>JAXCHB010000104.1:3822500-6614459 GCA_036926305.1 Uropetala carovei | reverse complement strand
TGTATGTATGTATGTATGTAATGTATGTATGTAATGTATGTAATGTATGTAATGTATGTATGTAATGTATGTATGTATGTAATGTATGTATGTAATGTATGTATGTAATGTAATGTATGTAATGTAATGTATGTAATGTATGTATGTAATGTATGTAATGTAATGTTATGTATGTATGTAATGTAATGTATGTATGTAATGTATGTATGTATGTATGTAATGTATGTATGTAATGTATATAATGTATGTATGTAATGTAATGTATGTATGTAATGTATGTATGTAATGTATGTATGTAATGTAATGTATGTATGTAATGTATGTACGTAATGTATGTACGTATGTATGTATGTAATGTAATGTATGTAATGTATGTTGTATGTATGTATTGTATGTATGTATGTATGTATGTAATGTATGTATGTAATGTAATGTATGTAATGTAATGTATGTATGTAATGTAATGTATGTAATGTATGTATGTAATGTATGTATGTAATGTAATGTATGTAATGTATGTATGTACGTATGTATGTAATGTATGTATGTAATGTATGTATGTATGTGTATGTATGTATGTATGTATGTAATGTATGTAATGTAATGTATGTAATGTAATGTATGTATGTAATGTATGTAATGTATGTAATGTGTATGTATGTAATGTATGTAATGTAATGTATGTAATGTATGTATATGTATGTATGTATGTATGTATTGGTAATGTATGTGATGTAATGTATGTAATGTAATGTATGTAATGTAATGTATGTAATGT
Source organism: Uropetala carovei (assembly GCA_036926305.1). Lineage (NCBI taxonomy): Eukaryota > Metazoa > Arthropoda > Insecta > Odonata > Petaluridae > Uropetala > Uropetala carovei. The sequence goes on along the minus strand of JAXCHB010000104.1, from coordinate 6,613,681 downwards.
ATGTAATGTATGTATGTAATGTATGTATGTAATGTAATGTATGTAATGTAATGTATGTCATGTAATGTATATAATGTAATGTATGTATGTATGTAATGTAATGTATGTAATGTATGTATGTAATGTAATGTATGTAATGTATGTAATGTAATGTATGTAATGTAATGTATGTAATGTATGTATGTAATGTATGTATGTAATGTATGTATGTAATGTATGTATGTGTATGTATGTATGTATGTATGTATGTATTGTATGTATGTATGTATGTATGTCATGTAATGTATGTATGTAATGTATGTATGTAATGTATGTATGTATGTAATGTATGTATGTAATGTATGTAATGTAATTAGTATTTGTAATGTATGTATGTAATGTACTGTATGTATGTAATGTATGTATGTAATGTATGTATGTATGTAATGTATGTATGTAATGTAATGTATGTATGTAATGTAATGTATGTAATGTATGTATGTAATGTACTGTATGTAATGTAATGTATGTAATGTAATGTATGTATGTACATGTATGTATGTAATGTATGTATGTAATATATGTATGTATGTAATGTATGTATGTAATGTAATGTATGTATGTAATGTATGTATGGTAATGTATGTAATGTAATGTATGTAATGTATGTATGGTAATTTATGTAATGTAATGTATGTATGTATGTATGTATGTAATGTATGTAATGTAATGTATGTATGTATGTTATGTAATGTAATGTATGTATGTATGTATGTGTGTATGTATGTATGTATGTAATGTATGTATGTAATGTATGTATGTAATGTATGTATGTATGTATGTATGTATGTATGTAATGTATGGTAATGTATATGTAATGTATGTATGTAATGTATGTAATGTATGTAATGTATGTATGTATGTATGTATGTATGTATGTAATGTATGTATGTAATGTAATGTATGTATGTAATGTATGTAATGTAATGTATGTATGTAATGTATGTAATGTAATGTATGTAATGTAATGTATGTAATGTAATGTATGTATGTAATGTATGTATGTATGTATGATGTATGTATGTATGTATGAATGTATGTAATGTAATGTATGTATGTATGTATGTAATGTATGTAATGTAATGTATGTATGTATGTAATGTATGTATGTAATGTACATGTACGTATGTAATGTACGTATGTAATGTATGTAATGTATGTATGTAATGTATGTAATGTATGTATGTAATGTATGTAATGTATGTAATGTAATGTATGTAATGTAGTGTATGTATGTATATGTATGTATGTAATGTATGTATGTAATGTACGTATGTAATGTATGTATGTAATGTAATGTATGTAATGTAATGTATGTAATGTAATGTATGTAATGTAATGTATGTATGTAATGTATGTAATGTAATGTATGTAATGTATGTAATGTATGTAATGTAATGTATGTAATGTATGTAATGTATGTAATGTATGTATGTAATGTAATGTATGTAATGTATGTAATGTAATGTATGTAATGTAATGTATGTAAAGTATGTAATGTAAAGTATGTAATGTAACGTATGTAATGTAACGTATGTAATGTAACGTATGTAATGTAACGTATGTAATGTATGTACTGTAATGTATGTTATGTAATGTATGTAATGTAATGTATGTATGTAATGTAATGTATGTATGTATGTAATGTATGTAATGTAATGTATGTAATGTATGTATGTAATGTATGTAATGTATGTATGTATGTATGTATGTAATGTATGTAATGTATGTAATGTATGTATGTATGTAATGTATGTATGTAATGTAAATGTATGTATGTAATGTAATGTATGTTATGTATGTATTTAATGTAATGTATGTATGTAATGTAATGTATGTAATGTAATGTATGTAATGTAATGTATGTATGTAATGTAATGTATGTATGTAATGTACTGTATGTAATGTACTGTATGTATGTATGTATGTAATGTAATGTGTGTATGTAATGAATGTAATGTATGTAATGTAATGTATGTTATGTAATGTATGTAATGTAATGTATGTATGTATGTATGTATGTAATGTATGTATGTATGTATGTATGTAATGTATGTATGTATGTAATGTATGTATGTATCTAATGTATGTATGTAATGTATGTAATGTATGTAATGTAATGTATGTAAATGAATGTAATGTACGTAATGTAATGTATGTAATGTAATGTACGTAATGTAATGTATGTCATGTATTGTATGTATGTGTAATGTATGTAATGTATGTATGTAATGTATGTATGTCATGTAATGTAGGTAATGTATGTATGTATGTATGTATGTATGTAATGTATGTAATGTATGTATGTAATGTATGTATGTATGTAATGTATGTATGTAATGTATGTATGTAATGTGATGTATGTAATGTAATGTATGTAATGTATGTATGTAATGTAATGTATGTAATGTAATGTATGTATGTAATGTATGTATGTAATGTATGTATGTAATGTATGTAATGTATGTATGTAATGTATATAATGTATGTATGTAATGTAATGTATGTATGTAATGTATGTATGTAATGTATGTATGTAATGTAATGTATGTATGTAATGTATGTACGTAATGTATGTATGTAATGTATGTATGTAATGTATGTAATGTCATGTATGTATGTATGTAGTGTATGTATGTAATGTATGTAATGTAATGTATGTATGTATGTATGTAATGTATGTAATGTATGTAATGTATGTATGTAATGTATGTAATGTAATGTAATGTATGTATGTATGTATGTATGTATGTATGTATGTAACGTAATGATGTAATGTATGTAATGTAATGTATGTAATGTATGTATGTAATGTATGTATGTAATGTATGTATGTAATGTATGTATGTAATGTATGTAATGTATGTATGTAATGTATGTATGTAATGTAATGTATGTAATGTATGTATGTAATGTATGTATGTATGTAATGTATGTAATGTAATGTATGTATGTATGTATGTAATGTATGTAATGTAATGTATGTAATGTAATGTATGTATGTATGTATGTATGTATGTAATGTGTGTATTGTAATGTGTGTAATGTAATGTATGTAATGTAATGTATGTAATGTAATGTATGTAATGTATATAATGTATGTAATGTAATGTATGTATGTATGTAATGTATGTATGTAATGTAATGTATGTATGTAATGTATGTAATGTAATGTATGTATGTAATGTATGTTATGTAATGTATGTAATGTAATGTATGTATGTAATGTATGTAATGTAATGTATGTAATGTATGTAATGTATGTATGTAATGTATGTAATGTAATGTATGTATGTAATGTATGTATGTAATGTAATGTATGTATGTAATATATGTATATAATGTATGTAATGAATGTAATGTATGTATGTATGTATGTATGTATGTATGTATGTAATGTATGTAATGTAATGTATGTTATGTAATGTATGTATGTATGTAATGTAATGTTATGTAATGTAATGTAATGTATGTATGTATGTAATGTATGTATGTAATGTATGTATGTAATGTATGTAATGTATGTAATGTAATGTATGTATGTAAATGTATGTATGTAATGTATGTATGTAATGTATGTATGTATGTAATGTAATGTATGTATGTAATGTATGTAATGTAATGTATGTAATGTAATGTATGTAATGTAATGTATGTTATGTAATGTAATGTATGTATGTAATGTAATGTTTGTATGTAATGTATGTATGTAATGTATGTAATGTATGTATGTAATGTATGTACTGTATGTATGTATGTAATGTATGTAATGTATGTAATGTAATGTATGTAATGTATGTATGTAATGTAATGTATGTATGTAATGTATGTATGTATGTAATGTATGTATGTATGTATGTATGTATGTATGTATGTAATGTAATGTATGTAATGTATGTATGTATGTAATGTATGTATGTAATGTATGTAATGTATGTATGTATGTAATGTAATGTATGTAATGTAATGTATGTATGTAATGTATGTATGTATGTAATGTATGTATGTAATGTATGTAATGTAATGTATGTAATGTAATGTATGTATGTAATGTATGTAATGTAATGTATGTATGTAATGTAATGTATGTAATGTAATGTATGTAAGGTATGTATGTAATGTATGTATGTAATGTAATGTATGTAATGTTAATGTATGTAATGTTATGTAATGTATGTATGTATGTATGTAATGTATGTATGAACTGTATGTATGTATGTATGTATGTAATGTATGTATGTAATGTAATGTATGTAATGTAATGTATGTATGTAATGTAATGTACGTATGTAATGTACGTATGTAATGTACGTATGTAATGTATGTATGTAATGTAATGTATGTATGTAATGTATGTATGTAAGTCATGTATGTAATGTATGTATGTAATGTATGTATGTATGTAATGTAATGTATTTAATGTAATGTATGTATGTAATGTAATGTAATGTATGTAATGTAATGTATGTAATGTATGTATGTAATGTATGTATGTAATGTATGTATGTAATGTAATGTATGTATGTATGTATGTAATGTATGTAATGTAATGTATGTATGTAATGTAATGTATGTATGTAATGTATGTAATGTAATGTATGTAATGTATGTAATGTATGTATGTAATGTATGTAATGTAATGTATGTATGTATGTCTGTAATGTATGTATGTATGTATGTATGTATGTATGTAATGTATGTATGTACATGTATGTATGTAATATATGTATGTATGTATGTAATGTATGTAATATAATGTATGTATGTAATGTACGTTATGTAATGTACGTATGTATGTATGTATGTAATGTAATGTATGTATGTAATGTATGTATGTAATGTAATGTACTGTAATGTATGTATGTAATGTATGTAATGTATGTAATGTAATGTATGTATGTATGTATGTGTAATGTATGTATGTATGTATGTAATGTAATGTATGTAATGTATGTATGTAATGTATGTATGTAATGTATGTATGTAATGTATGTAATGTAATGTATGTATGTAATGTATGTAATGTAATGTATGTATGTAATGTATGTAATGTAATGTATGTAATGTAATGTATGTAATGTATGTATGTAATGTATGTATGTAATGGTATGTATGTAATGTATGTAATGTATGTAATGTATGTATGTAATGTATGTATGTAATGTATGTAATGTAATGTATGTAATGTAATGTATGTAATGTAATGTATGTAATGTATGTATGTAATGTAGTATATGTAATGTAATGTATGTATGTAATGTATGTATGTAATGTAATGTATGTAATGTATGTATGTAATGTAATGTATGTAATGTATGTATGTAATGTATGTATGTAATATAATGTATGTTTGTATGTAATGTAATGTAATGTATGTAATGTATGTAATGTATGTAATGTAATGTATGTAATGTAATGTATGTAATGTATGTAATGTAATGTATGTATGTAATGTAATGTATGTAATGTATGTAATGTAATGTATGTAATGTAATGTATGTATGTATGTAATGTATGTATGTATGTAATGTATGTAATGTAATGTATGTAATGTCATGTATGTAATGTAATGTATGTATGTAATGAATGTAATATATGTAATGTATGTAATGTAATGTATGTAATGTAATGTATGTAATGTAATGTATGTAATGTATGTAATGTAATGTATGTAATGTAATGTATGTAATGTAATGTATGTATGTAATGAATTGTATGTAATGTAATGAATGTAATGTATGTAATGTAATGTATGTAATGTATGTATGTATGTAATGTATGTAATGTAATGTATGTAATGTAAAGTAATGTATGTAATGTATGTTTTGTAATGTATGTAATGTAATGTATGTAATGTAATGTATGTAATGTAATGTATGTAATGTAATGTATGAAATGTAATGTATGAAATGTAATGTAATGTATGTAATGTAATGTATGTAATGTAATGTATGTATGTAATGTATGTAATGTAATGTATGTAATGTATGTAATGTATGTAATGTAATGTATGTAATGTAATGTATGTAATGTATGTAATGCAATGTATGTAATGCAATGTATGTAATGCAATGTATGTAATGCAATGTATGTAATGCAATGTATGTAATGCAATGTATGTAATGCAATGTATGTAATGCAATGTATGTAATGTATGTATGTAATGTATGTATGTAATGTATGTATGTAATGTAATGTATGTATGTAATGTATGTATGTAATGTATGTAATGAATGTAATGTATGTATGTATGTAATGTAATGTATGTAATGTAATGTATGTAATGTAATGTATGTAATGTATGTAATGTATGTAATGTATGTAATGTATGTAATGTAATGTATGTAATGTAATGTATGTAATGTAATGTATGTAATGTAATGTATGTAATGTAATGTATGTAATGTAATGTATGTAATGTAATGTATGTAATGTAATGTATGTAATGTAATGTATGTAATGTAATGTATGTAATGTAATGTATGTAATGTAATGTATGTAATGTAATGTATGTAATGTAATGTATGTGATGTAGTGTATGTGATGTAGTGTATGTGATGTAGTGTATGTGATGTAATGTATGTAATGTATGTAATGTAATGTATGTAATGTAATGTATGTAATGTAATGTATGTAATGTAATGTATGTAATGTAATGTATGTGATGTAGTGTATGTAATGTAATGTAATGTATGTAATGTACGTATGTAATGTATGTATGTAATGTAATGTATGTAATGTATGTAATGTATGTAATGTATGTATGTAATGTATGTATGTATGTAATGTATGTATGTATGTAATGTATGTATGTAATGTATGTATGTAATGTAATGTATGTAATGTAATGTATGTAATGTATGTATGTAATGTAATGTATGTAATGTAATGTATGTATGTAATGTAATGTATGTATGTAATGTATGTATGTAATGTATGTATGTAATGTATATAATGTATGTATGTAATGTAATGTATGTAATGTATGTATGTAATGTATGTATGTAATGTAATGTATGTATGTAATGTATGTACGTAATGTATGTATGTAATGTATGTATGTAATGTATGTAATGTAATGTATGTATGTAGTGTATGTATGTAATGTATGTAATGTAATGTATGTATGTAATGTAATGTAATGTATGTAATGTAATGTATGTATGTAATGTATGTAATGTAATGTATGTAATGTAATGTATGTAATGTAATGTATGAAATGTAATGTATGAAATGTAATGTAATGTATGTAATGTAATGTATGTAATGTAATGTATGTATGTAATGTATGTAATGTATGTAATGTAATGTATGTAATGTATGTAATGTATGTAATGTAATGTATGTAATGTAATGTATGTAATGTATGTAATGCAATGTATGTAATGCAATGTATGTAATGCAATGTATGTAATGCAATGTATGTAATGCAATGTATGTAATGCAATGTATGTAATGCAATGTATGTAATGCAATGTATGTAATGTATGTATGTAATGTATGTATGTAATGTATGTATGTAATGTAATGTATGTATGTAATGTATGTATGTAATGTATGTATGTAATGAATGTAATGTATGTATGTATGTAATGTAATGTATGTAATGTAATGTATGTAATGTAATGTATGTAATGTATGTAATGTATGTAATGTATGTAATGTATGTAATGTAATGTATGTAATGTAATGTATGTAATGTAATGTATGTAATGTAATGTATGTAATGTAATGTATGTAATGTAATGTAATGTATGTAATGTAATGTATGTAATGTATGTAATGTAATGTATGTAATGTAATGTATGTAATGTAATGTATGTAATGTAATGTATGTAATGTAATGTATGTAATGTAATGTATGTAATGTAATGTATGTGATGTAGTGTATGTGATGTAGTGTATGTGATGTAGTGTATGTGATGTAATGTATGTAATGTATGTAATGTAATGTATGTAATGTATGTAATGTAATGTATGTAATGTAATGTAATGTATGTGATGTAGTGTATGTGATGTAGTGTATGTAATGTAATGTATGTATGTAATGTATGTATGTAATGTATGTAATGTATGTAATGTATGTATGTAATGTATGTATGTATGTAATGTATGTATGTATGTAATGTATGTATGTAATGTATGTATGTAATGTAATGTATGTAATGTAATGTATGTAATGTATGTATGTAATGTAATGTATGTAATGTAATGTATGTATGTAATGTAATGTATGTATGTAATGTATGTATGTAATGTATGTAATGTATGTATGTAATGTATATAATGTATGTATGTAATGTAATGTATGTATGTAATGTATGTATGTAATGTATGTATGTAATGTAATGTATGTATGTAATGTATGTACGTAATGTATGTATGTAATGTATGTATGTAATGTATGTAATGTAATGTGTGTATGTATGTAGTGTATGTATGTAATGTATGTAATGTATGTATGTAATGTAATGTATGTAATGTAATGTATGTATGTAATGTATGTAATGTAATGTATGTAATGTAATGTATGTAATGTAATGTATGAAATGTAATGTATGTAATGTAATGTATGTAATGTAATGTATGTAATGTAATGTATGTATGTAATGTATGTAATGTATGTAATGTAATGTATGTAATGTATGTAATGTATGTAATGTATGTAATGTAATGTATGTAATGTAATGTATGTAATGTATGTAATGCAATGTATGTAATGCAATGTATGTAATGCAATGTATGTAATGCAATGTATGTAATGCAATGTATGTAATGCAATGTATGTAATGTATGTATGTAATGTATGTATGTAATGTAATGTATGTATGTAATGTATGTATGTAATGTATGTATGTAATGAATGTAATGTATGTATGTATGTAATGTAATGTATGTAATGTAATGTATGTAATGTAATGTATGTAATGTATGTAATGTATGTAATGTATGTAATGTATGTAATGTAATGTATGTAATGTAATGTAATGTATGTAATGTAATGTATGTAATGTAATGTATGTAATGTAATGTATGTAATGTAATGTATGTAATGTAATGTATGTAATGTAATGTATGTAATGTAATGTATGTAATGTAATGTATGTAATGTAATGTATGTGATGTAGTGTATGTGATGTAGTGTATGTGATGTAGTGTATGTGATGTAATGTATGTAATGTATGTAATGTAATGTATGTAATGTAATGTATGTAATGTAATGTATGTAATGTATGTAATGTAATGTATGTGATGTAGTGTATGTGATGTAGTGTATGTAATGTAATGTAATGTATGTAATGTATGTAATGTATGTATGTAATGTATGTAATGTATGTAATGTATGTATGTAATGTATGTATGTATGTAATGTAATGTATGTATGTAATGTATGTATGTAATGTAATGTATGTAATGTAATGTATGTAATGTATGTATGTAATGTAATGTATGTAATGTATGTATGTAATGTAATGTATGTATGTAATGTATGTATGTAATGTATGTAATGTATGTATGTAATGTATATAATGTATGTATGTAATGTAATGTATGTATGTAATGTATGTATGTAATGTATGTATGTAATGTAATGTATGTATGTAATGTATGTACGTAATGTATGTATGTAATGTATGTATGTAATGTATGTAATGTAATGTATGTATATATGTAGTGTATGTATGTAATGTATGTAATGTAATGTATGTATGTAATGTAATGTATGTAATGTAATGTATGTAATGTATGTAATGTAATGTATGTAATGTAATGTATGTAATGTAATGTATGAAATGTAATGTATGAAATGTAATGTAATGTATGTAATGTAATGTATGTAATGTATGTATGTAATGTATGTAATGTATGTAATGTAATGTATGTAATGTATGTAATGTATGTAATGTATGTAATGTAATGTATGTAATGTAATGTATGTAATGTATGTAATGCAATGTATGTAATGCAATGTAATGTATGTAATGTAATGTATGTAATGTAATGTATGTAATGTAATGTATGTAATGTATGTAATGTAATGTATGTAATGTAATGTATGTAATGTAATGTATGTAATGTAATGTATGTAATGTAATGTATGTAATGTAATGTATGTAATGTAATGTATGTAATGTAATGTATGTAATGTAATGTATGTAATGTAATGTATGTAATGTAATGTATGTAATGTAATGTATGTAATGTAATGTATGTAATGTAATGTATGTGATGTAGTGTATGTGATGTAGTGTATGTGATGTAGTGTATGTGATGTAATGTATGTAATGTATGTAATGTAATGTATGTAATGTAATGTATGTAATGTAATGTATGTAATGTAATGTATGTAATGTATGTAATGTAATGTATGTGATGTAGTGTATGTGATGTAGTGTATGTGATGTAATGTATGTGATGTAATGTATGTAATGTAATGTATGTAATGTATGTAATGTAATGTATGTAATGTAATGTATGTAATGTATGTAATGTCATGTATGTAATGTATGTAATGTAATGTATGTATGTAATGTATGTATGTAATGTATGTATGTATGTAATGTAATGTATGTAATGTAATGTATGTAATGTATGTATGTAATGTATGTAATGTAATGTATGTAATGTATGTAATGTAATGTATGTATGTAATGTATGTATGTAATGTATGTAATGTAATGTATGTATGTAATGTATGTATGTATGTAATGTAATGTATGTAATGTATGTAATGTAATGTATGTATGTAATGTAATGTATGTATGTAATGTATGTATGTAATGTACTGTATGTAATGTATGTATGTAATGTAATGTGTGTATGTAATGTAATGTATGTAATGTAATGTATGTAATGTAATGTATGTATGTAATGTATGTATGTAATGTATGTAATGTAATGTATGTATGTAATGTATGTATGTATGTAATGTATGTAATGTAATGTATGTAATGTATGTATGTAATGTATGTAATGTAATGTATGTATGTAATGTAATGTATGTATGTAATGTAATGTATGTATGTATGTAATGTATGTATGTATGTAATGTATGTAATGTATGTATGTAATGTATGTAATGTAATGTATGTATGTAATGTATGTATGTAATGTATGTAATGTAATGTATGTATGTAATGTATGTATGTATGTAATGTAATGTATGTATGTAATGTATGTAATGTATGTATGTAATGTAATGTATGTATGTAATGTATGTATGTAATGTACTGTATGTAATGTATGTATGTAATGTAATGTGTGTATGTAATGTATGTAATGTAATGTATGTTATGTAATGTATGTAATGTAATGTATGTATGTAATGTATGTATGTAATGTATGTATGTAAGTATCTAATGTATGTATGTAATGTATGTAATGAATGTAATGTACGTAATGTAATGTACGTAATGTAATGTATGTCATGTAATGTAATGTATGTAATGTAATGTATGTAATGTAATGTATGTATGTAATGTATGTATGTAATGTAATGTATGTATGTAATGTATGTATGTAATGTATGTATGTAATGTATGTATGTAATGTATGTAATGTATGTATGTAATGTATGTATGTAATGTATGTATGTAATGTAATGTATGTAATGTATGTATGTAATGTAATGTATGTATGTAATGTATGTATGTAATGTATGTATGTAATGTATGTAATGTATGTATGTAATGTATGTATGTAATGTAATGTATGTCATGTATGTATGTTATGTAATGTATGTATGTAATGTATGTATGTAATGTATGTACGTAATGTATGTATGTAATGTATGTAATGTAATGTATGTATGTAATGTATGTATGTAATGTATGTATGTATGTAATGTAATGTATGTAATGTAATGTATGTATGTAATGTAATGTATGTAATGTAATGTATGTAATGTATGTATGTAATGTATGTATGTAATGTATGTAATGTAATGTATGTATGTAATGTAATGTATGTGTGTATGTAATGTATGTAACGTAATGTATGTAATGTTTGTAATGTAATGTATGTAATGTATGTATGTAATGTATGTAATGTAATGTATGTATGTAATGTATGAATGTAATGTATGAATGTAATGTATGTAATGTAATGTATGTATGTAATGTATGTATGTAATGTATGTATGTAATGTATGTATGTATGTAATGTAATGTAATGTATGTAATGTAATGTATGTAATGTAATGTATGTAATGTATGTAATGTAATGTATGTAATGTATGTAATGTGTGTAATGTAATGTGTGTAATGTAATGTATGTAATGTAATGTATGTAATTTAATGTATGTATGTAATGTAATGTATGTATGTAATGTATGTAATGTAATGTATGTAATGTATGTAATGTAATGTATGTAATGTATGTAATGTAATGTATGTATGTAATGTAATGTATGTAATGTATGTATGTAATGTATGTATGTAATGTATGTATGTATGTAATGTATGTACGTATGTAATGTAATGTATGTATTGTATGTATGTAATGTATGTTATGTAATGTAATGTATGTATGTAATGTATGTAATGTAATGTATGTAATGTAATGTATGTATGTAATGTAATGTATGGAATGTATGTATGTAATGTATGTAATGTAATGTATGTATGTAATGTATGTATGTAATGTAATGTATGTATGTATGTAATATATGTATGTAATGTATGTATGTAATGAATGTAATGTATGTATGTATGTAATGTATGTATGTAATGTAATGTATGTAATGTATGTAATGTAATGTATGTAATGTATGTATGTAATGTATGTAATGTAATATATGTGTGTATGTAATGTATGTAACGTAATGTATGTAATGTTTGTAATGAAATGTATGTAATGCATGTATGTAATGTATGTATGTAATGTATGTAATGTAATGTATGTAATGTATGTAATGTAATGTATGTAATGTAATGTATGTAATGAATGTATGTATGTAATGTAATGTATGTATGTATGTAATGTATGTAATGTAATGTATGTAATGTATGTATGTAATGTATGTATGTAATAGCCGCTCCTATTACGGAGTCTTTTCCCAGTAGCGCAGTGTCAACGATTGGGTTCGGGCCCGCTTATTGTACTGGTGGCTGTCACTTTGCCCATTACTCCTGGAGTGTCGACCCCGGGACGGCCGGGCACGCATTTTTTTTCAAGTTCGATTTTACTTTTGCCGTCTTTAAAAAAATTCTATTTTTTCCATTTTTATGTCTTTAATGAGTTAAACCCGAAAGACCATTAAAATAATAGTCTTTCGGGTTTAACTTATTAAAGACATAAAAATGGAAAAACTAGAATTATTAAGCATGAAAAAACCTGCGCAAAACTTGTGTGCGAGTAAAACGACTGGGAAAGATAAATTTCGAAACGAAAAGATGATTGGAAAGAAAAAATTATGAGCGATAAAGAAAATAATATGAGTGATAAAAAGTAACAATTCGAGGGGAAAATATTATTTTCGAGTGATAAAATGAAAAATGCGCGTGAAAAAAAGAATGGACCTGAAAGAACACGAATGGGCGTGAAAAAATGTATGTATGTATGTATGTATGTATGTATGTATGTATGTATGTTAACTGACAATGCAGAAATGATGAGAGAGTCCGTGGAAGGTTTTCAAGAGCACCAACATCAAAGTGAGAAGCAGAATCTGCAACTTTCAGTCTTCTTCTAAAACTAAGAAGTTTTTTGGAGGAGCGTAAAGCCCTCCTCCTCAATAGCTTATTAGCTTTATACAAAGACCTAGCTTTGGGTGACAATTCAACTGACTTCCTGATGCCAAGTCCACACAAGACACCTTCGTTAATTGGAGCCCTTTAATAATAAACAGTGAAATAACAATAATAAGAATCGAAATAATCATCGTTTCTCCTTTCTAAGTCACATGATATAGTCTTTGCTATATGACAAATATTTTCAATAAATAAATATTAATATACCTCATTAGGTTCTCCCCAATGGCTACTATGCCTGCATAGAGTCTGAAACCCTGAGGGCCCAGCTTCTGGCATAGTTGCAGCAGAAAGAAAATACAAGTTCAACATTCATCCAACTACCACTAAACATTATTAAATAACTTGCAATGAAGAACAGGAAAATGGTCAGATGCACTACTATTAATATGTTTTGCATGATGTATAGGAAATGCAAGAGGCACCTACCAGATGAAGAGGAGAGCACAGGAGGACCCAGCTGATTGTTCTCCGAGGGCCCAGCCTGTGCCTCTACAGCTTCTGGCATAGCTGCTGCAGAAAGAAAATACAAGTTCAACATTTGTCCAACTACCACTAAAATATGCATGAAAACACAAAAACACAGTTGATACTAGACAAACAATGTGTATGCAAAACATTATTAAATTTATTTACCTGGGAGTCTTAAATCTGGAATCAGGTGCCTACAATAAAACTCCTCAGGGAGAAATGCATTAGGCTAATTCTTTTATTGTTATAAAGCTTCATCCGGTCCATGGAGAGTAGTTTAGGATCCCCAACCAGCTTTACCCGAACATCAAATCGCCGATTTGAGTCGGAAGTGGGATGAGGGAACCTGGATCATTTATAAAATATAGACATATTTTGTGTCATTGTCTTCATAAAATTTAAATGTATCAGCAAAACACACTTTTATAGCACTCTCTTACCAAATCTATTTTAAAATATCTACAAACTTTAATGTCTATTAAATATATTGTAAATATTAAACTCCATTCGCTGACATACAACTCCCAGCCATTACTGTGAAGCGAAAATTTCAAACATTTCACTCATTATTTCATTTACTCCACACTATAACCCTGACATCGAATCCAAAAATGTTAAACTTACTTTCGTTTGTAACAATAATGTCGGACAACACACGAAACAATGTAAACGAATACTTTTGGGGCAATGAAATCGATTAATTCAATAAATTTAGACGAAATTTATCAGAAACACGATTACTGAAGTTCTTTCCCATGTTTTACTTTCATACATTGTTGTAAATTTTATAGAAGATCATTATACATTGTATACTATAACGAATATGTCGGACAGCAATCAAAACAACGTATACGAATACTTTTGAGACAATGACATCGTATAATTCATTATATTTTAACGTAATTTATCAGAAACACAAGATTATTAGCGTTCATTCCAAAATTAGACTTGCTAAATGAAAATTTCGAAAAAATACGTACATGTAAGAGGTTTTCGTAAAATACATTTCGTGAAAAGAATGATTGATTTTTGTCAAAAAACTTACCTAACTAAAGTAACCAACTTTTCGCGGCAATTGGGGACACGGCACTTCGAGCCACCCATATCTTCACCTCTGACCAATACTCCAACTCACTTTAAAAATTAGTTTTAACACGTTACACAACGCTATACCTCCTACAACAGTTAAAACCGCTTCAACTGATTTGAATCAACAAACCCGCGACGACAACGAACCACGTGACGTCAAATGTGGAATTTTCTATTGGCCAGGACCCTGCATACAACACTCGCTATGACTGGAGCTCCGACGAAAGTGTTCTACCTTACCCCTCTTTCTATCCCACCCTCCCCGCTTGCTCACGACCTTCCCCCCTCTCGCTGGCCTCGGTTCGGAAGAGCCAGGCCAACTTTTGCACGAATTTTCCATGTCGACCTTGTGGAGTAGTGGTGCGTGTGGCAGTCTACTAGTACTCTACATAAGCGGGTTCGAATCCTGTCCGCGACTCTTGCGAGTTCTGGAAAAAGGCTTTCCTTAATAGCCGCTCCTATTACGGAGTCTTTTCCCAGTAGCGCAGTGTCAACGATTGGGTTCGGGCCCGCTTATTGTACTGGTGGCTGTCACTTTGCCCATTACTCCTGGAGTGTCGACCCCGGGACGGCCGGGCACGCATTTTTTTTCAAGTTCGATTTTACTTTTGCCGTCTTTAAAAAAATTCTATTTTTTCCATTTTTATGTCTTTAATGAGTTAAACCCGAAAGACCATTAAAATAATAGTCTTTCGGGTTTAACTTATTAAAGACATAAAAATGGAAAAACTAGAATTATTAAGCATGAAAAAACCTGCGCAAAACTTGTGTGCGAGTAAAACGACTGGGAAAGATAAATTTCGAAACGAAAAGATGATTGGAAAGAAAAAATTATGAGCGATAAAGAAAATAATATGAGTGATAAAAAGTAACAATTCGAGGGGAAAATATTATTTTCGAGTGATAAAATGAAAAATGCGCGTGAAAAAAAGAATGGACCTGAAAGAACACGAATGGGCGTGAAAAAATGTATGTATGTATGTATGTATGTATGTATGTATGTATGTTAACTGACAATGCAGAAATGATGAGAGAGTCCGTGGAAGGTTTTCAAGAGCACCAACATCAAAGTGAGAAGCAGAATCTGCAACTTTCAGTCTTCTTCTAAAACTAAGAAGTTTTTTGGAGGAGCGTAAAGCCCTCCTCCTCAATAGCTTATTAGCTTTATACAAAGACCTAGCTTTGGGTGACAATTCAACTGACTTCCTGATGCCAAGTCCACACAAGACACCTTCGTTAATTGGAGCCCTTTAATAATAAACAGTGAAATAACAATAATAAGAATCGAAATAATCATCGTTTCTCCTTTCTAAGTCACATGATATAGTC
The DNA here is from genome assembly GCA_036926305.1 of Uropetala carovei. NCBI lineage: Eukaryota > Metazoa > Arthropoda > Insecta > Odonata > Petaluridae > Uropetala > Uropetala carovei. The sequence continues at coordinate 6,597,002 of JAXCHB010000104.1, read as the reverse complement.
TTTGCTATATGACAAATATTTTCAATAAATAAATATTAATATACCTCATTAGGTTCTCCCCAATGGCTACTATGCCTGCATAGAGTCTGAAACCCTGAGGGCCCAGCTTCTGGCATAGTTGCAGCAGAAAGAAAATACAAGTTCAACATTCATCCAACTACCACTAAACATTATTAAATAACTTGCAATGAAGAACAGGAAAATGGTCAGATGCACTACTATTAATATGTTTTGCATGATGTATAGGAAATGCAAGAGGCACCTACCAGATGAAGAGGAGAGCACAGGAGGAGCCAGCTGATTGTTCTCCGAGGGCCCAGCCTGTGCCTCTACAGCTTCTGGCATAGCTGCTGCAGAAAGAAAATACAAGTTCAACATTTGTCCAACTACCACTAAAATATGCATGAAAACACAAAAACACAGTTGATACTAGACAAACAATGTGTATGCAAAACATTATTAAATTTATTTACCTGGGAGTCTTAAATCTGGAATCAGGTGCCTACAATAAAACTCCTCAGGGAGAAATGCATTAGGCTAATTCTTTTATTGTTATAAAGCTTCATCCGGTCCATGGAGAGTAGTTTAGGATCCCCAACCAGCTTTACCCGAACATCAAATCGCCGATTTGAGTCGGAAGTGGGATGAGGGAACCTGGATCATTTATAAAATATAGACATATTTTGTGTCATTGTCTTCATAAAATTTAAATGTATCAGCAAAACACACTTTTATAGCACTCTCTTACCAAATCTATTTTAAAATATCTACAAACTTTAATGTCTATTAAATATATTGTAAATATTAAACTCCATTCGCTGACATACAACTCCCAGCCATTACTGTGAAGCGAAAATTTCAAACATTTCACTCATTATTTCATTTACTCCACACTATAACCCTGACATCGAATCCAAAAATGTTAAACTTACTTTCGTTTGTAACAATAATGTCGGACAACACACGAAACAATGTAAACGAATACTTTTGGGGCAATGAAATCGATTAATTCAATAAATTTAGACGAAATTTATCAGAAACACGATTACTGAAGTTCTTTCCCATGTTTTACTTTCATACATTGTTGTAAATTTTATAGAAGATCATTATACATTGTATACTATAACGAATATGTCGGACAGCAATCAAAACAACGTATACGAATACTTTTGAGACAATGACATCGTATAATTCATTATATTTTAACGTAATTTATCAGAAACACAAGATTATTAGCGTTCATTCCAAAATTAGACTTGCTAAATGAAAATTTCGAAAAAATACGTACATGTAAGAGGTTTTCGTAAAATACATTTCGTGAAAAGAATGATTGATTTTTGTCAAAAAACTTACCTAACTAAAGTAACCAACTTTTCGCGGCAATTGGGGACACGGCACTTCGAGCCACCCATATCTTCACCTCTGACCAATACTCCAACTCACTTTAAAAATTAGTTTTAACACGTTACACAACGCTATACCTCCTACAACAGTTAAAACCGCTTCAACTGATTTGAATCAACAAACCCGCGACGACAACGAACCACGTGACGTCAAATGTGGAATTTTCTATTGGCCAGGACCCTGCATACAACACTCGCTATGACTGGAGCTCCGACGAAAGTGTTCTACCTTACCCCTCTTTCTATCCCACCCTCCCCGCTTGCTCACGACCTTCCCCCCTCTCGCTGGCCTCGGTTCGGAAGAGCCAGGCCAACTTTTGCACGACTTTTCCATGTCGGCATGTTGGAGTAGTGGTGCGTGAGACAGTCTACTAGTACTCTACGTAAGCGGGTTCGAATCCTGTCCGCGACTCTTGCGAGTTCTGGAAAAAGGCTTTCCTTAATAGCCGCTCCTATTACGGAGACTTTTTCCCAGTAGCGCAGTGTCAACGATTGGGTTCGGGCCCGCTTACTGTACTGGTGGCTGTCTCTTTGCCCATTACTCCTGGATTGTCGACCCCGGGACGGCCGGGCACGCATTTTTTTTCAAGTTCGATTTTACTTTTGCCGTCTTTAAAAAAATTCTATTTTTTCCATTTTTATGTCTTTAATGAGTTAAACCCGAAAGACCATTAAAATAATAGTCTTTCGGGTTTAACTTATTAAAGACATAAAAATAGAATTATTAAGCATGAAAAAACCTGCGCAAAACTTGTGTGCGAGTAAAACGACTGGGTAAGATAAATTTCGAAACGAAAAGATGATTGGAAAGAAAATAATATGAGTGATAAAAAGTAACAATTCGAGGGGAAAATATTATTTTCGAGTGATAAAATGAAAAATGCGCGTGAAAAAAAGAATGGGCCTGAAAGAACACGAATGGGCGTGAAAAAATACGAAAGGGCGAGAAAAAATAGAATGCGCGTGAATCGTGAAAAATAAGAATGCGCGATAAAAAAAGAACAAGGAAAAAAAAAGTGCGGGGAAAGAAGACGAAAAATAAAGAGCGAGGAAAGAATGTGCGCGCAAACAAATGCGGGAGACAAAAAATGCACGACAGAAAAAATGCGGGAGAGAAAAAATGCTCTCTGGGTCAGTGGTAAGTTCGCCATGGGAGATTCGATGTCCAAGGAAGGTAATGGATTCGTGGGCCAATTTCATCTTCTCTGGATGGACCGTGAGACCAGCTGTCCTTAGCTTCTCCAATACCAGTTTGACATGACGAAGATGTTCTTGCAGGCTCTTGGAATAAATGCATAAATCATCAATATATGGATACACACAAGAATATTTTAAATCACCTAGCACCTAGTCAATCAACCTCGAAAAGACCTGAGGAGATGTGGTTAAACCAAATGGAAGACGATTATATTGATACAGCCCAAACGGTGTGACGAAGGCGGTATACTCCTTTGAAGGCGATGTCAAAGGAATTTGATGGAAGGCAGAATTTAAATCAAGAATGGTGAAATATTTGGCAGAGCCCAAATATTGTAGGGCGTGTTCTATCGAAGGCGTAGGAAAATTATCGGCCTTGACCTGCTTATTGAGTTTACGATAGTCGACCACTAGTCTTTCGGAGCCATCTCTCTTCGGGATGAGAAAGGCAGGTGAACTCCAGTTTGATAACGAAGGCTGGATAATACCGTCAGCGAGTAACTTATCGACATGAGCCCTCATCATGGCCAATTTTGGCGGTGAGCATTGATATGGAGGGGATCTGACCGGAGTTGAATCGAGCAATTCAATCTCATAACACATCAGGTTGGTTTGGCCTAATTGTGAAGAGATTACATCGGAATAGCCATCGACGAGACATTTTATTTCGTTTGTTGGACGACTAAGGTTATCTTCGCCGCCGAAGGAAACCTTTTCCCTGTTGGCATGGGTTTTGCTTGCAAGTGGGGCATTTTGGCATTGCATATGAACAATTGATGACGGGGGCGAATCGGACGACGCTAACGAAGTGTAGGAATTGAAGTGGAAAGGGAATTTCTTATCTGGACAGTTTTCAAAGGAAAACGCGTCGTGGTAAAGTACGATTCGCGTCCTTTTGATGAAATCCTGACCCAATATCATTGGGACAGGCAAATCGGACAAATAGAATGTATGTCGCCACGATAAGTTTTGAATGCGGACCCTCAATGTAACATATCGTGTCAAGATAATCCGAGCTGCAATGATATTCCGCACCTAATGTCACACTGTTGGGTTCGTCCCGTGCGGGGAATTTTACGCCAAGTATTAATGTCAAGCATCGATAAGGAGGAGCCGGTATCTAATAAAGCTGGAATTTTTGCGGAATGAACATCGCAAATTACAAAAGGCATCTCAAGTTGGTCATTTATATTGGAAAACGAAATGGCTGGCCGGTTTCTTGCGGATCTCGCGGAGCGATTTTCACTAGCTCTTCGCCGACAGTCGCGGAAAGAATGTCCGCGATTATTACAAAAGGAACAAATTGTTACATGGGGGAATGCAACGGACTGTGAATTGGGAGAAGGAAGCGAGTTTGCTAAGTTTAACGGCGCATGGGACGCAGAATATTCGAGGCGATTCATGAGACCCTTAGCTGCATGACTCATCAACCCCTCCAGCTGACCGAGCGTCTGGGGGCGGGTAGCGAAGGTCAACGTTGACTGCGACATAGGATTGAGCCCTTCCAATACCAATTCTATAAATTCTTCATCAGAATACATTTTTCCGAGTGCTTTAGCGGCAACTTGGACGGAATAATAAAAGTCACGAGGGGACTCGTGCGGCATCTGAAATCGTTTGACTTTGGTTGTCAGAAGTCGTTCGTATTCCCTTTTTGAGACGAAAGTATCCCATACTTTAGTTATTATATTATCCCATGGAAGTCTCTGGTTAACGACCGCGAGCCAGAATTGGCGACAATTAGCCGGAAGTTTAGACAGCAACAGAGTAAACAAATAATGTTCTGGGATCAAAGACAAGACATCGCATACCGCTGATATGAATTTAAACCAATTCTCCGACGTGGGTTCATGGAAAGGGGAAATTTCAAGCAACAGCTGATTAGCGACTTTTACACAATCCGAGAAATGAGGCTTCATTTCACCCCCGTTCGACGGGGTCTCTTCTGCGGGTTCAGGAAGCAATCCAACGCCCCTTTTACCGCGTTCTTTAGACATATTTAATACGAAATAACAGGATATTAAACAAACAGGGATCTCGAAAGGAGATGGAATGAATGAGATGACAAAGCGGAATGATTCACAATATAATCAAATACCAGGAGAACTATACCACCAAAAACCAGAAATACCCTTAAACAAACTAAAACTATTCCACAAATTGTAGATCCCAAAATAAACCGAACATATAGCAACCTTATAGTTAGAGTTACAGAATACAATCTCTCCGGTGCCTCCATTTATGTGGCGACCAAAAATTAACGCCACATACTGATCCAACTAAATGCTATATCGTACACATAACAAAATAACATAAAGTATTAACAACACTTAACCACTTCAGAAACTGTGGACTTATCGTTACCGTCTCTCCGACAGGAAACTTTTCACACTCTCCTTTGCGAGGAACAACTCTTCTCGCTTTTTTCTCTGTCCCTCGTCCACCCGGCGACACCTCGCTCTCCGCATATCCCCGTGGTCTCCTTCGTTCTCTCGACTGCCGCTCTAGCCTGACGTCGCCGCTCGAGGGGGGGGTAGCTTAAATGGGCGACTCCTCGACTTCGTATTGGTTAATTTCGTGATTATGTGATATAACCCTACGAAAAGGAGGGAATGGGAAATAGGGGTAATATTCGCCCTATATAAAGCGCGTTGCTGTGGGACCAGCCATTCGGTGAGGCCTCAAAATTTATTCGTCTTCAACAAAGAGGTGGGATCTTCTAATTAAGACAAACACAAAATTAAATTTTACATTAAAACGAATCAGTGATATCAGATGGTCCGCAAGTGCGGATGCAATATTAGCTGCTAAGGTAAATTTTGTAGCCATAAAAGAAGAATTATCTGAACTTTCTAATGAACCAAATGAAAAACCTAACGAAATTAGAAGCAAAAAACTATACAACTGTTTTGAAGATTATGAAAGAGCACTTTTGTTGATTTTATGGAATACACTTCTACAACGAATAAACGCTACTAATAAAAATCTGAAAAGTAAAAATTGCAATCTACAAGAAGGTGTAAATCTTCTTAAATCATTGTCCTCATTTATTTTTGTAAGTTCGAAACAGTAACGCGTTTGAAAGTATGGAAACAGAACTACAATCATTGCCAGGTAATAAAGAATACAAATCTGATAAAGGAAGAACCCAAAAAATGAAACTACAGTTCGGCGAAAACAGGGATAACGTAGCAATATTAACTGGCAAAAAATTAGTTATTGTGAGTTGCCTTAATGTAATATGCGAGTCTACTATCAGAAATTAAAGGACGCATTCAGGTGTACGAAGACGTCTTACAGAAATTCGCAATATTTATACATTTAAATTTACGCGATACATCACCGAATGATTATGACAATTGTATTGTAAATTTAATTCATAATTATAAAGATGACATTGATGAAATTTTGTTTAGAGATGAAGTAGCCCAATTTCTTCATTTTGCAATGATTGAGAAATTAAGTACACCGATGGAAATGTATATAGCAATTCAGGGAGGGCTAATTTCAGCCTTCCCAAATGTTTACATAAGTTTAAAAATATTTTTGTCAATGCCGATCGCGAATGCATCTGCGGAAAGGTCATTTTCCGTGTTAAAAAGAGTAAAGAATTATATGAGAAATATATCCTCTCAATTTTCGGCGCAACAGTCAAGGGGATATAACATTGAATAAGAACACGTTTCTAATAGGGACGATGTATTTTTGTCGTGGACGACTAATAACAGACCTGTTCCATAATTTCTTTCTAATACTCCATCGCACGAAATGCGCCCATCTGTGATACGTTGTACACTTTCCTAACTTGTTATTAATTGTCCAATTACTTCAGCGTTTTACAGTACAACCAAGCGCCTATTTAAAGTAACATTTAACAGAGGAAGAAGAATAACGGCGATCTGATCGCGTAGGAAGGAATCTTGTAATCCCTAAGGATTTCATATGAATGTTTTTCTTTTCAATATTACTATCCAAGAAAAAAACTATGAAAATCAATCGCGATTCCTAAAGCTATACGGATCTCTTCGTGAGATTATTTCATGCCTTCGGGGCGATTACAGGCGATTTGAGAGGAATTTGTTAAGGCAGGTGGTCCAGCATGCTCCTATCCAGATAATGATAAAATTCGAACGAGAAAATTAATTTACGGCGTTCTACGATGCTATACACCGCAATTCTCCTACGAGATTCCTCAATTTCTCTTACTTTGGATGCGTCATTCCAGTAAGGTTTTATGATACGTATGCGGATTCCACGGTAAAGTTTAAGTAGCATCATTAGAGTATTAAATGTATTATATCATTAACTGATATAATACTCTCGTCAAGTAGTCTTGCTATCTAACTTTGCAATTGCGGGCACAAAACACGGGTGAGCATTTAAGTATTAAATTAAAATAAGTCATGAATCCAATCGAATTACGACGAATATTCCCCACATAAAATCATGCGGAAGTGCGACGACGATGCTGGTTGACATGGCTGTCACAATTTCTCAATAATACAAAACGCGAAAAATTTCCAACTAATTTCTATGGTATTTTAACGAGTATCACAAAGGGCCGCGTTTCCTGCAATGGAGTATTGGAAAGAAATACGTATGTAAGGGAAATAGCGTTTTAAAGTTTTTTCTTCACCATCAATAATCCATTTTCTTCCTATTTAAAAATATTGCATGCACACGTAAGGAAATTAAACGTTTGTTTGTGAGATTATGTTAGCAACAAAGATGAAGTAAACATGCAAGAAAATAAAGTTCAATCCGAATTAAGACATTCTTGTTAAATTTTCTTGATAACGGCTACTCCTACGATAAAAATGCGTAAGAAAAGAAATACACTAATTTACTAGTTCTACAAGTTTTATTTGAAAAATATTTTGATATGACTCTTTACGAGGTATGGCGCAAAGTTCATTTTTTGTCACCAGTAGCGGTGCCCGTTTGGCTTACGTGATTCACGCTGGAAGCGAAACGCGCCTAAAAACGGATTGAAGTTCTCTTAGCAAAAATAAAACTTCACTTCCTTCTATTTCTCTTACGGTGATTTGAGTCTCAAAATCTTATCTCGCCCCTGACCCACTTTATAATGGGAATAATTATTATCCTGCACTCGCTCCAATAATGGTACATATTAAAGAGAAAACGTTCCTGAAAATGAACCGTAGAATCTTGTGGAAATTTTTACTTTTCCTGGTCATATACGATCATCTTACGTATCTGACACTAATTCCAGCTGAAAGTCCCTATATAGCGTGAAGAGTGATACAATAGGTACACTACTAAAATTTTGATGAGTGCAATGTGAAATGACTATGAGCGCGTAACCATCGTTAAATTATAATAACTTACAAAAAAAGATATTAATAAGCTTACCTCTAATTTCTCTCTCTCTCTCTCATTGTAAACCTAACTTCACAATGTGACAATAACTGTCCTAAAATTATCTTCGCTAAACGGCTTAATTACATAATAATTACGGGAGATTTATACCAAACAGAAGAGTGCGAAATTAGAAGAATGAAAAACTGACCAATACATACAGTAAGATTCTACTGAAGAGAACAATTATGGAAGATTTCCGACGGAAAAGCCTTTCTCAAACGTATTCTTCAGCAAGAGATTCACTAAACGCACGCACTGGCGTACAGAGCGCGCCTACGCATTTAAAAATACTGGCAATTTCTAAATTTTGCTTCACATACATTGTTCTTTTATTTAACCTATCGACATTGCCTGAGATGTCGAACATGTTGTTCAATAACGCTATTTTTAGAATTGTTTATTCTATTGTTAAAACCTTTGGCCTAAAATTGCGCTTATTTTAACATTTTATAGTAAAAAAATTTTAATGCCATTGTCCTAAATATATCAAAAATTTCGATCGTATATAATGTAGAAAATACTAACAATAATTTTAACAATAAGAATTAAAAGTCAATACATACATTACAAGACTGGAAAAACAAAAATTAGAATGAATTTGTCGTTATTACTACTGTTTACAGCCGCGTTTTACAAAATAATACAATGGCGCACTCAGTACTCCGCGCGACGTTACGTGAATTTTTTTTACACGCCCAGTTAAGGGTTAATTAATGCCCACAACGTCCCCTTGAACATTACTTCATATCGAAGGAGAATTAACATTACAATGCACAATTACGTACAGATAAAAAGTATACTACGGTCCTATTGAGAAAATCGCTTTTATTACCAACTTCCATAAAGTTAATCATAAAGCGAGAAGACCGGCTTTTCATATCACTATAATTTTCATAGAGTGTTATTTTCCTTGCGTTTTAGCAAGTGCCTCAGTTATGAACAGAACCAAACCTAAACATTTAGAGCAGGGATGCACAACATACGGCCCGCGGGCCAAATGTGGCCCGCCGACACCTTTCGTTTTGCCCGATTGAAGCTGGGAGTAACTCATCTGGTTAATTCCTTTTATGTAAAAAATACAATTAAAAAATTGTAAGTAAATTATATTTGTTTGCCACATTTTTTAAACATAAAAGTTGCATGTAAAATTTGTTATGGTACTTAATAAATCGACGACAGTGTATTTAAGTTCTAATTATGGACAACATTTTCAAAGTGAGATCCGCTTAGGTCCAATCATGGTCGATTTTGGCCCGCGTCAACCTCTGAGTTGTGCAGCCCTGTTTTAGAGAAACGTAAACCGACCTTCGGAATGTAGAAAGATACGAGCGCATTTTTCCACTGAATTCGGAGACCCTTTCTTCTCCTCGCGTTTAAGCTATACCCAGCAGACACACAAATAAGCGAGCACCTGAAGGTCACATTCAAGTTGAAACGGACCGATAATGCATTACATAATAGCCGCTATTATAGGACCATGTAAAATTGGCTCATTCTCTATGGCTCATCGTGCGGCGATTGAACGCAACAACATAACCTTTTTGAAGACATATAATGTTTGCGATTATAACGGTCATCATAGACAAAATAAGCATTCGCTCGTTATCTACGCCGAAAAGTTCCCAATTTATTGTACGTACGTTCATAATAAATCGCAAAAATAAAAGCATTTATATGGTGTTTAAGAAAAAAGTTAACCGAATAAAAGTAGTCGGTTAAATAAAAAATACAAAATTTATTAAAATTTTCATTTATAATTCATTGTTTGATTTTCACATAACAATAAGTTTCCGCTAAAATTTTGCCAGTTTTCAAAAGCATTGTTAACCAATATTAAATGTTTATAAATCATTCGCGGTCCACCTCAAACTTATTGCGGTCCACCAATTACGAAACGCTGTATTAGACCACCTCACGGCAATCCTTTCAATGTCCCTTTTTTTACTTCCACCACCGCAGCAATAGGGCCCGTTTTTGTGGAAATTTCCGGAAATAACGCCTTCTTAGAACGAACGTGACCGAGAGACTTGCGATGCCGACATCACCGCCCGGTTTCTACATATGAGGAATCAACACGGACCGCATATACCCGCCCCTCCGACAACGGATATCTGCTAAATGTATATTTTTCGTATTATATGGCATAATCCGAAGATTCATTCAAATTTCAATTGGCGAATCTGATCACCCATAAAATCCTACGCTCGATGTCATCAGATCTATTTCGATGGTTGAGCATCGATTTATCATAACTGCACTATATAATTAAGTAAATTTAGTACCCAAAAATACGCCACCATATTTTCTTAAGTTATTTCTCAACATGGAAACCTTTAATTACACTTATCTACGTCTTGTTCATTTTTCAGTAACCAATGTATAACATGGGAAACGTTAGCCCAAATTCGAAAGGGATAGTGGAAAAAGGGGGTAGAGGAGAAGGGGGTAGGGGAGAAGGGGGTAGGGGAGAAGGGGGTAGGGGAGAAGGGGGTAGGGGAGAAGGGGGTAGGGGAGAAGGGGGTAGGGGAGAAGGGGGTAGGGGAGAAGGGGGTAGGGGAGAAGGGGGTAGGCGAGAAGGGGGTAGGCGAGAAGGGGGTAGGGGAGAAGGTGGAGGAAGGCTGTCGTCAACCACGTGGCTCAAGAAACTTAATACAGAAGCGCCAATGACAGAGCCTTCGGAAGGCAGTTAGGATATCTCTGAATTCCGTGGCAGTCCCTACTACTTATGTTAGCGTTTTGACAAGCAGGGGAAGGTCCAAAGACGAAAGGGTCTCAAAATGCCTGCTTCGAGTCAGTGGCCAACGATAAGAACGGTCTTATTTCTAGGAAAGGTATCGGGAAAGACCTTGTAAAATTGGTCCACTCTCGCTAGTCAATGGATCAAAAGTTAAAAAGTGCATTCGTGTGCCAAAAAAAGACGCGACCCTTAAATTTTGAAGGTAAGCAGGAGGCGTGATAAGAAAAGCCAGCACTACAACAGAACGACGATTTCTTAAAAACGAAAACTAAGTAAAATCAGCAAGAACACAATAATCATCAAAAAATAAATCACTAAAGGAACTTACGAAATGATTAAATTTAATGAAAGACAAAAAAGTAAATAGGGAACGTTTAAGAAAAAGAGTGAATATTACCCTCAGACCATTAGCTCGATTCTCTCATCCACGAGTTCTGTAACAAGAAAATTGTCTACATCAACAATATTTAGGAAACAATGAAACTGTTTATCCTATCACAATCTGTGGAAAATCTACGTCCAAATATTTAAGTTATTTACGTGGTTTTAAAAATATCTTGCTTTGGAGAACTGTACGCCACAATGTAATCTGGCACCGAGAAATTGAAAAACGACATTACGCTAAAACATTTTCAATATAAATGCTTTGGACTGTCACTTTCGGCGACAAAGGGAGTTGTCATGGTAGCTTATAATGGGTATTCTAATAAAACTGATAAAATCACGTATTTTATTGATTCTAATTGCATTTCTATGCTAATTTGATAAGAATTCGAATTATGCCTCCGATAAAAATAAACATTTTTCTATTCTTCATAGAATTATTCAAGTCTCAGGTTCATACCATATTTCTAAGTAAATTTAAAATTCAAGTGAAAAAAAGCTGCACTAGTCCCTTTGTAATTCGAATGAAAAAATAAATTATTGTCTTTTAATTCGGCATTCCAATCAAATCGAAATAAAAACCTTACTACACACACGTATTCGTTCATCCGATTAAAATGTTACCTTACACTTGTTTCTACGTAACGTAGTTATTGCGCTTTAAAATTACATACAAACATTATATATATATATATATAGATTATTCATCTACGAGTTATTCGCAATCGAATAACACCCATGGTGACATTATTACGATTTTTATTGTTTGACCTCCCCCCTCTCCTCCCCTCCCATAAGCGTTGAGAACGTAATTTGTTTATTTATTATTTCTTTTTCACCTACGGGTTATTTGAAATCGAATGACACCCACGGTGTTAGTATTCTGTTTTTAAATGATTAACCTTCCCCCTTTCCTCCCCATACCATAAGCTTTGAGTGCGTAATTTGTTTATTTTTTGTTTATTACTCACATACGAGTTATATACAGTCGAATGACACCCATGGTGCTAGTATTCTGTTTTTGAATATTTAACCTTCCCCCTTCCCACCCCCTACCATAAGTCTTGGTTGCGTAATTTACTCATTTAATGTTTATTATTCATCTACGAGCTATTCGCAATCGAATGACACCCATGGTGCTCGTATTCTGTTTTTAAATGTTCAACTTTCCCCCTTGCCTCCCCCCACCATAAGCGTTGAGTGCGTAATTTGTTTATTTATTGTTAATTATTCATCTGCGAGTTATTTGTAATCGAATGACACCCATGGTGCTAGTATTCTGTTTTTAAATGTTTAACCTTCCCCCTTTCCTCCCCATACCATAAGTTTTGAGTGCGTAATTTGTTTATTTATTGTTTATTATTCACATACGAGTTATTTACAGTCGAATGACACCCATGGTGCTAGTATTCTGTTTTTGAATGTTTAACCTTCCCCCTTCCCTTCCCCTACCATAAGCGTTGAGTGCGTAATTTGATTATTTATTGTTTATTGTTCACATGCGAGTTATTTGCAATCGAATGACACCCATGGTGTTAGTATTCTGTTTTTAAATGTTGAACCTTCCCCCTTTCCTCCCCATACCATAAGCTTTGAGTGCGTAATTTGTTTATTTATTTTTTATTATTCACATACGAGTTATTTACAGTCGAATGACACCCATGGTGCTAGTATTCTGTTTTTGAATGTTTAACCTTCCCCCTTCCCTCCCCCTACCATAAGCGTTGAGTGCGTAATTTGTTTATATATTGTTAATTATTCATCTGCGAGTTATTTGCAATCGAATTACACCCATGGTGCTAGTATTCCGTTTTTAAATGTTGAACTGTCCCTCTTTCCTCCCCATACCATAAACTTTGAGTGCGTAATTTGTTTATTTATTGTTAATTATTCATGTACGAGTTATTTGCAATCGAAAGACACCCATGGTGCTCGTATTCTGTTTTTAAATGTTTAACCTTCCCCTTCCCTCCACCTACCATAAGCGTTGAGTGCATAATTTGTTTATTTATTGTTTATTATTCATCTGCGAGTTATTTGGAATCGAATGACACCCATGGTGCTAGTATTATGTTTTTAAATGTTTAACCTTCCCCCTTCCCCTCCCCCTACCATAAGCCTTGGTTGCGTAATTTGTTGAGTTATTGTTTATTATTCATCTACGATTTATTTGGAATCGAATGACACCCATGGTGCTCGTATTCCGTTTTTAAATGTTTAACCTTCCCCCTTCCCTCCCCCTACCATAAGCGTAGAGTGCGTAATTTGTTTATTTATTGTTAATTATTTATGTACGAGTTATTTGCAATCGAATGACACCCATGGTGCTAGTATTCTGTTTTTGGATTTTAACCTTCCCCCTACCATAAGCCTTGGTTGCGTAATTTCTTTATTTATTGTTTATTATATATCTACGAGTTATTCGCAATCGAATGCCACCCATGGTGCTCGTATTCTGTTTTTAAATGTTCAACCTTCCCCCTTCCCTCCCCCTACCATAACCCTTGGTTGCGTAATTTGTTGAGTTATTGTTTATTATTCATCTACGATTTATATGCAATCGAATGACACCCATGGTGCTAGTATTACTTTCTTTAATGTTTAACCTTCCCCTTCTTCTCCCCCTACTCCCGTGAGTTTAATTTGTTTATTTATTATTCATGTACGAGTTATTTGTAATGGAATGATATCCATGATGCCATTATTTCATTTTGTCATACTATTCCATCTTCCTTCTATCTTCCCCATACCCATTCCTCCTTAAACGTTAATGGTTTATTGTTACGTGTCATTGTTGCCAACATTCCGCTTATATTACTTCCGCTCTTCCCCGTCTTCATAAGGTGAATTGGAAATTTCGGTGAATACTACATTCGATCAATTGTGGTCGGTGAATTGTGGTTTCGGTGAATTGTGGTCGGTGAATTGTGGTCGGTGAATTTCTCCTTGCCCCCCTTGAAACAATCTATATACATATATATGTATAACGCTTAGGTATGTATGCTTTGTTGATTACCGTTACCAAGTAACCATTTATTACCCGATAAGCATTGGTATCGGTGCAAGGCATTTTTAATTTCTTTTTAACATTACTTAAAATTATTATACGAAGTCCGGGCTTGAAGTATTACACGGTAAAATGAGTGAAAATAATTATTTTAGAAAACAATACGAATTCATGCTGAATTTGCTTAAATAATTTCACTGCATAAGAACGACAAGTTTTGAAATTTATAATGGGAAATTTTATTTTTTAGTTTTGTAATAATTCTCCAGAGACGATCATTAGAGTCAATGAAATATACACAAAAATAAATCCGAGGGAATTCATTATAAACAATGAATATAATACAATGGAAATATGAATAAATTTATTTATTTAAAATTTTGGTGAAATCACATATACTTTTAGGTTCACAGGAGGTAAAAATCATAGCATTCACATAATGTAGAAATTTTATCAATACCAAACAAAAATTTTATAACTTTTAATATACAATGCATTCAATGGAAATATGAATATATTTATTTAAACGTTCGATCAAATCACATATACAAATATCTTGCACACGCTTTTAGGTTCACAGAAGGTAAAACTCATAACATTTACATAATCTAGAATTTTTATTAATACCAAGCATAAATTTTATAACTTTTAATATACAACGCATTATTAGATTACATTCACTAGTTTTCAAAAACTTTAATAAAAATTTACTTTGCGAGCTTGAACACTTTCCAGTTTAAATTCTAGAAATTTAGAATTCTTTTAATAAAGTGGTGATTTTTGTCTGTAACACTGACGAAGGAAGGGATATTTATGTCAAAAATATTTCTTATTTGCCTAACTTAAAAGAAAAATATGCAGGAACTATATATCCCAATAAACACACACGCCTTTTTACAAAAGTAATATAAATGAAAAAACTTATTTCATATACCTATCTTCATAAAAATAGCAAATTGAAATATTTTAGATACCAAAGAAGGGAGTTTGACTACGAGGTTTATCGTAATCGTCGAAATCGAAAAATAGAAATTACTTACAACTTCCTGTCAATCGGGAAAGTAAAAAACTTGATACCAGGACTTTCCCGTGTATTCCCGCAACCAACGACTGAACACCTTATAATAATCGGCATTTTTCCGTAAAAATGTAAACCACAGCTAAAACAGAACCAGTCCACAAATTCTCACAAGATGTCTGTTTTAAAAGGTGAAAAAGATGACACGGAGTATACAGAGTTCCGTTTGGTTCCGTTCCTTTCCTTTCACCTTTTTACTCGACACTAGCGCCAGTAGGCTTAGGATTAGACTACCGAACTTTTCCGTCACAATTTTTGACCGAAGTTTCAGAGGGGTGCTCCGAGCACTCTGGGAATGGCTGGGAGTGAGGAGGGTACAACGAAGGAGGATGGCGAGAGGGGGAAGAGATGAGGAGGGGGAAGAGGAAGGGAGAGGGGAAGAGAGAGGGTGAAGCACAAGTGGCGACAATGGAAAGCTGGCCATCTGGCGACCTCTTCGTCTCGCATTGAAAACGATGATTGGATGGGTGTGTCCCCGCGCGGCGGCCGACTATTTCCTCCTGAAAAAAAGAAGGATGAATAAATGGGTCGGTCGGTTTCATGGCTCGCCACCTCTCCGCCCCACTCACTCCTCCCTGGATATTTATTGCCACCGGCTCCTCGCAACATCCCACGCTCCATCCGTAGACCACGTGGTGCTCGAAAGAGGAGACGAGGGAATTGGGACTGGAACATTGATTGGCTGAAAAGGGTGAAAACGTATATCGGGCGAGAGCCATTCTGATGAAGGTCGGGTCGTTGAGCTTTTCTTTTTCAAAAATAACACACAAGGACATTTTTTGAAATCTCGAGGAATTAGGGAACTTTTTCAGCGTTACTTTTCATTTCATTCGTGTTTAACCCATTATCGGTTACTGGTACAATAGTGTACCACTTTTTAAAATTTTAACTTTCTTTGGTTAGTAATATAATATGATATTTAGCAGTTATAAATTAAAATAAAGTGATTTTCATTCCTTGACTTCTTGCCCTATAAAGGGTACAGGCGTTAAAGATGAGTAATCGTCTGTTTGCGACTTGCACCTGTGCGATCATTCTCTGTACCACCTGCGTTGAATAAATGATCGCAAATCCTGTTCCAACCGACACGTAAACCATAGAGGAGGACACAGCACGCAGTTATCCTTATATAAAATGTTTTATAAAGCAAAAATCGGTCAGAATAGATGAGGCGTAGCACGCATCTATTTACATATACGAGTAGGCTGCTTTTAAAAACATCCCGGCCCCCCTCCTCACTGCAGTCTTCCCTCGCCTTCACTACAGTGTATATAATGCGGCACTAGTTGGACGCTTCCTTCTTTGTTATTCCCCCATTTCGCCGAACGCACCCTCCCACACCCTCTCTTTTATGCCCTGGACCGCGTCGAAGGGGAGGTACTAACCCCCTCTCCGATGGTACACCTGGCACCCTGACCCCGACGAAGTCGGCCTCAGTAGCCCACCCTTGGCCTCCCCTCTCTACGATCGCTTCTTGTGAGACCTATTCGCACGCACTCATCTCGCTCGCCATAGAATAGAGCGCGTCAAGTGACTCAGCCTGCCCTCTGCCGTCAGTTTATCGAACCGTGGATCTCGTCGCAAACAGACCCTTTAGCATTATGGAGTCCTAGTGTCTATCATATTATCGATCTTTCCTCGTCGGTCCTTTTCAGCTTCACTATAGATAGATTTTATTGCACAATAAGGTGTACGTATATCGTAAAACCATTAAAACATTTTCAGCTTATAATATGTATAGAAGATTGACTCGTACTCCGGACCTTTTTACAATAAAATGTGTGTAAGGTGCTTTAATATCCTCACCACCACGGTAACAAAAGTTTCATGAAAAATATAGCCATTTCAAACACTTATGAAAATACAGCAGTCTCGCGCCGACCGCGGTTGATATTTCCGATCGCGGTATCCAATCCACAGTTCTACGAGTGGTGGTGTTTAGTTACCTAATTTTACTGATGTTAAGTTAGTATTATTGACTGCTAACTGGTTTTTAACAAATGGAGAGGAATAGGAAAGAAGATTTTTATTCCCCTATAGGTAAAGTGACCAGATTTTCTAGATGTCAAATCAGTACATTTTTTATTTTTTATATTCATGAAAGAAAATTACCAGATTTTCTAGATGTAAAATCAGTACAGTTTTTAATATTTCTTATATTCATGAAAGAAAACTACATTTCAATATAATACTTCATATATATTGAAATTTTATACAGTATACATAGGTATATAACATTATTGTTATATATATTGGATACTCTTGCTGAAGTCGATCAGAAAATTTGTTTTTTCTTCTATTTGTGGCAGGATCTTTAAATATAATTAAATAATAATATAAATAATCTATTCTGAGAATAATGTTACTTTACTAAACAGCATTAAAATATTATACTACTCACATGACATAAACAACCATAACTATTATTGTCTGTATGACATTACTTTGGAATTGAGACTTATAGTTGTAGAGCAGGGGTGGGGATTTGGAAGGAAAGACTGAAAAACTCCCCTCCCTCACAGCCAATCATAGGTGGAGGGGAGGTAATGTCTGCTAGGGGGAACTACACAGCGTTGCTGCAAGTCCTCTTTACACATCCTGGCAACATCGCACCCGAGCCACCTCAACCGTCAATCCCACAGTAAATGAACTAAATAATTATAGATTTTTTCTTCTTTTACAATCAGTACAACTTCATAATTCAGTACAAAATTCAGTACATATTTGAAATCAGTACACAATCTCTAAAATCAGTACTGTACTGATTAAATCAGTACGTCTGGTCACTTTAACTATAGGTCCACGAGTTAGTCGGGAGGTTGAAGTTCGGAGAATTTTATGGAAGCCTTTGTTTGACCAGGAGTCTTTAAAGCGCTAAGGCCAGGAGGGCGGCATCAGCACGAGCTACTATGCCATTATATTAAGTGTTTTTTCTACTTTCGACCTATTTTATTTGATATTTATACATAATAACATTGAAATGCACGTTGCATGACCCCTGACCCCCCAGTATCCTATAAGCCCTCGCCAATCGCAGGTTAAGTCGGTAACGTAACCCACGTAGTTGGCGAAGGAGGAATTGAAAAAAAATTGATCTAGAAGAGTGGTTCCCAAACTGTGGGGGTGTGAGAGAGCTCCAGAGGGAGGAGGGAGGGGGGGAGACCATGAGAAAAAATCAGTTTTTAATGTTATATTCAGTTGAAATAGTTTTTCCATCTTCCCAATAATTACTAGGTGCATGGCTAAAATAATTACTAGTTAGTTGATCATGAATAACGATGTAAATACGACGGCAAAGGATTACATTTATTATAATAAAAAAATCTGATGTGGTCAATACATGACTTTCTCCATATTTGGGGTATAGTTATTTAAATTATTATGAATAGCATTATAAGGCAAAATTATTATTTCCTATCGTAAAAGAATACAGTCATCCTTATTGCCGTAAATTAGGTATATTTTGAATATGTTTACAGAATTCACCGCTAAATGGTGGTGGCGCTGTATACCAGAAAAAGCAAAATATCTTCGAAATGACTAGTTCTACGAAAATTTGTTTCAAACAAAACTTGGAAGAAATATTATTCTCTACAACTTTGGTCCTTAGGAAGATGACCAATTAGAACTTTTTTAATGAGATATTTGACGAAAACCGAAAAAACTGATTTGCTATAAATAATTCCTAAACAATAACGTCTATGAAATATTGTTTCAAATGAAAGCTGTAGGAAATTACATTGTCTATAACCTTGTATAGAATTGTATATAAAATAATGATGTTTTAACGGAGAAATATCGCAAAAACCGAATCAGGGTTTCGAATAAACCTCGACTTCCGGTTAACCGTTATTTTCCAAAAACTAATCAGTTCTTTGTACCCATACCAAAGCGTTATATTTAAAATTTGGTAACGATATGGCAAGTACTTTTTGAGTTAGAGCGCCCAAAATCACATACACACGCGCACACACACACACACACACACAGACATCATTCCGAAAATAGTCTAAACGTGTTCTAGGGACCTCAAAACGTGTATTTCCGTTGAAATCTCGAAATCGATTTTTTTGGTGATCACAATACTTTCCCATTACTACGTATGAAGAAACTAAAAACATGGTGTGGCATGACGGCTTAGAGAAAACCAAAAGGGAAGTGTCATGCCAAAAAGTTTGGTAACCATTGATCTAGAGCAGTGGTCTTCAAGGTGGGCGATAGCGCCCACCAGTGGGCCTTTTTGGATTTTTGGTGGGCGTTAAAGAACTCACCAAATGCTATTCTAATTTTTAGACTGAAAAATAGAATTCTATAAAAAAGCATAATGATACGCACACATATTCTGTACAACTATTTTATGTAAAACTATTAAAGTTCTTTTCTCGTAAACTATAGTATCATATCATACTATACTAGCGACAATGTATCCATGCTGCGGTAAAATCGAAAGGCCCATGAGGGTGGTCGTAGTCTCTCGCAGAAGTAGCGAAGCGTTCAAGTTCAATTTTATTAAATATATAAAATCATAAATTTTTAAACACTGTTATTACCACTAAGACCGTATTCGTTAATCTCATCTAACGACAATCCCACTAGTATTAGGGTTACCATACGTCCGGATTTTCTTAAAATTTACCGAGATTTTAGCAAATAAAACCCATTTTTTTCTGGTTATGCCCAGAGCCGTCGCGTGGTGTATCGGCGCCCGTGTGCGAAACAAATGTGGCGCCCCAAGGATTTTAAAAAAATCTTGTACGTCGGCCTTATACATATTTACTTTAAAAAATAATACATTAATAATCTTATCTTATAAATTATAATCAGAGGATATATGGTAGATGTCTAATAAAGACAACTTAATACAAATATACATAATACAGTTAATATAATAGAAATATACTTAATACAAATAATATAATACAAATACAAACTGTAAATACAAATTATATCAAAGGATAAAATGTCAAAGAATAACAAAAATGCAAGTTATCTTAAATTAAATTTATTACTGTAAATATATGTAACTTCCAAGGAATTATAAAGTAACTTTCCTTACTTTCGCTGAGGCTATTTTTTTTACGATGTAGTGTATATCTAATTCATTTAAAATTTCATTTTCTATGGATAAAATAGATAGATTTGTCATGCGTTTTTGTGACATGGTGGAGCGTAAATAATTATTTATTAGTTTTAATTTTGAAAAAGATCTTTCCCCTGTCGCAACAGTTAAAGGAAGTGTTTATGGGATTCTATATGAAATTGACAAATTATGGAAAGTATTAGTTAATTCATTTTTAAATAAATAGGTCAAAATGTCAATCGGTTTCATTTTATCTTGTAAAAATGGCTGTAATGTAATTATTTCATCATAAAGCTCTACAGCATTTATGTCTCTATTTTGGTCACAACTCAATTCTGATTGTAAATTTTTGCAGTACTTCATTAAATTATCTGTATCCATTCTGGAGGAAACTGGCAAATTATATAAAAAATCAAATTTTGACGATTGTGTTTTCAGTAATTTGAACCTCTCTTCAACAGCATTAATTATTTCATCAAGTATTGCAAAATAGAAATTAATTTTGTAATTCTCTTCCGGTCTCTTAATGGTCTCATCTTTTTTTCTCCTTCGGAATAATGCATCAGTAAAATTTGTTTGTGTATTACTTTTTTCTGCAATTTTTTTCGCGTCAGCTAAAACAGAATTAAATTCTTCATCACTTCGTGTTTTTTTCAGAAAATCAGTCAAATTTTCAAGCTGAATTAAGCAAGAATCAATATCCAAGTCAATTTTCTGCATCATCTTACTTACTACATTAATTTTAGATTATATTATACCATACTAAAACAAAAATTTTAGATTATATTATACCATACTAAAACAGAGCAAATAAATTGAAAGGTTGAAATTTTCGAAAATAAACAATGTGCTTTGTTGACACGTCAAAATCTGATTCAACAATATCGTTTAAGGCATTACAAATTTTGTCTAAAAAATAGCTTATAGGCCTAATTGCCTCAACTCTACTTTCCCATCGGGTGTCGGACAAAGACTTTAGTGTTAGTTCCGTTACGTGCTTACGTAAAATTCCCCATCTTTTGTAGGATGCTGAGAAAAATACATAAAGCTCTTCCACATTTGAGAAAAAATCGGCAGTTTCGTATGTTTTTTTTTGCTGCACCACATACAATTAAATTCAGACTATGTGCTGAACAAGGAACAAAAAAGGCTCGGGGATTTATCTCCAAAATTTTTTTGCAATCCCTTATTCTGACCCTTCATATTAGCTCCGTTGTCGTATGCTTGTCCGCGCATGTTTTGAATATCGATATTATTTTTTTCTAAATAATCTAATAAGAAATCTTTCAACTTGAACCTGTAGTATCGGTAGTCCTACAAAAATCCAAAAACTGTTCTCGAATCTCTATCTTTTCTAGTTTATAATTAATAAACACAAAAATCATAGTAATCTGTTCATGATGATTAATGTCTGTTGTACAATCCAGGATAATGGAATAGTATTTTGAAGATTTTATCATATTTAATATTTGATCTCTAATTTCTGTTGCCATGATATGTATGATTTCATTTTGGATTTGTGGTCCTAAATAATGAGGCATTGCTTTATCGGACGATTGAACAATTCTTAAATGTTCTGCAATTACATGATCAAATTTTCCAATGCTTTCAACTAATTTTAGAAAGTTCCCATTGTTTTTTTCATAAATCTTACTACTTGATCCTCTAAATGCCAAATTTTGCTGAGCTAAATATTGAATGATATAAATTATTCTCGTGACAACATTGTACCATCGTTGTTCCTCTTGTTCAATTAATCTTTGTTGAGTACTATCAATAGTTTTCCCCGTTTTAAAAGATATTATCAAAGCTCTCCATTTTAAAAAATTCTCTATGTTGGATTCATTTTTTTCATGCCTGCTTAAATGTTGAGATAAATGCTGCCAATCGTTAAAACCATTGGCTACTACTGGAAATGCACAATTGAACAATTTGCAGCTAAAGCAATATACGGAACTTTTAGATTTTGAATACAAAAGCCAATCACGTGACACCTTTTCCCCATTACATAAAATTCTGTAGTGATATGATTTACAAAAACTCCTACCGTATTTGTCTTTTGGAAATTAAATGTCTCTAATTTGAAGTGGCCCTAATTTAATTATGTGAATTCTAGCACTATCATTCACATTTTCCGGCCAAGTACCTGGGTCCTCAAGTGACGCAGTAATACTTTCTTCTATTTCTGTCTCTTCGCGGTCCTCCTCTTCCAGCTTTTCATGATCATCGTCTTGATTTTTTTGCATCTCTCCTTTGCTTGGTTCAGTTTTGCTCCCAAGCTCTGAAGCCGACTCCAGCAGCTGTGTTTCAGCCTTTAGTGAATCAGTATTTGGCAATGGTTGATCGTAGGAAGATGACGAGATTGATGGCTGAGCATGAATTGTCAAAAATCGCTGAATTGAAGAAGTTGATTTTCTTATTTCTTTTTCTTCATTTGACGATATTCATTGCCTGATAATTTCCGTTTACTCATTCGACTTCACAAAAAAATTAATTATGATTATGAATCTGCATTAAAATATAATAAAATTTAAACAAAATCAGAATCCCAAACATGAAATTTATTTATTTTTAATATAACTTAAAATGTTGAAACTTATCTCACAAGAAACTTGTGTGACAGATAATGTAAATATAATTTTATATGCTTTATATTCATTTTAGGGCTACTATGCCTAAATTAAATACGAAAATGTCACGGATTAAAATCTCAAACAAGGAAATTATGAAAGAAACCGTTTAAAATTGAAAATCAAGAACGTAAGTGATATTAATTT
Organism: Uropetala carovei; assembly: GCA_036926305.1. NCBI lineage: Eukaryota > Metazoa > Arthropoda > Insecta > Odonata > Petaluridae > Uropetala > Uropetala carovei. The sequence goes on along the minus strand of JAXCHB010000104.1, from coordinate 6,573,957 downwards.
TTGTTATAACAGTAAGTGCAATAAGAACGTACTCAACAAAATGTCTTATTTACGAATAGCAAACAAGTGGCTTATCAAAAAAATAGTACGAGGGTGAGCGGGGAAGAGGATAAGACGAGGGAAAAATCGGCCAGCCAATACCAGTGAATTCACCCTCCCTTGTTTACTGAACACGAAGTTGGGAAAGATGGCTACGTGCAGGGAAATCCCTGGACTTGAAGAGGAGTACACAAAGAAAGAGAAGAAAGACAAATCGAACTTCCCTCCCCTCACTTCTATGACAAGGGAATCACAATCAGTGTTGCCAACTCCGGTCATCAAGATCTCCCATCAGCGAGAATTCATAACGTAACATATGCAGTTAAAACGCCAACATCACAGACTAAACAACGAATACACTTACACAGATTTTCCTCTCGGATGCTCGATGTCCAGAATATAAAACTTCTTATTCACAGCAGTACCATCAGCATTTATTCCATTCGCAGCCGTCAATCGCCTGTCAAATGCTTCCACTTACTGCACCAGTGTCACACAGATTTTAGTGCAACGGCGGACTTGGCAATGCAGATCGGAGAGGTATCCTACACATTACATTGTTACAGAATGAAACAATGTGATGTAAGCAATGTACTTTATAGACAGTGATACTTTATAACACTAACACCTACACAAATACGCGACAAAAGGACGACGCTACGTGACGCCGCGGTGACGCCGGGCCGGGCGACTCGTGTCTCACGCGTCGCAACCCGTGAACAAAAACAATCATGGCAGCAAAAGGAGCAGATATGAGCAACAAATGCTTCATTTCAGAAAATGATTTTTTTCCGCTTTTTTCGGATTTCGTCCCACTGTGAGCCGGCGCCCTTGCAGGTCGGCGCCCGTGTGCGGTGCACACATCGCACCCTATATCGGGACGGCTCTGGTTATGCCCATCAAAATCTTAACAGTATAGACTTAAGCAATTAGATACCATGATTTTATAAAAAAAATATACTACATTTTAGGTTTAAAATTAAATTTGTCCGGGTTTTATTATCAGAATATGGTAATCCTAACTAGTATGTGCCATTTAGGAAAGAAATGCTGAAAAGCGGTCAGTGGTTTAAAATCCCCAACGGGATACCTTCACTCAGATATTTGATACATTATATGGGGAACGTAGCGAAATGAAGGAGAAGCGATATTAAGAGATAAGTATACTGTCTCTTCACACGGACACTCATTGACTGCAGAAATGTTATTTCGGTATTCATTGACAAATTGGATTTATTCAGAAAAAACATCCTGCAAAAAGAATTTTACCAGTTTTCGGAACTACACATCATCAAAGATGATCTTACAGCCGATGACATAGACAAGTTTGCAGATCAACTTTCTGTCATTAGAATTGATATGATGACTCGATTTCGCGATGTAATAGACTTGAAAGTGGATGCCTGGATGGTGACTCCATTCATCACATATGTGTGTGATGTGGATATTGAATACCAAGAGGAGATAATAGAAGTAATTCATGATGATGAGTGTAAAGCCAATTTCAACCAAGATGGATATATACAACTTTGGCAGAACAAGAAATTCCCTCTCTGTATCCACGCTTGTGGAAGAAAATATCGTTGCTCTTGTTAGCTTTCCCAACTTCATATGTAGTCGAAAAGGGAGTCAGTGCAGTCGACAATCTCCTGTCCAAAAAAAGAAACCGCTTACAAATAACGGAGAGGAGATCTCCGAATGACCCTTACGGACTTTAAGCCAGACATTGATTCCCTAGTTTGTAGGCACCAAACACAAAGTACGCATTGAAATGTATGCCAAATGCTTATTTTAGCATTGTTTTGGGATTAATAAACATAATTAAATCTTGTCTTTTTAAACATTTATTTAAAACTTTATTGTTAAGTTGATACGGTAGGTGGGCATAGTGAAGGGGTTCAGTTGCCCGGGCGGGGCGCAAAAATATCAAATTTGCACCCCCCCCCCGTAAGTCTTTGCCACGGACGCCAGATACCCTCAATACGCTGGGTGGGCAGTGAACTTATTTCAAAGTACAACATATGGTAAAAGTGGGCGGTGACTCAAAAAAGGTTCAGTCATTCGATGCTTGAAACTAATATTCACTTTTGATATTTATAATTACCGTAATGGGTCGATTATAAGCCTTTTCTGCAAATATTAGTCACAGTAGCAATGGTTATTCGGCCGAAGATACCCTCCATTCTCCCCATAGCGAAGGGAAAAACGGATTGGTGAGGTATTAATTGCACATATCTTCCTAAACGCAGGTGTTGCATCATTTTCAGCTTTTCTTCATTCGAATACGAAATTGACCGGAACTTGTGACATCATAGAAAAAATATGAAACATGAACCCTATGGTAAAATATTAATTGGTCATTTTTGATCAGTCTACTGACGATGGAATCGTTCATTTCGAAATACGTATTTATGCATTTTTTTAGAAAGGAAGTACTCGTGCGTGGTTTTTGACTGGCGTGTATTTGTGTGTGTGTGAGCAAAAAAGTGTCCCTGGCGCTGGAGTAATTCCCCCAAAACCCGGAGTGCGTGAGATTGCGTGTGTTTGGCCCCTGGCGTGGAGCGTGTATGCGAGTACTTTCCTTTTCAAAATATTTTTATGGTCATTTCAAACAGATGAGAAGTTCGCCTTCTACCAATCGTGTGCTTCTTACGCGAATCAGGGAATTATGGACCGCCCAATAAACGAAGCAACCAGGCAATTTTTTAAACATTTGATGTGACCTCTTTCCCGCCTCCGTGATTCACACTCTTTATCTCAACGTCGGTACTCTTCTTTCCTCTTCTCTCTCTCTCTCTCTCTCTCTTGTACTCTGCCAACCTCTCACTCAATTTATCCTCCCTCTATCCCTCTCCCATTCATCCTACGGTTCTCTCCTAACACTCCTTCCTATCCTCTATAGTTCCAGAACCAGTCACCTCTCTTCTCCCCCTCCCCCCAATCCACTCTCACCCTACTCTTTTCTTTCAGTGTCTCCCTCAAAATATAGATCTCCCTTTTCCACTCGTACTTGTCAATCTAATCTTTCCTTACCCTATTTTACAACCGGCTCATTCTTACTCTCTCCTCTCTTTTCGCTTCAACCACTCTCTTCCTCATCTATTCCTTTCCTTCTCTCTCTCTCTCTCTCTTATTATCATCGTTCTCTCCTCATCTCCTCTTCTTTAGCACCTTTTCATTCTCATACTCTTGTCGTTCCTTCTCACAATCTTCCCCTTTCCTGCCCAATCTCTTACTCCGTCTCCATTTCTCTCCCTACGCCTCTCACTCTCTCTTCCGCCCTCTCTCTCTTTCCCTCCCTCACTCCCTCTCCTCCTCTCATTTCCCCATCCCCTCCCTCTCCATCTCTCTCTCCCTCTCTATCTCAAATCTCCTCCAACTCCACCTTCCTTCATCCCATTCTCTCCGAGGTAATCGCCTCTCTCTCTCCAACTCTTCCGCCCTCTCACAATCTCCTTCCCATTCTCTTCCTTCAACTCGATCTCTCTGTCTTTCCTTCTCCCACCATTTACTAACCCCTCTCTCTCACTCTCTGCCCCTTGTGGCTCATCTCCCATTGCAACTCACAAAGGAAGCACGCGACAGGCCTAGTCCGTTCCTCTTTGTCTCCAAAACGTCGCAACTCTTTTTTTCCTCCCTCTCTCTCTGCTCCAGAAAACATTCATTTGTTCCTTCGATCCCCGCGGGCCATGCCATTTTGGTCTTCCCCCCCTCTCCCCCCCCCGTTCCGCCTTACCCTCTCTTTCCCCCCCCCTTTCTTGTCTCTTCACCCTCTCATCGTCTCTCTCTCTCTGCTCCCTTCCATACCTTCTCCATATCCCTTCACCTATCTCCGTCAGCTGTGAAACAAAACGAGCTGATGTGCTGGAGAGGGAAGCGAGTAGACAAGGGCGCGGGTGGCTTTGGGAGCATCAGAGATGGCACGAGAGAGAGGGGGGGAAGTTTATTCTGGAGTGAGAGGGGAGGGGGGGGGAAGGAAGAAACTGGCAACAATCACGACAATATAAACTATTGGAAGTACATAGTAACGATGAAAGTTATTCAGGTGGCGCTCTTTCTTTATAGAGATCGAGTCTTTTCGGTGCTACTGACGCAACTTTTATCCTGTGCATTGCGTCTCCCTTGTCCGGCGACGAAGGGCAGAGGGGTTGGAATAGAGAAAGAGAGATAGTCATTTGTTTCCTGTATCCTGCTCGTTATCGCCCTAGGCCCTTTAATTTCGAAAGATATTACAAATGTACGTGGACGGGGCGGGTCGGGAGGGAGGCGGGTGGCAAGGGACCGTGGAAGAAAAGGGTTGTCGTTCACTTCGTGTAGGTATTATGCGTGCGTGTAGGCGCATGCGCGCGTGCATTTTTGGGAGGATGAGGAGTATTCCCTCCTGAACGAAATTACGGTATCGTATCATTTTCCAGACGCCATGGGGCGGAAGTTGATTGGGAAGAGATTGAGAGTAGCGGTGCGTTCGTTGTTGCAGTGCGCGCGTGATTGCAGCCGAATTGAATCGCAGTGATATTACGCGGTGCGTTCGGCGTTGTAGTTTGCTTCGGGGCGTCTTCTCGATCTGTCTCGTCGTTTTTTTTTAAGTCGGGGTGAAAAGCAAAGCCGTCTCTCCTAATGGGCGTGCGTGGGCGGAGGAGGTGAAGCATGCAGGTTGGGCAAGTTGAAATCCCTCGAGAGTATTCCCATCCAAAACATTTTGCAGGCGTATTTTGTTTGGATCATATCCTTTTCTCTCAAGGGATAGTGATTCACTTAAATTCAATGCGAGAAGAAATTCGTAAAGTAAATACAAAAAAAATTTCGATACAATATAATAAAAGTCGAACGGCGCAGAAAAAAAACCACTATACCGTTACCATATAAATCTTAAGAATAATAAAACCATGTTTTCCTTTGGGACAACTCACATAATCAATACTAGGGAATAGTAATGTAATAGTATCCCCTTGATTTACACATTGCAATACTTGAGCCCTTCAAACCGTCCTGATCATGCCTACAGCTTTACTAGATATAGACCCAGCCAAAATTTGTTTTCACCTCTTTATCATGATGACAGTGCTCCTTCTAACAACCAGAGACGTGTGACTCGTCGGTATGGAACCTTGGAACTTCACAATTATAAACTAAGCACTAGCACACCAGTGAATCCGTTATATACATTCATTGGAATTTATAATTGTAATTAGTATGTAATTTCACTCTTTAAACCTACATTATAGATATTTTGTGGATTAAACACGAATTTATCATTAGAGTAAGCTTTGCCATAACGTTTCGTTAGAAAGAGCAGTCCTTTCACTAGTCATAATATTGAATCGTACAAAATTCATCCGTAATAAGATGGCTCATGTGTATTAAACCAGGATCAGCCAATAATAAAATACCTCGAAATCGACACCCAATATCGTACCAGTATACATACGATATTCGACATCCGATGCGATCCGAGTCTACTTTCTTGTGGGTATTTTCGGCCGATATTCAGTTGGACGATACGACTCGTCCGCATTGTAGGTATTAATTTATTGATCGTTTTAAGTCTTAAATGTTTATTATACAATATATATATATAACACTAATTTGTTCTTAAACTATTAATTTATAGCCTAAATACGGCTTGGTACATATTTTTTCAAAAGTCCTGGAACGTATCTTAATTTATAACACTTAAGTACGAATATGGGAAATTGATATTCGACTTACGATGCGATTTTTAGGATCGCATTAAATACATATGTCGGGAACGGCCTGTAATAGTAAACGAATTGAGCAATAGTTTATTCCACAGGCTTCCCTTACCTTATGGTCTCAATTTCGCCCTGAAAATAAAGTCATCTATATATCTATCCCCCTATCCACCTACCAACCCACCTCACTTAGAACCTATGATAAAGTAAATTGCAACGCTTCCCCAGGCTTATTTATTCAATTAGTTAGAGCAAAAAAATTCAATCATCCGTTCTTTTGACAATGAAATCATCAATTACTCAACATTATGTAATTGCGCCATTTCTGTAATTTATTCTTGCTGTTGCAATTGATTGTAACCCATAAATCCAAAGAATGGCGTTAAAAACACTTTTTTACCCTTAAGAATCAACACAAGTATTATCGATCTCGTCTTATATGTAAAAAAATTCATTAACATGCACTTTAAAAACGTTCTTGTCTCAGGTATCCCCAACAGATGCGAAACCAGACGCGAATTTCGACTACAAAGCAGCGGTCTTCGGTGTTAATTCACCGCCAGTAGATTATGAAAGACCACGTACTGACATTTTCGTTGCTTTTACGAATGTTCAAAAAGAGATGGATTTTGTGAGCTTGGGGAATGGGGGGGAGGGGACGGGGGGGGGGGGGGGCTTTGGAGGGTAGGTCTGGGGTCTGATTTTTCAAAACCATGTTGTGCCTATGGAATGTATCTGGGTTAAGTACTTTTTTAAGGTGCTTGTTCTTCAACATCTTAATATGCTGTTTCGTTCGCCCCTTTCTTTATGATTGAACAGCTACCTTTTATGCAGCAGCGTCCTCAAATCGATGTACTGTGTTTGTAATTATTTAAAGGTCGAGAAGGCAATGTAGTCTTCACAAGAAAATTAACCATGCGATTGTATCATGCATGTAAATGATTTATATAAAAAATATCTCGTATCGTCAGCATAAAAATTTTCCTTCAACACTATCCATAAAAGCTATAATATATGCGCGCGCATTCGGTTGGTAGCCACGTCGACTGCGAAACATTGACTCTCTTCTTCCGATCGATTTAACCGATTCATTAACGAAAAGAAAAGCTGTCCGATCGACCAAAACAAACATTTTCACTTTGGCAAACTTTTCATTTCAATCACTTACGGGACGACAGCAGCCAAATTCAGGACGCCCGTCACTGTCGCGTGCGCGGTCACGTGACGGATCGGATTACCTCACGGAGGACGCTCCGTGCATTAGTTTGGGACGGTTGAGTGACTTCTAAACGCTCGGCAGATGTTGGCGGAGGCGGGGACGGGAGAATGGGAGAAGTTGACGTAGATTGAGAAATTAGTTCGCCTGTTGTCTTTGCCGTGCGTAGCTTAAGTGAACGTTGATGCTGTCTGGTGGGCGATTCGGGACGTTGAGTATAATGGGCGAAGATTACCCCTTGCATTAGTCTTCCTTCGCTGCTTGAGGTGTGTGGTAGGTCGAATTTCAGCCTTGGTTGCGGAGATGCGCGTGCTTTTTTTCTATTTTTTCTTTATAATTAGTAAACCTGGATTAGTTACGTTTACAGTCATTGAAAAAATAACCGGTACCGTGATTCGAACATTCATCAATCTGGATCAGATTATTCGAACTTTCTAGTGTGTCTTCAAAATATTGTTTTCAAAACTGATGAGCGGGCGAAGATGCGATATTAACACTGAGTTCTTTTCAAATGGTAGGTGTTTTTGCCAGTGTCCCATTTTGAAAACGATTTTCTGTAAGGCAGGAATTGCCCCTATTCCCTGTAAAAACAACACTGATATAATATGAAGCGAAACAAATTCGCTGAGGTTAGGCCAGGCTAGTGACGAACCTGGAAAAGGTTAAACAGAAAATTTCGCTTTCCTTTCCCTGACAGTTTCTGTAGGCATAACAAAGATACTTATGGAAGAATATAGCTCTGTAAAATGTTCTATTTCGCGGCAAATTGCATTTTTAATAAGGTCAGTTCGTGTCCGTGACTTAAGAATGACACACGTCTGAATGCTTCTGAATATATTTCATCTGATAATCCAGAAAGAGGTAAACGGATTAAGTTTTACTGATCTCGGCTACTTTTTATTTGGAATTTTTCTATTTCTCTCAAGTGTTTCCTTACTAAATATCAATAAATTGTATTCAAGCCACGAGGATTGTTCAATAATTCGTTTTAAGAATTTTCTTTTTTGTGTGAAGTCCTTTCCAATAGTTATATTCAGATTCCTTTGCCTTAAAATGTTATTTAATATACATGAATTTATGTAGCAACTGAAGTGAATATGATCTGCTATAATTACGAAACTACGCTTAATTTACTAACGTGTGCACGCAGCATTTAGCAAGCGGACGAAATTGGATTATCTACGACGAAGAAATGAACGTATTTACGTTTTATTTTCGTACACACGAAGCGTTTTTTAAGTGAAAAGAAATGGACGAAAGAATGAGAGTAAGCGTAAACATTACATCTACTTAATTGGGGTTTGTTTGAAATAATTTTAGATTGCTTGATAAATTTTATGATTCGATAATAAATCGGTAAATGAAAAAATTTATCATTTACTTGGCATCAAGTTTCTTTGCTTGTTTGGAATGTTTTCGTTATTTAGATCTTCGAATAAACGGTTTTATACCATATCACACGATTGAATATTTACAAAACATTTTGTATGCCTACCTAAAAATTATTTACTTTTCAAATAAAATCGGTATTTCACAATAAAAAGTGATAAAATAAATTGGAGGAATGTTATTAATCTTTTTTATTTTTAATGCGCCCATCCTCGAATTTTTATTTGCCAAACGGAGCGAAAAAAATATCTATGGGATTAAGATTCAGTCGTTTCAAAAGGGATGCTGGTTTCCGCATGCTTCCCAGTTGTATCGCATCTGTTCCGCGGATTAAATTACGTCGAGGATTCAGCAGAAACATAATCCAGGAAAAGTCACCTTCCTTGTTCAGGAAAGTAACTCAGCTTTGTTTTACTTGTGAATAATTCACAGTGCCGCATCCGCGGTGTTTTGTTCTTTGGCGCTTTTTGCAGGAAAATCAACGCGTAAATGCGACGGTAAACCAGGTTAAATCCCGCGGCATTCACGTTAATTAACCTAATTGACTATGCGCTTCAAATTCCGAAAGGTCCCTCTTCCTCTCGACGCCAAAAAAAAAAGACACAGCCGAAAACAATTATGTTTTTCTGCTTTTTTTTTGAGAAAATCTGATTTGACAGCGCTCGGAACGGGCGTAAAAAACAGAACGATCCCTCCCCTCCATAGTGGTGGCCCCGCAAAAAAAAAAAACACGAAATTTTCAGAAATTACTTTAAGTTTACAACTAAAGAACGCACTGGACGGCTCAACCACATCGATGGTTATTAATGGCATCGACAAATATTATGAATAAACGGTAGTTCAATCTGTTGTAATTTAACATGCCAAATAACTTCTCATGGTGCCCTTGAATTTTTCAAAAACTAAATCCAAGCTGGAACAAGTTTTTGTGCAACGTATTCTATTTCTTAAAAAAATAAGAGCGTTACCACCTATCTGGCAATAATAGGAACTTCATTGAACGATTTGGCAGAGAGTTAAAAATTAACTCAGCAGCGTTTAAGTTTCATTAAAAACGAACAACAGGTAAGATTTTGATTAATTGTTTAAAGCGCACGGAGTGCTTGATATTTTAAAGATCAGACGCATGCTTCTTTGTGATAATAACTATGCTATCGTGTTGCTTTTAGATTTAAATTATATTGCATCGAAAAACGCCAAAGCGCATGTGTTATATTCCTTTAATGAAAATCTCTGGTGGTCTATCTTAGTGCATGCGCGGGAAAGACCAGTAATATCTGTCCGTTCTGCAGATTTTTGACTTTTTTTTCCTCGCTAACTGCAGTCGTGTTCATTAATACCAGCGGGTATAACATCACCACATATTAGATGGATTCCTGGCTACCGATTTTTTCGTATAATTTTCAAATCCCTCGGGTCTGATTAATTCGAAGCAACTCGGACTTCACGTGTTATCTTTTTTTTATAATGGCGAAGCACGCCGCATCGTTCTCACGCGCGCGACACGGACCTCAAAAAAAAAAAAATCCCCTGCTTATTCGTCTCCATCAGTCGTGCATTCCACTCGGCACGGCGCCATCTCTATCCGATCCCCTCCCCTCCTTCTCCAACATCCCCTTCTCTCCCTCCCTCCCCCCTTTGACTTATCGAGGCGTGCATTCAATTTAAATGGTTAACGAAACCTGCTCGAACGATATAAATCGTCCGCAAAAGATTGCACTCCATTGTGTCCTCTTCCCACCCCTCCTAAACAAAAGAGAGCCGTGGCTGGCGCTAATGGCACGTCGCGTCGTTTATTCTTCTTTTTTCTCTCTCTCTCTCTCTCTCGCTCTACAGGCCGAATTATCTCCGCGAATTTCGCCGCGATTAACCTTTAACGAGGTGTGATAAAACGAACGTTCGGATCCGGCCGAAAATCAACAATGACGGGGATTAAAATCGGCCTCCGCACCCACCTCCCCCTTCCACCTTCCTTTTCCCCTCCCCTCCTTTCACCTTTCCCCTTCTTCCCAATCCCTCTCGGATGCGTAAAAATTAAAAAAATATATGTTTCGAAAGAAATAAAGAAAAGGAGCCCCGCATAGCGATGGAAACAACGCAAAATAAAAAAAATGACCGCGCCGCCCCTGTGGCGTTTTTGCTGGTGTAAAAAGGACGACCGTCGGAATACACCGCGGACATCTCATCCTCCGAGCTCAATTTGAGTTTTAACGCTGATAACGCGGAAATAAATACAGCGGCAATGAGGCTGCGGTGTGCGCTACAATGGAAAACGCCGGAGGGCTTTCAACAATAGGGAATCCAACTATGGTGATGGACATCGGTACAAAGTAAATGTTGATTTCTGGATAGATAGAGAGATAGGTGGAGAGAGAGAGAGAGAGAAAAGACCAGAGAGAGAGAGAGGGAGAGAGAGATATGGAGGAATATATATGAAAGGGGGGATAGTTGGCGCTGAGTTTGAAGGGAGCCGACTCGTTGCTATGGAAAAGAGAAATCCGCTAATGTGTTTGACAATCTCCACTCTCGTGTCCACGGTAAACAAAACAGCTCTCTCTCTCTCCCCCCCTCTCTCTCCCTCTCTCTCCCTCCCTCCCTCCCTCTCCGGCGCGATCCAGACCGTTGATGCGGAGGGTGAGGGATGAGAAAGAGGAGAGTTGGCCATGGGTGGCGGTTGTTCCTCAGTGAAAGCATTAGTTCGGTCCAGAACTGCGCCAATGGTCCCTATGAATACCATGATGCACGCTGGAGGGCGGGAAAAAGAGCTTGAGTTTTCGTTTAAATGTTTTCGCCTGAAATTTCACCAATCCCCTCTTCCTCCTGGTTCCCTCCCTCCCTCCTTCGACCCTCCCTCCTACCTTCCTCTCTCCCTCCTACCCTCATGACTCCCTTCCTCCTCTCACCCTCCCTTCTTCCACCTTTCCTCACTCCCAACCTTCCCTCCTTCCACCCTCCCTCCTACCTCCCTCCCTCCTCCTTCCCTCCCACTTCCCTCTCTCCCTCCTTCCTCACCCTTCCTCCATCCCTTGCTCCTCCCCTCCTTTTCTCATTTCTCTCTCACCCTACTCCCTCTCTCTCTCTCCTTCCTCCCTCTTCCCCCTTCCTACCATCCTCCCTCCCTCCCTCTCTCCCTCCTCTCTTCTTCACCCTCCAATCTCCCTTTTTCTCCCCTCTCTCTCTCTTCGTATCCATTCCGCGTAATCCGTCTGTTTTCCACTGTCTTTCTATGTCCTCTCTATCTATCTCTCTGATTCTCTTGCGGGAAAATGCAACAGTTTCTCCTTTTTCGAGTTTTTCTCTCCTCCTTGATTGCTAGCGGGTGGGAATGAGGGAAGGAAACTAGTGGTCTGTTTGTTCAAAGTGTCGAGCCGCTCCGACCGCACAGGGCGTTTCTTTTGTTTTGGTCTCGCGTGGATCTAAAATGTTGGCCAATTTCCGAAGTTTGTTGTTTCGTTCGCGGCCATCAAAGCCAATTCGCGGGCGTTTTTACTTTGGTTCGTTTTCTATTTTCGGCGTCCGATTCAAATGAAGGGGTTAGCCATGGGAAAGGCTGCCTGCGTTCCCTTAAAAACTCTGGAGCTGATCTCTCGCTTGATTTATGGCTGTTTTCGTGATGATTTGAGCGGAAAACCTCACATATGCTTCCGGTCGCTAGGGACGAATATGGAAATCAGGCAATTAGGCGTGGATGGGTAATGAGGTTCTAATCCCAGATGGAGGTGTAGGTTCGAAGAATAAAAGGAAAAAAATCTAGGCCTCGGTTTAGGCTGTGAGCGACGTCTAAAATGAAAAAAATATCAATAAGAAATGATCGTGCTTGTTGGTTCCGTTAGTTATTTTGAAATTACGAAAGTTTCACAAGCTATAGATGTAAAATAACCCGAAAAATCAATTAAAATATAAAAACACAATGAATTTCATTCTCTGAAAAGAAATTGTGAAGTTCAATTTATTGAGTGAAAAAATTTACATAATACGTCTGAAAAATGCCTCAAGATGTAATTTTTCCTTCTGAATTACCAATTCCCTGACTAGGATATATCTCTCTTTGAGTAAGTCATTTTTCATTGATTGATACGCTCTTTAACACTTGTTACCTGTTACTTTAGAGAGAATGAAATAATGATTTAATTTTTTTCGCGAATATTATGGGATCATTAGGTATGTAGTTTAGAGGTTAAAATCAGCGCAATAAGTGAAGGCCTCAGTCATCCGGAGTAGTAAAATATGTTCTCATGACTAGGGAAGAAAGGTTTAGGGAAATAAAACATTAACCGAGAAAAAGCAATTCGAAAAACGCTCCAAAATCCACATCTTTTTTCAAATCGTTATCTCTCGGTTGGGAAGTCCAAGGGATTCGCCGTTTTGCCGCCGGGAGGCGGGACGCTCGCCCAGTCGGCCGGATCCGGTGCTCGCTCCGTTGTACGCACGCGTGCCGAACTCCCAACTATCTTACCCACCCCTTCCAGCCCGCCTCAGATCGAGGTCCACACACACACCAACACACACGCAGACGCACAACACACAAGCGAGGAGTGTCGCTCTGCCACGGCTTCTCGTCGGTCGCCCTCCTTCCGCGATCGTCAATTGTTAAACCCTCTTTTCCGCTGTATTATTTCCTTCGTCCCGTGCAAAAGGAAAGACTTACCGCCGGAAAACAGTTATTTCCCGATTCGCGGAAAAAAAACTTCTCCATCCGTTTTCCGCTGTTTCGGATGGACTGAGCGGGCGCGCGCTTCGCCACTGCATTCCAGACGGACGATCAGAAGGAAACCTGTGCTCACACGAAAACAGCTGAAGACAGAGCTGGTGTAGCGCATCTCTCAACGCCACAGAACGGAATAAAAGTGTGGACCTTGTTTCGGTTGGTTTGTTTATGATAGGGTGGTGAGAATACGTGCGTTAGGAGTGGGTTGGCTGAATCCCTCAAAAAGACTCGAACAGTGCAAACATTGACGGTAGAAAAAAAAGAAGGAAAACAGTAATTTGCATTTCCTCTCCGTCATCTTGTCTTCGGGAAATAAGCGACTCAGTTTTCGAAGGAAAAGGAGGGAGTCTGGAAAAAAAAGAGGATAAGATAAAATATCAAGGCGTCAGGGGTCAGCGGTGGCTGGGATCGCACGATCTTTCCTCTCCCCCCTTAACGCGGACGTCGGATCAAGACTCTCCCATAAAACTGTCCGATGGCTCGCAAATCCTCTAAAGGTTCAAACCCCCGACAGGGGACTGTCCATCAGGGGACCGTAAGAGTCGGATTCCCGGAAGGCGGCTGCTGAATCCTGTCAGGGATCCAAGGCTCTCCCGGAGAAAACGATCGCTCGTTTTTCGAAGTCGTGTCCTTTTTTCGTAAAGGGTTTTTTCCTGATTCTCGTCTCTGGGAGAAGGCTTGTTTGGAGAGATGGAGCGGAATCCCTGCGTGCCGTCGGACGGCGGGTGGTTCGGCTTGAGGATGGCGGCGTTGCTTTTTATTTTAGGTGAGTTTTTATCCTTCCGTGTGCGACGCGCTAACCGCGTAGATCCGGATAAATGGCGTTCGCTCGCAAATGTTTATTTATTTTTTTACATTCGGCGTCTTTTGAAATGCAAAGATTCGGGAATGCGCCGTTTTCATTTCTTTTCCTGTAAAAATTTCCGCCTCGAGGAGAAATTTGTGGATGATTCCTTCGGAGGAGCTGAGGATGAGGTTTTCTACAAGTACCTAGCTTTTACATGAATGTAAGTATTTTACGTGTAATATAACTGCAGCTGTGGTGCAGTGTTAATGTAGCTTTTCCGTGTTACACAAACCAGAAACTATTTTCAAAGAAATTCTGTTTCTACGTGTGTTCTCTGTATTTTATGGTTTATAAAATCAGTTTTCTTCTTCGTGCTTTAGAAATAGTATTTGTTTTATATGTTGCGGTGTATTTTCCAAGTTGCCATTCCTCTTTTATATTTCCTTAAAAAATCGAACAGCTTTTGTTAAATTACAGAACAAACAGCGATATCATCCATAGCGCAGAAAAATTATCAAAATGCCGATGTTAAGTGGTTTCCATATATAAAGACCGCTTGGATTTATAGCGCTTTGGTAAAACAGCGGATCCGCATATAACTAAAAATTGAGTTATCTCTATTATTTAGTGGTCAGATTATCTACAAAATTACCAAATCGCAGTAACGCATGGCATTTATTATTCCATCGTGACTACCACTAATAACATTTTGGGTTGAATATCCGACAATTTAAAACACCTGTCCTATACGCTAAAGGAGTTGAAAAACGACAGGAATATATTTGCGTTTGAGTATGAATCCGAGTTTGATCCACATGAGGTCGCATTTCATGGCTTGTTGCTGAAATGTATGCGTGCATCGTCGACGGGTATTAATTGACGTTTCACGAAAGATATTTAATTTGATACGGATATTATGAAAATCGGTTTGATGCATTTAATACTTTAAACCTTACCCTATTCATGGTGTCCGAATTTTTTTGGAAACTGTCTACTAATGTTTTGAAGTCAATTTGGAAATGTTGAAAAGAGGTTGAATTCATGATAGGTATATCAGTAAATAGAAGTTAATCACCGTCATTTAATCAAAACCGGAGTGAAGTTTGAAGAGTAAATTTATCGTACTGTATTGGAAAATAGCAAAATAAATTCAATATGATCCCTGTTATGCCTTGAAAATAAAAATATAAAAAACATTTTATTTTGTATCAAAGAAGTAGCAAAATCGTTTCGCGTGTTGTTATCCCGTTAACTGTTTCGTTGCTAGGAGACATGATTTTTTCGTATTAATTTCGAGCTGACATCGAATAGGAGAATTAGTGCGAAATTTGAAAGACCCAAATAAGAATTTGAGCGCAATTCCACCGTTACTTCGGCGATCAAAAGATATTCAAGTCTTAATGCCTTTCACGTAAGCCGGGAATTATTTCCTAGGGAGCGGTCGGGATAAAAGAAAATCGCTACTCGGTGAATAAGGGAGTTAATTACTGAATTAAATTACAGCGCAGCCTTTGACGGCTGAAAAAGGGGGTCTTTTGCTCTTTTGAAAAGTTTTGATGGCAAAAAAGGGCGTGAAAGTCTCAAGGCGGAATGTTGGATAAAAAGTATTAATAGATGGCGTAGCACGAGCAACTGCGATGGAAAATAAAGCCAGGGAATGAAAATTTCATTGCGCTATCTGCTCTCGTACGTCTTACTTTGTCGTTAATCTCGAAATTTCGCCTAAGAAGCCATTGTTTTCGAATAAAAATTGCTTGAATTTCTTGAAAGTTCCCCTTTGTTCCGAGGATTATTTTCATGCCACGAATAAGGTAAATCATTAATTACGGTCGTAATACAAGCGACATTTTTCTGGCTTAAGAATCGTTGTAACACGGAGAGATACAGACATCAATTTATTCATATAAACTATTTTACCAATCGCCGACTGGTAAAACTATTCTTTGGGAGTTTGTCTTTTCCTATCCGTAAGCTTTATAGAAGGGGTGGCCAAACCTGCTTATCCTCAGAGCCACACATGTTTATCTTTGAGAACCAACAAGAAAATGTATGGACAGTATCATAAGCTGTATTCAGCAATACAGATGGAATGCATGTCTCTTAAAAGCATCCACCAACATGTCTAAAGTCGCATCGCGTTATTGCATTATGACGTGATAAGCTTCGATAATCCCTTGATTAAATTGTAGAAAAGCCGCACGTTAAATTAAAAGAGCCACTTGCGGGGCGCGAGCCGCGGTTTGGCCACCCCTTCTTTATAGCTTAAAAAACATGAATTACAGAAGAGATTTATTTATTTTATACCTGAAATACATGAATGCAATGTCCGAATGAGAGGAAATTCATCCGAAGTCTTCAATTTTTTGCACCTGTACCGACGTGACCTCCCGGAGATCCTGACCTCTCCCCCCCCCCCCCCCATTCCCTCCCTCGTTCCCTCCGCATCAAAGTTCCCAAGATTCCATCCCAATAACCATTTCCCCTCTCCCTCCTCTACAGGGAGAGGTATAATCTTTCTTTTCCCCTTCTACATTTCCGCAGCACCACCCCCTAGCAGAATATTTCGCCTTTAGAAGAACTCTCTTTCGGCCATCATTGCGTTATTCCCACGCCCTCCTTCCCCTCCATCCGCACCTCTCTTCATCCCCCACCTCCTACTCCCACCCTTACACCTCCCCCCCTCTCAAAGCCACCCCTCTTTACTCGTGCCTGTTCCATCTGACCGTCACTCGTAACAATTCCGCGGGAGAAGGGAGCTCCCGAAAGGGACCCCTGCTATCCCCTCCTCTCTAACACATCTGTCTTCGTTTCTCCTGCCCACACATCCTCCCCCACCATCAACCCGATCTCCTTCTGTCTCCTTTCCTATCTTTTACCGCCTTCTCCTCGATAATCTCCTTTCCCTCATTACCTCTTTCTCCCAGGCCCGCCCTTTCTTCTTTCTCTTTCACCCTTATCCCATGTAACCTCCTCCATAACCCGTTTTTTCTTACGAACTCATGCCTCTTAATCCTCCTCACTTTCTTGCAATGCCTTTCTCTCAGCCCTCTCACCTGGAACGTCTATTTCCCTTTTACTCGAAATCCCTTTCTCCCCTCCACCTCCCTATTCCACATTACATCTCTCCGTCGCATCCTACTGGCTGCTCTGTTTCTCCTTATTCCCTCTCTTGGCTCTCCTCCCGCTAATCCATCCCTCTTGTCCCCTCCTCCCTCCTCTTGCCCACCTCCTCCGTGTATCACCAGAAGGAATGAGCGAGGAGGAAGAGTGGTCGAAGGGTGGGAGACCCCCTCGACACCCGAATGAGGATATTGGCTATTCCACTAGTTGATGACCACTCCCGCTGACGCGTCATGGTCGTCGTAAAGCCTTTGCTTCTCTCTCTCTCTCTCGCCCCATCCCTCCCACTTTTAGAACGACACGTCTCCTTTTCCGTCATAACCTCTTTTCCCCTCCCTACCGCGCAAAGAGGGAGGAAGAATAGAAGGGGAAATAGAGATTTTTAGTGGAGGAGAATATGGGAGAATAAAGAAGAGGTGGGATTTAAAGTCGCTGGTTTATTACTACGCCGAGGTTCCTGGATTACTGCTACCTTACGGCTGTAAGATCGGCATCGGCTTCAAGCTTTCTCACCACCTCTTTTGAGGTTTCCCCTCGCGTATGGGTGCCTGGTTTCATTGCGTAGGCATTGTTCCGTTGCGTCGTAGAGGTAGTATGGGCGGGAAAAAGTCAATGCGATTTTGTGCACGATTCGTTTTCTTCGTGTTTTTCGGGAGATTGTTTTTTTTCCTCCGTAACGCATATTACACCTTTATAAGTGTGGGCTTATTGACGCCTTTGAGGTTAATAGACGAACGCGTCTTTTTAAAATCCACGGAGCGAATGATAGAAAAATAAATAAATATTTTTTTTGCTGTGTCGAATGGCGAAGAAAAAATCTAAGTGGATTAGCGGAGACAGAAGAGAATTCACTTCACATAAAAGATGTGAAATTCCCGAACAAATGTATGTACCATGTCACGTAAACATTTATTCTATTTAATAAATCAAATTATATTAGTAAAACACACTGTTAATGACGTAAAAAAACGTGAAACGGGATAAAGCTGGTAGGATAGAAGTTTTTTTTGCATCATCTCCAGTGTTTCACCGTAACTTAAATACTTTATTCTCTATGCTAAGGTTTTAACTTCCATTTATCCTATCTATGAAATTTGGTCATAGCTCATGAATCAGCCAAACTTTCCTTTCGTTGAGGCTGTGATCTCTTACTATCCTTATGGAGTCCGAAATGCGAATACAAAAAAAATGGTAACCCATTTAATGAAGAATATGTATGATGAGATGGTTTTTCTGAGACTTCTGCGCCTTAATCCATTAAACTATTTGATTAGTACAAAAATCTAGGGACGGATTTGAAAATCTAGCGTTTCACACACACTGCATAAAGCATTACAAAGTTTTCTATAAAGTGCGTTCGAAGTATAACAAAACCCACGATATCCAATTGCATCTGTCGCTCGGGAGACTGTAAATCATTCCAGGGCAATAAATTGGTCACCAAGTACGGTTTTTTTTAATGCCGCAAATCCTATCGATGTCAGGGGTTTATTAGTTCTACATCGATTGAGAATTTTTTTAATGACTCCGACTAATAAGACGTGCGAATGTTAAATTTGTATGGAAAATCCTCTAGATATTCCTCACCGTGTAGAGGTGTTGTTTTGGAGAAAAACCTTCTCGTGTGCACTCGGTGGAAAAGGATGGTAAACCAGAAACAGACAGAGTACCCTTCTTGCCTCTGTTTTTTTTTTTTACTCGTAAAATATCGAAAGACGGAGTTAAGTAGACTACATAGGACCGCGGAAGTGTAAGAGGAAGTGTCGCCATCGTCGCCATTTTAACGCGTCATACTCTGACGGAGGAATTTTGTGACCGTGTGAAACCCTATTCAAGCCTCTGAAGAGGAAGAGACGGACTCCCTCGAAAGCTATAGCTATTCTCACGGGATAGCATATGGCGCGTTAATATGACGCGGAGGGGTGAGACTTGTGCTTTTATCATGAAGATGTAAAACGCCCGAACTGCTGCTCGCGTTCTTACGGGTTTTTGAAACTGTTCTGTTGGATTTGTGCAAGAACGCCAGCTGCGAAGGCGTTATAACGCCGATGTATCTGAGAATATATAACTCGCTATCGCTCCGTCTCCATCGCGACGTATCTCGAACTTCGAAAAGGCGCGTTTCACGTGAGAGATCGTGTGAGATAAACCGTTCTGATAAGTAGTAACGAGCGGAGAGAACGAAAGGAAAGAAAATGATTCTTTTTTTTAAATATGACGGCGGCAAAAATGTAAAATAGAGAGGTGAGGAGGAGGGAAAACGAACAATGGCTAATATCACGGCGAGAGAGATAGAAAGAGAGAGAAATCATATTTGCGTATGATTTATCCTCCTACTTAAACTCTTTAAAAAGAAAAAGTTGCTCGTGACTGTGAAGGATGGGAAAGGGTTATGAAACGCCTTCGCGTCTTTAAAAGGCCCCTTTCAAAGGATTTATAAGCTGTGACCTCACGACCTACGGCAAGGCGCGCTTATCGTGAGATCGACGGAGATTAGGGGACAAAGCGTCGTAGGCGAAATTAAGGTGTCGCGAGTTGGGTTCGCATGCGTTGAAATTATGTCGAAAAAAATACGGAAAAACGCCTAAATCCTTCACGCTTCTTAATTGAAGCGGTTTGATTGATCATTCCTCTCAATCGAACGATGACCACGAACCAATTTTAAAGCAGCAAATATTATGAATTCTGTGATTTTGGAGGTAATTTTACCAAAAATGAAAATGCTTAAAAATACTTCGTTGAAATATCATTTAAATATTCCAAGCTTTAGAAAGTTTGGATTTTATTATGCAAATATTCAAGCTTGTCAATTAAGTGACAAGTATTTTCTTATGTGGGTAATAGCCTTTAATGGATAACTGCGCGTCTCCAAAGATTAAATTTTCCGCAAACTAACAAAGGAACGTGACTTTTATACGAAAATTATTCATATTGAACTCTCTTGAATCTCTCCAAACTCGTTTCTCACGTCACGTACATTTTCAATTTAGTAAATATGCACGCCCGAGTCAAACTAGAGCTGCGTCATTTCGACGAGGTTTGGATAGCCGAAACTTTTAGAGCATTTGTTTTTTGTTGACTCATCCACGAGTTTGTTGGCCTCTGCAAAAAGTTTTATCAAAGTGAGATCAGTTAGTGTTTTTTCCTCATTCACTGGCTGCTATGACGACCATAAACATATTGCCACGTGCTCCCGATTCAAATTCCAAGTTCACCTTAAACAGTGTTGCATAACTCTCAGAATATTAAATTCCGTAAATAGCCCGATATATTTCCCCTGTAACTATCCACAACGTGAAATATTTCTGATGAAAACGCCACACATTTATATTAATTTCAGTTTGCATATTTGTTTATACACATCAGTTTTCCTTAATTGACAAAACAATGCAAATGTAAATATTTTCCCATTATTTCGAGTTGGCCACACGAAGATACACAGATGCGTTGTAAACAAAATACCTATGTTGCAGCTATGACCTCATCTGTGCGTAATTGACTTTTATTGTGCTAATCTCAAAGAATATATTTGTATAAGCTTTCCCATATTACTTCTCTTCGGAAAGATAGGCGTGACTTCAGTCCGGCTAGTATGTCCGTATGAAAATATTTCGTCTATCAGCGGGAATTCGTATTTTTCCATTCCTTCTTTCAAGTTGCAGTAGGAGCGAAGTGCTTTTGGGAGCCGAACATTCTTTCCAGTGAGAGAGGATGGAAAAAGAATTTAAAAGAAGAGTCGGAGAGAATGAGGAGAGAAGTGTTTTGGAAGAAATTAAGGTCGGTTATGAGTAAGGGAAACAAGAAGGAAAAGTATGCTCCAAAAATAAAATATTCGGATATTTCTAAGGCGTTCTTTATGTTATTTATGCACAAAGCGGCATCGAAAGATTGGGCGGTTCTTGAATATGTATCTCTGAAACTCTAAGTCAGACTTTTTTTTGTGACAAATATTATCCTCTATCAGAGTAATATTTAATCAATACATTACAGATCATATGATACCTAGGGAGAGAAAAATGCGGTATTTAATTATTTATTGACTAATGCCATAGGAGCATATGTTTAATAAAGTGTTTATATAAAGTGTTAAGTTATAATTGACGGATGAGTTGAAAATTATAATTCGGCGATAAATTTTAATAAGTATCAGTCAAACTTAATCAAAACTTGTCCAGCGGTTCAGGAGATGAAAGTCACGAAATACGGGCGAGATGCGCCCATAAGGCGTTTCGCTACTATCGCTTCGCAGGCGAAGAACGCCTAAAAAGGATAAAGTAAACGGACCGAGGGAAAGGGCAGAAGAGGTCAACATTGGAATAAGAGAGAGACTTGGAGGGAAACTTATTTCTTTGGGACTAGTGTAATTGCCCGTCAAATATGACGCGTATTCGTGAATTAAGTATTACGTTAAAATAAAATAAAAATTAATTACACCAACTTTTATGTGCACTAAAACGTAAAAAAATAATATAAATTCCACATACCCGAATGTTCCAGAAAGTAATAAGCCTTAGAACTGTTATGGGTCAACATAAATATTCCTAAATTATTCCTAAGGAACTATTTTCAAATGTTTCAATATAAGCAGATAACCCGTTTAACATGGAACCTATTAAAGATGCAGTTCAAACCATCAAGTAAAACTTTTTTAGATTAACTAAATATACTATTTTTTCTGGATCTGATATTTGTTAATTACCTACTTAAATTTAATAACTTTCACATTATCATACATTGTATAAATGTACTTCTACAGTATTCATCAATGAGAGAGAGTATATATACTTTTTCTGTTTACTTTGCTCTGTTTTATCAAAATATATACTTTATTAATAAGTTAATTTGCTGTAGTTCAATGAACAATACTATTGGAGATCCTTATCATCCTTATTGTCAAAAAATAAACTAATTGTTTATCGTAGAAACCGTTACATAAAAAAGTGCTTATTATATAATTCCCGTCGTTTTCGCCGAAAGTAAGATAAGTTAAATTACGTTACTATAAAATTAATTTAATGTGTGAAGTGCAGTGATCATCGAAACTGAGATGTGGTATCGTGTAATCAGATCAACGACCACTTTACATGAAGAGCTACATGAATTTTACAATACTACATAGAGATTTCGAGAACCATTTAACCGATATCAACCAAATTTAACATTAAGAAGTATAAATATGATCTGTCCGTCATTTGCAATTTTGTTTCCAATCTAATAATTATAACGACAGCATGGTTATTTTTTAAATATTTATGTTATTTTCTTCATTTACATTAACAAATAAATGTGCCACTCGAATATTAACAACTACCAAAAATATACTGTGATAGAATGCGTTCAGTATTTGCTAACTGACAAAACATATTTTCAAGTGATCTAATTAAATTTCGCTGTCGGCCATCTTGCGTTCCTTACAGAACAACGTTTTTATATTATAAGATAGCGAAAGAGGCACAATAAAAGATAGCAAGAGAAAAAAAAGTGGAAGGAATGAGGGTGGATAGCAGGTGAGCCGAGAGAAGAAGGAGAAGAAAAGAGACGTATAGCGGGAAAACGATGATATGAAGACGAATGAAGAAAATATAAGAGCTTGAAAGAGACGGAGAGAAAGAGGTCGCTTCTGACGAACGCATGTTTAGCGACGCTCCATAATCATTCGTCTCTTTTTGTTTCGCCTTCACTCTCCTCCTTTTTTTGCTTTTTTTCGGGGTCAATTGTAGAGTGGATTTGAGAGACGAGAGAGGGAGAGTGAGAGGACAGTTTTGGCGACGGGAGAGGGTAATTACTCAGTGGGGGCAAATAGATCTCCATTGGCCTGGTTGACCGCCCCTCATCCCATCGCGCCTTGCAGGACGCTCGCTGGTCGTGTGAAGAAGAGGATCCTCCTTTTTTTCCCACTCGTTTTTAAAGGCCCTCTTTATAGGGCTTCTTTTTTCGGTGGGTTTGAGGACGCGTCTCGTCTGGGGGCTCCTCTCGCGACCGGGCCAAAAACCTCTTGGTCACCGTAAGGGTGAATATGGCGGCACTTTATGGCGCGTGAGAAAACAGCGTTCGGGTTTAATATTTTTGTGTGTGTATGGGTCCTCTCTACGAGTTCGGCAGGAGTTGGGTTGGTTGACCCCATCATCCTTCCCATCGTTATTTGATGGGGGAATAATCGCTTTTAAACTGGTATTAATGGTCTTCCCGTGCACGGAATGTCTCTTATATTGGGTTTTATGAAAATGTTCGAGGAATTTTCATTTGGGAAAGGAAACGCTTAATCTTTCTCTCCGATTCGACGGAAGGGCAGGAAGGTTGTTTCGTCGGAGATATTTGCTCGAGGTGCTTTTTCTCGGAAATAAATGTGGAAGATATAAGGGGTCAGACGGATGATGATACTTATTTTCAGGTCGGAAATGATTTTGCGTGATGCGACGGAGAATGTCGGGGGAGGTCGAAGCATTGATATTTAGAGGAAGTTTTAGATTTAAGTTGAATAAAAGCTGAAATACTCATCGAAAAGCAGTTATTAACTTTCATTGGAAGCAATGCTAATTTTTATAAGCACATTGTGAAATACGGAGAAATTTACTCTGTTAAAGCTATTAATAAATAATTGCACAACTTGACATTAATAGGTTGTTCAAAAGTAAGTTTCAAGAGTAAAAACCTATTATCACATTTAAAAATACCTATCATTATGATTCGAAGAACAATATACGTGACTATCTTCGATTTTTGTGACATTACGACAGGAGTTGACCAAAATGTAAAAAATATTTCAGGCGAAACGCTTTATAAAATTAATCCTCACCCGCGCAAAAACTCGCCAAATATGTCTGTCCGGAAAACAAATTTGTCGAGAAAAATCCAGTTTAGCTTTTACGAAAACCTTCTCCAGCTATTCATTCGTGTCTTTTCGTATTAGCGTCTGTTTTCCGTTATTGAAAAATGTATTGTGGGATATCCTTCGATGCCAACTTAATTTGGATGAGAGGGGGAGACGAGGCGATATTCAGATATTCTTTAACATTTTCACTTTAAAAACCAAAAGGAGAGAGATTTTTACAAAGAATGCGTTAATTAATGCCATTCCTCCGAGCATTAATGTATTTGATACGTAAAATATTGAATTAATGAATGCCTTTATTTTCTGGGAAGTATATATGCGTCTTTAGTTTACACGAGGAATATTTTGTAAAAACGATAAGATGGAATTTTAACAGTTGTTCCCTATTGAGTGTTTTTGTTACCTATAGCAAGTATTAGTACTTGAGTGCCTTAAATAATTAATCCTGGAAAAGGAGCAAAAATCCCAAAAAAACTCACGGAAGAAATTATTGTTTATTTTTCATGGTATTATCAAGCAACAAATTTAAAATTATTACTTATCATTAAAAGATACATTTTCTTATGCTTTCTCGCTCACAGAGCTATAGTATGCGCTTTTCTGAATTGGAGTAATTAGGCCTAAAGATTTTTCAATTTCAATTTTCCGAATATGGCGTCCGATAATTGAATCGGGAAGGATCTTAATCCCGCAGCATACGCTTTATGACCATCAAATGGGTCCGAACGAATTGATTCTTGCGCAGCAACTGTTCGGACGGGTGAATGTGTCAGGATCCCCAGATGCCATCTTCTTTTTCGTTTTTGCTCAAACACTAATTTGGCCGTTCAAATTGAAGTTTTCTCGCCGGACTTTTGGATGCATTATAAAATGGCGTTTGCTTCCCCAATAGCGCCTCGCATACTCCTAACCTGAAAAGCGAGCGCGGATCTGTGCTGGCCCGAGTTTATGACACCGTCAAACCCCCTTCGCTGTTTGTTCGCTCCATCCTCTCTCATCTCCCTCGGGGTGTAAGGGTGGAATGGAGATGGGAAATGGGGGAGAGGGGGAGGAAAGCCAACAGCACTTTGTTATGCGAAGTGAAGGATTTAGGTACATACACACACAGGATTGACCAAGTTGCGCTACATGAATTTATGTGAGTGTAAGACAAACTGCACTCTTTTGTTCCAGAAGCTTGCTTCCAGCACTTTTGGCGTATCACGGCGATGCGACTCTATTTACTGAACCGAACCCGCCCGCGCGCCACCTTCTGGAATTTCTTTTTTTTTGTCTTCGCGTCGTTATAACGCGTGCCCCGTGAACTTGTTCATCCGCTTTGTTTTTTTCATCTTTCTTTTTCTCCTCCGCCGCTGAATTATCGCGCCGTTTTTCACCCTCAATGAAGATGCAAGACCTGGCTCTGCGAGGAGGAAAAAAACGCGGGAAAGAGAGAAATTCGGTAATACAGAAGGTTGGTGGCCTACTTTTTGGTGGCGGGATAAAAATGCAGACGGTTTCCAAAATCAACACCTGATGTCCTTATTTAATAAACGGCGCGAAAAGCTAATGGATATGAATAACAGAAAATGTAAAATAAATCTCTTCCCATAAATCTCACTGAAATAAAACACTGCATTTGTGATATTTATCTCTGTTCAGTAATAATTATAGCGTCACGTATTTGCATTTTCTATGGAGTCCTATTGTTCGCATTGTTTTTAATCCTGAAAGATTCATTTCAACATTAGTCTCGTAGTACACATTGTGATTATATGTATTCAACGAGCGGGTAATTAAAATGAATATTTTATAACACAAAGTAGGAATTATGTTTGATGATTATATGAGATAATGGAAATTGCTAGACTGCTAATTAATTCCTAGTCACATTTTTTGCAATCGCTTAAAATTATAATAATTTTAGCTTCACTTCGCCGTTAATCATGCATTCAAATCGTGAATAATAATGACAAATCGCTTTAAATCAGCAGCATTGAATAGACTGGATGTGCTCAAAATGCCAAAAGAAATATAATGAGTTCTAAATATTTTCAGTGAAGAGTATGGTGAAAGGTAAACTACTGTCACTTGCTATCAAATTAATGCCTGGAATAAACACTCGTTCTCCTTTGTTACTTCCCGTAATAATTTCTGCATCGATAAAGTTATTTTGCAATTATTTTTACAACCAACCGGGTACCATTAAGAAGTCCTTTTTTTGGATATAAATTCCTAAGTAACATGATGAATGCTCCAACTTTGAGACAAAGATGATGATGTGTCATACCCGATGGGCATTGCGAAATTAATTTCGTATTAGAATACAATAATATTTAATATTTAAAGGTAATCTTTATTTTGTTTGTTCCTATGGAACGAAATGTTAACAAAATTGTTAAATCAACCAATCAATCACAAAGAAAATTAGATAATAAGGTTTGATTAATTCATATGTGAATCTATTTATTTAGTTGCTTCGGAATGATGCACTCATAGATCAATTCACGAAAAAATTCCTCCACGGATCACGCTGGCCATGAGGTTGAAGCGTCGTCCCATATAAATCAGACTGCAGCAAATCCTCATACATCCATAAAGGTGTACGTTTAAATTAAAACCGTCGATATGTTATTTTTTCTGCGAACGAACTGTTAATTTGCTTCACTCGTGTAGCATACATTTAAGAGTCCCGATAGATTTCCCCGCGGTCGCGAAAATCGCACAATCCGCTTATGCAAATGATACATTCCGATGATCCGACTCCGTTGCGACAAATAAAACGCCAATATGTCATTGTTCGGCCATGACACACGTTCTTTATGATTTTTATTCCCTCCTCTATTAAGTATATCTTAAAACTCTCATTAAACCTCCATATTCCGCGAACAAATCCTTTTGGAAAACACGGCAACTAAAGTCAGCTGATGTATGAAGACAATGAAGAGGAAACCTTCCCCGGCAATGGTTGCTTTATAAACACACACACACACACACAAATAAGAGAGCCTTTCCTGCAGATGGAGAGCTCATAACTTTGAATTCATTCCTTTCCCAGACATTCCTCGGGAGAGAAAGAAAAAAGAGATATATAGAGAGAAGCTTATCTTGTTGAAACAAATAAAGAAAACTATTCCGGTCCTTCGAGTAAAGCAAGTCTTCCCCCCTCTCCAACTCCTTTTAGCTTATCCAATGTGACTTTTTGACTCTTCGCGGAGTTCTCGGGTTTATTTACGTTTTACTTTGGGGAATGGAGTTCTCTCTCTCTCTCCGCTTTATGTTTCCATTTTCCTGGGATCTAAAACACAGGGTTACGTGAAAAATGAAGGGACTTTCATGGGAGAAATTGCGCTCTCTGGAATCTCCTGGAGAGATATCCAGTAGGGAGAAGAGGACCAATGCCAAGAATTCTAGGTCTTCAGGAAAAGACTTCCAAGCCATAAACCAAACTTCCCCGCTTCCTCTGGATTCAAGATGGGCCAATTTTCTTTTAAAATTAGATATCCGTTTCCGTTTTGGTAGCGTCGCATGCCTTCGTTCAAAGAGAAATTAAAAAACGTCCTCTGATGAGATATAAATCGTCTAATGGGTTTTGTTTTTCGTCGGCAAGAGTATTAAAGAAAAAAAATTGGGATTTTTTAAAATGCGTTTTTTCGCTCGCCTGTCTGTCGCAGGACGCGGTGTCCGATTTTAGCGGCTAAATCAATCGTGCGCTCGAAATGCACCGCTGTGGAGTTATTTTTCTTTCAAAAAGAGAATTCCATTTCGCGAGGACGTGCTTCATCCGGCATTTGTTTTCACTGTGAATCCCTAAAGATTCAAGCGACCGATTTACGTATTCATTTATATCCATACTTTAATCGTGATTTTTTTTCGTATGCTCAATGTGGCGTCAGAGTGAGTGGGAATTTTTAATTTTTTCATTAAGGATTAATTTATAACATTTTAAATGTAAATCTTTTCGTTTGCAATGAAAAAAAGGTGATGGGCTTGCAATTTTACGAAGGGAAAATATTTCATGTAAAACGAATTGAAGTATTTTTTTGAAACCTTAGCAATTTTCATATGCCAAAATTAAATTTTTTTCTCTCTCTCTCTCTCTCTCGTTTGAATATCAGTGCATGGTTATGTAATTTTTGGATATCAATTACGCTCGGAAAACACGAAATGCATAATGAATTAGGAAAATAAATGAATATCTGATGTTTCTCGCAAAATGTAAGGGATTGAACTTAAAACTCCAACTGGTGAAGTTTCCCCCAAGGAAACTTTCCTCTTTAGAGGTGAATTTTATCAAGGTTCGTTGGAATCTAATGCTTCGCAAAAACCTCTCCTCACGCGATGTTTGAAATGCCGTCATCTCCGAAGATTCCTCGCGAGTAGTCATGTAAGCGAGACGCTTGTTTTGCTCTCTCTCCACGTTTCCTCAACGGGAAACGTATAATGGTAGATAATATAGCTACTTAAACCAAACTTCTTTTTTAAAAATCCCGCGATGGAAGGATCGCGGTCTGAGCTAAGGGGTCCATGACTTCTCCTTAAATTCCTAAACTGTCATTCATAAAACACTTGCTGAGCACGAGAGAGATTCCTCCTAGGATTTTAGTCTTCCGTATCCTTTCAACCGTCAGCTCCATCTTAAATTCCGGGCATCGTAGTATACGCTTCCGTTTTCGGAATTTCACAGACCATTTTTGGACCCATTCCTTTCGAATATATATATATACAGAGCCGTCCCGATATAAGGTGCGATGTGTGCACCGCACACGGGCGCCGACCTGCAAGGGCGCCGGCTCACAGTGGGATGAAATCCGAAAAAAGCGGAAAAAAATCACTTTCTGAAATGAAAGCATTTGTTGCTCATATCTGCACCTTTTGCTGCCATGATTGTTTTTGTTCACGGGTTGCGACGCGTGAGACACGAGTCGCCCGGCCCGGCGTCGCCGCGGCGTCACGTAGCGTCGTCCTTTTGTCGCGTATTTGTGTAGGTGATAGTGTTATAAAGTATCACTGTCTTACATCACATTGTTTCATTCTGTAACAATGTAATGTGTATGATACCTCTCCGATCTGCATTGCCAAGTCCGCCGTTGCACTAAAATCTGTGTGACACTGGTGCAGTAAGTGGAAGCATTTGACAGGCGATTGACGGCTGCGAATGGAATAAATGCTGATGGTACTGCTGTGAATAAGAAGTTTTATATTCTGGACATCGAGCATCCGAGAGGAAAATCTGTGTAAGTGTATTCGTTGTTTAGTCTGTGATGTTGGCGTTTTAACTGCATACTCGTATGTTACGTTATGAATTCTCGCTGATGGGAGATCTTGATGACCGGAGTTGGCAACACTAATTGTGATTCCCTTGTCATAGAAGTGAGGGGAGGGAAGTTCGATGTGTCTATCTTCTCTTTCTTTGTGTACTCCTCTTCAAGTCCAGGGATTTCCCTGCACGTAGCCATCTTTCCCAACTTCGTGTTCAGTAAACAAGGGAAGGTGAATTCACTGGTATTGGCTGGCCGATTTTTCCCTCGTCTTATCCTCTTCCCCGCTCACCCTCGTACTATTTTCTAGATATGCCACTTGTTTGCTAATCGTAAATAAGACATTATGTTGAGTACGTTCTTATTGCATTTACTGTTATAACAAAAATTAATATCACTTACGTTCTTGATTTTCAATTTTAAACGGTTTCTTTCATAATTTCCTTGTTTGAGATTTTAATCCGTGACATTTTCGTATTTAATTTAGGCATAGTAGCCCTAAAATGAATATAAAGCATATAAAATTATATTTACATTATCTGTCACACAAGTTTCTTGTGAGAGAAGTTTCAACATTTTAAGTTATATTAAAAATAAATAAATTTCATGTTTGGGAAATGTTTGTATTTGTATTATATTATTTGTATTAAGTATATTTCTATTATATTAATTGTATTATGTATATTTGTATTAAGTTGTCTTTATTAGACATCTACCATATATCCTCTGATTATAATTTATAAGATAAGATTATTAATGTATTATTTTTTAAAGTAAGTATGTATAAGGCCGACGTACAAGATTTTTTTAAAATCCTTGGGGCGCCACATTTGTTTCGCACACGGGCGCCGATACACCACGCGACGGCTCTGTGTGTGTGTGTGTATATATATATATATATATATATATATATATATATATATATATATATATATATATTCGCAATGCGGCTGGATTGGTTTCAAAAGCCTACCCTTAGTTTTGTTTTCGCGTATCTCAACGGAACAGTATCAATTTTCGGGATATATCTTTATTGCTCTCGCTTCGACATTTTCAAGGTTTTTGAGATGAATTTCATTAATGGAACATATAAAATGACTTTTGTTGGATTTATTGACATCTTCTAAGGTTTCGATTTTTTTGGAGGAATTTTATCGAAAAATAGACATTATATAGAAAAATTATTGATGATTACTATGTGTATAACAAGGTTTGACTATTGTTGAGCAGGCACAAAAATCTAATTTTTTAGTCAAATTTTATTTATACTATTGAAAAAAACCGTAGTTCCACTACGGGAAATTGAGAAGAATTACAGATTTTGTACCTTCATATGTTTGAATATTGACTATCAACACTAACTGAAATTTATTTAGGGTCAGAGAACTGCCGTAAATTTAGCTGTTCTTATAAGAAAACATTTCTATAAATAATATTCCTAACAGATGGTCGCACATGGTATTTTTACTTTCGAATGACTGAAACCACGTACTTACGATAATGCAACACTATGATTAATATGTTGATGCAAGGGCTCGTCAATTGAATTCTATTAAAATAGAATGGTAAAGCATAGTTTGTCGGCAAATTTGCCAGATTGGTGAGTGGCAGGGTTTGAAATTCACTAATACCTAGTATAAACACCTTTGAACCAGCAGCAGTTACTGCCTCTATGATGTTAATACTTTTATGAGTCATACCTCTTTACACAGTCCTATATTTGGAGTTTGTTTCTCAATAGAATTATTGAAATTCCAACTTGTGAAGTCAGTGTACGTATAGGTAGCCAAGAAATCTTCATAAATCCCGTTGGATATAGCACGATATGTCTTCAACACTACCTGGCCATTTTATATAATATTTTTTATATTTCGCTTCGGAGAGCTAAAAGCTATACAAAAATAGAGTGGAAAATAAAATGAGCGACTATTTTGTTATTATTAAAGATAAGCAAAGAAAAAATTGTGTACAGCAATTGAAACTCGAATTACGACGAACATTTACGATATAAAAGCATCGTACTCGCAAATGCGACTAAAATGCGAGTTGCCGTGGCAGTAATTAAAATTTGTTTTAAAAAATATTAAATTTTCAGTTTTTTTCGGATTCCAAACCAATTCTTGGGTTCAAATTCTCTTAGTAGCGGAAATAAACTTAATTCTATTTTCAGTACTAAAGTATATGTTCCGAGTCCGTATCTCTACTTTAATCCGTTTTTTAAACGCATATAAGAAGTACTACAAAGAACAGGAGAGAAGCGAACGATTATACAGACTATCAGAAAGAGGAAGGCGAACTGGATTGGACATTACCTGATGAGAGAGTGCATGATTAAAGAAGTGCTAGAAGGAAAACTGGATGGAAAAAGAGAAAGAGGTAGGAAAAGGTTTCAGCCGGTAGACGACTTGAAAGGGAAAGAGAGCTATCAAGCCATGAAGAAAACTGCGGAAAATAGGAGTATATGGAGAACCAAGTTTAACCATGAATAATCACGAGCCTGTCTACGGACAGACTACCTATGATGATGAAGAATATCCTACTATCTCCCCTACGCTGATCAAATGGAGGAATCAAAAGTCTCTGGAATCGAACCCTGGACTCTTCTCGGAGATTTTTTATTTTTCCTTTCATAACTTATAGACGCCCACGGACGCACAGAATTTCAGAAATCAATTTAAAATAGAACAGCTTCAAAAGCCACGGTGCAAACAGACACACGCGGGCAGTAAACTAATCGATCTTTTTTTTGCATATAGTAACTATGATAGGCAATCATGGCAACGTTTTCCTCACTTTTAAGAGAGACTTTGGCAAAAAAACCCTTAATTACTTATATTTTTTCCGCATCCACACAAGTCTGTCAGTGTTTAAGTTTTAGGGATAAGATTTATGTTTCCCCAAAAACCACACTCTCGCCGACAAGCGCTCGGTGATGTAAACTCCTAGTGTTCAGGGGACTATCGTGTTTCAAAACCATAAAGTCTATCGTGTCAAAAAATAAAGAAGCTCCCCTACTCCGCAAGCTATACGTAAGAGTTGGTTGATGTTCTATATCGTCCCACGGCTTTCAGTGGATGGATGAAGCGTGGTGGTAAAACATGGGACATCAAATGTAGCTTCCCTCTTTCCACTTTGCCTCCCCCTCCTATCCTTACTCCAATCTCCTCCCTTTCCCCTTTCTCTCATCCTTTCTCCTTTCCTGCCTACTCCCTTTTCTCTATACAACTTCCCACTTCGCCCCTCCCTCCTATCCTTACTCCAATCTTCTCCCTTTCTCCTTTCATCCTTTCTCCTTTCCTGCCTACTCCCTTTTCTCTATCCAACTTTTCCCTTCCTCTCTCCAAAAACAATATTCTACTTTATCATTCCTTTTTCTATTTTTTCCTCCTCCGCCTATATTTATCCTACTCTCTCTCTCTCTCTCTCACGCACGCACGCACGCACGCACGCACGCACGCGCGCACGCACGCACGCGCGCGCACACACACACACACACACACACACACACACACACACACACACACACACACACACACACACACACACACACTCTCTCACTCTCTCTCTCTCTCTCTCTCTCTCTCTCTCCTAATTGTGGTCCGTCGCTGACATTCTCTCCGCGCGTCCGCATATCCTAAAACATCTCTCGGATTCTCAGCCTCTGATGTCATTGTATTCCACCAGACCCAGAGTGACGCTATTCAGCTCTCTTTTCCGGCAATCGTCGCGAGAACGAAAAAAAAAAATGTCGGATTTAAATAGTTGGCGAGACAAAAGGACCCTGAGAATATTTAGCTTACTTTTCGGTCCGGATGATGAGACAAGCTTATCCTAAATGTAATTGGCTCAGTTTTACGGGATGGAAGTTTTATTAGTCGTAAAATGGACGTCTCTAGTGCTTTCAATACTAACGACTTGTTTGTTGCGCATCGATTAACAAGATCAAGAAATTTTTAAAGCATGAGCTGTGAAATAACTAGGAAAAATTGAGATCCTAGCTGAAAGATAAACTCTTTTTCAATAGGAAGAATGTCGAAGAAGGGTTGCCTAAAATGATACAAAATAATGCGAATAAGTAGGAGAGAACTAATTTATTTCTCGGTATGCAAGAAAATTTTCGTTTCAAGTGAATCATCTCGCATTCATTTAGGACACGCGATCAAAATAATTGGAAATGGTATAACTTCCAGATGTAAAATAATACAATCTCGCATAACGGAAAATGATATCTAATAACATTGGAAGTTGAAGGTTGAAAAAGAAACTTTTATTTTTCCTATTTTTCTTACGTCTCCCAAACTCTCTCCAATGGCGCATACGGCATTGCTTTTCTTAAGTCGATTGAAGATGCAGGAATGCAAATGATAGGTAAATTTACAAGGCTTTAAGGACTTTATTCGAAGTATAATTACATTTTCGTGACTCGATCTTTGCTGGTTCGAACCCTCCACTCGTATATCTATGGTTCTTACATGCGCCTACGATATATCAAACAAGAACATCGGTTGTGCTTCTTCCTGGATATAGCGATTTCGATGGTAACGGTTATATTAATTTTATTTCTTCACGTAATTCAACGATTACGTTTTCCTCGTCATTCCTTGGGTTGACACGCAGAGGTGATTCGCCGTTATTTGTTTTAAATTCACACAAAGTAATTCTACCTTTCAAGCACACCCAACTTAATCTGCGCTAGAAGCCTTTCTCTTCAAGTTAACGTACCCAATTCCGACCCTTAATAAATCCAATATACCATTATTCCTCGTCCTATCACCATTCTACAGCGTCATCGGTAGATCGTTTCCTTTACAAATTTGATCAATTTTCTCTATATATTTAGAAAAACTACAGTACTTTTTTCTATTTTTTCGAATTTCATGTATTAATACACGTATCCATGATTAAAACATATTTACTCTTAATTTTGATGCCTTGGCCACTTTCGTCAGCTTCTGTTCAATTCACCGTCTTCATTTTGATTTTTAATTCCTTAAAGTTCGTGTTTACTGCGAGATCATAATGGATAATGGCAATTTGCTACGGAATACTGTAATTTTTTTAAAACGGTTATGGAGCAATTTATTTATTTATTTATGTGAAATAAGTCCCAGTTCCGTTTTATTTTGAGCTGAAATGGATCTTGTTTCGTCCCTAAAATCATTAATCTTTCCTTGCTGTGGTTTTTTAAAAACAAATCAGCCTCTTGGGATATTATCGCCGTAACTTAACACGACTCTACACAAAGGGGAGGAAGGAAACACGGTGCCTACTCTTTACGAAGATCACCGAGAGGCCCGCCTGCTTAAAATTCCTTCCAAAGAACGTAAGACTGACTTGTGCGTTCCCCTAAAACCACATAAATAGGGTACGAGGCTCTGCTCTCCGTCGATCGGACTCTTTCTCATTCGACATTTTTCCACTCGTCTCGACTACTGACAATTTATTTTCATTGTGCACATCGCTACTTATGCGGTGTGCCGCCCTTTCGTTCCGAATGCATCGGTTCAATTGTCGGTTCCATATTTATCCATTATCTCATTCACCACTTTTCCGACCCTGCGAATTCTTGATTAGGTGCCTATTTCGCTTCCGCCCTTCCCTTTTAGAGCACTGATCGGCAAATGCGTTGCGTGTGGTATTTATTTCCAAGAATTTCAATTCTTATCGGTCCTTATTACTGCCGATTACCCGATTTTGAAGTCCCCATTCAAAACCCAACGTATGCGGCTCCTGGGTTATATCTATTTCCAGGTCATCAGTGAATCTGGGGCGTCATACCGCCCACTTCTAGCATTATTTGCTCGCCCTCTTTATTCAGCGACCTTTACCAACTTAATAGAATGTCGGTAGATAATCTGTGCCACAAATTATAACAGGATTCATGTAATAAGTTAAGCAAAAATGTGTGATATGTCTCTTGACTTGCAGGTTCGTCCCGTTTTATACTTCGGAACCTGCGGCTGCAAGGAGCCCCTCAATAAAGGTGGCCCCGCGATAAAGGAGGTCCAGTGATAAAGCGGGCCCGGTGTCGAGGGGTTGCTTAAAAAAGAGATTTAGTGTTTTTAGTACTACTTTACTGGAGGAGTAATCCGAGCTCTACGCTTTCTGCGGATACACAGAAGCTAGACAAAAAAATTATTGGAACGGGACTATTATGCTCTAGGTCTGGGATCGGCAATCTGCAGCTCCTGAGCCACGTGAGGCTCTTTATAGCCTTTCGTGCGGCTCCCTGTTAAAGCACATTAAACGAATGTGTGTGTATATGTATATACGTATTATCATTATTATTTTGTATTCCTCTTTGTAATTATTAACGTAGAGTTAAATGTAAGAAGGTACTATATAGTCTCAATTTCGCCTTCAATAAAGTCGTTAGTCTGTATTTCTGTAAAACCTAAAATTGGCTTCCTAAATTATTTCAATAGAAATGGAAGAAATATAAAAAGTATGGACGTGTTATCAGAAAAAACCTATATTTTACAGAGATAATTGCAAACAGTAAAACAACAAGTTTAAGAGGGGGACGATCACCTCCCATGGATCCACCAATGACCGAAATTTTAATATAAGGCTTTCAATTAGCAATGTCTTGCAGAGAGGGCTAAAAAACTGAGACGACCCTGTTGACAAGTCTCGGAAAGAATATGTTGTCATACAACCATTAAAATGGTCCCTATTGTGACGGAACTTGTTAAGCCAAACGGTTAGAACGTGCATCTATTTGTCTGCGTTTGCAAAAAGTTTGTAGAGATAATCCCATAAAACGCAACGATGCCGAAACATCTTTTACCATCTCGACGGGCTGCTGAGCTGCAAAAACATTTCTTCTTTCCCCACATATTTAGCCGGGATGTCGTCGACGGAGCCTTTCCTCTGCTTCGCCTCGTCTCATATATAGTCGTTCAGTCATCACCCGTTATTCCATCCCATTCGACATGTATTACATTTCACCCTTTCTCGTAGGCATTTTTCGAAATCCGTCCTCCTAAGAAAAAAATCCCTCTCTCTTTTCTGCCTCCTTCGCCCATGTTGTTAAAAGGAACCGATTTTTCTTTCCCTCTCCACCATCCTCCCTCTCTCCCTCGCTTTAGCAACCTCTGACATCCTATTAAAGGCGAGGAAATGAGTCGATCTCAAGGGAAAAATAGTAACCCACTTGCACGAGTCAATAAAAAAAGATACTTTTTATTTTCTTTTTTTCTTACTGCTAAGTTTTTTATGCATGTATCTCCGCAGCGGAGAAGGTACTACTATTACTGCTCCCGGAATCTTCCATTCGGTGCTGGAAGAGATTGGGCGAGGAGACACACCTGCTCTCTCGCTCCAAAGGGAATAAAAGTTTTTTTTTAGAGAGAGAGAGAGAGAGAGAGAGAGAGAGAGAGAGAGAGAGAGAGAAGACGTGGAAGAATCCCCTTATAAACCATCTGTGCAGTTACTGTGTCGCCAATTCCGTGCGGGACAAAGGAAAGTTTTTTTGCGTCTTTCGTCGTTTAAAACAAGTCGGACTGAATTATTAGTGTGTACATAAGATTAATCCCGACGGGAAGATGTTTTACTTGAGCAATTATTTGTTACATTATGCTTTCATCTTTCCCTTACAGGCCCACAATTCTTTCACCAAATTTCTGTTATATTTTTTTTTTCAAATTAATACAGAAAAAAATCAAGCCTATTTATTCTTCATAGACCAACAAAAGCTGTATGAGGGTAGCAATAGAGTAATTATTTGATCAAAAAGTATGATAAGGTTCGAAATAATGCTTTATTATAGACTATTGCTTGAAAAAATTGGAAGTAAACTTCGGAACATAACTGGTTTAATTTTACTGCCCTAAGGATTTAAATCTGTCCCAAATCAAGTTATTTTGCGGCATGATAGTATTCAAGAGGCCATGCTTTACAAGATGACCCCGTTTTTATGGTCACCTATTAACTGAGATATTTGGATTTGTTTAGTTGCGATGTTTGTTTATTCCATTCCAAATTGTGATAAATTCATTATTATCATATACGTTACATATTGTGATAATGATAGAAACAAAACTTTTTTCCACTAGCACATAAAAAACTGCAAATTTTGCACTTATAAAGTGGTATCGGCAAAGCTCTTATTTCCATTCGTGGCAAATTCCAAAAGATTCATGTCAACACGCTAACTAATAAAACTTTTGGGTCAAAACTCTAAAATCGAAAAGCAAAAAAGCAAAAAGTAATGAAAAAATACGACACTAAATCTTCCTTCCTAAAAAAAAAAAAAGAAATGTGCCGAAAAATGTCCGCAGCTGCGTCCTCTCAATTCACTTTTGCCTTCGCGCACCCTTGCCCCACCTTTCCGTCCGTCTGCCTCTCTCTTTCAGAGGCTTAATCTCACCGTCCAATGATTCACCTTCGCCATCTACCTCCCTCTTCCCCACAGCCTGTTCACTCGCCACCTCAACCCACCAACGCCCGCCACGCCGCCGCGCGCACTCCCCCTAAGTGGCAGGAAGTCGAAACCTTTACATCGTATCGACTTGGCAATCCTGACCGCTTTCGGGAAACAAAACAAAGCCGTGGGCGGAATGATAGGGAGGAAGGGGGAGAGAGAGAGACTCAGAGGGAAGGATGGTGAAATAGAGGGAAGGGGAGGGAGAGATAGAGATGGAAATGGAGAGGGAAAGATATAGAGAGAGAGATGGATAAAGAGAGGAGGAAAAAAGAGCGATGGAGGAGGAGGAAGGGAGAATGGTACAAAGAGAGAGAGTGGGAAAGGGAGGGAGGAGGGATTGAGGGAGAAAAAGAGACAGAAGGCTAAAGAGATATAGCAAGAGAAAGAGAGCGAGGGAATAGGAGGGAGGGAGAATGGAAAGAGGAGGAAGATAGAGAGGGATATCCAACCGCACACACCACATAGATCCGCAGGAACCCATCCTCGTGTCCGACCTCGTCGCTAAAGTCCCATCCCTCCGCGTATTGATTGCGAGAGGAAGAGAGAGAAAGAGAGAGGGAAGATATGAGGAAAGAGAGAGGAGAGAGAGAGAGACGTGCATATCTTTCCCCTCTCTCTCTCTCCTGGCTTGCACTGGGTCGACGGAGCGGGGTAAGAACATAAGAGCACTTGCATCCCACAGATAACTCCCCAGTTCCTGCCACATTTCCTCCCCCTTTCTACTCCCCCCCCCTCTCCCTCTCCCCATTCCCTCACCCATTTTCCCACGAGATCGCACACATAAATATCACTTTTCTCTCTCCGATTCCGATCCAGTACCCTACAGCC
The DNA here is from genome assembly GCA_036926305.1 of Uropetala carovei. NCBI lineage: Eukaryota > Metazoa > Arthropoda > Insecta > Odonata > Petaluridae > Uropetala > Uropetala carovei. Next base: position 6,535,677 of record JAXCHB010000104.1, on the reverse strand, counting down.
GATGAGATTTACGGTTGGATTAGGGATCGCGGACCGTCGCACGTCGGCACCCCTTTGGAGAGGGAGGGTGTGGGCGTTCCGGAGTGTGGGGGACGCTCCCCCGTGTCCGTTCCGCCCGCCCCCGGAAGGAGGGAGGGGGGAGGAGAGCGACCTGTCACGCATCCCTTCCCTTTCCACCACCTATTTCCATAACCTATTTCTCATATCCATACACGTCCATCTATAACCTATTGCCCTATCAGAATGGATAGCCTCCTCCTCTCACCGCTGTAACTCCTACCTCCCTCCGTGTCCCCGACAATAAGCCGATGCTTCCTTGTTTTATTTTTTCCCGTCCCGAAGAGGTGCAACAGATTTTTTTCCGTCGATGTCGTCTCGGGAATTTATTTTTGTTCCAGTTTATTTTATCGCGGGGCGCAGTGCTTTTTTTTATTTTTTGTTGTTCCGCCCGAGCTGTGAGCAGACGAGAATAAAGGAGAGTCTCTGATAGGATTGTTAGGAGGTGGTGATTAATTATGGAAATGAAAATGATGGAGGATAAAAATTTACAGATTGATTAAAAAGCTTGTACGTAGCTGTCTAAAGGGTCGCGTGATAAAAAGTCTCGAAAGGTTATTTGAAAATTGTGGAATGTTGGAAGAAATATCGTGTTGATCGATGACTCGATATGTTTTTATTCCCATTGCAACTGGTGGAAAGACTTTAATCTGACGGATAAAATAAATTTTATAGAAAAACTAATATTTGAACTTTCAGTCGAATAAAATGCATATACAGCTTTAAATGGAGATGGCGGTAAAAATTTTTGAAGAAAAAAAATAAGGAATATCCCGCGACGAAATCAATTTTTAATACCATCGAGTCAACAATTTATTGAATCACTCTTATATCACTTTTCAAAGACTTTGAAAACAGATGGACGATGGTTTCGTTTTCTGTTTTCCATATCGTTGCTGAATTCCTTTCTCTAAGCTCCACATGTTCTTTTAGGCACGTAATTACGTTTTCTTAGCATTTGAAGTTCACCCTAATGCCTAAGGGATCAATCTTAACGATTCCCGTTTCTGTTCGTATTTGCCTTGAAAAATCTGTTCAAAGTCTTTCGACTCGAGTGTTACAGATTTGTTTCCTCCTGTTTGGAGATTCGTCCTCTTCAGATGCGCGCCGGTGAAAGGGATCCAAGACCAGATCTCCGGAAGAGATTCACCTATTCTAGGGGAAAAGACCTTCCTACGCCGCTGAAAAACCGGCCATAGGATCTGTCTCTAATCCGGCTGGTAATTGGTCACCGTATCAGAATCTAAGGATTTAAGTGCAAGGTATGGTGGGGAAAAAAGAGGCATAAAAAGAGGACGACATGAACAACCGAAGGAGCAAGAAGGGGAATGCGACGCTAATGATAGATTTGTTTAGTGCGCAAGTTCTTTCAGGTCCATTCGAGCTCCAGCGTACCAGTTTTTTAAAATCCATTTACACCGAGTGATTTCTTTTAACGTGAACGCTGGATTAATCAAGCGCCACGCACGCCTTACCTTTAATTTAAATGATTTTACTAATTCAATCCTATATATTTTGGTCACTATTATCGTTGTAAAGTTAGGAGAATGGGTAATTCTGTTTTTGTTTTATTGTTACGGTTGGTTGAAAGAATTAAGTAATGATTTGGCTTTCAAACTAAAACTTGGCTATGACGGCAAAAAATTACTGTGCCGCGTTAAAGTTTAGGTAATGAATTGGAATGCATTTTTTTTACAAACAGTATAACATGGAATAGAGCGTAATTCCAAGATTATATATTGAATCATAATACTCTCTCCTTTTTACGTTTCTTTACGCACTCGATATCAACAGCAGAAATGGAATTAGAAGTGCTTTTTGCTGTACGAATCATCGAACAAATTTCTCCAATTCCATGAATCGAATATAGCGTTAGAATCGATAATTATATAAAGTGATGAAAAGAAAATTATCCCTAAAAATTTGTGATATATTTAAACCTTTAAAACACTGAAGTTAATTTAGTTTTCACATCTTTTGGAGCCTTACGGTATATCCAAATAATTATGATTTAATTTCAAATTTTACTACAGAGCTCATCCAGGAGTCGCATGTTAAGTGCATTTGTTTAGTCAACCAGACTGACTTTGCGAGACAAGGAATATACCGATAAATATCACGCCGCGTATCACCGCAAAACTTTTAAAGTAAACCAATATAAACCTATCTCGAGCCATGTTCATTATTTATCATCGGCTCTTCATTAAAAGAAGAAATAAAAAAAAACGAATGAGGCATTTTGAAAGGTAAAGGTACTTCAACATTAGAACTCACAAGATTTACTTTGAGCACAATTATTATAGATATAGATTTTGCCGGATGAATGCAAAGGAAATATTTATTAAACTAATTATAATAGTTGTAAATTGTTTATTACTCATATATCAAGTTTATCGTCAAGCTAAAGACTTGATTTTTATGTTCTCTTTCGTGCACTTTATATTTTTTCGAAGATATTTATACATCATTCTAGGTTCTTCCTATTAATGCCCTCTTGGAATATGCAAATATTGGAATCTCACTAAGTTCATTGTCGAACAATACAAAAATACCATTTGTTGTAAGCAATGCAGAAATTTGTAGCTCCGCGAGATAAAAGCTGAAGTTTCATCAACTATTTTCATCAAGGATATTTCCTGAGTGCAACGTTTCGTCAATGTCTGACAATGAGTCGATATTCTGAATATACTATAACCAACATCATTTTAAGAGAATAAAAAAATAATTTTCTCCAGAGTGAAGTGGTAGAAAATTCAGACCGAGAGGCAATTTTTCTGTATATTTACCAGGAAACTAACAGGGAAACAACGCACAAAAAAAGCTGTGCTGTCTAAAACCATTGCATAAGAATTTAGTTTGAAAAGAAATGCCCAGCGTACATTTTCTTCAAGATACAACGAAAAAACCGTTATGTTTAGCATTTTAAAAATAGTGGTCTTTCGTAGTTGTTATGCTACATTTTTTCCGATCAGCCAGAAGAGCCAGCATAAATGTATTTTTTCCAAAGCTTCGCCTCTTTTTGTTTATAATCGCTGCAGTCACTGCAAGTTACAGACGGACGCCTCCGTAGAAAATCATTTCCTCGGACGTAGATTGGTCATCAGTTTCGGGTTAAGAGAGGAGGGGGAGAATTTGGGATGGGAATGGGCGAGTGGTGGGGGGTGAGATGGGGCGAAACGGTGGCTGGGAGGAGACGATTCTCCATCCTCCAGCCACTCCTCCAAATGGGGCGCGCGTGTATGTGTGTGTGTGGTTCGGACGAGATATTCCGCCGGATTGGGCTAGGGGCAAGGAGGAGTCGGAAATTACTGCAGCGCTTTTGCGAGGGGGAGGGAGGGAGGGAGGGAGGAGGGTGCGGTGGTAATGACTGTGTGTGTGAGGCGGCGGCGGCGGCGCTGGGTAGTTGAGGACGAAGTACAGACGTCTGGGGGTGGAGGCGATTTGGAGGGGATGGGAGAGGTTGAGGAAATAGAATTGGGAGTAGAGGTAGTAAGGGGCGGCAGGAAGGGGAGCAGGGAGTGAGGTGGGGTAGGGAGTGGAGAGTGGGGAGGTAGAGCTGCCCGGGGAGGAATCTGACGCTGACTCCTGGGAATGGGCGTAATGGTTATCGGAAAAGGGAGGGTCAAGAGATATTCCCGTGGAACGTACGAAATTGGAAGCTTTTTTGATTGCAGGAGGCGTGAATCTTCCCTCCCCTTTTCTGTTGCTTTATATATTTTCTCTTGACTCTCTCTCCTGCACCTCGGTTTTCCCTTCTCCTTTCTTCTCTCTTTCTCTCTTAACTTTTTTTCCTCAAATCACTTTAACTTCCTTTTTCTCATCATTAGCTTTTCTTCTCGTCTACTTTTCGGATTTTGCTCATCAGCTTTATCATCTCCTTCCTTTTCAGACAGTCTTTCTCACCACCTTTATTTCAAATGGAATCATATACAATCGGACGCGTCCACGTGTTTCTAATTTTAATTTTTAATTTTTAATTTTAATTAATTAATTAATTTAATTTCAGTAAATTGGTGGAATTCTCAGGCCTTTAAATTATGAAATTTAAAAACAGAATATTTGTATATTATTTATTGAAAATTTTACTTTTCACATGGGATTTCAGCCTTCTTTTGGGTAAAAAACTTTTTAGGCAAAAAAAGCCAAAGGTTAATTTCAAACAGGAAAGCATGGAAGTAGTACAGAAAGCAGCATATCGCGGTAAGCTTAAGAAAACGCAGAGTGCAATTCCGGGATGGTATTCTTACCCGTAAATTCCTTTGAAAGTGGAGAAACTTTGCATTGGGGCAGTTATATTGTAAAAGTTGTGGGATATTCTGAAATCTAATGAGCACCGTGAAATGCGTAAAAAGAAAAACCATGCTGTCTCGAAGCAGCATGTATGACAACACTCACCGGAAAAATAGAACGAAACGCATGCATGTCTGTGAACGCGCGCGCGCACACACGCGCAACGAGATTTTCCCCGCTTTTGGCGTTTCGAATATCTCCGTCTCTTCCTCTCTCTCGAGGGATACGCCGTTCGATTTTTTTTGTTATATTTTAACTTCGACTGTTAGGAAGTTATCTTGGATCGGCCTTTAAGAGAACGGAGGGAGACAAACTGCCTCGTCAGCGGTTTCCTAAAGGAGGCGGACAAAATAATAATAAGCAAAATAAAGGAAGCGTTCCTGTTGAGTTGGATGAGGAAGTTGTCACAGTCAGGACGTTATCAGGAAGTTTTCACCGCGTCATTGAAGTGTGATCAACCATACAAATGCTTAGCGCAAAATTAAGAGAAGCAAAGGGCGATCTTATATTAACATGTGCGGCTTCCGCATTCGATGTGTGGTTTTCGAGTGGAAATGCACCGCAGTCAAAGTAGATTTACAAGTGCTTTTGATGAGAGATTCGAGTGAGAAGGCACGTGCTATTTATACAGATAAAATGGAGAAATTGTCTTACTAAACATTTCAACTTTTCAATGAAACTAAAATCTAAAAACAACTCTTCTTATAGGATATAACTTTATTCAATTTGTTATTTTCCTCAATTTTATGCTTACAGCAATGGTTTCGACGTAATACGTCATTCTCAGGCGAATAAATAAATACAGATTCAAGCGTGCATAAGATATGAGCAGTGGAAGAGGGAATTTGGACACGTGGGGAATTAATAGGAAATAAAATAGTGGGAAATTACGAAGTGTATGGAGTTATTTCTGATAATGAAAATAATACACAAATTTACGCCAAAAACAGTTAAATTAACTCTTCTCATGTTAATACGCGCAATTCCAGTTTTAATGCGCTTATTATTTCACCGTCTTACATTCTCTTTCTAAGATTAAAATTGTGACTTAATAAAAAGGCCAAGATAAATGAAATTTTCCTACTTTGTGGTTATTGTTATGATAATATTCCACAGCTTTAAAAATTAGTTTATCATTTTCATAGTAACAGCGCATCGATGCGTGAAGACCCTATGTAAATTTTTCAAATTTTAATTATTTCAAATAGTATGAAATTAATAACGTAAATTTTATCGGATTATTTATAATCGCAACTGAATTAATTTATTTGCATTTTTTCATGGGTGGCAAAATATAAAGTTTCACTTATTTGGTAATATTATTGGAGAAAAGGTATCAAATCCTAATCTTAGAATTGTCTTTCAATAATCTGCAATTATCCGTAAAAAATTAACCTGTGAGGTAATGCTTAGATAACAAATTTAAACGCCAACACACAGAATGGATCGAGGAAATTTCCGCAGAATGTAAAGAAAAGCGAAATAAAAACTTGTTGCGATTACACGGGGCATGGAAACGGACAAATCGAATAAAGAAACAGGATGGTCACGCTCAAACAGAGTGTGGCGTGCAAAGCGATTGGATTTAATGGAGGACAAATGAACTTAGGATCGCTGTTTTCATTCCGCCCGGTGTCAGGAAAGGTGTTTGTTCCTCTCGCGTGACCGGATTTCCCCGCAGTGTCCACTCCGCAACAACTGGGAACACCTACGGGGCACCTGAAACCTTTTCGATTCTTGTTTCCGAACGTCGAAAAAAGAACTGGGAACTTTTCATCCCTCCGAACAATACTCTGCTATTTCTCTTTCCACGCTATATATCCTTTGTGTGCACTCTTTAACTCCCTTCTCAACCTTTAACTTCCTCCTTTTTACATAAATTTTTCTATTTTTTTTTAACCTTTCCGTTCGTTGTTTCTTCGTGCCTCTTCCTCTCTTTATCTTCTATAATTATTTCTTCGTTTGTATTTCTGCTTTCTCTCTCTCGACGTCTCTACCTTTTCCTCCCCCTTTTTCTCTTTCCGCTATTCGATCTTCTTCTTTTATGCCTTCCCTTTAAGTATCAAACTACATTTCCTCGTCTCCTTCCGGAAAAGAGAACCAAAATCTTGATTCTTTGGAAAAGTAGAAGTCAACGACTCCTACCACCTCAGAGAGAGAGAGAGAGAAGTGTGGGGTGTTTGGGCGACATCAGAGGGACAGGGAGGGGAGGGAGAGCTGAGGAGGAGGGAGGGGGGATGGGCGGATGAGGAGGGATGCACGATGTGTGGAGAAATAGAAAGCAAGAAAAAAAATGACGAAAAAGAATGGACTTCGTTAACCTCCCCGTAAATCAAATTTCGCGTGGAGTCGTTGGGGAGAAGTTTTCTTTTGAGCTTTTTCGGGAGAGAGAGAGAAGAAAAAAGAGTTTTAGGCGGAGGGGAGGGGAAATTGGGGGGGGGGGGGGGGGAGGCGTGAGATTGGGAGGGAATAAAAGAGGAGGGATTCGTCAGAGGGGAATGGGGAGGAGAAAAGAACGGTTGAAAAAAATCACTACTTGGGTCTACGGTGCGATATTGTCCTTGATGGCGGTTAATCTTTTATCTGTCTTGTCCTTGATACGCCCAATTTGCTCTCGAATCGGTAAGAAATTCTCGAACAGAATTTTTACGTATTTTATTCAGTATTATGTATGCTATACATGCGGTATATAGTTCACAACTGAAGTGTTATTTTTATTCCTGCCGAAAATAATAAACGAATTAATTCCAACAAATCTCTAAATTATATTTTATCAAATATTCCCAGAAAATGATAGGACGAGGGGACATCTAGATTTTACAAATACATAATTTCCAACAATGACATTAAATTTTCGATAAACTTGTATACATGTAAATACAGTGCCTATCGAATTTCTATTTTATTTTCAAATAACTCTACGTATTTAGTCTTTGTAATTTACAATGTTCATGTATGCATTTTCTATATATACGAGTATATATATATATATATATATATATATATATATATATATATATATATATATATATATATATATATATTCCATGTGAATATCTGTAAATTTCGTAATCAGGATTAAGGAATTCTTTCCACGACCTGGATTTCATGAATATCATTTATGGTCTATTAATTCTGCACCAGCGTGCAGATATCGGATGTATGTATATACCGATTTTATGCTCAGTAGTAGTTCTCCGCATCCGCGATTTTCTATGAAGTATCGAAAGAAAACGTGAGGATTCTTTTGTTCAAGTAATATTACCCGGAAACTCTGTTTTACGGAGATGAATATATATATATAACAAAATTGAAATAAATTTATATAGTGACCGCTGTTTATCAGTTTTCTTCACTCTCCTACGCCCATGAAAGGAATCTGGGTTGCGATTGAGAAGAAATTGGAGTATTTTCTCCGGTGATTGAATAAACAGCGTTTTAAAATTGGATTAGATAAAAAAAAAGAAGAAGAGAGAGAGAGAAAATTCACCGTTAATGCAAACAATGGAATGGAAGTACATACGAACGGAAAATAAAATTTGCTTTTATTTAGGAATCGTGAAACGGCTTTACCTCGCCGTTTAGAAATACGCCTCCTCGAATTTCATATAATTTGCGTAGAAGCCCAGAATTTTAAAAATTTACATATCATATATCTACTTCAATACTAATTCATTGGAGTAATAAATTTCAGAAAAATATACGGTACTGTTCTATTATACCACCCGCAGTAAATCTTTAACGTAAAATAATATATTTTAATGAAACTAGATTAAAATATTGAATATAACTTGATACAACTGTTGTACTTGTCAAATATTTCGGACACCCCTCCCCGCTTGAGAGAATCCTGTGTGCGCTACTGTGTCTATATATATATATATATATATATATATCCCTTCCAACTGCCTCAGTTCACTGCCTCAAAGTCGGCGGAAGGGTGTAAACGGAGGCTAAAGGGCGAAGAACAGTGGTGTCCTCGGACACCGGTAGGTTCAACCATGCTGTGAAGTCTTTCTGCAATATCTCCGGCCAAAGTGAAAGAGGTACTCACCAACCCGCTCTGGGCCAGCGTGGTGTTTTAAGGCCCACAATCCCCCCATGACATGTACACCCATAAAAAACGGCCCTCATTCTCCGGAGGCTGGATTGCCTCTGACCGTGGCAGTGGTCAGGAACAAGGCAGGAAGGCAGAGGGTGCTAAGAATCCCCGGAGGTTAAACGCCCACTGCCACTCTTTCTCATCCTTACCCAATTCCTTTAACCTCAACCTAACTACCTTTAACTGCCGGACTTTGTCCAGTGAAGATAAACTTCAAGAGCTCCAAGAACAACTGGAGAAGATCAAGTGGGACATTTTAGGACTTAGTGAGGTGAGAAGAAAAGGTGAAGGCCTATTGGAGTTGAAGAGTGGAGATATTTTTTATTACAGGGAACTGACACAGGAAGAACAGGAGGTGTTGGATTCATCATCAACAAAAAATTGAAGAATAATATCGTGGAAATGGAAAGTTCATCCGAGCGGGCAGCTAGACTAGTGCTTCAAATAAATAAAAGATATCAACTTCAAATAGTCCAAGTTTATGCGCCAACGTCATCATACTCGGATGAGGAAGTGGAAGATTTTTACCAAGAAGTTGGAGAACTGCACGACAAAGGAAGCTGCCATCTAAAAGTGGTCATGGGTGATTTCAATGCCAAGGTAGGAGAACAAAAGGAAGACGACAGCGCAGTTGGAAAATGGGGCTATGGAGACAGAAATGAACGAGGGGACCGCCTTGTAGACTTTGCTGAATGTACTAGTCTATATATAATGAACACTTTCTTCAAAAAGAATCCCAATAGAAAATGGACCTGGAAAGGACCCAATGTTACCAAAAACGAAATTGACTACATACTAGTAAATAAGAAGCAATTGGCTGAAGACTGTTCCGTCCTCAACCAGTTTAAAACTGGAAGCGACCATCGCTTGGTAAGATGCAGAATAAAATTCAACTCAAAGTTAGAAAGACAGAAGCTTATAAAGAAGAAGCCTAAGTCTATTATCAACACGCAGGTGCTAAAAGAACGAAAAGAAGAATTTCAGCTCCAACTGAAAAATCGATTCAGTGCACTGGAAGACCAAGAAGTTGAATCCCAATTTATTGAGATACTCAAGGAAACTGCTGAAGAAATAGGCGGAACAGTTAAAACAAAGCCAGAGAAAAAGTTGACTGAAAAAACAAAACTGCTGATGGAAAAAAGAAGGAAAATGTTAATTACTAATGATCCTAAAGAAATGATCCATTTTGCAGAACTAAACAAAACTATAAGGAAGTGCATCAAGGAAGATGTGAAAAAATATAATTATGAACTAATCGAGAAAGCCATAGAAAACAATAGAAGTTACAAGAAAATGAAGCAACATCTCTCGATCGGAAAGAGACAGCTGGTGGCCTTGATGCTAGAAGACGGCTCCATAACCCATAGTAGGAAACTGATCCTGAAACGGGTACAAGAATTTTACACCAAGCTGTATGAGGATCCTCTAGGAAATGATGAAGTAAATGATGATGCAAACATGCCCACCGAAGAGGTCCCAGGTATCCTTCCGGAAGAGGTGAGACACGCAATCAGAAGTATGAAGAATGGAAAAGCATCTGGAATGGATGGTATCACAGCGGAAGTATTCAAAGCAATGGGGAATCATACGGAAACAATTCTCGCTAAGATTTTTAATTCCTGTCTGAGGAAGAAAAAGATACCAGAAACATGGAATCACGCATGTATTATCCTTCTGCACAAGAAAGGTTCCAAAGAAGACTTGAATAACTACAGACCGATCAGCCTACTCCCAACAGTCTACAAAATATTCACCAAAATACTCACTATGCGCCTTCAAAACCATCTTGATGCTGCCCAACCCAGAGAGCAAGCTGGATTTCGCAGTGGGTATAGCACGATGGACCACATCCAAGTCGTGAGAGAGGTAATCAGTCGGACCAACGAGTATGAATTACCTCTATGTATGTGCTTTATCGACTACGAGAAAGCATTCGACTCTGTCCGAACTTCGTCGGTGTTACGTGCACTAAAGAAACAAGGAGTAGAAGAAACGTACATAACCTTGATCAAGAATATCTACGAAAATGCGACAACATCTGTCCAGCTGCATGAAGAGACGAGTGCCTTTAAGGCCGAAAAGGGAGTGAGACAAGGAGATACTATGTCCCCTAAGTTATTTACAGCAGCTCTAGAGGAAGTATTCAAAAGGCTAGACTGGGAGGAAAAAGGCATAAAGGTAAATGGAGAATATCTGAGTCACCTGCGCTTTGCAGATGATATCATACTGTTCGCAGGAAGCCCAGAAGAGCTCCTTAGAAGAACTGAAGAGTTTGAGCAAGCAAGCCGAGAAGCTGGACTTAAGATGAATCTTAATAAAACAAAGGTTATGTACAACTCCTTCACAAATTCTGAGAAGATACATATCAACGGAGCAGAACTTGGAGAAGTAACCAGCTATGTTTACTTAGGTCAACTCATCACTACTGATGGTTCGCTTCTTGGAGAAATCAACCGGAGAGTGAAGATGGCATGGAGTGCTTTTGGCAAGAATGCGAACATCTTTAAATCAAATATTCCAGTCTTCCTAAAAAGGAGACTGTATGACCAATGTGTTCTGCCTGTTCTGACATATGGTTGTGAAACATGGACCATGAATGCCAGAATGATACAGCGCCTGCAAACAACACAGAGGGGCATGGAGAGATGCATGTTAGGGATCACCCGAAGAGACCGCAAGAGGAACGACTGGGTAAGAAAGAAGACGGGAGTCTGTGACGTGATTAGAAGAGTGAAGGTGCTAAAATGGCAGTGGGCGGGCCACATTGCTAGAAGAAATGACCAGCGTTGGACGTCCAGTGTCATCGAATGGATCCCAAGAAACATCAAGAGACCAAAAAGAAGACCGAAAGACAGGTGGGACAGAGAGCTTGTTAAGTTCTTGGGGCAAACTTGGAGGAGGGAGGCAGTTGACAGGGAAAACTGGAAGAGTCTGGGGGAGGCCTTCGTCCGTCAGTGGACTGAAAAAGGCTGATGATGATGATGATGATATATATATAATTATACTTTGTCTAGAATATAATTTATAAGGTCGCTAAGGAAACGATAAATATTCTTCCCATGACTGATTGTCCGGTCTCTAGATTTACAAACCCAATCTCCGAACAACGAGGAGGGTTTCTTTGGTTCCGGGTGAGGCGAAGGGTGCGGTAGCGCCCGGAGACGACTACCCATTACAACAAAGCGAGCCGAAGGCTCGTCAATATATCCTTTCAATGTTATATCCTCTTGACTGTTGCGTTGCAAATGGAAAGATATATTGACGAGCCTTCGGCTCGCTTTGTTTTAATGGCTACCGCGCCCTTCGCCTCGCCCGGAACCAAAGAAACCCTCCACGTTGTCCGGAGATTGGGCTTGTAAATGTTGAGACCGGCCATTCTGTCATGGGTTAGGAAAGCTACCGCATCTTCTTCACTATTTGGTAACGGTGGATATATTTACGCGGTGGCTATATTACACATTGATCTAATATAATTGATTCCACTACTGCGGGTGGTATAATAGAACAGTACCAAATATACTCATTTATTCATTTATTATATACCTACTAGCAGAATTTCCCGTTGAATTTCAACGGATTTAGTGAAGCTATTACAGCACAACATACAAACACATTAAAATACATAGTAAATACTTTTAAAATTATAATTAGCTTTTCTTAACAATTAATCATATTTTCTTGCAACAATCCGTTTCCGAGCCTATTGCATTCAAATATAACGATAATTTTATTTCCTATCATATTCATTTCTTGTGTAATTATGCCTCGCTGAAATATTTACTTTTATGGCTTGAAAAAGCAACGTACAGTTGTCCATGATTGAACACTGACTGGTAAATGTACACCAGACACGTGAGCTTATTTACGTTAATAAACATTGTAATATAGAATATAATGACTTACAAAAATGTAAGATTCCAGTATTCGATAGACGAAAGAAGGTTCAATTACTTTCATCAATCGTTATAAACGCTTCCTGAATAATAATCAGTATCTATTTACGTTGCTATCCATAAACATCGATCGTTTCGTTGCTTAAAAAAAAGTGCGAATCGAATAACGCTAAACTTTCGTCTATTTATAAGCTTCACTGAAGCTAACTGAATCGGTGGTAACAATGACGGCCACCTTGGCAACGCCCGGGAGGGGTACGAAAAATCCACAAAATTTCGAAAGGAATACCGTATTTCTGAAAATTTCGACCGTGCAAACTGTAAACTTTGCAGGAATAAGATAGTATAGAGTTTTATTCGTCGAATAAAGCAAAAACGAAAACAATCGGTCCAGATTTACGTCTTTTAATGCTTGAAGGAAGAATACCTTGCAAGTGAAAAATGGATTCATACGTGTTATCTAATGGAAAAATGTTAATCCCCTATATTGGTAGCACTGTTTAATCCCGGTTGACCAAACCTTGACAATTCACTAAGTTAGGATGTAAGGAAGAATCTTACCAAATTGGGTTATTCTAGCTTTTATCGTTTAGCAGGAGTTCCATGAAAAAGCACGCAAATACACGAACCAACAAACACGCTTCAAAATATATTATAGTAGATTTGAAAACATTTTCTTATTTTATTTTATTGGAAATCATAAAATGTAATATATATATATATATATATATATATATATATATAAAATAAATGCAGAGAATTATATGATAAATATATAATTGTTATGAAAGTTGTGTACACTATCAAGAATAACTCGCATATTATTATTGCCGTTTAAATATAAGGTTTCATTATTTTTTAATCTCCTAACCTAAATAAGTATTCCTAATTAGGTCGGAGGCAGTAAGAGCTCATACTAACACTTCAGTAGTCACTCGGGATACTATTGTATCCCACCTCATTAGTTGTTTAAATTTCTCATCGATGGGCAAAGAAAACACCTTATCCCTTTCAGTGCCTTCTCAGAACAACAATTAGAATATCTTGTGATGATTTTCCGTTATTGAAAAAAACAGAAAACAAACGTAAAGACAATATTGTTCCAAATTCTATGCTTAGAACACCTTGAACGTTTATGTTATCAGTACGTGGAGACATAATTTACAATCGAATGACACCCCCATGGTGCCAGTATTCCGTTTTTAGATGTTTAACCTTCCTCCCTCTCCTTCCCCCTACTCCCGTGAGCGTAATTTGTTTATTTATTATTCATGTACCAGTTATTTGCAATCGAATGACATTTCATTTTGTTATACCATTTCATGTTCCTTCTTTTCTCCCTATACCCACTCCTCCTCAAACGTTAATGGTTTATTGTTACTTATTATTGTTGCCAAAATTCCGTTTATATTACTTCCGCTCTCCCCCATCTTCATGAAGTGAATTGGAAACTTCGATGAATTATACATTCGATGAATTGTGGTTCGGTGAATTTACTTTCCGGTGAATTGCGATTCGGTGAATTGTGGTTTCGGTGAATTGTGAATCGGTGAATTGCGATTCGGTGAATTGTGTTTCGGTGAATTGTTGTCGGTGAATTGTGTTTCGGTGAATTGTCGTCGGTGAATTTTCCGTAAGCCGAATAAGTCCATGTAATCCAGTTCTACGAACAAAACAAACAAGTTAGGAAAGCGTACAACGTATCACAAATGGGGCGCGTTTCGTGCAATGGAGTATTAGAAAGCAATTATATACCTGTACGTACGGGAAATAGCGTTTTAAAGTCCTTTTCTCCATCATAAATAATCCATGCTCTTCCTATTTAATAGTATTACATGCACACGTAAGGAAATTAAACGTTTGTTTGGGAGATTGTTTATGTTAGCAACAATGAAGTAACCATGCAAGAAATTTTCTAAGTTCAACTCCATATAAGACATTCTTGTTTGATTTTCTCGATAACGGCTACTCCTACGATGAAAATATATAGAAAAGGAAATACTCTACTTTACCAGATCTACAACTTTTATTTGAAAAATATTTTGATATGAACAATAGTTTACGAGATATGACGAAAATTTAATTTTTTGTCTCTAGTAAAGTGGTACCCCTGATTGGCGTACGTGATTCATTTTTGCGATTTTCTTCTTATATTTGATTGAAAGTCCTTAATATCAAATTTCATAAAAATCCGTTCGGTAGAAGCCGAGAACGAACATGCGGACGGACGGACGGACCGACCGACGATAATAGGCGCTCACGCTGTAAGCGAAACGCGCCTAAAAATTAAACCAATTAAAATCGCACCTCCATATTTTGATTTTTGCATCGGACCACACGAGAAATCCTGCTTCGATCCATGCGACAAAATGAAAAAAATAACGGTCGTGAACTTCTTCGCATTTGTTATCCCGCACATCCGCCGAGTCTCCTGTCCAAATTAAGGAAATGACAACACACGGGTTTCCCGATTCATTGTGAAAAAAATCTACCCGCGCTCCAATAAAAATAACTGCGTGCGCACGAGTTAGTAAACTGTGAAAAAACGCATAAGCCTTTCGGCCTCGGGGGATAAAAACAAGCGAAAAATGACAAAAAAACGCTTTCCTGCGATTCGCCCCTTCGATCGGACTAAAAAAAACAAAAGAATGTGTGTAGGTGGGATATGGGAAGGGGGGAGAGGGGAGGAGGGAGAGGGGATGGGGAGAGGGGAGGGGGGGAGGTGGAACGCGGGAAAATCGCGATCGGATCGCGTGTTTCGTAGGAATCCGTGCATAAAACCTCGAAAATCCGCTTACTCTCTTGGTGCGTCCCTTGCAGGGGACGCAGCGATCCAGAAGAGAACCCACGTAACGCTTTTCGAATGGGGGGAGTGAGAGGAGGAAGGAGGGGAAGAAGAATCGGGGGCGATAGAGGAAAAAAACCTTGAAAACTCGGACGAAAACAATGGAGCAACGGCACTTCCGCTAAAACGCAATCGCCGAACGGGAAGAAATGACGGAAAACGTAGGAAAGGAGTAAAAATAAAATTCGACGAACCGTTTCATCGACTCCCCTTTTAAGCCCTCTTTCTCCATCTCCGTATCCACAGTAAAAACTCATAACTTCTCTCCTTCCCGGAAGATGATACTACCACCGCCAAAGTTTTTAATTTGACGTCAACCTCGACATTCAACGCTTTTCGGAACGCTTTTAGTGGAACCGGGATGGGTAAAGGAGGAATGGGAGGAAGGGAAAGGAAAAAAGGAAAAATGAGGGACAAACGACGATGGGAGGGCTGAAATTTCAACGCTCGACCAATGGCGTTCGTTCGTATCCGAGTCGATCGTCTGCCTTTTGTTTCCTCCGTTTTTACAGATCTTATTTTTCTGTCACTCCCTTGTTCCTCTTCTTTTTTAACGGGCGGAGGGAAAGGGAAGAGCTGGTGCGTGGATTCGAAGCGAATGCCAGAAGATTAGCCCAATTCGAAACTAAAAATTCGTTACCTACATTCAGCGCTGCAATATACGTCCAATTGCCTTTTTTTAATTAAACCCATTTGTTTTTTAACACGTCTGAAATAAAATGGATGCCATTCCTTTGACATTCTACCTTTGGTAATTCATTTTATTTCTATTCTAGCGTTTCTCTTGAAATTCTCTTTGGCGGTGGACTGACTTAGAGAAATTATTACATAGTTTCAATATTTTTAAGTTAATATTTTTCCATAAGAGCAAACGTTTGTATGGATGTTAAAAACTTTGAAGTGAAACTTCCGTAAAACTTCAGATCGTGGACAAATCGAGTTTATGGGCAGCCTAACAACTTGAGTTGGCTTCTCCCACTTAATAGAAGGCTTTATCCCCATTCTTTTAATGGGAAGGAGAAATGTCAACTTTATTGTTTTTAAACATTCATTGGAAATAGTGCATCTCGAAAAGTTATGTTTTTCATTAATCGGATTTAATATAATATTATAAAGAAAATAAATATCTACTTTGTTTTTTTTTGTCCAATTGCCTCTTTCTCGTCCCGATACAAATGTGTACACGCCAGTATGCACGCATGAACGCACGCATACATTCAAGCACCTGGATACATACGTATATAAGATATATATATATATATATATATATATATATATATATATATATATATATATATATATATTTACAGATATACAGTATATACGGGCGATATCCCTCGCCTTCCAATTTACTCCGTGTCGAAGTGTCAGGTGGGAAAGGCTTTAAAATCCAGTGAATTAATTCGATGGTGGAATAATAATTTTAAAATTGAAAAACAGGGTAAATATCTAATTTTCTTGAATACATTATCTTAAATGCACGTTTACCACTCCACAAATTATGTTTCTGAATAAAAATGCTTACCGAGCAAATCCCTTCATTTGAAAAAAATGAAGGTTGTACGAGGGTGAAAATGTTCCCGGAATGATGTCGATAGCACCGTACTCGAGTTCAAACAATAACATACCATAGTTGTCTTAAATTAGCATGATCTTAGCTGTAAACATGAAATATTTGGTAAGAATTCATTCATTTGGTATAAAATAACCTCAATTTTTTTAACCCATTGATTCGTGAGCACGGACAATTTGGAATTTGAGATCCTAGTGAACATGAAGTTTTTGAAAAAACTTTGTTGAGAACCGACTGCCATCATTCGGGTTTTGCAGAAAGTTTGTTGGAATGATGCACCAAAGGAAAAAACATTTTATGAATGGGTGAAATGGTTTATGGATGGACAAGAAAATATTGAAGATGACCAAGGGAGTGGAAGACTATAAATGTCAACGAACGAGGAAACTGTGGTCGCCGTCCAATCGATTGCGGAAGAAGATTAATGAGTGTCAGTGCAAATGACAGTCACACGTTTGGATATCTCATATGGCTTAGCTTAATCAATTATAACAGATCGTTTAGGATTGAGCAAGCTTTCTGCTTGATGGGTGCCAAAAGCGTTGCGCGCTGAACACAAGACTCAAAGGGCTGATCATGCAGTTGAGTTTCTCAACCGAATTGATGCCAATCCTGAAGATTCCTTCAACAAATTAGTGAATGGTGATGAAACCTGGATTTATCAGTGCGATCCAGAAAGCAAGATTCAGTACAAACAATGGTTACTAAGGGAATCAAGTGGACCAATCAAGTTCAAGGATGAACAGTCAGGCAAGAATGTTATGGCAACAATTTTTTGAGATTATGAAGGCGTGATATTAGTCTATTTTCTCTAAGGACAATGGACATTCACAGGAAGTTATTATGAACAGGTCTTATGGAAATTCTCTTGTAACAAAATGGCCTGAAAAACTGCATCGTCGAATTTTGTTTCTCCACGAAAATGTTCCAGCACATTCGTCCATGGTTTCAAGAGTTGTGCTTTGAGAATTGCGTTGGGAACTGCTTTCTCATCCACCCTATAGTCCGACTTGGCTCCTTCGGACTTTTACTTTTACCAAAATTAAAAGATCACATCAAAGGAGTTTGCTGGGAATCGATATCTGAGGTTAAACAAGTAGTTTGGAACTGGCTTCAATCAAACAATCCAAATTTTTAAATAAATGAGCTAAAATGATGGAGACAATGTATGGAGAAGTGTTTAGAACTAGACGGTGGATATAATGAAAAATAAATGCTTGTTTTGGGCTTATTCTATTTTTATGAGATCATTCCGGGAACTTTTTGATTCACCCTCGTATATACTTTCACATGTTTTCATAATAAGTTCATTTCACATATTAGATGAGAAAGAGCCAGTTTTCTTCTGCAAAACCCTCGTCGATAATATCAATTGTAAGATGCTTAGAAGAAAAGTGTAGATGAGATACGATTTATAATAAACTAAAACAAAGTATAAAATACATAGTGTAGCACATTTATCTTGTTTAACGTATATTGTAAGCACGCATACCTTCAGGATTGTGCTATTAATACTTAGGCGTTACTTTAACAAGCAACCTCTCGTGGGATATGCACATACGAAATATATGCGGGAAGGCTAAACAGAAACTAGGATTCATCAAACGCATAGTAGGTAAAAGTGATGAAAAAGTCAAAGAGACATGTTACTTCTCGTTAGTAAGACCGCTATTAGAGTACGCGTCGAGCATATGGGATCCGTACGTGAAAGGATCAATCTCAGAGTTAGAAAGAGTGCAGCGAAAAGCCGCTAGATTCGTCAAAAATTGTTACGATAGAAACAAAAGTGTTACAGCCTTGATACAGGACTTAGGATGGGAATCACTAACTTGGCGCCGATCACGCTCTAGGTTAAAACTTCTCGAAAGATTTAGAACGCATATATTCTCCAGCGATGTCGAAGAAATAATAAGAGCGCCAACTTATATTGGTAGAACGGACCATCCTCGTAAAATAAGAGAGATAGCCTGTAGGACTGAGAGGTATAAAGGCTCGTTTTTCCCTAGAACGATAGCTGAGCAGAACAGAAGTTACGAAAGGAAATCAGCCGACGTAGAGTGATACTATACATTATTATGCGCTTTACCTTGGTGCTATTGCACCCCCTGCCACACACCATTGCGGTGGCTTGCAGGGTGAACTATAGATATAGATAATGGCTACTATACTACGAGGTCTGACAATTAAATAACGAGACTGACAACACTGTAGAGCGTGTGGCAACACTGGGCCAATGACGATTGTAGACAATGGGAACATGTCTAAACGCTACACAGTAGTAAATTTGTCTGGAGAAGTCTAGCGAGTAAAGAGCTGTTGTTCTTTAACTGAAGTAGTGTTTGGATAGCTCGTCACGAAAATGGTTGATAAATATTTTGAACAAAGAATCAACATGAAATTTTTGTTAAAAATACGAAAAACCAACTAAAATCTTTGAAATGCTAGAGAAAGTGTATAGAGAAGGAGTTATGTCAAGAGCACGCGTTTTTAAAGGTGTACGTAAATGGTTTTACGAAGGAAGGGACGAAGTTGAGTTTGACAGTCAACCTGGTCGCCTGACAATATGAAAATCGGATGAAAACGTCGAAAAGGTGGCAACTCTGGTGGGGAATGATCAACATCTTAGTGTCAGAATGATTTAAGGACTGAATATCAATAGAGAGACTGTACGATTGATTTTGACGGAAAATTTCGGAATGAAGAAAGTTTGTGCGAAGATGGTGCCAAAGAACCTCAATAACGACCAGCTTCAGCGGGAAGTTTGCGCTGATCTTTCGCAAAGAATCTAGTAGAATGGCGAATGGCTGAACAGTGTCATCACTGGGGATGAAAATGGGATTTTCAGTATGACTGTGAGACAAAGCGGCAGATCATTCAATGGAAATCTTCAGGTTCACTCCGCCCAAAGAAAGCGCAATGTCAAAACTAAAAGTCACCACTATGTTGATTTGTTTTTTTTTACTGCAAAGGAATAGTGCACCGAGAGTTTGTGCCACTTGGTGAGACTGTCAACCCCGGGCCGGATTAACCGGTCTGCAAAACACGCAGTTGCGTGGGGCCCATAGAAAAAGAGGGCCTCACGCAAAACCTCCAATAATCTGTTACTTGTTAAAATTTTACGATTTGGGTGGGACTTAAACGTGCTGTGCGTGGGGCCCGTCGGTCTCCTAATCCGGCCCTGTGTCAACCGGAAGTTTTATCTCATAGTTTTGGAACATCTGATTGTGAGACAGCGGGTTCGTCGTGTGAGGCCAGAATTGTTCCCCGACAAGTGGATCATGCACCATGACAACGCACCCTCACACAGCGCTTTCCGTCAAGGTGTTTTTAGCGAAAAAATCGATCGTGGTCTTGGAACACCCTGATTTCTCACCAGACCTCGCGCCGTCTGACTTCTTCCTTTTCTCTACCCTGAAGAATCACCTCAAGGGATCACATTTAGATAACGTGGAAGAGATTCAGAAGGTTACGACGGCCGTTCGTCAGACCTCGTACGCTTGTCCTAGTTTTTAATTGCACGTTCGCGATGTGATCACGGAAATCAGAAATAATCCGAATCTATTTGCATAAAATTTAGTCCGGGTGTTGATATGCGTATATTGCATTGAGATTATAGTTTAATCAGCAGTTTAATTAACGTGGTCATGGTGATGATGAAAAAAACGGGAATTTCACATTCTAAATATAAACATACCTATGCATTTCTTTCTTTTAAACGACAAAAACTTATTTCGTTTCAGATAAATTCATTCTTACAACACGAATTGGTCATTAATGGCATTTAAATGCAACTTTTTCAGGATATGCACATTAAACTGAAAAAAAATCCAACAATAAACGCTGAAATTACTCGATGGTGATCAGTAGGCTTCCGATATTCGCGTTGTTTATTTGTATACGTGCTAAAAGTGAATTCTGCGAAGATTAAATAAGAGAACCTTAGGAAATATAAAGATAATGTGTTTAACACATGACTTTCTCCATACGTAAGTTGTCAACTAAAATCAAATAAATACGGCGATAGGAACAGTTCAACTTACACGTTTCAGCGCTAGCGATTCAATTGTTTTGTAAATTCACCTTTGCCGTCACTACCACGCAATAATATCTACAACTTTATACGTGTGTGTGTATATCCCTTCCAACTGCCTCAAAGTCGGCGGAAGGGTGTAAACAGAGGCTAAAGGGCGAAGAACAGTGGTGTCCTCCGACACCGGTAGGTTCAACCATGCTGTGAAGTCATTCTGCAATAT
The DNA here is from genome assembly GCA_036926305.1 of Uropetala carovei. Taxonomy (NCBI): domain Eukaryota; kingdom Metazoa; phylum Arthropoda; class Insecta; order Odonata; family Petaluridae; genus Uropetala; species Uropetala carovei. The sequence goes on along the minus strand of JAXCHB010000104.1, from coordinate 6,514,664 downwards.
CTCCTGCCAAAGTACACACCAACCCGCTCTGGGCCAGCATGGTGTTTTAAGGCCCACAATCCTCCATGACATGTACACGCATAAAAAACAGCCCTCGTTCTCCGGAGGCTGGATTGCCTCTGGCCGTGGCAGTGGTCAGGAACAAGGCATGAAGGCAGAGGGTGTTAACAATCCTCGGAGTTTAAACGCCCACTGCCACTCTTTCCCATCCCTTACCCAATTCCTTTAACCTCAACCTAACTACCTTTAACTGCCGGACTTGGTTCAATGAAGATAGATTTCAAAAGCTCCAAGAACAACTGGAGAAGATCAAGTGGGACATTTTAGGGCATAGTGAGGTGAGAAGAAAAGGTGAAGGTCTATTGGAGTTGAAGAGTGGACATATTTTTTATTACAGGGGAACTGACACAGGAAGAACAGGAGGAGTTGGATTCATCGTCAACAAAAAATTGTAGAATAATATCGTGGAAATGGAAAGTTCATCCGAGCGGACAGCTAGACAAGTGCTTCAAATAAATAAAAGATATCAAGTTCAAATAGTCCAAGTTTATGCGCCAACGTCATCATATTCGGATGAGGAAGTGGAAGACTTCTACCAAGAAGTTGGAGAACTGCACGACAAAGGAAACTGCCATCTAAAAGTGGTCATGGGTATTTCAATGCCAAGGTAGGAGAACAAAAGGAAGACGACAGCGCAGTTGGAAAATGGGGCTATGGAGACAAACGAACGAGAGGACCGACTTGTAGACATTGCTGAATGTACTAGTCTATATATAATGAACACTTTCTTCAAAAAGAGTCCCAATAGAAAATGGATCTGGAAAGGACCTAATGGTACCAAAAACGAAATTGAATACATACTAGTCAATAAAAAGCAACTGGATGAAGACTGTTTCATCCTAAACCAGTTTAGAACTGGAAGTGACCATCGCTTGGTAAGATGCAGAATAATGTTTAACTTAAAGTTGAAAAGACAGAATCTTATAAAGAAGAAGCCTAAGTCTATTATCAAGACGCAAGTGCTAAAAGAACGAAAATAAGAATTTCAGCTCCACCTGAAAAATCGATTCAGTGCGCTGGAAGACCAAGAAGTTGAATCACAATTAATAGAGATATTCAAAGATGACCAAAATTTGGACCAAGGGGAGGGCGGTTGTGGGAAGGGGGAACTCGTAAGAGAAATCGCTCATTTCATGCTAACGGTTGATTACATCGAAGAAGTATAAATAAGAAATATTTTAGGAAAACAATTTGGGTAAATATTTTAAGAAAAATATTTTAGGAACAAGTCTGTGTCTGTTTGTTTATTTGTTACTGCATCACGCAAAAACGTGTGGTCGAATTTGTATGAAACTTGCAGCGTATCTTTAGACTGGTCCAGCTTAAAATAGGCTACTAGCTGGAGTGCCCGTTGAATTTCAACGGATTTGGTGAAGTTAAAACTTCAACCGTGTAACATGTAAGCATCGCAAGAATAAGATAGCACAGTTATAACCGTCGAATAAAGCAAGAATGAAGAAAACCGCTCCGCATTTTCCTATTTAAATGAATGATGCAAGAAAATCTTGCACCGTGAAAAATCGAAAATAACGTGTAAACTCCCTCCCCCTCCCTCTCCTTCCCTTCTCCCCATCCCTCCACTCTCTCCCTCCCTCCCGCTAGATCACTCTCTCGCCCTCCCCCTCTCCCTCCACCCTCCGTCCCCCCTCCCTCCCGCTCGCTTCTTCTCCCGCCCTCCCTCCCCCTCGCTCACTCTCTCCCTCCCTCTCCCTCCCTCCCTCTCCCTCCCTCCCTATCCCTCTCTCCCTCCCTCTCTCTCCCTCCCTCCCTCTTCCTCCCTCCCTCTTTTAAATGTAAGAAGGGACTGTATAGTCTCAATATAAATGCATTGAACTCTCAATTTCGGCGACAATGGGAGTTGTCATCGTAGCTTATAATTGGTATTGTAATAAAACTGATAAAATCACGTATTTTATTGATTCTATCCGCATTTCTACGTGAATTCGACCAGAATTCGGAATCTGTCTTCAATAAGAATAAACTTTCTTCTTTCCCGCAAAGAAGTATCCAAGTCGCAAGTTCGTACCCTGATTTTAAGTAATTTTAAAGCGCAAATTCAAAGTAGTCTACGCTCATCCCTGTATTTCAGTTGCAGGACGCGGCAAAATACCTGACGTTCGATAATTAAATCGTTCGCCATGTCGAATCAAAGTGACGTACAGAAACAGAACCTTGACCATTCACCAAGTTAGGGTGTAAGGAAGAATCGTACCAAATTTGGTTATTCTAGCTCTTATCGTTTAGGAGTAGTTCCATGAACAATCCAACAAACACACCCTTAAAAATATATTATAGTAGATGTGGTGTATCTCAAATAAAATTTTAAGTGGGGGTTTGGAGGAGCATCGATTTGGTTTTTCGACGATAACTCTCGAGTAAATTAACTTAGGAAGTTCAAATTTGATATTTGTCACTTTCAATATAAGTATAAGATCAATCTCCTATATATTTATGAAAGTTTGTTTGTGCATCTATACATTTCCACACCGTTAAGGCTAGAATAATCAAACTTTCAACAAATACTTTCTTCACAAATAGTAAGGTCGTAGGCTACTTTTCAATTCAAATGTTTTATATTAATTGTACAAAAAACAAAATAACTTTGTATGCTAAATATTTTAACACTAGAGTTGGGTCAGAATGAACGTAACAGTTATTCTCGAACTGTTCTGATGCCTAAACTTTTCAATAAAATAACTGTTTTCATAAACTTCCTGTTATCAAAGAACAGGTAACTCTACATCTTATACACAGTGAGAAAGGTGGGAAACGACTACTTCCTTATCCGTAATTGGACGGCGGGGACTGATTAAACTACGTGTATTTTCCCGTCTTACTATTATTGATTTGAATCAAATTTGGTACGATTGTGGAGGGCTCCTAGAAATAATTCATACTATATATATATTAGTTGTCTCTCTCTTGTGCTGACGAAGGGATCATCCCGAAAGCTCTAACCTCTACAAATGTGTCTCTCCAACACCCTAACGGCTCTACTTCCGGTTAGTGTTCACTGGGTTTCCTTCAACACCTAGTTGCCCTAAATATCCTTACTTACCTTTCCTCTTCCGTAGTGTGTGTGTATATATATATATATGTTATCAAAAATTCAGTTTTAAGCGAAATATTTAAGAAAAACTAAAATTTTACAGGAGTAAACCGTTACTTCCGGCTGATTGATTGTTGTCAAAAACTTTCCAAATCTTAATAACACATGTAAAATCACAAATATAGAATTTCATGCTGATCTGATGAATAGTTTTTGAGTTAGAGCGCCCACAAAATTTCTGTCACACACATACGGACATACAGACAGAGGCATCATCGAGAAAACGTCCAAAACATTTTATGGGGGCCTGAAAACGTGTATTTCCGTTGAAATATCGAATTCGAATTTTTTAATGAAAACAATACTTTCTCTATACTACGTAATATGGAGAAAGTAAAAATCGGGCAATAAAATTGTGACAAACGGACATAAGAGATAGAAGGAAGGCAGGAAGATAGAGAGCGAGAGAGAGTACGGCAATCGAAAAAAGAGGGTAAAGAGATAAAAATATGAGGTGGCCAACACATGACTTTCTCCATATTTGGGGTATAGATATTTAAATTATTATGAATAGCATTATGAGGCAAAATTATCATTTCGTATCGTAAAAGAATACAGTCGTCCTTATTGCCGTAAATTATATTTTGAATATGTTTACAGAATTCACCGCTTCATGTTCGTGGCGCTGTATACTGGAAATTAAGAAAAAGCAAAATATCTCCGAAATGGATGGTTCTACGAAAATCAATTTCAAACAAAACTTGGAAGAAATATTATTCTCTACAACTTTGGTCCTCACGAAGATTACCAATAACGACGTTTTTAAGGAGAGATTTGACGGAAACCGAAAAACCGATTATTTATAAATAATTCCTAAGCAATAACTGATATGGAAAATTGTTTCAAATAAAAGATGTAGAAAATTATATTTTCTACATTTTTTGTAATGGTCAATGTATACAATAATGACGTATTATCGGAGAAATATCGCAAAAACCGAATCGGGTTTCGAATAAACCTCGACTTCCGGTTACCCGTTATTGTCCAAAAACTAATCAGTACTTTGTGCTCATGCTAAAGTGTTATATTTGAAGTTTGGTAACGATATGGAAAGTACATTTTGAGTTAGAGCGCCCACAATCACATACATCCACACAAACACACAGACATCATTCCGAAAACAGTCTAAACGTGTTCTAGAGACCTCAAAACGTGTAATTCCGTTGAAATCTCTAAGTCGATCTTTTTCGTGATCACAATACTTTCCCATTACTACGTATGGGGAAAGTAAAAAGAAGAGCATTAGAAGGGAATCAAAATGGGAGATTGAGTGACAAAGGAAGAAAATAGCCGGGAAAAGAGAGGCCATGTGACAGCAAACCACCTGAAAAGGAGCCGTTCGAGATCGCAGGAAAGAAAAAAATGGGAGATGAAAAGGAAGGGAGGAAAAAAGGGAATGGGGTGGGGAAGAAGAGTTACCCCGTTTTGAGCTCACGTAGTATGAGGGAGGCTTCTGACAAAGGTTATGAGTAGATGACGAGGGAAGAACGAGAGAGAGAGGATGAGAGAGAGAGAGGATGAGAGAGAGAGAGGATGAGAGAGAGAGGATGAGAGAGAGAGAGAATGCGGAGAGTGGAAAAGGGGGAAGGGAAGGCTGGGGCGAGGGTTTGGACGTCGGATGGTTAGTGAAGCGTCCGTCAGGCCGAGTGTGGGGAGAGAAGATAATTAGTCGCTTCGTTTGCAGCACGCAAGCCGGATCGAGTGGAGTATAACTTAAACCACCGCCTACCCCCCCCCCCCCCCCCCCCCCTCCCCCTCACAATCCCTCCCCCTCCATTCCCCCCACTCACACACTCTATCATAAAAAAAGAATATTTCCACTTCTCACGCCAGCCAGGTTATTATTGCGTTACATTTTTTTCCCTCCTGTTTTTTTTAATTTCGTAAAATGGTGCCGGTTGTATAATAGAGTTTCATATTTTCCTCTTGGTTTTGCTAATTGGGTTGTTTCGTGGAACGGCTTGGGGCGCTAGTGGGAGGGTTTCTCCCCTTTTACCCCTCCCCCTCCCACACCACCGCCTTCATCCCTTGCTTATTCGTCACGTGTGGATTTATTTATTTGTTTGTTATTCTCGTTTTATTTATCTCTTTGGCGCTAGTTTGACATGAGATGGAATAAAAACGCTTGTTGGTGATTACGGCTCGAGGGATACGTTTTTGGTGTTTTGTGCGTCTTTTATCGGAAGTAATTCGATTCAGGAGGCAAGCGAACAATGAAAGCCTTTACAGCGAAGTATACGTAGAGAAAGTCCGGCTGAAGGAAGAAAAATGGCTGTAGTTGTTAATGGGTCTTTTGCTTTGTTGTGTGTTCTACTTCGTGTCGAGAAACATTACTTTTATGTTACTCCCAATTGGTATAAGATTCTGCCAAACGTTATCCTGGTAAGCCTTTCGTGATTACTGTGTTTATCCACGTTCATGGCATTCGCTCCATATACGTTTTGCATTTGCAGGCAATTATTTCTCAAAATAATTCACCCGGAACATAATGGTCTAATACGGAAAAGCTTCTCTGGAGATTTATATTTTAAATCAAAATTCCCAGTTTTACCTTGTTTCAGCTGATTATTAAAAAGCTGGTATTGCACGTTAAATCCAGTTCTTTCATTTGTTTATGTTAAATAAAAATCGTTGGATTATTTGGATGTGGCTTCTTTCAGAAGGTACTGTGATACGCAGATACGTTGAACTTCTTGTTTTTCAAAGAGTTTTTAAATGTATATTCAGGAATATGCTTAGGAGCTATCAAAGAACGGACAACACTGAATTTCTCACTGTTACTGATATAACATTTTGAAAATAGCGTGCAAAGTACACCGATAACTGAATACTCATTGTCAGCATGAAGTGCTTATTTATAAGATCAATTTATTTTAAAAATTGAACAAATTGCTGATTTTAGGCTCTTATTAGCCGCTTATTAGACATTTTCCTCTCCTCCTCAAAGCCGGAGGGTGGCTTTGCCTTGCAGCTGGGGCAGTTCCGTATTAATGCTCCCCTCCTCCAATGATCTTGTGCCAGATGTTTAAAAAAAAAAGGTATAAATAGTTTTAATTCGGTAATGCACCAAGAACCGTTAAGCGTTCTATTATTATATACTTTCACAGCGATAATAATTCGATGAGTTTAATGGCCTCATTTTATGCGGGACGTTATTTTTTCGTTGCTCTGCCTGTACCGCTAATGAAATGGTTTATTAAAAGTCGTTTACCTTCATGCGTACAGAATCAGAGGATTAGTTTCATTTTTATTGCATGTCATTTCAAGCAGAAAAATTCAATCGGACAAAACAAAAAACTCCATAACACAGGTATGCAATAACACTATACAAAAACTTTGTCATTTATATCTTGAAAAATATACTTAAAATCATGGATTTAGTCACTTTCTTGAGTAAAGCTGTTTTTCTGCCAATTGAACTATGTAGCCTCAGGGATAACATTGATTTTTAAGGTTATAAAGGATCGCAAATTAATCGTGAAATGAAATTGCTATTTAAACTATTCTCATTTAATTATATATATATATATATATATATATATATATATATATATATATATATATTGGGCAACTAGGTGTTGAAGGAAACCCAGTGAACACTTACCGGAAGTAGAGCCGCTGGGGTGTTGGAGAGACACATTTGTTTGAAGTTTGTAAAGAATAAAAGAGCATGGCAAGTTTTATCTTCTCAGAACTCTTTTGTACCCTAAACATAAAAAAAATAGAATTTCTGAGGGTTTCCTTTAATTTTTGAGCAGACTGTACGTCCGGTGACTAGCAATTGGTCGTCTACAGTCTTAAGGATCATAAGACACCATCCCTAGATTCATCGAACGCCGAGAGTCACAAATAGTGGCAAAATAGTCAAAATATAACGCCATGAGCCAAATTGGCGCATCCGGTCCTTCTAGGGGGGGGTCAGATGCCCGGTCCTTCTAATGTTAATGAAATTGAAATCCTAATGCTATAATCAATTTAAAACTAATAAAAATGGTTATTTTAGTAGAAAGAAATGTACTATTTTATTCACAAGGAATTTCTGTGAGATTTTAGTTAATTAATAAAAACAGACTTATAATATAGAAATATTCGATGGTTAAAACAGTGCACAATTTTATTCTTGCTGTTGTTACATGTTGCATTAACGAAAATTTAGATTCATTAAACCCGTTAAAATTCAACGGGCACTTATGCTAGTTTGTCTTAATAACGAACAATTTTACCAATGAATTCAATATGCGTTCCTCGCTAAATCTTGAAAACCGATTTCATAAACTAGTCTCACTAAAATTCAATTATTTTATGATAATGTTCTTCACCAAAAAATCCTTAAAAACCATGTATTTGAAACACTGTTCCTGCAAAACTTTTGGTATTTTATCACACCCTATATTTTGGAAAAATGGTATAATTCTCCCTATCTATGACTACAATTTTAATATGTATTTTATATAAAATTACACAATAAGAAAAGTATTACTGTTTATATCTATTTATTGTGCTAAATTTCCTCTTGATAAAAACGGCAAGGTAGTCTTACAGAAATGAAAAAAAAACGTTACTTTCAGCGACAGATTATTCTTTTTGATTATTTAATGACCTGATTTAGTTTATCTTCTTTCCGATAGACGTATTGACCTAGTTCGTAATTATGAAATGTAACCGTAATAAAACCATGTTTAAGAATGTATCATCTCGCATTTGTCAGAAGCTTTAAATGTTATACAAATAACATTTTTCAAGGTGAGATACAACACCGAGTAGCGAATATGTAAACGTTTAGACTAGTCCATATTATGTAACATAAATTATGAGTTGGAAATTCGACTGGCCGGAATAAATGAATTGCAGAGATTGAGAATATTCTATTGTTGTGCCTTCAAATAACGGCAGCGGATACATTAGAAGGACTACGGTCAAAAAATTTTAAAAAATCTGATGTGGCCAACACATGACTTTCTCCATATTTGGGGCATAGATATTTAAATTATTATGAATAATATTACGAGGCAAAATTATTATTTCGTATTGCAGAAGAAGACACGTCCTTGCCGTAAATTACGTATATTTTGAATGTTTACAGAATTCACCGCTACATGGTGTTGGCGCTGTATACAGGTATTAAGATAAAGCGAAATATATCCAAAATGGATGGTTCTACGAAAATTAGTTTCAAACAAAACTTGGAAGAAATATTATTCTCTACAACTTTGGTCCTTACGAAGATTACCAATAACGATGTTTTTAAGAAGATATTTAACGGAAACCGAAAAACCGGTTATTTATAAATAACTCCTAAACAATCACTCCTATAGAAAATTGTTTCAAATGAAAACTGTAGGAAATTACATTCTCTATAACTTTTGTATAGAATTGTATATACAATAATGATGTTTTAACCAAGAAATATCGCAAAAACCGAATCGGGTTTCGAATAAACCTCGACTTCCGGTTACCCGTTATTGTCGAAAAACTAATCAGTTCTTTATGCTAATATTAAAGTGTTATATATGAAGTTTGGTAACGATATGGCATGTACTTTTTGAGTTAGAGCGCCCACACTAACTAGCAGTTAACATACTAGCAGTTAACATCCCCGAGCGTGTTTCCGAAGTAACTGTTGAAGAAGGAATCGGTGATCACCAATCAGTTCGAGTTCTTTTGGATATAACTGTCGCAAAATATCGCAAGCCTAAGCGAAAAGTGTACATGTATAAAAATGCTAACTTTGAGGATTTCAAAGAGAAACTCATCAAGGATTACGGCGATTTCAGCAAATCGACAAGCACAAAAAACGTTGAGGAAACTTGGAAAGCATTTCTATCAGAAATTAGAATTGGTATTAATACGTATATACCAAGTAAATTTATTAGCGATAATGGGGAACCAAGGTGGTATAATCGGCAGGTTAGATGCGCCCTCAGACACCAAAGAAAGCTTCACTCGAAATTTAAACGCATCAATAACTGTAAGTCACCGGAGGAAGTAATTTCAATTTCACTTAAGTACAGAGATTGTCGGACTAAGACCAAAAAGGTTATCCGCAAAGCACTAACAGACTTCAAGAAAAAGACTCTTAGTGAACATCTAAGTGAAAATCCCAAATGCTTTTAATTAACGACCAAGGAGAGGTAGTTAGCGATAGCACAGATAAAGGAAATTTGTTAAACTTATTTTTTCAGAGCGTATTTACTACCGAAGACGTGAGAGCGAAGGTCGTGGCGCCCGAACCAGGCAAGGAAAAAATGAACGATATGGTCATATTAGCGAAAGGGATAGCTCAACAGCTTAAAAATATCAAGTCAAATAAATCTCCGGGTCCAGAAGACATACCAGCTAGAGTATTCAAAGAGTTAGCACTGGAAATAGCACCTTATCTCGAAATAGTTTTCAATAAGTCACTTAGTCATGGCGCTGTACCTAAGGAATGGAAATTAGCCTTTATAACGCCGTTACACAGAGGTGGGAAAAAAGACGACAGAGAAAATTACAGGCCAATTTCTCTTACCTCCCTATCTTGCAAGGTTCTCGAGCACATTATCGCTAGCTCCGTGATGGACTTCTTAGATAGTCAGAACTTGCTAAGTAAATATCAGCATGGCTTCAGGAAGACGAGATCTTGTGAAACACAGCTTGCTCTGTTCGTTCACGATATACTAAGATCAGGAGACCGTAAGACTCAGTTAGATGCTGTTTTCCTCGACTTCAAGAAGGCTTTCGATAAAGTCCCGCACAGTAAGTTAGTGAAGAAATTAAATGACTGTGGAATAAATCGAAAGATAATCGAGTGGATCAGGGACTTTCTTAACGAGCGTGAACAAATAGTAGTTATAGATGGATTTAAATCAGATTCAGTCAGCGTAGCCTCAGGCGTTCCACAGGGAAGTGTAATCGGCCCCCTACTATTCCTTTTATACATAAACGACTTAGATAAGGTTATTAAAAGTAAAATCAAGTTATTCGCGGATGATACAGTAGTTTACAGAGAGATTAACAGTCCTAATGATCAACTATTACTTTCTGACGACTTAAATGCAATTCTCGAGTGGTGTAAAGAGTGGCAGTTAGAATTGAACTTAGGAAAGTGTTCCTTTATGAGATTCTGGGGAAACAAAAACATTGACACGACGAATTACACTGTTGAAGGCGTCCAGCTAAAACTAGCCGATTCCGTCAAATACTTAGGCGTTACTTTAACAAGCAACCTCTCGTGGGATATACACATACGAAATATATGCGGGAAGGCTAAACAGAAACTAGGATTCATCAAACGCATAGTAGGTAAAAGTGATGAAAAAGTCAAAGAGACATGTTACTTCTCGTTAGTAAGACCGCTATTAGAGTACGCGTCGAGCATATGGGATCCGTACGTGAAAGGATCAATCTCAGAGTTAGAAAGAGTGCAGCGAAAAGCCGCTAGATTCGTCAAAAATTGTTACGATAGAAACAATAGTGTTACAGCCTTGATACAGGACTTAGGATGGGAATCACTAGCTGAGCGCCGATCACGCTCTAGGTTAAAACTTCTCGAAAGATTTAGAACGCATATATTCTCCAGCGATGTCGAAGAAATAATAAGAGCGCCAACTTATATTGGTAGAACGGACCATCCTCGTAAAATAAGAGAGATAGCCTGTAGGACTGAGAGGTATAAAGGCTCGTTTTTCCCTAGAACGATAGCTGAGCAGAACAGAAGTTACGAAAAGAAACCAGCCGACGTAGAATGATACTATACATTATTATGCGCTTTACCTTGGTGCTATTGCACCCCCTGCCACACACCATTGCGGTGGCTTGCAGGGTGAACTATAGATATAGATAGATAGATAGATACACACAGACATCATTCCAAAAATAGTCTAAACGTGTTCTAGGGACCTCAAAACATGTATTTCCGTTGAAATTTCGAAGTCGATTTTTTTCATGAATACAATACTTTCCCATTACTACGTATGGAGAAAGTAAAAACACGTCAGGAGGAAAGTTGAGTTAATAAAGTAAAAAAATTAGAAACTCGAACTGAAGTAATACAAATCAATAAAATAGTCCACACACCACTTACAAATTCCACACATTCTCATCGTGACTCACTGAAATGATAAGACAGTTACACGTAAACGTTTGTAAACCCACCTGCTGAGAGATTCTATGGCCAAAAGGGGATTTAAGCTCAGCACGGTAAGCACGCTCATCATATGGACGTTGATTATAAATTCGGATTTTTTTTAGAGATTAGACATCGCCAATGTAACAAGAACGACTTCTCTGTTTTCGTGCTTTGAAAATTTAGCCCCACGCGTTAAAGCCGGCGTTTTTTCCTCCCGGCGGTGTCGCCCATATCTTCGCATATATTCCTCTTTTATAACGCGCGTTGCGAAATTTTCCTCCGGCGGCATGAGAGATGTAAAAGATAACGTCAATCACCACACGAGCGGGCGCGGTCGTCCGGACAACGGTTTATTCCGTTGCCACGATTGCTTTTCGGACGCTGAGATTCGAATCCCACCCGCGAGGCAAGCTTGAATCCGCGTCAACACGACTCTATAAACGCCCCTAATCATACCACCGGATTTGCGGGAACGATAGCCTGCAGAGGTGAACCTTTTATTTTTCTTTTTGCTTTTTTCGGTGGCCTCCGGGACGCACAGTTTTAATGGAGCGATCGCTTTTTCCTACCTCTCTCGCACGCTGGTTTTCTTTTTTAACGGACGTTTGCGTTGGTGAGGCCGGCCGGAAAATCGTTCGTTCGCGCTCGCAGCTGACAATAGGGAAAGGGGTAAAATGATGTGTCGGATGGCTTTACGAAGCGTGTCGTCGTGTATCTGAAGAATTTATTATTACATCGAAAATGTCGACCTAATCACAGAATTTGTTTGGTGTTTTTCGCTTTTCGTTAGTCGCTCGAATTTAGATTTAATTTACGCACGGGAATATTTTATTTATTTGTTAAAATTAAATACCGAATTTTTTTCGGATGCAAATCGTAGTGATGTTTGGATGTTGTAATATTGCGCGTGTTTCGAAGCGAAGCGTAATATTTCTCCCCTGAATCACGCCAGGATACGTGGAATCGGAAACGGGCAGAGGCATTTAACGACGTGCGCAAATGGTGGACATAACTCGCTTGGGTTTTTATCATCGGAGCTTTGCCAAGGACACCGTGTGCACCAATCCAGTGCACACTTTGGTTGATTTGCGTGGCCGGTTTATGCTGGACAACTTAACCACCGCGTATTACGGCGTGAGCGCGTAGGGGTTTTAGAGGTATTGATTGTCATCGGGGAATGTCAACATTTAAGGCTAGGACTCTTCCAATAAATAAAAAATAGACTTTTTCTGAAATGCTCGATGCGATAGGAAGATTCAATCATTTTAGAAGAATCGTTTTAAAACTAATAGCGTTGTAAATACATTAATAATTTCTTCCATCTAATTACGAATCCGTTGAAATTTCAAAGAGGCTTTAGAAGAAATCTCCGATACAGTCATTTTACCGATTTGATTTGCATTCATGAGACTTATAAGATTTCCATTCCGCAATAAGAGGAATTTAAATTGTCACGAGAAATACTAAATAGATTAAAAGAATTCACCAGCTATGATTTTTACATAAGTGCGAATTAAACAATTTTCTGAAAAACACTCAATTCTCAACTGGTTATAGTGCCATTCTCAGACGACCAAAAACTTGATCCTTTTGTATCCTCCGTTTCATCGCTAAGGAAAGCTTTAATAAGTGTTATTTAAAACGCAGGAATTAAAGATTTTTCTTACTTGAAAATATCTATACACACAAAAAATAAAACTCAAACTCCTCTTTGCTTAAAAAAGGGATATGCTTGTAAGCGATATGTCGTATGACACATATTTTACGCAATGGATTAAATATAATTCATTTTAGTGAATGTTTGGAGTAGTTATTTTATTAGTCTTAAATCAAATATCCCCTTCTATTTGAAAATTGTTGTGCTGGGCAGAATCCTCGCTATTGATTTTATTTAGCAAGTTTCAGTTTGAACGGATGATCATGCTCCGTTATTTCGTACCCAAAATTTGCCCAATCGTATAAGAAACTTCTAAACTGTTGGGCCAGTAGACAAAGGAGCAATGTTTCGTAAACGAACATGGTGACGCGCCGTTTTTTATGGCGATCAATGTGTTTAATTGCTCATTTACGCATCGCTATTTCATATCAATCTGTTGTCTTATGGCGAATTTCTAAGAAAGATCTTCTATTTGGTCTCTTAATGGATTTTACATTCTGTTGCGAGTAAATTCCCATGTGATAAAAAAATGATTATTTTTATGGTGGGACAACATTTGAATATATGGATTTTCATCCCTACAGTTTTACATATTCCAAGTTCATTTAGGTTCATTTGAATGGAATACTATTACGACAGAAAAATCTTTTAGTGTGAGTTATTATAATCACATGTAGTTCACAAAATTTGTTGGCAATGGATCACATTCACCTATTCACTGGACTAAAGATTAACATTAATTTAAATCATCATCGCTAAAAGTTAACAGTTATAATGAATTTGAAAAGAATCTTTATGCATATTATAGGAAATAATGAAATTTTATTATGTATTTATTCTTCTGTCATTTGTATGATTTGAAATTATTAGTTTTATTTAAAAATAAATTAGTCAATAAAAATTCTACCCCGATAAATACTTCCATTCAGTAGTTTTCATTAAAAGTTATCTTCTTTATTAAACCTGAGAAAAATCAGTAGACTTTCTTGAAAGACCATCAACTTGAAATTGGTAAATACTCTAATATAATTCTATCGTAATAATAAATTTTCTAATAACGTTCGAAACAATTTTAAATTCATCAAACAATGTATAAAAAATGAAACGCTACACTTTCTGTCCAAATTACTCGGGCCGTAAATAAAAGAGTTCAGTAAAATATTCCATTCTAGGAACGAGATGAAATACACGCCACCGATTCCAATGAACGAATTTCATTTTATTCGTCATATACTATATTAATTTCCGGCTAAAATTTCCCCAAAAGTAAGCATTGCGGCTTTCATTGGAAATGTGACAATGAAGGAGTGTAAGGCCATATTAATGGGGTGGCTGCGTCATCGGGGCTTTTTCGGCTAACCCTTCAACCCGAGCGAGACCAGGGGGCGACACTTCCCTTCAGGCCTCGATGCTTCATTCGAAAAATGTTCGCCCCCGTCGACCGCGTTGCCTCCACAACACGCAAATACGACTCGTTCGTCCACCACTCCAAGGGAAGTGAATGTATACATGCGATAACAACACCTCCATGTACACAACGTTTTCCGCAGTGTATCCGGGGATTCGTATGCAAATTGACTGAAATGACGATGTTATTGACAAAGCCACCGGTACAAAAGAGATTTTTCTAACCGGCGACCCCGTTCGTTGAATTTCGGCGCCGGTGACTTGTTAATAGTCACGAGGTACACAAATAAGGCTCCGCTGATTAAAGGGCTTGATGAAATAAATTTAGCAACGATTTTTGTAGTAGCCGTTTTAACCGAATTGGGTCCTAATTAAACCCCTCGATAAATAGCGTTCTCGTCTAATTCAAAAATCATAAGTGGTAAAATAAAACTAGAATTTAGATGCAAAGACAATAAAACGAAATTCATTAATACGGTCAAAGTTACGCAATGACACCGAATTTGTCTTGACTAAAGGCCGTTTAAAAAAATCCAACCGTGCAAAGCTCCTTTGCTTCCGATGTCAGAATAGTATTTGTAAGTATAAGCAGAGTTAAGTAGATATCATCCGTCCTCGGTACCATTTCCGGCAGCGCAGGGTGTTACGCGTGGAATTTCGCAGCCTAATGGAAGTTATGCATTTACACATCAGAAAAACACGAGGCCGCCATCAGTATATCTATCGGACCTTCTGTTGCGTAATTATTTCGTTAAAAGGGTTTCTCTGTTTTCTACGAGGATTATGCCGTTATTTCTAGGAAATTTTATTTGGGTAAGAGGTAAATCAGGTTTGCAATTATTAGTGACCTGCGGTGGTCTCTCCATGGTTTGCACTGCGTTGACATTATTTTCCTTTTAGAAGTAGTGCTTTATGTTGTAATTCTTTCTTTATAAGAGTAATTATGAATAGTACACACGCACTAACAAAAATATACGCGTCTGTATGAATAGGAGCATATATGCGAAAATACACGGTGTATTAAGGCAAATCTCCCATGCATGCGTAAAAATATCACGTGCAGTAGTTATGTATAATTTACTTAGTTTAGGAATTTCAATCTTTGAATATCGTTATCTGCTAATGAGGAGAAAGAAAAGGTATTTGACATATTTTTACGGAAGTTTCCCGAGTAGAAATGGCAGGTGGCTGAAAATATCGCAAACCATTCCATCTTTGACCAAATAATATTAAAAAATATTTTCCTCGCCATAATTTCATAACACGAATAATATACCTTCACTTATTTTAAATATGCTTATATAGAATGATAGGGATGATCTCTTAATACATACTTATTTCGATTAACTTCAAACCGTGATGTAATATTGAATTGGCACGGAGAATTTAAAACAAAAAGGATACCAATGATGAAACTCCTAAGAAGACACGAAGACATTTCAGGAAAAAACTGTCGCTTTAGAAATACGGCTTTTGAAAATTTATAAGGCGAATGTCCCAGCAAAGGAAAGGCATGCGTGCCGCGCTACTTTTGCTGCCAACATTAACATGTTAAATTCAGACGGGATCAAACTGGCCCTTACCGAAAGGAATAGTACCCGACTGATAACCTAACTATTCCGAGTTTAAAAATTTGCTTCGGCCGGAGCGGCGTAAAAAAAACGCGGTAGATAGATACAGAAGTAGCAGGTGGGAATGCGGATTGCGACGTTTTTATTTTCTTTGGCGTGAAAAGGATACCGCGGCGTCGGATGGCAAGATCGGATGATAAAGACGTCCTATGATGAACAGACGAGACAAGTTGGCCTTTGTGGCTTTCTGCGGGCTATTTGCGCTCGTGGAGTGGGGAGAAATGGGAGAGGGCGTAGTTTCTTAAGGGGGAGGAATTCGCTGAGGTTTCGTTACTGGCGGAAGAAGAGACCAAGGTAAAGACGTGCGCGCGTGAGTGCGTGCGTGGGAGAGTTAAGGCGAAACAGGAGAGATATTGGTGGGTGGCAGTAATAACCTCTTTGTGAGTGACGTTGAAGGGTAGAGGAGAACGGGGTCCGTGGACATTCGGAGGGGATGGTACCTTTCTCACGTGGGCTGGGTTTGGATGGAGACGGGGGTTGACGGGCGACTTCACCCCTGTGCTGGATATCCTCGCTTTATATTACTGTTTCTGTAGGACTTGATGTACTGGGGTAGGAGGAGGCGAGCGTAAAGCAATTTTATTTCACTAGATAACGAGTGTTGATCAAATTCAAACGCAGAGGTTGAGCATTGGGGATGAATAAAAGTTGGCGATATCTGAGTATTCAAATAGAAAAATATTTCATAAAACGACCCTATTGAATGAAAGATAAAGAGAGAGATATAGGTGGAGGATATCGTTTCCCCCTAGTTTGGTACTAATTAACAAACTTTGGAGGTAAATTATTATGCAATGCAAATATTGGATAACACTGCTTTTAAGACAAATTCAATAATGATAATAATTTGTGATAACTTTTCTTAGATTGTATGTTAACTATTCAAATCAAGAAATTTGGTGGGCGACTAAGATTTAGACCAGCAAGAGAATTTCGACTTTACTCTGTTTGACATTCGTAAAATAAAATAAGACATTCTTTTTAGGAAAGATATTTATTATTGATAAATTATATGTTAAAATTAATTTAAGGGAAAACTTTAGAAAATATGCAGAGTTGAGTGACACAAGGAATTTTGACTGTTTACGATAGTTTATAAGTATCCAGCTATGCGAATTTTAAACGACTATTTTCAAATTCTTGATATATTTAATTGTTACTTTTTATTCCACTGAATTGGAATTTTCTGAAAATTTTCATGTTGCATTTGTACTTGTAAATCATTTTTACTAATTGCAAAATGTCAATTTATGGGTTAATATTCTGCTCAGAACTTCACATTCTCATTCAAAACTCCTCTACCAATTTGTCTGTCCACTTCAGTAGAAATAGCTGAAGTTGATTTTGAATTCATCCCTAGCAACAATAAATGAAAGAATAGCGGCGTAATAACTTTGAAAAAATCAATGAATTATTTTCAAAGTTTACATATAGTCAAAAATCATAACAAAATGTTCAGAACAAAAGGGAAATTAATGGTGACATCTCTTCTAAGTTTTTTCCGATCACTAAATATATCAATGCGCATTTTCCTCTTACTAATTATAATTTTTAATGATTTAATAGCAACAATTGCAGTTTTAATGAGGACGTTGAAAGAATAAAATAAATTAAAAAATCTGCGCCACTTGATACCACCATATGCCATGAATGCAACATATTTTTTATCATTCAACATTTAATGAATGAGTTGAGAGGCAGCTTTATAAAGTTCAAAGTATTCATATATCGCATTGAATATAAAGAGATAATTCTCCTATTCAAAATTAAAGATGCCTTTTGTTTATTGTTTCACCCAGAGGTAACGAAAAATTGAGGTATTTGAAATTTTTTGTGTCATATGATTTGTTTAATTTTTTATTGCATGGTCATCTCATAAATAGCGATATTTATTCGATTTTTTATATTATCCATAATTTTTAAGTTTCAGGGAAAAATTATTTATGTCATCCAATTCCATTTGAATCGAAGAATTCGAAATTGCATTGAGCACAGAGAGATGCTGCCCTCATACTAAATGATTCATTACAATAATTTTTATCGGTATAGGGATTTATTATTGAAAATGGAACTTAAAAGGTGTATGTATATCGAAGTAACTTCGAGAAAGTTTTTCCGTGTTTCCATTCAGGCACAAATTAAAATTTATAACAACTTTTAGAAATTCTGCGCTTATACGTTTAAATTCCTATATTCGCGTAATGTGGCATGACGTACATTTAGTAATAATGATTGCGCTTAA
This sequence comes from Uropetala carovei, assembly GCA_036926305.1. Lineage (NCBI taxonomy): Eukaryota > Metazoa > Arthropoda > Insecta > Odonata > Petaluridae > Uropetala > Uropetala carovei. Next base: position 6,496,451 of record JAXCHB010000104.1, on the reverse strand, counting down.
TATGGAATGATCATTTCGCATCCCGAAATTTTGTAAAAAAAATGACTTTAAAAATACCCCATTTAAAAACTATTAGAGGTAATGAAGTGTGACCTGGAATTTCCCGAGTTTTCTCATGCATAAGCAAAGTGAAACCAAGGCCCCCGTGGGATAACCGAAGGACATAAATCTTTGCTCGCCCGCAGGACTTTCTGGCAGAGGGGGACCTGTCGGTGTAGCCGCCCTCAGACTACTAGAGCTCAAAGTTCCGGAGAAAGCCGAGCTGAACGACAACGTGACACTCGAGTGCAGCTTCGACCTGGGCAACAATGGCGCCCACCTTTATTGTGTCAAGTGGTACAAGGACGGCCACGAGTTCTTCAGGTTCACGCCAGACGACGATCCCCCCACCAAGCTGTTCCCGCACAAAGGAATCACCGTGGATGTGAGTGCAACTCTAAAAGAGACACGCTCAAGGTTTTTTGTGCCATTAAAACGAGCGGAGATTGTTTCTTTACCTAAATTTAAACGAGATGGCTTCCGTACGGAGCAGTAAAGTTGTTTAAAAGCGACATAATTGATCTGAGCCTTACGGTTTTATTCTCTTTAATTCTCCTAGCTAAAAAAGTCATTTTCGCAATAATTTATTAAGTTTTTTAAAAGTAGGCTTTTATTCATTTTGGCGGAGAGCGATTTATAAAAAAAACTCGAAGAATTTATTTCGCCATACTTTCCATGTTTATAAAACGATTATTAGAGCAACTAAATTAAGTGGAAAACAAAATTTTCCACACCATACGCAACATACAGAGTAAAACACGCAAAATAACAACCAGCAATTGGAAGTGTTAGTCGCTTTATTAAAAATAATCTTGTGGATAATCAGTAAGTCGTCTTTACTTGCTGATTCATTTTCAGTTATAATGGTAAAAAATAGCTATTCATTTGAATTTTGAGCGCTAATTGACGCCAATGAAAATTTTAGTGTCGTCTTACACTGGCCAGCTCTATATACGAAGTTGTCAATACTCTTCAACCGAGAATAGACGATCTATACGATTATTTAATGTCGTGAAATTATATGAAAAATTTTCGGAGGGATAACTTGGGTTGCGTAAAAAAATAGCATCAATTTCAAGAATAAGCACTTAAAAAGATTAAAAAAATAATTATCTCAGGTACCTCTAATTATTATTAAAAACCATTAACCTTTTTGTGGCTATTGGAGATAAGTACTTTTTAAAAATCTTTTGATTTTGAAATGCTTCCTCTTGAATTTTTTTTAGCCATAAGACGAGCTCGATAACTCTCTGTTGAATAACATCAGTATGATTCATAGTAAACGCAGTTTAAGAATTCCAGTAATTATTTTCAGTAAGTAGTGTAAATATCGTTGTTCTTAATACAAAAATAGTATCCAAAATTTATACCGTTTATCACAACAATTCCTATCCCTACGGTGTACATTTAAATTGAAAAAGTCAGATGATGCATTTAAATAGAAATGTTTCCGATTCGCAATTCTGGGAACAATGATTCGAGAACGTCCCTGTCGTTTGTTGATAAGCTCATATTATGTTATTCTTCAATGATTAATATATCCTGGTTCACTATTTGATGTAAAGGTATTTTCTTCAAAACGATTTCCTGATGTCTGTCTCTCTTCTTTACAGAAAGAGAGATTGTCTATGACCAGCGTCGGACTTAAGAATTTGGGCTGGGAATCGAGTGGATCTTATCGCTGCGAAGTGTCCACGGAGGCGCCCAATTTCGAGACAGTCGTGCGCAGCGCCGATATGACTGTGATTGGTGAGTGAACTAAATTCGCTCTTTCAAGTGAATATTGCTTACACTTCATTCAGTTTTTTGTTGGCGGATAATGTTTTGGTATACAAATATCTTATTGAAAGTTAATTGGTTATTTAATAATCTCATTAATATAATGTTACTAGAAAAAGATAAAAACGTGAAGGAGAATTTTAATAGCCAAATTAGATAATTTCATTACCTACAAATCAAATCACTACTAACTAAGTGCTTTTTTGTTTTGCAAATACCTAAAATATTATCGAAATTTTGGATGTTTAACTTTAAAAATTATTATCAAAGTTACATTCATGTCAGAGTTGTTGATTTATTTACAGTTTTGTTTCGCTCATTCATAGCCTTAATTGTGACAGAAAACTCACGTAATTACAGAAAAATCTCAAGGCGTGGAAAAGTTAGACATTCAAAGCTTTCTCAGCTGCTCCCAAAAGTAACTTGCCTTTTTTCCTGCAAGTATATTCGTAGGTTGCCCAAAAGAATGCCGAAAATATACACAGAAATATACGAATGAAAAAGTATTTCAAGCGCAATATTTCAAATCTAAAACAATAATAAATCATTAATTTTTGAAACTGCAAACTCTTTCGCATGCTCACATGAACTATAATGCAGCCTAGGTTTTTATCTTGGAGTTAAAGAAAAAAAAGTCGAAAGAAACAAACAATTGTATGATGTTGGGACAATATAAAAAAAGCTATAACGACTGAAAACCGATATTAAGCTACAGAAATACGGTTGACGATGGTTCGTGGCTACATTCCCATCTAGTGTGCAGACCTTGAATGGGAATGATAAAGAGCCGCTGGCATATGGCGTAGTGCCAAAATAATTTTTTTAATTTCATGTGTAGTGGTTTGGCATAAAACTCTAGGTGGAAATGACGAAAACACGAACGAGGCGAGCAAATAACAGAATTTAATCACATAATTTTGATGGTTGGATGTTATTTTTATCCGTTAAATCGGCTAATAACTATTCGCGCGGGCCATTACTTGTTAAGCATCAAGAACAAGAGGAGGAAAGATATGAAAACGCCTTTTTAGGTTTAATCAATACATCAGTTCTTATCCCCCTTCCCCACAGCACACATACGATACTATTAAAACATTCATCAGCGCAAAGTTCGGCAATTTCGAAATTCCCTTCGTTCCTGCGACTACCTCCTTGATGGATTTTGTCTCGCTACTTAAGGTTTCGTGTTTTATTGCTGCGATTTTTTCTCGCGAACAGAGACCGGCATTTCCTAACGCTTCTTTCGATTCGTAATGTCTCTGTCCCACGCTAAGATTAATCGCTTCTCATCGGAGGACTTCCATTACAGATGGGACGTCACGGCGATTCCATTGTAGCCCGGATCAATAACTAATCTAGCGGATCGTTGTTACTTTGTTCGATTTGGGGGTTTTTGTTTCATAAGATTCATGCGTAAAACAAGAATCTGTTTTGCTACTAAAATTCGTACGATAAAGATTTAAAAATTTTCCAAAATGGACAAAAAGGATTATCGTAGAGTTGTCCTTATGGTTGCGTGAAGATACTCGAGGGCATAGCTCACTCCAGTGAAAATTACGAGCTTTTTTTCTAGATAAGCTGCGAGAAAAAGAAAGTAACACATGCAGTAAAGTAAATAGTTTCTTCGATTGCTCCTAAAATAAACATTTCTCGAAAGACCCTCTTTGTTTTCTTTTGCTTCTTTCTATCCACTTCTGCCAAGTAAATAATCTCTTGTTTTTCAACCTTTTTTCTAATTCTATGTCATTGCTGTAGAAATAACAAGATTTGCCCGCGCGATTAGATGTGTGTTCCATGAGGAAGTATTCGTAGCTCAAAAATTCCTAATTCACAATTATGAAAATATTTTAACTGCTCTCGTCTTTAATAATTCACTTCCCCTCAATAATTTTCCCTCTCATTTTGCCATCTCGTTTTCTATTGCGTTAGTTTAACTTTTTAATGGAAGGGAACGCCTTATTTACGATGGCATAGGCGAGGGTCGGTAAATACATATACCAGATTTTTCTCGCCCGGGTCGCGTCCAAAAAGTCAAACATTAATAGGGCAAGCGAAGAGTCGCAAGAGAACTCCATCCCTTTGAGTATTTCCTGGGAGCGCAGTGTCGTGTTTCACAATAGGGATTCGCGAAGAGGGAAGAAAAGTTTTAACCGTAGAGTGAACTGAGGGGAGTGGAGAGGGGAAGGAAAGGGATGCGCTGGGCAGAAGGAGTTCAAACCTCTGGGACATTATTCGCCATCTCGAACTCGCAAAAAAGTTCATTTTTTTATACGGCGGTATTTTTTGGAAGCGATGAAATTTCGTAGCGAGGACCGTTCCTCCGGAAAACTTGTCCGATCCGGAAACCCAGTTAAAAAATTCTGGGAAAATAATTTCCTCGGGAAAACAATCCAGAAACTCAGCTCGGATTTTAAATAACACAGCTGCTCAAAGATCAGCATAAAAATTCTTCCGACAAGAGAGTCATTCATCGCCAAAAATAACACCCAATCAAAATGATAATTTGCGATTCGAAGGATTTTTGGCCAACTTGAGCATTCATTGTTTTTTAACGAGCTCGATTTTTCGGAAAGTTATTCTTGATCGAAACACTAGGAATTAGCAAGAAGATAAACGTATCCCGGGGGTAATATTATTCATCGGTTCGACCGAGAAAATGAATATATATATATTAACGAGATCCATCGTTCAAAAATAAGATCACAATAAAACAAAAGGGATTCTTTGCCGGAGAATATCAGTTTACTCCGTGGGAATTTAAGACCTCTGGGTCATCTAGACCTAGATTATTCAGAGCCTACAACATTAAATAATAAGCGGGAACATCCTGAAAGTAAGTACTATTTCCAAGGGATCCTATCCCCCCTTCCCTTTTTTTAGACATACACCCCGCAGTGCAGAAACTTTATTAACGGAGCTCGCTCCGCCTTACTTACTCCCGCTGTTGAAACACGAACGGTGGAGGATGGGGGTGGGAAGGAAAAGAAAGGCTCTTGGAGGGTGGGCGAAGAGGAAGGGGAGGAAGGAGCTACAGGGTCGGAAAGGGGCATAAGGACTTCTCCTCAAACTATCTCCTTTTTATCCTCTCATCCCTTTCTCCACTCTCTTTCTCTTTCCCTCAAACCTCGTCGCTCTTCTCTCGACATGCCTTCCTCTCTCTCTCTCTCTTAGCTGGCTGGGAAAAGGCGGGAGAAAAGGGAAGAATTCTTCGCAAAAGGGCGGTTACCACGGGTGGAGGTGGGAGGAAATGGCAAGGGTCAGTTGCGTGAGAAGTGTTGTGGGTTAAGGGGAAGGAAATGGTGGGCGGAGGGAGGGAGGCAGGGATTGAGGAGGGAAACAGGAAGAGACTGGATGAGAGAGAAAGGGAAGGGGAATAGAGGGGAGGGGGGGAAGAGGGAGATGCTGCTGCCATAGACCCGGAGGGTGATGACTTGGGAGGGTGCGGTCTGTAACAGGGCAGGAGGAAGGCGGATGGGATAAGTGTGCGTGCGTGCGTGTATGTGTGTAAGGGGAGTTAGTGCGGGATAGGGAGGGTGGATTCGCGAATACAATTAGATTCCTGTGGAAGGGAGGGAAGGTTGAGTGAGAGGGAGGGAGGGAGGGTTCGGCGCAGTGCAGACTTGGATCTTGGGCGTGCGTGTGTGTGTGAGTTGGCCAGTGGAGGGTGGCGAGGGAGGACAGAAGGTATATATGTTGAGAGAGAGAGAGAGAGGGAGGGGGGAGGAGATGGTGTGCGTTGGGGGAGGTGAAAGGGAATGAGGGGGTGGTCCTTGTACCATGATAACGTACCCCGAGTCGGCCACCCTTCCAACCCAAAACCACTTGCAGTTCCTCCTCCGTCCACCTCTCCCTTCGCACCCCCCCCCCCACCCCCCAACTACGCGCAGAACACACCCTTCGCGTCTTGGGAGTTACCGCTCCCTTGCGTGGAGGCAATTTCCGACTGGGTGGAGAGGGGTGGAAGAGGAGGAGGTTGGGGGGAAAGGAGGCGAGAGGGAGGGAAGAGGGGTTTCCCAGACTAATGTGAGTAGGATGAGGGGTGAAGAGAGAGAGAGTTGATGGGAGAGAGGTATGAAAGGGAGGGAATGAGGTAAAGAGGGAGAGAGGATATCGCGCCGTGGAAGAGGGAGAGAGGTGGGGGGGGGAGAGTTTTAAGGTTTTAAGGTCGCTAAAGGGACTGTATGTGCGTGTTTGATGGGCGAGGTTGGGTTTAAAAGGTATATACGCTGGGATCAAGGGATACGCATAATGTTTTTTGGGGGGGGGGCAGTGGATGAGGGGGAGAGATGGAAATTTAAGCCGAGGGACGCTGTCCGTACCTCTACTCTCTCTCCATCCACCCGCTCCTCTCTCCCTCTGTTGTTTTACTAAAGGAGGATGTGGCGGGTGGGGTTTCGTGGATGGTAGGACGATGGTGAGAGGGGGGTGGGTGGGTGGGTGGGTGGGGAGAAGCAATTAAACGCGAGTTAGCCCTCCGAACTGTGTACTAAAAATTTAATCCCGTCGTTTTTTCGAAAAGTATCCTCCGTCCGTTTTCTTTTCTCCGGTAATGAATTATTTTGTTCGGAATGATGGACGAGGGGGATATTTAAAAAAATTCTCGTTATAAAAAATGGCCACGCTTATCATAGTTTTCACCCTCGAGAATGTCGTGCTATTGCTTCGGAAAATGAGTTCGGATGAGTGCGCGACTTTACCCGATTATGTTTCGGTCGTTGAATGAGTGTGTTTTTGTTGATAATTTGTTTTATGCGGAGATTTGGATGGCGCTCAGAAATATAACTACAAGCCATTTTAATCACTCACGCTCTGTATTTAGGTTTGTTATTTTGGATATTTTTATTTGATGCTGCCTATAGTGTATATCAGATTTGCTAATGTACTTACTCGCAAAATTGAATAATATTTTTCTTTCGCAATTACATTTATCATAGAATAATTATGTTGGTGGTAAAATTGCCTTATGACCGTTGGTAGAAAAAGCACTTGATGAAATTTATGAAAATCCGTTGAAGTTTTTCGTAACTAAAAATTAACAACGCAAACCCAGAACCTACCGTTTCTAAAAGATATAAAAAAAATAATTCCACTAACACTTGAACAATTTGTTTGATTGTTAACTTTTCGTTAGCAGTTGTAAATGACGAGTAACCGAAAACGGAAGGTGATTTTACACTCCGAAAAGTGCAGGCATTTCTGGACAGCCGCTAGCGTAATATTATTTTTTTAAATTCCCAATGGTAGTTTTACCTCTAGGACATTCCTTTGATTAGCAAGATTGCTCCGTGTAATAATAAGAAATTCAAAATGGTCTCGAGATATCTCCTCTTTCTTTCTCGGTAACTTGAGCGCGCCAGGAGGCTATTTGCTTTTATTAATTATAGCTAGGGTTCCACTAGCGATAAGAATTTCCACTTGCGTTACGTCTGTCTGAGATGAAATATAATGGGGTTTTATTTTTCGAGATGGAAAAAAATTGCCGTATTTCGCGAATGCTAAGAAACTTCGAGCGTTTAGAGCCTTTTTACATCATAGTTACGTCGAGGAAGAAATTTCGAAACAACTAACTTCGCATACTTTGCTGGATATATTTCTCATATTTTCCCTTCCTGCATTTCGAAGTTGTAGAAGTGTTTTTCCTTTTTAAATCGTGTTTCGCCAGACGGGAGATAGATCTTGCACTTTTGTCGCGGTATTAAACCAGCATTGGTACGAGAAGTTTTAAGAGAAAGTTCTGTGCCCTAGAGAAAGTTCCTCCATGATTTTTGAAGTATGGCGAGTATTTTTGTTTTTTTATAAATTAGTAATTGTTATCCGTTTTACTCCGCGGATCATATGTACGCGTGTTAAATAGTGTCTCACAAAATATTGATAAAATGCCTAGAATTGCAGCATTTCAGCTAATAGGATAAATTCCTGACTAATATTTTACTTGTAATTTCCATGCGTTCCCATTTCATTCATCGCTAAGTGTTCAATTCCATTAAAAACCTAGTTTACTGCAATAAAATAGCTGCAAAGTACGACCACTACAATTTTATTATTTACGTCTGAAGTAAGCCATATTCAGCGGCGGCCCGGGAAATTTTGGCGCTCCGGACGAGATAGCATTCCGGCGCCTCCTCCGTATATGCTTGTTGAGATAATTTCGGAGTACATATTAATTTATTCATCGCTATGTAAAAATTATTGAAGATGAAAAATATAAAGTATGACATCAGTATTATAGACTGTTCCGCGATATAATTTGGTATTCAATATTTATCTACTTGCAAGTAATGAATAGATATATGATCGTTATAACGCCCCAAGACTCGGGCCGGCCCTGGTTATGATCTCATATAAGTTGTATTAGTTGTACTTGTCCTTTTATCTAATCATCAGAATTGAATTTAAAAAAAAACAGTTAAATTAAGAATTGAGCCTTGAGACCACTTTATTTATTTTAATATTCTGTATCAATCGATTCACGAAATAGTTATATTTAGCGCATTACAAAGAAGTTTAGTTTTTTTCATCGTCTTTTTCCTACCACAAAAACAGTTTCATTCTAACAAACAAGGAAGCTCGAAAGCACAACGAATCATCGTATCTTTTTCTCAAACGGATAAATAAATTGCATGGATTTTAAAGTTTTAGTCATATGTTCAGATATTCCGTTTGAATGATAGTTGAGAACTTGATCTCTAACGGAAATGTGGAAAGATGGAGGAATTGGAATGAGATTAAGTACAAGCTGATGAAGAGGGAATCGTATGGGAAGGAAATTATGCACATTATATAGTGGAGATGTACATACGAATATTACGTTAGAGATAAAAACCTCATTAATTAATTAGTAATCTGAAAATAAAAAATCTATAGAACCTCAATTAGGATCGTAAGACTAATATGTCAATCAATAAGGTTGACCATGTAACACGAAACAAGATTAATATATATATAAATATTTAAATAGTATAAAAATAAAACCTTAAATCGTATTGCGTTAAGACTAGAGTATATCAGGTATGCAGGAATGAAAATGTACACATTTCTCATTCTCCCTCTCTCTTCCACTCTCTCTCCCACTCCCTCTCTTTCTGTTACTATCCCTTCGAAAATTAACTGCCTCCCAGTCTGACGGAATTACTAATATAAGATTATTATTTATGGTGCCCCTGGATATTATACAGCAGGTGGTGTTATATTTGCCCCTGGATCTTATACTGCCGGTGGCGGTGTGCGCGATGGACACGCAGACAGAGCTTATTATTTAAATATATTACTATGGCCATTAAACCGGTTGTGAATGGAGGGCCAAGAGGGTGGAGGAGAGGAAAGCAAACAAAATGGAAGCAATAGAAGTATGATTACTAAAATCAAAGAAACAGAGGGAGCACCGGAGGGTTACATATTTGGGAGATTTCAGTTTATAATACGTGTTATTTTCCGTGCAAAACACATTATAAAAACCATAGTATTATCAATAAGGACGATATGTTAAAAATTCGAAGGATTTTATTTCAAAAATCCCGTTTTACATTTCGGGTTAATGACTTCATTCTACTCGATAACATCAACCTGACAATATTACGTGATTGCTTCGGGGTGAAAAATTGTAAAACAGTACTACTACAACAGAGAGTGAGAGAGAGTTTCATGCTATCGGAATAGATTTAGAAAAACAGTGTTAACTCAAAAGAGATAAGGAGGATATAAAAGTATGAATAAATGTGTATAAATAGAGATACAATAGAATTAAAATAACAAGATGAGAGAAAAGAGTAAGAGAGATGTTTACGGAGAGGGAAACAGAAGCGAATGTGTGCCTGAAATGAAAGAAGCGAGATTAACGGAAGGAGATAGAGGCGAAATAGGAAGAGATGGTAAGATAAAAGAAGAGTTTCCCTCGGGATAGATTGTCAGGACAAAACTCGGTTTCCCTTAAGAGCAACAGAGGTCACGTCTGGTCAATAGAACTCCACTCATTCCTTCCAAAGGAGAAAACAATGGTTATTCCCCTCTACTTGCTTGCCGCTGAAGCCAACCCTTTCATCTTCTCTTTCCATCTCCATCCCTCTTTCTCCATCCGTTCCGATGCTTTTATCCTTCTATACATCTTTCTCCTTTTCTATTTTATTATCTTTCTCAAACCCTCTTGCTCTCCCAAATCTGCCCCGTTCCTTTTCTTCTTGCGCCCTTTCCACACAAACTCCAAATATGACTCTCAATCTCTCTCTCTCTGTACCTGCATCTCATTCTCCCTCCCTCTTTCCCCCTTCGTCATTTCTATCCCCTTAAAATCCCCTTCCATCTCCAGTCCTCTTCTTCCATCCTCTCTCACTATATCCCTTATTTCTTCGATGTTTCTCATTCTATCCTATCGCTGCTCTCTGCCACATTTATTATCTCTCTTCTTCTCTCGCTTTCACACTTAACTTTGCTCATTCTGTACCTTCCCATTTCCCTCCTCCTGTCTCTCTCTCTCCTACTCTCACCTTCCCCTCCTCTCTCTCCTACTCTCACCTTCCCCTCCTCTCTCTCTTCCTCTCTCTCTCTCTCCCTCCCTCTCCTACTCCCTCTCCCTCCATTCTTCTCTCTTTCTCCCAAGCATCACGATTCCCAGCCTCAAGGCTTTCCAATATACCCTCTCGCAAACTCCGCCTGTTTGTGTGTGTTCTCTGGGAAAAGCTTTAGATATAACGCTGCGGTCCGCTGTATTATATTTTTTCTTCGAATTTTATTCATCCTTATTTTCTCTATTTCGCGTTTTTTTATTCCTTCCACCTCCTCCTCGTCCACCATCCTTCTTCTTCTCCCCCCTCCCCTCCATCCCCTTACCCCTCCCCTCCATCCCCTTACTCCTCCCCTCCATCCCCTTACCCCCTCCCCTCCATCCCCTTACCCCCCCCCCCCCCCCCCCCCTCACTCCCCCTTTTTTCTTGCCCCAACAATCCGGATGGTTGAAGCCTCAAGTTATATGCCAAACACGAGGGAGAATAGGGATCGTCCTTCAGGTTCTCGTTGTTCGGGAGTTTGCTGGAAGTTTTTATTCCTCTCGTCGTTCTTCGCAAGGATCGCTCTTTATTCGTATATAAATATGTTTATTTTTTCCGCGGCGGGAGAATGGAATAAGGGGGAGGGAGCAAAAGAGAGAGGGGAAAAAATTTGGGATGGGAGGAGTGGAAGTAGCGGAGACCCTGAAAGTTTTCTTCCATCTCTCCTTCCCCTCTCCACATCGGCCTCATTCGAAACTGCACAACGGAAAAATATTCGGGAAGCCAGAAAGGAACTTTTTTTCGTCCGTCATTTGTTCCCCATTTTTTCCCTTGTACTTTCAATTATTAGTTTTCCTTTAAAAAGGAAGCGCTCGGAAAAATCGAAAAGGTGCGATTTTTTTTTTGAATCGGAATGGCGGAGTCGAGAAAGAAAGTAATCGCGTTTCTTTTTTTTCCTCGCTGCGTGTTAACTTTGTCAATGAGGAAATGAAAGGAATTTCCGTTGTCGTCTTCACCAATTAGATTTCCCGAATCTCTCACCCCCCCCCCCCTCCCCTCCCCTCACCCCCCCGCGCTCCAATGTGATTTATGTCGATAAGAAAGTCGCCCGTCGATATTTATTTCGTAAAAATTAAAAAAAAGAATATATCGGCGAACTTTTTCTAAGTCGCTTCGTAGATGATTGATTTCTTCTTTTTTCCGTTGCCATAGCAGCTTCTGCATTCGTTAAATCACTCGATCGATCACTATTTCTGCCTAAGTAATTCTATTTCTCGTTATGGGTGCAATCAAATCAGCGAATAACGCAAACGCACGCACGCATACACGCACACTCGTTAATGCATACATTTGCACATGTAAGTTAGTTCTAGCGAACGCTAAATCTGCTGAAAGCGGGAGTTATATTATTTCACAGTTTCGAAAATATAACTAGCCTCCAGAATAGAACGACTCTCTCATTTCTCATGCCTAATTTTTCGCGCTTCAGTTGATTAATCGATATCCGATAAATTCATAAAAACATACGAGCAAATGCGGGAACTTAATTGGAGTCGTCTTTCCCGTCGAAATTTGTTAGATTAAAACGATTTATTTCGGCGGCGATAATCGCGTCAGCTCGGAAAATATTCGAGTATCACTCACTCACCCACTCGAATGCAAATATCGATTTAAGCTATTTCAACTAAATGGCATAACCTCACTCCTACTCGTGTTGGGTAATATTTGCTCGATTTATCTGCAAGTCTGCGTGGATTGCGGGATTATGGTTCACTTGGTTACTGAAGGTCTTTTTAAATTTAATTTTGAAAAGTTAGCTCAGGACAAGTGTTTGAAGAGTGACAGGAGTTGATACAGGAGTGTTGTATAAAATAAAATTGCTTTTTAAAAATATACGCAACAACAAAATTGAACCGAGATCTCGATTTTGAAATGTATTCATTCAGGCGGCGAACCAATTTTTGTTGTTAGAACCTTCTCGCACGAATTGATTGTTTATCTCTTCATTTTGACAACGACGCGTATCCCTTTCTATATGGACAAGCGACATGTATTAAGTGCTTTAAAACAAAGGTCATACTTTCAATGGATGAAAAATGTATCGATTATACAAGCAAATATCACGGAGAGATGACACGGATTTCGCTTATAAAAATGAGATTGAGATATTAAATATAAAATTTCTATTAAAAAGTACGAACAGGAAACTTAAATCGCTGAATACGATAAATATCCTGCGTCCCTTTCACATAATTTTCTTACGCTCAACTTGTAAACATTTCTCTTTTACTTCGCAAATTCAAATTTTTTCTTCATATACTTTCTATGTAGTAATCATGCTATCGTGAAAGGAGACTTCAGTCATAGAACACCTTGAGGAAAGGCGTTTCCGCGAGATACTAGATTAAAGTGAACGCCACGCTGGACGCGAAATAGAGTGAAAATTCAGCACTGAACCCTTTCTCATTCTAAGGGTCGTAAGAGATTCTCATGATCCTCCAATGCCATCCCATTTCATAAAATTTACGAGTTTGATTTTACGGCCAATAAAAGTTGGTCACAGCTTTAATTTTTTTACTCCTGTCGTCATGTGTGCGCTTTCGAGGCAAGGTTAGGCAACAAATTTTCTATCGCCAATCAATGATTTATCGTGACCTCATCAAATCCAGTTTTATGAAACTCGAGTTAATGATAAATCACGGCATTTAGTGTTGTAATCAAAATCCCGTAGTAGATGTTTAAATGCGATAGAAATAAGAGTCGTTACCTTATTTTTTGTCCGCTTACAGATGTATCGAGAAATATAATTTTACGTTTCCGTTTTTATGCCTTAGAGTAGTGTTTGAAATGTAATTTGGCCTTGAATTGCAGTGCTAAGGGATTGTGTATTCTGCTCTGATAGAACCGTACGCGCCACAGAGGTTAATAGGCACTTTACTAGCGACGGTTGAGGAGAAATTCGTGAAGCATAGAACGGACGCGTCGCTTTAATGAATTCAACACGATTTTCTTAGTGTTGTCGCCTTTAAATACATTAAGTACCGAAAGGTGGACGTCGTAAAATGTATTCAATTAACCAAAATTGCCGCATTCCTTTTTTTTAATATGTCCCCTAACGACCGACCCTCGAAGCGGGTGGCTTAATTATGATGTCACGGATGGAAACCTAAGTCGCGCGTGACTTTTGTGTTAAGTATAGAATGTCCAAAAAAAACACCATATCCTATTTGTATGGACCACCTTTTCAATAAGAGCTACGTGAATATACAGTTTGTCTTTTCAGATAATTTTACTTGAAAATTGGGCAATTATTTATAAACAGAAAATTATGCTGCTCATGTTAAATCCTCTCAAAAGGTATAAAAAAATATATATTTTACAATTCTATAATTTTTAATTTCGATTTATAGTGAAAAATTACTAAACATCGCACATGTTCATTATGGAACTTGACTTTGAAGGAGTCTGCAACGCAAAGGTATTTTTATAAAGATTTAATTAATTATGTATATATGCATACTATTGTGTTAGTATTTAATGAATGGCATGTGTAGGAAGCATATTTTTTCTAATTAGGCTCATTAACACGATTTTAGAACACGTACTTATTTTCCACTGTATACAACGCTAAACTTTAAAACTCTCCTTGAAGTTTAGGAATTATTTGAGAGAGTTGAATATGAAAAATTTATCAATTTGAGATTATGTTAAGTTAAATACTTATTAATGTGGAATTTATAAGCAGTGACATCCCTACTTCTAACGCTTAATCATTCAGATTTAATTAAAAAATTAAAGAATCTTCCGTAAAGCTTCGAATACTTCACTCAATATGCATCATGCATAACTTGGAAATATTATTTTAATGTAAAAAAACTCGGTACAATATGCATTGTGCAAACTTTCTCATATGGTAATGCGTCGTTTAGTTATCTTTTGAAAGAATTTAACTATTTAGAATCATTCTAAACATCAAATTAAATAACTATGCGAAATTTGTGGAAAATCGCATGAGCCGTGTTTTTTATAAATCCAATTGTTATTAAAGCTGGCTAAGAATAAACTAGTCTTATATTAATTTTTTGAGAAATATGAACTATGTAGTATTATTGCAGACGTAAACTCAAGAAATTCGATAAAAATCGTTTGACCCGTTATTGATAAAATCAAACGATTTTTATCAAATATCATGAGTTTACGTCTGCAATAATACTACATAGTTCATATTTCTCAAAAAATTAATATAAGGCTAGTTTATTCTTAGCCAGCTTTAATAACAATTGTCTAGAATAAACTGCCGTTAATTATGATGAAATTTCAATCATTTCTTCATAGTTCCTATTTTGTATGATAAATGCGTCAAGTACGAGACTTAATTCATCTTCGCTTTACTGTTTAGGCTCTAGAGCCGCGAATATACAAACAGACGACATGGCGAAAACCACTTTTTCGGACTCGAATACACCTAAAAAGTATATTTCCATGAAAATCTCCAGATCAATTTTTTCGCGATTACGATAAATTCTATGTATACTACGTATGTGAGAAAGTAAAAACTGTTAGTTGATTTTTCTCACTAAAATCGACGAAAGGAGAATTATTACTCATTGCGGATTATCTGTAGCTTTTCAACGTCGATACGGACACACAAGTTATGCTGATCATCTGACGAAGATGAATAAAATCAAAGAAATTATTTAAAATATATATTATTTCAAATATATATTATTTCAAAAATATATTATATCAAAATATTTATAAAATGAGTCTGTTCAACCAGCTGAGGCAGGGAGAGGTTACACGCAAAGGGATCTTCATTTTTCCCCAAGATCCGTCTATTTATCACCCGAGCTTAAATTAGAGGGCTAACGGGCAAGGGAACCAATTTCGCCGGACAAAACTCAGCTAACCCTCACCGCACGGAGCATTACGCTTCCGGAAGGACTTCTCCGCTTTTTCGACCTTAACAATTCCGCAGTTTCCCCTTTTAAAAAAATCCCCATCGGAATACTAGGCGCTGCTCCTCCTTAATCCTCCCTCTACGACTTCCTCCCTTGCTTATCTCCTTCCATCCCCTTCTCCCCCTTCCTCTCTCCTCCCCCCCTCTCTCCTTCTCTTCCTCCCTCCACCACCCTCTCTCCTACGCCAACCGCCGCATCACAAACACGGTCAACACGTACACAGACTATAGTACACACCGAACTCCATCCCAGCAACACGACTCTCTCCTTCCTTACGCCCCCCTCTAACCCCTTTCCATCCTTTAAGCATAGCAGGACTTGGTTAAGGTCAGAGGGGAGGGGGAAGAGAGAGAGAGAGGGTTATTTGGGAGAGTAAGATTCTCCTTCCGCGTATAAGGGAAGGGGGATTTGCCCGGGGGGAGGCTGAGAAGGGAGAGTAGGAAGGGGCGAAAGAGAGAGAGAGAGGTTTTAAGGGAGAAAATGAGTGGGAAGGAGGGTTTTGTAGAGGAAGGCAGTTAAAGGGTTACACACAAGGGAAAGTATGGCCTTTAGGGGGGGTGAGGGAGGATGGGAGGAGCTGTGTAAACATCGTCCTTCCCGTAAAATATCTTCTCCTAGGAAGAGAGAGAATGAGAACGAAGGTTGCTTGGGAAATAGTGAGAGAGGCTAGAGAGTGAAGGAGAGAGAGAGGGAGAAAAGGGAATAAAGAAAACGGAAGAGCATGTTATATAATAGTAAACGGTATAAAAGGCAAAGAGAGAGAAGTAATGACGTAGAGAAATGGTTCCTAGGATACGGAGAGTGATTGATTGATGCGATTTGGCTTTTTTACTGGAAAGTTTAAGCAAACGTGAAGCTCCCTATCCTCTCATGTCGGCACACTTAATCCTCCTGGTAGAAAAACATGCGGAAAATGTGTTATTCATAACTCTCAAACGACATATTCTAAGAGGAAACTCACTAGAGGGGTAAATTCTGGTACAGAAAAAGAGACGGTTGGGAAAACACGTTAAAATGAGATACGCAATAAATGACGGCGACTGGAAAAAAATTTAAGTTGATCGGCGAAAGAGGTTGATGTTGAAAGAATTCGTGACTCGGAATGGTAAGAGATGACACAAAAAAATTATCAAACAGACGTAAAGATATGAAATATGGCAAATGAAATTAGTCGGAAAGAAATAAAACGTGAAAAGGAAGTATGTATAAGTTTAGACATAAGTTGGGTTGGATAAGAAAAATTATAAAAGCCTAGGAGCAAAGAAATTTTAAAATTACCTAATTGCAACATGTCGTTAAAGGAGCCGCTAAATGGCAATAATATGATATAAATATAACAAAAATAGGGAAATAATAAGACGCTAGCGCAACAACAGACAAGTTGAGGATGAGATGTGTGATCTAGTAAATCTTGAATGAATGAATTTGGGAGATAAAAGGATTGGTTTTCGAATGATTAACCAAGAGGTAATAAAAGAGAAAAGAATGAAGTTAGAAATGAGGTAAAGGAATACGAGCACGCTTTTTTTTCTTATATCTCCTGAACAAGATCTAAGATTTAAGGACTTACGTGTGACTCCCGATAACTGCACTCCCTGATAAAAACTCCAAAAAAGAAACTGGCTTCGTAAATTATTTTAACAGAAATTGAAGAAAATTTAAAAGGTATGGACGCATTACGTAGAATAAACGTTTGTTTTTACAGAGATAACAGCAAAAAGTAAAACGGTAAGGTTATGGGGGGACGGCCTACTGTAGATCCGTCAATGACTGCGGCTCTTCTTATGTTGCGTGTTATACCTAGTACATAATTTGAAAATTTGACTCTTCTTAGGAAAAAGTTTGCCGATCTCTGGACTAGGTGGTTGGAAGGTTAATGTTTTACCACTTTCGCCGTGCATTGTTGCATTATTGAATTCCGTTGAAATTTGAAAGCATGCAGAAGATCAGATAATATGCTTCTGTTTTGGTACAATCTTTTTTAACAGTCGAACCGAGTTTGAAAATAGAATATAAAAGAAGAGCCTTTCAAAGCTGCACAATTAAAGTTGATACGAAACGAGTAGAGTCGTAATATTAAATTTCCTAGTTCAATTCTGCGCGTTAAGTAATCAAAATGAAATAGATTCCGGCGAAGCCTTTGTATTATACAAATGTTTTGATACAGTATGTATTAATGTTGATTTTATAGGAGATAGCCTGTAGGAGTGCTACGGTCAATTGTTTTAAGATAATATCAGTCGCAATTATTCATTGCGGTTCGGCAAACGTAAATAAATTCCGCTTTCGATAGTCCAGAAACAATGTTCCTATACAGAATAAGTAAGATGAGTGAATTAATGATAATGTTATTTTTAAAAGAGCGGTGGAATCTAAATTATATCTCCTGGAAGAAACGCTAAGACTCGGCGAGTGAAATTATTTTTATTGTCTTCCTCGCCTAAAACATTTCTTCCTATTTCATTCAATTTTTCACCGGATTTTTTTTACAGAGTGGAGCCTTCAATTCGTTCGAGGATCCCCAAGTAATTTCCTCGAATACCGCATTCATTTTAAGCAAATAGCACTTCACCGAATCGGACTCTGCTCACTGGAAGCTCTCTAGCGCTTCATTCGAAATGCGAACACGCTAAAACACCGGCTTCAGGCATCTAGTCTCAATTACTAAAACTAAGTATGTTCCATTCGAATAAAATTAGATAAATAAAATATGCATTCTCCCTGAAAACAGGCCTTTGCGTTTTAATTCGTTTTAATGTCCCATTAATCGCTCGATGAAATTTCATTTGAAATGGCGGGCGACTTTTCTAAATGGCTGATGATCTCTTGAATGGTAACTTTGAGTGAATGCAGCGCTCCGCGTTTCAAGTGCAAGTTTAAATGCAAATCAACGGATATTCTCTGGGAAAAACTTCTTATAGTAGGGGAAAAAATCTTATGATCAGTTTCCATGGCCATAATTTTCGTTGGCATCGGTTCTCAAACTGTGAGTTATTTTTTAAATGGAGCGAATTAAGTAAACAATTTCATGGGAAAAGAAACGGCATGAAAATTATATTATTATTATTCATTTTTTGACCGAAAGAGCTTGAGGTATTTCGTCCAGTTACACATGAAAGTCAGTTGTGGATTTCGACAGAGAATAGAATTGCACAATTTTTTAAGACTGCGGAAACGCAGTTAATTAGATATTGCAGAATTGCAAATTAACTTACTTGAACGATAAGTGTATCTTAGAAAAATAAATCTAGAAGTTTTTTGGCCAAAGAAACGTATCAGCAATTGTTTTTTCAGGCAATCCTCGATGAATTATTGCTCATACCACGCGAGATAAAAGTTATTTTTCCAGGAAAAAATATCAAAGGAATTTTGAAATAGCTCCGCTGAAGGTTATTATTTTTTTAAAAATCTAACGTTTAAAATTTAATCAAGAAACATCCTAACCCGTGGGTAAGGGTTTTGTAAGGTAGGTATGAGGATTATAATATTCATTATAATCCTCACGACCCGATTTCTATTCGGTAGATGTGCAGTTCTGGGATAGGAGTGTAATATTGTAGGCAGCAAAGGGGTTGAACACCATCCTACATTCCTATTCCATCAAAAAAAAAAGAGACAAGAGGATCAGGAATGGCTGCGACAATGCATTCGCTTTGCGGAGTATAACTGGCAACATCGCTGCTGCGGTCCGTCCGATACGTTTTCACGTGCATAATTAATGACTCAATAACAGTTGAAGGGAGTCGCTGCGAGCGAGTGATGCAGGGGACGCGGAACGACAACAAAGGCTCCGTGCTCCGTGGATTATTAACAAAGAGGGCGCTGGGGGTGGGGTTGAAGTTGCTAGGGAGGGAGGGGGATGGTTGGATAATGGTAGCGAGGGGGAGGGGGGGGGGAGAAAAGGACGAGCAAAGATTAAAAGGGAAGTAGAAAAACACCAAGGGGATTTTAAAGGAGGGATAGAAGGGAATAAGATGCAGGGGGAGAAGGGAGGGGAATGGCAATTCGTCTGGTTGCTATGAGAACGTAGGATGCACAAGAACGGATGGGAACAATTTTCGAGATGGAGTAAAATCGGACGTGAGGCCATGTTTTAGTTGCGTCTTAAGACCACGGCACGGGACGGAAATGGAATGAAATCTTTTAAGAATGGGTAACGCAGATGAAGAAAAAACTGGTCAACCGGTCGACGCGAGGATGACGAAAAACGTCGAAATTGATTCGCGTTCGCAGAGATTTCGATTGATTTGTTGCGCCAATAGCCGCCATTAGTGCGAAGTATCGTCTGAGGGCGAAGAAAATTTGTCGAACTTTGACCGATCTCATCGTCGGATATTTGCGACTGTGTGCTTCTGAATTCTCTATGAAAATATTCCGAGAAGAGGATTCGCTTTCCGAGGCACTCTTTATTCTTTGTTACTGAAAAACGGCGAAGCTTGCAATCGCAAATAAAAGGGTTTTATTTGGAAAATTCTTTTTTCTTTTTAGCATAAATAACGCGTCTGTTCGAGCTATTATTAAACATGATCAAAAAATACAAGAGATGTTATGAGAATAAAACAATCGTACTCTTTGATAAAATGTTTGCAGACTTGAGATACATTATCATCTTTTTTCTATTACGAAGTGAATATTTTATAATTTTTTTACGAATGATCCACAGCATGCTGTGAAATTCGTCATTTTACATGCAATTCAGGAATACGCACTATACAAATATCAAAACAATTGAAAAAATTGCTTATTTCAAACATCTATTGTTGCCACAGGATGATTATAAAAATTAGAGATACCTGATTTGAGTGCTCCTTTCAATTTAAAAAAAATATTTTGTGCTTAATATTGATTATCTTAGCCATAAGAGGAGCTCGATAACTCTGTCTTGCATTTTGGAGAATGTGTAGGAAAGAAGTTAAGGCACAGAAGAAAGTCATTTAAAAAGAATTTTTAAGGATTTAGATTTACTCATGAGAAATAATGGAGAATTTCACTCATACGTCATAGTCACAATTGTCGTCCTATGTAACAGACTCCAAGTCGAGGACATACCTTCGCTTTCCGTTTCTTTGTGGTTTTCTAGCGATCTCTTTGGAACTCTATAAATATCGCCATTCAACATGGAAACACAATGGGAGAGTGGCGCTTTCCTGCTATCAATCTTAATTTAGCTCGCGGAATCCTTTATTCAATTTTCTCTTAGTCAAAGGGATGGATTTTCAAAACAACGCTAAAATCTTCCCCTCCACAGAAGATCATAAAATAGAACAGAGTTACATTAGAGCCCCATAAAAACACCGAAATCAGAAACAGCTGCGAACACTCGGGGAATTTTACTTTCCTCGGAATATCCGCCAGGGGGCGACGTTGAACGCCTATCAGAATGAAACTACGCCTCGAGGCGCGCAAGCCGGAAACATTTTTTTTATTTTTGCAGAGAAAATTCCAGACGCGAGTTTCCCCCTCCCACACACACCTTTTACGCCGCAATATTTCGCGTAACTCAAACAGATATTTCCTTTATTTTCAATGATCAAACAGGAATGGGGGAAGGGATGTTTCATGTTTATTTTTTTAAGTTTTGAGGTTTATCTACTAACTCTTCCCAGTTTTTTTAGTTTTACGGAGCCGGAAAGGTCTGAAAAATAATATTTCGGTGAAAAAGTTGGCTCCGGAACGTCTTTTTTAAATCTATACCTGCAGCGCTATACGGAATCAATCTCGTCAAATTATGGCGCTTAATTAGTTACGAAAGGTTCGTCCGGGTATTAACATGGAGAGCTTTATTTATTTTATTAAAGCGAACGCTTTAGAAGAGACGGGTGCATTTCAATGGATTCAGTCTCCTAGGATGAGAATTTTTCGAAACATCATTAATTATTTCGAATATTTCGTTTCGAGTCAATTATTATCAGGTTTTTCTTACGCACCACTGCGAATCTTTCTTCCATGAGCGTACCGATACATATAAACCACGATTTAGTTTATTCGAACAGTTGCGTTAGGTAAAAACTCGACCATTATTTCATCAAAATTTGTACCGAAAAGTTATCGCCTGATATCATGAAATTAAATTAAATATCTTCTCTCTGATTGTGAGTCGTTTTTTTTCAGTGCGCGTAAGCTTATTTTCCAGGTTTTTAATTTTTCAGTTCTTCCAGGGTTAATGTTTTTTCGCGGAAAAATCTTGGGTAAAATAAAAAAATGAAAACCTTGAGATGAGTGGAGAAAGAGACGTGGAGAGAAAGAGAGGCCGCCCATAGAGATTATTGAAAATCAAGTAATCAGGTAATTCACTTCAGAGCTCCAAGTCTAAAATTTCCCCTCCCGTTTTAATTAGCTGCTAAAAGGGAGGCTGAGAACTCACGGATGTGTGGTTTTAATATCAAATATTACCGGTAGGGGGAAGAGAGGAGGGCAAGGAGGGGGGGGGGGATTACGTAACAAACTCGATCCCGGAAGATTAACGTTTTTTTTTCTTCAGCCATTCCCAACACAGCTTTCTACTTATCCTTGATTATGGGTATGATTCACATAACAGATTTATATTCCGTCCTTTTGTTTTTAGGGCAGTGTGTTTGTTTTCGGGTGAAGCTTTTAGACTGATTTATAACGGGTTCGGGAGGAAAATTTTAAGGGGGAAAGACGTATTTATCCTGATAATGAACGAGTGGAATGATTTAATGCACATAAACAAACGCCCTGTAGGTGGGATCATTGTTTAAAGGTTAAAACCGTTGATTATGCCTCGGCAAAGGTAATGGCGTCGAGAAGACGTGTTTTTTTTTTCATATTGAGCGCATTTACGAGAAACCAAAATTCCCTCTTATTAATGTTATTTCATCTCTGCCACTTTCGCTTGATTTTATCTTTCATATCTTGAAAGGATACTTCAAAGTCATGTTTGTCGGAAGATATGGCGCGTTTTCATCACTGCTGAAGTGATTCGAGTAGCTTATTAATATTCTACAATATATTAGTTTCGCCCATAAACAAATATTTTTTTCAAAAATAAAATAAATTATTTCATTTAACCCTTTTGAATTTTTATCGAAATATAGAAAATAAAATATAAATAATGCTGATACTTATTTTCAAACATTTCTCCCCATAAAATTCAAGGACTTATTTTCATCCCTTTTCTGTCGGCACATGTGAATTCCAAATCTATTAGCATTACATAGCGTGACCCAAATCGAACAGATCAATCTCGGAATGTCTAAAATCGCATTATTTTTTCACCAGAGGAGCCCCCATGTTATATTCCAAAATAATCGCAGATCGTCTGAAGAGTTTTATAATCCCTGCCTTCATTTGGAACGAAACGAAATGTTTTTAATTAAATATAGCGATATATATATTGCCAAAGGGGATTATTTTACAACCACCCAACCACCCTTCCCAAAACACCCTCCTCCGTCATTGTGAAAAGTTCGACGTCTTCTCCTCGGTTTTTTCCTCTGCCGCAGAACTTCACCTCCAGAAACCTTTATCCTTGCTAGGCTCTTTCCTTTCACATCCCATTCACGTCAGAGCACTTTCCCCTTATCCAGGAAAAGAGGATAAGGGCACAGAAAACCTTTTTCCTTCTCCTTCCTTTTCCCTCTTCCTCCTAACTCAACACCAGGTCCCATATCCTTTCTCTTCCTTTCTCTCCAAATTTCTCATTTCCCTTTCCCCTCCCCCTCTCTATCTCTCTCTCCCTCTTTCTTTCACCATCCCTCTTCCCTTCTTTCTCCGGCACTCCCAACTCTTAACCCCGCTTCTCTCTCTCTCCTCTATAATCAATCCTCTGATTTTAATTCTCCGGGGAAAAAGAAAGGGTCTCAAGCCCTATTTAATCCAGGCCGCAAAAGAGACAAGGGAGAATGCTGGAATCGCGTGAAGGCGAAGGAGAGGAAAAGAGAGAGAGAAGTGAAGAAGGAACGGCAAAGAAAGAGGCGGGATAAAGGAGAGATGGAGGGAGAATGAAAAAAAAACGTCGGGAGGAATGAGAGAAGAAAAAAGATACGCGGATAATCAGCTTTATTTGGATGAGATTAGCACTGCAAAAATCCCCTCCCGAACACTCATCCCGCAGTCGTGATAAACATTTTCATTAATAGCCGGCGATAATAGGGCATGCCTATTAGGGATTAATGAGGAATGAGGGGAAAATGCGTGGGTGATAAAAAGAGGAATGAGAGAGAGAGAGAGAGAGAGAGGAAAAAGAGGATTGGGGAGAAAGACGTGAGGAAAGAGGAATTAGAATTGAAGGAAAGGGAGAAAGTAAAGTGGGCTCTTAAAGAATACGGAATGGGTGGGAATGAAAGACGAACGTGAGGACTAGGAACTGGAAGGGATGGATTCGGAGAAGGACACGCAGACGCACACACACAAGCACGTAGAACGCACACACCCACGGAGGAAGATGAAAGCAAACGCGCTAGGGAAAAAGGAGAAATAAATAATAAGAGGAGAGCAGAGGGCGACGAATGAAATGGCAGCAGAGAGAGAGTTAAATAATTTAGAGAGATTGGAAGAGGAGGGAGTTCCTACGGAGGAGGAGGGAGAGCTTAGGGGATTGGGGGAGAGAGAGAGAGAGATAGAAAGGAGAGGGGAAAAGAAGAGAGAATCGGGAACAGGAAAAGGGGAAGTGGTGGAGAGAGACGCGTGGAAGCTGTAAAAGATGGAGCTGATTGATGGATAATTGAGAGGAAAAATTGGCGGAACGATGGCAGAGTGCAGGATAAGGGATTGGCGATGGGAAAAGCGAGCTATAGGGAGGGATATCAGAGCACAACGGACGGACAGAAGTATACAAAGATGAATAGGGCCGCGCCCCATTAGGAAAAAAATAGCGACGAAAAGCTTATACACACGGAGGAGAGGTGGGAATATGTAGGAAGATCGGTGGCGGGCTAAGTCGTGATGGATTTGGGAGAATGAGTGATAACAGGAAACTCGCGGTGTGATGAATATAGCGAGGATTGAAAAGGAAGGCGCAAAATCGGAAGGGAGATATATGGATAAATTTTTAGGGATAATTGACTGCGCGGATGAAGGGAAATAATTGCAGTGGAGGATAAATAAAGGTTATTTGAGAAAAGGGAACGAAAAGAGAAAGATAAAGAAGAGATAAATTAGAGGGATTAAGGCAGGAAGATGAAAAGGAAAAAAAAACTGACGCCGCGTAAAATATGGCAGTAGGTAGTTAAATATAAACTTTGATTGATTAAAAGAAATTTTGAGAAGACAAAAGTTGAAGCGAGAAAGAATACGAGGAAGCCGGAAGAGACACTGGAAGGAGGCCATGGATTCAAGGAAATGTACAGAAACAAAAAAGAGGAACATTGATAACGCGTAGTTATGCATGAAAGGGTAGGAGTAAGAGGATCAACGTGAATACATATGCAGGAGAAATGGGTGGAGTTTTAAGGGGAAATTAAGGGAGCAGATAGCGGAGTGGCAGGGAAAGATTTAGTAGAGTGAAAGGTTAGGACGATAGTAAAAGTGTTTGTCGAGAAATGGCACGGGTCGAGAGAGGGAGAAAGTGGCTTTGGAAAAGAAGGGATAATGTAAAATGGATAACATAGCGAAGGGAATAAGGGAGCGCGGATCGTGTATTCGCAACAAAAGAGTAAGGAAATGAGGAAGAGGTGGAATTGGTAGTCCGCAGAGAGAGAGAGGAAGAGAGAGAGAGAGAGGAAAGGGAAAATTAAGGCGGGAGGACACATCCTCGGCTCCTTACGATAGGGTCGGGAGGAGAAAGTTGAAACAAAAGGAGGAAGAGGAGGGAGTGGGAAGCGAGAGGAAGGAGGTGATGAGGTATAGGATGGAGGGAGAGAGAGAGAGAGTTTGTGTGGAAGGGAGGAGTAGAATGGAGGTCCTCAAAGCTCATCAGGGATTCCCAAAGCATTCACTCCGAATTTGTGGCGCCGAGGGAAAGAGGGAGGTGGGGGGGGGGGGGGAGGAAGTACTGGGGAATTTGCGAGAAAGGGATAGGTCGGAGGTGTATAGCGGAAAAAGGGGAAGGGAGAAGGGTGGGGGGGGGGTGTTGCTAGAGGCACGAGGGGGAGAAGCGTGAGGCAATAGAGAGAAAGGTTTTCGGTTATTTTGCATACTTGTGTAATGAGTTGGTCAACTTTGAATGCAATTAATTGTTCGGGTGTTGGGGTTTTTGAGGCGCGGGAAAGGTGTCGTATCAAGGAGGTTAAAGCCGTTCCCTCTCTCGCATCGGGGTTTGCCTTTTTTATTATTTTTTTAAATCAATGGCAGCTTCCCTCTTTGCCCGCCGGATGATGATTAGAGGCCCGTCGTATCCCTTACTAATTGCGGGGTTGAGGGAGTAATTACCGGGTATGGAGTTCTTATCATGCCGAATCGTACTTTTACTTTTTTTATTTATATGGGGAGGGTATTAGGTTAATTGGATGCATAGGATATTGTTTACATGAAACGTCGAGTTGCGTTCTTTTTTCTCTCTTACCGGGGTTTAAATAATCTGCACATATTTCTGGCGTGTTTGATGTTTCTGGCCACGTAGGGAAGATTTTTTGGGAATTCAAATGGCGAAGACGACTGCCTTTTTAATCCCGACGGTATTACAGGGCGGACGGTCGTAAACAAGGATTACTTGTTACGCTCGGGAGGTTGTTGACTTTTTTCGTAAAATTCAAAACTGTTCCATCTTCATTGCTTTTTCTTCATCTAACAAGAAATAAATATGGAGGGAGGATTTTGGAAGTGTTCAGGCGGATCCTAGGAATATGTGGCTAATTTTGAGGGCGGTTGTTTTGAGAGAATGATTTTGTTATCGATAAGCTAATGATTCTTCCGTTTTAGCTTGTAATTCCCTTAGTCGCAATTTGTTTTTTATTTTATCGATTTAAAATTTTTCATTGCCTCAAAATAAATGCATCATTTTCCTAACAATAAGACATGCATTTACCTATTGTGTAGTCAATCCAAATTTTATTAAATGAATCAAATCACAATACTTTGCCAAATATAAAGATATTTATTCTAATTTTTTATTCGATTTCTAAATATTATGCTAACAAGATAACTAAAAAGTCCTCGAGTATTTTTCGTTCTACGTCTGTAGAAATGGCTTTTAGAAACGGAATTCCATAAATGATTACCAAAGCAAAACCTTATCTCGCAAAGGATTTCGGAAGGAAAAAGACAGAGGCATATATTTTCCTCTTCGGAACTGCTCGAGTCAACGTAACAAGATTAAAGTGAAGCGAAATTCGTCTTTGATTTTATAAATGTAGAATTCCGGAAAAATATAGGCGGTTTTAAGGACGGATTTATAATCTTTGGGCCGATAACGGATGTAATTCCACGAATTCGACTCAAAAGGAATCCGATTTAAAATCTTGCCCGAAAACGGTACGAATAGATTGGAAAGATTTTTTTTATACCCACATTCACAAGATTGAGGCTAATCTGGATTGATAACGATTTGAGTGGGACGATCGACTTATTTCGCGGAACGGCGGTCTCGAAATCACTGGGCATGCACAAAATGCGATGCGATTGATCTATCGCATGAAAAGCATTAAAAAAGTATCTATTCATTTTAAAGGGACTATTTTTGAATCGGAATGCGTGCATACTATTTTTATTTTCCTTATTTCAGAATTAAAAAAAATGTAATCCGCTTTCCTTTTCGTGCAGCATTATATTTTTCGTTAACTTTAAGACTTGTTTTCCTCAAACAGGAATTTCATTTGAAGTAAATAGCGGAAATATTATTTGAAGAGTAGTATAAAAAGTGTACCTAATGATTCAAAAGTCTGGGAAAATGAGCGCTATGACAAAATGTTAAGAGAGAGAGAGATAGTTTTGCAATTATGTAACTCGCTTTTCTTGTTCCACCTGCATTAACTAGGTTCGACACGACAAAGAGAAGCGCGAAATCTTAATATATAGTGTGTTTGTAAGTATGTCCGTTTATAACTTAAGAACCAAAAGTTCCTCAACTTTCAAATTTTGCATATGATTTTCTATCATCCTTTAAAAGATTTTATGCAACTTTGTTTCCCCCCACCTCTCCCCTATAATCCCCCGCTCGGAAATTTTTTTTAAGTTTCATATTTTTTCAATTTCTTTTTATTTAAGTCGTACATTATCCCTTCTACAATCTTTATACAAAATTTGGGGGGGCCTATGTCTCCCCGTTCCCCCATAATTTTGATTTAAAGTTACCCAATCCTTAGACAAATTGACCCGGGCAACGCGGGTTACTGCAGCTAGTGTAAAATATAAAGATAGCACCGTATACCTTAATTACAGTTAAGGTCGTAAAACTTTGTCTAATTTGGTTACTATGTCAAACAAATTATTTCTGGCATTGCATTTAAGCAAGCTCCTTAAGCGCGTTTCACTGAAGAATTTTGTACTACGAATTCGGTCTGCTGGTTATAAAAAATTATTATTCACAAAACCGCAGATGTTTAATTCGAAAGCGTCTACATTTTTCCAAAAAGTCAAAAACACGTACTGAGAAATGTATTACTTCTGAGGGGAAGTTCGCGCATTTATCGAGTTTATGTGCAAAGTCAACGATTTGGTTCTACTATAGATCCAGTTATGGTGGTTATGCAATAAATCAGACCTTATATTTTCGAAAAATGAGTTAATTGGCAGCATAGAGTAATGAGCGCACAAAAAACTGAATGCACATTTATTATTAGAAGACCTTTTATTTAAAAATCTCTGAGTTCATAAATAGGAATTTACTCCTCTAGTCAAAGGCGACAACGCGCACTTTTGAACTCTTTTCTAATGATAATGCATTCGATTATTTTAGTTTTCAGAGAGTGATGAACACGTTGAAAGGGCTCCCCGTCTAAGCATTCGCATTCATTTTTCTGCAGCTCTGCCAAAGGACGACCCATTGGTGGAAGGGTTTCAATCATCATATTCCGTCGGCGACGTGGTATCCGGGAACTGCACATCCTCTAAATCCAACCCGTCGTCCACTTTGGCATGGTATATCAACAGACGAGAGGTAAAGCTAAGATTTATTTTTTCATTACGCTGTGGAAAATATGCATCTTCTCTTGTTTATTTCCAAATCGATGGAGTTATGACAAAGCCTCAGCAAACGACTTATAATAGCTTTCCCCAGTTCAGTTTTCATGCCTAGAATCCCAATTCAACAGCCAATAAATGGGATCCTGGTAAAATATAAATCAAATTAAAATAAAAAGCAGATCCAATTAGTTGATTTTCAAACGTCCATCGATTCAAATCCTCATTTTGTGGAATTTATCCTTCAAAGCCATTTTTTCTGCGAAGAAAAAATTCGATTCAACTGAAATAACTGCGTGGTTCATTTAATGCATCACTTTTTTGAGTGAATCCAAAATAGATCATTTTTTCTGCCTGAAATAAGAAAACATATTAGTGATTAGAGAGTGGAATTAAAAAAATATGAAAATCCATTTTGTATATATACCCACATTTTCAGTATGCTTTCGTAAAATATGCAGAATATTTTTCATTTTAAACCGATAATATGCTTGGAGAGCAGAAATTAAAAACGAAACCATTTAAAATAGGGATTTTCCAGTAGTATGATGTTAATTATTCGCTGAATATTTTTCTTATTTAAATCTATGGAACTGGCATAAAAAGACCATCTTCACATTTTTGTATCCACGGTGGGAATTGTTGTCTGTATTTCACCGAATAAATCTTCTAACCGGACGAATAACTGTCGAGTTAACACATAACAAACGATTTACGACACCGCTCCAAATCCGCTCGTCTCCCTCAGGTGGATCGCTTCTCCTTGGTCTACTACGCCCCGTGGCCGGATCAACTGGGCCTGCTAACAACGCGCCTCGGCCTTAGCTTACGCATTGAAGCGAGCCACTTCCGAGATGCTCCACCTTCGCCATCGCACCCGAGCACGACGCGTCTCTTAGAACTTCGCTGCAGCGCCACGTTCCGGGAGGAGGTGCGTCATCGCGTGGTGAGGTCCACGCTCTACGCGCCCCCGTCCCTGTCCGACCAGAGGCCGGCGAAGCACGAGGGGGCGAGGGGAGGGGCCGCCCCCACCGTAACCCCTCCATCTACCGGTAATGGGATAAAACTATTAAAAAAACCGACATCCAAATTAGTTATCGGTAAGCGCGTAAAAATTCCAGGAATTTGCGGGTGGATTTTAATTCGAGTAAAGAAAAAATCTCTCTCCCGAAATTCGTATAAAAATCCAATTTAAGCTAATTAAAAAGGGAGAAAATAAAATACATTAAAGTAAAAAAAGTTCTTTTTTGGCGTGCTTTCATGATATATCGCTGCAAAGGCTATAAAAAGTTTGGGAGAACCGGATACACATTTAGGCTGCAAAACAGCCGACATCAGTGGTGACACACTGAATTTATTCTATAAAAGCTATTTTTTGGAATCTACTTTGAGTCACTGATGATGGATGCTTTTTATACTTCTGTGGCTATTGAGACGACATAATAGATAATCATTTTAATTCCAGGCGTATTGCTAACACGATAATTCTCCTTTAAGTAAAATCCATCTGAAACAAACAGTTCGACCACTGAATCATAGCTAAAATAAAATCTTTTATCTTTTTTTAGGCTGGACTTTGATTGCTTTCCTGGCCATCTACATGCTGGTCGGTCAATGTCTGACCTCCGTGAGAAGTGGTTGCCCAGTCTGTGTGTCTGTAAACACCTCCTGACATTTAAAAAATCGCCGGAAGTGTGATGGAATGCTCGCATAACGGGCGCCAGCGTCCAGAGTGAGCTCAAAACTATTTCAACGATCTAAGACTTTTTTTTAAACAGTTGGTGGTGACCTCAATGTTGAATATTCCTGCTGAAAGGAGAAGTGAAATGATCTCGTATCGCAAGGAAGTGGTTGATGAAGGCGACATCTATATCTTTGAACAAAATAACGTACTAAAAGACAGCTTGTGTTAATGGACCGCATAAAAGAAAGGGAACGTATTTCTGGGGCAATAATAAATGAATTGTTCCCGGACAAAAACAACCCGAAATGCAAATAGCGATGTTTTGGTAACGTTTAAAGAACATAAAGACAAAGATTTTTTTTGGAACGATGGCCTTTGTAAAAAGATGCCGTCGAGACGAATTAATTGCTGAAACGAGGGATTTCCAAAAGATCATATCATATTAAAGGGGCTTGGCTTGTAAAATGCTGAATGTAGCGCCCATATATTTTAAAGTGGGTTTTTTTGTGTGTCAAACGAAAATAAAATATTTCTATTCCGGAGGTTGAGTGGCGGGAGGTTATTGGCTGTGTTTTACGATAGATCTAAATGAAGCGGCAGCATGGTAATTAAATAATATCTAAGTGCTGCTCAATTTATCGACACTATTGGCGTGATATACATATATGAATATATATATACATAAATATATGGTTTTGTAAAACCTTCCTTTTTGTGGTAATTAAATGTTATAATAAGATATTATCGACTTGAGAAGCTTGCCAAAGAATTAAAATAATTTATCCTTATAAAGTTTGTAATGGGCATTGATCAACGAAAATTGTACTGTAAAATATGGTTGAAATCAATTTTTTGTGTGTTTTGATTCATATAGATCTAAAACAATTTTTACACCTAAGATTAGAGAGATGTCTGCCGATTATTGAGTGCAGTTGTGGCCAGTGAAAACGGAACCGATCTTCAAATGTTTCCAAAATATGCAAGGGATTAACATTTGTTGAAGAACGTCTGTATATACTTGATTGGATTTTACGAGCACCATACAAAAAAATCTGAATTTCAATGTTTTGTACCTTTCGTTTTTTTAATAGCCTCAATTTATTACGTCCTATTATGGAAAGTAAAAGGCTCAAGTGTATCACTTTCCAAAAGGTTCTATTACACTGGTTAATATTGGAGGGAGTAATTACTTACTCGAAAATATATCATTTAATTTGCACCCAACGTCATGCTGTATCATTAATCTGATTGTGTGTAAAGAATTCTTTATTGCAGAAATATATACATTGAAAAAATTTTGGTTTCTTAATTATTTGTACACGTTTCGAAACATACTTATGTAAGTATGAACTAAATTGCCTGAAGTGAACAGAGAAATTTTTAAAAACTGATATTTCAACGAGAATGCTCATATATGACTACGTAGAGAAACAAAACTATGGTTAAGATTAATTTGATGAATACAGAATAAACGATATTATTACTCAGAAGCTGGCTTAATTATACAGTTCTTAAAACTTATTTTTATTGACAAAGACCAGAAAACTAAATTAAGAATCTTGATATTTTATGCGTAAATGGCAGTATATTTTTATTATCCAAAAATTTCTCTACATTTTCTTCAAAAGGCAAACTTATAAATATTACAGTTAACGTTTGATTTTGCTTGATCACCACAGTGTTTCTTGATTTTGAGAATATATCTCTAAACATCCAATTTAATTTCGTCAAAAGAGTCAATTCGATCCCATGAGGATTTTTTCCAGCTATCCATTATATTTGAGGTGACATAGGAATAGGAAATAACGGTTTGAGAGCTTCAAAGAAATGGACAAAAAACACATGGAAACGTTATTTTTTTAAATTTGAACAATTTATTTGGCTTTCATACTTTCTTGCAGCCTATTTTTCGACTGATGATGATTTATCTCTCGAAGGACTCTTTATCCGAGTCAAGCCAGAGCTCGACGTCAAAAGACATCACTTAGGCGAGGCCCCTTGCGTCTTCCGCAGATGCCTTTGCGATAGCATGATTAATTAAGTCCAGGCCCGTAGGTTTTCTCACGTTCAGTCAACAAGCTCCCTAATTGCCTCGGCTTAGTGAATTGGTCAGAGAATTGCTACAAAAGAGGTTAATTTCAGTCTCTTTTGAGAGGTAGGAAATCGGATACATCCTTTTCATTTATATGATAAGCACTATGCTATAAATTAATTTATGTAAACGGTTGAACGATTCCGATTATAAAAGTTCCTGTGAAAATACAATCTTTGAAATACGTACAAAAAGACCTTATGCAGCTAATTTCCACGCCTTTTTACTTTCTCTACAAAGTATCGAGAAAGTATTGTTTTCGCGAAAAAATTCAACCTCAGATTTTTACGGAAATACACGTTTTAGGTGTCGCTGAATCCGAAAAAGTGGTTTTCGCAATGCCGTCTGTCTGTCTCTCCGTCTGTCCGTCCGTCTGTCTGGAGCCTAGACGGTAGAGCGAAAATGAATGAAATCTCATACTGAGGCATTTTATCATACTGAGCAGAGTATACATAGAAATGGTTCACATTGCTCAATAATTAAGAGTAGTTTATTCTACGCATTTTTAACAACAATCCGATTTTCTCGAAAACGGCTCTAACGATTTTGATCAAATTTCGTACAGTTACTTGAGTTTACGTCTTCAATAATACTCTATAGTTCATATTTCTCAAAAACGGCTCTAAAGATTTTGATCGAATTTCGTACAATTACTTGAGTATACATCTACAATAATACTACATATTTTATTTTTCTCAATGAATGAATATAAGGCTAGTTTATTCTTGGGCAACTTTAACAAAAATAGGATTTTCTAAAAACAGGCTCATACGATTTTCATTTTATAAAGTTAACTGAACGACGCATTAGTATAAGAGAAAGTTTGTACAAAATATGTTGTACCGATTTTTTGATTGTGAGTTTGGCCAAATTTAGCTACTTTATTACGTCTTATGATTTATGAGAAATCTTTAAATTTTCCCATAACAAAGACAGTTAAGGCCAAGTATCATTTTCATTCGTTAGCATTCATATAATACCCAATAATTTAGACTTGTCACTATCCTGACAAGTTCATAAGGGACTTGCTTCTCATATAATCTATGAATAATAAAGACTAATGTGACAAGTATCGAGTTGTTGAGACTTCTATTATTTAAAAAAATACTGTTTGTGGTTGTCACTGAATTCTAAATGTATATATGCGTAAATATTAGCGATATCCTTTTAATTTTACCGTTCTATTTGTAACAGTTCATTATTTTCGATCAGAGAAACAACCAAAAATATGACAAATAACTTGTTTTTGATAAAAATAATTCATAATTATTATAAAACTACTTTTCAAAAATTTGTCTATTTATTTTTATTTTCTTGTGCCTGGATCGATTTATTAAAAGTAGCCTTGATATATTTAACATATGATTTTTCTTGCAACTAATGGCAAAAATAAGTCATTAACATTTGCTGTAGAATGGGCCCTCACGGCAAAATGCTTACGAATACGGACACACTGGTGCTATAATCTCCCGAATAATGTTTAATGAGCGGATAGGCGTGTCGATCACAACGATTCATTACCGTTTTCACACTGAATTAAACACTCCATTGAAACGTAGTCTGAAAGGAGGTGGTTTAATACAAAATTCTATTACGTTAAAACTAAAAAACTTTATACATTAAAGCCTAAATTAAATGTTGTTCTTTCCTGGAGCATAATAAGCTTGAAAATGTACTAAATGAACCTGTTATTATGAATATCCTTATACAAACGAATTCCTCAACTTGAACAACTTGGTCTGCCATAACACAAGCTCATTATTAAAATTACTTATGTGTTTTATTTCAATATGAAGATTCCTCTTATTATCCTAATTGAGGGACTGATGAGAGTTTGAAATTGATCTTCCGTTATATGCGAAAATTTAGCTTAACTTAATTTATTTTTTTATGTTTATACTGCCACAATAGCCTCATTTGTAAGTGGCATATAGGTATGTGAAAATGTAGGCTCAAAATTTCTGCTTTTCATCTATAATGTTAATAAAAAAAATTAAATGGGCTCCTATCCGACCCTGTGCATTGAAAAACTTCAATATAGAGAAAAACAAATGGTAACAGTTCAAAGAATTTACACTCCATATTCCAGATCACTATAATTTACGGTTTCGTCACAATTCAGTGAAATTATAAGCGCATTAAAAAACGCGTAAACATCACAAAAAATAGCAGATGCCAATGTTTAGTATAGAGAATTTAGATTGAAGTTAGCTGCATATAAAGAAACCTATAGCCGAGCACTCACATTATTTTTCTGCTAAGATTCATATGTTCAATAATAATTTTAATTTAGTGGAATATTATAATTATAAAATAAAAAATCATATACTTCTGACTAGCCGGAAAATTAAAATTTATTAATTTATAATGTTATCTTTATCAGTTCAATTTAATCGCCCTGTATGTTTCTCATACAGTATCTCTTTGCATTTTACACGTTCTGCTGCAAAAAGAGTTTTAATTTTTATGATGATGTACTTTAAGAAATAAATATATGGATCAGTCCCGTCAATCAAATTTATCGTTTGATGTTTTTAAAATAAGAAATATGGTTAATATTTTACTAATTTTGACGCAAAAGACTTTTTGAAACCGTAGCGACTTATTTTCACCATAATAGGTACTCAAACGAACATGGCAAACCGACAGAGGAACGATATTAATTAAATCTCTTCGTATCGAGGCAAACATCACATGAACGTAGGATGACACGCGTTATTACGATTTAATTTAGCCCACGGTGGTCTACAGTGTTTGTCAAAGTAGAAGTCACGGTCCAGCACTGGGTCTCGAAATGAGAAAGATGTGAGCATCAGGGTCCAAAAAAGCGTGGTACACCCGTTGTAACAGGGGTCGGCGCCCTAGGGCAGGGATGGGGAAACTTTGCACGCATTAGCCATTACGGTTGCTTAGGTGGGCCGCATTAACGGATGAAAATGCTTCGGCTGGCCACATTAGGGTCCACATCGGAAGTTATTTGAGAGAATTTGAAGGTTTCTGTGAAAATTGATGATTAAAATCACTTTATCGTCTAATAATCTTCACAAGAAAAGGTTTTCCAGCCCTAATTTTAACCAAAAAATACGAAATTGTCTGTATTACATTTCATGGTTCGTTTTCATAATGATATCGCGGGCTGTAAAAAGCGCTCCCGCGGACCGTAGTATCCCCACCTCCGCCCTAGGTGAACCCGAGCTCGAGCAGTGATATGTAAACATTCTGACGTGTCTAACAACATCTACTTAAAAAGACGGATCTATGCTATGTAGAGGAAAAGCCCAAAAAGTTGATCGGTGAATCTTTACAACGGAAAGTTTTAAACATGACGATGCTGGGGAAAAGTGAAGGTATGGGGCCCGGTAGCAAGAGAAGCACAGGAGTTCTTTCAATGGCCGTGGCGAGCGCCCAAATCATAACCAGCTGAAATATATAGAAAATTGCAGAGAAAGAAATACTTATTTTTATACATATTGCTTTTTAATGCGAGTTAATGAAAACTCAAGTCAGGACATTTTTTCCTCGTGTTGTCTTCCCTACCCCTGGGCTGCATGTTCGGAAGAGTAAAAAACACTGACCTATAGCGTGTTTATTTAAAACCTCCCCTGAAAGAAACAGCTTAACATTTCCCTAAATTCAATAATAAGCAATTAAGTATAAAAATAAGCTCTTTTCTTAAGTATCCCCATTAGTCATAACAAGAGTCACTTCTTGGAACGGTATTATACAAATGAAAACAATTTCCAATTTAATTTGATTAATTTACTGTTATGTAGCGTTATCCTGATTATCTCAAGAGCGATATAAAAATCCGAAACTCCTCCCCCCTTTCACAAACTTCCAATAACAGTCAACTAAACACGCCCCCTTCTTCACCTTCTTTCTCCGCGCATCCATTGCTCGTATATTGCGATTTTAAACTCTTCAAATCGACTGAAAATTCAGTTGTTACTGTGAAACCAGTCAAGGAAACAAACTACAGTGGAAACATACACAACCAGTTTTATTTCATTTGTTCAATAATGTGAGGTTTATAGATTGTTCTTTTTTATCGTATATTGTCCTTCAGATTTAAATTCTTCCTCAAATATCAGCGTCTCTCTCAATAATATAAATGACAATGTATAAGGAATAATAAAATTATCATAAAACGCGCCAAATTTTTACTGCGTTAGAATGTAGTTTAGTTAAGGATAATTTCGTCTCTTTCGAAATGGATGTCTCAAATCATGGCCATTCTCTAAAACATCTTACAATTAATGTGCTCTACATTTCCTTATCAATTTTTTAAACATTTTTAGTTATTATCTGCGTATCTGACCATGAAATTCGATTAGATTTGTTGGGGAATTTATTGGCAGAGCTGCATACTCTCATTTCTTTATTATGAATTCGAAATACATTTTGTAATTCGTCTGCATGAAATTCCAACTTAAATTGCTAGCTAGGTAACACAAAACCGACGTTCATTTAGATTTTTTGAACACGGCAGCGTTTTGATCTGATTAACATTCCAGTATTAGGCCATCTCAATAACTCCTAAGATTTTACCGATCAGGCAGTCCTAACAGCTCTGGTTTCATGGCGCGCATAACGGCAATACAGCTTTACAAAAATATGGAAAATAACGCTAAAGCACACAAAAAACTGGAGCGAACTCGCACTTTAAAAAAGATAACCGTTTACTGCAACGCGGATGAGAGAGAAAGAGAGATATTCTCGAGAGCAACGCTCTTCTGAGCGAGGGCGACGGCGGCGAATGTATTCATGGAAATCGCGTGTGTCCAAAAAAGCCCTCCGTCTTTGTCGCGTAGCCGTCTATTTCCCGTGGCGAGAGACAAAAGTCTTCCCGCCTTCACTCCCCGAGAAGAACTTTCACGGTATATCAAGATTTCCGGCCTGCTTTTAGCATAAATGGTACCTTTGAGAAATGCATGGATGGCTCTTCAGAAAGGACACAACAGAGTTGCAGTTGAAGGGAGTGGTAGGAGAGATGGAGGAGGGTAGGGGAGGAGTGATGGAGATGGGGATGGGAAGAGGGATGGAGGGGGAAAATGGCTGGAGACCTCTACCGTCTCCAAGAGACAAGGATACGGTCTAGGACAGGAAAAGAAGGAGAGAGAAACCGAGGAGCGAGTTTGCTGCTACTGAGTCCATCCCTCCCTGTTACCCTGGAATAAACGTGAGAGTGCATTCCGCCATAAATCTGGGCAGTAAGGAGTCGCCTGAGGGTTTCCGGATGTCTTGAGAGAGAGAGAAAGAGGGGACGGGGTTAGCGAGTGGAAGGGAGAAAGAAAACGAGGGAGAGCGTGGAAGGAGTGGCGTAGGTTAGTTGAGAAGAGACGGGATGAGCGGTGATAAAAAGCACCAAGGTACGGAAACGTATCTGCATGGATGTGTGTGCATTACTGTATGTGCGTGCGTGTGTAACATATATTTAATTAGATGCCGAGATGGAAAATACGAATAATTAAAATACGAGTTTCGTACTGATCAAATAGGTACCCATGTCATTCCTAAATCGAGGATGCACGACAAAAATCCAATGCATTCTTTGAAAGTCAGCTTTAACGATAAAAATTAACTAAAATATATTATAACGTTAATTTATGCATGTTTTAATTTATAACAACCAAGATTGACCGTTTATAATAATAGGACACGTTTTTTCATCGGTACGAATTTAGGTCGGTACGCCAATAACGGCTAAATTAAGTTCGGGAACATTAAAACGATACATTGCGACAAACTAGTTCCTGAAAATAATTAAATATTGCTTATACGTATATACGTAATAATTAAATCATTTGAGAAACGAGAACCAGTAATAAAGTCCAACAGAATTTTTTCCCATGCGCAACTTGCAGTTCAAACGCATGCAAAACACGTTGCAACACAAATTCATCGTTCCTTTCAGTAGAATTGTTACAAGAAAATATATCCACCAGTTTTCTATTATAGACTCGAGTTACTGAATCAGTGACACTTGCACATTTTATAATTTTTGGTACGAGAAGTGCTAAATTTGCTTATAATTAGCGGTATCTATTACCCGGAATTTTGATTCTAACGGAGGAGCTGTTAGCACTATCAGAGGCGGATATAGGGCTAGGCGATCTAGTCAACCGCCAACGGCATCGCACCTTTGGGGACCCTGCGCCTCTGAGGACCTCGCGCCTCTGAGGCCCTCGCATATCTGAGAGCATAGCGTCGAGAGCCGCGCGAGAGTTTAGTGTTATAAGAAAGGAAAAGATGCATAGATTATGAAAAGTTCCAAAACAAATAAGCGGTCGCATATCCTAAATTATGAAAAAGATC
This sequence comes from Uropetala carovei, assembly GCA_036926305.1. Taxonomy (NCBI): domain Eukaryota; kingdom Metazoa; phylum Arthropoda; class Insecta; order Odonata; family Petaluridae; genus Uropetala; species Uropetala carovei. Next base: position 6,458,081 of record JAXCHB010000104.1, on the reverse strand, counting down.
ATCGTAAACTATATATGGCGAAGAACAGCCTCAATTGTCGGGTATCATTGAAAAAATAATTATTTCTAAGGGCTCCACTTGAAGACATCGAGCTACGATTGGCATCTAGCTCAGAATCCCACCAAATATATTTAAATTTATATGGAAATAAATTATTAAGAATTGGTTACCCTGTTTTCTCCATAAAATTTAATCACGTTTTTAGTATTCACGAGTGGTGGGTCTCGTGAATCTCTATCATCTAGAGCATTGGTACTACGGCTTGCAATGAGTTTAGAAATTGAGGGACACAATCTCCTATATATTTATGAAAGTTTGTTTGTTTGTGTGTGCATCTACACATTTCCACACCGTTAAAGCTAGAGTAATCAAACTTTCAGCAGATACTTTATTCACAAATAGGAAGGCCGTAGGCTACTTTTTAATCCCAAATGTTTTATATTAATGTACAAAAAGCAAAATAACTTTGTATGCTAATGCATCGCCATCTAGAGATGGATCAGAAAGAACGGGACAGTTCTTCTCGAACTGTTCTGATGCCTAAACTTCAATAAAATAACTGTTCTCATAAATTTCCTGTTCTCAAAGAACAGGTAACTCTAGATCATATACACAGTGAGAAAGATGGGAAACAACTATTTCCTTACCCGTAACTGGACGGCGGGTACTAATTAAACTACGCGTATTTTCCCAAGTCCTACTATTGATTTGAAACAAATTTGGTACGATTGTGGAGGGCTCCCAGAAATAATTCATACGTGGTTTTTGTTTCTCTTTGCCCGTTTTATTCAACATGGCGGGCGAGTGAATTAAAATACCATGCATCATCTGGAATTCCGATCGGATTTGAACCAAATTCCCCGAGCAAAGCTGGATATTTCTGCTAGTGTATCATAAAAGGAAAATAGGAAATTATAAAGAGGACTATATATTGTGTTTACCTCTCTATTCCTATATTACATTTAAAACAAGATAATTTCAACTCATAACTAAATCCTTAATTCCTTAAGTTATTCTTAAACTCTATTTTCGACTGGGTGTGGCCCACAAAGATGGTGGAATTGAGCAATGTGGCCCACAATGGGTTTTGTGGCCCTTGGACTATAAATTTTGGGTACCACTGATCTAGGGGCCTTGCAATTCCTAAATCCGCACCTGAGCACTGCCATCGCTTAGTGCAGAATTATTTCATGATGATTTTATTATTGAATTTAGTTGCAGGTGTGATTTTTCTCAGGCCTACCTTATGGCAAGATATTGGTGCCTTGTCTAAACTAGCAAAGCTACTACTTTTTTGGAGAAGACTTGGCATCATAATCAAAAGATACAATTGAACAAGATATTTAAGCACGGTCAGAATTGGGCCTTGATATATTAAAAAGAAAATTGTAAATAAAACAGCTCCGTTCAAATATGTACATGCTACTCCGATGTAAACAGCCATCAGTGGGTCGTAATTGCGATTATTTTCTGCACTGAACTGGTCAACCATACTGTTGGCAATGGCAGCTGTGATTTACCCGATTTTCGATTCACAAACTGGTCTTCAGAAATGGTTAATTCACTAGACGAAGAAATTTTTACTGACAAATCGCAATGCCTCTAGAAACATTTCAGATGTACTGATCCAGTCTTGAAGGAATAAAGACTTGCTTTTCAAAACTTTTCCTTTTAAAACTTATCCCGTATTTAATTAACATATTTGTTGAACCCGTCAATAATTCTTTTCTATTACCATATACAATGTCTTTTTCCTACGAGAGATTACATTTAAATAAATTATATACTTTTTGTAAGGTTAAACTTTTATTTTATCTAAATCTATCAGAGGTCACAAGCCATGCGTCCGAACACCAAAGAAACCGCATGGAGGATTTTATATTTTAAAATAGTCATAACTTACAAGATATTAGTTTATTAATAGTGTTCTGTTTATATAGGACGTAGGCGTATAGAGGACAATATTTTTATTTTGAGGATTATAAGCCGTGTTCTTTAACACTCAATTATATTTCCAAATTAAAAACTCATTCCAATAAAGGTCAGCGATCACTGCCATGTAAGTTATGCGCTGTGCGTTTCAGTACGAAACTTTCGGGGAGATTCGGTTAGAAGTTAGATAGAAAATTTAGGTTTTGCATATATACGTAGAAGGTATCTAGTCCTAATCACCCAATGGGTAGATAGAATATGCCTTAAGAAAGGAAAATTGACCATGTATTTCCTAACAATGATGGAAAAATGAAATTTAATAGGCTCACGACTTACTATCTAAATGTCGACACACAACGTAATTTTCAGTTGGAAACACACAACACGTAAGAGAATAGATGAGGAGTACCGATTAATATTGACTTCTGAAAAAATAGTGAGTAAATTTTCTAGAGCTTTCATTAGACAAATCTAAAAATCGCAAATAAGTGTTATACGGAAAATAAATAAATACTTTCGGTTGGCTGCCTTTCCTAAATAACTTTCAATTTATTCTAGCCACAAAAACATTTCGTGCAATATGCTATCATTACCGCGCATCCTTTCATTACAAAAATGTTAACCAATACCATAGCAACGGATAAATGAATCGACTTAAACAGATTTGGAAAGAATAAAATCAATATAACATTATGGAAGAAAACATGAATTAACAAATACAATTTATCATAAAAAAATATCAAGCGCGTATCAGATACCTTATGAAGAAAGCACTAGTGCAAAATATCCGAATATTTTATGTTTCTAGGGTTTTTGTTTCAACCACAACTTCAATTATATAAAGTGCACTGCAGGCGAGCGCATGCGAGATTGGAACGAATAACTGTTATTATATAAATGCGTAAAATACGGGTAAAAGTTTAAATTCTTACAATGTATGCTAATTAATGTGTGCATGGGTCTACGCATGGAAATTCCACAGTGGAATACACTAAAAGCGTGTTATTACTGAAAATCGCAGTGTGATTGACGAAATATCCAAATAAGAGTAAAACGCGGCAGAATGAGGGTCATCAGTGTGTTGTATGGAGAAAAATGAAAGGGAGAAAAAAATATCCCGTAGAACTCTTTCAGGTTACGAGCCTTTTCACGGGAGGGATTAGACACGCAGCCTGGATAAGAAATTAGACAGCGCCCTCGCAGGAATACAATCCCCATTTTCTTAATTAATTTGTTTTATATTTGAATCTTTTTCAGCGACGTGGACTGTCTCGGATTTAAGATGATTTGCGTCGAGGCGAGCATATGAAGAGTTCTCCGGCGACGTAGCTTTCTTGTTGACCAGAGCGATAGATTTAATCAGAGCCATTTCACGAAATTAAAGGTATTTACGGAAACTTTCAAATTATCCTCCGTGTATGCCTCTTGTAATCCTTACACGGGCCCAATTCAAAAGTATCGCACGCTCGGATTTTGTCGTTTCTTTTTCACGAAAGAAATGCACCAATCTCTAAATATTTGCCACATTTTCATTTTATTAAACGCTTACTTCTTAAGGATGATATTTAATAGAAAATATCTCTCGAAATATCATAAAATAGGATAACACGGATATTAGTATTTACGAAAAGAAAAAATTACGAAATAAATATTGGTAATCATTACTAAAACATTCTCCGTTAAGTTTCAAAGTCTACACAAATGGTTTCGACAATAGAGAAAGCTTTCATAAGTTATGAATTTACTTATACCTCTTACAACTAAGAAAGCCTTCAAATAAAAATTTTCTAATATTCTGACCAAATGAAAATATCAGGTATTTTAAGAATCGTGCTTCAATTCTTCAAGGAGCGATCTTCGCTTACGAAATATTTTCAAGTACTATTGATTATTTCCCCCAGTAAACAGAATGTAAAAATAACCTCTTCATCCTGTACAACCTAGAAGATTGACATCGATCAGTCTTAGAAGGTAGATAATTAGCACAAAAATATAGCATTTACGCAGGCTGGAAGAATCGCTTTATTCACCCGATAATTTCTTCAAAACTATTGCGGATAGTCGCTTCTATAACCGATGTCAGCACCGGGAAAACACGTGAATATCCACTACAATGGTCTTTCTTGAATGATATAAAAATTTATCAAAATTAACAGTTTAAATGTAAGCGCGCGGACAATCGAGAGCTCAAGCTTCGAGGTATCGGACAACTTAAACACTCAAGGTAAGTTTATTATTAGCCACTGAGCTACCTGACCAATTGTACTATAAGGAGGGGACGGCGGAACGGTGGTAATGGGATGGGGTATAGGACGTTGGCAGGCCGGAAAAAAAAAGGCTGTTGGAAATGATGGAAGAGAGTGAGTTGGTGATGAGTATGGAGGGAAATATGGAAGAGAGCGATAAAGAGGCATGGGGTGAGGAGAGAGAAAGAGAGGGGGGGTTGGGTGGGTATAGAGAGATATGTGGGGAGGAGCGGAAAGGATCGGCTGATGGAAGAATTTTATACGGAGTGGAAATCCGACTACTGCCGCCCACTTTTAGAAAGCTTCCCTCCCTCCCATAGCTCCCTCTCTCCCTCCATCTCCCTACCTCTCCCCTTCACCCCTCCCACAGCAATTCACCCTATCCTCACCTCAAAATGTGCTGCTCCTCCCTTTTTTCCTCTCTCTCTCTTCCCTTAAGGGGACCTGTCGCTCTATGGGAAGTAGTCGCACATTTCAAGAGAGTATTTCGGAAGTACTTCCCCCTCGTCTCTTCCCTTCCTAACTCTTCAAAATATTCCCACCTCCCTTTTTTACTCTTTTCCGCCTTCCCTTTTCTCTCCTTCTTCTACGTCCCTTCTCCCTCCCTCCCTCTCTCTCTCTTCTTCCTTCTTTTCATCCACTCGATTCCTATCGGTCGAAATGGATATTCCCTCTCTTCTTCTCCGAATCCGGAGGAGGATGGGGAGGCGTGGGGGAAGATTTGATGGGGTTTAGGGTTGCCATGACGCCCGGAGTACTCGCCTTGGCAGGCGCACCTTTCACGGAGTTTTTTTTGGAAAGAGCGGCGAAGAAACTCGAGTTTGAGCGACGGAATTTGAGCGGATAATATGGGAACTGATGCAGAAGTTTTTGTTCTGCGGGTAAAGTGAAGAAGGATATCTAAAGGAGGTATAAGTTTGTACTTGTGTTTAACCTATGAATGGCCAAACAATATTCTTTGCATCATCTACCGGTTGGGGTCCATTTTGGACTCGAGGTTGAAAGTTATGGAAATATCGCGTTTCATTTTAGCCAAAAGTTAAATCTGGGAATTTTGTAATATAACATTTTTAAAAAATTGACACTATTATACCTAACGGGTAAGCTCGGGTTCTTCACTAAATATATAATGGAAAGACGTCTATTTAATCAACTCCGATATTTTTTTCCAAATTCTACTGTTTTTGCCATTGTACATCGAAGCTTTTTATTCATTATATTCATTAATAGATTACGCATTCTCATTTAAGGAATTACTGTATCCCGAGAGACAACCAGGTTCGGTAGAAAGGGAATGCTCAGGTTGAACAGACTCGTCATCGCTAGCTGATTAATAATAATAATAATCATTTATTTAACACAAACAGGTTACCCCAATTACATTTGTTGTAATACATTTCTATGACAAGCACAAACGACCATGCCCTCGGCAGGATTCGAACTCGCGACCCTTGCAGTGGGAGTTAAACACGCTAACCACCCCTCTACCAAGGCCGGAAATTGAATCTAAGTCGAAAGTAAAGACTTTATGTAAAAAATTATTACAAAATAGTTACATTTTGTGTTCAACACACACACATTAATGTATAAATATAAATATGCTTAAAGAGAGCTTAAGAGAAAACACTATCAATTTCTGTCTAAAAAAAATAAAAATAATGTTTTATTTGAAAACAATGAACCATAGTTGGAAATACAGGAGTTAAAGGAACGGTGAATGGCGTTTCTATATGAAACTTTTAGATAGCGTTGATATGATAAAATTTTGCAAAAGTTATTAAAAACGATACAAAAACAGTTTTGGTTTCACTTTAGCTTTATGAAAAATGTGTTACTCTTTATAGCTATACGACATATCCTCGATACTTTTCTGTTGAAATGTTTTTACAAATTTTACAAATCGTTTATGCATTCACTTTGTCTGTCTGCCCGTCTGAAACGGCTCAACCTAGAGAAATCGAAATTTCAGGATAAGTTACTACATATGAGGTACATGTGGCAATCCGAAATTGTTAAAATTTCAATTTTTAGTGGCTAAATTTGCTCCAATATTGCCCCATAATAAAATCACGTAAAACGGTGACGAGGTTTACATATTTGCTTCTCAAAATTATTTCCCCTCAAGATTCAAAATCGGGACTTGAACTATTGGAAAGTTTAGAAATTGTGATTTCTTATTTTGAAGACGGAATTCAAATCCCTATAGATTTAGCGTACAATTTTAGTTTTTATCGGAAAAAAGTGGAAGTTTTTCCGAGTTTCAACAAAGTAAGTAACTACCATGCCAACGAGTTATATAGGCGGAAATGCTCGCAAAATGGGGATGACTTTATACCAGACTGTGTTTTCAGAGGATATTTCTTGGTAAAATATTCCTCGATACAATTGGTCTCGAAAAGTGTAATTTTTTATTTTGATGATGTCGCTAACAATTTTTTTCATAATGTACCCTTTAAATTTAGATCTTTGATTTTCTGTAAAAAAATTGCTTTCGCAGTACTTTCCTAACCTGTTTTTATTGTTGTTAAAAACGACCGAAGAGAAAGACGAATGCTCAGCGTAACAAAATTAATTTTATATTTAGCAATCCGGTATTTAAATTTTCGGCGACCAGCTCCAGACTGTTCGCGACGGATAGGCTTGAGAACCAATGCTTTAAAAACGATTTATACATCTAAATATCTACATTTTTCCTTGAATCACAGGTCCGCTGTTGGGTCTAATTCATTAAATACCGTTATGAATGTATTTATTTCAGTATTTCAAGCTATTTGACCAAGGGGATAATATTTGCATAAAATACCGTAGACCGCGAGCAAGATTGTCTTATGAAAAACCAGTCGCCTTAATTTAAGTTTCTAATTTTTAACATATCTCAGTTTTAAATAAATGAGAGACTGATTATTTAACCCTTTAGAGTGCCAACGTCGCTCTGAGCGACGCGCAGAAAATCTGATAAAAATACCAGCGTCGCTCACAGCTAGTTTTTAGCGCAAAATTTAATATAAACGACATTTATGATTTTTGCTGTATTATTATCGGTTTGTACATTAAAATACGTTTTTCTGCTAAGTATGACGTTATTGCGATATATCAAACGTAAACATCCATGTATTTAAATGCTCCTTTAAATTTTCGCGGTCCAGATTTTAATGAAGAAATTTACACGAGACTTTATAAATTCATTTATCTCCGGAACTAATTATGATAAATTATTGAAACAAAAAAGGCATTTTACGAATAACCATTGATAGATCATGAGTTTATATCCATTGATAAGTAAAATTCTATTACAAACGTAGCAGTCTTTCAAAGCCATGCGGATGCGGTTACGGGAAAAAAGGGGGATTTTTTCATTGAGTCAGCATTCTCGTAAGTTCGGTATCTATTTAATCACTGCTTGAATGCTGTGTTGTCACTTTTGGTTCTCTCTCTCTTGAGCGGCATTGATATCTTACGAGGGTGAGTCATTCTTCTGTGTCGGACTGGCAGTCTTTCTTCTGAGTCATAGTTGAGGAAGCAGGTTCGACAGTGTAGTTTACCTGTTCTTTGGTTATTATCAATGTCTTTTCATGTTCTTTCAACTAGAGGTAATAATTTTTTTATTTTATCATGTATAATACTTCAAAAACAATGTTTTAACTGAAAATTATTTTTATAACAATTACTATTCCAATAAAAATATTTACTGTGGGTAAATGTTAATTAAATGTTTAATAGGAATATAATGCATGGTATTAAAATATGTTCACTATGTACAGTAAAAAGTTCAGATCCCTATGATGAATATTAACAATGTAATAGCTATTCTTAAAACACTCTGCATTTTTCATTAAAATCGCTTGGCACTTTCCGGACCAATTTTGGTCATTTTACTGCCACTCAAGGGTTAAATACTGAATACTTAAGTAAATGGGGCTGATTTATTTATGTTGCTTCCATCGAATTTTGTGTAGGGCCAAAACGGCCTCTCAAACCGAAATTAATATGATAGACCTTGCAGGTAGGGAAAATATTTCAACCTCACATATTTTTTACTCTAAATTGTTAGTTCTTCATTGTTGTCTATGGATTTTTTTAATTTCTTCAAAGCTTGAGTTTCCAAAAATTGAATTTAAATGAAAGAGAAAAACATAGCATTTCGGAAGAGGGATAAAGGGGCGCTAATATAATGAGCTACATTCAAATAAATAATATTGATTCATCATTACGGAGGAGGGATCTTCGTTACAACCATTACAAAATGCAGCACAAAAATCAAGGTAAACTTAAGCTCGTAGAAGCTTTCGAAAATTCGAGCGCTAGAACCAGGAATTACAATTTACACAAGAATTTATGCATCTATTTATTTAATAAAATACAAGTGCGGAGACTTAGCTTGGTGGTCCACTATAAAAGGTTTCCATGGATATAAATTGTTTATACGATATAGTTGGCGATATGATAATAAATTGGTCTACATGCCAGTAACAAAACATAGATTAAATTAAACTATTAACTAAGGCATCCATTCCCCTTTTTTGAGAATTTTCTATTTGTAAACGCATATTTTGTACGATAGCACACAAACCGAAACCCTCGGTAAACGGCCCAGCGTTACTCTTATATCTATTACGCTGATCACTGACTAACATATTATCTGCTGAATATACTGCGAATTCTAAATTCATAGGGAAGTCCTCCATTTCTTCGCCAAATTATCAGCATAAGGTAGAAAACTTGTCCGTGGAACCGCCGAGTGAAGAATTCGAAAAACTCATGAATTCAAAGGATATGAAATAAGTCGTGTCTGCCAAAAGATCGATTTGACATAGCCAGTGACCCCATAACAATCAGAGTGGTTTCTTACTTAAACAAGCTCCGTTTTCCTTCGGCGTTTCGCGATTGCGGACATTTGAGATTTTCTGGTTCCTTAAATGCGGAGCTGGAGGTATCGGACAAAGAGTGAGAGAGGAGGGGGGTGAGAGAGAGAGGGGGGAGAGAGAGAGGCAAAGAGAGGGAGAGAGAGAGGGGGGGGGGGAGAGAGAGGGAGAGAGGGAGGGGGGGAGAGAGAGGGGGAGAGGGAGGGAGAGGGAGAGAGGGAGAGAGAAATGGGTCGGATTACCGCTCTGGGCAGTAAACGTTTTACTGCAATACTTCTGGTATTAATCCAAAAATAAAAGGTATTGTAAAACAGAGTGTGGAGCACATTCCAAGTCCCGAGAGGAGGATGAAGAGGATAAGGAGACTTTTTCTCTTTTTTTTATCTCCGAGAAACTGCTCCGAACATGGGAAGCCGACGCCCTCCTCCTTTCTTTTGTCTTTTTCTCTTCTCCCTCCTCCCCCTTCTCTCTTTTTCCTCCCCTTTTCTCCCCATTCCCGATGCGCGGGCGTCGGGGTAAATTGGAGCATAAAACCATTGCTTTTAATGCTCCTGTCTTGCTTGCTCCGCCATGGCGACAGGGGAACGGAACGCCTCCGCGCTAGCGCACACAGAGAGAGCCGCCGCCCCGAAGCCAAAATGCCCGAGTCTAAGAATAATAGGTTTATTGGTCGTAAACGGATTCGAAAAATGTGGCGGGGGAGGTTTTTGAGGGGGTTTTAGCAGCAGCGGAGAGGAAGATAGAGAGGGTGGAGATCTCATTGTGGTCTCCAATAACGTCACGTGATGAGTGTGGGTTGGGTTGGGTTGGGTTGCAAGATGAAAAAAAAAGGTTAAATCGGAGTTGAAGATGGTTCTGACAAAGCGGCGGTTTGCGTGTAAGATGGAGACGGGAGATACTGCGGGGAAAAGAGGCCGGGGGAAGGGGGAGATGGAAGGAAAAAGACGTCGGGGAGAGGGGATTAAGAAATTTTGCATGGATGTGACGATGTTAAGAGGGGAGTTGAAGGAAGGAAAAAATTAGGAAGTGTCTGTGAAGCACGTGTCAAAAGAGGGGCTCGTTATCAGATGAATATTTGCGTAAAAGTCGTTTGAAACGCCATCGCCAGTGATTAAGAGAGGATCTTCATTTACGGAGATAAAGTTCTATCCGAATTTGGATGCTTATGTTTAATGTATCATATAAGGTACAGAAACAATGTCAATAACTTTATTTATTAGATAAAATGTATTTGTGAATGCTTAAGCGTTAATTTCCTCGTTAAAATGATGTTAGTCCTGCAACAAATAAAAATACCGCATATTAAAACATAAACCCGAAGCGCAGTCAGAGAAGTTTGCAATCGCAGTCCGAAAACAAATTCTAAATTAAATTATTGAGAATTTGTGGACCATAAATTATTCCATTAAATATATGAACTAAGAACAAGAGAACGAAAAGCACTCGTTCATTTTTTTTGCAGAGACCGACACAGCGACATAAAATTAATGCGGAGAAATCTTAAAGAATTAATCGGAATAGTTCATCGTCGAATTCTGGGAGTTGCCGCTACACGTTCTATTCTGATATTAAAAATAAAAGAATTCTCCATTCTTCCCCTCTCCATCGCAACTGAGTTCTCTATTATGCGAAGACAGCATGCGTATCCCCATAGTCATGCTGGTACCAACATCGAAAGCTTCACGAAAGAGTGCCTCAACGAAGCGGTGCGGCAGACAAAAGAATGACAAGAGCGTTTTATTCCGAGTGCTGAAAAAATGACATTTTAGGGTGACACGGATAAACGGAAGGAGGGTAAAAACATTCCCAAAGAGGCGGCGCTTCATAAAACGGAACAGCCCTCTCACACGCCCGGCCCACGCTACACTTAACATGTGCCATAGAAAATATGGCTTATGAGAAAAATTCACGATGACGGGATGAATTTCGTCCGAGGACGCGTACACGAAGGAGTAGTGGGTCGAGATTAAGTAAGTAGGCCGTGAAGAAGGGAGCAAACGCTAGGGAAGCCTAAGCCGTTTTCGCGGGAACCTTCTGCTGAGAAACGCCCACAAAACGCCTCCTCAAATGTTTTAAGAAATAAGAATTAAAAATGCGAAGAAAAGCCTAAATAAATCAGAGGATTGACGAACGTCGATTTTCAGATTGCGTGGGAAAAAAGGTCGAAGACGGAACGTGGAAGTTGATGAGATGGAGCGGTTTGGGTAAATTGCAGTGGGAAGGAGGGATGGGGGGGGTTATTAGAAAATGGAGTGGAAGAACAAGTGGGGGGGAATCAAGCAAGCGGAAGGGATTTGCTACGGAAGTTTAAGGGTGCAGAATTAATTAGTTACATGCGTAAGTGCTCAGCGTTTTAGGATTATATTGAATCTAGTTGTAACGAGGGCTTTGATGCGTTATTAAAGAGTTGTGAATTATTATGAAGGCTTATTATCTAGAGAGCGAAATTTAATGCCTCCGGGACGATTTTTATGCGCGTTTCGCTTCCAGCATAAGCGTCTATTAACGTCGATCTGTCCGTCCGACCGCATGCTCGTTCTCGCCTTCTACAGAACGGTTTTTCATGAAATTTGATATTAAGAACTCACAGCCAAAGATAATAAGAAAATCACATAAATGAATCACGTAAGCCAATCAGGGGTACCATTTTACTGGTGACAAAAATGAACTTCCCATCATATCTCGTAAAGTATTAGTCATATCAAAATAGTTATCAAATAAAACTATTAAAGCTAGTGGAGTATATATTTTTCTATACATCTTCATCGTAGGACTTGCCGTTATCAAGAAAATCAAACAAGAATGGCTTAATTCCATTTGAAAATTTCTTTCGTGGTTACTTCATCATTGCTGCTAACATAAACAATCTCACAAAAATACGTTTAATTTAAAACGCTATTTCGCTTACGTACTAGTAGATATATCATTTCTTTCAAATACTTCATTGCGCGGAACGCGCCCATTTGTAATACGCTGTACACTTGCCTAACTTGTTTAACTATATAAATGCACTAACAGGAGTGCCCGTTGATTTTCAACGGATTTAGTAAATCTAAAACTTCGACCGTGTAACATGTAAGCATCGCAAGAATAAGATAGTACACAGTTATACCCGTCGAATAAAGCAAAAATGAAGAAAACTGCTCCGCATTTTCCTATTTAGATGAATAAAGGAAGAAAATCTTACGAAAATAACGTATAAACTCCCTCCCCCTCCCTTCCATCCTCTCCTTCCCTTCTCCCCCTCCCTTCCCTCTCTCCCTTCATCTCCCACCCTCACTCTCCCATATAAATGCATTGAACTGTCAATTTTGGCGACAATGGGAGCTGTCAGGGTAGCTTATAATGGGTATTGTAATAAAACTGATAAAATCACGTATTTTATTGATTCTAAATGCTTTTTTTATGCTAATTCGATCAGGATTCGGATTCTTTTTTCAATAAAAACAAACTTTATTATTTTCTTCGTAGAACCATTCAAGTCTCAAGTTCGTAACATGTTTCTAAGTAATGTTAAAATTCAAATGAAAAATAAGCTGCACTCGTCCCCATGTTATTCAAATGGAGAAAATAAAAAAAGAAAATGTTTTTTAAAGTTATACAGGTCAATCAAATCGATATAAAAACTATACCACCGTACTCATTATTCCGGTAAAAATGATACCTTTCTCTTGCTTCTACGATCTGTAGTTTTCGAGTTTTAAAATTATGATACACACACACACATTCATTTTTAGGCGCGTTTCGCTTACAGCGTGAGCGCCTATTCTCGTCTGTCCGTCCGTTCGTCCGCATGTTTCTTCTCGGCTTCTACGGAACGGATTTTCATGAAATTTGATATTAAGGACTTACTATCAAATATAATAAGAAAAACGTAAAAATGAATCACGTACGCCAATCAGGGTTACCACTTTACTGGTGACAAAAATGAAATTTTCGTCATATCTCGTCAAGTATTGCTCATATCAAAATATTTTTCAAATAAATCTTGTAGAACTTGTAAAGAAGAGTATTTTCTTTCCTACACATTTTTATCATAGAAGTAGCTGTTATCGAGAAAATCAAACAAAAACGTCTTAAATCGAGTTGAACAGAAAATTTCTTGCATGGTTACTTCTTCATTGTTGCTAACATAAACAATCTCCCAAACAAACGTTTAATTTCCTTACGTGTGCATGCAATATTTTTAAATAGGAAGAAACTGGATTATTTATGATGAAGAAAAGAAATTTAAAATGCTATTTCCCTTACGTACAGCTATATAATTTCTTTCTAATACTCCACTGCACGAAACGCGCCCATTTGTGATACGTTGTACACTTTCCTAACTTGTTATATATTAGACTAGTAGAATCCGTTGAATTTCAACGGATTTAGTGACGCTACTACAGCACAACATACAAACTCTTTAAAATACCTATATAGTAGATACTTTTTAAATTACAATTAGATTTTCTTAACAATTGCTTGTGATAATCCGTTTCCGAGCCTATTGCATTCAAATATAACAATAAATTTATTTCCTATCATATTACTTTCGCCAACTCCAGCTTCATTTCTTGTGTAATTATGCCTATGAAATGTTTACATTTATGTCTTGTAAGGAAGAAACCCGTGAAAAAGCAACGTACAGTTGTCCATGATTGAACATTGACTCCGGTAAATGTACACCAGATACGTGAGCTTACTTACGTTAATAAACATTATAATTTAGAATATAATGATTTCACTTATAAAAGATCGGTACAACATACATCGTACAAACTTTCTCATATACTAATGCGTCGTTTAGTATCTTTAGAAAATGACAATCGTATGAGCCTGTTTTTAGAAAATCCAATTTTTGTTCAAGTTGCCCAAGAATAAACTAGCCTTATATTCATTCATTGAGAACAATAAAATACGTAGCATTATTGTAGATGTATACACAAGTAACTGTACGAAATGTGATCAAAATCGTTAGAGCCGTTATTGAGAAAATCGATTTGTTGTTAAAGTTGCCTAGAATAAATTAGCCTTATATTCATTTTTTGAGAAATCTGAACTATACAGTGTTATTGAAGACGTAAACTCAAGTAACAGTCTGAAATTTGACCAAAATCGTTTTAGCCGTTTTTGAGAAAATCGGATTGTTGTTAAAAATGCGTAGAATAAACTACTCTTAATTAATGAGCAGTGTCAACCATTTCTATGTATACTCTGCTCAGTATGATGAAATACCCAAGTACGAGATTTCATTCATATTCGTTCTACCGTCTAGGCCCCAGAGCTAGTAACAGACAGAAAGACGGCATTGCGAAAACCACTCTTCCGGATTCAGCGACACCTAAAACGTATATTTACGTAAAAATCTCGAGGTCGAATTTTTTCGCGATAACAATACTTTCTCGACACTACGTATGATAAAGTAAAAATGAATGAATTAGCTGTCTAAAAACAGGAAAGTTATGAGTTATGAGAGCGATAAGTCCAAGATAGATTGATTTCATTCACCCAAAGGTGATTTTGATCAATAAATAAATTTTCCACCTCATTTTTACTTTCTCATACGAAGTATCGGGAAAGTGTTGTTATCGCGAAAAAATTCGACCTCGAGATTTTTACGGAAATATACGTTTTAGGTGTCGCTGAATCCGGAAAAGTGGTTTTCGCAATGCCGTCTTTCTGTCTGTTACTAGCTCTGGGGCCTAGACGGTAGAACGAATATGAATGAAATCTCGTACTTGGGTATTTTATCATACTGAGCAGTGTATACATAGAAATGGTTGACACTGCTCATTAATTAAGAGTAGTTTATTCTACGCATTTTTAACAACAATCCGATTTTCTCGAAAACGGCTATAACGATTTTGGTCAAATTTCGTACTGTTACTTGAGTTTACGTCTTCAATAATATTGTATAGTTCATATTTCTCAAAAAATGAATATAAGGCTAATTTATTCTAGGCAACTTTAACAACAATTCGATTTTCTCAAAAACGGCTCTAACGATTTTGATCAAATTTCGTACAGTTACTTGAGTATACATCTATAATAATACTAGGTATTTCATTTTTCTCAATGAATGCTAGTTTAATCTTTGGCAACTTGAACAAAAAATGGATTTTCTAAAAACAGGCTCATACGATTTTCATTTTCTAAAGATAACTAAACGACGCGACGCATTAGTATAAGAGAAAGTTTGTACAATGTATGTTGTACCGATTTTTTTCTATAAAATACGTACAATAACAATGTAAATTTGTTTGAAGTGAAATTTAAAAACAAAAATAAATTGTCCATTTAAACGGTAAAGAGACAAATATCGCTGCAAATAACTAAAATGGTTTTTAGTATCATTAGCTAAAAACACCTCAGTAATGAAATATTGAAATTCGATTAAACGGGAAAGGTAAATTGGTAATGGACAACACAAATAAATGTTCCCTTAGAGTTTACCATAAAAAACAATTGAATACGCTTACTTATAACTCAAGCCAACTCATCTTTGCCTCAAGCGCCAACTGCTGTTTCTTGGAAATACTATGTAGGACCCATCTCACCGAACAATCTCATATTACAAATTACATATAATTGAATTCTAAGCGAAAAGTTGACATTTACTATGAAATCAACTAGCAAGTAATGACTAGACATAAGGCTTAAAATAGCATTGGCGGTTATGACAAAGGGAATTATATATACACATGCCCATTGTATTGAATAAGTGAACTAAGGACAATGAAATGAAACATATTATCAATCATGATTACTAAAGCTGGAGCTCGTCAAGAACAGTTCATGTGTAAATTTTTACCCGCTTGCTATTCTAAATAGTGTCTGCAGGCGTGCACCTGCAATAATAACATTGTCTTAGGAATAAGAATAACCAAAGCACAAATTACCACCTTGTAGTAGAGTACGAATAAACGGATGGTTTATGAAGATAACGACATTCGATGCACCCACTCGCGTCCAAGCAAAGCAAACCAGAGATCCCCAAGAGCAGGAGTTCCAACCCTTCAGATGGTTATAGGATCGGCAGTTGGGAGGTAGAAAATGCGTGCCGGGTTCTGCGAAGGGGATGAAGGGCAGGGTCGGACGAAGGGGAAGATAATGGAATCGAGAAGGTGGATGAGAGGGATATGATGAGAAATAGACAAAGGGAGACAGAGAGGGAGATAATGCGGAGAAAAGGGAAGGGGTGAGACAGAGAGAGAGAGATGTTGAGTGTCAGGGGCATGAAATATTCACTTAAAAGTGCGAGGGTCTGAATAACCCATGCCATTGTTTTCTTTGCTCGTTTTGCGGGGATACGGGTGTCTTACTGCGGTGCCACATGGCAACTGTCTGTCGAGAGAGGTGGCGATGACAGACGTTGTGAGGAGGGAGGGGGGGGGTTGGTTTGGGTTGGGAGGTGCGAGGAGAGCGCCTTCTGTGTGTTTGCGTGTGTTGGAGTATTAGTGATTTCCCATGAATAACTTCGGAAGGGGCGAATAATAGATTGATGGTCTTCGTTAATGGTTGATACAACATGACTAGCTCATCGTCCCGGTCATTAGCGGAGGATTATAGTTGGGATCTGCGTGCTTTCCCTAACGCTTGGAAAATTTTCGACACTGGAAGTAATAATGGCGGCCCATTAATTATTGCAGAGTAAGCAGTGGTGCGAAAAGCTTTGGTGACTTAGCGGATAAGGTTAATAACGCGTTCTTATTTTCGCTATGTTTATAAAAACAAGATTTTGTAGGAAACGAGATAACAGAGTTTTTTTAATGTGAGGATAAATACAAAGTTAAAAAATCGGTACAACATACAGTGTACAAACCTTTTCATATACTAATGCGTCTCGTCGTTTAGTTATCTTTAGAAAATGAAAATCGTATGAGCCTGTTTTTAGAAAATCAATTTTTGTTCAAGTTGCCTATAATAAACTAGCCTTATATTCATTTTTTTTGAGAAATATGAAATACCTAGTATTATTGTAGATGTATACTTAAGTAACTGTACGAAATTTGATCAAAATCGTTAAAGTCGTTTTTGAGAAAATCGAATTATTGTTAAAGCTGCCTAGAATAAACTAGCCTTATATTCATTTCTTGAGAAATATGAACTATACATTATTATTGACGACGTCAACTCAAGTAACTGTACGAAATTTGATCAAAATCGTTACAGCCGTTTTCGAGAAAATCGGATTGTTGTTAAAAATGCGTAGAATAAACTACTCCTAATTATTGACCAATGTCAACCATATCTTTGTATACTCTGCTCAGTATGATAAAATACCCAAATACGAGATTTCATTCATATTCGTTCTACGCCTAGGCTCCAGAGCCAGTAACAGCAGACAGACAGACCACTTTTTCGGATTCAGCGACACCTAAAACGTGTTTTTTCGTAAAAATCTCGAAGTCAAATTTTTTCGCGAAAACAATACTTTCTCGATACTTCGTATGAGTAAGTAAAAAGCGGAGGATATAACTTAGGAAACGTATCCAAGGCAATAACGTCCAGCAAAATTTTAATTTAGACAGTTTGTATGGACACTCGACTGAAAATTTTTATGAAAGTTTTCATTGATCACGAGTTAGTGTCATAATAATACTCCAAACACGAATTACGATAGGATTTTTGTGATAAGAGAAATACTATGCGGGAACTTCGTTTAAATTTAACCCATGATTAACGCATGATTTTTAATCATTTGCTCAGTTTTGCTATAACCCAACAAACACGCATATGTGAGCGAATGTTTTGGTTATATATATATATGAAAAAGAATTTGTAAATCATAGTAAATTAGACGGATCGCTCAACTGCTGAGGAAATACGTTTTTGTGTCGGGACGGATTAATGTGATTTAAGAGCATTCAAAGGCATTAAAGCAGATAGATTTTCCGACCACATTTTACTTTTTCCTATATGCTACAGAGCAAACGTATCAATAACATGAATTAAATATACGAATCATAAATCTGAACTCAGAATTTTGATACAGGATAACGCGCTTTTGCATTTCAATAAACAAGGAAACAAAAAATAGTATTTATTGCCAAAGGTAAAACATACCAGAATTAACTTTTCCTGTAGTTCGGTAACTAAATCCGGTCGATACGGAGTAAACGAACCTTTGATAGCAACAAACACTAATATTTTGCCAAATTTTAATCAAACAACTCTAAAATACGTGCTTTGAACTTTTGAAAAAGCATTTTTAAGGGAATATTAAAATCTACAAAGTTCCGACATTTTGAGCGAGGTAATTTCCTTGTAATTTTTATAAAATCGTCGAATTTTGCGAATTCTGGAACGAAGCTTGATCAACAACTTACAACGGACAAGCATCCCTGAATTTGTTTTGTTTCAACCATTCATCTCCCTGTCTGGCAGCGGCGCGGCACTTATTAAGCCCCGCACGCCTGGAGTATACGTTTATAAAACACCGTTTCTAGGAGGCCAACGACTGAATTCCCGCTCTACTCGTACGTAAATACTGACTGGGCCGTATCACTTATTTATTTTACCCGCCGCGTGCCTTTACCTTCGCGTTGGAAGATGCAATGCCGCAACATGCTCGGAATAACTCGGTGATTTTCGGACTTAAACCAAAGTCTTCTCGCTTTCCCTCCTTCCCTCCCCTCCTTCCCTCCCCCTCCTCTCATCCCCCTACTTCCCTCCCCCTACCTCCAAAACTCTTTTCTCCGCTACCTGCGGCGTGGAATCTGAAGTCGCATGGCGCGTAAATATCGACGAAAAAGTAATACGAAGACCGTATCTTTTGAGGAAAACCTGCGTCGCTGATAAAGCATCAGTTTTCTTTTAGAGGCGTGCAAGGTTTTCGTTATTTTTTTTTTGTTTGTTTGTTCTTCTAGAGCGATTACTTTTTTGCGATAACCCTGTCAGTGTTCTACTTGGAGGTGGACTCATTTGCGACATTATTGTTCTTGATGTTGGAATACGAATAAAATCTCGGAAAATACACAAATGTTCGTTTTGTTGTTGGAGTATGATAATCCTTCAAAGCGAATTTCGTGGATCTTGAAATAGAAAACTATACAACTGTTCCAAACTTCGGATTTACTTGCTTTTCATTCTTTTGTTCGTAATATCCAACCATGCCAACGACAAATGCACAATGAGTTTGCTTAATTTAAGTTTATCGTGTCGTAAATGCTAAATTGGAAACTGGGAGATATCGCCCAACTGTATAAAATAAATAACTTTATAGCAGTAATCTCAGCAGTAGATTAAAATTATAGGGTGAGTTATAGTTAAAATTCATGATATACAAGGAACTGAACTCACACAAAATAAGCACATTATTAACATATACGATATTATATTCTCACTATATAATTACAATGGTTTTAACCCAGAATGCAATAAGAATAATGCAAATAACTTCTGCGGACAAAAAGCAGACGCGCATTTCATCTACAAATTAAATTGGAAATAAGAATAAAAAAAGAAGAACCGCCAATGAGGATGGTGACATTTTAGCTCAAACACGCTTTTGGTTTACCAAATTGTTTTTTTTAATTCAGCAATACAAATGCTCAAATATAAAAATTTGTCGTCGTGACAATTTTAAAAGAATAGTTATCGATTTTGTGCCAGAATTATTGCAATATACTTCATTAAACAAACAAAGTTTAAATGGAATATTTTACACCAAAGAGATTATTAATCAAAATAGCATCAGATAAGTAAAAGCAAGCATATTTCACAGCAAGAAATTTGAAATTATTTTGCAAGGCAAAAATGGTACCCACGAAATATTTCGAAGTAAATTATCGTAATTTTTCAATCACTCTGCTTTTTATCAATTTTATATCGATTTCCGGTAACTTTATTAGTTCCTTTTGTGTAAGCACAGCTGGAGTAGGTTTATAAAGATTCCCCAAGCTCTCCGAGTATTTCATGCGAGTAGGTTTCTTTCTCCTCTGGAAGATGCCTCCTTTTTATGTCGCAATAAAAAAAAGAAACCCACTTACAAAATAGGTGCCATTACCGAGGAAATGCCTTAAGAGCGCTGTGCAAGGAGACACAGAATCGCGATGAGAAATATTCCCCGATGCAATCTCCGAAAACCTTCCCTGACTACGCATTCGAAGTACCTATTTTCGAAGCGTCTTCCATACGATTTTTGGACGGAAAATGAACACGTATTCCCGAAGTTCATTTCCCATTTTTTCCTCAATCTTCCTTTCACCCTGTCCTCTCTCCTCCACCCCTTAAATAAAAAGAATAAACCATTTCAGCTACCAAACACCCCTTTTTTGCCCCCTCCGCTGCACCCCACGCCCGGCAAACCATCCCTCGCGAAACGCAAATTTCATGGATCATTTTCTTCTCATATTTTCCGGATTCCCCCGCGAATGCGAGGAATATACAAGGGAAGGAGGGTAGGTCATGTTTTTTTTTTAAGGTTTGGGGAGGAAGGAGGAGATGGTATCAAATCCGATTCTTATTGTCGAACTTATTTCACGCCTTCCTGGTCGCGAGGAACCGTGATTCGAAAACGAGTCGGAAACTGATTCGGAGAGAATCCGGAGAAAAAAATACAATAAAATGATGACAATTCCCATCATCCCTTGCTTGTCAAAAGTGTTTTGTTCCGTTCTACCCTTTCGCAGTATATGAAGAAAGCGGTTCTTCTGTTCCCAAAGTCCTGCGTTCCTTTAAAAAACCGCGGGGAAAAGGTATCTCCCATATTCTCTCTGGGCCCCAAGAGAGAAAGGGAGAGAGAGAGAGAGAGGAAGAGGCGAAAGGAGAGACAGAGAGAGAGAGAGGATAAAGAAGAGAGAGTGAAGAGCGGGGTAAGAGCACAGTCGTTTCAGCGAATGCGAGCATGGCGCCCCTGGCGGCTGGTAGGGGAAAGACGATCCCCCTGGAGGCGGGCAGGAGAAGGATACACTCCCTCCCATACTTGATTTGCATATGAATGGGAGCAAAACCTAGGAAGCTACCCCGCAAAAGCTTTTCTCCCTCTTCTCTTCCAGCACGCATATGTATTCCGGCCTTGTTCTTCTCCGCGGTCCTCCTCCTCTTCCTGGGGCCGCGGCCGGAAACCAGTACACACACATACAGTGTTGGTCGTATTGGTTGGTAGGGTGGGGAGGAATTCGCGAAAAAAAAAAACGAAACGATACAAAATAAGAAAGAATTTTGAAGTAAATTAGATTGCGTTGAATGAGAGAGAGAGAGAGAGGCGAAGGAGAAAAAAATAAGCGAAACTATCCCTGTGAGAGAGAGAGACGGAATTAAGACCGGAGGGAAGAGAAGGGGATTTTAAAATGTGGGACTTGGTCTTATGCTGAGTGGTTAATTCGGTGAATAAATAGGGGGAGCTAGTTTCGCTATCTCCCTCTTTTGCTCTCCCCTTCTGTAGTTGGGAGTTAAGAGTTTTTAAGGGTTTCAGCAAAGAGAGCCCGGATGAAACGGGTGGGAAAAGGGACTCGGGCCGTGTTTTGAGTGGGAATGGGAAGAAAAAGAGACAATGTCTAGATTAAACAATGGATAAAACGTCTTCATTAAGCGTATCTCTGTCTCTTTCTCCGACTGTTTTGAAAGCTCCCTTTTGGATGTTTTTCCCAGCTCTCTGCGTGTTTGCGAGCGAGTGTGTGCATGTGCTAGCCCGTTCACGCAACGCGGTTTCCGAGACCGAACAAGGAGAAAATAAACCATTGTCCTGGAAGGGCGTAAATATTTGGTGTGAGGAATTGAGGATAAAGAAACATAAGCGTCTGCATTGTTGACCGGAAAACACGCCGCGAAGTCCGACTTCCAATTAAGCCCAACGCGGTGTTGCCAGTTCCTTGTCGCCGGCGTCGAAAACGCCCTCCTCAACGCCCGCAAAGGCATGATGCATATTACCGCCAGTATTTTAGTTTCTCATTTTGTTTTACGAAGAAAATGAGCAGCGCTGTTAAGGGGATGAAATAAAATCGAGGACGGAGATATTCGATACTTATTGGTGAAAGTTGTGGCAGAGAACTTTTATCGGAAAAATAGGGTGTTCTTTTGGGATTCACCCATCCAGTTTCATCAATTTTATAAATTTTTATCGTTTTAAAACAGTGCTGGCAAACGAAAAAAAATCGATTCGTTGCGTTTTTCTTTACGGCCAAAAAAGCAATTTCGTTGTTCGTTACGATAAAATCTACATTTCGTTACGTTTAACGTTATAACGAAATAATTGCTTATGAGTACTTTTTATTTTATATTTATACCTCGTAAGTTTAAGTTTTTCATTTAGAATTATAGTTTTAAAAATTTTCTAAACATATGTTGCGGATAAGGAACATTTTTAAGTTTTCTAAGGAGTCGCAACAGATTTCGTTATTTTTTCTGACCATGCATACAAATTAGGATTTTTATATCCAACATTTAATAATTAAGGTTAATTGCCTTAACCCACATTAAGTACAAAAATAATGTAATAATTATAATAAAATACTGCAATGCTCATGTTGCAACGTAGAATTTTTTATAAGTAACTCGGAAAGTACACCGACTGTACCAATTTTAATTGTTGCAACAGACCTAAAATTCGACGAAAACAAAGAAAATTGTCGAAATTTCAAGTTTTCCTCTCTGGGGTTTATTTTTGATAGCTTTCTTCCTTCTCTTATACGTATAAGAATCACATGTAAATCATCCATGAGTTTACAATATTGCATTTAATAACATTTTAGATATTAACAAAAGGATTGTTTTATTAAGTACATATATGAAAGAAGCGAAAGAGAAATGTGCATAGTTTGATAAAGTTTTAATCCACTGTTAATAACCATGAATATAGGTAATTTTTCAGGTAAAACACAAAAATATGGAACCTTTACCCAATGTGAGCAGGGCCAGTTTCAGGCGTAAACGACGTAGGCGGTCGCTTACAGGCGCCACTTCAGAGGGGATTTCGGATTTTGACATTTTCATTTTTTCCAAAGGTGTATTGCACAGAACTTCAAAACACCGCGAAAAACTATATTTTACGCCATGATAGGTCATTTACATTCAGGGTTGGTTCAAGGTGTAAGAGACATAAACCTACCATTTACAGGTGTCACTTTATGCGTTCTAAATCTTTCAAGAAGTTTTAGCTTAGAGCGTGATCGGCGCTGAGTTAGTGATTCCCATCCTGTCCTGTATCAAGCCTGTAACACTTTTGTTTCTTTCGTAACAATTTCTGACGAATCTAGCGGCTTTTCGCTGCACTCTTTCTAACTCTGAGATTGATCCTTTCTCGTACGGATCCCATATGTTCAACGCGTACTCTAATAGCGGTCTTACTAACGAGAAGTAACATGTCTCTGTCTTTTTCCTCACTTTTACCTACTTTGCGTTTGATGAATCCTAGTTTCTGTTTAGCCTTCCCGCATATATTTCGTATGTGCATATCCCGTGAGAGGTTGCTTGTTAAAGTAACGCCTAATTGTAAGCATTTATCTTGGCAATGGGCTCCCATTTGCGGCGTGAAACGAAAAGAAAACATTGGATGAGAATTGGTGAACATAACATGCACAAGTGTTAGTTATTAGTGTGTTAAAGCTAATTAACTAACAAGAACAAAATCAGAATTATGCGTTTAAGTTTCCCTAAATATTATTTCCAAACATGCCTAACATGAAAACAATTCGCGCCTAGAATACACGAAATACGAAATTTACTGACGCATAAAGATGTTCTGTTGCGTCGGCCTTACACTGATGTTATTCTAACAAGGGGAGGCTCACCTCTTCGGGTGACGGATTTCCTTAAAAATTGGTAGGTAGCCCTCAACTCCACAACTGCGAATAACCCCCCTTTTGGGCGTATATATCCAGAAAGTTAGCAAAGAAATGGATTTATAATTTTAGATTTCGTGGTTAACACGGGATATACCTATTTTGCGGCAGCGAATTATATATTGTAGTGGTGGCTCAGCGGTTACGTGGTGACCTACCGTTACGAAGGTAGTGGGTTCGATCCCAAGGCGGTTATTTTTTTCTGACTTATGTTGTGATTTTCTGTTTATTTTTTTATAAATTTTTAATCCACTTTTGCATAATTTCGTTTTTTTGGGACTTTTTTCTAATTTCTTTTTCCTTCTTTCTTTGATTTTCATTTTATCCTCTACCGTTTTAACAATACTATTTATTCTGTAGCATTTTCTCCTTTGCAATGACTTGGGTGGAATGAATCATAAAAAACAATGGAAAAAAACGTTATCCAAGTATGACTCGTACGTGCTTGAGTGCATTTTACCTGACATGGGTGAAAAGGTTCAAAATAAATCATAACATTCCTTGATTCACCACCTATTGTCTTCGCATGTTTTTAAACCGATGATTCGGTGCGCGTGGTATGCATCACGGCTAACCAAAAACGGACATTTTTTGCAGCGTTAACCAAGTTATATTTCCTGAAGAGGTGATGAAGAGCAAGTGCTTCGGTGGAGAGCAGTGCTTTGCGAGGTGCCCTCGTTGTAAAAGAAACAGTTGTTTCCATTGTTTTTATGATTCATTCCACCCAAGTCATTGCAAAGAAGAAAATGCTACAGAATAAATAGTATTGTTAAAACGGTAGAGAATAAAATGAAAACCAAAAAAATCGGTACAAACTTTCTCATATATTGGTACTAATGCGTCAGTTATCTTTAGAAAATGAAAATCGTATGAGCCTGTTTTTCGAAAATCCAATTTTTGTTAAAGTTGCCCAAGAATAAACTAGTCTTATATTCATTCACTGAGAAAAATGAAACACCTAGTATTATTGTAGATGTATACTTAAGTAACTGTACGAAATTTGATCAAAAACGTTATAGCCGTTTTTGAGAAAATCGAATTATTGTTAAAGTTGCCTAGAATAAACTAGCCTTATATTCATTTTTTGAGAAATACGAACTATACAGTATTATTGAAGACGTAAACTCAAGTAACAGTACGAAATTTGATCAAAATCGTTACAGCCGTTTTCGAGAAAATCGGATTGTTGTTAAAAATTAGTAGAATAAACTACTCTTAATTAATGAGCAGTGTCAACCATTTCTATGTATAGTCTGCTCAGTATGATAAAATACCCAAGTACGAGATTTCATTCATATTCGTTCTACCGTCTAGGCCCCAGAGCTAGTAACAGACAGAAAGCCGGCATTGCGAAAACCACTTTTTCGGATTCAGCGACACCTAAAACGTGTATTTCCGTAAAAATCTCGAGGTCGAATTTTTTCGCGAAAACAATACTTTCTCGATACTTCGTATGAGAAAGTAAAAAGAAATTCGAAAAAAGGCCCAAAAAAACGAAATTATAAAAAAGTGGATTAAAAATTTATAAAACATCAGCATTTATAAAAAAAGCACTGAAAAAATAAAAAAAGCACACCATAATAAGTCAGAAAATAATAACAACGCCCTTGAGATCGAACCCACGACCTTCATAACGGCAAGTCATCACGTAACCGCTGCGCCACCACTGCAATTTTAATCCCTACCGCAAAATAGTTATATACCATGTTAACCACGAATTCGAAAGTTATAAATCCATTTTGTTGCTAACTTTCTGGATATATACGCCCAAAAGGGGGGTTATTCGTGGTTGTGGAGTTGAGGGCTACCTACCTACCAATTTTTAAGGAAATCCGTCACCCGAAGAGGTGAGCCTCCCCTTGTAAGTTAGTTAAAGCGTTAGTTAAAAGTTAGCGGTGATAGAAATTTTCTTCTACCTTTCGCTGGGGCCGGAGCATCGTCCGTCGTCCATCGGCGGGAGTGCCATCTGCGTCGATTAATTACTGACCTCAGGGAAAATTCATTCCATCGGCGAATCCTTTGGACGCTCATCAGTCTCCAGGCGTCGACGCACGACATCTCCGATGCGAATTGCAGTCTCTCCGAAGACTTGATTTGGCATTGAAAAAACACTACACACTAACTGTTCGTTCTTTGGTTCACAGTTTTTCACTTTTGAATACACACTAAATAAAAAAATACTGGTTTTCGCAACACTCCCGAATTACAAGGCGCACAATAGTAGAATTCTCTTACTTCTTCGCGTTTAAGTTTTTTTTCTGATCACGTAGTTAACCACGAAGCACTTCTCAAAAAATTTTCTACCCAACTCTTATTCTTTTCAGCCACACTCAGCAACCCTCGCTGCTTTCCATCTGGAAATACAAGAGGCCAAAAGTTATATATTACAAAATTTTTGGGTTAACAGTTACTTACAGAGATCATAATGTTGCATTTAAAATACGTAAGAATTTAATATGCGATTTCTTCAGGTACAATCAATAGAATTAATTTTTTTCTTTTTGGTGCGTTTTAAAAAAATGCGCTTATAGTTTCACTTTGGCGTCTGTCTGCCTGTCTGTAATGTTTCGATGTGAAAGCAGACCGCACGGGGCCCTGTGCAGCCGCACAGATGGCACTTGCCTCAAGCCGGCCCTGATTATTGATTTCTTTTAATTTCGTTCTTCATCATGAAATGAATATATTTGTAAAAATATAATAATAATAGGCGATAAACATCGAGTTAATGATTCACGGATAACGTGATCATAAAAATATTTAACTAAGTTGCCATATACCGCACAGCTAATGATTGAAATTCTGACACACCTGCTCGCTAGTAAATTCAGTCTTGTATCCCTATTCTGCTAAATCACAAAATTTATAACCTCGAGGTTATGTGGCTTCCATAACTAACTTTCAATGTACGCAAAGACGACCTCAACTCCACTATCTCCTTTGTCAAGTCGCCAAGGGATATTTATTAATTAGTATTTAATGGAATATAAAAAGATTCTATCGCTGTGTGTTTAATGTAAATTTGCGCTTATTTCCCACGAAAATTTAATGTATAGGTGGTTTAGATTAAGCAAAAATATGTCACTATAAACAATTCCCTACTGTTTCAATGTTTGCAAATAAATCCACACGTGTTGTAACGTGCGTTAAAACTTTTTACTGCTGCTCTCCTTTCTAAATTACAGTGAGTGCAAGAGTTTACTAAACAGTTAAACAACATTTAGCAAGTGAATGTTAAATCAGCTGTTCCCAATTTCATTATCATATCTGGGAGTCACTCTACGATCAATAATCGTCGTACAATTATGATTGAGCAACATAAATTTTACGAGACAAGACTTCCTCTAATGATTCAAAGCTACTGGGAAAAATTTGTTAAAAATAGGAATATTGTATTAAAATGTTGAAATTTCCACTGTTAGAAATTGTAACACCATTAGGCGTAATGCAAAAGAAACAGCGAATTATACTGGATAAAAGAGTCATTTAAAACAACTTACAAACATACGAACATTTGTTTTAAAAATTGGAAGCTGGTGAACCAATAGATACGTTTTTCACCTATGGAAATTAAAACATTTCATTCATCAGGAATAATTTCATCTATTAAGAACATGATACCGTGATAAGAAAGGCTATTCCTGCTTGACTGGCTTTCCCTAAAACAGATTTTCTTTGTCATTAGAAGAGTATTTGAAGATTCGAAATTTAGCATCACAGATATAAGTGGATTGATCAAATTTTGAACATGCATGCCATAGACGTGTTCGTTATCACCTCAACTGAACGTGGAGTGGGAGAAATAATCAGATGTGGTTGCACTCGTAACTCCGAAAAAGGAATCACTAGAATTCCTAACAGGGGCGAACTGTGTCGTGGGAGGGTTAAACTTACAAAATTACAGTTGTAGAGTTAGCTTCTCTATATAGTTTGAGTAAAAGTGAATGAAAAATTTATAAGAGAAAATATTTAAATTAAAAAAGTCTCCCAAAGTTAGACAAACAAAACATTTGCGAAGATTAGTATATAATATATAAATATAAAAGCGTAGAAATTAAATAATAAATGGTAATTAACTGTGCTGAAAGTAAAATCAAATTAAGCAGTCGCAGAAAATATGTGCAACCGGATTATTATTGGGTAAAAGAGTCCAACCTTTATTAGTTTGAAGGGATAAAAATTTAAATAAAGCATCAGATTTAAAATTCGCAAACATTAGTCAATTATACAACACTGTTAGAGGGTTTCTACGCATTTCAGTCCCATGAATGGGAAAAAGTTCGTCACCAGAACTCTTGCTTATCTCACGAACCGAGCTTGAAATGACCCTGTGAAGAAGAGTGACGAGAATTTCAGAATTCTGCGTAGCAGCAGAATGATATAAAGTTTCCTTTGGATGGAACTTCTCAATTGAGGCATGCATGTTCACTTCAATGCTATTAATTACACGAAATTTATGAAATCCCGGTTCATCCTTTGGAATCATGAAGATTGCTATCGAACTGCAACCGGCACTCGAGATTTTTAAAAATAATAAAAATCGAACAAATATTTTCTCACGCTATAGCATAGGGTACGAAACAATATCAAAGCCGTTATTTGACAATTAACATGAAAAATCGGAACCGCGAGGAAATAGGAACCTTTGTAAAGTATTTTTTATTTTAACGCGACGCACAGCACTCAAGTGGCACAAGGCTTGAAATCGTACATAAACCAAAACTGCTGGGATTAATGTCCCCAATCGTTTCTTCTTTAAAAATAGCTACCAATGGGCCGCCATGTTTGAAAAGACTTAACAAATCCAACTTTAATAAATGAAAGTTTGTTACCTTTTCTGAGACTGTGTGATATCTCCGCATGCAGCAGAAGTTCCTCTCGAGAAGAACAACAAGCCGTGCACTTCACCATAGTAGTAGAATGGCCACGATGTATGGCAAGATGAACTGCAACGAAGCGGATATCTTTAAACAATATCACGTAAATTCAGATTCTAAAACGTTTTCAATTCGCATTGCAATAAAAGAAATAAATTACCAATTTAAATGTGACACGGTATTTCACTAGTCATCTACTTCCGATTCACTGGCGAGCACACCAAAAACTTAAGTAGTGCTAACGGAAAACCGGTAGAGGTCGCTAGTTCTTCCTTAAAAGGAGGGGAATGGTAGGTGGGGGGAGGGGAGGGGTGAGGTTCGAGAATGTAAATGGGATTGGTAAAAGACAGTACCTCTTCTCCGCGAAGGGCTGTAAAATTGGTCTATTTCGATGGGTACGCCGGAGGTTAGGTTCCGTACAAGTCATTCAGGGAAAGGAACACGACGCCCGTTAAACGATGCTTTGTGAGGTGGAGTGAGTGAAGGTTCTGAAGGAGCAGATAAGAGGTTCGGAAACCACATCGGCATGGGAAAGATTAGGTCAGCGAAGCCGAGTCCCGGAGTGGAGTTGGAGTCGAAGAAGGGGCTGAACTATTGTACCAATGCAAGGGTTAAGTTGTGACCTTCGGTAAAGTAGCCAACTTGGAGAACGGTTGTGTTACGGAGGATAGGATGACGGGGAATTGAAACGCATAAAGTTTTGTGCTGATGTGATTATGCAAATAATTCGTTTTTTATTTAAGCAAACAATAATATCATTATTTTTGTAAATTGGTTTTGGTAGAACTTGCTTTCGGAAAACTCGCATTCGAAAAACTCGCATTCGAAAAACTCGCATTCGAAAAACTTGTCTTTCGAAAAACTTGCTTTCGATAAACTCGCTTTAGAAAAACTTGTCGGCTACCCTGGAAAAAAACGCCATCGCCATCATGGAACATTTTTCTGATTCGCCATTAGGATCGATTACATGAATAACCACGATGTTTCCTCGTAGCATCATTACATTTTCGCAAGTTTGACGAGTCGATTTCTACCTCCTACCGAAAATCTATGTCGACCTCCCCCTCGTCCAATGTCTACATGCGTCTTTTTTTCTGTTGGTTAATGGCGTGGAAAAAGTTCACTTGTTGGAATTATCACATTTATATATGTCCCGCTTTGTGTCGCATCCTGGCGTAGCGCGTCCAATGGATGGAAAATAGGGATATATCTATATATAGAGAGAGAGAGAGAGAGAGAAAGAGAGAGCGAGCAAGCAAGCTCGTTTTTAAGCTCGGGCGCATTCGTCACTCTATCGCCGCAATTAACCGGCTTTCCTCGACACCCGGTAAAATGCAGACGTGAAAAGAAGCGCGTCTCTCTCTGCACTGATATTGACGCCTCTTCCATCCGACAGCGAGGGGAAAGTAATAAAATTGCTCTTCGCATCACAATTGAGGCGGAGGAGAGTTCTGATGGAGAGAGCGAGTTATAGAAAGATGCATGTAAATTATAATAAACGGCGCGAATCGGCAATTTTAGCCTTATGTTAAGCGCGCTTCTATTCCGTCAAATGGCTGATTGATGCGCAGCTTTTATCTCAAACTAAAGCGTTCGTGGTATAACTCCGTCTATCTAGCTTTTACCACGCTCAAAAAAGTGTTTCAGAAAGAAATATGCTAAGAAAATAGCATGTTCTTCTCAGTAAAACATAAAAAGATTTAACATGGTTACAAATTTTTGGAAGATATTGAAAATTTAAGCAATATAACTGCCAGTTTTATCGATTAAGAATTTAAAAATATGTTGTATAAGAGCTTCCTAAAATAGAGTAGTAAAAGGTTTTTTCTAAGTACATTAAACATGAGTACCTATTGCAATTTAGGCTTATAATAGCTACCTTCAAGATGCCTTATTTTTACCAAAAGAATACTTTAATACGGGTGTGAATTTGATTGATGTATCTCGGAAGCGCCGCAGGTTATCGTATTATTTTATGCCCTTCAAGAAAGACAATTGTAACAAAGGATTAATGACATGTGGATTTCATTCATCTCCTTCCAACTTACTGAAGTTAACGCTCCTTCGCAAATTCAAAAAAATTGCAGAGTTTTAAAGCAAATATGAATAAAATGGCCAAGGGGCATAAGAAACGACACGTGCATCAACTCAGCGAGGAAATAAAATATTCTAAGAAAAACATATTGGTCGACAGATAGATATAAGGTTTCAAGAAGAGCGAAATTTTCGGAATCAGAAAAAACTATTGGAAACCCGTTGAGAGGAGGCACGGTAGGAAGAGAAGAGAGGGAGAAAGAAAAAATTCTCGGGAGGCTTCTTAGTAAAGTATTGAACGCAAGAATTAAGGAAACAGGAGAAGAGAATGCGAAACTGGTCCCTCCTTCCCTAATTTTGCCACATTCCCCCCTCTATCTTTCCATCACTCACTCTCATCTTCTCTGACAATCCCTCGATCATTCTCTGCAATTCCCCTATATCTCTCTCTCTTCCTCTCCATTGTGAGTGGAGGCGAAGGGTTTTGGCGGGTATGAAAGTGAATAGGAACGTGTTTGAGAGAGGGAGCTATATATGGAGAAAGATAGAGGGAAAGAGAGAGAGAGAGAGAGAGAGAGAGAAAGATAGGAAGGTTCGTTAATGGGGTAGAAGTGGGGAGCGGTAATGAGGCAACGCCAGCCGCCGCCCGCCACGTTAATTACGAACGCCATACACGTTGGTCGGCTGTGACGGCGGCGATGATAGCTGCTGCTAGGGTAATAATTGTTACTCTTCGTTAGTCGATGGTGTCGCCTCCTGGAAAAAGGGGTAGATAGGGAGAGAGGAAAGAGGTGTTGGACGCTGAGGGAGGGATGTGACGTCAGGGCAAGTTTTTTTTTTTTCAGGCTCCGCTTTAATTTTTCAGAGTTGAACTCGCAGTTTTTTACTCTTATAACCTACGTCCATTTTTATTGAGTTTGCTGATAGGGCGTTACGCTATTATGGAAAATAGATGCGAGTTTTTTTCTGACGAGTGATTTGCGATATTGTCGTAAATCGCGCGGCTGGAGCTTATCGGGAATTTATTTAGGTTCCATTATAAAAATCGACGAAAATGATGCGGTATCTTGCGTGCGAACTATTTATATGTAGGGAAAAAAATCACTTCTATGGCGAAATCTCACTTTATCGATATTGAGGCTTTATGTTTTGACAAACCAAACAAAATAGCGATTCGAAAAACAGTAAAAACTTCATTTTAAATGATAATTCGGAATTCTAGCGTTGATTAATTATTCTATGGGAAATAATTACGGAATAGCGTCCTAATGAATTTTATTTGAATATTTATCGTTAATCTATGCCGGTCTTTGTATTCTTAACACGTTTGCAAATGAACGAATGATTTCATGCGATTATAAATTTTTCTTTGAGGTTTATGTATGACAAATTAAAATATGAAAACTATAATATTCGAGACTATGGTATTCCTGCAGGCCTTTTAAAAATGCTTAAAAATACGGTCATATTGATTTCGTGGCATTGTTACGTATTTATCGCGCGATATTACTCGTGACCTCGCGTGGAATGAAAAAATTCTCTTTCTCTAAAGCAACGGTACGCGAATTTCCAATCCCGTTTACCAAAGTCCTCCGTCGATTTTTTTTATTCATCTCACCGCGATGAATAGCAACGATTCTCAGAAAACTAACACACCCAATTGCTTCGAGGAAGAATACCCGAGTAAAACCGTTTCAAATTCGAGCAACCTGAAATTGGAATGTAAAATAAGCCGAGATTGCTGTCATTTGCAACGAGCCAGCCATTTTGTTCCGAATACCGCATTATTTTGTTTCTGCTCCGAGATTACTATCCATTTTTTAATTCCGAAGCAATATAATTTACGACTTGGTCGAAATCCAAAAAAGCGGAGTCTAAATTATGACTTTATTGCTCCTCCATGAAACGAATGAACAAAATCAACAACGTAATGTGGAACGAGTGCGCTGTAAAAGTGGGTATTTATAAAAAAATTTCGGCTCCGGGGAAAAATGCCACGCAATTCAGGGTATCGTTCTTTTTTTTATCTTGTGGCGGAGAGATTGTTAAAAACCGAAATTGGGCACAGATTCTGTCCTCAGATATTACTTTGATTAAAAAAAAGACATCGAGACTTTTACGGAGGGAATAAGCTTTAATGATAAAACGAGATAAAAATGAACACGTATAAAGTAATTAAAATATCAAATATGACCCTTCGCGTAAAAGAGATCAATTTCCACAATTTCAAAGATCTGTTTTATCGGTTTTGCCTCTCAATAAAATTTCAACTTTTTTGCAAGAAATCCTTTCACCGCTTAATTTTTTTATCCGTATTTGTTTTCCTGAACCTTCCTAGAAGAATGTACCGGAAAAATATATTATCTTTTCAGTTAGAAAGAGTGCCCATCCTTAATTCTCTGTAACGATAATTCCTTTATAGTCAACACTATGGCTTCAGACATGATATATAATCATATCTACTATAGTTTCTCTCACTGAACATTCCCGAGAATAAACTAATTCTAAATTCAAATACATCAGCTGATATAACGTGTGGTATAACCAGAAAATTATTTTCACCACAGTATATCTTATACTTGAAGCATATTGAAAAGGCCAAATTTCGTAACAAGTGCAAATTTAAATGATTCCCGTCATAATAAACACTTTTCGTCCTATTACTTATTTTACACATTACTTATTTTAATGTCCGGATTAAGATTGATCGAATCGAAAATTAAATATTCGACATTGCAAGCAAAATACCTACTTTATTTTTAACTATAGAGAATATATATAATTCGAAGTTACACAAGTGCTCACTCGGGTTATGAAAGCGGTCGGATGAGCCCTCCAGAGAAAACAAATTAATTAGTGAAGTCTGAGTGAATTCCTGCGTTGTCGTGGGAACGTGGCCACGCAATCCGTACTTCGTTTGTCCTGATTTTTTTATACTTCGCCGTAATATTCCTGCGACTCTTGTGCAGCAATGTATATACGAGGCTGCAGTATACGGGGGGAATCCGGAATACATTTCGTCTTTTTTATTTCCCCTCCTCCTAACCAAATGCACTCTCCATGTATCCATATAAACTCCTCTCCTATGCCCGTCCTCTCTCCTCATTCCCTATCCTATTAAATGGCGACGCGAGAGGTTGTAAAGATTTTTGCTATCCTTTGTCAGCGTCTTCAAAGGGAGAGGGAGCATCGCTCCACCACAAAACGACCGTGCTCGCTTTGGCTATTAAATGCATTAGCCTAACGCAGTTCTAAGCCTATTAAATTAACTAATATTCGAGATGGGCGTTAATTAAAGTTCTTCCGTAATATACGACCCTGTATAGATTTTGTTCGCATCTTGAACCGACAATAATTAAGAATGAAATATTCATAGCTTAAACAACGCGAGAGGTTGAGTTGCGAAGCTACGTTATTAGATTCCTAAATGTTAAGAAAGAGTTCAAATCGTAGTACTAAATAAAGCCAAATTTGCCAGGGTCATGAATTTATGTCGTCGGTATTAAATAAAAAATCTGTGTATTCGTCGTAAAAACTTTAAGAAGTATTTTTATTGTGTTGTGTTTGCTTAGGAAAATTACTATATCAAAACACCTGACAAAACTATTTTTGTGGAATTACAAATATTTTTAACTTAATTTTCATCAACCAAAAAAGGTTATCACTGTGTTCATCTATGGTTCATAATGATTATAAAAATTTTACATAAATGTTATACTTAATTGTCAATGAAATTGCTCAGTTTCCCTTGTATCTGACGAGGAAATACTTATTAATTTCCCACATTACCTTCACAGCTATTTTCCGTATAATCTATAACCATCACGTTCGTTTTGCTTTAAAAAATTATCCCTTCTATTTCATTTTAATAGCCGCCGATCAATCTCTCCGTTTGATATATCCTTTTGCAGCCGAAAGATATTCCAAAAAAGAAAGAAAGGCGGCGTTTCTCCAAAAAAACCGGCATTCGAAAAAAAAGCAAATGAACTTTTCGTCACAGTTATTTATATTATCCAGAAATCCCATATATATAAACATTCGGGCGGCTTCATTTTTCGATAATTAACGCGGCTTATGGAACGCAAAATAATTTATTATCCAATCATGCTTTAATACTTTGATTTTTCCGACGCGAACGGAAAAATTAAAAAAAAACGACGGCATCTGCTTGATCTCCTATTCATCCCTTTCATTCCCCATTAACATTTGCCATTTCGCCGCACGGATCAGCGTCATTGCCCTCAGGAGTAACATTCCACCACGAGATCCCGCTTTCTGGCCGTGTTTTAATCAGCAAGTAGCTTCCTCTCTCTCTCTCTCTCTCCGCATCCCAGGCAGACCTACCTCTCTCTCTCTCTCTCCCTTTATCTCCTCTCTCATACTCCCCTCTCTCATATTCTCCCCTCGTCTCTCTCTCTCTCTTTCGCCTCCTTTCACTTCACTGCCCATTCACTCATCGTCTCATTCCCTCCCTGCCTATCACTCTGCTCTCTCTCTCTCTCTCTCTCTCTCTATATATATATATATATCGCTCGCTCGCTCGCTATCTCTGTATGCTTCGCCCTGTTTGACCTCCAGCCTTCTCTGTCGCCCACTCATCCAAATCCCTCTCCATAACCTCCTCTATCCTTATTCAGCCTTTATACTGCCGATTTCCCCTTCCAAGTCTTTCTCTCTCTCTCTCATACACCCCCTTCCCTCTCTCCATCTCTTTCCTCCCTTTCTACTTCATCGCATTTCATCTGATTATTTCTCTCTCGCCAATTCTCTCCTTTCTCTGAAAACTTTTCACTTCGCCCGTTTCTCCGAGACCTTATAACCTTCCTGATTATTTATATCCTTTGTCCGTTTCC
The DNA here is from genome assembly GCA_036926305.1 of Uropetala carovei. Lineage (NCBI taxonomy): Eukaryota > Metazoa > Arthropoda > Insecta > Odonata > Petaluridae > Uropetala > Uropetala carovei. The sequence goes on along the minus strand of JAXCHB010000104.1, from coordinate 6,422,512 downwards.
ATCGCTCTTTCTGCTTTTGTTTATTCTTCTTCTTCTTCCCTCTCTTATTCAACCTCGTCCAACCTTCCTAAATCGTTATCTCCGTTTAATGTAATCTCTCTTTTTGTCCATATTCTCTCTTCCCCCGCATTTGAAACATTTCCTACCCGTTTCCGGCTTTTCTTCCTTTCATTTCCTTCTTTGGCTGTAGCTTATTTTTTAATTATCTACTACGCAGAAATGCGATAAGTGGGCTAAGATAAGCGATCATAATATATTTTTTAATTTCTGGTAAACAAAGCGTCTTTAGAGGCAATTGTTTTTTCGAGTCCTTTGCTCGTTACCAAATTGAATTCCGCCAAAATGCTGGAGAGGCTCAAAATGAACTGGAAGCTTATAACACCATTTGAATCGTCCACCGTTTCAATGAATTCATCCATCCTTTGCTCCAACATTAGGTATTGGTCTTTACCCTAATCTAGATATTATTACAATTTCTTATCAGTTTTGCCTTTCGCTACCGTTCATATTACTTGGTCCTTTTACCTATGTAAGATTTGCAAAGTTTGTCGTTATGCATAGAGGATTGTGGTCTAAGCTTAAAGGGTACAATAGGAAGCATTTCCCAATTTTCCATTTAACTGTTAATATAAATCAGGACAACTGCTACCTTTTAACATATCACAAAATTTAATTTTTATGATACTTCAACTAAATGATAATCATGATATATCTGTACAATTTTATAAATAGCGATGCCCACCATAAAGGCTCGATGCCTATAAAAAAAACTTCAGGCCCTTGGCCTTCAATAATAGGTCTGATTATGCATAAATTCTACCGTATACCATTGTTTTTGCATCTATCACAACCTTTGCGTTGTGTATTTTGATGGTCCTCTCTTTTCGGAACATTACACTCGAGATTTTTGCCGACCTCCCGTTCACGTTTCCTAGTTATACTAACGACCACTTTCACTTAAATGCAGCGGCAATGTTATGTTTTAAAAAAAAGGAAAGGGATCACTGCCTTGATTTCTCCAAACAAAAAGTATACCGGGGCACTTTTACTCCCCTTCAACGGTTATATAGCATCGTATCTTCCGTTGTAGGTTGCCATTTTGATCTATTCTTTCCTCTCTCTCTCTGGTCCCATCGGTAAAAGAGATGGGGAGGGAGAGAAATAAAGGTGGGGGGAAGGGGGGGGGGGGGGGGGGGGAAGGGGGGGGGGAAGGAGGGGGGAAGGAGGGGAGAAGAGGGAAAAGGTGAATAGGGCGCGGTGATATTATTCTTTGACCTAAAAAATTCGCCGGAATATTCCATCCCCTCCCCCTCTCTTTTTCCCTCCATATCTTCCCCTCTCCCTTCTCTTATCCCCCGCGGGGATGTGTACACGAAAAAGGGACGCCATGAGAAGGAATCGAGAAAGGGAAAAAAATGAGATACGATGGCCGCGCTCGCTTTGACGGACGGCCTCTCGCGTATTCATAGGGACGGCCCGGAATTCCATACAAAGGTCTAATATGTTTTTGCTCATTTTTTCTCATAACCGCTGAAGTAGCGTGTATCGAGGCGGCGGAAATGGCGGAATACGGGAGGGGGGGGTGAGAGGGGAGTAATGGGGGGAGGGAGGGGGAGGGGTGAGCAAACGGGGGAGAGATGACACGAAGCCGAGTTAAAAGGGTGAAGGTGGAATGGCAGTTACTTCTGAAATAGTCAAAAGAACATACCAGCTAAAAAAAACTTAGATGGAAGGGCGTGTGCTAAACGCGCGGCAAATGAATGTCGTCGATGTTATTTAGTAAGGTTGTGTTAGATGAAATGCTAAAGCTGACTTTTTTTGCGGGACTAAAATGATTCATGGCGGTCGTTATTACTCATAATTTGTATAAATATGGAGTGATAAAAACTCGTGTGAGATAAAATTTTTAAAAAAGGAAGTTTCGTATTTATCATACATTGCGTGACTTTTTTCGGCGAGAGAAATGTTGGAGCATCGCGATGTTCTTTGCATTCGTGTTAAAATACACGAAGGTAAACGTTTACTGCGGCCTTTGTTTAAATTTGAATTTTTACATGATCGAGTGTATATCTGCCGCCACCTATTATGTTTTCATTAGTGTTATCTCAAGACTAAATGATCTTTAAGAATTTTTTCGTTACTTTACAGAATTTCTAATTTTTATTACTTTTCTGGAAATAATTGGTATTGCATATATACATATATACATACATACATACATATATATATATATATATATATATATATATATTAATGATTGAATTATAAAGTCAGAAAATACTTAAAAGAAGGTTTAAAAAATTCCTTGATTACAGGTAATAAATCCAAGAAAATGTCTTTCCTCATAGATTCTCATTTAAACGCAGTAAATTCAGAACGTTACCCCACGTTTACAATGGATACGAAGGTCTTTAAACACAATGTCAAGACCAATATTTCCAGAGAGAGAGAATAAAAAATTTTCCCGTTATGAAAAGAAAGAAATAACAACTAACACAACCCGCCCATCTCTTCGCTGTTATTTTTCCGCCCCGATACGTCAACGGCTCAAAAATAAACGAGTGCCGAGGAGCGGAAATTAATTTCCTCATCTCCAACGCTCGTCCGTCCGCTCGTGACGACGCCCTATAAATAGGGACCATTCTTTTTTATAGCGCCTTCCACCTGCCCCATTTCACATCAATTGCTCTTATTAAACGAAAGCCTTTCTGAGACCGAGAAACCCTCGCCACACGGTCGAAAGGAGACATTTCCTCTCCGGTGTGTAACAGCGAAATTCGCTGTCGTTAAACATCGTTTTTTTCTCGATTGCGGATTTCCAAAGCGATGAACCCACCTCGATGGACGCAGCAGAGATACTCGTGGGAATTCATTCATAGTCAAAGAATACTGGTCGCGAAATTGGTCTTTTGATGCGCCAGTTCATTTCGTGCAAGAATTAAAGAGGGCCTGTTAAACAGTTAGGATTAGTTTATAGTTATCCAGTTTCTAAAGATACGATATTTAATGCTATACGTGTAAACAATACTGTATAATGGCGAACACTTCACGGAAGCAGAAGTCCTATTAATTTTTTAGACGCGTTTCGCTTAAAGCGTGAGCGCCTATTATCGTCGGTCCGTCCGCATGTTCGTTCTCGGCTTCTACCGAACGGATTTTCATGAAATTTGATATTAAGGACTTTCAATCAAATATAATACGAAAATCGCAAAAATGAATCACGTAAGCCAATCAGGGGTACCACTTTACTGGGGACAAAATATTAAATTTTCGTCATATCTCGTAAAATATTGCTCATGTCAAAATATTTTTCAAATAAAGTTGTAGAACTGGTAAAGTAGAGTATTTCCTTTCCTATACATTTTTATCGTAGGAGCAGCCGTTATCTAGAAAAGCAAATGAGAATGTCTTAAATCGAGTTGAAAGAAAATTTATTGCATGGTTACTTCTTCATTGTTGCTATCATAATCAATCTCACAAACAAACGTTTAATTTCCTTACGTGTGCATGTAATATTATTAAATAGGAAGAAAATGAATTATTTATGATGAAGAAAAGAATTTTAAAACGCTATTTCCCTTGCGTACAGGTATATCATTGCTTTCTAATACTTCATTGCTCGAACCGCGCCCATTTGTGATACGTTGTACACTTTCCTAAGTTGTTTTTTTGCCGTTGCTCTCACATTGTTGCGTTTTTTTACGTGAGTCGGCAACGTTCGCAACAGAATACCTAATTGCATAGATCTTTCTACTCATATATTACTGGCGGATTTTTACATTATCTGATGTTCTTATGGTTTCATATACATTTGTACAACAATTTCCTATTCTAAATTTAATAATAATACAGAAATACTGATAATTTAAAAGTTCAGGATTGAGTAGCAAAATTACGAGCGTCATATATTTTGTATTTATTGTTATATTTATGGATTATTTAATTGATATCATTTACAGCATCAAGAAAAGTAGTGTGATAAATCCCTTCGACCCAAGATGTAATGAGCTGCAATTGCGATTTTATGTGTATGTTTTTGTGTACGATTTATTTTTAAATTTATGGTTTTTTTCCCACTCAACCTTAAAATATCGGAGATAAAGATAAAGGGTCTTTTGGGACACCCTGCATATACCGATAATTATAAACTGAACATTTTAAAGACAATGGTGCACGACTGGCTGACTGTCAGTACCAGCGCTGCACTCAGGAACGACGGGGGAAAATAACTACTGGAGGCCCTGAACTGGAATGTCCACATTGTATTTTTACAATTATAGTGTCATTTGATTTATAACCATCCAATATTTTTCTCTCTCAACTCACTCTTCCGCGCGTAATCCCACAAATATACGTATCCCAAGACGCATTATTTTCTACAAATATCATTTTTTCTCTTCATCCCCTACCGGGAAAACTGTGGTAGTGACTTTGACCGAAAAATTGAATTTTAAATTAAAACAGATTTCGGTGTAAATGCAAAATTCAATTATTTTCCACATGGAAACATTTTTCATCGACATTTTTCCCTCCACCATCATTTTTACTGGGGCTAGCTCAATGTTTGGTCACTGACCTCGTAAATACTCGCTCTACCTTGATTTTAACGTATCTCGGCGAGTTTAATTCTCTCACTATGAAGCAAAATAGCAACGGTTGGTCGCAACGGGCAAATAAACAGTCATGAATCCCATAAAATACCGTCAAGAGAATTTATTCTGTATTCTTTAATTGCTTTGTGCCAACCCATTAGGGCAAATGATTAAAAATTTATTGAAAACTATAGTAAAAACTGATGTCTATCTCAGATAAATTACGGCTGGTCAAGTGACGCTGTCACATATATGTAAAATTCAAAAGTATTTAGTATAGGATAAATATCGTTCGGAAAACCTCAAATGTCGTTAAAAACTGATACCCTCAATTTTTGGATAAATAGCCATTTAAATCAGGTGGCGAAACCAAAAAAAAAACTCAATCCTATTAAGAAATTATGGCATTTAAAATAAATTTACTAAACATCACACGAATATATATATTTTGTTGTCGTGGGATTTTGATGAATTAATACGATACTTTAAATTATTCGATAACAAATTAATGAGAATTTTCTGTACAAACCAATGTATAATCTAATTTTTATCTGCGTACATACTATAAATTTCTATAAATTATTTCACTTTTTCCACTTTGTATCCTCTGTAACACCCCTTTATCCTAGAGATAAAACGCAATACCATGGTCACCGGTAGAAATTTAACCTTCCGCGTACTTCGACAAAGGATTTCAACCCTTCATTTCGCTCCCTCAAATAACACGAGGCTGAGTTGAAGTAATAGTGAATAATGGACGGCACAAAATTCGTCGGAAAATGTCCCATTCAGGCGAGGAGAACGGCGAGGAAATTAAATTCTAGTGAAAGATCCTGATCACTAATAGAACTAATGCTTAATCTCGTTCAGGAAGTCTGATTCGAAGGGGTCGTAATTTTAAACAAATCTCGCAAAGGGTCGAAAATGGTGGCTCGTGATGTTCCATTGTGGCAGCCTGTTTTCGTCGAATCGGCTCGTGACGTGGCTCGGATCTGATAATAAGAGCGCGCGGGGCACAGCGCTTCGGACTGACTGCGGTAACTCTCTCCTCCCCCTCCACAGCCCAACGAGGGCTTCAATGATCGCCGCGCCAAGTCCTGGGCATTTGCTATAAAAAGAAAGAGGGAAAAATAAAAGTTTTCTCTAACTCTCTCTCACTCGCGCAACAGTGGTGGACAACTCCAGAGCTCCAAAATGGGCTTAACGTTCATTTGCCTTCTATACCGTGGTTTCAATTCTCTTTATTCTCTCTCTCTCTCTCTGTGTCAATCCGTTGTTTAATCCATATTTTTAAATCTAGTTTGCACAATTGTTTTTTATAATATTCAAAACTATTTCCATTTTCATTTATTACATGACGGTTTAAGGCTTATACCGCCATCTAATAAATTAAAATGTATGTTATGTATAAGTTCTAGTTAAGGGGTGGTATGTGGGTTGTATACGATTAAGGATATGCTCAAAAATCCCGTTTTCTTTTATCATCGCACCGAAAGCGACCAAATTACTTTACATAAAAACCTGATTTGCAGCCAATATTCTTTTACTAATACACTTACTGTCTTAAAATTCGGATTTCCGGAAGCGTTTTCTTAAATGTGAAGAAAAAAGTATAAGATTTTATAATTTTTGTTGTGTCAGGAACAAAACACTTCCACGAACACGCATCAAGCAAAATAAAATAAACGAATTACCCCACTATTGGCAATGGCTTCATAGAAGTTTTCTACGGTATAGTGTTTGAGTCTATGCTTGATGTGGAGTTGCTGCTAGAAAGAGATAAGAGTTTCAACGTTTTCGGGAATAATCAATCGATGACTGTTTTCACCTCAGATCACAGCCAAAAATCGAACAGTTTCGGTTGCTGCAAATCGCACGATTGCAGGTAATAAAGCACCCGGGATATCAACATGGGGAAAATGATCTCGTACAACTTCACCGCCTTGATGGAGACTTTAGTGGCGCTCACGCTATAAGTAACAATCGCAAAAACTCTACACGAATTTCGTGGCCGAGGTTATAGGGTCAAATCCTATTGGATAATCGCTTGGATGGTTTTTGTAGAAACGACTTCCTTCTATCTTTCTCATCCCAAAGTTCTATATTAATGCAAATTTCCACCCCGTGTTTCTCTAGTGGTGATGTTTCTATTTTAAATTCATTCCTTTTTTCCTCCAAACTCCTGTCTCTTCTTCTGACATTATGCATTCCGATTCATATCCTACTTGGGTTGATTTACCTTCCTTTTCAGTTTCACATTATGCGACTTCCTGATTAATAAAGTAAAAAAAAACCTTTCAAGGCTCACACTGGAATTAAAATTTTGCATTTGTTTGTATAGATAATTGCATACAAGTATGTATGCAGTAAAATCCCGTTGCAACAAACTTGTAGTGGATTTGGATGGGCTGACGTTTCGTTCTTACGAATATTTCCCAAATTAACCGCAATGCCAGCTATTTATTCAACTAAGTCCTACTATACATTTTAAAATAACTTAATAGTACTTTATACTATTTTTAAGGCCATCCTGTGCTAAATCACGCTTTTTCTCCACTGATTGCATTATTTGATCATAGGAAATCGTAAAATGCATTTGTTTGTGATTTGTATTTTGCCTGGCCATCACAATTTTAAACAAGTTAGGAAAGTGTACAACGTATGACAAATGGGCGGGTTCCGTGCAATGGAGTATTAGAAAGCAATTACATACCCGTACGTAAGTGAAATAGCGTTTTAAAGTTTTTTCTTCTTCATAAATAATCCATTTTCTTCCTATTTAATAATATAACATGCACACGTAAGGAAATTAAACGTTTGTTTGTGAGACTGTTTATGTTAGCAATAATGAAGAAGTAACCATGCAAGAAAATTTCTGTTCAACTCGAATTAAGACATTTTTATTTGATTTTCTCGATAACGGCTGCTTTTACGATAAAAATGTATAGGAAAAGAAATACTCTAATTTACTAGTTCTACAACTGATATTTGAAAAATATTTTGATGTAAGCATTACTTTACGAGATATTACGAAAATGTAATTTTTTGTCACCAGTAAAGTGGTAACCCTGATTGGCTTACGTGATTCATTTTAGCGATTTTCTTATTATCTTTGATTTTAAGTCCTTAATATCAAATTTTATGAAAATCCGTTCATTAGAAGCCGAGAACGAACATGCGGACGGACGGACAGACACTGGAAGGGAAACGCGCCTAAAAAGACACCAGCCTCCGAATGGTATCACTTCCCTCGCATCACTTCCCACCACACTCCTTATCTATTAGCCCAATCTTTTACCTCTCCCTTGGTAACGCCCATTTTCTCTTTAAACAAGCTCCAATCTCTCCTAGTTTCGGCTATGTTTGCTCCGAAATTGCCAATTCGTTCTTCCGCTCGTTTAGCCGCGAGTTCGATCCCCGTCTGCGTTTTACACTGCCCGTTAATTATCTCGTCCCCTTCTTTTATTTCTCTGCCGTTTCCGTTTTTCTCTTTTCCTACCTTTCCGACCGCTCCCCCGTCGCTTTTTTTTCAATTACGGAAGTGCCACCGTCGCGGCGTGTTTTTAGAATTGAGTGACGTAATTGAAACTGATCCGCAGTGGGTGTTTAACGAGCTGGGAGGTAAGGGAGAGATCGAATCGGACGCAGGAAGAGGGGGAGAAGGAGGTTGATTTCCTTTCTCCTATGGAATCTGATGATTCCCTGATGTCGAATGACTCCCTATTTACTTAGCGGGGTTATTTCCACCCACTGCTCCCTCTCACATTGTTTGCGGAACCAAACCGTCTCACCACTATTATTTTTACAGACCATTCTCGATCAAATCCGTTCCTCCCTTAAACCTTATATAAACCTAAAATTACCTGAAATAAGCGGAAGATTTCGAAGTAACCTTTTCATCCGTTACTTGGAGATTTTTTTGGGATTCTCGTTCGTTATATATAAATAGTGAAAACGTTTTTCAAAAAAAATATTTTTGCATGGTATGGAATCTGGCTACGTTTCCGTCAGTACATAAAAAAAAACATTACCTGACAGGATTTCAGTAAAACGTTGCGACATTTTTAACTCGTGTAATATTTACTTTACTTTAGAATCTGAACTTACTTTACCTAAGATTTATGAATTGATAAGGTGCTATTAAAATTTTTCATACCTCTAGGCGAATTAATTTTTAATTTAATTTTTCATTATCTCAATTGATAACACATTTTAAGCACATTTTTGTTAAACCAGTTTTATGTTTATATAGAATTAATTGATAAACTTTTCATGAGTGATTATGGCTGCAAATACATGATTACATTATCGTATCGATATTTTTCTCCAAGCGGTTGCCTAATATTACTACCCCCTCCAGAGCCGTCTCTAGGATCCGCGGGCCCCCCTACTCATTGAGGGGGGGGGGGGGTGTTAACCCCCAAAACCACCCCTGGATACGGCACTGATTTAAGTTATTGATTTTTCCAAAGATGTCACAAAGGTAGACTAATCTGCACAACCATATATCTTCATGAAAATAGTATACTAATTCGAATTTGATTTCTGTGAGAAAAACTGTAACTTCAGCCTTTAGCTCAAATAGACGGCTGAAACAATCATCCAAGTGACAACCATCGAAGACTGGAATGAAGTAATACAGTAATATGGTCAGATAACAACATAGCGATCGAAAAAGACTTGAATTCAGAGCCCGTGACAATATGAGGTTAACTATCTTCACTGCAATCTCTAGCACAGAGTTTAAATCTGCATCGAGCTTTTTTGCAGCCAATGCCTCTGTGTGGATTATACAATGAGTCCACTTTATTGAAGAGTTTACAGTTTTTAATCGAGCAATAAGAGCACGTTGTCGACCTACGATTGCAGCTGCTCCTTCTGTACACACAGAGACGCACCATTTCCATGATAATCCGCGCATACGAATTACTTCATTTAGCTAGCTGAAAATGGCTTCGCCTGTTATTTTCGTATCAAATTCTTTACAGCATATATGTTTCCTCACATATTTCCTATTTATCTTCGTTAATATATCTAACAAACACCATTAGTTGAGCGCAATTCGAAATATCGGTACATTCGTCACGTTGTAACGCGAATGTTTTTTCTTGATAATTTTTTCTGTTACTCGTATTATACCTTCAGCCATCTCGTGAATTCGTCTTCTTATTGTATCGTTTGAATGTGGGATATTTTTTAAAAATTTAACTACTTCAATCACCACGGGGCCCCTAGAATCGTGGGGCCCCTGGGCAACTGTCCAGTGTGCCCATGCATTAAGACGGTACTGACCCCCTCTTTTTCAATGAATTTAAAGAAATCTATATAAGTGTAAAGTTTAATTAAATGCTGTAAGTTGCCAAAGAACGAAATCTTGGTGAAAGTTTAGAGAAACATAGTGGTAATTGTACAACTCTGAAAATCATCAAAACAAGTAATCTGCTATCTGTCTAGGAAATCTACATATGTTACGAGTAAATATCCTTAACCCGTCAGCGTCGTCATGCGTACTGGGAACGTCGGACGGAAACTCCACCTGCGGTCGTCATGCGTACTGGGAACGTCGCGGAGGTCGCTAGCTTTCTTTATTTTTTTGACACAGTAAATTTTCTTACATATGGATAACCTTTATATATTTTAAAAGAGGAACCTTTGGCCTTCCTATTGTGCTTAATTCTGTAATTTTTACTCTCCTTCTTTTTACTTTTATTATACGTTAAGTTTTGTGATTAAATTTTCACGTAGATAGGAGAATTGGGGAATTTTGGCTTCTAAAAAAGCTCCTATTCAACGAAATCTTTGCACGAAAGCAACTGTGAGGTGTAAGAAGAGGATATAGGCCCCATTTGTCTGCTATCAGACATCTCCAAGTTCGGAATCAAGACCTTCGAGCTCTGTGATTTGACTGGCTACTTATGGTCATTTCTTGTATACACGGGGAAGGATACTGTGTTTCATTCGCCCCTTGTCTCAGCTAATGTAAACAAGACCACGGCAATAGTTTTGAATAGGTAGGCCAAAGGTTCCTCTTTTAAAATTATGAAGGTTACCCATATTTAAGAAAATTTACTGTCAAAAAAATAAAGAAAGCTAGCAATCTCCGCGGCGTACCCAGTACACAGGACGGCGCTGAGGGGTAAGAATCCTTATTTGAAGGTTTTTTTTCTGAAAAACTTACGGGGAAGAAGTTGAAATCCAAGATAAAACAGTAGATGTGAAGTACCTACTCCGTAAACTTTGAATAAAGAAAAACTGAGTAAATGGCTTCCGTGATTGAGTGAAAAATTCATAGGCGTATTTCACGCGAATAATAATAACTAAGACGGTGTGAAAAACATAGGTAAATATGCATAGTTTTACGTAAAACCTCAAAAAATTTCAGTCAAATTCCATAAATATCTAATAAGTTACGAATTTTTATATGGTTTCGCGCAAAAACTGCGAATTTCCCTAAATCTCTTCCGACCTGCGTGACGTATTATAGTTAAATGTCCTCCGCGCTTGAGGGGTTAAGCTACATTATAATTTATATATAAAAATATTTTTATTAAACAATTAAGGAATACGGTGTTAAAGAATCATTATTAACAAAAAGATTTTCAGTTTGTATATATACGAAGAATCCGAAAAATTGAAAGATCCAGTCGTATGAAAAGCACTCTAGTTAATTATGAATTGATATATACAGAAACTTTACCGGTTAATTGTCACTCAATTCTCTATTCTAACTTTGATTGTGAACACTCTATTACGATTTTTTTACATTAAAAGAATCCCAACCGCGTGAAAAAGAACAAAGGAAAATAAACGGCCATAAGAATTTCGATTGGATCAATTGGCTCATTTCCTGCTCGTGCCCAAGAAATTACAAAAAGGCCTATCGTGGTTAGAATTACGTTCCAGCTGCGTCAAATACCATAGGTTAAACGCGGACCAGTTGACATTCCTAGCGTAAACCAGAAGCAGAACACCATTTTGTCCTAATTGACGCGAAATATTTATAACTGGAACTATTGGAGCATTTCGCATTCAAATATGCGGCGATGTGAAAAGGATACAGCGGCGGGAATTTTTATTTTCAATTAGCAGGGAAATTAAAGTGCGGCAACCTAGAATTGTATGCCTTTAATAAAGGCTCTCCCACTCGGCTCAAATTATGAGGAACATTTTCGAACAAACGTATAACAGCTGGTTAAACCCATTAATTCAAATTGATGGCTTTTTTGTAGTGGAGGTCCCCGGAATTGTGGTGGTGTTTTCAATTAATGACGCAGACCGCGATGCATAGCCTGTTATTGTTAAGAATTAGTTAATTCATTAACCCGAATTAAATGGAAATTATAAGACAAAGGCAAGGCTATTTTTCCGAGATCAGTAAGCTAGGAAAATATAACGGGTTGAATAGAGAATGCTAAATAGCGGCTACTAATTTAGTAATGACAAGGATACGGCAAATTTAACCACAAGCACGTATCCCTTAGGGCAGGGTTTCCCAAACCGTGTTCCGCGGAACCCAAGGGTTCCGCAGAAGCTAATTGAGGTTCCTTGATAGAGACCGGTTACGTTCTTCTTTCTCTTACTTACAGCAGGAAACATGACATTTGTAAACTGTATACCGTAAGATACATATGCTATAAAAATAAATATTATAACTATTTTAAAGTTAATTTTATTGCAATTAGGCTTATCATCTCTTAGTTGGGATTCCGCGAGAAAAATATTTGAATATAAAGGGTTCCGTCGCTTCACAAAGTTTGGGAACCCCTGACTTAGGGAAACTGGAGTGCCATAGCAATAGTGGTAATTCCTTCCGGCAGGAGAGGTGAATTTGTTGTTGGCTTAAACTTACAAAAAATAGGGTCCTACATAATATGCTATAATACCTTTATTTGTGGATTGATTATAATATTATTCACAAAGGTTAAAATGTTCAACTGTAATTCTTAAGTGCAAATAAAAAAGGGGTGTTAAAATGGCGATTTTACCGCATTACAAATTAACGCAATCATAATACTCACAAATCAACGAAAAAGCAATTTATTGCCTTTTTGTTACATACGTTAATATGATGAAGTGAAATTAGAATCGTTTTGCAACTAGAAATTTTATAGCATGTAATATAGCATCTCCTTTTTTTATTGGAAGAATGTTTCTTTTACCTTAGAAAGGAAAATTATAGGAGTTCTCGAAGATTTCCTTTCATTGATTAGTTTAGAGTAGACCTATTCTTCTTTCTTTATTTGTTTTTTAATTCCCGTTTGCGAAGGTTCTAGCGAACTAAAACTGAAGTTCGAATGATGTTTGTGCAATTCCGTTCATTTTTGTTTCGTCCTGAATTTCGTCAGCTCTCCACCGTCTCAAACGCTGCACCTCGACTATTCTGAAAAAGTTCTCTGGGAAGTTTCGTGGAAAACGAAACCCAACGTCTCTCTTCCCTCCACTTGCGCACCCTGGCTTATCTTTTTATCTTATAGGGCGTCATTTTTCTTCCACTGCGATTCGCATTTCGTATTCTCTTGATCGACTCAAGCGCCAGTTTCTGATTGTGAGTCATGCACGCGTTATTGCATGCCTCGTGTCCGTTAGGCATCTTAGGAAGCTAATTTTTAAACAGAATTCAAAGCTCTACCTTCGATTAATATAAAACTCTGACGTTATTGAATAACATACATTTGAACTAATGTTAATGCAACTTTAATACTTCTATTAAGTTTTGTATTCATTATTAGCTCAATAGTATCACATTGAGAGGAATTATTTCCGTGAAATTAAGGAAAGTTAAAGAATTTTTTATCTTTTCAGGCTTTTCTTATTGCGTACCGTTGATGACATCAGCGTGATTTAGGTCAGCAAAATTAAAAACATAGCGCGATCGTGGTTTTAAGGCTCCAATAAATTGACTGGATTGCATGATAGCGCTCACTTCCAGAAAACTGTTTGGTGTAGAATATGAACGCGCGATTTCTTATTTCCTATGTTTTTTACTCTTACATATTCTAATTTCAATGCGTCTTTAAAATGCAAATTCCTAAATGTTTCAAAACTGTTCATTATCATCGATATAAACTCATAATTAATTTGACCTTTAATAATCTGCGTAGTACTCACAATGTGGTAGATAATCTTTTACCGTTTATGACTTTAAATGTATAATTTTTACTAATATTGTCAATGGGATTAAAATACAACATGTTTGGAAAGTAATTCGGAAATCAGATATTATAAGGCAATTTTTTCTGCAAAAAAATAAATCTTCTTGGTCGTTGTTTAATATTAATGACATAATATAGCTGTATGATTCCCATTGAAAGCTTAACAATATTAAACCATTCAGCTCGATGCTATGGCAGTCGATTGTGGAGACCCAGAAAAACTCCCACTTTTTTTCCGATAAAACCTAAAAATGTACGCTAAATCTACAGGGATTTGAATTTCGTCTTAAAAAATAAGAAACTACAGCTTCTGAACATTCCGATAGTCAAGTCACGAGTCTGAATCTTGAGGAGAAATAATTTTAAAAAGCAAATATATATATACCTCCTCACCGATTTACGAGCTTTTCTTACGTAGCAAAAAATGTGACAATATTAGCCCCTGAAAATTGGAATTTTAAGAATTTCGGATTTCTACATGTAGCTCTCATATGTAGTAACCAGGGGCGTAACAATCTCTTACGGGGCCCCAGTGCAAGATTCGACTTTCGGGGCGCCACTTTCATTAATTATATTACGAAACTGCTTGCTTTAATTCTTCCATTCATATGTAAGAGAGCAGGGCCACTGAAAGTGATGCAGTCGAAATTTTTTTCACGGTCTTTTATATGATCGACGTAAGATGTCTAGCCATTTGGGTCACCCTATGGCTGAGGGCTCCGGTGCATTGCACCTGTTTGCTACATGTACGTTACGCCACTGGTAGTAACTTATCCTGAAAATATGGTTTCTCTAGGTTGAACTGTTTCAGAGATATCGCCTGCACAGTCGGATGGACGGACGGATAGACAGACAAAGTGAATATATAAGCGATTTGTAAAAAAAATCTCTAAAAAGTAAGACAAAAACCATGTTAACATATATTTTGCATTCGAAATATTCTTAAAGGAATTATTTGTCGACGTTCATTATTACTGTCGAATTAGGGAATTAAAAGATAACCCGTTCCTGCCCTTGTAAATTTCAATTTTATACTTTTTACAAATTTGAAATATTTATCCTCTCATTTCTTATGCTTTATTTTCGTTCTTAATTCTTCTCTAACGAAAATTAGTGTTTTAGTTAGATTTATAGTTTGCTGATATCGTCATAAATTCACTTTACTTTCAAAATTCGCACTAGTCAGCATTTACACCAGTTTCATCAGTTATTACCTACAAAGTTTACTTTCTCTTTCTTCTAGAAAACCATCTCAATAGTTTATGACGTAACACGCAGTATCTACTCTGATTGTATCAGACTCTACACCGTCGTGTTTGATCTCCAACCCGATCTCCTTGGTTCCTAAGGAAGTCACCTTTTCGTACGTGGTTCCACGTCACAAATCAGCATTCGCAAAGCTCCAAAAGGGTTTCGTTTCAATCTCTCCGTAAGCTCGCCCGTCCTGTTGATCGACTGCCGCGGTTTCCTCCATTCTACTTCGTTACTACAGCGTCTCACCGCCACACACGTTTATACTATACATCCATTTGAGCGAAGGTGATGGAGCGATGAATATTTGGGCCGAATCGCAGTGTGAACGGCGGTCGCGGGCGCTCCTACCGGGATTCCGCCGCGTTGGAGATTTGTCGTCATATTTATAAATGCATTTCTTGGGCGAATGTGTGCAGGCGAGGTAAACGGGGGTGGAAAGAAATCTCCAGAAAAAACCGCGATATATATATATATATATATATATAGTGTGTATATATATATACACACATGATTCAAAGATTTTTTGCATCCAAAGAAGTTAATTGTAAAAGTTCTATCTGACATCTGACTGGGGAGAGGGGGGGTATGAAATCCGTACCGTTACATATTGGCGCCCGAACAGGAACCTGATAGAGTCAATCAATTGGAAAATACTTTTTTTTTGTTTAAACTTTAAAAATACGGAAGTAGTCGAAAATCAGTCGCATGCCATTCTTCAAACTGGTATTTAATAGGCTATCAGTCGTTACACCTACGCTGCCTGGACCGATTAAAATTGCTAGGAGCAACGGAGTGTCTAAGCGTATTGGAAAAGCAAATTCACGACCTTAAGGGTCGAATCGACACTTTAAGTATGGGAACGCCCAATGCAGGCGTCCCATTACATTCCATTAGCAAGCCGATATTTAAAGGAAAACCAGAGGAAAACCCGGCGCATTTTATGCATAAGGCCGAGAAGTATTTAGAAATGTTCTATCTATCAGAATCGGAGAAGGCTATACTTTTCTTGAGCATGTTGGAGGAGGAGGCTCAATTATGGGGAGAGACGTTGATTCCCATCCCGGAAGATTTTAGCACGGTGAAAGATAAATTTCTTAATCGGCATTGGGACTCCAATACCCATTACACTCATAAATTATCCGTGTTGAAGGGAGAATATAGAGTAGGAACGCGCGAGAAAATGGCTGAATATTTTTCAAAAAAATTGGCCGCTGCTCGGTTATGCACTCCTCCCCTTAGCGAAGCCGAGATAGTCCTTGCAATTATGAGGCAATTCCCACCTCACATTCAAAATCTCCTGAATAGTGCTAACGTTCGAACAACGGAACATATGGTTAAGTTATTGGCGCAATACGACCAAGCGTACGCCAAGAATACGAGCCGCAGGGAGAAACCCACGGTCAACTACATGTCAATCCGAAGAGTATGGGAGCGTTCAGGTGGAAGACCACAGGAAGAACGACCTGATGCACCGTCACCATCGCGCGGACGAGCGGGTAGCTCAAGGAGTACCGGACTCAGACAAGAAGTGAGGGAGGAATCCCACGTGCCTTTTCACTCAAGGAGGCTTCCCACCCCTTCCCAGACACTCACCGACGGAGGATCGCAGCAAGCCGACGCGCCGGAAAACTACAGGCGGTCGAATGGCGAGGATCCCCAACTTCGTACGACCTAAACACAGTGGACTGCTCCATTCTGTCTCGTGGATTTCGACGGCGACCCCACGCATGACCTGCTGTACGAAGAAGAAGGGCCAACGAAGGTACGAGTGTGTCCAGCAATTCTAGTGACCGTCGGTAATGTAAACATTGAAACTTTACTCGATACGCGAAGCCAAGTATCGGCTATCTCAGAATAATTGTATGATAAATTGGTAGAAACTAATTTAAATTTGCCTACTTATCCATTGAAAAAATCTTTTGTGATGTGTGCGAATAAGAAAAAGTCCGTACCCATCACTAAACAAGTGTACTTGCCTATTGCAATTGATAATTGTACTATTCATGTGGTATGTCTAGTTATAAAAAATTTGATAAGACCTTTGATTTTGGGAATTGATTTTCTCCAGTCTTACAATGTCGTAATTGATTTTGAAAGACGTAACGTTAGTTTAAAATTGCCGATGGGAAAAGTAATGGATTAAAAATTAAAGAGAAACAATTTTAACCAACCTATAATTAATGTAATAGAAAATGAATGTCTAAAACTAAACGAAGTACGGGAGTGTATCAATGAAATAGAACAGTTGAATAATATTGAAGGAGAATCGCTTATTGAACTCGTGTAGAAATTTCGGGACGTATTTTCGCCGATACCAGGCGTGGTTTCACCCATCGGATTAAACTTTCGGACAGTGAGCCATTTAAACAGAAAATTTTCCCTATACCAATTGCGTATCGAGACGCAGTAGACGAGCAAATTAACCGTATGTTAGATTGGGGGATAACAGAAAAAGCAGCTAGTCCCTATCGAAATCCATTAATTGTGGTGACAAAGAAGGATGGAGGAGTCAGACTTTGTCTTGACGCTCGAAAACTTAACAGTAGAGCTATACCTGACCACGATGAGCCGCCCCATATTGACGATATAATCTTAAAGTTTGAAGGCACAAAATTTTTCACGTGCACGGATTTTTCCTCGTCGTATTGGCAAATTCCTCTTCATCCGGCAGACAGCATTTTTGTATAAATCATGCACGTTCTTATTCCGTCGTGTCCCATTCGGACTAAAAAATAGTGGGCCAGAGTTAATACGATGTTTGAGTGAAGTCTTTATAAAAAGCTTCGATGATTTCCTTTCCGTTTATGTCGATGACATTTTAATTGCCTCTAAAGATTTCAAATCCCATTTGCAACATTTTCATTCGTTTTTTCACAGAGTAAGAGAAGCTAAGATGACTTTGAATTTTAAGAAATCCAAATTCTGTGCGGAGCGAGTCCCATTTTTGGAGATGATTTTAACGCCTGAAGGTATTTGTCCGGATACCGATAAGCTCGAAGCCATAAGTGCATTCCCGGCACCTAAGAATCCAAAACAATTAAGAGGGTTTCTCAGAGTGTGCAATTACTATTCGAAATTCAGGGGCAATTACGCAGTTTTAATACAAC
This sequence comes from Uropetala carovei, assembly GCA_036926305.1. Lineage (NCBI taxonomy): Eukaryota > Metazoa > Arthropoda > Insecta > Odonata > Petaluridae > Uropetala > Uropetala carovei. Next base: position 6,404,407 of record JAXCHB010000104.1, on the reverse strand, counting down.
CGTTGTTGATATTATTAACGAAAGGAGTAAGATGGAATTGGGATAATGAAAAACAAAAACTATTGAAAAGTGTTAAGGAAGCTTTTCTACAAACTGTAATTTTAAGTTTTCCTAATTTTAATGAACAGTTTTTCCTACAGACTGACAGTAGTCATTACGGACTGGGCGCAATGTTGTTTCAAAAAGACGAAATGGGGACCCACGGGTTATTTCGTTCGTTAGTAGAACATTAAAAGGGGTCGAAATTGCCTATACTACAACGGAAAAGGAAGCACTTGCAATCGTTTGGTCGGTAAAAAATTTCACAACGTAATAAAAGGTAGAAAATGTATAGTTATTACCGATCACCATGCATTAACATTCCTAAACCAATGTCACTTAAACAGTAATAGGTTGACGAGATGGGCCCTGGCATTACAAGAATATGATTTAGAAATTAGACATTGCCCCGGGAAATCAAACAGTGTTGCCGACTGGTTGAGTCGCCATCCGTTGGAAGAAAACTCGCGTGTGGAAATTGACCCAGACGAGCTTTTAATCGCAATTTTCGAGTTAAAATTTAGTGAGTCACCTGAAGAAGAATTAAAAAATATTATTCAGTTACAAAGAGAGGACCCTGTACTAAAAGAAATTTACCAAGCACTCTAGCAGGATGAACGGCCTTCAGCTGTTACCAAGAATACGGCGAAAATCAATGTAAATCAATGCCGACTAGATAAGGGGGTAATAATTCGGAGAGTAGGTCGGATGGGACAGAAGTGGAGAATTTGGTTGCCTTCGTGTTTAGAAATTAAAACCGTCTTATTCATTCATACGACGTACGGGCATTACGGCGTAAATAAAATCTTACCCTCGATTCAGGAAAGTTTCTACTGGAAGGGGATGCGAAAACGAACACGCCAAATACTTTCACAATGCGACGTGTGCCAACGCACAAAGCAGCCTAATCGGAGTTTTGAAAGGGAAATGCGTCCCATTATTCCATCCAAACCCCGGGAATTATATGCCGTCGATCTTTTTGGACCTTTGTCAAAGGCCAACCATGGCAATGGGGGGGGGGGGGGGGGGAGAGGGAGGGAGAGGGTGGGGCAGGAAATCCGTACCGTTACATATTTATAACCATTTAAATTTCTTTATCGATTGAACTTTAATGGAAATATGTTGAATAAGTATTAGTAGGTCAATCAATTCAGCATACAATGTCACAGAGACGATTCATATTGCTGACGCAATATGAAAAATTAACTTTTATTTAATGAGGTTTACTTACAATTAGTAGTTAAACTGTAAATTCTTCATTAGTAATAAAAATGTATGACAAAGTATTTGTTTTTAATAATTAATTGAGAAATTTTAACTTTCTATCTGTAACAATTTTCTCAGAATCTTAATTTGAAAATTTTGAAATCACACCCTTTCACCCACCGATTTCTCCAAAATATTCTTTGCCATAGTCTTATTTAATAAAATTGAATGTCTGTCCATCTGTCCGTGTGTTCCTTATACATACCCAGGCCCTTTGAGCTATCGGGACCAAAATTTTTGCAAATTGACTTCATATGACTCTACGAGCAACATAGGGATTTCCAAAATCGACCCAGGTTCGATTCCAGGAGACAATTTTATTTTCCCATAAGTTTACACGGGATTTTCGATTTTTCAGAGTGCAAGGTTTTTTTCCTTTGTTCATTAAAACATGTAAATATGGACCGATTTTCTTCGTTTTTGCTTTATTCGACGGCTAAAACTCTATACTATCTTATTCTTGCGATGTTTATATGTTACACGGTCGAATCATTCATAAATACGCAGTTGTTTTCGAAATTTAACGGATATTTCGTACTCTTTCCGGACGTTGTCAAGGCGACCGTAGTTGTTGCCTCCGATTCAATTAATGCCAATTAAACCTTCAAATAAGTGAAAGAATAGCATTATTCGCTTCGAACTGTTGTTTAAGCATCGAAATTAATGATGTACAGCAACGTACATAGTTAAGGATAATTATTCTGTTGACTGCGTATGGGAAGCTTTTATAACGACAATTCATCGTGTGTATGCCGGAATCTTACCTTTTAGTAAGTAAAACCTTTATATTATACATCTGTAATGCTTACAAGCGCACATTTATAATACTCTCCATAGAAGTCACTCGACATAAGTTTGTGGTTGTGAATAAAACGTCTAATCTACACAAGTTTTTCTAGGACGCCAACATTTTCCCAGAAAGTGGTTCGTAAATGACACACATATCGCACAGCAATATATGGGACATTTGCTGTAATTAGAAGGTAAGTATGCTTTATTAAAGATTGGATCCCATTTTGAATGTTCTTACAAGTTAAAATTCTTAAGATTTATTGATTACAGTGTAAAGGCGACTTTAACTTGGTTACGTGTCTGGCATAACCCGGGCATCGCCGGGTACTTTCAGCTAGTGTTACATAAATGGCAACATAGGTCACTTTAACCCTGCAAATTTTAGTCTCCTATCTTTTACCACAATTATGCTATTCTAATTTAATCGATTACACAGATGGACAGAAAAAGCGAAAACATGAGCACGTTTATAAAAGAGCTAAAAATATAGCTCTAGCTACTCGTTAAAAAATAATTTTGTAAACATTTATGCCCTCTGTATCACTAGGGATAATGATGTGCGAGCTATAGTCACATTTCACGATTTTGTTAATTAAAACATCCTCTTAGTTAAGAGCCATGGAAAATCTTTTCGTTGGTTAACTTGCTGCGTAAAAGATTACCACTTTTCATTTAATTGTCCGTAGCTCACCAATTAACAAGAAAAATAGAGAAGCAAAGCAAAGAGCTCAATTGAAAGTTATCGGCTTGCCGTGTTCACAATTTCTGTTAAAGCTTTCACGATATTAGTCGTTAAAAGCGGTCAACTTGTATGTCCGGCGTAGATCTCTTTTACGTTTTCCTTTTTTAGATTTGTCAACGGAGTTTTTCATGAAACCACGGCGACTGTAGGAACAAGTACATAGTTCCTTATTTTTTATTACAGCAACCGGAACTGAATAAATCAAAAGAAGAAAAAAATGACCTCTGCTCTGATGTAGTGGCAATCATTTTTTAAGCACGAATTTGACATTTTGAGTACAACAGCACTTTGTTGTTTTTCAAATATTTCATTTTCTCGACTGTTCGAACAGAATCGATAGCGGTCTTTGAAATTAGAGAATTTGGTCGGATTTAACTTTTTGACTGCTAACACGAACAAATTTGCACGAGGGAGTTTTCCGTGTTCGCAACAATGCTCTTGCGCGTATGCGCTTTTTAATTTCCTCTCCTCAATTGAAAGTCTTTCTTTTAATATTTTCAAGCATAGTCACTACAGTCGCGCTAAATGAGCAATATATCGCAAATTTAACCTCACCGAACAAATACTATACCTACTATGAAAAACATTCAGAAAATTCCATTAATTAATTGTGTTTTAATTATTAAAAAAGTTAAAATGACCGTTTATGGATAAAAAATGCTAATTTTAATAGAAAAATCTCAGCACATCACTGCATCCTGTGCGAATAGCATAGCAGTTATCTTAGATATTTCTAAAGAAGAAATGATATGAAGCTCTAGGGAAAATTCTGCGTTGTTAAAATTTAAGGAAAAACTCAAACAACACAGATTTAATAATATTTAGACTTCTTCTTTATACGCATTATGTAAACACGACCGCTTTCGGTGAATAATCACCGTAATCAGATAAATCTTAATCACAGTACGTAAGTATTTCAAGCTACCGACTCTTTCGAATTGATTTCCATGAACAGCGATTTTTTATATGATCATGTTAACACCAACAATACGATATTTACCCTAATATTTCATTATACTACTTTTTATAAACTTAAAATTTTCATTAACAGTTAAGATATACTTAAATGCAGGAATCTCTTTCCAGAAATCTAGTTATTATTCATTACTTTTCCGTTATTCTATTCCATATTCACAAAGTCGAATAAAAGACAACAAAATTAGCCGGATTAAAAAGTTTTTTTATGCTTTTCGATTGACTGCTTTACTTGAGAGGGATTTTCTCTAATCTAAAATCTTTAGTTTTAACATAAAGCTCTTTTCTAAAGCTGTGCATGAAATGATATTATTTCTGAAACTCGTTATTTGTTTTATGCAGAAATTGTTAAAAACATTTGGAATGAAGATGTCATGTTTGCTCAATACCTATATCAGTTTGAGATTATTTTATATGAATGAAACTTCGCACTGAACCGAAGTCGATCCATACATTTAATTTACTTGGTACATCCGTTACCTGTCCACCACCGTGCTCGTTGTATGCTAGTTTCACAGTATTACGAATTACCTAAAATATCGATTATTTCCCGGAATGAAGTTTACTGTGGACGCGACTTAATGTGGCCGTACAAATATAAAATTCTCCATCCAAATGGTAAAACACATGAAATAAATTCCGCTTACAGCTAACACAAACGGGTCATCACCGACGCATTCGACCAAGCGACGAAGAAATTCCAGATCTTCGGATACAAGCCTTAAAAAGAGTAAAAATTTCGAATGCGGGGGTTCCTCTTCTCCTTCCTTCTCTTTTTCTTCCCCCCTCTCGCTTTCGCATAGCTCCCTGGGATTCCGATGGGGGAAGAGAGAGAGAGAGAGAGAGAAAGAGGGGTCGCCGGGATCACGGGGAGAGAGCGTGCAAGAATGTCTCACGTGGAAAGAGCGCGTCCCGTAAATCCCTGCAACCCTCCCTCTCATGTCCCCTTTCTCCCTTTACTCCACACTCCCATAATCCTACCTCCCCTTCCGTTAGGCCAGGGCCACCGCACACCCACCCCACCTCCTCAGCCCTCCATGAGAAGGGAGAGATACATACATTCTTTCCATGACATTACGAAGCGTGACTTCTTAGCAGTGGAGAGTCTTCGGTCGCGATCCCAAAACACACTAAGACAACGCCTTCTCTTCCCGGCGAAAAGCGAATCCATTTCCTCGGCCCATTTTAAACAAAGGCCGTCGGACACGGTACCTATTAAAATGAGGAGAAAAAGGGGCAGGGAAAGAACACGAGGGAAAAAGTTTTCGAGAGATTTACTTTCCTTGGTTGACGCTGAGCAATGATAAAATTGTGACCCTTTTCACTTTAAGTTTAACTGCTTCGCCAGATTCCTGTTATATTCTTGGTAATTGAGTCTTTTGTAAGTTTAATGGAAAATTTGTTCCCCTGGCTCTAATTCTAGTGATTCATCTCTATTATCTTACCTATACTAACTCAATATAGCTGCATAATGCTGCAGACCAGTTAAATCTATATAAACCTTATTAGAATGTAACTAAGTGGAATTAATTATCTACTGAAGTATTTATATAATCGATAATTTTTTAGATAACTTTGGAATACTGAAAGATAATAAGCTGACAGAAGTATCTCTATACTCCAATATAAATTCATTAGAAGGATTTTATCATCCATAATGTTAATTATATAGTTAAATAACAGTGAAATAAGAGGCCCTAGCAAAATAATTGCATTAATAATTTAGAATCTAAATCAAATAAATTTTAATGCAATTTCAACCCTCTCTCTGTACCCTTTCTTCGTAGGTACAATTAAATTTAACGTAAAAATGAGGCACCGATTTAAAACATAATTAATCCTGATTCAGCTCTTGATATTTCTCGCAATTCCAAAATTAAACCGAGCACATTCTTTTGTTCACTTCAAGTGCAGGTCGATCCCAATCTCCTCTCCACTTGGAAGTTATTGTATCTGCCCACTCCTAGCACGGATTAATGCCTATAAACAGCACTTCCTCTAGGGATTACAAGTATTATAAAAATCAAATTATAACTTTGATCGCAGAAGCACCGGTCACGAGAAAAAATATCACCTAGTTTCAAAGCCCGTACACGAGGCCGTTGCAATTCGTCCTCGTTCTGGTTTTTCCTTTTATTCCTACGAGCGCGCTTCGCGAAACGTCTGCATTTCGCCCAATCCCGCGAAACATCTATCGATATCGATATTTTTTTCCCGCCATTCATATTTCAGCGGAGGTGAATGGAGGACGTAGGTCAGGATTCCGCAACTAGTTACGGTTCGTAAATAGTTTACACCCTCGAAAACCACTTCGTTGGTGTTGGGAGCTCCAACTCGTACTAAATTCTGATACCTATATCATTTTAGTTTTTCCTTTATTTTCTGGACAAATATTCTGCGAAAGCGTGAGATACAAAGACTGCTTTCGAGCAGTTTTCCACTCTACGGAACGCGAGGTTTTTCTGTTTTTTCCCCTTTTTTGCGCACGACTAGCGTCGGCATTGCTTGGCGTCCAAAACAACACCGCCAGTTTGTTTTCGTGGACAACCTTTTTCAGCGGCGTGATTCCTACCTATTGCATTTCCAATAAAAGGGCAATCGAAAACGTCGAGTTTTGCGAGCTAAAAAAATGAATTGAGCAACAACGGTGAAATTAGAATCGGCGGTCTCAGAATATGGGTCCATCGAATGACTAAGGTAATTGTTTTCTTTATACCTGCCATCTAGTTACAGTAAAAACAAACCGATGACTCGAACCTCCATGGAAAGGGAAAAGTTGAAGGCGAATATGTATACGTAAGGGAAATAGCATCTACTTCGAGATATGGAAAATTCGAGTAATTGAACGTGTTGAGCTTCGACTGTAATTTTCCAACAGAAATTACGCACAACCAACTGAATCAACTTAGTATCAGGATCATTCTTCTACCTAATTAATTATCCTCAACTGATAAATTTTTTTGAAGTTTAAACGAAAATTAAATTATTTTTTCGTAGGCTTCCTGAAATTTATGGTCTCTTTGTTATAACATTTCTGTCAATTAAAAAAACAACATTAGAGAAAAAAGAAAAACAACAGAGCATTTCTTAATATTTTTAAACGTTGAGCGAATTTCCACAAACTAGTTTTATTACCCATCACGTAACAAAGAAAAGAGCACGTTCGATTTTGAAAGTGATTGTCTAACAATTCACCAAACAAAATTATGATTTTCGAAATTTTGAAATTCAGTATTTTTCCTCCGCCTCCCTCTACTTTCTCTTTCTGCCTGGAATAACAATTCAATGCAATGCAATGGAATAGCAATGAAAATTTCTACCGAGAAAAGCTCAGTCAACTCCGAAACGCACCGCTGAAAACCCACAGAAATAGTTTCTATTGGCCATACAAATACGCCTCGATTTTTATCGCGATGCGATCGCTTTAAAAACTAATTGGCCACTTGAAATTTTGCAATCATTTTGAGTCAATTATGTGTCTCCAGCCAACTATCCACGTCTACCTTTTCGTTTCCATTTTATCCCATCGCGCCTGACCTTTAAACAAATCCACCCAAATTAAACCTCAATCAATCCGAGCTTCCGTTCAAAAAACCAAAAGGAAAGGGTTGCTGAAACAGGCGCGGAAATATATTTTTTTTTACGAGTTTCCGTTCGACGTAATTTTTTTTCGTGGAAAAAAAATCCGGTCCGTCCTTGCTCATCCCAGAAATGTTTACCATAATTGCGTTTACACGCGCTTAGCTCCTATATCCTCGCAGCAAAGAGAGCGGAGGAGGGTGAGGGGGGAGCGGGGGGGGGGGGGGGGAGGATAGGGGAATAATCCCCTTGAATGTAACTTCCGCACAATTCCCCGTAAATTCGAATCCCATGTTCCGGTCGGTTTGTGGAAGCAACAATCAATTTCGAATCGGCGGTCTGGGCTTGGCTTATCAAACTCTCATCGAGTTGATGGGTCTTGTCATTTCGGCCCCGCCGGTAGATCAAGAGAGCTCCCCCCCCTCCCTCCCCTCCCCCCCTCCCTCCCCTCCCCCCCTCCCCTTTCTCCCCCCCCCCCCCCCCCTTTCCCTAACCAAAACGCGTCCGAAAGCCCTACGCGCGTTCCATCTGGCGAGATGCGTCCGCCGTCGCTCAAAAGCTTTTCCGAGCGACCGGGCGAAGCGACGGTGGCGCCTTCGATGTAGATACGTCCGCTGTCCGATTTAGAGGCGCGGTTTCGCGTTATTGGCATCGATCAACGCCACGTCCAAGTGGCTCGTAAATTAACTGCCCGCAAATGGTTTACGACATTTTCTTGTTCCGGTTTGTCCAGTGCTAAAGGAGGATATGGCATTGGAGAGGGTTTTTCTCTTCTAATGCCATTCGCTTTTGTCTCGCATAAACTAACGATTAGGTTTTGTTTTGCGATCGCCTGCTTTTTCTGTCTCCTATAGAGCTCGAGAGCTTCCGTTGCGTTTGAGGTGTTGATCGCTAACTGGTAGAAGGTTTTAAAAATTACCGAAAATTTTATTTAAAAGCAAATTGTTTTTTATGTTTTCGACGGTACAAAATTTAATGAGAATGCTCCAAAGACCTCAGATTTAAATATTTGGCTCATGATGAATGTGTTAACAAAAATAAATAAATTTCACATAACTATCCTGTCCAGAATTTTCAGTAGTACGATTTAAATAAACACAATACACCAGCCTCAAGATAGTTTTTCGTGAACAAGGAACCCCAATCTTCGGCAGAGTTCGAAATGCATGCATACAAACAGGAAGATTGATGATTGCAGTTATTATCCATAAATTTCGCTGATTTTGCGTCTGTAATACCCACATAAAACGCACTCTACAATTTTAGCTCGGGTTTTAACGGCTGAATGGTAAAGGTCGGAGATTGAAATCTGTATAAATTCGGGAAGCGAGGGAGGAGGATGTGGTTTTAGCGAAAAACGTCGCTGACCCTAGGAGATTTATTTGTGATAAATCGGTTATTAGGGAGATAGTTGCAGACGGATGCCGCGGATTCAGTGGTCGCTTCGGGTTTGTTTACTGTTGTTTTCACCTTATTGCAGCGAACGTTCCATCCAAAGGAGCAAAGGCAAAAGAGAATAAAAAAACACGAAAATTTTATTTATTTAAAAAAACATCCTATGAATATTTAACACATTCACACGCAGGACAACTTGTGTTATTTTTTTTTCGCCACGCGGAAAAGAGAACTAAAAATATATAAATTAAATTACGAAATTTTAAGTTATCTATAAAAAAAACTGCTTCCGAAAAAGCTTTAAGAGTGAAATCTGCTAATGGAAGAGAAAGCCTCTTTCGACATCATCAAGGTTTTATGCTGAAGGCATTAGCTACTCTCGCGGAAATATTATTTTCGGAATTACAAAGCTACAGAAACTTTGCCTGACGATGAAGGCTCTCGACAGTGATTTGATCCAAGCGATAAAAAAAAAGAATCCTGTCACAATGACGATGTGGCGCGCTCCACCCCGTCTCAAAAAAAAATACTATAAAAAATCACTCCTTTTCACAAAACATAATTATTTAAATTAAAGCGACCTTTGAAAATATATTTTCAGACGGGTTTGAACGGTAAATATCATACACAGATGTGACAAAAGGTATCGCTAGATGTTTAAGTATTTTTGATTTAGTCCCACGTGATACGCCGCTGACAAAGAAGAGAACGTCAAAAAAATTGAAAACTGCTTTTATTATGTCACATCTTATTAAATTTCCACTCAACAAAGTGCATGATCCAAACTGTTCTCAAAAACGCGCGAGAGCGAAGAATAAATTTTTAGGATGTGTCAGTTGAATCTGTTCATCATTCACGGAACGACTGAAGAGCAATCCTCAAACAAAAAAACAAACAAGCAAATTGACGTGCGACGATACGAATCGCCGCTCCCTGTATTTTCCGATATATTTAAATAGTTTTTTAAAATGGGTGCGCTTTATTGGTTCTGTATGTCTAGGTAAAAGCAATAAAGGAGAGAAAAAATAAATTTGAACGAGGGATACTGCGTCCCTTGTAAATATGAGTCGGTTTGCGAATATTTACTTTTGAACGTAAATATCATTCAAGAACTATGTTTGAGCAACTTGCGGCGCGTTCTCAGTATAGCAGGTCAGTGTAAATTTACCGGGCTCGCTATGGCCTCCGCCGAACCGCTCCATTGTTGTGCGAACGAGGAGTAAAATTCGCGAATTTACACATTTTAACCAGACTTTGTCAAATAAAATACTTATACCTATTTTCCTCTGTTGTATGAAAGTGGCATGGTGCCGTCGTAAGAGCTAATATAATTCAACGAGGAAATGAATTTGTGTAAAAAAATGGTATACGTGATAATGACGTTTTGGAATGATAAATATTCGGTACATATGTTTTTAGTACATCACTACAGTTATCTCGGATACATTAAACAATTAAAAATTGTAAAAATATGTAGATTTGTTCATGTCTATGCACACGAATTTTTCAAACTTCTAAAAATCCCATTCTAGCTTTCGAAGATATGGGAAAATATAGCTGTAGAAAATTTGCCATAAATGTTTTCTCAGTACTATTTGAAACATAAATTACACATGAGCCGTTCTATTCCGTATTTGAATTTTGTTCCCGTTAATAATTTATGTATTGTACGTACATGATATTGTTCTTTATATTTATTAATATTTCCCTGCCACCAGTCTCATGGCCTTCTCGCAACGTAAAATAAACAAATAAATGCATTAATTCGGCAAAGTGTGCACACAGTCCGGGAGTAAAGAAGATCGGATTTCACGCAGAAACGTTTTTATCGAATCGATCCTGATCCGATCTATCGCAGTAATTCTTATTCAGACATCGCGGCGGCGATAATTCGGATGGTCCGAAAAATGACAGAAAAAGGAATATATAATGCAAGCATATGGCTCTCACTGCATAATCATATTAGGTCGTCCAAGTTATAGGTCAGCGTGGCATGAAAACCGTTCGTATGTACTATATCCGATGTAATGCTCTCAATCTGGTGCAATCACACTCCGTTTGGGCAATAACCGTCCGCGAATGGCCACATGCTTGCATATCTCTCCTCCACCGCCCTCTGCTTGAATGGAAGCCGCGACTAGGGAAACTGCACCCTCACTCTATTATGGCCAAGCGCAATTGAGTGAGGGGAGGTGAAAGGGGTAGGGGAAAGGGGGATGGAGGGGAGGTGAAAGTAGGAGTGGCTGCGGGGGAATAAGGCTGGAGGAGGATGCAAAGGGTAGTGGGAGTGTACTCTGCGTCGTGTGTGTGTGGCCGAGAGAGGAGGTGGTGGTGGGTGATATCTAAATATGGCGCGAAGTTTTAATTCCTCGCCAAACTACGATAAAAATTTTAATCTTTTAATGTCCTAATAAAAAAGGCTATGGCTAGGTTTAACGCTATGGGATATAAACTTTTATTAATGCCTAATTTAATTATAGTTTAAAATAAAATTATAAAAAATTTGATTTTTTTAAAATCCCGTCGAATTATTTTCATCGTTGTCGCAATGAACCTTTATTTTCTCACACCAGATGACAAACGAACTAGCTTATGGAAGAAATAATATACTTATCAGGGGAAATTAAATCTGAAATGAAACTGAGGGTTCAGGTGTTATACTTTAGTCAGAATGTGTTAAATAGTTCATACCACTGTATAAATCGAGCAGGACTCTTGTGACTTCTGTGCATAGAGATTTATCGTCTGAAACAGGATGTACGTTTTATTTATGATTATTTCTAAATAGTCGTTCATTTAAAATACATACTGTTCTTTAAATACGTAACAGTAAACTTAAATCTAGTAATGAGATGATTCTCTGCACGGATTTATTTCGTTATCCGATTCAAAGATACGATTTTTTATATTTTTCTGAGGTTCAATTTTTTGCGAAATTACATAACTTGAACCGGGAAGTAATCTTTGAGAGGACAGCGGGTTGTATCCTTGTCCAATGCGCGTTTCCCTGAAGGAGATGTAATTAAACATAGTTAAATAAATATGAAACTTTATTATCCAGCATATAATAAATTTTACTATGCGTTGTCCTGAATCGAACGAGCACAGTATTTTACGCATTTACGTGTCTTGAGACAGCTCGCAGCTTATACGAAGACGTATTTCCCACACGGTGGTAAATTTGGGCAAAGTATTTTTACCCAACGCGGGATTTTCCATGAACGGAACTCCTGTGCCACTCAAGGGATTATTTTAATTCAAGTTGTTGAATAAATACAATTGAATGCTACTATTTATATGTCACCATTAACACCTCATACTATATACTCCGAAACACTTAAAATATTTATTGGGAGATAAATTACTGCCGATAGTTTTTCTCGTTTTATAAAATTTTGTAGCTATCGGTATTTTCTTTTTTAATTTGGAAAATTTCCGTGATTTTATAAAGGCAGTTTATCACAGGTACTCGGAGTAAATAAATCCATGTGCGGGAAAAACATCATTAAAGTACCGACAATAAATACTTTTGTGATGAGTGGAAAATTTAATACCAGATAATTTATCGAGAAAAGATATTGCAATTCACGGGATGGTTTTTCAAATTAAACGCGCGTTCTTTTTCGCCATTTTGTTATGGATGTTTCAAACTTGATTAGGTTATATAGGACGCAAAAAATAATACCGCACGTTATGCAGGTGAGCTTTACATAAAACGAGAGTTACAGCAGTTAATCTCCTGTCCTGAGTTTCGAGGATGATCCAATTAAAGCATTCGTTTGGATCTCACGCTCATAATTAAAAGATAGATTAAATAAATTAAGCGCCGAGCAAGCTATTCTCTTATTTTATACGGATTCGGGCGTGTTCGATTAACAATGCTTGAATGAATTATCAAATTATATATTGTGCGTTTAAACGAGGGTTTTTTTTAAACGGAACATTAAACGCGAATCGGTTCACGCCGAAACTCTTATCTGTCTCGATTAACACCACCCTAGTTATTCGGAAAAGGAGTAGATTCATCCTAGCCTACTTGAAAGCGATGAACATCCTCGGAAAAAAGTATCATCTTTTTCTTTTAACATTTTCCCGCCCAATTTCGTAAACATTTCTATCCAGACGTGAAATTATGTACACAGGTTGCCTCCCCAGATAGCATTTCCTTTCGTTGCAACAAGTCTTTCATCAAGAGTTTAGAGGAGAAGTTTTATTAGTCTCTCTCTCTAATAATAGATGCGTCGAGCAAGAGAAGGTGGAAAGAGAGAGAGAGAGAGGATGAATTGCAAGAGAGGGCGTGGGAGGTTGGAGTGGGCGAGGGGAAGAGGGTGGGGTGGGGGGGGAGAGCTTTCGGGCGCATGGAATCTCTAACTTTCTGTGAATTTGATAAGAGCTCGACTCATTAAACCTGAGATGAGGATTTATCAAGGGGAAAATTGTATGAAAAGTGGGTAGGAAGGAGGGAGTGAGGGGGTGTAAAGTTTAAGTTTTAAGCGGCTTCTCATCTGAAGCGTAGCTGTTGGCGAAGCGAAGACTATCGTTTCCTAACACTTGGCCTCCCTAAAAGTTATATAACCTGTAAGTCATTATCCGAGCTCGCTTACTCTCATAGACCTCTTCCTCCTCCTCCTTCCTCCATTTTCTCCAAAAGTGATTTCCCATATCACGAGCTGGATTAAAAAAAAAGTAAAATTCCTTTCACGGGAAACATTTTTTTTTCTGAAGAGATGGATAAAAAAATCCAGAAAAGCGATGATAATAATTAAATGTATGTTATCGGCGAATTACCTCGTTATGACTACTACCTGTCCTTTATGAGTTGAAAAAAGAAATTCAAAACTTACAGGTTGGATGAAAGAATAAATGTCATATTAACGTAAAGTGTAAAAAAATACGTCATCGCCGCTTACAAAGTCTGATACGGTGAAATAATCTTCGCAAGATGACGAATGTATGCTTCTCTACTAAGACAAAAATAGCTTTTTCTTATATAAAGAAGCTTAATAAAATAATGAGCTTATAGAAATTTTGTCACAAATCCGATTATAGCAATGCCATTCTCCTTGTTCTTTAACAAAAAAAATAAGACGAATATTTGAATATATATTAAAACGAAATTCTTTCCTCTCTCTTTACTAAAAGTCAGTTGCTTCGGAAACATATAAAGCCGAGAGCGGCTGAAACAATCATAAACAATCTTCAGCACACTCTCGAAATGATTAGTAATTTAGGCGGATTTCCGTATATAATATAATACCGCGTTCAGATTCATAATTTATTTCGATTTGAACTGGAACGAATGTAGCATTTATATTTTGGTAAAATAAAATAATCAAAATGTAATTTATTTGCTTCATTTGTGCTTAGAAAGAAATTTCGCGTAGCAAGACAACAGTTTTATTTATTTTCATCATGTAAAATGGGCAGACCTTAGGTTACTTCTCTTAGGACCGGCAGTAGTGCGTGCGTGTGTGTGTGTGGATAAATTGTCTGAATATGTTCGTTAGCTTGCAAATCACGAATTATTTATTATGGCTGTTTTTAGAATTTACAAAAATTTGACGAAAAGTAAATTAATTTGGTTAGAAATAGAATTTTCGCTTTTGGAGGAATGGGAAATAGTGGTTGCCTTATAAACGTGGTTAGGCTGAAGCGACGCACCTCGTAAGGTGAAAAACGATAGAATTTACTTTGAAGAAATTCCTTTAAAAATAATACAGACGAGTCTAAACGGAAAATTTTTTAATATAAAAAGTCCCTTGGCGTAATTTATAATATTGCGCCTTCTTAAAATACGCACCTAAGGTAATTTTTTCTTCTTTATGCAGTGTCAGACCAAGTTTCATAAACGGTAAGCTTATTTTTGTAAAGATCGTATTCTCAGTATTTTTCCTTTACGATTGGGACATTAAAAAAGCGTGCGTCAGTCACATGCGATGCTGGTAAAACAGCTTAATTGCGCGCGCCTGAGGCAAGCTAACTGTAGAGTACTTGTTTGATGGTCCATAGCCTGAAAACAGACAAAATGAAACCATGCATTCGATACGGTATGAAGTTTGGTCGGTACTTAAGGGGGCTAAGATCTAAAGGTCTAAAAGAGTCTTCAAAATGAGCAGGAATCATTGTGAACGCATAGCCATAGGCTCCGCGGGGGCAAAATATCTGAAAACCGGGAGTAAATGGGAGACCCATGACTCAGTGCATTACGTAATGCTTTTCCACCCTTGCGATTACGGGTAAAAATATTTTCTACGACGCACGCCAAGTGTTCAACCCAACTTTAATCGACAGAAATGGTCATGAGAAATCCTAAAAAAAATAGGAGTTAAAAACATTTGAAAAATATGCGGTATTTTAAACTGCGTTATATACAATTTATCTGAGATTTTTACTACTAACGGGCACGTCGAAGTACTCGCATACGTGTATGCATACCGCTAAGTAAAAAAGCATTGCCTCCTAAAATTCAACCAATATTTCACTAAGGTTAAATTTTAATGTCCGTCATTAGCCACTGAATTAGCTTATCTGACTCGCGCGTACTTTAATATTAGTTCGAAAGGATAGCTTAGCTGTGGGACGACGTACATTCCACCGAAGCTGTGAAGAGAGCGGGAATGGGAGGGCGTTTTGAACCGACGTCACCCTACCTGATATTCCTGCAGTGGGTAATCCAGCGGTGGAAGTGGTTCGTTCCGATGCGGCTGGAGAAGTTCATCTTGAAACAGGCGAAAACACACACAAACACCCACACACACACTCAATTTAGCCAATTAATGACATCGTCGTAAGGATTTGGGGGAAGAACGTGGATTTCATTATGGCACTGCACCTAAAATGGAAAAAGAACAGATAACTATAGAAACTCACATTTATCAAATCGTCAAAATAAATCGTGTTAGGATAGACTGAGCACTATGGAATTAAAAGCAATTTCACCAATCTCACAATAATGTATTTTACCATTACAATGTTAAGCAGCATATTACGTAAACATTTCTTCAAAAACAATTGGCATTAATTAACAAGGACAAAATATTTTATAGAATAAAATTTTAGAACTGTGTAACTTTACTTACTTTCGCTTAATAGCATACTTGTTTATATACAGTCGTTACTGTGAATACGGCCAACAATACGAAAGCCATGATGGACCCGTATAGATAATGACGTCAAAATACTACATAGAATACAATTTTATAACTGTAATTTCACTTACTTTAGCTTAATAGCATAAATAAATAATTAATTAATGGCATTCGTTGCTGTCAATACGGCCAACAATACGTAAGTCATAATGGATCCATATAGATAGCTCATAAAGAGTTTTCTAATATCCTGTTAAAAGGCAAACGGACAGACAGACGGACCCCAATTTTTACTTTCTCCATATACATAGTATAGAGAAAGTAGTTTTCATGAAAATAAATCGACTTCGAGATTTCAACGGAAATACATGTTTTGAGGTCCCTAGAACACGTTTAGACTATTTTCGGAATGATGTCTGTGTGTGTGTGTGTGTGCGTATATATGTATATGTGTGTATGTGATTGTGGGCGCTCTAACTCAGAAAGTACTTGTCATATCGTTACCAAACTTCATATATAAAACTTTAGCATGAGCACAAAGAACTGATTAGTTTTTGGACAATAACGGTTAACCGGAAGTCGAGGTTTGTTCGAAACCCGATTCGGTTTTTGCGATATTTCTCCGTTAAAACATCACTATTGTATATACAATTCTATACAAAGGTAATAGAGAATGTAATTTTCTATAACTTTAATTTGAAACAATTTTTCATAGGTTATTTTTTAGGAATTATTTATAAATCGGTTTTTTCGGTTTTCAAGTATCTCCTTTAAAAACGTCATTGGTAATCTTTGCGAGGACCAAAGTAGTAGAGAATAATATTCCTTCCAACTTTTGTTTGTAACAAATTTTCGTATAACCATCCATTTCGGAGATATTTAACTTATTCGTAAAATTCCAGTTCACACCACCTGACGGAGAAATTGGAAAGTATTATCTACCAATAACGGTGCTTAAAGATGATGACTGTATTCTTATTTCACAAAAAATAATAATTTTAGCTCAATAGTTAACTTTGAAATATATTTTATATATATATATATATTCTAAATAATTGATCTATTATAAATATTTCGCATCGTCAATGTTTACTCTTCACTATAACATGCAATTTTGTATTTTTTTGTTTGCATACAACTGAATTCAAAGCGTTAGTCGCTACTTTAAAATTACCTTTTGATACATTGAGCTTAGGAGATTTTTCGTTTAGTGTTTTTTGTTCTTTCCACTTTGTTTTTAATAAAGACTATAGAAAATGTTTTAAAATTTTTCTTTAGTGTAATTGCTGCTAAATATTTCCGAGAACGGTGATGTCAAGGACATTCATATTCATTGCTCTGTATGGAAAAAGTCATGTGTTGGCCACATCAAATTTTTTTCATAGCTGTTCAAAATGTAGAACTATAGTATATCCTGAAAATTTGGCGTTTGTAGCTTAGGTAATTTGAGGTATTTTGCACACGGACAAACATACGGATAAACCGAATACATAAGCTTTTTTTAAACGCTGATAATATCGGATCTTTGTTGAGTAGTGCATGATTGAGGAAGAAGAATCCTTATTCACCTTCGTAATACGTACATATTAATGCAACATTGAAATGAAGTAACGTATTGAAATAATCATGTTTTTGCGATATTTCTTGCTTTTTGGAACTATACGAGTCAACATTAGCTTTGAGCGAGCACTTTTTAGTTACAAGCAATTAAAAAATCAAAGGGAAACTTTTCCGTGAAAATCACTCTGCTTTTACTGAAAACGGCGTCGCAAGACTTTAAATTAGTTTACTGAAGTGTGTGTCGGAACTTCATTTATCTATAAATTCACCCTAATTGATGGAATCAAATACGTTAATAGGGACTTATAAAGAGAAAATTTGCTGTATAGAATTATATAATGATGAATGCATATATTTCCTCATTGGACTTGAAAGGTATAAGGTGAAAGACCAAATAACCTTCGTGTGCCGCGGATCGATACAAACAGACTTTTCAGAAGGACTCTTTACAATGGGAGTAGAAGCGGGTTCAGCCACCGAAGAAAAATGTTCTCTCTCTCTCTCTCCGCTGGTGTATTCTGCCGCAAAGTGGCTCACCGTATCAAATTTTAGCCGCGACGTTCCGAAAGAGGCATGAGACACGTGTCCTTTTTAGGGAATGCAATTTTTTTTAGAGGTTGGCGTTCGGGAGATAGGATAGGTAGAAGCATGGACGTCAGAGGAGGCGAAGTCAATGCCATCTCGCTTCTCACAGTGGTCAAATGTGTTCGAACGCCAAATGATCTCCTCTTACGTCGCTTTCACTTGCAATGCGAAATTAACTGAGGTAGTTACGCCCTATATAAAAGGCTTAACCCTGTTGTTCCTTATAAAAAGTAAGGATCTAGATGCCTGGTGAGTTATTCTAGGTAAGAAACTCTTAAGTGAAATAGAAATAATTGCTTTCGACCATAATTAAACACAAAAACAATATATCAAAAGAAAAATTTGTAAAATGAAAAACGCAAAACAATCGAGCCTTTTAATCATCACAAAAACGAGAGGTAATAAAAATAGCGTTATACGAAGAGGGAATTTTGATGCCACAAAGTAAACATCAGCCGTCTTTAATTATTTACTTAAAAATAAGAATAAATATTAAGTGCAATTATTAATAAAACAAAAATTACAAAACGTAATTTTCTACTATTTATTTGTTGATAAGCAACCTACGGTGATTATTAGCTCAGTGCTATTGTATATTTAAAATAATATAACTAATAACTGAGACGATCAGACAACTGCATTCATAAATGACGATGGACATATTACCAACATTTTTTTTGCAATGTAACAAGGCGAAATCTCGATAATTAATATATAGCGGACACAAAGCACCTCCACTGGTATTACGAGTGTTAATGCTAATTTGGTAGAATTACTACATTAAATAAGTTTACATCTTATTCCTCACTGTGTTCACATCCAGACTATAGAACGTTTCAAAATGGCAGATAATTGCAACAGAATCGCGACTTGTCGCACATTGTTCACTTTCTTTGAAAGAGATCACAATCTTCTTCCTTGAAGCAAATAAAATTCATAGAAAGAAGCAAACACATTTTGCATTTCTTGGGCTTTTGCAGCGTTTCTGTGTAAGTAACAAAATATTTATTCTCTCTGCTTCTCAAAGTGTTTTTTATGAGATAGAATTTTTAATTTGGCAAGAAAACACCGCAACTTGCTCATTACAACATTATTTTTCAGAAACTACATCGAAGATATTCTCTGACTGCTTGACTATGCTACGTGATTTGCTCAAAATTTTCGAAACTTCGCAATATACTGCGAGAAAGAAAAGATAAGAGCTAAATAAATAACTTACGACGCCCTTTTATCCCATGGAATAAAATAGGTCGTTACCGCAAAATTTTCGAAAGGACATTAGCATTTTGGAATGGCAAGACTTGAGAAGAAAGCGGACGAAGAATGCTTCGTAAAGAAGTGAAATTATATACACATCCTTTTATTTTTTTAAACATGTAATACTGAGTCACTCTGTATGGCATATCTAGGAGATTGTTGGCCTTTGAGATGCAAACGACTTACTTCTTAGTACGAAGTTTTCGATCCCCAGGATGGAGTCGCATGTGATGCATCCGGTATTGTTGAATTTAGATGCGGCGGAACGGAAGTCCGCTCAACTGCGCATAAACCCCATCTCCATCTCTCACGCCTACATCTTCCTAGAGAAATTCCAAATGCAAGGAAAGAGGTGGAATCCACTCTGCCGATTGCGCCTTTTTTAATGCCATCTTGAACCGGGTAGCGGATATTGCTTTGGCGTTACCTCATCGGACGGTTATTTTATCACAAAGGCAATGTGATATACGTGGAGCATTCACGAGCCAATTTCATTTCCAGAAGCTTTCATGAAATGTGTACATTTGTAAGGAATGTATTGTGTGTGTATATGTACATACATCCATACATATCTAAATGCCTCTATAGGTAAAGTGACCAAACGTACTGATTTAATCAGTACAGTACTGATTTTAGAGATTGTGTACTGATTTCAAATATGTACTGAATTTTGTACTGAATTATAAAGTTGTACTGATTGTAAAAGAAGAAAAAATCTATAATTATTTAGTTCATTTACTGTGGGATTGACGGTTGAGGTGGCTCAGGTGCGATGTTGACAGGATGTGTAAAGAGGACTTGCGGCAACGCTGTGTAGTTCCCCCTAGCAAACATTACCTCACCTCCACCTATGATTGGCTGTGAGGGAGGGGAGTTTTTCAGTCTTTCCTTCCAAACCCCCACCCCTTCTCTACAACTATAAGTCTCAATTCCAAAGTAATGTCGTCCAGACGATAATACTTATGGTTGTTTGTGTCATGTGAGTAGTATAATATTTTAATGCTGTTTAGTAAAGTAACATTATTCTCAGAATAGATTATTAATATTCTTATTTAATTATATTTAAAGACCCTGCCATAAATAGAAGAAAAAACAAATTTTCTGATCGACTTCAGCAAGAATATCCAATATATATAACAATAATGTTATATACCTAGGTATACTGTATAAAATTTCAATATATAAAGTATTATATTGAAATGTAGTCTTCTTTCATGGATATAAGAAATGTAAAAAAATGTACTGATTTTACATCTAGAAAATCTGGTCAATTTATCTATAGGTAGTACATACATATATACACACCCATGTATACATACATACATATACCTACTGTTGGATTTATTAAATGCAATGTAGGGGCATAGTGGATGAGTCGTGTTTTACTTGCTCGAATAAAACTCATTCGTTTATATTTAACGAAAGGCTTATACTCATTCAACCAATTTATAATTACGGCATATTGAAATTGAAAAAGTCTCGTTACACTATTTTCCGTATCAATCGGATTCCTTTTCCTGCGACGACCTAAACGCCATTAAACCAGACCTGGAAATGTAGAATTTTAATCATATCAGAGGTACAAACTTCCCAACCTTTGTTCTGGCGTAAATTTTCCCGCGGTTGACGAAGTCACCTCCAGCGACGAGAAAAATGCCTCACACCCGAATACACACAGCACACCATCATATAATGACCATTACACTAAGCTAGGGCATGCAGGAGGGAGGAAATGAGAAGCACTTTGGGGTTCACGAATGAAATAAAGGGTCGAGGTTTGATATTAGAAATTGAAAAAAAAATGGGTGGGAAACACAAATGTAAGATTCACAATGGTAGGAGAAAAAAATTCTCTGGCACTGCCAAAACACGATAGGAGATGCGTATTAAATAGACTAAAGGCTAGCAAAACCATTCATGTATTATTATTACGATTATACTTCGTACAAACCATGAAACTGCTTTGATTCTCGCGAGAAATTAGATCAGAAAATTATAAAAAAATATGGCGAGCTTTACAATTAAAAAATTGATTAAAACTCGGCCACCAATAGATTCAAGTATATAATAGGAATGCTTAACTGGTATAAGCGGTTAGAATAACCAGCTGAGAGCAAAAGACATACACTACGAAGCTTAAAAGTGGTTAAACAACCAATGAACACAGGCTGACGCGTATAAACGGTTGACGCAGTTAATGGGTAAAGTGTCTCCCAATCAGCTTAATCCAAATAAAATATCATTGATACTACACATTTGTATGTACACGCACTAGATTTAAATTTGAAACCATTGAAAAATACATATTGCAGGTGATTAGGTATTATTTTTATTGGCCACACAATCTATCGCAGCAAAACAAGGATGAAAGAGTAACAAAACATTCCACATTTTAAACATTTCTGCATTCACAATAATTTGGGAGACTGTGAAGTTCAGTGAAATTTCTATTATGCCATTATTGTTCGTTGGTATTTTCATAATTAAATTTAATTTACTACGATAGGCAAAAGAAATCACATTGAAGTCTCAGCCTAAGCTTTATCGAAATAAATAATTTAATATCGAGTGCTTCTCTCGGGAATATGCTACGCATTGAGTGCGATCGATTATGTTTTAAAAGCTGCGAAATACATAAAATCTTTGTATAAATGAAGGTGGACGTAAACTTTCTGATAGGTTATGCATTTTCATAAAAACACTACCACGCCACGTCAGAGAAAGCACTGTCTCGAGATATTTTTGAGAAAGGACGCAAGACGTAATGACCTGTGGTTTTTAATTGCGCGAGACATTTGAAGAATGATGGTTCGGGAAATGCCCCACGGTTAAAAGCGTAAAATCTAATTACTTCAAGTAGAAAAAATGGGAGTTAATAGGAACTGCGGGAAAAAAAGTAGTAAAGGCCACCCTCCTTCAGCAGAAAGGGTCTATAAGTGGAAGTAAGTGGTAAGGAGAGGACTAAAAAAGGAATGCCATTCGCCTCTCCGGGGAAAGGAGACAGGAATACCAAATTGGAAAGTCTTTATGAATGGACGGATGACGCTTGCAACAGTGAGAGAATTCTTGCCTTCGGCGTGCAAATAACAAGTGAAGTGTATAATACACGGAGGAAGAATATCATCCGACGTGCTAGAGATAAAAACATTTTTTATTAAACACGAGACGACAGAAAAATTCTTATTAGCGTGCAATTTAAATCAAATGGGGGACGAGATGTAAGCAGCGTTTTCAGTTGCTTACCAGTCCATCGAGTTATATAAGTCTGAAGAACGCAAATGGGAGTAAAGAAGAATTTTGGCATACGTATGCCAGAGCTCTTCAGAAACACTTTTTACAAAAGAATATCGAAAGTTGCAATCGAAACATTGCGTGAAAAGAAAACTGTCGTGGTTAAAAAAAATCACTGGAGATGGCACTTGTAAAAAAACGTGCGAATGCTGGATGTTGATAAATTGAAAAAATGTGGGTGATGGAACCAAAAAAAAAAGGTGGAATGATATTCAAGGATGACACGCAAATCTGAAAGCAAAGAAGGAAGTTGCCTAAAAAACGGACGTATTTCCGGCATTAACTTTGAAAAAGAAACGGCAGCAAGATGGAAAATAAGTGCGCGAGAATAGAGGCATCTGAGAGAAAAAACATATTGTTGAGCGGGAAAATGAACGTTAAAAGAGCCTCGGAGAACATCAATTCCTTCCGTTGGCGTTGGCCTTACTTAATTTAAAAGAGTTCGAAAAGAAATAATCAAGTAGTTGAAGTAATTAAAAATTAAAGGACTAATAGATCATCATATGAACACAGAAATCTTCATATAAATTATAATGATGATGTTTGATTGCCCATATCAGATGAGTATCAAAATATGTTGTTAAAGAGCCACATTAGACATTACGTAACAGCGGGAGAACCACGCAGAACATAAATGGATGAATGGACTTTTTCAAAATGCAAATAAAATACTTTCGAGAATTTTTTGTGATGCATCACGTATAAGATACCATATCTAAAAATAGTACATTACATCCACGTACGCCAAATATACCGTTAAATTCACCAATTATTTGTAATTATGCAAGCGGAGACGACGATGCATGTTTTAAAATGCCTGATAGGGGATAATGTTGGGGCGGATGATGTCACTGCGCTCAATATCATTAGATTATTTCCGCTTAAATAAATACCTACTATATTGAAATTGTTGAACCGTTTAGCATTTCGATGCCATTTCTTTAATATTTCTTCATTGTTGCTTCAATTAGTAAAAGAGCAAGTTAGTTAAAAGCGATTGCATAAAAAACTTCATAAGTAAAAGGACGCCTGAGTGGACAAATTACCAGAGTGCTAAAATTCGTCGGCCCACTCCTGTCTCTGATACTTGACGAAGGCAAGCAATTGCACATATACATCCGCACAACATGATATATTAGCGTGATATATACTGTACCCCATTGTCCTGAAATTACACGCATAATATATATATATGTCACACAATAAAATATATACCGCCCGTCCCACATTGTATCTCAGAAGCCGTTCGTCGTAGAGATATGCGGTAAACTGCGTTTTGTTTCTACAAGCTAGGAATGCCCCTAGAAACTATTCTCATTTTCGTAAAGTCCCGGGTTCCAATCCAGGAGACATGGTTATCTTCTCTTCATTGATATTCTACATAAACGGTTGCATTGATTGTTATATAAAAAAGAAAGGACATATATTTGAATAAAAAGAAAAACACGAAAGTTCTCGATCAATTACTGCGTAAGGAAATGCATTTACAAACGAATTTAAAAAACCCTTTTAATTAAGCAATGTGATACATTTTATATACACGTTATTAATAAATTTAGATATTTGAGTTTTCTTTCGTTTTTGTTATTATTAATTATTATAACTTTTTAAATATACGTCTTTAGGCTGAAATTTTTTATTCATTATACTCAAAGTGTTCCCGATATGGTACTAATAAAATGTACATATATATATATATATAAGAGCGGCGCAAAAAATTATACTAGTCAGAGAGCTTCATAACAATATCATCAGTATAGAACCATAACGAAAACAATATAATCCACATTGCATATATTCAAAAAGATAATGATTTCCTTCATCATATTAATAAAAAGTATTGTTTTCGTTTTTTGAATACAGCCTATAGGAAATAACTGTGTCTTTGTTTATTTTATTTAGTATGGTGTTGGTTTCTATTAGGTAATTATCACGTAAATGCGTCATCGCGGCTAAGTACCGAAGAACAGATCGAAAGAGCGCTATTAGATTTTAATGATGACCCGGTGGAGGAGTTTCTATGAGGTGACGAATCCGATATTTGGATGGGAATGTTCGGTGTGCACTTTGCTCAAGGGAGAAAGACAGGGAAACGAAATGCTGAGCAGCAGCTGCTTGCAAGCAATGTGCTATGAGCGATGATTTGTAAGGAGTGCAGAAAGTAAAATTGGGTGATTTGTAAAAATTAGAGATGTTCTACTATAGCTGTGATTACCAAATTTTTTGTCAATCATATATTATGTTTAAGTGTTAGATTTTCGTTGTTTTTATATAAAAATTTGAATAATGTTTTAATAAAAAATTAATTTTAAAAAAAGTTGATTTTTTTAAAACCTAAATACGTCCCTATTTCACAAATAAACTCTATAAAATGTTGAAAAGCAGTTTACGCTTAATGTATTAATTGAAAAAAAAAATTAAATAAAAAAACTTAATATATTGATAATATTTATTATGACATTTTATATACTTGGGGTCCCACAGACCATGGTGCGTCGTTCTTGTAACTGTAAATGAAGCGTGTGGTTGGAGGATTAAAGTGGCTATATTAATTGCAATTGCAGATCCAATTGGTGCTGTTTATGAAACTTAATTTAACATGACATATAATGGGGTGCAAAAAGGTTTTTCTTAGTTGAAGGGCTTTGTAAAGTTTGAAAATCGCTGCTCTGAGAGATGAATAGTAAATCCCTTAACTGGTGTTTAAATCCAAAAGATAATTTTTAATCTCGTTGCGCAGCATAAACTCTGTTGATAAACTATGTCTCATAAAAAACCGTAAATATGTCGGAAAAATACGATACGCATTTCGGCTACAAAAGCAACCCTCATCAATGGCGGTTTCCTTGATAACAGAGTTTAAAACTACTCGGTTCGAATCAACGAGGACTGATTTCTTGAGATCAATTCTAGATGCACGGTTTTCCAAATTAAATGGACATTTAATTATTTGATGACTCTGACAAGTAAAAAGAATGCAAATATTTGTGATTTTCGCAGTGTTTTATTATTTGGAACTAAAATATTTATTTCGTGGTCGATTTCTTAAACTCGATTACTTTTGAGGCTGTGAAACGTTGAAATCGATATCAAATGATCCGGTTGGCACGCGCTCAGCTGCAGTCGATGAATGCAAGGAAAGAGGCGCTATCGAAATTTATTCGTGCACGCCTATGTATGTATCCATAGATCCAAAATTGTTAGTGATATGAATACAATCCTGGAACCTCCTTCGGTTATGCATATAGGTTTGATTGCGTATTCTATCCACGTCGATATGCAAACTGTCACCTAGCCCAAGTTCGATGAGATTTCTTTCGCTTCTCTCCTTTAGGCAGTTCATGCCACGGCACGTACAGGCGGGAGGGATATAGGAGATGGAGTCTTAAGTAAAACTTGGATTGAGATTCGTGGGACGGAATTTAATAATAGGAGTTTTAAGAGACTTAGAAAGCTCCTCTCCATAAAGTTGCGGCAGAGTTTCTCTCTCCTTCTTCTTCCAATCCCCTTCGTCGCCATCTTCGCTCCATCCGCAATTCTTATTCCCAAACACTATTCCGCTTTTCCGACGCGCGTTACCTTAATTTAGGGTTTGATATTGTATTGCTATAATTTTGTGGAGGTTGGTATAAAAAAATGCGACGATGGAAAATCGTTTTGAGAAAAAGTTTTCCGGTAATTTTTATTTGCCCTACGCCATGGCTAGCGGATATAAAAAAAATCACTGCCGTGGTATTTATATAAGAAAGTTCTCCGTATCCCTGCTCCAAGGCCTATTTGTAGCTAGGGGCTAAAAAAACTCAAATGTATTTTTTTGACGAGCTTGTTTAGAAAACTCGTTGCTTGGATTTGTTGCAGCCCTTGGAAGGCGCTTTGATGATACTTGATAAAAGGTCGTCTAAAGTTATCAATTTCGCATAAAATACATGATTAGATCATGAAAATATCGCTGTAGAGTAATAAAAAAGGCAAGGCGTGCAATGAAAACATTACATTTATAATATACGAAAATCTAACACGAATATAACTGTTAAAGATATTTAATCCCGTCAAAAATTCCAAAAGTCCAAAGAAGCAAAACCGTTTTTAAGACGTCCAGACTTCAGTGGGATGGCATAAACTAAAATGTCGTTCTCTTTCACATCAATAAAATTTTGTATCTTTATTTTTGAATAAAAGTTTCATTAATTCAAATATGATCATTCGATAAATAACCGAACTTAACAAATTCACTGAGAAATAATACATATGCAATGAATTCAAATATGTGGAATATTTTAATAATATCTAATAAGCAATGTTACTAAAATTATTGGCTTAAATATAACACATAAACGTAATATTGCGTAACACGAATACTTGGAAATAAAAGAAAAATCTCAGCAGCATATCGAAAAAATTGTGAAATCCTGTACCTATATCAGAGCAACAAATCAAAATACTTCAAATAGTTTTACTGCAAATCCTATGATTGTTTGGGGATTAAATTTTCATTATTAGTATTTGACTTGCGATAGTGTTAACAGAATGAGATACATTTTAATATTAGAAGAATTGATTTAATATCGTCCTAAAATACTTGGTTTACGTGTTCTACTCTCGCAGAAAAAAAAACATGAGCTACGAATGGCTGGTAACGAACTTAGGCATATTGTCGATAATGGCGCACCAAATACCTAGAAATGACTGCAAGAATGAGAGGTGGATAATTGAGGTTCATTTCCTACACATGGCCCTGACGAAGATAAATAATCATGACGCAATATTTTCGTCGTTAGGTTTTAATTTAAACCGTAATTACTCATAGTGCAGATTGAATTTTTTCACTCAATGCGTCGGTTAATGGATGAAATTTAATCGCCAAAATTCAAGTCCTTGAATTTGAAAAATTAATGAAATTCAAACGCCGAATGCTGCTGCGTTAACTGATTTATTACACGTGGTGTTTGCTTTTATCGAGGTGAAAAGTTGAAAGCATATATTAATAACCACAAATGTGTCAATTCCGAGCGAGATGCAAAAACAACGAAGGCAACTCGTGCTTTGTCAACTCATGGCGCAACCAAATGCTTTGGCTACGTCAC
The DNA here is from genome assembly GCA_036926305.1 of Uropetala carovei. Taxonomy (NCBI): domain Eukaryota; kingdom Metazoa; phylum Arthropoda; class Insecta; order Odonata; family Petaluridae; genus Uropetala; species Uropetala carovei. The sequence continues at coordinate 6,376,754 of JAXCHB010000104.1, read as the reverse complement.
ATTTTCAAATAGGAAATATTTACAGAAACTCACCAAACTATATGCCATGACATTTTCCGATTACGCATCTTTTTAAACGCAACTTGGATACTATGTGAGCAAAATATATTGAAGATTCAATCGGAACGGTCTTACTTCCATTCATTGCTGATCTTCTAGGCAGAACTAATGCGTTCATAACTGAAACTTGCAATTGTGGAATTTTTCTTAAAATACTTCATTTTGGAATAGTATACGAAGCAATAAAAAGTAAAATCGTTACTTATCTTAATTTGGATGGAAAATCTTTAATCCGTCAAGAATGATGTATTTAATTCAATTTGAATAATTCATCCTAAATTGCAATCATTTTTGGAGTTGCAAAACTGAAATTTTAATTTTATTGATATGCCAATTTTTCCAATTTCATTTCATATTCTCCAGCATCACCAAATTGACCACCTTTGATGCAAAGCGAGCGGAAAGTAGGAAAAATCAGTACTCACCAGAATTTCTTTTGTACATTCCTATCTCCTAGACCAGTGTTTCCCACCTGGGTGCCGCGGCACCCTGGGATTCCGTGAAGTGTTGTGAAGGGTGCCGCAAAAAATATTCTGTTTTCCCATTTTTAGCCTCATTTTGCATCGTCGGCTTTCAAAAACGCAAACCAGAGTTAAGTCGACCTTCATTTCGTTGCAAAGGCACTTCAAAATGAAAGGAGATATGGAGATTAGGGTTAGGGGTCCAACGTCACCGCGACTATTACTGACGGTGGATAGGGAGGGGTGCCGCCAATTTCTGAAAAGTCACTTAAGGGTGCCGCGACTCTAAAAAGGTTGGGAAACACTGTCCTAGACTATCTAGAAAGCTATTCTTTACGTCATAGGATTGGCGGGAAGTTTTCTTCGAGAATTCATTGTGATTCCCAGTCTTGCGGAAGCATTTGAACGGTGATGTCTTCTACGAAGACAGGTAAATAGTTTGGTTAGTACGAGGTTAGCATCCCCGCGGATAGTTTGTTGTATAGGAAATAGTTGTTAATGTAGAAAAAGTGAAGATTTTTTACTATGATCATATTTTATCAAAGGAGATTTATAATATTACAAAAGTACTTCAGGTTATACAATGTTTCTATTGCATGTTTCACCCTCTGGAATGGATTACAGTGATCTACACCTTGAAAATGTCACATAAAACTAGCGATGTGCAAAGACGTGTCCTCAAGCAAATCCTCAATATGTCAAATGTCTGGCCCTGACTCTTCCTGATGGTCGTTCTAAAAGACTCGCCTCCAAAACATCCCCTTTTGGGCACCACCATGAGTTCAGCCCGCCGCAGTTAGATATTGGTATGAATCGCGCCAACACCCAGCGGGTTAGGCACATGTGGATGGGGACATGGAAGATTATGGAGTGTCCCATCGTACATAACCCCGCTTTTCCCACAGCGACATGATGCCCAATCCCACGCTCGTGCTGCATTCTGGGAATAAATATTTCAATACACTACTCTTTGCGATTTACACCGTTAATAGGCGATATATGTTACAGGATATAGGACTTTTCACCCACCCCCTTCCTATCGCACTCCAAGTCAGGGAATAAATGAAACCTAAAGAACCCCCTTACTGTTCACCAGCATGAGCTCGGAATGACTGCTTAGACCCGTTGCAGGTAGATATTGGTAGGAATCGCACCAACTGCCCCATCATTCTTACAAACATCGTACTGATTTTCGCTAGAACAGTCACACGCACACAAATTTGTGAAACTACGCCTTTAATGCTATATAAGATTCATCAGAACTACAGGAAGAAGAATTTTACGTAGAAAATTAGTTTACATGATAAATTTAATCTAGTAGCTGATGTTTTTTATTTAAAAAAATCACATGAAAATAGTACTTTATCGTGAGAGCAATTTAACTTAAAAATTTCAAATCCTTGAGTAGATTTGAAAGTGTGAGTGATTAAAAGGTGCATTTTTTCATCAGCTGTATGAAAGAATGATATTATGGCTACTTGGCATATTGCTGTCTAACCTGGATTCTTCCGCTAAATTAGGACATGAATTAAACACGTCATAATTGCATATAATGTATTATTAACCCTTTATAGGTTACTGCTACATACAATAGTGTACCACTTTTTAAAATTTTAAATTTCTTTGGTTAGTAATATAATATGATGTTTAACATTCATAAATGAGAATAAAGGCATTTTCATTCCTTGACTTCTTGCCCTATAAAGGGTTAACACATTCATTTATATCATATTCAAACTTAATAAGCCTTTTAATCAAAATATTAATAAATTCGCTCTTATGAATATAGACTGTGATTAACAAACTTCATAGGGCAGCCAAATTCTGAAAGAGTGCCAAATGTAGCCGTGAAAGAAGATATTACTGATCATAACCTCATACCAATATATTCGGTTCCCAACCTATCAACACAGTAATTCTACAAAGGACAGATTCATTATAATGCAAATCGATTAAATTGGTTGATAAGCGTATAAATTAGATTCAGCGGAATTTCGGATGGGAGCATGTTTTCATATCACGGATTTCGCCGTATCCATGGAAAAGAGAATATATCCCTTGTACATACGAAATAAGTAGATTTTCAATCAAACAGGAAGTTACAAATGCGATCAGCAAATCACAAAACCAAACATTAAAAAATATTGCAATTGCCTGTTCTTTCATGTGGTTTATCGTACGTAAAATTTTAGAGAATTGGAGACTGAAAAATGTATTAAGGTAGAGAGGAAAAGGCATATCTGCGAAAGTGTATATTACTATATTTGAAGTAGCTATTCGAATTAATATTTAAATAAAAATGTTTTTTAATATTTACTCCCAAATCACACGCAGTTTTGAATAATTAAATACGAAGTGAATCTAAACATAGTTTTTCATTTTCCATATTTTAGCTGTTCATCTTACCGTAGAAAGGGTTTTAATTAGCTTAGGGAATTACGCTATAATAATGCTGATGAATTTTTTAACTGTAAAATACATATTTTCAGCAAGCAGCTAGTTCTGCCAGTTCAAAAGGCGAAAAGAATGCCAAGAAATTATCAAATTTGATAAAAAAAGCTGTAGTTCTGTTATTTTATGAAAAATACAGGGCATCGAACCGGAACCGAACCGAAAACCGAAACCGGAAAAACCGTTATTTTTCCTGGAGTGAAACCGAACCCGAACCGAAAAAAAATATTTTCCTAAACCCGAACCGAAACCGAAAACCGTTATTTATTTCGTTCCATATTTTTCGGTTCGCATAAAAAGTGGGAGCGAAAGAAGGGTTTTTCCTTTTGCTTTAGTTTGAGTCTTTCTGAAAGCCTCACGTTTAGAAACCGAATAAGAAAAGGGTTGGGTTTTTCTTGAGAACACAATCTCCTCAGCATTGGGAAGGATGTGTCTTTGTGATAATATCTGTTGGCTCAATAGTGGGATTTTCCATGTGCATCTCAATACATAGAGAGAGAGTTTAGAATACATCCTGCTGAGATTACCTGTTAAAAGAGGCTACTGGAAAGGAACTTGGGCGGTACTTTGAAGACAGGCTCTAATTGTCTTGCTACCCTCCCCCCGAGCATACCCCGAAGAGTGTGTTCCCGGCAAAAATATTTCCCGATTCTTAACCCTTAAGTACTAACCTGGAGTCAGATAGACTCCACGCGATATGTTACATTGTATAACTTTTTTTCATTTCATGTTCACGCTCTATTGCTCTCTTTACCTTTTAGCGGGATAAACTATAACCAAACTACATAATATCATCAGTGTGATGCAATACGCGTGAGAGAAAGAACGTAGAGAAGTTTGCGCGGAGTCATACTGACTCCACGTTAGTATTTACGTCACTTTTTTGATGTTGTGAAATTTTCTTTTCTTTCCATTTTTTGGTGATAATATATTCGCGAACCATGAATAACATACCAGAAACTTCGATTATAAACGTCAATCATCCAAATTTTGAGGATTATGTGCTGAAATTATTAGGGAAAGATGACTGCAGCACTGAAGATGAAAACAATGAGAACGAAGATACCGAAATTGAGAGCATCCATGATACAAACTCTATAATTTCTGAAAATGAGGATAATATAGATAAATAAAGAGCATATAACTTTAGGATTTCCGCTGACGTCAGAATAAGAGTGTGTGAGATTTTGAACATTCCCTATAAAGCGGGAGGGGGAAATTGGGGTGAGAAGGAGCTCCTGGAGAAGACGGTTTACTGTTCCATATGCCCTCCAAAACTCAAGAGGAAGACACCTCATCTCTGCACGTCATGTAGACGTGCAATTTGCCTACAGTGTTAAAACAAAATGTCTCGAGTGCGTAATTAAAAAAAGTGAGATTTTTTATGAAGTCTATATCTTATGTTTGTATTTTTGAAAATAAAATGTTAATCAACGCTAACTAAAGTTGTTTGCTATTATAATTCGTCTTCCAATACCCCAAACTAAACATTACAAACAGTAAAAATATATCTATTTGCTATTTAGGAAAAAAATTGGCAAAATATATTAAAGAGTCTATATGACTCCACCTTAGTACTTAAGTTATTTTAATTCACGTTAGTACTTAAGGGTTAACTTGGATTTTCCTTAAAGTTGGAGGTTATTGTCCCCATATACTTCCACTCCTTCTCCATATCCACTGAGCCCTTGTATTCTGGTAGTCATTCTCTAAAACTTATCCAGGAAGGATCGCTCCGCAGTCGTGGTTTTGAGATATTCTTACTTCGGTTATCCTTTGTTACAGGTTAGTAAATTTCTATTTATTTTATAGAGTGCATCTTAAAATGAGCACACATATTCGTATTGGTTGCTTAAAACTGAAGAGAAATTAAATATGAATGCGAATTTGTTGTTTTTAGTGAAATATTTTGCCGACTGCATAAACCCACATTAGAGACTCCGCCTGAAGAAAGTTCACGACAGGCCGAATAAGTGTCTTATTTTCTTTTTGTTTGCATATTTCATTGCAGGGTAATAATATGTAGATGTACGTAGATGTTTTTTATTTGCTGCCGGGTGAAAATCACATGCTTTCGCTTAGTAATAATTTTTTCGAAACGGTACTTATCATTTCAATTTCATGAAATAATGAAGTTTAACATTCTCACACTACTTAAATGATTAAAAATATTCAGTCATCGCAAATTTGTATCATGTTAATAAACATTTCTCAGCCTTTCTGAATTCGCGGACCCTCAATTTCTGCGGCTTCTTCCTCATAAATATTTTATAGATTTTTTAATCCATTTAAGTAATCTCTGAATGAAAAAATTAAGCCGTGCATTTAAAGTTTTTACTATAATACGAGCAGTGGACGTGATCTACAAATTGTTAACGAAAATAACGTAATATCTTACTCAACTTACTGGCACTATTGAGATAACGCGATCTCTTATTTTACCGCACTATTTGTAAATAAAAATATTAATAATTCATTATTAGGCATTCCAGATTTAGCGCATATTAGCTTCGGTCTGTCCGCCCTTCTATCAGGATGCAATTTTTTTCCGTAGCTATTCAGCGGATTTTGATAAATTTAGTACTAAGGACTAAGCACAGTAAATTAGAAAATGAGATGAATGCTTTGCCTAACATAATAAGTTTAGAATACTCTATCGCAGAAAACGTGCTCATTTATAATTTGCTTTATACTTTCCTAATATGTTGAAATCATTTGCGGCGCATGTATGGTTTGTAAATATTCAATTCAAAATATAATCTTAAATAAGATACATACTAAATATTCACATTTAAATAATTCATTTTCGTGTTTTGATTATTTTTTTAAATATCACTATTTTTATATGGAAGATGTATTTGATTTAATAAGAAAATTACTTAATAAATCATTTCTTGAAAGTTTCCTAAAAATATTTTAAGGTCGGAGCGAAAATAACCGGTTCGAACCGGTTCACTGACGCTTGCCGGAGCGAAACCGAACCGAAATTTTGTGTTTTGAGTGAACTGGAACGAAAACCGGAGCGAAAAAAATTACGGTTCGATGTCCTGGAAAAATATATGAGAACGATTACACAGAGTATCAGAAAGAAGAAGGCGAACTGGATTGAAGATTACCTGAGGAGAGAGGGCATGATTAAAGAAGTGCTAGAAGGAAAACTGGACGGAAAAAGAGAAAGAAGTAGGAAAAGGTTTCAGCTGATGGACGATTTGAAAGGGAAAGAGAGCTATAAGACATGAAGAAGACTGCGGAAAATAGGAGTACATGGAGAAGCAGGTCTAACCATGAATAATCACGGGCCTGTCTGGACCTGTCTACGGACAAACTACCTATGACGATGATGGTATGCCCATATATAATGTAATAAAACGGGTTATAACGTTTTACAAGGACCAGTCCTAACGAACTTCCTTAAGAGCACTTCTGCATGCCGGGAGGCACGTATTAAATGTTGTTCTCTTACTCAAACCTCTTTAATTCCCTTAGACGTGTACCTATACGGTTACACTCTTTATTCTTACGCATTTCTCACATTTATTATCTCCAAAATCACATTGCAAGTATCGAAAAACTAAGATAAAAAAAACTTAACTGAAAATGGTGCAAGGTGTTGTATATTGATACTATTTGCCAATAGAAGATTACATTTATTTAGCATGATGACCTTAAATCCTCTTATATCTATTGATAGCACATCGTGCACGCTCAGAATTTGTTTTCTGCTATCATTCCATCTCCGTATTCATTGTAACGTGGTACATTTTCTAACAGACAAAGCATCTATAGGCTGAACGAGACAATTTCGGAATGTATGAAAGATCGGAAAATGGCAGAATATCCCATTCCGATGGAAAGAAACAGTCAAGACGAAGGAATACGAACAAAATGCAGATGAGAACGATAGCAGTAGGGAGGGAGAGAAAGATGAAGTGGAAGACGTGAAGTTATAGAGTTGGATAGAACATTAGAGAAGCCGTGAGATATTACGATAGGGACTTGGGATGAGATGGGAAAAGGCGTGAAGTGGAGAGGCGTTCCTTATAAGCGGATGCGAAAGACGGAGCCAATTAGGCAGAATAAGGAGAGAGATGAGGGGGAAAAGGAGGAAGGAGGGGAAGGGAGAGGGTAAGGAGGAGGAGGAGGAGACGGTGAGGGAGAAGAGGGAAAAAAAAGAATGGGGCACTACGTGTGAGGAGGGGAAGGGGGAGGGAGGGGGGGGGGGTTAGAGGAGGGAGGTAAGGGAAGTTGGATTATGTGTGGATGCAAGTCGCTTATCACACTAGGAGGATGCGGAGTGGCGTTGGTTACGCATGTGCGTGATCCTATAGGCGCCGCTAAGTGACTTCAATTTGTCTTAAGGCCTCTGGGGACCGAATGGGGATGAGGTGGCTAGGTGGAATTTTGACAGGGAGGGCACAAGAGAGGCTTGGAGATGGGCGAGTAGATTTTAGGGGAAGGGGGGATGCAGTTCAAATGGGGACTAAGCATAATTGAGGTTTTTCCAGAGGCTGATATATATATACACACACACACACATATATATATATATACACACACACACACGGATCATCCCGAAAGCTCTAACCTCTACAAATGTCTCTCTCCAACACCCCAGCGCCTCTACTTCCGGTAAGTGTTCAATGGGTTTCCTTCAACACCTAGTTGCCCTAAATATCCTTACTTACCTTTCCTCTTCCGCAGTATTTATATATATATATATATATACACACACGTATGTATAGAGAGAGAGACAGAGAGAGAGACAGAGAGAGAGAGACAGAGAGAGAGACAGAGAGAGAGAGACAGAGAGAGAGAGCGCTGACGATGTAGCGCATTTAGAAAAAAATGAATAAGTATGCAATGGGTCATTCAGTGTGCGTACTTGTAAAATTTCTTCAGTTCTAAGTTTATGCCAATTATATTTATAATAATATGAACCGAAATGTTGCACGATTTCAATATGTTGTAAAACCAGAAAAATATTTTGCTATAAAAGACTAAAGAGGCAGATTATCCAAGAATACAAACAAACAAATCATAAAAACGTTAAACAGAAACGAAATAAATGAAAAATTGTTTCATATTATATAAAGCTTATTATACTGGGATATTCTTGGCATTCAGTAACATTTTCGTTGAAAATATCAAATAAATGTAGAAATTCCCTATTCGCCTGCAACTATATCAATGATAAAACGGATTAAGTGAAATAAATACAATTATAAAACAAATTTATAAACATGATACATATTTACCTGATATTATTCTCAGGCTTATTCACTCTGACATTTGTGATAAATTGAATAAAGACTTATTTTGCTTATTTTATTGTTTTTTTTTGCCAAGCTGTAATTCCCTTCGTTTTCTGATGTAGAGCGAAAGAAAAGGGATAATTAATGCGGAATAATACGCGATGCATATTTCTTGTATGTTGAACTTACGCCCGCGTTAATCTCCCCACGTATAAATTCAATACCGGTAAATGATGATTTACAACTCGTCAACGAGCAATGCATGCTGTAACAGTCATTCGTATCGGGCTTTAACTTGTCAAAACAAAAAATACGTTCGAGATCTATTATGTACAAATTCGATCTGAGGCATATTTCATCAACTGGCATCGAGTGCGATTTTTGCTATTTATAAAAGGTTTCCTGCGAAAGACGGAATGTCTCTCTCTGTATTTTTTTCATTCCATGTAATGACGCCGAATGGAGTAGGAGGGAGGTGGAAGAGCAGGGAAGGAGTGGAGGGAGAGAGGAATGAAGGGGGTGGAGGGAGACACGGCGAAGGTAATGAAGTGAATGGCAATCTCGCGCAAAAAAAGACTGCCACGATTTTGTGGAGTCTCCCGTTCAAATTTCGTGATTTTTAAGGACACGCGGTTTTTTGCCCTAGTCTTAAGTATGGAGTAATTTGCATACCATTTGTTATGACCCCGTAATGTAGTCTTATGGCGACGTCGCCGTCGCATGATTCATTCAATTTTTTTCCAAGGGACAGCTTTTTGGCCGAAACGCTTCGACAAAAAAAATCGTTCTTTTCTCATTTTCCTCGAATCCCATTAAAAACATTCCTTCGAATTGGACGCCGCCTTGGCTGTGGCTTACTAAATCGATTATAAATTACGGTACCAATTGACAATTACTCAAATTGCGTGTGTCTTCTAGTTTTAGATTTTATGGATTTTTGATGTTTCTTGCGCATTCTAATTCTTTGAATAATCATCAATATTTCTACTCACAAAATTTTCTTTAAAAGGCATTTCATAGTATACTATATATATTTTTTTCAAAGCCTAAATTTTTCTAGCAATCTAATTGAAGTTTTTTATTGGTATCATAAATTTTTTGTTGCGCCTTAGTAAAGACGCTTTGAATCATATTGATAAAAGTAAATCTTTTTTAAGTACAGATAAATACAACATTAACACGAATTGTCCATTAAAATTCTTTATAAATATTACGTCCCATAATAACGAAAAACGATTCGTCAAACTAACGGCATATATTGTTTTTTTTTACCCCAAAGGCATACTTAATGCAGGTGCGACTACGTTTATCTCTAGATCCCCATCCGTCTAATCGCCATCCGACTATAAAACGTGTTCCTAAATTATTCATCGTCCCTCCCATTCTTCCTTCCACGGAGGGGACAGAGAGAGAAGGGGGAGAGGAGGTCGGAAGGGAACGTCTCTAATTACAAATGAGAGGGGAGCAAGAGCATAGGATTTATGAGCTGGGGCGAATAAACATCTTCAGCGATAAGATACATTTAAGCCGAACGCCTCGCAAACTATGCGGGAGCACAAGCGAGCACGCAGACATAGTATCACACACACACTCACGCGCGCGCGTCGAGATAGGAGACGCGTATAGCAGCAGATCTCTTCCCTTCCTCTAGGGGATGTTGAGGTTTTCGGATTCCGAAATGTAAATGGATTCTTTTTATCAAAAAAAATAAATAAAAAAGAAAGGGACAAGTACGAATGGTTTGTGGAAGATTCGAGCCCTGGAAGGAAAACAGAAATGAAAAAAAAACCGCAAAAAGAAGGGTGTGAGGGTGGGATGGGGTGGGGTGGGGTGGGGGGGGGGGAGACTATAAGAGATAGCATGTGTGAGGTTGAGGGTTTCTTCAGAATGAGGGCACGTGTAGAAGTGGACAAATTACAGCCTAGGAAACAGACGCGAACGGATGTTGGCGAGAAGATTGAGAGGGTTTCTTCTAAGAAGATGGCATATCCAAGGTTTTGGTAGTGGAAAGGGGGACGCGAAGGGGAACGGAGGGATTGGGAAGGGGTGGTCTCTAGGGGCGAAAGATGGGAGGAGAGAAGAGAAGAGGGAGTTGATAGATATGCGGGAAGGTGGGGCGAAGATGAAGCGATAGCTTAAAGATACATTACTCGTGTGGTCTACGATGAAAGATGGCGTGGGAGAAAGAGGTTTCGGATCGCCGTCAGCAAAAGGAATTCTTTCTTTACAATAATGCGGGATTCTCTCGAATTAAATCGAGAGCTGACATTTTTCTTCTTTTTTCCCATTTTCGGAAACGTTTTTTGAGGAGTGCACGAGGCCGGACTGAGGGGATTCAGAATAATCAATTCTTTAACACGTTGTTTTTACTGATTGGAAAGATCATTGTACTCTCCAAGTTGGTTTATCGGTTTGTTCTGAAAATTTATAATGTTAACAACGGGAGAATATCAAATTAAACCCCCAGAATGTGGCGTCAGTTATTGACCATACCAAAGTAAGATTCGTTCCTTGCATTGTGCTTAGTGATTATTATCAGGGTGAAATAGAGACCATGAAGTGCCCTCTTCCATCTAAACATTTTATGCAGATAAGAATCAATATTATTACATTGTATTTTCATTTTTTTAACAAAATATTAATATTGGATTTCATTTTGGAATGGTTAGCGCTGGATCGAACCTAACACATCGAAGATTTTATTTAATGGTTTTCCAATGTTTGAACTTATTTTGATTCACAGCTAAATAACACGCATCTTGACGATTTTTTACTTTATAATGCGTGATGTTACTGCGAGTAATAAATGCGTCGCATAATGATTACATGTATATCACAATATTAGTTTGAGCAGATTTCCTATTTAATTTTTAATACGTTTTAAAACTTAAAAAATTATTAATATATGTCTATAAATAGAAATCATACGATTATTTCGTTGCATTATAAAGGAATCGATTGTAAAAATTGCTCCATCTTGCAGAAAAAAGAGGAAAAGGTGTTTCAAGGGAACACATTCTGGCATTTGATGCCAGATATGCACAATATCGATTTTTTTTACAGAATTTGGAATCTTCGCCATTAAAAGAAAACAGACATCAGAGGTATTAAGTCACCGTGTATACGGTATGCGCCAAAGTGTCGAGTAGCGATATTCCAATACGCCAGTTTTTTCCTTCGATGTCGAATAAAAATTTTTTGTGAAAAAGCGAACCGGAGTTCTTAAAAAACGCCATTATTCGGGTCCCCGAAGGGAATCGAGGATAGGAGGATCCATGGAGCGATACATATTTTATTCGCTTTTCAAGAAATCGCCTCCTTCCAATTTCGCGCTGAACTTATTTCGCGCCGTTTTCCTTCAAAACCCCAATTATTTTCCCTCCTTGGAATTGCACTGACAATGCTCAAATCTGTTTCAAAGAAACGTTTCTTTTGTGAAAAAAAGACCCCCAAGGAGACTAATAATCCACCTAGAGATTTAAGCTCGACATATCAACAGCGGCCTTTATTTTCATACAGCGATCAAGAGCGCAAGCGCTCCTTTATTCGTTGTGCCAATGATGTGCCTCATTTGCCGCCTTAATTGGATAATATTTCTCTTTCGCGCAGATTCTAAAAGTAAAACAATTGAAACGCAAGTTAGATTATTGCGGGTCGCTGGCCGTTAATTGAACGCCTATCGCGTTCCCCAGCAATTAATTATCCCTCAAAGGGATTCGATTTTTCGTCAAAATTTAACGATCACCTCTTTGCATTCAACGATACAACGACGACGAAGGCTGTCCTTATAACATTCACGATGATGATATACCTTTAAACGTACCTTTTGATGTGGAGAAATCCGCGTTTATCATGTAAATGTACTGAAGCAATTTTAAATGGAGAAACTCCACCCGGATTTTCTTTCCATTATATATATATATATATATATATATATATATATATATAACTGCTTGCGTGGTATCCTTAATTTATTCCAGGCGGAAACGATTCAGTAGGCATAAAACGTGGGCGCAGGACAAACTTCGAAACAAAAGTGAAACGGAAAAGGAATGGACGCACTTCGTGACGTTAACGATACCCTGATAAATGCTACAAAGTGTCGTTAACAAACTGGGAGATAGTTCTGGAATAGGGGAAAGAGAGGGAAGGAAGGAGGCTGAGAGAGAGAGAAGATGCCGCAAAACCTAATTGGGAGTGAGTGTGGGGAACTGTTCCTCAAATGTTCAGAGGGTGACCCCAAAACACAGAACGGAGACTAAAAAAAAAAAGGAGCGGGAGGAAGAGTGGGAGAGAGAGGGGGGGAGGAGAGGGCTGAATAGATAGCGCGGGAAGGAGAAGGGGGTTGGGGAAGACGGAGGACGTGCCGGGGAGAGGAGGGGAATTAAGTTTTTCCGCGGCAACGGAGCAAGATGGATGATGATGCCCCAGAGCATTATGGTGGAGAAGGCTAGGATGTTAGGGACAGAGGAGAGAGAGAGAGAGAATAGGAGGGTCGAAGGAGGAGGAGGGAAGGACAGAGGAGGAAGGGGTGCTTGGGGGGGAGTGAGGGGGGGGATAAAACGCAAGGGGTTTTCGAGACACGCCAAGCTGTGTGGAAGTTAGTGGTTTGGACTCCTGATATCGCGTTATTTGGCGAGATTTTTCGATGTTTATTTTCGCTTTACTTCGCCGGAATACATCCCGTAGTCGCTTTGATGGCTGTGGGAGTTGTTTAATTGGAAATTCTGAGTATTTCGCCCTTTATGATTTTTTAACGAGCTACATCTCGAATATGCTACAGTAAGTACTATGAGTTTGCATGGGCAGATTTTGAAATTCCTTGATTCACAAAAATAGTTTATTTGCGTAAGAGGTTTGGAGGTTAAATACACAAAATACATTTGAAAGTAAACAAACCTGTATTAAAGAGAGTATTGCTACCGACGAACGACGTAATTACTTCATCAATGATTTAGAAAACCATAGCAATATAAACATAGCTTTCGTTATATTCATTCCTTAAAACCTTGTAACGTGCCATAAATAGTATTTGTAGGTTTACAAGTAAAAGTGATGTAAACATCTGCATTATTATATTCTGTCAAACTGAATATCATCCTCTTGATTTCACTTGAATTCATATATTACGCCATGACTACTACGGAGAATAAATAAAATTTATGCTTTAGATATTCCAATGAAAATTAATTTAACAACTGAGTATATAAATAGGTAGTCGTAAGCGATTAATACTTTTCGAAATATCAATTTTAGCATACTTGGCCGATCTCATGCGTATAGTACATGTGAACAAAAAAATTATTTTTATGAACACAAATGCGAAGGTTATTCTTTAGAGGAACAAATAATTTGAGGCCTTACAAAGCCGTAACGTTAATTATTTTCATATTCAGGGAAATTTCTTTGTTATCTTAGTTAAAATTAAGTAAATTTTCATTCATGTTAAAATCCTTTCTTATGTTTACATATTTTCCATTTGATCAACATTTAAACTAACATTCATGATAAATACTGTGAATAGTACTATAAATAAAGAATACAGAAAGAATTTGCTCGGCGCCCAATAAAACTTGAGACGATTTCATGGTACATAATACAATTTTTTATCTCGCTGTATTGCATATAAAACGTATTTTACAATTAAAGACAGTTATTAAAAATTCCAATGCAAGTTTCTTTCAGTAATTCATTCAATTTTATTTGATATTTATTGCCCATATTAATAATGTCAATTTGTTATGGACGCACTAAAAAGTCTTTGCTTGTCGATATCTGTTTCTATACATGCAAAAAAATTAAGTAAAAAATATTTTTAGTGTATATACACTTTTACTTAAAACTGCACTCAAAGGTAGAAAATAATTTTTTCCAGGACAAATAATATTATTCAAAAATATGCATGCTTCGTAAAAGTGGGTGGCATTAATATGAGTATATGTGAAGTGGCCAAAAATAAGAACTAATTTATGAGGAAAGTGAAATGTAAGATTTAGAGAAGAAAAAATCCACTTTTATGAAGCATACAAATTTTTGAATAAAATTTTTGTCCAGGAAAATATTATTTGCTACCTTTGAGTATAGTTTTAAGTAAAAGTGTGTATACACTAAAAATGTTTTTTACTTAATTATATTTTTATCTTTTTCGTCTTATAACTGTTATTAATAATGCGTTTTTAGGCGCGTTTCGCTTACAGCGTGAGCGCCTATTATCGTCGGTCAGTCCGTCCGTCCGCATGTTCGTTCTCGGCTTCTACTGAACGGATTTTCATGAAATTTGATATTACGGACTTACAATCAAATATAAGAAGAAAATCGAAAAACGTCTTAAATCGAGTTGAAATTTCTTGCATAGTTACTTCTTCATTGTTGCTAACATAAACAATCTCACAAACCAACGTTTAATTTACTTACGTGTGCATGCAATATTTTTAAATAGGTACACTTTCCTAACTTGTTATTACATGTATGAGAAATATATATATATATGGAATATAGCATTAAATAAATTTGGAATAATTGTTGAAATGCAGGACATATGCGCAACGAAAATTTACCTGTTTTATCTGACTGATGAACTTTTCTTTAAATAATATTTTTGATTTAACAAAACTTCAGACGACGTGAGAATATGGAACTCTAATTTCAAAATTATGTTATCATACCGAAATTTCCGAAGTGAAACAATTATAACTTAAACTTAAAACAATTGCATACATTCTTCCACGAAAGGGAATGAATGTATTCAAGATAATAATTTACGAATGTTGTTTACTTTGGTTGCTATGAAAATAATTTCCCTCCCCTTCCTTCTCTCTCCCTCCCTCTCTCGTATTCAAAGCATTCAAAACACGTTTACACCCATACGGATTTTAATAACAATATTATATCAAGGTCTAACAATGGAATGGCAGGCAAGGCAACATCCCGTTAAAATGGCTAAATTTACCAGTAATATGTGAATTAAACGTTTAAATTCGAACTGCAGGCGGAAAACGATGAACATAATAAGAGACCTTATAATGTTTTCTTCAAAATGGTTTATATCCGAAGATTGTAGTTCAATATTTTCTAATTTTAATCTAAAAAAGAATGAAATCCTGCACTTCGAAAAGTCGATTTTTACGTCTTACCTTATGGAGAATGTAAATTTCTTCCTTGGAGTCGAACTCAAGACTTTTTCGAGGTTTTTGTCGTCATCACCTTAAAATATGTGTCGAGCATTCCTGCCAAACTTAAGCGTTTCTATCTCGATTCTTTCTTGAGTTATTCGCATTTTTATAGCGAGCGTTGTTGTGTGACAAATAACTGAATACATAAATAGATAAATATATAAATAAATACACAAATAAATAATTACGAATGGAAGTTAGGCAGAAGTGTGTAATAAATAAATAAATACGAAGGAAATTTAATTAAAAGTGAACTTACCTCGCAAAAATATTTATACATATCTACAATATAATCTCCCGCACGCATGAATAATTCATATAGTATTTCAAAGTAAGAAAAAAATTCTCGAAGATATACCGAAGCTTTTGGATGAAACACTACTCTTTAAAGATATTGTATAGAATTGAAAAATTGACCCCTGCAGAGTTATTATGGAACCCGAGACAAAAAAAGAAAAAAAATCACCGAGCTTTTGACAAGGGTGATACCGATAACCTTCAGGGAAAAGCTACGCAGAAAGCTTAAAAATCTCTACCTATCATCTCCAATTGTTTTGTAAAAGGAGAAATAAAACGTAAATATAATTTTTTTTAAATTGTTTTATTCGAGGTTCGAAGTGAGATGGGGAGAAGGGGGTGATGATGGTTCTTTCACCTGACTTTCACATCCGTTCCTCATCCCAATTCCTGAACAGGGAGACAAGTGATAGGGAGGGAGACAGAGAGGTGGAAAAGGGAGAGGGGAAGGGGATGGGAAAGAGAGAGGGGGAGAGAGGGCGGGGGGGAGGGATAGAAAGAGAGGGATAGAAAGAGAGGGATAGAAAGAGAGGGAGAGAGAGAGAGAGAGGGAGAGAGAGAGAGAGAGAGGGAGAGAGAGAGAGCGGACCAGAAGTGTGTAGCAAGAGCTCATTTGTGTCGTCGACCTCCCCCTTTCTCTCAATTTGCCTTGTACCTTAGCGATGTCAACGGCGATCGTAAAAGAAGAAGAAGCGGAATAAGACTGGATAAATGACGTGGAAATGAGATAGAGTCTCGGATGAGGAGGAGAGGGAGTTAGGTGGATGGGAATGAAAAAATACATAGAGATAGATTTCCATTCTCTTTTCATCCCATCAACCAAATATCGATTTCTTTTTCTTTAAGTTTGAGAGAAGAGGAATGGGAAGATGGAAGAGCGGGCGTTGGAGAAGGAGAGAGAGAGAAAGAGAGAGAGAAAGAGTCTCCCCTATCTCCCTCTTCTCCCGCACCATTTGCCTCTTGAATAAACCTCATATCCGCTTGTCCCTTTTTGCCATGAATTCTAAAAGCCTCTGAGGTTCATTTGCTCCGCGAATGCAAAGGTTCAAGGATTTGAGTCAACGGGTTTCAATCAGTGCCTGACAATGGGGACAAGGGGAGCCCTCTTAAGTGATTTAAGGTTGAGCGAGAGGAGGAGGTTCGTTCGCTGGGAAAAATTATTTGTTCTATTTCGGGGCGTATTGGGAGTGAGAGAGAGAGTGAGAGAGAGAGAGGGAGGTGGAAAAACCGCTCCGACGCGAATGCAAATTTTCTCCAGATGTACTACATAGGTAAATGCGATTTTCGGAAATCTAACAAGTAAAAATTTCGTCGTTTTTCAGGGTCATGGGAGTGGTATGGTTGCCTGGCTCCCAGTGCAAGGGTCGCGGGTTCGAATCCTGTTCGAGAGCAGGGTCGTTTTTTATCCCACTGAAACTATTATAACACGTGTAATTTGAGGAAACAGTTTGCGTTAGCTAAACTGTCTTTAAAAAAGGTTTAGAATCTCGTCTGTAAACGGTGTATTTTATTTGAAGCTATTGAAGATTTACTATATTTTGGGTTTGATGGAACAGTTCGCATTTTCTCTAGACTTTTATCTACAACACAATCGCCAGTAACTGCAGTAATTAACTTGAAAATTTATTTCATTTTTCGACCGCCATGATGATCTCAAAGGCAAGTACCTACATCGGGCTTAGTTGGCAGCATATTTACTCTTTAGTCGATCATTAAAATTAGGTGGTTTGGGAATGTCACTTAAAAACAATATTGTTTACCATCCGTTCCTAACACTTTATCCCAGAAGACGAAGTTAACTTTCTATCGAGGTAAATTATAAAACGAACGCATTTCAAAGAACTTCCGACTTCAAAGGAAGAAATACCTACTCATAACGCTAATACAAACTTAATAATTAATTTCCATTTGCTACGTGAAAGCTTAAATCTACAAGAGCCCACACTATACAGTCGAAATATCTTCATAAACATAGCAGCCCTCAGCATTCACACATCGACTTTAAAAGCAGCGTAATGAAAACTCGTATAACCCCATTTTGGAGTTGCCACTCGTAAACTTTTGGACAAAAAATAAAAAATAAATAAAACAGGTTTCCTGGCGTCAATTAAAGTCAGATCGAATGCAGCGAAGCTTTCATAGTATCAGAAAACTTCTCCATTCTACCACTGTCTATTCCTTGCGCGCCAAACTTATTCCAGACAACTCCCCCCTCCCTACTTCCTTCTCCGAATTTGCGAGGTTCGCACCATGGCTCATCCCTCTCCATCGACCTATTCCTGTCCTCTTTCAACGCTTCTCTCTCACGGCCGACCGAAAATGTAACAAAAAGAGAGTCGAAACACGAGACTGGAACGTATTTCGTCCTTCTCCAAGTCCATTTTCGTCCTATTCCACCTCCGTTTATAGGAAACGTACCGAGGCCGAAGCCTGGTTAAAATATGAATGAATTAATCCCTCCCGAAATATATAACGCCCTATAGAAAATATCTCTCCTCGATCCTATCCTTCAAATTTTCCCATCAACTTCTAGAAATTGATCCACGCCGAGCGCGAGGACTCCTAGAAAGCTTCTAATAATTCCTAAGCTACTGGCGAAACCTCTTCGCCCGCTAATAACTAAGGGAGTTCACGTCCTACTTTGCTCTTTCTCTCTCTCTCTGCAAGCTGGAGTAAAGGAGACATTTATTTTTAATGGGGGAGGAGTTTTATAAGTCGAACAATGGATTTTTAGCCGTGTGTTGGGAAAGCGAGAGAGAGAGAGAGAAGGTTTTGAGGAGTAGAGGAAGGGTTGTGTGTGTGTGGGCGAGAGAGAGCGAGAAAAAAGGCAAAGAGGGAGGGAGACAAAATGTGGTGTTTTAATGGGTGGGAGGGTAGGGTCGAATGACGTCTGCAAACAGAAGTGAGAGAGAGAGAGACGACAGAGAGAGGGAATAGAGTGAGGGAACAGTGTGAGGGGACAACTTAAAAAGCGAAGGAAATAAAAGGGTGAGAGAAGGAAAAAGAAGGTGAAAAAAGGAGGGAGGGATGAGTTTCGGAGAGTAGTTATGAGCAAGGGGGGGGGGGGGGGGGGGGAGAGAGAAAGCTCGGTTACGAGTTGACAGTCGATAAAATAACAGAGGCTGAAATAACTCGTACTAATTAACAGTCACTCTCTCTCTTTCTCAGAAAAATTTCTCTCCTCTGGGGAAGCTACGCATCGATGAAAAGACTATATAATTTTTTTGTTTGTCCAATGCGAGCTCGTGCGCGGTTATTTTCCTTCCATTTCGGAGGGCGTCATTTGAAAACCTAAGAATATTTTAATTTTAATTAGAATAACGTGCGTGTGTGTGTGTGTTTATATATATATTATATATATATATATATATATATATATATATATATATATATATATATATATATATATATATATATATATAAAAGGTGGATGTACATATAAAGTCGAGTGGATAAACAGTGATATAGAAAAGCTGAAGAAATATTTTCTAAATATTTGCGCGCTCCCCTTAGATTTTCAGGAACATTTACTAGAATATAGATATGGATAAGCTGATTTGAGGTTTATTTGTGTACCTCTCGGTCTCTTACTTCATTTTATTTACAAAATATACACGCATGTCGATATGTGTCTGTGCATGTATATAAATACATTCGAATACCGCTGTGAATATGCGTATTTTCTTTTCCACCTCAAAAGCAAATAATTTTCTTCCGTCCCGCTGCCATTTCGTCACAAACGGAACTTTCTGAAAGTTAAGTCACTCGAGGTAAATATACGGCAAGGAGAAAAAAGGCGAGGAAAAATATCAAGGGTTTTTGCTGGAGTTTTTCTTTCTTCTTTTGGTGTCTGAAAGATTCCTCCGCCATATTGATAAATTTTTCCATCATCATCCCCCGTGAGTGAATTGAATCACCGAACTCTTCGCTTTAATTTTGCTCTCGATTTCTTCTCTCCGACGCCCCCCCCCAAAAAAAAACCGCCTACTCCGACAGAAACACAAAGTAAAAAAATAACAACCCCCTTTTTTTCATCTCGCTCCTCCTCCGCCGCACTCCATCCACCTCCCCCCCCCCTCCTTACAGCTCAAAGTACCGATACTTTAAAGGCATATACTCTTTCTTTTTGATCTCCGACTCCTAAGGAAAAAATATTCCCTCCCTCGCAAGATTCACTATCTCCCCCCCTCCCCCCCTCCTTCCCACTCCCACTCTCCCCTCCCTCTTTCCTTCCGCCTCTCATTCAGAGGATTCCTTTCCTTCCTTTTCTCCGAAGAAGAAGAGGAAAAAAATATGACATTACCCTCCTTAAAGAGCTGGAGACGAGCCGCAAAACGGTCCTTGCATCTTTTCTCGACCAGGTTTGAAAAATGAATCGGCTGAAAACGCTGGTATGAAAAGGAGGGAAAAGGGTTAAAGAGTAATTGTGGGAGAAAAGGACGTCGGAAGGCTGGGAAGAGAGAAGAGGGAGAAGAGATAAATGAGCGAGTAGGAAGAAGGACAAGGAGAGAGGGAAAAGATGGGAGGGAACGGAGATAAAAGAGAGGGGGGGGAAGAGGATGGAGGAAGTTGGAGATAGGAGGGAAGGGAGAGAGAAGGGAGGGGGGGGGGGGGAGAAGATGGGTGTTGACGAGGCGGAAAGGCGCGAGGAGCACCGAAAGGTTTTAATGAGGTTTCGGGGGAGTTGGCTTGGAGTGGATTTAGAAGCTCCGTAAGTCTGCTGGAAGGGGTAGAGAGAGCGAGGTATGGAGAAATCCAGGCCCGTGAATGGAAGTAGCCAATGGGATTTAATTAGAAAGGAGGAAGCGAAGACGGCGGTGAAAAGAAATGGAAATTGAAAATTTTTCAAGAAATGTTGCTAAGGGTACGAATTTTTTTTTCTCTCCCTCTCTCTCTGTTTCATTCTCTCTCTCTCTCTCGAGGATCGGGAAACGTTAAGGAGGTTTTCAAGGCGTGTATGACGTTACCATGAATATGATTTCGCGAGCGCGCGGGAATTGGTCGTAAGGAACTCGGTGCGAGTTGTAATGACCGCGAGGAATTGAATTTAAGTACCTTTACACGGTCCGGAATTTAATTTCGGGATAAAGAAGTCTCTTTCTCTCTCCATAAACCTCTTCATCCGTCTTGCGGGAGAGCCTTTTATTGTTCGAGGGTAAGCAAACAGCCGATTTGTTTTCAAAAGGTAAAGACTTAAAGTTGAACGAGTGAGCTATTTGAAGAATAAACGCCCAAGTTACCAGGCTAATTAATCGAACTGTCTGGATCCACTTCGACCAGCTAAGAATAATTATAGGGCAGAAGTTGGATTAACCAGTTAATTGCCATGCGCGCGCTCTTTTTTTTTTTAATCAGCTCCAACGTACTTGCAGAGTTTAATGCCGAACGAGAACCCTCGATTCTCTCGCAATGCGTTTGCGTTAATCAAAATTCCGAAATTAACTTGCCTCGCTTTATCTCGCTTAATAATTTTGTTTTGAAACTTTAATGACACGTGGATTTAACCTGATTGGCTCCATCTGATGGAGGAATTAGGAGTAACTGCGTTATTAGATGCATTACTGAGTGAAATTCACGATGACATGTTAATTTTAATTAATCGCTATAAAAATTGGTGCATTTAATCGAGTCAAAATTGTGAGTTTTAGGTTTTTCGCTAACGATTTGTCTTTGTCGAAGCGACGAAATTTCAGAGAGTTTGAATTATTTCGGCTGAGATCCCATAATTTGTGCGATTAACTTGTATTTTGCAACAACTATAAAAACCATTCAGAATTTATCTGGCAGAAAATTTTTAAAAATCAATAAATTATTAATTGCATACGCAAACATGTTCTCACGAAGTAAGCGTAACTCAAGACTTCCACAATTACAAGCTAATTAAAGTGAATAAGGCATTAATCGACCATTCGCTCGCGTAATTATTTTGGTCAAAACACATATGTTATATATTATCATTGCGATTTATTTGTAACCCTCTTACATTAGGAAATAAAAGTATCTGTAGCTACTGAAGAAGCGTTCCTTACGTTGATACGCCAAAGATAGTTCAACAAATTTGGAATTAGAGTATCGACCTTCTCACACGAGTACAGGCAACAATGGTAATTATCCTCAGCACTAAATTGATGATGATGTGCTATCAAAACTTTCGCTATTACTTAGAGGGGTTTGAAACTTTGAAGTGCGCCAAGCTAACTAATTCATCTCATGCCAAATAAGGTAACGTGACAGTAACAAATTATAATGGTGTTAAGTATGTTACGATTTTGAAATAGGGGGACTCATTTAACACCCTTTCGTCATTTTCTAATTGAAATTTTGAAACATTTACTGTAGGCATACTATCATATTTAATCAGAAATAAAAATTGCTAAAATCATAATCATTCGTTTATATTACTAACTATTTCAAGGTTGGATAAAACCTTGTAATAGTTAAATCGAGGAGATACAAAGAAACTTTTGGCGCTCCTCAATAGAAAAATCGAACAAAGATCTAAAGATAAAGAGAAAAGATGAATAATAAGTAAATTACAAGGTGAAGCAGCTTAGACAAAAAAGAGAGGAGAAAGAAACGAAGGAGTAATAACGCCTTCCATAGTGTTAAGGGACGCATGAAATACTTGAGCGACGAAGTAATACGGACGGAGGAGTTCGGAATTAAAAAAAGGAAGAATAGAGAGAGATAATGGGAATAATTGTGTTAAATAATAATCCTTAACCCTCATATTTCACTACGGGGTCCTGTAGACCCATTATTACCCTAAATGTAACTTTATATTAATATTAACCCATCTCGGGACTATCTATTCCATGCTATTTTATCCCGAGGTGACTTTCTTCCCGATTTCCTTCCAAATCAAAATCTATTCTAATAGCTAATTAGGTGCTCAAATGAAAAAATGTTTTTTAAATTAAAAATAAAACGCGAGTAAGCTTTTATTACGTCTAATCAGGAGTTCTCAGCATTATTCGCATTCGCTGATCATCCACCAGAACATAACGTGGTCAGGGACCGTCATGTGTGTATGTTTTAGTAGATTTCCAGTCGTTGTGGACTGTGGATAAAAATCCTCGGGTGTAGCCATCTCGAGGTCAAAAAAGAAAAATACAACAAGGTAAACGGGACGACCATCATTTGCACCTGTCGTCGGCAGAATTTCTGCGGCAGGCATCCGAAAAACAGTCATCCGCGAAAATTGGGAAGAGAAGAGTGCCGTTTTATGGAGATGAGCTAACAATCGCCCTAACTATCTGAAGAATTACAAAACGGTACAAAAAATCTGATGTGGCCAACACATGACTTTCTCCGTATTTGGGGTATAGATATTTAAATTCTTTTTATGAATAGCATTATAAGGCAAAATTATTATTTCGTATCGTAAAAGTATACAGTCGTCCTTATTGCCGTAAATTACGTAGATTTTGAATGTTTACATAATCTACCGCTACATGGTGGTGGCGCTGTATATTGCAAATTAAGAAAAAACAAAATATCTCCGAAATGGATGGTTCTACGAAAATTTGTTTCGAACAAAATTTGGAAGAAATATTATTCTTTGGTCCTCACGAAGATTACCAATAACGATGTTTTTAAGGAGAAAACCGAAAAACCGGTTATTTATAAATAACTCCTAAACAATAACTACAATAGAAAATTGTTTCAAATGAAAGTTGTAGAAAATTATATTCTCCTTCTGTATAGAATTGTAAATACAATAATGATGTTTTAACGAAGAAATATCGCAGAAACCGAATCGGGTTTCGAATAAACCTCGACTTCCGGTTATCCGTTGTTGTTCAAAAACTAATCAGTTCTTTGTGCTCATGTTAAAGTGTTATATATGAAGTTTGGTAACAATATGGCACGTACTTTTTGAGTCAGAGCGCCCACAATAACATACACACACAGACATCATTCCGAAAATAGTCTAAACGTGTTCTCGGGACCTCAAAACGTGTATTTCCGTTGAAATCTCTAAGTCGATTTTTTTCATGAATACAATACTTTCCCATTACTACGTATGGAGAAAGTAATAATATTAAGTTTGGAAATTAACATATTAAAAATAATACTTTCTCCATACGTAGTAATGGGAAAGTATTGTATTCACGAAAAAAATCGACTTCGAGATTTCAACGTAAATACACGTTTTGAGGTCCCGAGAACACGTTTAGACTATTTTCGGAATGATGTCTGTGTGTGTATGTTATTGTGGGCGCTCTGACTAAAAAAGTACGTGCCATATCGTTACCAAACTTCATATATAACACTTTAACATGAGCACAAAGAACTGATTAGTTTTTGAACAACAACGGATAACCGGAAGTCGAGGTTTATTCGAAACCCGATTCGGTTTTTGCGATATTTCTTCGTTAAAACATCATTATTGTATTTACAATTCTATACAGAAGTTATAGAGAATGTAATTTTCTACAACTTTCATTTGTAACAATTTTCTATTGTAGTTATTGTTTAGGAGTTATTTATAAATAACCGGTTTTTCGGTTTTCTCCTTAAAAACATCGTTATTGGTAATCTTCGTGAGGACCAAAGTTGTAGAGAATAATATTTCTTCCAAGTTTTGTTTGAAACTAATTTTCGTAGAACCATCCATTTCGGATATATTTCGTTTTATCTTAATACCAGTATACAGCGCCAAACCATGTAGCGGTGAATTCTGTAAACATTCAAAATATACGTAATTTATGGCATCAAGGACGTGTCTTCTTTTACGATACGAAATAATAATTTTGCCTCGTAATATTATTCATAATAATTTAAATATCTATACCCCAAATATGGAGAAAGTCATGTGTTGGCCACATCAGATTTTTACTAGTGTAATGCCCGTTGAAATATCAACGCGAGTAAAGATTCGATCTTTAAAGCTATTTATGAAGATCAAATTGCCATCAGAAACATAAATTATATTGAAAGTCATTTCCCTCTCCTTCATTCTTCCTCTCCCACTCTGTTCCCCTCTCTCCTTTCCCTCTCCCTTCCTCAGTCTCAATCCCTCTCTCACCCTCCCTCCCTCTTTCCCCCTCCCTTTGTCCCCTATCTCCATCTCTCTCGTATTAAAAGCAATCAAAACACTTTTACACCCATAATGATTGAAATAATGTATTGGTAGGCAATAAGAACCTTTGTAATGTGAGTCTCTACGATGAGGAAATCGTGATATTGCGAATTTTTAATTAATATTATCGACTTAAACAAAACAGGCATCCATCGAGTAACGCGATTAATGCGCACCTGGATATCGTCGCGTAAGTAGAAAACGCGGGTGTTGGAAACGGTGTTTCCCATAAAACAGCGCTTCCCAAGCTTTATGCAACTGCAAACTCATCTTAAGGTAGCAAATCTTATCGTAACGTACTTTAACTACATCCATCAACCAATAAATACAAAATGTAATATTATTAATATAAATATATATTTTATTCGTGCAAATATTCACTTTATTCTGAATACGATGATACATAAAAAAATCATTCCGCCTTCACGATCCTCTGAAAATGTTTCACGGCCTCCAGTTTGGGAACCACCATCTTAGAAAATCATAAAACATATATAAAAGACAGTGCCACTTTATCCCTTTGTCATGTAATGCTTTTTGAAGCTTAATATCTCGCAAACGACTGAACCGAATTTGATAAAATTTTCAGGATAGCATTATGATATAATGACAAAACGTTTTAATATATCGGTAATATATAAAAGCCTTATTCTGTTCCTTTGTCCTTTTGTCACTCCCTCTGTCACGCTCTGAAAAACAGAACTATACCTGACAAGAGGGGATTAAGGTAAGCTTTTGAAGCAAAATAGATACTCTCGGCGAGTGTTTCGAACCTTTGCTCGTATCGAAGGCAACTCTCTCAGCAGGAGGTATGATTTCAGGTCAAAGAAGACTGCCTCAATTTTATTTCAGAATAATTGGTCGTCCCCGTCATTTTTGACGGGTAGATATATGTACTAGTAATGTAATAAAGATGAGTTACGCTCTGGGGCAGACTATCAGACTTTTTCGAAGATGAATTTCTTTAAAATATTGATTTGAAATCATTTTAATTGGAATCATATTATAATGTAGAAAATCATTCAATCACATGGATCCGCTATGTGATGGGTTGGGTACAGGTTCGCGTTTACACGAAACGTTTTGAAGAACATAATTCACGTATATACGACTCAGCGTATATCAGAGTCGTGCAACTTGATGGATACCTATATATATTTTTTTTGGTACTAACGTATTAACGGGGAGCCCAACATGAAAATATAAATAAGGAACAAATACCATTAAAATTATGTTTTAATTTTTAAGAAACCAATTAATATTTAAATGATTTGTTATAGATAACAATTGAAAAAACATTCATTGATCGGCCTGTCGCGACATTTACAAACCCTATCACCGGACAACGGGGAGGGATAGTTCGGTTCCAGCGAGACGAAGGGTGCGGTAGCGCCCGGAGACGACAACTAAAATTAAAACAAAGCGAGCCGAAGGCTCGCCAATATCCTCTCCATTTGAGGCGCAACAGTCAAGCGAGATGTAATTCCTCTGTAGACTACAAAATATCTTGGTAGAAACCAATCGGTACTTAAACGTATTAAGTTGGGCTCCCCGTTAATACGTAAGTACTTTTTTAAATTTCACCACCACATGCATCCTTCCTTCTCTAATTCACTTTAAAAAATAATAATCGCAATTTTCTGTTGATAATTGCGATTATTAGTTTTTAATATAATAACACTGAAATGCACTAAAGGATTAATCCACCTGAATACTTCTTCTCCTGGACAAAATAAAACCGACGAACCGACATTAACGGGATAATAATTTTGAAGGACAATGTTCAGCGGATGAGATAAAGAGGTATAAATGAAACTGACAGAAAGTACGCATTATCTCTAATCAAAACATAAGCACATCGATGATCATCATATCTTTCGCGTTTATTGCCAGGAAGTGAGAGAAAGATGGATTGGAATCATGACGTGGAAGAGTTTCTAGAAGAGATTCGAGGTAAGGAGATATGGATGAAAGGGTGGAAATCACGGGAAAAGTAAAGTGAGGAATACGATACTCATCAGAATTCATGCGGATTCGAGGAAAGGGAGAGAAAATAGTTTGGATGCGAATAGAAAAAGGTTTTGGAAGAAGACGGAGAAGTTGAGTGCGAGGGAGAGGTCGACGGCAGAAGGAAGACGGCGCTGTGGAGAGGAAGAATCGGAAGGAAAAGAGAAAAACCTCCATTTTTCTCTTTCTCTTTCTTTTGTGAAATCGGAGGCCGAGAGTTGCACGAAGGCGTAGGAAAGGAGAGTAAGCGTTAAAAGAGGAGGAGGAGGAGGAGGAGACTAGGAGAGGAGAAGCTTGAGGGGCCATTTTCCCTCTCATTAGTGTCGAAAATGCGGGACGGGAACCTTTCGACCTGCGGTAATTTGCGACGTCGGAGAAAAGGGCCGTTTGGGAAGAGACGGGAGCTGGAGAGAAAGAGAAAGAGAGAGAGAGGGAGAAGAGGGGAGAAAGAGGTCAGAGCAAAGGAATCCAATTCGGTACGAAACGTAGGCAAAAAATCGCGACGAGAAAAAGACGTGGGATCGGAATAAAGCAAGTTCCGTGGAATGGTTCGCGATAAAACAAGTGAAGGGGCAGGCAAGCGAGGTGAGTTCCAGCGTTGGAGGTGAGGAGGGGAAAAAGAGAGGAGGGGGAGGGATTCTCTCTTTTGGAATCGAGTTAGAGGCACTACCGCCGCTGGATTTTTCAGCCTCAGTCCTCGTTTCCGCGTCGTCCTAAGACAATGGAGAAGCGCGCTCCGTTCTGCGTATGAGGGACGCTAAGCCGCTCAAGTCTTTTCCATGCATTGGCTAGAGTGTGGTTTGGTGAGCCGTCTCCATCTATCTATCTATCTATCTATCTACCATCTCTCTCTCTCTCTTCTCTCTCTCTCTCTCTCTCCATTTTACGCGAGTGATTGAGTGAAAATTTGATTTTATGACGCTCTGCCCTTCATCTTGGTCCTTTGGACTGCAGACTAGTCACTGTGCTGGCGACCCCATGAACAACGGCTGATTATTCCGGGCTTTAGTGGTCGCGGTACGTTAAGGTCCTTAAATAGGCCGCGTATTATGAGCAGTCGGTGAAACGGGAAAGCTAGGAGGAGGGGATCTAGTGGTTGCTTTGTACCTTCCATGCCCGATTCCATGCACATACGATAAGATAGAGAAATCACACGATTGAAGATAATACCATGAAAGGATGCGGTACCGTTACGCCTACCGATATACGTAGAAGATTTTCATTCTTACAATATGCATAAAATAAAATAACCTTCGTCGGTGTTAGTTAGGCATGGTACGTTTTTAAGAGAGCGCCAAATGAAGTCACATAAAGTCGTATGACGCTCTCACTACTTTAGGAATGCATGAAAAACTATCTTCATGGATTTTTTAAAAAATATCTCCGTTTAGCATTAACTTTTATAAGGAGTGCTTTATTTTTGTAACACTAACTAAATAAAACTGAATCTCATGTCACTGATGCAGAATTCAAAATATTTTAATTTTCTTAAATTAGAATGTATGATAACTGATTTTAATTTGATTTTCGTGTAAGAATTTAATATTACTATAAAATTAAAAAATATATTAATAAAGATTTAAATGCGTAACTTATATGCATATTCACGCGAATAATAATAAATGCATTCATAAAAAATCTGATGTGGCCAACACAGGACTTTCTCCATATTTGGGAGACAGATATTTAAATTATTATGAATAGCATTATAAAGCAAAATTATTATTTCGTATCGTAAAATACAGTCGTCTTAATGCCGTAAATTACGTATATTTTGAATGTTTACAAATTCACCGCTACATGGCGGTGGCGCTGTATACTGGAAAAAGTTTAATATCTCCGAAATGGATGGTTCTACGAAAATTTGTTTCAAACAAAACTTGGAAGAAATATTATTCTCTACAACTTTGGCCCTCACAAAGATTACCAATAACGACGTTTTTAAGGAGATATTTGACGGAAATCGAAAAAACCGATTATTTATAAATAATTCCTAAACAATAACTGCTATGGAAAATTGTTTCACATGAAAGTTGTAGGAAATTACATTATCTATAACCTTTGTATCGAATTGTATATACAATAATGATGTTTTAACGGAAATATTTCGGCAAAACCAAATCGGGTTTCGAATGAACCTCGACTTCCAGTTAACCAGTATTGTCCAAAAACTAATCATCTATTTGTGCTCATACCAAAGTGTATAATATGAAATTTGGTAACGATATGGCAAGTACTTTCGAAGTTAAAGCGCCCACAATCACACACACACACATATCATTCCGAAAATAGTCTAAACGAGTTCTAGGGACCTCAAAACATGTATTTTCGTTGAAATCTGGAAGGCGATTTTTTCATGAAAACAATACTTTCTCTATACTACGACACGGAGAAAGTAAAAATCATGAAGATTTATTACGTAGGTACTTTAAATTAAAGAATGTTTTTCATAACTTTATTCGCACCCATATGATAGAAATATTACTGTAAGGAAATTGTATACAACAGTTTGTCTCTTAGTGGTTGACAGCTTGAATATATTTTTACTAAGTGAAAAAACGGACAAAAAAAATCGAAATTTTCAAAAATGTTTATTTTTTGGGCCGTTAAAAATTACCAAAATTTAAACAGATATTAATTTTTTTAGGTCTATTTATAAATGTGCTACAATGCTGAATTTTTTTCTAACTGTATTATTCGTTAAATAACTAAAACGGGATTATATAAACTTAAATGTGTTTATTTATTTGGCCGTTAAAATTCATAAAAGTTTTTAAAAATACGCAAATGTTTATGTACCCTCGGTTGTGCTAGGGAGCTGAAATTTTTCAGAAAGTTAGTGATTGGTGTTCCAGCGGCGATTAACATTGAAAATTATAATTAAGTTCATTATTGTGGCCGTTAAAAATTCATAAAATTGAAAAAATAAATCAATATCAACTGCATTTATAGAGGTGCTACATCATTAAAAATTTGCATAAATGTGTTTGGCATTTGTAACAAACATTGAAAAAATACAAAATTCTTAAAACTGGAATTTTTATTGGCTGTTTCGTCCCGTTATTGTCTTTTGCGAGGATAAAAATTATGACGCACTTCCATATGACCTAGAGACTTCAATTTTGGCAAGATCTTAGGTTTTCAGTCACACCCAATGGAAAAAATCCGGCATTCCCTCCCCTCTCTCTTCCCTTCCCACACTCCCTCCCTTCCCCACTCCCCCTTTCTTATTAAAGCATTCGAAGCACGCTCTTCTTACGCTTTGGAAGAAAACAACGTAAGCTCCAGGTTTAAAAATGTCATGGTCTTCAAGGCATCATACCGCTAAAAAGCTGATTTTTTTCACAAAATATGTGAATTAAACGTATAAATTGAGCGATTTCGAACTGAGGGCATAAAACGACGATAAGAATAAGAAACTCAATTAATTTTTATTTAAAACAGTCTAGGGCTTAAGATCCTAGTTCTTCTTCCATTTTAAATTTGTAAAAAATAGAAGCTTGCACTTCGAACGATCGCTTTTAACGTGTTATCGTATGCGAAATGGAAATTATCCCTGTAGTCTAGCCCGAGATTTTTTCTGAGATTTGCGAATTTTTACATTGGGTGTATACTCGTACCATACCTACAAACCGGCAAAATTTCATACTTTTAGCTCATATGGAAGTGCCCAAAATATGTTAGTTATTGGGATTTGAAACACAGCATACATACCTACATATGATTTTATATATATATATATATATATATATATATATATATATAATTATTATAAAAGTGATGTTGGGAAAATCTACATTTATATACTATAATTAATAAAAACAGAAGATGACTTTTTCTCATAAATATTTTATCCTCAGGCACCTACCTATCTTTCACCATGGTCACCGTTGCATGGGAGGAATATAAATAATAATAATAAACATCCAGTTGTGGCAAAGTTGTAATAGTTCAGCAGATATATAGGTGGCAGACTGTAAGCAAAGATGATGTAAGGATTCTCTCCAAAGTCTTTAAGAGGAATGACAAATAATATTTTGGGAGATAACAAGGCTGTAAGAGGCAAAAATACTCTAGGAACCAGTGCTCAACTTTCTCTCTTGTACGCTTCCGTCGGCGGAGAGTGCAAGCAGCTGAATTATCTCCGCAAAAAGAGAGAAAGAGGGAGAGAGAGGCTCGTTTGGCGGAAAACGAAGAAACAGGGCCGGAGGCAGTTGGGCCGTCAGAAAAGAGGAAGGAGGAGGTGGAAGACAGAGAGAGAGAGAAAGAGAGAGAGAGAGGAGGGAGATTGTTGGAGGGAGGTTGAGGAGGGATCGTTGTGGGTAGTGGGAAGAAAGAGTGGAGAGAGAGGGCACCCGAAAACAATTCTTTTCACTGTTTTCTTTGCGGCCTTTTATATTTTTATAACTGGGGTAAACACGGAGAAAGGCAGTGTGCTCTCTCGCTGACGAGCGCAGCGTAGGGATACAATGGAAAGGCAGTCCGGCGAAAGAAAGAGAAAGAGGAAAAAAGAGAAGCTTAACCGAAAATAAATTAATTTGCAAATAATACGGCTCTGAAACCCGTGTGGAATGGGAACTACTATATGTTTTTTTTCTTCGAAAATACGGGAAGACGTGCAATCCTTTTTTCTCTCTCTCTCTTCTTCACTCCACCTTGCTCGTCCTCCTTACTTTCGCCGAACCTCGCTGTTTGGTTAGAGTAAACCTACCGGCGTGTTTTTTATATAAAAAAACAGAATTTCTATCAGGTTGATTTCTTTTCTTTATTCGAGGTCGTTTGAAAAGGAAAGGGGGAAGGGGGAGAAATCTGTAAATAACATTTGGTAAATATTTCCTTTCGCTTGTTTTCTCTCGAAGAGTTTCGGCAAAAATTATAATTACACGGAGGAAGGGGATTTACCCGTTTCTTAAGATTAAAGACTAAATAACTTCTAATGTTGTTTTTGTGTAATGTTTAAATAAACATTACGCGAAATATTATTTTGAATTTTTAAATAAGGGCATGATTCGACTCGAAGAAAATTTAAGAGACACTTGAAGGGTGTGTTTGCGTGTTCATAAATGTGATCTTTGTGGTCCGTCTACGATATGTACGCTGCCATTCTATTCATCGACATGGTATTCCCTGCAGTATCGTTCAAAGAAAAAAATATTCGCTTTATGTGCTGTGGTTTTAATACGCATATTTTAACGACCTCGTGTTTAAGAAGCATACTTAATGATG
The DNA here is from genome assembly GCA_036926305.1 of Uropetala carovei. Taxonomy (NCBI): domain Eukaryota; kingdom Metazoa; phylum Arthropoda; class Insecta; order Odonata; family Petaluridae; genus Uropetala; species Uropetala carovei. Next base: position 6,344,743 of record JAXCHB010000104.1, on the reverse strand, counting down.
ATGTTTTTGGGTAAAAAATAATAAAGTAAGTGAAGAGAAAATTCTAAACGAAACAAAACTTTCAAATAAATTTTATAGAGGGAAAAATTACTGCTTTAAATTAGTCAAAGAGGGTTACTAATTTAGCCGAAAAACGGCTGAATAATTCCAGTTCGTAAATTGGTTAGCAAGCAATTATCCTGAGAGGTATTTTGCAGATATCAAATTCTAATAAGAACTTATAAATCAACGGTAGGGAAATGTATATCATAGCCATGTGCTCTAAGAAAATATTTGTTTCAGAAATTTCATAGATCTATAAATATTCATGTGTAATACTAAAGTTATTTACAGGCACTGATATGGATTCATATGCTACACATTAATTTTTAAACCGTAGGTTATGAATATATTTTTCTATTTTATAAAATGGCTAGAGAAATTCTGACAGAATCGGAATAAAAATTTATCTGCGACAATTCTTCCCTTAAATGTATTATTTCTTTGGTGGAAATTAATCCTTGCTTCAAAAGTATTCCCAAATTTACTAAAGCGCATAAACAAAACAAATCGATGAAGGCATTTTGAAGCTGAGGATCGGAGTTCATAACAAATTCGATCGTCAACACCCACACCCATGGTGGTGGACATTCAAAGAAAGCGAGTACGATAGGATTACATCACCTTGTCGCGAAAAGTACTAAGTCGTCGCTTTATTTCTCTTTCGCTGCTCCAAATAAAATTTTCTTCTAAGCTTTTAAAATATTTTCAACAGGTTCGTTCGCTTTCTTCTTTCTCTCCGGGCGAGCGAGGTTTTGAAACGGCTCCGGGGATATTACGCGGAGCGGGCAGCGAGCAGATGTTTTGTTAGCGTGTCCTGAAGGGCTCGACCGAACATAACCACTCCTGTACACATTATAGAGGTATAAGGGACTTCCTCCCTCTCTTCTCCGCCTCACCCTTTGGCCATTTTAATTGAATTAGCCGCTCGTTTACCCCCTTACCTCGGTCGAATAAAGGGATCTGCGAACGGCCTTTAACCTTACACTCTTACACTTTCTGCCCAAGCTAACCGAAACCTCTCTCTCTCTCTCTTCATCTCCGGTATCATTGTTTGTATCGGCTACACCGGTTTTGTAGTTGCCTCGTCAGATAGAATGGACGTTAAAACCCCCTTCCCTTTAATATATTTAGGTGGTTATATCGATTTTCGCGTTCTATTCATGAGATCGGAGTCGGGTCAGATATGTTTACCTCTCTGATTTTCAATCGTCCTGAGGAATCCATATCAACTAGTAGACCAGGTGCAGGGTGAATGCTCTACTATGAGGATTGAAATAAGATATTTAATTTACGATCACCTCCGTCAGATGGCGAATCCTTTATATCCTCCGTCCTTTAAAGAATGATTAACTCCGTATAATACTCCATTACGCAATAAAAAATCAGTTAAATCGTTTTAACGTTTCCAATTTTATTCACAGTGTATAGCAACCAAAAGTCATTATGAAAATTTTATTTGAGACTTTATCCAAGATTTAGAATTTTTTATAATATCCCGACATCATTCACCGATTTTTCACCGTTTTTCGGCTTTTTATATGAATTCTTGGTCAATAGAGAATTGCATGACCCGGGATTGGAGCCTCTGCCACTAGTCGGCTTTGGTTGATATTTATGACGTTTATGAATCCACCGAAAGGAGAATTGGCCCTCCGGATTTCATATTTTATGACCCTTGACCTGGCCCAAAGGCTCCTTTGCCTTATCCTATCAAATGGCATATCGTGCTTGACCTAACAGCCTTCTTTTATATGGCCAGCCATTTAATTCAATTGATATAGACTCAAAAGGGATTCTTTATAAAAACATAAATGCGTTATTGAATTTTTTATTTTTCGCTAACATTTTAAATCTATGATTGCAAAAATGGAATGAATTTACAGCAAAAATCTACAATTATTGTTATTCGTAGATACAGTTTTTATATGTCTAGAAAAGTGAACAATTAATGAAAGTTCATGGCGCTACAATAATTGCCTAGAAACACAAGTTTAATTACAAAATAGACGAGTGTTAAATTATAGACCAAATTTTTGATCGATGAATAAATTTGCTTTAAATTAAGGCAAGATAAATAATTTGTATACATTTTTTCGTGAATAAAGCTAATGTGAATCATGTTATATTTGGGAACTAATTAAAGAATGTATTTCTCGATTGTGAGTTTGAAGTTGTAACCCTGAGTTGGCTTCAATATATTCTTATTAAACGCAATGATTACATTACTGCGATTTTTTTCAACAAATAATTGCATAGGCAAGACTTCGTAGCCATTCATTTTGCACAAATTTTATAATTTATACGCCTATCATTGTAAAATGCTGATTAACAGAAAATCCGAAATAGGTATGTACATTCATTCGTTCATTCACTAAATATATATATATATATATACATGGATTAATCTATAATGTAATCCATGTTATTTACTGTTTAAATGTCTTCAAATACTCCTGTTTGATAACGATATTTATTTTGAGCATTTTTTTACGTTCAATCGGCACTAAAATGATCGGTTATTTTTTTAAGCCAAATTTACCAAGGATATATTCAAAGAAGAAAATTCAAAATAATTTCCGCTTTCTGCCTTGATAAATTTGAGCTTAAATAGTAGAAATACCAGTAAGGGTATGATGCGCATGGCGTTTCCAGCAAATCGCTATCGCGTGCCAATGCTTGTGGTGTCGCAATCATTCGGGCCTTTGAGTGAATGCAGTCAGGGACAAACTAATTTGTAAAATGGAATGATGTGGAAGTGGCTGTTGGAGAGCTGAGTTTTAGATACCATCAGTATGCCAATCCTTAAATTATTATGGAGGAATCCATTTACGACTAAAACTCTATTGCGGAATGTCATTAAGTAAAAAAACATCCTAGATTTGATCATATGTCATAAATATTTCATTTTCATCTTCTGCTTCGATATAAATTCTATATACCAACTTCCATCGAAATATTACAGTAACAAAACGAATAATATTTGCGCACGGACTGACATAGAACCAAACGAAAATAGAGCTACTTTCTTTTAAAAAAAACGCTACTATGAAAAATTACTCGATCATAAAAATTGGATAGATATGTTTAATAGATAGATTTGAATATTTGGGTTAATTCGGAAAATTACGCCGAATATGTTCCGATATGGTACAACCAACACCGTTGTTATTAAACGGCCGATCGGATTGATTGCATCCGGAAGGGATTGGGAATAAAAGAACCTCAAGGTATGGATTAAAAAATAAACTAATCGGTTTTTATGAAAAAAAATTCATACCAATATCAGAACTTGCGTTAGATTCGCAGGTCGAAATGGACGGAATCGCAAAAAAATAGACTTCGACAACCACAATGCCTGTAGTGTAAAATATAAAGCGTTATGATGACTCGTATAAATAGGAGTGAACATAATGACTGAATTCAGATAAACGGAAATTGAAAAAACAATGTACTGCAGCACCGTCTTCACTTTTCAGTACACTTTCTATTCTGCGAAAGGTTACGAACATGACCCAAAGAAACTGAGCGAAGTATTGGAAAACTTTTCACGTGGTCACAAGTTCTTTCTTTACCCGTCTGGGGATTTAGCAATAGGAGGGATAGTAGAGTAGGGGAGGGAGGGAGAAAACTATCACTTTTTCCAATCAAATGAAGTTTCCGGCATGGAGGGATATAATGAATTTTATCATAAATCCGCCTCGGGTCATATTGAAAAATGATTATTAGCGAATAAGATAGGATATTAGGCATGAAGTTGTTAAAAATAAGAAATGATGGGCGTATAAAGCATAAAATGCAGGAATAATTGATTAATTTAAATTATTATTCTTGGTAACTTATTGAGAAAGGTATTTCAACTAAGCGATATTGTACATTCACTTTTGTAGAAGTAAAATCAGAATATGTATGATGTACGCGATATTAATAGCCAAAATCTGCTTAACGCACTGTTTTCGGAGTACATTAAACCATCATTGAAATTAATTAATCTCTTCTAAAAGCCTAACATGAGCTCTCTTTGGACGTTTTTCTTTACATCCGTTAGGACATTATTCATTCAGTGAGAAAGATTCCTCAAGAAATGAATAGACAAACGCCAATAAAACTTTGGCTCTAGTTAGATAACATAACAAAGGTGAAGCATTACGTGGAAATGCTGGGAATAAAAAGGCTACGTGAAGGAGGGAGTAAGATGGGTTTTGTTTTTCTATCAGTCAGAGCGCAGGAGGCACTTTCAAAGAAGCCCCTCGGCGAGTCGAACGAGTTGCATACTTGAACGGCGGCTTTCAAAAAAAAGGAACTGAGCTTACAATGTTTTCGTCAAATGGAAGGCTAGGAAGTCTGTTTATTTAGCGAGTTAACGGAGACTCCTGGACATGGATCGAAAGAGAAAGAATAGCAGATGGAGGGAGTTAGATAGAAATATACAGAGGGGAAATGTGAATGGGGCTAGGACCTATTCAGAAAGAGAAACAAAGGGTAGAGAGTCAAATTTGGAAGGGGGAAGGGAGATTGCGCTTATGTTAAGGTTATCAGATGATGCGTGAGAAAGAAATGCTTAATTTGAGAAAAATGAAATTAATATCTTATTTCCTGCGATATTTTTGTTAATTTCCTCTTCATGCCACTCACCGCATAAAACCAAAAATGATCAAAGATGTCAAGAGAAGTATAAGACGAGCTAAAAACGGAATGTGCAAAAGAAGGAAAGATGGACTGATTAAGTGTGTGAAGTAATAAAGAAAGCGCCTAGAGAAAGAAGTCAAAAAGTTTCCAAAACCCTCAGGAAACTACAAAAAGAGAATATAAAGAAAAGGAAATGGGAGTGGGAGTTTTTTTTTTACTGACCCAGAATGTCAGTAAGAGATAGAGATAATGCGTGGAAAAACTCTTCCAACAGCCATTCGTAGCTGTATTAGAAGAAGAAACTGTAGTTGGCGCTGCAGAGGAAGACCAACGTGTTATCGAACCGAATTTGATAATGCATTACAGACCGAATTTGATAATGCATTACAGGGGTTTAGTAAGGAAAGAGCACCAGAATATTAAAATATTAAAACAGAATTATAAGTTTATTATAGTACAAGTATAGTACGCATGAGAAGAAATAGAATGGAGATTATTTGAAACCAAGAGGGGAATTCATTACCAAAGATTTTCAAGAAAGAAAAATCATATGATACCAAATAAAGCAAATTTTACGAACTTTGGATATCGGCATACTGCAATTCTCCACCACAAGAGTTCAAGATATTTCTGAAAATCACTGAAAACTCAATTTAAAAGAAGGTAAAACAATATCTCAGCAAGGAACGGTATGAATTCAGGAAAAATAATGGATCAAGGGAGATAATCTTAACACTCATAGAAAGAAGATTAGAGATGAACCAAAGTATATATTTCTCCACCTGGAAAAAAGATTCAGATGGGAGAAAATTTGTATAGAATGTACTAAGAAAATAAAGTTATACTAGAGATAAGAAATAATCATAGCACAATTATATGAACATATAGAGGACACTCAGCACATAAGGTCATGCCTCCAATAAGAATACGGTTTTGAATAAGGATGAGCTAGTAAATGGCAGTTGAGCGGCATTTATATTTTATTATTAACTATGAAAATAATTTCGGAGCTGCAGCATATAAAATGCGTGCTGAAGTACTGAAATTCTGAAAATTCAGTCATTAAAATGCAATAATTTAAAACCTCTATTTATATTTCTGATTCGTGTTGAACATTAAAATATTCTCTCCCATAGCAACAACCAAAAATGAAGTTTACCTTTTAAAAAATTAACCTCTATTAACCTCAAAACCACAGCCATATAACGTCTTAGACTGAGAACTGAACTCGGAGCGAAGAAGAAATAACTCACAATGGCCTCCTGGAATTAATACTCATCAAAGATTATATAAAATTCGATCTCTCTATTCTCTATAGCAGGGGTTCCCAAACTTTGTCAAGCCATGGAACCCTTACATCCAAATATTTTTTCTCGCGGAACCTTAACTAACACAAGATATGCTAAGCCGAATCGCAATAAAATTAACTTTATAATCATTATAATGTTTATTTATATAGATAGTGTATCTTACAGTATACAATTTACAAGTGAGGCTCATGTTTCCTGCTGTAATTAAGAGAAAGAAGAACGATTCGGGTCTTTATAAATGAACCCTATTTTATTTATCACACAAGTTGTTTTGGAGACAAAGAGATGTTAATTTTTCGCATGAAGACGAAATTCGCACCATTTTTCTGTTTTTCACTTTGTATATGATGCTCTAAATCATAAGATCCCTTATTTGCAACTGATATGTAACAATCACAAATTTTACACTTCGTCTCACATTCATTCATCCCGATGTCGAAACAAGGATACTTCGCCTTCAGATTACTGGAGAATTTGCACTTCCTTTTAGGTGATGCCATTTTAATGGGATGGTGTTCCTTGAGTGTTCTATAGCAACCACTAGCCACAAATAAAATAAACCATTAGTTTTATTAATTAATTATAATTTTATATATACATATATATATATATATATATATATATATATATATATATATATATATAGTACCTAATCGAAGTTTAGGTTATCTGCAGTCTATTCACTGCAACAGATAACTTAGAACTGAGATGAACCCATGAAAGTCTTCCGTTTCTTTTCTTGGAATTTGACCATGGACATCTGGTCATTGCGTAACGTCACTTTGCCACTGCACACCATGACCACCAGCAAAAGAGGTGTTTGAAGAAAATTAGTGACAAATTATTGAGTGCTTGACCCTCACAGAGCGGTGACCCTTGTATATAAATTTTAAGAGGGAAAGGAAGGGAGTCATAAAAGTGCCATTCTCACCCTTGTCTCTTTCGACAACACATGCAGGAGGGTTTATGAGCACAGCCTTTGCAAGGGTTTGGGTAGGATTCCACCACACATAGGAATTGAATGGTCTACCGGTCAATGGAACCTTAAACTCACATTTCCTAAAAAAAAGCCGGACAAAATCCTAAAATTTAAAATGCCGGGAGGACGGAGGATGGAGAGGCAGAATGGAGGACATGTCCTCCTTTTGCCGGACGTTTGATAACCCTAGCCTAGCCCATCTCTTCATAATATTACACGTTGTAATATAGTAAATACTAAATTAAATGCATAGAATGTTATTTAAACGTGAGTTACAGTAATAAGGTAATAAACAAAAAAATTAAGATATGCAGTGCGTTTTATTTTATGGAGGCGAGACGAACGAGACGTTTTTTTAACGGCGGAGGGTTAACTACTTCACAGACCTTTCAACGACAATTGCGGCAGGCGAATCTATTTATAATAGCAGGGGAAGTTGGTTTGATCGGTGGAGAGCTATTTTTACAAATGAAAATTGTTATTGCGAATAGACTGTCGCCAGGTGGTAATATCAACTAGCCACTGTCGAGCGGGCGACCGTATTTTTCGAGCCCTATCCATAACTACTAGTAGCAATTTGTAAATTAAATCAATAACAAAATCCACAAATATACGTTAGGCTAATGCATCTTAGGACAAAGAAGAAGATCATCAGCCCAAAGTGATGACGCAGATCAGGTCAAAGTTTCGGTCGGCTTGGTACGGAGGAGGATAACCATACATTTGAAAGTCAGTACGGAAAGTGTTAAGCTCAATTACTCTTTTGTTACCCATCCAGAAGTAGAAATAACATTTATACTACGTGGTTGGGCATTGGGAATGAATGCTACGAATTAATACTAATATATAATTTTCAATTAAATATTTGCGAGGACGGGGGGGGGGGGGGGGGCACGTGCCCCGGTGCCCTCCCCCCCCACTTGGATCCGCCACTGCACACACACAGCACTCCCACGGGCCTTGCCATTCACTGATCTACTCTTTATAGACCGCCAAATACCTTCAATGAAATATCATGTTCTCCGTTGTCGCAGGCTTAGCGGAGAGATTGAAGTGAACTGAACGGCGACCGCTATTCATGGCGGCTTTCCTAAGGGAAGAGGAGGAGAGCGAAGGAGAGTTTTTTTACAACTGCTGCCGCTGAAAAGACATGATTTTTATTTAAAATACCTCTTTCACGGAATTATTCCGTCTTCGAGAATTCAAGGAACACTTTTGAGGTGTAAATTCGTTCGAAAAGGAAGGAGACACGCGAATTTTCTCCAGACGTCGAACTCCTACGTTCGGAATGGGAAAAGGGGATTTCTATCTCCCTCGCGATGTGATACTCTATCGTGTCGTAGGGTTGTAGGATTTGAACTCTTGAGAGAGCATCGACGCGCCTCTTCTTTCCGACCTTTGGAAAAAAAGAGAACGGAAACTTTTCGGGAGGAAGACCCGCGCCCCGTGGAACTCGAAATCTATGGTTAGTGATCGCTCCGGTCAAACAGAACTCGCCTTCGGAAGAAATCAATGGGGACCGTACCTTAACTTTCTCCCTAACCCTCTGCCGTAGAGGTGGGCCCGGGTGGGAAGGGGGTAAGGGAGGGAGAAGGGGGAATAGTAAGGGGATTTTTGCCGTAAGGATGGAAGGGGCGCTACGAAACGCGACAGAAGGGAACGTCTACCGGCTGCTCACTGCATGTGTCTCCCGTTCTCCTCCGTAAACCGAGCTACTAAGGAAAGGAAGGAAACAAACAGGTTGCCTCGGGAGGACATTTCGATTCTCTCTCTCTCTCCCTTTCTGTTTACCTCCGAAATCCTTGTTTCCGGATCACTTGCTCGATGTCGCAGATGGAAAGATTTGACCATGGGAGAGGAAATAAGAACGCTCCTGTTTACCGAAAATAAGAGCCAGTTTTTGAGATTTGGGTTGTTTGATCTAAAATATAAAATTTTCATTTATTGCTCTTAGATGTAAGGTTCAATCACGTTGTCCATAAAAATACTGAATTTATAACTTACCAATGTTGCATAAAATAAGGATTTAGATAGAATAGGACAGACGTGGAACGTCCTTCTTCTAAACTACAATATAATAATAAACGATAAATGCATAATATTTCGCTCGTTATGTTTGCTAATAAATATGAAACTGCATTTTTATTTATCTAACAGAGTTACAGATGTCATTATATCGTAAATATAAATAAATTTCTTTTTAATCTCATTCGAGAAGTTCGTATTTTTCAGACACCTAGAGGGCCAAAATAATTCTCATTATTTGTGAAAATATGAATATACAATTTAAATAAAACCGACGGAAGGAAGAGAGGAAGATAAATACGAACTCTGATTTTTTAATGAAAATACGGCCCAAGACATCTAAGAAAGTTCTAATTCTACCAACAATGGCTAATGTACGCCGACAAAAGAAACTTCTAGTGCAGGGGTGGGCAAACTTTTCTGCATGGTGGGCCGCATCGGTGTTTACGAATTCTTCAGCGGGCCACATTGAAAGATGCCTATGCTTAGGCGGGCCAGATTAGAGTTTAAATCGGAAATTGCTTAGATTCTTAGGCATCATACATAAGTGAAGAACAAGCACAAATAAGGATTGTAGGGCTAAATTTTCAAAACTAAAGGTTTTATTGTCATAATTTTACTAAAAGTAATATAAAATTGTGTTAAATTTTACAGATTGCTTTTTCATCAAAGCTTCCCGGGCCACGTTAAATACTCTCGAGGGCCACATATGGCCCCCGGGCCACGGTTTGCCCACCACTGTTCTAGTGTCATCTTTCGTATTATAATTCCGTCGTAAATCGAATTCCTCACTCGCTTAGCCACGGAATTTGCGAACGAAGGAAAAAACGACAGAATTTCATTTCCATTATAGAAGATTCCTTTGTTTAAGCTTTCCACTATTTTGACTACGCGAGAGATACAAACGTGCCGCGCTCTACATATATCCCGCCCGCCCGCGCGTGATTAATACGTCGCTTCTCAAAAGATACCCGAGCACGCCTTGGTTCCTGCATATCCGCGTCCCGTGCGCTCCTAAACTCACCTCCGCGAGAAGATCCGCATGCATTGCCTGAATTAACTACATCGTCGTGTATTTAGAGGCTCTTCCTTTGTTATTTGAGGCGCATGATCTTCCCGGCTGGTTTACTCTCTTTGGCTTGCTTTCAGGAGTTTAATGCTTACGCCGCGGCAAACCCCTCGAGTACACCCCCTTCCCCCTCCTCAGCCACCCCCCGTCCCCGCGCCCCCGCCTCAGAAACCGGTTTTCAAAGATGGAGGAAGTTGCCGAAGATTTCGAGAAAACTTCTTCTCTCAAAGGATCGGTTTTAACGGAGCGACAGCGAGAGGGAGTGGGAAAGAGAGATATAGAGAGAAAGCGAAGTGCAGAGAGAGGGAGAGAGGAAGGTAGAGAGAGAGGGATGATGCCTTAATGCTCCTCGGTTTGAAGGTGTTTACCGCAAGAGTAGTAGCAGTAGTCGGTGGATCAAACGGGAAGTTTTGCGTCTACCCTTTTCTCTCTCTACTTGATGAGGAAGAAGTGTAGTTATCCATGCGTTAAGTTAGGCAACCTATACCGCACGCCCACTTCCTCCCAACCCATCGACCAAGTAATACAGGCCTTTATGTATATGAGACGCGTCGTTGCTTTCGAGGTATTTCCTTGTCGAAAATGGATGGTTCTCTAAACTTTTGGAAAGAGAGATGGTTCTTCCGAAGTTATAAAGAAAGAGGCCGAACGTAACAGTTTCAGGAAGTAATTGAGTTCTTCTATTATATTTTCACCGTGAGAATTTTGGGAGAATTGGAGGAGGAATTAGTATCGCTCGGTCGTCCACGCACTTTTACTTCATGTAAGAACTTTCGCAACATGAAAGAACATTCATTCGTGACCGGAGAGAGTTCCTTTGAGTGGAAAAAATGATACAAGTTTTACCGGTTATTTCCGGAAAGATTAATCGAGCTCACCTTACACCCGTTATAGTCATACTGACGCTTTTGTGATAGATGTGCGCCTATGGCTTTGCCAAGATACTTATGGATACTCGGAAACATTATTTTTATATTTTGACCTACTATATTATTATCGATACGAATTTCAACCATGCGAAAAAAATTGATATCTTTATTTGCATTAATGCTAGCGAAAGTACTGATATTCTGAAGAATTTGGTTTGATAAAAGCTACAAAAACTTGGGTGTAAATTTTAAATATAGAACTTATTTAGTTCTACGATTATACTTCTTGCACTAAATGCGATAAGAATAGCGGAGGAACGTTTTCAGAAACACAAGGCATGAGCTTTTTCTTTTGTTGGACATTTGATTAATTTCATAAAGAAGCCCCAAGGCAATTCTTGGAAAATAAACGTCACATTCTGACAGTTTGTACCATTGTATTGTATGAACTGCGGATAAATGCGAAACTTCAACGGTGCTATTCAATTTCGTAAGTGCGTCGGATTTCTCTGTGAAATATTTCTAAAAGGAAACTGAAATGCTGTAAAATAGATACCGATTTCGGCTGTGTTTGTGACATAAAATGAGTTTCTTTAAAACCTTACTGCTCCTGAAATAAAATTTAAATTTTTTGTTTCACTTTAGATTATCATAGAAACTTCACTTTAAGTCATTCAAATTCTCCAGAAAATCCATTTGATATTAGTAAGTTTTCGGTTTGTCTACTGCAATTCTACCAGGAATTATCGGTTCATGATAAGAAATTAAAGTATACTTAAACCAGACAGAAGTTTTATCAGAATTATTTTATCAAACGTCCACTATCCTGGCATTAATCACAAAATTACACAAATAAACAATTAATTTATATGACATAGAAGTAATTAAAAGGTAGTATGTTAGAAATACTTCAGCGGGGCTGTAGTTATCAGAGCTGTATGACGGAGAATATAACAGTAGAAGAATATGATGTCTCGATGACGTCCTTCGAAAAGGGTTTTCATGTACATATTACATAAAAATAATATATTTAAATACGGAGTGTCAGAGATTTAGAATGGATTGGGAATTCTGGCTAATCATAATCACAGACCACAGAGGAATAGAAAATCGAAAAACTCAATAGTACGAACTTATTGCCGGAATAGCAGTACAGGTAAACATCAACAGAAATTTCAGGGAAGATGGAAGAAAAATTTGACAGAGAACGGTGTTAAACTTGGAGATGATGATGGAGAGTCGTGAAAAATAGTTTTCTGTTAATGGGTCTAAGTATTCTAATATAAATAAGTATCGCATTTCATATTCATTTGATAAAAGCAGTTATTATTTTTACAAATTTTGTACTAAATTTGATTCTGTTGATAAATTACATATTTCCCAAAAATATACTACATACTGAATAAATTATTTAAAAATTATTATTTCAAACATAACATCCATGCATCAGTGCATTTTCCGCACAATAATAAATTATTCGGTAAATACATATATTTTCACAGAACTGCCAATCAAAGACAAATACTTCATTATGATCAAATAGCAATAGGACCTTTAACACTTTTTTTATTTCAGGACAATGTAATACATACGAGTATGTTAAAATAGAAAGAAATAGTTACTTATTAAATAACTCAATTTAAAGCATAGGTGATCACTTTAAAAAATGTCAATGTTTAAAAAGGTATCCTCAATTTGGATTAGTTTTCATTCAGTGTTTTAATTTGAAACGAAGAAGCTCTAATATAGTCGCTAAACCGCTCAAACTATTGCGTGCATTTTATGAAAATTAAAAAAATGAGCCTTTGTGGAAAACACCACTTTAATCTTTTACCTTTTATGCAATATTGAATAAATTGATTTGTCCAACACATGACTTGCTCCATCCGTAAGTTGTCAACTAAAACCAAATAAATACGGCGATAGGAACAGTTTAACTTACAAGCTTCAGCGCCAGCGATTCAACTGTTGTCACTACCACGCGCGCGAGCTGCTCACTAACCGTCAATTTCGAAGAAAATTGACTATCTCTTGAAATATCCCTTATATGAAAATTTATTTCAAACATGAGTTGTAGAAAACAATAATAACTACAACTCTTTTATATATATATATAGTTAGGGCAACTACGTGTTGAAGGAAACCAGTGAGCATTTACCGGAAGGAGAGCCGCTGGGTGTTGGAGAGACACATTTGTTGCGTCTCTCTTGTGCTGACGAAAGGATCATCCCGAAAGCTCCAATAACTTCTACAAATGTGTCTCTCCAACACTCAAGCGGCTCTCCGTCCGGTAAGTGCTCACTGGGATTCCTTCAACACCTAGTTGCCCTAAATATCCTCATTTACCTTTCCTCTTCCGTAGTGTGTGTGTGTGTGTGTGTGTGTGTATATATATATATATATATATATATATATATATATATATATATATATATATATATATACATATGTATATACACATACACACACTCAGGGTGTATTTAAATTCCACCGATAAACTTCTAGGGCTTGTAGGTGGGTTCGAGGTATGCTTCAAAAAATCAGTCCGAGTTGTCTGCGTCGCCTCAATGCCGAGATATAGGCCGATGAATGTACCGTTGCCCCTATAGGGTTTGCAACCTTCTCCGAACCTCTGTCGCTGTTTGTAGTTGCGTAGTTGATACTTCTCGTGTGTGTGTGTGTATATATATGTGTGTGTGTGTGTTAACAACAATTCAGTTTTAAGCGAAATATTTAAGAAAAACTAAAATTTTACAAGAGTAAACCGCTACTTCCGGCTGACCGATTGTTATGAAAATCTTTTCATATCTTAAGAATATATATAAAATCACAAATATAGAATTTCATGCTGATCTGATGAACAGTTTTCGAGTTAGATCGCACACAAAACTTCTGTCACACATACGGAAACACACACAGACATGATCGAGAAAACGGTCAAAACGTGTTCAGGGGACCTCAAACCGTGTGTTTTCGTTGAAATCGAATTTTATTTTTTTATGAAAGCAAAACTCTCTCTGTAATACGTATATGGAGAAAGTAAAAAAAGCATTTTCTTATATAAACTTCTATAAATTTTAGGAAGCAGCCAAAAGAAGGCTAACTTTTTGCTCTTATTTATACTCGCATTCACTTAAGCGAGTAGATATGGGCACTTAGAGGTTATGGCAAGGCAATAAGAGTGCTGAATATGTTATAATATCATATAGATACTTTTGATATCTTCCATTTTCATTCATAAATGCGATAAAAAATGTTAATGGAATCTTGAGGGTCAATATTTCATGCATAGTTTATACTCAATCGCTGCGAAGGTAACACGGGTTATTCCTTTGTACGACGGTGAAAATCAAAATTCCCTTGCTAAAAGAAACGAAGAATTTTATAAACTACTGTAACTTTCCGATCGCTTGACTGGGCGATAGATGGTTCGCCTAGATTGGGTTCGCCCTGGGATGGGCGATGGAACACGGAGAAATATGGCAAATGACAGGCTCTTACACGTATCACAGCATTTTATTCTTCTCCTCGCTCTCTACATACTGCTCGTCGTTACAATTATAGTCTCGGCGTCTTTAAGTGGCGTCCCCACGTGATTCTCCGTGCGTTCTTATCGTTGTTTAATAATGACGCCGCTAATGGTCAAAGTTCGGCACATACATCATTATTGGGTAGGTGTGCAAAGGCTAGCAGGGTGGTGTGCGGTGGTTGGGTAGGCGTTCTCACGGATAGGAGGGTACGAGGTAGGGTAATGTGAGGAAGGACTGCTGATGCTAACATCCTCAGCTTCCTGGCGCCGGAAGGGAGGAAGAATGCAAAAGAATCCACACACATTCTGCACATTTACACTACTATTTTTTCATTCGACCATCAACACACGCATAAGCATATTAAATAACGGTGACCTTTCCCACCTTTCAATTTACCCTCTTATAACGTCACGGAAATTCATCGCAATCACTCGTAACACGATCCAATCTCAGCCTTCCTACGCTATGCCGTTCTCGCCTTGCGCCTGCCCTTTGCCCTTCACACTAGACCTTCCCACGGTCACTCCCTGCACACTTCCACGCTTTCATTAATACATTCCTTTTTCACGTGACTGCGATTCACTATTTTTTTAGCTATCTTCATCGAATGCATAAAAATGCCATATACATTTGTTAGAATGTATATTTCAAGAGAAGCACGTGTTATTTACTGAAAATGATTCTAAAAGAATTGCCATTAAACACGGCTGCATTGCGGCCAAAATGCACATATGGTTTTAGATTATTTTTTTACAAAAATAAGCTTTTGTATTCGCTTTGCTTGTTTGTCAGTCTGTCCCTGCTGGCGATATCTCAAACGGTTCTACCTAGAGAAACCAAATTTTCAGATTAAGTTACTACATATGAGAGCTACATATAGTAATCTTACTTAGATTTTTTGTAGAAAAAATCGCCTTGTAATATTTGATTTCACAGTACTTTCCTAAATTGTTTATAACCCTGTCGTGTCTGTTGGAGATACCTGAGGCAAGCCGTTTTTAAGTTCTTGATCATGAATTTTTTCAGCCATAAGATGAGATCGATAATTCTATGTTGAATAATGTATTATTCAATAAATATAAAAAGATTTTACTTAAGACATTCGGTATTTTATTCACTAATCCAATTATATTTTTCTATTACAATGGTTTACTAAAATGAAGTGGAGTAATATAAGTTATAAAGCATTATATTATAAACATAAGCCTATATAAAACTTGGGGCAGAAATATATCGTATTCTTTGTCTGACCTTTATCTAACATTTTTTCCAGTGATAACTTTTCGATGAAATATGGTTTCGATGTGATGTGATGACGAATTAATGGGTGGTCGTCTGTCTGGCATTTGGTGGCTCAGAGTGACTTCCTTATTTTTAAAAAATAGCTCTTGTATTAGGAAGAAAACGGAAGTCTCAAGCGATCCATCTTATTTTGACAACTATTGAATGATATCAATACATTATTCACTGAAATATTCTAAGCCGTCCAAATTATTTTAAGTCTCATTTTTTTAAGTTTTGAGAAGTAGAGCTGAAGTTTTCGTTTTTTATATTCGCTTCCCTTCATTGGTGTCTTATATTCTTGGGTTTAAAAGGTTAAAATTTATTCATCTTTTTCCTGAAATACAGACAGAAGTATTAAATAAACGATTCTGCTGTTTATAATTTTAATTCATAATTATGATTCAATTACTCTCATTATTGATGTACTGTCTTCCTTCAACTTGGCAGCTTTAACGTCTACTGTGATATTTTTTTATATAATAGTTAAGCAACATCTCCACTACGAATTAAAAAATATTGGAAAAACCTGGTGGATTGTAATAGTGATTCGTACATTATACTTTAGTATTACCTTTCATAAACAAAGATTCAAATAATTCAAATGTAATTGCTGACGTCCGTCTGGAATTTCTAATACTGGAATTGTCGAACCCGAGCATGTGAAAACAATGAAATTTCATGAACAACCGGTATCAGAATTGCAAAGTCTTATATTTTTATATCAGCTCCTGAAGATTTCAAAGGAATATATATATATATGTACGTACGTATGTATGTATGTATGTATATGTATATTCCTTTGAAATCTTCAGGAGCTGGTATAAAAATATAGGACTTGTACATGTCATGTACACCCATAAAAAACGGCCCTCATACTCTGGAGGCTGGATTTCCTCTGACCGTGGCAGTGGTCAGGAGCAAGGCATGAAGGCAGAGGGTGCTAAGAATCCTCGGAGGTTAAACACCCACTGCCACTCTTTCTCATCCTTACCCAATTCCTTTAACCTCAACCTAACTACCTTTAACTGCCGGACTTTGTCCAGTGAAGATAGATTTCAAGAGCTCCAAGAACACCTGGAGAAGATCAAATGGAACATTTTAGGGCTTACATTAGTGAGGTAAGAAGAAAAGGTGAAGGCCTATTGGAGTTGAAGAGTGGACATCTTTTTTATTGCAGAGGAACTGACACAGGAAGAACAGGAGGAGTTCGATTCATCGTCAACAAAAAATTGAAGGATAATATCGTGGAAATGGAAAGTTCATCCGAGCGGACAGCTAGACTAGTGCTTCAAATATATAAAAGATATCAACTTCAAATAGTACAAATTTTTGCGTCAACGTCATCATACTCGGATGAGGAAGTGGAAGACTTCTACCAAGAAGTTGGAGAACTGCACGACAAAGGAAGCTGCCATCTAAAAGTGGTCATGGGTGATTTCAATGCCAAGGTAGGAGAACAAAAGGAAGACGACAGCGCAGTTGGAAAATGGGGCTATGGAGACAGAAACGAACGAGGGGACCGACTTGTAGACTTTGCTGAATGTTCTAGTCTATATATAATGAACACTTTCTTCAAAAAGAGTCCTAATAGAAAATGGACCTGGAAAGGACCCAATGGTACCAAAGACGAAATTGACTACATACCAGTCAATAAAAAGCAATTGGCTGAAGACTGTTCCGTCCTCAACCAGTTTAAAACTGGAAGCGACCATCGCTTGGTAAGATGCAGAATAAAGTTCAACTCAAAGTTAGAGAGAGAGAGAAGCTTATAAAGAAGCCTAAGCCTATTATCAACACGCAGGTACTAAAAGAACGAAAAGAAGAATGTCAGCTCCACCTGAAAAATCGATTCAGTCCGCTGGAAGACCAAGAAGTTGAATCACAAATTATAGAGATACTCAAGGAAACCGCTGAAGAAATAGGCGGAGCAGTTAAAACAAAGTCAGAGAAAAAGTTAACCGAAAAAACAAGAGTTATGACGGAAAAAAGAAGGAAAATGAAAATTACTAATGATCCTAAAGAAACGATTCATTTTGCAGAACTAAACAAAACTATAAGGAAGTGCATCAAGGAAGATGTGAAGAAATATAATTAGGAGATAATCGAGAAAACGATAGAAAACAATAGAAGCTACAAGAAAATGAAGCAACATCTCTTGATCGTAAAGAGACAGCTGGTGGCCTTGGTGCTAGAAGACGGCTCCGTAACCCATAGTAGGAAACTTAACCTGAAACGGGTACAAGAATTTTACACCAAGTTGTATGAGGATCCTCTAGGAAATGATGAAGTAAATGATAATGGAAATATTCCCACCGAAGAAGTCCCAGATATCCTTCCGGAAGAGGTGAGACACGCAATCAGAAGTATGAAGAATGGAAAAGCATCTGGAATGGATGGTATCACAGCGGAAATATTCAAAACAACGGGTAATCATATGGAAAAAATTCTCGCTAATATTTTTACTTCGTGTCTGAGGAAGAAAAAGATACCATAAACATGGAACCACGCATGTATTATCCTTCTGCACAAGAAAGGTTCCAAAGAAGACTTGAATATCTACAGACCGATCAGCCTACTCCCAACAGTCGACAAAATATTCACCAAAACACTCACTATGCGCCTTCAAAACCATCTTGATTCTGCCCAACCCAGACAGCAAGCTGGATTTCGCAGTCGGTATAACACGATGGACCATATCCAAGTCGTGAGAGAGGTAATTAGTCGGACTAACGAGTACGAACTACCTCTATGTGTCTGCTTCATCGACTACGAGAAAGCATTCTACTCTGTCCGAACTTCGACGGTGTTACGTGCACTAAAGAAACAAGGAGTAGAAGAAACGTACATAACCTTGATCAAGAATATCTGCGAAAATGCGACAACATCTGTCAAGCTGCATGAAGAAACGAGTGTCTTTAAAACCGAAAAGGGAGTGAGACATGGAGATACCATGTCCCATAAATTATTTACAGCAGCTCAAGAGGAAGTATTCAAAATGCTAGACTGGGAAGAAAAAGGCATAAAGGTAAATGAGTATATGAGCAGATGCAGATGATACCATACTGTTCGCAGGGAGCCCAGATGAGCTCCGTAGAAGAATTGAAGAGCTTGAGCAAGCAAGCGGAGAAGCTGGACTTAAGATGAATCTTAATAAAACAAAGGTTATGTACAACTCCTTCACAAATTCTGAGAAGATACATATCAATGGAGCAGAACTCGGAGAAGTAACCAGCTATATTTACATGGGTCAACTCATCTCTACTGATGGTTCGCTTCTTGGAGAAATCAACCGGAGAGTGAAGATGGTATGGAGTGCTTTTGGCAAGAATGAAAATTTCTTTAAATCAAATATTCCAGTCTTTCTAAAAAGGAGACTGCGCCTGCAAACAACACAGAGGAGCATGGAGATATGTATATTAGGGATCACCCGAAGAGACCGTAAGAGGAACGACTGGGTAAGAAAGAAGACGGGAGTCTGTGACGTGATTAGAAGAGTGAAGGCGCTAAAATGGCAGATCATTAGAATGCTAGAAGAAATGACCAGCGTTGGACGTCCAGTGTCATGGAATGGATCCCAAGAAACATCAAGATACCGAAAAGAAGACCGAAAGACAGGTGGGACAGAGAGCTTGTTAAGTTCTTGGGGCAAACTTGGAGGAGGGAGGCAGTTGACAGGGAAAACTGGAAGAGTCTGGGGGAGGCCTTTATCCGTCAGTGGATTGAAAAAGGCTGATGATGATATATATATATCGTTGACTTATAGACATACCTTCCAAAGCATCAATGATTCATCCACAGCAATATTCCCTTTTTGAATATGAACAATTTAAAATTTAATCTTTAGATTATGAATTATAGGTTGAATTTTGAAGTTTTTTTCCAATATAAATATCGATTTTTAAATTACTGACAAAATGAAAAAACGGAATGCTTTCAAACCTATTTTGAGACATTTTCTTTGAAAAATGCTCTTTTGCGTAAGTGAATTTCTTGAGGGTCAAAATCAAAATGGAGGCTTTATCAACATTGTGGTTATAAAATACTCGCCCATTTCATTAATTAATTTGAAAACAGGAAGATATCTCTATATTTAAAAAAAATCTTCAGTTTATATGTTAGTCTCCAAAGTAATTGTCACAGTTAGGGTTTCATAAGAAAATCTCTAAATACTCAAGAATGCCAAATACAGCAGTTTAATCTTTCAGGTTTGCAATTCCGATCCGAAGTCGCCATGCGGTTCATTGCGATGAATATTTCATAGAATTTAAATATTTTATGATCATGAAGCAGTGGATATTGAAATGTCAGTTCTAAAAATCGCTTAGGCATTATTTTCAACTTACAAATAACCGCAGAACGCTTCCGGTGCAAACTCGCATCTAGCCAGCCGAAGCACGTGCAACTTACAATGCCGACCGCCGAAGAATTTGCAACTTCGAATGCACAACGCCATGGAAGAAGTATGCTGAACCCTGTCTTGAAATATGTTTACAACCTCTTTTTTCTTATGAAGTTTTTCCTTTACACTGCATACCTATGTATAAAAAATGTAAAAGGTTCAAAAATGAATTATCGGGCACACGCTATGGCTTCGATCCAATGTAAGATCTAGGTCAGTGTTTTTTTTTACCTTTTTGTCCCACCGAATGAAACTCCTTCCCTAAAACCCTCCCTTTTTTCTCAAAAAAATCTGACGGGTTTTCATAAACCCGAAGAGAAAAATGCATTGGTGTTCCAAGAAAGGAACTCACCAGTCAGTGGTGAATAAATATGTACGATGATGTTTGAGAAAATGTGTTAGCTAACAGAAAAAATGCGAAACAGACGAGTTTATTGACTTAGGTGAATTTTCTTTACGCCATTTCCAATTCAGTTTCTTCACCCATTCGATTATATCACAGGATCGATTTGGCACCCGATACAGCGATTATTTTTCGATAGTTTTTCTACCTTCTATCCACCGTTTCTTTTTGGAGGATTCATAAATTAATATTCGAGGAAACGATTCTTTTGCTCGGAATTACAGATTGAAATTTTAATTCACTATAACCAAATAATCCTACGAAATCTTATTCCTAATTCCTGTGCGTCCAACTCTTTATTTAACATGTATCCCGTTTCCTTATACTCTCTTAGCTATTCCAAAATCTCTAAATCGTTACTTTCAACCCTCCCATAGCCTCGCCTCATTCTTCTCTCTCTCCCTCCCTCCCTCCCTCCCTCCCTCTGGACCTTTCCCTCCACCTTCTCACTCCCCTCTCTTACACGCACACATCACCTAGTCCCGTTTCTACCTTGTATCAATATTGCACCCGCATTCAGCATCTCGTAAGACGCAAGGCATGGAGGATCTATCGCTTCCTCCTTTATCCCCATCCCTCTGTTACCAATAAATATTACATCTACTGCCACCCTCTCCTCCTCACGCAATTCTTATCCTCTCACACTCCCAGACCCACTACTCTTCTCTCCGCTCCCTCTTCACCCTCCCCATCGCATGAATGAGCTCCCTAAGAAGGGAACGACAGAGCGAGGTATACTGCATAAAAGAGACTGCAAAAAATTTTGTTTAGAATGGCGATGGGGCTATAGATCTGGATACGCATGCTAACCTCGTTATATGCTTCAAATGCTTCTGGGCTTAAAAAGGATATACCATCTTACGAGGTCAACGTTATGCCCGCACTGAATTTTGGTATTAATTTGGAAACAATGGAATGCAAATGTTTCGTTCGTCATGTGTATCGTTTTTTAGATTATGAGTTTTTAAAGGAAGTAAAAGAAAAAGCGTCTTCAAAACCGTAACTATAATTAACTGTTTTGCATACGATGGACGGTAAAATTATTTAATAAAATAGTTCTATGCTACTATGATTCACGACATTTTAAATGAATTCATTTAAAGTGAGTTAAATAAACTTATTATAAGTTTAAGATGAGTGTTCTGAGAGAGATATGATAATTTATCATGCACAGTTGGAGATCATATTTGTCATTTTATAAGAATTTCATGAAATCTTAATAAATTTGAGACTTTTCAATGCTACAATACAGAGTTTTCACAAAGTCACTATGGGGTCTTAATAATCTATACCATCAATCAATCGAGGAACACAAATTCTCCTGTTTCAGAAAGTGGATTTTTTCCGTGGTTAGGGAAGGGTAAGTCGACAGATATCCTCCATGTAGTGCACCAAAGAAAACCCGCTTCCATATTCACATTATCTAATATCACATGCCTATATCTAATTGTAAGATTTATTAGAAGTAGTTAACTTGTGGAATTTTAGTCTTATTATTGTATTGAAATTTCACCAATCAACCATTTGTAAATTTAGTAATATAAGTTATTATTGAATTAACGGAACTAGAAATGTATGCATGTGTAAATAATATTATACTTTTATTTATGGCTAATAAAAATTATACGTTATTTGAAGAGACAAGACTTGAATACTGATATAAACTAAAAATATGAAGAGGGTTCAGCATATGTGATGATCCTAGGTGCAAAGTGGTAAAACATTGAAACAAGCCGTCGCCATATACTTAGTTTAATAAGAAAGGAAGATTGCAATGGTAGCGATACTTTAACATACCTATCATGAATTATTTACCGCTAGAAATAGAGAGCATAAGTAAAACTCAGGACTTTTCAAATATCGCTGAAAGTCAGGAATGTTTTCCGGAGAATAAATTCATTTATTATGGTTTATTAATGCCAGATTATAGGGATGATGGCATCGAATCGCACATAAATTGGATTTAAAGCCTTGATATATGATAAATCTTCCCTCAACACTTCACCGCTCCCTCCTTTTCATAAATCCCATTCTCTCTCTCCCCCGCCCTTCTCTCTCTCTAGCTCTCTCGCTGACTTATACTCTCGTCTCCCTCTCTCTTTCTTCCCTCAATCTCTTCGAAGCCTGCTCTCCCCCCCCCCTCCCCCTCCCCCCCAACTACTCTCTTTCCTCTCACTATCTTTTTCCCATCTTACCCTTTTGCCCTTCTTGCTATCCGTTATAAGATCAAATGCTACCTCTCCAAAAAGTCAAGTGTGACGTCATTTTTCCGCTTCGGAATCTTTAAAAATTTCTTCTTAAGTAAAACCTGTGCTACAAGTATGGATTTCTTTCATGTTCAAGATAAAGTCACGTAGATTTATATGCTTAATAGCAACTAGAGATATTTTCAAGCCTAAAAATTTTCAAATATTTTAATTCAATCATAACTTGCCTTATTGTAAAGGAGATTTATTATTCAGCGCTTTATTAATGCGTTGGAAATAATGATACAAGGGAATTTATTTAAATAAATAAATAAATGTCATACACAGAAGTGGAGCTTAATCTATTTATAAGGATTATAAACCAAATGCTTTATTCGGAATTTATTTATGAAGTAAATAAGTTTTTCATATAGAAAAATAAAGCAAAATGAACTAAATCTAACAATTTTAGGCAAATAGGATTTTTTTTAAGAAAAACATTTCCTTCAAATGTCTTCGACTATATAATACAGCTCAACTAGAGTTGAAATATAACTAGATAATGACTCAGTTATTTTTATTTGCTATTAAGTTTTAAAATAAATAAAATTTTGCTATACTAAAATATTTAATAGTATTCTGACAAATGTTACCATCGCTAAATAAAATTCGAAAATTTTCGAATTTTAATAATATTTTATTATACGATGTCTCTTAATGGCCGCAAAAATACATTCCGTAATTTATGAGCATTATTTTAGTGGACATTCAGTAAATTAATCGAAATTCAGTGTACGATATTCACTCATAAAGCACCGAATTAAAAAAAACAATTCTCGCTGGAAAACAATGAAACTTTCAGTTCTGTATTTACGCCTGCGGTTACAAGGTTTCAAAATATTCCTTTTGATAGCCCCACATCAATTAATCTTGATAATCCTAGATAACAGAAATGTGCGTCGCCAACTAAGAGTTTTGTACTGAATTTCTGATGGCGGAGAACGAGTGAATGGGCAATGCCCATAAGAGACTAAAAGTTATCTACGGAGATGATACTGTCTAAATAAGCACTACTATTCCATGGGGAAAGTGAATAAAAATATCGGAATAAGAACAAGATAAGGCTGATCTGGTCTGGTCGTCCTTCTACGGCTGTTACATACGCCATTATGTAACGCACTGATATCATGATTCGTCAGGAACGACGCATAACGACCAGAGAATCGACACCAGCTTGAAATAAATTCTAGATCAATCAGTTTCAGCTGGAAACAAAGAAGAAGAGAAAAAGACTAAAGTAATTTCCTCGTCAGGCTAAATCATGGACACAATCTTTTTGGAATCTTAAGAAGTAATTTTTGTGGAGTCGATGCCCAACATCAAAATCTTAAACAAAATGAAGAAGCGTTTCCAGCGAGTTCGACCACAAAGACAAATAATCTTGCATCAACATGACAACGCACTTCCTTACACGAAGTTTGAAGGCCACGGCAGCTGCAACGGACTATTTCGCACCAATTGATATACAGCCTGCATCTAGCTCCTTCCTACTATCACATTTTCAGAGCCCTGAAAGGTGGTCATACTCAAACGAAACATGTCGAGGAGATGAAAAAGTGACTTTGAGAGACAGTAATGGAATTTTAAGAGGCAAAAAACTGCTGATCTGGCTTCTCGTTGAAAAGGAAGACGGTTGAGTGGAAAAATAATTGACATTTAAGCAATAGATCCGTTAATTTTATGGGTGCTTCACTTTTCTACAATGCATTTTGACTGAGTGAAAATGCGACGCAATATTTCCTGGGCCACCCTCGTGATTTTGTGCATTTTTAAGGATATCATGTTATGAGAAATGAGTCAGCCACGTTACGTTTATCAGAATATAAAATATTGCTATAATTTAATATGAATAATTTCATCGAAGGTTCTGGTACTCCTTGTAGTAAATAAATCATTTCTTGTTAAATCGAAGACCCAAAATATTACCATAATTCCTTGGACTCAATTGTTCCAGTCGACAGGTTAAAAAACTTTTATTCTATTAAAATTTTGTCGCCCCTCACGTTTTTACGTGATTCGTCATTCACTCTTTTGTTTCTTGATATTGCGAGTAGTAGAAAATGTCGTTTAAACTTATCCGGCTAGCAACGTGTCCACGTTTTCAGTAGCGTGTCCCTTAATTTATGAAGCCATTATTTCAAAATTTCATTTATCTTTCATATTACGAGAACTTCAATTTTTCGTACGGTAAACTCTATTGAAATTTAAGGGGTCCCCCTATTTACTTTCGTTTCATCCCATTTATTTGGTGGCTGATCAAGTTTGCCATGCCGCCATTTTTCAACCTCTTTCTTTGCCCCTTACCCTTTCCTCTTCATCTTTTCATCTTCTTCAATTTCCGCTTTGCTTCTCCTCTCGTCCTTTTCCTTCCCGTACTTTTATCCATACATGCTATATATATATATATATATCTCGATCTCTCCCCCCCCCCCACAACAGCCTCCATAGAAAGAGGGATTCTGCGGGACTCAGGTGTTCACCGCCTACCCCACGCACCACCCTCCTATAAATCATTCCTTCGGTTTGGCACAGGACTCTTCCTCAAACCCCCCTTAACTCCCCCTTCTACCACCCTAAAATTCCCCTGGCCTCAAAAATCCTTTTCCAACTCTCTTTACCTCATACTCTCTCTCTCATGTCCCTCTCTTCCACTACTTTTCTACCTCTCCTCCTCATCTATCGGCTCTTCTCCTACCTCCATTCTCCTTCCATTCCATCTCCTTTTCTTCTGCTTTCCTATTTTCTTCTTTCTCTCCATTTTATCCGACTGAAGTTTTTTGCCTCTGCTAACCAAACATCGTTACTCAGGTTTTTAACCTCAAGATGCCAATGAAATTACCGCGCCACCGTCTCACTTTATCGCTAATGCGCATGTTTTAAATTATTGTTTAAATGTATTTTATAATTATTTAAACGTCAAATATAATTTGTTATTCTTGCGATGAAGGGGATAAATTTAAGAAGGAAATACATTGTATCAATTCGTTCGAAAACATGTACGTTTTTCTCTCCGTCTCTAACTCCTTCTCTGTGGTAGCAACAGTGAGATGCATTGCAGGTATTTCCGGTCGGTTTTCTTTCGGAGAGTTATCAGAAAGAGAGCAACGTTCTGCAACGAGATGAGAAATGAAAGTGGATAAATGGAGAAAGAAGAAGCGGCGAAACCATATCCACGCTTTCGATGCTCAAGTAGATATTTCGGGAGGAAGGTATGGAAGGTTTCGGAGAATAGAAAAGAGACGTCGCAGGGATGCCACTATAAGAGAGCAATGGAGCGCGATTTCTTTCATATTTCCACATGTTAGATTTTTGTCACTGGATGTCCCGAGATCAAACCTTTCATAAATTTAAATCGAGAAAGAATATTGTGCATGTGACAACATTTCCCATAATTTCAGACACCTATTTAAAAAAAAAGATTGTGCGAGTGGCGTGAGTGATGCGTTTACCGCGGCTTAAAAAATCATTTAAATTTATAATCACTCCCACTCCTACCAAAATACTAAAATAAGAAAGTCAGCGACAGATTAAAATGCGGGAAGATGTCGTTTGCTTCGTTTCAAGGAAAAGATTTTTAATGACGGTTCAATATAAAACTTGGCATCGCTAGAAATACAGGAGAAATTCACACACCAATAAGCTAGAATTGCAGAATGATATTACAGAATGAAGCATCTACGGGTATATGTGAGAATCACCTTTAAAATTAAAATAAAAGACATAAAGCCGGATCGCCATCGATCAATTTGTAGAAAAATGCTTCACCTCAAACAAAATGACCAAAAACTAGCTCTCACCAACAAAAACGATCAAAAATAATCCAATAGCACAAAGCGGAAAACTTAATCCTCTTACAAAAATATAATCCCACGCGCTCAGTTATCGCGCAACTTCTCACTTAACATGACCCGATATGAAATAAAAGCAATAAAAATAATCCTTGCGTCTCACAGAGAAATCTGAGGTATTAGGCGCTGGAGCGAAAGGAGATACAACTCTCCCCTCTTCCTCCTTGCTCCTGACCCCCTCTCTTCACCTCCTCGGCGGCAATCCGGAAACTCATGAATTTGAAATGTAGATGTCTCTGCCAACTCGGGGATGAGGATTACGAGTTATATTACGAGATTACAGAATGCCTGATCCTTTGGACGTGTGCAGATTCGAAGTAGTTAGGAGAGGTGAATGGGGGCGTTCCATCGAGGGGGAGGGGCGTGAGAAAGAACGTGAATTACGAACCACGACGGCCGCGGATGGATTATGCCGCCCTCTCGCGACCCGCGGGAAAAAATTTCAGTGAAGAGAAAGCAAATAAAAAAACAAAAGTCGGATGATAAATGCCAGAATTAAGTGATAAATGAATAATGGAGTAAATGAATACCCCACAGGGAGTGAGTGAGATAGAGAGAGAGAGAGGGAGCGGCAACGCCAGAGCAATGACGGAATTTAATGGAACTAGCGAGGTAGAGAACGACTGCGAAATTGACAATCATACGAATGGCGCGCATTGGCATTGCAAACGATATGAGAAGTGCGGGAGAGAGAAGTAAAAGAGAATCGGCAAACCAACCGAAATTGGTTCATATTAGAATTGAAAATGTTCCAAGCAATCCATTTGGATGAATCTGTATAATGAAGACGTCTACAGTTTTCACAGCGAAAAAAATCTGCTATTCTAAGCGAATTAAACGGTTCACTTACTTTATGTTATAATACAATAAACTTGTTTTATTACTTTTGTATTACGTATTACAAATTAAAAGGCGTTGGCACACAAAATAAAATACGTCACATTTCCTATAAATGAATTATTCTTGTTGCGATTAGTTTATCACATTATTTGTAATTCTAATGACAAAAAGTTAGGCAATACCCCTAAACCTGCGTTTCCCAACTTTTGAACTCCGTGGAACACTTTAGCAACCATTCCAGGCCCTGCAGACCACTTTTCTTATACTAACGTACTTACTGTTTAAGAAAAGGGGTTACGTTGTTTATATGACCATTTTAAAATATATTACGCGCGTTTCTGCCTGTTTGAGGATCACATGATTATTTCTGTTTTATTCTAATAATTATTTTCAACATTTATTCGGGAGAATCTTTGCAATATGAAATAGTTTTACAAAAGTCATTAATAACAGTATTCAATACCTGTGATGGCCTAAAATTTGCTTAACTTTTCCCAAAAAAAATTCCAACTAAATATGAGGTGCGGACTAAAAAAAGTACATTTCGGAAACCTCTGTGGACCACCAACAAATCCTTCGCGGACCAAAGGCTGGGAAACGCTGCCATAAACAACATGAAAATCAAGTATTTTAGCAAGGGGTTTTGGAACCCAAAAAAGTTATAAAAATATTTCCTCTCGAACATAATCGCGTATTTTCAAATAGGCTATTCTAATTACATGCACGTATTCATTGTGACTTACGCTAAAATATCATTTAATTTTAAATTGATATTGCTGTAATTTCCCTTATTAGAGTTGGATGACTAAATGTCCAATAGTTGAATGCTTTTTAGGCGCGTTTCGCTTACAGCGTGGGCGCCTATTATCTTCGGTCTGTCCGTCCGTCAGCATGTTCGTTCTCGGCTTCTACCTAACGGATTTTCATGAAATTTGATATTACAGACTTACAATCAAATATAAGAAGAAAATCGCAAAAATGAATCTCGTATGCCAATCAGGGGTACCACTTTACTGGTGATAAAAAAATAAATTTTCGTCATATCTTGTAAAGGATTGCTCATATCAAAATATTTTTCAAATAAAAGTTGTAGAACTGATAAAGAAAAGTATTTCCTTTCCTATACATTTTTATCATAGAAGTAGCTGTTATCGAGAAAATAAAAAAAAACCTCTTAAATCGAGTTGAACAAAATTTCTTGCATGGTTACTTCTTCATTGTTGCTAACATAATCTCCCAAACAAACGTTTAATTTCCTTACGTGTGCATGCAATATTTTTAAACAGGAAGAAACTGGATTATTTATGATGAAGAAAAGAACTTTAAAACGCTATTTCCCTTACGTACAGCTATATAATTTCTTTCTAAATACTCCACTGCACGAAACGCGCCCACTTGTGATACGTTGTACACTTTCCTAACTTGTTTTATTATTACTAAAATATTATTCCTAAGGCAAAAATCGCGGTTTCGATTCTTGCCGAGGATGTGGTCGTATGCACTTGACATCATATCTAATATAGCACACGAAATTTGGGATATCTGCTTTTGTTGGGTAAATTATTGCTACTATTACAAACTATGCAATATGCAGTGGAATGACGATTCTCGTACATGCAACGTTTTTCATAGCCTTAAAAATCTCCATCTATTTTAGCAATTGAAAAGTACAAATTTCCCGAGATTTTCATATTCAACTCGCTTTCCCTGAAAGCACCGCCCACTTTCACACTCTCACAAAGCGCATCCACTCAATCGACACATTCCTCAACGCATTCATATATATATATATTCCCTAAGCGACCCTCAAAAACTCTATCCCCTTCAATAATGTATATGTACTTACCGCAGCAACTCGGGTTGCACCGAGTTTTTTCTCCCTCTCCCCTGCCTTTCATTCTTCGCACGCTCGCATACCCGCCGGAGAGAGAAACACAGACAAACGCATGCTGACGTATTAGCGCACCGATGTGCATGGGGTTGTTAAATCTTCTTCGCCTTTCCTCTTCTCACGAGAAAGTTTTATCTTCCTCTATCAATCTTTCTCTCTCTCTCCGTCTCAAGTCTCTCTCTCTCTCTCTTTATCTTCAAACTTTAATCTCTCCCTACGTCCTGCTATACTCTTCCATCCATCCTCCTCTGCATTGCTCCCACCGCCATTTTCCCATCTTTCATTTCTATTATTCCTTACTCCCATCTCTCTCTTTCTTTCCCTTTATTCATTTCTTTCCTGCTCCCTTTCCCTCACCGTGAGGTCCCAAACTCCCCCTCTCCATCTCTCTCTCTCTCTCGTTGCATATATTATTCTGTCAATATACACGGTGAAATTTGAACAAATTTTTGTTACCTGTATCTGAAATATCTCTATCCTTGTTTAATGATTCTGTTGTCAATTTATACCGTGTTGATAAAATTCTGTCATGGGTGAATCTACGTAATCTAAATGTAAACGAATTGCAAACGCTTAGATGGAAAATAGAGCTACTTAAGCCTAAACCACGCCAATAATTTCCTTTCTTTAATTGTTTCTCTCTCCCAAACCCTCTCCATACCTCATTTAACCATCTACACCAACTCTCCGTATTTTTCCAATTCGCTTCATTCCTCCTCTGTATTAATCTACTTATCTCCCTCTTTTCATCACCGACACCTCTCCTTTATCCTTCTAGTTCTTTCTCTTCCTATATTTCGTGTTCTCTCTCTCTCTCACTCCGCCCATTTCATCTCCTTTTTATCTCTATCTTCAGCCATCAAAGACATGAAACTTCTATATGAGAAAGGTCGCAGGGGCTTTAAGAAAACACGTCTATGAATACAACATGATCCCCCCCCCTTTTACGTCGACGACTCCTCCTATTTGCACGCCTCGGCCGACCACCTCCCACTTCGTATACCCGAACGAGCCTTTTGTAACCCACGACTACTGTCCACGCCTCTTTAGAGGTATTTCTCTCTCCATCGCCATATGTCCGTCCGTTCTATTTTTTTCTCCCAGCTTCTACCTCTTTTTCTCTCTCGCTGCCTCTCATGCATACTTCGTGGACCTCCCGTTGCCCACCTTTCTCCTATCCTCAGCTTTCATGAAGGTCGATTTTTTCCCCATGCAGGGTTTACTTAATCGGGGCAGGACATTATCTATGCCTGACTCGGCCATTTCGTTTCGAGCGAATGTCTTTTATTTATAAATATGCTTCTTTCATTCTGTTTGTCCTCTTGCTAACTTCTTTCTCCGCTGACCTCTTTCGAACACTCCTCACCCTACAGCGTTCCCCTTCGCTTTTCCAGGCTTCATGCAAGCATCACTTCTGGATTCTTCTTTTTTTATTTATAATATCCAATCTCTTGCTTAACGTTTGCATTTATCTCTCTCTCTCTTTTTTGAGCTTACATTTCTCTTTGTGTGTTCTTTTGTATACTTCTATCATTGCCATTTCATTGTAGTTTGTCACTATCTCTCACATCCCTGTGTGTATGTATGTTTGTATGTCTGTATATATTTGCTGTTGTGTACCTTAATCTTTTATCCTCTTTCCTTCCAATTTCTCTCCGCCATGATGACCTTCCCTTTCTCAATAAGAAAAGGTATAATATATATATATCTCTCTCTCTCTCTCTTTTAACAGAAGAACGAGTTTGATAGTCTTGCTCTCCTCCTTAATAAAACTTGTATTCTTCCATCCAATCTCTTTGAGCCTTACCTTCAACAAATCTACTTTCTATACACTCGCTCTATCTCCCCATCTGTCTTCGATGGCATTTATCTAGTGAGATCCCTTTTTGTAATACATTCCCTTCCCCGAACTGTTCCTTGTTCACTGAAACTACGTATTTATTCCACTATTTTTAACAACATTCTTGGGCGAGTCGTCTTTTTTATTCGGGATCGATCCTTTTCCTGTCACACACAAGTCTCTATTTCACTTTCTCTCTCGATATCTCTGCCCCCTCTCTTCTCTCTCTCTCTCTCTCTCTCTTCTCTCCCACACTTCGATTGGTGGATCTATTTAGAGAATTCTATCATTGACGAGATGGAAAGTGAAAGTCTTTCCCATTCTCTTTCTTATTCTCCCTCTCTCTCTTTCTCTCTCTCTCTCTCTCTCTCTCTCTCTATATATATATATATATATATATCTTCCGATATTCCACATCGGAATGAGTGTTTTTATCATTTTTTTGAAAGGCTGCCCTTCCGGCTGTCTTTTCCTCTCGCTACTCCTTTCGGCTGTCAGAAAATCCGAACGTGAAAAATTTCCCTCTAACTAATCACTTTGAGTGGTGATGAAAAAAATAGGATTTTATTGAAATTTTAGCGCTGTTCGGATATCGATTAAAGCTATTAGGAGATGCGATTGAAGTGGTGGAAGAAAATTCTCGGTCGAATCTAAAGTGTTAACGTAACGTAATTATAAATTTTGGTTATGTTTTTACTCAATTGAGACGGTGTTAACATCTCGTCATGCAGCATATATATCAAATGACTCCGTCCTGGCCGTTATCAGCTATTTTTTTTTACCAATTATTCTCTTTACGCCAATAATATATCATTAGTATATCCTATTATTACGTTTATCCGCATAATTTCGACTTTTAACAAGCAATTTTAGATTTTTTGAAAGTTAAAAAATACGGATTTCAAACTGGATACTTTAGTTTGTGAAAAAATGAGATGGTGTGTTGTATCGCAGAAATGCAGAGATGAATAACCATATAAAGAAGCGATGGTGAAATATCACAAGATAGACATTTTAAAATCAACGAAGCGATTAATCATTTTAAGTGAATGAGCCGTTAATATCAGAGGAGAAGGTACGAATATGAGCTAGGTGTGTAATATGGGCTAGCAAATTGTCTTGTCTAGGCAGTGCTGCAGCCTGGTGCCATGTATGGCAAGTTGAAGTGCCATAGTCGAACATGTTCTGACTATGAGTCACACTCCGCTCAGTGCAAGGGCTGAACTGTGATTTCTCTCATCTGAAAACTTTTTTAGTGTGTATATTTCATCTCGCTGCATATAAGGTGTTTCTCGAAACTTTTGTAAATGCTAGCCTATTACGCATGGATAGAGCTTTTAAAAGGTGTATCGTTCAGATCTAATTTGTTGTAGGATAGCATCTCATGGCATCAAATGTTCCCTCGTTGCTAAGCATGTAATATGGGCTACAGTCTCTTCTACTAGCCCATATTAGCACCATACCTCTAATAATTAATTAACACCACCACTTTTTAATTTTTTTTAGAATGCCGCGAACCCACCTTAAAAGATTATCACGTATCAGTTATAAAGGCAGTTAGAGAAAAGAAAATGGGGACGTTGAAAGCTTCAAAAACCTTCAATGTTCCCCGTTCGACATTACAGCGTTCTGCTAAGAAAGGAAGTGATCCAGTAGAAGTCGCTGCAACTAAACTGGGCCGTAGAACGGTTCTAGGAGATGACCTAGAAAACCAATTGGTCCAATATGCTTCGATAATGGAAGCAAAATTTTATGGGCTGACGCGGAAGGACACGAGACTAATGGCTTATGTGATAGCAGCCAGCAATGGTGTCAGTCACCCTTTTGGGGCATCAATGTTGGCTGTAAGATCAAGGTGGATGGGTTTTTAGAACGCCACAAATCAACGCTGTCGACTCGTAAGCCCTGTGGAACATCATTCGCTAGAGCGGCAGGATTTAACAAGCTAAACGTTCGTGAATTTTTTAACTTGTTGCAAGCAGAATATGAAAAAGCTCATTATCCCCCCGATCGAATCTACGAGGGGTGATCAATAAGTTCGTAGCCTAAGGCATAAAGAAGCAACTTTTGACAACAAATTTGTTTTATTTTTCGACATTATCTCCTTGAACGAAAATATATTTCATCCTCCGAGGCTCTAATGCCCTAATTACTAAAAAAAAATTCGTTTTCCCTTTATTGGAACTACTCCTCAACAGCGTTCATCGCTTCTTCATCGGTTGAAAATATCTGTCACCTTAAACTTTCTTTGAGTTTTAGAAATAAGTAGAAGTCACTGGGGGCTAGGTCTGGCGAGTAAGGAGGATGGTCCACGATTGCAAATCCAGCCTGGTGGATGGCAGCCATGGCAACTTGGGAGCGATGGGCAGGAGCGTTGTCTTGGTGGAACAGGATTCCGCGTGCCGACTTTCCCCGTCTCTTCTGCTTGATGGCCGCACACAGCTTAGGTATTAGCTCGGCGTAATAATGCCCTTTAATGGTTTGTCCACGAGAAAAGTAATAAATTAGCAGAAAACTATCATCCTCCCAAAACAATGAACCCATGACCTTACCAGCCGATGCCGGAACCCGAAACTTCCTTGATTGAGGTGAACTGTGATGCCACCACTCCATGCTCTGAAGTTATGTTTCCGGGTCGAAGTGGTGGACCCAGGTCTCATCCGTGGTTACGAATCTGGCACGAATGTTTTCTGGGTCTGAGTTAATCTGTGCCAAAAGAGACTCTGAATGGTGCACCCTGACACGCTTTTGGTCAGGGGAAAGCATTCTTTGCACCCATCTGGCACACACTTTGTTAAACCCCAAAGTGTTGACTATTATCGATTGGATGGTGCCGTATGAAAGACCGAGGGTTTCAGCAACATGCCTGATGGTCACTCGCCGATCATTCCTGAAGATGTCGTGAACCTGGTTGACGTTTTCCTCAGTTGCTGCTGTTCTGGAGGATCCAGGCCTCGTAGCATCTTCAAAGACTCTCTTCCCATCCTGAATTCCGCTGCACACTTTTTAACTGTGGCGTATGAATGGGCAGACTAACCCAATGTTGCCACCATGTCAGTGTGTATTTGCTGTGGAATCATGTTCTTTTTTTTGCAAGTAATTAATAACAGCACAAAGTTTCGATTTCTCCATCTCTCAAGAAGAGTCGAACTGCAATGTTTCAAATCTCAATAGAAACTAAACTAATAGGATTATTTCGACCAAACATTGTATACAATACTCAATAATGTATAGCTCAATACAATAAGTGGATTTTTCCTAATCTTATCTCTTTCTATGTGAGGCTACGAACTTACTGATTACCCCTCGTACATTGTCGACGAGACAGGGTTAACAACGGTGCAAAGGAAAATGGTGGAAGTAATAGGAAGGGAAGGTAAAAGAAAAATTGCCACGTTGGCGGCAGCTGAAAGGGGCTCCTTGATAACTGTCATTGTGTCAATGAGTGCTTCTGGACATTTCATCCCCCCAATGCTTATTTACCTCCGAAAAAAATATGAATAATCAGGGGTGCTCCACCTGGTTCAATGGACGCTGTTCGTCCTTCCGGCTGGGTACAAAGTAATCTGTTTACCCAATAGTTTCATCATTTCATTGTTAAAGTTAAGCCGACCAAGGAATCACATGTCTCGTTAATTTTAGATGTCCATTATATTCACACAAGAAATCTGGATGTGGTCTTAATAGCCAGGAGGAATTACGTTTCAGTCATATGTCTACCGCCACACTGTACACACAAATTACAACCATTAGATAAAACATTCATGAGACAACTCAAGACATACTACAGTGAAGAGATAAGGATGTGGACGCGTCATGATGATCGACCCCTTAGTCCATTCGACATCGCAGAATTGTTTGGGAAAGCCTACTTAAAAGCTCAAACAGGTGAAATCGTCATTCCGTGTCACCGGAATTTATCCTTTAAACATCAACATTTTTCTCGGATGCTGACTTCATTGCAGCTGAACTAGAAGAAGCAAAGCTCCTTTTTGTGTTGGAAAGCTTCCACAGCCTTTGGCAATATCCCACTCAAGCGTTCCAGACATATCAGAACCTGTTCCTGGTCTTGCGAGTCTAATTTCACCAACTGTATCCCCACATGGCATACAGCTCGCGCAAAAACTAAAAAGAAGGACTTCAAATCGTGAGCGTAAGGCAACGGGAGCCTCTATCATCACTGCATCATCTCCTTACAAGGATCAACTGTCAAAATCTTTTTTTTTAATCTCTCAAAAGTGGTAACGCTCAAGAAAGTAAAGCAAAGACATGACTTAGTTTTAGGGGTCGTGGAACAGGAAGGAAAAAAAGCCGAAGAAAACAGTCATCAAGTGAATCTGAGGAGGATATTCCTGCTAGTATCTTCATCACTGATGATCAAGATAGTGATTTCGATCTGCCTCCGGGACAACTCAATCCGGATTCTGCTGATGCGTATTGCCTTTTCTGTTTCGGAATCTTCTCCGAGGATAAAAAAGGAGAGTTTTGGATACAATGCATCTCATGTACCTTGAGGGCTCACTATAAATGCGGCGGGGCTGAAACAGATACCTATGCCTGTGACTTTTGCCGATAAAATTTTCATATAATGGTATCTTTGCCGTAATTTTTGCATTATTGATATCATTTATCATATATTACCATTTTTTGATCATTTCCTTTGTATGTCTTTATCATATGTTCAATAAATATATGATAAAATATTTTCTTCTCCTAATTTCTTATAATTTCTGATGGTAGCCAATATTCGGTAGCACGAATTTGACTTTTGCAGAAAAATCCAACAGTTTTGTTAATAATGGTATTTTTACAAAATTTTAACAATAACAATTGTAGCCAGATAGATAAGCTATTGAATCATGTTTTTACTTTAATATTTCATAATTCTTTCTTTGAGTTATTAAGAAATAAGAAAGTGGTAGCCCATATTCGGACATTCTCCTCTAATGATAAAGTAATTACGACGGTGGTGATTGCCGATTCGATAATTTTTAGTTTAAAATATGCAATAATAAAGTGGTACAGCATACTTCATAGTCTACTTTTCCATTTAATTTCCAATTTTGATCCTATTATTTTTTTAGTAATTTGTTTTATTCAATTAACGTTCTGGTTAATAGAGCTGAAGAAATATCTTTCTTCGATTAAGTAATTTACGTTGAAAAACATTTGCGAATGGGTTGAGTATAAATAATTTTATATTTGCATTATTTAGACGTAGAAATTTATGCAAAGTGCATTTAATTTTTCACGCGTATCAATCGCTTCTATAAACTGGTTATATTTTGAAAAAAACATTTTTGTGGGAATTCGCAACCAAAACAGATCACAGTTAAATGCATTATCTTGCTTTGATATATGTATTCAGTAAAACATTAAATAAAGTTTAGGCTTACGTTTTTAATATTATAAGCTTAACTATAAAAGTCCCTATACAAGATGATAAATACAATGATATCAAAATAGTGGTATGCCGATGATCAATAAATAGAGATAAATCTTTAATTATTTAAAAATACAAGTTTTTAGTTTTATTTTAGAAATAATGTAATATTAAAGGCTAAGACAAATGAATGTGTACCATGTTATTTTAAAGCAATTCGAAATATCTTGATGTTAAAAACAAAATATTTCCTCCCAAATTCCATCTCCCTATTCATTCTAGCTTAACGGTATTATTAAGATCAAAATTTCCGCGTTTCACGAGGAAATATTGATGAAAAAGCTTAAAATATCTTTTTATTAAAGAAACTCTTTGGTCTTGTACAGAGAGAAATCGTCTTTCAAATTCTTCGTCTTTAGAACAGCCGGTTTCTAAAGTAGGATTCAGTGGCATCTAAAGAACTGAGAGGGATGGTCGTTATTGATCCCATTTTGAACTTTGATCCCTCAATGTTTGGAACCCCTCACTTTCGGCGCCAATTCAATGAGATTATCTCATAGAATTCAAAGTGGTATTACAAACCATCGATTTCACACTCGGAATTACACGCTCTTGAAGGCGGAGAGCTGAATTAAAAAACAAAT
This sequence comes from Uropetala carovei, assembly GCA_036926305.1. NCBI lineage: Eukaryota > Metazoa > Arthropoda > Insecta > Odonata > Petaluridae > Uropetala > Uropetala carovei. The sequence goes on along the minus strand of JAXCHB010000104.1, from coordinate 6,307,515 downwards.
ATGCTACACGAAAAAAATTTGAAAAATATTCTCTCCAATATAAAACGTTTTTCTGTATCAGATATTTTTCTAGATTAGTAAGGATGGAGGATACTTTTTCTAAATAATATTAAATATCTGGGACTGAAAAATTTAACGTGATTTGAGAGAAATGACTTAGCTTCCTTTCAAAGTCATAAAAAATCTAGAAAAAATGGTTGAAATTTATCAGTTATTTGACATAAGTCTTATACAAGAATTGATAAACTATCTGAATAAATATTCTAACATTAATATTTTTAAATCGGAAAAAGTACTAGAAGAAAAAATAGGAGTAATAAAATTTGTCATTGGTTTGCCTCTAGGATTAGCATAGAAACATCTGTTGAATTATTTTATGCAATATAGGTACTGTTCATTTTTCCTTCTCTACAAAATATCCATTAATACACACACACACGCACGCGCACGCACGCACGCACGCACACACACACAGATATATATATCAATTTAAATAAGATTGAATAAGAAAAATACCACTAATATTTCCGTTCCAACATTTTCAGAATATTGATGGCAAGTATCGCGGTTATATGTTATTATTATTTTAAAGAGATATAACTTTAAACGGTGCTGTTTTTGAACAATACAAATCTACGTACAGATCAAAATTCTTAGTTTGAGCAAAAACAACATGGTTGAGAACAACTCCGGTAATAAATATAATCCAAACCGTTTCTATGGCACCCTAGTCTCTTTCTCCTATAACTTTAAACGACGTCATTTTTAACGCATGCCTCACCAATCATTTCCCCATTAGGGTTCCTCCCATCAATTCCTCATTTGCCCCTTAAGACTCAAACAGCCATCTCCGTCTCCTTCCGTTCTCCTTGCCCTTCTCCTCGCTTAGAATAAAACAAACGCATCTCCAGATCCGCAACTTCGGGAAAGTCATCCACAAGTCCCGTCAAGACGGGGGGGGGGGGGGGGGGGGGGGGGATTTGAGGCAAGAGTTTTGGCAAAAGCATTTCGAATTGCTGCCCAAGATTCAGGAGTCACCGGGCGATGAGCGAGTTGGGAGAGAAAGGGAGTGAAGCGATGAGGAGAAAGAGAAAGGAGATGTGGCAGAAGGGGTTTAGGAGAGACAAAAATATCGAGAAGTTGGTAATTCCACTTGCGGATTCGAAATCCGAAAGTAAAAGCCGATTCCTGGGATTCGTGTTCACGGTCACTTCCAAAAAGTTAACAGCGGCTGACCGAAGCACGATTTCAGCACTATCTAACCAGTGTATTTCGCATGCTGGAATATTCACGTTTAAACGTGCTGCAGCTGAAGTATTGGTAATTACTAGTTTCGTCCTTCCCTTTTGATTAAAAAAAAACAATTTCAGGCGGACGCATAACAAAATCCAAGGGGAAAATACATCCTTCAAAATATAAAGTTTTGCATAAACTTGGTAGTTTAAATTGTAGCGTTGACATCTAGTTGTTTCCAATATTAGCAATCAATACCAGCAACAAAAATTAATCGATTCTTCGGAATATTCGTACAAGAAGAAATTCTCTAAGAATATCATTTCTGATTTCTCTTTAGTTTGTTTTCCTTTTCATTATCACTAAAAAAAAGTGCACAATTTGAAATGCATGCTCAAAAAAGTTTCAATAATATCCGAGGGAATTAATTTTTAAAATATAAGTTTGCAGTAAACTAACTCTGTGGGCAAACTTGACACTCGTTCATACGTTAATCCAGAATAAATGAAGAACTTATCGAATCAGCTATATTTTACCTCAGAATTGAGACAACGGAGATTGAACTTAATACGACTCCTTCCGGTTTTAGCCTTGCATAAAAGTGCATGCCTCATTAGCGCCAAGGAATAATATGATTATGTGAACGAAAAAATTTCTTTTCGAAATGTATTAGTTGTTCCTCTTATAAATTGCGATGAAAGTAAAAATGTATTGTATCCCCAGGAATAAATGTTCGAATACATAATTTTATAAGCATCTAAAATTCACACGAATGCGAGACGTAAAAAACGGAACACTGCCATTGATAAAACATAACTGACCATTATATTAAAGATTTTTTTAGCTACGTAGTGTTAAATCGCTTCTAAATGCCATTTCAAGGATTCCAGCTTCTAAACTTTCAAAAGAACGAATACTTTTATTCGACGGAATACATTTCTTCCATGATCATGATTCTTCATATTAATCGTCATATCTTTTCTACAGATTCAGGTCATCGCGCAGAGTTTCCCCATAGTCTATTTTTTTCCCGAATCGCAATAAATAAAACGATCTTTTATTTCCATTTCAAACTAAATCTCATATGATATCTCAATACACGGAGCTGCCGAGCAGAGAGGAAGCAATGAGATTCGCCTACGATCGAGAAGTAGATTTTCTCCCCCTCTCCCCTCCCTACTTCCCTCTCCTCCTCCCATACGTTTTCCACCACTTTGTTTATTTTTCAATGTGTGCAAGTTTATATAATAAATATTAAATTTTCTATTTATGCATTTCTGTAATTCCATTTATTTCACCTGCTGCATACATTTTTTCCATTCGTAAGTTGTAAGCATTTTTGTAGATTGAGTACACCCCTACCTCTCCCTGTCAGTTGGGGCCACCCGAATTTTTTGCGCATGGGGTCTTCGAATACCTTAATCTGCCACTGCTTATGTGCTATATTTAATAGAAAAAAGCTTCACTTCATTTGTCAACAAATATACGTATATTATATGGATATGAAGATACAATATTTTGTTTTATCTTAATGAGTCCGAAGAAATCCGAAAACTATCACTGCATGTTAATTAACATTTAATATTTTTTAAATAAATTCTCATTCCGTTTATATAGATGCCCTCGATGGAATAAATGGAGAAACGTGATTTACGGTTTCTTTTAAAAAAAATCGGGCGAATCAGAAAAAACAGTAAGACAGGTGCACATACCAGTTTATATTTCGTAAAAGAAACAAACTATAATATAATTGTTTTTAGGAAACTCGATAAGATGGGCTATTGTATTGTTAAGAATATATGACAAAGAATTCGTAGGAAGAACTATGTTGCAACGAATTGATGCTTATAAACGTGTAGGTTAGTTATAGCTGATATTAATTTCATTTCATTTCATTTGGAACGTGATTTCTGTTGAATTTATGAAAATGTTGCTAAAATATAATAGTTGCGTATTGTATATGAGATTTTTGCAATTGACCTGAAAACTTATTAAAACATCTACTGTAAATAAAGATTCTTCATTAAACATTGAAACAATAAATTTGCAATGAAAATATTTAGGCAAGAATGGTATTGTGTTGATTTTTAATGAAGCAACCTGGACTGATTGAGGACATTATTTCGTCAATTGCACAAATAATAATTCGCGCCTCCCCGCGAAATTTTGGGATAAAACAGAGCAACATTTAATGCATATTTTAAAAGTATAACGGTGGTTAATTATAAAGCATTCACTGGATTTATGCGGAATTTTACAAAAAGCAGTTATTATTCATTAATAAAATAGCATTTTAAAAGGCTATGCACGGTTATCACAGCCAAATTTCTAACGTTTCCACTAGTATTGATACACGTATATAAGAACCTTAGGGACCGAGAATAATTCTTTTACCATGGCAGTTAATCCCTTAGAAGAAATAGTAATTTTTGCAATCTAAAATCCCATGTGTTTACGCAAAAGAAAAACTCATGCCACAGTTTCATCTTGGCTCAAGAGTAAATGACACTAGTAGTGTAATATCCCGTTAAACATGACGGATGAGTATGGATGAATCATTAAATTAACATTAAAAGAGTTAAATGGGTAGAACATAGCTTGGCTTTAATTCAAGATAACAGATTAAACAAAACTCCATGGCATTTTGTCAATATTTAATGAACCTTACAACATAAATATCAATTATAGCTCGTCAGAAGTGACGGATAAGAATGAACGAGGTAGTAATTAAAAGAGATTAATCATAGTAATAAATTGTATATCATCGTACTGTCATCATTGATACTCGTCATGTCGTAAACGTACCTCTAATATGATTGTTTTAATGTAAATTATTCTATTCAATTATTAATAGCATTAATTTATCGATTTTGAAAATCATTTTAAGACAATAGGAGGAGTACAAAAATCAGTTAAAGATAAAACAAAACAATATCTGGTATCCTATCGCTAATTTCGTCTGAATTCTTAAACTGCAGATAAAAATATTCCACATTCGTTCCCGTCGGCATCAAATGGAGAAAAAACCTTCCTACACCCAAATCGGTTTTTCTAAAACTGATCGAGATGTACCTAACCGCCGCTGCTAAGTTTTATCCATAACCCACAGTTATAATTTAACATATCTGACTATGTAGGCTCCAATGCGTTTGATTTTTATTTGCAAACATACATTTTCAAAAATTAAACCTTGTCTATGAACAATGACTTCGGCCCGATTCCACGCTCTTCACTATATTCCTCGGCAGGACATACGGTACCGATTTCTATGAAAAATTATAAGAGTTAACTTAAACCGTCAGCAATAAGCCTTCCGTTTCCGACGGTCTAGATACAGTCCCTTTCAAAATTAGCACACCCCAGATCCAACTCCTCCTGTTAACGGATCCTCACTCTATCGAATACCTATAAAAACACCAAAAAAGACATCATACGTGTTCTTTTTTTATGATCTACTTTACGTGAATCACTCTTGAAGACGGTTGCGCAATGAGTTTTTTTACTTTATTTTTCTATTTAAAAAATGTTGCCAGTGCTTTTATGGAAAATGCTATTTAAAAGTTTATGCCAAAAATTTGAAAAAGGCGATGGTGTGAAAGATATAGAGGATATTGTATTTAGTAGGAAGGTATTCGCAGTCCTTCAAAGCCTCGACTTGTAAAACGCCATTCTCGCACATTTTCATATTGGAGTGCCGGATTCACAGAATAAACCGACTTCTACGAAGAGTTTACAAACATAAAATCCAACAAGTATAGTCACTATGCGCAGGTTAAAGTGATGGAAAACTTCTCTTCTCGCAACGAATGCAGTAGTTTACGACTTCAAAAATTTTGCTATGCGAAGAGAAATAGCGCTATTACTGTTTTTGGCATCACACATAAACAGTCTGAACTTATCGATGAAATAAAACCCACGAAAATGCTTAGGTGCTTATAGAAATGATGCGTATAACAGTTGCAAAGGAAACATTTTAATTCTCACATTCTAGTTTTATATTTAAATGTATTTTATATGTTAATCACACGTATTTAAATGTTATAGAATACAAGAAAATAATTCAACAAAGATAATTGCAAAATTTGAATTAAAAATATTTTTGAAACTGTAATCACATTCTCTTATAACCGATTCCAATTCGAAAAATTATATTCTGACTCATCAAATGCTGATAAATAAGTTGCTACCTGAAGAATTTTACGTTCGAATGAGAGATAACAAATTAATTTGAAAGTATCAAATGTACGTACATGCATATGGGTAAAAAGTTTAATTAAATGGGACGTACCTGTATTTGTTCTACGTTGAGTACAAAACCGATTAAATGGAACTCATTTATACCTTCATTTCGCAAGCAATCATATATGCTGTTTTAAATAATGAATGAATATTTCAGAAGTAAAATTTTAATGTCTCTTCTTTTAACTATGATTTTATGAGCTTAGAGCAGACTAAAATATATTAATCCTACTGCCAATATGGAAATATGTGAGGTTAAGTCCCACAAAAGTAAATTTAGGCATGTTAATTTCAAATTCCAAAAATATTTAAATGTGCTTTGAAAGTACGCTAATGAAAATAAACCACGAACAAATGAAACTTAGAATATTACTTAATCACAAAAATCGTTTGAATAATCACGATATCAATATATTAAAAAAGCATAATTCATTGCGTTACTAATGTAACACTTTCCGGATCGAATGAATTAATGGGACACATTTCCACGAAACCGTTAAAATTTGTTAAATATTCGGGAAGAAATTAATAAAACATTACATCCCCGTTCTGACAGGAATTACAATTTTAGAGAATCCATTATATGGAAAATCAACAAATCCGCAAGTCACCTTTGAAAGTACGCTATAATAAAAGAAAAACAAAAGAGGGTCGATGATAAAAATCCGTAAACAGCCGAATTTGCAAAAGGACTATCGCGCACACGCGGGTACGTTTTACCTGGGGCGATGAATCGCACGGAAACTGAGTCGTAACAAATATTTCTCTCCGCAAAGGGAAATCACAGAGAGAAAGAGAGATGGAGAGTGAGAGAGAGGCTAAAAATAGATCAGAAAACGTTAAAAAAAAATCCCTCGCGCACAGCAGGAAAACACACCATACACAAACAGACAAAACAATTGACATCAAAGTTTAACGAGCAGGAAGCCAGGGACCGGAAGTGATTACAGCGTCTCAAATAAAGAGGAGAGAGTGAAAGGGAGAGAGGGAAAGTGTGGGTGCGCCTGGACGGACGGGGGGGACAACATCAAAAGCGTTTGAAAGGAAGACGGAATGAAAGGGGCGGAGAAGAGTGGGGAGGGGGGAGGTTTGGGGAAACGAGAGGAAGAAGTCCTTTTTTTTTGGAAATTGGGAGAGCGTGGGCAGGGATTTTCAAGGTAAAGAGGGAAGAATTAAGGAGGCGAGCGAGAAAGGGAACGAGTTACAGAAGGGAGGGGAGGAAATAAACGAGGGTTTTGTTTATTTATTTATTTTTTTAAATTTTTTGAAGGAGGGTTTCGGTATGCTTGGGGGAGATGGATGCAAGAGTCTAGAAGCGAGGTGGGAGTGTGATACGGAGGTATGGGACAACGGAGAGAGGGAAGTAATATAACCTCGAGAATTGGAATAAGGATGTAGTAGGGACTGGAGGAGAATGGGGAGCGAAGAGAGAGAGAGAGAGAAGAATATCGGGGGAGAAAGACAGAGGAGACATGGGAAGGCGTAGGTTTTGGGAGGGAGAGAGAGAGAGAGAGAGAGAGAGGATATAGGGAGGGGGAAGAGACAGAGCGGAGAGAATGGCGGGCCGCCTAACAAGCATTGGAGGGGGGGGGGAGAGAGAAAAGAGAGAGAGAAGGGGTTTTTGGAGGCAGAGACTCCGAAACGTGCGCGCTAAGTCCCGCGTGCATAATAAAATTCAAAATTCACACGTATTTGGCTGTGCCGTGTATGTGTGAATGTCTCTTGCTTTATCCTTCCCAACTTTCCCTCCTCTCTTTTTCCTTGGTCCACTTTTCCTCCTCCTCCGTTTTGCGAGGAAATCACTCTGTGCGCCGTGGCATGTCTTATTTTTCTCATCCATTGCTTTTTTTTCTTCGCACTCCTTTTTTTGTCTCGTGAAAAAATATCCTCATCTGCTTAGTAAATTGATTCGCTCATTTTGCTCTTCATATTTTTTCGCCAGACGTTTTCTAATTTTCTCCCGTCTTAAAGGCTCGTTCTTTTTTTAAATAGCCTTTTTTCTATTTATTCAGGCTGCTTTCCTTCGGCCCTTTCCTCGGCGAATCTTCCTGGTTATTAACCTCCGTGACTTTCATTTTCTTTTTTGTAATATCCTCCGCCGTTCTCTGCCTATATTCCCATGGATTCCATATGCCTCTTCATTTTCTCGGCTACTCGAGTTCTTCATCGCTTTTATGTTCCATTTCTTCCCTTTACATTCCTTTTCCCTGCGTTTAAATTATTCCTTAACTCCTTTAATTCATTTCATAACTTTCTCTCTCATATTGAATATTTAATAACAAACCTTTTATTTCATCACAAAACCATTTTTTCTTTGGAATTTTATTTTGTTTCCAAATTCCCCTGTACGATTTTTAAAACTTTGACGATAATTACCCAGTTGGCGGCTCATTTCTCTCATCCTTTGTCGACTTATCTTTCGGCAACGCCCCTCTTCATGTCTGAATTCGTGTATTCTTTCTTATTTTAAAAAATCTTTCTTCCAGTCTTGGTTACACGAAACCATCTTTTTTATCTTTTGTTCTTCTTGGCTCTTCCGCGTATCTTTCATCTCACTATATCTTTTTCCTGCCTATGTACTTTTTTACTTTCTCATACACGAAGTATATTGAGAAAGTATTGTAATCGCGAAAAAATTCGACCTCGAGATTTTGACGGAAATATACTTTTTAGTAGTAGCTGAGTCCGAAAAAGTGGTTTTCTCAATAGCGTCTATCTGTCTGTTGCTGGCTCTAAAGCCGAAACGGTACAGCAAAAATGAATTAAATCTCGTACTTAGGCATTTTATCGTATAGAACAAAAACTATTAAGAAATGGTTGACATTGATAAATAATTAAGAGTAGTTTATTCTAGGCATTATTAACAACAATTTGATTTTCTCAAAAATGGCTAGAACGATTTTGATCAAATTTCGTACAGTTAGTTGAGTATACGTCTTCAATAATACCAAATAGTTCATATTTCTCAAAAAATGAATATAAGACTAGTTTATTCTAGGCAACTTTAGCAATAATTTGATTTTCTCACAAACGGCTAAAACGATTTCGATCAAATTTAGTACAGTTACTTGAGTATACGTTTGAAATAATACTACATATTTCATTTTTCTTAATGAACGAATACAAGGCTAGTTTATTCTTGGGCAAATTTAGCAATAATTTGATTTTCTCACAAACGGCTAGAACAATTTTGATCAAATTTCGTACAGTTACTTGAGTATACGTGTTCAATAATACTACATATTTCATTTTTCTTAATGAATGAATACAAGGCTAGTTTATTCTTGGGCAACTTTAACAAAAATTGGATTTTCTAAAAACCGGCTCATACGATTTTCGTTTTCTAAAGACAACTAAACGACCCATTAGTATACGAGAAAGTTTGTACAGTGTATGTTGTACCGATTTTTTTGTTCATGCTGCATGGAGAATGCGGCTGGATCTTTACAGGAACTTGCAAGTCCAAAATTTTGCTTTTCCATAGCTCCTAATTCTCTACCTCCCACTCTCTGTTCTGTTCCCTCCCCTATCCTGCTTCGTTACACATCCATTTCTACTCCCAACTCCCCACGCACCCCTTTTCCTTATTCTCTCCTCCGCCATACCGAATACGTAGGCGCTTGCCCTCCTGGGGGAATTCTCGGGCCTTGTGTCGAGTCTTTCTGGATGGAGTTTGGGGACGGCACTGGGGTTAAGGTTAGGAAAGGAGGGAAAATGGCGAGCAAGAGAGAGAGAGAGAGAGAGCGAGAGAGAGAGAGAGAGGGGGGCGGGGGGGGGGGGACTTTGAGGTTTCGAGAAAGAGAGGGAGAAAGAAAAATCGAGAGAGAGAGAGGGGGAAGATGGTTCCGTGTGGAACAAGTTCTATATAGTTTTGTATGGTAGGGAGCGAGGGTTAAGGGGTTCGTTCAGGAAGTGGTATAAGAGTATCCCGTGGCATCTTGGTTTCACCGAGGAAAAGTGGAAAGGACGGGAAGGTTAAAAGGGAGAAAGCGAGAATGAGAGAGAGAGAGAGAGGAATGGAGGAGAAAAGTGCGTGGTAAGACGTGTGGACCAAAGGAAAGTTGGGGAGAAAGTGAGGCGAAAACAAATGAAGGGGGAAAAGAGAAAGTGGGAAAAAGGGTGGGGATAGTGAAGATGGGAAATGAAGGAAATAAGAGTAAAAAATCGGTGCAACATAAATTGTACAAACTTTCTCCTATACTAACGCGTCGTTTAGTTATCTTTTGAAAAATATGAACTATGTAAAAACATTATAAACGTCAACTTAAATAACTATACGAAATTTGATGAAAATCGTATGAGCCGTATTTTAGAATATCCAATTATTGTTAAACTTGCCCAAGAAAAAACTAGCCTCATATTCATTTTTTGAGAAATATGAACTACATGTTTGGTATTACTGTAGACGTAAACTCAAGCAACTGTACGAAATTTGATCAAAATCGTTAGAGCCGTTTTTGAGAAAATCAGGTTGTTGTTAAAAATGCGTAGAATAAACTGCCCTTAATTATTGAGCAATGTCAACCATTTGTTCGTAGCTTCCATCATGTACGATTAAATGCCGAAGTACAGACAGCTGGAATTGCGAAAACCACTTTTTCGTACTCAGCTACACCTAAAACATATATTTCCGTTAAAAAGCTCGAGGTCGAATTTTTTCGCGATAACAATACTTTCTCAATATACTTCGTATATGAGAAAGTAAAAATGAGTAGAAAAGTTATGTTTATAATATATATGTACATTTTTCACACGATAAATGGGAGGTAGTTGACAGAACTTTTCTACTCTTTTTAGTTTTATTTTCTTCATACGTATATATGTACAGATGTGTAAACGTCTCTCAGGCACCCTAGCGGTTCACCTATTGGTATGCTTTCAATGAGCTTCCTTCATTCTACACCTAATTGCCTATACGCAGTAAAATATCTTTATCCTTTCTTGATACAGTTGGGCGTTTAAAAAATCTTAGACTAAAGTATTTTTTAAAAGTAAAAATGCACATATAATGCTGAAAATAATATTTGGCAACGTCTCATCGAGCGAGAGAGAGAGAGAGAGAACTATGCAGCTAAACAGCCTACGGATATTAAATTTTATTGAAAATATTTTAACCGGTTTCTGAGGAAGAAGGGTCTCAGTTCTAATAAAAGCAGGTCTCGACTAATGTTCTCATTCTACACTCCGGCTTGTTTTCTACATCCGATCCCAATAATGGCGTCGAATGAAACATTGAAATCACTGCTGAATGTTGAAGAATTCTACATACCTACGACTCAAATAATAAGGAGACGTTTCATAAATGCAGAAATTTAAGACAAAACGAACGATCAAATAAATAAGAAACTGAAGAGACCGGTCCCTTTGCGTCAAGCGCCGTCAAGGAAAGCCATTCCAAAGGGAATCGGCGATTTTTTGAAGCGCCGAGTCAAAAAAGGGACAAAAAAAGAGGAAATAATAAATTTAAAAAATGCTCTTAGAAGGAAGAAAAGCGTGGAAATACGCATTCCAAAGCGAAACAATATTCACGCGTAATGGGAGCACCAGGGGTTTATTGAAGAGGAGGAGGAGGAGGAGGAGAGGGAATCCAAAGCACGACACGAAATGAGAAAAAGAGAGGCGGATATATAGACACGCGGGGAGGTTCAAAGGAACGCGACGGTGCGTACATTGCGAGAGAGATTAAAAAAATATGAACGTAGCAAGGAGGAAAACGAAAAGGAGGACTTTCGGGAGGGAGATGGGGAGTGAGGAGGACTCGAGAAGAAACGTAATAAAGGAAATGAACAAGGGTGGAAAGGGACGGGAGAGTTTTCCGAGAATTCGAAAGAAATGAGGCAAAATGGAAGCAGAGAGATGAGGAATGAGTCTTAAAGCGCCTTGCAAAAAGAAGGTGCCGCCGGAATAATGGCTCGCTCTGGAAGAAACGCGAAATTTCTGCTCGTCTCATTGAAGGGAGAGGAAGCGATAAAAGGAACGGGGATTTCCTTTAACAGGTGCTTCCAAAACGGTCTCTTTTCCATCTCGCGAAACTCTTATAACAGACAATAAAGTGAAGAATGCGCGATGCTCACTTTTTTCTGAGGATCACTGCAATTATGAACAGGTAGGCGAGTAGCGCACTTAATTAACAATAGCATCAGCGCTCCTCCATACGAAGTACTGTAATTGTGAAATTACGAAAGTTGGCTACGTACTTGTTTTCCCGCTGAAAAATCTTAGAAAAAACAAGAAAAATTTGTCAAAATAAAATAAACTAACTTTATCAATAGTCACTTATTAAATAAAATTGATTTATAAAGTATAAATTTAAATGTTTTATCATGAAAAATTAAAAATCACGCCGTATTGAATTGCCATTACTTCAATACATTTTTGTGTTCAACGAATTTTCTTGAATCGGTCGTCTGGCATTTGATGATTGAGTATCCATTGTATCTAGTTAAATGTATGTCATGGGTTTCGACTGATCAATTTTTATCTATAAAAATGGAGTAACAACTGCACAGGAATCATTTGTACCAGTTGGAATACAATTATTTCAGATGAAAAGCTATGAAGAGAGAGAGAGATCATCTATTGATATGTTTGAGAGATAAGAATGTAACACTGGTGGATTAAATTTCTTTAGACCGTTGCGATTTATTCTTCCATGAATAATTTTTCTTTGCAAAATGTATTGGAAAAGAATCCATCGACGAAGTAAGTCTGCCGTGATAAATCCCTACTAATGTCCTCCGTAAGTAGTTTTCATTTGAATAAGATATTAGGCCTCTTTCGCCACTTTCCATATTTTCCTGAAATATGTTACATGTTATACAGATTTTTCTTGATTGAGTATTCCATTATCGATAAATCGTTTTTCGGATATCATCAATGAGTTTCGACCTTTTTGTCGTTTATGTAGAATGGAAATTTGGAAATATAGGCGACCTAAAAGGGATTTTCGGGTAATTCAGATGTGAACGCTGTATATCACAGTAGCTTTTTGAATAAATAATGCCGTCCTGATAAAATTTCTTGCCTTTTTTTTACCATACTCAAATTATCTAAAATTACCAAATAATGAGCCAATTATCTCACTCGTAAGTTTTATCTTACGTCCATTATCTTCTCATTTCAGAGTTTTTTTCTTTTTTCCTTAATCTTAAAGCCCGTATCCTAATTACCTATTATTTCAGTTTGAGCTAATATATTATATTTATGAATTTTTTTTCGCATTTATCAAACACTTGTTAGAATTTCACCGTTTTAAACTTCCTGCATACATTTTGTAAAATGAAATTTCTGTCGAAACCGCCAGTATCTCTTTTTTTCACATCCTTCTACTTAAAGAGTCTGTCAAACTAATGATTTTTGTTCATTCAATAGAATATAATGTGTCGCTTATATTTATTCCATACATCATAGCATTTACTGGATAGTGTGTACATAGACGATACCCGTAGGAAAACAAAAGCCTAAATCCGCACATTAATTTTTACACGGACCACCTTTACTCTAATTGTATAAGGTGCGTATGAGTAAACTTTGAAGCAATGAAGTAACTGTACGCACAGGAACAATCACTCTTTTATTTAGATAAATTTCAGAAAGGCATTTCTGAAAATATTTTTTAAATGCGGAAGTTTCCAATATGTATGTACTAGTGTAAAGTCCGTCAAAAATGACTGGAGTAAAGATTCGATCGTTTAAGTTATTTATGGAGATGAAATTGGCATCAGAAACATAAATTGTAATGAATGTCATTTCTCTCTCCTTCATTCCCCATCTCCCACTCTCTTCCACTCTCTCCTTTGTCTCTCCCTTCCTCTACCTCATCTCCTTCCCTCTCTCACCCTCCCTCCCTCTTTCCCCCTCCCTTTGTCTCCTCCCTCCCTCTCTCTCTCATATTAAAAGCAATCAAAGCACGTTTACACCCATAAGGATTGAAAAAACAATATGATATCGAGGTCTAACAATGGAATTGGTAGGCAAGACAACACTCCCTTAAAATGGCAAGATTTCCTCAAACTGTGTGAATTAAACGTTTAAATTGAGCGATTTCGAAATGTAGGCGGAAAAAGACGAACAGAATAAGAACCTTTATATTGTTTTCTTCAAAATGGTTCACATCCCAAGTTCGTAGGTCAATTCCATTTAATTTTAATCTAAAAAAGAATAAAAGCCTGCGCGTCGAAAAGTACATTATTACGTGAAATTACTTGTTATCTTATTGATAGAAAGGATGATCCGAAGATCCTAATGCGACAGGCATAAGTTGTTATGATAGGAAATGAGGAAACAGGTGAAAAATCTGTCATGGCAGATTTTTTCACCCGTTTCCTCATTTCCCATCATAACAGCTTATGCCTGTCGCATAAGGATCTTCGGATCATTCATTCCCGTCAATTTATAACATAGGCATTCTCACCATTTGAGAGGGTAGGGGTTTTCTTTGATGTATCTCCTTGAGGACATCCGTTGTGGCTAATTGATACTAGCATAGCTAGCTTGGTCGCAACCTAAGAAAATATTCCCGTTCTGAAACAGGAGAATTAGTCTGCCACGGTAGTTCAGTGGTAGAATATCCGCCCGGCAAGTGGAAGACCAGGGTTCGATTTTTTACCTGTTTTCTGTTCTCTTATTGGAAATGGAAATTAACCCGGATCTTTGATCTCGAGTTAGATAAATTAAAACGTTCTGTTATTATATCATAATGCTATTCTGAAAATTTTATCAAATTCGGTTCAGTCGTTTGCGAGATATTAAGCTTCAAAAAGCATTGCACACAAAGTGACAGTCTTTCATATAGTTTAGATATATATGTGTGTGTGTGTGTATATGCTTAAGGAAAAGGAAAGGTAATTATAAAGGTGGATGGCAACAAGGTGTTGGAGGAAGCCCATAGGACGATAACATAATTTATGCATTTTAAATAGTAAAAGAATGAAAGTCTTCAAACAAAAAATGTGATTTTTACGTGTTATATTATGGGAAAAGACATTGATCCTCTGGAGTCGAACCCGTGACCTTTATCTAAATTTTTTTAGTCAAAACGTAAAGATTCATCAACACCGAAATCCTGAGAAATTTAAGGCTTCTAACTTTATTTCTAATCGAGTTATTCACAAAATTAGAGAGTTACGCATCATGATTACCATTACGATTTTATAATATAGAGAGATATATAGGTGTGTGTGTTTGTGTGTATATATATCAGTGGCGGCTCGTGATATAATAAATAGGTGGTTGCACATTTTCAAAATATGTTTCAATACATGTTTCGATAACTGATTAGCGAAGAAACAAAGATACTCATTAGCTAAACAAAATGAACTGTATAAATTTGTAGATGTTGATTAAATCACCGAATCTATATTTCTAATAAACAAATTATGATACATTTAGTAATGCCGGGAAAAAACACTGCATTGATCACACAACACGGCTTGAATGAATGAATATATTTGTTCAAGTATCATCATTCATAAATTATATATAATATATATATTATATATATATATATATATATATATATATATATATATATATATATATATATATATATATATATATATATCTATAGTTCTATATCTATAGTTCACCCTGCAAGCCACCGCAATGGTGTGTGGCAGGGGGTGCAATACACACACACACACGTACGCGCGCCCGCGCAAAATAAACTTTTAATTTTAACCGCGATTCAATTTTTGTTCCTTCAGGGCTTATACATAGGATATTGAAAATTCAAAAGCGAAAGAAAAACAAGACGAACTAAAAATAAACGCGAAGAGACGAAACACTGCGCGAAACAAACACTCTTTGGGAAGAAGAGAACGAGCAAATGCACTTCACTGTAGGGGATAGGGAGAAGTGTAACGTATGGTAATAAAGAGCATTGGGGTGAAATAGGGCGGGGCGTGTATTCGGGGAGGAATAGGGGAGGTTTTGGAGTGAAGGAAGGAGGGTGAAAAGGGGATATTTGAGGGGTGCGGCGGAGAAGAAATGGGAATGTGTGTGAAATAAGAGGGGCGTAAATGGAAAAGGCAAGAGAAATATCCCACAAGGGGAAGAAAGCATGATGGTAATAAGAGGGTTGGGAATTGAATGGCCAGGGGGTAACGGGGGGGAGCTAAGTAAGTGATGGATGGAATTTGGTTATTGTGTTATTTTTTTAAAGGTAGATAATGAGATGACTGTTGGAGGTGAGCTTACCTTAAATATTACCGAAAGGTGAGATTTTTGCTCACGTCAACTCCTGCTTGGAAGAATATATGTGCACTAGTATACGCGTGCGAACATTCGTGAAAGTTACTGACCACGTAGAGCTTGGGTCTCGCAAGCGGCTGAGGAGTTGTAGGAGTAACTTCGACATTAAATATATAAAATATTTAATATAAAATAGATCATTTAATAAAAATAAATAATAGGTGTCATCCATTTTAAGTATAATATAATAACGAATCACAGCTTCACTGAGCTAGATTCTTATATTACGCTTTTTCTCGAAATGGATTAACTATATAAGGGAATATAAAGCGAGTCAGTGAAAATTATAACACTTGTTTATATAAAGGTTTAAAAATTTGGTGTATAAAAATTAATTTTTACATTTATAAATCTCAAATTGTCACAGAAAATCCAAGATAGTAAAAATTGCCATTTCAGTTCTTAAAACGTTACCACTAAAATTGCTCTTCTCTTTCCAATATAACAAAATCTATGCAAATCCTTCTCATTTCTTCTTTCAGCTGTTCTACATTTCTTGATTTTCACATTACAAGTAGCTATGCGTGAATTACCATCAATTACTGTTTTCACCAAGGTAGTCCTCGCCCTGAGATCCGAATGGGGCAATATTTTATCTCCGGAGACTTCGAGGGATCGAATATTGTATAAGCATATAATCAATGCCAGTGAATAGTAATGCGGTATTTTCCACTCGTATTCCACATCACAGCACTGAAGCTGTCGAAAACGTCCCGATTATACCAACCGCTTTGCTGGATATTCAGCCAACATTTGCTTTCGGCCGTTCTGACAGAGTTGCAGCCCACTGCCGGGTATTTTTTTTTGTTGGAAATATCACCGTACGCAGAGATGGAATCTCGAACCCTCGCTATTTTAAGCCGAGTTGCTAACTAATACACCAGTGCTCGTGCGAGCGCACACACACACGCACGACCTTAAGGATAAATTTTAAAGGGTGGATACGAGGCGAAGAGACCTTAAAAAATAAAACGGTAAAAAATGAAAAAAGTTTTAAAATATTTTCTAGACGGCTCCAAAAAAGACTCATTCGAAGGAAAATGAGGTGAAAATTGAACCGAGCGTAGGAAGTGAGAGAGAGAGAGAGGAAAAGAGAGAGAGAGAGAGCTTGCGAGGTGAGGGAAGAATTTAACTATTTTTTTTTTGGGAGACGGAGGAAGATTAAGAAAGGCAGTGAGAAAGAGAGTAAGAGAGTGATTGTGGAGGAAAAAGTGATTGATACAAGTAAGGCGTTCCGAGTCAGCGGAGAGAAGGAACAAAATAAGCAAGAAAGGAGAGAGATAGAGAGAGACGCGGAGGGAGGATGGATTTTAGGGAGTGGGGAAAGAGGCTGGTAAAGGGTCGACAGAGGACAGGGGGAGAGAAGTATTGTTTTAGTGTCGCGCCCGAATTCAGGTCGCTTGGGAACACTTCTTGTATTCTTTTTCATCCAAAACCTTCTTCTTCCCTCTCTTTCCATCCTCCCCTCCTCCCCCCCCATCCCCTCTCCCACTTCCGCCCTTTACACCCGCAAAACTCCCTCCCCTTATTCTCCTCCTACTCTAGACCCTCAAACACTCAACTCCTCTTTTCCCGCCCGTGTCCCAACGGAGACTTCCGTCCTCTCTACCCGGAGAGTGAGAAGGGGAAAATGGAGGGGGAGGGGGAGAGGGAGAGAGAGAGGGAGGGGGGAATGAGGAAGAAGGGAGGTCCTAACTCACTTTGATATTGTGAGCCTTCTCTTACTCCCAGTCCCCTTTTTTTTATTCCGTCTCCACCATCCTTCCATTTCCTGTTTTCTCTTTCTCCCACTCCACTCTCTCCTCCTCCTCCGCACTCTCCATCTTGCCATTTTCTTTCTCTCACTTCCCCTCATTTTTCTCTCCTTCCTCTTTCAGTTTAGGTCATTTCCCCCTTCTCAATTTCGCTTCGCTTCCGTTTCCTCCATTTTTTTTGTGCTCCTGGATCTTCCCGCTTACTTGCCCTTCTCTCTCTCTCTCTCTCTCTCTCTCTCCCTCCCCCTCTCCCTCTCTCTCTCTCTCTCTCTCACTCCCTCCCTCCCTCCCTATCCCCTCTTCCTTCTTAATACATTTCTCTTCCTCTCATACATTTCCTCTCCTGTCCTCTCTCTCTTTCAAATCCAACCCACTTTTCCCGTATCTCATTCCGTCTCCATTGCCTCGACATACTTTCTTTCGAGATCAAAACAATTTTTCTCCCTTTCTACGCTCTTATCATTCCTCCTCGCTCATCGACTACAATAATTTCACCCGCATGTAAACTTCCTCCTCCCCCTCATTAATTCTCATCGCTTTTTTTTTCATTTCCCCGCCATCGTGTAATCTTTATTTATTCCCCATTTTCGCTCCATCTCTATTTTTTTACTCCTCTCTCCTCTTCCAATTTCGTTCCACTCCAAAAAAAAAACCAACTTTTTTATCGCCGCTTTCCATCTCTCTCTCCCTTTTCCTCTGCCTCGCCTCATAATTCATTCTCTCCGACTTTCTCTTTCTCGCTCTTCTCTTCCACTTTTTCGCCGCAGCAACCGAAACTCTCCTCAACTCCGTCTCCTCCCTCTTTTTCCATTCCTTCCCGCCCCTCTTTCCCCCTCTACATCTCTCTCTCCACCTCTCTCTTTTCTCCCAATCTCTTTTACTCCGCCTCTTTCCCTAACCTTCTCTCCCCCTCTCCTTCTCTCTCTCACTCACTCTCCTTTCTCACTTCCTTTTCGATTCTCCGCCATAAGCCCACTGCTCCTCTCGCCGCTCTCTTTTCTTCCCCGGAATCTCCCTCCCTCTCTATCACCTGAGTTTCTCCTCTTAACCTCTTACCTCACAACCGCGCAATAGGAATATATTTTTTCTTCTCCTTCTCCGCCCGCCAAAAAGGCTTTCTTCTTCCTCTTCAAAACCGCCGCATAACAAGAAACGGGAATAAAGATTCTTGAGATGCTGAGAGAGAGTGAGAGGGCGGGGGAGGGGGGGGGGGAGGGGGAGGGATAAACAGCTTGCTATTGTGAATATGGCTAAAAGGGAAAGTGAACGTACGAGGATTTCATTTTAAAGGGAATGGGATGCAAGAGAGCAAAAATCTTAACGAAAAACCTTAATAAGAATACCCACAGAAAAATTGTGATAAATTAATTTAGGAGCTGCTATGACGAGTGTGTGTGTTTGCGTGAGAATGAATAGGATAATCACTCGAAATAAATCCAAAGATAAAGTAAATTAATAAATCTCACGTGTAATCAGCTATTCATCCCTTACCGTGATTATGACTATTTTAGCTTTCGTCATCATATTTAAAGAAATTAATTCTATATTATCAAAACGGTAACGGCGTCCACGGGAGCTCTACTATCGTGTGTTAGCCATATTTATTATTATTAATACTACTAATTAATTAAATTTATAAGGTTTAATCAGTAGGCTAGATAACGATGTAAAAATTCTAAACTTTCAAATTCAGAAAATCTATTATGTGCATATATATATATATATATATATATATGTATATATAAGGGATCATCCCAAAAGCTCGAATAACTTTTATAAATGTCTCTCTCCAACACTCCAGGTAAGTGCTCACTGGGTTTCCTTCAACACCTAGTTGCCCTAAATATCCTCATTTACCTTTCCTCTTCCGTAGTGTATATATATATACATATACATACATACATACATACACACACACACACACACACACATATATATATGAGAATATAAAACTTAAGGCACTAATAGAAGATTTAAATGCTATAAGAAACTTGTCGTGCAGATAAGTCACTGGATACAGTCAACGGAAAAATTCCACAATAATTCATTAAGGAAGTTAACCATTTATCACTCATACCCTACATAGTGTGAAGATGGATATCAGTGCGCGACATTATAAAAATGCACGTTAAAATTAGTTAAAATTGAAATTCTAACTCGGAATATGATAACTTCTTCTGTGACCGTTTTACAGGTACGATATATCCAATAAGGGTCCCAGATACTTTGGAAAGAAATAAAAGCGTTTTCTAACAACTTTCTCCGCGGTGTGATCTCTTACATATACACGCATACGCCCTAACATTACGAAGTTAAAACAATAGATATTGTTACAGTATCGATTTTAATACAAATCAATAGACTATATTTTTATAACTTTGTTTTCAAACAGCTAATTAAATATACGGTGATATAATAACCCTAATCCGTGAAATATCCTATTTATTAAATAAACGCACTTCTCATATGTATCGGTATAACTCAAAGAACTAAAATATATTTTATATTTCAAATACTATATGCTAAATTCATGATAAATTAGTTTTAAAATAAAAGGTCATCGGAGCGAGCTGTCAGACGGTGTTGAGCTTCGCAAGAGGCCAAGTGCAGGGCTCGGATATATGATTTGCATCTGAAAACCATATTTTCCTTAGCCTTTCTGAAAATTTACTGATATCAATTACTTGCGGTATACTCTGGATATCAGAGCAAAGATCGCGAATGAATTCGGCCAGAGAACAATTCAAAAAGTGTTTCATTTCTTTATTTGAATAACATGAGAATGGATGCGGAGTATTTTTTATTAGCATTCTGAAATTATTTATAGCATTCGTAATAAATTGCACGAAGCAAAGAACGCCTAATAGGATGGAAAACCATTTTCCTTTCGTCTATTTTCAAGTGCGTCTCGAATCGGTCCATATATTTATAGAGGAGGGGCAGTGGCGGGTCCAAGGGGGAGGGGGGGAATGGGGGAATGGGGGAATGGGGGGAATGGGGGGGGGGGCGATCGCCCCCTCCTTGGAAAACCCCATTGCACTCCACTGGGCGCTTTCTTAAATTCTTTCCGCGCAAAAATCCACAATTATACGCTGCAGATTAGCTCTGTATAGCAAGGAAAAAAAGGATTCTGATAGGGGTAGGGATTTTAAAAATATAGGGCAGTTGGCAGGGCTGGATTCGAATGGTGGAGGGGCGTCCGCCCCCCCCCCACCCACCCCTCCCCCCTTGAGAAGTTTCTGGATCCGCCCCTGGGGAGGGGGAATATGAAAGTATGCATTACAATTTTTACAACATGGTAATTTGAGTTATTTTTCGTTTCATTTTTATTTGACAAATAATATTTGCCTTTCTCTCTAAAAACAGATAAAATAAGGATAAAAGTATTATTTTTGATATCCCGAAAATTTTCAGTGATTTAAAATAAAAAATCTGATGTGGCCAACACATGACTTTCTCCTTATTTGGGGTATAGATATTTAAATTATTATGAATAGCATTATAAGGTAAAATAATTATGTATTTCGTATCGTAAAAGAATACAGTCGTCCTTATTGCCGTAAATTATATTTTGAATATGTTTACTGAATTCACCGCTAGATGGTGGCGCTGTATACTGGAAATTTACGAATAAATTATCTACTAAATGGAAGGTTCTACGGAAATTTGTTTCAAACAAAACTTGGAA
Organism: Uropetala carovei; assembly: GCA_036926305.1. NCBI lineage: Eukaryota > Metazoa > Arthropoda > Insecta > Odonata > Petaluridae > Uropetala > Uropetala carovei. The sequence continues at coordinate 6,286,350 of JAXCHB010000104.1, read as the reverse complement.
GAAATATTATTCTCTACAACTTTGGTCCTCACGAAGATTACCAATAAGGACGTTTTTAAGGAGATATTTGACGGAAACCGAAAAAACCGATTATTTATAAATAATTCCTAAACAACTGCTATAGAAAATTGTTACAAATGAAAGTTGTAGGAAATTACATTATCTATAATCCTTTTATAGAGTTGTATATACAATAATGATGTTTTAACGGAGAAATATCGCAGAAACCGAATCGGGTTTCGAATAAACCTCGACTTCCGTTTAACCGTTATTGTCCAATAACTAATCAGTTATTTGTGCTCATGCTAAAGTGTTACATATGAAATTTGGTAACGATATGGCAAGTACTTTTTGAGTTAGAGCGCCCACCTTAATCACACACACACATCATTCCGAAAATAGTCTAACGTGTTCTAGGGACCTCAAAACGTGTATTTCCGTTGAAATCTCGAAGTCGATTTTTTTCGTGATCACAATACTTTCCCATTACTACGTATGAAGAAAGTAAAAACGCTTTTACATTGTGAATAATGAATCATTAACTAAATTATTAATTATTATTAATTATTATATTTACACGATAAATTAAAAAGATTAAATGATAATTAGTCTTAGATTTTCAAAATTGAAGGCAGTTATTCCGATTACCTGAAAGTACTGGAGCCTCCAATGGCGTTGTTCTGCCATGCTTTACCACTATTTTTTACTATAATTGTGTCAAAATGAAAATACAGTAAAACCTCGATTATCCGACCTATAGTATGGACAGGAGGAGGACTCTCGGATAACTGTAATGTCGGATAATCCGTAAATAATGGAAAAAATCTAATGTGGCCAACACATGACTTTCTCCATATTTGGGGTATAGATATTAAAATTATTATGAATAATATTACGATGCAAAATTATTATTTCGTATCGTAAAAGAAGAGACGTCCTTGTTTCCGTAAATTACGTATATTTTGAATGTTTACAGAATTCACCGCTACATGGTGTTGGCGCTGTACGCTGGCATTAAGATAAAGCGAATATATCCGAAATGGATGGTTCTACGAAAATTAGTTTCAAACAAAACTTGGAAGAAATATTATTCTCTACAACTTTGGTCCTTACGAACATTACCAATAACGATGTTTTTAAGGAGAAAACCGAAAAACCGGTTATTTATAAATAACTCCTAAACAATAACTCATATAGAAAATTGCTTCAAATGAAAACTGTAGGAAATTACATTCTCTACAACCCTTCTATAGAATTGTATATACAATAATGATGTTTTAACGGAGAAATATCGCAAAAACCGAATCGGGTTTCGAATAAACCTCGACTTCCGATTATCCGTTATTGTCCAAAAACTAATCAGTTCTTTGTGCTCATGTTAAAGTTTTATATATGAAGTTTGGTAACGATATGGTACGTACTTTTGAGTTAGAGCGCCCACAATAACATACACACAGACATCATTCCGAAAATAGTCTAAACGTGTTCTAGGGACCTCAAAACATGTATTTCCGTTGAAATCTCGAAGTCGATTTTTTTCATGAATACAATACTTTCACATTACTACGTATGGAGAAAGTAAAAATGTTCATTTAGGAACATTATTTATGTACTTCACGTACAGCTCAGGCCGTTTTACAGGGAAATTTAGAACAAAAAATGATATAGTAAAATATTATTAACAAAAATATTAAAATTAAATTAAATTCAGAATAAGAAGACATGTCATGAATATTTAATCATAATTTTATTTTACTAGATTAAATAAATAGTGGTGACGATGTCCTGCGTAATCATATGTCGAGCGATCTCTCGCGTGAACCAGCTTCCTATAATATTTCACGTGAACCAACTTTCGGTGGAAGCGACCGGCATATATTATACTTTCCGACCGTGGTTAGACAGCTCATCTATATTATGGTCGGTTAAACCGAAAGTCGAGGATCGGATAATCGAGGTTATATATGTAAAAGCAAATAGCGTATACCCACGTCTTATGAAAAATTATACAGTTTGAACGAAAAAAACAGCTCATACGTTTTCTCCTGGCATCGTAACATTACAGTCGTGTAATTTTCTCTAAAAATTGGGTAAGAACCCTCTCTCAAAGTTTTACCTTAGTATAGAGTATACCCTCTGCTTTTTAAAAAGAATACTGCAGCACTGTGTAAAAGTACTATTATTATTTAATAATTACATGAAATCTTGGAATGGAATAATTCTAGTTGGGAATGCAAAGGCTAAATGATTTTCGCTCATTTTCCAAATTTCAACTCTGATGTGAAGGAATTAATATTTCATTCAATGATTCTATTGTTCTATTAGTTAAAGAGTGCCAATATCTAGGCTCTTAGGATAATGTACTCTACCCTATAAAATGTCTACCTCCTTATATGAGGGTTTATTGACGGTAAAAATTTAAATTATTCCATTCGATTTGCAAAATTATATATCTCAGTGAAATCAGTGCCAATAAATATTTAAGCATATTACAATTTCAACTATCTACAGATGTCATCATAACATTGAATGTATTGAATTTCATATTTTTTATTAAGTATTCTCTAAATCTACATCTGCGTATTATATTCGGAACTGAAAACATACGAATAGAAATTCTCTAGTAAGATGAATCTCAGTATTTTCGTAGTCACGGAAGCCTTTCAAAATAAAAACAGCTTTTCTTGGCACCACCACCATGCTAAGAGATTTTATTTATATTCACACGCGGCTATCGCTAAGCAGCACGCCTAAAAAAGCAGCTGCGACATCCGAACATGACACTGCACACAGTTAGGGAACCACTGTTTTACCAAATATCCTTCCTATTCGTCTATTTGCTTAATAATCTCACGCTTCGAGCATATCTCTTAACGTGAAAGGAAAAAAGTTTACCCTAAAACGCGTGTATTTTCCTCGAGCATAAAATAAATTTCAAAAGTTAATTTTTAATGAGACTGTATATAGTGAAATTATTATTTGAGCGGTGCAAAGAGAGAGCGAGAGAGAGAGAGAGCGAGAGAGAGAGAGAGCGAGAGAGAGAGAGAGCGAGAGCGAGAGAGAGAGAGAGCGAGAGAGAGAGAGAGCGAGAGAGAGAGAGAGCGAGAGAGAGAGCGAGAGAGAGAGCGAGAGAGAGAGAGAGCGAGAGAGAGAGAGAGAGCGAGAGAGAGAGAGAGCGAGAGAGAGAGCGAGAGAGAGAGCGAGAGAGAGAGAGAGCGAGAGAGAGAGACAGCGAGAGAGAGAGACAGCGAGAGAGAGAGACAGCGAGAGAGAGAGAGAGCGAGAGAGAGAGAGCGAGAGAGAGAGAGCAAGAGAGAGAGCGAGAGAGAGAGCGAGAGAGGAGGAAAAAGGGTGACAGATAAGTTGAGGCGAAAGAAGAAGAAGAGGGTCTGAAGAATGCGAAATGAGACACATGGGATGAAAATGAAGATATGCAGGAAAACGAGGGTAGTATACGGAAAACGGGATAAATAAAATCTATTATGTCCCGTGGATAACTTTTTACGACTTAATTTTTACAGTTCTGGTAACGCATTATATTGTTTTATGATCTGTGACAAAAATAAAATTCCTTTCATTTTCCATTGTGCTCTGAAATGACCAGAAAAGTGCGTCTACTGTGGAAATCGAAATAAAAGATGTTCTAGAAACTGAATGATCGCTAAGAATAGAGATTTAATTAAATTAGTAAGTTAGCGATGATGAAAATTACTTTCAAAATTTTTATCCTATTCCGTTTTGTTTCTACTAGAAAATTTAAAAATATTTCCGTCATCTTTTTTTGAATCAGAACTTCTTTCATTATGTATAAGATATCCATTAAGAAGCTACGAAAGCAGAGAATTAAAGCATATGTAACAGCATAAAATTTAGAAAAACACCTGAAGAGTTTAAAGTAATGAAATGAGAGGAAAAAATAATCTGAAAGCGTCATTAGGGTCCATAAAACAAAAATAATGAAATTTTCCTAATTTAATCAGACATATAATTGACATCGCATGAAATCTGCTTTTATTAAATATTGAAATGTCAATTTAAGATAAATTATAAGGTTGTTACAAATGCAAAGATCACATATAAAATATGAATACGATTACTTTTCAAAGAATCATCAAAAACTCTTGAATTATATCCTAATAACTAGTTTATTCCGTGGAATGAAAAATGAAACTAACATTTCAATATACGAATTGATAAAATATCGACCGTAAAAATCGTATTCGGAGATTTCAATGCGTATACCTATCATCACACTAAGATGAAACTCGCTCGTATTTACCGCACCGAATTAAGAAATTTGACCAATAACCACGCGAAAAGATATATTTTATAGCAGCAAGGAATTAAAGAAAGAGGAGAAATGAAAACATGTAGGTGAAAGTGAAAGAAGAGGAGGCATTGAATGTTTAAGGCTGCGTGTTGGAATAATGGCCGCCATAAAGGTAAGATGAAACAGTAAAGCGTAGAATAAGGAAACGTAGAATACTCAGCATGCGAGAAGAAGACGGTTAATGGAAAAACGTAAAAGAGAGGAAGAGTGAGTACGATAAATTATGTAGAAGGAAAAGTAGAGAGAGATAGAGAGAGGGGGAGGGAAGGAGGGGATTGGAAGAGGAGGAGGGGGAGGAGAAAAAGGAAGATGAGAGATGGCATAAATAAAAAAGGGCATTTGGGGAACTGCTATCTTCATCTTTTTATAAATCTATTTCGGGTTCTCTTTTATGATTAAATATGAAAGAGGAAGAGTAGCACACGAAACGAAGCTGAGGTAAATAAGATCCACAAACAAAATTTCCACCGATAAAATGTAAAAATATTTAAATTTCGATGAGTTTTAATTTTTCATTTTTAATTTCGATACTTTTCGATTACGAGTTGTAATGCTGTTGTAAAATGTCATTTTATTTGGATATTGTAACTTATGTAATATTCGACTTAACCATTTTTTTTACTTACTTTGCCGTAAATATATAATATAAATATAAAATCACTATAGTAGTTGCATATTTAAATTTTTACATAGTCGGTTTTCAATAAGGACCCTTGCCAAACTAATTTAATGATTCAAAATAATTCTATAGGAAGAGGGGTACTGCTGGTGAGATTTAAGAAGTTGCACCAAGTATTACCTATTGTAACCGGATATGGATGGAGGAGTGTACGAACTGGTCGTAGGAGTTATTCGTGAAAGTACGCGAGGTCATATCGTTAGGATAATATGTAGTATGTACTTCTATAATGAGTGTTAAAAAAGTCATTAAAGGCAATAATTACCTGATAAGAATTAAATTGGTTAAATTTTAAAGTGGCATTATCACAGAGTGTCCGTATTTCTTTGTTTCAGAATGAATCAATTTCGCGAACTTTAGCACAATCTGATTTTTTTCAGATAAGACCTATCGATTGATCAAAAATATAATATTATATTTTTACCGAACGAAAATAGAATTAGCGAAAATTCTTTGTATTTTTCGAAGGTACCTGAAATGGCCTTGTGAATGCCTTCGAGCGAGGAAAATTTTGCAATAACATTGACATTCTCTAAAAAAAATCAAGCTCTCTTTATGCTCCGTTTGAAAACTAAAAACCCACGCGCTCTTTCATTACTTCGCTAGAAAAATGAAATATTTTTACGAAATTAAAATGCGTGTCGTAATGCTAAGATAGTCATTCCGGCCCCGGCATGCCCAAGAGAGGAAATTTCCCCAGAGATAGAAGATGATGAGTGAAAATAAGCTCGGAAATGCAAATTTTTCGAGATGGGGAGGAAAAGGACCTGCAAAGTGGAAGGAGATAAAAAATTGTCGGCTGAGCGGCGGCGAGGGAACTCATTTCCTCTTCTCCTTATTCACGGAAAGATCTCCATCTTGAAGAAGGGAGGAAACAAAACCATACTCCTTTGCGGCGAGAACAAATTACTGCGTTCGGTTGATATGTTGTGTGGGCACTAAAACTCCTCCCCACCTTGTTGCGCTTTTTGGACAGTGAGAAACTCCACGTGCCGAAAGCAGCGTGATGAAACGTCTGCATGCATGCATGCACGCTCTTCGCGTAACGCTTTCAAGGGAGCACTACTTCTTCGGATGCGTGTCTTATAAATTACGATCCAACCGTTTTTACAAAATGCAGCGGATAATATCCTTAAAATTACTCACTATGATGTATTAACGCGTTGTGTTCAAAGTTCCTTCAGATGCATCAATTGTGAAATACTGGCGCTATAGTACGTGAAATATATTTGAAATAATATTGCGGTAGAAAGAGTAAACGAGAAGAAATCCAGGATGAGTTTTCTACTAGGGTATGCGATAGGTAGGGTAGGGTTATCTGTTATGTTCCGAAGCGTCATATGGATAGATCTTTTTCACTTTTTATTAATATTAATTATTGTTTAGTTTTTTTAATATAACAATTATTATAATTACTACAGCATACTAGTTTTGTCTTTCTTGCTCTAGCAGTGAGTAAAAGGACTATTGGGAAAACTTAGTTTTTTTAAGTCACTGGATAGTTCGAAAAGGAACTATATTGTGCACAATAAATAAATATGTAAATAAATGTAGTGTAAAATATGGCAGAGGTTTATGTATCGCCAGCGTATAATGGTAGCTTGCGTGTCTTCTGGTTTTCTAATTTTCATATCTATTGCTGCAATGAATTTGTGGCCGAGTTTCTCCTTCCATTTTTCATTTATCATCAAAGCAATTTTTACACAAACAAATCACTATGATTTTCCTCTTCTTAATGCTTTTCCTAACAATTATTCTAATCAACTATCCTAACATCATACTTATTGTTCATCATTTAAATGTAAATTGCACTTGTTTCGCGTTTGTCCTTACAAGCCCTGGTCTTTCACAAGAGTTTCAAAAGGAGCGGTCCACCTAACGCAAACTTATTTCAAAATTAGCTTTGGTTCCCTGGAACTGCACTATTTTAGGTACACTGCTGCTGGAACAATACTCACCTTATAATATACCCCTACATCACAGGAATTCTGTACCCCTGTCACATATACCTCCATCACCGCGATATTTTGCCCTCGCAAGATTATAATCCTCACATTATGTACTCCGCTGCTTAGCCTCAGGAGTGCATACACCCTTACACTGTTCTCATTTAAAGCACCGCTAAGGGCCTTTTTAGTCCAAGTTTAACAATACTTCTTGTGGATAACTTTCTTAAACTCCTCAAGGTATTTACAAACAGCTTCAGTTTCAGCGGTGGTAGCATCATCATCCATTTTAATGTTGTGCGAACAACTCCGCCTTTTAAAGATTTCGAGCCAAGCTTCTCCGGAAATCCTGACACGAACTTCTTGCCTTCTCTCGAATAACTATAATGCTTAAGGGCAAATTACGATAGATTCTATCTTCGATACACACACACCTAGCAATCGTTCATTTCCATCGCAACGTACAGACACTTGCATATTTAGATGCTTAAGAATTTACCATAATTTTGCATTTATTATTATGCGATATTATTCACTGTAGACATAATAATTCTCCTGAGATGCGAACAACCATTTCATCCGCATCAAGCAACCTTAACATTTCCAATGTAAACGTTTTCCAGTCTTTTAGTAGAGCTAATACAACTTTCACTTACCTGACCTTCTCCAGGAAAATCGCAGAAGGTAAAGCAATGCTCACTTCAAGTATAAGATCCAAGACAATGTAACCAAAACGATACGATCCAACCACGCGACAAAATAAAACTTATAGCGCAAATAAGCAAATGCACTGCATATACTGAAACGAAATTGAAGTATTGGAGCGCGATCTGCTCACTCTAAGGCCAACTCAGAGAGAGAATTAACGGTTGTTTTCACACTTTCATTCTCATGGATAAATTCTAGCGCAAAAACCGTCGCCATATAAGGCAACAGTATATTTTATTCTAAAGTATTAGAGGTAGAATACGAGAGACAAATTTTCTGGCAGTTAATTATTCTTGGCGCAGGCAAGGATGGATAAACAAATATCATTTTTGCAAGATGATACCGTATCACCCAAATTTTCGAATGCGTTTCCTGGAGAAATTTATCTGACAAGTTAAAGGCCAAAGATTTTGAAAAGAAACATTAGGCGAAAGAATTGTTTATACTTATTCTTAAAACGGCAAATGAAATACGTATGCTTTAAAACTTGGTGAACCAAACTCGAAGTCGGTTATTTTATTTACTATTATATATATTTTATAAGTTTTGAATTAGCAATTTACTTAAATTTCCAATGAATTTTTCGGGTATTTTTTTTATAAGTTTCGGTATCTTTCTTTGTTCACGGTAGAATGTATATTTTTAGAGAGGAAAACAACTCATTTCAAAGTTAATTAAAATGAGAAGTTTTAATTTGACATTTACTACTAGATTACGTTCCATCGCCAAAAATATCTTCTTTACATAAGCATCAGATAGTTTTTACTTATCTCGATAATTTCCTAAATCCTACTCAGATTCCGAAGATTGTGTAGGAAAACGGTAACTCCGGGTCAGACCCGATGAAATGGTACCCGTAGTCACGAACAGCCCGAGATATTTCTGCATCCCGGATAAGGATTCTTTCAAGGGACCATTATACTTTAAATAATAATGAAAACATTTTTACGTATATTCTCCCTTATAAATTACAGAAATAACGAAGAAAATTTATGAAATTCCATGTCTGTAGTCTCCTTTTTAACGATTGTAATTCAACTATCCCTTATATTCAAATAATAAATTGTTAAATCCTATGAGTTTGGCACCCACGGCAGCTGCAACGGTCACCGGTACCTAGGAGTGACCCTCACGCTTATCTATTTCTCTTTTTTAACTGTAGAAATGAGGAGTAAAATCTTCCCATCACTCTAATCCATTATGACTGATGAGGGCGCTGAATACTTATCATCCAACATTTTTATCCTTTTCTACTTCAATCATCTACTTGAGTAAAACATTCCACACGGTCTGTATTCCATCCACTTCTCCTACAGAATATCATGCTACGTCCTGTTACTTCCAAGAACGAAACTTTCTACTGAAAGTGTGAACCATTGCAAACGTAGTTAGCTTTCGGTCTGAGCTTGGATTTTTACCAATGGAGAAATGCAGAAGGAAATCGACAACCCAACCACCCTCTATGTAAATTCACTCCAACCTGGTTTTTCCGCCCCTGAGGATGGGAATGCCAACGGTTTTCCCTCGGCGGCATCCTTTTCACCGTTTCTTCAAAGCCATCTGATCCCCAGGGTCTGTGAGGGACCACTGGTTACAGTGCGTAGTTTATTTTTATTTTATACAAAAAAAAACATGGCCAACTTTGACGTTATAATTTCCGTCATGGCGAATTTGCGTCCCGCAGCACGATTTTTATGATCATGATTTACATTTCCGCCGTGGCGTAACGCTGGCATGCGAATCGCAGGGGGATCACTGTTCCATATATCACTGAAATATTTTCAGCAGTGTAGTCCCTGTTATACGCGCGCACATAGGAGTAAAGACAGGACAAATATAATAGGCGCTTTTTCCTATAAAAAAGAAACGCGTCTATAGTACAAAATTCGAACATTAAAAATATCCCTGATAACTGTTATTCCGGCGATTGAATTCGACGAATAAACGAATCATTCTAAAATAATCGTATTATAAACATTTTTAATTGAATAAAATAATTATAAAATTTAAAATATACCATATTGGTCCTTGCGGTGACCAATTTTTACTTTTATATTTTACCGTGATCTACGAAAAGGAGATCAACATATTTTCACAAAAACTAAACTTATGAAGTCTTCAAGTGCCAGTAGAAAACAATTGGTTATACGAAAAATATAAATTCTCGCTTATTATTCCGTCCCTACTTGTGATTTCTCCTTTAATTCATAATTATGCAGAGCATCTTTTCGCAAACTTTAATCGACTGACATTTTAATAAAAGAATTAAGAGGACGAATCAATTATAACGCTAATCGAAAAATAGTAAAAGGTAATCATGTGGGAATGCTTTACTTTGTGAAACTCAAATTTTTATGGAAGACACATATAATTCTGAACATGAAACCAGATACTGTCTACATTTCGTCGAAATTGCTCGATGGAAACTTCCTTGAGATGGAAAAAAAATGACTAAGCGACGAAAATTGCGTTAATCATATTTCACGGTTTGTATGCTTGTTCTTTATTTGTAATACGGAGTTCCACGAAGAAGAGACCTCATCAGAGAATGAAATTTTTTACATTATTAGCATTATAATTTAACGTTCCTGAGAAAGGTTTTGTTGAATCATAAAATGAAATTATTCATTCTATAAATTTAGTTTTCTTCATACAATGGCTTTTATAATTCTACTACCTATTATTTAGCACTCCTGAGATGACAGCTCTTTAAAACTCCTAAAATTTTACTACATCATAGAATCTAGTCTTTCGAATTATTTTCTGAGACATAAAATAATCCTTCTTCAGCGTATCGCGCCTAAGGCATAGAGGATACATGGACAGAAAGAATATAAGGAGGGTTCGAAATAATTGAAAACCATTCGAGCAACCTGTGGTGCAACGTAGAATGGAACGGGGGGGGAGGGGTAACGGGTACTACAGTTCGGATGATAAATTCTTCGTCGGAATTCCTTAAATTACTCTCGTGGGCACGACAACCGACGAGGCGGGAACTGAAAACCAACTGCTTGCACCCCGCAACGCATTCCGTTTCACGAGACAGGTATCGAACACTGCCTTCGAACTCAGGCGGAGGGAGGGAATTGGAAGAGGGATACTGCTTCCGCCCGCTACGTCCGCTCGCTCTTCTTCTGACGCTTATCTTTTGTTTATCCTCTCGTATCTCACCAGCCTCACCTTCGTTATTTCTTCCTCGCTTCTCTTCAAACTATTTTTTTTTGGCAGCCAGGGAATATCGCTAACATGATATGTCGCACTTTAATCGTATTGTTATTTTTCGAAGGTCTTGGAGTTTATTTTTATCGAAGAATACTCGGTTAGTAAATTGCTCTTCGAGAAAAATGGATCTCCCAAAATCTTTCAGGATGTATTTATTCATTTCTGTCGGTATATATTAATACTACCTTATTAACTGCCAAAATGGAGACGCCAAAATTCATAGAAAGATGAAACGTGTGGAAATGTTTTCGTGACCCAAAACAATAACAACTCTAACGCAATGGTTATTCCTTGAGAGCTTTTTCTATTCATTCTTGATTCGATGTATTATTAATATTATTATAAACGCAGTGTAAGTACTAAAGGTTTCAAGGGATTTTCAAATTTCATAGTTACCATGCCTCACCAAAATATTATATTTTCCATTCTAGTAAGCATTTAATCGAGAATGGCTCTAAATTTAAAGATTTACCTCCGAGTTTTAAAGTATGGGAATTATATGAATTTTTTGACATCCCCTAACTCCTGTACATTCATATCAATTTTCAAGTCTCATTTTTCACTCCGTGTATTTGATATTTATTCTTTTTTGCCAATAAAATGATAGTTTTAATTGCTTTTCCGGTCAATTTATGTTTTATTTATATATATATATATCTTATATGTTACATGTTTTCATTTAAAAATATTTTTAGCGGTAATTTTACGTTAACAACTCGGAAAGAAGACATTTATGGGAGAAGATAAGCTGATTTTCGAAAAAAAAATGATGACCCTGGAATTTGTACATATTTAGCCCGATAGCCTTTACAAATATTTTAATAAACTTTTCCCCTACCTAGATAATTGAGGGAGGTGCGTATCGACGAAAGTTAGCGCAGGAGAAATATTTTAATACCTTTGATGGAAGAAAGCGAAGAAGGGGGAAGGGAGAACATGAGGGCGTGTCACTCGAGGTGTCGTTCTATAGGACCCTCATGGTCCTCGTCGCGTGAACGAGATAGCTGAAATAGATGTTACGAGATGTGTAGCGCGCGTTAAGTCAGAGGGAAGTGGACGTTTGAGAGTGACATTGCTCTTTCAACTGTTCATCCGGATATTGAGTGAGGGAGACGAAAGAGGCGTGGAGTAGTAGGAGTGAAAATGGGGAGGAGGTTGATAGAGAAAATTCTGGTGAGAAGGAGGATTTGAGTCTGTTTACTTTCTCCATATGCGTAGTATAGAGAAAGAAAAAAAATCGACTTCGAGATTTCAACGGAAATACATGTTTTGAGGTCCATAGAACACGTTTAGACTATTTTCGGAATGTCTGTGTGTGTGTATGAGTATGTATGAGTGTGTATGTGTGTGTATGAGTGTGTGTGTGTATGTGTATGTGTGTGTGTATGAGTGTGTGTGTATGTGTGTGTGTATGTGTGTGTATGCATGTATGTATGTGATTGTGGGCGCTCTAACTCAAAAAGTACTTGCCATATCGTTACCAAACTTCATATGTAACACTTTAGCATGAGCACCAATAACTGATTAGTTATTGGACAATAACGGTTAAACGGAAGTCGAGGTTTATTCTAAACCCGATTCGGTTTTTGCGATATTTCTCCGTTAAAACATCATTATTGTATATACAATTCTATAAAAGGATTATAGATAATGTAATTTCCTACAACTTTCATTTGAAACAATTTTCTATAGCAGTTATTGTTTAGGAATTATTTATAAATAATCGGTTTTTTCGATTTCCGTCAAATATCTCCTTAAAAACGTCCTTATTGGTAATCTTCGTGAGGACCAAAGTTGTAGAGAATAATATTTCTTCCAAGTTTTGTTTGAAACAAATTTCCGTAGAACCTTCCATTTAGTAGATAATTTATTCGTAAATTTCCAGTATACAGCGCCACCATCTAGCGGTGAATTCTGTAAACATATTCAAAATATAATTTACGGCGATAAGGACGACTGTATTCTTTTACGATATGAAATAATAATTTTACCTTATAATGCTATTCATAATAATTTAAATATCTATACCCCAAATAAGGAGGAAGTCATGTGTTGGCCACATCAGATTTTTATGTTTGTTAAGACTGCAATGTACGTACTATATGTCGGATGTTTAACTTGAAAATTAATAAATTTTATTTATCGTTAATTTTATTATTGATAAATAATACATATCCGATAAGATATGGTAGAGTATACTGTACAGTACTGGAGGAGCTAGTCTTTTAGTTTTACTTTCACAAGGATATGATGTATTTGGTATGTCAGCTGTTTCCCTGTAGAATAGTGGAATATGTATGTATTTCAGTTTGTATTGAAACCAAAAGATACATAGTACTATTTTGAAGGCGAATAATTACTGATTAAATGATTTATTATTAATAATTTTTCTTGATTTAAAGGGACAATTGAGAATTAAACCTTTCGTGTGGCTTTCGTGTTTACCATCACATATTTATCGTACTTTATATATATTTTTTTGTAATATACTTTACAATGGGCGTTTTAGTAAAATTACTAAGAAAAAGTAAATGCTAGTTTTTGTAACCTACGTTGAACACATGAAATAAATTCCTAAGTCTACAATAAGCACTTTGAATATTCAAGTGTAAAATGAAGTTGCTTTTGAACACAGAAAACAAGTGTCCTTTGAATACCTAAGAGACATCAATACGAATTGATTTGATTAAGAATGAAGAATACCCCAAGTGTTATTGCCTTTGAACACCTATAATACTGTGATTTGTTTGATTTCATTTCTACACTACATATCTAAATATTATATATTTGCCCATTTTTCACGAATTTCTACCGTAACCGTGGAGTATTTTGTTCATGAAATCAGGTTATAAGATATCTTGACAATGGTTGCCGACTCTTCAGCGAGAATGCGAAAATCCATGACTTTTTTCTACGATGATCATCCATAAATATTTCTTTCTTGCAAGAATTAAAATTAATACGAGGTGATTCTTTTATTCGAGAATCGTTAAAATATATGTGTCTCAAGAGATAAATCAAAGAGTTGTGAAAATTTCTCTCCCTTGACATGTCAAGGAAAAACAGAAAAAAAAACGCCTGAAACATATGAATCCCACAATACACCACTTGCCCCTGAAATGTTTACATGAAATACTACACATCTCCCCCTGATATACATACATCCCATTCTACAATGGTCTTCCATTAAACTTACCCCACCGGGACTACGACATATGCCTCCCAACAACATTGTACTCCACCTCCACCGATATTTGTCCAGCAAAATAGTGACTGTTGTTGAGTGACTTGAACATAGTACGCCATTTACGTTTTTTATTATAACTAGCAGAAGTGCCCGTTGAATTTCAACGGATTTAGTGAATCTAAAGCTTCGACTGTGTAACATGTAAACATCGCAGTAATAAGATAGTATAAAGCTTTAACCGTCGAATAAAGCAAAACTGAAGAAAACCGCTCCACATTTACCTATTTAGATGAATGAAGGAAGAAAATCTTGCACTGTGAAAACTCGAAAATTACTCGTAAAATTATGAAAAAATACGTAATTATTGAATTAAGCTCTCCCTCGCTCCAAATTTTTTATCGTCATATAGCCTATGTTACCCGCAGGATAAAATTATATACCTATGCGAAGTTTCGTGACGATATCTTCAAAACGAAAACTGTAAGTAAAACCAGCAAGAACACAATAATCTACAGAAAATGGATGAACAAAAGAACAAACAAAATTAATTAATTTAACGAAAGAAAAAAGTAAATAGAGAGCGTTTAAGAATCACAGAGTGAATATTATCCTCCGACTATTAAATCAATTCTCTCATCAATGAGTTCTGTTAAGAGAAAATTGTTTACATCCATAATACTTTGGAAACAATGAAACGATTTATACAATCACAATGTGTGGAAAATCTACGTTTAATTATTTAAGTTACTTACGTAGTTTTAAATATGGTTTGCTTTGGAGTACTCTACGATTTATACAACCATAATTTGTGGAAAATCTACGTCTTATTATTTAAGTTAATTAGGTAGCTTTAAAAACACGCCACACGAAAATATCATTACAAACCATTTATTAGCTATATTTCAATTAAAATCAACAAATATTTGGTTGCCATGTAAAGAAAGCAAAACCGCACGCAGAAATTGAAAAACGATATTACGTTAAAATTTTCCCCATATAAATGGACTCAACTTCTGCGACAACGGGAGCTGTCAGGGTAGCTTATAATAATTGGTATTGTCATAAAACTTATAAAAATCACCAATTTTTCTGATTCTAAACGTATTTCTACACTGATTCGATCAGGATTCGGATTATGTTTTCAAGTGAAAAAACTTTGTTCTTTCCTTCATAGAACCTTCCAAGTCTCAAATTCGTACCATGTTTCTAAGTAATTTTAAAATCCAAATGATAAATAAGCTGCATTTGCACTCATCCCTATGTTATTCAAATTGAGAAAATGAAAAAGGAAATATTTTTAAAAATTAGAAAGGTTAATCATATTGATATAAGAACCTGACTACACCACTTAACACTTTATACCAATTAAAATGACACCTTCCCCTTGTTTATATGTGCTGTAGTTGATGAGTTATAAAAAATATACATATATACATACAAACACTTTACAGATATCTATAGACTATAGATATAACCTTACAGATGAGAAAACGGAGAAATAGCATTACATTTACGTATAGTATAATATATTTACGGACTTACAAAATCCCGCTTGGTGAAAGTCCTCTTAATTAAACTCATGGTTCGGATATGTTTACGAATTCAGGAAAAATTGTTTTCATAAAAAATTCTGAAATTAGTTGAAATAAAATGAAATGTGGCCTAATTCAGAATCTATACAACATGGATAATTTTCAAACCCATGCCTGTTTATATAAAAGATAAAGAAAACATACTAATGAAAATTTTTCTGTTTTCAATTCTTTCAAAATAAACATTCTCATTTCATCTCTGCAACTTTAATTTCGGGAA
Source organism: Uropetala carovei (assembly GCA_036926305.1). Classification (NCBI taxonomy): domain Eukaryota; kingdom Metazoa; phylum Arthropoda; class Insecta; order Odonata; family Petaluridae; genus Uropetala; species Uropetala carovei. The sequence continues at coordinate 6,270,466 of JAXCHB010000104.1, read as the reverse complement.
GAATATTTACTAACACAGGTTGATCTCTTTCAAACCCATAACGGAATTAAGAATGAATATAAACAAATTATGCCATTTCCAGATTTTCTCTCAGTTTACTCAACGCCGCCCGTATAAGGAAGTTTTCACTTCCCTCGCCTTGATAAATTATTGCATCTTGAGAAAATATTTGTATTTAATTTTCGGAAGATATCGAGAAGAGGAAACGTTTATTTATTTTAAATTAACGGAATACAAATTAGGAGAAAAAAGGTAGACTGAAGTCGGAGTGATTAGTTGGCAATTGGAGGACTTAAGGAATGAAGGAGGGAGAGAGAGAGAAAGAGAGAGAGAGACGGAGTTAGATCGTGGTGAAGGGAAAGAGACAAAACAGCCCTTGGATCCCAACAATGGATTCTGGAATGAAGCTAATTACGAAGTAATTAACTTGTCTTCTATCGAAGTTTCTCATCTCATCCGAAGTGGGAGGGGAAGGGAGGAGGAGGAGATGGAAATGGGGAGAGAGAGAGATCCTTTCATCAGGCTTTCCTCTCTTCCTCCCTCTCCCTATTCGAATAATTCCTCCCCTGCCTATTCCCTCTCTCTCTCTCCATCAACCAACCCCTTCGCTCGTTTTCGTATAAAAAACAACACCTCCACACCAATACCCGTGGAGACCAGTTACATTCGCCAGCTATAGGTCAGCCTCCAAAAGGCTTTCTCCCCTTACTTTAACCTATTCCAACGCATCTCCAAGTCGCCTTCCTTCCTCCCCTCTTTCTCTCTCTCTCCCCCCCCCTCTTTCTCTCTCCCCTCATCTTTCTCTCTCTCCCCCCCCCTCCTCTCACCTGACGTCCCCCGTTTCTTCCTCTGCTGTGCACCTTCGCCTATTCATCTCCTCTAATCACTCCCTCCTTCGCCTATTTTTTCTTTTCATTTCTTCGCCACCACTCAAATTAACGCCCTCTATATATATCCTCTTCCCTTACGACCTTCTCATCCCTTTCTATATCTCCCTCTCCGTTTCTTTTCTCTTCCTTCCTTCCTTCTTTCCTTTCCTCCCTCCCTTCCGAGGACAATTAGTTGTCAATCTCGCCCATTTATTTATTTTTCTTCGTCTCCCTTAATCCAAACTATGTACATACCTTTAAAACATATTGCCTCTATTTTTTTTAGAGAAAAAAAAACACACACAAGCTTACACAAAAATACTCAAAAAAAAATGCGACGGACTTCTTGTTTTGGACTTTCGTGAGAAAAATAAATGCTGAACTCTCCTTGGAAAAAATGAAGGGGGCGCTCGTGAAGTGAGAGGAGTGGAATTTTCGGGGAGAGACGAAACAAGTTCGGCAGAAATAAGTTTACGTCCATTACGCCTCTGAATATTTTTTTTTAGAAGAAGAGGGATTTATTTTTCTCTCTTGAGAGATGGCGCGGAGGTATGGAAGATGTTTTGGCTTATTTTCAAATAAATGTCAATTTCTAAGGCTTTTCAGAGATTGGAAACTGAGTATTACGTCACTTGTTTGGGAACGAGAGAGTCTTGAGTCGTCGTCTTCTTTTTCTAAGCACTTAAAGTTCGCTACGTGGTTGGAAGATTGAGAAAAAATACCTTTTATTTAAGAATTTCTTATCATAAACTAACTGAATGGATGCTTTTCAGGAATACTGAATTTAGAACGCACGATCTTTCAAATTTATATTTCATTGTGTCTCTAAGCGTCTTGGATCTCTCGTTATAGGTAATGAGATGGTTAGCGCGTCTAGCTCTAGATCGCGGGTTCGAAACCTGCCGAGGACATGGTAGTATGTGTTATTGTTATCACGCTCATTGTGAAAGTCCGTAAAGTGAGGTTGTGAAAAATAACTAAATATTAATGTATGCATGAGAGTTATTTTTATCATAAATTGTATAATTACTAAATGAACATTTGTAAGCCAATAGCAATACACAACATCATTTAAGGAAGACTTATTCGACACATAGCTTAAAACTCGTTAGTTTTGAACCGTTATTAGTAATCCAAATGGCAGTGTCGAATCACAAAATCTGTAAAAATATTCCGCTATGGTATTCGTTATAAATAAACTTTCATAAATGAGATCAACATTAATTTAGAAGAGATTTAGTAATTATTGCAAATATAAGATACCCGGTGGGTTTTTCGGTAATTAAAGTATAAATTACGCTGGTTCTCTCTATAATGAACATATACATTTGGGTTTTATTAGGAAAAAATATTCATAAACTGCAAATACTCTGGGATCACGTAAATTCCGGTGTTTTATAAGAGGAAAATTTTTAAAAATCCGTGGAGAGCGAGGCATAATAAATTGAAATTCAGACCAACCATGGGTTAAATCTAAGAATTTTCACTTTGTTTCCAACATGTCTTCCTTCGATCAGTTATTTGAAAAGGAAGAATATTCTTCCGTTTTAATCGTCTGTGTTTTTTTTATCGAAACTCACGAGTCCACGTTTGAAAACTCACCTTTCGGGATTGCGAACATTATTTCATTATTTATCATTCCGCCACATTTAATTCGCCTCACCTCTCCGAAATTTTCAGTTAAAATGCGGGCGAGCTAAAGTTTCGTTAGGAAAACTAAAAAGTTTTCCTTCAGTAGGACAAAAGAGGGGGAAGACGCCGCCGGCAGGCGGATAACGAGAGATAGAGAGAGAGACATAAAAATGAGAGATAGACGGAGAATGAGAGAAAGGGACGAAGATTTGGAGATACGGAGGACAATATAAGGTGAGAAAACAAAAGTCCCTTCTCCTGGTTCGCTGGAGGCGGACCTGAATAAGAGTCCTTTCGTTTCTTCCACCCTCTATCCCTCTGAGACGGCTTTCAATAGTCATTCTTTTCCCATCGTATCGGCTCCAACCCGCCTTTCACCGATCCCTTTCCCTCTTCCTCCATTCTCCTATTCACATGTGTTGACACTGAAATCCAAACTCCTAATTTTACCCCTTCATATCGCGATCTTCTCAAATGTTGATAATGTGCCTTTATAAACCGTTTTTTTTTTGTGAGACCGTGACATGATGACGTACCTTGTTCACGGGATAACAAGACTCGAATCCAAGTTGCTATGGAGAATTCAAGGGCGAAATTTAATTATGCAAATGGTAAGATTTCGGTTGCAACTGATCAAAGAAAATTCATCCCATACACACAAAGGAATGACGAAGGTACATATGTTAGCTCTAGATTATGAAATTTTCAAATTCCTGTTTTTAGCGCTTTTTTTATAAAACAAGTTAAGTAAGCGTACAACGTATCACAAATGGGTGCGTTTCGTGCAATGGAGTATTAGAAAGCAATTATATACCTGTACGTGAGGGAAGTTCTTTTCTTCATCATAAATAATCCATTTTCTTCCTATTTAATAATATTACGTGCACAAGTAAGGAAATTAAACGTTTGCTTGGGAGATTGTTTATGTTAGCAACAATGAAGTAACCATGCAAGAAATTTTCTAACAATAAGTTCAACTCGATATAAGACATTTTTGTTTGATTTTCTCGATAATGGCAACTCCTACGATAAAAATGTATATGAAAGGAAATACTCCACTTTACCAATTATACAACTTTTATTTGAAAAATATTTTGATATGAGCAATAGTTTACGAGATATAACGAAAATTTAATTTTTTGTCCCCAGTAAAGTGGTACCCCTGATTGGCGTACTTGATTCATTTATGCGATTTTCTTATTATATTTGATTGAAAGTCCTTAATGTCAAATTTCATGAAAATCCGTTCGGTAGAAGCCAAGAACGAACATGCGGGCGGACGGACGGACGGACGGACAGACGGACGGACGGACCGACTGACGATAATAGGCGCTCACGCTTTAAGCGAAACGCGCCTAAAAAGAGCTGATGCATTCGGTTCATCCGTCTGTATGTCTGTCTGACCGTGAGCGAATAATTCAAAAATTACGTAATCTACAAACACCAAATTTTCGAACTAGATATGAAAAAAAATTGGGGTCCGTCCGTCTGTCCGTTTGCTTTTTAACAGGATATTAGAAACCCCTTTACGAACTATCTATACGGGTCCATTATGTATTTCGTATTGTTGGCCTTATTCACATCAACGAATGTAAATAACCAAGTATGCAAAAGTAAGTGAAATTACACAGTTCTAAAATTTTATTCTGTAAAATATTTTGTCGTTTTTATTTAATGCCAATTGTCTTTGAAGAAATGTTTACGTGATATGCATTGCCGTGAGATTAGTTAATTAATTTTTAGAAACATAAGTGAATTACATAAGTTTAAAAATGTATTTACCTAATTAATTGAATATTATTAAAGAAGCAAACATTTCCAGATAGGTTGGTCTGCAGGGGAGTGTTTTAATTTTAGTATTCCTTAAAAAAAAAGCGTCTTATGGAATTTGATCGGCAATTCTTTCCTAACTCGTCCTTATCTTTATGTCCACAGTCTCTGATTCAGTACTTCATCTTACTCTAACTTCCTTGTTTCGTCCCGGTAGCCGCAAGGCTTTAAAAAAAAAAACGTCCTACAAGTCACTCACGCCCATAAAGCCCTCTTATTTAAATCCTCTATCATTCTTCCGACAGCCAAATTAATCCAATATATTATGGAAAAAATAATCTGCCACACCCAGTTCCTGTTTTCCCGGAATACTCAGGCCCTTGAGGTAGACGACGTTGCCTCGCATGTCCTAAATATCCACTGTTAAAATTCAATCTTGATTCTTACCACGAACATTACCTCTCTTGATACCTTCTGTCTCGCTTTCTACGTTGGCCTCAAAAACAACTCCTTTAAAAAAGGATCAATGGCCACTGTGAGAGCGATAATCATAAACGCTCTCTTCCGGTGGTCGAAAATGCCAATCTCCACAACGCCCTCTTTAACTCGTCCCCCTTTAACCTGTGCTAACTACACCCCAATTCCAAACCCAATCCCTTTCTTCGCACAGCTCTTACAAAACAGAACTTTTTCTAGTGCACCACCTTATCTCCAATCGCAGTGTATCTTACCTCGCATACAGTACGTATATTGTTTGTTTATTGTGTAGTACAAATTTGTTTGCTTGCTGCTGAAGAAGGGCGTAGTAGTCCGAAAGCAGAAAATATTATTTTGCCCCATACGAAGACAAAAAATTATGAGGCAAATCCATACGAGCTACAGATTTGAAATTTGCCACAATTATTAGAGGTTTTTGGTTACAGCCGATGGATAAAATCCGATATTACATTAATTTCAATTTTTCGGTAATATTTTGCCCCATTTTTTCCCGTACGAGGATAAAATTTATGAGGCAGTTTCATATGAGATACAGTCTTGAAATTTGGTAACACTATAGATTTTTGGTCAAACTGATGAAAAATATCTGAAATTTAAGAAATTCCAAATTTTAGGGGCTATCTGCCTCATTATTGCCCCATACGAGGATAATAATTATGCAACACTTCCAGATGAGTTAGGGACTTGAAACTTGGCATCACTTTAGGTGTTTGGTCACAACCGAGGATAAAATTTACAAGCGCCTCAAATAGAGCTAGAGACTACATATTGTGTAGAATTTTGGTCAAGATCGACCAATAACATCTGAAATTGTAAACATTCCAAATGTTAGGGGCTCCTTTGCCCTATTATTGCCCCATACGAGGACAAAAATTATAAAGCACTATCAGATGAGCTTTAGACTTGAAATTTGGCAATGTTATATGTTTTTGGATAAAACCGATGGGAAAAATACGAAATTGTAAAAATTCAAATTTTAAAAATGCAAGCCTATCGTCTACTTAAATGGAATGTTTCTCTTACTCAGGCAATGTTTTGGATAAGGGCGACAGAAGAACCAATGATATCACAATAAGAGTAGGAAGGGCAGAGGAGACTACGAGAGTTGTTGAGAGGTAGTTTGGATAACGATGCTGAAAATATGATTGAGAGAGCTATATATATATATATATAAAGCTGCTGCTTTAATGTTAGGATTATCAGCGTCCTACCGGACGACACCCCCGCCTCCCTACTTCGACAGTGTCAAGGGGAAAGATGTAGGCTAACTAGCCTACATCTTTCTCCTCGATTCTTTCTCCCCCCCCCTCCCCCCTCCCCCGGTCTCAACCTCCGATAACCCTATTGGCCGTCCCCCTTCCCTGCCTCCTCCTATCCCCGAACTCCTCTCATTACCCTTTCCTCCCCCCCCATATCCTCTCCAGTTTGTCACTTCAAACAGTACGTCTCTCCGTCGCTGAAGAAGGGCGTCAGCCCGAAAGCTCCATATTTGTGTTTTATATATATATATCGTAGAATTATATGGGTGTAAAACACGCAAGTGCGTGGGGCCCAGAGGACAAGGAGGCCCACGGTGGACAGAAATCTGTTACTTGTTTCCCCTTTATTCTTTTGTATCAAATGCTACGCTTTTCTTAGCAAAACGCTTTCTTACTTTATCAGTAATTCCAAGTACAGTAATACCCCGCTACACGTCGCGACTTATAACGAAACAACGTATAGCGAAACAAAGTTACCCATAAGAACTATGATAAAAGTAGGGGTTACGTTCCTGGCGGATATTTTGTGACACATTTGTTTCCCAAATAATACATATCAATACAGTACATTGGACATATTATGTTACCACTATGTGTTTACCACTCATTGCTACTAGGGTTTAATATACATTTAATCGTAACAACGAGTAACCAATGCAATAATAAATTCAGAAATCACCAAAAATAATTATCTATAGTGTGATGGAGCAAAATAATTGTTTCTTTACTTACACGTACACTGATATGCACTTTAGAGTACTTTTCAAGCAGATTTCGCAATCCAAAGTATATCCAATATCTCATGAGATATCAACGCAAACGTAAACCGGGATGAAATGACACACAAAATGTTAGACACAACTGTCAACAAAGCTCTCTCATAGCTGACTGTCGCTGAGAAATAGGTTTTTACACATGGTCATTAAAATTGGAACAGTCCCTTTTATCCCCTGTGTGACTTGTGAACCACCTAACCCATCGTGATCGAACACATGGCCAGCAAATGTTTATTCTGAGGAAGAATTTACACGAATTGATAAACACGAAATTAAATTAATTCATGTAAATAATAATAAACATGAAATTAAAAGCCGAATAGAGGGTTTTTATTGTTATAGTTATTATTTATGCACCGCAATTGGAATTTCTGAAATTTTGCTTTTAGTATTTCACAAACGATGTATATGCGAAGAGAGACAACTTATAACGAAACACGTTACTTAATTGATTGGCGACGTATATGCGAAACAACGTATAGCGGGACAACGTATAGCGGAGTTTTACTATACAGGCGATCCTCGCACTTATGACATAATTTGGTTCCTGAAGCACATTTTCCCATAATAGCAATGTTAAAAATTTGGGTTACGTTCCTGTCCCACCGGCCAGATAACATATTTTATAAAATGATCCATAATATTGTACTCAGGCAAAGATAAACGTAATATAACTTATGAAAGACTAGACAAATCATTTTATTCTAATCGGGATACAATAATGACTCGTAAAAACTTTCAGTGTTTCGTAATCGTGACACATTTGGGCAATTTTGGAGAGTTAACCTGTGAAGTAACGTCCAGGGTTTGATTCCAGAGGATAATTTATATTTTCCATAATATAAGACGTAAAAATAGGTTTTTCGACGTGCAAGTTTTTGTTCTTTTGCAAATTTAAATTGGAAAAAAATTCACCTAGAATCTTCGAATATGGACTATTTCATTGGAAAATGAATAAAATTTTTATCGTCGATTTTCGAATATGGATCGAATCCGTCTACAATTTGGTTTTTGGCGCGAAAGTTTAACGTCTGTTAAGCTGGAATCCTTCCGTCATCAATGGCAACCATTATGTTGCCGTTAAGCGAAATTGCAGACATTGCATTGGATTTTATAATACGGGGATTTAGTTCATTTTTTACTGGCTACGATTTCGTGGAAAGATTAAGATGGAGGAAGGAACTGCGGGAGAGAAAGGTAGAGGGAGAGAGAAAAATAAAACAGGACCGATAAAAAACACAAGTGCTGTGAATGAATTGGTCTCTAAATTAATCCGGCACAATTTTAGGCCGGGGCCCAGAACGTGTGCTTTGCGTGGGGCCCATGAACCGCTTAATCCGGTCCTGGACACGTAGTATGAGAAAAGAAAATGCATGCCGAATAGGGACTCTCAAGATACGGATAAGAAGTAGACTGAGAAAAACTCGGCAATTTTAAATACAGCATGGGAGGTATGAACTTATTTGGAGCAATTAGGAAAAGAAAGAAGAAATTTAGAGAGGCAACGGTGTATGGAAAAAGTCTTGAAACATTGTTTCGACAATGTTCTACGATATGTGAAGATTTGCCAAACTTGTGACAAACACATCAATATATTAGCCATATTATACAAAATATGTTATATACAAATTATAAAACTGATTTTAGAACGGTTTCAGGTATTATTAAGCATTAACTGTTATCGTTCGTATATATTTTTTACCCATAAAAAGTGCATTAGTAATAATGAACTTAAAATATAGGTATGTCATAATTGAAATCGCAACAGTACAAACAAGTTAGGAAAGCGTACAACGTATCACAAATGGGGCGCGTTTCGTGCAATGGAGTATTAGAAAGCAATTATATACCTGTACGTAAGGGAAATAGCGTTTTAAAGTCCTTTTCTTCATCATAAATAATCCATATTCTTCCTATTTAATAGTATTACATGCACACGTAAGGAAATTAAACGTTTGTTTGGGAGATTGTTTATGTTAGCAACAATGAAGTAACCATGCAAGAAATTTTCTAAGTTCAACTCCATATAAGACTTTCTTGTTTGATTTTCTCGATAACGGCTACTCCTATGATGAAAATATATAGAAAAGGAAATACTCTACATTACCAGTTCTACAACTTTTATTTGAAAAATATTTTGATATGAACAATAGTTTACGAGATATGACGAAAATTTAATTTTTTGTCCCCAGTAAAGTGGTACTCCTGATTGGCGTACGTGATTCATTTATGCGATTTTCTTATTATATTTGATTGAAAGTCGTTAATATCAAATTTCATAAAAATCCGTTCGGTAGAAGCCGAGAACGAACATGCGGACGGACGGACGGACAGACGGACGGACGGACCGACCGACGATAATAGGCGATCACGCTGTAAGCGAAACGCGCCTAAAAACGGAAAACTTGGGACTTACAGGTTAACTGGTTTTGGATTTTCCAATTTCTAGACTATATACTTATAAACGAGGAATGATGATAAATTACAATTTTTATCCCCAGAATCAAGCTAGACAGGTACTTGTTTACTTCAAATCGTGACATGTCACTACATGTACCATTCAACAGGGATTGTTTGCCTCGAGGCAGATGTTTGAGCGGCATAAATGATTCTCTAATATGAATAAATCGATGACGCTCGATCGTCCACGTCACGATCGGAATCAAAACGATGAGCTTATAAACTTTCATTTAAATTAATTCTGTAAATATTTTCGAAAGCTAAACGGAGAATGATATTAACTTTATTACAGCTGTCTCTTTATAATTATGATTAAACGGCCTTATTATTAGTGGCAATAGTAAAATAAAAAAGTGCAAAGATTTTACAGCGGTAATAAGAAGAATTCGTTGATTTTTTAAATTTTCTCTCTACATAGGGTCCATTTTTATGTCCAGGAAGATGTCTGGCAAAATTAGAACTATGGCCGATTTTTCAAGTGGGCCATATAATTGTTATTGATTGTTGTAGATCTTTTTATATTATCTTGATACTTTTTAGAATTCTACGTGAAATTTCCTATGTAACGTATAATATCATAAATTGATTCTAACAAATTATAATATATCGAAATAAATTTTATTCCGAACGCAGCTTTCACTTTCATTTTTCGAACTTCTGTATTATTGAGCGGTTTTGACACCGCGGGCGACGGTTGTCCGTATTTTTCACGTATAGAAGTTTTTTCCAACAGGTGTTTTGTGATGGACACTGACTACCTTCCCGCGTACGAAGATAATGTTTATTTTGGTATTGGAAACCTCATGAGCTCATAGCAGCACACGCACGATAAAAATTGTATTAATGACGAAGAAAGACCAATAGCACGACAGAAACTGATAAGATGAAGCGTGTTACAATGTTTTATTTGAAGTGGCTGCTTAGGATTAGCATAGAGAAGAGCAATATTAGACACAATGGAGTGGATGAGGGAAAACATTAGTGCTAAACGAGTTTTTGTTTTTAGCAAACTGGAATTTGGAACGGGGGTGCCCATTACGTCTCCCCTGGGCGACCGGTCGCCCTTTAGGAGGGTCTGTGTCGCCCACGCATCCATCCAGGCACTAAGCTTATTATCCTGAGTAAGGGGTTCTATTTTCGATTTTCTAATATGAACTTAATTTAACCAAAAAGCAGAATGCTCTCACTAATGAACATCTCTAAGACTGTTTATTTCTCTCTGTTTCTAGTTACATGCCCAATTACCATTCACTAGCTGAAGATATGCAGTGTAAACGTGTCCATAATCGCGCAAATCAAGATTAAATTTCATTAAATTAATCAGTTGTATAATGTACAATAAATGCATTTTGCGGTAAATTTGTAGTATAATTCATTCTTAAAATACCTTTTTATATGTTGAAAAAATAAGTAGGCCGCAAGACAATTACCAGGATGAAAGTAGCCCATGATATGAAAAATTTTGGGCACTCCGTCACTAGAACGTCTATTCAACGGTTTTCACCTTCCAAATGTTATGCTTTGAGACTTACGTAAGACGCTATTGCATGTCATATGCGGGAATATATAATCAAGACTTAAAATTTACTAGCAGGAAAGGGCGTTACATGACACTATGCATTTAATTGCTGCCACTTCAAACCTTCGGCATGAAGATTCCTCTTAAGTCCGTAATCACGCTATATTCCTGCTCGTCATTAACGAGTTTCATTATATTTACGAAATTTGAACATGTTAAAGCTGCACTGGCGTAACTTCATTAACCTCTTAATTTCCAGCGTTTTATTTTATGTCTGTCCGTCCGTCCTTCTGTGCAATCGTTTAAATTAAAATAGCACGTAAACTGTACGAGATAGAAGGCTGAAATTTACGGAGCGCATTTGATGTATGATGCTATTTATTATGCTGCTAAAGAATTATTTTGGAGAAATCGATGGACGGCAGAGGATGCTTTAAAAAAATTTTAATTATGATTCTAACAGAAAGAAGAAATTTATTAATTAATTACAGAATAAATTACTAAATTTATAAGGAATTTAAGTTTTCAATTCTAAATAAACCTCAATTAATAAAACGCCTTTTTTCAGAGTGTGTCAGCAAATAAAGATCCAATTTTTTCGTCCTGTTTTCTCTCAGGCTAATTCTTTACTTTGGTACAATTTCTTTTTTTTTTACAAGCAAATGCCTAATTTTAATTCCAACGAGGGGTCAAGATAAGATTTTATCCGGTTAAAAGATAAAATTTCTCTGTACATTTCAGATTCTTTCGTCTTTGACAGCTTATTTATATAACCTATCACGCAATTTAAAACGCTCCGTTAGAATCATAATTTGTGTTGTGTTTTTCTGAATTTTAATCGTTGTCAGTCATGTTTCCAATCATTTCTAAACGTGATTATGAAATCCGTTTTACCTGCTAACACTCAGTTTCTTAAATGAACGTAAAACACAACCGAGATTTATATATAGGATCCGATATTTCCATCATTTCTAATGCGTCTTATATGAACTTTTCCAGTTGAATATCGAGTCGATAAATCGCACCTGCCTCAGGTTATTCTAAAGTTTATTCTCTCCAGAATTTCGCTTCGCAACATTTGGGCGAAAACACTGTTCTAGATAAGATACCATAAGCTTCTTATCCCGAAGGAGAAACAAACACTACATCATTCTTTGTCACGGGTGTCTAACTTTGGAAAACGTATGCTCTCAGGTCATTTACCGGAGGTCTATTACAAATCATTCGAATCTCTTCCAGCAGGGTACTAAATATCTATCCGGATACGCTGACAAGAGATTCTGAAGTTGGGTTACTAGGATATGTCAATTCTACTATGGTCTCAAAGCTTGCGTTAAACTCATACCCATTCATTACTGTAAATTTAGTGATTTTTAATTGCAGACATTTTTCGTTACATCCTACTAGTACTGTTTAACTGCAATTGTTCTGCAAGTTCATTCTCATATCATTACCTTGACAATGCAATGGAAACTTTAACGATTGCCATTGTTGTGTCTGTAGCTTTGAATATACTGTTTTACGAATATAGTTTAGCATTTAAAGGCACTTTTAAGTTGTTTTTATTGTAAAGAGAACGCAGTACTTCTCTTGTGTCTGAGTTTAATTTGGTCACGAGAAATTTACGAAAAGACGTAAAACGGAAGATAATCTGTTGCACAGTCAGTTCTTTGTTATAGATAAATTTATTTCTGTATTTATGAAAGACATTTTATTACCATTCTCAAATTATACACTGTCCTGTATGATTTAAAAATACATTAAATTTCAGAAGTACCCATTAACATTTAACCTATAAATATTATATGCATAAGTATAATACATGGGGATTTTCCAGCTATTTAATGACACCTGTTCGAGGTACGTCAATATTCACGTTATTTTTAGTATTTCGTGAAAATACGAATCAATGCCGTAAAACAATACCCTCATCTGACAAACCCTACTTTTATTTATTTTACCCTATAATTTGGCCAACTTTAACCTATCCGCTTTTACGACCGTATTTTATCAGGCGACTAGCTACGACCACACACATTTTCAGATAAATCGTTTTTAATGCCTTCTCTTCATTATCTGCTCTTTCCTGCTTTTCATCTCCATCTAATGAAAGCTTAATCCTCGCAGGACGCCAAGTGAAAACGCCCGAGGGAGAAACGGAAAAACAAACACTGGGTATAAAAACTCATCAAAGAGCGGCAATTCATTTAAAAAATTAAACAATTTAAGAGTTTCATTCAGAACGTTCCTGTGGTTAAATTTCCAAATTGCCAAATTATAGGGGAAAATAAATTAAAGTAAGGTTTGAAACGACTAAAAATAATTACATTATTAATATTGCTGTAAGAATTTCAATTAAAAATTTCATAAATTTTTGTCGAATAATCTTCCCAAAAATAAAAAAACAAAAGGAATTCCACAAATTATAATAACGTGAAGCTTAAGCAGAATTATTCTTGTTCTAAGAATAAATATTTGCCAGAAATACGTCGGAGTTAAATATATGAAAAATATATGAACTTTTCTTATGGCACTAGGTTTTTGGCTCTGTTTTTCTGGTTAAAAAAATTTAAAAACGCGACACAGAAATTTTTCTGAAAACAACCACACGGCCAAAATAAATTACTTCTCATACGCAGAAAAATTTCAAATACGAACAAAATATATGCTCTATTTTCTTAGAAAATCGCCATACTATCAATAAATTTCCCGATGTTAGCGCTACCGATTTCATTCCAACGAAAACACAAATCACACAGATAAACTGGCTTTTCCTTTTCGGAAAGGGGTTCAGAAAGGCTTGATACCTTTCCTGAAGGCAAAACACCCCACCAATATTATATATTCAATTCGATTTTTATCCGCATTCATTAATTTTTGTATTATAATGCAAACAATTCTCACCCTCGAGGTGGTCCTCCAAAACTCCCATTTATTTTCGATTTCTCAGAAAAAATCTCATCACAAAAATGAAGGTTTTTTTTGTTACTAAGAACTTCCAAGAAGCTTAAGGTTTTACAATAATTCTCCTCTCATCCTACTTAACCTTCCAACGGATAGGGGTCGCGGGAGAAAGGAAGAAGAAATAATTTCGAGTCTCCTTAGTTTTTCCATATGAAAAGCTCATTCTCTACATAAGGCTCAAGATTGTTTTCTTTCTAGATGATTCTTTTCTTACGTTATTTTTCTTTTATGCGTCAATTTTTCTTTTTTCCCGCAGACTCCTTTCCGAAATGGAGCGGCAATTTTCGTGCTATTATTTTCCTTCCTTATGCTACGATCATATTTATCTCTCTTTCCCTGTGTATTTAAATCGACGGGAGAGTTACGCGCGATAGGGAACATTTCATTTTACGGCGCGCTAAGGACGTTTTGAATGTTTTCGTTTTAACTTAGTCAGTACTATTCGTAAAAATATATATTTGACGTGTTCATTTCAAGGAGCATTCAACTAAGACGGTATTTTTAACGGTTACTCGAGTTTTTCATTTGCACCGACTTTGCTGAGATTGTTGTTGATCCAATTTTAAACAGTATCGCGTGAACGACCTTGTGACAAAGTATTCTGTGGCAATTTTTCTGTGAATGGATTCATCGATATATTTTCCATTAAAATTTAAATCACAAATAATATTTATATCTCTGTATATTTTCGACACACATCTGTCAGAGAATGAGGTTGAATCATCTAACTCGCCATTGATAAATGTTGGTATGAATAGAATGACGCAGGAGATGATAATTTTTTACGAAATGATTACCATTCACCAATAACCTCCCGTTTAGTTGTGTCAATTAGTTCGTCGAATCCTCCGCATTGTTTATGAGAAAAAACTCCGTCAAACGCCAAATGATGATACGGATCTCCTGTCATGCAGACTGTGACGCAGTAGAGACTAATTAAAGGTTGTGTGCTTCCATTGAAAGAATCATTAAAAAAAGCGAACGGTGCGGATAAACGGTCATTACTGAAGGATAAAGACGTTTATTTACCAAATCTCGCAACACTACACTGCAATGTACAAGAGAGCGGAGGCGAGATGAGGAGAGAGGATCCGACGCCATTTTCGAGTCTCTCTGATCACGTAGGAGATAAACACATCTTTGTTTAAAAATTTATTCGTGCTTGCCAAAAGTCATGAATTAATTTAACGAGAAGGCGTTAACGTCATCCAAAGGATATAATGAGATACTCTTTTAAGCGCCCGGTGCATGGTTCACCTCGGGTCAGTTTTATCCATACGTCAGTCCTCGCGGGTTAAGCATCCGCTCATCTGAGGATGACATGGAAATTAATAAAAGTGTACGCACGCGAACACACACGTATAAATACAGACCGTTAAATCCCGTTTATCGAAATATCACGTTATCGAGTTTCATTTTAACGCGGTGTGATTGCGAAATGATAAATTTATACTTGGACAAAATTGGATTAACAGATTCGCGGATTATTGGTGTTCGACTGCGTACACACAGCTACTCAAAACAATCTCAGAAAATATCGCCAAAATAAATCCAATGCCCGGCGAGGATTTTTTATTTTGTCCTGCCTCTAAAATTCGAGTCTTCAAAATCCGTGCTTTGAGATAGTATGCAAATTTACTACCACATTGCAGTATTTATACTTAATGCATATTAGTGGATGTAATAAGAATATATTTATAATCAAATATGTTTAGCTATAATTGGTTTCGTGATATATTGCGTTAAGGCTCCATTAAATTAATCTGAACGAATGTATGTTTGTATGAATTATAAATCAGATCGTAGCATAATTGTGATGTAAACAGACAACTTATTTTACACTTTGCATTCATTTCCTTTTGACATGAATAATCCGTTGCAGTTTCAAAATACATTATGTTAAGCGATTCGTCGTCCCGACTATAATTAAACGATGATACAACGTAATTTCCTTTTCAAATCAAGTCATGAATACCGTGTCCAGTGGAACAAAACACGTGATTGCTGCCATGTGGCTTGTCGGGAAGTTCCTCATCTTAAGATATTCAAGAAGTTCTTGTCGGGCATTAACTACTCCGAACGCGTTGCACTAAGGGAGATAAATTATAAATAGATGGGTAAATAATACATAAATGCTATTTATTCCGCTCCTCCCTCCCGATGAACCTGCCTTCACCCCACCACCCAACCTTTCCCACAAACGCATATGTTCCAAAGCTTCGGTGCAAGCTGAATTATTGAGTGGAGTTTTCTACGAAGGCAGAAAAGGGAGGGATGCTGGCGAAGTTAACTGAGGGATGGAAGGTTCTGGAAGGAGAAGGAAGCTGGTGAAGAGGGAAGCAAAGGAGGGTAAAGAAGCCTTGTTTAACCTCAGCCCTCAGAAAATCTGTTTAGATTTATCCGTCACTCAATATATTTTTGGAAGGTAATGTGCGTTGCCGAAATGCATAGCTTGGTAAATAGATATTCTGCTGTATTTGAATAACCTGAAAGGTTATCGGGATAAAAATTAAGTCATAATCTTCCAATTTTAACTTGATGCATGTAGCCTTTCTGCATTTCTGTACTTTTCAGGTAAACGCGACACGTGACAAACAAATCCCTCCCACCTGTTTTTGTTATATACTCGATCATAATATACCCAGTACTATAATAAAATAAAGCATTCAAAGCTACAGCTATAAAAAGTTGCGATAACATACATATACTCCAAAAACAAACATCTGACTATTTTATAGCCTATGAACGATTTTAACTACATTCAGGTAAACAAAACTTCACTTTTAACATAATCAAGCAATTTAATAGTTCCCGAACCTAAAATAACAATGAAGCTATAAGTATTCTGCCTCCACAGCAATTTTAGAGCAAATTTGCTTAGGCACGGAAAGTTGAGTCTTTCCTTTAAAATTAAGATAAAAATATACAAAATATTGATGCAGGTGGGTTAACAAAGTTGTCTACACATTTTTTGTGAAATGGTTCCAGAAGATACAGCAAGGATGCCCAATTTTAAGGTCACAAAAATTCTTCTGTGGCATTAAATAATAACGAGAAATTATGACAACAATCCAATTGCTGAACGAGTTAATGAATTATACATGACGAATAAAAATAATCCATGCGTTCATCACAGGATTGTTTTGCATAGCTGAGATATATTTCCTATTTTAAGATATGAAACTGATGTATTAAAGATAGAAGAAATGAACTGATGTTTAATCAATGCCAACATATGCCAATAAGGACAATGCTTAAGTTAAATATAAGAACTGTATTAGGATAGTGCCCGAAAAAAGTTAATTTTACAAGTTAATTTTAGAGCATACCAACACAAAAAGTATTGGTATTTGGCTAGCATAATATATTTTTTCTCATTATGTTTCCCCTCACACAGTTTTGGAGATAAGCTAAAACAATAAATTTTTTAAAATTCGATTTAGAAGCGTTAAAAAAAGGAAATTGCTAATCAACATGAGAGATGAAACGCATGATTCTTCATCTTTGTATGTACGTGAACATGAATATGCCAATACTTAGAAGAAAATTTGAATTAAAATGGATTTTAAAAAATATTTAATGAAATTTCGTGATATGACGTGTGGTACTATTGTACTGTATATAATACTTAACTGAATTAACTATTTTTTCATTTTTTATTCTTTACACTTGATAAAGTCATTTAAATCATAAAATTTCCTATTTTCTTAATTTGATCTCCTCAGACTGACATTGCAGAATCTCAGACTCCTCGCAGCAATTCGCACATAGTTTCAGATCCAAACAATTAAGTGTCTATCACGTTAAAGTGACTGGGCGACAACTGACCATATTCCTTAGGTTTAGCCATGTCACTTTAAGCAAGAAGTTCCGCTTGCTTAAGCGTTCTTGAGCGAAACACTCCGAGGGAAACTTCACCCAGCGCGGTATAAAGTGTCCATCAAATCCTCGTGAAGCAACTCGTTTTTGTTTTTCCTTCGAGTGGGGAATAATTTATGACAACTCCGCTCGCATAAGAAAGGCCTTGTTTCGTCCGGAGAGGAAATGCTGTCTCCGGCGCTCCTCGCTTTCGCAAAGGAACAGCCAACGCCATTCACATTCATCTAAGGGACTGCTAGAATATTTTTTCTTTTGACGCCTATTCCTTCCTTCCCTGAATGCATGTTTTCGTATCTATTCATCAATGCCCATTCAGCTAATAGCATCACGCCTGGCTGTTCATGGAGTGCAATTATGTCAAATATGGCTTTTACAATGCAAATCCACACACACAAGACCCTCTCTCCATCCCGATAAAATAATTTATTAATCTGGGACTGACTAATCTTTCGCGAAAATAATTACACTTCATCATCCTCATCCTCATCGATGACTAATCATTATTTTTGCTATTATTGCTTATTTAATGTTTACTCTGTTAATTTTTATTACCACTTTTATTGTTTAAATATATTTTTGTCATCATTTCACAATAAATTGGCTAACTTGCTGTATGTGAAATTTTATTAATAAATAAATAAAAGTGCGATTCAGTCGAGATTATAAAAAAGTGAGTTTATTTCTTGATTTAAACGGAGGATGATTGACGTTCGTTTTTTTTTCATTTGTGAAATGATGCATTCAATTTCTTGAATAATGCAGAATAACGAAAGAAATTTCTCATATATTTTAAGTTAACTAACGATTTAAACAAATATGACTTTTCGGGGAACTGAATAATATCTTGAAGAACTAAAGCCGTAATTCGAATGAAGAATGGCAGGGGGCTCACAGTCCACAAGCTGATCATAAGATTATGTTATAGGCTACATCCCATCACATATTAAATGATTTCAAGTATTTATAAATCTAATTCAGAGATAAAATTGCGGACTCACTTAAGAATTGGATAGTTCTATTAATTAGGATAAAATCACCTCCCTGAAGGACAGAAGAGGATCGTCGCCAAGCACCCAGACGCACTCTCTCTCTCTCCCTCTCCCCCATCCCCTCAAATAAAACATGACACTGTCAAAGCGGCATCACATTGTGTCTCGCAAACTGGGGTGTTCCTCAGATCGCAATAGTGCGTCCAACAACAGTAACATATGCAGTGTCGTATAACGTCTACTTCTTCAAGTCGCAAAGACATGAAGGAGAATAGAATAGATGTACACAATACGAAAAATGTCATCGGATAATTTTAGGATATTCGCGAATAATATAGAACCTTTATATTACTTTTTCACCTATGAATCGATTCTTTTTAAGCTTCTGAATAATGCCAAATAAGAAATCACGGAAAAATTATTATGTATTTAAATACGTAAGAATTATCTAACTCAATATTTACGTACTTTCGAACGCCTCATTTCAAATACCTAAGCATTACATTGCGTTTGTAATAGCGCTACGCATTCTGCCAACAATTGGAATCCGCTCCTCTTAAAATGGCGTAGGCTTTAAAAATGAGAATTTTTCGTTCACTGAAAAAAATGAACACCCATTCAAATATTTTCCCTTCCGGAAATTTGTTATCCGTTTACAAACACTGGCAACTAAAATAATAATATTTGAGGGAAGAAATCTTTGAGATCATAAATATTTGCTCGCAGGATAAACATTTTCCTATGAGATAAAACATGTGGTTAGCGTATAATAATAATGATTCGTTAAGACAACAAATAAAAAATCTATTTTCTCGAAATGGATGTCACGACTTTTGCGAGCAAGAGAAGTTTCTTTCTGCTGCAGCAGTATGATAGCATTAAAAAAGAATGGAAAATTTTATCTCATAAAATGGAACGAAAGTATAACATTTGCTCAAAAATATTATTTTCCATAATCCACATTTATAGTATTAGATTAGCTCACAGAGGAATATAAGACAAATCGAAAGGAAATTACGTGAATCATGCGGGAATTCCATGAGAATACTCCAGCACGTTGTGTGTTTCAAAATATACACCTTGAAGTTTTTACCCCCCCCCCCCCCGTATCTCAAAAGCCGTTTGTCGTAGGGATATGCGGTAAAATGTGTTTTCTTTATACAATCTAGGAGATCCCTAGAAAACTACTTTCATTTTTATAAAGTCCCGGGTTCGAATCCAGGAGACAAATATACTTTTCCATAAGTTTACACGGATTTTCTATTTTTTCAGAGTGCAAGGTTTTTTTACTTCATTAATAAAAATACGTAAATATGGACCGATTTTCTACGTTTTGGCTTTATTCGACGAATAAAACTCTATACTATCTTATTCTTACAATTTTTACATGTTATATGGTTTAAGTTTTCAGAAATATGCATTTTTTTCGAAATTTTTCGGATTATTCGTACTCATCCGTGTGTTGCCAAGGCGACCGTCATTGTTGCCTCCGATTCAATTAATGCCAATTAAACCTTCAAATAGACTAAAGAAAAGCGTTATTCGCTTCGAACTGTTGTTTAAGCATCGAAATTAATAAAGCATAGCAGCGTAAATATTTAAGGATAATTATTCTGACTGCGTATGGGAACCGTTTCTAACGATTTAGTCAAGGCATTTCATCGTTTGAATGCTAGAATCTTACCTTTTTGTAAGTAAAACCATTATATTATACATTTGTAATGCTTATTAACGCTAATAGGCTCACGCTTAAATTTAAAATTACATGAGAATAGGGACGTACGTTATTTTTTTTTAGATATCTTCTCTTCGTAAATAATTTAAATGACAAAGAACGTTACGCGATGGGCTACGTGTATTCTGGAGCAACGTGAAAAAATTTGTTTTACAATAGGAACATAGAACTTACCGAAACTTACGTACTTGCCGAACAGGCAACTAGTATCGGTAATTTTTAATGTATTAGAAGAAAGTGGCTCGTTTGAATTAAGCGATATAAAACATTAGCAGAAGTTAAGGATTAAAAATCTGAGAGTTTAACAAAAAGGTCAGCCAAAGATTTATTTTTTCAAAGCGTTAGTGTTTTAATGATATCAATTATCATATATTTTATGCAGACTCTGGATTTTTACCAAAATATCCTTAATATATTTTGAAAATGAAAGAACACATTTATATAGCTATCAAAAAATGTATTCATTTTATTTTTTTTAAACAGGGCATCGTAAGACAGATCGAAAAAAATATCACCCAAGCCTCTGATAGACGAACGAAATATAACGTGGTTGATAAACAGTATTCTACATAATAATTGGGTTTTCATTAGATATTTCCAAACATTTTAAGGCCGTTAAATGTGACGGGACACCAACAATATTTTTCCGAACTCTTGCACGAAATTCATCTAAAAGGAATATGCTTTGTGAAGTCTATCACAGTGTCGTCGAAAAGCGTTCGATTAAATTTCAATTTCAGAGAATAGACCAAGCCTCTCAGATATTGAACGATTCCTTTTTTTATTACAATAACGCAGTTTTTCTGCATGTTCAGTAAATATCTTCAAATTCTCAATTCTCGAAAATTCAAAACTCTAATTTGGCTCTCTTTAACATTCTTCTCTAGCGGCGGAAACGTTATCCTTCGCGACAGTGTTTCGTTCTTCAATTTGAAAGGGAACGTAATATTGCGCAAAATTTCGTTATTCGTGTGAATTTTGGTGCAAAATGGCGGTGGAATCTAAAAAAGACGGGAAGAATCGCTGGAGAAAATATTACAACCTCGCAGGTTCTAGGACACTTGAGAACAAAAATAAATTGAGAATTGCTATCAAACAAAGGAAAAAATATAAACAAAACAGGGCTAACATTAAAAGGAAACTGGAGAGTTTTTCCTTAAATCATCTTTTTTATCTTTTAGAATGCAATATTATGAGAATCTTTTGATGCCTGCGATACTGCCGATTGATTGTAATATGGGAAAATCTGACCTTTCTGCCTTTACGATCGGGCATTTGATATATTCAAGTGGATAACTCCCTTTGTCATTCTCAGCTATTTTTTATAAAATCCTTTATATACGTTCGTCCGATATTTATTTATATATTTTGGGATAGACCATTTTTTGTTCCCTCATATCTCTTGAATGAATGACCAAATCGTAAAGAATGTTATATTGCTTGAAAGCTTATGGCTTGCATATGGTTTTTAGCCCATAAACAATTTCGTGTCTCATCTGTATGTTAAACTGTGAATGGTCAAACTTTCCAAAAGTCTACCTCGTTGCGGTGGCTCTGCACGCGGGACTGGGGGCGTTTTACTAATAAGAAATTGAACTACATACTACATAGGGACAGAATTCTTTGCCCCAAATTAGAAATGATAGTCGGATATACAGATTTTAACGTGAGTTGTCATTTTGACCAATACATGGCGAGAGAAGTTATAACGCCAACTTGTAAGAAAATTTCAGCTTATTTCAATTATGACATTCTATACCTCTATAATGTTCACCATTAGTTTAAATAATTTGAACTTTTTCATAAAACAATTGAAAACTAGTAATCAATAGATGGTTCCTATGGGAAAGTATTTTTATTCCTCACGCTGCGGTAGATAGCTTCCGAGTAGAAAAGTACCTTCAAAATTTCAAAACTTGTAAAATGGGGTGCCGTGGCGTAGTGGCGAGGGCATTGGCTTGCTACGCTGAACATACCCGTTGAAAACCTGCGAAAGTGGGATTTTTTCAATAGATCTTGCGGCCCCCTATTTACGTGTATAGAGGAGAGCACCCGAATCAACGCTGCATCCTTCTAAAGGGACGTAAAGCCGTTGGTCCTCCTTTGTGCTCTTCGAAAAGAGTAGGCTAATTCCGATACGGGGTTTCTCATTTTATTTGCTTTGCGATTTAGACTGACGAGCCAACTAGCGCTAGACTCGTATGAAGTCACAAATTTCCACAAGTCACTAACTTTGACATTAATCATTGTAAGAAAGCGATTGAGGTAAATTATATACGTTCGTTATTTTTCATTGTATGTTACTCATTTTCGCTCTTAATAAAGGAAAACAAGTAAGAATAAAAAAAATCAAAAATAAAATCTTTTTGCTTTACAAAATAGCCGGCTTTAAAAGGAGAAAAAAAGAAAAAAATTCAGACAATTTGTTCGTTATAAAAGATCTTTTCATTACTATTGCTTTACATATCATTTACGTAATAATCTCATTCCATAAGCTGAAGTAAATTGATTTTGAATCTAAAGTTAATAGCAAAACACATTTTTTAATTAAACTCAACCTACCAAAGCGAAATTATTACGTGAATGGTATGTAAAGCAACAGTAATGAAAAGAATACGACACCAAAATCTTTTATAACGAAAAAATAATCTTTAAAATTTCTTGTTTTATTCTTTTAAGGCTGCCTATTTTATAAAGTAAAAATATTTTATTTTTGAATTTTTTTAAATTCTTACTTTATTTATTTTTTAACACGGAGGCAGGCTAAAAAGACGAATATGCTCGAGTAATATTGGAGGACAGGAGAGTCTCATGTTCTGTTTTGATTTCAAAACGTCTTCTTATAAACATGTTCAGTTGCAATTTTTTATGTTTATTAATTAGAGAAAAAATTTCTCCATTTTCATGGCATTTCTTTTCTTGATGATTATTCCTCAATAATATTAACTTTTCATGTCGAAAGAATGCAAATTAGTTTTATCTTTTCTTCTATTGGCGGCGATGTTTAAAACATTCACAAACTTTGAATTTTCGTTTCATTTTCTTTGCCGGAGGACTCTGTATTTTAAGGATCGTAAACCATGTAATACCTTTGAAGATTAATGAAAAGCTTGACCGCATTAAGGGATAATCTCAGAATTCCTGCTTTGTGAAATTTTTCGAAAAATATTTTTCCGAATTATACGTTTTGGACAGTCATTGTTCTCCAAGTACTTGATATTCAAAAGGCCCCAAACAATCTCCTGTTACTATGACGTTAATTCCATTTATAACTGACTGAGTAGGTCTTTACGTCGTGGATATCCATAAAGGAATATGGCATAACTGTGTTTTATAAAATAAAACGCTTTGGTTTTAAATCTCTCCACTTTTGTCAAACAAAGCAAATTACATTCGACAAATTCCGACGAATTATCGTCATTTTCAGCTTTTGTCATGATTAGTCTTCCGAATATTCCTTTGTGCGGAAGAAAGCACAGAATTCTTAAACTTGTTATTTTTAGATTCTTTGTTTTCATGGGTTAAATTAAATCGTTCTAGATTAAATTTTGTTCAAAGAAGATGTTATTTATTTTAAACTGATCATGATCTAGCATTAGATATAAAATAAAACTACGTTTCTTCTTACGGGAAATATATCGATATTGCAACAGACGCAAACGATGCTATATGGTTGATATCGATTAGCTTGAAAGCACTAGTTCATAAATCTCTTTTAAAAAATGGCCGATTGCGAGCCACATGTAGGTATTTCTAGAAAAATCTGGTTTAGAGTATGTAAAATACGAAAGTTTCTCATGAAATTCTCTATAATAAAAACGTTGTTCTGTAAGGAACGCAAGATGGCCGAAGGCGAAATGTAGTTCTCATTCTGCGTCACATGTACGTCAACAACTCACCTTTCTTTCTGCGAAAACGACGGGAATATATAATAAACACTTATGTTTGTTTATGTAACGGTTTCTACGATAAACAGCTTATTTTTTTGTCAATAATGATCTCCAATACAATGATCCATTTAATCGTCAAGAGAACAGTTTACAATGTTGAAATAAATTGATTTGTTTTTGTTCAGATAGTATTCAAAGAAATTATTCCGCTGATTGATTAATTAGTTAGTTTTTAATTTAAATCTTTTAAAGAGTTTTATTTACATAACGACGAAGAACATTATTGAGGATTCGAGTAAGCTTTCTTTCTTCGTAAGTACAGAGTACAATTTTAAAACAATCATAACGTTAAGTGCACGAAATTTAATTATTTTCCCTACGTTATATATGTATACATATAATTACTTCCCTGTCTTTGCACACCTACAATTATATGTAGCATTGACGAGAACAAAATGGGAGAAGAATAATAGAATTTTATAGCAGAAAATAAAAACCAAAGGCATTTACTAAACGACAACAGAATATTCACTAGAAACGTAATATATGACGAAATATTTCATATGTAATTATAGTGTGCTATTAATTATTTTAAATGCAAATATTAATAATCAATCTATCTATAATTCTTCCGTTGATATTTCAACGGGAATTACACTAGCTACCCGATTAAATGGGAATTCAAAAGATATCGAAAAGGTCTAGAGAAATAAAGTACGCGATTAAATATTATTTGAATCTATAGCGTGGTTTACACAGAACTGCAAAACCTGGTGCAGGCAAACTCACATCTACAGTAGAACTGTTTACATGGCAAGCCTCCATCAATGAAAGACAATAACCGACGCAAAAACTTTGAAAAATATTTACATCCCAGTTCATTCCAGATGAAAAAGGAAGTGAAAATACTGCGATAATAATAATAATACTACAGAGGCATATACGATCAAATAACTCTCACTCGTTATTCTTTTTTTAAATCCCACTGCCGCGTGAAACAAAAGAGGGGCGAATAAATAAAAAGCGCGCGGGAAAAATAAAACTCCTTACGCGCTCTCACAAAGGAACTTGTGAATTGAGCGGCATTCCATAGAATAAGCATGAGACGAAAGAGGAGAGAATGGGATGAAATTGAGGCAGAAAACGGAGAGAGGAATATGGCCAGATAGTAGCGCGGATAGGGAAGAGGAGAAAAATTAATATAGAATGAAATAAAGAAAGAGAGAGAGAGGAATGTTAGGGGAATAAAGAGCGCATGAGAAGAGAGTAAACAGGAAGAAGGAAGAAAAGAAAATGGCAGAGAGAAAGAGTAGGAGATGAGGGCTGAAAGGAAAAAGTGCGGGAAGAAGAAAGAATGTGGTTGGAAGAAGGAAGAATAGGTAATAGAGACGGTAAAAGCTTTTTATATTTGGAGGAAGACGAGCAAGATGAAGGCCGGAGAATGACGTCAGAGATGAATACATAAATACGCTGAACACGGATCCCTTATATGTAGTTCGGAGCTCGGTATCCGCCTCGGACGCCAAAATTTTAGCGAGAATTTTAATTAATTCAGGAAGTATTTTCAGTCTTTTTCTGCGATATGGATCTATTGCCGTCAATTTTTTCCCTTAGTTACGTCAGTTTATTTCACGTCAAACACGAGACTATTTTAATCAGTTGTATATTTTTTTCAACTGAGCGATTCCATTGAAGGCGTCTCGTTATAAGCGCGGTATCAGGATATATGAAATACACGGACAGCGTTTATAGCGAGGCCTATGCGGAATTCGAGAGGGAAGGAAAACTGAAAAAAATGAGGAAATAAGTCAGTATGTAAGATTTGGTGGATCAAAAGATATCACACGGATAAGAAAAAAGAAAGAGAGAGAGAGAGAGAGAGAGAGAAATGGACGAATGGCGAGGAGAAGGATAAATATAAATTTCGGCAAAATTTCAGACAGTCAGTTGATAAGGGAAGCAATTAGGCGACAGAAAAACTCTTCGCTGCTACACCCGTAGCTCAATTATTCACCTCTTCCTAATCTCGAAGTTGATTTCGGCGAAGCACACGGGTATATTGAAACGGAAAACTGAAGGAGTAAAAGGATAGATAAAGAGAGAGGGAGAGAGGGTGGGAGGAGGAGTGAGGGAGAGGAGGGTTTGGAATATTCATACGGCATTAATGGGGAGCACAGACTTTGTGTGTGTGTGTGTGTGGGTGGGTGAGTTGTGCGTATAGGCGAACGTGCAAGATAGGGAGGAGGTGGGGAAATAGGATATCCGACAATGGTGTCATAGGCGGAGGATATGGGGAGAGACTGAGACAGGGAGGGGAGTTTCCTATGTTATGGCGGTGGAAAAGGTTAGGGCGGATGGAGGGGTGTCGGCGCGGTGTAAAACGCCGAGGGAAGCGGAGGAGAGTTGGACTCTATACAGGTGGAAAGGAGTTGTGAGCACAAAATGAATTATACAGCGATGTGAGGGAGGAAAGGAAAATGGAGACGGGAAGGAAATAAAGATAGGCGAATAAAAAATACCTGGGGACCCGTAAGAAAATTATGAACCGCGCTTTGTGAGTAATTAGAAATAATTCATTATCATCTCTCACTATCTATCTCTCCCTCTTTCCGCTAACGATAAGGTACGCTTCTGGGGTTTCATGGTGAATGGTAGGAAATAAACTGACGGAATGGGGAACTGCAATAATTCATCAAAGTTTCTGGAAACTGAATTGATTTATACATACATACATACACACATATATATATATATATATATAGCGTATTTCCGTTCGCATATAAAAAGGACGTGCGAGGAGATATTTTTTTTTGTAGTCCCTATGCAAAGAAAAGACAAATTTATGTGAAAATATCAAATCTTTTAATTGGGTGTGATTGTACACCGCATATATAGTCTATATATTCAGTTATTGATGTAAGAGGATAGTAAATATGGCGAATCTGTATTGCTGAGGAAAGCATTTCGTAAGAGTAAACGAAAATATACGGGGAAAATTAAGGGAAAGTTTTCTCCCGGGCTTACTGAGTCGTAACTTTACCGTTCTCTTAGCTATATTTCCGTCCTATTTCGCTTGAGGATTTCTAAATTTTCGCAGGTGGTATAAACTGCTTTCGTCGGGTCCAGCTTTCAAGAAAAATTTCGACTGCGCAAATTACTCAGCATTTCTCTTTTACCAACCCATGTCGTGGATGTGATCATTATCCGGTAAACGTTGGAATTTTTCCATCCCATGTTTTGGCTCGTTAGACGGAGTTTGGAGATAAACTGCAATTTACTTACTCGCTCGATGAAAAATTTTACGTTCAAAGCATCGTAAATACCGTGGAAATCTGCGCTATCGCAAATCAAACTAAAAAAAAACAAGCGTATTTAATGTTTATGCTTTCGGCGTATTTGTTGTCTCGAGCTCTACTGATAAAACAGAGGAATACGAAGATAATATTACATCGCCGAAATGGCAATGCTGTAATTATATGCGGCGCAGTCGAAAAAAAGGAGATACTCCAATGGGCGGCGGAGGTGCGGATGGAGGGAAAGGGGAGTCAAGAGATAAGGGAGGGTATCGGGAGCGGTGGGGGTTGAAGGGAGGAGAGGCTCGAGGGGAAGCGGGCAAAGAGGCAGATGATTTCCCTTGGAAAGGGAATACAATTTACCTCCACCGTCCCTGAAAACCTAAATTTGATTAAATTATTGTTTCATGCAAATTGAGGAAATATCAAATTGATAAGGAGATCTGAGAGGGGGAGGGAAGAAATCGGGGTGAAGGGAGGATTGAGGGGGGGGAGGAGGATCGGGTAGGTGGGGGGGGGGGGGAGGCGCCGTCAGGTAGATTATTGTGGCAATCAATAGATGGAGCGCAGTGCGGGAAGAGGGATGGGGTGTGTGTGTGGGGGGAGGGTGGGATTTAAAACGGGACGTGGAAGGAGGGAGAGGTTTCGTTGTAAATCCCATGTGGATTACAATGATAAATGTTTCCGAGCTTTCACCTTACTTGCTCTCATGTTTCCTTTTTCTCCCCCCCTTTTCTAAAACGTTTCGAAAATATTTATTTTTCTGTTGCCTCGGCGTCGTTTTATTCATTAAAATTCTCGTGATTTACGTCCCGTAATGAAACTCGCGCTACAAATTATTTCGTCGATGAAAGGATGGTTTTTCTATCCGAGGAATTTTCTGGCGGAGAACGATATTCGTTTGTTATTATTTTTTGCCCATGCCGCCGCCTGGAGCTTTTAATTTCTCCCGTATCAGCCGCGTTTCGAGGGAAATGTGATACGAGACTCCGACGTTTAAACTTGGGGCTATGGTTGATTAGAATTATCTTGATTCAAAAGCGCTTTTGCATATATTGCTGCATTAAGATACCGTCCATTTCGAAAGTTTGATATCATCATAAAATTATCTGCTAGAATTTATTGCGCGTATGTTGTAATTTTTACAACAGTCATGTATTAAATCTATGCTCAATTAAAGTTTTATTTTCGTTAAGACAATAGCGCTTTTGCATATATTGCTGCATTAAGATACCGTCCACTTCGAAAGTTTGATATCATCATAAAATTATCTGCTAGAATTTATTGCGCGTATGTTGTAATTTTTACAACAGTCATGTATTAAATCTATGCTCAATTAAAGTTTTATTTTCGTTAAGACAATAGCGCTTTTGCATATATTGCTGCATTAAGATACCGTCCATTTCGAAAGTTTGATATCATCATAAAATTATCTGCTAGAATTTATTGCGCGTATGTTGTAATTTTTACAACAGTCATGTATTAAATCTATGCTCAATTAAAGTTTTATTTTCGTTAAGACAATAGCGCTTTTGCATATATTGCTGCATTAAGATACCGTCCACTTCGAAAGTTTGATATCATCATAAAATTATCTGCTAGAATTTATTGCGCGTATGTTGTAATTTTTACAACAGTCATGTATTAAATCTATGCTCAATTAAAGTTTTATTTTCGTTAAGACAATAGCGCTTTTGCATATATTGCTGCATTAAGATACCGTCCACTTCGAAAGTTTGATATCATCATAAAATTATCTGCTAGAATTTATTGCGCGTATGTTGTAATTTTTACAACAGTCATGTATTAAATCTATGCTCAATTAAAGTTTTATTTTCGTTAAGACAATAGTGCTATTAATTTTTATTCAAGCTTGAAATTTAACTGCGTTCGTTGCACTCTGGAAAATATATTAGATTTTGACACGCCTTAACGATACGAACTGCTGCGCCGAGTTCAAAAATATACTGTAAACAGATTTCAACAGCGACATGACTTCATTATTTAAATTCGAAATTAAGGGAAATTTTTGTTTACAAGGAATTTAAAAGCTTCAAAATACCGTAACAAGGTAAATGATTAAACGCCAGCTATCTAAAGTGAATTTTTGAAATAAAAATCTTTGAAAATTTTAAAAATAATTCCGTGAAATAAAATCAAAATCGTGATTCTGCGCTTTATACAACATTTGAAAGAATAATATCCCAAAAAATGGCGGCTACGATAAAGGAATAACAAAATTAAGTTTTACTACAGCAGGATTAAGTTGTGGTGCTTGCAGGATGGTGAAGATTCGGAATGCAACTACTGTTACTACGATTACATAAAAATAATCTGGATGAATTGATGATTGAAAAGAGGTATAAAGAAGAAAAATATCGTTAAACTAAGTGTTCAATCAAAATAATCTTTAATTCAATTATTAAATCAAAGTAAATAAATGTGTAATCGTGACGAAAACACCTTACTGTTTTTTATAACTTATTAAGCTTATAATTCATCCATTTTTTCTTGATTTGGGAAAGATAATATCGTAGTTTAACCTTAGAAAACCTCCTTTTTTTACTTTATAACATACGAAGAACAGAGAAATTATTGTGATCGTAAAACAATACGTGATATCGATTAATATTTGTTAGTTTTAGATGTCCCTTATTCCGAGCCAAGTGGTTTTTGTAATTACGTCAGCGTGTAGTTTGTGTGCTTGACGAATCGTAGCGGCCAAAATGTAATGTGGTTTGTTCCTGTCGATTTTAACAAAATATGTGTTTAATTAAAAATTGTATAATGGATTTTGATTAAAATAAATATAATACATAAACTTGATTTCTCACGATTGCTCTTAAATATAAACAGAGACGGTATTCTTAATACTAGATCCGTACGTACAAGAGAAAATTTTCCCATTTCTTACCTAACATTACCTACTGTTATCGATGTGGAAATCAAATTTGTGAACGAGTTTACGAAAACAAAATGTCTTTACGGATACAAATCAGCCGTAGTCAGTGGCGATTCGTCGGTATTGGAATCTAATAAAATTTTATTTAATTAATCACCACCGATGAGAGTTGCTTTGTTACCGAAATGCGCATCAGATCTCCTTAACCTCTCGTTGCTATTAGCGATAATTTCCCTGTCAACAAGATAAGTTTAGATGGTCTGCTTCCAAATTGTACCAGCGAGTAAAGTTGTTATGGTAAACAGTTTTTTGTTTGCCAATGTTCGAATAATTCACGTTTATTCGGTTTATTGAAGTATTTTCAACATTTAACGATAATGAACCTAAAAATACAATAAGTATCTCTCGTTTTCCACAAAATGGTAGTTTAAACCACGTGAGATCTAGTTACCTCTTAGAAAGCTAATACGGAAATCAAAGGTTAGCTAAGTGAAAAACAAAGAAACAAAGCGTTAAATATCCACAGAATAACAATTTTAAGAAGTTTATAAGGTTTTAGTCGATGGAGGATATTTTCTTAGCATGAAAGTATCCAATCATTATATAACATACGGCAAATATTTTGAAAAGTTACTAAAAATTACTTTCACTGAAAAGTATTCAATATATAAGCCTGGTCTTTCATATTAACCTCGGAATTTTACTGTATCGCATCCTCACAAATGATAATTCAATTTTTGTTGAAAGTGCATACAAAGGTAATGAGAATATAAGATATTTTTAATGAGGTTCTCTGATGAGCATCGTGCGCGGGTCTATCCACAATAATTTTAGTGCCATTTATGAATCAAACTGGATTAAAACAAGAACATCGATATTGAAATAATATATGCCATAGCTATGCGGACCAATATAAATAATCAACTAATTTCCTTTCATAAATTGTAGAGTAAATTGAATATTTAAATTCTAAGCGTGACCTGCCATTTCTCAAAATTCGAATGAACGTGCCAATTGAACTTATTTATCGAATAAAATCAGGGCTTAAAAGCATTGCACGTCGGATTATGATCGACAGCCAGCTTCCGATTGAAGCGAATCCATACAACATCGCCTGAAAGATAACAAGGAAACCCCTAATTTCGTCATCGTGTACTCGTCTCCATGGACACACAAAAGTCTCTCGTACTCGAGACCGACTAATGAAAAGCGTTTTAATGAGCTTGCAATATGACTGAACTCGTATGACTCACGTTCGGCAAACGAAGAAACCCTCGAAATTGTCAACTCTCCTAATCCTTCATCACCCCCCTCCCCCCGCGGGGCACCCTTTAAAGCCATTTAAGAATCAATTTCAGTATCCAACCGGCTCAAAACCCTTTCGCTCCGGTGGGACAGAATGCGTTCCTTTCCGCGTACCCGTAGCCAGGGGACGAAATGTCGTGGACCTCCTCCCTATTTCCACCCTCCCCCTCTCTCCCACATGCCCTTCAGCAATGGCTCCCACCACGACCCCCCTCCTTTTGCCGGGATACGCCGGCGAACGCAACCGAGACAAGTTCACGGGTGAAATGGCCGAGCAGCGATGGCTTTGTATTGTTGGTGTATCCGGTCACAAACCCTCCGCCGCTCCTCCACCCTTTCCTCAATTCTCCCTACCTCCTCCCTCCACTCTCCCTGTCCTCTCTCCCCCTTTCTCCTTCCCTCAAGAGGGGAGAGCGTGCCAAGGGCCGTGCGTGGTCCAGTGATGCGTTTCGGAGCGTATTCACCGGGGTTGATTTTCCAATCAGACGATCGAGCTGTTTTCACCCCCTCTGAACCACCGTTACAGGATCGACCACCACCTCACAGGATCTTTGGTTAACTGCGGAGTATTCATTATCCAAGCGTCTTAAGTGCCGACCAAATAATTAACTGCGATTTACGAGTCGGGCAGCCAAGTCAAGGTCCGCCTGAGTTCTTTCATCTTTCGCGAATTCCGAGCCGAGTTTGAACTTTGGTCATTGGAGGTTCTGAATACTATCTTATAGCATACATCTTTGCCAAAGGCGTATTGATTAACTGCTGAATGAAGCTGGCTCAAAATCTTGCTCGTCAAATTTAGGAGAAAATTAGTCACAAGATAAATATCATGAAATGATATATAACTACATTTACTTGGAAATATAACATAATTCTTCAGTAACTTTGATTCATGTCACACTATGGTTTAATAACGATATTTTCAATAACATTGGCCAGAGATCGGAATAATAGATATTTATATCTTCTCAGATCAATAACTGTAACGATTAATCCAAACTAAGAGGTAAAAAAGATTTACATTTTATTAATATTGGGGTATCCTCACCAGCTTTAGTATCTGGTATATTTTAACTGTATAAATTCATTTACTGCAGCTTAAAATATAATTGTTGTCATTAGATTAAAGTTATTTAAAAGATCATCAAAATAATATAAAACATTCGATGAAGACTTTATACACAGATTTATAAGTTGCGTGTTAATGGAAGTATAACATTTAGAACGTGTAAGGAACTAAACAATATCTTAAGAAAATTTAATATACTAGGAGTTCCGCCCCTGGCGCCTCCGGCGCTTAATCCCGTACCGCGCTCCGCGCGGTTACTTCTCTTAATTAAATAATTGCTTCTCTCCTCCTCCCTTTCTCACCCTCTTTCTATCCCTCTCACTCTCTCTCCCTCCCTCCCTCTCCCTCCCTCCCTCTCCTTCCCTCCCTCCTCCCTTATGGGAAACGGAAATGCCTAATTTGTAGCCGAACCCAGGACTTTTTCCGAGATTTTTTTCGTCGCCATCTTACAATATAAGAGTCGATCATTCTTGCTAAATTTAGAGTTTCTATCTCGATTCCTTATCGAGTTATTCGCATTTTTGACACGGTTTCACGAATATCAAATTATAATGTAGTAGAAAGAAGATAATTTGTGTGTGGAAACACATTTATCTATTTTATTAAAGATCCGCCGATTCTATGAGAATTGTCAGAAAGAATCGGCAAAGAAAACTGATAAAATTTTATAAATTGTCCGTAATTTAAAAAAATAAGAAATTGATAAATAAAATATGTTAAGGCGTTTGAATTGTTGAGAGTAGTGTAGAATAAAAGTCAGTCAGAAATCTACATTTTAAAAGTCACATTAGAGTGGAAAGTAATGCTACACAGTAATTGAACGCGAACTATTATGTTTACAATTTTCTTTGTGTCTTCTTATTGACTTAAACAGAACTCAAGGAAATCAGGAGCAATAAACTACAGTCGAGCTCTAATGAACACGATGAATACAAATTGAGAGCACAACTCACTCCCTATATTCAGACTCTCCCACAAAATATGACGGAAGCCAATGACAATGATCCAACTCCGAGAAAGATTCTCTCAGTAACACCAAGTAACATTCAGTAATGAGTTCTGTGGCCTCGATTGCATTGTTTTCATTGATTTGTTTACATTAACAACCCTTTTCGAGCGTCGTAACAAAATCAGCACTCGTACGTGTGCACATATTAATAATATTTTAATGCAGAGTTAATTATTTACCAGTTTAAATGATACTAGCTGAGCCCGCGCAAAATTTTCGAGTTTAATTTTAAATTGATTCATTAAAAAATTAATGTTTGTAAAATATGTTGATGTTAATAATTCATATTTTACTCTAGCAATGAATTTACACAGTATAGGATACTTTGATATTTGACTCCCAATGTAAGGTTTGCGTGTTAGAATCTCACTGAGGAAAAGGCAATGTGCGCATATTTAAAAAAATGTTATCCGTTGGTAATCAGAAATCTGTATTTTATAAGTTATGGTAGAGAGTAAATTGATGCGGCACAGTAATTAAATTGAAATGATTAGTGATCGGAAGATTCTTACGCGACAGGCATAAACTGTAGTGATCTGAAATGAGGAAACAGAAGAATAGAACTGCTAAGACCAGGAGTCAAACTGGGTCTTTCCGAACTAAAACCACTGAATGCATACAATGTATGTGTGGTTATTGCTCAATTAATATATTAAAAACGTTAAGAAGTCTGAGAAGTAAGTAATTATGGTAGTAATAATTGTTCTAAATCTCCATTTTTTATATTTAATTCTATTAATAACAAAAATTTTTGTCACAACATTTTTTGATAACAGTTCTTAATCTTAATTATTTACCTTGAAGTATATTAGACATCTTAATTGTAACACAACATTTTACAATAATAGTAGTTATTCTTAATGATATACATTTATAACAATAAAACTTTAATTAAAGCAAAAATGTAGCGTATAATGATCTTACTAACTTAAGGATTCCATTTTTAAGTCAATATGAACGTTTAATCGATGGTAATTTTATCAGAGGCAATAATTAAGGTCGACTTGGCAACGTCCCGCAAGAGAACAAAAATCGGCAAAATTTCGAAAACAATTGTGTATTTCCGAAAATTTCGACCGCGTAGGGTATAAACATTGCAAGAATAAGATAACTGAGAGTTTTAGCCGTCGAATAAATCAAAAATGGAGAAAATCGGTTATATTTAGGAATTTTAGTGAATAAAGGAAAAAAACCTTGCACTCTGAATAATCGAAAATCCCGTGAAAACTTATGGGAACATATAATTATCTTCTGGAATCGAACCCGGGACTTTAGGAAATTGAGAATAGTTTTCTAGGGACCTCCTGGCATAGAAACAAAACGCAGTTTACTGCAAATCTCTACGGCAAACAGTTTTCGAGATAGAGCGGGGGACGGACGGACAGACGGACGGACATTTCAGAAATCATATATAGGATAATGAAGGATATAATTAGGCGCTTTACTATGAGAAAGTGCCGTGTTTTAGATTAGTTACCGTAATTCCCAAGAGTGCGCCAGCGCTAAATGCTTTCAAAGCGGAAATTATGGCAATGTTAAATCTTATGGGAATTTCACGAATAAAAATTTTCTTTTTGTTGCTCTTTAACTTAAAAACTTCCCGTTTCCGCAATTTTTTTGTAAGTTATTGTGAGTTATCAGTCTGAATTTTTTCAGCACTCTAGATAATACGTAAGTAAGAAATAGTTTGCGTAACGCATATTAGTACGGTTATAATACAGAGAGATTATGATTGCTGCAAGACTATAAAAGATTGCGCCTTCTTAATATGGTCATAAAAGTTTAATTAAAAACATTTTTTATAATTATATGAAATTTTAAATGCATCAAACTTCCATGAAATCTTAAATCTAAGCCAAGGTTTCTTAAACAGGTGTAATATGAGGACCCCTTTTCAAATTATTATGCGGACTCCCAAACTATCTTATCATATAATAGCCAATTTCTGGGTGAATGTTTGTACAGCTTTTGGAGCGGTTTCATTAGTTGAATGGCAAGCCAATCAGGGTTCGGGATATCATATTGAGGAATATGTTTACCTTGAACGCGAGCGGACACATTAAAAAGTAAGTGCACGAAATTTTATTCTTTTCCATTATATTTGCAAAATTATCTATAATCAGTTCCCTTAACGATGAAATCACAGTAGTGAAACATAACATTAAATCTTTTAATGAAATTATCGTCTTAATTTATTAAACAGATGTAACAGCTATGTTATGTTTTGAAATGTGAATATTAATTTATTAGGGGGCACGCCCCCTGCTCGCTGGCGCGCGCCACCCCCCCTCCCCACCCCCCTTTGCTCGCTGTTTCTTCGTTCCTACCATGTACCTATTGGATTTAGATTAGTTTAACGGGAATATGTTTTGAATATGAGTTTAATGAATATATTTTATAAGGGATTTATGTTTGGTTTTTAATAACAAATTAAGAAAATTAGTTGAATAACTCGATAAAAAATAAACTTAGAGGGCTTAAATTCCCGGAGATTAAAAATGGCTGAGGTACAGAGCATTAAAGAGAGAGAGAGACAACCAGAAATAGGATTTTAGTAATACAGATAATAAATATAAAGAACATGAATACTGCGTTCCATTTATTTGCATTACATTCATACCTTCTGTCTTTTCGAGCAAGTTTTAATCTTATTTTCGATCTTTAAGCCTTTATTTAAGTGCATATGCACGGGAATTACTGAGGACAACAATACCTGTAACCATGGAATCTTATTATTGAAATGTTAAGAAATTTACCAAAACTGAGTATAAATTCAAAATACGAGCGAATTCGAATGAAATTAAGTATTCGACGGTAAGAATAAGAATCCTCATTCATGTTGGCGTGTTTTAGCGCAAATTTCATGTCGATTTTTTAAGATATTTAAAGAATAAAAGAATGAAAGCCTTCAAACCAAAAAGGTGATTTTTACGTGTTATCTTATGGGAAACGACATTCATCCTCTGGAATAGAACCCCTGACCTATTTCGAAATTTTGTTTAGCCATAAAATAGAGATTCATTAAAACTGAAATCCTGAGAAATTTCAGGCTTCTAACTTCATTTCTAATCGAGTTATTCACGAAATTAGAGCGTTACGCATCATGATGACCGTTACGATTTTATAATATAGAGAGATAACGTTGCGACGAATCATTCATTGTTGAGAAATCAAAAACCGTATGTTTACCTTCGTTACGTAAACTGTTTAATTAATGTAAGCGGATACATATAAGTTTTAAACAGTTATGTGGTAAGTGTACGAAATTTAAGTTTTTTCCATTAGATTAGAAGAATTACATAAGGTACGGTCAATTCTCTTTATGTTTGCGTTTTTTGGCATTGGTAAGATGAACTCAAA
The DNA here is from genome assembly GCA_036926305.1 of Uropetala carovei. Classification (NCBI taxonomy): domain Eukaryota; kingdom Metazoa; phylum Arthropoda; class Insecta; order Odonata; family Petaluridae; genus Uropetala; species Uropetala carovei. The sequence goes on along the minus strand of JAXCHB010000104.1, from coordinate 6,233,291 downwards.
ACAGAATTAGAAAAAATCTCACTTCTTTCGTAAATAAATAAATTAAAAAAAGGTTTTTTAAAAATAACTTTTATATTACGCGCTAAAAGGAAAAAATAAATTGATCGTGAGTTCGGCTGGTAAGGAGGAACAAAATTTGCAACAATTTCAGTGGAGTAAATTCCTTCTTGCTCAACAATGTTGATTTACTAAACTATATTTAGAATATTTGTAAAAGTTATATGGCGCAAGAGAATAAAACCTGTAAGGCGCCGTATAACTTTTATAAAAGTTCTAAATAAAGTTTAGTAAATGAACATTTTTGAGCAAGAAAGAATTTATTCCACTGAAATTGTTGCAAATTTTGTCCTCCTTACCAACCGAACTCACGATCAATAAATTTATTTTTTCCTTTTAGCGCGTAATATAAAAGTTATTTTTTAAAAAACCTTTTTTTAATTAATTAATTTTTCTTTTTAGTCTCAAGCAATGAAATTTCACTAAAAATGTTAACATTCACCATGCAAGTCCTCAACGCCAGTATGACTTAGCATAATTAAAGTGTCGGTATACTTAATTATACTTATCCCGTACTGGTTCTCAGTTATTTATTATATTACAAAAAGTGTCAAACTACGAAATAGTTTACTTTGTAGAAATATACGATTTAATAAACGAATATTTCCTCAATGTTTTCATAGTTCATCTACGCTGTGTGTACCTCGCCATCTATCGCCCATCTGAGGAAGCTCAGATTTTTAGGATACTCGCTAGATGTCAGACAAAAAGGAAAAGGAAAAGTAAAAATTACAAGTAATTGTCATTTTAATAGGATATATTACTGATTCTGAGTTATTAAAATAACAAATAATTAATCCCTAACTCATTAGTTGCGTCGAAAGCGTCATCGGATGTATTTGCACTGTTTCCGTGGGCTGCTACCAATCATACTACGGTGATACACGCCTTCATGAAGGTGGTACAAACCGCTATATATACATATACGAGTGAGAAAAAATTACGACTATTTCTAATGCATTTGAACATTTTTTTTTGCATGTTCAAGAAGTCAATTTTAAATTTAGATTTAATTCTAAATAGAAACGTATCGGAACATTATTTGTGTAGAAATTGTGATGTTTGTATAATAAAGACTAAAGTAAAGGTGCTCTGAATAGAAACCAACATGGTTTCCGGAGAGGCAGGTCATGCGAGAGACAGTTAGCTCTACTCACACATGATATTGTGAAAGTAGCGGACAAAGGAATAGGAGTAGATGCAGTATTTTTAGACTTTAGGAAATACTTCGACACCGTTTCCCATGCGAAAACAGTGCAAAAATTAAAGGCTCATTCAATGAATGTTTGTTTATAATAATGTACGATATATTCTTATACGATCCGTTATTTAACCGATGTTTATAGTATGTCCTTTTAAAAGAGGGTATATTGTAGTATAATACTTATTCAAAAGTAGTTACGCATAATGTGACTCGCAAGTTATCGTACCGAAATCGCTATCAAATCTGAACTCCAAGCATACAGCCTCCCTTTGAACGAAGTTCTCGGGTTATGAATAATGAAAAAGCAGAAACGCTTCCTCAACTCGAACATCTATTTTTATATTCTTTCGCGGTTTATTTTTTATTTTCTCCGGAGATACTTATAAATCATCGATAACAGTTGACACTAGAGGCGAGCGAAATAAGAGAAATCTCTCCAGTGCGAAGTTTCAACGTCTATGTGCCGAGAGAGAGAGTGTGTATGTGTGTGCGCGCGTATAATACCAACGTCTTCGGGGCTTAATGGCACGACAAGAAATCCGATTACTTTCGCTTCAATACCCCCGCGGACCACACTTGAGTGGGAAATCCTGTAAGAACGAGGAGAGATAAAAATATACGAGGGGAATAAGGCAACGGAGAGGGAAAAAGAGAGAGAGAGAGGGGGGAGGGGAGGGGGAGAAGAGAGAGAGAGAAATAGGCCCGGTGGAAGCACAGGATAAAAAATGGAAACTTGAGCGTATCAAGGCCTTTCTCGAGGCTGAAAGAAGAGAGGATAGAGAGAGAGAGAGACAAAGAGAGAACGAATGTAAGATGGAGAAAAGGGAGAATTTAGAATAAAATGAGAAAATAAAAAAGAGAGGAGAGAGGGAGAGATAAGACATTCGCCTTAAAAAAAACGACGAGTGTTTCGCGAGCTTTCGGCCGACTGAATAAAAGAAAAGAAATTAAATTGCTGGGAAGAGGACACCGAGAGAGAGAGATAGGGGGAAAAAATAAATCTTTTAGTTTAAAAAAATCATCTTCTGCGCTAGATGAATCAAAAATCCTTCTCTCGGCCGCTAGAATTCCAGGAGGAGGCTATACGTACGAGAGTACATAGGAAGTGGAAGCGTTTAGGATCCGCCCTCAGATATATATATATATATATATATATATATATATATATATATATACATATATATATACATACATACACATACATATATATATATACGTACATACACATACATACATATATATACATACATACATACATACATATATATATATATATATATATATACATATATAACACTTGATATTATGCATTTTCTCCCACTCTCAATTCTCTCTTTAACTGGAGAGAAAGAGATAAAACGAGACAGAGAAGGAAAAGTAGGATTATGGAAAGGATAACAATGGGACGAGCTTTTTTTTTTACATATAACATTGCACTCGGCGTGAATTCGGTTTCCCTTCCTCTTTTGTCCCGTTTGCCATACTAATCTTACCTTTGGTAGCTTTGTGAAGTTCAGGGACAAAAACGTCGTTTAGCTGCAGTTTTTTTCGAAGTGAGTGGTAGTTTTTACGGGGAGGGGTACTCTTCTGATTTAAATCCATGTTATCGGTGCGGTGGTAAAAAATGAAATCGATGAGGTGTTATTTTTCGATTGCGCGATTATGATTTTTTTATTAGTCTGTTTCATTTGTACAAACTTCGACAAAGGATTATATCAATTAATTTTAATTATTGTTTTTCAGTCAATGAATCAACAACATTGTGAAATATTCACATTTTGAAAATGTCAAATAGTGTTTAAATGGAAGAGATTATAAGATATAGCGGATATAATGCAGCTACTGTAACGATAACCAAAATTTAGTTTAGGAGATGTTTAGCGACACTTTTAAAAAAAAACAAAGCCACTGAAAAAGGTGCATTCGCAAGGGAGGGGGTCTAGTCAGATTCTTTGATTATAAAAGGTAATAATCATAAGAACATAATATTATGTCATAATTTTTTTATCACAAGCCGCCCATATTTCCGTGATAAATTACAGGAAATATAGTCATTTTATCTCAAGTAATTCTTGAAAGTCATGAGATTCAAGGTTTTTGCTTCCAAACTTGAATTTTCAATTACTATAACAGAGTTTGGTATGTTTTAAATCCATATTCAAAATTTTACCTAAAAATAGGTTTCATTCTGAGTTCAGTAGAAACAACGGTGTCATACATATACAGTTCTGCATAAGACGGATATTGATTATGATATTCAAATGAAGCTGCATTCAGAGATGTGTCAAGTTGAATTGTTTCAGATGTACGATGATACACTTCATTTTGAAACAGTATGGTCCATTTCCTGAAATGTGTTCAATTTTTCCCCCCATGGATGCGAAGGCACTGGCGTTGTTGTACTGAAGAATGAATTCACGAAAATTTTTACTTTGCGCGTCAGTTCCTATGAATAGCCTTTTCAATTCAACAGGAAATGTTTCGTCTTCAGAAGGTAGAGAAATGTTTCCTTCACGGCAGCAACTGTACACCAATTCACCTTTGAAGTGACAAGCTTTACAGTGTGGGCATTCTGTATTTAATGAGCCAAGGCAATGAACAATAGGGCGAATATAATTTGGAGATCCTTTTACAGCAGATTTATTGTAAGAATTTCTAACAAGTGCTCGGCGGTAATTTTCTCTTCTTACTCGGTTAATTTCCCCTCGATTTTCACAATAATTCTCCCTTCTCACGTGGTTGATTTCCCCTCGATTTTCGGAATAATTTTCTCTTCTTACCTGGTTTATTTTCTCTTGATTTTCAGCATAACGAAGTCTTTTCTTTTCACGAAGTTTCTCATTTTCTTCCCTGTATGCTTTCATATAGCTACACCTTTCTTTTCCTTCTGCATTTATCATCCATTTTATTTGGGCTATCAATAGCCTGTAAGTATATAAAAATATCTGACCTTGTTCAATTCTCTTAAACTTCTTCCTTCCTAAATACAACAATTAATATAAACCTGTATAAACCTAAACAAATCAAAAATGGTCCCAAACTGTTGTACCAATCCGCTCATTCTCACAGTGCATGTATTAATCCGCGCAGTTAGTCCGTAATATTTTGCCTATTTTAGTTACTTTTTAGGATTTTCCCGAGAATTTCGCCAGCAGAATTGAAATTTACATTCAAAAACAAACATTTTACGCTCAAAAATGTCCATTACCAACCATCCAAAAAAGTTCGCCGACGACGACGATTACGGTAATATAATGTAAGATTTTTAATATTTAAAATTTCAGTATATGGGGTAAGTTCGTGAACAGGAAATATGTTATCATTTTATAAATTAATAAAATATTTTGAACGAATGCCTATCTAAAAAGTCTTTTATTAAGTACAGAAGTAGTTAAGAAAAAAAACTTTTCATTTTAGCGCATAGAAAAAGTTAAAATGTCTTCATGGATGTATCAAAGTATATGATTTATCCCAAACGTGTGCTGTTTGTTTCGGAATGTGTTAAGTTTAAACAGTAAACATCAATAATTCACTTAATTCAGATGCAGTTTAGCCTAGATTAACTCTTTTGTTCAGCATTTATACAAGCTCGCTGTTGCCATTATCAATATACTGTGGCGGATTCAAGTAAGTCAGTCAATTAATTACTTTAGGTATTGTCGAATGAATAAATAAATCGCACGCCATTATCGAGAATTACATTGTCGTTTATAAATTCAATTGAGCGTAGGTGAACTCGGTGCATTTGGAAATGCTAGTTTTAGCAATGAGGCTGGGCATCCTCGAATACGGTTAGCATTCATAGCTTTCCACTCGCTCCGATTATCTCATTGTCAATCGAAGTAATTGAATTAAAATAACTAGTTGAAAAGTCATTTTCACGAATGATTGAACGTAAGCGACTAACAAATAACTCATGAGAAAAAATTATCTTTCGAATATTATATTAAATGAAAAGTTACAGTGAATTAGGTATAGAAATTATCGGAAATATTTCCCTGGCCCCTCTTATCTTCAATTCCCAAAATTCGTCCTTACGATTAGTTATGAGGTAAAATGGCTGTCGAAGCATTTTATATACGTTGGAACACGAGGAAAAGAGGATCCTTAGAACTAACGACCTCAGCGAAATCTCAGCCGCAAAAATTTCCTCTCCTAAATATTGTTTATATGATTAGTTTTGTCGAATTCGGCATCGAAGTTGTGGAAAAGTAAAATTTGATAATTATTTTGTGGAATGCTGGGAACTTTATTGAATTGAGGAAATCGGTTGGATGAGAAATCTTATTTCACAACTTCGTTTTGCTGTATTACGGGATATGGCTTCTGAAAGTTTCTTGATGATACGTATTTCATAGTCAGAAGTGGGGTTTATTTAATATTTTTAATGATTTTTAGCATCGACATAACACATAAATTTACTAATTTAAATTAATGTGACACTGATGTTCGTATATTTCCAAAATTATGGACGTATTTAGTGGGCGAATGGATGCGAGAAAGTGCTTATTCACAATAAAAATTATTTTCTCAAATTTAATCATCTAAAGATAATTTTATTTATTATAAGGAAAATTCGTGCACTTTATAAAGAAGTAAAAATATTGAAAGAATTAGCTCGGAGTTTCGGGTAACGGTGGTCTAAAAACTGTGCTTGTTTTGAAAAAGTTTTCGAAGCATCGCAAGTTGGAGAGATCAGGGTTTAAAACTAAATCAGACAAATAGAATATCGTCCTCATTTTTGTGAAAAATAAAGTATTGGCCACTTGGTTCTAAGTTTATAATACATTAAATGAGAAAAATTAAAGTAGTTGGCCACATCAAAATATTTCATAAGAAAATAAATTCTATTTAGCCTATAAACAATACTAATGTCGATTCGGATTTCGACTCATAATATACTACGTATGGAGTCTATAAATTGTCTAAATATATATTTTCCATTGGATCCAGCTCAGTATTTAACTCAGACACATATTTCATGCGACGGTTTAGCGATGTCGTTTAACAAAAAGTGCCTTTCTCGTGGCGTCGAGTGTATTGAATTTCAATAAACTATTCATCCGATTGTAAACTTTGCGAAATAGATTAAAATTTGCTGATGGTGTTGAACCATTGAGTAGCAAAAATTCGGTTGGAGTGCTTAAATATTCATTAATATCGCTACATATCCAGTGCCGGCCCAAGCCTTTTTACGAGTGTGGGCAATAATTTATTTGACCATCCCTAATAAAGGAATTCTTTACCAACCGCGGTTTCTAGTATCCACGGTTAGCGAAATATACGTAATATGTATGAGTGTATATCGTCTTACCAACACCATACAAAGTTTTTAGAATACGCTATTTCAGGGGAACATTCTTTATTTTTCAATGCAAAATTTATTTAATCCGACTAATTTTCATATCTTTTTGACGAAAAACATATATAATCACCATAAATGTTGTGATAATTACTTTTATTTTCTTATTCATTACAAGCACGCGCATACACAATATATTATGTTAGTATTTTACCAAATCTTCCCGATAGAGTTGTTTCCCAGGAAGGAAACTCGCGGTTAGCGAAGTACATACACTACTGTTGAATTTCCTATCCATAACTACACGAGAATAGGAGTCCATGAACAAACGATTTTCTCTAATTTGGTACGTCCCAAAAGGAATGAATGAATTTGTACGGGTAGGCGAATTTCAGATGATAATGAATTAAAACAAAAAATCTGGAGGATTAAAATGCAGATAAGAGAATATTAAGTGTATTTAATTTTTAAAAAGGACACATAAAAGTACAGATAAATAAAAATAAATCTCCATTAAAAAAAGTTTAATATATATTTGAATTAAACACAGTTGTATCATAATACAATGCAATAAATTGCTTTTCAGTATAATTAATTGGATCTTATGATGTCTCACACACGAACTGTTTTTTCTTGGGGAAAATCTGCTGTTAAATTAAGATTTTCTGCCAATTTCCCAGCAGATTTTTTCACCTTTAGAAAATTTTCCTCTGACCGATAAGACTCTAAAAAAGATTTTGTTTGACTTAATGACTTTAATACTACAACGACACCAACTGATATATATCCCTTGCAGTAGCTTACTGGAAATATTGATTTCGTACAAAATCTCGTACCAAATTACAATGCTGCAAATAAATTTAAAACTACGTATTTTCCTAGCGATACCTTTTGCCTCAACCCTGGTTTTAGTTCCATGCTGTCCCAATAGTGTACTGTCATCAGCAATAGAGGTTAGGGCATCGTGAATGCTCACAATTTGAAGAAATCGACATGGGGTAAGGGTAATCTGAACCTGGGGGCGGTACTTCTTCCGTTTGATGCCATTGACCTTTACGAGAGAACCGAAAGATAAGTCTATCGTTTACAAGAGACTGATGGAAACATTTCGGGCAACGGAATTTCCGCACCTTTCCATATTCGCAAATAAGTCGCCGGATGGTCGCTCCTCCGACCGGCCGCTTGTGGCTTTGGCCCACATTTCCCACGCCTTGGACCGGCACTGTACCTACACATCACAGTTATCACCTTTTACATTCTTTTAACTTTCAATACGGAAACCATTGCTAATATATACGAGGTATTAACCACTAGCTGAAACTCTCGGTTTCGCTCGGGAAAGTTTTCTTTTAAGTAGCAAACGATTTTTATTGTTTTATACTTTAAAAGTATTGATAAACTATATTTAGGCATGAATCCATTTATCTTGGCGTTAGCTATTCTTCCTCTATGGAGCGCCATGGCGTGGATTTTCCTTGCATGAATCTTTAAGTGGCTACCTCCCTTTGAAGACGACAGCAATTAAGAAATTTAGCTTTGTTGCCACCTGAAAAATGGTCATCTAAACCGATAAATTTTGCGCTTAAAGGAAAATTTCGAGCGATTTAGCATGTAATACGACAAAACATGAACAGAATTAAAATACTCAGTCTTTCATGTGTAAAATAATCCATTTCCCGTGATCGAAAGTTAATATTTAGGTATACTTATATTCACATCAGTGAAGGGCTGCATGGCATTTTGGGGGTTCTCCACACCATTTCCCATGAATTCTTATGGAAGTAGTATTTTGTTTACCCCATTGGGTATAAGAGACCCCACGGTCTGCAAACCTAGACCAAGTTCTTCCTTTGGTCCATAGGATGGCCCATGAAACTTTTGAATTCGATAGCTTCAACGGTGTAAGAACGTATAAAGAACATACATACACTCTAATATATTTATAAGAAGATTGGAAAAATATTTAATTTTCTCAAAATATTTCGGAGCTTTTGGCTTCAACAGCTAAGTGGCGAAATATGCTTTAAAACATAGCATCGCGCAAATAATTATATTCCAGCAAAAACGAGTTGGATCCCTGAAATAAGTGCCAAAGTAAGGGTATAATCATATGATCCGGGAGGATGTCATGTATCACTGTTTAAATACAAATTGAACTGAACTAGAAGGTCTTTCAAATGCGGACATCTATTTCAAAATCCATTATGTCTGACCTAGCATGTGTATTTAAATAAGACCTTATCTTGTAAATAATAAAAATAAATTGAGTGAAGATATAGTTTAATTGTGTGTTTACAATGTAAGGCAATATGATATCAATTAATAAATAACTTGACTTAGAGTCAGTGTTATATTTCATCACAATGACGAATAAAATAGCGTTTAGAGTATTTCGTTCATTCTCGAATTTCAATTCTCCGAGGTAAATTTACAGAAACATTGGATATTTCTCAGAATTTATCAAATTCGAAACGAACTCTTTGATAAAAATCAAAAGAATTAATTTTTCGCATTAAAAACCCGTGTATTCAAAGAGGAAACTGCAATCTCTCAGCACGTGCGTTACCCGCCAATATTGGTGACGTTTAATACATATTGCTTTTTATAACGCACATATTATGCTTTCTATAGTGTATTTGAAATTCTTGGAATTGGGAGGTGAAATTTGAGCTACGATAAATAAGTTTTTTGACAATGATGATGGGATGCATTCAACATGAAAGCAAACTTTTTCATTTGCCGCTGTTTATGTTTTCGGATAATTGTAACTCGATCTGGGATAATAACTGTGTAAGTCGAAACGGAATGTAAAGCGTTTCAAGGCCAACGTAAAAGCTTTTCATGTATCAAGTAGTAGCTTTCACAGTTGTAAAATATGTGACATACTTTTTAAGTTACAACTTTTGACTCTTCCAGCAGTAAAATGTGAACTGGGACGAAACAAATTAATGACCTCTAAAGAAAAAAAATCACAACTACCTATGTTGTTTTCTTTTAATTATTTACTCCAGTACCATAAGTTTCAATGACAATTCATCAGCTAGCGAAAAATTTGACCTACTTATTCTCGTGCTTCCGCAGGTCTCATTACATAAACAATTGCGGCGGATTTTTAACTCAGTGACGCGTATTAAGAAAATTCCTCCTCGAGTACGTTCCAGTGGTTCGCTGTGGGTTTTTACGAAGGAAAGTTTCAGATGTCCGAGAGCGAATGTAACACAATAGGGTAACGTATCCTAAAAGCTCAGGATTATGCGTTCAAAAAAAAAAACCTATAATGTATTCGCCGAACTTTTTATCCGCGAATTAATCCACGAAAATAAAACGGACTACTACAAGCGAATGACGAAGTTATTTGACTCGCAAATTTCAAATTAAGACCTATTTATTACGGCCGACTGTTTTAGAATTATCCCGGAGAGCAGCGAGCGGAGAAAATTTTCGAGCGGTCGCATCATTTTGCACTTCACCCCAGTAAGTCTGTGAGCGGAGAGAAGGAGAGAGAGAGAGAGATAACGAAAGGGAGAGAGGGAGAGAGAGAGCAAAAGAGAGACGGTTGGCGGATAAAATGAGAGAGGAAGTAAAAGGGTAGTCAACCGAAGAGTACCCAACAACAGGGGGCACTGGCAGCAATGGTAAAGCAGGAGTAGGAGGAATTGTCTCTCTCCTATTTGTTAGGGGGGAGAGAGAGAGAGAGATAAAGGAAGGGAGAGGGTTGGTAAGGGAGGAAAAGAGAGAGCAAGGGAAGTGGAAGGAGGAAAGACTGGGAGGATACACAGAGAGAGAGAGAGAGATAGCGGGAGGAGGTGGGGAGAGAATAGGGAGAGGGGGGAGGGAAGAGGGGAGGATATAGAGGGGGAGGGGGAGAGAAGAGGGGAGGGTATAGATGGGGAGGGGGGAGGAGGTAGAAGTGAAGAAGAGGAAGGGTCGCGGAAAACGGAGATTCTCGTGCTTCTTTTGTTGCCGACCTGTTTTTGTTTTTGCCCAGTCAGCGCCGGAGTAATTACGCGATTCCGCTCCATTAACATGCAAATGAGAGCATTGCCGTCCCTAATTATCTTTCGGTACAAAAGGCGGCTGCTCGCTGCTGCTCAGGTTAGGCGAGGCAGATGTTTGTAGGCGATGCAAATAATAAATTCGTACACTAGATTCTTCTCCGGCCTCCCACCCTCCTCCAACAAAAAACCACTACCTTTAACCTAAACCCCCTGGTTCTCCGATACGGCGCGCCGAGGGAAAGAGAGAGACACACATAAACATTCTCATTTGTTTATTTATTTCCATTTTGGTCGCAGGTAACCATGAGTAACGATCATTGTCTCATAAATCCGCGTTTCTTTCGTTTGTTTATTAAAATACGCTCGCCTTCGTCATTACGTGTTTACCTAAAAAAAAACTTTTCGTTGATATTCGCCACCTATAATTTTCGAGCTTCCCGATTCATTCTAAGTGGGAAAAAGAAAGCTCCTCTTTTCTCTCCTCACTCGAAACCGTATTTTGGACTAAAACAAAACTGTGGAAACGAGACGAGCGCATTAATCCGCGCGTGTGCATCCCATACGTGTTTTTTGGTGTGTTAAATCACCGAAATTATTGGATCCTCTCTCTTCTGAATGCGCGGTGTGTTCCTTTTTGCATCCCCCTCCTCTCCTCCTCAACTCCCCTCGTAAAACCTTCCCTCTTCCCCCCCTCGCCTTTCGAACACAAAACAAATGGCATTCGCTTTAGGCTATGAGCTCCACTTGTCTCGGAGTTATCTTCGAATCGATGCGTTGCCAAATACATGCGTTTAAAGTCTCAACATTTTAGAGCTAACGTTAAGTTATCGACAAGTTTATTTAATTTGTCTCCCATTAAATAAAACATCTACACAAAAGTAATGGCGTAAGTATGTTATGTCTGAAGTAAAGTTTTCATTTTGGTTGCATCGAAACATATGCAGAACGTTCAAGAGTTAAAAATCAAAACAACTTGTAATTTCAAATTATAACTGATCTTAAGTAAGGAGCGACTATTGTCAATAATACTGCTTATGAGGACATTTTGTAAAAATAGATATCCATAAAGTAAAATAGACCCCAAGCATATACTTATTCATATTTCGAAAGCAGCATATAGTGTAAATTATCTCCTAAGATTAAGTTTTATTTATTGGTGGTTGTGTTTTTAGGACGAAATGCTAGGATAAAGTGGGTGCCAATTATTATTTTTCAGGAGTTCAAATGAATATTGCACTTTGCAAAAAAACCCAATTCCGTCTCATGTAAACTGTAAAATTATCCATTATTGATATTAGCATAATCGAGTCATAAAAATTAACCTAACGTTGTGTGCTTGAGTATAACGAGTGTTTAGCGAAAATTTTCAATACCAGGTCTCATTAGCTGTGAGAAAAACTGGATACTCACGTTAGTATAAATATTCGTACTTAAAAAAGGACTAATTTCGGAGGGATTTAAGATTCTGATTAAGTATTAAGAAATTCAATTTTTTGCAGATTTGCCCTAAAAAAATAAAAATTTCAACTTCATCACAAGAAATGGCGGATTACATTTTTAATAAGAATCAAATTTCAATCTCTTAGCACCAAAAATGTAGTATTCGGGTATTATAGGATACGTTTTTACGCGACTACCTTTATTACATTATAAATATATAAGTATCATATGTATATCCAAATTACTTCTACAAAGGCCAGATCCAGAGGGGAAGGGAAGAGTTTCGGAAGAGAAAAGATTAATAAAATAATTAAAATAACATCGAAGAAACGTTACTTCGAATTTGTTGTCCAAATTTCATCTATTACCTTTTTTAGATACTAAAATATTTACGCTTTTGAAGATATTTTGAAAGAGCTTATTTTTCCAATTTTCGACGAAGACCGCATCCGCCCGTGTGCTCTAGAGAATTGTTTCGTAATTTTGAGACTTTTTTTACTATACTATCTTCCTCAGAACACTAGTATACGCAACTAGTAGAGAAAGAACACATTCCTCCATTTCTCGAGTTTTAGAACGTAACGATTTTCTTCTCGGAGAAAATTTAAATAGAAATAAGATTGAAGTAGCTGTTTGAAGGAGCAGGAGTTACTATGGAGTGAGAAATTTAAATTTCTTCGCGATCTGTATCCTAGTGCTCTCTTTCTCAAAGAGAGAGAGAGAGAGAGAGAAGAAGGAAGACTGGGAGATAAAAGATAAAGATCGTCTCCACCGAACCTTTTCCCCATTCCACTCGCTTCCTGACTTAGTGCATTTCTCTCTTTAAGCAAAATAGGGTTGGCGAGAGGGATTATACGGATCGATAAATTAAAATCCAATCAAATAAATCGAGCCGAGGGCATTCAGAGTGGAAATCAAGCGCCCGTAGCGCCTTTTTACCCAACCAGTGCCCTGGAGCAGGAGTGCATTAGCATATTTCGTTGGCAGCCTTGCGTCTTTGTCAGTTTTCTCATGCAATGGCAAGAATTTCAGGCCATGCTCGATATACTCTTTTCTCCTCCTTTAACAACCCCGTTTCTTGTTTATTTTTTGCAATTAATCTCGCCTGCGCCATCTTTTATCCTTCCCGGAACCATCTACTACTTACCATCTCTTAAATCTCCCTCTTGCTCTTTTTACATTCGCCATATCAACTTTCAATGCACCGTTCTTTGTTAAACACACGGTCATTGGAGTTTATTTAAGCCGATTGCCAATCCAGTAAATTACTTTTCCTAACGTAACGCAAATCTCTTTAAAACAGAGTTCCAAGATGGGAACTCTGCCGTAATCATTTTTTAAAACTTCAATGTTGCTCACAATTCCTTCGGAAATTAAAAAATGTTTCTCGGGGGAACTTTTTTTTTTACTGTACAAACACGTAGCGCGTGGAATATTATACGTCGTGCTCTCTCTCTCTCTCTGTCTCTCCGTTGATTATCACATTTCTTTCCTTCCTTCAGCGCCGGAACCATTATGAATTCCTTTTCCTCCGTCGAATACTCATCTCTGTGTAACCTCTCTCTCTCCGCCTCCCATCAACCCCAGAGAGAGCATACCTTGGTTAACCCTTCTTTCCCCTGCCAAACGCAATTCACCACAACAGCTTTTCCCTCCTCTTCTTTACGTCCAATGCCATGCCTCCAACCCTTTCACTTTCTTCCCCCACTCTCTCTATGTCCTCTCTCTCTCGTATTTTACCCACTCCGCCTCGCGTCTCTACCACCCTCGGGGAGGGAATAAAAAACAGCAGCGGTTTGCGCCTACGAAGAACTTAAGGGAGAAGGGAGATAACGGACGGAATGATTTTTTTAAAGCGCATTTAACCCGGTTCCCGACCCTCTCCCTTTCTCCCTTCCCCTGTGTCGATGCTGAAAAACCTTCTGCTGAGCAACCACCACGCTCTTCCTCTCTCTCTCTCCCTCCCTTCACCTCCAATGGCAATTCGCTGCCAACCCTTCGTTGAGTTTTTTTCTCCCGCCAACAGTTTCGATCGATTTTACTTTTGCGAAAAACCCAAAAACCCAAAACAAAAACCAAACCCCCCTCCTTCCTTCTTTCTTTCTTTCTCTTTCTCTATCTCTCTCTCTCTCTCGCTTCGAATTTATTCTCGCCTGGATAAAAACGCTCTCATCTGTATCCCCTATCTCTTTCTCGAATCGCTCAATCTTTACTTATCTTCACGCGTTCTATCAATTTTTTCGTTTCTTATTCTATTTTTATCTCTTTTTTTGTCCCTTTTTCCTTCGCCCATTTCACGTCGTCTCCCCCTTTTTCCTTTCATTTATCTAATTTTCCATCCACCTTCACTTTCTATTTCCGTTTTACTATTTAGACGCGTTTTTTTTACAACGTAAGCGCCTATTAGCTTCGGTCTATTCGTCCCCGTTCGTACTTCTCGGCTTCTAACGAACGGATTATCATGAAATTTTGTGTTAAGGCCACGTACACTTTACTTTTAATTTCTCAATTCACTTATACCGCTCTCTCTCTCTTTTTAACCGTATCTGTATTTTTCTATTTCTCTTCGCATTTCGCCATTCATTTAACCACTGCTCCTTCTCTACTTCTTCATCAATTTTTCATTTAATTTCTCACTCGTTTCTTCTGCTTTTCTCTCTCTCTCTCTATTCATTACTCCAATTATTCATCCCTTTATTATCCTTTGTATTTTTTCCGACATTCATTATTTTCAACTTATTTGTGTTTCTCTACCCCTCCCCCTCATTCACTCCGACTCCCTCGCTTCTCCCAACTTCCCGTTCTCTCTCTCTCTCTCTATCGTTCTTCCATTGTTTGTCTCATTCCACCTCTCTCACTAACCAACATACATAATGCCAGCGAAAAATCACTGCAACAATCCATTGGGCTTCGGCAACATCAATTAGTCCCTGCGAAGAATCGGTTTGGAATGCAGGGAGAGTTGAAAGAGATGGGGGGGAGGGGGAGGGGGAGAGAGAGAGAGAGAGAGAAAGAAGGGCAGAAGTAGGATAAGGGTGGAAAGGTTTGGCGGGAATGAAAGAGGAGAGAGGTTGCTGCCGTCCGTGGTTTTTTCCCTGATACAGGTTATACGACCACACGGGCATGCATGAAAAGTTCCAAACAAAAAAAAATATAGGGAATATTGATCGCGGCTGTGAAATTCCCTTATACCCTTTAATGTGGGCTGTAATAAAATGTGGATATATTTATATCTCTTTAAATTATGGCGATCTATTTTCGGGGCGAGTTTTATGAAGTGGATTAACTAGCCCGTCGATTCCCACTTGAGTTTCTTTTGTTTTCGCGAGTAAATATCCTCCTCACGAAAGATCATAAATGTGCATGTCGTCCGAGGTTGGAACTGGGATGGGCAAACTTTCCTACGTAGCGGGCTGCATCGGCGGTTGCAAACCTTCAGGCGAACCGCATTGAAAGCTGCCAATGTTTCGGACGGCCGGATCAGAGTTTAAATCGGAAGCTACCTTGAGATTATATGATACTGTATAAGTGAAAAATAAGTCTGAATACGGATTTTAGGTATAAAATTTCAAAACGAAAGGTTAAATTGCGACGATTTTACGGAAATATACGAATGTGCGTGCTAAAATGCCTGCTCCTTGAAATTATTCACCGCTTATTTAATTGGTCAAATCGCGCTGGAAGTGATTAAGAGGGTTGAAAAACTTGGGAAACTTTAATCTGTGATGTGATCATGTGCTTTCAACGAATTTAAGTGAGTGCCTTAAAAATACATTAATCAGTTAAGAATATAACGCCAGCTGAATCTCTGACGTTTATCCTTTATATCAATATAAAATGGACATATAATACTCTTGGATTTCAACAATTTTTCATCGAATTTAATTATCATAAAATTACACAACATGAAATGATTTTATCCCTTTTCCAAAAATTTCTTCTTGTAAATTAAATATTAATAATCTGTGTGTTTCATTCAAACACATTATTTGACTTTCTCTGAATAACTGCATAACCATTATGCATAACGTGACAAAACTACATCAGATTACGTTTCTCAGGCATAATATTTCTTCTTTTAAATGAAATATTAATAATCTGTGTTTCATTCAAACATTATTTGACTTTCTCTAAACTGCATAACGTGTCTAAACTACACCAGATTATGTTTCTCAGGCATAACACTTAATCCCATGGATGAATAGTCTATGTGGAACTTCTTAATGGAATGCTTACGTCAATACTTAAGCAGATGCTTCCACTTCTTCAGAATTTATTCTTAATGGTAAATTTCTTTTAAAACGTATCTTTATGCCAAAATATGAAATTCCAGTCAACAAAATCTATTTCGGTGACTGTATTTAGGCCTATTATCTTGACATGGTATCTGATAATATGCAATGGTTCTGATCTGTTGACGGATAATTAAAAATACGAGAATCTAATAGAGGAATAAATAGCAAAATTTTATATACAGATTATACGGCCAAATAAATAACCGTTTGGCTATTTTATGTTATATATATTCCCGGCGAAAAAAACTTTCAATTTCCATTAAATCCAAGTGTGATTACGGTTTTGTTTATACTGGTAATATTATATTCTTCTTGAACTACGTATTTTACGGTACTCTTCAGGAATCATCTTTTGCTTAAAACCAGTAAAATATTATTCTCCACGGACTTAAAATGAGTATTCGCCATATTACTTTACTGTGGTATACATAAAGTGCGGCTTATAGTACCAAAATACCTTATCAAGCGTACTCCACTATTTGATCGGTTAGCATTCATATTTTCTCTACCGAGGGAACTTGTATTGCTGAGGCTTCTAAATTTGCTTTGCAGTTTTTAGGCGCGTTTCGCTTCCAGCGTGAGCGCCTATTATCGTTGGTCTGTCTGTCCGTCCGTCCGTCCGCATGTTCGTTCTCGGCTTCTACAGAATGGATTTTCATGAAATTTGATATTAAAGACTTACAATCAAAGATAATAAGAAAATCGAAAAAATGAATCACGTAAGATAATCAGGAATACCACTTTACTAGTGACAAAAATTAAATTTTCGTCATATCTCGTAAATTATTGCTCACATCAAAATATTTTTCAAATAAAACTTTTAGAACTGGTAAAGAAGAGTATTTCTTTTCCTATACATTTTTATCGTAGGAGTATCCGTTATCGAGAAAATCAAATAAAAATGTCTTAATTCGAGTTGAACAGAAAATTTCTTGCATAGTTACTTCTTCATTGTTGCTAACATAAACCATCTCACAAACAAATGTTTAATTTCCTTACGTGTGCATTCAACATTTTTAAATAGGAAGAAAATGGATTATTTATGATGAAGAAAAAACTTTAAAACGCTATTTCCCTTACGTACAGGTATAGCATTTCCTTCTAATACTCCACTGCATTTGTGATACACTGTACACTTTCCTAACTTGTTATAATTCCTCAAAGATCCATTTCCCAGCATTTTCATCCAGAGGACTTCATCATTATTTCTTCTACGTAGTTCTGAATTTCGAGGTAATATTAGCAAACTGTTTGGAAATTTCTCTAGAGACTTAATTATTTATCTTTCTTCTCATTCTCCTTTCCAATTACTGACGCTAATTAACTTAAAATTATTTTCATTCTTGCAGAAGCTAAATGCAATAAAAAATATTGTTTCTCTAGGCTCTCCCTCAATCTCCTTTCCTACGAATGGCGTAATTACCATTTTCACAGTTGTACCGCGCTTCATAAACAATTAATAGTTTTTAGATGAATTTTATATAAATAATTACTTTATCAATTAATTAACTTGGATTAGAAATGTAAATAGAGAAGCTTGAATTCTATTTACTAATATTGTATGATCATTAAACTAATAAAGTTCTTCATGAAACTATGATATTAAAATTCAGATATCTCAGAATTTTAGCTCGATTAAATTATAAATTAGTATATGCTATTATAATTGAAAGAAGAAGAAACCTACTTACAATGATTGGAAGATTTTATTGCCTTGGCTGAATTTAATATTATCGCATGTACTTTCATAAATAATAATTATTCGGCATTCCATTCCGTAAGGCTAAGGAACTGTGAAACGTTAAGTAACATAAGAATGGCACAATATTACGAATTAGTAAGTGAATACAAAGTTATCTTCGACCAAATGTTTGTATTTGCCATAGCTAGTGATTCAATTTTAATATTTTTACTTTAAATAGGGAATAACAATAATTATTTTTAACATTTTCCAGGCATTTAGATTTCTGTCAAAAAAATTCACTTTAAATTCTATGGAATTCTATTAATAATTACACATTTATATTCACATTATTAAATATTCATTTCTAATTAAAACACCGAATTTCATTAATTTGTTTTTCATGCATAAATGAAAATTAAAAGAAGTAATAAAATTGTTTTAAATTGATTCAATTGCCGCAGAGATTCGCAGCAAAAGAAAGAATTAATTTGTTCCTTTTTCATAAGCTATTCGATAAAACAAAATTTAAGCCATGCTGTTGCATGGTTATACCAGATCAATCGACTCTTAGTAAGAATTGTATCGTTTCGAGAGAAGAAGTTTCTGTCATCTACTAGGAACTTAGCCTCTGAACTTAACTTTTTTGGACTTTAATTTCTAAAAACAGTCTGCAGAAATGCGAGTGCTTATAATATAATTGAGGTATCTCCTGAATTTTTAATTATATTCAAGGCTCAAAATTATGTTTAGAATTCACTTATCTAAAAAATAATTTTATTAAGAGAATTACTAATCGGAAATGAATTCATTAGTTAAAATTTAAATTCTCATCCACGTCATGTCAATAAAATATGCCGATAGATTTTATTAATTAACTAAATATGACTTCATAATGTTTGTTAAATTTCAATGACTACATTTTGATAGAATATATTATGGAAAAATATAGAATTTATGGCACACATTTTCTGCCATAGAAATGAACGCTTAGACTAAAAAGATAGTTACATAGTGAATACCAGAAGATAAACATTATGAAAAATCTATTAAATCATTTAAATAACGAAAAATAACTTGAATTGGCTTACACACTCAAATTTAACCTACCGAGAGAACTTGAAATAGAAATCGTCATCTCTGTTTGTCTAAAAAAAAGTCCAAGCAACCGAGGTCCGCATTTATCGACGACTCGGAAGTGAGTCATTCCGCCGATACGTTGATTCGAGGAATGCAACAGAAATCTAAACTCGACACGTATCGGCGATGGAATATCTCGTTCGTGCGCCGTGACACACGTCATTCTTCTCAGCGCTTAAAATATCGCCAATCCGACATTGCCACGTGCCACGCATTTCCATCGAGTGAGTGCGAAGGCAAGAGAAGTTATTAAATGAAAAAAATGACAAGGACGAAGCGGGGAAGCCAAACATTTCGTCTCTCGGACCTGGGCGAAAAAGACAATGTGTGAGGAGGAGGAATCGGGGAGAGGAGGAGAGGGTGTGGGAGGGGAGGACAGGGGAGGTTTAAGGGCCGCGGATATATAAGGGGTGGTGGGATTGCCCATTGCGCGTGCGTAGATCCGGAGAGATCGGCCGAGGGAGAAAGAGAGAGGGACGAAGCGGGGGAAGAATGCAAGGATACAGGAAGGGGTACGGGGGAGAGAGAGGGGGGGTGGGTGTGAGGGAGGGAGGCAGGGAGCGGGGGAGTAAGAGCGGGGGGGGGGAGGGGGGAGGGCGAGATGGAAGCTGGGTCTGCGCCGAGTTACACAGTCGGCGCGAGATTCGGGACAGGCAGCAGTGGCCAGCAAACTCCTCTCTATCTATCTATCTCTCTCTCTCTCTCTCTTTCTCCGAATTCGGGAGAGCGCTAACGTAACCGGATAAGGATCTCTTGGAATCCCTTCAACTGGCGTTTTTTTAAAGGACGAATGAAGTGAGTGAAAATATCTCCTAGTACGATAGAGGAGACGAAAAGAGGAACTCGGAGTAATTTTCTGGTTCGACCGTTTTCGCTCGCAGTCCGTTAAGAGACATCCCGTAGTTGATGGCATACTTTTTTTATTCCGCGTCCGTTAAATAGCCTTTTAAGGGGGAAAATATACTCGATCGGCGACAAAGGAGGAGACTGTAGTTATTGTTTTGTTTTTTCTTAGTTTGACTAGGCATAAAAGTGACGTCCTACGAAAGGGAGCTGTTTTTTAAAAATAAAATTGACTTGTTTGTCTCCGAAAAGGATCGCGTGGACTTGGTGATAACGGCTCTTTTAAGTTAAACCTGTGTCGGAGTTTTAAAAAAATAAACGTGAGGATACGTAACCATTGGAAATTTACGATTTGAGAACTTTTTGCCGAATAACCGTAAAGCTTTCGATGTTATGCTCGTGGTGACAACCCCGTCGATAACAGCAGAAAATTATCTTTGAAGCATAACGTCGATAGAGTGATTAGGGGACATTAATCTCACGTTTACGAACTTCATCGTCGGAAGAGTACTTTGAGACACGTGTGAAGCGAAGATACGCCGGAAATACGTCGTAGAAGTAATCGTAACATCTAAGAAACTCGAGTGTATAACAGGGTCATCCTTCCCTTCTCCATCTAGCGCGCCTTCCCTGGATGGAGATCTGACAGGACAAGGTGGACGCGGCCCCCTGCAGCCCTACTTCTTTCCAGAATCCCTCAGGGGGACGCTAACTGCTTTTAAGGCGAATTCCCTGGAGGGCTGTGGGCCGGCGGACCCTCCGGCAGATTCCGGTCCGCATTGGGATAGGAGGAGAAGGGTTCGCTGATTTCGGGCCCTGGAAGGTGGATATCCCGCCGGGAGGGCTTCTCTGTCGACGGCAGCGTGGATTAGACCAATGATGCACGGCTGTGGCATCTCCCGCCCCGCCGCCGCCTCCGGGGGCTTAAGGCCTCCAGCGACTTCTAATGTACTGCTGGGTCTATTCGTAATGCTGTTCATCTTCAGCGCTAGCGGTGAGTAGGGATATTCGATGTTATTTTATTGGAAGCGATACTGTCAGCCCAATTAACGTACGTTAATGGATCTGGCCTTTACGCGTTATGCATTGGCTACGATAGATATCTACATGTTTTTTAAATTAAACTAAAGAAGGTGAAGAATTGTTCTTCTCTTCTGATTTCATTATCTTGGCATTCGTATTCCCTGGGAAGATATTTTTTCGATGGAGGGAATTGTTGTAACGGAGTTGAATTTTTTGCTGATAGGCTTCTATTACGGACGATGGTTATTTTTTTATATCGCGAATTTTTCTCTGCGAAAATTTGGATATCGTAGATTAAATGGAATTGCAGCTCGATTTAAGTTATATTTTGCGTCATAGTAACACAAATAACGGAACGTAATTTTAATTGAAAATTTTCCTCTATTTCACAAAATTCATTTGTTTTCTGACTGTGACATCGAAATTGCGTTAAATTAATTGAAATGAAATAAATTACCGCAGATATCTCCTAACAAAAACTTGACTAATCGAATAGTAGAGTATTTAGAAAAATGCCCATTATATCTTGCGCACTGATAACATGTTATTACATAAGAAAAGTTAGTAATTGACGTAAAAACAGAGAGTAATGTGACACGAAGGACAGAATGAGAAAATTGTCTTACTTATTTGAAAGAGAATATTTTAAAGATTAATATATTTTTCTTTGATAGGTTTCCATTGTTACTGCGCCAAATGATTATGTCAATAATATGTTATTTTGTCAATAATAATTTAACACTGCATATTAAATCTCTCGCAAAAAATAAAAGTTTTTAATTAATGGATGTGCTGAAAATTTCAGCACTTCATCAAGAATGGAAAACTGTTATCAGCAATTTAATGTAAAGACCAATTTCATGCTTTTCAAAACTACGTATTTTGAAAAGATTTTTTGTCATTACAATGTCTTTTGTAAGATAGCACTGAATGTTTCCAAAGTAATTCATTGAACTTTGATGGGTCATGACAGCTTGATCGCTTATTTGTGTTTAACGTCCAATGAAATCCAACGTTACCGAGAGTGACGGAACATGTCATAAGCATTCCCAATCTCTTCCTCTAACTCTCTCTGTCATTCTCCTTCTCTGGGATCTCATCGATGCGAGCTTTGATCAACGGACGCGACTCGCCACGAACTTCATTAGAAAGCAAAATACCCCGAGGACGTCATCTGTATGCTCGCACAAAGAAAAGAATACGTTTCGTGGATTCGAGGAAACTAGATAACCGAGGCCTTTTTTTATTCTGATAAAAAATTAGGATTTCTTGCATAAATTAATCGAACCGGCTGTATATCACTCGAGCTCTTCAACGTTGCCGAATCGAAATTTAAAAAAAATGTCGTGGTTTCGCATGGATATAATTCTAATAATCGCCGGGATAGGTTTGGATTAATTAAGTCAGTCCGTGCTTAATCAGAAAGACTCCTTTATCAATTGGGTGACTGAATCTGGATTGCTTTTGAAAAATAAATTCGACCGGTTAAAAGTATTACGATAGCGATTTTCAATCGAGTCCTACAGAGAACGGATTCAATTAAAATTTTCATTAGTTTCCGCTTCCGTGTCCTACTGATACAATAGAAAGGATTTCTAAAAAAATCCCCCTTTTATAAAAATCCTCAGCGTGGATAAGATTATTTTTTTTGGAAACTTTCGCATTTACGAAATTAATTCCGGCAATTTAACTTTAATTGCCTCGCGCTCTAATTTTAAACGGGATACCCTTTGAAAAATCTCGAGTTTCTTGATTTCAGCTAACGGGCTATGGAAGGTGATTGATCACTTAAGCTATGTTTAACGGACGCTTCTCTCACCTAATTGGTTCTTCCTCTAAGAAAAAAAGAAGACTACCGAAAATTGACGATAGTAAAAAAAATTTTATATTGTGAAACCAGCCGTGTCCAGATATGACTTCGTCTTGTCTCATGGGGATAAAGAGGTCTGCTAATGAGAAGAAATTAATGGGATCAGAATATGCTGGAATTCTTCGACTTGTATATCGTAAAAATATTTCTTCTCCCTAAAATTGTTTTAACCTTTCTAAATATTCATATAAAGGCGCATTTTTTTTAAACGGCTGTATAGTTAATGGCATTTATGATATTGTGTTTCTTGAAATGGGCCAGTCAAAGTCGATTATGCTATATTAACAAAAATGTTTCATTTTCTTAGTGAGAACCTGAGTTTCCATTCCTTATACTGGAGAGTTGTAAAATTATTTTCTCTACAGAGAACTGTCTTGGATGTGTCCGAAAGATCTATCCACGTAGACAAATTTTGAAAACAGAAGTATAGTTAAGACAATGTTAGATAGTTTGTGATAGTATGCATCTTAAAATGGGTCAGTAGAAGTTAATTAAATTTTATTCATGCTAAAAATTAGCACAAAATTGTTTATTGAGATATATATTTAGATATATATTTTTTATTCACCCAATGAATGTTTATACTATTTTCATCTAATAATTCTTTTACGACGACAGTATTTACATGGAATACTGCAGTTAAATAATTAGATAAATGACAAAATAACTGAACTTATTTCGATTCGTAAATGTCTTGACTGGAATACACATTCATTAAATCTAGATTGCGCCAACTTACTTTTTCGTTAGGTTTTGCGTTTTTTATATAAATACAATAATTATAGAGGTATTGCGAAAAAACTAATAATCGACACATTTTTGAAAGGCAGATGAAAGATCAAACGGTTTATTTTGAATTCTGCATGCTCAGAATACTAAAAGTCACTTCAGTATATCTTTGTTGAATACTTATCGTTTATTACTCACTGAATTTCCACGCGGAAGATATGTTTTGTCACCGTAATTGTTTGTGAGCAAAAGCGAATAGTATAATTCTGACAATTGTATGGTTTGTATAACTGAATAAATCGGCGCAATGCGTTAAGAGTCATATTTTCAGCACAGTTCAGCATTTCTCCTTCGAAATCCTATTCTATAATTTATAATAATTCCAATTTTTCGCATATATTTAAAGATTAATCGAAATTAAAATGAAATCATAAATAAACAAGCCAAATTCAAATATCGCGAGCAATGGATCCCGCTATTCTACAAAACCGGGTAATAAAACAGTTTATCATTCATTTAATACAATTTGTTATATGCGACTGTCTATTTGGAAAGAGGATTTTACCATTTATTTACATGTACTTTACAAAGAATAACCCTTCAATTTTTCCGAATTTTTCTCGTATTTCTTCTATCAACTTACATAAAAATCAGTAATCGTATTGTTAATGTGGCGAATTTTTCAGCGAAAGCATTTCTATCGATGAAAATTTTCCAGATTTAGTTGAGTAATCGGAAAACACATCTCAAATACGTTTTGCATTCGTCTGGCAAGAAGAATTGGGATATATGATTCTCGGAATAAAAATATATATATATCTACAAACATAAGCTATTGTACAGCAAATTCAATCATTTTTCGTCTACGACAGCTCTCTGAGTGCTTTTGTGCCATAATTGCCGTTACAAGGGTCCGCCATCAATTTATTCCTCTCGGCGTTCGTTCGATCAAAATGAAACTCCGATCGTCTTCATACGGCGCGGCGTTTCCTTCTTCTCGGCATAGGCGTGACGTCACTCGGAGATATAATGCAGAGGTTAGAGTCGCGATTATAATTTCAGTAATTTAAAGGGGCGATCGTTAAGAGAAGAAATCGCGGATGGGGTGGGTCGCCCATTAAAACCGCTTTATCTCAATCTCCTGATGAATAAGGGATGAGTTTGAAACCAGAAGCTGTAATTACCTTGAATTATGCAAACGACACCGAGGGGTCAAGCCGTATATATAGTCTCTCGAGGAGTTTGGAGACTCATTTTAACGGTTGACGTCCTAATGGAACCGAATGTTAATCCATGGAGAAAAGAATCATATCGGATAGGATCTGAAAGGAGAAAACGAGGACGTTTTTTTTTTTTAAAGGGACTCTGTTGTTTAGATTACTGCGAGGTTGGAGTGCAGCTCTTTGTAGTCCTACAATGCGGTCTGTCTTTCACGTGCGCTCGGACACTTATGAACTTTAGGAGAACGAATTTCGAAATGAATTGATTCGAAGAATAATTTAAGCATTTTGCCTACGATCTTTCGTTCATCGGATCTGTAGATTATTTTTCGAAACGCTGTTCAAAAACAAAATGTGTACAATCGCCGCCATAGTCGTTCAGATGATAGGTCATAAACCATGCGCGTATATTTTGCATCGCGATGCGGTTGTTTCTTATTTTAAAAAGGCCGATCGCTTAAACCAGATTTTAGTTAAAATAGGATATTTAACCCTAGAAGATGGGTTTCACTGAGCATAAAACATATATTTTTTTAAAGGCTAACTTCAATTTGTTGCAGAAATATTTTCTTTCTATAAAATTATTTTTGTTTTAAAAATCAGAAAATGATTTTCAAAATAATATTTTTTCATTTAGGCACTTTTGATTAATGATGCACAAAAGTAGCTAAAATTAAATGGTACCGTACTATTATTAATTAGAGTAATCTTACCAAAATAATTCTCTATTAGTTAGTTCATTATAAAAACAAATAAATCTTGCACAAATAATATCGCAGCAAAAAAAGTTA
Source organism: Uropetala carovei (assembly GCA_036926305.1). Lineage (NCBI taxonomy): Eukaryota > Metazoa > Arthropoda > Insecta > Odonata > Petaluridae > Uropetala > Uropetala carovei. The sequence goes on along the minus strand of JAXCHB010000104.1, from coordinate 6,207,698 downwards.
TTTACATAATTAAATTCTGATTAAATTTGTTATATTTGGTGTTAAGGAAATAAATAACCAGTAACCTCATCAGAAAAAATAAACTTAAATGGAGTTAGTAGATCTGATAATAAACTTATCACCCAAACAGTTGGTTCAGATATCAAGTTACTCTCGAAAGAACGCTTTTAATTTCGTCGAGTAAGGCAAACCACGCATATTTTCGCAAGGTCTGGTTTAATAAATTGACGAGTCACTTTAACGCAGATGCAGAAGGCTTCCTCATTAGCTTATTCCCGACGGAGCAACGAGAGCGAGGTCATCCATCACGCGCACGCATGCTCGCAAACACATAACCAACCTCTCAACGAGAACAAACGTGCAAAATTTGAAATTTGAGAAGATGGCACGTCGAATAACGCCATTTACAAGAATCAAAAAAAAGAAATAAGGATACATGCTCTTCCACCGGAGAGAGGAAAAAAAAGCTTTACCTTAAAACCCCTCAGACTTTCATCCTCTCGTGGCCAACCAAGCGACCACACATTTCCGCACGCACTCCCTTATTATCGGCTAAGCGGGAGAGAGAGTGGCGGCCATCCCCCGAAAAACAAAATTTCCCAGGGGCGTTCCGACTCGACCGCACGTACTACAACGGCCTCTCTGCGGCGTCGTCCGAATTAATGGTAGAATATTAAGCATTTTCCACACGATATGTTATCCCAGCCCTTCAATCCCCCACACCTTGCAAAATCCGATGCTCCAGCTAGTTAAGCAAAACTGCTTCCCAAAAAAAAAAAAAAAAGAACAACACCGACACGCACCCACCAACCCATACACACACACACACACAGGCACACGAACGCACGCACGCACTATGTCAAAACGGCTCCCTTCCGTCTGACGCGCCAAAATTGAGCGTGCGAGATATGAGCTCTTTCGATCGCTTGGGCGTTGCGTGATCGGGAGCGGAGAGGGCGAGGAAAATGAGTTAGATAAATCACGCGCTTCATTAGAGGGCGGAGAGTGTTTCGATCAAAGGAAAACAAAGGGTCCTGCCGCGCAGACCGATATGGAAAGTAACCTCCGCGAGAGAAGCGAGAGAGAGAGAGAGAATGAGAGAGAATGAGAGAGAAAGGATGAGAGAGGAATCGGAAGTTTCTAGAGAGAAAAAATGGGGCGTTTTTTTTTCGAAGCGCAAAGATTCGTATAACCATGCGTTGAATAAATATTTGCTCATCGCCGATATGAATCGGGAAGCTCTCTCAAGTGTCGGTGGATTAAGATAAGGTAACAAACGGAGAAGCATTTTTTTATACAACGTTTTCCGACGCTGCACGATTACGCAGCGTAACCCGGTGGATTAAAGGGGAAAAAAATAATACGGCATCACATGCTGAAAAGGTCGGAATTACTTGCCTCTTTAAAAAGAAGATATTGTTTAGTTTGTTTAAATGTTTCTCCGAAAGTATATTTTTGAAGTATTCTTTATTATATTCTGGAAAACGAATCTCAATGAAAGTATACTAGTGTAATATTTCGTGTTCGCTTCCCGAATTTGAAAACAGTTATATGGCAATAATTTGTTTTGCATTGCAACTTTTTGTCGTCTTCCCTTTTTACAGATTGCTATACAAATGAATATAGCAGTAAAAAATTATTTTGAGGAATTTTGGATTTCAATAGCGAAAACCTGTGTATTTTTCAATTCCAGCATTTTTAATTGAAATTTTACCGTACTGGATTGACACGACTACATTTTGATTTAGTGCGGAATTGGAAACGCTATTTATTCATAATTAACGGTAAAAATCTATCGCCCCTTCTGAAATCCAATGTGTAAAATTACATATATTACGAATGCGTTTGAAATTGCAGTACGCACCCTCTATTCAAATATCAAAGTGTGGAAACAAATACTTCTACCAAGAAATTAGAATCCGCGTAATAAATCAAACCAATGCGATGAAGCGGCACTAATTGAAAACTAAAATTCTCGGAGTGATTTTGAATTTTCAACGGTCACATTGAAAATGGAAATGCCGACATTCAAAAATATTTCTTGCAATGTTATTTAATTGAATGCTTCCTAAACATTTTCTACTTATTATCGAAACTTCTCGCAATTTTTTTCATTTTATCCATATGTAATGACATTAAATTCCAAATACCATTTTTATCCAAAAACTTAGGCATTCGTAAATTTAAATTCGGTGTTGTCATGCATTATCGCCTTTTCAGCGTACTATTATAAATAGAGCGTGTTATGGTAACTATGGTGCAAGCACCACCCAAAAGTATTCCATCAGTACTCATGATTTGATAGTTTTCAATAGAAAGAGTAGTAGCGATCGCGTGCATTCCGTCACATTTTTCAGCGCCCCCAGACACAGGAGACATAAAACCGAAACTTGGAGAGATTGATCATTTTAATTTCCTGAATCCAAAGCAAACGAGGCAGTAGAAAAAAGCCGTGAATTTTGGTCGGAATCCGCAGAATGGAGAGTAAAAAAATTGCGCAGATTTCGCCAACCACAGCGATGTTCCCTTTAATTTTTTTTCGCGATGAACTTCAGAGTATTTTTTGATAATTTTTTATCGCGCGGTTCCGGAGAGAAACCAATGCCTTTATATTCTATTACATGTATCTCAAATTCAATTTTATGAGAAGAAATGTTATTTATATGCAACCTCGAAGCTATTGAACCAGTATGAATTTAACTCGTCATAGCTTTATGATTGCAACTTGAACAATGAAGAGCGTTACGTAATCCCCTCTATCCTTTTAATTTTTAACAGCAGTTATTAATCTGATGCCGGAAAAAAACATTTATGTTAATAATTTATAAATTTACATAGTTTCTACATTTATAAATAATTTAAATCCATTAAACACGTTACATATCTTATTGGAGGATTGAATGTTGTGTTAAAACGATTACACAAGTACCTACATGGTTTCAGTTGCTGCTACAAAAAAGCATTTACGTAATGTGATCAGCAGTAATAGAAGCACCATAATTTTTCGCGAAATTTGAATTTCCACACAAAAATTTAATCAGCCAAACGGTAAACTTTAGTTGTGGCGACTGATGGACTGCATCCAAATTTCAATTGTATTGTATGTATGTTATATAAATTTATTAGTGAAAATCTGAGTAAATCACTTGTTCCTTAATTACAGAAACGTGATAACTTAGTACCAAAATTCGAGCTAAATACATTAAAAATAACAAAATAGATTGACTTTATAGGAGTTTTCATGCTTCTGAAAATAGAGTCAACATTTAAAATATTATATTCCTTCCACCACTAGTAACTGACTAACGATTTTAAGTTATCTATGTAATGGCATTTAATTCTATCAAGATGAAATATTGCTAACTTACTTTATTAAGTTACCTAAGTTATTAGTAGTTGCGTAATTCAACTGACAAATTTTTACTACTTAATCACTGAAAAACTGAACGCTTCCTCGTAATCAATAATTTTAAAGTTTTTCAATAGTTTGTAGAAATTCTTATTTTTTAATGTAACAGGTATTGAAAATTTTATTTTAGAAGGCGGTGGTAATATTTTATAGATTTTTATGTAGCTCATAAACGGCTATTCACGACCTTTCGCAATCAATACATCAAGGCTAACAACGGCGTTCAAATCCTGCTATAATTATACCCTGTAACGTAAGCATTGAAAATGTAGAAACACTGATCACTCTTCAAGAAAAGGTCTCCAAATATCCTGGCAAGTTCATATTTTTAACATACGTATATTGCATGTTTTTCCCTCTTTTAAGAAAAGATGAAAACCCATCTCCACATCAATATCATTCCCAAGAAAACTATTTAAATATTTTTATTCTTTTGTTATTATTTATCGCGAACTCGTAAAGAAACCTTAGGATATTATGCACTGAGTTCATTTATCGTAGGTTATTACAAACTCCGATAGGATTATAAAACGCGTTATAGGAGGCAGGCACTTTTCTTGCCCTTCAACCAGGGTCGGCAAGATTTAATACCTATTCATGCGTTTCCACAGCTACCGACAATTATCTCACCAGAGTTAATTACCACCTCTACCTATGGTATTCACTGCTTCGCAAATAATAATTTAAAAATTTTTTAAAGATCTTCTTTTTGCATCAACCGCGATAACATAATTACCAAGTTTTTCTTTATGGGAAAGTTTCCTTAAGTGGGAAAATTCCCCGCCTATCAAACCCCTTCTCTTGGCTCGTAATTTTTTGGCTTCGCCGAACAGAGATAGCAGGAAAAAATTTCCATCTCTTTACCGATGTCGTATTTATATTTTTTCGGTCCTCGTTCGGGGAAACTTCATCAAAACTAATTCCTCTCCACGCCCGGAATTTCCCGAAGAAGCAAAAGGTAAGCTCTCTCTCTCTCTCGGCCGCGTACAATAATTCCCTGTCCTTCATCACTGCGGTTTCCTTGGCTCTGGTGAGGAGCTTCGCAAACGCCACCTCGTGAGCTTTCCATCTTCTCCCGGAAAAATATTGCCGGTCTCAAAAGTTGCTCAGTGGACTCGCTTCGAACTTTGCACACCTTCAAAGTCCCCCCCTCTCTCTCTCGCACATACACCGGGATCTCGTGGGAAATTAATTATTTCTCGTCTCTCTTCCAACCTCCCGGACTCCTCCCCACCCCACCCCCCCCCTCTCCCCGCTCACCCTTTTGACTCTTACGCCATTCTACACCTCCCACCCCTTGATAAAGCAGCTACCGACGCTTCGCTTCCAATTTCTGCGAGGTTTGTATCGTGATTAACTTTACGTGCAGGTAAATGTATGAACAAGCGCGGAGAAACGCGGGGAGGCATTCTTAATGATACTCCAGCTTTGAAAAGATTGATTCAAATTGAACTGTAACCTCGTTTGTGTTTCTTGTTGTTTGTCTTGTCGGAGATTAAGAGGAACGGTGTATGGGGGAGGGTGAGGGGTCGTGGTGGAGGTTATGCAAAAGAAAATCATTTCTCTAGGCTCGCACTTTTATTTCGCGATGAGATATTCGCGTCTCGAAGAGTGGGAAATTAGCTCCGCGGAGAAAATGAAATAAAAATGCATTTCGGAAACTTAGACGCGAGATTCCTTGAGGCGAGATTAAACTCCGCAACATCGCGCTCCTTAGATCATCTTGTGACTTGAAGGAGGAACACATCCGCCAATTACGAATTCTATGGCCTATGAGTTAAAATCAGTTTTAAATGTCGCAGTGAAAATTCCGTTTCCTCATTTGACATTTTAAAAGTTTAAGTCAGAAATCTTTATAAATAAAGTTGCGCATAATTTTAAAAAACAAAAATGGTATAATTAAATATGGATCGTCATTAAGTTTTTAATTTAAATATCAGCTTAACTATTCCGTTAATCCCGTTTGTGCTGGATGATTTTTTTCTTAGCTTTAAATATTTACTCTGCATTTATATTATTTAAAGGGGTGTGAATCGAAGGAATATTTCTTGGTTTCTGCGCCTCCTTCTGGCGCTAAAATCCTTATAGTTCGCCTTATATAATACTTTTAATTCCTATTATCTATAGCTTTTCTTTCCGATTAAATTGAACATTTCCAATAAAAGGTTATTTTAGAAATCGTATTTTCAATCCAATTACAGCTCATATTTTGAATTCACGGAATAGTTTATGAGAGATACAAGCGTATCTTTTAAAAAATTATAAAAAATTAAATTTTTAAAATTTATGGATGACAAGATGTTTTCACCTTTAGCATTATTTCTTCAATTAGAAAGGTTGCTAGCCTTACGATTGCATCATTAGCGTGTCATGCTTAGCGCTAGCTCACTACTCAAACTATCAATTTATATACTGCATAAAAAAATCTCTACGCTCCCATTTCCTCTGAGCAAAAAAATAACATTTCAAACGATATACAGCGCAGAATAAGCGCTGGCAAGTGCCGTGCGTGTCTCCATATAATTACATCAAGAGCATTTTCCTTTTTTCGAACACGCAGCCTTTGATTACAAACAGGAACAAAAAATTACTAAAAAATAAGACATTCGCTCAACCGTTTTCTGTTATTCGACATGACAAAGCTCTATTGCATTCGCAACAATAGGTCATCATTTATGTTCTACAAGTCGGGAATACCGAAACTATCACATACTGCCAACCCTGGGAGAGCTTCCTTGTTTCGTATCCACAGGGATCAAGAGTTTCATTCCATTCGGGCGCGCGGTATCGAGTGCGACGTAATTATATTTCCTTCGGCGGCACTTAAAAAATTTGCATGCAGAAGGAGAGAGTGGACCTTTTTATGCGCGGGCAAGACATGAATCATTCATCCGTTCGAAGGGGAAAATTGCGTTATCGACGAATTTATTCCCGCCAAGAGAGTCCCTTCCAAAAACACGAACACACACACACACACACGCACCCCTTCACTTTTGCCTCCTCTCACACCTACCTATCTAGTTTCTTCCTCCTCTCTCCTTCTCTCTCTCTCTCTCTCTCTATCTATCTATCTCTCTCGCTCTCTCTCTCTCTCTCTCTATATATATATATATATATATATATATATATAAAATATTATATGTAATATTTTATATATATATAATATTATATATATATATACACACACACACACACACACAGGCGACTCCCGAGTCTCGATTGTTCGAGTCTCGATTAATTCGAGATTCCGATCCCGCCGATCGATAATATACGCGGAATAAACTTCGCGTAGTTATTGGTTCCGACCAAACGCGTGGTTTAGTTTTGGTGTAGACGTGGTTATATCTGTTCTAATTGTTTGAATTTGTGCTGATTTCACTCTTTTTTCTGTTAATCTTTTATTTAAATTTTTTTATTTTATTAAATTATTTATAAATTTATCACTTGAAATGGCATCTAAAAGGAAATGTAATAGTGATAATGTAAGGGAATCAAATAAAAGAGGGCATAAGATTCATAGTTATGAATTGAAATTAGATATTTTAAAGCGTGTTGAGAAAGGTGAAAGCCAAGCTGAATTCGCACGATCGTTGGGAATGTGTCCTTCAACTATTAGCACTTACGTGAAACAGGAGAAAATTCTAGAACGTGATAAATTCACGTAATTTGATAACAGCAATAAACAGTCCTAGGCGCAATGTTGTGATTCCTAAAATGGAAAAACTTTTAAAACTTTGGGTAGATGATCAGTGTCAGAAAAACATACTGAAAGCCATACTGAAATCGTAAGATCGTTGGGAATGTGTCAACTATTAGCACTTATGTGAACAGAAGAAAAAATTCTAGAACGTGATAAATTCAGGTAAATTGATAACAACAATAAACAGTTCCCCCCCCATTAACTCCTCTTCTTCCAACTAAAATCTTCCAACTTCTCAATTAATAAACCAAGTCCAGTAAGCGCGGCTGAAAAAGATTTAAGCTATGAAAATATTTTTAATATTGTTTCTTTATTCTTAAGTTATTTTGTACATTTTTAATAACTTTTATATTAATTTCGCTGTGATAAATAGTTGTATGTATAGACAGATGCACGCAGTTATGTTATCCAGCTCGCGCGAGTCCTTTGTAACAAACGACTCGCGCGATCCGGACCCGGCTGTCCGTAAAGCATATTGCATACATCTATCTTTGAAGTTCGAAACACAAATTTATTTTTTCCATTTTAGTGCAAAAAATAAGTTATACATTTAAAATATTTATTATATAATTTATTCATAATTTAATATTGTTGTATTAACATATTAGTAATGTTATTTTATCTTTATAGAACGTGAGGGGGGACTTTTTCCCGAGATGCGGGAACGTATCCCCCGATTATAACATGCAAGTACATATATGGAAAAACGCCGTTCGACACTCGAATATTCGAGATTCGAACACGTTTTGAGGAACGCATCCCCAACGAGATTCGGGAGTCGCCTGTATATGTATATATATCATCATCATCATCATCATAGGTAGTCTGTCCGTTGACAGGTCCGTGATTATTCTAGGTTAAACTTGGTTCTCCATAAACTCCTATTTTCCACAGTTTTCTTCATGTCTTGATAGCTCTTTCCCTTTCAAGTCGTCTACTAGCTGAAACCTTTTCCTACCTCTTTCTCTTTTTCCATCCAGTTTTCCTTCTAGCATTTCTTTAATCATGCACTCTCTCCTCAGGTAATGCCCAATCCAGTTCGCCTTCCTCTTTCTGATAGTCTGTGTAATCGTTCGCTTCTCTCCTATTCTTCGTAGTACTTCCTCATTTTTCACCCTATCTGTCCATTTTATCTTCAGCATTATATATATTATATATATTATATATATATATATATATATATATATATATATATATATATATATATATATTTATTCCCTCTCTTTGACTCTCTCCCGCTTTCTATTCCTACTTCTTCCCTATTTGCATCCTCCACTTCCCCCTCTATCTCCATCACCCTTTCTCTCTCTCTCTGTTTAATTTTTCCCTCTCATTCCACGTACTCCAAATAAAAGAGAGGAAGAGAAGGGAAAAAAGGCAGATTCCCTGGAACGACCAATCAGCGATAACCGTGCCCGCACTCCACACACACACGGACAGGTACAAGATTGCGCGCATTTCCAGAACCTGTGTTTATGTTATGAGAGGAAAGGATAACCCAGAAGAGAGAAAATAAAAAAAGTCGGCTCAACGGCGAGTGAATCGAAGTAAATAAAATCCCCTTACCCTTCATCAAAAGGATATAATACGACAAATTTGTGTTTATCCACCCAAAGATATTCAAATACACGAAGAAAAAACGTCGCACGGAAAATGTTTATTTTTCTCGCGGGAGAATTTCCGTAAACGACTCAAAAGCACAAACTCTCACCTCTCTCTCTCTCTCTTGCTTTAAGGATCTTAGAGGAGTTTTTGATAGGAACAGTCCCCCATATCCACTCCCAATCTGTAAATCCCCTGGCCGTCCTCCGAACGCTAACCCTCCGCCTCCTCCTCCTCTTCCTACACTCCTACTATAACGCCTAAACTCATTCCCGCCCCCTCTTTCTCTCCCCTCTCGCAGTAAGCATGAATGATGGCAGGCGAGATGATTGCAAGGAAATGAGAATTGATGACGTAAGGCGGGAAGGGGGAGAGGGAGGAAAGAGGGAGAGAGAGAGAAGGAAAAGAGTCCGAGTTTAGGGAGAGGATTAAGGGGGAAGGAGGAAGGGACAAAGTTGCGTAGGTGAGGGAGAAAGAGAGAGAGAGTGAAAGGGTTTCCCGCGATGTCTACCGGTTGGAGGTGGCGCTGTTGAGGCGGAGAAGAACAGGAGCAAGGAGGGAATGGCCACTAGAGTAGGGAGGAGGGAGTGGGGGAGTTGATGGCGGCGACATGGGAGGAGGGTCACCGGATGCCGTGGGTGATTGGAGACCAAATGGGATTGGCTCTGAGAGGGTGGGGGAAGGATAGGGAGCGTTGGAGGGGAGGAGGAAAAGGTGAGAATAAAAATAGGTGAGAAGGAAATGAGAAGAAGATGGAGACAGAGAGAGTGAGAAGATAGAGAGATGGAGAAAGGTAAATAGGGGATCGTTTGGGCAAGGGGGAGTTCTCAGTGGATACCAGGGTCATCCGGAGGGTGGGTGAGGAGGGGTGATAATGGCCGGGAGGGAGGTGGATTGGGCAAAGTGGCAAGTGGGATGTAGGAGGGCGATGGCGAGGCGAAAAGGAAGGAGATGAGAATAGGATGGGATGAAAGGGACGCTGAGGAAGGAAGAAAGAAAGAAGCGCAAATAGCGAAGGCATAGGCTTATGGAGGAAGGTGGACCGAATGAATAGGAAGTAATCCAACGGAGTTAAGTGGGAAACAGAAGGGGGCAAGGGGAAGGTTGAGTCGAAAATGTTTCCTGTACCTTATGACAATAAAGGCGAATTCCGCTAAGGCAATTAGTACGTAAACATTAAGCGTTTACACATTTTTGAAGAATAATCGCTTGTTAGTAAAAGAGAGGACGAAGGGACGAGGCGGATATTAAATATTAGAAATATTAAAGTACATTTCGAGGGAGAAAAGCGAATTTAAGTGAAAATTTTTAATGTCAATTTATCAAAAATGATTCAATGAGAAGAGAAATGTGGTGGCCCTGAGAATGTTTCAGTAGATAAATATAATGCGGATTAAAAAAAAAATTCTGAAGGGAAATTTAGGCAAAATAAATATAAAAAACCAACACGGGTTGAAAATTGTGATGTTTATAAAATACAATTATGGATGCGAATGAGAGTAACGTAGAGTTGCTGAATGGACAGATGGCAACAAAGTGTTTGAGGCAAAGTCGAAAGTAATGGTGAAGGAAACGAAGATTGAAGAAATTTCCGATTAAGAAAGTAAAGATACGATATGGGTGCAGTTGGAAGAAATGAAGGGAATCATATAATGAGCTTAATTAAATTGTATACGGAAATGGTTTTGCCATCGACTTTCGGAAAATAATACAAAATAAAAATGTACATGCTTTGTTAGATTTGGTACTGATGCATTGAACAAATTAAGCAAAACATTTGTTATTTATATATCCGTGATAGAAGAATCTCATCACAATGCAACTACAACTTCTTCGCTATAATTTCTATGACAATGTTTTAGGAGAATATTCTGATGGCAGCCTGATTATAACCAACAAACCCAATACTCATTCTTTAATTTCTGACATACGAAGTATATTGAGAAAGTATTGTAATCGCGAAAACATTCGACCTCGAGATTTTTACGGAAATATCCGTTTTAGGTGTAGCTGACGAGTCCGAAAAAGTGGTTTTCGCAATGCCGTCTGTCCGTCTGTCCGTCTGTTACTGGCTCTAGAGCCTAAACGGTAGAGCGAAAATGAATGAAATATCGTAATTGCGCATGTTATCATACAGAATAGAAGCTATGAAGAAATGGTTGACAGTGATCAATAATTAAGAGTAGTTTATTCTACGCATTTTTAACAACAATTTGATTTTCTCAAAAACGCTCTAACGATTTTGATCAAATTTCGTACAGTTACTTGAGTTTACGTCTTTAATAATACCAAATGGTTCTTATTTATCAAAAAATGAATATAAGGCTAGTTTATTCTTGGGCAACTTTAACCAAAATTGGATTTTCTAAAAACCGGCTCATACGATTTCTATTTTCTAAAGATAACTAAACGACGCATTAGCATATGAGAAAGGTTGTACAATGTATGTTGCACCGATTTAAAAAAAATGATATTGGAAATCAAATTTTTGTAAAATCACTTGTAATACCATTATAACTTTCTAAATTACGTTCACACACTGAAATCAACCTTCTTGGAATACGAAACCAACGCGTGCTTTAAGCTAGACGAATCGATTCCTTTGAAAACACGTGAGCGAATAACTAATGATGCGCAAGCTGAAGAAGACCTTCCATGAGGAAAGTGTATTAAAAGGAGAGAGTGACCCGGTGAAGAACGACAAAAAAAGTGGAGAAGAGAAAGAGAGGAATGTGAAAAGTTTTAAATGAGAGTATGATTTTTCAGAAGAGAGAGCACTGCGAGGAGAACGAAGAAGAAGAAGAAGAAACGGAAACGGCGATCCGTAAGGAATGTATTGCGCAAAGTTGAGGGAGAAAAGGAGAGATAAGGAAGATGGAGGAAAGAGATAAGGGAAGGAGGCAGAACGGGAGAGGACGAAAAAGGATATGAGCCTGCGCGGGTTTTGAGGATTAAAGGGAAGGAGAGATAGAGAGGGCGTTGTTAAAGGAGGAAAATCCACGAAGACAATGGGATAATGCTACGTTTTCTTAAATATCTAAAGCACCTCCTCGGTGCATCAAAGCATCAACTTTAATTACGCAACATTCCTCGGATACAAAGCAAATCTGAATGCATAAAAAGAAAGCAGTAAACACAGCTCAGAATACAAGGAGAGATTCTCGGTTATCTTAAAAAAATTTTTTTTACCCTATATATTTCCACAAATGAAAATTTTATTGAATAAACTGGACTCAAAAGGGTATGGGGGGGAAACCTGCTGTTGACTCGAAGATAAATGATCAATAATTTCTCTGAATTATATTACGCAGTGATTGAAGAAACACTTTTGCCGCTTCACTTTAGAGTTAATCAGCGGTATTGACTAATCCACCAACGACGCAAAACTCTTTGGTAACGATAAGGTTTAATATTACCGCTACATTTTTCCTTATATATATATATATATATATATATATATATATATATATATATATATATATATATATATATATATTTATTTATTTCATTAAATTTTGTGATGATTGTAAATATCAAATTGAATGTAAATTACATGTTCATTGACTCAAAGTCGTTTATCTTGCGGTTATTGGTAGTCCAGTAATTGGTCCAGCTGCAATCAGTAACATTCCCAGGCTGTGGCACGTGGCTGGCTCTCGCCTATCGAACTTGAACGCAAAGCGGAAAAGTTTGATTTTCGATAGAATGGAGCATTTGATGAATGTAACAGCGAAGATATCTCTTGAATTAAAGTGGTCGTTGCATGAATATTAATCAAGTGTTCATTTCATCCAATTGATATATCCTCCGGAGCATGACATGATCCGGATTAAATTCGGTCTCCACGAATCATCACTTCAATAGCTCTTGCTTCGTATTCAATATCCGTTGATCAAGCAACCACTGTACTTCTCTGTTCCCTTTGGAATTACCAATGAAAATTTAAGCAATTATATCCCTGAAACCCGTCCTTGTAATTTCACTTCTTTATATCGCATATTACAAAACCGTGTAACGTATGTTTATATTGTTATGATTACAGTAGTTTTATTTTAGGTTGCGATCGCTAATAAGTTTTTTCGATGCTTTTTACTGATACAGCCTATCGCAATTTAAAATTAATTCGTTTATACGGACATTTTACGTGTATTGCCCAAAATTAATAATGTAATTATTTACGCAATTATGTTAGTGGCACAATGTTTAGATATTCCAAATAATAGCGTCGTTTTTAGTGATTTTATCAACAAGTTTGTTTAAGTACCTTCCATAATCACAAAAGATTATTTTTCATGTATATTTAAGACGGGCTGCTGAGAGATATTAAATTACTTCCTTCAAAATGCTATGCAATATTGATTTGTTAATTGAAACAATGAGGTGCACTATGTTAGCCGTAAGAATGGGCACAAAAATTTGAACGATCGAACATTTTCTGATATTTATATACGTCTGTTGCTACTACGTGCTTCGCTACATCAAAATGATACCTAGAAACGTTTTTAGAATCATTATTATTATAAATATTAATCAGACCAAAGACTTCATAAATGGAAATCTTTTTCTCTTGTTTAAAACGTAAATGCTAAAATAACTTTTTAATAAATGAGAAAAAGTGTGATTTATAGAGAATTAATGACCAATAATAAAATTCACTATAAAGCACGTTGAATTCAGGTCCACGTGTTCCTCTATGAGCGTGAGCCATGAAAAGGAAGCAATAACATTTTTCAATACTTGGAAAAAATAAGACCTTTCTCTTTCGTGCGGAAAGAAATAACGAAAACCGTTTATAACGCCAAAGAAAGTGCAATCTGGTCAATCTTTCATAACGAGAAACATTTTGATATTTACTTCATCAAGACTTTATACCTCCTTGCTTTTGTTCGACCGTAATTACGCCAAGTGGGCAGTAGTACCACATGTTTGTCCCGCCTCATTTTCCCCCAACAAACTAGCCATAAGCGTGAGCGATAAAAGTGAAGTAATACTCGACTTCCTTCTATGATCTCAAGGCGGAAAAGCTGCGTTACGCCTTAAGCTGCACGAGATGGTCCAAACCCAATATTCGGCTGATTGTTCCAGCCGCGTTTCTCCCCAAAGAGAATGCGTTAGTGGCAATTCTGCGAGGTCATAGTGGACTCCACGGTCACCTCCTAACGTCGTCTCCAGGCCAAAGGAGGGGGGGGGGTTGTCGTGAGGGGGGATCTGCGCAGGAGAAAGGTCAGCTGTGGGAGGAGAACACTACGGGAAGCAAATACTCGGTGCGTAGTAGGAGGGAAGGGGTGAGAAGAGAAATATAGGGACTCGGGTTGCCTTGGCGAGGGAGGTCATGCGAAAATAAAATAAAGTTATATTTTCTCCTCCGTTTCTGTAATAAACGCCTTTGTATCTTATTCTGTGAAATACATTTAACGTTCGCGGTTTCGATTATTCGCAGAATGTGTCTTTGTATACTTATTTAACGTTCGCGGTTTCGATTATTCGCGGATAGTTTCTCTGCAAGCCTATATTCCATGTATAGCATATACACTTGTCCCTTTGTAGTTACGCCGCAGAGGTGTACTTAATTTTTTGTCTATATATTCACACAAATGTGTAGTGAACGTTGTTATTCTTTTATCTTTAATTATATTACCGTTATAGTAGTCGTAGGCGAACTTTTTCACATTTTCATCACCATGGCCACGGGCTTAATTGGCTCCACTGAAAGACCTATGCTTTTCTGTAGAACTGAATAATCTATATCAGCGGTATTCAACCTGTGGTGCGCGAACCCCAGGGGGTGCGCGAGCTCTTTCTGGGGGATTCGCGAAGAGTCGCGGACACGATTTAAAATTATTGATTTTCAATGGAGATCTTCTATATAATGTTTCTAACAATCTAAATATTTCGCATTTTAGGCTTTTCATCATTTCTAAATAAGCTCTATTACCGTTGTGATACCGTTCTCCGTATTTAAATTTATCAGGAGGTGCGCCAAAATTATAAATATGTACTTAAGAGGTTTGCCAACCGAAAAAGGTTGAATAACACTGATCTATTTATTTGACATGTTTAAACGTTGCTTAACAGCACAAATTATCATTCCATGGATTTCATTGAATAAATATAAAAATATATTGTCGTAATTTGGAGAAAGTCATGTGCTGGACACAAGATATTTTATATTTTTTATCCCATCCTATGGTTTCCCATCGGAAAAAAGGAGAATGATCGTAATCATTACAATTTACCGAAAACGGTTAATTTGAGACCTCGCACTACCAGGGGCGGAGTCCCCTAGTTTTCTTTATAACAGTTTTTCTTTAGAAAACTAAGTTGATAATTTTGTTTGAGAAAACGATCAATGATTAATTTTTGAAATCATTGATTAACATGATTGAAAATGGAAGTGAACTTGCCACAGGCAGTAAAGGTGGCGTTTGGACGTTTCACCTTTTTATTTTCTGCGTCGTCTAGGGATTTCTCGTACCCAAATATCTTTTAACCCCCTGTGCCTTCTTCCCCCTCACAAAGGGACTTTTTCCCTGTATGTGGGCTTGAATTTCTCGAGAGGTCTTCTTCCCCTACAGGTCCTTTATTGCTGAATATGCGTTTGAGTTTTCCTCTGCAAGGATCAGTCCTACCTTTCTAGTGCTTCGATGGTGTTCAAAGCAAGTGCCTCCCTTTCGCTTCAGCTTTAATTTTCATATTTCTGATAATCATTTATTTTATTATATTATATTTTTATTTATTCTTATCCTATTCTTATAAAATATGCATATAGTTTATATTTATATTTTTGCTATAATAAGCATGCTTTTTACATATATTACAAGTTGATCCTTATTGATTATTAACGTTCACCTCGATTTTCGTAAAAAAAAGGTCCACCTAACCCTCGTTTTGGTCTTAAAATTCGCGAATTTGACATTAGCGGCGATTTTCATGAACGTATCCCCCGCGAATGTCGAGGGTTTACTGTACTTACTAATGATGAGGTTGGGTCACTGCTCTGAAATTGAATGCAATGGAATAATGCTTCAATCTAATGTAGGGTTTAATGCGATACTTCCTACCTCTGCGTCACACCTATTCAGCTTGTTATAATTTATATATGCATTCTACGAAGACACTGCCTTTATTAAGTTATCAGGCATGTCTTGGACCGTACTTTAAGATCGTATTCACAAAATCTATAGATGAGGGAATAAGTTCCTATGAAATAGAAAACATCCCAAGTTACACCTGTACACAAATCGGGAAGTAAATTAAAAGTGGAGAACTACCGCCGTACATCATTAACATCAATTTTCTGTAAGGTTTTTGAGCAGATTATCGGTAGCTCAATAATGCGATTCCTCTAAATTAAAGGTGAATGTAAACCAGGATGGTTTCCAGAAATTCAGGTCAAGTGAGACACAGCTCTACTCACACATGATATTGTTAAAGCAACTAACAAAGGAATAGGAGTAGAAGCAGTATTTTTAGACTTTAGTAAAGCCTTCGCCATCGTATCCCATGCAAAAATAGTGCACAAATGAAAGGTTTATCCAATTAACGAGAAAATTGTAATTTGAATTGCTTCGTTTCTTTCGGATAGAACTCAGAGAGTAGTTCTCGATGAAGTTGCATCAGATGTCGTCAAAGTGACCTCCGGAGTGTCTCAGAGAAGTATAATTGGGCCACCGTTATTCTATATATAAAGCTAAAATACGTCAATAGCTACAAATACCTAATAGACACACTCAGTAGCAACTTGTCTAGTCGGGAGCATATCAGAACCGTCATAGCATCTGCAAACATGGCTCAACGGCTTTCCTCTAAGAGTCCTGCGGGGATGCCTCTCGAATGTGAAGGAAATCGCATACTTTTCCCTAATCCGACCCGTCGTGGAAAACTGTTGCGCAGCCTGGGGTCCTTTCGAGGTGGGCCTAACTAGGGAGCTCGAAATGGTCCTGCAAAGAGCGGCTAGATTTGTAGAGAAAAAATTTCGGTATGATGCGAGTATACCAGAGAACTTGAGTGACCTGAAATGGCAGACGTTGAAGAGTAGAAGAATTGAGTACAAAAGGAAACTATTCGAAAAGTTTCGAATTCGTTGAAGACGTACGCGGCATAGTTGTACCAATCGGTATTAGTGAGCGTAATGTTAGATCAGGACGTACGAGAAAATACGTCGAAATAGTCTCTAGAAGCGTGAAATACTACAGACATTTTTCCCAGACACGATAAGATAGGCCAACAGAGGCATTAGAGTTCATTTGGTGCTGTAACATCCCATGCCAAACGTTTCTGGTGGCTTGCAGGGTATTCATGTAAATGTAAAAATATTCAAACGTCTATGTGGTTTTAACTGACGCATGCTATGAATATCCTTCCGCCAGTTCCTACTTCGAAAACTTCAAGTCGGGACCATAAAGAGTAAAATGAAATAGCCCAACTTCCCCAGTCTTCCTTTGCTTTTAATATCTCGATACCCGAAAGTATGCTTCACCTAGAGGATTAGCCGTTATGGGTATAACTACACTTTCTATGAAGTTATCATTCATGGAATGTGTTTTTATGCATTTTCTATAATGTTATAACTAGCATTATTTTCAAACTAATTAAACACTAGCAAAATTTAACAGGTGAAGGTTTTTAAAGATTTTTTGCACAAAAATGCGCAGTTGCAGTTCTTAAAAAATTGCCCCTGAAATAATATTCATATAAAACAATCGTTTAATTCTTAATGGCCTGGGAGGGCATAAAATTCCCATTTCTCATAAATCATATAAAGCTTAATCGAATGTTAAGGATCTGATTGTCGTCATGCATACAACTGTTTTGAAGAGAAGCACTTTTAAATGAGGACATGAGGTCATGCAATAATAATTATAATATAGCATTTTATTGAAATGCACCTAAAGAAATAAGGAATCCCTCGCTGCCATGGTTCGTCTTAAAGGCTAAATTTCATTAATTTTTAATTGAAGAAATCTACATCTTTCATAGCTGATTCGGGAGAATTAGGATACTGCCAGGAGAGAACCGTCTACTAGCGATCGATAACTATCAGTTTTTTCTTATATCTCTATAGGATTTGTTCAATAAAAGAAGAATGGTTTATGTACATATGAGAAAAACAAATGTGTATATAAATGCTGAAAATCGAGAAAAAATAGGTCCAGAACATTCTATATCAAAATATGTTTTCATCAGCAGATAGTATACAAATGGAAATGACGGGTGTGCCCCTACCACGTGTCCAGCGGAAAACCGGTATTCACATATGATTTCCCCTGCAATTTAATGATAATATCAACTGTGATGACATTTATCGACAAATCATACAGTAAAAAGAATTCTTTCAATTTTATCTGACACCTGCCTCTCTCTTCCAGTTAACCCCTAAGAACGTCAAAGGAAATACGTCCCACTTGTCTTCGGTCCTTCTCTTTTCCTCCGTTTCTCTCGGAATAAATTCGATTAATTCCTGTTGCCAAAAACGGGTCCTTTACTCGCCCAATGCCATCTATCGGATGCCATTTTAAGATCCTCATTTCTAAATTACGTCATACGCTTCCGTTTGATTTATTTCTAATCCGTTAATTTCATTGCCTCTCCAGATAATATGTAGAACAAACAGGTATGGTGATTAATCAACCCATAACAATTATTTCAATAATCATATACATGTCTATTTAAGGATTATAAATTGAATTCAATATGGATATTTTATTAATAGCAAATACATCTCAAGGAAATATCAATGGTTTAATATACTAAATGGTTTATCGTGCACCATGAGTAAAATGAGTAAAACATGTAATAAGAATCAATTTAATTCCTACAATTACACTTATTAAGTAAGACATAATGCTCTGATATGAATTCGTGAAGTGACCCATTTAAATAAAAGGTAAAAATATATCTCTCCGTTGGACATTGAAAGAGATAACTATAAATTATATACAGTGGCGTAGCAAAGGTGAAGCCGGGCTCTGGTTCGAGAATTCTTTACGCCCCCCCCCCTCCTCCAACATATATATTTTGGTTATTTTATTTTTTAAGGGGAAATTTTTAATGAAATAAGTTTCATGATCTCGGACTCTTTTCACTGTGTTAAGCAGCTCTTGTGGTTTAAAATGACACAAAGGGTAATATGTCGACCAGGGGCCTTCGGGCCCCCTCGAGCTCCGGGCCCTGGATCGACCGATCCATCGGATCCATGGTCCCTACGCCACTGATTATATATACGTATATTATACTGTAAAATTACAGCCATTTAGTTTGTAAATAAATTCGCCAATTATACCTATTAGTACGATGTAAACAACAATTTAATGTCGCTAAACATTACTTTCCGTTTTCCTGCACACTCAGACATAGTGGTATCTTTTCATCAAATCTCAAACAATCCTGGATTCGAGAAAATATTTACACGCGTAATTTAAAAAGTTCTGACGTAACTCCGAACACAAAATTCTCCAATGACCGCCTTCACGAAAATTTCGCTCAAACACAAGAGGAGAATTCATTTTCAAAGGGCGGATTATCACCCGCTAATCTAAAAAAAACTTCCTTTGCAACTTTCCCCCAAAAACTCCATCTCTCTCTTTCCCTCTCTTAAGCACTTTAAACACTCTTACATTTATCCGTTATAAAAGATCCCAGACGCTATCAGAGCCAAACATCGGGGACCTTTTGTCCTAAATCAATAGAAAGGAAGAAACACTTAGCCTTATCCCACTCCCCCAAACACACAAAACTACCAGTGTTCTTCCTCAGCGCCCTCCATCACTCCTCCTCATCTAACACCTCCGAAATGGAAGGACGTATGAAAAATTCATGAAGCGTAATGGGCACTCAGAATATTATTAGCTGTTTTTACCGCCCACGTCGATGAGTTTCGCTCCTCCCTTTCCATCGGCAATCAACCCTTTACTCCTTTAGGCACTTTCCCATCGCCTGACGTAATTTCACAGTCTTTCACCCGGGTCGAAATATTTACTTCACCCCATCGAGTTTCATTTATCCCCGCGAGAGGCTTGGGCCTCTCCCTCGCAGAAACCACCCTTTGCGAAATACACGTCGCCTCAAATCGCCTTCCATCCAAAAAAAAAAACAAACTCTTTCTTTGTCACGCGAAGAGATATAACACTCAACTGGGGGCCGCCAACAACGTATGCAGTCGCCCCCGCGGAACAAACCGTTCTCTCGTCTTCCTCCCGACGTTTGCGTGCGTCCACAGCATCCGACCGCACGTGCCCCTTCTCTGGACCACGCTCGCTGCCTCATCTCTGGAAAACCAACTCATTACCCTCTCGACAATCTACCTCTCGCTTCTAACCTTGAACCATATCGACGTGCGCTAAATCCTCTCCTCTCTCTCTCTCTATATATATATCCATCCTCTCTTTTTTCTCTAACCCGTCTGAGTCATTTATCCTTTTTTCCCCCGAGCACCACTGCTGCCTCCTTGTGCACCTTTCATATGCGTCGAGAGCTGGAAACTTCCCGCCGCACCGCTTCCTTGCTCTCTTTTCAACTCCTCTCTCCATTTCTCTCTCTCTCTTTTTTCTCTCGCTCCCCCTTCCTCTCTCCCTCTCTCTCTCTCTCCCGCTGCCTCACCCAACTCCCTCATCCCGCTTTTTCTCAGAACATTCATCTCCCTCGGGGGCATTTGTTTAATGAGTTAAGGTGGCCGTTTGTTGGAGAGAGGTGGGAGAGAGTGAGAGAGACAGAGAGAGAAGGGGAGAGAAAAAAGTGGATGGCAGAAAATAATAAAAAATTACGGAGGCTTGGGGGGGGAGGGGGGGAATAAAAGAGAGCATCTCGCCACCGTCGTCGTCATCACGTGACACGTCAGCTCCTCCTCTTTCTTTCCTGCGTTTTATGTCTCTTTTTCTCTTCCCTCTCCTTCCTTTTTTTGTGGTGATTCCTCACTTTTTCTCTCTTCCCAAGCATCGTTCTCTCTCTCTTTACTACTCCCCATCGGCATGAAAAAGCGTCGTTAATTTATCTGGAAAAGAAAACGAGGAAAGAGGGAGATAGAGAGAGAGAGGGGAGGGGGAAGAAAGAGAAAAAAAGGAGAGAAACTCTTTTGAGGTGATGGAGTGAAGGACTTGTTAAAAAGGGACTTATATATTAGGGAAGAGGCAGAGAAGAGGCAGAGAAGAGAGGGAAGAAAGGAAGGACGGAGTAAACGGGCAATGGGATTCTGAGAGGGTGCGGGCGCTTCGACTCATGAAGGTGGTTTCGGACGAGAGAGAAAGAGAGAGAGAGAGTGCGGTATAAAAATGACAATGGGACGTCGGAGAGAATTTTTAATGTGATGGGGTAAAAAATTAAGGGACTAGGATTGGTGGGCAATATGCAATTCGTCTCGCTTTCAACCTTCCTTGTTGACAGACGAAGCGATTATGGTCAGTTTTAGCGTGATTGTCCAAAATTCGAGTTCAAAATCAAATGCGGGAATCGATCCTTAAGATTTCGCTGAAAAAATCCGTAAATATTAGGATTTGTCAAATGTGAATGCCTCTAGAGATTCCAGATAAAGGAGATATTGAAATAAATCTGGATAACATAATTGTCTAATGATTTTACGTTATTGCGCGTTTATATATCGATTTGTTGCTGCAGCATAAAGAGGGACGGTTTGTTAGATGGTCAATTTCACTAATTTCCTAGTTTACCGTCATTGCAATTGTTAGATATTTAAGAGTTCGCTTTTTTACTACAAACAGAGCAACCAAACATTTGCAACTCTTCTAAAACTAAAGTGTGGCTGTTATTTTTTAAACCGCCATAAATCAACTATTAGTGTAATTAACTTTATAGACAGCGATATTGGATGTGATAAACCGAAAAACCAAATATCTAAACCAGCATGGTATATCAAAGGAATTTATAATAAACTATAAGCAGCGTTGAGAAAAATAATGGAATGCGCAGATCATTCGGGACACGAAATAGTTTCAGGTAGGTACCTAAAAAAAACTAGGTTTCCAATTTCATATTAAATAAACAGTACCTGCTGCACAGCTTTTGTATTTGAAATTGTTATCTTAAATAGACCAAACCTCATCGTAATTTAAATGTTTTAATTATTAAATTTGAATTAACAATTTTTAAAGATACTGTTTACAACTAAAATAACCTAGTTGTGTTTAAAAGTTGCAAATGTATTTTGAAAGTGGTGATGCTTAGCGATATTTGACAGTGAAATTCAAAAAGAAATACCGTAGGCATTTTGAGGAACCATTATCTTACGCTACATTCGTTCAATTTTTCTGCTTTCGCTAATTTATAATTTAAAGTGACGCTAGCACGATTATTTTATTTTTTATCCGAAAGGCTCTCAACGTCTTTGCAAAGCTATCTTGCTGGATCTGAAATATTAACCCGGCGTGTCCGTCGTATCCATGGTTACAAGCGAGGGCTAAGGATTTGCCTTTGTTGGCAGATGCGGACTTACAAACTCAGCACTTGACACGTCCAGGAAATTTCGCATATTCAAGGGTAATTTATTATCCACGTGGTCTAAGAGATTTTCGAAAGTGACAGGCATGGAGCTAATAATGTAAACGTCAAAACTACAGGGTACGCATTAGGCTTCAGTGTATAACATCCTCGGGATAGAATAGTACATGTAATTTCGGCTCGAAATTTACATGATCAAGTTGTCTCTCTTTAATGAAGGTGTAATTTAATTTTTGATACAATGAACAATCGGCAAAAAACGTCCATACAGTGAAACTTATACACGCGGAAGATACAGTTAGTTTCCGTAGATTTTCATTTCTTCCAACTGTAAAGTAAAACAAACAGCCATTACTAAACTTCGTTATTTGTTTTCTCTTAAAGGGATTCATTTGATAAGTTTTGTTGATTTAACCATTAAGAGAGCGCGGGAGTTTTTGTATCAACAGACGTCCTATGCTCAAACTTTGCCAAAGACTGCCAGTAAAATTTTATGACCAGAGGTCGTCGTTCAGAGTTTTATGCCCAATTAAGAACGGTAAATGTGTTTCTTTTTATTGCACTTGAAGTAATTAAAAATATTTAAAAGGGAACAATCGCTTGAAACAACGGCTAATTTATTAAAATCCCAAAGGAATTGTCTGTGAAATAAAGATAAAGGAATCAAAGCACGAAATGAAAATCACAGTTTGAAACAGAAACAGGTTACCTATCGAAAGGAATTGACCGGAGTTACAGAATATCAAACAAATTAATAGAAAGGACAAAGCAACTCTAAACAAATACAAATATGATTACACAAAAAGAAATTAATTTGACTGTAGTGATATAAATCAAAAAAACAAATAAAGTGGAACAAGTATTTAACAGACTGATATCTTTCTATTGGAGTAAATCAGCATCCACTTTTTATAGATTTTTTCTATATATATATATATATATATATATATATATATATATATATATATATATATCATAATAGGTAGTCTGTCCGTAGACAGGTCCGTGATTATTCATGGTTAAACTTGGTTCTCCATATACAGTCATGCCTCGTTTAGCGCATGTTTGTTTAGCGCAATTTCGATATAGCGCAATTGGAATCCCGTGGCATACATTTTTATTTATTTATTAGGTAATAAAATGAATACTGTTATGTATGGTACGTACGGCAAAATGAAAATACTGTTCACGGTGCGCATTTTTGCTGGTTTTTGTTTGCTTAAAAAATAAAGGAAAGCTGTTTTCACGTAATCAGTTCCAATGACATACTTGCGGTGTTTTGTTTAATACCGTATTTACTCATATAAACCGCGAACTCCTATTTTTGGGCCGGTTCGGAGGGAAAAAATTAATTTGAGCAAGAATAAGTTTTTTTTTAAGTCATCTATTCCCACTCCCTGAAACAAGTTCCGCTCAAGTTAAGCATCTTCTTCCTTCTAAGTGACGCAGCTTATTGGATGAATTCTTTATGACGATACTAGCAGAAACCTCCTCACCGACAGTCCTCTTTTGTTAATCCCTTAACTGTTTTTGTTGTATTATTACGCAACTTCGTCTCCGCTTCTGTTTTTGACGTAATATTACGAACAGTTGTTGAGCTTCACGAACTATTTGTTCATCTATGAACTAGAACTTCCTTAGGTGGATGGGGAGTTTTTTCGCGTATCGTCTCATGTGTAAATCTTGGAGGGTTACGAACAAACGAGTCCAAACACTTGAGATGTGGATTTCCGTCTTCCTTTCGAACGATGAAATCTATCATTCACAAAAAAATTTCACCAATCCGAATTCCTTGAAGTGGATGAGGGAAAAGGACCAAACTTGAACCTACCTATTTTCAGGCCATCAAACTCTCAGTATTCATTGAACTATAGTTATCAGTTAGTCGGCGTATTCTTTCTGCCTACTTTTGCGAGTTTTTGCCTCCAGCGCGGGAGTAACTTACACGTTTGCTTGGTCGCATAAATACGCATATACTTCGTAGAATTCGACGTCTTTTACGCGAGCATATTGCAGAGAATTTACTATCGATACTCACAATTTATATAACCTGTTCAGAAATCCTCGTGTATGACGCGCACCCCCTTTTTCCCCTGGCGTTTCGGGAAAAAATGTGCGCGGGGTACACGAGTAAATACGGTATCTATGGCAACATAACATTTTAACAGTAAATAGGAGGAAATAATTCCAGTAAATCATGGCGATAATGGCAGAAAGGAGAAAATTGAGTAAAGGCAATCAAAGTGTAGAAAATAATCCTAAATTATCAAGGAAAACATAATTCTTGCGGAAAAACTTAAAGTGATTCAGTGTTTTGAACAAGGTGAGCGTCAGTGCAATATTGCACGTAAGTTTAACTTCACAACTTCTACAATTCATATAATTTTGTTAAATGAAGACAAAATAAAATGTTCCATTGAAGCAGCCAGTGCAGTAACTGCGAAGAAACTCACACGATCACTTATTGTTAGTAATATGCTTGAAAAAATGGAGAAACTACTAGTGTTGTGGATTGATTCTAAGCGTTCTAATGAACACATGCCCCTTAGTGAAGCACTTTCCCTGTTTGAATGTGTAAAGCAAGAAGAGGGTGGAGATTCTTCAGAAACATTTCATGCCAGTTCCGGTTGGTTTCAAAATTTTAAACGCAAATATACATAGCGTTCGTTTGACAGGTGAATCAGCAAGCGCTCATAAAGATGCAGCTATAAAGTTTCCAGAAGAATTTCAAGCAATTATTGAAAACAGTGAATACCCCCACACATACATACAATAAGTGATTTACGCGTAGATTTGAGGGCTGCAGTGACGAAAATGATAACTCGCAGAACCTAGAGATCTATGCATAAATGCGAGCACCGCAAAGACCGTTCGGAACGTATCCTTTGCGCTAAACGAGGCATGACTGTGTGTGTGTGTGTATATATATATAAATGCTTAAGGAAAAGGAAAGGTAATAACAAAGGTAGCAACAAGGTGTTGGAGGAAGCCCAGTGGACACTTACCTAGATTGAAGAGCCGCTGGGGGTGCTGAGGACACACGAAAAACAAAAACGACACAAAAATGGAGCTTTCGGGCTGACGCCCTTCTTCAGCGACGGAGAGACATATACTTATATATATATATATATATATATATATATATATATATATATATATATATATATATATATATATATATATATATATATATATCCCTATTGGCCGTACCCCTCCCCGCCTTCTCCTATCCCCGAACTCCTCTCATTACTCTTCCCCCCCCATATCCACCCCAGTGTGTCACTTCAAACAGTACATGCCTCTCCGTCGCTGAAGAAGGGCGTCATCCCGAAAGCTCCATACTTGTGTTATTTTTGTTTTTTTCGTGTGTTTTCAGCACCCCCAGCGCTCTCCAATACAGGTGTCTACTGGGCTTCCTCCAACACCTTGTTGCCACCTTTATTATTACCTTTCCTGTTATTTAAGCATATATATATATATATATATAATTTCAGATATACGACTTGTACAGATGAAGGGATGAACAGACAAGCCGAAAACGTAACAGCTCTTTTTCCAAAAAATAGCCAATTTCGCATTTCAGTCAACAGAAAAATATAATGTGTCCAAGCGCGTTAACTTGCCACATGTTACTGTTATTTTCTAAGGTGAAAGTGAACTCACTCCGTAAGGTTTATTTTCTGCCTCTCTCGATGAAACGAAGTCTAGAATGGTCTGATAAAACATTTAACTAACTTTTATTTGATAAATGTGAAATAACTGCTCATCCCCTTTAATCGCCACACATTTACGATATAATTTATCCGTGAAAAGATACGAAAAAACTCCTGAAACCCAGGATTAATATGAATTCCTGGAAACTTAGCATATATATGAAAAAGTTCCATTCCAAAAAATGCGCAAAATATGCGCGATGGCCTACGGAGATAAATTCATAAACTAATTGGGAAATATTTTAATTTAGAGGGCGATATTAGAGCTGTCTAAAAAGAACGACTTTAGTTTGCACATATAAAGCCTGAGTCTGTTCTTTTTACGTAAGGTATCTTATAATGCAACACGAGATTATCTCGTTCCTAAAAAATATTAATACGTTAAAAGTTTTATGGTTTCCATAAAACTGGATTATTTAATTGTATTATTGATGTGCCTTACTCTTAAGTTTCTTAAAGTTGGCTCATTTGGATATATAAAAATTGGTAGATAAATAACTTAAACTTACATGGCAATAAATCGTTATAACTAAGTATGTCAATGAAATAATAGAATAAGTTTCAAAGTTTATTATGAGTATCACACATTTTTTGTAATGATAGAAAGTTATCCCACAAAAAACCACTTAATTTTTTAAAAAATTTTAAAGACAACTTTCAGAGATCATTTCCTGAGCAATGAAGGTTGAGGTGCAATATACGACCGAGGGCCGTGTGCGTTTTTCCTTTACAGCTGTCGCTGTGGACTCGGGCAACGATGGACTCAGGCTGATTGCCCTGAGAGTACCAGATAAGGCGGAGCTGGGAGAGTCGGCGTCTTTGGAATGCAGATTCGATTTGGGAAACAAAGGAGCCAATCTCTACTCGGTCAAATGGTATAAGGACGACCACGAGTTCTTCCGCTACACACCAGACGACAGGCCGCCACATACGCAGCTATTTCCGGTTCAAGGAGTCAATTTGGACGTGAGTTAACTATCAACTTTATAATGGATAAAAATTATGTCATGTATAAAGTCCCCTTAAATCCGGAATTGTAGATAGACTTATTTATTTTAGTCTTAATTTCGCGTTTTAGAATACCGGTATTTTGGTTCAAATACTGCTTGTGGAGTGGCCATTGTTTTATTGACCATGTTTATTTAAATTCCGAGTGTATGACCAAATTAATTATTTTAAATTATGCACACGAAATATGATGATAAAAAAGATAATATAAAATTCATTTCATAATTTATAACGAAGTCTCTGGTTAATGCTAGTGTAAAATCAGGTTTAGTTTAATTTTATCAAATTGATCGTTATAAAAGCATTATTTATCAGTATTAATGTTTCATTGGTGATATTAAACGGTATTCGCGACCATTTGTGCACATCCAACACAATACAAATACTCAACGTCGGGAGTTATCTTCATATCATCCCCTTTAATTAAGAGGTCGATAGCTTCACTGGAAACCCAACCAACATGAAGACGCCCTGAGCAGTGCGCGCAAAGTTCTCTCGGCGATTCGCAGGAAAATACAAGATTCCATTAAGTATAACAACTCCAAGTTATGTGAATATTCAAATAATTCAAATTTATCCCAACTGCTCAAGCTATCATGAATGTTACATCAACTGTACACAGGCTAAAATACAAACACTTTCCTGCATTTAACTCTAACTAAAGTTGTGTTAACACGAGTTCCTAAGAAGGAATTGATCTTAATTTTTCCATTACCTATACTAATATTCATAAAAGGACGCATTAGTTTTAAAACAAATATGGCTGATGACTGCGTTAATTCTCATTCAAAATTTTTTTATTAATGTTGAGGAATTCTGCTAAGGAAGATCATTAACACAATCTCATGCCGCCAAATCAGCAATTCTACCGAGTTAAGTTGGTTACCCGAGGTAACGTTTTATGCATATGACGAAACTCGAGAGGAATTTCGGCAATTAAGAGGGATGATATTCACTAAGCGCTTTGATTCACTTTCAGGAGTCGGAGTCGGGTGTGTCTCACGTCACTCTACGTCACCTCTCGTTCGACAGCTCCGGTTACTATCGATGC
The DNA here is from genome assembly GCA_036926305.1 of Uropetala carovei. NCBI lineage: Eukaryota > Metazoa > Arthropoda > Insecta > Odonata > Petaluridae > Uropetala > Uropetala carovei. The sequence continues at coordinate 6,179,766 of JAXCHB010000104.1, read as the reverse complement.
GAAGTGTCGACCGAAGCTCCAGACTTCAAGACAGTCTTGAGAAGCAAGCATATGACTGTGTGGGGTGAGTTGAAAACCTTAAATGCGTTGAATTTTGCCCTTGTATCCTATACGAAATTCATGTAACTTTCTTAAATGAGCTCATGCACCCCTCATAAAGCAAACCAAAACTATCTCTTATTACAATTAATTTAAGTTAAAAAACAATGAAAACGATTCTGTGTGCTAAAATTGGTTTCAGCTCCACCAAGAAACGATCCCGCAGTTGAGGGAATCAAGAATTCGTACGCAGTTGGAGATGAAGTTGTCGGCAACTGCACTTCTGCAAGTTCATATCCGGCAGCAAATCTAGCATGGTATCTGAATGGGAAAATGGTAAGCTGTGTCGAGAATATCACATTAAATTGCTCTAACATTACATACATTCTTTAAATTGCCCAATTTCGGATCAATACCAAACATAAATATGAAATCTTACCTGTAAAAATATTTCAATTCTGACGACCCCCTTTGACGATTAGCTAATTTTTATGAGCTCTTTACAAGTACCAAAATAATATCTTAACTTTGTGGAACTCTCAGATTTTCATTTCCTGGAGAGCAAAATATTCGAACCCGTCTACAATAATAAGATTGTTGTGGAAATTTTTGTTCCCCTTGTAACGAACAACATTACTAAATGTTGAAATTCACTCGGAAATTTTAGAAAATACTTTAATTTTTTGGTAATATATAATTATCAATATATATATTGATGATTTTAATTGATTTTAAATTAATTTGGTCGGCAGAACATGAGAGTCGAAACAAAAAGTATATGAGTGTATACATTTGGATCAAGAAGTTATGAATTTTTTTGTACGACGAATAAACATCATTAAATGTAACAAAAATAGAAAGGGTCAACTATATGGATTAAATGATAAATAAAAGGCTAAGTAGGCAACGGCTGCGTGCAAAATATTCTACCTAACGAGACTTGATTGAAATATCTTCGCAGCTCCAAAATCGAATATGTGCATAAAACCAGTGGTTACCAAACGTTTTGACATAACGCCTCCCTTTCGGTTTTCACTAAGCCGTCATGCCTCACCATATTTTTGATTGAAATACATGCAACCCTTTGCACTCGTATTTACGTCATTATTCATGATCTACCTCGTAATTATTATACCCATGTATCTGGTACAAATGGGGAAGACGGAAAAATACGTTTAAACCGATTCAGCTGAATTTGGCATTAAAAATTGAATTTTCTCATGGTCTTGCGCTCCCTCTGGAACTCTCTCACGTCCCCTCCCCTCCCCCAGGAAGGCGTGCCCCCTAGGTTGGGAACCCCTACCTTAAACCTTTAAATGCGGAAGTTAAAGGTTAGGCCATCCACCTTCGACCGTATGGATTTCTTTGGCATTTACACGAATTTGCGGCTCAGCCGATCAACAGGGCTTTATACTACCTAGTAGCTCATAAGTTTCTTGGGACGTTAATCGAAGATTCAGAGACGAAAATGGTCCGTGTTTGTCGCAGGTGGACCGATTCTCGCTCATCTACTACGCTCCGTGGACAGACGAAGCAGGACTCAAGGTGACGCGGCTGGGGATCCGGTTCCCGGCCGAGGAGCAGCACTTCAGGGAACTCTCCCCGTCTTCCTCCCCCGCCTCCGCCGTCTCCAGGCGGGTCCTCGAACTGCGCTGCAGCTCTACCGTCCAGCTGATGACGCGGCATCGAGTGGTTCGATCCCTGCTGTTGGCGCCACTGTCGGTGTCTACGCAGAAGTTGGCGGCGCAAGAGAGCGCCAAAGCAACGGCATCCGCCATTGGTGAGCGCGGTCTGAAGAAGCGCGACGGTCTATTCTGCCTGGAGTCTTAAACTCCAGTTGCGGGGGGAAGTCAAGTAGAATATATGTCAGGACGCATTTCAAAGTGACGAACCAAAGCATTTTTCTGAAACTTGGAAGTTTACGATTCAAAATGGCGTAGATTTACCTAAGATTCAATTTTATGTTGTTCCTACATTGTTATTTTGTTTCGCATTTCTTTGTTGCTCCATTTTTGACTCATCCACGTGTTCCCTTCAGCCTAATTAAAGTAGAATAGAGGTGTGTGTATATATATATATATATATAGAGATATATATATATATATATATCTCTATATATATATAGATATATAGATATATATATATATATATATATATATATATATATATATATAGATTTAGATATATAGAGAGAGAGAGAGACAGAGACCCAAGTGCTTGAGACACCTAGGTTACCCGGTGGTATGCTTGTCATTAAACGGAGTAATGTTTTCGCATTTTCAGCAGCGTCGTTGAGTTTCGTGTCATTTTTTAAACAAAAATATAATTAGTCCCTCCCGAATAAATTTTTTAAATAATCACCATGTTTTTTATGAAAAGGTTTAGAAGCGAAATAACTCTTAGTAAAAGGGTTTTCACATGCACTTAGCTTTATGATATGCCCAAATTTTCTGCGGTGCCTCATAGAATATGTTTTATTTTCTGATGTTTATGTTGTCTCAATCTATTTCTTATTTGCTAGCTATTCCTCGGCATTTCATAAAAACATTAAAATTAAAAACCTTGGTTCGTAATAAGGTTTTTCAATCGAAATATATTCCTATCATTTATCCTGTTATGTGAAGAAACTATGCCAAAGTTAAAAAAAGGTGTTAACATGCGTGGCAGTATTTTGATGCGCTTATTTAAAATCAAATAGTAAATTCGATGTAGCAATACTTTTTGAATTTGAAAATCAATTTTTCACCCGTTTCTCTCGTCTTCCAGGTCTTTCCGGATTATGGTCACATGCAACTTGCGCCTACACGATGGCGTTCCTATCTTTCTACCTGCAAGGCATCATCACAAGATCTCCCGTCCTAAGGATCAGCGCGTCGAGGTCGTGACGGGACCTACAGTTTCCTCATTGTCCCTCCAGTGTTTTACGTGTGGGTGTTTAAAGCCATCGTTGTTTCCCCCCTTACAAAAATATTACCAGTAATTAATCCGAAGGAATGATTATGTGTCAGTGTGAAATCCGAGGAAGAGGAAAATGGGACGGAGACAGACAGGACCGATTTGGATAAAAAACGACGGGAAACGGGAAAACAAAAAAAAATAATACACAGTTGAAGGGTGATGACGCGTCGCGCGTCCTTCCACGTGGAAACGCGAGGGGAGGTCACGTGATTTCCCTAGAATCCTCATCCGACGAGATGATTGACAGAAAAACTGAAAGACAGGGAAGTGCTTCAGTTTGTTTTTTTTTCCTCCCACTCCGAGGGACAACACTGAAAATCGCTGCGAAAACAAGTCTCATCAAAAAGCTTCCGAATAAAAGGAAGAGAATGGAGGAAAAAAGGATTGGCCCGACCGCCTCATTGTAATGCATTAAGAAAACTCAAGAGAGTGTTGAGTTTTCCAACTGCTAGCGTTGAAGCGGATGCCGAGTGAAGGATGAAAGGGGCTTATATGAGGTCAAAAAAAGTTCCCCTCGTAAAAAAATGAATAATTTTTCTTGGTGTTACGTCATCCATCCTGCCAAGGCATGGTGCTACCTTCTTGTCCGTAGATTACGTAGGTATTTGTAAGTACTATTTAGGAAGACGTCTCTGTCCCCCGGGATGTATTAATAAAAATGCAAATCTTTGTCATCTCTCTGAACAAAAAAAATGGAACTGATAATCGTCCTCGGTTGAAATCATAAAGCTTTAGTATTGCTTGAAATAAAAACAAAAGGCGAACGTTCTGATTTCTTAAGGTTTGAAGACGAGTCGATGAGTTTCGTCTCGAAACGCTGAGTTTTGTTAACGTTTTTACCGGAGGCAAGCATTGCGCTTCAAATAAAAAGATAAATGACATTTTGAATCGAGTTTATATTTTTACTGGATTTTCTTTTTGTCGATGAAATGCCCCTTGTTGATGGATCATTGGTCGAATAGTAGTCTCGTAAAAGCAGAGTCGTGTAATTGTATCGTTTAATTTTGAAGGATTTTAAATTAAAATGCTACCTTTGCATAATTTTTTACTGAAATTTTTGGAGATATAATTTGGGAAATATTCTTAAATCGTAGCACTTCATTTTTACGTATCACACATGAGATGATTGTTTACTGACGTAAAATAAGAGCTAAAATTGTTTTTAAAACTTTCTTGCTTGCTTGTGATACGGATTCAAACCACTGACGTGATACTTTTAAAGTGAGCAAAATCAAGAGTAATTCGTTACGGCTGTCAACCATTTTCATTTTTGCAGGTTGATAATTTTATGATTTGTTTTTTTTTTGACTAAGGTATGTGAAATATTTTGTACATAATATGTGAAAATTTCTCTTCTCGATGGAAACGGTTTAATTAAAAAGAAATAAATTAAATGGATAAATTGTCGCTCATTTTTATACAATGCAGCACTTTAATGGTAACCCTGTAATGTTGCATACTTTATGGATTTTCAACTAAGCCTTTTTATAAATCTTACTAATTAATTATATTTATGAAAAGAACGGAAGCTTCACAGGAATATATGGCTATAAGCCCCTTAAGCCAAAATATTAATTTCTCCCAATTGTCTGCAGAATTATTTTACGACAAAATAATGAATAATACCTTCCCGATTTGAGTAGTATGAAAATCGAACTCTCCCAATTGCAGTAAAATGTATAAAATCCAGGAGGAAGTAATAAACCCGCCATAAAGAATAACCTATCATAAATTTCGCTTCAAACCTTAAAAACCTCCTTACGACTCTATCTAATAAAAAGCAAGGTCGCAGTAGTAAGAAACTAATGTCGCATTCATCGCAACAGCGCGCTCCCTTGCAGTAAATCGAGTATATTTTAAAGACACAGTGAAAATAAAAAGAAATCGAACGCCCGATACTTAAAGAAGCAATTATCCCAGTGAAGCAGCAGAAGCAATTTTAGAAGAATCGTAAATCGACCTAATGAAAGAATTGTGGTTGCAGGGAACTAAACGTAAACAACGCGTGAAATACGCAGGCTAAGAATAGTCTGCGCGTCAAGACGTAAGCTTTGCGTCTCCAAAAGCATTCCTTTTACTCCCTCTCATAAGACCACCTTCATGTACATAGGCCATATATTTTTCCCTTTTGAGATCCCCTAACAAAGGAACGCGTCTCTTTTTTTTTCGACCCGAAATACGCCCATCCCGATCGAGGCGATCCCTTCCTCGCCTCAGACAAAAGAGAAAAGAAAAAAGAGGAAATGGCGGGAGAAGAAGCAACATCATCCTCCTGAAGAAACACACACCCGCGCTAACACCCACCCCCGCTCTCTACCCCTCTTCCGACACCTTTAACTCTGTGACATTCCCTAACGCGTGCGGGACCAGAATAGCCCCTTACCCCCCACACACCCCCACCTTACCCCTCCTTTCCTCCCATAACCCACCGCTCTCTCTTCCCCATCCTACGGCACAGAAAAAAAGGGAACGGGAAACATACTGTCTTTCAAGACCGCTGAACTTTTAACGGCTTCTAACCTTCTTCTCGGATCCTCACCAAAAACAGACCCGCAGACACCTTTAACCCTACTCTCTTTCTTTCTCTCTCTCTCACACCCCCATCTCACCCCCTTCACTTCGCCCTCTCCTTTCTAAAACGTTATCCAAAGCGGTATTTCACACCCACCCTTAAAAGAATGAGATTTTTCCATCGTGTTTTATTTTTTCTCTCTCGTGGCTTCCGAGGTGGCGGCGCTGTTGGAAGGGAGCGTATGGGTGGATGGCTGACCCTATTCTCTTCTTCTCCTCCAAAGAACATCCCTCTCTCTCTCTTTCTCTCTCCCAGATCGCCCACATGCTGCCTGAGGAGCTAGCGTCTTCATCTGTTTTTGCCCCTCTTTATCTCTCCCTCTCATCCTCTCTCTATTTCTCTCTCTCTCTCTCTCTTCTCCTGTCTTTCTCTCTCTCCATCTCTCGTCCTTTTCTGGTAGTGTTTGTTGTTTTTTTTTGGAGTCTTCTCTCGGAAGCCAAAGGGGGTCGATTGTGCTTCACTACTTCTCTAGAAAGCGAAGGAGATTGGATGGAATAGGGAGAGGGAGATGGAGAGAGAGAGAGGAGGGGGGAGTAAGAGAATAAGGTTCCAGAAGGGTGTTTGTGTTGGAAGGAGGAAGGGATGATTTTAAGGGAGGAGAGGGAATGCTGTGGAGTGGGAATTCGATGGGCTAAAAGTGAGGGGTGATCAATTCCGGGAGTGAGAGAGAGAGAGAGAAAGAGAGAAAAAAACATAATAGGGAGGAGAGCTCCTTCAGTGGTGCTTATCTACCCCTGTAATGGTGGCTTATTTATAGAATACGTCTGACTAGGAAAGGAGGTGTGTGTGTGTGTACACGAATGGCGATGTCAGCTCTTTTTCCTTAAAGCGAAACTTTAGGAAAATTGTACTTTAAACCCCTGTTGCCATTCCCATAATTATATCTTCTCTTGACAAATAGAAACAAATACAAAATTGGCGATTATTTTAACAAATTCTATTTAAAAAGGCTTTAACACGAGGGTTTTTTTACAATATCTTCATTGCAAACTACCCTAATATACGGCATTCCCCAAGAAATATAGTACACGAGTGATTACGATATTTGAATCAAAGCTAAAACAGCTAGAAAGTTTTTCGTAAAAGACCTTCAAATGAAACGTACGTGAATTATTGCTGATGGAAAGCTCAGAAAATTCTTAAAATAAACTACGATTTATTATATGCGAAATATTTAACTAAATATAAATCATGTCAATAAAAACAACATTTTTAAATGAATTACGGAATTTCTAGAATTTCCGAAGGGTTTTTGGACTAGACAACGTGAAAACGGATAAAAAATTTTTTGATTAAGCAATAAAAGTTTTTCTATAAAAACAAATATCAAACGTGGCTTTGGAATTCCTTCATCTTCTCTGTCGTTTCATTTTAACATAACGCAGATGAAAGTATCAAAAAAAACCCAACAAAATTCAATTCCAGGGATTAAATGTAATATTGAATCTTTAGTAAAATTGATCTTGTGATGTGGTATGGGGTATTCATTATTAGACACATGGTGATATCCTCTATTTGACAATGATACACTTTGATATGTGGCAAAAGAATTTTTGACAAGTACGCGACAACTGAATTTATTTCTCCGTCAGAAAGTCAACTAAACGTTTAGCAGGCTTAAAAAAATGTAAACATATGCAAGTAAATCAGAAAGGTGGTAAAATATATTATTTTTCGGAAAATTTCAAATCAATTCCCCTTTCCGATCTTTAAAAAAATGGCCCGTGTCGTACATCTTTATCACATCGCGATAGGGATGTGTGCGAAAAAGACACCGAAGTGTAACTCGCAAATAAAGTTCACTATCGTAAAAATATGTTTTCTTTACCGACCAATCTAAAAGGTTAACTCAACGCCTAAAGCATTTTCTCATTTAATGGAGTTGCGTGTTGCCCCCATAAAGGACCGAAATCGGTATCGAAATCTCTTTTTTCAGCGTTGGAAAAAGATGATATCAGACTCCTCACTTCGGTCGTTCAATCGAATTGCCGACCGTATATGTCTGTATGTGCGATCTTGTACCATTTCGGTATAGGAGAAAAACGGTTAAATGGTTTCCACCGTAGGGCATGTTTTTCTAATGGGTTACTTATACGGTACTTATCGGATAGCGGTTCTACTGGACAGTAAACCAAAGACTCCGTGTATATTAGTCCGGGAGAGAGAGTAATGTGCAGTATCTGTTCGGTAGAAAACTTAATACGATGAGAGTAAAATATAAGAGTCACCGTGAATGCTGTTAGAATTTAACCGATCCAAAATCCCCTCCTGATTTCTTGCTCTGGTGATCTGCTTTAGAGAAACAGCCGCTGATTTTGTCTTGATACATCAACAAATGAAGATCACACGCGAAGACGGCCGCTATATCAGCATTTAAACGCATAAAAATACGCCGTCCTTGCAATCATTGGTTGAACCTGAAAGGGATTTAATAGCATCACTCTGGTAAGTCATCAATGTCGTGTATACGTTTTTATGCATGAATGCGTACGTGATAAATAACTCATTCTACGTGCGTGCACTTACTAATACCTCTACTCGCCAGCGTCCCGATCGGACAGGTAATTTCGCCGTGTTCGCTCGCTTTTCTTTATTCGCAAGAAAAAAACGAGGAATAATAATCAAAGAATAAAATGTTTGTGTAACGAATGGTATGTATTTACGGACAAAGGAATCGTATGGCGCAAATTAAATACAAATTATCATGTTTAGACTCGACAATGTTTCACGTGTAAAAGAAAAAAGTGATAAAATATAAAACTCAGAAGGGCAATTGGATAGTCCAAATACTTTTACCGTTCGTAAATGTTTGAACTATATATAAATTAAATTACGCTTGAAAAGGATGAATAATTACAACTGCAGTTGAAATTACTACTACTGCCACGAAAAGAAATTAATTTATAACGAATTTAATTTAAATGCTTCATTATTCAGTTGATATTTCCATATCGGCTGCATAAAATAACTTGTACACAAACAAAACAAAGTGTATTAAAATCCAGCTGAAGATGACATCATAATTTCAAGTTCATTTTGATTTTCATGTATTTATTTTAACTAGACGCTAACAACCTTTCACAATGAACTCAATAACGATCTCATACAGTAATGCCGTGTGCATAATTTGAATCCGCGACCCTAGCATTGTGAGATAGACACACTAACCACGTCTCTACCGAAGGTTGAATGAAATGCATTAATCTTAACTGCAGCAGCAACCACTTCGAACAAATAGGGAAATTTTAATCTAACTTTATCTAAAAGTTTTAATTTTACATATTGGCAATTTATGCTAAAATTCAATAGTAGTTGTTTAACCTCAAATTTAATATAAATTAAAAAGATTCTAGTATCGCTGACCTGAAAAAAGCAAACAGGTCAAAAAAAGGAAGATTTAATAACGACTTTCTATGGTATTCTTCGCAACTGTAAGCAATTAAAACAATAAAATGACACGTTTTTCGTTACTAAATCTCTTGTTTGATATAATTTTATTTTCAGAAACATTATAAGGGAGGATTCGGAGTTCCATTTTCTTGGAAGCGTAACAGGTTTTCGATGTTCTTCGAAGCTGAGCGATTGCAAAGGCTGTCCATATACAGTACAACTCCAATTATCCGATATCAGATTATCCGAATATTCAATTATGCTAACCAAATTTTAAGTTGCTGCATTTTTCTCAGCACTTACGTTCCGACATTCGGATATTTAAAGATTCACCCCACCAACTTGAAAAAACTTTCTTTCTATACTTCCGCATTGAGCATCCCCCTTCCCCCTTCGGCTACGTGGTTATAAAGACTATTTTTGACGGTGTTACCTTTCTTTCGGAGAGATTAGGGAAAATTTTATGGCATTTTAGAGATATTTATTAGGATATTTATTTATTTATTTGTTATCACACTTGATCAGCAGTTATGATGAATTTTTGAGCATATTATAAGGCAAAGTCTATTTTGAAAATTGCTTAACTGACGCACTTCTTATGATATCGTTACTGAAACATTGAAATATCCGTGGAATTAACGGGAAATTTTCATATGACTATCGCACATTTACGTGTTACATATAAGCAATTGCGTTAATGTCAGCTTCAAAAATAAAATCGTGTGTTTATTTTTTTTATCTAATACATCTTTCAATTATTCGAATTTTCAATTATCCGACAGACTCATGGTCACAATTTATGATCGGAGTTCTGCCTTAAGATACTGAATAACATTCAATAAAATACGTTTTCATTAGAGTTTCCGAATGATTGCAACTTGCAAGAAATTTGTTGGATCTTTCCTCGGCTTGGGAGGAAGAAGTCTCAGTCAGGTTTACGATAGTTCCGCACTTTCCGTAAAAATTAAACTTTTGTCATGAGAATTGATTTTAGGAAGATATAGTCTACGAGGTGAAGTTAGAATGAAAAGTATAACAAAATGATTCGACTGAAAACAAGTCGATATGAAGTGAATTATGATAAACTTTCAGTGCCGTCGACCTTACATTCTTCATTCTTCATTTAAACTGACTATTGAACGAAATTTAATCATTATATCCTTCGAGTAATAATTATCGTAAAGGAATTTTTAAAGCTCTCGTAGTGCTGCCATTTCCATACACCGATAAAACTCAAATTCGCTTTGTGGTTGGGAGTTTTTAGAAAATATATGCTGGGATCTCAAGCGGAGTAGCTTTGACTATCATCCCGTTAACAGACGTTGATTTTCAAAGCGACCACAAGAGAATAATTGAAGATGGTGATGTTGTTAAGGATATTTTTTGCTTATTTGTCGAAAGAATATAATGACTAGAAAATAAAAATTCATAATGATTATACTTTTTAAGCGTGAAGGTAAATTTCAATTAGTTCTATCAATATGCATTTTACTGTTTACAGTCCAAGCAATAAAGTTTGAGTTCATATGTGATCTCTCTGTAATGGCGATTACTATTATAGCATTCAAATTGAATAGCGTTATTTTCATTCGATCAGAATCTTTTTTGAGCCTTAAACGCATTTTCTATTATCCGTTTCAAATATCTTTTGCGGCTGACATTTCGTACGTACTCGGGACCGCTCGTGTGTCTCCGCTGCTAGGAGGTGGGGACGTCTTCTGAGGAGATAATTCAAACTCGGCGTTGCCATATCTACTACACTGGAATGCACCTTTCGGCGGGCACGCGAAGCAAAAGGCAACACAGCACAGAGAGACTCGAAGTTGACAGGACGGTGGCCTGAGAGAGAATGGAGTTTAGCCCAGTGACTCTCAGCCTCCTTCATTCCTATTGGTTCTCACATGCTCACGTTTTGGGAAGATTTCTCTTTTCTCTCTCTCCCAAACGCAAAGATATTTGAAACGCGATATAGCTCATTCTAGTCTTTGATGAAAATCTAATGTATTCATAACGAAGTGTTAAACTTTCTTGTGGAATTACATAAATGAGAAAGTCCGATCGGAATGGCTAAAATTTTTTAAAACATAACCAAACAGAGCAGAATCGTTGTTTTGGCTTCATTAGATGGTTGATTATAATCTCGATTTCTCTATTAAATAATAGAAAAATAAAATATAAAGGTGTACTTGTTCAATCATTTCCATTTCCAAACAAACCAAAAAAATTCGTCCGCCGTGCCAAAATACTCCGATCAATGGCATTTATATCCCTTGCAATCAATCCGGTGCATTTTTAAATATTTAAAGTATCAAACGCAAGTTTGTGGACAAATACAGCAAATTTCGTGTGTTTTGATTCGAAAAACTCATTCTTAATTAACGGATGTGTGATAATGACCGTCACAGACCATCATTGCTAACAAAATCAATCCCGTTTTCATGCGAGGTATTTCACGAGATAAAATATGTGGCGCCGCAAAACATCAGTTCTATTTTTATCAAGCCGCAGAGGAAAAAAGTTTGAAAACATTTGACCTAGATCATCTATTCAATAAAAATGCAAATTGAAGTTTCACTCTCCCTGGAACTTATGCAGAGCGTGATGCATCCTGCTATGCATGTTGCGTTATGAAGGGGCATGTTTTGTTGAAGAAGTATTTCCTTTAACGATCTGAGGCAGCTTGGATGAGAAGCGTGATACGTAGTCGTTACATATTTTGTATTGATATCATAGTTTTTTATCATCGCAAAGTTTAAAAAGATGAATTATTTCACTTTCCTTCGTCATGTGTCCTAAAATTTCTATCATAAATTCAGCTAATAAATATAGTTCGGAAACTCTAAATCGGGAAAATTTTGAGTTGTATTAATTATTATTTAATAATCGAGTTTTTTTAAAACTGTAATTTCAATAACGTGTGCCTTTATTCAATTGCTCGTTACTTTGACCAAATCATTCTATTGTAAATCTCAGATGTCGTAAAATTTTTACTACCTTATGTTGTAATTACTGAAATCAATGGATGAAAACCAGAGCATCGAACCGTAATTTTTTTCTCTCCGGTTTCCGTTCCAGTTCACTCAAAACACAAAATTTCGGTTCGGTTCCGGTTTCGCTCCGGCAACCATCAGTGAACCGGTTGGAACCGGTTTTTCCGCTCCGTCCTTAAAATATTTTAAAGAAACTTTCAAGAGCTGATTTATTAATTTACCTAATTTTCTATTTAAATCAAATACATCTTCACTATAGCAATAATGATATTAAAAAGTAATAATCAAAATACGAAAAAAATTATTTAAATGTATTTTATTTATTTAAGATTATATTTGGAATTGAATAATTACAAACCATACATGAGTCGCAAATGATTTCAAAAGGTAAGAAAAGTGTAACGGAAATTACAAATAAGCACGTTTACTGCGATAGAGTATTCTAAACTTATTATGTTATGTGAACCATCCATCTCATTTCCTAATTTACTGTGCTTAGTCTTTAGTACTAAATTTCATTAAAAACCGCTGAATAGCTACGGAGAAAATAATTGCATCCTGATAAAAGGATGGACAGACTGAAGCTAATATGCGCTAATTCTGGAATGCCAAATAATGAATTATTAATATTTTTATTTACAAATCATTGGGCAAAATAAGAGACCGCGTTGTCTCAATAGTGCCAGTTAGTTGTATAAGACATTACATTATTTTCATTAACAATTTGTAGATCACGTCCACTGCTCATATTATTAAAAAAACTGTAAATGCACTGCTTTATGTTTTCATTCAAATATCACGCAAATGCATGAAAAAATGTATAAAATATTTATGAGGAAGAAGCTCTCAAAAATTGAGGGTCCGAGAATTCGGAAAGGCTGAGAAATGTTTATCAGCATGATACAAATTTACGATGACTGAATATTTTTAATCATTTAAGTAGTGTGAGAATGTTAAAGTTCATTATTTCATGAAATTGAAATGATAAATACCGTTTCGAAAAATTGTGACTATGCGAAAACGTGACTTTCACCCGGCAGCAAATAAAAAAACATTTACGTACATCTACATATTAACCTGCAATTATCCAAGTTGGTGGGTGGCAGGAGGTGTCGTGCACTAAGCAGTCCTTAACGATTTTTGTTGTCACGGGTAGGCCTCCAATTGTTATTCCTGATCTACGTAACTTACTTAAATACAAATATGTGAATGAATGTCATGTTTTAGCTATCCATCAATATACCGTTAAATATATATCCCCTTTACATTTTACTTTCAAGGACCGTAACAGGAGTAATATTGTTACAAGGGATAGCAGTTAGGAAAAATTTAATGCATCATAAACCCCTGTTACCCACCAATATGGTGAATTGCAAGAAAATATTTAGATGTAAAAAAAGCGTTCTATTGACAAACTCCCTCAAAATGAAAATCAAAAAGAGTTACATTATCGGATAATATTATTTTAGGCTTAGATTTTATATAGGTCACCCACTACCGCAGCACCGCCTTATTCCGGAAAGATGAACTATCTAAGTATGCGTACGAGCAACGAAAATAAATAAAACCCATCAACAATGGCTTCATTGAGTTAATTTAAAGCTTGATAACCCTGTCGCTACATTTACAAACCCAACAGCGGACAACGGGGAGGGATAGTTTGGTTCCAGCGAGGCGAAGGGGGCGGTAGCTCCCGGAGACAACTAAAATAAAAACAAAGAGAGCCGAAGGCTCGCCAATAACCTCCCCATTTATTTACTGTTGCTAATATTTAATTGGGTAAACATCAGTAAGTTTCTAACGGCATCATTTACTCGTAAGCATACTTCGATAGTTCATTTTTCCGGAATCAGGTGGTGCTGCGGTCGTGGGTGACCTATATCAAATCTGTTCCTTATTTTCTAATAACGTTTTGAGAATCGAGGAAAAAAGAAGAAAAAAATATTAATACCAGGAATCGAATCCTTAACGTACAGTGTGCACACACTAGCTTCCCAACTAAACTGACTGTTAGTAACAAGAATGCAAATAATTATTATAAGCGACATATTTTTGACGCTGACTTATCAAAACAAGGGATACAATCACATGTTGCATTTGCAATTCGGGGGGAGTCGTGGCGTAGTGGTGCGGGCGCTGGCCTGCTACGCTAGCAAACTTGGTGCGAACCGGGTTGCCCGGCTCCCCATTTGCGTGTTTAGAGGAGAACACGCAAATCAGCGCCCCGTCCTTCGGAAGGGACGTAAAGCCGTTGGTCCCCTTGGTGTTTCTCGTTAAGAGTAGGCTAATGCCGGCACCGGGTTTCACTCCTCCCTTGCTTTGTGATTTAGACTGAGAAGCCTTCTAGCGCTGGAGTCGTTTGAAGTCACAAGGTCCCCCCCAATTGGTTGGTTGCATTTGCATGTATATCTATTTCGTCCAAATACGCCATCCGAAGTTCTTAGTCTCTCCTTTTTATTATGCCTCTGTAAATTTCGTGATCGTAACTGCGAGCTTAGATAATTGAACGATAAACAAAAGAAATCTTGCCTCTTGTGGATTATTACTAACTTCATTCAATAAACTCAACAATTAATAAAAAACTTTGGACAACAGAAATACTAATGTCAACAAATAATAGCTTCTCCATTCGCGCTGGATGATTATCTTCCCCACAATGCCGGCGACACTTCGTTATTCACACTGATAAGCTAAACATTTGAATGGAAATAACAAATATTCATTAATTTTTTATTCCTATTTTCAAGAACGATTAACATCCAACATAAATATCAATTTTTCGAGTTTACAATATATACCTATTTAAAATTACTAACCTGTAACAAAGGGCAACTAATGCAAGAAACAAACGTGGAACGATCCTCCTTCAATGATTAGCAAGGCCAGACTGATGGATGCTACTCAAAGTTCATATGAAGGAATGAAAGGTTGTGGACATCTGTAGCAAACGAAACATGGGGGAAAACTTCTCTTCTCCCACTAGGCATTCATAAGGTTCAAGGAATTCACAAATGGGTAAATTTCCCCATGGAATTACTGGAAGTCGGTAGATATTATATTAAAAAAAGACTTGAAGGTCGTAATCGGGGAATGACCCAAGGGAATTGAGGATTAGTGAACTTGGTCGCGGTTTGGACTTCATGGCAATAGAGTATGGTAGCGTGAGAGAGACCATTTGAACATGGAATGTTACTGAGCGGTGGGAAAACTCCGCCTTTCGCTTACACTGTTTATGCGAACCGAAATAAAAGAGCGAAATAAATATCAGTTTTCGGTTTCGGTTCTGGTTCAACACATTTAGTTTTTTCGGTTCGGGATCGGTTCCACCCCAGTCAAAAATATCTGGTTTTTCGGTTCGGGTTTTCGTTCGTTCGGTTTCGGTTCGATGCCCTGATAAAAACAACTGAAATCGTCCTCAAAATATTAATGAATAAATAGATCTATGTAGAATTCATGGGGAAAATAAACAAAAACAAAACTAGATTGTAAACAGTGGCGTAGATACCGCCTGGGCAATCCAGGCGAAGCTTAGGGACCCGTGCTTAAGCGGGGCCTGCAAGAGATTGAATGTTGAGACCAAAATGTTAAGAATTTCTTTACTTCTGCCGGGACAATTTTGAACCATCTTTCTCACGGAAAAGAAGAAACATTCCGTCGACCGAAATGAAGCAGTATAGGCATAAGAAGTCTACGGCCTAATCCTCACTTACGTGATAAATACAAAGCGATGAAGAAATACAATAGGAATAGGCCAAGATAAGACACCCTCTCGGTACAACCTTACTTAAGCAGGATAGGGCCAAGTGGTTAGGATGAACAGACTGTTTACAAAGAATATAAACTGATTCCTTACAAATAAGCATCTCATAACTCTTGCAGACGATGCTGTTTCGATTATGAGATAACGAACGGTTTCGGGCGCTTCGGACCGAAGGAAAAAGATACTTGCACAGCCGGCTTGATGGCTGTGCGAACGGTGCGACTGCACTGGGCCACGCGCTTCCTATAAAGGTATTTATCTTACATAACATATATAATATTAATCGCTTTCGACTTCCCATTAGGTATACGCGTCTGTATTTCAGAAATATGAATCTTACTGAAGCATAATAATAGGTACCCTAAAATTCCTTCCCAGAAATTGCATCACATTACGATAGATGAAACAGTCATCAAAACGAAAAATTTTGACAACAAAAATTATTATATTACACGAACCCTCGTTTGTGTAAAAATAAAGTTTTTTTTCTTGTGAAATATGCATATCATTTACCACAAACGTTGAGCGAAACCACACTTAGATTAAATAATGAAGAAGATGAAGATAATTTTTTAAACCGTTGCCATTTTTATTGTACTTAACATAAGGTAGATATTAATTTTAAATCAGAAGTCTGCCACGACATGGAATCGAAACAATACCTTCCACTTTCCGGGCGGATAACTTACCACTGAACTATCTTATCAGACTAATAATCAGGTTTAAAAACGCAGATATTTTTTTAGTTGTAGTAGAAAATTGACTCGAAATGGTAGACTTTTTCTTCTGATTTGTAACTGTTTCCAAAATTCAGCTCATTTCATTCGCATATATGTTCCAATAATTCCAAATATATACCAATAAGTTAGGTAGATTTTAAGGCAAGTTTCGAAAATTTATTGGATCCTTTATTTTGTCTATCTTATATTATGTCAGATATGCCACAGGAATTACTATGAATTTTCAAAGTTCGGATTTATGCAGAATTAGAAGGAAGAAAATAACAGAATTATGGTTTTCATGTAATGTCGCGACTAATAATACAGAAATATACGATGTATACACGTGCCTTCATAATGAACACAAAAATACATTTTTGCACAAACCTTTTCTCTTTCGAAAGTTGTGTTAAATTCGGCGTCATCTTCCTTCACGAGTATTAGTGGTGATTAATAAGACCGGAGGAAAACGTCCTTTTTATAGAGATTCGATTCTCCCAAGGCACTCATTAGGAGGAGGAGGTTTTGTTGGTGCCACGTGGAAGTCTTTGAGGACACAGAAACATCGCCGTAGCTCTTCCATTTTATCTCTAAGGAACAATGTAGTGCCACGATTTAAAAGAAAGATTGGGATAATGTGAAAGGATGAGGATTGGGGTAGATCTCTTTGGGGAGGGAAAGGAAGCGAGGAAGTTAAGCCGGGAAAATACATGGAAAAGGTTACAGCTAGAACATAAAAATTGCATTGGCCGCGAGAAAGAAAGGCAGAGATAGCCCCCCATTGCCTCACACGATATAAAGGTACGCTTCTCGGGGAATTGTGGGCAGTTGCACGAAACAAGTGAGTGTATGTATGAGATATATATATATATATATATATATATATATATATATATATATATATATATATATAAACTTAAACCATATAGACAGAGATAACATAGTAAAGAATGTGTACAATACATTAAATTTGCGATCTAAAAGAGGAAATACTATTGGTACTTTTACTACGGTGTGGCGTAAGAAATGATCCCCTATTTGTTTTTACAACGTAACAGCAACTATGATGGAGACGGAGACTGAGTATCGTTAGCTTTGATGTTAGCGTAAAAATACCATCATTCGTTAGTACATACGCATGCATAGTACATATTACAAACTTTTTCACGAAGCAAAATGAACACGGTAGCTACAACAACGGCCTCTAAAACACGTTCTCTCCAATCAAGACGAACATGAGATGGTGGAAGCCGAAAGATGAACGAAAAGAGCGAAGAAAGAGAAGACGAATAAGAGGAAGTGGAGGAGGTAGAAAATGAGAGGAAGAAGGGAGTAGGAGCACAGGAAGAGAGAACGGAACGAAGGAGGGGCTTGGGGATGAGGTCCGTAAGGACTAGGAACCGTAATGGCCGACAAATGAGCATCACGTGATAAGTGGGCCTGTGGGAGCGATGTAAGGAAGGGGAGTTTGTGTACGTGTGTGTGTGTGGGGGGGGGGGGAGGGAACGGATGGGAGGCGGCTGCGAGGTGCGGTCTGTTGTTGCAAGGGGGAATATGTCGAGAGGGAGAAGAGGGGAGTTGAGGTGAGGAGGAGGTTGAGGGATGCCTGTAACTGCGGGATGGAAAAAAAGAAGGAGAACCGTGGATATGCGAGTGGAATTGTGTTGGTTGCGTAGTGTTCTGTGTTGAGGCGTGGCTGATCTTCTGTCCACACAGCGTGATAGTACACTTGCACACTGTACAGCCATGGAATTGGCTTCGATGAATTTTAGCCCGAGTCAGTCGAATAGTTTATATCAAAATGGAAAAGAAACATTGTTTCAATTGCACATAAAAAGAGTAAACGGTAACAGTTAATTTGAATAATTAATTAAACTCGTGTTTCCCCATTTCATTACTTCAACTAATATTAAAACTAGTTATAAACGTGTGATAATTAGGCGCGTGCACATATTAATAAAAAGAAGGAATGAATTTATTTGATGCTTTGCTAAAGCAAAAAAACTACAATTAACTGCACTTCTAGAAAATTTTAGAAAGACATACTACCTACTATAGAAGCGGTAAATCTCTTTTCATAATGTCAAAGCCTTAAATTGTATAAAAACTAGAAAATCCATGTGGTATGTAAGAGTTATCAATGAGAATATTAAAAAATTTAACCAATGATATTTTTTTTATAAAATTTGAAAAATAAAATTATGAATCAGTACGGATAAATAAATTAACAAATATATAAAAACGAAAGATTATGTTCTGCAGGTTTTTGAAAGTAAATCAGATTACATTACAAGAAAAAAACGTACCCATGAATTATTTATTTAAACATGGCAATCAACAGATTTATTTCAAATGCAAACGATGCAAAGTTTCCCTTTGGTAAAACTTTTAACTCAAGCTGTGTATGTTAACAGTTAACCAAGAGATACTAAATCACACTACGGCAATACATAAATACATAAGAGATATTTTATCATAGTACAAAATCGTAAAATATATTATTAATTTCGATACGAGTCAGAGAAGGTACGTAGACAACTTCCAAGGACGTTGAACATATTCTATACATTTACCTTGAAATATTATTGCAATTTAAAGGTCACTTTGAGACTTATTGGGCCAGCCATATAAGATATAGACCTGCGTTAAATAAATTCTTTTGAAAAATTAATTAGTTTTTGAAAATTCCTCAATATTCTCTCAAATTACGACAACTTTTGTAGCTCTCGCGGCATCTCTCGTGTCTAAATTAATTATTTTCCTAAAATTATTGATGCGGAAAAGGACCATCGATTGGTCGATATCTTTAGGCAGGACATCGCTCGTCTAACACAATGAGAATCTAAAAGATGAAACTAATTCGGCACTAATATTTCAGACACAAATTTCCTTAAATAAATCACACAAATTTTATCCAATTCTCTCTCTTCTCTCCGAGTCAGAAAGCAAATATGATAAGGCGAAGCAGAAAGAAAAAGATCGAGATCCATTACGGGCCTATGGGGGTGACAAACACGCCGCCAATCTAGTAAAAAAATCGATAACAATAAAGCGATAGTGCGCGGCGAGATGAAGTTAGGGTGAAAAGGGTATTGCGCCTCCGATCCGCCGCCGCCACGGGACGTAAGTAGCGCTGCCGCCTTACGACCTGCTCCTACCGACCAATCACGACGCCCCTCTCGGACGAGAGTGAATTCCGAGCGAAAAAAGGGGTATCAATCCTCACATCAGTGATCCGGAAAACAAGAGGGAGGGAAATCGAGAGAAAAAAAGGTTAAGAAAGCGTCGAGTCGATGGAAAAAAGAAGAGGAATAAAAGAGAGGAGAAAATGGAAGAGAACAAAAGAGAAAGAAACGTTCGGAAAATCTTTGCGAAGTGGAGGTCGCGCGTAATTTTTTTTTTTTTTTTGAGGAGTGATGCAGAAAAATCGAGGAAAAAAGGCAGGAGAGAGAGAGAGTGTGAGAGAAAGGTGTGGGGGGGAATAGAAACAAATGAAGTGAAAGGAGCGCGCAGGAATTCATTGGGGAGATAAATGGGTTAAAAAAGAATAGCGACTGACCATCAGTTTGAAGTGGGGTTCCGGACGGAATGGAGAGAGAGAGGAAAAAAGGAGTGACCGGGATTTCGGAATGAGAGGAACGGATCTGGTTCATCTGCGGGCGGACTAGAAAATGCGAATAGGGAATGAATTGCCGGGAAAAGGAAGAGGATCGGGTTTTTGGATCGGGAGAAAGAGATAGGTTACTGTGCAAAAAAAAGTCCACGAAGAAAACTGATAGACGGGGTATAATATCACATAAAAGGGGAATACAGGAAAATGGAGACGGAAAAACGGTCGAATAGGGAAGGATTTAATGGTGGGAGCGTAAATTAGAACTGTGATACACAATTAAAATTTTAGCGGAAATACTGAGCATTTACAAAATATACAACAGGTACAGACGGTGGTGTTCAATTGTCATCTGAAAAGCACCCACGTTTAAGTTCCGAGCAAAAAATCCACAATGAAAACATATACAATTGTACGGGTTGCTCCTTCATTTTTTTATTCTTTAAATCGAAAAAAGAAATTCCTTGCGCGCGGCTAATTAAATAAAGTTGATAAAGTGGGCCGTTTTCATACCTACATTCATGTATTTATATACACACACTTATATTCGCATGCGTATTTTTGTGTTAATGTTCGTAAATATCACAAACGTACAGTACAAGCTGAAATGAAATTGAGAGAAAGATGATTACATAGGTAAATATCCAAAGCATGTAGAGGGCCAAATAAACCACAACTTACAATTATGTAGTAAACCATAACCGCGATATTGCGGAGATAAACAATAAAGCTACAGAAAACCAGAAAGACTATGGCTGAAGAGGGAAGGAAGAGTCCCGTTTCAAAAAAAAAAGGGGGAAGGAAGCGGTGGAATTGAAATCCAAGTCCATATGATTTTTTCTTTTGCACGAGAGAGCATAAAGGAGCGATCCTATAAGAGATCATTTGGACCGAGTGTTCCTCAAAGGGTACCTATTATCGAAGTTCGATATCTCCCAGATTTCAATATTTTCAGTCTCACGTTCTGGAACACGTGTACAACTTCCCCCTCCGGGAAAATACGGCCCTGCAGGAATTGCGACGTTCCAGAGCATTTGCGAGTAAAGACGCTCATTAGCGACGGTGAAAACAGCGTTGCTGAAGCAGGATTTCCTTTCTCACACAACTAGACGTTGAATAATGAGCTCAATCTACCAATCAAAGCTCCTCAGTATTACGCCAAAGACTGCCTTTCGGTGAATGAATGCAAAACAACACCTTTGAGAAGAATCGTGAGTGAAAAAGGAATAGAATTTGAGAATCCTATTTTTAAGAATATAGATTTTCTAAAAGATGATAAAAAGAGCAAAAAATAATTCTTAAAAGCTGATATACGAAATAAGTAATGGGTAAAACTAACTACTTACGCCTGAAAAATGAGTATGTATTAAATTTATGAAATTAAATTAATTAAATATGTGATATACTATAAATATGTGATCACTAACTAATTACAGGAGCTTATTTACATTTTCAGTTTCATAATATCATGACGGTCTTTAAAAATATTTTTTTGCGGTGAAATATCATAAAAATGAACTTCCAACACATTTTTATTATTATTTAAATGTCACGTTCATTTTTTAACACAATTGATTCGACTATAATTTAGTCTTTGTGTTACTTTGTGACAAAACAATAACATTTGAATAAATAAATAATAGTATACGTATATTTGCTAATTGGAAGCGGGTAGGAAATTTGTTTCAATTTAATTGTTGCTATTTTCTTACGTCACTTTTACCAGTCCCTTAGCACCCAGGAAAGTTGCTTAGTTCTTATTAAGCACTGTTATTCTAATATTTGCTATTATCGAATCCATAAATTGGGATGAAATTATTCACAAGCATGAACACTTATTCAAAAAATACGACAATATTCATGCAGGGAAAACATGTTCATTATTAATGATGAACGGATATAATTTGATTTTTCGTCGCTTCAATACAAGTAATATATTTCTGAGTGGACAATAAACAAATATAAATTTCAGAATTCTTTTCCTTAGGAACAAAATAAAAAAGTCTCCATTATAAAAGAATAACGACTCCTGAGGCTTAATTTTGACTATCGCGTTCGCCGAGTAATTAAAAAATTCTCCTAAATGTCATACTCCAGCAAACTTAGTGAATTTCAAGTAGAGTTATACTTTATCATCGGATGCATATTAGGCAACCATATATTTATCCTTGAGAAGAAAATAAAACATCCCCTCTACTGCTAAATTATCAAACTCATGCTCGAACTTGGCCTTCTTTCTTCACACCCCCCCCCCCCAGAAGAGAGAACTCAGCGCGCATATATATATATACAGTAAAACTCGTTTAATACGTATTTGATGGGACCGACTCAAAGCTTCGTTATAAGAGTGACTACGTTATATACGAGAAACATGGTTTTTGGCCTATACATCCCATATAACACGTATACACATACAGTAAAAGCTGTGCTATCCTGCTATTTAGAACCGGCCACCCTTAGATACCGGCAATTACGCAAATACAATTCATTTTGTATTTCTTTTTCTTTTTTATGAATTTTTCTGTGAATAGTATATGTATAATACCACAACTTCCACTTTAAAATTTCTTAAAATATAAGATGTACATATTACGTATTTACTCCGTATACTTCTGTGGATGCCGAGTAAGCATGGCGTTTCTTGTTTACGTAAGCCATTTGAATTGTCTAGATGTTTTGGTGTACTTCTACAATTTCCAGTTTTATCACTTTTTATTATTTAAAAAATTACACATCCATTGAATATGTCATCAAAATAAATACCTAAAAGCAAGGAACAGGAGAGAAAAGGTTGGTTTAACGGTAACACAAAAGCTGGAGCTGATCAAACGAATTGAAAAAGGAAAAAATAGAGCAGCCATAGCAAAAGAATTCAACATCGGATCTTCCACGCTCTACGATATCAAGGCTCATAAGGCTAAATTAATGAAATTTGTGTCATCTTCTGAGAGGAGTAAATCAATTAATAAACATCATACGCTTCATAAGCCAAAAATTGAGGAACTGGATAAAATATTATATGACTGGTTTTCACAGAAATGTTCAGAAGAATTAAATAATTTCGTCCTTTTCTAATAGAGTAAATAAAGATAAATAAGAAAGATATAATCCAATAAATTCAATTTTGGGAACGGGTTCACTGCCGTAATCCCCAAACTTCCCGGACGCCTTAAACTTTTCAACAGTCTTTTTGTTTTGCAATGTGCAAAAGATATGCTGAAGATAAAATGGACAGATAGGGTGAAAAACGAGGAAGTACTACGAAGAATAGGAGAGAAGCCTACGATTATTCAGACTATCAGAAAGAGGAAGGCGAACTGGATTGGGCATTACCTGAGGAGAGAGTGCATGAATAAAGAAGTGCTAGAAGGAAAACTGGATGGAAAAAGAGAAAGAGGTAGGAAAAGGTTTCATCTGGTAGACGACTTGAAAGGGAAAGAGAGCTATCAAGACATGAAGAAGACTGCGGAAAACAGGAGTATACGGAGAACCAAGTTTAACCATGAATAATCACGGACCTGTCTACGGACAGACTACCTATGATGATGATATATAATTTATTATTTTTACGTTCATAACCCCCTCTACCGTATGAAAATAAGGGGTGAACAAGGACTGATAGGAAAGAAGAAAACGACATCAAAACTGCACGCGCGCGCACGCACGCACACAACCGCCTTTTACAACGGTAAACAAAGAGAACGACGCTTCAGTTCCTTTACTCCGCTGCGCGTTAATGATGTTTAACTTGGAGACCGGTTGCTTTCCTCTTCTTATTCTCTTTAACTTCTCACCCAATTTTTCCCTTCCTCCTTCCTCTCTCGCCCACCTCTCTTAAGCCTTCATCCGTCTCCTTTCTACACCATGGGAAACTTTTGTTAAAGACTCGTGAGGAGGCGGAAGGACGGAACGAAGATTGAGCACTCGTTTCGTCCCTCGCGAATGAGAAGGCGAACAAGTGGGCGTGCCGAAATGCGACAGTGCGAGCGAAAGTAAGGCACGCATCGTCAGTATAACACGCGTAATGGTGGTGATACCTATGAGACCAAAGGTAAACCTCTTTAAGATCGATTGAACTGGTTTTTTTATTGAGTCATTAAATGGAATGTAAATCATAATTAAATCATATTATGTCAAAAATAACTTCAGCTATTCTCTGGTTTTTTATAATGTATTTTGTAGTATTTGTGGCTCCCTTATTGTAAACTTCATAGGGCGAATTTTATAGGACTGAATACAAAAATAATTTTTAGTAAAAAGTTTTTAATAATAGCCAATAACGTACGATTTTGATTAATACCTATTGTATTATAATTCATTAAAAAGAGAATTTTATACAAACGCACTTCGTATTAGCGAAGTTTTACTATACTTTTAATAGTGAAAATTTGTTGGTATTTTTGAGTACCTTCTGGGCAACAAGGAACAATTATATAGCATAATATATTTTAGAGAAATTACGTGTGAATACAATTAATTCTTAAATTTTCGTTCGCGTTTAATTGTGTTTTTATAATTGTAATAAATCATAAATAAAGCATTTAAAAGATTTTGAGCCACGTAACTATGTTAGTTAATACTTTTGCTAGAAAAACAGGTTACTATATTAAGCTAATTATTTCTCTCGGCCTTCGTGTCTGTCATTTGCTAGGGAAATATTTCTTTAATATTTTCTGTAGGAAAAATTCTGTTTTAATGCAGTAATGTAAAAAAATATCAGTAAAACTTACTTTGGATGCTTTAACAAAAAAATGTTCCCATTTTAAAATGTGCATATAATCTACACTTATGCATTTAGACAAAGATGAGAGCATTTTATTACTGTACTTTTATTGAAATATTAACCAGTATATTCTTCACTCTTACAGGTTCGTTAGTAATATAAGACATTTCTGAATTTTGTTCTTTCATTCAAATCCCCTTTTGGTTTTAGTTTAACAAATAATGTTAATTCCGTGTATTATTGTGTATAAATTCCAAAGTTTTCCACCTGACAAGAAAAACTAAATTAACATTTTTGGTTCCTACGGATACATCCGCAAATTCCGAAGAACCGTTTTCTTTTCATTACTCTCTCTTGTAGTTCTCAGTCGCTTGTTAAGGGAACTAGGCGCATTTGAAATAAATGAAGAGCATTACAACCACTTTGGCAAAAGCTTTCATCGGAATTAATTCGTTACATGCAGCTAAATGCATAAAGTCTGTAATTTCATGCGTTCGTAAGGTTTTGCATGCAATAAATCCAGCAATTTGGGCAAAATCATTGGAGTTTAGGAGAACTTAGGTGCATCCTTGAATGCACCTCTGAGAAATTAGAGGCAGAGTTTTCGTTCGCCGAAGCTGTAAAGCTCTGTATTAGTCAAATCGAAGTAATGTCCAAATATGAAAATGCGTAATGAGCGTGTTCCCTAAGAGGGAGAGCTAGTAAAACGATTTAAAAAAAACTGAAAAGATCAAAGAGCTGTCTTATGAAATAAAGCGGAATTATTAGCTCCGTCTCAGTTACTTTAATTGGACTAATCGAGTCTTCCAATTGGTTTCTGAAAAGGGGTATCTTATACCATAAATACGCATCAAATACTAAAATGTTGAAATGCTTTCAGCTAATTTTAACGAAAAGAGTCAAAACAGTATAACTCTATTACTAGTCAAGTTACGATAAATTTTATGGTGAAAGTTCCATTATTAAATATGACCCATAATAGATAATTTTAATAACAACACAAAGCAGTAATTTATTAATAGTCGCATTAACAGCAAGTAGTAACAACGTCATATTATAAAACATATTCACGCTAAAAATTATAACTTACTTAGAGCACTAAATGTTATTATATTTTATAAAATCAGCTAATAATGTAATTAGGGATTGGGAGTACATTTCGTGTATTATAAAATAAAAATATAGTTGTGTATTTATTTGCATTTTCTTGGCAGGTGTAGCATTGGCTGATATACACTATTTTTATGTAAATAACATTTTAAAAGTCAGTTATGATAGACTTCTTGCGTGAAATCGCATAGCATAAATATCATCCTGTTTTTACCATTAAACGTGTCATCAAACAAATAGGTATTCATTTTCATGTAATGAAGTTCCAAATTTAAAAATATATTAAATTACCCTATTTTATAAAAATGTGTATTGTGCATTATAGAATCCCGAAAATAATTGCGTTTTGTTACAATCTTGCCAAACTTATGATATCACTTTTGATTCCATGGGAAAAGCTATTCCTCGCAACAGGTGCTGTCACTTCAATCATTCTTTCGCTATATTATAAACCATAAGTGAAATAAAAGGATAACGTAATGGCGATATAAAACTGTCACAACTGGCTAGTAACATAATATAAAAAACATATAAGCGCTATTATTCAAAACTCCAAACTCTATTCCAAAGATACCATTCCTTCGACTACAAGTGTCGTAAACGATATTCCTTCGATCGCATAAATTAAAATATATAAAATAACATTAATCCCCGACACTCCGCATGTGCTGCCGGTTCCATATCATTCGGAGCTGCTTCATCTCACAAAATCCAAGGCGAGACGATCCAAGACTCCTCCAGCAACACGGTTTTCTTATAGGGGATAAAAAGAGCTCTTTCCTAACATTTTCCATCGCCTTCTCACCCACTTTTGTGTATATATATATATGTATATATATATATATATATATATATATATATATATATATATATATATATATATATGAAAGTACCTATCTCTCCGTCGCTGATGAAGGGCCTCTACCCGAAATCTTCTCAAATTTGTTTTGTTTTTCGTGTGTTTCTGTTTTTTGTGTCTTCAGGACCCCCAGCGGCTCTACAATTGAGGTAAGTGTCCACTAGGCTCCCTCTAACACCCTGTTGCTACCTTTATTACCTTTCCTTTTATTTATACATTTATATATATATATATATATATATATATATATATATATATATATATATATATATATATATATATATACATATGAAAGTACGTATCTCTCCGTCGCACAGGTAGGGCCTCTACCCGAAATCTTCTCAAATTTGTTTTGTTTTTCGTGTGTTTCTGTTTTTCGTGTGTCTTCAGCACCCCAGCGGCTCTACAATTTAGGTAGGTGTCCACTAGGCTCCCTCTAACACCTTGTTGCCACCTTTATTACCTTTCCTTTTATTTATGCATATATATATATATATATATATATATATGCACATATACCCTCCATTCTTATCCCAATACCACTTTTCCAACCTCTCCTCCACGATCTAACGAGTATTCTCTCCCTCTTGTGCTGAAGAAGGTTCAACCCTTCTTTCCGCTTGCTCAAGTTTTGTTCCGGGAGCGAATTAATGTTCGCTTTTTTTACCTTCCACTGCATTCCCAACACCTGATAAAAATGAAAATTGCCTGTGCCACGTGTTCGTGACGTAAAACGGAACGAAAAGGAAGTGGGAGGAGATACAAGGCACTTTGGCGCCATACTTCATTTTCCATCCCTCCCCTCAACCTCACCCTTTTCTTCCTCTTCCTATCTCTTTTCTCTCTCTCTCTCTCTCTCTCACTCTGGGTCTGCGCTTTTCTTTGGGGCACTCCGTCTTCTGCAAAAGACCTGTCTTTTACGCTCCATTGCTCTTTTCTCTGGCCATGCAATCTTTATGTCGTTATATTTTTTCCTTCCCACGGTTTTGCTTCGACAAAAATGGGTATAGCATCGTTAACCATATCATCCGGTTGTCCGTGAAAATGTCGGTTGTGTTTTCCTTCATTCGCTTGAGCCGCCAACTGGATTTAAATAATTTTGTCACGGCACAAACGGAAGCGTATCCAAAACCCACACATATATATATATATATATATATATATAATCTCTAACTAACACTATAAAAACACATTTTCGTCTCCACTATTTAACAATATAATTTTAAATCTTCATTAAAAAAATTTATAGACGTTAGATACGCTTTTAGTTTTGGCTTCATAAGATAAAACTTGCAATTTTTTTATGAAATCATAACTGTATTTTTAATTTTACTTTATTAACAAGATATAGTATTTGCCTATTTCTATTTTCTAATTCCTATACATATCGATATTCATACTTTCATGTTCCACTCTACTATATCAATTATATTACATTTATACTTTACAGGCTAAAGTTACTGGGTAATTTAATTAAAAACATTTGGAAGGAAACGTTTTAAATAATAGATTTCTGGAGTCGTTATGCGTATCAACCAGCTAAATAACATTCACTTGATGCATGTCTCTTTCCGCTTTGTCACTTTTTCCGTCTAACCGCGTCCCCAAAGCATAAATACCCTTAATGTCTTACCCTCAATTCCATGCAGCACACAAACTGTTCCATTAAGCATTCACTCCCTTTTTTTTCTTTGGGTGTATCTTCCGCGTTTCTTGCCTCCCCTTTTAGCCTTTTCGCGCATCGTATTCATACACCTCTTCCCCCCGTATATCATCCCTCCGTACCTTATAACGCAAAAACTCTCATTTACACCTTATAACTACGCCCCCACTTCCTCACCCTCCCTGCATCGCATCATACCCTCTATAGATGGGCACATCCCTCATATATCTCCCCTCCTCCCTCTTCACGTACACCCTTCATTTTTTTTTTCACTGTATCCTTCCGAATATCCTAAACCCCTCTTCTCATCCGCACATTCCCTTACGCCGCCGCCAACCCAACCACGTCGTCCCTTTCCCCCCCCCCCCTCATTCTCCTCCTCCCTCCTCTTCTCTCCCCTCAGATCTCAATCGCTTTTTCGGGACGCCGCTGTGAGCGTCTTCGAAAACCCCCCGCAGGGTAGGTGGAGCCCTCTGCCGAGGGAGGGAGAAAAGGAGGTAAGGGACGAGGGAAGTAAGCCATCGAAAATGCAATATAGTGCGCGGGATGAAAAGTGGATCCCGGGCGGCAATAAAGCCACACTCCGCCTAGTCCCTTCCTCCATGCCTTCCCCCGCCAAACACCCTCCCCCACCCCACCCACCACACACCAACACACTCCCTCCATACAACCTCCGCCTTATCCTCCTCCCTAGGCCTAACGCTGTGAGAAACTTTACCACCCACCCACCAACACACATATATATATATATATACGGAACGTACATGCACCTATATAACACTCATGGTCGTAAGCCTACCTCCCTCCCTCCCTTTCCCTCTCCCTTTTCCCTCTCTCCCTCATCCTTCTCCTCTCCCAGTTCCTGAATACATATACTATTTAAACATCTGAACGAGGGAAGTCGTCCGAAAGATTTGCCATATACTTTCCAGATCGGAAATATAATTGAGTTGCGCGGCGCGGGCATAACGGGAAGGCCTGGATTCCACTTTCGTTTCCAGTATATTTTATCGGGCGTTCAATGGTTGGAAGAAGAAAAAAAAAGACGGATCTAATCCCTGCGGATGATTTTTTTCCTACCGCTATCATCAGCTTAAGACCATTCCATTTGATTCTGAGGTTTACAGAAGAGCGGAGGATTATGCTGCTGATATTTATATACTTATTTTACAAATAAATATTTTACTGCGCACGCGGCGGTTACACAGAATGAGAAAAATTATACGTCCTTGGAAGCGGAAAAGCGACATCTGGCAAGAAGTTCATGGAAATGTTTCTTAAAATAATTGGATATTTATAAAAGTATAACGGTACATACCTACTCATAAAATTCGCTGATTAGTGTTTTCTATGCGTACGAATTCTGGCCACAAAATAGAAATTTCATGGCTATGATCTTAATGAGGTTTCACTATACATCATAACACAGGAACTTAGTCTAAATCACATTGTTGACGCGTATGCATAAATTAGCATAAAAATTCTATTTAGATCATGGTAGTATAAAATTTTCATGAAGAGTTACTTCTGATAAAACGTATTAGAAAGCATCCCTCGAAACTAATCAATTTTAGCGTATGAAATTCTAATGCCAGAGTTTGCTACGCGAGGTATAATTTGCTCTTGAAGTATAAACGAATAATTGATAATGGGGATTATAATAAGTTTCTAGGAGCATCTTCTGGTTCATAAAATATTTCATTTTGCTTGTAAGCTTCTCATGGAATATACGACCGCATTAACTGCTTTATGGTACATTCACATTATAAAGTCAAGGGAGAAACATGACAGGTTTATAAATTTTCATCTAGAGATCATGAGTTAAAGCCCTGGCACGTTATTATTTTCAATTAGGTATACAGGGGAAATGGTACAGAATATTATTAATTTTAATTTTAAAATAGGCTAAATTCAAGGTAAATATTTCAGACTTGAACATTTGTACGCCAGAAAGAAGAAAATATTGCTTAATTTATTGAATAGAGAACTTCAGCGCTAAATTTAGCTTAGAGTCTTGAAAGTTGGTTAAACAATATTATCAGATTTATCGCTGTTAAAAAGTGTCAGTATATGTATTATATTTCACTTGAATCTCACTAAACCTCACCTTGGATTCCAAAATAGAAACTGTTCATGTAAAATTTAAGATTTACGATAGACCTAATCGATGAGAATAAGTCTTACTTGCTGATTTCTTTAAAAAAAGTCCTGAAATTGAATGAAGAACCAGCTTTCGAAATTGGGCATGAAGAAAATAGGACGACCAAGCGTTTTATATCTCGTAATTATCCTCTAGCAGTTAACGAAGGGTTAGCTTGGTTGCTACCATTATGAAAAATTCCGAAGGATACAAATTTTTGGCACTCGTTAATAAATATCTCCCTTTTTGTACCATACGTTTCCATAAAAATAAACAGTATCAATATAACACCTTTCCTTTTCTCTACCAATATAACGGCCGGAAGGAGATAATAACGTGACAGTTACACTGAAGCGTTCCCTATTTCCTCCCAAGAATCTCTTGCAAAAAACGTTTTCTCCGTTCGCATTAAGGCGACTCGTTTCCGGACTGATATTGCTCGAAGAATCACCGGTGAATCGTGTTCACGGTGGACGTCCTTTCGCTTCCGACCCTCTCTTTACCCCCCTCCCCCCCTTCCATTCGCCATATCCTCCCAATCTATACAACAGACTTCCTACCCTTCGTGGTGTGCAAGAGCTCTTCTTCTATGGTTATGGTCCTACTTTATTGAAGGATTAGTCAAAGATTGGAAGTGGTAATAAGCTTGACAAGGCCACGAAATGAGTTCGTAAAACGTTCGATCTGATACGCTTTTAAAGGGCGGTGAGGAAAAATGGCAACGGTGAATCTGCACTGTTTAGTGGTATTGAAGAAGAAAAATTCTTATAAAATCTAATTATCAATTTAATCATTGAGTTCTCATAAGGTTGTACCGAAAGAAACGTTTTCTTCTGCTGCGTTTAATTGTAGGATTTTAAAAAATTATCTGCAGAAAGATACTAATGACGTGGGGGTTATAGATATTAGAATATTTTTTAAAATTTTAACAGGTAAGAAATGCATCGATTATATTCAATCCTAAAAAAACATTACCGACTTAATTATTCTAGAATAATCTAGCTTAGAAAAGTTCGATCGAAAGTGAAATCTACAGAATTAATATTCTCAAAAATGAGTAACTTAGAAATTTATCTTAGACCGAAGTAACATTTATTTTGCGTATATATTTTCAATAGGCCACATATTTACATAATATTGACGGTTGAACTTTTAATTTTGACCTTATGGTGCACCAGGTAAAACTTATTTCGTTAAATAGGATCCAAAAAGTAATGCAAAGGATATTAAATAGTATTAATTTCATGAAAATCAAATGAGGGTATTCGAATATAACAAATAGATGGAAATGTGAATGTGGGGAAGGAGAAAAATTCTGAACTCGATCGGGGAACTCCCACTTGCCGAGTAGGTTTAAACAACTAAGCTATGAAGCCAGTCTAATTCTCAATTCTCGAATTGAATTGAACTTTTCTCCTTCTCTATCTTCACATTTTTGATCATCTTATGCACTAACGCATATAAGTTAAATTTACATCATTTCACTATTGTCATTATAAAATTTTAACGTTAGCGATTAATTTCCTGCAAGCAGCACCTAGAAGTTCAACGCAAGCATCACTGTAAAGAAGGCTGACGTAAGTTCGGAGAATTTCAAAATTTTCGTATCTCTTCAACAAGGATAAATTTTACAAGTTAATCAAGAGTATTGCTTACGTTTGAATGATCCACTCAAGGGAATATTGAATAAGTTTTGGTTTGGAAAATGGTATTACACGCTTGAGGGTGAGAAAAGTAAATCAGGCGTAGATTTGAACGACTAACGAACCAAATTAACAAGCCATGCTATCCGCCTACATCCTGATGATTTACGCATGCAAGAGATCGACCTGTTTGCATGAAATTTCGCAACACTGCTCCACCGGAGAAGAGCTGTGTAAAGCTTCACGAATTTTAAGCGCTCCGCTCGAAGTCTGCAGGATGATTTAACAGAATAAAGCATCCAGAGGCGATGGAATAGGCGGAGAAATATGTTCTCGCAGCTACACGCGATCATGGCAACGGCAATGACCAAAATCCCGCGCTGCAAGGTTTAAATCCGCTAATCCTTTGTCGAAATAAAACTCATCGGTTTTTAAATCTGTCCAAAAATTAATCAGCACGGGAAAAATTCTGTTGAACCATAGCTTACGCGAAGTGATTAATGTTTATTCCGTACTTTTGGTTTGAATTCGAGCAAAAAATATGCTTCATGAATAACGAAAAAACACAAGTAAATTCAGAAAGGCCTGCGATCAAATTGATTGTCCTTCCGTTTGAAGTATCGTCGCAAAAATCCGGTTCCGTTCGTTCAACGCGATTTATAAATAATGAATAAAACGACGAAGAATATAATTTCAATTCCATCAACGAGTTCTCGATAAAGCAGGAAAAAAACAAAACTGCATGCTGTTTACCCATTATTTTTAATGCGGAGAGATTCGAACAAAGGTGGAATGATGTAATTACAAATGCTCTACGGTGGCACGCTATGCGAGAGATTTGTCGAACGCGCGCACGAATTTGATTAATTGAATTTCGACGATGGTGATGGGTTATTTGCGTGTTTAGCGACTAATCCCGCGTCGATAATATTATAGGGGAACACGTGCCAAAATGCTAATCGAATTGAAAAAATGAGGCGTCCATGTTCGAACTGTAATAAAAATCTGAGTATTTTTCGTGAGAGATGAGTGCATGATAGATATTAAGTTTCATGAAATAATGGTTATTAAACGGCTCGTTCAAACCTCTGTTTTATTTTAATTCATTAAAATGCTCTAAACCTAAATGCCAAAAAATTTGGTCGATTAGCATTTTCCATCACTCTCGTACGTTTTCGATCCGGCGTTGACGAAACCCACTAAATTACGTGTAAATGTTACATATGATGTACTGAATAAAAACGTTAAATTAAGCTGACAAACGCTCGTTTTAACTACACGATTCCCTAAGAATTGCACGCGGAGCTCGGCTTTAATAATGAATAATACCAGCAGTGGGCATATATAAAGGATGGGAAAAGCAGGTGTGCATTTCAACCACAAATAAGCCATTCAAAGTGGTGGTTTACCTTAATTAGTATCACAAGGTTGCTGTTTATAATCTACTATCCTTATTAGCGCTATGTAATGCTAATTTTTTATGTCTGTTTGAACTTAGATGTTATCCGAATTGTCAATCGAATTGCAGCCATTAGGACGAGACATATAATTTTTTAAAAATATTGTACAAAGCACAAACTTAAAGACCATTTTAGCTCATAAAAATGCATAAACATAAGAAAAAGACGAAATAAAATCAAGTGAAATGTCAATAAATGGAAAAAATCATAAAATTATAACGCAGGCAAATCTAAATTAAAAACGAACTCAAAGAAGAAACAACGAGAAGATGCGATGTATTTTTTCGGAGGCACCGTCCTTCAAACAGGCACTCGGCTGACTAATTTTCCTTCTCATCCTTTTATATTTTGTCATTTTTTTCAGCCGGGAAAAAACAGAACCCGTGGGCGCGCCATCTTACAAATAACGAGAAATCATTACCTTCACTCGCTCGGTTCCACCTTTAAGGTTGTGCGTTGGATCAAACACAGAGAAAGAGGGCCAATTTTAAGAGGACGGCAGCAGTGAGCGAGGCTCGAGAAAGGGAATCGGAGAGAGAAGGAAGTAGGGACTGTGGGGTGGGGGGGGAGGGGATAGGAGGAACAAAACACAAACGATTTACCCAATATGCCGGGTGACGGAGAATGAGAGGGAGAGAAAGGGTGGGGTGGGGAGGACAGAAGGGAGGAGAAAGGGAGAGAAAAGCGTAAGAAGATGGAGAACGAGGAAAGGATGATGGGATGAGAGATGCGCGTCCTTCCCTCCTCCCACGACCACCTTCACCCTCTCCCCTTGCGCGCGCCACCTTTAAAAAGAAAAGCCCTTGTAGACGACGCGCTTCCAAAGGGGAAGGGGACAAAAGTTTCACGGCCCGTATTAAAAAAAGAAGGGCGGCAAATTGAAATTCCCATCAAAACCAATTCTCCTTTGTGTTCCATCCATGGAACGAGTTGACGTAGGATCCTCGGGAGGTCGGGCGATAAAAAGAATTCGCCCCATAATTTGCTTTATTTTATATTGTGCAGTGCGACATTTGGGATGGGAGAAGGCAGGGGAGAACGTAGTGGAAAAAAACGAGGAGAAAGGGAGATAGAAATGGAGCGAGAGAAATGATGCGATAGTCAAAGGGTTACTTTTTTATATTTTAGTAGGCTGGGTATGGCGTGCTGCGAGTAAAAGAGACTAATGAGGGACGGGGAAGAAGGAGATGGATATCGAGGAAGATAAAGCGAGACAGACAGACGGACGCAGAAAGAGAAAGACGCGAATCACGGCTCGACCATCTCCGGTTCCTGACGAGGAGCGATTACGGAGAAATTGAAGGGGAGAATTAGATCGATTTTTGACCGTAGGGACAGAATGGTGGAGTTGGAGAGGGAGGGAGAGAGAGGGGAGAGAGAGAGGGGAGAGAGAGAGGGGAGAGAGAGACGGGAGAGAGAGAGGGAGAGAGAGAGGGAGAGAGAGGGAGAGAGAGAGGGAGAGAGAGAGGGAGAGAGAGAGGGAGGGGGAGAGAGAGAGGGAGGGAGAGAGAGAGAGGGAGGGAGAGAGAGAGAGGGAGGGAGAGAGAGTGGGTGAAGGGGAGAAAGAGAGAGAGTGGGTGAAGGGGAGAAAGAGGGAGGGAGGGAGAGGGAGATGGAGGGAGGGAGTGATAGAAGTAGTGACAGATAGGGAGAGAGGGCGAGAGAGAGAGAGGGAGGAAGAGAGACGGAGGGATAAAGGGAGGGAGGGAGAGAGGAGGAGGAGGATGATTGCTGAGTATGGAGGAGGGTGGGTTTAGGGAATGGGAGATAGGGGTCCAATTGCCATGGCACGACGCGAAAACGAAAGAAAACGATGTCCTTTGTGAAACGGCTTTCCGTTTTTCTGGCGTTTAAGTGGAGAAAACTGTCTTCTCGTGCGAGGGGGAGGGAGATACATAACTCCCGTCCTTTACTCTTTCTGTCCTTCGCCCTCTCCCATGATACACACGCGGCGGATTTTTCAGACAAAAGAATGATGGTGTGAGACAATGGAGGAGATAAAAGAGGTAGGAAGAGCTAGAGAAAGAAAGGAGGCGAGATGGAAAGAGAGATCACTTCATTCCCGCTGCGGTGGATGACAAAGTGTTTTATTATTTTTATCATTCGCTTTGTTTCGAAGGAATATTTTCCTCTGACGAAATTTCCCAAGGGATGCTTTCGTAAGTGCATGCTCTTGAGACAAGAAAGCGCTGACCGCTTCCAGATGTATTTTTTTTACTAAAGTTGGGTACTTAGCATTTTTGGATTTGAATTTTTTTAAGCTTCTCAATTACGGTCCTATGTCAGCGGAAGAATACGCATTTTATTGGAAAAGGATTCCATTTACATGCATAAATCATTTGTGCATGAAATAATTCTGCAAAAAATTAAAATATCTGCATAAGCAATAATTTTTAAGCGTCGAATATATTTCGCAGCGTTTTCTTTCAAATTCGTCATTTATGAAAGGGTACTACAAATCGTAAATTATTAAGAGAACGAATAATATAGAAATTTGGAAAATACACAAAGTTATTATTTTTTGATGAAACTAATTTGATGAAAGTATAATTCCTTTTATTTAGAACTAAATTATTTTTTGCAACATTAAAGTTCATTTTATTTAAAAGTTTAATTATTTTTCAGTTTTCCCAAAAAGATACTAAAGCAATAAACGTTCTTGTGATGTTAATATAACAAAGTAATTTGTTTAACTGCGCTTATTTCATTCCATCTGGGTGAGCCAAAGTAATTAATTTCTTTAATATATTCTTTGGCTATTTTGCTTTTTGCTCGACAAGAATGGTAAAAAATGTAAACATTACTAACATTATGAATTTTTTAAATACTCGGTTTTTAAATTAGAAAATAATGTATTCCTTTTGAAATATAAAGTGTTAATAAAATTGTTTTGACACCTAAAATTCATTTTAATATAAATTTAAAATTCCTTCCTTTGTGATTAAATTTTAAATTCATGAAAAACCTTTGTAAATTTAATGACAGTGAAGGTCAGTTCTTCCCGCGTACTTTATGTAGAATGTGATTATTTTCCATAAAATTTGTATTTCTTTTTTAATATGATGGAATATTTATAGGGCTGAATAAATATTGAAAGTGTGGTTTGATATTTTTCGTGTTATTAAGCAGTGAGCACCTTCTCGACTGCTTCAATGCATTATAGGAAAACAAATTAAGATCTTTTTGGGATCATTTTGGACTCAACTTCAAGAATTGATTCCCAGATATACGAGGATGAGTCAATAAATAAGGTGAATTTACATTTTTCACAGACATATGTACCCATTATTTTTCTCTGGTGGAATCAGAAAGCTTGTCAGTCGCTGGACTAAATGTGTCGAGAGAGGAGGATATTACATCGAAAATAGTGTATGTGCATGTTTTTGGAATAAACTGTGTTGAAGCTATACTTAAATTCACCTTATTTATTGACTCGCCCTCGTAGTTCCGTCATATGAATTTTTAGTTGCACCATCGCTATAGTGGAGCACGCGTCAAAATTTGATTCCTATTTACGAGTATCTCTTTCTGGTAAAATATACAGGCCTTCCTTCTCTTCAATATGAGTTAATACTCCCCTCTTCTGCGTGATTCATAACAGCTGCAGTCGTTTGATCAACCATCACTTCTATGATGAAAGCTTTTCTGTTCTATGTAGAAAGTGGTCTGTAATTTCTACTAATGAAAAGTTGTTGTTATCGAGCAATTTGTTTCCATTCTTCAATATCATCGTAGATGGGCCCATTGTGAATTTAAATATCAAACATATACAAAATGACTTACATAAAATAATTTCTGTGTATGCAATGATTTGTGAAACAAGTGAAATGGTAGCAATCATAATAATTAAGGCTTATAAATAGATCCTTTAGTGGATATAATGGCATTGGATATGAAAATATGGACAAAAATGCTAGTGGGCATTCACTAATGTGGGCGTATGATTAAGTGGACATTAATCTAGTGGATGCAAATTTTATGGGCATTAAGACTGTGGACATAAATAAATGAGATAAAGGGTAGTGGACAAGTCATCTGTGTACCCTATTGACCGGAATATGTTCCAGTTAATAGAACAATTTTGATTATTAAAACGAGATGTTTTTATTCACATATCAGCATCTAAGTCTCACTGATTTACAGTTAATCGCGAATAATATATCGGTCAAACGGAGTTGACTGCAATAAACCCAAGTTCATTAATATTTTGTTATGAATGCGTTTTTTTTGGATTATTTAGAAACACTTCCTGAAGAAAAAATCTTCCCAAAACTAAAATAACTATTTTAAGCTTGCTTTGCAGAATTTATTTAAATTAATTTTTATGATGTTTTCCGAAGCATTGCATAAAAATCAATCGCACTTTTTCTATAAAAAATCAATCGCGTTACCGTTATCTATAGCATTATATATGAAGAGGAGAAAAATTTGAATGAATTTTCTAAAATGTCGTTTTAATTCCGGAGATATATTTTTGCCGCGGCAACCCGGCACGCAAATAACATTCGCAAACACGGTCTGTTCCGTACGCAGGAAGGAAACGAATGCCCTTTTCCTCCTAGCTAAATTCTCTCTCTCTCTCTCCCTCTCTCTCCCTCTCTACACCCTTCTCAATTTCGACGCGCAAATTCCAAACAGAACTCGGCTTGATTGAAAATAGAAACGTACTTGCGCTCTCAGACAACGGCACGTCTACGTTCATTAAACTCATCCCCTCCTGAAAACTTCTAAATCCACCCGGCGTGCTGGGGATGAGCGGCAAAAAAAAAAAAATATATATATAGAGAAGCCATAACTTTTCTTAGTAAGAGTAAAAAATCTCCCATAAACACATACCCTTCAAAGTAAATACATATACACGTACATATATATTTTGCTCTTTTCTGCGAACTTAAAAAACGTCCGAATCCAGGCACGTTTTCCATCATTGTTGGAGCGGCAAAGGAGTCTCCGAAAACCGCAAAGAAACTGCTTTGTATTCCCCATCCACCTCGCAATGTCTATTTAACCCCGACTCTATATGCACCGCCTTTACTTCTCTCCATCTCCCAGGAAAAGGAGACTTCCCCCCCCCCCCATCTCTTGCTAGTCTCACTGATTCGTATTCCGCCACCATCTTTGGAATCGTTTGCGGGGCTATCTCTTGCCTCCTGGCGTACAGAGCCCTCCTTAACTCCCTTGCCCCCCTTCCCGCAGAAACCCCGCCGTCTCATCCCTTTACAAACCCAGACCATATCATCGCTCATATAAGAAACGGCCAGGGGAGGGGAGGGACTTTTATCGGCGTACATCTGAGGAGAGGGGGAGGAAGTGCACGGGGGGGGGGGCGAGCCGCCTGCAAGGAGAAAGCAAGGATTAGGAGCGGTGGAGGAAAGAAAATGAAGACTCCTCATAAGGAGAAGAAGAGATGTTTGAGAGTGAAAGAGACATAGGATTCAAGCCTCAACGGAGGAAGGAGACATTGAGCTAAGGAAGAATATTTGGCGTGAAAGGAAGAAGTGGTTGAGGAGGAAGGA
Source organism: Uropetala carovei (assembly GCA_036926305.1). NCBI lineage: Eukaryota > Metazoa > Arthropoda > Insecta > Odonata > Petaluridae > Uropetala > Uropetala carovei. The sequence continues at coordinate 6,140,614 of JAXCHB010000104.1, read as the reverse complement.
ATGAAAAGGACGAGTACGAGGAGAAATTAGACTGTGAAAGAGAGAGAGAGAGAGGGCGGAGAGATAAGAATAGAGGGAGGGAGAAGGAGGAAAAGGGACGAAGGGGAGAGATGGAGTAGAGGAAGAAGAAACTGGAGAGGAGGAAGGAGAGAACTTGAGAGAGAGATGGAGAAAATTAGATATAAGTGGAGGAAGGGAGGAAGACGAGAGAGATGAGAGAAGGAGAGAGAGATATAGGGAATGAGAGAGAGAGGAGGGTGTTAGGGAGAGAGAGAATGAAAGAGGGGGAAGAGAAGGACGGAGATAGAGAGGGGGAAGGAGATAGAGAGGGAAGGAGATAGAGAGGGATGGGAGAGAGGAAGGGAGAGAGAATGGATAGAGATGTATAAAAGAAGACGATGAAAGGAGATGGTGGAAGAGAAGATATCAGCAAAAGAGAGAGAATAATAGATTAGTGCAAAGTAGGGAACGAGGAGAAAAAGAGGGCATGAGAATACGGCAGAGATAGTCAGACAGACAGACGGAGGGAAAACTGAGGTTTCATAGGAAGGTTTTCACCACACGTCTCTTATGAAATCCCTTAGCCTATCCCGCGGGAGGACCGAGAGGGACGACGCATCGCCTGCAGATAGTCGGCGGTCGAGGGATCTCAACCCGCCGTTCCCCCTAACGCTTCAGCTTCCTCATCCTTGCTCTGGGAGTAAGACACATTTTCATCGCTTCGGACGGTTTGTGTCTTTGAGGAATTTCGCTCCGTCGGAATGCGCCGCCGCCCTCATGATGACGTGGGTCTCGCGTGGTCAGACCGCGCTGACAAGCAGAAGGAAGAGAGAGAAAGAGAGAGAAAGAGAGAGAGTAAGATGGATGGATGGGGAAGGTTTGTTTTGGTTTCAGGATGCTGGGATTTCGCGGCGGATGACTTATGGTATGAAAACGTTTGATAAAAGGAGTGTAGGTGCAAATGATTTTTAACAAAAGTAAAGTTTATCATTCCTTACGAATTCTTGTATCTGTAAGCTAGATAGCAGTATCTGCATTTTTTGGCTCTTAATGTTGTTGGTTTAATGTTTTCGTAGAAATAATTTATCCTATATGAACATTATAATATAATTGCACGAGTGGCATGCAATATTCCGTTCTTAAAGCCGATGATAAATTACCAGCAAATAAAATATGCTATGAAAATTTGTGAATAGTGTGACTATCCACAGTAGCAATGACGTAGTAATTAATTTTAAAAGCATTGCATTAAAGAATATTGTAATCTCGTTTGAAACAAAACTAGATGTTAAGGTCATCCTCACTTGGTATTTTTACTTTCTCCATATACGTAGTAGAGAGAAAGTATTGTTTTCATGAAAAAATTCGAATTCGACATTTCAACGGAAATACACGCTTTGAGATCCCCTTAACACGTTTTGACCGTTTTCTCGATGAAGTCTCTGTGTGTGTGCCCGTATGTGTGACAGAAATTTTGCGTGCTATCTAACTCAAGAACTATTCATCAGATCAGCATGTAATTTTATATATTTTTTTAAGATTTGACAAGATTTTAATAACAATCGGTCAAACGGAAGTAGCGGTTTACTTTTGTAAAATTTTAGTTTTTCCTAAAAATTTCACTTAAAACAATGTTTCTTAACATATATGTATATCAAAGTTGTAGACATTTTTTCTACAACTCTTGTTTGAAATAAATTTTCATATGAGGAATATTTCAAGAGATATTAAATTTTTTTCGAAATTGACGGTTAGTGGGCAGCTCGCGCGCGTGGTAGTGACAACAATTGAATCGCTAGCGCTGAACCATCTAAGTTGAACTGTTCCTATCGCCGTATTTATTTGGTTTTAGTTGAAAACTTACGTATGGAGAGAGTTATGTGTTGACACATCAATTTATTTTGTTTTGAATCATTGAGGAATTGACCAATCCTAAAAAGTCATTAACGTATAGTCTGTGATTAAAAAGCCATAAAGAACCTATTACAATACTTACAACAGCTAAAACTATAAAGGTTTCCTACTCTTAGTTAGTTATCCTCATAATGATCCCATTCTAGGGAAAAAAACATCTCGCTTATTAAGCTCCATAAACCTTTAAAAATTCATTAAATCTCCTTAATAACCTTCTTCAAAGAGTTCAAAACATTCCATTATGTGGCGTTTAAGAGATTTTCATCAAACTTTACCCTTTTAATCCAAATTGCTAATAATATCGTACAAATCACAATTTAGGTGACATTCAAACTTATAACCAATCATCTTACATAAAATTCATCTGAAACTAACTTGTACTCAACGCGACGAACCCGAAAAACCGAACAAGTATTATTATTCCTAACACTAAAATTTATTATTAAACATTGATGCTTTGTGCGACATAAATGTTATAAAATGCCATAATAAGTGTGTGTACATACACACGCACGAACGCGCGCGCGCGCACACACACACACACACATATATATACATACATATACACACAATACGACGCAACTTTGCGCGCCGTATATATTTTACGATATTTCCCCATGGTGGAGTCTTTCCACCATGATATTTTCCCATTAAACTTGGACTCGGGTCGTACACTCCCTCTCTCTTGATCTCCAACACCCTTCCGAGCTCCTCATAGGCCTCAAAAACCCTCTCTCTCTCTCCATCTCCTCCTTCTATCCATACCTTAATACCACACGTGCCTCGACGCAATGAATGGTCATCGCTCACAGTCCGCGGGAGACATCGACTCCTGGACGAACGCCTTCTCCCAGAGGCTGTTAAGTTCTATATGCGCCACTCATTTTCCTTGCATACACCCTTCTCCTCGCCAACACGCACTCCATACACCTGACAAACCATCCTTCATCCTCTTCTCTCCATTACATCTCTGCCTCCCCAATTCCCTCCCCTTATGTCATCGCCTCTTCCCTCTTACTTCATTTTCTTCGGTGGCTAATATTTTTCCCCTCCTGATTCTCTTCTTGTTCCCACACTCTTGCCCTCATCTTCACCAAGTTTTCTTCCGTTTCCTTCTCGACCTCTTTTTCGTGGCTCATCGCATATATCGCTTCTTTCTTTCTTTCATGTTCCGTCTCTTCGATTATTTTCCAAAATTTGGGGCGCCTTTTTATTCGTATACCAATTCAATAAAGTATTTCTAATTTAATTATGAAGTCTCCCAAATGTCGCGATCTTCAAATATAAAAAGCTCATTCTATCACTCTGTGTGTATAATTTTTAACCTGTATTTAACGAACTTGCCAACTATGTAGAAGATTAAAATTTTGCAGGACTTTTTTGGTCGAGCATTGATCTTGAGACCTTGGTTCGATCCCGTATGATAACACGTAAATAGCAATTTTTCGACGATCGGGCTTTCATTCTTTTGCAAGTAAAAGCTAGTTTCAAATGACCATCGTTTTTTTGTTTAGAACATTTAAATTTATACCCCGTCATTTTTGACAAGAACTTACTCTATTTTAAAATTAACACAGTTTATTATAATAACAACATAATAAATATGACAATAAAAAATATTAACATTCCTTATTTTTTCTCCGCATCTCTCTTTACATTTCTCTTTTCTGTTCGCTCTTTTCGTTTCCCCCTATTAGCTTCCGCCTCCCATACTTTCACGCCTCCATGCTTCATTTCGCCTCCTTTTTTTTAGCGCGTACTATTCCTCTCTTTATTCCTCATACCTCTCACATCCACGCCTTTTTTATAATTCTCTCTTACTCCCCGCCTTTATGTCTCCGCGCCTTTTACTTTTATGTCTTTCTTTTATGGAATCCCTCAATATCCATTCCCTCTCTCTCTTCTCTTCCGTTCCTCTTCCGTTTCTTCTCCCTCCCTTTCGTCTTCGTTCGCATTTCCCTTTTTCGTTTCAGCCCGACACCTTGGGATCCTAAAAACTCCACTTAATATAAACTCGAAGGCACCGGCACTAAAACCTCTGGTCATTCCATATCAATAAGGAAATCGTATAAGGTATCCTTTACTAATCACAGCTTAATGAGGAAACGTATGGCAAAGGTCCTTCTTGCTCGTACCGAAAATTCCACTTCCTTCTCCCGTTTCTCTTACACGTTCTGAAAAACTTCTTCCCCAATATCTTTCTTCTTCTTTTTTTCGTTGTTTCGTTGTGTTTTATGGCGCTCTTCTCTTCGTACTTTTCTCACCGACAGTCATTTTTATCGCTTCTCTGAAACTTTTCTTTTCCTCCCCTTTGCTCTTTGCTCTCTTTCTCTCCCTCTTTTCTTCTCTTTCTCTCTCTCTCTCCTCCTTTCGCCATCCATCCTTCTCTCCTTCCTTCGCTCGTTCAGAAATTCTCCCGCGATCCATCACGGTTTGCGTGTAGCACGTCACACTTTAATGACATCTCGTCGAATGGTCTTATCTTCTTCCACCCTGCCTTTTTTCCCTCCTACTCTCCATCATCCATCCCTCTTTCTCCTCTTTCCCTCACTTTCTCTCTCTCCATCCACTACTCCATGTCTCTCTCTCTCCTGACGCTTTTCCTGCCACCATCCCACGGCGCCACTCTCGCCTCGAAAATCCTTCCTTTTTAGACTTTTACGATTCGCCATTTCCTCGCCATTTGGTTCCTCGTCCGAAAACCAAAGTGGAATTGTGATTCCTTGCAGCGTGAGGTGGACGTGAAGGGATTGTCTTCCATTCTTCTTTCAACTCCTCTTACAAGACCTCCTTTCCACTTTTCGTCCCTTATATATATATATATATAAGTTCTGTCTCCTCTTCATTCACATTTCTCTCTTCTCCTTCATTTTATTTTCCCTCCGTCACCGTCTTCCTACCTGAGACGATTAACTCAAAGAGAAACGACGTTTTGCTTCTTACGGCGATCATTTGGCGATTGAGGATATAATAATTTAATGAATGGGCAATTTGTCACCTTTTGAATCTGCAGGAAATTCCTGAATACATTACTCCCTACAGTTTTTCTATCACTTTATATCTAGATTTGCGCTTTACGTATTTTAAAAAAAATTGTTTCAGTTATTCGGATTTTTTGTTGATTATTTTAAGTTAATATTTTATACTTTGAATGTCTGTTCGTTTCACCTGATATTATGATCACAGATTTTCTTTTAAAATAGGCCACGTGGGATTAATAATGTGCATTATAAAAAATGGGATATGTTACAATTACTATATATACTGTAGGTATGTATCCCTTTCAAACTCAAATTAAATAAATGTCATTGATAAATTATGATTAAAAAGGTTATTTAAAATTAATTATTCGAAAAATGTTTTAAACTGCATAACTATACCCAGGAATTACATAATGAATTCGGAAAACATCCAAACGAGCAACATTTATTTATCCTATTATTATTTATGCTAGTCTTGAGAAGAATATGCAGGGGCGTTTTTGGGAGACTTGATATTTTTACAATATTTTACATTAAAAGCATTTTTTAAATGATATCTTCATATTTGATGGCAAGAAAAGTTATACTTATAAAGTGTGTTATTAAAAAGTTATGACACCGTTTTACGCTCAGGGAACGAGAAATTATCACAATATTTTCATTAAGAGACAAGGATGGATACGAGAGTTATAATTATTATAACAGAAGAATTATTTTATAATAAAACATTTCTATTTTTCTATATATTTGATAAGATTTGAAATAAGAGTTGAAATAGGAATTAAATGTCGAAAGAGATATAGCAATAGTTTTCCCGAGTTTGTCTTTAATGAAGAGTCGTGAACTCGGGGAAATATTTTCTGTGGCTCATATATTACGCATTACGGCGAACTCAGACGCAAAAATAATTCCTCGAAATTCAAGGTACATCCACCTCGGAGGTAATATTGCACGTCCCTTTGATATAAAGTCTCAATATGACAAACAAATAACACTATCATTTCGCCAGATAATAACAGATACTTTCTTTCCACTCCTACAAGCTTTAAGAACTAATCAGAAACTGAAAAATATAATTTCGCGCATTAAATTCTTTATGTTCACATAAATATTTTTTTAGTATTGTGTGCAAGTAATTAAACTCGTTTTATCAAAGTAAAATCTGAATTTACATTTCACTTGAATTAAAAAATGCTTAAATGGAATATACGAATGTGCCCAAAAAGTGCTCCCACGCTTTTTACATGCGCAGGCAAAATCCCACGCAGTGTACACAAAAACATTTTGTCATTATTTTTCGTCGAAATGTCTGCGTTTTCCGGTCATCTATTTTTCATCTCACAAGTAAGACCTTTAATGCACCTACGCACCTACATTTGATCTTTCTCTTTATATATTATCTTTTTGCCTCATTATTAAATAATTCTTCGCATTATTTCGATTTTCGACTTTCATTTTAGACAATTTTAAAGTCCTTTCTTATTTATTCAATATTTCTATTTTTCCTAATGTTTGCTTTTATAACGAAATGTTACTGCATATATCATAAAACTGATAATGGCACTTATTATATTTTCAAATTATTGAGCATTTCAACATACTTCATGTATCCTTATGCATAATACATAATTATAAAGGTAAAGTTATATTTACCATTAGGTTTTTTAAAAATGGGGGCAGGAGGAAGGCCAAATGAAATTTAAAGCTAAAATTATGGCCATCCTTATCCTGATATCTTGCTAAATTATGGGAGTAAGTTTAATTGATCCCCAAGATAAAATTACATCTGTGTGGGTTATGAAAACTTATGTATTTGAATTTTAATCTAATAATATTAGATTTCTCGACAAAACGGGGTGTCAGTATATATTTTGAATATATTATCTACAATATTATCCATAAGAACAATTTGATCAAATTTTAAAAGAAATCAGCATCCGCAAATATAATCTGTATTAGTTCTATTTTCATCGTAAACTCATGGATATTGTTCAGAATTTAGCGAAAACATCAAATACTTGCAGACTAATTAGGACAAGTTCTGGATTTTATGGCTACCACATTACTGTTCTCATACCCTTTTTCGGAAGAGTTTAATAAATGTTTATCATTTTTCAGCCTATATTTTATAAAATTCCGTTTTGAGATTTTTAGGTTAATATTATAGTGCCATAAAGCTTTACACTCAAACAACTCTGGAAAACAATAAAAAATGCTCAGTAATATGACGCACTACATCTATCGCAAATATCACGGGAAATTCCTTTTTAATTCCTTGTTATCGCAAGTTATGATAGAAAATAAATATCTCATCTTTCCAGGAATTCTTTACCTTAGGATAAATGAGGCATAGCATCATTTTATCTTAACCTGCAGAGAAAATATTATCCTATTGTTCTAAATACACTGCTTTCATTTTCAAAATTAAAATTAAATCAATTAAGACACCAGTTATGAAAGTCGGAAGGACACTTCTTTACGGACAGCTCCGAAAAAATACCCCAGTAGGAGTTGACATAACTACAGTACTTCTGCTTTAAAATATCGGTTCGCCATTTTGGTTCAATGAACAGCTTCGCCAAAGCAATCAACTCCAGTGAGCAGATGGTAAAAGTCATTCCTTCAACCTCCGAAAGAACTCCTACGAGCTATATTAAGTTTCTGATTGAATTTTTACATTCAAGAATAATAAAAATAATCTTTAATGAAAGTATTTTTGGCATGAGCAGAAATCATTATTTCGGAAATAACTTTCTCGTACTCTCTGAATTCGTTTGAAGGGGATACGAAAAGGCGCTACTCAGATGTTTCATTCTAGTGTTCACTGCTCACCTATTTGCCTTAGCTCTTCACATCGAAATACGCGAATGCCTTCATATTAATTAAAACAGAATATTTTTCATTCGTTTGAGGAATAATTTTTTAATTCAGGTACAGCCTTTTTCGAGTGATAGCCATTGAGGAGAGGATGGAGTGAGTGTAGGGACTGATTGGAGATTTGGCCTTCTCCCACTCCCCCTCCTATCTCGCCTACTCCTCTTATCTATCTCTCTCTCTCTCTCTCTCTATCTATCTCTGTGAACCAAAAAGAAAAGGCGACTAGGTAGGATCTGATACGGAAAAGGAAAAAGGATGCTGCCATATTGGTTTACGGTGGAACCCATTCAAATTTGGATTTATCGGTAGCAGGTGTAACGTGTATCCGGGTACGGTAGGTGAACGTCGGATTGACTGGCAGGTTTGAGAAGGGATAAGGAAGAGAAAATCCACCGACGTGGAAATCAATTGAACTCCCTCGAAACCTATCCAGAGAAACAATAAAAGAATAGTGACATTAAAGGAATGTTGTTTCAGGAATGTCGATGGAAATTGATAGTGTGCATGTGATTGTATATGCAGAAAAATAAAATAGGAACCAGACTTCGGAATATAGAGTTTTGATAACATGCAAGATGCACCCAAACTTAAAAGTTGCTGAAATAAAATGTATAAATGACCGCCTTCTACAAGGTGGAAGCACGTAAGCTTAGATAAAATACTATGAAATATTTAGTAATCTTCCAAATGTGAATGTTTACAATTTAAGAGAAGAATGAAGCGAAGTTTGAGGAAGTATTAAGACAAAAAGGAAAGGAAACAACGGCCAAACTGTGTGAAAATAAAGAGGAAAATGAACTCTATCGAAAATTACCTGAGGATACAGAACGATAAAAGACGTCAGCGAAGGAAAATATAATGGAAAAAGAAACAAAATGGGAAGAAAATGCGCTAAACGTCTTATAAAGGAAGAAATGAAGAACGATGCGAAGGATAAGAAAATGCGGAAAACTTGGTTTTAACCCATAATCTTGGGCCTAATATAAGGGCAGGTCACTAACGACGGTGGTTCAAGGACAAACATCTATAACCATCCTTTCTCGACAAAAAGATCTCTATGAGACGGATTTATTTCCACGGTTATGGAAAAAATTCTCGGAAACAGATGAGAAGAAAATGGAGTAACTTCGCCCGTGCTGCATCCGATAAAGAAATAAGAGTCAGCAAACGGAAATTTAGGTAACAATGACGAGGGGATTGGGGGAGAGAGATGAAGAACGAGAGAGAGAGAGAGAGAGAGAGAGAGAGAAAGAAAGGAGAGGCAGTCAGAATCAGACAATAGATAATGGCGCTTAGGAGGAGGAAAAAAATCATCCGATTCCGCGCATACATCCTTAACACTGAAACAAAAATAGAATAAAAGGGTGTGTAGGGAAAAATAGAGATAGGAGGAGGTGGTTTAAGGGCGGAGGAAGAAGAAAAAGGTAGAGATTTAAGCGGCAGTATAAGAATGAAGGGGGTGGGCGCGTTAGTTTGGTTTACTCTACACTCACCTCAACTCCTCAAGCTCTTCCGGTGGAGCGAGCAAAGTAAATTCACCGACGCTTCCCGTCTCAAGCCTTTTGCCCTCCCCCCCAAAAACCCTCTCTCGCATCCCTTCCAACCCCTCATCCACCAATTATGCTCCTTCCTACTTTCGGTTCACGTATCCCTCTCTCTCTTGTTCCTCTCTCTCCCTTCCCTTTCATCCTCTACCCTTTCACCCCATCCTTACCTTTCACTCCCTTTCTCTTCCGCATCCAACTATCCCTGCGTGTGTTGCCCTTCGTTTTTTTCTTTTATCATCATCATCATCATCATCCTCCCTAAGTATGGTTAAACCAAACTTCCCCTCCTGTCCCATACATTAATTACCTCCCTATCTACTACAGTACTCGGGGTGTACCTTCCTTATCTCTTCTCTACCTCTCACTCAATCCATACGACTGCTCCTTCTCCTAACTCCCTCCAATACCTTTAAAATCGTCCCCCCTTCTCTCTCTCCCTCTCTCTTCTTCCCTCCCTTGCTTCCTGCCTAACCTCGAATCGGCATCTACCGTCTCTCTTTCTCCATTCAACCCTCTCAATCTCTCCTACCGCTTCCCCAAAATGCTCTCTCTCTCTCTCCATCTCCACGCTCCTTTCCCCTTCAAAACCCTTTTTGCCCCTTCCTTCGCTCCGTCCAACCCGCTCTCACGTATCCTTTCAACCCGAAACCATCTTATTCGTATTCCCTCAGCTTAGCCATCCACCTGAGTGGCGAGACCCCCGGATTACTCAACGCTGGATCAATCCTTTACTCCCTGGTAGTCCAACGGAGCTTGCGATCCGTCCCATCTCCTGAAATTCCTTGAAAAATCGTTTTCATCTGATTTTTAATTGGAATGCCAGAATTTGAATGCGTCTCGCTTCCGAATATCTTTAATGGAATCGAAAAAGATTGAGTTATTATGAAAGTAATAAATTCGAGTTTGGTTTGCTGATACGTATGAATGTCAAGTAATACGGGTGGCGTTGAAATGAGATTTTTTAAAGAAACCTGTTCGTGTGCTTTTATGAATTAACGTAAAAGTATAATTTGGCTATAACCAATGAAAAAATCAAAATATGGGTATACATTTATGAAGACAATGATAAAATATGTATGTATACTTAAATTTTTAGTATATATATTTGAGGTAATTGAATTCATGTAAAATGTCCGGAAATGAACTTCAGATGAAACATGTATACACACATGCTTATGTTATGTTTTTCAGAGCTCCAATATTTTACCATTTATAAATCAAATAAATGATACAGTTAAGTCATACAGCCATAAAACGGTTCGCTAAGCTAAATGTGCAGCAAAACCACAACGCGATTTTCCTCGGCGATAATTCACCGATTGTAGTCTTTAATTGGAATCAACGATCGGTGAAACATCGCCTAGCTGGTTACTTTGTAGAGGTCATAGTATAAACGGCCCTTTTCTAGCGACAGAATTTACCTATATCATGCAAATGATAATATCCACAACCTATGCCCTCCACTTATTCTTTGAATTAATCAATTGCTTATCCTAATCCATGGATATATAAATGAAAAATTAAAGAGTATGAAATCATCTCAATAAGGAGGTATACCTTTTAAATAACGTATTTAAGTATTGTTTCATAGTGAAGATAAACCAAATATCCCCTGAAAAATCTGAGGTATACTAAAAAAATAAAATCTTATTTTGAATAGTCATAATCTACAAGTATCAAATTAGGAATACTGATGCATAAACTAATTCATTAGTTTCACAAATTCTGTCTACTTACCCAATATCTTTCTCAATGCAATTTCATGAAAATCATTTCGGATTAAACAACTCATATAAAAATATTTCGATAAAAATACATCTGCAGAATTAAACTACAGTTCCATAATGATTTTTTGATGATGACTTAATTTTCTAGTAAATTTCAGAGCAATCTGCGTGTTATACTTGATTTACAGCCATTAATGCTTCGTTAACTTCTCCGCAGAAGCTAGAAATAAAAGCTTGAGCAACCAAGTGAGACCAAAGCTTCCCTTAACCTCACTTATATCAAGGGTCTGAGTGTGCAAACATCAGCGAGTGAAGAGAAGAGGAAAAAATAAAGATTGGATGAGGAAGAGTGGAGTAGAATCGATAAAACGCAATGGAACTGAAAAAAAAAACAACCGAGTAGATGCAGGAGGAACTAGATGAATGGATTAGGGTGGTAGAGATTTGAAGTGAAATAGGAAGTTCACAAAAAAATAATATTGCTATCGTTTCCTTATAGGGAAAATGAATCGGAAAAACTGTAGTCATCGAAATATAATGTGAAAATCTTCATCCGAGGTTTGAACTCTGTACTGAGTTTCAACAAACATCGAAATATGTCTATGAACGTCTTGTCTGTTATGCAATATAATTAACGAAGAAGTTGTAGTTCTAAAATTAAAGAATTTTATGTGATACTTTAAAATTTTGTACTGATTTTTAAGGTAGTATTAGTCTAGATGAAAAATATTTTCATGTTGAGAGGGTGTTACGGATAATTCACATCCATACTGAGTAAAACTATGAAACTGACTTTATAAAATAATGCAATAACCCTTCCCCAGGAAGGGTATTTTAATACTTTGTGACACAACACAACTTTCTACTGATAATTTTACTGAAATTAAACCGTTTGAGATATCATATTAATATTAACATTATTCCACCAGCTATTCAAAGCATAAAAATAAAAATCAGACTCTTGAAAAATGTCAAAAGCCAATATTGTCGTGTAAAAAGGGTCAATGCCAGGGCAAGGGATTATTTATTGTGATCGCAAATATGACCTAATCCAAAACCTTTCTTTGCAAACAACGACTTCGCAAATAATCCCAGCGATGTTCAAAAATACTATCACAAACGAAATTAAATATATATATATAAATAAAAATACGTACAAAAAAGAAATTAAAAAAGTTTATGGCTTAACAGTTGGACTTGTAAATGAACTATTTACAGTAATCGAATTCTTTCATTTGATGCAGTTCAATCCCCTTCGAGCAATAGCTCTAACCGAAACCTAAGAGTGATAACATGCGTTCTGACGCTTCCTCTTTCCTCTCTCTCTGCGCCCACAAAAGCCCATGAAAATTGGTTTGAAAATAACTCAGAAAAAGGAAAGGGACAATTTTTCAGGATTTCCCTTCTCATTTCTTTTTAAATCCGAACAACAAATATAATAAATTCGACACGGCTTCCCCCCCCCCCCCCCCCCCCCCCCTCTTTCTCTCTCCCGCCAAAATCCTCTCTTCAGGAAAAAAAAAACAAAATCCGAATCTAGCAAAAACTGCCGGATAGCAGGAAGAGAGGGGGAAGGGTTCTGAGAGGGTGAGGAGGGGAAAAAGGTGGAGTGGGGGATAAAGGACGGTTTTGATTTATTCGAACGCTTGATAACTCGGATGAAAAACAAACCCTCTCCTCCCTCAGTCGCGACCATGCCCTTCGCCGCCACCTCCACTCTATCGCGGTCCGCACAAGTTATATTCAATGGAGGATAATCGAATCTGATACATATATATATAAATATAAATACCTGCGGAAGAGGAAAGGTAAATGAGGATATTTAGGGCAATTAGGTGTTGAAGGAAACCCAGCGAGCACTTACAGGAAGGAGAGCCGCTGGGGTGTCGTAGAGACACTTTGTAGACGTTGGAGCTTTCGGAATGATCCCTTAGTCAGCACAAGAAAGACACAATTATATATATATATATATATATATATTCACCCCATTTGCGTTCGGAACGCGTGACGCAGAGGAGGAGCGCGCACGCACGCACGCACGCATTTTCTGTTTTTTCCAAATTGTTCTCCCTGAAAAGATGTGGATACAGGTTGGTGGGTATGGCCGGAGTAGGATATGTAAACAGATTGATTCTCATTCCACGAGAGATTTGTTCGAACCGCGGGGGAAAAATACACGTAAACATGCATTTCGGATTTTTCCGTAGATTTTCCCCTCACTCTCTCTCTCTCGCTCTCTCTCTCTCTCTCTCTTTCCTTCTCTCTCTCTCTCTTTCCTTCTCTCTCTCTCTTTCTCCCTCTCTCTCGCGGGCGGAAAATAGCCAAAGTCAGAGACAGAAGTCTTCACTCAAAAAAAATACACAAATGCTTCCACTGCGAAATGGCGCACTTCAACTATTTCGGCGAGAGAGAGAGAGAGAGGACGGCTTCGCTCGTCGAGTTGGGTCAGTCGCGAACCGAAAATATCGGTCGTTATTTTTCATTATCTCGAGAACGGATCCGTTCTCCCAGATTGGGGAAGGAATATTTATTGCGGACGGCCACTTTCCGACTAATGCAGCCGTATGCGGCTTTCCGGATTTCCCAAACAACTGATATTTGAAAATATATGAGTTTCGCGGAGGGGGGAGGTGGGAGGTTGAGGGGGCGTGCATGGGAGCAGTAGATGATCCTGCGCCACACTCCCCTCTTCTCCCCCTCCCTTCTTCCCCTCGCACCAAATGGCTATCAGCAGTTACGGACCAGTTAAGTCTATGATGCATTTATTCTCGATAAGATGCATTACTGGAGGTAATCCTCTTACAAAAATAAGCGATTTTCCGCTGTCCTAAAGGCGACACTTATTCTGGTAAAGTACTTACTATGTTCGTTGTTTTAATTTCCGCGACCGCTTCCCGTTTTATTTATTCTGGCAATTAGTTATCATTTTTTTTAGTAATTTAACATTCTCGTAATTCTCTGGAAACTAATACTCTAACCATAGGGATTTATGTAAATTAAACGCGACGGAGAATATATTTTAACATCTCCAATCATGTACACTATATTATGTTGAACGGTCCAATCTCAACCAAACCAGTAGTGAGTATGCGTTATAATACTGTCAAATACCCTACTAATAAATGATAAAATTAACTTTATTAAAGACTAGCTGTATATCTCAGTAACAGATAGATGAAATTGAATGAGTAGTATACTAAAGAAATGTGATAAATTATGAACAATGAGACAGTGTAGAATTATAAAAAAAACTTCGAATATATTTATATGAAATTGATAAAAATCCAAGAAGAATTGAAATCGTCTTCCACAATGAAAACTCTCAGAAGATATGGAAAAATTGAACTCAGGAAGATATTTTTATTTCACGCTAAAACCATTTTCTGAATCGTTAACAATTTTGTAAAATAAGCTCTTTACGGAAACATTGACTTTAAGTAAATAAAATTTGACAGCGAAAGTCGTCTCGTTAATGCTGACAGATAATTAATTATCTTCAAACAAATATTTACGCGTGCATGTAACCATGCAATTCAGTGAGTTTGCACTCACTTCTTCAATGGATGCTTAATCTTTCTCTAATTAACCTTTTCCCGCATGAATTAAAATACCTAATATCACCGGATTTGAGCTTATTTTCACGAATATTTAATATTTGTTGCAGCGCTTTCTATATTCTATATTAGCTCCGGAATTATTTTATATAATCCGTCCAAAAAATGTCGGAGACGTTTGTTAGGTTAAACATAATCAGGTACCTTTAAGTTTTCCTATTTCCTTTACGTTCTTAGTTTTACCGTCTCCCACGCAACCCTCAGGCACTTCATAGTACACGTTATTTATCAACGTCATGGCGTTACATTAAAAAAAAACAATCCTAGAATAATTTAAAATAGCCAATTCATCCAAACAAAATCAATTTTAAGAATTAATTAATTCCTTTTCTTTGGTAGCATTTCTCTGACTTTTGACAATTAAATGAAAATTGGAAATGTGGAAAAACAAATGGCGAAGTGTGAAAACAAGCAGAAGATTTGTAACAAGAAAGAAATGCACACATACGTACAATGTAGGAGGTCTGGCCAAAGTAAACAAATTGAAGACCCTAAGGAATGACGCAAATCATCGAATAGGTATGCGGACGCTTACTCGGGTTTTTGAATGGAAAGTCCAATTTAATCCTGGACGGTAGAGGATTAAGCACAAAAATATAAAGCAGAGAAAATATTTTTACCTCTAAATTAAATTTCTGCTTGCGGACTCAGTTAATTTCCATAATAAGTTAGCAATATTAAAACCTGTTACTAGATATACATCTGCATAAATTCATCGTCCACATCCGACTAATCTAAATCGCTCTTCTTACCGAAAATATTCCGCTTCTACGCGATCCCTAGTCCGGCATAAATAAAATCCAACCTTCGTCGTCTGTCCCGTCATTCTCAGAATCCTTCCCTTCCTCGCCACCTGACGTCATTACGAGTGGCAGGGGGAGGAAATGGGGGGGGGGGAGTTGAGGGGAGGGAAGGGAAGGGAAGGGACAACAGGGACGGGAGGGTCGCGGATGAGAAGGGAGACGGGAATTGTGATGTGGAGAGGAGGTGAGTGAGTGAGGCTTCAGCTGACAAATTTTCCGGAGAGCATGGAGGTCTCCCCTCACAGGCGGTAAACTAATTATGCCCTGAAGTATGCATCATATTTTTTGCCCGCCATTATTCCATCTTCTTCATCTCTCTCGTTCTCCTCTCTTCTCTCGCTTCAATCCTCCTTCCTTTCCTCGTTTATTCATCATTTTTAATGGCCGTTTTACAGCCACCTAGTTTCATGTCTTAATGTTTTTTGCTCGATTTATTCTTGTTTTTTTACCGTCCTCTTCATCTCTTTCTGCCTCAATTTCACCCTCTCTCTATCTACTTTCTTTCTCCCACTTCTTCCATTTCCCGTCATCACTCTACTTATTTCCACACCAATGACTCCATAGAATGTTTGTTTTTATCTTATATTTATCTCATTCGATTTTTCTATGGAAAAAATAGTCACAAACGCGTCACGGGGAGGAAAGACCAATCCTTTTTTTTTTAATTCGGGAAAAAATTTTAAAGATGGAGGAAAATGTATAGGAGTAGAAACGTAGGTATAAGAGAATCGAGATTTTAATATTTCCGGTTCTTCCAACTGTGAGATGATTTTGGGAAAATCCTTCATTCGGGAAACGAATGAAAGGATATCAAAAATAAAATGAAAGTCGACCGGAGAGTTTGATTGATGGAAAAGGTGAAAGTAATACAGAGTATCGCCAGCGAGAGGTCAAGAAGAAAACAAAGTGGGGATTTTGGTAGCGGAGAGATAATGTAGTTAACCCTGTTTGGCTCGAGAAGTCCATAAAAGATTTTTTTATTTTGCATTATTTATTCCATCAAATATGATTTATGATCTCTCAGAATGACTAGTTTTCCTGCAGATTGAGGATATTAAGTCTCTAGCACTGAAGGTGCAAAAAATGGTTGATTTACCTATCGCTGGACCGACAAAAATACCCTCGTAAGTCATCACTAAAAAAATCCTATGCCTGTTTAGTTTTAACGGATTAAATACATCGGTCAGCCAAGGACTTCAAATTTTGCTGAATTTATACATTTTTCCCCGATAAAAGGTGCAACACCGACCTGATAAAAAAAAGTGTTGTTAGCGAATTTAATTACAGTGATATCTCTAAAATGTCCTTATCTGAGTAATGCTTGACCGCATCATAGCCGTTCGAGTAAAGAAAAACATTATTCACCGTATAATAAGTCCCATCTATTTTTAATAAATGAAACATATACTATCCTTATAAAATAAAAGTTATTAATCCAAGAACAGCAATGAAATCGTCACAAAAAAACTCGCAATTGGTTAAATTTTGATTATGTAATTTAGCTTTTAGACACGTGTAAGCGAGCCATGCATACATAGACGTCAAAAGAAAAGTAAACGAAACACTCACAATTTTCATAAAACGCTGCATCGTCTAACCACCATTTATAAGAGCGTAGATTACTTCAACAGGTATGCGAAACCGTCAACGTTCGTTCAATTTTTTTATTCTTTTATACCAAAATACGTGTTCGACCCTAAATTGCCCAAAAATCAACTAAAGAAACGCCATGTCCTCCTCGTTCGATGAAAAAATTCTTTGAATGCCTCGCAGTTCGCGAAACCTCTACAAATTTTTTTTTCGCACAGAATAGGACCCAATGCGAAAAGATTCGAGTCGGCTGAAAATGAACCGAGAGGAAAAGACGTTCATTCGGAGCAGAGATGGGGAAGCGAAGGAAGAGATGAATAGTGGCTCGGAAGAGGAAGGAAAGGTTAGGACGGGAGGGAGAGAAGAAGGGGAGGGAGGGATGAAGGGGAGGGAGGGATGAAGGGGAGGGAGAGAGGAAGGGGAGGGAGGTGAATCACCGGACACGTTGTCATGGAACCGAGGAAGCAGTGGAGTCGCGGAGGAGTTTAATCGGAGTGAAATGGGCCGAAATGGAAAGGGAAGAATTATAGAAGGAAGCTTTAAAATAGAAATAGAAAGGGAGACAGAGAGAGAGAGAGAGAAAAGGGAAAACGCGAAGAAAAACCGAACGTGATACTGGACGGAATAAGATACCGATAATAAAGAAGAGGCAAAAGAAGAGGAGTAGGGGTTAAAAGGTTAATATATCCACTAGATAAATTCCAGAACGTCCAACCAAATTGAGGATGACACCGGGAGGATGATGAGGGTTGGTAGGAAAAAAGATATTTAGAGAGATAGCTGGAGTGGCTAGAGAGAGGGGAGAGAGGAAAAAAACAAAAGAAACGGCCGAGAAATTAATCTCCTTTTAATATAATTCAATCAACTGCTCCAGCTCCATTTCAGAGGAGAAACGTCATAATGACCTTCTATTTTGATGAAACGTAGAATTAAAAAAATAAAAAAAAACGCCTCTCACCATGGTTGCCGGTTGAGTTACGCGGTACCTTAAAGAAAGAAGAATCACGCAACCTCGATCGGTCACGGGTTCGGAACCGAGAAAGATATAGGAGAAGGGAAGAGGAGTCTCTCTTATTTTTTCACCAAGCGGTTCTGAGGAAATGGCAAGGATAATTCCTAAAGTGGAGGAAAAGGAGAGGAGGCATTTTGATGGGTAGGAGGTTTACGGGAAGGGATTTTAGGACGGGAGAAAATCGAGAGGGTCGAAGGAAAAGGGGAGAGGAAAAGTGAAGGGAAGTGGAATAACAAAAAGGAGGGTGGATAGCGTTCCGTAGGAAGAGCTGCGGGGTTCGGTTTGGGGGGGGGGGGAGAGCCGGCGGATGTGAGGGGGGGAGGAGGAGGGGGAAGGTGGGAGGGAGGGAAGGAGGTATGGTAGGTAGCGGGAGGCGGGTTTGGTGAGGTTTGATTTCGAAATGGCGTCAGGCGTAGTTGGGCGCTGGCTTCGCGTCTGAGGGTGGGAGGGTTCGGGAAGAGGGAGGGAGGGTTTCTGGGATTCTTGGAAAGAAAGGAGCGGTGAGAAAGTGGAGGATGGGAAATGGGGTGTAGGGTTTGAGTTTTGCAGGCTTGGGAAGCGAAGCGTCACACTCAGACAATTAATTACCCACGCCAATTAAGCTCGGTGCTAAACCGCTGGTATCTTCCGAAGAGGGTGACGGGAATAAAAGTCAAGGGAAACCAGAAGAAGTTTGATTGAAAAAAGTTGTGGGAGAGAATGGGATTATATGAGGGTGAAAGAAGAGGAAGAGAGGGAGGAGAGAGAATGAAAGGAGAAGTGAAGAAGTAGAGCACGACAGAATTAATAAGGTCTTTATTGGATTTTTATTGGAAAAACTTTCCTCGCACTCTTTATGTATTTGTTGTAAATTTTGGAAAGAATAAAACACGTTTTCGCATTAATTAACTATTCCAGTTAGATTTAATCTATAAATATGCCCATCTTAAAATAATCGAGGGCTCTCTAAACGCGATATACGCTCAATTGTATTTTCATCGTCAACAAGGCCCCGAGTGTTAGGAAATTTTTTCACAAAAAAATAACTTGGTTTAAAGCAATTCTTCTACCTTGTGTAAACCAAGTAAAAATTCGTACGCTCATCTTTTTAACCGAACTCATTTTGACGATATTAAATTTCACTGTAAGAGAATTATAATTTTCCTAACAGTCATTTAGCGCGAAGGGGCGCCATAGAAGAACGGTCTAATAAAATATAACGGTAATATTTGACATAATACGTGAAAGAAAATTCATCACTTCTCGGGAAAAACTTCGTCGGCCAAATTGAAAAAAAAAGCTCAGTTACTTGAGAGATTGAAAAAGAGATGGAGAGGTGGATAGTCGCAAGAAAAAAATTGGTGGAGTCTCTAATTAGAGGGGAAAAACGATAAAAAATATTTAACGCTTTTTAGAATAAAGCCGAAAAAATCTTAGAAACTGTACCAACTTCTGCCGCCATTAAAGAAGTGAGTTTCCAACGGGTTTCGGCCGTTCTAAAATGTCTTCGCTTAATTTTTCAAAATTTCTCGCTGTCCTTTCCCCCCACACCCCTTCTCCCTCCCCCCTCCCCCCTTCCCCCTCCTTTCTCCCCTAACCCACTCTCCCATTCGCCCACTCCTTAGGAGCGGAGCTGCTTCCACCGCGACGGGCTTATTAAAACTTTATCTCAATTATCGGTCCCTTTTTCCTTCACGTCCCTTCCGTATCGTCGGTATGACAGCGATTAAGGATGGGGAGGAGAGAGAAAGGTTAATGGGAGTTGAAGGCGGAGAGTTATAGGAGAAGAAAGAAAATGAAGAGGAGACGATTCCCGTGGAGTAAAAAGGAAAAAGACAGTACGAAATCTTAGAGGAAGAGAGAGAGAAAGAGAGTAAAAATGAGATCGAGTTGGTTGCGTGTGAAAGTGGAGAGTCGAGAGAAAGAGTAGCAAAGTGGGAATGAGAGGAAAGAGAGAGAGAGAGAGAGAGAGAGAGAGAGAGAGAGAGAGGAAAAAAAAGACTGGAAATGAATCACTCAAAGGCAGAAATTATGAAGTACCGAATGGAACATTAAGCAGATGGCCCCGAAAAGGGTAATTCATCCCGCTATGCATTAAATCTCTTGTAATACCAGGAATTTTTATGTCATTTCGATGAAGTATTGTGAGGCCGTAACTTGAGTAACTGTCTTGGAATAGGTTGAGGATGACTCCGGTATAATATGGAACGTTTTAATTCAACGAAATACCTGTCACTAATGCTATGCATAGCGTGAATTGAAAGAGGACAAAAATGAGTGGAAATGAAACCGTAATAAGATTATTTTCATTACTCCTTACCCAAAGGCAGCGTTAATTCAACACTACGAGTACATACCTATTTTTGGATTTCGTTTAAATTCACTCACTACACTAAATGGAGATTTTTGGGAAAGGGTAGTTTTTAAGTGGGGGAGAGGGGTTATATTCTCAAATATATCAATACAATTAAGCTGAAGTGAAAATGATTATTTAAGGACAGGCATATTTTACGTTGTCCAATTAAGATAATTATATGCTCTAGTTATAAATTTTGCTCGCGTTGCCTATTTTTTCTATGGCTATACTTTCTCCTGTAGGATATGCAGCGCAATTTGTTTGGTGGGTTGCTTTTCAAGGGGTGCATTTTCCGCCCGAATAATTCCTATTTCTTGGGTGATTAACGAGGGAGTTTTATGACCCACTTTGTAATGATACTAACGAAAAAGATACGAGCGGTCGCTTCTACAAAAGTTTTAAAAATATTTTCACGACGAGTGTTTCTCTTGCATAAAAAAGTTTGCATTCCTCAGCCCCTTGATAACTCTAATTCGGCGGTTCGTCATTAAAACCCTCCATTGCATTCAAATCCTCCATAATGAGAGTACGCCATTAGCGGTATTGAGTTCGGCAATGCTCAGCACAAAAATGTCGCTTTTTGCCTCGAAAATTAACCCGATCGCTTTTGCATGCTGCAGATAAAAGATCACCGCGATTTACGTAATGTAACGTAACGAATATTATCTCGTGAAACATTGAGTGGTTTCAAGCATTGAATTTGGCTTATTGTTTGTAAGTGAAGCACTCTAATGAACGCCCTCGACAGCGCAGTCTATAATTCCCCCTTTCCATTTTCCTTCGAAATCATCGTTGCCGTGGAGTTTATATTAATGGCAATGACACTTGCACGTGTCGGAATGGCCTGCTGGAGAGGTCCACTCCCTCTCTCTCTCTCCCTCTCTCTCTCTCCCTCTTTCTTTCTTTTCATTCGGTGGAGAAATAAATTCTAGAAATTGCTGTCAGTGGCGTTGTTGGGAAAAGAGTCGGAGAGGGAGAGAGAGAGAGATAGGATATGGTGAGAAGGTCAGTTCTGAACGGAAAACAGGCGAAGGTTTCTGTATCAAAACTTAGCGTGTTCAAGCTACGTATTTATATAAGGAACACTCGGGGAAGAATTACTTATGTTTTGGCGGAGATATGGATAAACATTTTTGTAGTAACATAAAACCTCTCTTTGTGTTATTTTCCCTTCGTAATTTGACGAAAGTAATGTTAAACATTTTGGTTTAAAATTAAACATTACTAGTAATGAAGTGATACCGAATATAAAAGTACATAGTTCAAAACGTAAAAAACTCCCGGTTAATGAAAAAGTTTTTTTATATATGTACTATTGCTATCTGACAATGAGTCATTCAGGTGACAATAAAAATGCTTATCTATACAGATATCCATTTCACATAAAAAGGAAATAGCTTAAAAGTAAACATAAATACACGTATTTAATAAAGAATATTCAATATTTACTTAACCCATGCAGGATTAATTCTTTTGTTAATTAAATTACATGTCATGCATAAATAAATTCAATTTAAATTAAGTAATATTTTCAATTTAAATTATAACAAAAATTAACATTCCAAAACTAACAAAAATAAATTCCAACATTTTTGTGATGAACTTTCTGAAAAAGATTAATTGCACAGCTGTTAGAATGACTGTGGCGTTTGAAGCTTTCAGTATATATATTAACTATATATGGCACATCTGCTTAACAAATTATACATCTAATGAAGGATGGCGCAAAATTGCTTCAACGTCACTCGTTAAAGAAATCCACGGAGTCATTTTTCCAAAAAATGTTAAAAACAAGAATTCGTTTATTAAAAAAAAAACCTCCGTTAAATCACAGGTGTTCATATAAATTCATTCGACGCTGGATGCGGTATTTTTGTATAAAATACGGATATATAAAATCTATCTCACTCGAGCCTCAAAAATCGTATCACGCATCACGAAAGCACTTTGAGAAAATCGAGTTCAACTGCCGTCTCATCGAAATGAACAAAAATTTTAAATGGTTAATTTTTCATCCCGAGTTTTTTTTATTTTTCAACTTAATTTTCGGGAATTTTTGTGGAGAAAAAAAATCCTTCCTCGGGACATACATATCAGACACACACACAGACACGCGCACACAGGAACAGAAAGCCACTCCTTTCGAGTCTCATGAATGAATGTCGTGATACGGGGTAGGCAAAAAAAAGGACGCATTGGGGGGGGAAAAATCATGCATCTGCTATCACTCATCGCGATTTACTTCGTTCGTTTTTCGCGGGCGCAAAAGAGGAAAATCCTGACGCGGCTATGCCCGAAACCACTTGATCCGACACAAACTCGCGCATAGCATTTCTATTTTCGAAACACTTTCCGACCATATCATACGCGAATGAGAGCTTCGGGCGTTCATGCGAGTCAAGTGCCTTGAAACCTTCATTTCTCTCTCTCTCTCTCTATGAAGAGAGGCGGAGAGATGGATCAGTAAAGAGAGAGAGAGATAGAGAGATGAGTGAAGAACTCTATTCACATGGTTTTGGATTAGCGAAATGGCCTCTCGTCTTCTCTGGAAACGAACTCTTGCTCTGAAACATTCCCCCTTCCTCCTCAACCTCTTCACTCCGCTCTTCCACATACACACACACACACACACACACACACACTCACGGATTCTCGCTCATTGACCTTTTCCGTCGGGATTAAAGAAAGCACTCAAATCTCTATCAATAATCTTCCCTTCCGCCCTTAAGGATCATCATTAGAAGCTTGCCTTAATCAGCAAGCAGGTAGAAAAGAAGGTGGTGCTTTTAGGGAATGACTACTTTTGAAAACATACTACACACCACAAAAAACCTTTAGTTATATTTTAAGTTAACGAAATATAAACATCGTTATGGGGTTAAATTAATTTGACTGAAATTTCAATACACACCTCAATGTGTAATTTAAGAGTTATATATTTCTATGCAAAAAATAAAATAATAATGTTTCATTTTTCATTAGAAAACGCAGCTAGTATTTTGTAGAAAAAGTACTCATTTTATTTCTACTTAAAGGAAAAAAACGTGCAAATGAAATACGTTGTGTTTTTCAATTTTTAACAGTCCTAATTGTGTCAAACAAAGAAAATTCTTTCACTGGTGCAAAAACCATTCAAGTTATGCCCGGCAAATACAGAAATGTATACGTATAACGATACTTCTATTTCCTTAATTTGAAAGTCTTAAAAAAAGAAATCAGTGTTATGTTATTAATTTTCCTTTATAAAATTATTTAGGCACTAGATTTCAGTGATCAAAAATTATAAAAATTTAATCAGAATCCTTCAAAGGTAATGTGAATTTGCTGAATTTTCATCATATTTCGCAAATATGCACAGCCTTGACTGTAAACAAACAAAAAATAGAATTTTAGCGGTTCTTCACGCAATAAATAAATGAATACTTGTGTGTACACGTAATTTCATCGGCTATCCGACTTTTGTAAGTAGATACAAGCTTCAACTAATTTCAACTCCTACCAAAATCGATATATTTCGGAGATGAATCACACGTACATGTATGTACATCCCCTCCACCACAACTTTCCCAAACCCATTCCAATGAACGGGTGTGTGACCGAAAGCTTTCTCGACCATTTACCACCACAGCGCGCGCAAACATTCACTGCACATCTCCGCAGATTCCAATCTACGAACGAGAGAATATATATTCACAGACATCTTGATATCCTTCCGCTCGTACCAGTACACCAGCTACCACTCGTAGCAAAACTTGACGAGAGAAAGAGAGGGTGGCAGGGGGTGAATGCGGGAGAGAGAGAGAGAGAGGAGGTGATGGCGCGGATTGGAGAGGATTGGGGGGAACCCCGGGCAAGCATGGATCGGGATCGCGCCCTCTCTCCATCCCACATAACCAATCCACCATCCCGTCCGGCAGGAATGGTTGGGGAAAAGAAGAAGGTGGAGTAAAGGAGCCCTTCTACTTGGATCGGAGATCAGTGGGGAAAAGAGAAGGGAACGAAGGAAGAAGCGCCGTGGGGTTCGGCGGAGCTGGATTGTACGTCATTTTACGTCTCTCATTCCCATCAGTCTGATTAAAAGCGGGCCGCGGGGGAGAGAGGATGGCGTTATGGGTGACGTGAAGTAGGCAGAGATGAAGAGGAGGAGGAGGATGATAGGATAAGGAGAGATGGAAGAGGAGGGGTTGATAAGGTACGAAGAGCGGCCGAGTTGACGAGGGCGACTGGGACGAGTTGAAGTTGAAGGTTTATTTTTTTTTCGAAAAAGGATAACAGCTGAACTACAAAAAACCCTACCTTGCACGCAATGCTTTCAAAAAATCGCAGGATTGGTCGAAGGTTCGGGGTGGCTGCGGGGAGGAGTACGGTAAAAAGTCTACGAAGAATAAGATGAAGAAGGAAGGTACAAAGAGGAAGGATGGATGAGGTGACGTCACGTTATCTACTTCAAATCGGTCCTCCCTTTAAAACAGACGCAGAAAAGGCTCCCATCAGGACGCTATCCTCTGAGGTATGGTATCTTCGTGAAAACGCATGTCGATTTTGTTTGCATAAATTTGCTTCAAACCAAAATTGCTGAGAGCCATTCTTGAACTCCCTCTACTCTACCGTGAAAATTTTTGTAATCTTTCGAAATGAATTCTTTCCTTTATTTTTTAGACCTATCAAAGAAGCTTAAAGAAGATAAACTATGGTTCTTACATAGAAAATGGTAAATACTGTAGGTACAAAAAATCTGCGGGAAAGCTTTGATATTTTGGAAACGAATGCAGGAGAATTCGATTTTTCATATAATGAACTCTTCTTTATAATAGACTAGCAGAAATATCCGGTGTTTCTCGAGGAATTATTTGGTTCAAATCCGATCGGAATTCTACATGATACACCGTATTAAAGAATAGAATCGACCGCCGTTTTCAATGAAAAGGATAGAGAGAAACAAAAAGGAGCAGAGAGAAAATGGGCCTCCATTTTGAAACAAACAGACACTAAAACCCCTTTGTATCCCCAACAATACCGCCAAATTTGGTCGGAATCGGTTAAGAAATGTGGACGTTCATAAAGGAACAGACAGACTGACAGACTTACTAAAATATAGTGGTTGAGACTGCCACATATTTTACATTTCAGTCATGTTAAGTAGCAAGCTATATTAAAGAATAATTTTGTATAAAGCACAAAGTAGAAGCATTTGATTTTCCGCGAAATTCATATGAAAACACGGAAAGGAACTGTTACACAGGAAATCACAGAATTTATATATTAATGATTCAAACTCCACTGACAAAAATCATTAGTTATCTTTCGTACTTCAGCGGTTTTGGTGAATATCTACCATTCACATATATTTTCGCTAGAATACAGTAGAACCTCGATTTTCAGTCAAGTGACGGATTATATAACTTTATCTCGATCTATCTACCACTTTCCTCTAGTGCGATTGAAGCGAACTAACTCTGCGCGAGACGGGCGATATCTCAGCTGAGTGAGCTAACGCGTAAAAGTATTGTATATTTCTTCATTAAAAGCAAATATAATCAAGAATATCTTACCCAAAAAAAGTTTTTCCTTTACACTTTGTAATAACACTAATCAAACAGATATATGTACGGTTATTTTCAATATATAAAACAAGTTCCAGCCGCCCGGCGTATCGCCGTCTCTTTAAGAATTTATGTACTTTTTTCTAGGAATGTTACGGTTAACAGAAGGTGACGGATTTAAGAGAGGCGTATAATCGAGGTTTTACTGCAATACCAAATGTATATTTGGACTGAATTGAAATGTTAAGGCAAAACACTATTCATGTGATGTTATGTAAAATTAGAAGGCACGTTCATGCATATTTTTGTTTCGAAATTTGAAATATCTAACTGGAAAGAGGAACGTATATTGCCTGATACGGAGAAGCTTTCGCTGTGAAAGAAAAATATTAATATTCCCTTCCTTTGTGAAGGCATCCTATGACTGTGTCATTGTTAACATGTTAAGGAAAGTCGTGCGATATAATACTGCATACGGTTCTCATTAAGAAGTCTGAGGCAGTTTGTATACACTTTCTGTAATACTTGGAAACACGCTATATATCTGCCATTTCTGTTGTACTATTTCGAGACACCCCTCTAGTAGAATTTATTTCACCGGTGTCTTGTAATTATGTCGTTATTTGTTTCATTTATTTGTTGTAAAAGTCATTTTATTGATCATTTTATCTTATATAAGTCGTTACAAGCATAAAGCTCAAAATAAATCTATTTAAATGGTTAATTTTATATCTTAATGAAATGACTTTTGACGTCATCAATTCATGTAAAAATATATTGCAAATGGGGCATAAAGTTTTCTCTTGAGCTAATATATACAGTAATCTACACTATTTCATCAGTTTTATGCGATTAATTTCATTGAATTATTCAGTACATGGGTAAAACAATAAGAAGGGCAAAGCAAAGCGCAAAATAAATAACTTTCTTTAAGCCGTAATATGAAAAAGAAATTCTACAGTCCCATTTAGTTTGTATAAAATATTTATTAATAACTTCAATTTTTCTGTTATGAATTTTAAGAAATGTATAGTTATATTTTATCTATATAGAGAAGTAAATGCTGCTATGGTTAACAAAATATTTTTTAAAGAGGACTGCTTGGTGTGCCCCTAGTGCAGTGATGGCGAACCTTCTATTGCCCGCGTGCAAATATTACTGAAATTGTCGAATCTTTTCCGCCTCGCGTGCCATAAAAAAGTCCGTGCCAACTAAATTAAATTCGTGCTCACTATATAAGAGGTTGAAATTTATAACCGCAAAACTAGTGTTTACAACAGCAAACTAAATAACACAAAGTTTTTTCGGCACTAACTCAGTACGATAAATGCCTTGATTGGTTTTCGCCTTTCGCTGGCGTGCCAACCAAAATCGTCTTGCGTGCCACTTATGGCACGCGTGCCTTAGGTTCGCCATCACTGCCCTAGTGCTAAGGCAATGGTTACCATGTTAGAGAATCATAATAAAAATTTTATTTTTATCTCTTTAATAATTTTGATCCAGCTTTGCGAATCTTGCCTCCAAAATAATTAGATTTTTTAAAAATTTCATCCTATTTCAGAGTGAAGACGTTACGATCAGTTAATTTGGTGGTACATATTTTTCCCCACCCACATTTTCTATATACTCCTTCGGGGAGAAAAATTTCCTTCGTCTTAAAGGTGCTCCGCAATATTCCGTACGTCGACCATCTCCGGTCGCCCAACACGGAAAATACCTCGTAATCCAGCGCACGTACGCAGAAAACCACGCGCCGTATCTCTCCCTTTCTCTGCTGATTAAATAAGAGGACTTACGGCTTGAAGAAAAGGAAGGCAAAAGCGCAGCGGCAAGATGTAATAAAACATAAGAGAGAGAGAAAGAGAGAAAAGCTTAATGCGCAGGTAAAAAAATTAAGAGGAAGAATGGCTACGCCAAAAGAAGGAAATTAAAAAATAAAACTGGGAAAAAATGGAATGAAGAACGAGAGGGAGAGCGATGAGAAATAATATGATGATGTAAGAAGTGACTGGAAAGAATATCAGAAAGGACGGGAACAATGGAAGAAGGAAATAATAATAAGCGAAACGGTAGAAAGAGAGACGCAATATTTGAAATATTTAGACAGCAGCAAGCGCATGGAAAGATGGAGATAAAAAGCGACTGAGTTTATATTACGAAATATATGAAAAAGGCGGAATATTGGAGAGAATTGGAGACATAGTAAGCGAATAGAAATGTCAGGGAAATTTTGTGAAGTGAAAGGGAAAAATAAGGAGAAATAATAATAATGGACGACTGAGATGCGAATAAAAAGGACAAAAAAGAAACATCTAGTTGAAATTCTATGGAAATGAAAAATAGATATTTAATCGCCAGGTAAAAGGCCAAAAAAAATCAAAATATTCGAATTTCGGGGAAACGGCATTTCACTGCATGTTTTAATCATATTTATTCCAATAAATGATCTTTACTAAAAGTTTCTGATGTTCTTAATGGTATACATATGACGATGTGAAAAATGCGAAGGCATTAAAATAGTTATGTGTATGCATAAGTATTGATGTGTATATTATATTTACTCGCAATAAAGCCATTAGAACAAGTTTCACATTTTCATAACGAGAGAAGCAAATGTACCGATGAAATCAGGACTAGAATAACAGAAGCAAAAGCCGCTTTCAGAAGAAAGAAACTCCTACTAAAGCGGAATATAAAGGAGGATATCCTCAAGAAGTTGATAAAATGCTATGTATGGAGTATAGCTTTATATGGGGAAGAAACATGGACGCTAAGGGAAAATGATATTAAATACTTGGAAAGCTTCAAAATGTGGACATGGAGAAGAATGATGAAGATAAAATGGACAGGTATGGTGAAAAATGAGGAAGTACTACGAAGAATAAGAGAGAAGCGAACGATTATACAGACTATCAGAAAGAGGAGCGAGCATGCGCTCGAGAGAATAGAAGGCGGCAAGAAGAAAAGATAAGCTGGCGAAATATAGTCACTGTATGCGTCGATATGGTACACTTCTCAAAGTTTCGAAGAGGAAGCAGACGAAATGTCCGTTTGTTCTTTCTTGTCCTGTTTCCCGGTGGTAAGAGAAGGGGAAGGTGACAAGTTGTAAAGAGGAGAGGCGGGGAAGGAGACAAGAGCGGAAGTATGTATTAAGTTAGCTAGAATGCGCCCATGATATACTTCCTTTCTGCAGCCTTTTGATAGTAAATACCGAGTAAGAATTTCGATGACTAATTATGATTTTTACTTTCTCATACGAAGTATCGAGAAAGTACTGTTATCGCGAAAAAATTCGACCTCGGGATTTTTACGGAAATATACGTTTTAGGTGTCGCTGAATCCGAAAAAATGGTTTTTGCAATTCCGTCTGTCATTCGTTCTGGAGCATAAACGGTAAAGCGAAAATGAATGAAATCTCGTACTTAGGTATTTTGTCATACTGAGCAGAGTATATTTAGAAATGGTTGACATTTCTCAATAATTAAGAGTAGTTTATTCTACGCATTTTAAACAACAATTCGATTTTATCAAAAACGGCTGTAACGATTTTGATCAAATTTCGTACAGATACTAGAGTTTATGTCTTCAATAATACTGTACAGTTCATATTTCTCAAAAAAATGAATATAAGGCTAGTTTATTCTAGGCAACTTTAAAAACAATTTGATTTTCTCAAAAACGGCTGAAACGATTATGATCAAATTTCGTACAGTTACTTAAGTATACGTCTGCAATATTACTCTACATTTCATTTTTCTCAATTAATGAATATAAGGCTAGTTTATTCTTGGGCAACTTGAACAAAAATTGGATTTTCTAAAAACCGGCTGATACGATTTTCATTTTCTAAAGATAACTAGACGACGCATTATTATATGAGAAAGTGTGTACAATGTACGTTGTACCAATTTTTCTGTTTTGAAAATCTCTAAATACGAAAGAAATATTTGGGTAAGAGAGGGGGAAGTGAGTACTTAAAAATATCAGAAGGGGAGCGCAAGACAATGATTATTATAGTTTTTAAATGTTTAAAAAAATATTTTTCGAAACATGGTGCAACGCGTAAGGCACCTCACGTTGTTTGCAAGATAAATCCTTTCTTTTCTCTTTATTTATTTACTTCGCTCTTTTTATATACAAACCACACACCTTTTTCTTGAATCTAATTGATTAGACGTACTAGGATTATGGCCTAAGACATATTTTCAGTAAGTCGTAATGGTGTTTATATAGATTGTTGTTGCTTTTCGTTTACCTTCACTGTATTTTTCTATCCAGGCATTCACTACCCTAAAATTAAGCTGACTCATTTACCCGATGTTTTTTTGTAACTTACATTTGCAATAAAAATTCTTATATCTAATAAATGGTGAAACATTTTCACGAAATAATTTTAGTGGCTTCCTGGCAGTAGAATAGTTAATGAGGCACTGGTCTGCAAGTTTGACTCCCCCCATCTCTTTGCTATAATCAACACTCATTAGTGGTTCAATTTTTTACAATATTAATATCAACAAAAGATTTCCGCTTTTTAGACGAAAGCCTTCTACTCGTAAACGCAATATTTCTGTGTAAATCAACTTGGTCACGGGAAACGCCTAGTATTTTTGCAGGAAAACGTTCAAGGTGCCTTACATCGAATAATACAACTCGGCCACCAATATGAGTAAATATCTAACAGGGAAGTTCAGCGTTTATATTAACCAGCTGAGAGCAAAAGAAACACACAACGAAGAGCTTAAAAGCAGTTCCAAAGAACCAATGAACAAAGTTTGACGCGTATAAGCGGTCGATGCAGTTAAGGGGTGAAGAATGGGTGGGGAACCTCCGGCCCGCGGGCCGCATGCGGCCCCAGAGAGCGTTTTTTATGGTCCTTGAAACAGTGATAAAAAAGATCAGTAAAATTTAACACAAACTCATATTTTCAACGATAATAAAGCATTTAATGCAGAAATATTAATCCTAAATACTCTAATTTAGAATCGATTTCCATTTATATGATACCTTATAATCTCTTAGTAACTTCAATTTAAACTAATCAGGCCCGCCAAAGTATTGGAAACTTCCAATATTATCCCCCAAAGGGATTCGCCACCACTTATGCGGCCTGCCACGTGAAAAAGGTTCCTCACCCTTGGGGTAAAGCCCGAAGGGCCGGTGCCTATGAGGGCCGACTGGGCCGATATAAAATTTAAATATTATATGGGAACAATATCTTATCATATTCACGCTTATTTACAAATCTTACTCCCTTTATATAACTAGAACAAGGTTATGCGACTATAGAATGTCTTTTATGTATTTTGTAAGGCGCAATATCCAAATTCATGGCACGCACTAATTTCCATATCAATAACTTTGCCTGCAAAGTCCTGAACACAGTTCAACCAAACCTGGAAATAAAGGGAGAGATATGGAAGAATTTTATTACTTAAAATCAGAGGTAAGAACCTCCCTACCTTTGCAGCAGTTTTCATGTCCCAGCGGTGAAAGGAGAAATCCCTTTCCTTCGGCGATGAGAACAATTCCTCTCACCCATATACACACAGCACTTCATCACAGGATGATATTGGAAATTGAAGAAACAGGTGCGAATCACAATTCCGTAGCACCTGTAATGGTAAGAGAGAAGACACTCATTGTTAATGCCTAAACACGATAGGAGATGCTTCTTAAATATGACTAAAAGGCTAGCAAAACCATTCATGTAGCTTATATTGCGATAATGCTTCGTACACACTGTGAAACTGTTTTGATTCTCGGGAGAATTGTATAATTTACAGACGAGTAGATAAAGAAATAGACTGCAGTGTTACAGAAGTATTTGGATGAGCTGGAACGATTGACAGTAAGAAAAAACAAAATGGCAATTAAAATAGACAAAACAAAGTTACTTTGCTTCTGTCGGGGAAAGTGTAGAGTAGATAGTATACGTATATGCTTTATGGCAGGGGTTCCAAACCTTATGTGGGCAATGGCGCATCCTACTCTAAAGCTAAAGCGGCGAGCTCCAGCATTCTTGCCATGGCGAATAAGTATGCGAATTAAAACTTAAAATGGATAGTATGTAAATTCTATTAGACAGAGTCATGAAGTCTTATTACATTGGTACTTGCCAGCATTCTGTAGAAGCGCAACATCATTACTAACAAGAGCTCAAAGTGTTAAGGAAGACAGCAGAACAAACCTCGACAGGCGCCGCGTTGGGAAACCCTGATTTAGTGGGTCAAAATTTAAGTGAAGCGTAAGTACCTAGGAATTACACTAACTCGAGACTTGAGGTGGGAGTCGCAGCAGCAGAGTGTAGTGGAAAAGGCATATAAAGCATTACATTGTGTAATGAGAGTTTTAGGAAAGAGATACCTTATAAATCGCTTATTACGCCAATACTGGAATATGGAGCAATGATTGGGGACTCTCACTTGGCAAGACATTTTGGGAAACTTGAGATGGTTCAAAGAACGGCAGCTAGATTCGTAATGGGTAATTTTAGGAGAGACGTGAGCCTCAGTGTAATGCTAGATAAGCTGGGTTGGGAGACACTAAAATCGCGAAGTAGTATAG
This sequence comes from Uropetala carovei, assembly GCA_036926305.1. Lineage (NCBI taxonomy): Eukaryota > Metazoa > Arthropoda > Insecta > Odonata > Petaluridae > Uropetala > Uropetala carovei. Next base: position 6,108,107 of record JAXCHB010000104.1, on the reverse strand, counting down.
CTAGGTTAACAGCAATATACAAAGCGTACGTCAATAAAACATCATGGAGGGACATAGCTGTCAGAATCGAAAAACCAGTGTACTTAGGTCGTAGGAATCATAAATATAAGATAGAGCCAGCCAGACAAAGGACAAATTAGGGTAAATATTCATTCTTAAATGGGGGAACATACGAATGGAACCATCTCCCTGCAGAAGTGCTGGAACCCTTTCCTCATTATGTAGGCCTCTTCAAGGCAATATTACATCAAATTTGACTCACAACGGCACCTTAGGATATTTAGAGATACATATTTAATATTGTGAGGAGAAGTAGGGGAAAGTCTGCTGGGGGGTTTTACCGTGGGGACTTCGTGGGCCCCGGAACCGCTTCGGTAGCCGTGAAGGCCTTCCAGGAACCCTGAAAATCCTTGCAATGTGTTATAATTGTATTAGTCGATTTAGAGGCATATGGCGCAGGTTTAGATTTGCTTTTGGTTAGTGAAATCGTAAATGCCAGTTGGAAGTGTATAGTGTTGTAATATTCAGGAAGGATTTGGAGGACAATGACTGTGAGTGTATTGTATGTTTTAAGTGTGTTCTGTGTGGCTGACTCTGTAATGTAGTCACCTGGCCTAGGGGCCAAATTGTAACATTTATGTAATAATAATAATATCAGAAATGTACGAAAAATATGTCGAATTTTATCGTTTAAAGAATTAGATTAAAATTTTACAGCAAGAAAATTTATTTAAGTTTATGTGTCTTAATTAGGTGACTAAATTTGTCAAATGTTCATAAAATACACATCTTGAGAGACTGAATCGCCTTCTCTTCGAAACTGAGATAACGTAAACTTCCTTCACATCCGAACACTTTCACATCTCAAAGTATACTGACCTACTCGAGGGAACCTTTCCCACCAAAAATTACGACCAATATCAGAAAACGTCACGAATGGGAAAGATGGCTTTCCCATGACCATACAAGATAACAGCGTAGACGAGGAACTCGAAATGTCGACTACCGAACTGCCAAAGTGCAACTTGCGTCATCAGGAGCACGCACTGGCCTACCCACAAGAAATGCCTTTCAAAAAGACCTGTCTACATTTGATGGTGCAAAAGTAAAGAAGCAAGAGAATAGAATATTTTGCCCACCTCCCAGAACTTTATTATACTCTTTTATATTAACTTCACTCAGATTATATACATGCTTTCAAATCCGAAATATAAATGTATATTAATAAATTTGAATCAAATTTTGTACATAATAAAAAATATTAGGCCTTCCACGATTAAAAATATTTAAACAATTTTAACGTTCTCGGTATTTTTATTTTATTTTTAAATTGTATAACAGCTCGATTTCTTTGGTTATCGCTCACCTAGTGACACCAAGCGGCAAGATAATGCGATACGTTTGAAAACAAACTGCGCCATAATGAGATTGATTGTAAGAACGTATGTAATTGTATTATAATTCATAGAAAATCGAGACATGAAAAGAAAAACTAACCATGAAACTAAGGAAGGAAGGCTAGTGAGATCATCGAGACAAAAAATAGATACTACAAGAAAAGAAGATAATAAGTAAGTAAATTATGAATTTCGTGTAAATAAAGAATCAAAAGAACAACGAGATGCATTTTTAGTTAAGCTGGGGGAAAATCCATCACAACATATGGCAAAAGAAACTGAATGTGAGTGAGGTAAAAGTCTAAATCAGTTAAGTTTCTCCACATCTTAGCTATAAAATTCTTACCCACAAATAGTAATACTAGATGCAAAACTAGAAACATGGATCTTTTAAATATAGAGCATTGTAGACTCTCTCTATGAGAGAACATCGGTCGGCAGTACAATTAAGTTCCAAGGAGATCCTAAAGAATCCTTTACAGGGGCTGTATATTATATATGGAAAGAAGAAAATTGTGATTATGGTATAATGGGTTGTGATGTGATTTTGGAGATGTAATTGATTGTGGTGTGGCTTTGTAATGGTCCTTGTAGTTTTAGTGATGTGACTGGTGATGGTCGGATTGATTATGCCCATACAATTGTAAAAATTTTCCACGGCAAAAAAATAATAACAATTATTATTATTTATTTGCTTTAGTTCCACAGTGGTAAATTCTTAAGAGTTTTATTAAAACGTTGAATTTTAATGACCTATCAACTTATACTTTTAGTGCATTGTTAAAAAAATTGTTGAGCATAAATTAATAAGAATTCACGTGCATAATCAATGCACAAATTTTTAACATGAGATGAATGTATTTTTGATAGCCAAATAGATAATTTTATGGTATGCATGAAAGTGAAACATAATTAATTTAAAATTATATTAAAACTTGATTTCAGTTGATAATTTACTGGTAGACAGCACCTCCAGTTTAAGTTTTATATTGTGTTAATCGTCTAATCTGCTATTTTAAAAGTCCAGATGTATTTTAATCATTTCAAGGCTAAATAATTCCTTAATTCAGTTCTGGGAAAAGCGAGATGAAAAGGATACATGGAGCCCAGCATAAAAACAAGGTTAGGCGAAATGTTACCATTAAAAAATTTCCTTATGAAAGTTTTATAACAATATTAGCTACAATATTAATTTCAGTATTGAATAGTAATGTTCGATGAAAATTTATACATCATAATTTGATCTCATTGTCATAATTATAAATACATTTCACTAAAAAGTATAAAATAAAAATATAATTTAAAAAAAATTATACTCTTTTTGATTAAACAAGAATTTACAGTCTATTTATATGGCACTGAACAATTTAATCAACATACATATGCCATACCTCTTTTTTAAAGAGATTCATGATAATAAAATGAAACTTTTCATTAAGATCCAGATATTTTCTTGAACCCAAAAATTTATTATATTTTTTTCGGTGCGCTTTAAAAATATAGTATATTTTTAAAAAATTATATATTTTTATTATCGATTATTTTACAGCCCAAATACCTAGGGAAAAATTCGTTTAAGGAATAAAATCCCCCTTCATTTCCAGGTCTGGTTGAATGACGTTTAGGTCTTCACAGGAAAAGATATCTGATTGATACGGAAATTAGTATGCCCAGAATTTTCAAATTGGATATGCCGTTATTATAAACTGGTAAAATATGGACGACTGAGTTTTATTATAGCATGTAAAAAACGATTCACCAAGTATGTCTTCGCATTGCATTAAATAAATCCAACTCAGTGACGTACGGTGGTGATTTGTTGAAATTATATGCTTATGAAAATTACTACTTCTTTATTTTAATTTATTCTGGCTTATAAGCCATCAAAAGCATTTGTGAACACAAATTATTCGCTGAAAATTTCTTTCAAAACGGCATATGTATCTGTCTGTATTTGAAGGTGTAAAAGTAAAGAACCGAGTGAAAGGAATTTTTCCCCACCAGCCAAAGATTTCCGCATTTTAGACGAAAGCCTTTTACTCGTAAAGGAGATATTTCCGTGCAAAATCAACCTGTTCACGGGGAATACCTAATATTTTTGTAGGAAAAAGTTCAAGGTACCATACACCAAATAATACAACTCGGCCACCAACAGATGTAAATATGTAATAGGGAAGTTTAGCGTTTAGAGTAACCAGCTGAGAGGAAAAAAAATACACTACGAAGCTTAAAAGCAGTCCAAGCAACCTATTAACACAGACGCATATAAGCGGTTGATGCAGTTAAGGGGTAAAGTGACTGACAACCGGCCTACCATAAATAAAATATCACCGCACGCCACTGGTAGGTACCAATTACAGTCGACACGCGTACATCACCAGATTAATACCACTGTTATACAAATCGAATAAGAGAAAGTCTTTCGTTTTATGTTGTGCGCGAACGTTTTATTCCCACTTACTGGGAAATAGGAAATTTGTTTGGATAACTTACTCGAGTAAGTGCTAATAAAGTTAAGATGACGTTTTCGAGAAATATTAAACTGAAACTATTGCGATGGACAAAGCCTCCACCAAGACCATGAAAGACGCACAGATGGACATAGATAATCTAACAAGTTTGAGGTGAAGAGTAAGGGGAGAGAGAGAGAGAGAGAAAAGAGTGTATCCTTGTATAATTAGACAGAGTAGCCAGTAGGCAAGTGGAGAGCCCGTGGTCAATCCCTCCCAGCCACTCTGGTCAAATTCCTCCGTTCTCCCGTTCACGATACGGATTAACCTTAATTCCATGAGGCAGGAGATAGACCTGCAGAGGTCCAGAAGTTAAGAGGAAAACAGTATTTCCTCTTGAGGAACGATCGGTTGCTGAGAGGGGAATCTCATTTGCGTGCACACGGCACTGGCCCGGGGGCTTAATCCATAAGTCTCCTTAACCTCTCGAGGACGTCGCCGACATTTACCATTCGTACCAAAGGTGTCAATTACGATGAGTGTCCGCAACACGCCGCGAGCGCCTTAACTTGGAACTTTGAATTGAACGCGCGACCATTCAGTCAGGACATATTTCGAAGGAAAGCTACATCTGGTGGTGAAAAAAAATATTTCTGCTGAGGAAATTTTTAGTTTGAGCACTTAAATAGTATCTTAATTTAAATTTCAATGATAATATCGTACCGCTGAAAATGGTTGAAGAGGAATTTATTTATTACATACAAGTGGAAATATCCGCCAAAAATGACGGGTAGACTAGACTAAATAATTAAATGAAAACTCTTCCTAACATTTTCTCCCTCTATCCCATTCTTTTCCGGCTCCCTCTCATTCTTCCAGTTTCTAGAGACTATGCCCCTGTATCTTATACCGCCAGTGGTGCACATGCATACCTTGACAGGCCACGCGGCATTACACTTCACCAATAACCAAGCAAATTATATTATAGGATTGCTCATGAAAAGCATTTGACCGCCATTTACAATGGACATATCAATATTAATAAGGACGAACACATGACCATGGCTATGAGATGATTAGATACCGAAACCATATATTTAAGAGGCATATTTATTAACCACTCTCTAAAAAATCTGCGTTTTCCACGAATTTTAAAAAGAATTAAAATTACAAACAAATATTATAGGTAATGATAATGCATTCCCTAAATAATATTCCCTAAAAACTTTATAGTGTCATTCTATTGGATAAAATCCCACTTCAGTATAGAAGTATTTCATACCGTTTTTTTGTTTCTGATGAGGTAATTCAGAAGTTTATCCTTTTTTTGTTTCTGATGAGGTAATTCAGAAGTTTATTGTAAAATAAAATTTTATCGTTCACTACAGTACCATATTCTTGATATTTGGCAACAATAATCATAAAAAAAAGTACTACCGTTAAAAAATATATTAAAAATGGTTGACTTTCATGGCAAATGCTATTTTTACGAACAGAAATTTCCAAGCTGGGTGATGCTTTAATGGAATCTATCTATAGGGAGGAAAAAATTCAATCTAAAAAAGCAGCGACTACGGAATTAGTGCATGTTTTCAATGAACATCAAAAGACGATGCGGTTTCAAATGTAAAGCGACATAAAATAAAATGGCGACTCGAAACTCAACGGTATCGAATTATTGTACGAGCACGAGTAAAACGGATCGAAATAACTCGAAATGGTAGGTGTTTTCCCCAGTTCCAGTCACTTTTTTAAAAACTTTAATGCCCCGCATTTTTTTAAAGGTAGAGATACAGATAGGGAAAAATAGAGAAGGGAGAAATGAGAGATGGAGAGAGAGAGAGACAGAGAGAGGTGGATGTATCAAAGGACGGACTTTTTGCGGCCGTGTTCTATCACCCGTCCAATAAAAGGCGCACTCCGGGAGTTTAAGAGGGGGATTGGACGAATGGAGGGCGGAGAGAAAAGAACGGTAAGAAGACGCCGCCTCCCTCCAGTCTTCTTTTTTCCCACTCATCCAAAAAATAAAGAGGAGAGAAAACGTCGACGTGGTCCCTTTGAAGGTGCGGTGTCCAGTTTTAGCCCCGTGCGTTTAGAAAAGGCGACGTTCTGGAAGAAGGAATCCTGCTACGCGGTCACATGCGGGGCAGATCCATCCCTCCGCCTCACTCGCTCGAAATCGGTCACGCGAAGGAGGTCAAACCAGAAGCACTCTCTTCTCCACTCCCCCATCACTACTCTCCCCCCCCCATTTTATTCCCTCCCTTTTCTCAATGGCTGTCGTCTCCTCCTTTCCACCTTCTTAATCTTCCCTGTCTTGTTTTCTCTCTCCCTCCCTCTCCATCTCTCTCTCTCTCTCTCTCTCTCTCACTTCCCATTTTTGCCTTCAATCTCGTCTGGAGTTTCTCCTTTCAAATTCCCCGTATAACCTTTCCCATTCCAAAATTATTTCCAATACTTTCCGGCGTTACTTTCACCTTCTAACTTCCCCAGTGCTATTAAAAACTCCTCTCCCCATTCCTCATCTCTATATATCCTGCCTTTTCTTCTTCCTCCACCTCTCTTCCTTTCCCCCCCCCCCTCCCCCTCCACCCCTCTCTTCATTCCTCTCCCGTTTCCTCTCTCCATATCCGTTCATACCTTTTGTCCTGTCGCTCCTTTCCCTATCCCACCCCTACCATTTATTTCCCCCCCTTATCCTCCTCTACTTCCTACTGCTCTGCTCTCTGCCATACCTCTCACTTCCCCCTTTTAATCCCTCCCCTCCCCCTCTCCCTTCTCTATATCCCTGCCCTGGGTTTTATTGCGCACGAATTGAGACGGAAGCGCGTTCTTCACGACCCAAATCTTGCTTTGTCTTGCGCAAAATTCTCTCGCGTGACGTGCTTCGATTTATTGCCGTCCCACACCCCGTGCGAAATTCTTTTTTTTTCCGCCGGCGCTATCAATCTGGGGTTATTCATTTTTTGTATTCCCGGGAAATGGTGTCATCTCTCGTTGTTCCCTTTTTACAGGAAAAAATGAGTTTTTCTCCGCGCTATTTTTTTCGAAATATTTTCTATCACGGTGCTCTGGAATGGGTGGAGAAAATGGGTATTCAATGTGTTTATTATGTCATCAGGGCGCGGATTTTTGGAAACGATGGTTTTGATAGAGTTATTTTGTTGTAGTGCGTTTTTCGGATTCTTCTGAAGAAAGGTCGTAAGAGGAATCGAGGCGAAGGAAAAGCTTTTTGTGCCAAATATGAAAACGATTGGTGCAATTGCGTGTGCTACATAAAGACGCCAAAATGTTATGTGTCAAGTATTTCTTGAAGTTATCGTTGTACAATGTGAACTCCATATTATTATGGCGTTTGAGATTCGTTAGAAGTGTAGCAAACGGAAAATTTTTTCTTAGTTGCACGTATTTTGTTCTTATTTTCAATCTCCCTTTCGTGATTTCATTAGTGGTCCTCAATATAGAAAATTGAAATCTTTATTGAGCTATAAATTTTTACAACAATCAATTGATATAAACTCATTTTAAGAATCTTTTACAAAATATTTTATAGAAATTGGGTGATGATTTAAAAAAACTACTATACAAGAAAAGGTTACCAAAAGATTATTTTTAATTAAAAATACCTGCATATTTTTATAAATGTAAAAGTTCGTATCATTTTGGAACACAGCAAGCTTCTGTTTAGGTAGATTCTTAAGATAAAAAGCGTACATCGCTTTAAAGGGATTGGGGTCACTTTCCCGAAAACCAATTTTCCGGATGCCGATTTCTCGAACGCCACTTTCCCAAATGTACACTTTCCAGAATATCCCATTTTCCCGAAAGCCATTTTTCAGAAGCCAGATTTTTTTAGCTGCCCATTATCCCGAAAATCTTATATTCCCAAAATTTTCGTGTTTTTGTCAGTTTTTTTTTGTTTAGGAGATCTTCAACTTCCCAACTTCCTAATTGGCCCTTATAAATTTGCCTCGTCATCCACCAACCAGGTGAATGACAGGGAACCAACCCTACCATTTTTTGAAACCCTTCTTCCGACCAACCCAACCATTTTTTGAAACTCTTCTTCCGACCAACCCAACCGTTTCTTGGAACCCCTCTTCCAACCGAGATATGATCATTAAATATTCCTTGTCGAGGACACAAGACTTGCTAAATGCTTTAGCCCACAAAACTTGGCATTCTATTAATACACATTAAGGATCTTAGTTTTGTTGATTGAAAATGTTTTATGCAATATTAAAACATCGCTCTAATTATTCCATTTTCTGGGAAGTGGGCATTCAGGAAAGTGGCATTCTGGAAATTTGCATTCGGAAAAAAGGCTTTCGAAAAGTGGACTATTCTGGAAAGCGTGCATTCGCGAAAGTGGCATTCGGGAAATCGGCATTCTGGAAATTGGTTTTCGAGAAAATGACCTTATCCCGTTTTAAAGATAGTCGAATAATTTGTTTTAATTATATATTGAGTTAATTCAACGATATTGGTATAATAACTTTAACGAACTATAAATAAAAATAAAAGATTAACTTTTTCGTATTATTAAATAAATTTCTATGAATAAGCACAAAATTCATTAGATTTTAAGAAATGAACTCTACCTAACAGCGATAAACCGCAAGTATACGGAACTGCCATTATTCCTCACTTTTGGAGGTCTACATCTTCTATTATCTCCGTAATTACATCGTAATATCATTTTCGTGATGATTAAATACATAAATGATCCTTATTCATGGCAAAAAATGAATTTAAACTTATAGTGCAATAATAGTATACATACCCGAAATTAGCTACCTCCTATTTTTCCAAAAATACCTCTAAGACCAGGACACATTAATTTTTGGACACTTTTTGGCGATTAATAACACAATTTATTCGATCGTAAACTTCAAGGCCTTAGCCAATTTTTGAGTTCAGCAGAGTTTTCCTTGCACTCTTCAATGACAAAGTATCCAAAATGCAACAAAAGTCCACACGTTCCCATCATGATTATAGTCATTTATTTTAGTTAATACTCCTGCATTCAGTCTTTATATGTCTTCCAAATGTTCCTTTGATCATTCAGAGGACGCATCTCTGGATGAACCCGTACTTAAATACTTTGTACATATTTACTGTTGCGCAGCATCTATATCTATAATAGCCGACCGTGCGTCCGTCCCACCCTGTATCTCAAAAGCCGTTCGTCGTAGAGATATGCGGTAAACTGCGTTTTGTTTCTACAAGCTAGGAAGGCTCCTAGACACTATTCTCATTTTCATAAAGTCCCGGGTTCGAATCCAGGAGACAATTATATTTTTCCATAGTTTACACGGGATTTTCGATTTTTCAGAGTGCAAGGTTTTTTTCCTTCTTTCATTAAAACATGTAAATATAGACCGATTTTCTTCGTTTTTGCTTTATTCGACGGCTAAAACTCTATACTATTTTATTCTTGCTATGTCTACATGTAATACGGTCAAATCATTCAGAAATAAGCAATTGTTTTGGAAATTTTACGGATATTTCGTACTCTTTCCGGACGTTGTCAAGGCGACAGTCATTGTTGTCTCCGATTCAATTAATGCCAATTAAACCTTCAAATAGGTGAAATAATAGCGTTATTCGCTTCGCACTTTATTTAAACATCAAAATTATTGCTGTAGCAATGTCAACATTTATACATAGCAACATAAATATGTACGGATAATTATTCAGTTAACTGCGTATGGGAAGCGTTTCTAACGACTCAATCAAAGCAGCTGAATCTTCCTATCATCGTTTGAATGCTGGAATCTTATCTCTTTGTAAGTAGAACCATTATATTATACATCCATAATCCATAAATAGGCTCACGCATAAATTTTACATTAAATAAGAATAGGGACACACGTTATTATTTTAAACACATTACATGGTTATCTTCCCTTCATTAATAATCTACATAAACGGTTGCATTGATTGTTATACAAACAAGTTAGGAAAGCGTACAACGTATCACAAATGGGGCGCGTTTCCTGCAATGGAGTATTAGAAAGCAATTATATACCTGTACGTAAGGAAAATAGCGTTTTAAAGTCCTTTTCTTCATCATAAATAATCCATTTTCTTCCTATTTAACAGTATTACATGTACACGTAAGGAAATTAAACGTTTGTTTGGGAGATTGTTTATGTTAGCAACAATGAAGTAACCATGCAAGAAATTTTCTAACAATAAGTTCAACTCCATATAAGACTTTCTTGTTTGATTTTCTCGATAACGGCTACTCCTACGATGAAAATATATAGAAAAGGAAATACTCTACTTTACCAGTTCTACAACTTTTATTTGAAAAATATTTTGATATGAACAATACTTTACGAGATATGACGAAAATTTAATTTTTTGTCTCCAGTAAAGTGGTACCCCTGATTGGCGTACGTGATTCATTTTTGCGATTTTCTTATTATATTTGATTGAAAGTCCTTAATATCAAATTTCATAAAAATCCGTTCTGTAGAAGCCGAGAACGAACATGCGGACGGACGGACGGACGGACGGACAGACGGACGGACGGACGGACGGACCGACCGACGATAATAGGCGCTCACGCTGTAAGCGAAACGCGCCTAAAAAGAAAGGACATATATTTGAATAAAAAGAAAAACGTAAAAGTTCGCGATCAATTACTGTGTAAGGAAATGCATTTTTAGAGTTAAATGTGAATTATTGAGATCAACTTATTTTATATACTTCATCAATTTTTATAAATCAATTTTAAAATTCACCGCGCAATCTTTGCGCAGGATCAGCTAGTATGTTTTAAATACCGTAAATAAAATATACTTTTAAAATGATTGATTTTTATACTGTACATTCCTCTGTACGATTCGTATAATTGAAGAACTTCATAATTTATTGTAGAAAACCGAATAGTATATTCAATTACATAATGAATAACCGATTGCACATAAAAGTAGTGATAAGTTATATTGTAAATACCATATATATATAACCAAGTACAGAGAATCAACCGAGTAAGCGAATGGCCTTAGCAGGGCGATAGAAACGAGAATCGGGCACTCAACAACTTCTCATACACAGAAATAATACACTATAAACTATTTCTTTTTACGTAACCTCGATCACGGATGAGCGTGTACCTCTCACATTACCTTTAAAGAATTTAAGAAAAATTAAAGAAAATTTGCAGCGTAAATCGAAGTACCACCCAATAAATTATTAATTGCTACTTTGGGTTATGTTTAATTGAACAAATCAATATCGGCCTAATACACTGAATAACTCGAGTTTTTTTTTAAAAAACTTAGAACTTGCCGATGGAGTGGTTATATATCGGACTGATTGAGCAAATAATTTAAGATTATTTTTGATTTTTTTCTGATTGCGGCAACCGTGTCTCGGAATTAGACAATTTTCCGTTAATTTTAACTTCATCATCATTGATCGTTTTCAATTTGTTTTTGCCGCACTAACTATCAGAGTCGAAGATCTTGAATCCATGATAAGTGGCACTCCATTAGCCAAATGAAGTGTTTAATGGGCGTAGTTCCACAAAAACCCTTTGGACGGGCCGTTAAGAATGATTTTCAATTTTCCACGTAATTCACACAAGATTATTACGCACTTCTGCTGATCCGTTTATGATTGGGAGAGGAGAGAAGATTTTAGGGGCAATATTCTAGACCGTGGAGACGAAAAATGTTTTCGAGCCGAAAAGCGCAAATTTCGAAGGGGACAGGCGCTTCGAGGGACGGCTGTCCATAAAATCAACCTTTAAAGGCCGTACGCGGTTCAGTGGGAGAGCGTGAAAAAAAATTTAATATCCCTTGGCCCTCTCTCTCTCTATGAGGCTCCCACTACATCTAGTAGCGAAAACAGCCTTAATTTCGCGGTGCCGGACCTCCATAAAATGAGGCTCCCCTGCCCAAGCTTCCCCTTTCTCACCCTTTACCAGACTTCTTAACAGTACGGGAGAATTGACACAATCGGCTGGTGACCGAAAAAGGTCGAGCAGAAAACGATTTTCCAGATCACTGCGTGGAGTATAAAAGCGCCCTGCCCTACATCAGGGCGATGATAATCATGAAGTCGCATTCAAGGTATGTAGAGAGATAGAGAAGGGGGGGGAGGGGGAGAGGTAGGGGAGAGAGGGAAATAGGGAGGGGGAAGGGGAGGAGAGGAAAGGGTACGTCGTCGTAGGGCTCAGGGATTAAGCCCAGACGTGCCATAATTGCAATGGCAGCAGCAGGTTATTGAGCCACCCCTTCCCCTCCCTCGTAACACCCCTCCGAACCTTCCCCCCCCTCCTCCTCTCTTCTACTTCGCAGCCTCGCCTCTCTCTTTCTCTTTATATCATGAGAGACTGCGTGAGGGCATTAAAAAGGTCAGCGGCGAACGAGATGAGGTAAGGAAGAGTCAGAAAAGATTAACATGTATAATGAGCGAGGGAGAGGTAAAGAGCTGAATGCTAATCCAATTAAAGCTGCGCTTCCCTCTTCAGACGATTTAGATTTTTCGCTTCGAGGAAATCTATGAAAGATTTAATTCCGGGGATAATTTCGGGAATATTTTATATCGTCGCTTTTATCAGGAATATCCGTCGTTTTTCCGCAGTCATTATTTATTAGTAACTGATTGAAGTTATAATTTGTAGGAGTTTATTGTGTACAAATTCAAAAAATCTGTTAAATTTTATTGCTGTGTTTGTTCCATAACATCTATGAACGAGCTAAAATTTATGTTATTAATTTAAACATTTTGATGATTATCGACGCACATTCACTTTAATCTGAAGCAACGGGAATTCTAGAAAAAATTGTGAGTTTTGTTTCTTTATTATTATGAGCAAAATGCATAACGAATTTAACTGAAAAGAACTGGTCCACAGAATTATAGGATCTAATGCCCGAAAATTATAATTTAGATAAACATACAGTATAGAAATAGTTTTTCTAGAATAATGGCGTTCATAATATAATGCCAAAATCATACGTATAAAACCATATTTTATTCAGGATTTTAGCAGAAAGTGATTTAATTGCAATGAGTGAACAGGCGAAACTGATTCAGATAACCTACCCTCTGAGCACATAAACAATTTCTAATTACAACTCCCTGAATCTAATACGTGAATTTTGTAATGTATCTACATGCGTGTGTACGTCACGATTTGACTTAAAACAGTATATTAAGGTTCATTAAATTATTTTTCTTGAATAATAAATAATTAAACTTTTAGTAATTTTTCATATCTACGTTCACCTTTACTTTCACATGACAATCAATGCTGCAGCGGGCAGATGCCATACTGTTAATGCTGTCTAATAATTGCTCGTCTGTTGCGGATATGATGCTCTTTAAGGTTGGCAAGTGCCTCGACAGGAAAGAAGGACAGGAGACAGATAAGGATTATATATGTGAATCATGTTGTAACAGTCAGGTTGGAGAATGCGGACACCAGCAGTGTAAATATCGGTAGAGGAGTAAGACAGGGATGCTGCCTATCGCCGATCCTATTCAATATATATATATATATATATATGGAGAGAGGCTAATGCAAGAAGCGCTAGAAGGCACGGTAGATTTCAAAATCGGAGGAAGGATTATAAGAACAGTAAAATACGCGGATGATCAAGTACTTCTAGCAGGAAAGGAAAAGGAACTCCAGAAAATGATAGATAGACTACTGACAGAAGGTAGAAAATGCGGTATGGAAATAAATACCGAAAAATCCAAGGTCACGCGAATATCAAGTAATGAAGAAGAAAATTTGAACATAAGTATTGGAGGAAAGCCATTAGAACAAGTTTCAGATTATGAATACCTTGGAAGGATCATAGCGAGAGAATCAAAATGTACCGATGAAATCAGGACTAGAATAAAGAAAGCAAGAGACGCTTTCAGAAGAAAGAAACTCCTACTAACGGGGAGTATAAAGGAGGATATCCGCAAGAAGTAGAATTTTATAAACTTATTAATAATAATAACCCATCGTAGCATAAAATCGATTCGAGCCATGTCGCCCTTTCTACATTCCCAAAAACCTCCTCCTCTCCCAAAAACCCCACCTCATATCCTTTTCCCACGCGCAAGGGATCCACGGTCTTCCCTCCGTTCCCTGACTAACCTTCCCCTTTTGTCACCTGGGCAAAACTACTCACTCTGCCGCAGTCACCCTAATTACTTCCACAGATAGCAGGTTAAAGGTCACGTCCGAGGGAAACGTAGAGACGTAGCGCTGTATATTTCTCAATCCGTGTTTACCATTTATTCCAGTCAATAGACGTGAAATACAACATTACTTCATTTTTAACGGCCGTGTGCTGGAGAAATGGGTAAGGTAATATGATGTGTGCATATATAAATATGTATATAACCTTTTTAATACAATGCTATTATAGAAGGAGCGGATAAGAGTAAGGGATGGAGGTAAGGGTTACAAGAGAGGTCATCAGACCGACCGTCATATTGCCTTTTCTCTCCGTTTCATTCATATCCCGTGCTAATACGCACGGCTGGAGATCCGTTTTTGATGGGCGAGTTAATTGGCTACTGATTTAGAAATATGGTCCGTGTTTCTTTTTTGTGACCTCCATGGTTTCAATCCTATCACTAATTAGAATGGACTTATATTCCGAACTGTTTTTTACGCTCCCAATGATGGGCGGCAAAAGCCATCTCCTAATAAATAATTTAAATACCTTCAGTTACGTTACAATAACTATGGCTTACGTATATATGTTGCTTTAAAAGGAAAGTCGTTCTTGATCATTTTTCCTTTTACCTGCCGTTTAACTTTTCCTCACAATTCTATATTTACGTTTAAGTTTACTATAAACTACATATTTGCATAATTAATGGAAAAATATGTTAAATATTTGGCCACTGCAAAACATATATTCACGCTCTGCAATAAACTCTTCGTAGTTCAAGATAAATGATAAATTAATTCAACCGTTAGATGAAAGAATAGTGCGATATGGAGAGGGCAGATTTAGAGAATAAAGGCAGTTATCTGAATAGCTGAAGAGCCATTATATGACAGAAATATTTCAGCAAATCGTAGAAAGTTTCCAAGCAATGAATAAAACGACCCGCTATTTCGGGACTAATTTGAAAAACGAACTTATTAGCAATGAATGAGTTGCTGAAGAGAGGATAAGGGGAATAAAGGCAAAGGAACGGTTCTTATAATCCAGAAGAACAATGAAAGTCTCCTTTTTTTCATATCGAAAGTTGACGTCCACAGGGAAAAGGAGGAACCATTTTTAACCAAGGAAAATTACATCTAACGGATACTTATCAAAAGCAGAGAACCGAAAGTCACATCCCATTAAAGATTGAAGATTTTAAAAAAAGATGCGGGAATAAAGATATCAGAGTTGCCTCGTCGAAAGATTCTGTGTATTTTTTTTAACAAAACTTTGATAAATTAAGGAGATTTTTTCACAGAGATTTATTTCTTATCAACTCCCTCCTATTAGGGATGATTCAAAGAATTGAATCTCCTCTTATATAATCCTTCGTAAAATAAATAACGAGTACACTTTCTACAAATGCTTTTTCGATGCGTAGGTAATCTCTTCCTTCCATCTGTTTTTTCTATCTCTTCCTCTCTCTCTCTCTCTCTTCCCACTTTTTAGAAAATCGGAGATGCTGACTGATATTAATTCCATCGCGCTAAAGCGATTTCATCGGATCCAGGGAATTTTCGAATTGTTTTTTTTTTCGGAAGTAAATTTAACGTGGAAGCTAAGATTTATTCGCAGTTATTCCTATAAGTAGCATATTATAGGCAAAAATTAAACTGCGAGATATATTTGGTGCAGAAAAGATTTTCTGTTTGATTTATAATTCCTTTTTTTTATTCTTCCCACGGCAGTATCCTTCCTCCTAAATAATCCACTCACCAAACTTGAATTTCGCTTCCAATACTAATTCACTGTTCCAATTATTTCCTTATTTTTAAAAGCATTTTCATCTCTCGATTTCTCTTTACGAGCATTATTTTTTTAATTTTAATCTTTTAATAAAAAGTCTTCCGCCTTTCTAGAAATCCTTTACTGCTTCTCCATTATAACAAACCAATCTTTTCAAAATATTTTTTCCTTTAACAATTTCCATTCCGACGAAATTATCACTCGATACATTTTCCCTTTTTTTATATAACACATTTCTTATTTTTTCCTCTTAACTCTCCTTGTTATTCAGTCTGTTCTTTTTCCTCCCTTTCTATTTATATTATTGTTGACGTCTTTATCTCCTCTCCATCCTCCGTATTTTCGCCTTTTGTCAGGTTTTTCATCATGTCCGCCACTTCTCCATATTGCTTTTCTATTTACGAATCGATTCATCTTTTTTTTTTATAAAAATATATCTCCTCCATTCCTCCTCCGCGAATCTCCCTTTCCCTCAAAATTTCTTTTGCTTCTTCTCCATTATCCTTACTTACTTCTTTCACCTCCATCTCCCCTTTCGTCATGCTCCTCATTTCTCTATCTCACCTTACCCATGTTCCCCTATATATATATATCGTATATATATATCGTATATAACCTCCAACCGAGGCCCTTGCTCTTATGCCGAGATCCCTTTCATTGCCGGCCCCTCACCGATACTCCGACCCCCATTTTCCCCTGAGGCGATTCAGCGATTATTCACTTCAAGGGCTTCGCAGAGGAAGGAAAGGCAGAGCAAGCGCAGGAGGAGAAAAAGAGAGAGAGAGAGAGAGTGGCAAGATCGGGCTGAGGAGGAAGAAGAAACAGGAGGATAAACAGGGTTAGAGGGAAACGGGAAAAGAGGAAGAAATTTGGATAGAGATTTGGAAAGGGAGGAGAGAGAGAAGGACGGTGAGAGAAGAGAAGGAAATGGAAAGAAGAGAAAAGAGAGGAAGAGAGAGAGAGAGAACTAGTGTAATAAGGGCAGATATAGTAAGAAATATTGATGGGATAAATGTAAGAATGCCGAGAAGGAAAGACGAACAGTGGAAGCAAATGGAACGGTATTGAGGGGAGTGGGAAGAGAATCGGGCAAAGACGAAGGTAGACGAGAAGAGACGAAGGAGAATAGGGCAGAGAGTGAGAAGAAGAAGAAGAAGGACGGAGAGGGCGAGGAGGAGGAGGAGGGGGGAAGGGATACAAGGAGAAACAGTGAAAAGATTGGTCGGAAGGAGGAAGAAGAGGAGTTATATTCCATTATAACGGACTTAGTTCAGTATTACATGGATTCAACGGCTACCCTCCGACGATAAAAATGGTGGGTGGGAGAGGTCGTGGGAGGGAATCGAAAGAAGCACGCTATTGGTGGCGGGGAAGAGAGGTAGGCAGCTGAGGGTGGTTAAGATGGAGATGGTAGTAGTCGAAGGATAGAGGTGGAAAATTGGCGGTTTGCGCGGGGTGGAGGCTAGTGCATGCGAAAAAGGGAGAGAGAGGGTGAGGGGGAGGAAGGAGTGAATGGAGAAGGAGTTAAGGTAAGTCTCCCTAGCATAAAAGATGACGAAGGTTTGTGGCAGGGGGTGTGTGGCGAAGGGGAACGGAAGGAGATTTGAAAGTTGGAATCTATGGGTTCATTTGGCATCAGACCCTGTTTACGTGGCAATGTAAACAATTGCGAGGAGGAAGGGGAGGTTTTATTGCGTATCGGCGGAATTACAGTCACTCTACGGAGACGTGGAGGGGAGATTTACTTAAATATTTATGTATATATTGAAGAGTCATCTAGAGCAGCGTTTCTCAACCGGTGCTCCGTGGAGCACTGGTGCTCCATAACCATTAGATAGGTGCTCCGCAAGCTTTTCATCCTTCACCATTTTGCATGGATTTATTTTTTTCATTTAAATAACCAATATGTAATATGTGAGAGATCGTCTTTTTCCTAGATCGCTATTGTACTGACGAGTGTACTATGATTCACATTACACCTGGTAGGTAACAAATGTTTTCCTGAAAAGTTTGCTCTAGTGCTCCTCCTAAGTGAATGGATATCTCTAAGTGCTCCCCGGTCTACTAAAGGTTGAGAAACACTGACCTAGATGGTTTCGTTCCTTGCGGAGATCGAAAAAGTCATAGAAAAAATCTAAGTTTATAACGCTTTGTGTAGTGGCAGAGAATTCGTCTTTTGATCTGGGAAATTCAGTTGTGATGGATATTTTTGAGGTTTTACAGATTAAATAATTTCACAAAAAGATAAAAATTACCATGAATCCATGTTTGTCAATGTATAATTGATATTAATTATTAATAATAACTCTCCAAATGTTTGAATTAGATAATTTAAAATGTACAGGCGTGGGTGTATTAGTATAATTTCAATTATCTTTTCCAAACAGTTGGAAAATTTACAAAAATCATTTTCCTGAAAATTTTTACGGCTGTTAAACAAATTAATTCTGTTAAAACTCTGAAAAAAGTACTGGTGAATAAATGAAACCCAAATTAATATATATATTTTTATACGGCCACTTTTTATAAAAGACGCCATTATTTTGAACAAATATTTACATCATGAATGTTTATATAGTGTGATGGAAATTATATCGGTTATTATGATTTCATTTTTTTAAAGATTTTATTTTAAAATCTTTTGTCACATTTAACACGAAATGACCAAGCTCTTTCTAATTAAAAAGTCCAATCCAGAGTTTTTTAAAGTTCCATTCCTCATAGACAAACTAATAATAAAATATCAAATTATCTCCTCACATTAAGAAATGAAGCTTACTTCAAATGTGATAAAGACAGAACATCCACATGGAACCTCTCGGTAAAAATATATAGTCGCAGCAACAAATTGTGAATCGCATTTGAAAGCGTAGTTTCTTTCATCTTTCAGTTGGCATGGTTTCCAAATGGAATGTCTATCTTGATTCAAGGTAGCAACTTTTCTCCATTTGTCGAGGCTTCCGTGCAAAAATAGATTTTTTCAATGTTGAATTCAAATAATAGGGCGTGACGAGACTGAATATTTTGCTTTCTTACATAATGTGGATATTTCGTACAGTGACGCCATCTCTTTGATCCTTTCAAAATTTCGACATTACGACTCAGGGTATATGAATTCAGGTACGAATAAACATTTGGAAACCTTTGTGTTATTCACAATTCTTTGGCGTATTTCACGTTTCCAAGAGGTGATATTTATTTGCGGAAAGCGAATTTTGAAGTTGTGACATTTGTAAGATTGAACTCCGTCTTATATCTATTAGCACAAACCTTCGTTAAATGACTTATTGAAAAGCACTCTACGCCCAACTTGGTATCTTTCAAATGCTACTTTTATACCAAATCAAATGCACGTTTTACGTGCCACAGCTGGATCGATTGCCAGAAAAATACACATACATGCGGAATGGAATTCAATTCTACAACCGCGACAAAGACGCGTAAGCATGCCTATCGGAATTTTTTGATATATTTCAACAACATGAGATCATCTGGAATGGCAGATGGCGCGTTCAAGTGCAAAGGAAAAACTCATTTTTTTATGGATAAACAAATTCAATTCGAATGAATAGTTGAGGAAACAGGCCATTCAACTTCAAATTTTCATTCGGTTTCTTTCAATTTTTGCTCAGTATTCCATGGGTAAAGTCATTTACATTTCTTTCAAAAGTTCCTTAAGATGTTGACGCACATACAGTAGAAATTAGAATTAAATTTTTTCGGTGTACCTGGTGCATCACTTAAGTCTCGGGATTTTTTATAAAAAAAAGTCCAATTACATCGCCGCGTTCCTTCTTCTCTCAAACCTCATAAACCCCAACGTTCCCCCCCCCCTCCCTCCTTTTTTCCCTCTTCCTTCGTCCCAAATACAATCTCATCTCACCTCTCACGTCCTTGGAACGAAAAGAACCTTCATCCACAGACTAAGTCCAAATGCACACGAGGCGCATCCTTTAAAAAAAATCGATCCTTTAAACTCCCCCCCCCCCCTCCCCCATACCTCTCCCATCTTTTCTCCATCACCTCCTTAATTCAAAAGGGAACTCGCCTTTCCCTGCCTTTTTTATTTGTTCCTATAAGCCCAGTTCTCCTATTACATATATATATATATATATATATATATATATATATATATATATATATATATGTATGTATGTATGTATGTGTGTGTGTATGTGCGCGCGCGTGTGTGTATATACATACATATATACATACATATATATATATATCCAGCATTGCGTAGGGTATAGAAGGAGAGGAGGCAGGCTGCTTTGTTGTGTTGCAAACTGCTTGCGCAGCTGCGCCAGGATCCTGGATAGATAGCGAAGGTTTGAAATAAGAGAGGAGGAGATGAATGAAGGAGAGAGGTTCGGAAGGAGTTGGAGAGGAAAAAGACTTTCGGGAATAGTCTGTATGTGTTTGCATGCGGAAAATAGTTGGGTGGCAAAAGAAACTTTTTTGCAATATGTAAGTCCGATCGCCTAACAATACGGGAGTGTATTTTTTGTTTTATTGGGAAATTTTTCAAAAGGAGAACGGGGATAAATTTGGCCCGTTGGTCGAGATCGTATAGCGCTTGATGGGCGGAAAGTGCAAGACTGCAGTGTCGGCAGGAGAGGGACAATGGTCAGTCACAGACGTCTGCTCTACTCCCCCTCTTATCTATCTCTCTCTTATACCCTTGAGAGTGCGTGGGGCTGGCATCGAAATGGCCAATTTGGTCAGCGGCGAGAGAGACGGTCATTCGCCAGGGGATGGATGCTTAGGAAGCGCATTCTAAAGGTGGTCCCGGAATTTTACTCTCCATAAATCTCACGTAATAATTGCGCAGGAAGAGTAGTTCGGCCGTAAGAGGAGGAAGTATCAAGTCGTTCTGTGCTCGTCGAGAAATGTGCCGTGGAATGTAATTTTTCGAGAGTTAAAGAGTATCTGAAATATCCTTTTTGACAAGAAAAAAATAATAAATTTTTTATTGTATGAGAAAATAGGACCAGAAAATATGTCGCCTTTCTGTTACGCGCCAAGAATACATCATTTTCGTCGGCATAAAGAAAATGACGAACAGGAGCTAAAACTGAAACCAATCCAGTTCAGTCCAGCCGTATTTCACGATAACTCATTAAAAGATTTTTAAATTTAAAAAAAACCCACTTAGAAATAAATTAGGCGAACACGTTTATGATATATTATACAGGAAATTTCATCGAGACGGGATTGACATTTTATTTTTAAACTTTGAGATCTATGTTCTGCATGGCCACGTTGCGTATATAATTCGTTTGGAGAGGATAATAAATATGAAAAAAACCATCGAATCTTGTTTATACTCAAACGTTCCTATTTTCTAAGGAAGTCTCTTTTCTGAGCTAAAGTTTTGTGGTCTCGAAGATGCAATAAATAGATTCCACAAAAAACAGCTATTTTCTGTGCCAAAACGTGCCTTCTCTCGTCGTTAAAGGAAAATACATTTCCAAATAGAGGCACTGGAGTAATTCGCTTTTTATTCTCCTCTTCTAGACGTACATAGGAATGAATCCTAGCTGCTTCAACAAAATTGAACAAATGAAGGGAAATGGAGGGAATATAATCTCAGTATTAGGTCCAACTCGCTTGTCGTAATCCCAGAATATGGATCGCGCTCTCCAAGTTGACGGACGCTTAGAAAGTTCCGGAAAGGTAATTTACTTCTCTTGAGAGCAAAGTGCATTTCTCTAATAATTAAACTCGCCTTTACCCCAAATAGGCCATGACCGCCTATGGTAAAACATTGCAGTATATTTTAAATTCTCTTCTTGGGAATAAGGCATCTTAAGTTTTTTCGATAGTGCTTTTCTACAAAGCTAATAAAAGTTCAATTCAGGAATATGTGTACATCCGTTGACTCAAATACCCTTTCGCTACGTAATATTACACTTATATTTCGAAAACAAAAAATTAACCATTGCAAAATAATTATCTCTACATTTTAAATATTTTTATCCTACACGTCACTGAAAATGCTTTTTAGCGATTGGTAAACATTGAGTAGGCGAGTTTTAAGCTTAAATTTTCGTTATAATAAAAACCTTGGAAAATTTGTCATACAATTACAAATTTCAAAATTATTTTATTTATTTGATGCAAATACGTTCATATTTATATTAAAACGGTAAATGGAACTTAAAACGAGTCCAAAGCTTCATAAATGCAATAATTTCAAATTGATAAGAGATATAATAAGCCGTATATTTTTTATATTAATCAATGAAGTAAAACTTAAAAACAAATACTATATTTAGCTTTTATATGAAATGACAAATATTGGAGGGCATAATATTTTTAAAAAATACAATCATAAATTTCTTTGGGCAGTTTGCTTATTACAGACCCCTACTTTACAAATAGTTGATGTTATATCATGGCACAATTTCTTAATTGTTATGTTAACTGAAAAAGTGTGTAAAAAATGTCGTTTCTATAAGGCGAAAACATTTCCTTTCACAAAATGTATTAATGTAATGTTAAATTTAAATTACACAAATATTATATATTATATATTATAAACGAATAAATTACATTAAATAATTGATTAATTGTTCTTGTTACTCATTGGTCCTCAATTTACGCTTGTTTAAATTCAAATAATTTTATTTTTGTTATTTTGACATGATATTTAATTTTTAGCCAAATTATTGAATTTATGACCAAATTCTTTTAGTACACACTGCAATATCTATTCGTTAAAACACCTCACAGTGATAAATCATCGATAAAAAGGCCAAAACATATCTTGCCTACTGTTGAAGCAGTAAGAGTTTCAACGTTGGTTTCCGTATCCGTCGGAATATAATTAAACGTTAGAAATATAGTGGTTCGCAGCCATTCTTTATTAACCAAGTATTACCTCATCCTCGAAACGAAAAATATTACAATTTTTCACCGCCGCGTTGTCACCTCAAGTTCCAGGAGATGAATTTTGTAGTGTCATTGTTCTAGTTTACGTAGTACCCTTTATTCCGACTGCATTCCCTCGCCTCTCCCTAGGCACACTGCTTGCGCGGAGGAAAAAAGAGAAGAGAGGAAGATAACGAGATACGATTGTGACACCGTTGCGACGGTTTTTTGAATTAATTCTCGCGTCCGTTCATCTTCTTCCTTCTCTCCTCCTCCACCCCCACCCCCTCTTTCTCTCTCTTTCTCTCTCTCTTTCTCTCTGCCACCTTATCTTCTTGCAACCGAACACTCACCTAAAGTGCCGGGATTTTTATGGGTCACGTCCCATCTCCGATATTTCTTTAACCTAAATCTCTTTATATCCCGAATTTAAATCGATGTGAATGGGTAGAGATGGGCGAGATGACGCCGAAGGAGATAGGTAGGAGGCGAGGAATAGGAGTGAGGGAGGGAGAAAGGGAGGGGCGGGGATGGCGAGGGGGGGGAGGGGGGGAGGGGGGGGAAAGAGGAGGTGTTTGAGGGCGGAGAGGAAAATATACACGGAAGTTTTTCTCTTCTCCGTGTTATGGGCATTATTGAGCTGGGTGTCGGTTTTGTAGGGAAGAGGGTGGGGGGAGGGGATATGGGGGGAGGGGGGGAAGGTAGGGAGGCGAGGAAAATAGGAGGGATGGGGACTGCAAGGCTAAAGAAAAACGTTCGCGATAAGGAATTAATGGAGTGTTATGGGAGGCAGCAGAGCGGTATATCCGAAATTAGGACTCAAAGAGCAAATACCGATTATATGGCCCCTTAGTGATATCTTGAGAAAAAATGTAGAGGAAAGGAATTTTATTTTAATCAATAATAAAAAGCGAGCGATTTCCGTTATTTCTCTCGAACGAACGGGCAAGTTGTCGTTCAATACGGGCGATCCCCGTAGTTGTGGATGTGAAGCATAAATTTATATTCAATGATTTCGATGTGCAAAGAACATTTGGCAAAGACAGACATATTACTAGACGACTTGTTTATTTTCGATGTGTATATGTAAATGCGTGCATGTTTGCTTATAATTTGTAAATTATATACCGTATATTCCGGCGTATAAGTTGACCCGGCGTATAATCGACTCCATATACGTAGTATAAAGTATTGCTTTCAAGAAAAAAATACGAAATCGAGAATTCAACGGAAATACACGTTTTGAGGTCTCCTGAACACGTTTTGACCGTTTTCTCGATGATGTGTGTCCGTATCTGTGACAGAAATGTTGCGTGCGCTCTAACTCTAAAACTATTCACCAGATCAGCATGAAATTCTATATTTGTGATTTCATATATATTCTTAATATTTGAAAAGATTTTGATAACATCCGGAAGTAACGGTTTACTCTTGTAAAATTTTAGTTTTTCTTAAATACTTCGCTTAAAACTGATTTTTGTTAACATACGTATATGAAAAAGTTGTAGATATTATTCCTTTATACAACTTTTGCTTGAACTAAATTTTCATACGAGGAATATTTCAAGAGATATTCAATTTTCTTCGAAACTGACGGTTAGTGGGCAGCTCGCGCGCGTGGTAGTGACAACAATTGAATCGCTAGCGCTGAAGCGTGTAAGTTGAACTGTTCCTATCGCCGTATCTATTTGATTTTAGTTGACAACATACGTATGGAGAAAGCCATATGTTGGACACATCAATTTATTTGAATGAAAATACATGATTAGGCATACGATCGCCGTATAAGTCGTCCCCCACTTTGTCACTTAAAAATACTTCTCATGAAATCGTTTTCAGACAAAATCATAGTCATGTACAATCCAAGTTTTAACAAAACAGAAATAAACATAATAATAAAGACATATATAAATATATATAAATACTGTTTAGAGTCCGTGCAATTCTTCTTGAGCATTCCATGTGACAGGTGTTTTAATTTGAACCAATAAGAAACTGTTATTCTCGGAGAGCTTGACCCACTATATAAAGTTTCCTATAATTCGATCGATGTCAGCTGCTAATGATACTATCGAAATGAACTATACCTAGTGATCGCGATCGATCTCTAAGGTGCTGAAATTCAATAAAATGTCGCATATGTGTATCCCGCGCATCTTTTTTTCCCACAAAATGTCGGTAAAAATCATCATACATGAAGATTTCTGACCAAGTTTTAAAAATTGCGAGTTTCGATAGTAAATTACTGCAACACGTTTATACTCGCAAAAGACGAAGAATTCTACGAAGTTTAGGCGAATCTACACGACCAAGACACGTTTAGGGTTTAAATGCGCGGTTTATGCTGCCGTTGGTGCATATTCAACATTGAGATGACGTAAAATTTTGATAAAATTAAAGCTGTACTTTTTCATTGATTTTTAAGTTTATTAATATTACTCAAAATATGCAGTTCTGTCATTAAAAATTTGCTATCAGTTTCTACCTACACTTTTGCCGGAATAAGTTGACATCTGGTATCTGTATATGCCGAATTCATCGTGAGCCGCTGACGCTTCTTTAACCCGGGAGAGAACTAACCAGTGCACGCCTTAACAATTTAGTGCGCGGCATTTCAAAAACTGCTGCGAGGCCACGCAGTCGCTCAACTTAGGGGGAACCGCAGAGAGAACACACCTAAGGGAAATCCCCACACTTATTTTATTGTTTTTCTAATTTTCCGCCGCCGTAGACGTCAACTTATTAAAGCACGAATTTATCTTTTTCTCGTCGAAATGGTCCAAAAATAGAGGTGCGCGAGGTACACGAGGACGCGGATTACGTGAGGTAATGCAATATTACAATTAATTATTATAAATCTAAAATAAATGTCATAAAACGTAAACACTGGAAAAGCTGATTCAAAATAGCGATAACCTCCACCGAAAAACCGACGGTCATCGTAAATATTGATGTTATTCTTCTGTAACTTAAGATTCACAGTTTATGATCGGCGTATAATCGACTCTAAATTTTAGGAAAAATTCTTAAGCTTCAAAGATCGACTTATACGCAGGAATATAGGCAAATAATGATAATTACTTTATCAAACTTTAGCCGGGGTCTTTAAAAATCACTTTGATATGTTGCTCACACAAAAAATAAACTATATTACGCGATACTTTACATTTTTTTAATTTTTAGTATACAACAGGGTAATTTTCATGAGAATTGTTAAGTGATATAATAATTCCTCTATCATAAATGATATACCAATATCGGAATTCTTACTCTTTATTAGTATGGGAAAGTTAACCCTCTATTGCCCAATTTTAACTTAAATTAACATAGGGGACGGTACATGACGACTCTTATAGAATCAGTTCTACAGTTACTAATTATTTATGTTTCAGCCACCATGCGATCGACGGAAATTCAGTCAGGATCATAAATGATAATAAGAGATGGTGAAATTATTTTTAAAACCACAAAATGGATTTCCATGTTTTTCAAACCTAAAACCCTAATAAATTGGACAGCAAATGGTTAATATATAAAATTTACACCTGTTGAGAGAACGTTCAGTTAGATAAATAGTCATAGTTGTTCTTTGAAATGATTTTCATCGTGAGTAAAGCTAGGCGATTAGAAAGTATGGGTGAGGCTATACATAATACCTATTAATGGAATTAAGCTAACGTGAATGAACCCAATGGTGAACTAAGGGACTTTAATGCTGTTTACGTGCTCATAACAAGGCATCCAAATTATACTTGATGCTAAAATATCCGCTCGTCGGTATGTTAGAATATCAGTCAACCGGAATATACATAGAAAGGCGTTTGCTCTGTGCGGGCAAAACTCCGTGTATTTCGGCGAAATATAACTCACTCTCTCCACTTAAAAATTCCTTTTTTCCCCTTTTCTCATCTCACGTACATAAATCCAGACGAGTGGGGCCCCCGCAATTTAAGCTTATCGATTCGAATATCCGAAGGCAGGAAATTATGATATTTAAAGAGAATCGATTCCTCAATAGGAGGAGATAATCCTCATCTCATATCTTCCTCCTTGACTAATTACGGGAGACCTTCGCTTAATTCGATTACTCAATCTCCTACCCACCCATCCTCAGTCCCTCTTTTCCTCCCACTCACCCTTCCTACCCCTCCTCCCTCCCTATCTCTCTTCTCTCCCTCCCTCACCCCCCCCACTCCCTCCTCCCATCCTTCCCATCTATTCCCCTATCCTCCCGACGCGAGAATTTCTAATAATCCTAACCCATTGAGTAGTCGCTTCCCATCAAACTTTCCCACCCTACCTCCCCCCCCCTTCCCTTCCCCGCAAACCACCCCCTCCCCCCTCTCCCCAATGCCTTCTCATGCAAAAAAAAGCTATTTTTTACTCTCTTTTCCATCCTTTTCCCCTTCTCAAGCTTTTTATCTTTCTCATCCAGCTTTCCAATAACTGACAATCTTCCTCATTTCGTATCGCCTACTCTGATAGAGAGTATCACACGTGAAGGCAAACATTAAAATGAGAATAAAACACGTTCCACCTATCTGAAACGTACCCCTTTCCTTAAAGTGCGCAAAAAATCTCTTTTCTTCTCCCATCATTCCCCCCCTACCCCCCCTCTATCTCCTCCTCGTTAATCTCTCTCTATATCTCTCTCCCCCATCTCTCCCTTTCGCCTCCCACGGAATCTTTCCCTTAATACGAGGGAGCTTATGGGATTAGTATATCTTCGCCAATCCGATCACCGCTCTTTCCTTACCACTTCACGCGCTAGGATTTCATCCCGGGTAAGTTTTCCGACTGCATGCCAGCTACAAGCTTATATGGTACGAGGAATTTATTTATTTTATAGCTATCGGTGCACGTTTTTTCCTCTCTTTCTCTCTCTCTCTCTCTCTCTCTCTCTATGCCCCAAAACCCATCTGTAATCTGACTGAAAATTAACGTTGTAATGGAAAACGTTCTGAGATGACATGGTAACGGATTCTTAAAGTTAAGCTTCTAAAAATTTAATTATTTGTATCCGTAATATCTTCCTTTACACGATTGCTTTAAATTACATTATAAATAAAAACGATCTGTACTGCACTCTTAATGCAGGATAAATAGAAAAAATTTCAGGAGCAGAAAATGCTTCGTTCGACTCTTCCGAGATATTCATCTAGTCTATCGTACAATATATTATCACTTAACACCATGTATGTTTTTGGAGATGTTTTTTTTTATTTACATTAATCCCTTTATTTGGTTTCGTGACTTTAAATGGAAGAACAGAAAAAAATACATCGACATCTAAATGCATTTGTTGTAATCTTCCACTAAGCGAAAGGATACAAGCATATTTCGTTTAATTCTATAGTGTATCTACACTAAAAAAAACATAATTGCAGGATTATTCTGCTTATTAATTCTTCATATCTAAATTTATTGAACATTTTATACTATTTCCTTCAGATTTTTGTATTTAAATTTAATAATATCATGACCGTCTTCTTGAAAATTTTCATTAATATTGGTGAAAAATAGGTTTATACACATTGATCGACTCGTTAGAATAACGCGTTACAGTTCCGATTAGTACGAATAAATTCCATTCATTTACAATTTCACACAACGCGTCGTGACGTCGTTTACAGCTTTAGCTTCTAACTAAGCTAAATTTTCATTGGATTTTCTGCGAAAAACACTTGGTCATTTAAATTCTAAAAAAGATACGCGCGGATATAAGAATTTACATGAAGGTTTTAATGAAGATAACAAATACTGTCAGTTGATAAACGGCGTAGCTGATCTGTTGGGATATCAGCTACTTTAATCTTAACGCTACAATCAGGTTGTCATGAAAGTTGTTAGAGATATACAACACACAACCCTGTATAGCGTTCCTTTTAATCACTCCAGTACCTATTCCCCGAAAGATTAACTATTCAGGTTAGGAATCGGCAACCATTTATCCATATCGGGCCACATCCTTAGTTTTTAATATTTCGGAAAGTCGCGTAAGATATTCTGTTCTCATATTAGTTCAAATCAAGTCTAAATAATTTTCTAGCGTTAATATATTGCCTGAAAAGGTGCTCAGACTTTCATAACGAAGACAATGAGAGATTGTCTTTTTTATGGATTATCGTGATCTAAAATAGCTTGAAATTGTAAGGGTTTGATTTGTGGACTGGAGTACATTCAGCCATACAGCAGGATTTCGGGACTTGAACGATCAAGAATATATATAGTTACATGAGATATGCTCTTGCTGACAGTTACTGATTTATTTTCTGAGAGTCTGTTCGGGGAGTTCGACATTTTATACCGCGTCCATAATCTGATTATCTTAAGTTATTAGCAATGAAATTTGAAATTGATTTTTATGAACTGAAAATCCAACGAATCGATATTTTCATTAATGGCATTTTCGAGCACCACCTAATAAGCATAGACAAGCGTCGTGAGATATAGAAAATACGCTATTAAACAATTTTATTAAAAATAAAATATTAAGCTTAACAAATGGAAACGATGCACGGGAAATGTGGTCCAATTTTCCCTCTTCAAGAAATACGTTTAAAAATATCTTTCTTCTGAGTTTTGAGCTGATGTTGAAAACCCCACTTTTGTATGGAGCAGCTGGAGTTATGATATTTTATTGTTTCCCTTTGCGTGAAATCCGGATCTAATAGCAAAGTATTTATAAAACATTCTAATTTCGTCGCCACTCAAAAATTACTCGCGAACTATTTTTTGCTCTCGAGTTTTAGCTTACAAGCCGTAATTGTTTTCGTCAGAAAATGTGTATTATGTTTCCAAATTTTTTCGATCCAGTGAGAATTTACATTTGTCATGATATGGAAAATAGTGACTTTTAAGGCATATTGACAATCAATAAAATAATAACGTTGGTTTTAACATATCGAAGCGAATATTCATAAATGTCATGCATAAAATTTTTATCGAAAATCAATTGCAATACAAAATACCAGAAAACCCCCTACTCAATAAAATTTCGGCGTTTTTACAATTGTTGCCAAAATATAAATCTTTGCCTTACGTAGGAAGGGATATGGTAGAAAATTTATGACATAATAAAATTTGGCTGAAGCCTTTTTTGGCCAACTTCCAATGATATATAGCTCTCGTCTTATATGTATTACGTCAAACAAATTATTTCGCCTTTTCAAGGAGGAGGAGTAACTTTCTACCAGGCTATATATCCTTCCTTTGTAGCAAATAATCCATTTAAAATCCGCTACGCAAAGGGAGGAAACAGAACACACTCATTTTTAATAAGATATACAGATATTTAGCTTTGCGTTGCTGACCAACATCAAGCTCTTTGCTCCTGTCACATGAAAATACTGCTGTTTTGTGACCAACGAAAACAATTTCCGACTGGGAATATATCAGTTCGTTATATAGGCATCGCACCTTCTCTGCAAACAGGATTTGGTATCGCCCTATGTATATTTGGGACACAATTTTTTTCCGTGGCAAATACGAAAGAAATCGATCAGAAGATAAACTGAAATTTTTTATGATATATTGCTTACATGAATAGTCACTTCTATAACTGCCCGTGATAAATTAGAAATGAATGATGCTTTATGTCAGTAATTATATTCTAAGTCATCAAAATAGGCTGTAAATTATTATACGTCCAACAAACAATGATTCCCTTCATATCGTCAACTTGCAAGTTGCAACTCTTACTACTATTTTATAGCAAAAATTATTTTGATCTTTTTTAGGTCAATTAGTCTTAATGCTGCCGTAAAACATTAATTTCTAAAAAGAAGAAGAATAAATAAGTAAAAGATAAAGGTTTCTAATCCCCCATCGATTTCTATATGACTTCATAAAATATAAGTAAAAATATTTGATTTTCGCTCAGATCAAAAGGGAGTGAAGACACTCCTCCTGTCAAATCCGCGCTGCTGAAATTTCTGAGATGTATATACGGTCATAATTAATGTAAATTTTCTCTTTTTTAATAATTCGAAGTTCTGTTTTTCTTTTTTTTAATAACTCGAAGTTCTGTTTTTTCAGTTTTTGCAAAAAATTTCCTATATATTTCATATAAGTATGTACATATTTGTCATTATTAAAACTGTAGAACATATAAGTTTCTATAATTTTTGTTTGAAATATTTTCCATAGAACGGATTTATTCAGAGATATCAGGATTATCCGTGTGAATTTACATTCAGTACATTTAATGTCGCAATAGCTTTGTGTCTGTTGCTATGATTATATTTTCGAGTTATTCATAGCGACGCCAGCGCTACTAAGGGTGATTTTAATCTTGATCAGAATTATCCCAATACCATCTAGCGTCATATTTAGTAAACCAAATTTCAAAGCATTTTTTATTGTGAGAAGTGTTAAAAAATATTCAAGAGCGCAATTACCGGTTGTTATTCTTTAGGAAGCTGTTGTCAAGAGAAACATCGCTATCATTTACATTTTCACATGCGAAGATTTTCTCATTTGGAGCCTAAAGGCATATGAAATCAGTGTTGTTCCATACTTCTCAATTTATGACGCTTAATATTGTATGAAAATTTCCAAGAAAACGACTTTTTCGGTTCGTGAATATTTATGAAACTCATATGACATTTTGTTTCATATTTTCCCATTAAGAGACCCCTCATTATGAAAGCATTCGAGAGAATGACTCCCATAATTGAATAACATTCTTCGCAAATTTCTTGAGAAACATTTATGAACAAAATATTACATTTCGTTTCATTCTTTAAGGTCACAGGTTTACTCGGAAAGCTTGCGATTTATTATATTATGATTCTCAGAAAATAAAGCAAATCCAATACGAATGAGAGGAACGTGTTTTTTTTCGTCTCTTTTCCTGACCGAAACTTCCGAGAGATTTCCCTAAAAATAATTTCGAATGGAACTTAAGCGGAAACTAAAAAAAAAAGTGAATTGAAAAAAGGGAAAAAACAACAAGAGGTTGAAGATTCGCTTCTTCGTAAGACCTCAAAAGAATTTCCCGGTTTGTAAAAAAAAAAAAAACGTGAGCGCCGAAAGAAAAAAGTATATTTTTTTAAAAATCCCGGCTCGCCTATTACGAGCAGTAATCCTCCGCCATGGGAACCCTTACGGTTAAAGAGAGAGAGAGAGAGAGTTTGCTTTGGAAATTTCAACCCTCGAAACCCTTAAAATCTCACTCAACAGGGAGGAAAATACCGATAGGAGGCGAAGTGGAAAACTACTTAATAAAAATCCAATAAGCCTAGGGTATTAATTCAGTCAAAGCTAAAACTTCCTTATTTTCCCACTCCATCCATCCCCTCTTCCTCCAACCCCCTTAATGTGTGCGGAGGTGAGGAAGGCGGGAAGGGAATTGGGGAGGATGGAGAGAACCTATCTCCCAGACCATAGACCTCGATCTATATCAATCAACCCTTATCTCTTATATTGCCATCCTTCTCTTCCAAACTTCCTCTTTTTTCCTTCCATTCTTTCCCTCTTGTCTGCCCCCCTCCCTCTCTCTCTCTCTTCCTCCCCTACATCTTCCTTCTTTTTAACTTTCCTTCGCTTCCTTTCCTAACTATTCCTATACTCCTATCCTTACTTATCCTTTCCCACAAGTTCACTCCGTTCTTCTCCCTTCACCATTTCTCTTCACACTCCCTCTCTCCCTTTCGTTTCCCTCCTCTCGTCACTCTGCAGACCGCTCCCTGGCACCCACTTCAGGAAAACTTCCACCCGTCCTCCCCTCCCACTTACCCGTGCACACCCCCTTCCACCCTCCACTTCGAAACACTCTCAATTAGCGTGAAGGGAGATTATTAACCGCGTAGGATATGCCAGGACGCTCTCACCTTCCTACATCCCTTCTCTCACTTAGTCGTTAATGGGTTTTGCATCCCTCTCCTATCCTTTCTTTCCCTTCCGGAACTCTTTCAACCTCCATCTGGCGAAAAACGCATACCTCTTTCACCTATCCAATCGCAAATCACGATGGATAAAAATCGCTCATTTTGTAAGTATTTCAAGAAGAGGATCCGCGGAGAGTGGTTGAAATGAACCGCCCGAGTGCTTTGATTGGAGTCGATTGAGAGGATCACGCCTGGAGAGGAAAACTATTTTAAGATCCCACCGTGGAGAGTGGTTTTTTTTTGTGTTTACCGGTTTTCACAAGGTTCTGGAAGCGTTATTAGGTCGGATGAGAGGACTTCGGGGTTCCGTTGTGGGTCTCGGGTGATCAAATCCGTTCTTCGGGAGATTTAGTTGGATGTGTAGAACCCGAGCGTACGGCATAAGAGATTCATCTTATTAACCGGACTGGACTTAATTATCAGTATTCTACAATTTCGTTGTGAACAATACGCACTTTTGAATTCACTGCAATAAAAAAATCGCCTTTCAATTTCAATTCCCATTTGATTATTAAGGAGCATCTACCATGACAGACGGCCAACTTCCTATTTCAGGCAGTCAGCACTGCATGTACAGAGATGTCGCAGTTTAAAAATTTAAATGTTGTTAATCGTCGCGCAGTTTTTCTCTAGCCAACTTCATCTTCCGATTTGCATTGAATTTGAGATATTTATATATATTTTTAAGGAATCTTAAGCTAACTTCCAATAATTTTTTTAGACCAGGTTAGACTGGTAGGTAGTGTGCCTTCTAACACAAAGGTCGCGGGTTCGAATCCTGCTCTGGACGTGGACGTTGCGATTCGTCTTGTGGTTTTTCCCCTACCTGCAGAAAAGCCTTTGGCTTTGCGGGGAATTTTTTCACTTTCTAGAAAAAATAGAGCTCTTACTTTGAATACCTATATTACACGTGGAGCGCCACATATGGCGGCTGATTTGTAACGGTTTATCAAAAATTTCGTAACTATTGCAGAAACATTTTTTTTCAATATTTATTTCAACCATATAGTGAATTCGATAATTCTTTCTCGAAATATGGAGGGAATGCTTAATGCGGAATCACACAATACAGATGGACGACGAAAATGAGACGAAAGAGCATAGTAAACCACGTGAGTGGAATAGAATATAGACACAATTTCTAATGAGATTCCTATCTTCCGCTTTGTTTTTCCAGTTACTAGCATAAAGCGATTAAAAATGTGTGATAACTCTTTTTTGCGATCTCAGAAATAACTTGACGTAAAATGCTGGACCACAAAGTGACAAGCTCGAGATAATTCGTTTTAACTGGTGTCTTAATTTGAGAAACGGTTAATTAATGTTTTCTAGGATTTAAACAAAGTTAATTGATTCTTTATAAGGGAGATTTAATATACTTTCTATAATCGTTCTTAGAAATGTTTTAATTCATTCGTATGGATTTATAACTTAAGATAATCAAGGATATGC
This sequence comes from Uropetala carovei, assembly GCA_036926305.1. Classification (NCBI taxonomy): domain Eukaryota; kingdom Metazoa; phylum Arthropoda; class Insecta; order Odonata; family Petaluridae; genus Uropetala; species Uropetala carovei. Next base: position 6,074,118 of record JAXCHB010000104.1, on the reverse strand, counting down.
ATTACAAAATACGTTTTCGAAATGCACTCCATAGAAGAAAATAAAATGGCGATCATTCGAGGTAAATTATAGAACAGGATTCAGAATTCACTGGATTCTGACCCAGAGCCAATATGGAATTTTATACCTGCTTTTTTATATATTCCATCTGATATTTTAATTGTGTTATAATTATAGAATATCACGAAGAAGGCCACTAACACCCGGTTCTGAGCGATAAAAATGCAACGATGGGCTTTGTTTAATTATCCTGCCTTCCGCACACATTCTTGCGGCCCGCAGAATTTTCCTTCGATCGAAAGATTTCGTCTATCGCTGTAATTTATTTTTTCATTTAAACCGCAATGCAATTCTTGAGTTTCTGTAAACAGAGATCTCAGCTAGCGTTAAGGAGGGGAATTCCCTCTTTGGCGCACGTGACCAACCTTACACTCGCTCTCCGAAACGCACAAAGTTCATCAGTCGCAAATAGGTTCTGTTTCAACAATTTTACTCCAAAATAACCATGAGTGACCACTCTGCGCTATCAGTTGGAAGGAAATTCCCTCTATGGTTCTGTGGGGTTGCTCCACGACTCTGCGGTGTTTCGAATGAGAGGTTTAAAGTGATATTTGAAGTTCTTACGAGTATAATTTTAAGCGCAGTGATTATTTGAAGAAGAAAAATGATAGGAGAGGAGTGTCGTATAGTTAAATGATAGCGGCAATAGTTTTATTTCATTAGCAAGTGATCTCTATGCAACAGATTGATTCTGTGAAGATCGTTAAGACAACATTTTTTAATCGAAGCAGTCATTAAAGAAGCTGAAATTGGTTTTTAGACATTGTGTAAGCGAGACTTGAGTTAAAGCAAGCTACGAAGTAACTACCACCGAAACCATTAGCAAAAGGGGGAATTTCTAAATAAAGCCCATGTGAAAATCTGCAGGATTATCTACAGAAAAGCGGTAAGATTTTACATGACCCTCATGAAGCGTAACGACATGTGACCAGCCCCCCCTTTTGATATTGATATCCCTGGTTTGAGCACTTAATATAACGACATCATGCAGCTGATGCCAGAAAATTAAAAAAAAATTAATATAATATGCATTTCGATGCTATGTTTTAGATACGAAATAACGACCCATAAAAGTTCTCCGTCCCGTCGTTATTATTAACTGGACAAAACTGTGATAGAATATTCTTGAACAACAATTTTGCTGTTGCTCCGAACGATCAAGAGTAACTAGGCCCAATGATGGTACTGCTAATATATGTAAATTTATAAATTGCAATTTAACATATTTCCTTTATGGAATTTGTAGGGATATATTACAAACAAATGATAAAAAATTAAAGCAAAGCCATACTTATGATGTATCGCAATTTAATGGCTCGATGTAAGATATAGTGTACATCCTAAATATATGCCATGTATATTCTTTGCAGCCCTCTACAAATATGTGATCATTTAACGTAAGGTACAATTTTATGTATATTATGAAAAAAATAGGTTGATTAGATTTTACCAATGCGTCTTTATATAGTTTGAATTAATGCGCGCAGATAGTGTTGCATTAAAAAGTGAAAAGACATTCTGCTGTCGACGTACGTAGTTAACACGGAGCAGTGAATCGCTAAGTTTTAATAACGGAGAGTTAAAGATATCGACGTTTTTTTATTGCCTTCAACATTTTATCCCTAGCGAAATGAACGCTTTTCGTGACGAATCAAAAAATCTATCAGTTGAAAGCTTTCTTTCCCTTCAGATCTGTCTTCACGCGTTCCTTCCATTCAGTGTGACGCATGACATTCTGCGGATGCCTGCCATCTACACCGACGGCCTAATGGTCCCTTGACACCCGGAACACTTTCACTCTCCTATCCCTCCCCACACCTACCCTTCGCATCCAGCTCCATCTCACGGCGACTAATGTAAGTTCCGCTGAGTTACGCACTTCAGAGGAATTCCGTCCCTAGGAGAACGGAGGAGAGGCGTAAGGAAAAAAAAACTTGCGCCGCCTATTTTCAGTTCTATAGGATCAACCATCCCTAAATCCTTTCTTCCCACGATACGTCTAAAATTAGGCCCTCTGCACAGACTCCAGGGTAAAAGTAAAAGGCACTAAACCGACCGTGAAATTTAAAAGAGCGTATTAACATCGGTTGGGTTGTGCGAAGTACAAATGAGAGAATGCAGACTCGAGGTCACAGGAGTTAAACACGTCATTCATTTTCAGATATTACAGCTCTCTATATACTCGACTTTTTATTTTCTTATTTATTTTGTATTATGTAGAGATGGAGGCGTTAAATTTGCAATAAAAATGAATATTATAACGACTAGTTAAATAAAATTTGTATTTATATGTTTCATGTTTACTTTTTAATATAAAGATATCTTGATAACTTCCATTATTAATCAAAATAAAAATATTTTGCAGATATGTTATACTCGTTTCATTTTCTGGTGAGAAAGAATAAATCATGTCGGGATTATCGACATTTTCTTAGAAAATCCAAATTCCACAGATAAAATAAACAACTAAATGACGCACTTCCATCTATCTTGTATATACCGAACTGAACGAAGAGGCGTTTTTTTGACTCGTAAATTAGTGGTAACCGTTTTATCACTAATACTAATTGTAAGTCCTGTTCATCCAATTAATATTTCATTTCGAATCACCACGTAGCGTAGAGTGTCACTTTCGAACTAAAATACAAAAACACTCGACCAAGTTTCAAAAATATCGCAACGACGCTGGAGCAACTCTCGAAGTTCCTTAAAAGCGTCCGACTCCGTCTATATATACACACACACACGCAGAGAGAGTACTGACCCGCACAGCTCACCCGTCGGAACTCTTTCGGCAGAAAATAAGCCTTTGTGTACCGTATTCCTCTCTCCCTCACCACACTTATCCGGTCGGTTGAGCGGAAAAAAAATCTCCTCAAAAGGTTACGACGCTCCCATAGTTATGTATAGAAAAACCCACCCAACAAATCACCCTCCCATCGTGTATAACCCCCTTCCCTCCTCCTCCTCCTCATCTGTTACAAGTAACCCCTATTGAAAGCGCCACGCTATTGAGAGGGCAGACGTCTCCCCATCGCCGCCTTCGACTCAACTTCCCCTCCCTCTCTCTCTCCCTCTCTCTCTCCTCTTCTTCTACACTTCGAAAAACCCTCCTTACGAGAGCAAATCTTAAGAGGTTGTTGGTTGACAAGCGTTAAAAAAAGAGAGCGAGAAAGAAAGAGAAGAGGGGGAGGGAGAGAGAGAGTTGAACGGTAAGGTTTTCCAAAAGTAGCCTCTCACTCAATGCCTCCCGTTCCTCTCCGTCTCTCGTTTTGATGGGCAGATGGAGAAGAAAGGGGTTCATGCATCTATACATCCATTTCTCACTCGCGTGACAACCTCCCCTTCCCATTACACTCCCTCCTATCCCCTTTCACCCCCTCCCCCCTTTCCATCCTCCTCTTCTACCTCCCCTCCCTCCCTCCCTCTCCCTCCCCCATACTCTCCCCGGCCCTCCATCAAACGCTACGTTTTCCATTTCGGGGCGAATATGGGTGTCCTTTGGCTGGAGGGTAACGGCTCAGCGGGTCATCGGAGAGGGAAATGAAAAGACGCAGAGCGAAGGAAAAGGAGCGGGAAAGTGGAAAATGATAAAGGGAGAAGGAGGGAGATGGAGAGAGAGAGGAAATGGAGGATTCTGGATTAGAATGCGATAAAGACGGGAGGAAAAGTTTTGACGCGAGGAAAAAGGAAATAAATTAAATGATCTCCGCTTTTACTTTACATTAGATTTTTCTTAATAAAGTATGTACCAAAAAGAAACTGCCAAGATTAATTAATTTACAAATGGTCTAAATTGATATCAGAAGTTTATTTGAAAACATAAGCATGCAATTAATAAGATGTGTTGTTCTTATGATTTGAATGAAAATTGAGGAAAATATAATAAACGTTATGAAATTATAAAGCGTATGACATTAAAATATTCAACGAGAGGAAAACTGTAATATGAAAACTTGGATATACAGTAGAACTCGGTTATAACGGCATTCAAGGGACTGGAAATTTATTGTCGTTATAACCGAGGTGCATAGGAACATATAATTAGTTTCCAAATTTTATATTATGATCTAAGAAGTACCTTAAACATTATATTATATTATGGATTTATACAGTACATTATATTATGATCTAATAAGTATATAAAACAATAAAAATATTTTTAATGATCGGTAAAATTATCTGATTTTTTTCTGTGCCGTATATGCCAACTTTAAATGATTTTCGAGGCCCTCCTCAATGCAGTGAATAATACTAAATGTATTTTTATTAGTCTCCTTCGATTCATTCAACCGGGACATCACTTTTATTGCTTGCACAGCTTCATTAACCGCTGTAATTGATTCGTCTTGATCCTATACCATTTCTTCCTCTTCTTCTTCGCTACACTTTCCATGCTGCCCTTCCATGACCTCTCTCACGATGTCTAGGTCCGTTTGGCCTTCTGTACTCGATTTCTGTATATAAATTGATATCTTCATAAATTTTAAAACTTTCTACGTTAATATTGGATAACCATTCTGTTAGTGTTGTTTCAAAATTGACGTCTACTGACTTGGTTTTAGAAAATGGCTCGTGCGAACCACACTGAGTAAAGAGTTTCCGATGTTGGATCCCTCCCGGCCTTGGTAGAAGGGTGGTTACAGTATCTGCCGCCGAATACTAAGGTAGCGGGTTCGAATCCCGCCGAGGGCATGGATGTTTGTGTTCGTCGTAATGGGTTGTATGTAAGAGTGGACTATATAGTCTAAATATCGCCCTTGAAAATAAAGTCGAATTATTATTATTATTATTACCCGGGCGGTCAAGAGACTGCCTTTGGTCCTTCAATGTATTTACGATCAGCAAAAATTAATATGTAATAAAACCTGAATCATTGAACGACATTTATATGATATTAGTTCTCTTCTTCTCACCCACACATCCAAAAATGTGTTGCGCCGTCCCTGTGCATACGCATACAAATATTTGTTACATACTAACTTCCATTTTCGCTATAAACGAGTGCGTTGTACGTTATAACCGAGGTGAATATATTGCAATACTGTAGAACCGGGGATGGGACCTGAAGATTATGTCGTTACATACGAGTTGCCGTATTAACCGAGACCGTTATAACCGAGTTCTAATGTATAATAGGATAATGCAAACCTTAAAACTTAAAAAAAAAGGGTAGAATGAATTATCTCGGATGCAACAACAACAGATTCACATAGAAAATGCGAAAATAAACGCCATCATGCTAATAATTTCATTCCCTTTCATAAAACTTTAAACGCGTTCACGGGAGAATTTTCCATGAATTTCATACGGACGTAAACGCTCGAGTGAGATTTTTGAGACAGTTCCCTTAACCGTAGTCAACCCTAGAAATAATTCATAGGGCGAGTCGCTCATAAAGCATTCCCTGTGTCATGTTAACACTGAAGACGTTTGAAAATATTTAAGTCGAGGGCGAGAAAGAAAGGCGGAGAGAAAAAAACGAGATGGAAGGGGAAGAAAAAGAAGAAAAGGAGAAAACAGAAGGAGAAAAACGAGCAAAGCGTAAAAAGGAAGGAAAGAATAGCGAGGGAACTGAAGATGAAAGTCGGAGATAGGGAGAGAAAGGGAGGGAGAGAGAAAGAGAGGGAAGGGATCGTGAGAGAGAGAGAGAGAGGAGTAGGGTCAGGTTAAGGTCAGGGCATCTGAGAAACAGTGGGGTTTTGGGATTTGCTTCCGCCCTTTTGGTTGCCGAGGTCCTCCCCCCCTATCCTCCTCTCCCCCCTATCCTTCCCCCCTATCCTACCCCCTATCACCCTCCCCTCTCCCTATCAACAATTTCTCACCCCGCCGCTCCCGCCCCTTTTTATCTTCCAACCCAAACCCGCACCTCTCCGACCCTATCACCCCCTCCCTCCTCCCTCCTCCCTCCCTCCCCCACCACCCCCCTTCTCCTCCACCACACTCCTTCGCCAAATCCTTATTTTTCTTCTTCCCGCTATTTCTTGAACTGTGCGGGTCATCCCATTTTCTCAATTCTTTCTCCCTTTTTCTCCTCCCTCCCTCTCTAACCCCCTCTGCGCTTTCGAGGATAGCGATTCCCATGGGTTTATACCCTTTTTATATACGATGGGGATGGGAGGAGCAGCTAGGGGAATGAAATGGAGGACGGGAGGGGGGATGGGGGAGGGGGGGGGAGCGGGGTGGAAAGTGACTGGAGAGAGAGAGTTTTTGGGAGGGAAGGTTGAGGGATAGTTGAGTCATGTGTCAGGATCGGTTTTTCCTCTCTCTCTCCTTCTCGCGAGAGGGGCCGAAAGCGAGAGTGGAATTTTTTTATATGATGTCATCTTTATAACAAATGGAACGTCGGCGTCGGGAGAAACTATTGCGGCGCTTGGCAAAAAAATGAAGGTGGAAGTGCGGAAAAGTCCGAGAGAGGTGGTTCATGGCGAGTTAATGACTTCATTCCTGGTGATAGGTGGTTTTGAACTGTTCTGGAACGTGCGCTGCCGTGGGGATGTTCCAGGGGAGAATTTCTCTGGCTATTCATCCCATGGCATTTTTGAAATGATGCCGTTAAATGTAGTGTACATTTACTTTAAAAATAAATTGATGTATCCAATACATGACTCTCTCCATACGTAAGTTGTCAACTAAAATCAAATAGATACGGCGATAGGAACAGTTCAACTTACACGCTTCAGTGCTAGCGATTCAATTGTTGTCACTACCACGCGCGCGAGCTGCCCACTAACCGTCAGTTTCGAAGAAAATTGAATATCTCTTGAAATATTCCTCATATGAAAATTTAGTTCAAGCAAAAGTTGTATAAAGGAATAATATCTACAACTTTTTCATATATGTATGTTAACAAAAATTCAATTTTAAGCGAAATATTCCATAAAAACTAAAATTTTACAAGAGTAAAAGGCTAATATTTCGTTTGACCGATTGTTATCAAAATCTTTTCAAATCTTAAGAATACGTATGTAAAGAATCACAAATATAGAATTTCATGTTGATCTGATGAATAGTTTTTGAGTTAGAGCGCACGCAAAATTTCTGTCACACGTACGGACACACACACAGACATCGTCGAGAAAACGGTCAGAAGGTGTTCAGGGGACTTCAAAACGTGTATTTCCGTTGAAATCTCGAATTCGAATTTTTTTTATGAAAACAATACATACTTTCTCTATACTACGTATATGGGGAAAGTAAAAATAAGCGTCTAAATTATACTAAACCTATAAGATATACGTAAATCGAATGAAAATACTGTAATACTGAATGGAGATTATTGTTTTAAAATTCCATTTACGAAACTTTAAATCGAATTCAATCCATTAATGTGACGCGCATTTATTTTCCGCATTTGCTATACGCTATAAAAGAATTAACGTGGTTATTTTAATTTGCAGTTAGAAGTAAGATTTAACTCTTATTATCTGAAAACACTTTATTTCTATATTATTCATTATTGTTTTCAGAACCCGCATCGTCTAGCACAGACGCCATATTAAGAATTATATTCTGAAAATCTAGGCAGCTAAACAATCACCTACGTAATGTAATTAGACCAAAGAGGAGCTGTACTTTTGTTAATACATTATTGTAAATATCTGATTCTTTTGCATAATATAAAATGAAAATTCTTTTGACGATTATTAAAATAGGAATAGTTAAAAGTTTTTGAGTGATAAAAATAAAATAATTTATGTCAATGATCGAAATACTTAATCAGTCATTCTATAATTTAGTATAGGATTTTAACAATAATTTTAACAGAGTCATCGGGACAACCGGAATAAATTTTTATGATAAATTATGTTTTACATTCCTATTAAGAATAAGCATATTTTACAGTAATTTATTTTGTATTTTGTTTTCTATAAACTGTACAATACCACATATTTTTATTCACAACTCCCCTTGCAAAGCAAAGTACACTTACACTGAGAGAAAGTGCTGAAAAAACTTCCATTTCAAAATCACATCAGCGAGGTTGATAGTAAAAATTACGTCTCCTATCAACCTCGCTTCCAATTGAAAAAAACTCCATAGTCTGATTGTTTGACAAGCTTATAGTGGGATTGGATGACTTTATCGCGGATTGGCGATACCGTCCGTTCAAATTATTTAGTTTAGAATGCAGAACGAGTAATTTACATGTATAATGAATGGTTATGATCAGTATTTTAAAAAACAAGGCAGTCGCTTGATGCAAAGGTTAAAGCGCCATAAAAACTTTTTTTAAATATAAACAAATCGTAACAAAGGGAGGGTCAGTTTCATTTCCAGTTTATAGTAAGGGTAATTTTTTCACTATAAATTCCACGATAACGGCGACATCTCTTCATTGCGCTTGAAAAAGGGTAATGCAAAAAATTTCAATCAATTTAGTGAGAAAATGTTTATAGAAATAATTCCTTTTTCCTCTCTTAGAACAATAACCTACATTAATGATTTAAACAAAACTTCAGGTTTTTTTATTTACGACAGAGAAAACGGTTCAGTATGATTTACATATAAATATTATTTTTTCAGTGGATCAAGACAGAGTATCCTTTACTCGTAATATGACGCTCGTTAGCGCTTCCATACACATTCAACGATATAAAAAAGCGACCAAGATCACGCAGAACCGAGCGCTAAAATAGCATCAGTAAAAAGATTAATATCGACCGTTTGTCACCGAACAATCGCACGCCACAGCGCTACTTCCAAAGTCTATCCGATTACTTCCGTCCCTTCGCATCTAACAAAAAAGATGGAACCTTCAAATGACTGAAACCTAAAAAAAACAAAGCTATAGGTATTAACAATCAAAACATCCTCTGGACACACAGGACGTATGCGTGTGTGTGTGTCTATATATATATATATATATATATATATATATATATATATATAAAATCACATTTTTTCTATCAATATTTGACCCCTCTCTTATATTTTCTCTCCCCGCACGCAATAAGACAGTCTTTATGACATATAGAGAGAGGCAGAGGGAGGCGGGAATTTGTATATGTGGCCAATGCTCCTGGGGAGGAATGGGAAAAAGACGAAAGATACCCACGCACACACACACACACAAAGGAAACCCAGCTCGCCTTGAGAAGAGGAGAGGAGGAGGGAGGCAATGTGAGGTGAAGGTAAAGGGAGGGAGCAAATGCGATCCGACGCCCTCTCTTGGCCCCTCCCCCGAAAAGGAGGATGGGGTGGACGAGGAGGGCGCCCTCTCTTCGTCTTTTGAAGCCACTTTCCCGGTCGAACCATCCCGGAGGACGGCCCGAGATTGATGATTCTCGCTCCATTTCCAGGGGTCCTGTCGACCCGGTGGCCAAAGGAGGGAGGGAGTAGGAGAGGAGAGAGGAAGAGAGAGACAGAGAGAGAGAGGACGAAAGAAATAGAGAGAGGGAGAAAGAGAGAGAGCGGACTATGGGTGAAGGGGAAAGAAGGATGTGAGGGAGGATTGTGGGCGGAGGGAGCCGGAAAAGGAGGTTTCAGGACGTAGGTTTTCGTAGAGAGAAAGAGGGAAGAATGGGAGGAGAGAGAGAGAGTGGGATGGAGAGAGAGAGAGAGAGAGAGAGAGAGAGAGAGAGAGAGAGAGAGAGAGAGAGAGAGAGAGAGAGAGAGAGAGAGAGAGAGAGAGAGAGAGAGAGAGAGAGAGAGAAGAGAGGAGAGAGAGAGAGAGAGAGAGAGAGAGAGAGAGAGAGAGAGAGAGAGAGAGAGAGAGAGAGAGAGAGAGAGAGAGAGAGAGAGAGAGAGAGAGAGAGAGAGAGAGAGAGAGAGAGAGAGAGAGAGAGAGAGAGAGAGAGAGAGAGAGAGAGAGAGAGAGAGAGAGAGAGAGAGAGAGAGGAGAGAGAGAGAGAGAGAGAGAGAGAGAGAGAGAGAGAGAGAGAGAGAGAGAGAGAGAGAGAGAGAGAGAGATAGAGAAATCCATGGATGAAAGGGGTGGTGGAACAAGGGGAAGAGAGCGTGGGGGGGGGGGGGAGGGAGAGGGAGGTCGCTTGAGAGAACAGAGGAGGGGGGAGGTCATGGAATGGTTTGTAGGAAGCCCGTGTGCCCGGATTGAGTTATGGGGTGAGGTTGAAGGGAGGGCGGGATGGAAAGATTGAGAGACGGGATCGCTTCCCTTCGCTCCTCCTCCTCCTCCTCATCCCCAGACGCAATACCGCCCCCCTCGCCGCGCCGCCTCCCACGCGATGGGTTCACGTGAGAGGAGAGGTAAAAAGATGAAGGCCTTTTTGAGAGAGTGTAAGGAGGGGGGTCACCGCAGGTAGAGTTCCTAGAGGGTCTTATGTTGCGATTAATTGACCGTATATTTCTTTGGGTCGTTTCGACTCCCTCTCTGTCCTATTTATGACTCTAGGCGAGTTAATTTTTTCTACGGAAGTTGCGACATCTTTGTCGGTCAGCGCAGTATCTTGTTTTCGCTGACACGTCGGAAATGATGGAGTAAGAGGGAAAGTGATAAGCGACAGGTTAACTTGGTCCGTTTTTATTTTCGCCGGATAGGCTGCTTTATCTCGTACAAGACGATCGCATGAATCATCAGGAGTGACAGCGGATGAAGTTAAAAGGATTACAAAGTGCGCGCATCAAGTTAATAATCCAATATTCTCTTATGTAAGTAACCTATATTGTATTCCGGATATGAGAATGTTACAGTGCGATTAAACGTAGAACCCATTAAAGTGAAATTGTTACTAATTACTTTTGTTTTCCTCATTCTCCATCCGAAATGTAAAAAACCATTCACTAAGTTAAACTTAACTTTATTAGTCTAATATATTACATTATTTTTAACCATATTTTTATCTCAGAGATTTAGAGGATTGTTCTGGTGTATTTTATAATTTAAAGAAAAAACTGTAAAACAAAGTTTCCAGTTGAATCATATGAAGTATATGATAACTTTGGTTTTATATCAAACGGAAAATCAACTTTCAAAATCTTATTGTTTGAGTGGTAGAAGGAAATATCCTATCCGTAGCCCATCGTTATCGTCATACCGCAACTGCATAGAAAAAAAAAATAAAACAAAACAAGTATCCTTCAGAATTTTCGGCGCATAATGTTGGAGATGCCATCAAAGGAAAAACCAACTTTTGCGAACAATGGGGATGACATTAAAGACCAAATTCGGAACGAAGTTGAAACCGAGTAGTCATTAAAGATGCTGTTATAAGAAGATGGCATTAAAATTTTAGGAAGAGGGGGGAGGGGAGGGGGGGGGAACGAGACGTATATAACAGTAAAAAAGATAAGGAATTGAGGAAATCGCCAGCTCTTCCTCCTCCTCCTCCCCATCACATGTTCCTCCATGCTCCAATAAGAGGTACGAGTGGCGCGAGGAAGGTTTCGGGGTGTGGCAACCTTTAGAACGAGTTTCTACGGATACGGGGGAGTTCTGAAAAGACAATGGGAGCGAAGGAGCGCGCAAAAATTCTCCTCGGGGAGAAGCCCGGAAGCTAGGAGCGCCCTCTCGTACACGTCCGATTCTTCTCCCTTATCAGGAGGTGAAAGAAATCCAGAGTCTTCGAAATGATAACACGCTCCGCTAGTTACCGCACTCTGGAGAGTAAACCTTGGGAGGCAGGGCATTCAAACTCGCTAACGAATGAAAACATCCGAATTGCACTCTCGAAAAGTCTGAAAATTAGAATCAAAGTCAACAGAAGGATCGTGTTTGTCTGAAAAAGAAGACCTGGAAAAAGGCTCAGTCCAGCAATAAAAGGAATTAATTAACTATATTTCGAAGAAAATGTAGATTTCCTGATACATATTTTTTTCGAAAAGAACAGCATGTATTTGTTTTACATGCGAATAGAATTAATCACAAATCGGATGATATTATCTACAAAAAAACTTTTGGAAACCTCCTGTTAAGTAGAATCTTCTACGAACTAGTGATTTAATTGGAAAGTTAATTAATGCAAACCTCATTAATTTCGTTGTTGACTCTTAATTAACAAGGTTGACCGAAATATTATTCTTACTGACTCATTATATATTTCACAAAAACTTTACACGATCTCATTCTTGCTTTATAACTCGAAAATTCAACTCGGGAGCAGTAGTCCTTTGCGGTTAAATGTTTTTCCTTATGTGATAACTTTTTACATATGCTTCATTTATATATTTCTTATCGTTGTATAAACCTTGCCACCTAGCTCAGAACTTAGTTGATTTTTATATTATTAATAACAGTTATATTTTTTCAAGATTTTCTAGAACAACTTACAAGCAAGTAAACCATCAACAAGCGCTATACGCAAATTACGCAATACAAATTGCTTTGCAAGCGTTCTTAAACCACTAATACCTATAGTTCATTCTTTTTTTTTAAGGTCTTTATTTTAAAAAGGAAATTTTCATTCGGGAAAATCTTTTCACTTTGAGGTTTTATGTTTCATTATAAAGGTTTGTAATACGTAAAACAGTTTATGTCGTTTTATCATTCCCCTTCCTCAAGTAATTTTTCTCCTTTTATCTTATTCTTTCAACATAAAAATCCACAATCACCTCCGTCATCACTTCTGCGGGCATAACGGACAGACGTTTTTCAATTCCTGCCTAGAACTGCGACTCTTTCCCAAAGAACTAAGCGTTCCTCCTTTATTATGACCGATCACCTCGTGCCTCTCAATATTACTATCCGCTCCACTAACACCGCCTCTCACAGTTTCTATATGTTTTTAGGCCGCCTTCCTATTTCATCCCACACTCACTTCTCCAATATAGAGAAATATAACAATTATATCATGCGTAGAATATCCCAGACTAACTTTCAACACTTATTCCACCACTTTTATGAACATAATGCAAAGTGCGCACCACATGTCCCTCTTGTGCAAGTAATATGCCGGAATATGGAGAAACTAAAAATCAACAATGAACGTGGTACGTAACCGGGACTTCAATTTTATGGGCCGATATTCTACCACTGAAATATCGTGACAGAATAACTTCTTGGTTGGGGATGGGCTATCTCAGCCCTGAAACGCAACTTAAATGTTAGAATTCTTCATTCTACTACAAAGACACCTCCACGGTAGTGATTGGCTACGGCCAGTAGGATGAAAGACTCCCCACCAACTCCCCAACCGAACCCATTTCCCCATTCCTTCGTCCTTCTGACCCTAACGATAGTCACTCCAGAGAAACATCATCTTATCGGCGTTCCTCCGGAATCCACCGTAGCCATCGCGCTATCCAATAAACCCCGCAACCCCAAATTCTATTTTCTACAAAAAATCCAAAAACGTAATATCCCCTGCTGTACCATTTTTTGCGAGTTTCAACTCTCCCAAGGAACGTATCTCGACAAATGTGGACACAGATTTACACACATTTGTCCGTTAAATTACAGTTTTCATTCACGGCACGAAATATATACAAATCTCTCCCCTCTCGCATCCCTTCTAACACCACAGGTAGACGACAGACGTCTTCTCAATCTACTATAACATTTTCCTCCGCAACTACATACCAACCGACGCAAGACTACCTTCCATTTTAATAGCGGATCTGCATGAAATGATGCTCATATTAAAACAACTATTCTTTAAGAGGGAGACACGAACTCCAAATGAAATATATTGCGTTATCCACTCGTATTACGCCCTCTTACGTCAATTCCTACGTGGGCGAATGGGAGAACCGCTTCCCAAACATATTAAGCAGACCATTCACACTTGACATCCAATCCTTCCTTCAACACTATCTCACGCTCCCCTTCACTCGCCCTTCCTGGATGTCAACCTCTTCATCCTGAACAAAAGACTCTGGAACGATGTCCATATTAAACCCTCCGACCGCCTTCATTACCTCTACTTTGATAGCTGTCACACCTTACACACCAAAATCTCAATTCCATATACCCTATCCATCGTAGAATGAATAATCTGCCGTGACAAAGGGACTCTTTTTGGTTTAATTTTTATGGTTGTCCTTCGAGCTCCATTCGGGATCAAAATAACCACCATATTCAATCCTGTTGTCCACGAGGGCAAGCCGCTCATTCTATCTTCACCCCTCTGCCTCATCTCTTTCCATAAATCCTCAATTTCCGCCAACCGCCCGATTTAGTCTGTCTTGCGGAAAAAATCTACCCAGACCCACCCCTGAGATTCCTGAAGAATCTCACTCCTTTGGAAAACCTCGCCGCCTCACGTGCTCTATCCACTCATCCTCCAACTCTTTCTCATTCCCCATCACCAAAGTTAAAACCTCCTAAACTAATTTCACCACCCGCAATGTCATTTACCTCCTTACCTGTACCCTCTGTCGCGCCTTCTATGTTGGTCTCGCCAGCAGCCCCCTCAATATCCGTACGAACAGCCACCGAACCAGCGTAAGCTTAAAACGCCCGCTTTATTGAGTGTTTCAAGGTAAGGGTCACTCGCGCACTTCCTCCCCTCAAGCTGTATTCCTCTTCACCCCAACTCCTATAGCGAGAACTGGCTCACATCTATCTCCTTAACTCATTCTCCCCTCCCGGTCATAACCACCGCTAACCTTTCATATCCCATCCCCTGATCCCTAATCCGCATCCTCCAATGTTACACCTTATACCAGCGGTATTCAACCGGGGGTAAGCGAAGATTTTCCGATGGGTACGTGGGCGCGAAGAGTTTAAAATTTAAAAGTTTTATAATTTACCAGTGTGGACAAAATGGATGCTACCTTTACCAATGTAACCCATATAAATGACTATTAACGATAAAAACTTTGGGAGTTAACTTTAAAATATACCAGGGGTACGTATCGATTAAAAAATATTTCATGGAGTACGCCAGTACTATTTAAATACCCCCGTATCTCCACCCCAGCGCATCAATACCTGTCAGCTGTGTTACATCTGTCACGAAAGAAGAGAGCCAAAAATCTTCTCATGTCATCATACGTGTGTGCAGGGCCGTCTTAAGACATTTGGGCGCCCTGGGCTAGTAACATGATGCGCCCTCTTAGAGTGGGGTGGGGATTGCTACTATGTTTTAACCCTAGAACTGCCAGGGGCCCACAAATTTTGTTTTCGTATGTATCTCTATTAAAAATAAAGGTGACGTCTTGATATTTAATTACATTATGCAGAGACTTATAGATAACAAATACTTGATGTTTTACATCAATGCATGCATATTTCTATTTTATGCAAATTATTTCGTCATTGGCTGCATGCCTAGACAAGCGGGTGGCCTAAATTTAAGAGTGCCTTCTGATTGATCAATTTTATTCTTGAAATTCCCGCCTCCCAGTGTTGCTATTTATATTCAAATTATGTTGCATTTCATTCATTTCCACACCCTCATTATAGTTTATTTGTTTTTTCATAGAGCAATGTATCGGTGTGAAAAACCTTACATGCAAGCGAGGATGTGGGAGGATTTTTGTTTTGTTTCTTTCAATATGAATGCGACATTAGTTTGGTCCATACCAATAAGCAATATGGCATCGTGGTCGTTTTATGACAGTATGACAACCCGCGGTCTCGTAAAACCTCTGGTTCAGGTAGCCAGGAAAAGAATGACCCTTCCCAAACGAAGTGGCCCAAGCCAGGGCACAGACTTTGAGGGTGAAAATAGTGCATTTTACGACATGATAACATACTGCATTGTAATTTTTCCATTTCAAAAGAATTCGTCGCGAGCCAGAAGATGCCATATGATACCGAAAAATCCTAGATAAATATTTATTATAATTCCATTAAAGGAGGGGTCGATATTAATTGATTTTGATAAAAATATGTAAGACTCACTTATGTAGTTCTTAATCCATCTTCTCCAATTCGCCTATTCTTTTTCTTTCGATGCACTGGAATGGAACTTTCTTTCTACTTCACGATCCATTCTAAAGAAGGACAAAACTCCTAATGTGTGGACTGCGGAGAATGGTGAAAATAACAACACGATTCAATCTGTGTAAGTACATGTACATCGCAATTGCATTCACGTAAATTTAATACGTATTTAATACAGTAATACTGCCGACTACCTTTCGTTGTAAAGACTTACATCGGACTAGCCACAGGGCACGAGAAAGATTCCTGGGAACTAAGAAACAATTATCATAGGGTATGTAGGTCCACATTTCCATCTCAAGTGGTATGGATATTTGTACAAACAGACGTAGCTTATACTCGTTTCGTCTCGTAGATGTGTGCATTCTATATGAATGAACCTTTATATCATCATGTTTTGGCATCGAGAAATGCTTATGGAAAGAAATCACATGACCCGAGAATTTTCCAATGTAAACCTGAACCTTCGTTAAGCCCTCGTAAATTCGCCAGACCTTCACTTCTCCTCGAAGTCTCTGAAGTATAGCTATTATGATTCTGAAGCATGTAATAGATGGTGAGCCTCTTGAAAAATAAATGGATATGACAATTTATACTTTTTGAGCTTAAATTACAAAGATGCTAAGTTTAAAAATATATATTTTATTTGTGGAGCGGCGGCGCCTGGCGCCCTAGGGCTGCAGCCCATTTAGCCCATATAGTTAAGGTGCCCCTGCGTGTGTACTTTGTAAGTAATGCATTTCTAATTGTATTGACGAGAGAGGAAGATCGTGGCTGTTTGCCCAAAACTGTTTGAGAACTATGTTATAAAATTTAAACGGACAGAATTCAATTTATTCCCAGGAGTCTTTCGATTTTCTATACTATTTCCGATGCAACTCCAGTAACTTTAAATAATTTTTTACCTTTAATTTTTGGAGCAAATGATATTTTTCAGACACGAAATTGAACGGTTTTGAAATCAATCATATTCTAGTTTAATGGTCCACCTAAGTTATTTTAATTTTTAGTTATATTAACGGATTTAAGAAATAACTTACTCGGTTCTGTTATACTAAGGAAACGATCTTATTACGCACGTAAGAGGAATGGGATTTTTTCTAACAAGGCGATTATGGAAACTGGAAGAAATGTACTTACATAGTATGACACATGCATTCGCTTGAGATATTTGGGGTAGTCTCGGAAGAGCTAAAACTATCGTTCCAGTTTACCAAGTTATACAAGTCCTAAATCCCTTCATTAAATTTTGTGTCATTCTAATAAAATGCACCCCTTCATTTCGCGTAAGAAAATCCTTAACCAAAAGCATCAATTATATTTTCATCCTCTTTTAGTTTCTCCATATACGTAGTATAGTGTTTTTTCATGAAAAAAATCGAATTCGAGATTTCAACGGAAATACATGTTTTGAGGTCCCCTGAACACGTTCTGACCGTTTTCTCGATGATGTCTGTGTGTGTGTCCGTACGTGTAACAGAAATTTTGCGTGCGCTCTAACTCAAAAACTATTCATCAGATCAACATGAAATTCTATATTTGTGATTCTATACATCGTATTCTTAAGGTTTCAAAAGATTTTGATAACAATCGGTCAACCGAAATATTAGCCTTTTACTCTTGTAAAATTTTAGTTTTTATTGAATATTTCGCTTAAAACAGAATTTTTGTTAACATACATATATGAAAAAGTTGTAGATATTATTCCTTTATACAACTTTTGCTTGGACCGAATTTTCATATGAGGAATATTTCAAGAGATATTAAATTTTCTTCGAAATTGACGGTTAGTGGGCAGCTCGCGCGCGTGGTAGTGACAACAATTGAATCGCTAGCGCTGAAGCATGTAAGTTGAACTGTTCCTATCACCATATATATATTTGATGTTAGTTGACAACCTACGTAAGGAGAAAGTCATGTGTTGGACACATCAATTTATTTCTCTGGGTGCGCATCTCGGTCGGACACTAACGCAAAGTCTCCAGGAAGTCGTTTCGAAAGCATTGAGGGTGGAAGTGTTTTCAACTCTTGAGGACGCTTGGGACAAGAGAGCCCATCTCGAGGATCGTAAGTCTGCTCTGCAAGTGTGTGACCCCCTCGTGTTTGAATAGGGAAGAAATAAGAAACGACCCTAAGCTTATCATTTTTTCCACTTTTTCTCTGAGGAAGCTAAACGGCCGTCCTGCAAACTCATTAATCCTGAAAAATGGTTATGAAGATTTTTTTTAAATAGTTAAGAGGATGGGGTGGAAGAGGTGAGAATTAGAAAAAGAGTAGTAGAATGAGAGGAGGGAGAAAAAAGACGATTTCTTCCCCAGACGCAGCTCCTTCCGCGCGCAAACACTTCTGACGCCCCTGCATCAATCTTACTCATTCATTTCCACCTCCTCGAGGCATGATTCTCCTTGGGCATTGTTTTCCGAGCGATCCGTCAAGAGCGCTCTCCTTCCCCTACGAATGTCGCGCGGAGAATATTTCTTCCCCCCCGGAAACCGCGAGCCAGAATGTGTTATCCGGTTACCTAGTTCCAATTAGCGGACGCGTGCCAGAAAGGATGGAGGCTGCCAAGTTGTTTTAATTATCTTTTTTAATTGAAGGCTTATTTGTTGGTTTAATCGGTAGAGCCAGGCGCGTGGCGGTTTTATTTTCGAAAGTAGCTTTTATTTTTTTTCAATTTTAGTTCTCGCGGTTTGATGAGGCACTTTTAATTTACTGTTTAATTTCATTATAAAAAACATGTAAACAAAGGGCCCATGGCAGGTTTAATTGAGTGGGAACTAAACGCCCATTCAGTAGTCACGGATAATAGACCGCAAGAATTTTCAACGCTAAACATTAACAGTCATTGGAACTATGAAATTGAACACAGAAATTAGTGGAAATTTTCGCTCACACCATTCGTTTTCAAATAACGAGAGTGCAGTAGAAAAATGAACAGTCTCTTTCTATAACATAGTCCTGTTTTAAAAATTGCTCATGCGTTCAAATAAAATATCCACATGAAATTCAGTTAGGCTTAATTTATTAAACCTGAGTTCACGACCAATGTTTTGCTTACAGAGAGTGTAAACAAATGGCTCATACTTCATACAGACAATGCAGTTTCTCTTATGAAATTCCGGGCTCTTGGGCCAGGGATGAGACATAAGAAGTCAGTCCGGTGTGGATTTTCACATAGCTCGGGTGCGTTGTGAATTTTCTAATTCTCTCCTTTCTTTGATTTGAAATAATCCGTTTTAAAAATACCGTAATTTGTTAAGGTGCCTGTACATCTCTTTGAGGTGAACAGTTGTGAAGTAGTGACACGTACATCTAAAAAATTGATCCTCCGTACACTGTCTTTACAGTATTTTCGGATATCTATCAGTTTCAAGACTTGCCCCTTCAGTCCAGCACAAACTATTCAACTTTAAGCTTCACTTACTTTTCTAGTTATAGTGTTCATAAAGTACGGTCAATAAAATGTCAGAATAAAATAAAACAAAAATATATAATTTTAAAAACGAGTGGGAGTTTTGTTTTGTTGATAGTAAGAGAATAAAATAAAACAAAAATATACAATTTTAAAAACGAGTGGGAGTTTTGTTTTGTTGATAGTAAGTGAAAATGCGTCTCTTTTACTTTTCTTTAATTGTGTGGCATTGCCTAAGAGGCAAAACATTGAAAGAAATTTCAAGGCTCATTCATCATTTGAAATGAATTATCCATTAGGTTCAGAACTTAGAAAAAAGGAGATGAATCAAAAAGTAAATTATTAGCATAGCATTCAGTATTAAAAGGTCAGTTGAAAAATCTAAAATTAGCAACATTACCTTAATCCGAATAGCGCATCTATTCCTTAAATTTAGCCCTCAATGATGCCGCAAATTGCAATAACAGGACTGCCTATTTTTTCGACATTATTCAACGTCTTTACAATTTCTTTTCTGCATATACACATCGATGGGATATTCTTCCACAGAATGTTAAAAATTTAACCCTTAAGTCTTTGAGTCAAACGCTTTGGGAAAGTAGCGTGGGTGCAGTGAAAGCAGTTAGATATCAAATTGCAGACATATACGAAACAGGGATTTCAAATGCTGAAGATGATCATTATCCAGTCAAAATTGAGTAAAAGGAGAATCGAAGCCAAAGTATTGGTTAACGATGTATTTTGCTTTAATTTGTATTTAGTGTTGTCCTATGGTATGAAATTTTATTTGAAATTAATATTTCTAGCAAGTGTCTACAAGGAGTATCAATCGATGTGGTCACAGCACTAGAGTCATTTAAGCGTATGTACCCAATTTTTTCTTGAGGAATTGAAGCACGAAGAAAAATTTTCAAGTTTTAAGGACACAGCTACAAAACTCGCGGAAACAGTAGGTTTGAAAGCTGAATTTAGAAATGAACTGAAACTTCGATCATGCAAAAATAAAGGAAATAGGGAAATGATTCTCCACTACATGACCCAGAAACGAAATTTAGGGTTTGTTTCTACAACACTTATCATCGATACAGCTAAAGCTTCTATCGATGAGAGATTAGAGCAATTGCAGCAATATAATACTGTTTTTGGTTTCTTGTTTCATGTTGTTAATGATAATGACTTTAATGAAATTAATCTACGCAAGTGCTGTAAAGATATAGAAACTGCTTTGACGTACAATGAAAATAAAGATATAGATGCCGATGACCTTTTTGATGAAATAAGGGCATTTCCGAGAAGATGAAGCAAATCCTACGACCTAAAGGGCATTGTAAATTACATCTGTAGTAATCAACTTCATTCATTATTTCCAAATTTGTATGTTTCGTTGAGAATCATGCTTACGATCCCCGTAACAGTTGAGTCTGGAGAGCGTAGCTTCTCAAAACTAAGATTACTAAAACTATCTTCGTTCTACAATACTTGAGGACAGATTGAATGAACTCGCGATTATTTCCCTAGAGAGTGATATCGCTAACGATATTGGCATGATGCATTAATCAAAGTGTTTGCTAACATTAAGTCAATAAGGGTACATTGGTAGGTACATTTGAAATATTTGTATTACTCCATCTTTCAAATTCTCAAGAAGTTTAAAATTTCTTAATTTTAATTTAAAAGCGCATGTTTTTCGAAATATATCTCTTACGAAAATTTATTATTTTACAAAATATTTTCCGTTGACTCAATTCTTTTACGTATGTCTAACAAGAAAGTCATTTCCTGCAGCCACAGAGTTGCCGTGTAATAGCATTATGGTATGACGGTGTTAATGAAGGCTGAGGTAAGTAATCATATGGAAACAGGGCTAACCTATCCTATAAAAAAATCGGTACAACATACATTATACAAACTTTCTCATATAATAATGCGTCGTTTAGTTATCTTTAGAAAATGAAAATCGTATCAGACGGTTTTAGGAAGTCCAATTTTTGTTCAAGTTGCCCAAGAATAAACTAGTCTTACATTCATTCATTGAGAAAATTGAAATATGTAGTATTATTGCAGACGTATACTCAAGTAACTTCAAGTAACTGTACGAAATTTGATCAAAATCGTTATAGCCGTTTTTGAGAAATTCAAATTATTGATAAAGTTGCGTAGAATAAACTAGCCTTATATTCAATTGTTGAGAAATATGAACTATGTAGTATTATTGAAGACGTAAACTCAAGACTCTGTACGAAATTTGATCAAAATCGTTAAAGCCGTTTTTGAGAAAATCAAATTGTTAAAAATGCGAAGAATAAACTTCCCTTAATTATTGAGCAATGTCAACCATTTCCTCAAATGATAAAACGCCTAAGCACGAGATTTCATTCATTTTGGCTCTACCATTTAGGCTTTAGAGCCAGTAACAGACAGACAAACAGAAAGACGGCATTGCGAAAACCACTTTTTCGGATTCAGCAGAACCTAAAACGTATATTTCCGTAAAAATCTCGAGCTCGAATTTTTTCGCGATTACAATACTTTCTCATATACTTCGTATATGAGAAAGTAAAAAGGTCGCAAGGAAATTTTGATTTGTTAGGGGCGGTCAAATCAAATCTCGCCCACACCTATCAAATCTCACGGGCCGGCCCTGTTAGTACAATTATTCGTGTACCAATCATAAGTAAAATGATGGCATATTATCATTATCAATCGATATAATGTGCAAACTGCATTGAATTAGAGTCTGGGCGAGTCATTTTGAAACTAGAACGAGAAGGAAAAACACTTCAGATATCAATCTTAGCGCTAAGTCAGAATTTCTGCGACTCCGGGCCAACTCGTCATCGTTAACCTCACGCATAATTTTCTCCGCGATAATGAGGCTTGCACTCGAAAACAAACAAGGCGGGACGAGGACTGCGCTTTACCGACGTTTGTCTACCGTCTTAACGAAACAAAGAGGAGCGACCCGGTGCATCTCGCCAAAAGACGGAACGTCGTAATTGTCCGTCGCGGCGGAAATCTTCCATCTTACTTTAGGCGGAATTGCCTCGCAGAGGCGGGAACGGCTCCGAGTCGCCATAGCTACGACGCCCTCCGCGCTCTGTGTAATTGCTCCTCGGCGCTTCGTTTGTTAAGTGGACGCTGGAGGCCGTTTCACTCTAGTGATTAAGCTCATTCAGCGAGTAATGAGACACTTATGCATGTTGCACAAAGGACGCGGTCTTAAGAGGAAACAGGTGCGTTTGGGAGCCTCTCGGTTAGGGGCACGGGCCCCAAAGTCAGACGGAGACCCTTTTCCACCCTCACTCCGTTGCTCCTATAAGACGCAGAAGAAACTTCAAGGGAAGGCGGCGACACTGCTGCAGAGACGAACACACAAACGCTCGGGAAAAGCCGAGCTTAATTGAGGCGCTTTATCGTCTCTAACGATCAAAACGGCCGTTCAAATGGGTAAAAAATCAAGGGCGAGAATGGGCGTGAAGGGCAGGGTGGGATAATTTAATTTGAGCCTGTTAGCACTCGTACTCAGCGGGAAAGATATCGCGATAATTGTTATTTGCTTCGTCCGTGGCAAACGTTTGTAATATCATCGTTAAGTTTTTAGAAACGACCTCCATCCTGGATAATTGAGGATTTTGGTCGGGATTTTGAAGTTAAGCGCTGTTCTTTAATAGCCCCACGATTATGACCAAAATGGCGCATAAAACATGTTGAGGTAAAGAACATGATATGTAAAGTTTTTCGGAAAAATAAATAAAATTAGTACTAACAATTTAGAGCAATATAATATTATATAAAAGAAAATCTGGATGTAGCTAGATTTTAAAAAAATATGGAATGGTGTAGGTTTTAATTAAAGGATAAACAGTTTCTATAGAGTAAACCTAAAAGAAGTAGAATATTTTCTTTATATTTTCTACAAAATTTTTTATGTTAATCAATAAATTTCAGGTTTTCTTGCAATGTTTGGTTCTATGTAGAAGAAATCACTTTGATATAGAAGAATCTCATATAGCGCGACTTCAGATGACGCGAATCCGGGTACACGGCGGATCGCCTCCTTAAGATACGACTTTATAAGGCAAAGTAAACGTTTAAATTTATTGCAAACTATACAATATCGCATAAAATCAATTTAATATTGCACACAAACAACTCGATTCATGCTCGTACAGCTCCGAAACCGGAGCTCTGTTAGAGTATTATGGTAAGAACGCCCTCCGCTGCCCAACCCGCGTGCCCCCGGCCCGCACGCCGCCGCGTATAAAAAAAAAATACCGAGGCTCGAAGTCCTATTCCAGCAACCCGCGTGTCCCCCTCGCGACCCGCGCAAATGCTCCCCCTCCACTTTCCCTCAAGCGTGGCTGAGTGAAAGTGGAGGGGAAGCTTCGCTTCGGGTAGTGACTGATACAGACCTAGCCCTTCATTAATATATACGTTGACATTATTGCATAACAATTATTCACTAGGAGATACATACGTTTACCTTGTTTATTAATAAAATTAATATGTCACTCCCTGCTGAGTATTCCAAACACTTATAATGAAGACATTCGCTAATGCATAAACGAAAGCAAAGTTTTCGTCGATCTCTACTCCACTGTCTTCATTTCACATATTACAATAAAGTTTAAAATAAATATATTTATATAATGAAACCGGCAGAGGTACTTAAAGTCATGTGATCGGAAGGACTAAAAGTGATTACGAATCTAATTAACAAGATTTACGACTCGGGAGAATGGCCTCAGGATTTCTTAGATGTGACAATGGTCCCTCTAAAGAAGAAGCTAAAGGCAATGCAGTGTAAAGACTACGGAACGATATCCCTACTGTCACACACTTCGAAGATCATCACGAGGATTCTTAAAAAAAGACTAAAGAAAAAGGCCGAAGAAATGCTAGGGGAAGATCAATTCGGCATCAGAAAAGGACGAGGAACCAGAGGTGATATCGGTGAAGTGAGAATCGAGAAAATATCAGAAAAGGCAATAGAGTACAGCCAAGATTGCTGTGTATGTTTCGTCGACTGGCAGAAGGCCTTTGATAGAGTAAATTGGGTACTGCTGATGAGGATATGAAAGGATATAGGTGTAGACTGGAAAGACAGGAGACTGATCAGGAATCTATATGTGAATCAAGTTGTAAAGGTCAGGTTGGAGAATACGGACACCAGCGGAGTACATATCGGTAGAGGAGTAAGACAGGGCTGCTGTCTATCGCCGATTCTGTTCAATATATATGGAGAGAGACTAATGCAAGAAGCGTTAGAAGGCACGGGAGATTTCAAAATCGGAGGAAGGATTATAAGAACAGTGAAATACGCGGATGATCAAGTACTTCTAGCAGGAAAGGAAAAGAAACTCCAGAAAATGATAAATAGACTAGTGATAACAGGTAGAAAATACGGTATGGAAATTAATACAGAAAAATCCAAGGTTATGCGAATATCAAGTAAAGAAGAAGAAAATTTGAAAGCCATTAGAACAAGTTTCAGATTATAAATATCTTGGAAGCATTATAACGAGAGAAGCAAAATGTAGCGAGGAAATCAGGACTAGAATAACAAAAGTAAAAGCCGCTTTCAGAAGAAAGAAACTCCTACTAACGGGAAATATAAAGCAGGAAATCCGCAAGAGGTTGATAAAATGCTATGTATGGAGTATAGCTTTGTACGGAGCAGAAACATGGACGATAAGGAAAAATGATATTAAATACTTGGAAAGCTTCGAAATGTGGACATGGAGAAGAATTCTGAAGATAAAATGGACAGATAGGGTGAAAAATGTGGAAGTACTAAGAAGAATATGAGAGAAGCGAGTGATTATACAGACTATCAGAAAGAGGAAGGCGAACTGCATTGGACATTACCTGAGGAGAGAGAGCATGATTAAAGAAGTGCTAGAAGGAAAACTGAACCCAAAAGGAGAAAGAGGTAGGAAAAGGTTTCAGTTGGTAGACGACTTGAAAGGGAAAGAGAGCTGCGAAAATAGGAGTACCTATATGGAGAATTAAGTTTAACCATGAATAATCACGTACCTGACAACGGACAGACTACCTATGATGATGATAATGAAACTTGCTTTGTTTAAACAATAAATAAATAAAATAATGACCTTCCACTTGATGCAAGGACGATAATTCCGCGACCAAAAATTCGTGACATTTATGCTCCATGCCGTAAAAAAATCGTACCCCGAAGCCTCGGGATTTTTAAGCTTTTATTTTAATGAGAGTCCTACCTGATTGTTGAATTCCAAACAGCGATAAATAATGTCATGAAGGAGAAAATTTGTTACTTCTTGCGTCACTGCGTATATGCGAAACATCAAATTTGAATGAATTATTTTAAGATAGTCAATGTAAAATAGCAATGAATACATAAAAATAGTTGTGGTGGTGACCGAGTCTTATTGAAAGGGGCAATTAATCATCGGCCGCCATTAGTTAATGATTAGCGAGCTCATCAAATCTGGATTTTAATCCGATAGTCGATTACTGAGGTAAAAATTTTCTCTTTCGTGTCATGGTTTCATATTCTATTATGTTGATAGAATGCGTCCACACCACTTACACAAGGAATTCGTTTCCCATCATAACTGAGGAAACACGATCCTCCGGAGCAGAATGGCAGATCACTCATCTATCAATTATCATCCGCACATCGGTGCAACGCTGCGCCAAGCAATTCCGGTAATAATACTCGCTGAACTACTACCACGATGATGGCGTCAAAGCTAGCTCAACGTCACCAGTCGCGGACAGCATAAAAAAACATACAAAGACCCATCAATCAAAATCAATCGCTGGCTTTGGAGAGATTATAATGACATCGTTATAGAGACCGCGATAGTGATAAGCCAACTATCGCCATTGCAATCTTCAATGCACTACCAAAAAGCTACACACATCCCCAACTATATCTTCCCGGATAACGTTCTTTCTTATTCGAAAAAAGATTTCCGAAGGATAAAATGAATGGAGGGTCCCCTCCAACTTGCTTGAGCTTTAAAATGCTAGGAGAAGGCATCGTCCATCCATACATTCATTCCTTCCTCTCTCGTATCTCCCGAAATATTCCCTCTAACCCTATCCTTCCAACCCTTCCGAGCGCCACCTTCCGTGCACCCACCATTCCAACCAGAAGAACCAGCTGAGATCCAGACTAATCTGTCGTAAGGGAGAAACTAACCCAGATGACCGCAGCTTCCCTCGCCACTGCACCTCCCCCTCTTTATCTTTTTCCCCTCACCCCTCTCCACCGCTCCCTTCTCCCAACGCCATCATCTCCCCCCCACCCCACCCAAGCGAACCCTCTCCTCTCCCCCCCTCCCCCCAACTTACCTCCCCTTAACGGCCTTTCCGGTCCCTTTTACCCAGGTGTTCCGCAAACCATTCTCCATCCGTGGAACGGGCGAGAAAGCCGCATTCTCCACTTTTTCTTTTCTCCCTTTCTCCATCCCTCCTCTCTCCCCCCCTCCCCTCTCCCACTCCTCCCACTCACCCACACCCCCCTTAAGCTCGAGCTCTCCCCGTGACATTTATTTCAACTTTAACGGCCGTCGAGTGGACTTTGTCCATTAAACGCTGATATAGAGCCGGTCCGCGTAAGTGGGCGACGGTCGCATTTGTCCTTCGCGAGATGACTCCGGCGGCAGTTTTAATGCTCTAGAGGCTGACCGTCCTTTCGAAGAACTCTAGAGAAATAAAAGTTGGGAAAGGAAAGAACTTGACGATCCTTTAATTTTCATTGGTGGCCGAAGACGTGGTTACCAGACTTTTTAAATCTTTACGAAGAGCGGTATGCTTGAAGAAAGTGCGTCGATTCATTACAAGAAATTTCTATCAGTAACCTCATGAGTTACACGCGTAAATTATTGGTTATTCGTTTTTATAAAGATAAATACGAGAAGGCCGTAGAATAGAGATAAAAAACACCAGGGGAGATTACTAAGAAGACCGATGCTTTAGGATATTCCAATGCCAAGGTTTTGGGCTTTGGCTAGGAAAGTATGTAGATCTGAGTGATGTAACAGCGACTTTTACGAAATATTTACGCATTTTTCACTTTCAGTACTGAAATTTCCACGTGAATCTGGCCACCGATCTTTAGAGTATCTAAGTAGGACATATATATTTTACTAAGAAAAAGTCATGACAAAGAACAAATGCACATAGAACATTCTTTTAACACGAAGAAAGAGTCGAAGTTGCTTTTCAGAAATGAGGAACATATGGAAGCGCAGCTGTCACAAATTTTCGCATTCGTTGAAAGCTGTGATTATTTAAGGGCTGATAAATCTGTCGTAGACTGGATATAAACCTTTAACAGGTAGCATTTTATCGTAAAATTTTGGACGTTGGAAACTTATGATGGAGAATTTGCTTTCTAGAAAAGATTACATCTACGTAATACCCTGCAATTCACCAGATTGGTGGGTGGAAGGGGGTGCAGCGCACCAAAGCCTACTTAATAACTTCTCTCGCGGGAATCACTCTCCTGTTATGATCCCGTATGGTCCTTGGGAAAAACGAACCCTGATACTGCTCTGCCCTGCAGTCGAGCTCTTGTATTTTATCCTCGTGATCCTGCCTCTAATATTCCTGAGACCTCCTCTAATAGAACTTCCGACCTAAATTTCTCCAGAAGCCTTAACCTAGCATTAATTCTGCGGTCTTCTAGCGATATCCAATTCAACTCCTTCAAGAGTGATGTGACGCTTAATTTTTGCTCATATTTTTGCTTTACGAATCTGGCTGCTCTGAGTTGGATTCTTTCTAACTTAAGTATCTCTCCCATTTCGTACGGATCCCGTATGCTGGAAGCGTATTCGACCTGAGATCTGACCAATGATAAATAACACGTTTCTCGTACCTGTTCTGTGCTACTTCTTAGTATTCTGTCTACGAAGCCCAGTTTCTTAATGGCTGCGCCTACGACCCTTCGAATTACTGGATATAGGGCCAGTAACAGCTGCTAATACCACTTAATAGATTCGACCGCCTACAAATTTCACTCGAACAATGATTAATGGGTGTCACGACATGTAAACTATGTGGTCACATGCGAGGAGTGGCATTTAAATATATTCAAAATAGCCGCGACCGTGATGAAAGGAATTTAAGATTCGCCCTTCCCAGCCGCACCCGATCCGCACCCTCCGAAAAAGCCACGCACACCTTCGATCATTTTACTGACAAACTCCAAAAGAAAGCGGAAAAATAAACCCAATTTATTTTCCTCTTCTACGGCTCGCGAATATTTCATCAGCGAAACAGACGGAGTCGCGGAACGAGATAAATCGAAAACGATCAAAGTTTAATTGCTTTTTTTGTCTTTCCTGCATAATGGATACCGCAGGGGGATACGGGGAGCGAGAGGAAAAAAAACTGCAAAAACAATGAGACGAAGTGAAGGACGAGTAATTGACTGGAGAAGGGGACTGAATTATTTACCGCAAACTTGATTGGAGACGCGCGGAAAATAAAAAGCGTGTCCTTCTTTTATTATTATATTTTTAGGATTTAGATCGAGGTTTAAAATGAATGGAGAAAGGCGTTGTTCGGGAAAAAATAATGGGCGGAATGTTTAAGGGTTGACAGTTTTGCATGTAGCTGTACTAAAGTGAGAGACAGAGAGGAATAAAACAACGGATGTCGCAAATAATCGATCCTGAGTTTGCTGTGAGCGTGGGCTTGTATTTTTTGGAAGTAAAAACTGTTATTTTTATATATAAAATAAAGTCAAACATTTTTTCATTTCTACTAATGTCTCTATCGTGTGTAAATAACAATGCCTGATTTACACAAAGCCATAAAAAAGTTACACAGAAAATACAACATATATATATGATCTTTATGTGAACTGCATGTGTAATTATATTTCATCGACATTAACTGCAGCGAGAATAATATATTCATTATTCCATTTTTGATATAATAATTAAGTAACACACGAGGAAAATGTGCTTTCAGGCAGCGAATTCATTTGCGTGTCAATTACAGAGAATTATTTTCTAACAGTTGTAGCTTTTACATTTAGTTTTTACCTTTTTTGCATACGCGTTTAAGTGGTTATCATTTCACTGATAAAGGTTTAATTCAATGTGTGGCTCTAGTTACTGCTTTCCGTATGGGTCTTGTTAATCATAGTGTAACAAGAATGTTTAGAGATATCTCTCATACGAATGTTAATTTGTTATTAAATTAGTTATATAATAGTCTTGGATATTTTACAAAATGCTTCGCTTGTGCTGTGGCGAAAGTCCTGCATGCTTCTCAACGATTATGTGGAAAACTTTGCTATTTGGTTCCTTAATGAAGTGCCAGTTTATGTCTACATCTAAACCAGACCCTAGTTTATGTCTACATTTAAACCAGACCCTAGTCAAAGTGCATTAGTCGGAGAACTAACATAAGCCTAGCAGAAGTGCGGAATTCCGATAAATATTGCTCCTAAAATTTTTTTTAATGGTTCTTGTTCTTATTAAACGTCGTTAAACACTGTACAGAAACTCTTGGATTAAGCGGAATAAAGTACGCAACAAATTTTCTCCCTTATATATATAGAAAAAATTAACGAATGGAAGGAAAGTTATCCAAAAGATGATGGCGCGTTATTTAATAACGAAGAGAGGTGCGTATAATATCACAAAAGGTTTCACGACATACGCAGGTAAAAGAGGACGTAAGGAAGCAAAGATGCTGCACGGATCAGAGAGAAAGAGAGAGATTAATGCGCCCAAAAATTGGTTGAACTGCCAAACGAAACAATTGCCACAAAAAAGAAAGGAGAGGAGTTAGTAGGGAAGCTGGATGAGGAGAGGGAATTGAGAAAGGAAAGAGAGATGAGGAAGGAGACGATGAAATGGCGTGAGGGAGTGGGAAGATGAGCTGAGGGGGGGAAGAGGGGTGGGGGAGATAGCGTGGCCCCGCGCGAAGAATGGGGCGTGGGAGGGCTGATCCGTGGAAAATGAGAAAACCGAGGAGAGAAGAGAAGAGATACCTGATATGACTACTCATTTCGGAAAGGGTTACGTTGAAGGGGAACAAACGAAATCCACGTCCTCCTACGCGTTCCCTCTCTCTCTCTTTCCATCTCTCTCTCTCCCTCTCACGCTCTCCCTCTCTCTCTCTCTCCAGTATCTGTACGACATTAATGTATCTGGGCTGCAATGAAAGGGGTGCGACGTAACGACCGAAGAGCGGAGAGGAATCCGGAATGTATTGTGGAACTTGTAAAGATCTACGAAAACGATAGATTTGTCGGTTTTCTCGCTCGCGATAGCTCGTTCAAAGCCGCGCATGCGATTATTTAAAAGAGCTGTTCTAAACAAAGCGGAAATCCTTCGTGCGTATGCACTTATGATGCCTCTTTAGGTATAGGCGAGTTTCCGTTGTATTAAAATATCCTTCAATAAATATGTATGGTTGATATTGACGTGAAAATGTTTTTTGGTACCGGCAGCAGGTGCAAGAGAAATATCTTTCTACGAGGGAAAGGTAATTTTCTGCATATAAATATAATTATTTTATGCAGAATGTTTAATAATTTTGTCAACGAAAATTTTTATTAATCTGATTAAAAATATGTTTTTAAAATATTTTATTAAGTCCATATTTAGCCAAATCCCAACGTTTGGAATTCATATAGCTTTAGGCAGGTAAGGAAGAAAATGCGACACACAAATCAACGTGTAAAATATCCATAAGGAATCTTTTCTCCAAAACTCATGCATGAAGGTATAATCACGGAGTCTTCTAAGCCCAAAAATTTCGATCCACCTTCACTCGAAATTGAGACCAGAAATGAAGGACAAAAAGCGCCCGTTCAGTTCATATTCGGAGGCATCGATTGATCGATGAATTTTTTCCCCTTTTTTTGTCAGTCCTCCGCTCATTTTTCCTTCCTGGTTAGGCCCTTTAGGTGGGCGTAGCCCTTAGGGTAAGAAGAGGTGCTTCATAACCTCTCTTATCTCTTTGGCGGGTGTGAGAGAGAGAGAGGTTGGCTACAATGGGAAAGAGGAGAGAGAGAGAGAAGGTAGCAACAGGAGGGAGAGAAAGAGAGAGGAGGAGGAGGGAGGGCAGGAGATGCAGCGGCCGGGAGTTGTAGCGGTCAACCGCCGGTGGGCGTGTTGGAGGATCCGGAGTCCGCCTTTGAAGTGCGTATCTCCCGCATAAAAACGTCGGACGTAAAATGGCTGTTTTTGGAATATTAGCTGCCGTTTTGTGAGGTTCAACCGGTGAATGTCGATACCGTCGAAAAGAAATGTTCGGGTGGCTCAAGGATAAAGAATTTTCTTCGCCTTTTAACGTTACATGAATCAAAGACGAAAATTGCTTTTGCAGCTAGAAGAAAAGTCATTGCAATTACTTCTATTTCTTGGAGCCATATTAATATTGTTTTCAAGTCCAAACCAATTCTAGTCTTATCAGGACCTAACGCCGAGACATTATTATGCCGACACATGTTTTGCATATTTCCTTCTGTTTGAACCTAGAGAACTCTTAACACCATAAAAACAGAGAATAGAATATAGTATAAATTATTTAGTATTGTGTTTGTCTGGGGATAAATTAGGTATTATTGTGTACATATTGTATAAATAGGTATATTTTTTAAACTTTAATTAATGTAATGTTAAAGGCATTTGTATTCTGTATTGTAGCAGTCGTCGCCACCTAACATTAGCCTACTTGTGATATTGAAGGTTAAATAAAGGAAAACATTTGTGAATTAAGTTTCAAAGATATTTCAAAGGGATTTCTTGGCGAGTACACCTAAAACTTTCTATTCGAGTCCAAAAATCTTACGCTGCTCAAAAAAGTGTAATACATAATTCGGATCTTGTCCTAATTTGTCTATAAGAAGCATCAACGATGAGTTCTTTTGAATATTGCTCTAGCAAAAAAATACTCAAATAACTATTAATTGGTGTATATTATATACCAAGAAATTACAAAAAACTAAATACCATAATTAGATACAGTAATTAAAAAGCGCTCTTCATATGTAACAATACTTGAAATATTGCTTTAAATCGGCTATAATAACTTACTGTTTATATGAATGTAATTTTTATTATATTCAATTTTAACTCTCATTAGTAATTCATAGTAATATCTAAGGTACTATTTATAGATAACTTTTCACACTTGCGTTCATTATGGCATTTAAAAGTAGTATGCACGCAGTAAATAGGAAGGATTATATTTTAGAGTAATGCATTGCCATCAACCGCATGAAAACAAATTAATATTTCATATTCCGTTTGCATTAGCATTTATAATTCGCAAAATATATTTTATCAGTAATATTATTCTGAAAAGAGTACGATATACATATATAATAAAATTTTACTATGCTTGCAAAGAAAGAAATAGGTTTCATTTAAAGTAAATTTCATGAAAATAATTTGTCAGGCCAAAAACCAAATGTCACTGAGAGCATTCTTTAAAATCAAATAAATCGTTTATAATTCTAAAAATTCCTCTAAATAAGATCTTGAAAATACAGAAATGCAGTGGAACGTCAGTTTATTTGGCAGCTTTCCAAGAAAGACATCCACTTCGCCGCAGTTGCTGTTTCACGTCCGCCGAATCATGGAAATATATTTTTGACTTAACAATCTCTGATGGTCCGACGTCTAGGAAACTCCAGGTCTGTGGTTTCACTGTAACACTTTGGATGCACATTTGCCCATCCACCGTCACTAAGTTATTGCTGCATAGCCGGCCCCGTGTCTTGTTTCTTGTAAGGCATTCCCTTTGTGACCTAGGACACCAGTGGCCTCAAACTTGTGTTCAGGTAGTGTAACACTACCTCTTGAACAAGAGTAATGGATCGGAGTCTGAGGATTAACGCAGGGACAGTACTTAAAGCCCTTTGCACATCAACACACTTCAAGGAACTCTGTAATCACATAAAGGCCGTCATCCAGTACGATACTCCAAAATGTTTTCAAAGTTTCTCTATAAAGTTTTAACGAGTTGGGCCACTTTTATTTAATATGTGCTAAGTTATGCAGTGAAACAAATGATGAACTCAAATACGCGGCACGACGAGGAATTTAAATGTGAGCTGGGGTAGCGCTAATCCAGGTCTTAGACGAAATAGTGATTCAAAGTGCTTTAGCAAAAGGAAAAGATATTTGAATCCAACGCGTTAATCTCAAACGGCTACGAAATATTGAGACAAATAGGATTATCTAAAAATCTGATATGCTTCCGTATAAGTATCTCTGCGAAATCTATATTGTTTCCTCTGAATATATACGCTACTGAAGTCATAAGCATTCCTCGTGCTTCATAAAGTAAAATAATGTACTGAAACTTTTAGACTGCGTTTACTTACATACAAAAGAACGCATATCCGAATAATATAAAAATCACTATTTTTTCCACACGTAATCAACGCATATACATATAATTAATACATAATTAGTACAATATTTTTCTTTGAGAAATCTCTAAAGTATTAATATCAATAAAATTAAATAATCCGTTCATTTATCAATCTACATATAAAAGTGAAACTTATATTATGTCTGTTCTTTATACAAATCCACACCTCTGAATATATTGTCACGAAACTTCGAATAGGAATATATTTTTACCCTGCGGGTAACATAGGCTATATGGAGATAAATATTTTTGGAGGGAGAGAGTGCTTAATTCAATAAATGCTGCTTTCCGGGCAACGACGGGCACTCCAGCTCGTATATTATAAAAATGGTCCAAACTCGGAGAAAACTAACAATATAAAACATGTGCCCAGAGACCCATGATCACGAAAAAATCCGATTCCGTGTCCTCAGAAAAAAATTCGGATTGTATCTTTAAGAAATTGACTAACTCTCTAGTTCTAGCAATTCTTTTCATGTTCAGATTCACAACCGTAGTGAGTTGTATTATATAAAAAACATCCGGTCTCGCATATGTGAGAGCGTCTAAAATAACTTATACAGTTCTAGATGTTATCGACAACATGAATCACGACAGTTAATTATCACAAATTCCTTATTTTAAGAAATTTCCGCCAGAATTTGCTCATCTTAAAAAGAAATACTTCACTTATCTGTGAATATCTTATAGGAACATTAAATAACAAGAATACCCTGACATGCATTATCTCCACCAGCATGATATGGTAACATTTTTATGATAAGATGAAAAAAAACATTCTACAACAGAATATGATCCCGATTAAATCTGTGTTCCTTCTCCGATTCTTATGTTGCTGATCGTGTTTTCCATAAAAATAAACAGCAAGAAACGATCGAAATTTTGCACTCATGAGCATTAACTGAATATTTCTGTGGGCTTAAAAAAATTGCCATCAAAATTTCACACGACTCTTTGAATTTTTAAATTGCGGTGAAAGCCTCAAAAAAAAAATCGGTACAACATACATTGTACAAACTTTCTCATATAATAATACGTCGTTTAGTTATCTTTAGAAAATGAAAATCGTATCAGACGGTTTTTAGGAAGTCCAATTTTTGTTCAAGTTGCCCAAGAATAAACTAGTCTTACATTCATTCGTTGAGGAAATTGAAATATGTAGTATTATTGCAGACGTATACTCAAGTAACTACGAAATTTGATCAAAATCGTTAGAGCCGTTTTTGAGAAAATCGAATTATTGTTAAAGTTGCTTAGAATAAACAAGCCTTATATTCATTTTTTGAGAAATATGAGCTATTTGGTATTATTGAAGACGTAAACTCAAGTAACTGTACAAAATTTTATTAAAATCGTTATAGCCGTTTCTGAGAAAATCAAATTGTTGTTAAAAATGCGTAGAATAAACTTCCCTTAATTACTGAGCAATGTCAACCATTTCCTCAAATACTCTGCTCAATATGATAAAATGACTAATTACGACATTTCATTAATTTTCGCTCTGTTTAGGCTCCAGAGACAGTAACAGACAAACAGACAGACGGCATTGCGAAAACCACTTTTTCGGACTCAGCTACACCTAAAACGTCAAAATCTCGAGCTCGAATTTTCTCGCGATTACTATACTTTCTCAATATACTTCATATATGAGAAAGTAAAAAGTATTACATCTTTTTTTAAAAACAGGTTAAACACGTTGAAGTAGAGATTGCGCGCATTCTATTATACTTTAATCCTATCCTCAACATCCGAGTGCTAAGCCTATGTGAAGATAAAGAGAAGTTTGTTGTTTCCATTTGCTTTCGATATGCAAATTGTGTTGCCGTAAAACGAGATCCGGTCAAAATTATGCAAGTGCAATTTGAGGCGGAGTTTGTGAAATGGATTTGCGGAAAAGAGACGGAGCTGAAGAAAACAACGAAAGCTCACGTGACCTTGGTCTCAAATACAGCTCTGCGGAAACGTTCTTCGCCTACGTCACTTCAAGGATGCTGAGGTCGGTCTATATTCCTAGCTTTGGAAGCCTAAGAGAGCTGCCGGATAACGTGGAACTGCAGTTTAAAATCCTTTGACGAACGAATCATATAAAATAATAATGCAAGGGTAAATATTTCTATTCAACTCGAGGCGATTTCGCGCTGTTTTTACTTATTCTTTTAAACTCCATTCTTTTCGAATATATTTTTCTCGTTAAAACTGATGTCTTTGCTCAATATAATTATACGAAAAAAGACATTCTCATTCAGAGTTTGTTTCGTTTTTTCCAGTTTTTACTCCTTGGAATGTTCACATTTTTATCTTTTCCGATGCACATAATTGCTACCTTGCAATCTTAAACGTTTTTGGCTACTAAAACCGTTCCTTCTTCATCACGTTGATTATTTGTTCATTTATTACAATTATTATTAATTCTGAGTATGGTTTCCCTAAATAAGAATGACGTCATGGTCAAAATTACAAATATCTAACGTTTACTGCGTCGGAGCTGCTAAATCTAAATTATTAATGACACAATCTCGTAATTTAAACTCTTCTTGTTTTTTTATCTCTGTAGCAGGTTTGAATAATATATTTACGTAAACATCAATTAAAGCGAGTCATGATGAAGAAGTAAGGAGTCTAAGCTTTTAAAAAAATCCTTAAAATGGTCCAGTCACAAAGAGAATATATAATCCCATTTTTTGCAGAGATTTTGTCATATTCATAAACATAAATCCGCGGCCAACTCCACCTCTGTTTCCTTTCTTTAAAAGAATTTCCTTTCATCTTCACGTAACTAACTCCTCCTCTTGCGCCACCTGGTCTACCTTATTCTGTTCCTTCATCTTTGCTTCTTTCTTCGAGTTCTCCTTTCAAATTATCTTCAGTATCTTTTCCCCTTAACTTTAAGTTTTGCCACGATTGCTTATTTTTTATTTTTTTTACTCTAAAACAAAAGTTAATATATCCTAACCTGTTTTATCACAGGATGATGTTTGCCAGATTTCTGAGCTGGTTTTTCTGCTTCATATGCCTTTTTGCTGAATTCGCGATCGCCACACTCCGCTAGTTAATATAGGATGGTTTTCAGGATGAGCAAAATAACGACGGGATATTTCGTCGGATGTTTCGATCTAAATCCAAGCTCAGTATATGCGGGAATACTCCCTATGCATCTCGTTATGGAACAACGCATAAATAGTTTAATTACGCCGTTCGATAAAGTGGTGTTTCTGTGATACACCAAATATTACTGTGGAGGAAGACAAATAGCATTAAAAATCTCTCTACATACTTCCGTGCTCAAGGGATAATAGGAAGCTGGAAAATATAGCGATTAATTTTCGTCAAGTTTGGGCTTCGCGCATCATTGCACAAATGCATGTGTATCATTTGTTAACTTCGACAAAATAAACTTGAAACATAACCGGCCTTGATAATGCTCCTGACCACTAATACCAAAAACACCTCACTCAATTCCAGCCCTATATATGGATTCTTATGGTTCTGATTGCCGCATTGAAGAAGACATTTTTAATTTTTCCGAAGAGCTGTTTTTTATATAAATTATTTAATACACAAATTTGTCTTCGGCTCAACTTCACTACTGCATATATTTTTTAAATATTAGGAAAACGGAATGATAAGCATCATTACCTAACGATAGCCTACATTAACCGTCCTTCGTTTAACTGACTGACCCTAAAGCACGTCTTAGTTAGTGGAGCGAGTAATTATTTATGATGAAATATCTTAAAAGTACTTCATTTCATGCAAATCACAAGTTTACACTGAAATGTTTTTTAAACACAATAAATAATAATAACAAATCTTATCGACAAAATTAGTGTTCCAGCTGACTCCAAATGGATTTTTGTAGTGAATAAAGCGTAGAATACGTAATGAATCGGTCAAGTTTCACCGATGAAGAGACTTAAACAGCATTCCTCCATTCCGTATTCCGAGCATAATTTATTAGGAGCCATACTTTGTGCTCCGAGTGCTGAAATGGATAATTCTATCTTTCACCGCGCAATCACAATCCGCAAAATAGCAGCCGAAAAAACAGCTTTGTAGTCGCAATCCAGAATTTTTAGTACATCAACGATCGTCGGTTTGCCCCCTCAGTCTGGAATAAAAACTTAATTTTCTGCTTAGCAACATCATTTTTTTGGCCCCTTCAATTTTATCACGCGAGTCAGAAGGGATTTCATTTTTTTAAGGTTCATTTTTTTCAGTGCCGTCTCAATTAGATCCTACTCAAACTTTTTTTACGTACATCTGCAATTCATTGTTACGCTTACATCTTTTTCCCCATTTAATTGATGACGTGTATGGTTTAATAACGCAGATAACGCGGCAGTAAAAATGATTTTTTTACGATTTCTAAAATTCATAAGCCGCTTTTCGGGAAAATAACCCTCTCCCATTACATCTTGCCCATAAATGATGAAAATAAATATTTTATGCCTTCGCCAGCCGTTCTTCATTCCTCGATGCCCAAAAAAAAAATTTTTTTAAAAAGAATAATAATAATAAACTTGCAAAGGAGTTTCTCCGCTCATATTTCCACCTTATCTCTACTTGCTCCTAACGTGCAATTCCCCGACACGATTCCAGCAACTTATTGCCCGTATTCCGTGACATCTCGGAGCAAATTCATTCCCATTACACTTTCATTTTTCTCCCGGTTTCACAGCGAGCATAATTGCATTTTCTGCGGCCACTCGCACACTCTTTCCAGCTTTCATTCCTCTTTCCTCTTCTCCCTCTCTCTTTTCCTTACACTTTCCCCTATCTCTCTCTCTCCCCCCTCTCTCCCCCTCTCTCTCTCCCCTCTCTCTCTTGTACCACTCTTCAACTCTTCTCCATCAGTCTCTCTTTTTTTCCTTTTAATACCTCTGCTTTCCTTTTTACATCTTCCCATCAAGTTCCCGACCTCACTGCGTCCCTCTCTCCTCAGTATTTTCTCGGTCACATTTATTCACTAGTTTCATTGTGACATCCTTCTACCTCTTCCTATTATCCTAAAACTCATCCGCTATCCTTTCCTTGATCCCCAACCTTTACTCCTCTCTCTTCCTCACATTAATTTCCAATTTTTCTTTCTCCATCAAATGTTCCGCCAGGTATCTTGGTATTATTTATGGTTAAGGTTTTATTTCTCCCCTCTGCCTCCAAGAAAATATCTTTATTTTTTATTTAATTTACGTCAGTGTTGCATTTACTGTTAGTTCTGGTTTTGCGCAGTCCCGCTGAATTTCTCTCATTCATCTCATTATTTGCCTCACGATGATTTTTTTTAAATCTCATCTTATTTATAAATTTCTGTATAGTTTGTACCGTTAACGATCGCCCATCATATAATTACCTTAAAACTCTTTCTGGGAATACTGTGAATTAAGAGAAACACGAGCAAATACATGTTTTTATTCTATATTATTTTTTCCCCAAAGCTAACGAAGCCACCTAAGTACACGTTAGTCGACATCGCACAAAAATGTTACGTTCGATTTGATTACCCTTGAATTTTTGCGATGACTTACGCATGACTATTATAGGGAATATAATTATTTTTCATTTGCACGTTTTCTTTTTTTTTCGAGTGAGCATTTGCTCGTCTCTCTAGCATAATCAAGACATTTTGCCCGCAGTGCCCTCGTACATTCCATTTACCGCCTCGTTTCGGACGGCTTTCGCGTCGTTTTAAAACCATTTTCTCCCCATACCTTTATCTTTCTCTCTCTCTTATCTCAAAATCGCTAACACCTCGTTCTCCTCCCAGTTTCTACCTCCTCAGCGATCCTCTCTCTTCTGTTAATTATTTCTTTTTATGAACATTCTCACTTTCTCGTTACATTAATTTCTCCCTTTCTTAATCACATTCTCCTATCTTCTCCTGCCATTATCCCAATTCCGTTTCTACGTCCTTTTCACTTATGATTCCTATGTTCTCTTCGGCTCTTTTCCTACGCTTTATTTCCCTATTATTTCACGCATTTTCCGTCCTCTTCTTCTCCATCTCCTTTCCCACCCACGCATTCTTTCCATCGTCTCTCTCTCTCTCCCTCCCTGCATTAAATTCCCTCCGCAAAACCATCCCTCCCGCGCTACGGCCAACCTCCACCCGTTTCCCAGCGTCCTGGAAACTCTGGTCGGTCGTGTTCCGTATGAAAAATTCATAAGGCGTAATGGGCACTCTGAATATTAGCTGTTTCCCACCCATCAAGATCTTTTTTATGCGTTCACTAACAGCGTGCCGTCATCACGCCTGGCCGACTCGTCCTATAAGGCCTTCCCCCTTTCCCTTCTCCTTTGGCACTTCTGCGGGGAGAGAAAAAAAAATTAACGGACCGAGAGACAAAAGTGCGATGCCACCGCATTTAAAACGCGGAGTAGGAACGCGTCTCCTGTTTTCATAGTCGCTCGTTTTTAAGTCTATTTAATTATCTCGGATGCGGGAATAGGACTCCGCTTCACGCTTCCTCCGACGGGGAGCGACGAATATTTAAAAGAAAAAAAGAAAAACGAAACGAAACGAAACAAAGGCCTCCCGGTGCCAGAAAAGTGGTCGTTATTCTGCCAAAACGTTAAATCATCCTCCCTCGAAAGAAAAATATTTACATATAACGCTTGCGATCACTAGGCACGTATGCAAAAATTTTTGTTACCACGCCTGCCATTATTTATCCCATTTTCACGTCGATTTCATACGGGTATTTCAGAAAAACAATTGACTGTCCACGAAATATTGGTCCTAAATCACTTATTTTTCTCTAATCGCATGAGAATCATTTTCAAAAGGTTGAAAGACGTTATCTAACAGCGAAATTAACTAATTTCAACAAAAAACAGAAATCAAACGACAGATCTCCTACGCATATCTCTCGTGCATACAATCTTGAAGACAGAAGTCAAATATTTTCCATGAAATATAACATTTTTTGTGTGCCGGGAAAGGAAAGGTGTTTTAAAATATCTTATAATGCGTTTGCATAAGCATCGGCGCTCTTTTTTAAATAAATATTTGTTAATTTGTATTTTAATCGCATTGTTAAAATATCCCTGAGCTTTTTATACTCAAAATGATTCAATAGCAATTTCATTGTAATGTCAACAGTGGAAAAAATTCTACGCTTAATTCCCACTAAAACAATAAAGCGAAAGTACCAAAATATTTTGATTCGTTTTAAGTTTCGGAAATGAATAATTGCGTAGCTAATCACCCAAATAGAGTGTACATAATAGAACGACGTATTGTAGTGCTTAAATAAACAAATACGAAAAGCTTCAATGAAATAATTCGAAAGCCTACACACTTAAAAATTGAAAAGATGTTTCTATTTCATAAAAAATAAGTAAATGAAATTTATTTTGTTTGTAAAAATCTACAACATTTATGCTGAAATCTTTCCAAGAAGAAAATATATTTCGTCATATTTTCATCTTAAAATTTTTCAGTTTACGCAAAACTCTTCTTCAATGAAAATTCTCTCCGTGTCTCACTAATTTAAGAGCATCCCAAATTAACGAACGAGTCACATTGAATCCGTGTTGGAGATTGTTTTTTTCAATGTTTATTCCACTGTGAATAATATTTCTTGACGTTTATCTCTCTCTACCTTTTGGATTTTCGGAAAATGTTTCAGCGCATTTTCAGCTAAACAATAAAAACTTTCTCTGTATGTCTTCAGTTCTCTTTTCTCCTACATGAGTTTCAATCTTTCAATAACCATTTTATTTCTTTCTTCATTTCACACCCTATCTGCATTAGCATTTTTTTAAATCGATGAATGCTTTTTCCTGTACCTGAATTTCTATCGGTAATGTATAAAAGCCTTATTCTGTCCCTTTGTCACTCCCTCTGTCACGTTCTGAAACCAAAAATATTCAATGTGGACATTAATTTGAAAAAAGTTCGTTTTCTTACAGTAAATTCCATGATGAATCGCATTATGTATGTTTAAAATTTACGAAAATGCGGTAACTACCTTAAAAGTTTTAAAACTTGAAATTTTTATACTCCGCGTATGCCATCCTTTTTAAAACATACAACATCATATCTCGGCTTATATTGATCGAAAAGTGTCAATTATTTTTATATAACTTCTTTAATGGTTCCTAATGACGTTCCTGTAACTGAAATACAAAAAAATATGACGTGCCTTTAAACGATTTAACAAACGTAACTTTAATCTCAAATTTTTAGCCGAGACATGAAAAGTTGACGTTCGACAAACTTTTTTTCTAATTGGTTTAGGTGGGTACATCGTTCGAATGAAACGTTCGGAAATCCTGAAATATGTTTTTGAAAAAGATCCAACATAAATAACTTTAATAGTTTTCATGATACTGATTTATATATGAAAGCGCGGGGCCGTGCGCGGTCAGGCAAGCGATCCGTACGTTGTTGGCGGGAAAGAGATCGTTGGCTGATGTTTCTAAATAACATTCAAAATTAAATAATACAGAAATATCCTATAGCTATATAAAGTTAGATCTACAGCAACCCAGTGTTGCTCACTTGGCCATTTTGTCTCTTTATCGGTAACGCTTGATTTCTCGAAATTATGTTATTTACAGAAGTCCAACTGAACTTTTTGAGCTATATACTTCCTGTTTAGATTGCCATTCAATGTAATTGATTTTAATTACTATGTTAAGCATAAATAACTGTATGAAAGCACGGATTGATGATTTTAATTGAATTACGAAAAAGGGTTAGGGCTTTAATGTTCAATTATCCTATATATACCTATATATATATATATATATATATATATATATATATATATATATATATATATAAAGACCTTATTCTGTCCCTTTGTCACTCCCTCTCTCTCTCTCTCGCTATAAGAGAGAAAAAATATGAGATAAAAAGTCCTGAAAGTTGGACTTGAACTGCAGAGGCTGAGGTCTTGGATAAGTAGACGCCTTATACATTAGAGGGAGGAAGAGACAGAAAGAGGCCGAGAGAAGGAGAGGACGAGCATTTTTGCATTATTTCTCACTAAATTTAATAAAATGTTAAGTATGACATTTAAAATTGTGTATTTTTCTAAGGATCCGCGCTGCGAATAAAAAATTAAATTGTTTTGCACCGTTAAAGCTTAACAGTTACATAATATATGACAATAATGAGAATTATGATTCCTTAATTACTTATGCTCAATATTTCAGTTCTCTAAATTTATGAAATGTTAATAAGCAGAAGCACGTTTAATATTGTATGCTTTGAAATACCATTGGGTGATTTGAAATGAAAATAATACCGACTTCCTTTGGTTTCTTATCAATAAAACCCCGTCGTTTTATGACGGGCAATATTTTAGTTAAGTTATAATCAACTGCTATATGTCCATACGAGATGTATAATTCACTTACATCAGTTTCTTACGATTAGTCTAAATATTAATTCCATAATTTAATTTTACTATTCATAATGTACGGAATTCTCATTTCCAGTCAGACGACTTTCAAGAAAAATTTCATGCAAAATTCCTAATTTCACTTCTTTCTCCGCACGGTCATAGCTTTCTGTTAGGAGTATTTTTAAAGACATTTTATTATAGAAATCTTATAAGAAACTAAGCATCTGCCATCACTTAAACTTCGTTTTTGTAAGACAATTCTCTCTATAATAAATAGATCATTCTACTTAGCTGGATGAAGTCAATCGAGTCTTCGAAACATGCTTGTGTGACTAACGATTTACCCGTGATCTAGTTTTTCTTCTCTTCCTGTGCATATAAGCGTTGATTTGAAAAGATTTATTTTATAGGGATGTTGGGGATTAAGTCATCGATTATATAGCAATGCTATAATCTTTTCCGGAATTAAATTTCTCGTAAATTTATTTTTTTACAAATAATTAGCGCAACAGTAGAGGCACGAGTGTTCAGCCCTAATTGGAAAACTTAGAATGCTATTTCTTCGCATGAACTAGTTGAGA
The DNA here is from genome assembly GCA_036926305.1 of Uropetala carovei. Classification (NCBI taxonomy): domain Eukaryota; kingdom Metazoa; phylum Arthropoda; class Insecta; order Odonata; family Petaluridae; genus Uropetala; species Uropetala carovei. Next base: position 6,030,525 of record JAXCHB010000104.1, on the reverse strand, counting down.
AGTTTCATGGTGATAAAATATTTTAAACATTTTCCATGGATAGACAAAAAAGTTTTTAGTACGATTTATAAGGCATAAAAGAGAGAGAGAGAGAGGGAAATTTTTTCGTCTCCCGCTTCATTAGGATAAGAAACGAATTGGAATGCATTCGAGTTCAAGGTACCTAAGTTCAATGTGATAAAACTAACCGAACGAATTTTCTAATCCATCTGTGGTATCCTTCAGCCTATTTTATTTAGGCGCGCAAGAGATAACAGGTACTCGCAAGTCAAGGATAAGTTTTTGAGTTTTTAAAATACTGTACACGTTATCAGTCAGTTAACATTTCCAAGAAGGTCTATGACGGTTCGATGCATTTGGAAATTTTGCCGATTAAAGACTGAAAAAATAGACGAAAGCAGTAAAAAATCGAGCGGCGATCGCATACTTTTTAGAGCCAAGAAATTTCCTCTCGTATTACGTAATCCTTGCTTATAGTCATGCAGCGAAGACAGTCGAGGTTAGTCACATCAATAAATCGAAAGTGAGTTGGCGTTACATGGATTTTAGAGAATAGCAACCATGCATTCTGAGAACGAGGTAAAACAATATTGCAGAACGATTACAGAGTGTTATTCGGAAATTCGAGAGTTGTAAGTAGCGGTTTTCAATGTTTCCATAGAAACCAAATTAAACGCGTGCAATTTTCGAAGAAAGGTGAGAGCTGATACAAGATACTGATACTTGGTTGGGGAAATAATATTCGACCACATTATCCGTAATTTAATCTCGAACAGGGATGAAATTTCTACTCCTCCCGTCCTGACAAACTTTATCGACGTTGGTGAGTAGCTGAACGCTTATGTATGTATGAAAAAAGAAGCGAGGGTTTTCATTTAGCAAAAAAAAATGAAAACATGTCGAGCAGATATTTATCAAATGCCTGATATAAGCGTGTCTAAGCTTCTGTAAGTGAAATACTACAATAATCTGTGCTCATGAAAAAAGAACATCTTAACTTACCATCCGTGATGAAAGACGAACGACTGCAGAAATCCTCCTCCGACTCACGTCCTAACGCAACAAAATAAATCACAAAAAGACTATATCGCTCCACAGTGTTGGAAAAATGAAGTTTACAGAAATGGAAGTGACCTAGCCAATATTTGCTGAAATCCCATCGAAATATTTTACATTCTCGAGTTAGACCTTGACCATCGTAGTATGTTACGTCAAACCATATAATCCCTACGTGCACTAGGTAGAAACTCACTTTTCCATTGTATTGTAATACGAGTTTCACCAGGGCACTTTGACCTAAACATTCCCTACCGAGTAAAATGGAACGCGATGAGTGAAAGTGGGGTCAGCCAAGACCTCCTTTTAAAAGGAGGTCTTGGGTCAACGAGTAGAAAATATTTCTGCTGCATATTTATTTGGGCTGAAATATCCTCAAAGAGATTGAAGGAATCAAATGGCAGAAAAGGAAGGACGAAAGTAACCCCAAATCTTTTCGTAGGGACGAATAATAAAAGAAGCCCTTCTTCCGAATGCCTGGTACTATGAACCTTTGCCGAGCTCACATTACCGGACAGCAAGCGCTGTGTTAAAACGTTACCCTGTGATAACATAAAAGGATCTCATTATTCGTTTTACATAATAACCTCCTAAAACGTTACGGCGAGTAGTAAGAAGAATTTGAATCTATTTATCTAGATGAATTTCCTTAATTAAGTTCTGTAGCCATCGCTGCATTTTGGATGCGTTTTGTACAAGTTTTCAGCGTATAATTTAAGCTTTTCATTGCAATTTAAAATTGTCAATTGCTGGGACCTCCTAAGGGGCTGTCAGTTCAAAACATTTCACGTTTTTAACACTTCAATAGTCTCGGAAATATAACAAGTTCAATATTTCACATTAGTTACGGGATCCTCATTAAGTATTTTCGCAGTTTCTTTGAACGGGGCTCATAATGCGACGACAAATAAATCACTGCTGAACGACAGGGCCTTCGCCGATTTATTTTATTAAAAACAAATCTCTAAAAGGAATAAAAGGTGACCATTACCGGTGAGGTCAACTGAGCTCGTTGCGAAACACGAATTTTTCGAGGAAATATTACGTTCTCCGTCCTTAGCAAACAATCTGTTCCATTCGTTCGAACATTACTACGAAAAGGGCGCCGAGTTGGTGACTCCGTATATTTTTCATCTCCAGTTTTCGGCTCTAATGGAGGTCCAGAGACCGCGGACGTCCAGGACTGCAAAACAAACAAAAACAAAAAAGGTCCACCCGCAAAAAAATCCACACGAAGCTCTTTCAAATTTTAAAGTAAAAGTAAAAAATAAAAACAAAGAAGGGAGAGCGTACATTGCTTGCAGCGAAACGATAAACAGGCGGGAAAGCTCGCATTCCAAGACACAATGGCGTAATTGTTGCAAAAAGAGAGAGAGAGTCCCCTAGTTCCCGCGAAAAGCGCGACTGTGAAAAGAGGAAGAAGGAGAAAGAGAGAAACCGGGAAAGGATTTGTTAAGCACCGCACAAAGAGACCGAAAAGAGGATTAAACGGTAAACCCAGTAAACAGTTATCTCGGGAAACGCGGGATTCAGCAAATCCCTTCTTCGTGCGCCCTTCAAACGAAACAAAAACGATTCGGATCTATACGGAGGAGCTATTTACAGATTCGGCGGAAGGGCTTGTAAGTAATAAGTTCCTATTTACATTTCCTCTTCTTCACTCTTACCTCTTCCTTTCCCTAACAAAACGCTATTTATACTCTCCTAAGTCCATCTTTTACGTATGTTCCTCTTTACCGTTTTTCTTATGTGAATCATACGAATCCTACCTTTTTAAACTTGTATAATTGTAATCCCACTGTTCCTCTTTTATGAATCTAGGGTTTTTGAAGATTTTTCCACGTTCCTTCCCTTCATGGGAGTTTCCCTGCGTGGTTTTTTTTTACTAGGTAGGTCAAGTCAGGTCTTCCCTAGGTTATTACCACAGATACTTTGTCTTTCTTAGAAATTTTCCGAATTTGTAATAGGATAATTTGCTTGTGTGTTTTTCTTTTTGTTTACTTTCGGGTTCTTTTCCGCGAATGTGTGTATGTGTGTGTGTATATATATATATATATATATATATATATATATATATATATATATATATATATATATATATATAGTCATTATTATTATTATTATTATTTTATTCTCTTTTATAACTGTTGACGTAGGGTTAAATGTAAGAAGTGATGGCGAACCTATGGCACGCAAGAAAATTTTGGTTGGCACGCCAACGAAAGGAGAAAACCAATCAAAGCATATATCGTACTGATTTAGTGCCACAAAAGCATTTGTATTATTTAGTAAATCATTGTAAACATTAGTTTTATTTTTACAAATTTCTCTCTCTTATGTCTTCATCACGAATTTATTTTAGTTGGCACGAAAAAAATCAAGGACTTTTCTGTGGCATGTGAGGCGGAAAATTTTCAGTAATACTGGCACGCGGGAAATAGAAGGTTCGCCATCCCTAGACTATATACCTAGTCTCAATTTCGCCTTTAATAAAGTCGTTTGTCTTATGTTGTCCTACCAATCGATCCAATTTGTACCTTCTACCAAAACCTTAATATCTTATTACGTGTCTTGTATCATCTTGAAATTCCTCTCTGTTAGTATTTTTTGAAAAATGTTTGACAGTATGATATGTATAAACCACCATAATATCATATACGCCCTTTCAATTCATGCTCCGCATATTTTCCCTCATTTTCTCTTGGAGTTATCCTTTTCATGTTATCAAAACGCTCATAATATCCACGGCAGGTATTTTTTATGATTTTCCATGGAGAATTGAAATTATCTCAATTTTCATATTTTTAATTCTTTCCTTAATTATTTGGTATTCTTCATTTATAAAGTTTATACATATAACATATGTACAGTGATGTCAATATTTCATTTGGTCTTTCATTTGCTGTTTGGAACTAATTAGGGGACACGCATACGGTGTGATGATTTACATCTGCCTGTCACGTCGGACACAGAAAGGAGGAGGGAAATGCGTTGCCGACATTATCTTACTCTTAACGTAACTACTGCGTAATGTAGTAAGGATGGAGCGCCAAACCACACAAGTAGTGGATCGGTCAAAACCGAGATGAAAACATCCGAACTACGCCCGATTTAATCCCGTAAATGCCGCTTGGAAGGCAAGCGCTTGAGTCAATCCGCCTCAGCGATTAAAGAATAAGGATGGTTACCGAATTTCCAGGAAAACGTTTTACTTTGGCTCAGTGTATCACTGTCTTCAAACAGATAGTCGTAATTCAAGTCAACGAAGTAATCGACCGGCCAGTACTGTAGATATTGAAGGTTAAAAATTGACGTTATTATAAGAAAACCGGCCAGATACATGCTTGAAACAGAAGAATATAACGACATTTAGGAATATTGAAACCTGTGGTACAAAAAATTGTCAATTCAAAAGGAATAAAACTTAAGTCGAATTTTGGAAGCATCGTGCTATTTGAAGCCACCAATAACAAACTAATGGTCTGATTCCGTTCACTTATCGCAAACCCTGTGTAAATGATTTGAAACTGATGTGTTTCTAGGACGGCGAGGAATTTTCTTTGCAAATTTTAACTAATTGCAAGATAACAGAGTGATTGTTATGGGAGAAAATTACTATGAAACCAGATTGATAGTGCGTTTCTGGGGAAAACTAAGGGTCCATTGTTGTGTATCATAGCTAAAAAATCGGTGCAACATACATTGTACAAACTTTCTCATATAATAATGCGTCGTTTAGTTATCTTTAGAAAAGAAAAATCGTATGAGCCTGTTTTTAGAAAATTCAATTTTTGTTTAAGTTGCCCAGAATAAACTAGCCTTATATTCATTTTTGAGAAATATGAACTATACAGTATTATTGAAGACGTAAACTCAAGTAACTGCACGAAATTTGACCAAAATCGTTGGAGCCGTTTTTGAGAAAAACGAATTATTGTTAAAGTTGCCTAGAATAAAGTAGCCTTATATTCATTTTTTGAGAAATATGAACTATACAGTATTATTGAAGACAAACTCAAGTAACTGTAGGAAATTTGATCAAAATCGTTAGAGTCGTTTTCGAGAAAATCGGATTGTTTTTAAAAATGCGTAGAATAAACTACTCTTAATTATTGATCAATGTCAACCATTTCTCAGAATACTCTGCTCAGTATGATAAAATGCCTAAGTACGAGATTTCATTCATTTTCGTTCTACTGTCTAGGCTCCAGAGCCAGTAACAGACAGACAGACGGCATTGCGAAAACCACTTTTTCAGATTCAGCGACACCTAAAGCGTGTATTTCCGTAAAAATCTCGAGGTCGAATTTTTTCGCGAAAACAATACTTTCTCGATACTTCGCATGAGAAAGTAAAAAATCGTATAGTCTTACCAACAAATGCGTTAAAGTATCTAATCTTCGAGAGTTCAATAATTTGTATCCTGACAGATTACAGTTTCGCGCAAGATAATAAGTCTTCTTATCGAGTAAAAGTAACTCAGAAGTATTTGACTCATTACGCACCAAATCACATTAAAGCCAGCGTACGGCAACCAAATTCTACGCTCCTCAGATAACTAGATTATGTTGGCGGAATTCGCTCCAGCAGAAAATGTATGAAAATCTCCGGGAACCACTTCGCATCGCAGCGGAACTACTCTACCGCATAGATGATTCATGGAAAATATAACTACAAAATAAAACTCAAGTTGCCTTTCCTAAGTGGAAGTAAAGTAAGACCATCATGAAAATGGTCGCATCACGCATTAGTATTAATTGTGTCTGTTTCTTCACTTCAAAATATAATATCTCAATGCAGAACTCCATTGTTATTAATCTAAATTTTAAACATCCGCAAATATGTTCTTAATCATATATTTTATTATAATTTTTAGTTGAGTATCATTTCATATGTTTTCACTTACAATTAGTCGTAAGATTATCAAATATATAGCGCTAATGGAAAGCGGCATTGAATAAAAGAGCGTGTTATTTTTCGGCGATGAAATTTGGCTAATTCTTACAATAATATACCTTATTTTTTCAGTGATGATGTTTATGGAATAATTTCTATAATAAAAGCCTAGATGTGTTTGTGTATAACGCTCGACTGTGGCGCCGCTCTTAAAGAGCCGTTATAAAGAGCGTGAGAATCGAGAACTATTTGTTATATGTGAGCGTAGCGGAATATTTTGTGATATTTGCTTTGTAATCCTCACTTTAATATACCGCCTATAAATTATTCCGCTGATTGATTAATTAGTAGCGGCCTAAATCGGTATTTACTTGTTTACATTACGACCGAGTTTCATTGTTATAACGTTTCATAGGAGTTTGATTTAGGTATCGGTAAGTCTAATATTTTATTTTGATTTGTTTAGAATAAAAGTAGTAATATTTTTTGATAATTGTTTTGTAATCCTCACTTTAATATATCGTCTGTATTATTATGCAAAGCCAAACTTATTCAGAATAGATTTCAAATCAATTTTTCTTCGATAAATTCTTCACAGTAAATTACATTTTTAAGCAAATTAAAGCATTTGAAAGATAATATTTAGGTAAGTTCGGTGTGTTAACAGTTTACAATGTTGAAATAAATTGGTGATTTTTTTTGTTCAGATAGTTTTCAAATAAATTATTCCGCTGATTGATTAATTAGTTAGTTTTAATTTAAAACTTTAAAGAGTTTTATTTACATAACGACAAAGAACATTGTTGAGGATTCGAGAAAGCTTTCTTTCTTCGTAAGTATAGAGTACAATTTTAAAACAATCATAACGTAAGTGCACGAAAATCCGTCTTTGAACACCGACAATTATATGTAGATTGACGAGAACAAGGTGGGAGAAGAATATCAGAATTATCAGAATTTTATAGCTGAAAATAAAAACCAAAGGCATTTACTAAACGATAACAGAATATTCACTAGAAATGTTGTAGGTATATGACGATATGTAAAAGTGTGCTATTAATTATTTGGTACTTCTTTACATGGGTACCCCCCTACTATAAAATGATCATGTTTCTAGGGTAAATGTTTACAGTAAATAGTAACATAGTAAATAGCAACGGAATTAACCCATAGAATAATGGATGAGTTAAACCTAGGCGAAGAGGAATTTTTGAAATGGCTGCAAGATCTAAAATTAAGGTACTTTTGTAGTTGGGTACCCCTTCTTTTCGTTTCCAAGGTAAATGTGTAACATAAAAAAAACTGCGGCGCAACAGTCAAGAGGATATAATGTTGAAAGGATATATTGAGGAGCCTTCGGCTCGCTTTGTTTTAATGGGTAGTCGTCTCCGGGTGCTACCGCGCCCTTCGCCTCGCCCGAAACCAAAGTATCCCTCCCCGTTGTCCGGTGATTGGGTTTGTAAATGTCGAGACCGGCCAATCAGATATAGATATTCTCCTAATTAAAAATTATTAAACAATCTAAAAGGTTTTTTTTAATCGGTTATTTATTCTCAGGTTCTGATTGCCTATATCATTTACTATCTCAAATAAGCGAATTGTATCCCTTACCTTAAATGATGTATTAACGAAGAATATTAAAAATATATTAACTTTGTCATTTTGTTTACATTTTGTAGTAGGGGGTACCCATGCAAAGAAGTGCCAATTATATTAAATGCAAATATTAATAATCTATCTATCTATAATTCTTCCGTTAGTATTTCAACGGGCATTACACTAGTATATATATATATATATATATATATATCCCTTCCAACTGCCTCAGTTCACTGCCTCAAAGTCGGCGGAAGGGTGTAAACGGAGGCTAAAGGGCGAAGAACAGTGGTGTCCTCGGACACCGGTAGGTTCAACCATGCTGTGAAGTCTTTCTGCAATATCTCCGGCCAAAGTGAAAGAGGTACTCACCAACCCGCTCTGGGCCAGCGTGGTGTTTTAAGGCCCACAATCCCCCCATGACATGTACACCCATAAAAAACGGCCCTCATTCTCCGGAGGCTGGATTGCCTCTGACCGTGGCAGTGGTCAGAAACAAGGCAGGAAGGCAGAGGGTGCTAAGAATCCCCGGAGGTTAAACGCCCACTGCCACTCTTTCTCATCCTTACCCAATTCCTTTAACCTCAACCTAACTACCTTTAACTGCCGGACTTTGTCCAGTGAAGATAGACTTCAAGAGCTCCAAGAACAACTGGAAAAGATCAAGTGGGACATTTTAGGACTTAGTGAGGTGAGAAGAAAAGGTGAAGGCCTATTGGAGTTGAAGAGTGGAGATATTTTTTATTACAGGGGAACTGACACAGGAAGAACAGGAGGTGTTGGATTCATCATCAACAAAAAATTGAAGAATAATATCGTGGAAATGGAAAGTTCATCCGAGCGGGCAGCTAGACTAGTGCTTCAAATAAATAAAAGATATCAACTTCAAATAGTCCAAGTTTATGCGCCAACGTCATCATACTCGGATGAGGAAGTGGAAGATTTCTACCAAGAAGTTGGAGAACTGCACGACAAAGGAAGCTGCCATCTAAAAGTGGTCATGGGTGATTTCAATGCCAAGGTAGGAGAACAAAAGGAAGACGACAGCGCAGTTGGAAAATGGGGCTATGGAGACAGAAATGAACGAGGGGACCGCCTTGTAGACTTTGCTGAATGTACTAGTCTATATATAATGAACACTTTCTTCAAAAAGAATCCCAATAGAAAATGGACCTGGAAAGGACCTAATGGTACCAAAAACGAAATTGACTACATACTAGTCAATAAGAAGCAATTGGCTGAAGACTGTTCCGTCCTCAACCAGTTTAAAACTGGAAGCGACCATCGCTTGGTAAGATGCAGAATAAAATTCAACTCAAAGTTAGAAAGACAGAAGCTTATAAAGAAGAAGCCTAAGTCTATTATCAACACGCAGGTGCTAAAAGAACGAAAAGAAGAATTTCAGCTCCAACTGAAAAATCGATTCAGTGCACTGGAAGACCAAGAAGTTGAATCCCAATTTATAGAGATACTCAAGGAAACTGCTGAAGAAATAGGCGGAACAGTTAAAACAAAGCCAGAGAAAAAGTTGACTGAAAATACAAGACTGCTGATGGAAAAAAGAAGGAAAATGTTAATTACTAATGATCCTAAAGAAATGATCCATTTTGCAGAACTAAACAAAACTATAAGGAAGTGCATCAAGGAAGATGTGAAAAAATATAATTATGAACTAATCGAGAAAGCCATAGAAAACAACAGAAGTTACAAGAAAATGAAGCAACATCTCTCGATCGGAAAGAGACAGCTGGTGGCCTTGATGCTAGAAGACGGCTCCATAACCCATAGTAGGAAACTCATCCTGAAACGGGTACAAGAATTTTACACCAAGCTGTATGAGGATCCTCTAGGAAATGATGAAGTAAATGATGATGCAAACATGCCCACCGAAGAGGTCCCAGGTATCCTTCCGGAAGAGGTGAGACACGCAATCAGAAGTATGAAGAATGGAAAAGCATCTGGAATGGATGGTATCACAGCGGAAGTATTCAAAGCAATGGGGAATCATACGGAAACAATTCTCGCTAAGATTTTTAATTCCTGTCTGAGGAAGAAAAAGATACCACAAACATGGAACCACGCATGTATTATCCTTCTGCACAAGAAAGGTTCCAAAGAAGACTTGAATAACTACAGACCGATCAGCCTACTCCCAACAGTCTACAAAATATTCACCAAAATACTCACTATGCGCCTTCATAACCATCTTGATGCTGCCCAACCCAGAGAGCAAGCTGGATTTCGCAGTGGGTATAGCACGATGGACCACATCCAAGTCGTGAGAGAGGTAATCAGTCGGACCAACGAGTATGAATTACCTCTATGTATGTGCTTTATCGACTACGAGAAAGCATTCGACTCTGTCCGAACTTCGTCGGTGTTACGTGCACTAAAGAAACAAGGAGTAGAAGAAACGTACATAACCTTGATCAAGAATATCTACGAAAATGCGACAACATCTGTTCAGCTGCATGAAGAGACGAGTGCCTTTAAGGCCGAAAAGGGAGTGAGACAAGGAGATACTATGTCCCCTAAGTTATTTACAGCAGCTCTAGAGGAAGTATTCAAAAGGCTAGACTGGGAGGAAAAAGGCATAAAGGTAAATGGAGAATATCTGAGTCACCTGCGCTTTGCAGATGATATCATACTGTTCGCAGGAAGCCCAGAGGAGCTCCTTAGAAGAACTGAAGAGCTTGAGCAAGCAAGCCGAGAAGCTGGACTTAAGATGAATCTTAATAAAACAAAGGTTATGTACAACTCCTTCACAAATTCTGAGAAGATACATATCAACGGAGCAGAACTTGGAGAAGTAACCAGCTATGTTTACTTAGGTCAACTCATCACTACTGATGGTTCGCTTCTTGGAGAAATCAACCGGAGAGTGAAGATGGCATGGAGTGCTTGTGGCAAGAATGCGAACATCTTTAAATCAAATATTCCAGTCTTCCTAAAAAGGAGACTGTATGACCAATGTGTTCTGCCTGTTCTGACATATGGTTGTGAAACATGGACCATGAATGCCAGAATGATACAGCGCCTGCAAACAACACAGAGGGGCATGGAGAGATGCATGTTAGGGATCACCCGAAGAGACCGCAAGAGGAACGACTGGGTAAGAAAGAAGACGGGAGTCTGTGACGTGATTAGAAGAGTGAAGGTGTTAAAATGGCAGTGGGCGGGCCACATTGCTAGAAGAAATGACCAGCGTTGGACGTCCAGTGTCATCGAATGGATCCCAAGAAACATCAAGAGACCAAAAAGAAGACCGAAAGACAGGTGGGACAGAGAGCTTGTTAAGTTCTTGGGGCAAACTTGGAGGAGGGAGGCAGTTGACAGGGAAAACTGGAAGAGTCTGGGGGAGGCCTTCGTCCGTCAGTGGACTGAAAAAGGCTGATGATGATGATGATGATGATGATATATATATATATATATATATAAAGGAGAATGCTATTCCTCTTATTAATAAATATAACCTCTTTAAAATAAATACAATTAATATTTCATGTATAAATTTATTAAAATCTCTTGATTTTATATGGTAGAAATTGCGCTCAGAACAATTTTGTTACAGCCTAAAACATATACGACGTTTCTTTCAATTTAGATTATAATTTCCCGTAAACACATTCCTGTTCCTTTCACTAAATTTTCCAACTGCTTTCATTTCTCTCATCCTCTCTTTCCCTTTCATTCATACTAATAGCGTTCCATGCGATGTAACGCACACAATTCACTTTTGCTCTCAGTGAACTTTCTTACTTTCAGTTCTTTCATTTTTCCTCCATCTGCCCCTCCAATCATTTCCTTCGCTTTATTCTCCGAGTTTTTAAAAAATTTTTCACATCACGTTCGTCGTATCGCATCGTTTTAAATTGCTCCTATCTACTTCCATTGCGTCAACCGCCGTCCAAATATTTCAAATTCGTATTTTTCCCCTTATGATAGTTCAATTAATCAGTTCCCTAACTTTAATTCCCTTATACTTTTCGGTTTTTTCAATCGAATTTCTCTCCCTATCATATTCCATCCTTTTTCTCGATACCGCCCTCATCCTCGTCCTCTCGTATCACACTACACTTTCCTCTTTCTCTTCTCCTTCTATGGAATTCCACAAGAACTTCTGCGAGACTTACCTGTCCTCCCTACTAAATTTCCCATCTCCCCCCTACCTCCCTCCTCCATCCCCCCCCAAAATCTCCCTCCACCGCACCTCTTTCACGGCAATTAACATGCCATTTCAGCCGAGCTCTGCTCCTGCCCTTGACGTCACCACTTTAAGTGACCATCTTCAACTGGATGGTTTGTGGAGGAAGGGCGAAGGGGTGGTTGGAAATGGGCGACAGCTGAGGAAGGGAGAAAGGGAGGGAGAAAGGGGAGAGAGGACCGTTGTGGGGAGCAGGGGAAAAGGAATAGAGAGAGGAAGGACCTGCAGAGTGGTGTGGGGAACGAGCCAAAAGGATTAGAATAGGGCGTCGTGAACTCAGGCAAGAGTTTTGAGTTGGGTATTTAGCGGTTGTCTGAATGGCGTAGGTTACTATACGGAAAAGGGAAAGTGGAGAGAGAGAGAGAGAGTGGAGATGGACCTCTCGCACGAGCCTAATAGAATACCGAGGAAAACCAAGGGTAACGAGTGTAAACAAGCGTGCAAGTCGTGTCCATAACGGCGACTATCAGCGGATTAAACTGGTGAATTAACTCACTAATCGCGAGGCTCCAGTAATGAGTTTGCGCTTTTTCTCCCATTATACCAATAAATACGTAGAAGTTAATAAAAAATGGTTTCCTTTTGATGCTTTTAAAACATTTACCACGTAATTTTTACTTAGGGAAATAGAAATTATAGTTATATATTTCACTCTTTACCGATAGTTATTCTTTAAAATAAAACATTGAAATAGATTGTAAGAACTATGCGACATATATCATGTTAAAATTCGTATCCGGTTTTTCAAGCTATTAGAGTAATTATTATAAGTGAATGAAGTGAATTTTCATTTATAGTTATTTGTATGTATGTGCATGTGCTGCGCTATAAGAAATTTTGATGACTTGTTCGAGAATCAAAGTAGAAGACCCGGGTTTGATTCCTTTTCAAGGCAGATTTTTCCTCGTGCTCTGCAGAATTTCTTAATGAAAGGAATTTTATTGGAATGCCTTTTGAAAGAGTAGAAACTTAGTTCTTGTTTAAATTAAGAGGTACTTTTGGAGGAAAATGAATTAGAAATAAACTCAAATTTCTACGTTATTTAGGTATTAACTGGCGTTGTTATAAATGCGGTATGTACTTTAAAAAAGCTTTCATTATATAAACCAGATATAAAGTATTATGCCCCAAGTATTCATTCATAAAATTTATATTAAAAGTAACATTTATTTTCTGCAAAAATATTTCAGAAGAAAATCAACCGCAAGAAAAATAGGTCAAAAGAAATATTTTCCCACAAATACAACAAATGAAACGTTTTGTTTTACATTTTGTATTTGAATGAACTATGATTCTGAGACTGACGACAAAGAATTTATCTTTATTCAAGAAAAATGAATCCAGATAAGGGTATCTACTTTTCGCGATTTGCGTCTGAAGTGACTAAAACAATAGCAAATTGAATGCGCCTCTAGGAGCAACGGAGGTGAACTTTGAAGTGAAGGGCAGTACCTAACCATAATACCGCTCTCTATTTTAGGCTAAAAACCTCTCCTATCCCAAATGCGTCTTCATTGCCTCCGTTCCCACTTTTGCCCAGGCTCTTCTTTTAAGTCACTCGTAAACCGCTTGAACTTGCACAATGCCGGCAAAAAAATCGCATTTCGCGAAAAAAAACGAAGAAAATAAATATAACTGACGGAGTGAAAGGAGAATGAAAATGTAGACGCTGCCATACACGCCTTTTTACATAGGCAATAAACCTTTTAAGAAACGCCTCTGCTCTCCTCTCCTTCATGAGAGAAAGAGAGAGAGAGAAAAAAAGAAGGGAGGAAAAGCAGCAGGACGAAGATGGAGAAGCGGAGCTCTTAAAAAGTCTTCTGCGGAAAGCTTCGCCTTTTTCTTCTACTTCCGTCTTCGGCCACCAGGGGGATGGTGGGCGGGAAGAGAGGTCTCTGAGCCGTCATTTTCATAGCAACGCTCGCCAGAAGAGTGATGGGGGCGGAGGATGGGCTCTAAAGGGGTGGAGTGTAGGGAGAGAGGAAAGGATGAGGGAGGGGGGCGTGGGAGGTGGTTAAAGGAAGAAGACGAGAGGGAGGTTTGGGGGGAAAGAGGGATGAGAGTCAACCTTTCCCCCGTGGAAAGGCTCGAGAGGAGCCCGGCGGAATGACTTGGCCAGGACGCGACTTCAATTTCCATTTTACGTGCGCGGAAAACTTCCCATAGAGTTTTCTCCACCCTCTCTAACCTTCCACTCCCAACCCCTATGGCTATACCCCTTCTCTCTCTCTCCTCTTTCTCACTCCCCCCCCTCCCTTTGCCACTTTCCTCCCCCTCCTTCCACAATCTTCTTTTCGTCACTCAAACCCATTCTCCCTCCCCCTCCTTATCCGTCACGGTTCGACCTCTTTCGCTCCCGACATCCATTCTCTCTCTCTCTCTGTCTCTCTCCTTCTCCCTCCCACCTCTCCTCATCCGCTTCTTAAACCACTTCTTTCCCTTTTATTTCCCCCACCGCCAATCCTACATCCTCACTTGGGCTATTCACTGTCTCTACCATTTTATCCCCCGCATCCCTCGCATGGCGACGAAGCTTGCATTCCCTCCCGTTTGGATGTTGCTGCCAATTTCGACGTTCCTATTTAGGCGACTGCATGGGAATCCTCGCATTTACACGCTTCCCACGGAAGCTTACACGTGCGTAGGAAGAACTAACGACAGGGAACCTGCGTTCCGAAAAAAAAAATATTATATAAAAGAACTTATATGAATGCCTTTAAAAACGACTATTTTTATTCCACTTTACAATGTTATTCTCAGTACGACTGAACCGTTTGTCCAATTGAATCGACTTGGAGCTTCAAGCAATTAAGAAAAAAAGAACGACTCGACGTGCTAATTTTGCGACTCGACTACGCAATTGTACGTACGCATGTTGTGGGAAATTGTCAGCAGAAAACTCTTTTAACCTTTTTTTCCCCCCCTACTTACCTCTCTCTCTCACTTCCTTTCCCTCCCCTTTCATCTCCTCAGTTCGGATTCATTCCGTAAGAGCCGTTTATCCTTCCCTTCGCATTCCTCCGTTTTATTCCCATCTCCCCTTTTTTTCCCTCTCTCTCACTCCTCCTCCTCGTGATTTTCCCCGTCCGGAGAATCCGGGGGATGTTCCAAGACTCTTTAGATGCCCCAAGGTGAATCGGTGAAAGAGATAAAGGGACGCGAAGTGGAGGGGATGAGAGAGGAATCAAATCCTTCTTCTCAAACCCTCTTTCCCCCCTCCCTCCCCCTCCCCCCCACGACTCCCATCCCTTTCTCCCTCTCTCACTAGCATTATCTCTCTTTTTCTTTCCCGCACATTCCTCCTCTTCCGTCCTTTGCTCATTCTTATCCTGCCTTTTTTTTTTACGGTCGCCTTTTTTATCTACTTATTTATGTCTACCGTTTCTCTTTTTAAACGAAGTTTCCTTTCTTCTTCTGCCTTTTTTCCCTCCTATTGTCTCCTCCCTTTTGTTTCTCCTTCCCCTTTTATCCTTCTGCCATCATCCTCCATCTCTCTGTTCCTTTTCTCCATCCCTCCTTTACGCTTTCTCGTTTCTCTTTCCGAACTATTTCTCGCTCGCGGAAACGGCAAAACATTTTCGATCGAGTTCTTCAAATCCTGTTGTTCGGAACTCGTTTCTTCGAAATCGCATTTTCTAATTAATATGTTTTCTCGACTCGGTGGAATTAGGGATTTTTTGGCTTCAGGGATTTGAAAAATATCTGCTTAGGTTCCAGCGGCTAAATTTCTTCATCTACGTTAACTATAAATAGTAGAAGTAAAGATTATATGCATTCATTTAATCGCTATATATCTATATCAAAGCTAATACTCGTAATGTGTGCCATAAATGACGTCTATTATTTATTTATTTATATTGCATATTTAAAATTAGATATAATTACTTTTACAGTAAACAGTTAACAGGAGTGTAACATTTAAAGCCATTTATTGAGCTTTCTTCCGCCTCATATCCATTAACATACAACTGTTTATTCACATAAAAACTCTTAGTACATGACTTTTAAACCAAAGGGTCTCTCGTCGCGAAAATCTCGTTTTTTTTATTTTGCTCACAGTGTCCATTTGCATGCTCCTCGCTATTTTCTTTTCTCAACCCATTCTTCGAATTCCTTTGGACACCCTTCCTACTGATATTTTCTGCATAACCCCCTTAATTCACCTTACGTTTCCTTCCTCTTCCTGCCTTTCTCTTTTCTTCTCTTCAGCTTCCGTACCTTTTTCTCGTCATCTCAGAACCTATTTTTTTGCACTATGTCTTTCTTCTTTCCCCAGCTCTACCCATCATCTTCTTCCCTTCTCTTCCCTTCATTCCCCGCTTCCAAATTCCCTAATCTTTTAATAATCCTCTCGTGTCGCTATCCCTTTCTTTTCTTCCCCTTCTCTTTGCTTATGCGCGCGTTCTCATGAGGCGCACGGGGATGAAAGCAGAGAAAAAAGGATTTCTCATACCTCTCTCCCTCGTCGCTGAACGAGAAAAACGGAAACCTCTTGAATGGGTTCTTTTTGTTCAGAATAAATTATTTTCACGATTTTCAAGAATCTTTTTTGTTTAGCGTTTAAAATACAGAGTAACGCATCCCGCGTTACATTTTTCTCTTCCTTTTTATAAATGATACAAAACGGTCAATTTGTGAGGGATGCCCTGAAACGTAGTTATCTCTGGCACCGGCGAAAAAATAAGGCCTTCAAGGTAAAGGAGATTTTGCTCACCAATCCTTAATGGAAAGAGTTTACTTTTTCTGTTACTATGGATTCCGAAAAAGATTTTTAAGGAAAACGAGTAAGCTTTATTACCGAAAACTATGATTTGAACACAGTATTTGATTAAATCAGTAAGATATTGTTAATCATTATAGTAAGTACAACTAAATTTTCAGTCAAGTAAATACGCGATTGAATTATTTATTAGTAACTCATCTCAAATATTGAGTTTCTATTAATAATATAATTTTATTTTTTCCGTATTCTACTAAAAAGTGCAGCTGAACTTATTTACCACAAATTTCAGCATCAATTAAAATCAAAGCGTAAAAATAAACATTCCAATACATTATCGGCCAAATCTCTTGCTAAATACCGGCAATGTTAATTTCAGCAACATACCTACTTATTAAATTACTCCTTGGAATTAATAATAACAGACACTAATGAATTAAAAGTGGTCCCTTACCTCTCCCCTCTTTTTGCTAGCACATTCACGAGTAATTAGCCCAATTAAGACCCTCGACTCCAAACCTCCCTTCCCTCACCCAAAATTCATCCTAATATGGTAGAACTTACACCTTAATTAACTCAAATCACGAAACCGTCTCGCACAACCTACGTCTGAGAAGAGGGAGTAGAGAGCGAGAAGAGAAATTTAGGAGAGAGAGAGAGAGGAGGAGGAGAGTAGGAGAGAGGGAGTGGAAGAAGGAGAAGACGCCTGGGAGAGACAAAGATGTGACAGTAGACCTTCTCCCCTTTCCTCCCAACACTCCTTCCTTACAAACCTTCCTTTCAAGAAATTAACCTCTTCCTCCTCACATTTTCCCCTCACACACACACACACACATTAGTGTGCGCACACACCCACACCGCCAGACACTCACACACACACACACTCAAGGGGTAAAGCAACAAAAGTCCCGAGGAAGAATCGAGTTACCGCCCACTAATTGCCGTTTCCCTCCTCCCTTAAGGAGAATATGGAGGGAGAGAGAGAGAGAGAGAAAGGGAGGGAGCAAGGAATGATGGAGAGAGAGATGGGGGTGAAGGGAGGAGCCGAAATAGGGGCGGTTTTTTGATGTGGGGGAGGAAAAAATCTTCGCTTTTACTCTCCCTCCCTTTTAAAAGCCTCCCCCCCCTCTTCCTTCCTTTTACCCCAACACCCTCTTGCCACACATAGCGGAGGCAACCCAACTCCGTTTTCCGGACGCGATAACTCCCACAAGGGGCAATTCATTCTAGCAGGCGTTATCATTCCGATCCCTCCCCCTCCCCCCCCCTCCTCCTCCCTATCTCTCCTTCTCTTCCCTCTCCACCCTCATCACCTCCCCCAAAACCCCTTCCACTCCGATCTCTACAGAAACTCCACTTATCTCTCGGAAAAGGGAAACCTTATCCTCCTCAACCTCCCAATTTTGCACCAAGTAAAAGGTGCCGAGGCCTCTTCTTCCCTAGCGCTGCCTACATTCCTCTCTCTCTCTCTCTCTCTCCCTCTATCCCACTCCCCTTCCTTCCTCCCACACGCCATTCCTCTTCTATCCTCCTCATCCAACTCCTCTGAACCTATTTCCTTCGCTATCGATGTGTGTGGGTGCTAGGGTGTGGGTGGGAGAGAGAGAGAGAGAGAGGTTTTAGCACTGGGTGTCTGGGGAAGGTCACTCCCCCCCCCCCCCACCACCCCTCCAAAAAAAAAAGACGGCTTTCTGAGAAAAGGTGTTAGGTGTTGGGTTCGCGTCTGGGTCGGGAGGGAAGGAAGGGTGAGGTTATCGAAGGATTGATGCGGGGAGCATGGGGTTGAGTGCGGGCGAGTGTGGTCTGCCGGCATGTGTGTCTGTGTGTGCGAGAGAGAGGGAGAAGGCGCGGGCGCGCGCGAGAAAGGGATCCAGGGCATGCCAGTTTGAGGAGTATCCGGCACCTTTTATGGTCTGAGACTTGCCGGCTTTCTCTCTCTCTCTCTCTGGATAAAGAGAGAGAGAGAGAGAGAGGGGGGGGGGACACAAGAGAGAGGAGACCACCAATCTCCTTGAGATAGTCGTGAGCTTGTCTCACTCCCTTCTTTGGCTAGGTGCTAACCCTCTCTTCACCACTCCCTGTTCTCTCTCTCCCTCTCTCTCTATTTTCGTTCGCTCTCTCTTTCTATCTCTCTCTCCCCCTTCTCTCTCTTTCTCTCCCTCTTAACAGTGCATTCCGTGCGTTCTTCCCGGTTATTCAAGTTCTCTCTCTCTCTCTCCCCCCCTCTTTCTTTCCCTCTCTCTCCCTCTCTCTCTCCCTATCTCTCTCTCTCTATATATATATACACACACAATATATATATATATTCCTCTCCTTTTTTTCTCTCCCTCTTTCTTTCCCCTTCTGCCTATCGAAGGGCAATGAGACTCACTTCCAAACTCGAATTTCTTTTTATCATATTTTCCCACGTCGCTTTTATTTCTTTCCTAGAGAGTGCCTTACTATATTTTCGACGGCTATGAGTAACCGGAACAGTATTCGTCTGCAATTTTTTTGTCGTGTTCCCGGTATCACTCGAGGAATAAAAGCTATGTTTTAAAATTTTCTATAACTGAAGGAGGTATATTCATATATATTCGCTATGATTTAGAGGTGGCGAACTGATTTTCTATTACATTATGAGTAGTAGCGCATTGAAAAACCATTTTTCCGAGGGAATTTTTGTTTGTAAATCTCCGATTTACATTGCCATTGCAGAAATGTATCAACGATATATAGGCAATAAGGAGACCTGATGGTATTAATACATAGATAACTATTCTTTTAAAACATGATCACTAAAACTTACGAGAGCTTCACTTAGTATAATTAATTCACAATAAACAAATAAAATTCACAATTATTCGGAAGTTATAATCAAATTCTCAAAATAGGATATAATAATTACTGATAAGAGAACCTTTGCTGACCGAGTACAAACACAAATATTTTAACTTGCCTGTAATCCAAGTCATTTTTATCAGGTTAGTTATAGTAATACGCCTTTTACCGTAAATCACAGTGTCATCTTGTCAAGTTGGAAAATCTTTTTAAGCTCATCGGATATTTTATTAATATTCTTATAGTTTTTATGGGTTATGGATTGTATATTTACCTCCACACGAATAAATAAGCGAATTATTTTTAAGATAATACTATTTTAGACAACGCCAACACACACTATAAGCATTGATCATGCTTCCATTGCATTGATCAAAATATCATAACAATAAAATTGTCCAATTTCAAAATGCATTTAAGCTAAAAATACGTCATAAAGCTTATTTGTCGGCTGGCCTTCCACTCACCAAGGCTGAGTCCGTTCCTCGCGTGGACATATTTCAAACCAGATCCCACCCCGTCTCCTGCGTTTGTTGTCATGCAATTCAGCACTTCGAAATGGACGTTTAGCAGTATGTCCAACCGGTGCTTTTCGTAAGGGTAGGCAGGAACATGGTTTCAGTCTATCCTTCAGACTGAGTGTAGGTGTGCGAGATATGTCCCCACTGTAAAACGTAGTTGCATTATTACATTGGATCCTGTATTCTTAAAATGTAATAGCTATAATACTTAATGTTAATTCTTAGTTCAGAATAGGAAATCTATAAGCTCACTATAAATCTATTTACACAAATAAATTTCGCGATAAATTTAATGTACGGAAAAAGTTAACTGCCTTCGGTAGATTTCGCTATTTGCTATCACTGCTTTTACACAGAAATATTCTCCTAAAACGACCAGCTGACGAATGTTAATTTTTACAATTTAAAAAGATTTCTCGAGGCATAAACATTCACTCGCTGCATTACTATGTTGATAAATAAATTTCATTGAAAATAATTGGTTATGCCAAAGCTTTATGAAATGTTAAAAATTTTAAAAAGTTGTTTTTATTCATAACAAAGCATAACGTGCATTACTTATATATGTATTCTTGATTGAATATATCGTGGAAAATAAATTCATATTCAATTTTTTGATTTATTTATTGATATTGAAAAAGTGATTGAAATATATTATTTCTATTTCAGAGATATAAAAATGCTGAAAAGATCTAATACTGAAAGTGTATAAATGTTGAGTTTCGGACATTTTCATCAAAGTAACTGGTGATGAATACAGGATCGTTTAGTATCGTAAATAGTTTGTAAATTCTTAACTACGTGATTACAGTATACATGGGTATAGCAAAGAAGCTTCCTAAATTATATTTTAATGACTCTCCAAATGATTATTTAGTCCCAGTTGTAGGCAATGGATTCAATTTCACTCCTTGGGACAAGGTTGTGCGATTGAAAAATATGCACTCGCGATGCGATCTTTTCTCAAACTTTTTATCATTGAAGCATTTGAATTGAATGATCGATTAGAAGATACAAGGTGGGAGAAAATATTTGACGTGAACATGATGGAATTATACCATTGATAGGAAACAGAAACATATGGAAACGCAGCTCCTAAATTCAGTACTTTTATCCTATGCGATACAGCGATTCATTTATTTTTAAATGATATTATAAATGATATGCATATGGAATTAATAATTTTAAATGCATATGTAAATATAAAAAATATCGAAAAGAAATGAAAATATTTTTGAAATTTTAATTTTTTAATGATCCTACAATCAGTTAAAAAAATATCAACTGATTTATATAAAATATAACCGTACATTTTTTATTTTGTTGGTAAAATACATATAAGTAGTGTATCAAAAATATAAATTGTTTTAGCTGAGATTATTTCAAATAATAACAAATACTTTAGGTGTATTAAAAAAATAAATGTAGAAATCTACTGAGTTTGACAACCTAGCCACGTGCATAAAGATGATGATATTATTATATTGTGTATTTTTAATCAGTACAAATAAATACAAATTGTTTTGTTGTTTTAACAGGTTTAGCTTAATTTATTAAGAGTTTCAAACGATTGATTTAGTTACTAAAGCTGGCGTTTTTTTTACAAAGTGGCTTCAATCCCTTTCGCCAGTGATCGTCTTTTATTCGATGGAGTCAAGCAAACATCAAAACATAGACCGAAGCAATAGCTATGAAAAATCATGTCGCAGACGACAAATGTCAATTCATGAAGAACGGAAAAGTCCCTCTCTAATTGAAACAATCGCTCAGAACTTCTAAAAACTATATCTATCTCATATCCTTTCCCATTTTTTTCCAACGGAACAACCGTCATTTGTAGCGAAAACAAGAATCTCCTATCTTTTACATCTTCAGACAACGCCTTTCACGGACTTAAAATATCGCGGCAGTTGGGAGAAATGGAGGGGAAAACGCAATACTTCATAACGAAACAATCGAGTTCCGGAGAAGAACAGAAAGAGAGAGAGAGAGGGAGTTGGTGAGAGAAAGAAAGGGAGGAGAAAGACAGCGTATGTTCAAGAGAGGGAAAGGGTATGGTGTTGACAGAGAGAGAGGGAGAGGACGATGAAGCGTTCACAAAAGAAAATACTTGAAACTTGCTATACTCCCCTTCAAGCCGGCCTCTCCCAAAAAAAAACAAAAAAAAACACGTAACAAAGACATCGTTTTTTCAAACGTGTACAAGTACACATCCACCCCCCCCCCCTCCTCCCTCTGTTGTTGTTCGTGGTGGGCACTTAATTCTCACTCATTCTCTGAAACCACATGCATACTCAAATACATAGGCACTCTCTTTCGTCCTTCGTTTCGATAGGAAAAAAAAAGGGGAAGCAAATGCTCGGTCGTGTCCATGCGACACACGCGTGGCATTGAAGCACAATGCGATCCCGCCTAACTCCTCCTCCATCGCCCCTCTTTCTTCGGGATATCCCCCTCCTTATCCTCTGCCTTCCCGTGAAAACATCCCTCCCTCCCTCCCCTCTCTCTCTTCTTCCATAACCCGACATTAACTCCCTCTTCTCAACTCCTCACCAACTCCAGTTCGTTTCCTTTCTTCAGGACCATTGTGCCCGCATAAACTCGCCGTTTTCGGTTCCATTTCTCCCTTCCTCTTTTTTATTTTGCCCCATTCCACCATACCAAGAGCGCGGCAACCGACACGGAAAAGGGATTTGCTTTGGCATCCCGTTCTGAAAGAGCGCGTTATAAAATGGTGGAGAGGAAGAAGAAAAAAGAAAATTCCTTCCGTTTATTATATATATGTGTGTGGGTATACTTCTGCGTTTCCTCGCGACAATCTTCCCGGAGTCTTTCTTTCCCCCCTTTCTCCCTCTCTCTCTCTCTCTTATTTTCGAAATCTCTCTCATTCCTCTCTCTGTTTCATTTTCGCAGCCTCCCCCCCCCCCCCATCGACGGGCTTCTATCTCCTTTTGTTTAATTTATTTTCCCCTCGTGATACCTCGGATTTGCCGAACACAGGATGTTAAAAAGCAACACGAGACTCCTCTTTCCCCCCCTCCCCCCGTAGCTTATTAATCCTTTCCGCGTTCCTTTGTTGCGATACTCTTTTGGCGCAAAACATGCTAGCGTTCACTTTCTTTTGCGAAGTAGCTTATTTCCGGTAGCCAAGGAATGCCCAGCGACAATGGGAGGTGGTTGTGTTATTGTCGAGTGAATTTAAAAACGCGCCCTTCTGACAAGACCCTTAAAAGATATTCTATCCAGGGGACTTCTCCGATTGAGTTCCGCGTTATTTAACGAGGTAATCGTGAATACGACCGCGATATCTCAAAAGATATTTTATGAAACGAATCGAATAGTGGCTCTGGAAGTTTTGAAAAGTATGCATTGCATAAAGGTAGACAAATATATAATTAGTGATATCAACTCCAACATTGCTCTTCTAAATATAAAGAGGATGTCTTTATGGTGTCGAAGACCTCAGCGAGGTTGATAGCGTTTCGAGGTTGTCGTCTTTGGCGCAGTGGCGAATCATTTCATCTCGATTAAACCCAATACGAAAACTATTTTCCCGTATATGTTTTAGTGTTGTATTCGTCCACCTAAATTGAGATTCAGGGTTCGACTCTACTTCGCAGTAAAATCGACTGAGTTGATTTTTGAGGAACATTTTTCTATAATTGATCCATGCCGCCCATGTGCAGAGTAAAATTTCACGTCTTAATATTTTTTTTTAAATTCAAGTTATTTCGTCTGCGTGGGTTTTTGCATGTTAATGGTTTATGATTTCAGTCTCAGTTAACCGTTTTCCTTATTTAAACCAAATACATAAATACGTAAATAGAAACTGACCACAAGAAATTAAAATATCACACATTCAACTGATACACCGCCATTTGCATTTTATTATTATTTAACTATCTGCTGTATGTTGCACTGGCACAAAATAGCACTTGCAACAGTTCACTTGTCATTGCGTTGCGCACTTGTCACGGCCTTCAGTTTTTACCCAATCATGTAATAAATGCTTGCTTCAACTGCGCACGTTTAAATTTCAGTTGCGATTATATTTTACACCTTCATGCGTTTGCTTTCCTACTTCGAAGCACGTTTTACGTAGTTGTTGCTGCTCGGTAGGGCCTACCGCCTGTACGTAACACATCGACTGGTATTAACAATGTCAAACTTCATTTGACGGTATACATAAAAATTGGTTAATATATTAAGCTTTAAAAAATACCATTAATAGTAATAATTATTATATTAAATTACCGTGGTATTTTCAGGGAACTATTCAACTTAAGAATGTCGTATAACACGAAAACAGCTAAATTTATCTCGACCATTCTTTCAGATTAAATATACCGAGATCTAAGTATGATTTTGGATAATGTCCACCTAATATTGCGAATCGAATTCGATTCTTGAATCATATAGGAAGCAGCCCGTGATTACTACCTCTACTTCCGACCTCCAGTGGCAGGAAAATATACTCCTAGCTATTCTGTATTAGAGCTCTGCACGGGCCTGATTTTCTAGGCTATGATGTAATTGTAGGCCCGGCCTGTGAGACATTACGGAGGACTAGTGTGACCTGCTTGATTTTTAAAGCCCGGGACTGTAATTAATTCCATTTGGTACCTGAATAACATAAAAAAGAACGAAGCGTAGGTACTTTTGTATTTTCATTTTAAAATCCTACTACCTAGAGCAGTGATGGCGAACCTTCTATTTCTCGCGTGCCAATATTACTGAAATAGTCGAATCTTTTCCGCCTTGCGTGCCACAAAAAATCCTTGATTTTTTGCGTATAAACAAAATTAAATTCGTGATCAAGACATAAGAGATTGAAATTTGCAACCATAAAACTAATGTTTACAATAGTTAACTGAATAACATGTTTTGAGGCACTAAATCAGTACAATAAATACTTTGACTTGCTGTAGCCTTTCTTTGGCGTGCCAACCAAAATCGTCTTGCGTGCCATATTTCGCCATCACTGCCGTAGAGGCTTGAACCGAAAAGCGCATAAAAAATTACGCCATTTTCATCCTGTCGATTTTCAAACACCCGTGGATTTGATGAGCAAATTTATTTTTAACGTGAGATTTTACGTTTATGATGTGAAAATATTTCATCATCAAAGAAACCCTATTTTTCTGATTTATCGAAATTACGTGAATTGTGTTAAACCGTATGTAAATTGCATATGTAATGATCATATAAAAGTTGTTAATAATGTTCAATTTTATACAGCCACCGGTAGTTTTCAATAATTTTTAGATTTTTTCTGTTACATCAGGATGCAGTAAATTTGATAGCAAGACCATATTTGTTAAAGTTTTGTTTCATTTCTTTATTTATCGCTGGGGTTATGTACACTTTAGGCCATAAATACATTTAGAGAGGTTTTGTGGGCAATGAAATATCTTGGTAAAATATACGTTTTCAGATATTTCTATCAGTATAAACAACACTAATACTTGTCTACTTGTGCCCGCGTTGCTTGCAATTTGGACGTAACAGTGGAAGGAGACAGGAAAAAGTATTATAAAACAAAGGTATTACTTCATATTACAGACATAAAATTAAAAGAATCTTGTCGTAATTTTATATTTAAATAATCGAATCATGATATAAAATGGAAATAAAATACCTTTTCTCCTATCATTTCCTTTCTTCAGTTAACGGTGTGAAATGAAATTTGTCAATTCTCTCTGTATATATGTAATTAATGCGCATTGGTAAATTTCTAATTACTTTGTATCTTATATCATACCTGACCAAAGGGATAAATGTAAGATAGGATTATATAATTCACAATTTCGCCTTTAATAAAGTCATTTGTCTGCCTGCCTGTCTCATTCCATTACACGTTTAAAAGCACTAAACAGTTTAAAAATATTGGGATCATTTCCATGGGATCGAATGTCTCAAAGTTAAAATACTGACCAATTCTCGTTGTTTTCTGGAAAAAAAGAAATGCTTCCCTTGAAATCGGATTTTTTACTAGAGAAAAATATATTTCGTTCTTTCAGTTGTGTAACTGTCTAAACATTAAGTTCGTATCCTAATTCTAAACATTTTAATATAGCGATGTTACGGTCACATATATTTTAATATGTATGCAAGTAACATTACTTTCTCCATATACGTAGTATATAGAGAAAGCATTGTATTCATGAAAAAAATCGACTTCGAGATTTCAACGGAAATACATGTTTTGAGGTCCCTAGAACACGTTTAGACTGTTTTCGGAATAATGATTGTGTGTATGTATGCGATTGTGGGCACTCTAACTCGAAAAGTACTTGCCATATCGTTACCATACTTCATATACGTATAACACTTTGGTATGAGCATAAAGAGCTGATTAATTTCTGGACAATAACGGTTAACCGAAAGTCGAGGTTTATTCGAAATCCGATTCGGTTTTTGCAATATTTCTCCGTTAAAACATTATTATTGTATAAACAATTCTATGCAAATACTATAGTGAATGTAATTTCCTACAACATTTATTTGAAACAATTTTCCATAGCAGTTATTGTTTACGAATTATTTATAAATAATCGTTTTTTTCGGTTTCCGTCAAATATCTCCTTAAAAACATCGTTATTGGTAATCTTCGTGAGGACCAAAGTTGTAGAGAATAATATTTCTTCCAAGTTTTGTTTGAAATAAATTTTCGTAGAACCTTCCATTGTGTAGATAATTAATTTATTCGTCAATTTCCAGTATACAGCGCCACCATCTAGCGGTGAATTCTGTAAACATATTCAAAATATAATTTACGGTAATAAGGACGACTGTATTCTTTTACGACACGAAATAATAATTTTGCCTTATAATGCTATTCATAATAATTTAAATATCTATACCCCAAATATGGAGAAAGTCATGTGTTGGCCACATCGGATTTTTTTCTTGAAGGTATGTTGAGCTTTATTTGCCTCATATACTTTGATTCGGATAATTCTTTTATTTTCCACTATTTTTAAATCCACTATTTTTAATCCACTATTTTTAAATCTTCTCTTTACCGGTATGTTAGAAAGGGAGGGAAAATTATTCACCCACTTCAGGCCTCATTATTTGCCCTTTGCTCTCGTAAGCCGCATAAATCCAAGAAGAACAATAGGTGATAATCATTTAAACAGTGCGAATTGGATCATCAGAAACTCGATCTACCGCACTGAATTTGCGACAGATTTGGGATAATAAAGTAGAATTTTTCAGGGCGAGTAAATGACAAAAAGGGTATTTTGTTCAGTGTAGATTCTAGAAAAATATATATGCCTCGGGAAATTTGTATCAGAGCTAAAATTTCATCTTTTTTGTGATTAAATTTGTGGGTTTTCAAAGTTAATTTCCCTCCATTTAGCGCTTTTTGACACTTCCCGGCGCACGATCATTCATATACTATATGGCGTCCCATATAGCATATCAAGCATAACACAGGCCTGCGATGATTCTGTTGTCTGAAATGTTTTAACCTTTCTTTAGTAATTTGTGCACGCCGAATCCGAAAATAAGAAGAACCTTCTTTATCACGTACAGATTTATCGCAAAACGTCATATTGCATTTTACATGTGTAGTTAATTTTCATTAAAAGTGGATCCATACATTATAGGTAGATGAAATTTTTTAAAGCCACTCCCTATATAAGCTTCTCGACTAGGAGTGACGCGATAGCGTATTATCTGTTGTTCTAGATCGTACGAGAAGCGCATTTCCTGCGTATTAACCCTTAAGTACTAACCTGGAGTCAGATAGACTCCACGCGATATGTTACATTGTATAACTTTTTTTCATTTCATGTTCACGCTCTATTGCTCTCTCTACCTTTTAGCGGGATAAACTATAACCAAACTACATAATATCATCAGTGTGATGCAATACGCGTGAGAGAAAGAACGTACAGAAGTTTGCGCGGAGTCATACTGACTCCACGTTAGTATTTACGTCACTTTTTTGATGTTGTGAAATTTTCTTTTCTTTCCATTTTTTGGTAATAATATCTTCGCGAACCATGAATAACATACCAGAAACTTCGATTATAAACGTCAATCATCCAAATTTTGAGGATTATGTGCTGAAATTATTAGGGAAAGATGACAGCAGCACTGAAGATGAAAACAGTGAGAACGAAGATACCGAAATTGAGAGCATCCATGATACAAACTCTATAATTTCTGAAAATGAGGATAATATAGATAAATAAAGAGCATATAACTTTAGGATTTCCGCTGACGTCAGAATAAGAGTGTGTGAGATTTTGAACATTCCCTCTATAAAGCGGGAGGGGGAAATTGGGGTGAGAAGGAGCTCCTGGAGAAGACGGTTTACTGTTCCATATGCCCTCCAAAACTCAAGAGGAAGGCACCTCATCTCTGCACGTCATGTAGACGTGCAATTTGCCTACAGTGTTAAAAAAAATGTCTCGAGTGCGTAATTAAAAAAAGTGAGATTTTTTATGAAGTCTATATCTTATGTTTGTATTTTTTAAAATAAAATGTTAATCAACGCTAACCAAAGTTGTTTGCTATTATAATTCGTCTTCCAATACCCCAAACTAAACATTACAAACAGTAAAAATATATCTTTTTGCTATTTAGGAAAAAAATTGGCAAAATATATTAAAGAGTCTATATGACTCCACCTTAGTACTTAAGTTATTTTAATTCACGTTAGTACTTAAGGGTTAAGTGACTGACATGTCAGGAGATAGGGGACGCAGTTATGAAATCTTAAACACCGCCCCTGTGACTTCACAGCCAATTCCTGAGGAATAACAAGGACCTAAATTACCAAAATATTGTGAATAACATGCTGAATACATTCAAAGCACTGGGTTGCAACACGAGTCTCAAACTACATTTCTTACATTCACATCTGGATTACTTCCCGGAAAATCTCGGAGCAGTAAGCGAAGAAGAAGGAGAACGGTTTCACCAAGATGTCAAAGAAATGGAGAGAAGATACCAGGGAAGGTGGAACGTAAACATGCTGGCTGTCTATTGTTTTATGTTTAAAAGGGAGACACAAGAATTTTCACATAAAAGAAGAGGAACAAGGCGTTCTTTCGAGACAAAAAGGAAGCGATCCCACATGAAGAATCAAACCGAATGAGGACGAACATAATATATATTTACATAATCTAAATGAATAACATAAACTAAAATAAACTATTTACGTTAATATACTTCATTCTTCTTACATTTATTTGTATTTTTCAACTATTATAGCAAAGCAAAATATGTAGTTTAAACAAATATAAATAAGGGTTTTCTTAATTCTTATTTTCTTTATTCCCACATTGCCAAAAATCCTTACGTTATGGGGAAAAATGG
Organism: Uropetala carovei; assembly: GCA_036926305.1. NCBI lineage: Eukaryota > Metazoa > Arthropoda > Insecta > Odonata > Petaluridae > Uropetala > Uropetala carovei. The sequence goes on along the minus strand of JAXCHB010000104.1, from coordinate 6,001,376 downwards.
ATTCAATTTTTGAAATTAGCGTAGTTGAATTGTGTAAAATCGGCTATTATAAATAAAACTCCATTTCGAAAGTTCTAATTCGCAGGCCTGTGTAATTAATGGCTCGCTTTTTCCTATAACAAACGTCGATGCAAATTATATTTACGCTTTTATTGTTATTAAAATTTAAAAAATTCCCTTAGGGTCTTATTGTATTCCTTCTTTCGGTATTTATGATGTATTAAAACGGCTAAATTATTCATTTGCTTATTTGTTCATGACGAATTTTAACCGGTTTCAATTACACATTCATACGGAAATTCTCTCAGTACCTATTTGTCAAAGTATCACTTGATAAGCCGCAATGTTAATTATTTTTAGTCGCATTATTCTAAATTAACTCGTTCGGGGATCATCTGGGTTAAAATGAACTAAAATAGTTTTGGAAAAGAGAAGAAATTTAATATGTAAACATCTCGTGAATATTGCAAAATATGGCGAACTCCATTTACGTAGAAAGCTTGACAAATGATTTTCTTTTTTCGTACTAGGTTTTTTTTTTTAGTTTTTTAAACTACAAGCAGGAATTTCCAAGAAAACATCACTTCCACGTATGCCTTTATTTTTTCGACCGTACGTATTTTACATCAGCCCAAACTGAAGAACGACATGCAAGAAGAGGTAGCGTTTCAGGCATGCGTGAAAGGAGAGGGAAAAAAATACTGCTTATTTAGGCGACCGGAAGAAAAACGTAAGAAAAAACAGCTGAAAGAGATTGATTGAACTCGATTTGTTGCCCGCCGGAGGCGATTAAGGAACATGAATTGGAAGGAAAGTGCAGAGGAAAGAAGAATGAGAGTCAAGAGGTCAAGGAGTGGAGGGGAAAACTGATAAGGTAATGGATGAGGGAAGAAGAGGAAGAGGATTGGAGGTGGAAGAGAGAGATGGAGGAGAACGGGCGAGTAAAAAGAGAATGAATTAAAGCGGTGGACGAGAAAAGGAACACGCAGAATATGGGAAGGAGATAGATGTGGAATAACAGAGGAGAACGAAAGAGAAGACAGGAGCGGAAGAAAATAAATGAAACGAAAATTAAAAAAAAACAAGAGGAAAAAAACAGGGGAATATATATATATAAATGCATGGATTAGATACATTATTCGGTTTTGGCTACATTTATCTCGGAAAATAGAATGGAATATGTTACAATACTAATAAGATATGAAATGTTTTTCCAATATTAATTAAACACAGTATTAAATAAATTGATGTGTCCAACACATGACTTACTCCATACTACGTAAGCTGTCAACTAAGATCAAATAAATACGCCGATAGGAACAGTTCAACTTACACGTTTCTGCGCTTGCGATTCAATTGTTGTCACTACCAAGCGCGCGCGAGCTGCCCACTAACCGTCAATTTCGAAGAAAATTGAATATCTCTTGAAATATTCCTTATGTGAAAATTTAGTTCAAACAAATGTTGTAGAAAAAAACAATATCTACAACTTTTATGTTTGTGTATGTTAACAAAATTCAGTTTTAAACGAAATATTTAAGAAAAACTAAAATTTTACAAGAGTAAACCGCTACTTCCGGCTGATCGATTGTTATCAAAATCTTTAAAATCTTAAGAGTATATATAAAATCACAAATATGTAATTTCATGCTGATGTGATGAATAGTTTTTTACTTACAGCGCACGCAAAATTACTGTCACACACATAAGAACACGCAGACATGCATACACACACGCATACATAGAGAAAACGGTCAAAACGCGTTCAGGGAACCTCAAAACGTGTATTTCCGTTGAAATCTCGAATTCGAATTTTTCATGAAAACAATACTTTCTCTTTACTACGCATATGGAGAAAGTAAAGAATTAAATTGTATGAAAAAAACTTAAAAAGAAATAACAAATATTTCACAGAGAGAGAGAGAGAAATTGAGAATGTTTGGAGAGAGAGAGAGCGTGCAAGAGGATGAGTCGGACAGAGAGAGAATTTTGCTGAAGCGAGTTTAGTGTGTGGGAGAGCGTAACGTGGATCAGAGAGCACAAGAGGAAGGATGCTCGGAGGAAGAGGGTTGTATCGTTGGCCAAAGAGGCGTGATGTTAGATTGAGGTCCGGAGGAGATCGCTGCGGTAAACGTTTGTTGCCATACCAACCTCCGCTAGTTCCGTGATCACTCCCCCTCCCTCCCCCATCTCTCTCTCTCCCTGTCTCCCATTCATGCCGTTCCGCTCTTATGTTCCCTTCGATACGCTCTCCCGGAAACCAGGGGCCATCCATCTTCGACATTTGGGGCGTGCCCTATGGAAGATTTACGTACTTCGCTCTCTCCCTCTCTCTCTCTCCCCCACAACGAAGTAGGATCAATGGACCTTCTAAAGTCCAAAAAGGACATGAACTTGCTAAAATGTTAGCCGACGCGATTATTTTTGCTGCGTAATGGAGGGTGAAGGGAGGTTCATTTTTGTTTACTTTCATCCCGAGTAATTCAGCTTTACTGACTTTGCGCCGCTTTCCTAAGCTAATTTTAATTGCTTGCACGATGACGTAGCTTCCATTTTTTCATGTAATCAAAGATGTTGACGGCTTCGATGTTATTGAAGAGCCGCAATTGATAGTTCCAATACTAGAGTTTTAGACATCGACATTTAGCCGAATTAGTGCGTAAATTCAAATTTTATGTGTTTAATATTTATCGGATCACGAAAGGAGTAATCAAATGATAACATAGAAAACTACATATTTGTACTACATTTGGGATAGTATGTTTTATGGTAGATGTAACGTGCATAGAAGAACGATTTTCTAAATTTTCTAGATGAATTGTATCATTGCGTATCTAAGGAGTAACCGTTTCTTTTCAAAATTGCCATTATCCCTGAATTTATTTAAATTTGGTTTTAATTCATATTAAGAGAAACAGGGGGATTGATTATGAGTAAAAATTAAACCACTTTAAATTCACATATTTTCTCCAAAAATCGATAAAATTTAACATAAAATGAGACTGATATGTCACTGAAAATAATGAAAGGGTGGATTGGAGACTTGTGTGAGTGAGTGAGTGAATGACGAGTGACTTTGGGTCCCTGGCGAGGATTATAACCCCGCAAACCTGTAAGTATATATATATATATATATATATATATATATATATATATATATATATATATATATATAATTTTGTTTCCTCACCCCTTTTTTCTTTTTTTCGGGGTTTTCTCTTTCTTTGCCTCCCCCATTTTTTTTCTTGGTTGTTGTGTCTCTAGATATTCACCTAGTACGGTTAAGGAGTTTTTCGTTTTTTGAAATGTCATTGAAAGCTGACGAAATACGAAGATATATTTCCGTTATATATTTATGCGATAATAATAATTTTAAAACAAAATACATATGTACGTACACTGTATGATCAAAGTCACAAAAGCATTGTTCAACGATGGTGTAACTCTTTGAGAAAAAATAATTATTGTCTAATTTCACACATTCTAAAATGAAATTAATAGTCTTTAGCGTTACTTTGTGGTACAATTTCATAATTATACACTAGGAAAAAGAAACAATGTATTGATCCACACACGATTTTTTAATATGCCCGTTTTCGCTACACGGTAATTTCATCACCTGATGATGTTACCTTGTAACGAAACCGGTCGTGTAAAAATTGTGTCTGTGGATCAATACATTGTTTCTTTTTCCTAGTTTATAAACATTCTAAAAGCATTAATTCTGGATTAACCTAAGGGACTCGATAACATTAATAAATCAAGTGCATTCCTCGAGACTAAAAACATACATTTTCCGAGGGAAACTCATCTCAAAGGTACAGTAATTTACGATGCCAGAGTCAATGTAATTACGTCCCTCCTACACCTGTCGCCTTTATCTCAATTTCCCGAAAATACGTTGACCATCTTGGCTGAAACGTGTCCCTTAAGGCGCCGACTAAGCAGCAGCGACGCGAACGTGTATCCTTCCTTTCAAAAGGTGAAGAGAGAGGAGAATATCCGCAGCAAAGTTCCCCTTATTTTCTGCCAAGGATTCTCAGAGTCCTCCAAAAGACGTAGCACATGTCCAAGAGGAAAAGGACAGTCGGGTCAAAGGTCGAAGGATGTGTCCTTGTGGAAGCCCACAGTGCTCGCTCCCCCCCTCCTCCTCTCCCTCCCTCTCTCGCACGGTTACTCTCCGTCTACCGCGCCTCACCTCTCTCTCTCTCCCCTCCCTTTCTTCCCCCTCCCGCTCCTTCCTTCCTCTCCCTCCTCACCCCCACGGGCCGTCCACTCGGTAGTTACGGGAACATTTATCAACGCCACTGGAGTTGAGGGATGAGCGAAGGGGGAGGAGGTGAAGAGGAAGGGGTTAGTGGTAATGATGAGAGGCAAAACGGAGGAGAAAGGAAGGTTGACGGGGGGAGGGAGGGGGAGGGGGGGGAGAGGTGTAAGATGATAAGAGGGAGGAAAAATCGAGGAAGAAGTTTGTGCAAGGGAGTCGAAAAACGAGAGGGGACGGGAAAGGAGAGAACGTTAGATAAGGGCGATAAATAAGAGGGATGAAGACAGGAAACAGCTGCAAAAGGGATTGTGGTGATTGAAAAAGTGGTAGTGGGGCGCGCAAAAAAAAGGCGGTATTATTATAAAGAAGAAAACAAATAGGGAAAGACAAATCCAGATATATGAGAAAATAAACCGAAAGCTCGTGAAGAAATGAAGAAAGATGGGAAAGAGAAGGAAACGTTACATAAACCAGAGAAAAGGTGAAGAATTAAGGAGATGGAGGAAAGAAATATCATTAATCCGCGTCGGAAATTTTTAATGACTGCTAGGGGAATTTTAGAAATTTACGCTATTTCACTGATACAGGCATCTAAAAATTTCGATTTGGTGTAAAAATCCAAACTTGACAGCTAATGTTAAATTATTACGCTTGATGTTTTCCAAATTATAGATTAACTAGCAGGAGTGCCCGTTGAATTTCAACGGATTTAGTGAATCTAAAACTTCGACGGTGTAACATGTAAACATCGCAAGAATAAAATAGTACACAATTTTAACCGCCGAATAAAGCAAAAAGGAAGAAAACCGCTCCGCATTTACCTATTTAGATGAATAGAGAAAGAAAATCTTACACCGTGAAAAATCGGAAATTACGTGTAAACTTATGGGAAAATAATGATTCAATTAATCTCTCCCTCCCCTCAAATGTTTTATGGCCATATCGCCTACGTTACCCGTAAGCAAAATTATAGGAACAGGTTTACTATCGTACTGCCCAAACTTTTCGGAAAGAATAGTGGTTATGTTTTTCTTTTTTGGAAAGAATTGTAGCTATGTATTTTTCAACAAAGCATTGTTGAATAAATGTAAACAAGGGCGTGGAAGTGAATGTAATAAATAACTATTTGGATGAAGTTTAAAATAGCTGACATACCTTTTACCTTCTCTAAAGTTACTAAGTCAATTTTTGGAACTTACGTATTATCCCCATGCCATGCTTACGTACAACATTAACAGAAACTGACTGGCCGGTCTCGACATTTACAAACCCAATCACCGGACAACGGGGAGGGATACTTTGGTTCCGGGAGAGGCGAAGGGCGCGGTAGCGACCGGAGACGACTAAACATTAAAACAAAGCGAGCCGAAGGCTCCTCAATATATCCTTCCATTTGCGGCACAACAGTCAAACGAGATATAATTCGCGGCACAGCAGTCAAACGAGATAAAAATATTAACAGAATAACAACGTATTGTTGGATTTACGATATTTTATTATTTCGTATGTATTTATAATTTATTATTATTATTCTGTTAATACTTTTAAGGCATGGGGATAATACGTAAGTATGGCATTGGGTTAATACGTAAGTACCAAATTTTTATATATACCAGTAATTATTCGTTTTAATTCTCCCTCCGATTAGGATGTGAAAAGTTGTTATTCTAATGTATTTCGATGAATTCTTTTTGAATCTGACCTACTTGTCCTCGGGGAAACCAATATTTGTAGTAATTTTCCTAATAACCAAGGATATTGGCGAGCCTTCGGCTAGCTTTGTTTTTATTTAATAGTCGTCTACGGGCGCTACCGCGCCCTTCGCCTCGCTGGAACGAAACTAATCCTTCCCATTATCCGGTGATCGGGTATGTAAATGTCGCGACAGGCCGATCAGTCAATGGTTTAACAAGCTTTAGTTTTGCATTCTCATTTGGGCGGTGATTAGATGGGTAAATGTCACCACAGGCCGTAGTTCTCATTCTGACGGATAGGTCGGCGCCACATGTACGTCAACAACTCATCAAGAGTGGGGAGAACGATAGTAAACCTAAGCCAAATTATATACCTATGTACATATGCGAAGTTTCGTGACGATAACTTCAAAACGAAAACTCAAAGTATAACCAGCAAGAACACAATAATCAACAGAAAATAGATGAACTAAGGAGCAGACGAAATTAATTAATTTAACGAAAGACAAAAACGTAAATAGATAAAGTCTAAGAATCGCAGGGTGAATTTTATCATCCTACTATCACCTCAGTTCTCTCATCCATGAGTTATGTTACGAGAAAATTATTTTTATCAACAATCCCTTGGAAACAATAAAACGATTTATCCAATTACAATTTGTGGAAAGTTTACGTCTAATTATTTAAGTTACGTAGTTTTAAAAACAATTTGCTTTGGAGTACTCTACGCCACACGAAAATATAATTAAAAACTATTTATTAGTAATATTTCAATTAAAACAACAAATATTTTGTTGTCATGTAAACAAATCAAAGTCGCACAGAAATTGAAAAACGATAGTACGTTAAAATGTTTCGCATATAAATACATTGGACTCTCAACTTCGGCGACAATGGGAGTTGTCATGGTATCTTATAATTACTATTGTGATAAAACTGATAAAAATCACGCATTTTTCTGATTCTAAACGCATTTTCACGCTAATTCGATCAGGATTCGGATTCTGTCTCGAATAAATTCTGATCTTTCCTTCATAGAAAAATCTAAGTCTCAAGTTTGCACCATGTTCCTGAGTAATTTTAAAATTTAAATGAAAAATAAGCTGCATTCATCCCTATGTTATTCAAATGGAGAAAATGAAAAAAGAAAATAGTTTTTTTAAATTAGAAAGTTTAATGAAATCGGTATAAAAACCTGACTACAGAACTGAACTGTTTATTCCGATTAAAATTACGCTCTTTTTGTTTCTGCGTGCTGTAGTTGCTGAATTATTATAAAAATAACATACATACAAACACTTTATAGATATCTATAGCTCTATATATAAAATTAAGATTCCAGTAATGTTGAATCACCACTGATGACGGCTGCTTCGTAACGCAAATGTTCTCTTGGTGTCCTTACATTTTAAATAGATATTAGAGCTAAATTTATTTATGTTTTCCCCCAAACATAAGGCAAACCCGATGATTCTCTTTTGCATGACAAAAATCACCGTTAATGTATAGCTTACGCTTTTAAGTATTATAGCGGTACGAAAAATAATACGCTAAAAATTTCCAATAAAATATGTTTATCTCAAGGAAAGAGATACATTTCTATTGGAAGCTCACTATTAGAGTTTCACTCTTCTTATTTTGATACTATATTAAAGACGGTAATTATGTTATTTTTTAATGCGGCAATTGAAAGGGACATAAAACCTGAAATCAAAGCAAAACACTTTTGCCCCTCCTCCAAATATCTCCGACTTTAACAAGGAAGTGACTCTGTGCGAAAAAAAAACAAAGAACGAGGCTCATTCTCCGCGCATTTATCTCCGAGACACAGATACAAGGATTCTGGGATTCGCCGGATTTGCATAAAATACCGCAAACGCTTCGAAAAAAAAACAAGAGAGGATTCCCCCGATCGGAACAGGAGGGAAAACAACGGCAGGTATAAAATATTTTTAAAAAATCCGAAAATGGGTGTGGGAAGAACAATAGGGAGATTAGATGACAAGGGGTCAGGGGATGGGAAGAGGGCGCTCGAGAGAAAAGAAGGGTGGAATATGAGAAAGGAGTTAGTTGTTGCGCGGGGTGGAAAAAGAGGGGGAAGAGAAACAAAAGGGAAAGAGGGATGCTGGAGAAATATCGCGCATAGAAAATTTGGCGGGAATAACTGAGATTTTTGAGAGAAAAAGAATAGCGGAAATGGAAAATGTTGGAGAAAATCGCGGATGGATAAGGCGATAAACGGAATGAGGATTATAACAATTAAAATTATTATAATTCATTACACACACTGAAGTTTTTCCGATTGCAGGTGTTGTAATAAATAGGACTATCATAATCATTATCAAAATCAAGATAACATGATATAGGAAAAGTTATAAATGTTATTATTGAAAATAAAATACAGACAAATCAAAAAATAGAAGTAAACATAAACGTATAAGTCATAATAAAATAGAGTAGAAGGAGATTAAATAGAACAGGGGTTCCCAGTCTGGGGTACAATACATGTACCTCCAAAGGGGGTACGTAAAGCCAAATCAAGGGGTACCTGACATATTTGAGAACTAAAAAATTTTACATGTTCAAAAACTAAAAAGAGCTTACACGATGTCTTTTAAAATCGCTATGCCTCTGTTGACAGCCTCTGTTCCTCACCAAAACTTATTAAATTCAACATTATTTTCATTTCAGGCATTTGGATTAGTTTTTGGCTTTTTAAAACATGTTTATAGTTCTAAACAGTCTGAACTGATTTTTATTGAAATAAGGGGCACAGAGATAAGCAGTCTTCATTTTTCGAAGTCACTCTTAAGATACACTTAATATTTGGTATAATACGGTTGTCGAAATAAAGGAATTTAAATTCATACTCAGCATTTATTGGTAACATGGGTAAACAACCATTACTTGCCTTATTTTGGCAAGAGGAAATCGAAAAAACTTGTGTTTTCTTGGTGAGGAAAAACAATCATTCTCTTTCGTGGAAGAATATATGCAACTGTTTTAAGTTTAAATTATGATTTTTCTCACTTCGGAAATTTCGGTATGATAACATAATTTTGAGTTCCATAATCTCAAGTCGTCTGAAGTTTTGTAAAATCAAAAATATTATTTAGTGAAAAGTTCATCAGTCAGATAAAACAGGTAAATTTTTCGTTACGCATTTTTCCTGCACTGTAACAATTATTTCAAATTTATTAAATTTTATATTCCATAATATTTTCTCGTGCAAGTAAACAAACACATTATTAATAACAGTTGTAATACGAAAAATATTTAAATAAAATTAAGTAAAAAAATTTTTACTTAAAACTGCACCCAAAGGTAGAAAATAATTTTTCCCTGGACAAAAAATATTATTAAAAAATTTGTATGCTTCGTAAAAGTGGGTGGCATTAATATGAGTACATATATGTTTAGTAAGTGGCCAACAAATAGAACTAATTTATGAGGAAGATGAAATATAGGATTTAGAATAGAAAAAGCCACCCACTTTTACGAAGCATACCAATTTTTAAATAATATTTTTTGTCCAGGAAAAAATTATTTTCTACCTTTGAGTGCAGTTTTAAGTAAAGGTGTGTACACACTAAAAATGTTTTTACTTAATTTCTATCAAAATCAAAGCGAGGAACAAACTGAAAGCTGAACATGAAATGCGTGTAGCTCTCTCGAAAACTTTACCAAGAATAAAACTGTTGGTTGGCAGTAAATAAGACCAGGGTTCTCATTAATAAGTTTGTTGTTTATGTCCTGATAAATCATATTTATAATACTTTCTTGCATGTTATTTTATGTTTGTACCTACTGAAATTTCCATATGAAAATTCTTTTATCTGTGTATTTTCCTGTGTCCACATACATGGTAAACAGTAAAATTTACCTCCTCTTAAAAAATTGAGAAGCGGTATATAAGGCCTTACTCTAAAGCCAAGGGGTACGTTAACCGAAAAAGGTTGGGAACCATTGAAATAAAAGATGAATTTTGTAGGAAAACAGGACATTGTGTGACTATAAAGATGTAAAAGAGGTAGATGCCATATTTAATTTAATTAAATTAAATATTTATCTCATGTAAAACAGTGTTTCTCAAACTGTAGGCCGCGGCCCCTCAGTAGGCCGAAAAATTATTTTAGACGACAGGTGAAACGCCAAAATACAAAATATTCACGAATAATATAATTTCATGAGGAAATTTTTAGGAAATACGATATTATAAAAATTATAAACCGATATATAAAATAATGGAATTTGTATTAAAGTCTATTATTTTTACTATTTTAAATTCAAATGGGGCATAGGGCATTCAAGGGGGCAGCGACAGTTGAAAGTTTTAGAACAACAGAAATTAAGGTTTTTTTTACACTGATACATGATCATATGATCTCATTTATGAATTATCGAGTTGCTTATCTCAGGTATTTTGAATATACATAACAACGCCCCACAAAATTAGATTCGCATTTCAGGTACAATGCAGCCGTCTTCAGTAATGATTCACCGAAATTAAGATCTTAAAAAAATAAAATCTAATTTCCCCGACTCACCATAGAAAGCGGCTACAAAGTTACATTGAAAACGAAACGTGCATTTAGTTTTTCATTACCTTGTTATGTTATTTTGGGACACCTAAGATGATTATTTTTTTCAGGTTTTGATTTTCAAGTGCTCACTTTTTTCAACCAAGCGACCTGATGAATTATATTGCTAGGAGTAGCGGTTAAAAAGTTAACGTCGCTTAATAATGTGGGTTATTATTTTATTTTATCTTCCCCGATTCTTACCACAAGCCAATGTCACGAGTTACAGCTCATATAAATATTTATAAGAGTTTTGGAAAATTCGATTTAATCCACAAATGAACATTACTTCAAAAAGGAAATGGGAGACTTTGAATAAAGTAAAGATCTCTGAAAAAATACAAAAGACGAAAAAGCTAAATTTGGAGTAGAAAAGCGATGCAAATGGAAATTAAATGATAGTAAACTATCTCTCCCACATGTTGACAGACGCGCATGTGCATTTCCTCGCGCGCACATTCATAAACAGATCAATAAATGCACCCATGCACACCTAAACTCGCGTATGTCTGCGGAGCAAGCGCTGTAAGTTACACAAAATCAATATATAGTGTAAAGATAAACAAGTTAGGAAAGTGTACAACGTATCACAAATGGGCGCGTTTCGTGTAATGGAGTATTAGAAAGCAATTATATACCTGTACGTAAGGGAAATAGCGTTTTAAAGTTCTTTTTTTCATCATAAATAATCCATTTTCTTCCTCTTTAATAATATTACATGCACTTATAAGGAAATTAAACGTTTGTTTGGGAGATTGTTTATGTTAGCAACAATGAAGTAACCATGGAAGAAATTTTGTAAGTTCAACTCGACATAAGATATTCTTGTTTGATTTTCTCGATAACGGCTACTCCTATGATAAAAATGCATAGGAAAGGAAATACTCTACTTTACCAGTTCTACAACTCTTATTTGAAAAGTATTTTGATATGAGCAATACTTTACGAGATATGACGAAAATTTAATTTTTTGTCACCAGTAAAGTGGTACCCCTGATTGGCGTACGTGATTCATTTTTGCGATTTTCGTATTATATTTGATTGTAAGTCATGAAAATCCGTTGATTAGAAGCCGAGAACGAACATACGGACGGACGGACCGACCGAGGATAATAGGCGCTCACGCTGTAAGCGAAACGCGCCTAAAAATGATAAAGGAATTCGGTGAGATAAATGTACGAAAAAGGAGAGAGTAAGCGTTTAGAGACCGCATTTATATTGAGGGGCTGGAATGAGAGGAGAGGAGAAGTGCCGGAAAACGGGAACATGAATATGCGGTGTTTGTGAGAAGGGGGTGATTATATCATAGGGAGATAAAGAGAGAAAGAAAAGAATTGATAATGGTGTATGTATATCATTCAAAGATATCCAGAATTGCTTGCAATGCTTTTAAGTTTAGCAAGGAGAGTTGTAGAGGCGTCGTTATAAAGCTCTCATACTTTGAATAAATTTATTGATGCACTTATATATATATATATATATATATATATATATATAATCTTATATGTTAATGATAACTGAGGGAAAGGTGACGTCATGAACGGAATTTTCGCCATAATAGCTATCTTCTGACTAGATACTACTTCTTTCTTCAGTAATTTTGCCTTAATAAGTGTCTTTTAATATACCCTTTATGTTCAACCTATCCAAATTTAAACTTCCATTTCAAAAAGGATGTTCGGAACAAACTATTTCTTTTATTTACTTATTTATTTATATTATGAACAAACAAGCATTTCAAATGGGAGTTGTGTCATGTAGAAAGCTGTGCGAATAAAGCATCTGAAACAAAATCTCGCATTGGATATACAAGTTGATTAGAGATTTAAACTATACGCCATATACTTCTATTCGGAACGATAAAAAGTTTTTAAGGTCTAATTTTTCAGAATAAATGTTTTAATGCAGCATGTGATGTTCGTATAGCAAAAATTCTCAACAATGTGATAGAGGAAACACTTTCTAATAGCCATACAATCTTAAAACAAATGAGTAATATAAATTAACAAAAGAGGAAATAGATTACGGTATCCTCTGTTTATAATGTCTTAACAGGAAGTTAAAATTACAAATTATATCAATTATCTAATTGTAAAATGAATACGGAGTCATATTAGGTAATACATATTTAATAATGCATGCGATGGGGATTGACACCAATTTAGCCTATAAGTATTACGTGCACAATCTCAAATGACTATTACCTTAACTGAACGCCTGTTAAAAGGATAGAAAACGCTACGTTTGAAATGAGAGGCCACTGTAACATAAACGACACTGCAGTAAATATCGCGTAAATATTTCACGCAAAGAGGAAACAAGAACAGAAAGCAAACGATAAAAGGGCCAGTGAGTGGAAAGGCTTCCGAGAAAAGGAGGCGGAAAGAAAAACGTTGTAGATAGTGAATAAAATATGTTCATCGAAGAGAAATGTTATTAATTGTTTATAAACTGAAGCTAACTATACATCCTGGAGGCATTATTTATCACTTTAATGCAAGTACTTATGGTCTATAAAATTGTAAACGTCTCTAGAGGATAACTCTTTGTCTTATTCGATATCATTTGATCTTAATTCATGTATATATGAAGTTAGTTCAATTAAAGGTTTAGGTCATTATAGAACCTTGGTTTATCGTGTGCAATTCGTCGCCAGGGTACTTTATCTAGCTACTTGTGATAATTTTAAAAAATTGTAATTAATTTTAAACCAATCAACGTTTTTGCTCATTTTTAGAGCAATTAAAACAAAACTTACTTTTATTACAAAGATCTTTAAACCAAGAAGCATTTAAATGATGAAAGGTATAAATCAAATAATGCTTGAGTAATCACCTGCTTAATTTCCATTTGAATCATATTAAGTTTAATAACGGTTGGAATTTTAGGCTGAAATTAAAAAAAAATCCCTCTTTGTGCGAAAATACTTCACAAGTAGTAATTCCTACAAGATACGATTATCAAAATTTTTGAGAGAATTCACATGTTGTAAGCATTAAATATCAAGAGGGATATTTAAGAAAAACTTGCTCCAGCACGGAGGTAAAAAGAAAACCGTGAACATCGCCGTTAGGAATGCACAAATCCAAACCTTTAAGATGTATCTACTCCACCGCTCATGAGATCGTCGGCGCGAACTCTAGGAACGTCGTCAGTGACTGAAAATCGTTTATAAAGCGGTTTCTACGTGAAATAGAAACGGCAGTCACGGATTAACCACGACGGAATGAGCTATACTGCTACATAAAAAACGAAGAAAAAGAGAGTTGGCTCAAGAGAGAGAGCCGAACTGGTTGGCTGGATGAAAGGGAGAGAAATGGATACGGCGTCATTCCCCTTTGTGCCAGGAAGGGGAAGAAGATAAGTGTTTTTAGAAGGGCTGAGGTAAGGATTGCGTGCCGGTGGGCCCTTCATAAAGGAGGATGGAGAGAAAGGGAAAGAACGAGGCGTAATGGACGTTAAAAAAGAGAAAAAGTCTTCGGGGAGTGAAAAGAAGGGAAGAGAGCACTTAAAGAAGATGAAAACGAGGAATCTGAAACACACACACTTATTCCTTTCGACGGTAAAATATTACGTATGACTAAGCTTTAAAGTTCTCATCCATCCACTTGATATACATTCACGCACAGTCAAAATAACAAGTGAAGGAATGAAAGTAAGATAGGAAGTCGAAGTTATTTTTATAATGATTGCGCTTAATTGTGTGAAGTTTGGCAGCACTTTTCTGATGACAATGATATTACTGCACAGGAACCGATGTCGTTTTGCGTCTAATTTTCTGCCAATAAATAAAACCGCTCCAATGAGGCGCGATTAATTTGAAGACTATGGAACAGGATAAGACGCGTGCAAGAAACGTTCAGATATACCCCACACATCAACTGGGAGAAGACAAACTTGCCTTTTGGTGCAAGCGCTCGCTAGATAGTCGAGAAATTCCGCATGACAGTGTGAATGTGAGACTAACATAAGCGGAGAACCGAATTCAGAAAGCTGCTGAATGGCAAACGTGCGTTCCAAAGCTGATTCGTGGCACCGCTGAGTTTCATTTTGCGAGAGGTTGTCGAGCACTTGTGTTGAGAATGTTTGTTAAGAAAGTTTGGCTGGGAACGTTTATACATTCTGTGTGAGCTAATTAATAACAGCATAGATACATATGCGCTATATAAATCATATGACAAATTAAATAACAATACAATACATTTTTACAGATTCCGTATTATCGGAAGCTCGAAGAATCAAAACTTTAATCGTTCGTAATACGATAATATTAAAAATGTGGAAAACAAATTCTTACAATTCGTACAGTAATTTTAAATACAAGTATTTATATGTATGTATTTAGACAATCTTTTCTTGAAGATGTCGCAGTCGTGTATTTAATTATTGATTAAAGTTTTGTAACTTTTCTTAGAGGAATCTGGCCTACAAGCTAACAAATAATATCTGACACTAGGGCGAAATTCCGCGAAAGTCGTACACTTCAACAGAAGAAGAACACGTTAATATATAAATATTTGCACTCGATCGATAATCTTCGCTGGATTTTCCTCGTTCCCAATGGCGGAAGAGCCCGAATGAAAGATAAACTTGGGGAGTTATATTCTCGCCAAATGGGCTGGGCTCGCTTTTCGTTGCACGTACACAGAAACGCGTGGTGACAACAGGGAGTTAGTGGGAAGCGCAAACATTACAGCCTGCAGGGATCCGAAGCCGAATTAAATACTTTCGGCAAACAATAATAACTGAGAAATATGGAGAATCCGAGTTTCGAATATTTTCGCGTCTCCCAAAATTTGGAATTTCGGACGAGTCGGAGAAGTTAAGAATCAACGCAGAAAAACTGATAAATACACTAGTTTCTGGCAGGCAAGTCTAACGTTGGTTGGAAAAAGATACTCGTAATTATTTAATAAACCAAAATCACGTGAAAGAATTTAGTTTAACTGAATATCATATTTAAGACATATGACAAAGACGACTATTTATCAGGTCTCCATTACAAATCGAATAACGAAAAATAATTGTGGATATCAAATAAAAAAGTGAATGGATGGTAATGTAAATTAATAGGCGTGAGTGCATACGACTGATCACAAATGTGAAGTTAGAGAAAGAGAAAAATTCTGAACATGACCGGGTCTCCAACTTGCCGGGTCGGAGCTTATACCAACTAAGCTTTGAAACTCTAAAAGCATATTCGAAAATAAATGCTATTCACCAAGGATGACACAAGAGTTACACTTCCTTTATTTGTCTACCTGAGGCAAGGTTGGGTATTAAGAAATCATAAAACCACTGAATCCTTTTCCGAGACGATAAAGAGCTCTCCTCTACAGCATCAAATTTAAGGTGACCCAGATAATATAATCTTGTCTGCAGAGAAACTACGAGAAAAACGAAAAAAAAATGGAACGACCGTGTATTACTTTTTCATAGTTTAAAATTGCATATACGTACACCCACGGTTTTGAAGAAAAATGATCTCTTACAAGGTCGTAGGATGAATAAGAGGGATTTTTACATCGCTACCACAGAGTCTTTTCTGAGAAAAATGCTTGCGAATAGGCGTGCTGGTTGAATGGGAACGGTTACTAATTGTAAGAGAAATTTACTGTATGTGAGAGTGTATGTGAATGGGATGGATTCCTCTCGGCCCACACCGCAAAGTAAAAGTATTGCATAAGCTTTTAAATGGATGTAATATAGCACATATTATCATCAGGGACAAAATGTGCATAACACATTTTCCCCCTCGTTTCCGGTGTCCTAACTTAACCTCCCATGGCAACACCATTGTTTCGCCACAGCGCGAACTCGTCGCTGCCTTCTCACTGTTAATCGTCTTAGGCATTCGTTAACACGGTCCATTAGACCTTGTTTCATCTATGCCTCGGGCATTTCTTCGCAGCGGCGGTTTCCCAGTTCCTCCTACCCCCATCCCGCGGCACTATATTGGAGTCCTAAGCGCGTATAAAGAGTTACAGCGAAATTCAGGTCATTTGATGATTTTTAATCGCCGATGTTATTGGTAAGTTGCGAACCCTATAAGTTCCTGGTTTCCATTAGGATATCGAATATTGCCTAGCTACATCCAAAAAACCATACCAAAGGAAACATGAGCAACTGTTGTTGTGTCCCTCTTGTGCTGACCAAGGGTTCATCCTGAAAGCTACAACAACGTCTATTAACCCTTAAGTGAGCGCTGGCGAATATATTTAAAATGCTGTCAATTTGTAAAGAATGCTTTATATACATTGTTCTCTTATCTATCCTATCTTTATTGCCTGACTAATCGAACAAGTTGTTATCAACCTTTTAGCTACTGTTCTTGAGGAGTAAAACAGACGTAATTTTTTTAGCATTATTTCTTCTATTTTTACATCTTTGTGCTTAAAATTACGCTTTTATAAATACATTATTATAAAAAATTTTAATGATATAATGTCATATGGTACTTAACATATCTTGAAAATTTAGTTCGTATATAATGAAGAAAATCCTAACAATAACTTCAACAATGAGAATTATAAATCATAACATGCATTAACTGGCTAAATAAAAATTTAGAATGAATCTATTGTTATTATTACTGTTTACGTTCGCATTTTCCACACAATGCAGCGGCGCACACAGTACGCCACGCGACCAGTTGCGTGACATTTTTTAACGCGCCCATTTAAGGGTTAATCTGTCTCTCCGACACCCCAGTGACTCTCCTTCCGGAAAGTGCTCCTTCAACACCTAGTTGCCCTATATATATATATATATGTCAGAAAACACTACACCACTCTCCAACTTCCTCCTCGGGGAGGCACACCCGAAATAACACAACACGTCCAAGGGACTCCAACTTTATTTAAACCCGAATTACACCAGCATTCTGCTCTCCAGCAGAAGCTCTCCCACGAGCCAACACACGGCCCACACTACCACGAGTCCCGTCACACACTCTTCTCTCTCGCGTCACGTGATCTCTTAGTACTCTCCTTCTCCGTCCCGCTTCTGGTAGCACTTCTCGTGGCGGTCGTCCTCGCTTGCGTAACAGTCGGCCTTTCCTGACATCGGGGCCGTCCTCGGTCCCGGTCCGGTCTGCCTCCGGTTGAACTGCTCCTCTGGCGCTCGCGCCGTTCTCCATCCGCTTCTCGTCTTCTTTCCCTCTGCTGTCCGCGGCCTGGTCGTCATCTCCCTCGTCCTGGCTCTCGTCGGTCTGGTCGTCATCTCCTACTTCGCCTTGGGGGGGCTTACACCAGGGTTTCATTCGGTCTGCACTAAACACGGAATTGAACGCTCGCTGAGTCCTCTTTGCCCCTGGTATATCCATGAGAGAATACCTATCTCGCGCTAGCACTTCTGAGACAAGATACGGACCCTTAAATTTCGGAGCTAATTTTCGCGAACACCCTGTCGCTTGCGCTTCTCGTTCTACGATGACTAAATCTCCCTTTTGGTACACTCTCGGCACCTTATGTCTTTGATCGTAACGCTCCTTCTGTTTTTTCTGCGTCTCTGATATCTTTACTAACGCTTTTTCCCTTGCTTCGCCTAAGGTCTCTCTAGTCTCATCGAGCTCGCTTTCTTGCAACGCCAATATAACACGGTTTTGCAATGAATTCCTTGGGTTATAAGCAAACAATAGCTCATAAGCGCTCTTCTCAGTAGTTTTATTTGACATAGAATTCATGGCGAATTGGATGTTTCTCAAATTCGTGTCCCAGTCGCCTCCATCCTCTTGTGCATACATAGTGGATATGGCGTTTGTAATGGATGCGTTTGATCGCTCTACTTGTCCATTTGCTCGAGGGGTAGCAGTCGCATTCTTTATATGCTTTATCTGGTTTCTTTCGCATAATTCTTCAAATTCCTTCGCTGTAAATGCCGTACCTCGATCTGTAATTAAACGCTCAGGACACCCAAATAAGCTCGTAATCTCACTGATAGCTTCGCACACTGGTTTGGTTTTTGTGGTTTTCACTGCCTTTAGTAGGATGAACTTTGTAAAGTTGTCTTGATACACGAGAACATACTCGTTGCCCCTTTTACTCCTTGGGAATGGCCCTAAGTGGTCCACGTGAACTGTGTGAAATGGGATGGCTACACGCTCTAAACTGTGCAACTGCCCCTCTTTTTTACCTCCCGGTCTCTTATGATAAGCACACTCAATGCAAGCTGCAATATATTTCTTTACCCTTCTTCTCATCTTCGGAAACCAAAAATATCTCTTCACGTGTTCTAGGGTTTTCTCTTCTGCGTAATGTCCCATGTCATCATGACTTCCCTTTAGAATGCGCCAAATAGAGTTCTTAGGCACAACCCAACGGACCCCACCGTCTACCTTTCTACAGACACGGTTGTCTTTCAGCACATAGTCTGTGTGGATCTGCCTATCCTCATTGGCGACCGCAGGTTGCTGTAAGGTACGATGTATTTTCTGGATAGCTACATCCTGCAGCTGCATCGTTAGTAACCAATCATCCTGATTTATTCGCAACGTGAAGATTTTCAAGTCTGCTGTATCCGGTTCCTCGGAATCTCCCACGGGATTTCGACTGAGAGCATCAACGTGACTCATGTTGCGTCCTGGTCGGTACTCGATCGTGAAATCATACTCTTGTAATCGAAGCCACCACCTCGCTATCCGCGGTAACAATTCTTTCTTGGACATGGTGGTCTTTAAAGCATTACAGTCAGTAACAACTTTGAAGGGTCTGTTCAATAAATACATTCGAAATTTGTCTACGGCTTCAACTACTGCCAACGCTTCTAGCTCATAACTGTGATAGTTCTTCTCTAGATCTGTCGTCTGTCGGCTATAATATGCCACAGGTTTTTGAGATTCTCCTTCTCGACGCTGTAAGATAATCCCCGCTAGTCCATTCTTACTGGCGTCAGTGTGAACTTCATGTTCGGCATTTACATCAAACAACGCAAGTGCCGGACGCTCGATTAATCTTTTCTTCAGCTCTTGAAATGCGTTTTCTTGTTTCTCTGTCCACTCGAATGCCGTATCTTTCTTCGTCAAGAGCGTTAACGGCTTGCTTAACGTAGCGAATCCTAATACAAATCTTCTAAAGAAGCTCGTCAAACCAATAAATTGTCGCACTTCGTGAACATTCTCCGGCCTTCGAAATTCTTTAACTGCCTGAATTTTTCTCTCGCCTGGTCGGATCCCATCTTTGGTTATTTCAAAGCCCAAATAGTCTACTCTAGTTTTGAAAAATTCACATTTTGATACTTTTAGCGCTAGCCCCAATTTCTTCAGTACTTGCAACAGTCTTTCTAATCTCTCTAACCCTTCCTTCACCGTTTTGCTGGGTATCAACAGATCATCCATATAGACTAGGACCTCTCCTGGTTTTGTCATTCGCACTACCTTTTTCATCACTTGATTAAACACTGCAGGTGCGTTTACTACTCCGAAAGGCATTTTTGTGAACTCGTACAGTCCACTTGAGGTGACAAAAGCTGTCAAGGGTCTCGTCTCTGGGGCTACAGGGATTTGATAGTATCCCGACGCCAAGTCTAAAATGGTAAAATAACTGTTTCCTGCAAGCGCGTCTAATTGTTCCTCAATGGCTGGCATGGGGAATTTTATTTTTTTCGTCTTCAAATTCAATGCTCTGTAATCGACGCACAGCCGGTCTTCTCCGTTAGCTTTCTTCACTAACAATGCTGGGCTTGCGTATTCTGATGTCGACTCCTGCACGATACCCATTTTCATTAACTCATCGACTGCCTTTTGCATAGTCGCTCTTTGGGCGTACGGTAGGCGATACGGTCTTAAATTCACAGGGTGGTTATCCAACAATTCTATCTCGAAACTGGCAGACTCTACTGTACCCAGTTCACTCAAATTTTTCGCAAAACATTCTCGATACTCATTCACCATTTCGTATACCGCATCCTTCTCCTCTTCAGACAGGTCGTTATTCAAATTTATTTCTTCCATTTCTATCCCGGCCCTCTCTTTGACATTTCGAACTTTGGCTTCGAAGTTACTTTCTTCCTCCTGCCCATCAGTCTCTCTCCTAATTACAAATTTCTGATAGCTCTTCTCAACTCGAATCCCCGATTGGTCTAGGGCGCTTCGTCCTAGAATTATGGCATCGTCTTGCGAACAGTTTGGGACCACAAGCACTTCTACCTCAATGCTTACGTCGTCCACAACAAGGATTAACTGTTTGGAGCCTATTACGTTACTTTTCCCACAGCCGAATCCAATCAGACTTTTTTGACTCGCAAAGTATTCTACACCTAGCTGTTCAGCGACATCTTGCCTCATGGTCACAACATCGCTCCCTAAATCAATGAACCCAACAACTTGTTCATCATTAACCTTTATCCATTTATAATATTCGTCTTTAATTTGGTCGTTCGGCACCGAAATTCTTTGGACTCGCCTTTTCATTTCCAAATTCTGTCTATTAACTTGGGTTCCCTGAGGGCATTCCTTCATCATGTGTCCCTCTTTATTGCATCGGAAACATCGCCTGCTCTGCTGTCGTTCTGGGCAATCCTTAGCCATGTGTCCCTGGCCGTTACAATTATAACACCTCGCCTGCGTTGTCTGCTTATTTCTCCTCACCACATTACCTTCGTTTGGCGGTTCAATTGGGACACTATAACGGTTAGATAAAAACTGTCTTTCACCTAATCTCGCTCTTTCTGTAATACTTTCATAGCGCTTTATCTTGAGCAGTAACCCTTCAACATCTTTGAACTCACACAAAGCCAGCGACCTTACTAATTCCTTGTCACCTAAGCCGTTCAAAATGTATTTAATCAAGGATTCTTTATCTATGTTACCTCGTCGCGCTATCGCTTTTATGGCATACACGTATGACTCATAGGTTTCGTCGCGCTGCTTCTTCCTCTTCGTGAGATTCATGTGGACATCGGCCTGATCAGCTGTTGATGGGAAGCTATAAAGTAACCTTTCTTTAAAAGTCTCCCAAGAATACACTTCTTCCGCGACACTATTTAACCACAATTTAGCTACTCCTTTCAGCTTATTCACCGCATGAGTAAGCAATACGGAATTGTCCCACGAATACGCGGAAGCGACCCCTTCCACTCGCCGCACCCACTGTTCGGCGGTAAATCCTAAGGTCGTCGACGCGTCAAACTCGGGCAACAATCTTTCCGCCATGTCTCGGTGAGCAACTACAGTTGTCGCCATCGTACTACAATGTCTCGCTTCCATTATTTCTCTTTCGCGGTCTAACAACGCGCGCTCTCTCTCCAGCAACTGTCTTTCTCGTCGTAGAATCTCACGTTCAATGTCGTTATCGCTCGCCCTAGGCGCTAAGTGGTTCTTTGGTCGGGTCACAGAGGGCGTCGACATCGCTCTCGGTAGCTCAGGAAAGCTCGCTGCTCGCGTCAAGAACGCCTCGCTTACTCCTGTTCCCGCCACTGGATACGTCATTTCCGGTTCCCCACTAAACGCCATGCGGTCGCTTTTTTTTCGCTAATTTCGCTTTTTTAGGTCTGTTTCGACGCTCACAACCCTAGTTATACTTGGGGTATTGTTCACTCGGGAATCACTTTTCTTTCACGTACTTACGGAGGGGTACAGTCTTCATCGGCAAACAGTCGGCTCTCTCACGACGTGCTCCTTTCCGAAAACTGGTTTTTGATCTTCTTATCCTTATCTGATCCCGATCCCGCCGCTGCTCTGTCAGAAAACACTACACCACTCTCCAACTTCCTCCTCGGGGAGGCACACCCGAAATAACACAACACGTCCAAGGGACTCCAACTTTATTTAAACCCGAATTACACCAGCATTCTGCTCTCCAGCAGAAGCTCTCCCACGAGCCAACACACGGCCCACACTACCACGAGTCCCGTCACACACTCTTCTCTCTCGCGTCACGTGATCTCTTAGTACTCTCCTTCTCCGTCCCGCTTCTGGTAGCACTTCTCGTGGCGGTCGTCCTCGCTTGCGTAACATATATATATATATATATTATATATATATATATTGTGTCTCTCTTGTGCTGACGAAGGGATCATCCCGAAAGCTCTAACCTCTGCAAATGTGTCTCTCCAACACCCCAGCGGCTCTACTTCCGGTAAGTGTTCACTGGGTTTCCTTCAACACCTAGTTGCCCAAAATATCCTTACTTACCTTTCCTCTTCCTTAGTATTTATATATATATATATATATATATATATATATATATATATATATATATATATATAAGGGTAGCAACAAGGTGTTGGAGGAAGCCCAGTGGACACTTACCTACTTCCACCTCCCACCAACCCCCCTTTACTAATTCCCCCATTATCTCCTTCCGCCGGCCTCCTAATTTGGGAAACATCCTGTGGAAGAAAGAACCCCCCACTCCCAACCCTCCATCCGCTGCAGGATCTCAACCCTGCGGCAAACCCCGTTGTCTCACATGCCCCATCCACCCACCCTCATTTTCATTTACCAGCCCCTCCTCCAACATCACCTACCCCATCCCCTCCAGAAGTAATTGCACGACGAGGAACGTCATTTACCTCCTCACCTGCACACTGTGTCCTGCTTTTTATGTTGGCCTCACCAGCAACCCCCTCAACATTAGAATCAATGGCCACCGGAACAGCGTAAACACTAACCGTCCCCTTCCGGTGGCTTCTCACGCCAATTCACACCAGGCCACCTTCAATAATTGCTTCACTGTAAGGATTATCCGTGCCTTACCGGATGATACCTCCGCTCCCCTACTTCGACAGTGGGAGTTGGCCTACATCTTTCTCCTTAACTCTTTCTCCCCACCTGGTCTTAACCTCCGATAACCCTATTGGCCGTCCCTCCTACCCGTCTCCTCCTATCCCCGAACTTCTCTCATTACCCCTCCCCCCCTCCCCATATCCCCCCAGTGTGTCACTTCAAACAGTATATGTTTCTCCGTCGCTGAAGAAGGGCATCAGCCCGAAAGCTCCATTTTTGTGTAGTTTTTGTTCTTTTGTGTTTTTCGTGTGTCCTCAGCACCCCCAGCGGCTCTTCATTCTAGGTAAGTGTCCACTGGGCTTCCTCCAACACCTTGTTGCTACCCTTATTATTACCTTTCCTTTTCCTTAAGTATTTATATATATAGGTGGCAACAAGGTGCTGGATGGAGCCCAGTGGGCACTTACCTAAATTGGAGAGCCGCTGGTGGTGCAGAAGACACACGGAAAAAAGGTGTGTGTGTGTGTGTATACGTACACCTTTCTAAATAATAAACCAACATTTATATTTATGACAAAGATAATAGTATAACCAAATCTCTGAAACCAAAATCGCTACTTCCTTAACTGTGTAACGGGATATTTAATTTAAAA
This sequence comes from Uropetala carovei, assembly GCA_036926305.1. Classification (NCBI taxonomy): domain Eukaryota; kingdom Metazoa; phylum Arthropoda; class Insecta; order Odonata; family Petaluridae; genus Uropetala; species Uropetala carovei. Next base: position 5,977,518 of record JAXCHB010000104.1, on the reverse strand, counting down.
TTAACATTACCCAATCGATGATAAGTCATATTCCAGTTTATCACATCCCCAGTCACAAAGTTAGCGTCACAAAACCCGATACCAACCGCGCTGAGACACGAAGTTATCAGATTAATCATTTAAATTTGAGACTACCTCCGCATTAAACGATAAAAATCAGTCTGTCTTAACTACGCTAGCGCTCGTCACCATGGTTTCTCCCAGGAGCGTTCATGTGTGTACACGAATCCCCTTTATGGATAACTCAAACAACGGCATGGAGTAATTATGTAGTATCCAAACCTTCCTTTTGGAAAAGTAGGCAGCCCCAAAGAACGTCGCGCGTGCACACACACACACACACTCACAAACACGCCAACGCAAAGCAGACTGAGAACACGAGCGGAAGAGATACTATCTTTCCAAGGGCACGCTGTAAAGAACTGTCTTTGACTTTAAAATTGGCTCTTGCAGTCGACAATATTAAAGAAAAAAATAGCGTCCTCTTCATTCTGAAATAAGAAAAAGAAAAAACAAAGCGCGGAGGAGACGGAGGTTTTTGCTCGAAAATTGAACTTGTGTTTGTGTATTTGGCTCATATGCCTTCGTCTTTAATTAAGGACAACGCCTAGGATGACGCAAACCCCAATGTTATGTGGGTGTCTGGTCCTTTGTAAAAATGCTCTCTCAACATGTCTCGACTTGAAACCCTGAGGGAATCGCGAAATACGGGGAAGGAAAGAGTTTAAGAGAGGGGGAGGAAAGAGGTTAGTATAGGGTGGAGAGGGAGATAGAGAGAGGGGGAGGGGGGAGGGGTCGGGAGCCCATGTGTGAGCGTGGATATGTGCGGAACGTGGACGGAAGGAATACACTGCAGAATGGGAACAAACAAAGGTTTTAGAAGGGGTGCGGGTGATAATTACATAAGCTCCGGTGAATAATCAGGACGTTGCCTGACGAATCTCTATCCTTCGCAGCGGTGCACGGCAAAATTGAGTTCCATTCCGACCGCCTCCTCCCATTTCCCCTTTACTCCCTCTCTCTCTCATCACACATCCCTTATTCCGCCTCTCTCTTTCGCGCACACAGCCTTCGCTCCAATCTCGTTTCCCAATCCTCGGTTTCCTCAATCCTCTCCCGTTTATTTATTTATTTGCCTTCGTAATCTCTCAAAACAACAGCATAATGACAAAATATGTATATTTTGAAGCAGAGACCCGATCCTCCCAAATTTTTCGCGGACCAGTGGTCCCGGACCAAGGTTTTCATTATATATGTGTATATACATACATAGTATACATACACATAATAATAGTGGAGATCACAGATAAAAATAATAAAGAGATAAAAAAGTGACTCGCAAATTTAATAAAACGAAACGTTTCCGTGGCATGATTTGATTCTTGTTTTTCCGTACTTGTTCTTTCCTCCCTTCAACCCACTGCCAGCTGCACCGACGTGAGGACAAAAGAATTGGATTGCATTTGGATATTAAAGCTTTTAATTCCCCCATCTTAATATTGTTCATTAAACTCTTCAACTACATTGTAATACTCTACCACACCTATTCCCCGCCATGGACTCTATCTCACTCCCCGCCCCAGCCATTTTCTCCCCTCTCATACTATGACACTCTTAATTTCTTATCTTTTTCTTTTTTTCATTACTAATTTCTTTATTGACTGAAGAAGGGGGCCATGCCAAGGAAACGTTTCGTTTTGTTAAATTTCTGAGTCACTTTTTTATCTTTTTGATATTTTTATCTATCATCTCCACTGTTATTATGTTTGTGTACCAGTTCGTGATATGCAAGATTTCTACGGCTACATAGACATACGGATATACTGACTATATAAAATAAGAAAATAATAAATACATTTCATTATTATTATTATGAAAGCATTTCTGTTAATTTAAGCTTTACGAGCAAAAATTGCATCTGTTCTTAACATCAAAATATCACTGACTTTTTCTTTTAATAAATTGGAGCGTAATGGATTCGGTATGAACTTGAGGCCAGAAAAGAGCCTTTCTACTGGCACCTGAGTAGGGGGAACCCCCAGCACTGTTACGGCGAGATCGTGCAAATTTTTATGCTCAAGCTTCTTAGACATCCAGTATTTTAACACATTGGTGCCAGCAGAGTAATGTTTATCTGGAACGTAGTCAGAAATTTCTCTTTTCATTCTATCAATGGAATTTGTTAATGTATCTTCCTTCATGGTATGATGATCGTGGTTTACGTGTAGAACCGGCATTTCAACACGGTAGAACTGTCACATTCTAGCAATCACTTGTTTTGTATTGGTCCTTTCTATACTTTTTTGCGGACCAGTGGTCCCGGACCATGGTCTGCTCAAAATTTTCGCGAACCAATGGTCCCGGACCATGGTCCTCAAAAATTTTTCGCGGATCATGGTCCGGACCAAGGATAGGATCTGGTCCCTGTTTTGAAGTGTTATGATTCTCAGTTACTACCGTAGAATTTTCCTTGTTCTTTATAATCTCCCTTAATTAATAAAGAAAACGTCATAGCTGTATACCTTTAATCCCCACCTCTTATATTTTCCCATATTCTTGCGTAATATATTTCTACACTAAAACATAGTATAAATTAAAATAGACGCACATGCAGTTATTTTTTTTATACACGGTAACAGAAGTTTCAATTAGCGAAATTCCTTGAATTTTTTGAGTTTATCTTTCTTTAGCGACCACACTTTTATTTTAAATAAATACGAGAATATCTCACATTGTTTCATTATAGAGGTCTTCATCCTCCAACCGCCCCCCAGCTAACATAATTAATTTTCTATCTTAGAATAAATTCCAGCCCTCAAAAGTTTTGGTATTTCACAACCTTTGAATGAATTTTTATCGCAATATTCATTTCAATTACGAAAGTCTTAACTACTTTAAGGAGTAATTTTACATCACTGACTAATTAGGTGAGTGGTTTACATGCCACTTGAGCAAGTTAGCAATTAATGTGGAAAAGGCAAAGGTTATTCAAGCGTACAGATTTCAACAAAACGATGAGGTGAAAAATTAATGAATAAAAAATCATTTTAAAAACGAGCTAAATTAAAAAGACAAGGAATTTTATTATTTCTTTTCTGAAGTAATATTATCTGTCTGGATTATTTCTCTTCTAAAAATCCGTCGAAAAATGTTACTTGGAATTTTATAAAAAAATAATTTGAGACTCAATGATGCGATGTGTTTTTACTCCGTGTATATTAATTTCACCGGATAAAGAAAGAAAGCAATTCTGAAGTATTTTTGTTCAATTTGCATAAAAGTGGCGCGAAGATTAATTTAAGACTCCATTTTACCTTTAATATTGTAATCGCCTACCGTTAATTAAGTACACACCTCATAATATGTATTTTTTATTTCAGCCGACCGTTCCTCTCATATTTCCTAAATCACAAAATTATTCAATCGACATTTTTCAAATGAGATTCGAGCGATGAAATAGTTACTAATAAATTTAACGTTTCGTACGATCAAAAGAAAGAAAAAATTAAATATTTCGCATATTGATTCTAATTGAATATTTTAATTGGAAAAAATGAATAACTGTATAATCCGAAAGTTTTCTCTTTGGTATTCTTTTTATCGCGAATCTCTTCTTAAATGCGGTCTTGATAATTTAGAAAATTAACAGTTTTGCAAAGGAAATTTACGTGATATAAATTTATTCCATTGTATGCTCCTTCTGTTGCCCCAATGTTCGGTTCCACACCTAAATTCTTAAGCAATTATTACTCGTTTTCAATAAAAATGGCAAATAAAAAATTATTTTCAGTCCAGATTTGTAGATTTTACATAAAAATGCTGATTATTTTACATCTGAAAAGGTCAGGACAACCTAGAAGTAGACAAAAATATTCATTGCGTTCAGTTAATAGTGATAGTTTTACGATATACGGTCCTGGAAATTTTCGCCTAGCGTTCTGAACTGGTTTCGGGTAAACCGAGCATCAAGCGAAACAGCGCTGAAACGGAAACTTTTTTTCACAATAATTAATGCAAACAGGTTTAAATTGGTATAGCAGCCTCCAGTGCTAGGAAATTTCTTTCTCTGAACCTCTAAACTTACACAATTCCATTGATAAATATACATGAAATTACGAAACAAGATATTATTAAATGATTATATAATATAAACATCTAAAATTAAAGAGTACCCAAAACGGAACACGCTGATCCTAATCGGAATAAGCGTTAGCAACCAGTGTTTGTCGTAAAATCTGGTTTCAATTGTCATTGATATGTCGTGTTCGCCTTAGCCTCGTAGTAAAATGTAGGCGGGCGACACGCATTAATATGGGCAACGCGCTCGTCGGTTGATTTGACCGCTATGATTCGTATGGATCAGAAATGGTGATGTGTTTGGATGCAGACTGCTATCCATAGACGACTTAACTAAAGTCCACAACCCTATGAAACACCCTCCGAAAATATTTGTATCACATGGAGCAGAAAAACGTTTGGCACCCACACTCTCAAAACGATTAATCATACTTCGCCTTTATTATTGAAAATACACCTTATTTATCAGTGCTGGCTTGTTATTATTTCGAATTTTATATAAAATCGAATCAGTAAGAATAACATTTTGCGCTTTTTTTGACCTCTCAGTATGCATCTACATCAGCATATACATTTTAAAATATTGTTATTCTAACAAATTTTAAATTTTTATTTAAAAACACTGTTAATTAATAGAGAATAAAGCATATTTTTTCTGCTTAGTTAATTAAAAATCCGCTTTATTTCAGCCCAAAATTTTTATGTATCCAGAATATCGCGTTTCAAAAGAGGCAATTTGAGCAATTGGACAACGAAGAGTCACTCTTTCATGCTCCGTTTCCACGCTTTGGAACCAGGCTAAAGTTCTGCGCGCAGAGGCATAAACGGGGGCATTGCATTCATTTCGGCAATAGCGTATTCCTAGGCAATTTCCACCTGTTCTCGGAAAGCGCTGCGATCGAAATAAAAAATAAAATAAAAGGAACGAAAACGTCCGAACCATTCACCCTTGTTATTGCAGGTTGGTAATTATCGCGGAAGCGTCCTCCGATAGAGGAACCCTTTCAATACGTCAGACCCACTCCATCTCTCCTCCCTTTCCATCCCATCTCCCCTGCATCGCGCACCGCCAATCCTATCGTTTCGGATCCAACGTTGATCCATCGCTCTTATAAACCAACTGCTACAACGGCGTGTGATTCCTTCGTCTCCTCTTAGTTGTGGAATTTGCATCAGTGTAACATCCTCTTTCGCTCCTATTACCTCTCTCTCTCTCTCTCTCTCTCTCCGTCTCTCCCAACCTCTCGATATTCTCTCCAGACAAGAAGTTGTCGCCATAGAAGGGTGTGTGCGTGCGTGTGTGTGTGTCTGTGAAGGAACTTCGTTTTCGTGTCGTATGGTTGCACACCTGAGATGCGCTTTCGGCACTGCATTAATGCATTCGAGGAGTCTCTCGTTTGACGGCGGAAGAGGGCGAATTCATCAGGGGTGGTGAGAGAGATGATGGTACCTCGTGACTATAAAGGGATTGGCTCATGTGTAAAGGGGGATTGCGGGCTGAATAGAGAGAGAGAGGCATGAGAATATTATTGGGAGAAAGGAGATATGAGGAGGTAGGTGGAGGGTTAAAAGGGGAGGGTGAGATGGGAGGAGGGGAGGGTGAGATGGGAGGAGGGGAGGGGGGAGTTGGGAGGAAGTATAGGCATCTGGGACGACGCCTGAAAGGTGATGGGCTCGCTAAGTGCCAAGCGTGGAATATGCTCGCTTGAAAAGCGATGAGATTGCAGAGTACGTGCATTAGTAAATAGCGTGGGGCGGATGAATGGAGCCAAGAGTATTTCACGAATGCTGCGCCCTCGGTAGGTTATTATTTTTTTTTTAGTCCGCGCCGATAGATTCAGCTCTCAAATATTTACAGAATGCGAGCGACATTATTTTTTTGGTTCGTAATAGATGACGTCATTATTTTTTACGTCGCTATTTTCTGGCGATACATTTTTTTGCGTCGCCAGGTATGTTACGGATTTATGATCATCGAGTGGTTGTGAAGTGGATTCGGGATAAAAACTGCGCTCGCGTTAGAAAATATTTACGCAGGCGTCTAGTAAATTTAAATGACGATAAGCTAAATAAACGCGACACCTCTTTGGCTAGTTGACAATGAACTTCATTCAGGGATGTCAAAAAGCTAACTTAAGCTAATTAATAATCTCTTCTCGATTTATAGTAAATTTATTTTTCTTCAAAATTTATATTATCCATTACAAAATAAAAAAAGAAGGAAAATATGCCTAACAAAATATAATCTAAATTTTGAAATAAAAGCAACCGCTAATTTCGTAAAATAAACTCGTTGTGATGTAGCATCAAAATGTGGTGATGCAATTATAAGTAAACTCGATGCTCAAGCGTAAAACTAAAATGGGGCCATATAAGGCAGGATTAAATCTTGCGAATTTTCTATTCCTACTTAAAATCATTTTTTAAAAGAGTACATTATTTATCATGACAAATTACACAGTTTATTTGTAATGAACGAATGTTATAAGGTTTCACCAAAGTCATCAATTTTATTAATTCGCAAATATTTGATTCATCTTTCACCCGATTTTCCAATGTCAAGTTCTCGAAAGACGTTTTCCTTCAAAATACACAAAACTTTTTTACGTTATCTAAGTGTTTGTGGTTATAATTTCATCCTCTTATTCGTGTTCTCTTAATTTGTTTAAAATACCGAACAAAATTTAAATCTAATTTTCGGGTATTTCAGTGGCAGTTTAAACGATCACAAGTTCTGAGAACTGCTGAAGGTAATCATTTAAGTTGGTATGAATAATTTTACTATAACTAGAGTCAACTTTAGTATTTGCCTGCATTTGCGAAGCAAAGTACATATATGATTTGCACTCGATGGCTGAAAGTTCATAAGGCTCTCTCTCCCATCCTCCCCCCTTCTCCCCCTATCCCCAATTGTTCCATTAACTAATTTATCGCATCCGAATTCACACATGCCTCGAAACGGAATTCTCAAGCAGATAAATGCTATTGCGTCCTCTGTTTAGTATTTATCCAATTCATAACGTAACGTAACTTTTGACAAAGTATTAGCCACAATCAAGGATATGACTTAACCTATGGTTTTATTTTCCGAATCCGCCAGTCTCCGAAAGGATGTATCAGAGTAAAATTGAATTTCGTTTCATTCGTTCTTCCATTTTTTTTTTAAATGCACAGGACGTATAACGTTTTGGCGAACCTAAAACCGCCGTAAATTCGAATGATTCGCAGATTCGCGACGGAAAAGAATTCTCTTGCACCGCGAGTTAATTTCGGCGATGCGAACATAAGGGCGAGGATTTCTCGGGCTGAAACGAGTTCCTATCCAATTTAAGTTATTAACTCGGCGCTAATCTGGGCGGAAATTTTGATTAAACCTCTAGCGGCAGCGATGACGGTGGCTTTTCGCGCCGCGTTTCCGCCGCTACTGCTCCGTGGCTGTATCTCCGAAGAGAATATTCTCCACTTTGGAAGCACTTTGACTATCGATTCGAACTAGTCGCGGGGAAAAGTGCCACACACAACACTTCGCTTTTTGGCCCGTCATGCTCCCTTCTACATGATAACAGTGACCGCATTATTAAGTTTGAGAGAAAGAGAGAGAGAGAGAGGGAGAAAGCAGGATAAAAAAACAACGTAAGGACGAAAATGGGAAGAGGGCGGAGGATCCGAGACCCAAAATTGTAATACATATAGAGTCGAGCTTACTACTTCTTACTAGGGCGCTCCACCAGTTTAAGGCTTTACGTAAGGGCCATTAACACACCATGCTTCGAGTTATCTCAACGTCCTTTCCAAAACTCTCCTGCGCATTAAGAAGATAGCACCATTCCCGCGATAATTCTCGGGCAGTGTGTTCTCCTGGCAATAATGTAGGATTTGACGAAAAGAGTTTCTGTGTGACTGCAAAATTGCGTCGCTGGATCTTTGCTGATAATAATGACGTGCTTTCATACATATTTTATATTTTCCATTCAAGAAATAAATTTCATTTATAACAACTGAGAATCAAAACCTGGGTAATAATGAAAACGAATATTATAATACGTATCAAAACACTTAGGAAGTCCAGATGCTTAATCAAAATTTCTATAATGCAGATTATATGAAAGGCATTTAAATGTTAAAATACACGATATATCTTTTATTAGTCATAATTTAGATATATATATAACGAAAGCTACAGACTATAATTTAATTGGCACAGTTAGCTTGTAAAATTCAACTCGACTTTGAAAAGCGATATGCATGTAATAATTATAACTGAAAAAAGTTCGTTAAAATGTCATACTTTATAATTAATTGGCTACAATTAAAAGACTTCATATACATATATATACATATATAACCATAACTATAGAAATTTAGAGAGGCCACAAGCATATCGTTTCCCTTTTGGATTATATTTAATAGAAAATAAAGTAAATTTCAAACTAAAACCAGTTGGGTTATAACGTAATAAATTTCCTTCTAGCAAGTAATGTTTTATTTTTAATAATATTCATTTGTAACAAGATTTTGTATTATATTGTTGTGCATAGAATGTCAAAATTAGTTTTCGGGACAGCAGTGTGAGGTGTTAGTTTACTGTTATGCCTGCATAAAACTTCATTCGATGTATTTCACATCGATTACGATCAGCTCAGCTTTTAAAGAATTCGTTCATTGGGTTCTTCTCTTATCGCCATGAAATATCGGGAAGGTTTTTCTCCTGTAAGTAATCTACGGCCACGCCCACCGGGTGTCCCGCACACCAGACCCTAGGCAATCCCAGCGGCACCAAAGCCTTGAAATATCACATGCCCAAGAAAGCCTTTATGGCTCACCAAGGTTGCGACCTTTGACCTTTAAGATAAGCCGAGCATGAGGCTTAGAAAGGCTGAAAGTCGGGACCTGATTTCTGATTGAGGTTGAAATTTATTTCGTGGGAAATAAACCAAAGGTGATTTTATAAATATTCGAGGCCTAAGCCTGTCTTTTTTTTCGGAGATACGCTCCATCGAAGCGATACGTTTAAAAAATTTCCGCCGATAACTGAAAAAAATCACACGTGTTTACAATCTATGGCAAAGGTAGAACATTGAATAAAAATGAATTATTAAACGGCGGCGGATGGAAATTTTTTTTAGCCCATGCAAACTGCTTAAAATGAAATAGCTCTCCGCTATTATAGAAAATATCACATTCATTTGCAGTAATGGCAGAGCAGATACCTATAGTAAGCAAAAATGAATTGGCTAGGTATGTTTATTGGCTAGGTGCACTTTACACAGGAATTTCCAAGGCTTTTGTGAATTCGTTTCTCTTTGAACCATTAAAATCACGGGAAGAGACATATTAATCAGAAGTCGATATAGAAGGGAATATGAAAGTCAAAATTTTTCCTGCATCAAAAAAAAATTCTCAAACGCCATTTTCCCCATAACTGGATGCACACGATGAATCATTTCATGGCAAGTTCTATGACATACGCATTTCTAATTTAATAACATTTTCCTAGGATAAAATGCCGATACCTCTACATTATAATAAAACCGATACGTCCAGCGCATAACTTCCTCCACGCAGAGTAATGAATAAGAATGCTCTTGACATCAGTCTCCTCAATACCACAATTTTTAAACACTATGGACCATTTTCACACTTAAAAATACTTTGAAACGCTTTTTACATTGAAATAAAAAACCATAAGTAAACAAAATCACATATGTTGCTACGGATCACAAAATATCGATGCGCGAATAAAGTTGCCATTGGCGGCGCTGTAATCGATGACTATATTTTTTTTAAATAAAGTTTCTTGTAAATATATATTTACAAGAAACTTTATTTTTAAAAAATGACGCTAGGTGAGATTGGGATAATTTTTTATCGCAACGAAAATTGTCCTTTGCAGCGTAAGCATCGCTACCAACAATTACAAAATTTCATCATAGTAGCGGAAGCAAAGGTAAGCGACGTACTCAGAAAATTTAGGCGGATAATTAAAATCTCTCTGAAACAATCCGTTCTATGAAAAAATGTTTAAATCAAAACTCGTAGTGAAATTATATTGTCTAAAACTTTTACAAAAAATATTAACATAAACATGTTTTAAGGAGATACAAAAAAAACGGAAAATCGGCAGGAATAAACCTCCGCTCCCGATTAATTAGTTTTAGTTAAAACCTTTTCAGACGTTGAGTATAAAGATTTGTGCTTTTAAGCTAGAGCATCCACAAGATTCCTATTACACACCCAGACACGCACACGCACACGCACACACACACGCACACACACACTGACATCATCAAGAAAATAGTGAAACGATATTCAAGGAACTGTATTTACGTCGAAATTTCGTTTTCGATTTTTCACGAAAATAATAATCTCCCATGTACCGCGAATGGGGGAATTAAAGTAAAATATTATCGTATTTTCTTATATTAAAGGTCTTTTAGCGATACTCAATTAAGCTCTGATTGCGTAGACACATTTTTTATGTCGAAATAAACATTGAAATTTACACCTTGCTATCAGATATGGCTACTAGAAATAATATCAGTAACTCCTACGAAACTCAAAGTTGTCGCAGTAAATAGTTGGCAGACGTGTACATTTGTTTTGCTTCAAGAATGTTTCCTTTTTTTCGGATTAGCTGAAGCATATTATATTTCCTCATTATTTATACATGAGGTTGCATTTAATTTAAAATTATCTACGATACTTGAGTTTTTAAAAATTAAATGTTTACTTCCCTTTTACGTCGCTAGGCAACCGCATCCTCACGTCGCAGAAGCGAAACAATTCTCGTATAGAATATGGCCATAACAAGCCTATATATTTATATATGTATATATAAATAAAATTGTAACGTCTGTACATTTGTTTTTTTGTCGGAGTTTTACTTTTTTTTGTGTTTTGCATCACAAGAAGACGTTTGAACCGGTTTGCAGAATTGTTGTCTGTCTGTTTGTTTGTTACCGCATCACGCAGAAACGGCTGGTCGAATTTTTACGAAACATGCAGCGTATCTTTAGACTGGTCCAGCTTAAAATATAGGCTATGTGGTGTATCTCAAAAAAAAATTTAAGTGGGGGTTTGTGGTGAATCGATTTGGTTTTTCGACGATAACTCTCCAGTAAATTAACTTAGGAAGTTGAAATTTGATATTTGCCACTTTCAATGCAAGTATAAGATCAAGTTTGTAGATGAGCAAAATCAGACCATGGGGAGGAGGGTTGTGAGGGGGGGGGGGGCACTCGTAAGAGAAATCGCTGATTTCAAGCTAACGGTTGATATTACATCGAAGAAGTATAAATAAGAAATATTTTAGGAAAACAATTTGGTAAATATTTTAGGAAAAATATTTTAAGAAAAAGTCTGTCAGTCTGTCTGTTTCTTTGTTCGTTACCGCATAAGGCAAAAACGGCTGGTCGATTTTTTATGAAACTTGCAGCGTATCTTTAGACTGGTCCAGCTTAAAATATACGCTACTAGCTGAAGTGCCCGTTGAATTTCAACGGATTTAGTGAAACTAAAACTTCAACCGTGTAACATGTAAGCATCGCAAGAATAAGATAGTGCACAATTATAACCGTCGAATAAAGCAAAAATGAAGAAAACCGCTCCGCATTTTCCTATTTAGGTGAATGATGCAAGAAAATCTTGCACTGTGAAAAATCGAAAATAACGTGTAAACTCCCTTCCCCTCCCTCCCACTCTCTCCATCCCTTCTCCCCCTCCCTCCCCTCTCCCTCCCTCCCTCTATCCCTCTCTCCCCCTCCCTGTCTCTCTTAAATGTAAGAAGGGACTATATAGTCTCAATATAAATGCATTGAACTCCCAATTTCGGCGACAATGGGACTTGTCAAGGTACCTTATAATTGGTCTACGTAGTTCTTACCCGCAAAAAAGTATCTAAGTCTCAAGTTCGTACCGTGATTTTAAGTAATTTTAAAGTGCAAATTCAAAGTAGTCTACACTCATCCCTGTATTTCAGTTGCAGGACGCGACCAAATACGTGACGTTCGATAATTAAAACGTTCGCCATTTCGAATCAAAGCGACGTACAGAAACAAAACCTTGACCATTCACCAAGTTAGTATGTAAGGAAGAATCGTACCAAATTTGGTTATTCTAGTTTTATCGTTTAGGAGGAGTTCCATGGACAAACCAACAAACACACCCTTCAAAATATATTATAGGAGATGTGGTGTACCTCAAAAAAAAATTTGCGGGGGTTTGGTGGGCATCGATTTGGTTTTTCGACGATAACTGTCGAGTAAATTGACTTAGGAAGTTCAAATTTGATATTTATCACTTTCAATACATGTATAAGATCAATCTCCTATATATTTATGAAAGTTTGTTTGTTTGTGCATTTCCACACCGTTAAAGCTAGAATAATCAAACTTTCAACAAATACTTTCTTCGCAAATAGGAAGGTCGTAGGCAGGGCCGGATTAAGCGGTTAATGGGCCCCACGCAAAGCACACGTTCTGGGCCCCGGCCCAAGATGGAGCCGGATTAATTAAGAGAAACTATAATACTTTCACAATAGTGACAAGAGTTGATTAGTTTTCGGAAAGTATAGGTCAACCGGAAGTGGATGTTTACTCCTGTCTTTTTTCTGTTTATTTCAAATATCTCCTTTAAAACTCAATTTCAATAACTAGTTTTTATTATGAAAGTTGTAGAGATTAAAATTTGCTACACGTTTTGTTTGAAACAATTTTTCGTCAAACCGATAGTTGAATAGATATTTTGGTTTTTCGTTTTTTTCCAAAAGTGGGCATAAATGGGTTAAAACTCAATTTTCATAAACAGTTGTAATAGTAAAAGTTGTACAGAATAAAAGTCGATAGAAGTTTTATTTGGAACATTTTTTCATAAAGCCTATAGTTTAAGGGATATTTTGATTTTTCTTCTAAATTTACATTAAATACCATAGTTTCCGCTGCTATGATAATACTTTCTAATTGTTGATGGCGGTGCGTATGCCTCCAAGGGTGATATTAATTACTCGTAGATATTTTTTTATCTATAGAAGCAGTTAATAATTTTATTTATTTGCTTCTTTTACGTAATAAAGGCTATTTCAAATATTTAAAATTATTCTCGAATTTTATCGCTGATAATTGTTTCTGAGAACGTTGACGTCGAGAGTAATCATATTCATTGCTCTGTATGGAGAAAGTCATGTGTTGGCCACATCAGATTTTTATGAAAAGTTCAAAGAATGTAAATAAGCATGAAAATGAGGAAGTGGCATTAACCACAATACAAGTATTAAACGGTGATATAGTTTAATAAAGACATTGGTTTATTTAAGACAAAGCAAAGGTGTATACAGAATGTATAAACGTTGATAACAAAGTAATGGATTGCAGGCAGTAACGCACATGGGATTCTCTCAAGGGGGGGTCCGAAATATTGACAAGAACAAAAGTTGTATGCAAGTTATATTATTGTCGCGTATTGCATTGTTCATTATATTTAAGTTAAAAACAAAGTGGGAAAACCGTCTCCTATTCCTTTCTGACGGCGCCCATGACCCCAGATTTAAAATAACGATGTTTCTCCACAGTTTAGAAAAATCACAATCTTCCAAGGGAGGGGGGAGGTCCGGACCCGGTGCCCCCCCCGTGTGTGTGCTCCACTTATTGCAGATATTGTGATCCATCTTCACAGGAAACATTTTCCTGAGAGCGGGCCCCCCAATAAGCCCGGACCCCAGTTATTTGCACCGGCTACCATCCCCTCTTAAGATATACATTTATTTCGTTCTCAAACAAGAGCCGCCACCAGTCAACCGAAAATTTTGAGCATGCCTGAATAAATGCACGTGGAAAGAAAGAGGAACCGCAGGAGGAAGGGTCTTGGGACATACCGTATCCTCGTCGGACTTTCTTGCCTCGGGACTGCAAGGGGAGGGGGCGGGTGAGAAGGCTCGAGTTGAAGAAAACCAAGGGTAGCGTAAATATAAGACAATTGGAACAGACAGACACAACGGTACATGGCCCCCCGTAAAATACTTCGCACCCACTCAGCCTAGTGATATTACCGACGCAGTCTGGGCTGCCGCCGTCTTACGTGCGTAGCTGAAATATCTTTAGAATACGGAAAAGCAACAGCTCCTGGCATAGGCAGCAACCACTCAGGCAACTCATGCCCATGGAAAGCATCGCCTCACCAGGACTTTTCCCGATGCCTAGCTTGCCCAATCGGCCCCTGGTGGGCCCCTTTTTTATCTGGGCCACACTCACTTGCGTGTTTTGGGTACCGTTTAATCCGGCCCTGGTCGTAGGCTACTTTTTAATCCCAAATGTTTTATAGTAATTGTATAAAAGGCAAAATAACTTTGTATGCTAATGCATTGCCATCTAGAGATGGGTCAGAAAGAACGGGACAATTCTTTTCGAACTGTTGTAATGCCTAACTGTTCAATAAAGTAACTGTTCTCATAAACTTCTTGTTCTCAAAGAACAGGTAACTCTACATCTTACACACAGTGAGAAAGGTGGAAAACGACTACTTATCAGTAATTGGACGGCGGGTACTGATTAAACTACGCGTATTTTCCCAAGTCCTGCTATTGATTTGAATTAAATTTGGTACGACTGTGGAGAGCTCCCAGGAATAATTCATACTTGGTTTTTGTTTCTCTCTGTCCGTTTTATTCAAAACGGCAGCCGAGTGAATTCTTAAATACAATGTATCATCTAGAATTCCGATCGGATTTGAACCAAATTTTCCCGGGCAACGCCGGGTATTTCTGCTAGTCCTCAATAAAAGAGGAATCTTTATTATACGACAACGGTTTATAAGAACAGTTTCCGGTATTTAAAACTTGACGATAACTTCAATTAGCTGTTCTTCCTACGCTGCTCATTTGTTCTTCAAAAAGCAGAAATTATCAATTATTGAAGAATTACGTTTTAATATTAATAGTGTAACATCCAAAAATTTGTTTTTGATAAACAATAAATTTTTAAATTACCTTTTTCTCGCACTCGTTTGAATGCCTCGTCTTTCTTGAGTTTTCATAAATAGTTGAAATTTCACTGAAATTTTTCGAATTGAGTAATGTCGAAATTATCATTTTCCTATGGACCGGTTAATTGACCGTGTCTTTTGCGTACGATTATACCTTTCCATTGAGCATTTGAATCCATAGAAAATTACGAGGCAAAAAATCAAGATTGCAATTATTATTTTATGCGCTGACAGTTCACTAGGACGTATCTTGTTTAATTATTTTTTCCTTCATCCAATTTTTTTCTCTCGGCCATTTCAAAATATTCCTGCAATCTCGCACGCTAATAGGAACTTCATTTCAACCGAGGCCATGGCGAATAAAAAGTAGCTATCGACGGATAAAAAAAACACTAAAAAAATACCAAATGCCCTTCTTTGTGCGAGACGGAAAATAATTTATACCATCAGACAATTTTCCGGTGTCGTTCGAAAATAATATCCATTGAAGCTTTTCCGCATTAAAAAAACTTGCGATGTTGCATCTATGGATCCTTGTTAGGCATTCAGTAAGGGGAGCCGCCGCATTCGAGAAGAGGCGCTGTTATCTCTTTTCCCTCCTCTTCCTCTTCAAAAGCACTCCGACCGAAATCTAACACCCAACCCCCCACCCCTACCTCCTCTCACCGCCCTTTACGTCCCCTGCTAGCACCTCTTATCATACACACACGTACGTCGTGCCAAACATTCCGACCCGTGTCTCATTCACGGCACGTGCCCCCCTTTACCTCACACACACACACACACACACACACACACACACACACACACTCATATATTCACTCTCCCACCCACTCAACTCCTCCCTCCCCCTCTCTTTTTTCCCAGCGTAAGCTCCCATCACGTGTCATTTTTCCGCACCCCCGCTTCCTTACACCGGCCTCGCTGCCTTGCCTCTCCCCTTCATTACCTCCCTCCCTCTCCCTCTTTTCCTCCGTTTATCTGCCTTTCCGCCTTTCTTCCCCTTTGGAATTGGAATCTCAACTTATACTAATTTTATTTGCTCCTTTTTTTATTTGGTTAATTTAATTATTTCTTTACCTCTAGCGGATATCACTCTCTCGTGTATATATTTAATTCCTCTCTCGAGAATGCTCTCTCTGACAATTTCTGAATATATATATATATCTTTCGCCTCCCATTTAATTTTTTCACCTTTCTTAATTTCGTCTCCCCTTTTTTCGTATTTCTCTCTCTACTCTCACCGCCCTTCTCGTTATTTTTTTGAGCGAAGTGTTTTTAATTTGTCAAGCCATTTCCTGAATCTTTCTTCCTCCCTCTTTAATCTTTATCCGCTCTTTGTATTTTTATTTCGTCTTTTCCTCTTATCTATATGTTCGCTCTTTTCTCTTCAATCCTCATTTTCCTCATCCCTTTTCTCACTTTCGCTCCCTTCTCTAAATTTTTATTTACCCCCCCTCTCTCTCTCTCCCTTCTATTTTATATTCTCGCCGCCTTATTCATTCTCTGCACGTACGTTCGGCAGTTTTGTCGCCATTTCCCTTTCTCTCTCTCTCTCATCCAATTCTCTCTCCCTCTCTCTCTCATTTCTTACCTCACCCTTTTATTTACGAAATCCCTCCACCGTTTCCTTCGCTTGCCTCGCACTATCCTACAACTCTCTGTTTCTCCCCCTCGTCATTTCATCCGTTACGTCCTTTCTCCTCCTCTCTTTCTGTCTGTTCGTGCCTGTTTCTTTTGCTCGCTCGATTTTCTTTAAATTTTCAATGCTCGCCTTGTCTTCCAAATTCATTCGTCTGTTACGACGCATTTTTAGTTTTCTTTGTTTTCATAGCGTCGCCATTCCCCGCTCTAACTTATTTTATTTGTCGCGATACCTTTTTTTTTTTAGGAGTTCATTCTTAATCGCATAGTCACTTATTTATCATTCCTTATACATACATTTAAAAGCATAGACCATACATACAGTTTAGTTATATATAATAAAGCTCAATGACAATATGATGACAAATTTTCTTAAAATATACATTTCCCCCTTCTTTTGTCTTATCTGATTTATATTTCTCTATCTGGTCTCCTATGCTATTAAAGGCATAGAAAAGTCATTCCAGTCAAGTTTATAATCTTTAAATTAAAAAAGTTCATATTATTTATGTTTTCTCCTAAACATAGCTAAATTAAATTTCCATTATCCTATGCAAATTCGCACAAAAACGAGGCAGCAAGAATTTTGCTCTCGCATTAGAATTAAACTTTAATTAATTCTTTTCGTTACCTTTGAAAAATCAGCCCATTGCATTCTTTTAGATGGCACATCGAAAACAAAATGGAAATTCCTTCTCGAGTCTTTACATCCTATCCTTATGACCCTTTTAATTTTCAACTCCGTTTTTTTTCTCTCGCCCAACTCGAATCTGCGCAAAGATCCGAAATTCGGCAAAATAAATTGCGTTATGGGCAATTTAAAAAAATAACGATCTTGCTGAATTTAAACCTCGAAAATAATCGGAAAATGTAGGTACTATTTCATTAAGAAATACCAGAGGTTTTCCGGGATCGGCCACGCCGCTAAAAACTAAGATATTTTCCACTCTGGAATATTTGCCAGAGGCTGTTGACGGAACCACAGGATTCTTCAACGTATTTGGATAAAATGATCTTTGGGAGGATGCGAAATTAATTTCGTAAGAATTTTAATGGAAAGATTATCTAAGAAATACAGCCATGCAATGATAAATTCAAACTCGTTAAATCTAGCCATTCCACAGTGATCTAGAATCTGAAAAATGCCGCCAAAAATCAAATTTTCAACTTTTAAAGACCGGAAAAAAACGTACATGATCATGAGTACAAGTAATTGGATCACCAAACTGTCATATAGGTGGCTTTCTAAGTGCTTTCTTAATACCTTTTTTGGGACCGGAAAGTGAAACTTATGTTCCAACTTACTTTTTACGGTAAAATTTGACTAATTTTTTCGGAATAATTATTACAGTATTTTTTAAAATAATCACTTACGTAGGGAAATATATACTATCTAGTATCCAGCAAATATAATTAAACACATGTACAGATTAAATATGGCTATAAAAATACGGTATTATTTGGACAGGTCAACTTCCATATATAACTTGAGCTACAAACCTTTCCCCGCCTCCCCCTGCGAAGTTTTTTGGAGGAGTACATAGATAGAAGTGTTGTTAAAATAACACAATTACAATGTTTTGCGGAAGATTGCAGATGTAGGCAAAAAGTCGGTATCTTGTGAACCCTGTCGCCTAGCGTGCGCGCCTGGGCGGCAACCAACGCAAATGCACTTCAAGCATACATGCAGGCGGGCGACTAGTATGACTCGTATGACTAATTGTAAGATAACTGTTCACGATCAGTATTTGAACCTTCCCTTTATTAGCAGTGTGGCACTCTGACGTGTTTGACGTATATTCGTGTGTTTAATACTAGTTTGTCACCGTTTTCGTGTATTATTATAGTTGTAATATTCAAGTGGTATTATATTCATTTATTTTATAAATATAGTTATAATATTAACGTGAGGAAAGCATTCCATGTGCAAGTAATTACCGACGCTGCGGTATGGAAATCTGCAAAACACGAAGAGAATTATATGAAGTCTTCCACCAAAAGTCTGGGCAAGGAAGGGATCAGCAAAAAAATCATTTGCTAAATCACATCATCATTTCCTTCAATAACGATCAACTCTCCAAAGATGACGAGAAGAAGATGCGATGAAGTGTCAAGATTTTGCAGCGGAAAATTAAGTAGGAATACCTGTAAAATAAATTTTATTATTTTTTATTGTGGCAACCCTGCTTTTTATATTTATATTAAACATCTTGAGTTTGTTTTTCTATGTTGTAAACTTTTTTCATACTAAATTTCGTCGATCTAACTAATATATTCCAAATTCATAAAAATCTATAACTTCTATTTTGCAATATTGGCACCCCTGCTTAATATGTCCGAATATGATCCCTTGATTTGATGTATATGTAAAGATTTCATATACTATACTGAAATATAATTAAAATTAGTTGTGACGACACTTTCAAAAACCATTAAATCTTTAAAATATTATTTTGCAATATTGGAACTCCTGATGAATTGATGCAGTCCAAATATGTTATTTTGGCCTTGTTTTTAGTTTTAAATTTTTTGTATAAAATTTGGTTGAAATCGCTTTGGCCAATTTTTCCCTTATGTATGCAGACTAATGGACGGACATCACGACGATAATAGTGCTTTTCAGCAATGTCCGAAAAGTACTTAAAGTTGAATTAATAATTAAGAATCTAATATTATTAGGGGTAGAAATTGGTACAATGTCCTTAAAATTGTTAAATACGAGTTCCTGACAAAGGTTTGAGGTATTATACCGAGTATGAGATTTTTGCCGGTTTTTTTCGATTTCTAGATCACAGTGCATTCGTTTGATTGGTTTATAAAGTATACATGCGCATATTATGGATTGCTAGATAACAGCTTCCTCAGAATGCGATTTTTTATGATTCCCAAAACCGTAATTCCCCAATACGAAAGCGAACACATTTTATTTATGCGAAATATTTGCGTCTATCAAGTAAGAGAATGCTTTGCAAATAGCTGAGATGGCAGCATCGTTCAACGATGGAGTACAAAAAACTCGATCAAATACCTTAACGCACCCTTGAAATTCATCCTTCTTGTTCATTTTAATTGCTAAAAAATGCGACAAACTGATTTTTAGTTTTAATATTTTATTATTTTGGAATTTTAATTATGCAAAAGTAGAAATTTTTTGCTATGATAATCTAACTTCATGCGCGACGCTGTTAAAAACACTCATAATTATCAGAATAGTTAAACTAATTATAAATAACTAGCTGCAGTACCCGGCGTTGCCCGGGTCAATTTTTCTAAGGATTGGGTAACTTTTAATCAAAACTGTGGGGGAACGGGGAGACATAGGCACCCCAAATTTTGTATACACATTGTAGAAGGGTTAATGTATGTACGACTTAAATAAAAATAAATTGAAAAAATACGAAACTTTAAAAAAAATCCGAGTGGGGGGGGTTATAGGGGAGAGGTGGGGTGAAACAAAGTTGCCTAAAATCTTTTCAGGGATGATATAAAATCATCTGCAAAGTTCGAAAGTTGAGGAACTTTTGGTTCTTAAGTTATAAACGGACATACATACAAACACACTAAATTATATATTTAGATTGGGCATAAAATTTTCTCTAACCATCCACCATTATTATTTCGCCTTTCGTATCATTTAGGTGTAATCGATTAGGCAAACAATTAGGAGAATATTATCCTTCCGTTCATCCCGTCCAATCGTCTTGATCTCCACTCTCACATCCCACAACCGTCTTCTTTTTCTTTTCATCCGTTTCCTTATGCCAGACAGTATCCTTCCTTCACTCCTCCATCTACTTGCAGGTGAATTTTTGGCGTTGCGGGAGATGTCTCATTAGCCACGTCTCCTCCAAAATAAGACATCTTTACACAAGCATTCAACCTTCCTCACTGCGTTCCACGTCTCTTTTTCTCATCGTCCCCATCTTCTTGTTAAACTTTCCACTTTCTCCTCCGGCTGCCTGTGCTGCTTACAAATTCCTCACAAATCAATCTCTCTTAATGTATTTCACTCCTTTGTAACTCCTTGCCTTGCACCTGTCCGGTATCCATTCCATTTTCTCGCCTTCAATCTCTCGTCTTTCGTATACTTTTATCTTTGCTCTTCCCAAATTCCTTTTTTGTTTTCTCTCTGAAGCCTTTCTTTATCCGTGATGTGCTTCTTCTCATATTGACCGTATCCCTTGTTTATTTTTAATCCTTGGTTGCTTTACTTTTCCTGTAAGCCTCATCTTCATCGCTATCCGTCTCACGCTCTCGCATTTTCTGAATCCCCGCATTTGGTTCTTATACGATTTTAAACTCAGGCTCCTCTCGTGCTTCCCTAAGCGAGCTTTTTTTTTTTAAAAAAATCCCCACGCATGTTCCTCCTATCCCACCTTTCGACTTTCTTTTTTTAATAATTTACGCTGATATGCACGGGGAAGAAAGTTTCTCCTGCTTTTAGTTACATATGCATAAGGTTAGATGCAAGAAGGGCGATATAATTTGAATATAATATTTATTAATTTTTCGCGCGTCTCCTATTTCCACCCTTGCGGCTTTTTCTCATTTTCACCGAATGGAAGAGTTGTTTTAATTTTTCAGCGTTCTCCCTTTCTATTCACAGTTAGGATAATTTGTTTAAGAATTTAGGACGCATTTTCTTTTTTTAAACACGTTTTATTACTTTTAACCTCTGCGTCGTATTCATTTTTTTACCTTACTTTACTTTTTTTATAAATCTGATTTATATTTAGGTCTCCTGTTTGACGTGCTACGTATATTATCTACATTTATTTATTTTTCTATTTTGTTTAGGAATTTTATATTACTCCAGATTATTCATTACCTTTCCTTCTTTCCATATTTTTTTATATTCCCCGCCAATAACTCCATTTTTCTACAATCCTCTGAAGTCATTCCCCACTTTATTTATTTCGCCTTCCTTTTTTCCTCGTCTAGTTTCTTTCCCACCTCTTTTCATTCTCGCAGCGGTCGTAATACTTCTTTCGTCCACTTTTGTCTCCCCGACTGTCTCTTCCATCCTCTCTCTCTCCCTCTCTCTCTCCTCTTCCATCTCCTGTCTTTTACACGTTCCCTCTTATTCGTCACTTTATTGCCTCCTTCCCTTCATATTTATCACCCTCCCACGCCACTCCCCATTTCCTCCCATCCGGAGAAAACCTCGCAACCAACCTCTTCCTTTATTCTTCAAGAGGACCCGCAATATACCGCATACCTCCTGCTCCTTCCTCTACTCGAAATGGAGGAGAGACAAAAGGGGAGAAACTGCAATTCCCCACCCTCACTCCGTATTCCCCTGTTCTAGTCACACAATTTCTTCTTTCGCACTTTCTTTCCTTCCGAAAATCTTCTCGTGCGAAAGTGCGAAAGAGAAAAGACTGGAAGAGAGAGAGAGATAGAGAGCGAAAGAGGGTTAGTAGAGGTCCCATATACCGTCTATGCTTCCCATCTGATAGGGGAAGAGAACGTGAATATCTCCTTTTCTCTCTCTCTCTCTCTTCGTCATTCATTCCAGCCTCTTGTATTCGCGAGTTTGCGTGCGCTGTGTGTGGAGTATCGGCGTTCGCAGTATAGGAAAAACCTCTTCCATCCAAAGAGTGTGCGCGCGTGCGTGCGCTTCGGGAGTTTACTTTTTATGTACGATCCCGAAATGGTGCGAGTAAGGGAAAAAAAAGAAGGGATAAGAGAACAGGTAGAGAGTACACGTGTGAGGTGGATGGGGTGGGAGGGCTGTAAAAAGAGGTGGGTGAAGAAGGGGAGGGAGGGAGGGTTGGAGGAGAGTAGGTCGCTACGGGAAGGAGGATTTAGGAGGTGGCGGAAGAGAGTGGAGAAGAGAGAGAGAGAGGGAGGCAAAAGTTGGAGAAATTTACGAAGAAACAAAAGAGGATGTGGGGGCAATATGGCGTCGGGAGAAAGAGGTGGGCGGAGGATAAAGAGTGAGGTAGAAGAGAGCGTTGCTGGGTGATTGTTGCGGGGAGTGCTTGCGCTCTTTTCCCCACTCCGAATTGAGGCGAGAAGAGGGAGGGGGGGAGCGATAATATGGGAGGATATAGAGGTAGAAGGGGGAGAAGAGGAAAACGCGATTGTTGGTGGAAAGTGGCGCTCTCAGGGAGCCATCGGAGGGTTCCAGAGGGCGATAAAGATGCGTTTCAACGGACCACGAGGCGTTTTGGGAAATTTATTTCGTTTCAAAGCTTCGAAAATGAGATGCTCCTCTTGGGAGAGAGGAAAGATATTAAAAAAGCTCGGCTTCATTTTCAAATGAGAGAGAATAAACAAACAAAAATCGAGAGATAGCGTAGTCCGAGATATTTTTTTCAGATTAAAAGAGGATATTCATTCGATTATCATCACGAAGTTCATTTTAATTTAAATGACTGAATAATAAGAAATTGACTGACAAATTAGTTTTACAATATATTTCGGCAAAATAGGTAAACTCTCCAGGAAAAAGTTTTCAGATTTATCCTTTTTCCTATTTTATTTCCTTTCTTTTACATCAATATTTGTATCATATTTTTACTATTATATTTGTTCCGCACCTTTCTTGCCCTCGCTAGGCCTAATTTACTCATTTAGGTTCTTTTAAACCTGTCTTCTCCATGGCAACCTTCCAAACATCCTGTACTCTATCGCTATCTATGTATCCTCTCCTTTTTTTTCATTTTACTCTCACGTAACTCTCATTTTCTTCATCCGTGACATATGAGACGACATATCGTCCGCTATAATGGTTCGTTGAACACCTGCACAACTCAACGCTCAGGGGAGGGGGGGGGGGGGGGAAGAGAGAGATTCGTAACCTGAGAGACGGATCAGAAATATGTGGATGAATCCGTGTGGAAGGGAGAGGTGAGTTGGGTTTATGAAATGGGCGCCCAGGGGAAGGCGACGGATTTGGATCGGATTCGATATCCTCTGCTTATTCTCCTGATACATTCTGCCATTAAATTAGAGGGGAAGGGAAGGGGAAAAAGAAGTAGGAATTGCAACGGTTTGGAAAGATATTTGTTGGAGATACTTCGACGGAATGGAATTGGTAACGATCAGATACCAACATGCTTCAATACTCGTCGGAATGAAAATGTCTCCAATGAGATCAATATCTACCGGTTGAATGTATGCATATATTTCCGTGAATTCGTAGGAAAGGTCAAATCTTAGATCTATCGTAAATCGCATTTGAAGAATTAATATAATGCTTTAAAAACTTGTGCCTAAAGAATGCACATAAAAATTATTGAAATTATGAAAATAAAAATCTCTTCGACCATTCATCAACGCGAATCATTTTCTCATTTTACTGCCATGCATAAATTCGTTTTTCTTTAATTTTAAGTTTCAGATAAATAAATTGGATATTATAATTATTAATATGTAGCCAAAAATGTTTGTGGGCATAAATTTGCGGATAAAGATTACTATTTTTTTGGAAAATATTAGGGAATGAATATGAAAATAATTTTTATACTTTCATAAATCTTTTATCGTACTTATTTTGATGCACTTAAAATATGGAAAAAATAAGGAAAAAAATCTTGACACAGAAGAAACGTCATTTTCTATCGCATTAAACACACATATACATATATTCCATTCGGGCGTTACAGACTATCTTTGAAAAATCCGAGGCGTCCTATTGGAATCTAGTTCGAATTTCAACCGTTTGCATATTCTCTTATCTCGTAGAAACATCACGAAATGGAATCTCGAGCACTACGACTTTGAAACCGTTTCCCGTTTATCGTTTAGAATTTTGGCGTCATTCCACAACTTTTCACGGCATTTTGAGTGCAGAAATTTTGATCTAGCTCCAAACTGGCAAGGGTTTGCTCCGGATGTAATTTCGAAATCATAACCCCGTGGCATAACTTAATTGCGGCGAGTGGAGTTTTCGCAAGATGTGCTTCAGCGCTGTTTGTAGAGATGCAATTCTGTCTATCTCTCTCCCTTTCTATTCTTCTCGTACGAACCCAGGAGAATTACTCCTCCCGTTGGCTGGATGTCATCCAGTGCTCGATAAGCGTGAGAAATAGAGAAGGATTTTGCAATTTGGTATGGAAAAACACGTTCGCTTCGAATCGAAAATTTCTACATCTCGTTTACAGTCATGGCTTAAAGTGCGGACAAAAGTAGTTTGCGTTTTCGGGGTAGCTGGAAGTGAGAGAGAGAGAGAGAGAGATGGGGAAATAGGAATGGAAACATGCGGCGAGCGAGAAATTTCGACATTCTACCTTGGGGATTGAGACGGGTGGAACGGGTTGAAGGAAGATCTCTTCTGCTGACGTGGCGTTCATGTTAGAACTCATTCCGAGAACAGCAATTACCACTTCATTCGGCAAATATGAGGTTCTACGCCGAAGGGAGAGAGAGAGATGGGTTCTAACCAACGCCTAATATACGTAACTTGGAACCGTGTCTGAAACCTTAAGCCTTCTTGTTTGTATTCTTTGCGAAGACTTCAAACTCGAACTTTCGCGCGAAAATCATACCCTGGAGTGCATGCCACACATGATATTAAAGCATTTACACGAAATTTGAAACGCCCACTGGGTGGGAGAGAAATGTTTGCTTTGAATTTTAATTCCTTGAGATTAAATCGATGCGAAGTTTGGAATTGAAGTTATCACAACACAATTTCTAATTATAGCAACTTCCTATTTTCGGTAAAATAAAATGAGAAATACCAGTATTTTGGTATTAATTAATGTGTTAGTTATTTGATATGTTACACAAATGAAACGTGAACTCAAATCAGTGGCGGATCCAAAGGGGGGAGGGGGGGCGATGGGGACGATCGCCCCCTCCTTGGATAACCCCATTGCACTCCACTGGGTAGCTTTCTTAAATTCATTCCGCGTAAAAATCCTCAATTATACGCCGCAGATTAGGTCTGTACAGCAAGGGAAAGAAGGATTCTGATAGGGGAAGGGATTTTCAAAATATAGGGCAGTTGGCAGGGGCGGATTCGATAGGTGGAGGTGCGATCGCCCCCCCCCCCCTCCCCCCTCCCCGTTGAGAAGTTTCTGGATCCGCCCCTGACTCAAATATAATATAATTAGTCCATAAATAATGTCTCGCTATCAAAAGTATGCTATCAGCAATTAATTGTTTAATTACATTGTATAAACATTTGTAATAGTTGGAATAATATTACTTAAAATAGTAGCATATTCCACATGTTATTTCGTAGTGCTACTTTGACTGTTGATATTCGCCCAAAACAATCTTTAATTAGCAATTTAATAAGAAATATTTCGAAATACTTATTAGCGCAGTTATGTAATATGGAAGAAATAAAAACAGAAATTATTTTAAATGTACATCGCTTCTTTTTTATTTACGGTGTTAATATGTCAACAAGTGTAGTACGCCTCTCTTTCTGGCAATCTAAATATTATAGGTATTTGTCGCAAATGTCGCGTTATTTCGAAACTAATACCATAACACAGAGCGAAAAAAAGTTTTGCTCCGAACTCCACAAAGAGTTAATATGAAGCAACGTTGATGGATCGCCCTCTTGAGAGAGTTAAGCTTTTATAAACGGGCGAGTTAAAAAAAAAAACTACTTGCAGAAATATTTATTGTACAATTTTTTCGAAATGAATAATCCTCCCGGCGCATCCAATATAGGGGAGAATGAGACGTTTTCGCGTTGAATACGACATAAGAAACGGCCATTAAATTCCGTTTCCTGGCAAGCGTCGCTGCAGTGGTGGAGTAAGTAACCTCATTGTACGGAGAGGAAATAGTGAGAGCGTATTGCTCGTAGAAAGAATGGGGGCAAGGAGAAGAGAGGAAATAAGGAAGGACGAAAATACTGGAGGAGGAGAAGTGGATAGGAGAGAACAAGAGAGAGAAAATGTCTGGAAGATCATGAAAGTGAATGGGGAAAGAAAAATGAACGAAACGTGAGAAAATAAACGAGAATGCAAGCGAATAGAAAAATGAAGAGACTGAGGGGTAAGAGGATAATAACTGATGGCAGGAGAACGGACAGAGGTGTGTGTGTGGAAGAGGAAATGAAAGCAGAAAGACGGTGGGAAGAGAGACGGGAGAGAATTGGGAAAGGAGACAAAAATGGGCGGAAAGAGTATAAAGATAGGATTAGGGAGTGAGACTTTTTCGGTAGTTGGCTCCTCCGTCTTGATGAACGAGTCTCCCGTCCCGTCTTATTCCCACCCTCCCTTAAGGATTTGGAGAATCGGGCCTCGCGTGCACACGCTGCACATGCTGGGAAAAGCGAGACAGTGGTGGTCTCGCACGGGAGGGAAGCTCATGAGCGAGCGTAACTGTATTAAGGGCGGAGACAGCGCATCCTCCGTGGTAGACGCTGTGCGAGGAAGGAATTCATCACCGAAATTAATCATTTAACCGTCCATTTATAAGAGCTTTTCTTAGCTTTCACGAAAAAGTCGAAAGGAGGGAGACTTTCGCCCGTGTTGTTTTGCGTTGAAAATTTTGGTGTTTGTTTAGCAGAAATTGTGTGTCGTCTCGAATTCGTGTTAATTTTTAAGGATTCGAAAATTTAGGTTCGTAATATTATGTATGGTTGTTAATTATAGTCGTTGTATAGTGTCAATAGTCAGAAACTTTACGTTTGGTATGTCCATAAGGTACATTAACGTACTATTAGATATACAGCTGAATATTACTTTAAGAGCCTTCGGGTTGGCACTATATTTTTCGTCCTCGTCGAGTTATTCCCAGGCATTTCTCATAATCCAGACTTGTGAAAAATATTCATAGATGGTTAAGCGAAAAGTCATTCAGTTAAGTTATATCAAATGCTACAAGAAAAAACCATAAGAAGGTTAATTTCCACTTATAAATACTTATCCAAGTACTAAGATCAATAAAGCTTAACTGCAACCATAATTAACCTCATCAATAAGTTTTCGGACCACTTGGGATAGAAACGTTACGCAGAATTGATGGTTGGTTTGGCATTGTTTATTATTGCTAACTGGCAAAGAAATATATTAGATAAGAGCGTGAATGTGAATTTGTATAAAAAAATCCAAATAATTGATTGCATGGCCGATTTCTTTGATAACCTGCTTTTACTACGCGAGGATATCTGTGAATGTTAAAATTATGAATCAATTAACAAAGCTACATTAATTTTTCTTATATAAACTTTATATTTAAATTTGAATATAAATGTCACAAATAAATACCTGTAATGTCAAGTTATTATGATGACCTTTGTATATGTTATAACTACCACACTTTTGTTTTAACTTATTACCGATATATTTTACTTGATATTCTAACTTAAATTAGAATTAAGCGCGGACGAATAGAAAACCTTAGCTCAAATGACTTATCATCAAATCCCTCTCTCTACCACTTGCCATTGATCCTTATTGCTTTATTCAAAGATTACTGAACTTTAGTTACGTGATATTCTTTCGTTTCATTCGTTTAAAGATAAATCTATCATTTTCTTTTCCTTCGCCGCTCTTTCTCTCCTTTGTACGTCTCAAATTCACGGAATCTTACTGTGAATTAAATTTTATATTTGTCTTGATTATCTCTCATCATAACGCCCCCATTAATTAACCTCTCCCTATTCTTCTCCAACCTCTTTATCTCAATTCCGGTTTTTCTTTCCCTTTCCGCTTCACTGACTCATAATCATGGGTTTTATTATCGCCTCTCTCCACATCGCCTCATCTTTCTCGGAAATTCGTTGTTTTTCTTCTCGTTTCAGGCATGATCCGAATAATTATGTATTTTTCATTACGTATAGCTCACCCTAAATTCGGTGGCGTTTTTAAAAACTAGAATTCCAACTTTAGAATTATTTTCAGCTTTTTTCTGTTCGCCAGAATAATTCACGCTTTACCATATTAAATGGTGCTTATTCTTGAAAGTTTTCAGCCACAGGTTGGGATCGATAACTATGTTGTGAATTAATTCTTTTCTTTTTTCATGTAGTGGCGACGATTTTGGCCATTCCTTTTTTTTGTATTTTCTCAGGTGGGCTGTTTATCAGAGCCGTTTTTATGTGTGATATTGTTTTCAGTAAAACATCCTTCCTTTTATATATTTTATAGTTCTTTGTTCTCGCGTTCGCTATTCTTAGCTTGGATGTTTATAACAAAAAAATTATCTCGTCCGTGGCTTCCAGTGAACATCCAAGCAATTCAGGACAAGTTGGCGCCGCCGAATGGGCGCCGAATAACCGGGCACTGGACGACTGGGCCCAGAAGATAGAATGTGCCCCAATATACAGAGGCCACAATTTTGTGAAGAAAAAGGTAGTGGAATTTTAAGGGACGGATTTTTACTCGTCGGCGTTATTGGCAACGAAATTTTGGGATAACTTTTTCCGCCCAAGGGAAATTTCGGCCCGCTCTCTTCAGTGCCATATTTATTTACGCATATTTTACAGACCGCTTAATTTTTTTTACGTGGGCGCGCGTTTATTTGGGCGTTCCTTCGTGCGTGTGCCCGTTTTTGAACGCGTTTACGCGTGTATGCGCGTGTATTAGCATGAATGTGGGTGCGCGCATGGATAAGGGTCTACGCATGTATGCGTTCGTGCTTGTGTATGCCGCTACGTACACGTGCTCGCCTGCGTGCCTGCAACAAGTTTGCGCACGTACATATGTTGGCGTGTCATGCAATTTTAAGCGGATGTCCGTGCGTTTTGGAGTCTGTGTGTGCGTATGTGAACTTGAGAGTACGTGCGTATCATACGAATGCATGCGTGTCTGTGCGTGTATGTGTTTGAACATTTTCCTGTGTACCAGTCTGTACGCGTGCTTGTAACGGCTAATTTTCGAACCTGGCTATTTTCGACATGAACAGCACAAAATTTACAAACCTACTGAACCCAGCTCTCCAAATATGATTTTGTGATGAAATAAAAGTTGCTTATATTACGACCGAAGATTTCATTAGCGTTATTTTTATCAATACTGGATATATTGCTTGGCAGAGGTATATACTATTCACAGCGGATAGACAGGGACATTTTTCCTCGAGTTATGCTGAAAGCGGGCCTCTCGGCACATTATAACAGTATTCACAATTTGTTTCTTGTCTTCTAGGCACACATTGACCGTATACCATAACCCTATTCTGTCAAAAAAAAAACAAGTTGGATAATTTATTCAATACTTTGATACACCTTCGTCTTCTGAGGTCAGGGGTTACTCGGACGTCTCCACTGGCAACGTTAAGACGCCAGTGTAGCACTGCATTGGAGAAACCATGACTCTTCAAGGGCAAACACTGTATCCAAAAACATTAACTTACTAATGTACTTGGGATGCAGGACACACGAGTACAAGTTTGGGTGGTATAAATTATAGGGGATACCAGCGTATAGTTGTATGGTTTGGGGAAAACTGATGTAATTTGAATAGAATAAAATCTGGGGGAATTTATGGAAATTTGGTGATAAGACGTTTCAGGGTAAATTATTGTAATACGGGCAGTATACAATCAAGAGGAAATTAATGTAAGTTCTGTGGTATACATTGTAGGGTTATAATTGCAAAAAATGAGGGGCGGCCAGTGTCCCTTCTGTGATATACGTTTTACGGGCAGCCTACAGTGACATGAGTGACAGGAAGTAAGAGGATATTTAATTTCAGTTTTCTGGTTCACAACGTTTCAGTCGCAAACGTTTAGTGGTGTTCAGATGAATCGGCTGTCAAAAATTTCAGTTGAAATTTTGAATATTTTTACTCAAAATCCATAAAAAATTGTTTTTTACTTTTTCTACTTGATTTTAATTTCCGAAGATTTGATTGGTGTTTGTAAATTTGAATATTAATAGAGATATAAAAGCCTCTGATATTTTAAAACAGAGTATTATGTTTCGTTTGGCGTGATAATTTCAGTTGGGAAAAATCATCTCTGAGACAAATAATTTAATGCTAGGTGATACGTAATTCAATATAATAAATTAGGAGAGAGTGAAAAAACTGATTTTACTTTAATCTGCACAGTTTCATCGTTTCATTAATATAAAACGCATTATTTTATGACATTTTAAAATTGATGATTTTTTAAAACGAATAGGTTGATAAACTTTAAACAGTTAATATTTTCAAACACAAATGAAACTCAAATGAAGAATAATAATTTATGAAGAAAAACACATTTATTATCGGTTTGTTATTGAATTCTTAATTACTTATAATGCATTAGTGACGCAATTTCAAGTTTAAAGGGAAGTTATAATATTTGTATAAAAATGTAAAAATTAAAATTTTCCGCTTCATAGAAAAATGACATCCAGACAAAATAGCGAACGATACACATTTACTACCAGAAAGACCGATGCTTAAAAATACAGCGTCTGAAAATCAGACGCTTAAAATTCCTCTTCCTAAAATACAGAAACTAAACTAGCTTTACAAGATCGGTCACCTTTATTAACATTTCTGGCGCCAAATCTTCCAATCACCAGTTGTCCTGGTCGCCCAAACACATTAGTTTCGCATATTTTCTACATTATGCTTCTCGCTACTATTTTCTCATACTCCCTTTGGATTCAATTTTCTGATACTTTCTCTCCCGAGGTTCCGTATTATTTTCCTTCACCTAACTTAGCCATCCATCACTGGCTTCTATAACACAAGATGTCTTACTCCAACGACGAGTCCCTTCCCCTTCACCTGTTATACTATCACCTTTTCCCCTTCTCCCCTCTCTTGTTTCCTCGGCAGCCTCTTATGCTATACCTTTCCCTCTCGCCATAACACCTCCGTTCCCTTTCCTTCATCTTCCCTTTGTCTTAATCTCCCTCCTTTCATCGCCTCTCTTCCCCTAAGTCCTTTGTCTTTTCCCCTTTTCTCACATTCTATTCCTCTCTCTCGTCTCCACTTATCTTTTTATCTCCATTTATATATTTCCCTCTTTCTCCCTCTCTCACCCTGCATTTCTATAACCTTACACCCGGACTCATTTTCTTTCCCTTTATGCAGGCATCTTCTTTTTCTCTTTATATCTCTTGGGCGTACTTTGTCACAACAAAACGTGAGTGCTACATCCGCGTAGGAGGTTCTCCTGTTTCAGGGGGAAAAATAACCTTCTCTCCTCCTTTGCTCATTCGTTTTTTTATATTTCCTTTTAAAATAAAAGCTCACCAGCACCCCCCTCGCTAGAAACTCCCTCTCTACCATCTCCGAGCTGCGCTGCATCTGCATATCACTTATTTTTGTCTGAAAAATGAGGTCTGTTCACCCTCCCTTTCCACGAATTTTATATCGGGTTGATATTTCATCGGCTAGGGCTTCCGTCGAGAAACTTCCCTGGTCCTTCTAAAATGTTTTTCGATGCAAAAAATATGACCATAAAACTTAGCGACATATTGCGTTCTTTTTTATGAACAGAGCTACTTAACATTGCATAATTTCTTCAGAAACTTCCAGGAGTATTTGTCCGATACATTTGCACGAGCGCGAACAGAGATACTCTTTATACTGGATAACCGTAATACCCTCACTCGTTTTAAAAATATACACATTCTAATACGATTGAGAGACATTGGAATATAGCAAAAATATAGAATTAACAAAAAATGTAATCCTATGAGTAAACCTTAAGTAAATGCTATAGATAATATTTTAAATCTAATAGTTTCAAACCTAGCTACAGAACGAGGTCACTTTTTTGTTATGGACGCTTCCGTAGCCAAATATTTTGTGTCACTTCAGACAGCTATATAACTGCAGACCAGGGGTCTCCAACCTTTCAGCGCCCAAGATCTACTATTCATTTGTAAATTTACCGAGGATCGACCTAGCGGAGAGAGACTTGATAACGATAAATACTGTTGAGGTGGAGGGGGAGAGGAGGAGGTGGAGGGGGAGAGGAGGAGGTGGAGATCCCCGCGAATTTCTCGCAAATTTTAAGACATATCGAAAGCAGCATCATAACATGAAATGTCCTGCTTAACAGGTCAATCCAATTTACGCGCAAACAACTTTTTATTCGAGTTAAACAAGCTCGAATAAAGTTTTATTCGAGTTTTCGTTCTGTACACACGAGTATTTTAGTTAAAATAAAATTTATTAAAATTTGATCCACTAGAATAATTCAATGTATTACTAACTTCTAAGTAATTATAAGTTGACGAAAAAGGCTATTAAATAAATATACAGACGGAAGAAATCAACCAAAACATAACTTCGCTAGTGAATCAAGTTACACAAAGTCGCTATTAGCCTCAAACTTTTGCCTTTTGCAATAATTCGCGATTGGAACACTGTGTACGAGATACAGCATATTCAGGGTCGATAAGCATCGATACGCTCGTCTCTCGCTGCAAGAATTAATATTGAGAGATATCTGTATTATTTCATTTATACATTCCACTTGCTCTTAATATTTGAACGATTATAAAAAGACCTACATATCTCGATAAAAAAAGTTCCAGCTGTAAGTTCAAAATCTATATCGGCTCAACATTTCTCACTAGATTCAATAAAAAGTAATACCGCAGGAGGCAAGATTCAGCGATCGACTTTGAAAGGGCCAAAGATCGACCGGTCGATCGCGATCGACTGGTTGGAGATCCCTGTTGTAGACAATACTTTCTTTTGTGGCTGAAAAACACATCTGGTTTGCTAATCAGTTTTGTGATTACATGTCTCACCTTTATCTTGACCGGGTATGCATAATTTACCACACAAATAAAAGTATCATGCTCAATTATTCGGGTCAGAATAAATATTTATATGGTACAGATCCTTTTCTTATGAAATTCGAGGCACCCAAATATCATCATCCAACAAAACTTTGGATAATGCACTCCTCCTTTAGTTTTAGCGACAATACCCTTATTGAGCATGTTGTGGCAGAATTCATATCTTATGGCGCAACTCTGAGGAATCGATCTGTGGAAATAATAAATATTAGCACAGCGTTTTTTCAATTCGTCAACCAAAGCGCATGCTAATGAAAATTATGTATACCTTCTTTGTTTCTTATCGCAATATTTATGACGCCGATAACTTGATTTAAAAAGGAACTTGAAAATTAAGACGTAATGGACAACATTATTTTACATAAATAAAGATATAATGGATAAAGAATTTCCTTCGCCTTACATTTCATTAATATATGACTAGTGGAATAAAAAATTCAGACGAGTAATAATCATCGTATAAAGTAAACCAACCAAATACGGATATTCCTAAAGGTAGGCGCGGTATTAGGGAGAACATAGCTCAGTCATCGAGAGAACTCGAAGAGTCGAGAGCAACCTCAACTTTCAAACGCAGGCATGAGATGCTTCATCGAACCGAATTTTAATCAACTTTAATTAAAAATAGTACGCGGCAAACGAAATCTTCGTATTTTTTTTAAAGAACGGATAATAAAAAGAACCCGCTCTCTGTGGAACAGGCTTACGAAAATTACCCGAGGATGAGGAAAGCCCAAAACCCTTCAGGTTTAATGAGGTAAATGTGGTCAAGCATCGTTGAAAACGCCATCTATTCGCTTCCTCTACCGCCCTCTCGCGTACAAAGGGGGTCTCATTTTTTTTTCCCGACCCAAAGACCCACACTGCGGAAAAGAAAAATTCGGTCCTCCACGAACTAAACGCCTGGGGGAAAACAAACCGTGAAGCTGCGGATAAAAAAAAAGGCACCTGCTGTGGTTCATCTTTCCGCTCGGCTGTCGGGGGTGGCGTTGTAACGAGGGGCGGTTCAGACGAATTGCACGATTTTTTTTAACGAGGCATTCTCGGACGAGCGGAAAGAGGAGAATGGCAGGAGAGAACCGAACGTGCTGCCATTTATGAGGTCACTTTGTTCGTCCTCGCGCCGCGATTAGTCTGAAACCGTACTCCTTTCGTCTTCTCTCTCTCTTGCTTCTTTGTGGACTTCTTGCTGCGGGAATGTTTTGGCAATTCTCCCAAAGTACGCTAGCGGAATCACTTGACGAAAGGGCGGCTAAAGGGGCCATCGTTGCTATTGAGGCTATAAGTGACAAAACCGAGGTACGAGAGAGTAAATCAGACGCATTTGGATATAAAGACGCTAAAAAGTTACGGCTGTCGGAACGAAATCGTTTACTCTTACGTGCCAATTGTTCATCTGGATCTGAATTCTGAAGATAACACAAAATTATAATTGAAATAACAAGGTTTTGAGTTGGCTATCTTAACCACAATTTAGTAAGTTTCATTCAAAATGGTTTACAAAAATTCAAGGGAAAAGAGAATTTGAGATATCTGGGGAACAAATCTTGTAAATTTTCGTGTTACTATTACCTTTTCTTGATTTACCTTGCCCATTAAAAATAACGAGGTTGAGGTATCTCAATGTGCAATAAATAATTTTTCTGCTCAAATGAATTAACTTATCGAACTTACTATATGAAAAACGACGTGCATGTTTAATTCTATGGTTGTCAAATTATATAGTAGTATAGTAAATGCATTGCGAGAAAATCTCGTATTATTGTTTAGATAACGTTACTTGGTTCGAAATTTCACTTTTAAATACATATGTTAGAAATTAAACATACCGCAGTATATATCTGACATTTAACAAGGAAATTTGCTTGGGACCGCAAGAACTTAAAACACCCCAAAGCCGCGTGGATGGTACAGTTCCTGTAAGGTTCGTCTCTGAAAAGCAGAATTAATTGGCGCTGATACTTGTTGCGAAACTCGATTCCATTATGCACACTAAACAAAAGTGAACGAGGATATCCAGATTCCCAAAGCTCAAAAAAAAAAAACACCTTAATCCTTTTAATTAAACGTTCGTATCATGATTTCGACATAAAGCAGATCCCGCTTCATCGCGTGTCGCGTGACACTGAAATTTTCTTACGAGAAAAGATTTCGAGCGGCGTGATGGAAAGAGCGCGGTTAACTGGGACCGTCTCCTTGGCTGGGTCGAGGTAAGAGGACGAGTCGAAAGGTAACAAAGTAACAGCAAAGAGGAGATGCCTGAGGGAGAAAGGACGTGGATAAGAGAGAGAGAGAGAGGAATAGGAGGAGAGAGAGAGAGAGAGAGGGATGCTACAGTCATTCCTCCTTGGTGGCGGTAGTTTTCATTAAATCCGAATGACGCGCCTCAAGTGTTCGGAAATGAGAAGGATATTCCAAGATGCGAGACAAAGATGGTAAGGATTGGAGTCTTAGAAGCGATGGAAAGAGGAGAAGGAGCAGGATGAAAATCTTGGATCTACTACGAATCTAACTCGAGTCTTCCGCGCCGTACGGCAGAAAGTGTTCTTTTCCCTTCCCGGCAAATCCGTTGCGTTGCCCGACTTTCTCGGTCTTCGTTCCTAACGCAAAACCTGAGATGTACCAAAGGGAAAAAGAAATTAACGCGGGTTTTTATCTTCATTCTCTGAGCACGAAATAAAACGAGTATGAAGTGCTTGCGTATTCGAGCCATCTTAAAAGTTTCAAAATGTTTGTTTGATTTAATGGGATTGCGATTCCGGTCACACGTTAAACGTAATTAAAAACTTAGGTCGCATTCAGTTTTTAACCATCGGCAATTTCTCATTTACCGAGTTTAACTAAATATGCTTTAGTAAATCTTCCTGAGATAGAGCGATAAAGGAAAGATACTTTTAAAAATTACGGGACCAATGTTGCTACGCTGACTGAACTGAATATTATAAATAAATACCACAAGTATTTTAATAACACCGTTCGTTATAGCTGGATTTCGAAATTAAAAAATCACAGAAACCTTACTTCCATCACTTGATATTTTATCAAATTTATATTAGCAGAAACTAATAATTGTGTAAGGTATGTATCAATTCTATTATAATGGCTGATTACTCTCTTTACTTATCTTATTCAAACTTTGCTAGCATCATTGGAGCATAGTACCGCGTTAATTTGGTATATTGATGACATTTTGCTTCAAATTATTTTTCTTAAAGAATCCTTTATATTAACGAAACTCTTAATAAACTTTTTTATTTTGAATTTCGTAATGAGTAATGAATGAAAAGTAGTCTAAAAATGTGATATTAAGCGGCATAGTATCGAATTTTGGCTATAAACTACAGATTAAATTTTATGATATCAAATTCCAAAATGTGATTTTTAACTCTAACAGATACGATAACATAAATTGAACCTATCAAATTTTTTCCAATGGGATTTTATAGAAACACGATAACATCTGTAGAGAAATGACTAACTAAAGTAGCAATTTCGAAAGAGTTGGAACTATTTAGCAGTAATCAACTTTTATAAAGGACCATCATACGACTAATAACTGTCAAATTATCATATATATAAACTTTGTGCGTCACAATATAACAACTCAATCTAACATTCATAGAAGTAAAGTTTGGAGCTTACAAGAATAAAAAATTATACTTTTGAAAGTCATGTACTTACGTATATATTAGGAAAAAAATCAATTTCCGTGAAGAAAAACTACTAGACAGAAAAATCGGAGTCTCAAAAACTGCGAATTACCACACATCTTCGATATCCTTCCTAGTTCACGGAGAGCGAAAGAAACAAGCACTTCTCTCCATGGCCCTTGTTTCTTCGCGCCCCTCTGATGATGATGACGATGGCGAAACTTTATATATCGGAATCGGCGTTCCTTCCAATTTCTCTCGAGTGGAAAACTCTTTCTACGTCTCACAGTTCTCTTCTTACTCTTCTTCAATCTATCACTTTCACTTTTCTTTTTTATCTTTGTTCTTTCTCTCAATGATACCTATCCACCCTCGAAAACACCTCTCTCTCTCTCGTCTCCACTTTACTCTCGCTTTTCTACTACTCTTTCTCTTTTTTTCTATCCCAACGCCATGGGCTGTCCTCTCTCTCTCACTCGCCCTCTCGCTATCCCCTTTTAATCCATCTTCCTTCCTTACCCCATCCTCATTCCTTTCCCCCCCCCTCTCTCTCCTATCCTTTTCTTTAACTCCCTATCACTCTCCACCCTTCCTCCCACTCCACTTTTTCCTTCCACGTCCATCTGTCCCTTAATCCCTCTCTCTCTCTCTCTCCTGTCCTTCCACTCTCCCCATCTCTCTCTCTCTCTCCATTTCACTTCACCTAACATCCGCCTTTCTTACTCTCTCACTCCCTTGTTGTCTCCCGTTGCCAACTTTCCTTAAGGAGCAATCCTCGAGTGTCAGTCACACTTCAACTTGGCCTAACAAGATTTCTTTTATTTTCCTTTATTTTCCCTTTATCTTCTCTCTTTTCTTTTTTTGTTCTCTCTCTCTCTCCTCTCTCCCTCTCTCTCTCTCTCACTCTCTCTCTCTCTCCTACTCGTCTATCCAAACGGTGGAGTAGAAAACCCTTTCTCTCTCGGCCTTTCTTGCTAACCGGTCTTCGTTCCCACCACCTGAGATCCTACCTTATTTATCAATCTTTCTTGACTCTGAATTTATTTGGATTTCCCTTTCGTACGCCCTTCTCTCTCTCTTTTTCTTAGCCACATTCTGCCCCAAAATGCGAGAGATACTTTCACTTTTCCGGGAGGTGGCAAATATTTTCATATTATTGTCATCAAACTTTGGGACGAGGAACAGAATGGCATTCTCTCTTTCCCGCATGGGTGCTTGTGCTCTTCCGCTGATCTCACGGTTAAAGAGTAATAGTTTCTGGAAGAGTAAAGCGTCATTTGTAAAGCCTAAAATTGGAATCTATCCGCTATGATTGCACCGATATATTCAGTGATGATAAAAATACGAGGTACTTCAGCCATTTTATAAGATGCGTATGTTTTATAAAATGAAACAATAGTGTTATTCACAGTTTAGCATGTGTTTATAGAAACGCATAAAAGTGTTCTTCATAGTTTAGCACGTGTTTCTATAAATATTGTTTGTATGTGTTTACTTGAAGTTCTCCGTATTTATGTCATGTATGTAACATATTTTGAAAAGGGGAATCACTGCAGTCTTTTTTATATTAGACCTGAATACACGCTTATTTTATACTAACTAAAACAGAAAAATTATTAACAGAATCTGAAGATAATTCTCGTAGGCAGCGTAAACTACGCCTTGTTTATCTTCTGACAAAATATGAAAAACAAACAAAGTGACAGGGAATTTGTGATCTCCTGAAAAGTCACAAACAGTTTCATCTATGCCAAAAGAATCGTGGTTTATGCGACTTCTGCATTTGGAGAGTATGTAATAATTCCACCGCACCGATGACCGACGTCGTCCGACGAGTACGTACTCGGATTACCGGTCGAGAAGTTAAATTTGGGCTCTTTTATAACTTTAACAGCCACTATATTAAATAACGCGCACTTAATAAACCAAGCCAACAACAGAATTAAAATTTATCAGCAAACATCTACATTATAGTGAATAAATCACCGACTGCAAGATTTACTGTGATTGGTTGAGGTAACGTGAAACAGCATCACAACAAAAT
Organism: Uropetala carovei; assembly: GCA_036926305.1. Classification (NCBI taxonomy): domain Eukaryota; kingdom Metazoa; phylum Arthropoda; class Insecta; order Odonata; family Petaluridae; genus Uropetala; species Uropetala carovei. The sequence goes on along the minus strand of JAXCHB010000104.1, from coordinate 5,938,454 downwards.
GATCCAACATAAAATTATAATAAAACCTCGAGACTCCTCCAAACTTATCCCAACCTAAAAACATACCTGGCATTATTCGTTGATTTATGACAGCGTTTCGCGCGATACCTTAATTTAATAGGAAAAAAATTTACGAGGTGCAAGCGACGGCGTATTCAAAACCTCCCGATTTTCCTCTTTCGGAATAAAAAAACGCCCGCGGAACCGCATTCGTTTGTAACCGTCTTCCACTAAAGAGTCCCGAGCGAGAGATGCGGGATAAATAATTCCGAGACTTTCGCGCCGCCGACCTCTAACAAATAAAAGATTTAGCTCATCTCCGTCACTGCGAAAATCCCCGCAAGCTTAGAATCATCTCAAAATCCTCCGGAGCAAAAACCCAACAGGTACATTTGCATTCCATTCCTTCACCGTTACCCAATGCAAACCAATTTTAAAGCTGGTTCACTTTTATCCCTCAAAAGATTCTCATTCCGTAATACCTTGCGCGCTGAAAAAAGTCCTTTTTTGATGTCTCATATATGTATGTGTATGTATGTATGTATGTATGTATGTATGTATGTATATATATATATAATTATATATTATTATATATTATACATTATTATATATATTGCATATAAACAAGTGCGTATAAATAGATCAAATGCGAAAGGCCATATGCTTTCCCATCCCTCTCCGCGACCGAGAAGAAATCACCATCATCTTAAAAAAAAAAAGCATCCCATCTCTTCGTTCCCTAACAGAGGATACGTCACCTCCCTCTTTTCTACTCTTCTACCGCAGTACCAACCTCAAAAAAAAAACCTCTCTTCCTCCTCCTGCCACCCTCCCCGGCCCCCTCTTTAGAACCGAAACCACACCGCCCGCCCCACCTAGGGCGAAAAACGGGTCCCACCCTCTTTTCCACGCGAAACTTTTCTTATTAAAATCTGCCGACGCTGGAGGGGGGGAGGGAGGAGTGGGGTATTCGAGTAGAATTGAGGGAGAGGAGAGAGAGAGAGAGAGAGAAACGGGGAAGGAGAAAAGGGGGAGGAGATGGGTGCTGCTTGGCGGCGTCCTTCCAGAAGAGACGGCAGCCCACAGTGAAACAGATGAGTTTGTTTGGGGGGGGAGGTGTGCGAGAGACGTCTCTGCCTTACCCATCTCCCGCGCGGCGGGGAGAAGAATTAATTTCCAAGGTCTCTGCAGGAGGTCGCTTCCGTATCCGCGATCGGCTGCCTCCTTCCCTCTTTCTCTCTCTCTTCTTCCTCTCCTCTAATCTCCATTTTCCTTCGCCGCCGTCCTTTCCTACTTTCCTCCTACATTTCTACCATATAATCTCCATTTTTCTCTCTTTCTCCTTCATTTTCCTCTCATCCCATCCTCTCTCTCTCTCCTTTCTCCGAAGCCTGCATTAATCGGAGTGGCGACCTCACTAAATTACCAGCAACGCGAAGAGGAGCGAATTCCCTTCGGATCTCGCCCTCTTCCCCCCCCCCTTTTCTTCCGTTTTGTCCCTCTTTATTCTTTCCTTTTTATTATTAATTCTTCAGCCAAACCAACGGAGGCTTCTTCGGTAGAAAGCACAGGACTCCTCTTACGTTGGAAGAAATACAAAGATTTAAGCTCTTTCCCAAATGAGAAAGTTGCGCGACTGACTGCTGTGTTTTGGTACAATGCATTAGTAAATGTCTCCTCGCAAATCACTCAAGATCGATAAGCGTAAATAATTTCTTTATGTTCAAGAATTGTGTCTGTTGCAAGATGACTGACAAATAAGATAAACTTTTTAGTACGTCGATAATTTTATGTAATGCTGTTAAATGGAACAAAATTTTAAAAAACTAATCATTCATTTATAGTTTTTAAAATTTCTGATTCACATACAGCACAACTTCGCTGAAGATTTATACACAGTAATAATTTACATTTATCTAAAGGAATTTGTCATTTATTTTGTTTGAAAAACTATTTTGTCTCGTTCCCTAATAAAACTATATTTAAGATTAATAATCTCAACTTTACCTTAGAACTGTCACAACTGCTCCATTATAACACAAAATACTGAATGGAATGAAACTGGAATATTGAAAAATTAGGATATGACAATTTTAATGCATAATGTACCAAATTAAATTCTGGAACACCACAAAAATATACCTTAATGACAGCGTTTGGTACTGTATAATTATTCAGAATAAGAACTACTTAAACAGATTTCCTGTAATTACTACATTAAGTTTTCCTAAAAGAAATTTGAAATTGAAGAAAAACAATTTTGAGAAATATTCCCAGCGAAACGTATAGTTCATTCTAGGAAACCATACAGTAATTAAAAAACAAACTATTTCGAAAATTTCGACTATTTTGCAGAAAAAATATTTTAAAACGTCTCCGCAACTTCCAATTAACTTGTTTAAATACACAATCAGGCCGAATAAAGAGCGCAAGTAATGCGGAATAAAATGAAGTTCTACTCAATATGCACACGTTACTGGAACAAAATTAAGAGAGTTTAGTATTGAGGATCACCTAATGAGTAAAAATGAAGACATAACCTAATTAATCTTCGAATGAAATTACACATACTCATCAGAGCCGAGAATATTGGTTTGTTTTTATCACGTGATAATATATAGAACATGTACAAATTATGTACAATGAATTTTGTTTACTTGCGTTTATAGCGTATTTAAAACTCCTCGTTACAGACAGTTTTACGATCGAAGAGACGAGCCACTTTTACCCTGAAGCTGTTACTATCCATTCATCAAAAGTTCTGCCCAGTTCGGCGAAGTGTTGGATAGCTATCGTGGCGAGAAAAAAGTTCGCTTTCTCCAAATGACCGCCTCATTCTCCGATCCGGCTGTCAACGTCTTTCCAACTAAGGGTCACAAATTCCTGAAAATTCCGATTGGAAAAACGTCGCGACGGAAGTGAAAGGCGATCGGATATAATTTTCCACAAGCGGAGACAACGTCCTATTCCCATCTTTCTTTCCGTGTATTTTTTGCCAAGGTTTTTTTTTCTTGACTGAAAGTTCTTATTGGTATCGTGTGACGACTGCAGAAGATCATCTGGGTCGCTGGAGCGCGCGAATGCGAGCCCCGGAGGCGTTACTTCGTTCCTCGACGCCAATTAGGGGTAATGTAAGCCATCGACAGTTTTATCCATCTTTCTTGTTCCTAAAATTCACTCCTCGCGTAACTTCTCCATCCAATTAGGGACAGGATTTGAGCGTTGAGTTCACGGTCATCAAAAAAGGTTATATTACTACTGGAGAAGATTGCTGGGAATCGTATCTGTTCCAGAGCTTATGGCCACTCATTGCCAATTTCGATTCAATTTTACCGTCGCAAAATCTTTCGCCTATAATGAACTTTAGTTTGGGACTTTGTCCTCAGTTTCATGGTAAGGGATTGTTCCTGTTAATTCTAATAATTCATATTAACTCCATAAAGGGCACGAATTTAATGTGATTCAATATTTGTAGTTCTTCTCGCGTATTCATAACTCATCTGTAACCATTACAGAATGACTCATAATTAGTGTTCATTATGGCTCTGATATTTTAAGTTAACGTTTTAGAGCCTTTATTCAAATTTATATGGAGTAAACTTCCTAACATTTATCGGTACTATATAGCGAAAGGTAAAAGCTGCCGTCCATGAAGACATAATTTTAAGGTGCATTCTCCGAGATTTGATACAAAATCATTGAATTTATAATAATAAGAATGAAATGTTTCATCTTGAGTAGTTTCCGGAGAGGCAGGTCATGCGAAACACAGCTCTACTAACAAATGATATTGTGAAAGTAACGGACAAAGGAATAGGAGTAGACGCAGTATTTTTAGACTTCAGGAAAGCCTTCGACACCGTTTCCCACACGAAAATAGTGCAAAAATTAAAGGCTTATTCAATTAACGAGAAAATTGTAAATTGGATCACCTCATTCCCATCGGATAGATCCCAGAGAGTAGTTCTCGTTGGAGTTGCATCAGACGTCGTCAAAGTGACTTCCGGCGTGCCTCAGGGAAGTGTAATCAGACCTCTGTTATTCTTGATATATATAAATGATTTAGCGGATAATAGAAAGTGTAAAGTCAGACTCTTCGCGGATGACACGCTTGTGTATGGTGAAATCAACACAATATACGACCAGGAGACTTTGCAAAGGGACCTTCAGGTTATTACGACGTGGTGTAAGGATTGGCAACTCGACCTGAATATAGAGAAATGCGCCGCAATGCATTTCACGCGTTGCATGAATTTCATCCGTTACCCGTACGAAACATCTGAACTAAAGCTAAAATACGTCAATAGTTACAAATACCTAGGAGTCATACTCATTAGCAACTTGTCTAGTAGGGAGCATATCAAAACCGTCATAGCATCGGCAAACAGGGTTCAAGGGCTTTCCTCTAGAATCCTGCGGGAATGCCCCTCGAATGTGAAGGAAATCGCATACTTTTCCCTACTACGACCCGTCGTGGAATACTGCATCGCCGTCTGGGACCCTTTCGAGGAGGGCCTGAAATGGTTCAGCGTAGAGCGGCTAGATTTGTAAAGAGAGAATATTGGTATGATGCGAGTGTATCAGAGATCTTGAGGGACTGCAATGGCAGTCGTTGAAGAGTAGAAGAATTGAGTACAAAAGGAAATTATTTGAAAAGTTTAAAAGCTCCGAATTCGTTGAAGACGTACGCGGCATAGTTGTGCCTATCGGCGTTAGTGAACGTAATATTAGAGAAAATATGTCGAAACAATCGCTAGAACCGAGAAATACTACTGATATTTTTTCCCAGACGCGATAAGAAAGTCCAACAGAGGAATTAGTTAGAGTTCATTGGTGCTGTGACACCCCCTGCCAAACGCTTCTGGCGGATTGCAGGATTTTAATGTAAATGTAAAAACCACGCTGCGTTGCCTCTATGTCCCCTGCAATAAAAATACTTGGGACCGCTCGTATGTCTCCGCTGCTAGGAGGTGGGGGGACGTCTTCTGGGGAGAAAAGTCAAACTCGGCGTTGCCATATGTACTACACTGGAATGCACCTTTCAGTGGGCTCGCGAAGCAAAAGGCAACACAGCACGGAGGCCAGAGAGAGAATGAAGTTGAGCCCGGTGACACTCCGCCTCCATCATTCCTTTGGTTATTCACATGCTGGCAACATCGCACCCGAGCCGCCTCAAACGTCAATCCCAATGTAATTTCGTCCAGACTGTAATGTTATATTTATGTGCTAACGAAATATGTATAAAACATTACCGAGTATTATGTCCAATATTAAAATCGTTTTACTTTTCTCTAAATGAACGTTAATTAAATAAAAATCCGATGTTTACTTTTTTATCTTACCAGCTGCAGGAAAATTTAATGAAAAAAATCATAAACTTTTGTTATATTTTTAGGGTAATTGTTTCTCATTAGGATATTTATTTATGTAAAAATAAATCGCAACATGCTAAAAGTAATTCTCCCGTTCTCATTTAATAAATCCTACATTTAGTAGAAACCTAACCCATTTCATTGAATTTTAAACCCGGATATTAAACTATAAAGTGCTTTAAAAAGATTAAAATTTGGCTGCGACATGGCAACATCCTGCTGGAATTCATTAGCGCAAAAAATCTTTTTGACCTCATTATCATGTAAACTTGAATGGGAAATCTTTTGCTTCAAGTTACAGCGTTAGAGTTTAAAAAAATGAACGACCTTATGACCTAGAAACTCATGAGGATATCCTAGATATGTATATTTACTCAGAACTGAAATTTATTTAACCAAGCAACAATGGTGACGTGAGTTAAAAATCGGCGTTAATGGGAAAATATGAAGGCCTCAGCGACAAATTACCTCTATAATTAAAGCACGTACAATCCTTTACGGTAATTTGACGATTAAACAAGAAATTCTATAACATCGCTGAAACCTTCATAGGCCAGATACCTTCTTCAAAAGCAAACTATCAAAGAGGCAGTTTTTTTGCATTAAAAATTGTGACTACAGCAAATAAATAGATGAAAACCTTTGGACATATTAATTACTCGGACAAATTTTTATGTGATAATTTTAACTTGCGGAGTTATTCATTTCTTCGAAAGAATCGCATCGATCTCAGCTGCATGTTTTCATATTCAAACGTACTCGGACTCTTGTTTACCAATAGAAAACCTTTAATCTCTGCGTTCACGGAATAAAAGAAATATTTTTAAATGGCTCCGAATCAATCGTTATTATCGGTACTATTCTCCCTTAATTTAACGTGAGTAAATTCCAATATGATCCTTCAAAGACGTTAAAAACAGGTTAATCTAGTCCAGAGCACTTGTTCATTTTTATCTTATTAAAAGTCAAACATATGTCACTTTCGACCATTTATCCGATTGCAACGAGTCTGTTAACAACAATCTTCAACCGAAAACGTTTTTGCTCGAAGGAGGACACGAACTCCAAACCATAATGAGTCAGACGCCCTACTTGGCCTCCTATCAAGGCCTCCCAATTTAATTACGGCGACGTAATGGGCTATGGGGGAATTAAAAGAATTGGCTAGGTCCTAAAAGAGAATGTTTGCATTTCTCCCCAAAAATGACGGAGTTTGAGATTTAGGTTGAATAAAACAATCCGAATTTAAAGCTAGTGAAAGGGTGAGATAGTAACCAAAAAGAGAGAGAGAGGCGGTTGGGAGAAAAAGAGTGAAGAGAACAGAGACAGCTAAGAGAGAATGATAGAGATGGGAGACGTGGGAAAAGAGAGGGTGACGAAGGAAGATAGCGAGATTAAGTGTGATCTAAGTAGACTGCCTCGAATTTCCACTCCTCCTTCATTTCCTACAAATCTCCAAGGTCGTTCATTTCCACACGTCTCTCTCTCTCCCCTCCCCCTCTCGCTCTCTCTCTCTCTCCCCTCCTCTCTCTCTCTCAAAACCCCGTGCTTGTGGATTTTTTAAAAAATAAATGTAGCACAAATTGAAATATATGTTTGCTGACAAACGATTTTTTCGCCAATTTCACCGAGCGGCGCTAACGGCTATGTGTGTACTATCGTGGGAACGTCGCCGGACTGAGGGAAAATACAAGCGAAAGTGAAAACAAAGGGCGGCGTGCGCGGAAGAGGGGGGAGGAAGCAAGACGGAAGAAAGACCGCGACGCAAAATAGACCTGAAAAAGTAGATTGAGTAGAAAATAACTTTTTTAAGTGGAAAAATTTTGGGTGGAAAGAGAAAAATGTACGAGAGAGCTAAAAATGAGAGAAATAAAAGTTAATGGGAAGAGCGGCATTCCGAAAAATGCTGGCAATGAAGGCTTGAAAAAAAAAACAAAGTAGAAACGACGTGAGCAACGGCTGTAAATTAAAGAAAGCGTCGGATTTGAGAGAAAAATTGTTGCAAATTAATAACAGTCAAAATAGAAGGGAAATTGTGATAACTCGAAAAGCGCCATAAAATAACATTTATATCGTAAATAATATATAAAGAGCAAAAGTAACAAGAAAAAGGACACGAAAGAAAAAAGTAGGTAAGTAAACGCTTCATTGATATTTAACATAAAAATAGCTCAACTTTCCAAGAATAAATATTTTGTGACTTATTGCTGTTGATTTTGAAATGCTTTCATGCCCCGATGTGCAAGGAAACATTCCTATATATATTAATCTATAAATATATTCGTTTTTGGTGTATTTATGTCTAATGATTTTTAAGACTTCCTTTTTAAAGTTACGACATCTGTCGTTTACTATAATAAAAAAAAGATAAAAAAATGAGAAGGCGCAAAAATAATATATTTAGATGCATGCATTATATGGAGGAGAAAGGTGAGGGAAAAGAGGAAAAGCGAGAAAGCGCTGGAGATACCCGAAAAGCGAATGGAAGGAATGCTCAGAATTTTTTCAAGGAAAGAAATATCTCCGCGTGAATATGGGAAATATCGGGAGAGAGGGGTGGAGAGAGAGAGAGAAGGAAGGGGGAGAGAGAAGTAGCCAGTGTAAATCGAATGTTTCTGCGCCTACGTCGTGTAGGAAAAGAAGCCGAGGAGTGCGCTGGCGAGGAGAGAAAGTGACAGGGAAAACAGGAGCAAGGGTTTCCATGGAGATTGCGGGGATTTATTTAAAAAAAAAGCAGAAAAAATATTATGACCGAAATGTGCTAAAAATATCCTGTGGAAGTTAGTTTATAATTTTGTCCGATTTACTACTCTGTCCCTAAACACCCACATCTCTACGTAAATAAACATCTCTTCTTTTTAATACCACACACTAGCAACAGAACATACACATAGAAATGAAAAACCTTCTATATCTTAGCAACCTAAAAATGAAGTTACTGCTACTTTCATATTATTCGTACTTATTCACTCAAATATCGCATTTATTCTTACTCTTAAATTATAATGCTTATACGCGTTCTCGAAAGGTGAAGGATGAAATCGGCCACTCTCAGTCCTTACATTTATACGCTTCCATTGCGAATACCTTACCTTAATGACCGTGAATAATGACGTGATTTCCGCGAACGTGCTCCGCAGGCTTGGTATGGCACTGCCTCGAAGTATCGTGACATTAAAAAAATGGAGTGGCGAACAAATTGAGTTCAACAAGGGAGTGAGAGATGTAGAGGAGGCGATTTCTCTGTTTTTTGTTGCGTTATGTTCCAATGGCTAAGTTATCCAGGGCAGGTAATGGTAATGACTACGCCGGGAATGAGTTTCATCTGTTCGGGTTTCTCGTGAGAAAAGGTTACCCGGTCCGAAAGACGAGACTTAAAATGAGCTCCATTAGTGGCTGAGCGAATGTCTTCCGTTACTTCTTTTATTCCACGGGAAACAAGCTCGCGCGAGCGAATCACGCGATGAAAATATTCTTATTTACCTACCCAAGTACGGAGAGTATATATAATTAGTAACCTGATTGCGAGATGTGATACCGTTTGGATTTCTCTTGTTCAATCACGATTCAATTTCGCATAGCTGACCTTTTCACAATGAGTTTTCCCTTAAGAGTAATTAAATTTCAAACGACTCGGCCGTGAAACTCCACAATTCAGTAATCAGGAACGTTCAAACAACGAAATAAAAATAAAAATAATGGAAATCGAGAGATATTTTTAATGAAAGGATTTATGAAATGTATATATGCTTTTCCGGGAATGTTATTTCTCGTTAAAAATGTTATTTTAAAGTGGCAATGGAGAGTGAAAGAAGACAAAGTGCATGTAAACCACATTTTGAAATAATAAAATAGTTCTCATCTGATAACAGAACATATTTGATTTTAAGCGAATTATCAGTGAATATTATTACTACTAGCGTAATTCCCGTTGAAATATCAACGGAAGAATTATAGATAGATTATTATTATTTTCATATAAAATAATTAATATCACACTTTTACATGTCATATACAACATTTCTAGTTAATATTGTTGTTGACGAGCTATCTTTGGTTAAACTTAAAATAGTTGCCCCTCTTTCCCTCCCTCCCTTCTCACCCTCTCTCCGCCCCTACTTCCCTCTCTCCCCCTCCCTCTCGCTCCCCCCTCTACCTCTCTCCCCCCACCTCTCTTGTATTAAAAGCATTCAAAGAACGTTTATAACCATAAGGATTGAATTAACAATATGATATCGAGTTCTAACAATGTAATTGGTAGCCAAGGTATGGCAAGATTTCCACAAAATATGTAAAATAAACGTTTAACGTGAGCGGTTTCGAACTGTAGGTAGAAAAAGATGAACAGAATAAGAAACGTAATTTTTTCTTCAAAATGGTTCAGATCCTAAGATTGTAGGTTAATTCCTTCTAATTTAATCTAAAAAAAAAAGAATGAAAGCCTTCACGTCGTAAAGCCGATTTTACGTGTTACCTTACGGAAAATGAAAATGCCTTCCTTGGAGTCGAACCCAGGACTTTTCTTTCTCGAGTTAATACCATAATTCGCTACCAGAGGCACGGCCTATGGAATAACTTGACCAACCAACTAACAGACCTGGGCTATTATATTATAAAATAAAATAATAAAAAGCAGTTCTAATTATCAATCATTAAAGGCTGGCATGAACAAAATCAAATTAAAAACTAACCAAAATTTTTTAAGCTCTTTCTCTAGATTTTAAATCCAAAGTGTAACGGATATTTCACTTATATATAAGATGCCAGTCAATTTTAATACAAACCTCGCCAAAATAAAATCGAAATCAAAGCATAAAATATATCCATTTACATTTCCTCTAAGTCAGCGTTTCTAAACCGGTGGGCCGCGAAGTGATTGTAGGTGGGTCGCGAAAAAGTTTACGATTAGTTATCGATACAAATAATTCCTAAAAACTAGCTTTTTTTTGAGAGAAAACTCGAAGGCATTAGAAGTATATAAAATACTATTTAAATTAGTAATACAGCAAGCGTCTCTGCTTTAAAATCGTCGTTTTTAATCGCACGTCGCATTGCAAGAGCAATGAAGCCTTTTAACGTAGGAGTTAATTAAGCCCTCAATTATAGATGCGTGCCAAGAAATGCTAGGTAAAGACGCTTCAAAAAATGAATCAAATTCCCTTGTCTAACGACTCAGTAAAACGTAGAATTTATGTGATTTCGGTAAACATCGAATCTCAATTAATAGAACGAATAAAAAACTCTCCATGGTTTGCCATTCAATTGGACGAATCGACATCTCAAGTTATGCAATGCTCCTTATTTTTCTGCGTTATGTATTTGAGAAATAAATTCAAGAAGACATCTTATTTATGTCAGAATTACAAACTAGTACGACAAGTGCTGAAATATTTCGAGACATCGATGACCACTTTTCAAGTAAAGATTTGGATTGGAACAAGAATGTCGGTGTTTGTATAGACGGTGCTGAAGTTATGACGGGAAAATATTATGGAGTAACAAGAATCAAAAACATTTCTGCACCCGAAGTACAAACAAATCATCATCAAAAGATATGCTTCCTGGACTTAATAGTGTTCATAACGAAGTAGTGAAAATAATTAATTACATTGCTACCAACTTCCTAAATTCATGCCTTTTTTCTTTTTTATGCATAGAAAGTGGAGCTGAAGACACAAAGTTACTTCTGCATGCTGAAGTGCGATGGCTGTCCAGAGGAAAAACGTTGACTCGATTATATGAGGTCAATAAAGAATCCAAAGTTTTTCTAACAGAGAAACAATTAAACTTTGAAATAAACCTTCATGATAATAATTGACTGGCAAAGTTGCCTTATTTGGGGGATATTTTTAAGTTACTAAATGAACTAAATCTTCAGCTACAGGATCAAAAATGTTCAATTTTTACAATTTTAAAAAAATTTGAAGGTTTCAAGAAGAAATTAGAAATGTGGGCATTGAGGGTAAAATCTGATATTTTTTTATATGTTCCCAGCATTTTCGGACCTTGCATATGATGAAAATTTCAATTTTGACAAACAAAGAGTATGTAAGGTAATACTAGGAAACCTTGAAGCCCAGAAGGGAAAATTTGAAGATTATTTTACATAAGAAAATGATCCTAAATTAGGAAATATGTGGCTTTGCGATTCCTTTATGTTTTGCTCCGATCCAAGCAACAAACTCAACACAACAGAACAAGACACTCTCCCCGAACTGACAACCTTAAAACACGAATTTACGAAAACCGTAATATTGGCAAGTTTTTGGGCAAAATTGGACATAGAATACCCAATTTGAGTCAGAAAGTCGTCCATTCCCTTCCATATATTTATGTAAAACTGCATTCTCAAAAGCACTAAAAAAAATAAACCAAATCGTTTGGACGCTTCTGCTACTCTGAGAGTTACCCTTTCTACAATAGAACCCAGAATCAACAAACTTGTCAGCCAATGCCAAGCACAAGGCTTACAATAACTAAATACATACGCGACCAGTTATTTTTTTAAAAAAATGTTTGTAATTGTAAAATTGTTCATAATTTTTGTCTTTACTTCTAAAATTGCAATCGATGTTTGAAATTTCACAAATTTGTTATCTTTTGTCGAGAAACGGAAAAAAGTAAAACTATAATATTTTCTTTCCAGATTATACCTAAAAAATGCTGAAAAAGAAACCAGCACCAAGTCCAAACAAACCGGAAGTCTATATTTTCATCATAATTACTTCGAAGAGTGACCCAAATGTTTCATGAATTTGTAATTATTTCTAAATGCTAAAAAAGATATTTCTATGATTGATTTAGAATCATTTTTAAGGGTATTCTTATAATTATGAAAGTCAGGGTCTCCAAATTTCCTTATTATGACCCTGGGTGATCCGCGGGAAATTTTTTAAAGTTCAAGTGAGCCGTGTTATCGAAAAGGTTGAGAACCACTGCTCTAAGTAGAATGTACCGTACCGTACCTCCTGTCTTCATCTCTCTGTTACGGCCCTCTTCCTTCAAATTGCTCATATTCCTTTCCTCTTTATCGGCATTTCTTGAACGACAAACTCCTTTAATAGTCCTTCCTCTTAACAAATGTACGCCAAAATCTCAATCCAATAAACCTATACTATCAACCCGAAAGCATGCTCAATTTCTCAATATTTTTAGTAATATATAATTTTTATTTACTTCTACAGAAATCATTTTATAATTTATATAACTGACCTGTTAATTATCGAAAAGATTAAAGAAGAAGGCAGACTAATTTACAACTGATCCTTCCAGTTTACTGTTGGAAGCAATTCCGAAATCGACAATTTTCCTTCTTCGCTCGCAAGAGGGAAAAAAATACTCATTTAGGTTCGGCGTTAACCACAGTAACAGCGAAACAACCGAATGAAAAAAAACCCGAGGCGAAATATATAAAAAAAATAACCCGTCCCGAATAAAAACACAAAGGCCCTTTAGCGCCACGCACGGCTGCCTCCCCCAAAACCCTTTCTAGACAATACCATCCGCGCTGCCTCACGCAACAACCCGCTCAGGAATAAAAAAAGAACAAAACCGCGGAAAGAAGAAACCCCTAAATAAAGGCGAGAGAGGAGTAAAAGGAGATCTTTTAAACTCCCCTCCTCTTCTTTCGTGCAAACCTCTCTCCCTGCCTCTCTCTCCCTTCATCCCATACTGGTGGCGCCGGGAAGAATAGAGAGAGAGTGTGTGTGTGAGAGGGAGAGGGAGGCATCCACGCTGGCGTATCGTGCGGCGGTTTTAGGTGAAGGATGTTTAGGCGCCACCTTTCGAAACAAAAGACTATAGGAACTTGAATAAGGGAGCAAAAGAGGGGAGTGGGTGGGTGTGGATCTCTGAGAAATGGAACCCCGGCACGAGAAAGAAGCGGGGAAGTAAAAAGATAGACGTTCGACATCTCCCTCCCCCCTCCTCCCTTTCCTCCCTCCCTTCACCGCCAATGGATTCTTTCCATCCGATCTTCCCCTCCATTCCCCTTCCACCTCTTTCCACTCCCTCGCGCGCTCTCCCGTATCTCAACCCGCCTTTCCATCAACATTTACGGCATCCAGGCTTCTATCTCCTTGTCTCCTTCTCTCCGAGTTACTAGGTAAAATGAAGGCCCATCCCTCTCCGCTCTGCCACCTTCCGCACACTGCAATCTCATGCGTTTTCGCTTAGGCTGTGTATGACACGGGGGTAAGCGAGGTAACGACCGTTGCGCAGAATCTTCGTTCTATATTTTTCTTTCTCTACTACTCTCCATTTGCTAGGTTTTCGGTAGCAAGAAAAACGCATCGATTTTTTGTTCTGTTGAAAATTTTCTTACGGTTTGGTGATTTAATAATGGTTTTACTAGTTAGATTAATGTTGAAAACGGATATTTCTGGAGCCTAAAAGTAGTGTAATAACGAATTCGAGCCATAAATAAACTAGATGCATTCGACCCCATTCCAGATGGTAAGTTATGCTTGCTTAAAACTAGACAGCGTGAAGGCGGTCTCTTTTATTTCTTAATCTCTTCAGGTAAGAAGTTATGAGATCCAGTTTTGCCACGGAGATATAAAAAAACTATTTGCAAATGCAACGTTTTTTATGATTGAACGATAAATCTCGATCCATTAACGGATCCAACTATTACTACTTAGGATAAGATGCTTACTCAATTTTTGGCTTTGAATTCAATATCAACTTGCATGTAATTTTTTCCATAATTTCATTTTATTGCTATTTGCCGGTTCTTTACCCCCAAAGATCATTGTCCCTCCACTATTCTTCGACGAGTTATCCTCTCTCTATCAAGTCAATGAAACTTTTACTTCAAGATCTTCCAGGGCGTACTCTATTCCTCCTAACGGGTGGCAACCATTTCAAAGTTCTCTTCAGCCATCTCTCCTTTTTCATCCGTTTAATGATATGTATTCAGTTTTTGTCACATTAAACTTCAATCTAATTTTTTTTAAATGACGGTATCAATTTCCTAACCATAAATTCTGAATCGTCCTTACCTTAAGCCATAACCATCTGGTCACTCGCAAATAATAATGAGCGAATTATTTCATATGAATATTCCCATTCGAGAGCATCTCTTACTCCACCCTTAATAGGGTTCCATCCAGGTAAGCTTTAATTAATGTTGACGACAGCCGGCTGCTTCACCTCATGCCTTTCGTTACTTTAATACCTTCTTTCGATATCTTTTTCTGTTCTTCGAATTTTTCTCTTTAGATACTAACAAAATCCTTTTTTTATCAATAAAGAACATAAATAGCACGTTTTTGTCCATAATCTATTTCGTTATTTCACGAAAACAAAAAATATAGACGGAAAAAAATTTATTTGGAGTAAAAAAAGAGCAAATTTCACTAAATCCATTTAAAAAGACAACATGATACGGCCATTTTATTACTAAATACCTACTTCCAATTAAAGGTTTGGAAATATTTTTAAACGTATTCTCACCGTTTCCTTAAAAGAATTCAACTTTGAAGCAGTGTGGCAAGTAAAACTATTTGACGAAAACTAGTAACGAAATGTTACAAATTCCTTTCGTTTTTAACTTCGCAGGTTTTCCACGGGTGAAACAGTATTTTCGGGAGTAAGAACTTTCAGCAATCTAGCGCTATTCTTGCTCACCGCCCGCCACAACGGAGCTGCTTAAGCTTCAGCTAGAACGCAATGTTCTCGCTTCGACCTTTTAAAACCTTATATACGTACATGTGTGTGTGTGTGTGTATGTATACGTATATATGTGTCGGTAGTTTTAGTCGCTTACATCGGAACACGCATTTCCCTTGTTTCCGCTGACGCCGATATCCGGGAGTGGTCGAACCTTCCTCTCGTTCTGCCACAAAACGCTTGTTTCCGCCTCTCTCTCTCCGTTCTCCCCTCCATTCTCCCCCCTATCTCTTCTCCCCCTCACACTCATTCCAGTTTCCTCCTTTCGCCCTTCCATTCCCACAAATACCCATCTCCACACTGGTGTCCTCCAAATCTCCCTCTCCTCTAAAGCTCTCCTGCCAAACTCTCTTTCCTCTCCCGTCTTCCGGCGCCTCTACGTTCACCAAAATCGTCCGGGACACGCAAGCGAACGATAGATAGGAAATGGGAGGGAGTAAAAGAAGTGCTTCCAAACTCTCTCTCTCTCTCACCCTCATTCCACGATACCTTTCTTCACTTCCGGGGCATGGTGAACATGGCGTGGTGAAGGAGAAAGATTCGCGGGGTATTTAAAAGTAAGTGTCCTAGAAGAAGAAGGAGATTACATCGAATATTTTTAAGCACAAAACTTTGAAAAACTGTACGTGAAATGATTACCCCTAATTTTTATAGACAGGGTTAAATATTTAAAATTATTCAATGGGCTAATATATTGTAGTCACATTGCTATTTATTAACTCGCTTTTCATTATTTATAGTTTATTATTTTGAATGATTATGTGTGCTATGTTCTAATAGTAGAACAATATTAAATGTATGTTTCACAATGTTATGTACAGCCTCAACATTTCCGTTCGATAAATTACAGAATTTGTTGTTTGCACCGAAATTCCTTTAAAACTAATTTTTCTGTTAAATTATGATTATTTCATGTGCGATATATCCCTGATTATAGGTTTGGAATTCGCGTGAAATTTAACTTTGGAAAAAATATTTTTCGATCGTAGTTGTATACTGAATAAAAATTTGCCATTGAATTGACAGTCAAAATCGATTCTTCCAGAATAATCGAAGCAACTCTACCCATTCAAAAAGTATCGCAAACAATCCCCGTATATCCCTCGTTTGTATTCGACGAGCGCGTACCGCAATGACCCAAAACACAATCCAATTACTTTGTCACAAATGGCGAAAAAATAAACACCAGTATTTCCGCTCGCACGATGCTCCGAGCCCTCCTCTTAGCGAGTGGACCTCTGAGGACGCAAGAGAAACTTCAGTCGCACGGTATCGCCGCAAGATCAAAGTCATACAACAGTTCCAACCACTCTTATTGGAGACCGCGGTTAATTTGCTCGAGGGACGGAAACACATCGCCAGGGGGAAATTTGTGCACATTAACCTTTTAGAATCTCACGGATTGAGGATTGCCACCACCGGGAGATGGCGTTGCATATGCAGTTCTCGTCCGAGGACTGCTCGCACGGACACACGCGGGTACAAACGTAGCCTGATGTATACGAAGGCTTTGATTACATCTGCATGTCCATTTCAATGGACGAAGAACAGCATTCTAATTACTGAGGAAAAATGCTAGTGATTGTGGATCTGGCCTCGTAGTACGCTAACTCCTGGTACGAGATCGTTATATTGCGTGAAATGAGCCACGGAATGTGGGCTTGTTTATTATATTGTGCAATTTTTTTCTTAGATGGAAATAATAATTCCAAGTAGTTCACAGGAAAAAATCATATAAAGTTTCGTTTGAAACAATAAATATTTCTTTCCATTGATTATAACGCACAAATATTTGTACATATGAAAAGATAAGGGTGAATGCGTTTAAAAATGAATCAATCGGGTTAAGTTAATGATTTAGATCATGGGTGTCCAGATACAGAAGCTCATATAGTCTTATAATGGGCAGAAAAAGTCTTGAGTGGCCGCACTAGAAGGGGGGTCTGTAGGATTTGTTTGCTAAAACAATTATTAATTTTATTGTTATTTTTTTATATTGCATATTTCTTTAAAAGCATTTTTAATTCATTTAATTCAAATTACAAATTTTTACTTTCTTTTTTATAATACATATTTCTTTAATAAAGTTTAATTTTTTACAAATTATTTTTAATTTATTTAATTCCTAAGATCAACAATTTGTAAATTCTTTAATTTTGTGGATGATAATCTGAGCTGATGGATCAGAGTTTCATCGGTCAAATTATACCGGTATCAATAAACTTTAATTGGCCATATTGCTAAAACAATATGAATATATATTTAAACAGCAAATAAAATTACGACAATTAAAAATATTTTGGAATTTCTTCTCATTAAAATGGCAGCAGGTACATTAAAAATTAAAATCATTCAGCGGGCCGCACGAAATCGTGAAAGTGGCCGCAGTTTGGACACCCACGATTTAGATAGATCAATTTCCCAAATAATGATCAAATTCGAACCTAAAATTCTAAAAAGCAGCCTTTCTTTGCGAAGATACACTGATGGGAGATGTTTAAAATAATTCTGGAATCAGTTAATTGTGAATCACTCTATTGAAGGTTACCTTATATGCGAAACAAACATTCCGTTTCTTTGCCTCTCAATCGTCATTGAAGCTATATAAAACACCAGTTGTATTCCATGTAGATGTCACGTTATATAATTCTTTTTCGAATTAATCTAATGGAGAGATTTCCTCGCTACTCAATTTTATCCCGAAATTATGGAATCTAATAAAAGCCGCCAATAACTCGCTTCTACAAAAAAGGTTTTCCTACACTTTACACCTAAGCCACAAAAAAATCCTTTTATGCACAACTGACTGATGACTGCCACAAAATTCTGACGAATGATTTTAGCGGGGAACACGAACACAGGGATAAAAATTCTATTCACCGGGCGTCATTTCGCGCAAAAAATTTTATGCGCGTCGACCGAGGGAAAATTTTTTTAGAATAATTCTCGAGAAGAAATAACTCTGCAATTTTTTCTTTCGATGTAAAATCTCGACCTACATTCATGAACACATGCGCACGCAGACGCATACACACAGGCACGTTTAAACTCCGACGCCATCATTTCTCTCGCGTGTACACAAACACACATTCGTTTCCACCGAAAAAATATATCCTTGGAGACGAGAAGAATGAAGGAGAGGTATGAAGTGCAGAAGAGATGAAAGGGAGCGGGTGTGGGCGAAAAAAATGGTATTGAAGCTGTACTTCAGCTCGGTGACAGCGCTCTGGAAATTCTTCTTGGCGCGCCATTATTTCTGAACAACCGTTCAAAAATGAAGGGGAGCTGCGAGCGAGAAAGAAGTAAGTAGTAAAGATAAAGAAGAGAGCGTGTCAGTTGCATTATCACTTTTCATTCAGCTATAACCTCGAAACCGTCTCCAAGCAACGAGTGGCGATGCTTTACCGCATATATATATATAACGTAAACGATCGTATTATTTTTTATCAGTCCCATGGGATGACGAGTTTTTTTTTTAGTGTGTGTGAGAGAGAGAGAGGGTGAAAAAGAGGAATTTTGCCTCATTTGTTGCCTTTACGAAATAACTGTTACGCATTAAAATACTTTTACCGCATTCCGTTCCGAAAAAAATCAAGAAAATCAAAGTTACCTCTATATCTCTCTGATACTGGATGCTTTTATATATAAAATAAGTATATCACCATTAATAGGATTATTTCCTTCTTTTCTACATCGCTCAATTTTTATTTTTATTCCTTTATATATCAACACTTCTGAACCAACTAAATTCATATTCATTAGAGTTAATATAAAAATTGCATGATACCGATACTGGCGTTTTCGTTTCAAGCAGAAGATGACAGAAACTTAGTTAAATTAAGACGCAGTGCTTTTAATGTAAATCGAATGATAAAAAGCCACCTATTTAAATTCCTTACATCAGTAGTTCCCAAAATTGGGTTCGCGGGCCGAATGTAGCCCGCGAAGGGTGTTTAAGGAAAAGCAATCCGAAAAAATTAACACAAAAATTCATAGATTTTTATGAATTTTTTATAATAAAACTTTTAACGTTGGAATTTTTACCATAAAAATCCCATTTAGACTTGATTTTTACTAAAATGGCACCTTAGATTATATGGGTAACATTCGATTTGAACTAAAATCCGACCCGCCAAATAATTGGCAGCTTCCAATGTGGTCCGCCGAATGATTCGCAACCACGTAGAAAAAGGTTCGACACCACTGCCTTAAATTATAATACCGAAAATTTTTATACTAATCGTAATTGTGAATAATGAAACAATAATGACAATATATGGAAAGCTTCGATAATTTTAAGGGTAATTACTCTATCTAGATTAATTTAATTAACTCCTAGGGAATCAAAGGGATAGATTTAATTAACATATAAGCCAATTTATATATATATATGGGGCATATATGTCGTTAATGAAATGCGTGAATAATTAAAATGTTGAATGACATCACATCTTTAGCGAGTTAATTACACTTAATTAATTATCAGTGTAATAAATTACCGTATAAATATTGTTTTTACAGGTATACAGAGCTAGCGAATTAATTTTTTAATGGAATCGGCTCCGCCGCAAGATTAATATACGGACAATAAATTTTTAAATAAAATACAATAACGCGTAATTTTCCATGAGCCAGTTACGTATAGAATAACTCAAATGCAATTTAAAATAAAATAAAATTTTCTTTTAAAATATTTTAAGGAAGTAACCGGTGGTATTCCATTATCACTGATTGATATTCAACTAAGAAGTTGGATCAATATAGTCTGTGTAAACACAGACACACCGCTCAATGAGCGGCGCTCATTCTTTCATAGATTGTAATCATCCCCTCTCTTTAAGAAGCTTTTAAAAAAGTACTTATATCAGGTATCTCCTACAGTCACGACAACCTTGTAGTGGCTATTGGAGATACATGAGATAAGTACTGTTATAAGTGATTGTTCTTTAATTTTTTCAGCCAAAAGAGGAGCTCGATAATTCTCTGTTAAATTCTCTCTAATGATGATTGCAGAAAAAATCTCTTATATAAAATCCGGAAGAGGTTATATTTAGGTCATTCCGTACAATGAGTAAAATTTGAATAGTAATAATATAAAATCTATTCAAAAAATAGTTTATCGCAGGAAAACATTCTTCAAAAATAACTATTAAACAGTTAATAATATCTTCTGAAGGCCAATCAGTGATATAGAAGGAATAATTGTAGTAACTGTCTCCACGGTAAATTTAATTTAAACGTGCGAATAATCCCACATAAATGCAAATAAAGAATTTCAATCACAAATACTCTAATTCGAGTGAAGTTTTATAAATGAAAAACATTATTTCATTTAATGACGACAAAAATTTCACCATAAGGTATTAATAGCAACGACTAGCCTGCGGTAAAATTTCCGCCGATTTTTCACTAAACATTTCAGCATATATATTTTGGTCTGAACTACGGGATTGCCACATCGAAAGCTAAGGCCAAACAAAAAAATTCGTCGTTCGCCGAAACTTGTTCCTCGATCGGTGAATTTGACACAAACATCCAACTATACGGCGACGAATCGAACTTCGCACTGGAACTACCTCCCCTCGCAAAAATCCCTTGCGCAGGGTATCCAATAAAAAAACATCATCCTGCCGAAGTCGCATCATTCTCATATCCCCCGAAAACCTTTGCAAATGTAATCGAGCAAGCAAGCTGTATCAGTGGCAGCGCGATTCTTTTTTTTTTTTTTTAAACATCGGCCGTTTATTTCTGGCGATTCGCGGAAAATGAGGTGACGTCCCGAACGTAAAAATGGACGACCGGACAACGGTCAAACTTCGAATTCAGCGCGGACTCTGCTGAATGGAGGCGGCCGACTCCATCCCTATCCGAATGTGTGCGTGTTTTTTTATATACGGAAAGCAGATTAAATGAAGCCGGGATGGGTACGTCAGAACGGTGCCACGTATAAAGCGGCCACGGTTGAACAGCAGTGTTAGCAGAGGAGATTGGGGAGGAGGAGGGGGGGGGAGGGGGTGTGGAGACGACTACTGGATGTAAATGCGCAAACACAGACATTCTGGCTTAGAATATACGCGGCGTTTTTCCCACCCTGTCCACCCCTTTACCTCCCTTACCTTCCCCCTCCCTCTCTCTCACGCCTCTTCCCCACAACTGGTCCCAATCTCGGCTCTACTCCGCAGGGAGAATTTGCTCGTACGTGACCCGAGAAAATTTTCGGAGGGGGTGGAGTGTTATAAGGTTTTTTTTTTGTTTCGCTATTCTGCGAGGGTATGGAGGACAGGATACCCAGAAGTGAGGGAGAAGGGAAGGAAAGGGTGGCCCACGTCCACAGTTCAAAATAATATTTTTTTTGGGCGACGAAGTGAATAGCCTCCGAACCAGGAGCTGGAATTATTGCACTTTTTCCAAATCAGTTAGAGATTGAGGTCCGTTTCTTGCAAAATGACCAAGAGGCGTCGTTTTTCGGGTGCCGTCGTGGAATTGATTTCTCATCCTAGATTTAAATTAGTAAATGTCCTAAATGTATAATTGAATTCACTCGTTATCGTTTTAGGTTCGTCTTTCTTCATTGACCCAGTTCTACTTTACGCTTTGGATGATTTTTCAGAGTGAAGAAGAAAAGTCTCGATTTATAATTATAAGCCCATATTTTTTCTTAGCTTTACAAACCGTTCCAGAGAAATTTTAGTGCTAATATTTTATGGATTAGCGTAAATTTATGTTTTAGTTGCTACTTTTAAGTTAAATAACGGAAGGTTTGTTAAAAGTGTTTTTCCATAATTTATAAAACTTGTGCAAAAACAATGAATAACTATGCATCTATCTAATAGCTATCGGTATGGATTTTAGCAAGGTATTAGGTGAACTATGAAATTTAAAATTTTATTGAAAATTATTGAAATCTGAATCACACTTTTACCGCTGTACGCAAGATTTTAAAGTTTTTTTCATACTTCCAAAATTGTCCAAACCGATTATTAGGTAATCTCCAGAAGAAATTCATTGATTATATTCACGTAATACTGAGAGGAATTGCACAACTTGAAGAATTAAATAAAAAAATCAATATACATTTTAACATTTTGTTTGCATAAATTGGGTGGAAATTCCATAATTCAAGGCTCTTTATATGTTACAGCTCGGTAACAGAGAAGATTTCGAAACATTTCCTAACCAAGCCTAACGAATCCGACAAATAGATCTCTCTTCTCTTAAATGTACGATTTTATTATTTGAATAGTATCCAAACTAATTTAAATGGGATAAATTCTTCTAACAAGCTTCCCGAAAAGGTTTTAGAAAATATAATCAGAACACACGCTTCATATTATTCATTGCTTCAATCTCTCTCATTTTAAAATTATATCTTATTTTCTTTTCAGTAAAGTTATTGACGCTCTTTTTGGACTAAAACCGTCATAACGGAGCATTATATGCACTTTACGAACAGCGTCCACGTACCTACAACTGTTTAGTCTGCCACTCAGACATTAATATCAGATTCATATACGCACTCTCGCAATGAAATTCGTCGACTGAGGTTTTTTGTTTAAATTTAAAAATAGTTTCCAAAATAACTTTTGAAACAGTGACATGAAACGGATGCAATTTGTTTATCGGCTGTGTGCAACAATGGAAAAGTGAGAGAGGTTTTTCGGTTCTCGCGACGTAGTAACGCGATGGCCTCATTCCGCTGCACATGCAGAAGAAGCGGAGTTATCGAGTAAACTCTGCGCGTCCCTGCAAAGCCCTTTGTGCTGTCCGCTATATGAGTGGCGTTCAGGCTGCAGAAAACAATGGACCGCAATTCCACAAGATAAACAAATAACTGCGGCAGTCCGAAATTTATTTAAAATTTTGTCCACATCCTATCCCACCAGCTTGATGGGCTTTGTAAGGATGATGCAAAGTATTTATCTGGTTTTAGCATGCAAGTGAAGACTTCGTTTAAATTGTAGACCAGGCAACGGATTTTTCAATTATTACTGTAATTAAATCACTCTCCTAAAAAATTCAGATTAACACGTTATGAATTTCAATCTACCCCCATGTCTTACTATTATGAAAATTTTCGATTCTGTATTTGAAAATGTCGTTTATTCAACGTATTATATTTAAAGATGCATTAAAACTTTTGCTTTGAATAGTACCCAAAATTTTATTATCATAAGATCACATAAACTGTTCGTCTTACATAAGAAATTATTTTTTTTCGGATAATTTCCTCTAATATATTAATGCGCTATAAGTCTATATTTAAAGTTATTTCTTATCCCCTGAAAATGTAGACTCTGCTTAGTTGTTGGAAACAAACTTTTTGACAAGAAGTTGTCTTTCGATAACAACTAAAGTATCCGAATAAATTAATCCTAAAGTTCGATAAAAAAATGTTAAAGAACACAGTACATCTTACAATTAGACATCTTCTACCAGAATATCATGATTTACAAGGTAAATTTCCAGTGAAGTGGACATATAATTAGCATGATCTATGATAACCAGCACCAGCGAATCAATTCATAGAAGCTCACGAAATCCAGAGATGTAAAATTGAAAGACCTCGTAAGCGAAAATTATACTTAATTACTTCCATTCATATGCAGTGAATTATATTTCTCTTAAACTTTCACCTCGTGAAACAATCAATGTGAAAATCCAAATGATAGTTAAATTTTGCCGAGGGATGCACAAAGGGGAAGTGTTAATTTAAAATCACCCGAATATTTTTTAAATCGGAAACAACGTCTCATGTGTGCTTTTTTTTTCGAACGGTGATCTTTGAAATTGCTCTTTAGAATTTGTCAGAATTATCCTTGCGTATAATGTCCAGTCTTGGACTCGTTCTTCGCCTTCAATCCTGAAAAATCGTAAAATTTTTCCGAATAGCCGTTCTCTTGCGACGGTAAAACAAAAAAATTATATCCCTAACCCTAAACAATATATGCCGAAGTTTTTATCTGAAACTTATTTCAGAATAAAATTGCGCATTTCTCAATTTTTCATAACCAGTCACGAGTCGTCGTAATTTGCTGTCGCACTGCCATTATTCTCAGTAATTCCTCATTTTTCCTTTGGTCTTTAATAAAGTACTAGAGATCGCTCTTCCGCGAACTCATGTTTCATCGCATCATTTTTTTAAAAAAACATAGTCGTTATTATCTTTTAATTATCCGACGGAATTTTTCATAATTTTCTCCTCATTAACCATCGCAGCCAAAAAAAAGGAAATTCCAGAGATTTATGAGTTATTTCCTGGCCTCAAACTTTCACTTGCTTAACCTTTAAACAGAGCCATGCATCACTTCATCAATTTTTTCATCAAAACCCCAACCACGCCAGCAGACGCATCATAAAAATAAGTTCAACCACGTCGAGCGAAACTCTTAAATGAGATTGGCAATACTTCACTACTTTTGTTTTCCACTCAATAATCCAGACTCGTCCTTTCGCCTCCTCCTCCGTCTCACCTTCGTTTTCATTTCGTTCTCGTCCAACCAAACATCGGTTTTTATTCTACTCTCATCCGTCTCTCTCTATCAAAAACTTCTTCCGAATACACCATTCCTCTTTCGTCTCTTCTTCTCTTCTCTGGCATTTATCAATCTCCTTTCAGTTGTCTCTCTCTCTCTTTCTTCTTTCCCGTCCGTCGCAAGGAGAGAGAGAGATAGAGAAAGAGGAGGAGAGCCG
The DNA here is from genome assembly GCA_036926305.1 of Uropetala carovei. Taxonomy (NCBI): domain Eukaryota; kingdom Metazoa; phylum Arthropoda; class Insecta; order Odonata; family Petaluridae; genus Uropetala; species Uropetala carovei. Next base: position 5,913,720 of record JAXCHB010000104.1, on the reverse strand, counting down.
GAAGAGGATCTTCCTCGTTTCATCATCGTCACAATGGAGATAAATGGGGTACGTCAGGAGCAGGCCGACCGTCCGCCTGGGCCTACATCCCCGCGCGGAAGAGAGGAGAGGGGGTTTGTGGGGGGGTGGAGGGGGATTGGAGGGGTGGAGGAGAAATGATGGAAAGGAGAGGGCGTGGGAAGGAAGAAGGAAGGTGCCGACTCTGGGAGCAGGAATAATCCCTTACTGGGGAAGAGAGGTAATCGCATCCATTGAGTGGGACACCCCTCCAACCCACTTACACATCCTCCCCCCCTCTTATTCTCTCCCTCTCTTCTCCCCTCCATTCCATGCCCTCTTTCTCTCTCTCTCTCTCACTTGCCTTCTATTTCAATCTTCCTCTTACATGCTGCGTGTTTTCTTCCTCAAACTTTATTTCTCACATATCTCTTTCTTTCATATTCATAAACTCTCCACAACTAACCCTCTCTCTCTCTATCCCGTCATTCTCCATCCTCTTCCCTCTTATTTTTCATTCTTTCTCCCCTTCCCTCCATCTCATCCTTCCTCCCTCCCTTCCTTTCTTCTTCTCCCTCTCTCCACCTCTTAATTTCCTCCCGCACGCCTTATTCACCTATATTCCTTTCTCCTACCTCTCTCCTGTACCTTATTCTCTCTCTCTCTTTCTCACTCTCCATCCCTTCTCTTTGCTCCTTCCTTTCTTTCTCCCTTCACCGCTCGCATCTTTCTGTATCTCACTTCATACCTCCATTTCTCCCTTTAACCCAGCTGTAATCCCACTACCTCCCTCAATATATATATATATATATATATATATATATATATATATATATATATATCGCACCTCCAACTTATTAACCCCCTCTCTCCCTCTCCTACCCCATCCCCATTCCGTTTCAACCTCACTGAACCCCATCCCAAACCGTTGCCGCCGCAGCCGCCAGCTTACTCATTCGCAATTCTTCCATTTCCCGCTCAAATTCAGACACGTTTGACGAGGACTTTGCGTCCCCTGGCGTCCTTCCGAATAACAGGTTACCTCATTTTTTTTAAAAATGCGTTTCTTCCGCCTCGCGTCAGAGGTATTTTGGTTGCGTTGGGGGCGCTAGCCTGAGCAGATAATCTGCTCTATAATGCGAGACTGGATGTTCTCCATAAACGGAGTTAATTTTTTAGGACAAAAGCAAAAGAGAGAGCGATTCGTCGAACTTCTTTCTATTCCTGCAATTATGGAATACAAAAAAAAGCAGCTTTAATAATAGAGCTGAATTCATTTGCAGGAAAATTTTTTATCATATACTATTCCGCTGTGTCTACTAATTCCTTCTTTGGAAAGACTTAAAACATTCATCGTAGGAAATCTCGTATAAGCTACCACGAAGATTTTAATTATGTCTTACGTTTGGTGGGATATGAAATCGGAAAATTGCGCCTTTGTAAATGATCGTATTTTAATTGCAAATGCCTACTACAATCCAGAGTAACTACTGCAAATTCAAAAAGTTTCCATTTCCATTAAAGTACATTTCTCAAGGCTTTCATTCGAACCGAAGGAAGATTTCAATTCCGAGCGATTAAAATCTAGGTTTGTCTCAGACTAAAAAATAAGAAAACATAACTTAATATCACTTAAGCGGCCACAATCAACTTCATTAACGATAACAAACACCGTTAAACTCATTGAGTGTCTTGTGCTGAGAAATAAACTTCTTGACGCATTAACGGAGAAAGAAAATGTAACTTAATAAATTTCCATCAACATTCAAGTTAAAATCCTTCCATTATTTCAGCTGAGCAAACTAAGTCTACTTGGAGTCGTGGTTAAATTTTCCGTGGTTCGAGGCACTTATCCACTCTGATAGGGTGAAATAGGTCAAGGGGTTCTGAAAATTCAATATAGCTGAAATGGTTTCTCACAGACAAAGTGATTTAGCGTTTCCTAAGCAATTCTGGTAATGTTATGATTAAATTTCTTCGAGTTGGAAATCACTGGGTCGCATTCACTTCAAATACAAAATAATGTTGTTCCAAAGAGAGTATTACAATTGAAAAGAATCATTTTCGCATTTCTTGTAATGAGTAGTAATTGCCAACCTTATTTCTGGTTTAACGTTCAAAGCCTGTGTTCACAGAAAGAGTTTTATTCTGTTTTTTCAGGGGAGGACTACACCCTATTATTTCATTGAATATGGGCGTGATTATAATTAGTAAAAATTAAAAGAATTGATTAAAATAACTTGGAATAATTCCTGAAATTGTAACTATCAGTTTTATCAAACTGCGTATGTAATGCCAAACACTTGGGAAGGAATTTGATACATTAAGTAGAGCTTCGAGCAATTTTCCCCTAACTAAAAGCAAAAAAAATTAACCTACCCACTGAAGCAAAAAAATCCAAAACAGAAATTAAGTTCCAGTGCCATGTTTTACTCTTTTTCCCTTCCAAAACTTCAGATAAGGCTTATTCCACTACGGCCAAATCCGGCCATGAAAACTATAAAATTTCATAGCTGTTAAAGAAAGTAGGTGGCCTTCGTAGCTCCGACCGAATATCCTGGATATCCCCAAACCTCTTCCTTACTCCTCCCACTTCCCACCGACATAATAAGCGGATAGTAATCGTATGTACTGCGACCTAATACCGACTTCCATTACTCCCTCCTGCCATTAAGCCAAACGTCCCGTTAAGATTGCAGCGCCAGTTTGACTCCCGGCGTTCGCCAAGGGGTTAAGAGAGGTAAAAGAGAGAGAGAGAGAGAGAGAGAGAGAGAGAGAGAGAGAGAGAGAAGCGAAGAATATATATATATATAGAGAGAAGAGAGAGAGAGAGGAGCAAACTGAACCCATTTCGTCTGTTGAGCCCGGCGCTAAGACGACTCCCAAAGGTTCATTTCACATTCATTGCCATGTCTGCAGTTCATCGGTGGAGACGCCTCCCTCCAGCAGCACCAGCGGTCCCCGAGAATGGCATGGAAGTTAAGAGGGAAGGAGTTTAGAAACAGGAGTGGGAGATAGGGAGAGGTATAGGAACGTGATAGGAGAAAGGAAGAGGGAGAGAGGACGGAGCTGGGATGGGAATACGTAAAACGGAGTCTCCGCTTGCATGTGAAATGCAACGCGAAAGTGCCTCTTACTTCGATCCAGTCTTTTAAACCACCAAGTCCGTGGTAACACCAGTTTGAGGAGTCGAGAGAGAGAGATGAAGTGTCATGAAAACGATATAAGGACATCATTCGTCGTCTGTTTGCGTTGTCGTTGACGAGAAACTAGTGCATCAAAACGGGTTGAATATGATCCGAGATATTGGGTGGAAATGGTCTTGGAGACGATTCGGGACAGCTGAGAGAAATAAGACATTCGGACAAATAGGAATTAAAAAAAAATGAATTTACAATTTTACTCTGTTTAGAGACGACGTTTCAGGAAGAGTAGTAAAAATATCGATTTTGTTAAATTTAATTTTAATTTTACCTACTACAAGCTAATGATGAATAAATTGGAGTTTAGAAGTTGATAACAAATACGCGGGTGAAAGCAATCCTTTAAGATTATCCTTTTATGGTTCCATAAATTTAATGGATTTAGTATCGGTCTAAAAGATGGGAAGTTGATAAAGGTAATTTTTACTACTATCCGTAAAAGTACTTCAAAGAATTTCACGGTGCGTGCCATTTATAATTTTTGAATAACATTCTGTTTTATTGTAATTTGGCAAAGAAAGGATTCATAGCAATTGATAACACCACTTTACCGAAGAGAAAAATTAAATATTTTGTTGATACCTAAAAAAATGATAACCAAATTTTTAAGATGCGGTAATATCCATGTTTTAACTTGTGAGCTCTGGCTATACATGGTGCTGACAAAGATAAATTTACCAGTATGATGTAATATTATTATATTTTTGGCACAGGAGTATGAGAAATCTTAACGGTATTAGTATGGATCAATAGCGTGCGGTCCATACAGGCGAGTAATGCGCCACACGCACACGAGATAAACGAAGAAAAATATTTATAATTATTATGAATCCATGAGTAATAATAATCAACACTTGCATAAATAAGTATAGAACGAGAAATCAACCAAAAAGAAGCGATTGGTATTTGATTCATCGCCATTGGTGAAATTCGAAGGGAGGGAGGGAGGGGGTGGGAGGGGGAGGGAGGGGTGGGAGGGGGACGGAGAGAGAGAGAGAGGAGGCAAACCTTTTATCTAATCATTCCTTTTGAGGGAATAGCGGGGAAGGCGACAGGAAGAGAAGATAAACAAGCTGGCGAAATATAGTCACTGTATGCGTCGATACGGTACGCTTCTCAAGGTTTCGAAGAGGAAGCAGACGGAATACCAAATTGTTTTCTTGTCCTGTTGTTCGGTGGAAAGAGGAGGGGAAGGTGACAAGTTGGAAAGAGGAGAGGCGAGGAAGGAGACAAGAGTTAGCTAGAATGCGCCCATGATATATTTCTTTTCTGCAGCCTTTTGATAGAAAATACCGTGTAAGAATTTCGATGACTAACTATGATTTTTTAAATTTTTCTGTTTTGAAAATCTGAAAACACGAAAGAAATATTTGGGTAAAGAGAGGGGAAAGTGAGTATTTAAAAATATCAGCAGGGGAGCGCGAGCGAGACGATGGTTATTATAGTTTATAAGTGTTTTATGTTAGTTTTCGAAACATGGTGCAACGCGTAAGACACCTCACGTTGTTTGTAACAATAAGTCGTTTTTTTTCTCTATATTTATTTACTTCTTTTTTAGATGCAAATCACACACCTTTTCCTTGAATGCAACTGACGAAAAGCACTAGGTTTATAGCCTAAGACATTTTTCAGTAAGTCGTAATGGCGTGTCTATAGATTGTTGTCCTGACCTCTTTGCTTTTCGTTTACTTTAACTGTATTTTTCTATCCAGGCAATCACTAATCTAAAATTTAGCTAATTCATTTACCCAACATTTTTGTAAATTAAATTTGCAATAAAAATTGTTTATATTAAATAAATTGTGAAACATTTTCAAGAAATATTTTAGTGGATTGCTGGTGATGATATACTTGTGTGCAATCTTGACTACTATACCCCCTTTGCTGTAGTCATTAGAGGTTTCATTTCTTAACAGCCATAATTGGAACAATATCTATATCAACCAAAGATTTACGCTTTTTAGACAAAAGCCTTTTACTCGTATACGCGATATTTCTGTGCAAAATCAACCTGGTCTGAAGAATACATAATATTTTCATAGAAAAAGTTCAATGTAACATACATCAAATAATACAACACGTCCACAAATAAATGTCAATACTGGTGGTGTAGTGGTTAGCATTTACGCTTCCCGTTACAAAGTTCCAGGGTTCGACCCCGCCAATGGAGGTTTTTTCCCAAAAAAAACTATCATCGGTGCCTGGCAGTACACAGCAGTGCTTTCAATATGGTACAGAGCCGAAAACAAATGATGTTGGCTGTAGACGTATTCGTGACGATTTGAACGGCTATAGTACTGCCATGTGGAAATCAAGAGGAAAACTACCACATTACAATTCCCTAGTAATAATTATATGTTTGGACAATATGAGTTCTCTCGAGGTAAAACATTCCGGAGGTAAAATAGTCCCATAATCGGATCTCTGGGCGGGGACTGCCTTGAGGAAAGCATTTTTCGAAGGTGACTTACGCATAGGTACTTGAAATGTAAAAACCATGAGGAATACAGGAAAGCTAGAGAATCCGAAAGAAAAAATGACAAAGAATATGATTGACATCATAGGAATGAGCGAAGCTATATCGGAAGGAGAAGGGCAGTTCGACTCGGAAGAATTCACGGTAATTTACTCTAGAGGAAGTAGTGGGGCAAGGGGAGTAGCTCTGGTACTTTTGAAAGATATGAGGAAGAGCGTGACAAAAATAAAATCAACGAACGATAGGTTGATGGGATAAAGCTAAAAGCAGTCTAAGTGGACAGGTTGATAATCAAGGTATACATGCCAACGTCCGCTCATGAAGAAGAAGAAATTGAGAAGATGTATGAACAAATTAACGAGATTTACGAAGAAGATGGTAGAGGAAAGGTAAACTGAATAATAATGGCAGATTGGAACAGCATCATTGGAGAAGGTCAAGAAGAAAATGTTGTCGGTCAATACGGACTTTGGAAAAATAACCGAAGAGAAGAAAAACTGTTAGAATTCTGATTTAATAACGACCTAGTAGTGACTAATACATGGTTCAAAAAACATAAACGAAGGCTGTACACAGGGAAAAGCCCAGGAGATAGAATGAGATGCCAAATACATCCTAGTAAAACAAATATTCAGGAACATCATAAAAAATGCAAAGACATTACCTGGAGCAAACATTGATTCAGACCACATCCTCCGAATAGTCGATGTAACTACAAAGCTCAAACAAATAAGGAAAACGAGAAGAGATAGACAGATTTGGGACCTAGAAAAACTGAAAAAAAAGAAAGATGCCTTCAGCACGAAGTTGGAAGATCGTCTTAGAAATATAGAAAACAAACCGAAGACCGTGGATACAGAATGGGAGTAAATAAAAGATATCTTGAATAAAGAGATTGGAAACAACAGAAGAAAATCAGAAAACCATGGATCACTAAGGACATGCTCGAGAAAATGGATGAGAGAAGAAAATGGAAAAACGCTAACAGTGAAGATGGTAGAGCCAACTATAGACGTATTAACAATGAGTTCAGGAGTCTAACAGATAAAGCTAGAGAAAATTGGATAAAAGAAAAATGTGAGGAAATACAACAAATGGAGAAGTTAGGACGGTATGGTATGATGTAAGCTATGGCACTGGAGTTAGAAGATAAGAAGCCTAATGGAATTCGTGGTAAAGGTATTATGAATACAGATGGAAAAATAGTCCCAGAACTAAAGGATGTAGCACATGTATGGGAAGAATACATTAAGGATCTATGCAACAAGCAGGCAGGATCGGCACAAATAGAACTGGAAGAAGAGGATAACATTGAAGAAGACAACCAAGTATTATGAAAAGCGAAAGAGAAAAGGTGATACTGGAACTGAAGAAAGGAAAATCTACAGGCAGCGATGGAATACCGGCAGAGGTACTTAAAAGTTATGGTACCGGAAGGACTAAAAGTGATTACGAACTTCATTAACAATATTTAAGACTGGGGAGAGAGGCCTAAGGATTCCTTAGATGTAACAATGATCCCTCTAAAGAATAAGTCAAAGGCAATACAGTGTAAAGACTACAGAACGATAAGCGTACTGTCACACACTTCCAAGATCATCAGGAGGATTATTAATAAAAGGCTAGAGAAAAAGGCCGAAGAAATGTTAGGGGAAGATCAATTCGGCTTCATAAAAGGACGAGGAACCAGTGATGCTATCTGTGTAGTGAGAATCATATCAGAAAAGCAATAGAGTACAGCCAATATTGCTGTGTATGTTTCATCGACTGGCAGAAGGCCTTTGATAGAGTAAATTGGTTACTGCTGATGAGGATATTAAAGGATATATGTGTAGACTAGAAAGACAGGAGACTGATCAGGAATGTATATATGAATCAAATGTTAACGGTCGGGTTGGAGAATGCGGACACCGACGGAGTAAATATCGGTAGAGGAGGAACATATATGGAGAGAGGCTAATGCAATAAGCGTTAGAAGGCACTGGAGATTTCAAAATCGGAGGAAGGATTATATGAACAGTGAAATACTTCAAGTACTTCTAGCAAGAAAGGAAAAGGAACTCCAGAAAATTATAAATAGACTAGAGATAATAGGTAGAAAATATGGTATGGAAATACACAAAGAAAAATCCAAGGTAATGCAAATATCAAGTAAAGAAGAAGATAATTTGAACATAAATATTGGAGGAAAGCCATTAGAACAAGTTTCACGCTATAAATATCCTGGCAGCATCATAACAACAAAAGCAAAATGTACCGATGGACATGAAGTTGATAAAATTCTATGTATGGAATATAGATTTGTATGGAGCAGAAACATGGACGCTAAGGAAAAATGATGTGAAACACTTGGAAAGCTCCGAAATGTGGACATGGAGAAGAATTATGAAGATAAAATGGACAGATAGGGTGAAAAACGAGGAAGTATTACGAAGAATAGGAGAGGAGCGAACGATTACAGAGACTATCAAAAGGAGAAAGGCTAATTGGATAGGACATTACCTGAGAAGAGAGTGCATGATTAAAGAAGTGTTAGAAGGAAAACGATTGAAAAATTGAAAGAGGTAGGAAAAGGTTTCAGCTGATAGACGACTTGAAAGGGAAAGAGAGCTACCATGAAATGAAGAAGACTGCGGAAAATAGGAGAATATGGAGAACCAAGTTTAACCATGAACAATTATGGACCTGTCTACAGGCAGCCTACCGATGATGATGATGTAATAGGGAAGTTTAACGCGTACAGTAAGCGGTTAGAGTAACCAGCTGAGAACAAAGGAAATACACTACGAACCTTAAAACCGGTTCAACCAACCAATGAACACAGGTTGATCCGTATAAGCGTTTGACGCAGTTAAGGGGAAAAGTGTCTGCCAGCCAGCTTACCATTAATTAAATATTGCCGCACGCCACTGGTATGGGTATACCAGAACACATAGCGATTTTAAACCTTCGAGACAAAAATAATCCTTTAGTGATAAATTTGCGGGTATTCAATTTTCATTAAATTTTTAAAACTTTTAATTATTTCCCATGCGGAATAGCAATTTTCCAATGTTATTAACATCTTCCAATTTCTATCAAATTTAAATGCGGTACAACATTTCAAAATGAAACAATTCAACTCGTAACCACGACTCCTTTTAGATGTGGATCTCAATTTCACTAGAAACGTCCAACCATTCCACTACATCCGATTTTTTTATTAAATTAATTTTTTGATACATTCAGAAACAAATTTGTCTCGATAATAGCCGCTTGGGTTATCTTTTAACATCTTTGTAAACAGATGTTTGAATAATGAATTATTTGCCCAATCGAAAAGAATACATTTCAAATTCTCATCCTATTATTGGGAAACGTTCTTTTATTTACCTTAAGATAGTTAAGGGCAGAATTTTTTTTCGGGAAACAGGAAAACCCGTTCACTTCATCCGATTGGCTCTCTGCCTGTTGTTATTCGCCCTTCAACCATCTCCGCGTGCTCTCGTCAAATTGAAAAGATTGGAAAAGCTGGGTGGCGAGTACGAGAAAAAACTTTTCCGCACCACGGAGTTTTTGTCATATAAACTCACGGGAAGTCCTTTCCCTCTCCGTCCATCCCTAACCCCCTCTCCACCCCACTAACACTTCTCTCTCTCCCACCCCCCCCCCCTCCCTTCATAACATCTGCCTTCCCCCTCCCACAGCGCAACGCGCGAAGTATAACGGGAGACATAATTGCTTTCCACTGCGCCGCCGAAGTTATTGAGACGGATCGCGCGCGTGTGTGTGTGTTGTGGGTTTAGGCGGGTGTACGTGTTCGTGTTTGGTCTGAGAATATGAGGAATGGCTTAGGATGGCGGGTTGTTGCGAAGAGCAAAGTGCCAGCCATTTTTTATTGCGCTGTTGCGAGGTTCGCTGGAGAGGGCTTTTAGACGTCGAAAAGAACATTTCTCCTAGCTGTTGGGCGGAGTGAAGAGAAAGACATACCTCCATTTCTCCCATATTTTTCCTCCGGGTCAAGTCAATTGACAGCAGTTTAATAAATGGGTATACTCCTGTGCTTAAAATCGATTTTACACTCGTTTTACTGGAATCTACGAGGATTTCACAATTCCCACATGTACGTGTTATAGTACGGCGGCAGAGAAAATTAGACGAAGCAAAATATAGACAAGATCCGTTTAGTTCTCGTTTACGATGCAGAAATTCATCGATTACACCTCCATGAATATTTTAACATTAACTCAATAATCTCATATGTGTCATATGACCTCTCAGGTCAAATTTTAGCTAACGAAAAACTGTTGGTTTATGGTTTATTTTATTTACAACCGAAAGGATCGGCATGAATAATTTATTATAGCAGTTTTCTGTAACGACATAAAAATGTATGGATAAAATGCAATTTACTGTAAAAATCGGTAATATTCTAATATGTAAACATATTTGTTCTTTGTATGTTTTGTTATAATCATAAGAAGAGAAGATATATATATATATATATATATATATATATATATATAAATTAATTTATCATTGTGGTTTTAACATTTTTCCATTCGGAGTGATTAAAAAATTAATTAATATTAAATCATAATAATAAATCATATAATTTAGATATGCAATTATAATATAATTCATAATTATGCCATTCCTTAAATAACACCCAGCCAAATATCACCCTAAGTAGCACATATCAACCTATTCCATCCTGCACGTGAATTCACCGAAACCTTTTTAACATCATTAGAGCAATGATATTTCATACAAGCTTAAGAATATTTACTACAAATACTATACATGTACGAGAATTACGCAAAAATGGCTGTAAAAGCGGTATTTTATTACTAATTTTATGTGATTATCGATACGCACTCATTTTTTATGAATTTCCGTACTAGAAGTAAAGTTATTAATAACCCTCCACTAGCATTTAGTCCGCTTGAGAAACCACTATAAATCGATTACTTGTCGAAAGAAATAATTCCAGTATCGTTTACACAACCGAAAGTGCGACGTGCGACAAAAACGAAAAGGAAGAGAGCTCCTTAATTCATCAAATGGGAGAAAAACAGTTGACGCGGAGAAAAAAAATCCCATCTCAAGAGGTCCTTACACTGACCCGAGGGCAACAAAAAAAAAACGAAATCAGTTTAAGGAGCCAGAATCCGCAAATTCTTTCCGGCTACGGATGCTATATTTGAGAATGGGAAATAAGGGAACCGGATACGACTAAATTTCTCGGCAACGAGCCGAGGAGAAAAAAAAACATTTTACTACAAATATACCATTTACCGCGCTTTTGCAATTCCTTAGGTGGACCGCAGAAAAAAGCCGTTTCCGCGAAAAAAATCTTCCAATGTTCCTCCTCAGGCTCTTACGGTTCCTTTCGTCGAGTGAACCTTTCGTGATTCCGTTTCTCCGCGAGCTCCCCTTTTTTATCGCCTTTCTCTGCCGCGTTATCTCTCTGATGTCTTTCTCGCTCTTATATGCACGCAAACACGCATACTCTTCCCTTTCTCTTTATATAATATAAACTTTCTCCTCCATTATCTCTCTCTCTTTTCTCCTATTAAACTATCTTCTTCTTTGTCTACTCCTCAGTTTTTATCTCCTTACATTATCACTCCCTTCATGAATTCATTTCTACCCCTTCCATGCCTCCCTCCATTCCATCCACCTCACGCCACCTCCTCTCCTGCTACACTCTCACTATCTCTCCCTTACGTATTTCTGATCTCTATTCCTCCCTCTCTCTCTCTCATTTCCTTCCTCCTTTCCTCTCCACCCTTTGCCCTTAAAAGGTCACCATCCCCTTCTTTCTCCTCAGGGTCAGCTATCTACGCATAACGCGAGAGTAAAAACAGGATAAATGAACGTTTTGGAGTGAGTTAGAATAATAAAAAAAAAGATGTAACAAAATAAACGAGGTAGTCGCAATTCCCCTTTTCCGAAAAGGATATCACACGACTACTGAGGAAGGCGATTTGATTGTTGAGTAGGAGCAAGTAGGCTCGTGAGAGAGAGAGAGAGAGGGGGGGGGAGAGGGAGAGATGGAGGGAGAGGGAGAGGGGAGAGAGAGAGAGAGAGGGAGGGAGGGAGAGATGGAGAGAGGGAGGGAGAGGGAGAGGGGGGGGAGAGGGAGAGAGAGAGAGAGGGATAGATAGATGTAAACAGCAAAAAATAGCACGAAAGGGAAGAGGGAGAGGAAGGCAAGAGGGACCTTAGGATTTTAATGGGGCGCGTGGGAGGCAAAAGAGTAGCGGGTAAGGATTCACCCCATCTCCTCCTCATTCTCTCTTTCCTTTACGGACGTGTTCGGAATTCTGAGGAAGAGAGAGAGAGAGAGAGAGTGGAAGGGTTTCAGGAGTTGGGAGAGGAGTAAGGGATCGAGAGAGCGGAGATGAAAGTTGCGTGAGGAAAGGAATTAAAGGGGATAGAGAGAGAGGTAGAAAGTGGGCGGGATAAATTAAGATGGCGATGGGAGGGAGGCACAAAACGTAAATAATGAGAGAGAGAGAGCTAAATTTAGGATAGAGGGAGGGGGCGAAGCGGGAAGTTTAAAAGGGAGGGTAATTGAGGACGCCGGGATGAGGAGCGGAGAGAGAGAGAGTAAAAATTTAGAATATGGATGAGGTTCGTAATTCGAAATGCTAAAAAATACAATCTACGGGATGGGATAAGCTCAAGATCGGTACAACATCCATTGTACAAACTTTCTAATATACTAATGCATCGTTTGGTTAGTTTTAGAAAATGAAAGTCGTACGAGACAGTTTTTAGGAAATCCAATTTTTGTTCAAGTTTCCCAAGAATAAAACTAGCCTTATATTCACTTTTTTATAAATATAAACTATTTAGTATTATTGAAGACGTATACTCAGGTGACGGTGCGAAATTTGATCAAAATCGTTCCAGCCGTTTTTGAGAAAATCAAATTATCGTTAAAGTTGCCTAGAATGAACTAGCCTTTTATTCATTTTTGTGAAATATGAACTATTTGGTATTGTTGAAGGTGTAAACTTAAGTAACTGTACGAAATTTGATCAAAATCTTTATAGCTGTTTTTGAGATAATCAAGTTGTTATTAAAAATGCGTAGAATAAACTTCCCTTAATTATTGACCAAAGTCAACCATTTCTTAAAAGCTTCTGCTCTGTATAATAAAATGCATAAGCGCGAGATTTCATTCATTTTCGCTCTACCGTTTAGGTCCTTCAGCCAATAACAGACAGACAGAAAGATGGCATTGCGAAAACCACTTTTTCGGATTCAGTTACACCTAAAACGCATATATCCGTAAAAATATCGAGGTCGAATTTATTTGCGATTACAATACTTTCTCAATATACTTCGTATATGAGAAAGTAAAAATACGTAAGCAAAATAGCATTTTGTTTGGTTAAAATAAGAAAAGATGTCTCGCTCGGAACTATTCTTTGTGAAACAATGAGTTAGGCCAATTGTCTGATCATGAAAGAGGAAAAAAATAATCGAAAGCCCAATTTTTAAAAAAGTAACATTTTTATCAATTCTTGATAAAATTTTCTAAATTTATATAAATACGACTAAGAAAAGCTTTTGAATTTCTTGGAAAAATAAGGCGGAAAGATGTATACAAGTTCTAAAAGACGGTAAGAGAATTGAGATTCGTATTTTATAAATTAAGAAAGGCGAAACACAAAGAAAAATATTTAAGAGATCAGAACAAGTATTTAGGGAAATTCCAAAAAAATTATTTATTTCCGAGAGAAGTTTTAGGGCTTACAAGTCGAAATTACATGAGACTAATGGAAAACTTTGAGAGAAAAAATTGATGTGGAATAATTTGAAAGTTGAAATAAAAACGAGAAACGAAACGGTGAAAAAGATATTTGCTCGAGGGATAAACAGATTGAAGAAGCAAACATTTTCATAGCATCTAAAGAAAAAAGTGTATTGATGGGGAAAAAATGGAAAGTATTTTGAAAAATTGTTACCTTTAAAGATTATTTATAACTTTTTTGATTACATATGGCCTTTATCTCTAGGTGACCATATCGTTATTAACATTTCACCGTGATCAATAACAATCTTTGAGGCTGCAGCATTTAAAAGTTTACAGCTATCTTTTTATCAGTGTTCGTTAATATTCTCCTATGTTTTTTTTAAATTTTAGATCGTAAAGAAGCTACTTTTCCATTAAAATTGTTAAAACATTATAACTTCGGTGAAATGAAGTTTACAGAGAGAAGTGTTTGAGCGGAGAATTTCTCGTCTTGGATAATTTTCTAAGGAGAATTTATCTGATTTAATTTATCCTATACTTTTTAAATCGCCATCAAGATAGCTGAAGATCTGATGTTTTACGTTAAGGTCTCGTTCCGCATATACATAAACGTATTACTGGATCTTTAATTACATTGCAGATACATTTCCACAAAGAGAGTCAAGCATGGAGCAATAAACCCAAAACATATTAAACCTGACATAATTTGGATTATAACATGAAGCACTTAGATAATTGCCACAGTAAAACAAAGTTATAATGAAAAAATTAAAAATTCTATTTAAGTAAAAAATATTTTTATTTGGATCACAAGCAACATTAAAAAGGAAATGAGCAATTTGAAATTTTGTTACACGCTTCACCTTGTCCTCGCTACTTAATTTATTTTTCTTAAGAGTTTTTAGAAAGAGTTTAACCCAATTTAAGTAAGAACATAATGAAACTGAAAGATTCTGAAGAGGAGAAAGTTCCTAAGCATTACCACCATCGGTATTTATATAAGGATGATCTTAAAGAGGTCAATCAAATCGTCCAGTGGCGTCCATTCCGATTTACAAGGTGGGCGGAAAGAGCGGATATAGAAGTAAAAAGGGATAAAAGACAAGCCAATATAACTGCGGTGAAGAGATGCGAGGATTCAAAGAGGATAATGGTTTTGTACCATCAAATAAGGCGATTACACGGCCACGAATGCTGTGGGGAATCAAAAGTTCACCCGGAAAGAGAAGAGGAAGCTAGAGAGAGAGAAAGAATAAGGTGCTCGGGAAAACTAGAGAGACAGAGAGAGAGAGAGGGAGGAGGGAAAAAGAGAAAGGACGGAAGATCCTTCCATATAAAAAAGAAGAGAGAGATGATATGTCAGAGGGGAGCTGGTTGTTTTCCGCTCTTAGTATCCTTTTTCCGGGAAATATCCAAAAATCTCGCAGAGATAATTTTAGGACGACGCAGAATAAGCGCGAGCCTCTTAAGCGTCGGCATTCTTCCTGGAAATGTTTTTTACTTCCTCATATTTATTCTTATTCAAATATCCCGTTTCCGTCCCGATTTCACCCGTCGCGTTTTTTTCTCCCTGATCCGAGATATGGAGCAGCAGCGTATTTTTTTGTTCACGTTCCCATTTTATCGTTCGTTTTTATTTGATATTTTTAATGGGAGCAATTAAAAAAAAAACAAAACGAGAATATTGCGGACGTCCATCTTCCACCGCTTTGCGGTTGGAGGTAAAGAATGGGACGGTGTCCCTCTTTCTCTCCCCCCTTTCTCTCTAAGTGGGGTAGTTTGAGTGGATGACGGGAAAGATATAGAGGATTGTATAATGGTCATTTAAAGAGTCCAACCTCAGAAAACCCTTCCGTCCTCTCTATCTCTCCCATGCTATAACCCTCTCTCGTCTCCTCCTTCGACCTCCTCCCACCCCCCCGTCTCAAAATACCACGAGATCCCCATCCCATCCTAACGAGACTTTTCTGTTGGTAGTCCCCTACAACCCCTGTGGAGAGGCCATTCCTTCGCATCAACCTCACACACACACAGGCAGCGCCCCCCCCCACCCATATCAACCCTCACAATCGTCCCTCCTCCCGACCATCCACAGGACGTACCGTCCCCAAAGCACCACTATCCCTCCCCTCCCTCTCTCCTCTTCCCCCTTGGCACTCGATAGCCCTTCTCGCGGAAGAGAGCAGCACCAACGCACCGCTTTTGAATATCCAACGCGGAGATCAAAGGTAACGTAAGCAGGGAGAGGAAGGAGGGAGATAATGTGCGGGAGGGGAGGGATAGGAAGGAGAGGGGAAAAGCGAAAAGCGAAGAGGAGTTGGCAAAAAAAAGAGAAGAGATGGCCGAAGCATGGTGAACATTTCTTACGCTCTATCCTACTCTCATTCAACCTCCATGCACCGCTAATTCCTCTATTTCCCTTTAGATCCTTGGTTTCTCTCTTTTTTGCTATTCCACTCTCCCACTCTAGATCTAATGCTAAATCTCTCCTTACCCATCCCTATCTATACTTCCTATCTTTCACCATTATATTTACAAACTTCTTACATCTATTCTCTATTCTCCTGTGCCAGATCTATTATATGTAGTACCACCCTCCTCAATTTCCCAACCGCTTTCCTCTAGCTATCCTCAGCTTTCTAAAATCTCTCATCTTCCATCTCCATTCATCAACTTCTCTCCGTACCTATCTCTCTCTCTCTCCCTCTCTCTCCTACTCTCTCTCGCCTTTTATCTCCTCTATCTTGGACTCTCTCTCGCAACCATCAAAATGTTTATTATCTCTGTGATTAACCTCTCTACAGTTAAGAATTTACAATCTCTTATTCTCACTTCCTTTATCCTCTTCTCTGTTTTACTACACTAGTTTCTCTCTCTCTTTATCTCCCTCTCTCTCCCCCCTCTCTCTCTTCTTTCATTCTTCTTATCGTTCTCATCAATCTCTTTGTTCCTTTTACTCTTTCAAAACTTTTTCTTCCGCGCATTTGTTCCCTTCGGAAAAAAGTTCAGAGGAACTTAAAATACGTTACATTCTCTTGGATGAGTTTGCATGGTGTTTTTCTTCCTTTTTTCCAGGTTGTCATAAATCATCTAATTAAGCAACTATTCTTTGAGAGAATACGATTTTCTCTAAAATAATGGTTGCTTAAAGAGATTCTCAGCCAGGGTGAAACATTTTACTTCATTTAATGGCAAATTAAATAGATTTAATTCATTTATGCAGAATAGTATGAGCTTATGATAGGCAACAGATATATGCATTTTATAAATATAAATAAGTGTATGTTATGCGTTGAATAGTATTTACAACACTAGAGTAAGGAGAGCTTCTGGAACTGGATTTGAATATGTGATTTGCCAAATGATTTTCAGTGTAACTATAAGAAACGAATATTTTCCTTGAACCGAAAGACATTTTTCAGTTTATTTACATTAACTGTCAATAGTCTAAAATAATTCTCTCGTAACGTTACACATTACATATATATTGAATTTATATGATAAAAAACGTTAAAAACGTAAAATAAAAATAATTTGTTAGAGTTTGCATAGAAAATTCATCACGTTCTATTATCTGCGATGTAATTCCACCATTTTCCCAGAAAATATCTATTTATTCTAATCTGCCAAGCATTCAGCTAGCTTTGAAAATCACTCCAACAATTTATAGCGAGAGAACACAAGACCAAAGCATTTCTCCGAACAAAGGCCCACACAAACATACGTATGGAATTCTAAACGATAATATCTGTTTACTTTACAAAAAATTTTCTTTTATTTAAGAAGATGAAAACGCAATCCAGAAATATCGTATTACATTAGGATATGGCGATTATCTGTCAATGCATAAAATGAATCGCTTTTTGCACCCGAGCGCAAACAAAATCAGAAATGCAGATAAAGTTGACCGATACAAAATCTAGGATTGTGCATGCGTGCGCCAAATTCGAATGGTATAGAGACTGTCCGAAAAACGGAGACGAAAAACGCAAGAAGAGAAGGAAATAAACGGGGAGTTAGATGGTCGTCAGAAACCTGGGAAATTTGAAGGGACGAAAATATATAAATGGTAATTTTGAGAGGGATTTTTAAGGGAAGCAGGTTTTGATTGCGCAAACGAAACGGGGGGGGATGATGCCAACACTTCGGAAGGGATTGGGAAAAAGATATATTGTGACGAAAAAAGACAGAATAATGATGGGGGTCAGACGATAAAAACAAGGGTAATATAGGGAGAGGAAAAGAGAACGAGGAAAACAAGGAAGAGAAAATATGAGCGAATGAGTTCCGGAGAGGGGAATAGAAGTTGAAGTTTTACATTGTAGGGAGAGAAAGAACGCACGTGGAGGAGAGGAAAATACACTGAGTTAGAGAGAGAGAGATGAGGAAAGTTAGAAAATAAGGTTTGAGATAGTTTTATCGAGGTGATAGTGGAGATTTTGGACGGATAAGGAAACTTGGTGTGTGTGTGTGAGGATTGTGGAGGGGACGAAAGAGTGGAAGGGAAATGCGACGGAGAACGAGGGGTCGGAGGATGACCATAGGGCGGCCGTCCTCTCTCGCCCCGCTATAGCCCCCTCTATGTCCGCGCCATTGCACCGATATTGCGCAAGGGACGGAGAGAGAGAGAAAGAGAGAGAGATAAGGGAACGAGGAGAAGGGCAGGGAGCGTGCCTTGGAACAGGAGAGGGCGGAGGATAAAGTGAAGGGTGATGACGTTATGGTGGGGATATGGGATGGGCCCAACTCTCTCTCTCTCCCCCTCTCTCTTTCTGCCGAGGCGATTTGGACATTGGAGAAGACCGAAATCATCCCATCTCCTCCTCCCCTTACACCCTCCCTCCCTCCCTCTCTCTCTCTCTCTACGAATTCCATCAAATCCTTAAACCGCCCTTCTACCCCCCTCCCCTCTCCCTTCCTCCGTACGACGTCCTTTCCTTTCCTCCCTTTTACACTCTTTTCCCCCACTTTGTGGTGCTATCTATTTTGGAAGGTTAGAGGCCGAACATGTGTGATCCTCCATCGAAAGCGCTCAAGCGTGAAGGGGTGAAAGGTTTTCGAAAAACTGTTCATCCTGCAAAGCTTTTTTGCGTTTGCGTGAGGGTTTATATTCATACACAGAAATATATGCTCGAGTTTTCTACCCTTATGATATGGAAAAAAGGAGGAATTTTGACGAAATTAGACGCCAAAGGCAAAGTTATTTTCCTGCTTTTGTTAGTGCTTTGATAAATGGGAAGATATTTCGCAAAAGATAATTTTTCCATCAAGGGAAGGTATACCGCCAGTTCGTTTTTGGAAGCTCCGTTAATTAGATCTTAACAATCCCTTGTTTATATTAAAGAAATTTATACGAATTTAATAGAAATCGAAAGTAGAGAGTAATAACAAGGATTATAAATCCCATATAGTTTTATCGCTGAATGCTCCACGGAATTTAATTTGTAACTGAGGAAACGGTGTATGAAAGATATTTATAAAAAAAATATTATTACCTCAAAATACGAAATTTTGTAGTTATTTGTATATACTCCCCCACGCACACACACACGCAGGCACACGCGCGCGCGCACACACACACACACACACACACACACACATATATATATATATATATGTACACACTAGTGAATGTGTGCTTCCATTCTGGAAGCATTTTCTCTCACCCTAAAGTATAGAGTATGAGCCGACAAATAATTTTAAACGCAACAGTTTGCACCTTCACTAGAAGTGCATTTAGATAAACTGAATTGTTTAAAGTTTATGAATTTTCAACAGCCACAATAATAAATATTTCTAAAATTTTCAACGTTAGTTACTACCGGAGCATCATTCTCTACCTTGTTTAAAATTTTCAGCTTCCCTCATCTTCAGAAAGTACATAAGCATTAGTCAATTTGTTTAACATTTGAGAATTTATTACGGCCGAACGAATAAACATTTTCAAATTTCTATAATCCCGTTTTCATTATTTGGCAAATTCTACCATAAGAAAAAATTTCAGCTTAATATCACATTTAGAAGTAGCTAAACCATGAAATGTTAGTAAAATTGTTTATAATTTTTACCGGCCAAGAAAATAAACATTTCTACATCCTCCATAATTTTTCTTAAATAATCACATGGACGTTTTATTAAATTATGAAGTATCTACACTTAAGTATATAAGTAAAGTTTTAATAATTACATAACGAGTTAAAAATCATTTTTCCCCTTAATTTATGACTGCAGCAGTTGCAACGAGTCTGAAACTAACTTCACTGCCTACTAAGGTATTAATTGTAAGTACTAAGAAACAAATAAAAACCTTTCAGTTAGTGCTCGCTCACTTCTTAATATGTATATTAATAAGCAATACAAATTTCCACTCAGTTGGAAGGCTGTGCAAACTGTTTTTCTTGCATCACGCTACGGTCAATGAAAGTGAAAAATGCAGTCCGAGAAGCAATTATAAAAGCGATTCATGAGATTCAAAATACAGTTTCGTACTTGTTGTTTAATATTATGCCATATAAAACATTATATATTTTATAAAGTCTAAACGTTTCAATTGAATTTATTGTTACTAAAAGGATTCCACATGATCTCTCAAGTAACTTCGAATTTGAGTTCTAGCCCTTTTCCGCTAAAGCACATGATTTACGTTGCGGCTCTCCAAAGCAATCACAATTACTGAATGCAAAAGTTGACCATCCTCGTTATAAACGCGTCCTGAACACCTACAACAATTATTTCATTCCGAAAAACTCTCTATCCAACATGAATGTGTGTCTCAAGATATTCTAGCCTTCTTTATTAGCCACCTCTTTGAAAACTCTCAAGTCCTTATCTTCTCTCAGATGTATTCTCTCGAAGAAATCCAGAATGGCGGAATCTAATTTCCCATTATTATTTTCTCTGGAATGTTCAAATTTAATGCGAAGTCTTTGGCAAATGTAAAGGAGGAGGTGATGATTTGAATGAGAGAGATAAAAGACAAGAAGGAATAATGGAGAAGAATGAAAAAAAACAATACGAGACAGACAGAGAGAGAATGATAAAGAGGGGTAAAATAGATGGCGGAAGGAGGAGTTTTGAAAAGATGCGGAGGATATCCGCAGACAGTGGCCCCTTTAGGGTGGCTCTGCGCAAGGGGAAGGATAGGGACCCCAATATTGTTTCGCAGTCTTTGACGCGACTCGGGAGGGATTTTTCAAAGGGTTCTTTATTTTTCCCTTGGCGCCTTCGCCTGCTTCCCCCCCCTCCCCCCATGCCTTCCATTCCTTCACGTCCAAAGCATCCGACAGAAATCGACCGGAATTCCCACAGTTCCCATCCAAGGATCTCTCCCGACCTCACCCTAAATAAATAAATACTACACCGTCCTGATATTTGCTTGACATTCGTTTTGGGAGTGTATTGGTTCGAATTCGCGGAAGGAAACGAGGAAAACTGCGGGCGGTTTATTGAACGCATTCCTTAAGCAAATTCGGTTCGACTGGATGAGACGACAACTTCGCTTATTACGTAAAAACTCGCGGAAGGCGAACGTTATATACATGTGTATTCGATTGAAGGTGAACGATAAAAACAATACAGCAGTACCCTTCTTCGTTAACAAAAGCGCATTTGAAATTTCCATTTCAATATCTAAGGGATGTTAAACCAAAATCTATATACTCTAGTGCAGTGGTCCCCAACCTTTTTGCACAAGTCAGCCACAACGAGGTGTTAAGTATGTGATGGGGCCGCACTGCGAAACAAAAAATATAAACAAAATTAATTACTGACATAATCAGCAATTAAAGTTAAATTTATGAAATAAAGACATTTATTTATCAGAATATACAGACATATTCAATGCACTTTATTAACGAAGTTATGAATATCTGCTTCGATGTTCGTGACACAATCTTAAAGACATACGCAAATGATCGTCTGAAAGCCTTGTCCTAGACTTCGAGTTGATTATTTTCATTTCTGAAAATGTTTTTTTCACAAATATATGTGCTGCCGAAAATGGAGAACATGCCCGCTGCAAATGTCTTTAGGTTCACAAATGTGTCCGATAATCCTGAATAAAAATCCAAAAGACTATTTTCTTTGTAGGTGTCTTTCAAAGTATCAGTGCCTTGCAGATCAATTAATTCCATCTGATACATTTCAGATGAGTCTTCTGGTGTTACTTCAAATAGAATCCGAAACATTCTTATTTCCTTCGCATATTTGTGAAAATCCCAGAAGCTGTTCTTGAATTCTTCCTGCTAGAGTTTGTGCTTCTGAGCATATTTTTACAGGGAAAACCATTTTTTATCAGATGCTAGTTCCTTACAGCAAGAGAAGTGTGAAAAATTACCTTCACTATTGTTTCACAAAAATGTCCAACTTCCCCTCCTAAGCTTTCACCTCAGTATATGCCTGACACTATCTTTCCTTGGCCCTGTAATCTTAAATTAAAATGATCTGTTATATCAGTTAAGAAAGCTAAAGCCCAAACCCATTTTGGGTCAGAAAATGCTTCTTGCGATGTTCCTTTTTCAGTGATAAAAATACCAATTTCATGAAGAAGAGCAAAATAACCTTTGAAAACTTTCCCTCTGCTAAGCCACCTAACTTCGGCATGGTACAGCACATTCCCACATTCTGCATTTAATTGTTCTACCGTGGGAGTTTTGTCTTAAGAGTATTTAGAAATATGCACAAATTACATAATATCAAACACATCAATTTTGATTTTCCGCACAAAGTCATTGGCACCCAAAATAATACCTCGGTTTGGACTTGTAAAATGTTGAAATTTGGTTGCCGCCGTCTATAATATCCTTGTGGAATCACGTAATCACCAAAAATACTCAAAATATAACAGGTAAAAGTAACAGCACTTCGACAATCTCACGGACATCGAGACACAGTGTTTCACTTGCGTTAAGAGGGAATGCCAGTCTGAATTCTCTTTTCCCCCTCCCCGCTATCCTGCGGCTAGAGAGAAAAAGACCTGCTGATAGGACAGGTTTTCCAACAAATCTAACACCGTACAAGAGGACGCTGTCAAACGTGTATAAAACGTGGCAAAGAGGCAGTTTCTGGGGGGTCAAGGGCCGCACAGAATTGGTTCGGGGGCGCATGCGGTCCGCGGGTTGGGGACCCCTGCTCTAGTGCATTCATGAAAGAATGTTGAAGGTCCGGATTCATTTTTTGATTTCCCGAAAAGCCCTTCTCGATCTCTTTCCTCCAATGTAAGCGTAGCTAACTATGGCCCCCTATTGTGAAAAAACCTTTACATTCACTGAAGTATTTTGGTAAAGAAATCATCGGAAACATTTCAAATTCTAAGGAATCAATCGTACACTTTTCGAAAGAAAAAATTTATACGAAATGAATGAAAATGTTATTGATTATTTAAACATTCCTTTGCTTACGTCTAGTACATAAAACGTTTTCTAACCCAGTCGCATGTGGTCAAACTGTGGCGGGACCACGAATCTTGTCTAGTATAAAATTTGTCAAAAAAACCATTGATTCATGAGGAAGTTTTAATTAGAAGTTTTATTTGGGTGCATTTGCTGCAGAGGCATGTAAGTAGGCTGTGTATCATAAGCTGTAGAGTGGTACGATTCAGGGAAAAAGGTAGCGTAAGTTGGTGTAATAGCAGCAAAATAGCGGACTAGCAAATGTTGGATGACGTAATATTGGGAGAAATTCGTGTATATTTGGTAATACAGGTTTTGGGGGAAAACCGTGTAATCAGCGCGGCCGAAAATAAGAGCGCATTCGTGTTTTTGATGGTATAGAGTCAGGGGTTCCCAACGCGGTGCCCGCGGGCGCCATGGCGTCCGTGGAGGTTCGCCGTGGCGCACGCCGAGGTTTGCCCTGCTGTCCTCCTCAACACTTTAAGTCTCATGTGACTAATAGTGTTGAGCATCTAAGGAATTCTGGAAAGTGCCAATGTAATAAGACTTCATGGATCTGTCTAACAGAATTTACATGCGGTGTATTTTAAGTTTTAACTCGCAGTTTTATTCGCCGGAGCAAGAATACTGGCGCCCGCCGCTTTAGCTTTAAAATCGAATGCGCCCTTGTCCACATAAAGGTTGGGAATCCCTGGTATAGGTTATAGAGGCAGCTGATGTAACTTTGGTGATAAAATGGTTTTTTTCATGTTGGTGGTAAACGTTTCAGGAACAAGCTAAATCATGAAAAAAGTTGCATAAAATCAAGAGACAGATGTTGGTTTGGTGGCATACGTTGTAGGGGCAGATGTAACTTTGGTTGCATAAGATGTGGGGGTTTCGTGTAATTTTGGAGGCATATGTTTTTTGGGTAAACTTGCGTAGTTTGGTTTGCATAAAATCTGGGGGAGTTTCTCGTTGCATAAGTTTCATGGAAAAACATACGTTGATCTCTTTCAGGTAGGATCTGGTGTTCGTTTAATGTTATATAATTCTGGGTAAAAGTAGAGCACATTGATGTATTGAATGGAGTGACTGCCATACGAAGCACTCCCAGTAGCAAATTCTTGTTGAGTTGGGTGACATAAGGATTTGCAAAAACACTACAAGATTCACAAATGGTATTATGGCCGCAATAAAATATCTCAAAGCAGACTTTAGATTATAGTTGGTTTGGTTTGCTTTTCGATCGTCGTTCATGATTCAATCGGTTTCCATCTCACTGCAGCCTCAACCATCGTGAACAATATTATGAATTTATGCATATAAATTCTAACATTTTCTTGGTTCACTTCTTTTACGCATCAGATTTTCTCTCTTACAGATATAGAATAATTAGAAGTGTGCAGCATTTTTATCACTCTGATCAAACCTAGGCATTCCGAAGTGAATAATATTTGATAAACTTAGAGAAGCATACATGATAACGCCTTTGCTAATTATGGGATCAATTTATACTCATCGTCTTACGTTTGCATTCATTTGATCAGAGTGATAAAAATGCTACACACTTCTAATTATTCTATATCTGTAAGAGAGAAAATCTGATGCGTAAAAGATGTGAAACAAGAAAATGTTAGAATTTATATGCATAAATTCATAATATTGTTCACGATGGTTGAGGCTACAGTGAGCACTCTGATCAAACGAATGCGAACGTAAGACGATGAGTATAACTTGATCTCATTATTAGCAAAGGCGTTCTCATGTATGCTTCTCTAAGTTTATCAAATATTATTCACTTCGGAATGCCTAGGAACGCAAAATATACGAGTTTGTATTGGCACCGTACACACATATCTCTGACAATCCCCAAATTCATAGGTAACTAAGTATAATATTTTGGGAATATCTTAATCAAACTAATATAGAACAGCTGAAATAATAAGATGATTTCACCAAATATCTCGTAAAAAATTAGGCACTCAGTGGTATTAAGTTTACCTGTATATCATGAATTAGGATTGCACAATAGTTTACTGAAGAAGTTCTGTCTTCATTTTTCCATATCATCCTATCCTTTTATTAATAATAATATTATTTGGGTTTATAAATTATGGGAACGCACTGTATGATAAAGATGCACAAACCATACTTATAATTAATTAATTGCAAGATAAAATGATCAAAATAACAATACTAAAATCCTCGAAATATTTTACTGTTTATGAAAATCGGAAATAACAGAATAATAGAATGTATCCCATAAAACTTTTCATTGAGCTGAATATTTAGGTACTGTAAAGGGAAAATTTAAGAAAACGGTTTCAATCGTTTCGATTCCCCGAAGTAGCTACAAAAATATCCATAACTTACCTCAATTAGGGCAACCGATGACGTAATAAGACAGATTTAAACGCGAATAGGTTCAAAACTGTAACGTTGCCCAAAAAGTAACCGTATAGGTCTTGGCTTCCCTCCAGGCCACTTGTGGAAATTTTTCCGCATCAAGCTCGATTTAAAGAGGCATTCTGATGATT
Source organism: Uropetala carovei (assembly GCA_036926305.1). Lineage (NCBI taxonomy): Eukaryota > Metazoa > Arthropoda > Insecta > Odonata > Petaluridae > Uropetala > Uropetala carovei. The sequence continues at coordinate 5,888,386 of JAXCHB010000104.1, read as the reverse complement.
CTGGAAAAAAGAATTTAAAACAATTTGTAGGGTAAATTTTCTTTGCATCATTCGCCACTAAAACACTGGCGAAACCTGTATAAATCAAGCGAATTTCAAAACATCCTTCAATACTTATCAAATGTTAATGTCGCTTTCTACGATACTTAAAAGTTGATTATTTCAAGTACATTAATAGCCAGATCATAGCACGAAACCCTAATTTGGTTCTACTTTTACTATTGAAATCAAATCATTTGATTAAATCTCGATTATTAGTTGGCGTAACTATTTAAAAGTATTTTTGTAAAGTTGTGTATTCGTATTACTACGTTATTCTACCTATTTATACATATAAGATTGTTTGTTTTCCCGTACATAAATTTACGTTACGATCCCTATTGCTATTCATATGCTTATCTATCCTCATAGAGAGCAATCATATTTAATATATATAAATTATTCTTGCACATTTATGAAGTAATAACTATATATATAGTTATTATTTATATATATATATATATATATATATATATATATAATATAAGTAGGATCTGAATATTATCAAAATTTGGTGTGCATCGAGCGAGTTTCTGTTAATTTAAATGTCCCTTGTTCAAAATATTCTACTTCAAAATTTGCAACGAAAGTTCGAAATAATGGAAACCGACTGACAGAACGGTAATAAATTAAAAATTTAAATCGTGTCATTTACATTTAGCGGTTCCCTTGGAACATGGAACGTTCTAATATTTTCAGATTACCCTGTTAAAATTCAATTATTATAAATTACATCGCATTTTAAGCTGTACTATAGATCTCTGTTTTGTAAAATTCTTTCTGTATTTAAAGGATTCACAGCATACCGAGGGTTGAATCCCAACGCAATGGAATGATATCTTTTCTCTAGACAAGGAAAATGAGTGTCAACCAAAATTAAAAACCGCGGACCGTAGTAACAAATCTCTCACAAGAAAACTGAATCATATTTGTACTTATAATACAGCAGACGACGCATTTCAGGATTTGGCGTAAGCATCAATGACGAATTATTCCCCAGAAACTACACGCAGTTTAGGGTATTTCTAATATCTAAGATTATGAAGGTATGCCTAATGCTTTTACATCATTATGATTTTATAAGATTTAAAAATTATAATGGCCAATCTAGCTAATGATTCAAGGTACCCGCTTTTGCTAAAATTGATGTTCCATAAGAAGATAAAGCAATTTAGTTAGCCATCTTCTAATTTAATCTCATTGCTCGTCAAAATTGGAGATTACTATACACATAAAAAGACACTTTCACTAAACCGTTATTGTTACAAGGTACACATACATACATTATTGGATTTAAGTCATGAGTTGAGTTTGATAACGGTTTCTTAATTTTTTATTTTTGATTAAGAGATGTATAAGATAAAATTTATTTCTAAATGAATGCATAAAATTTATTTCAAAACGAATTCATACAACAACTTCAGATCTTCACTGTCCATATATTTGTTCTAAGTCTTTCTCACCAAATCTGTTTTGACAATGCACGTTTAAACAGACGGAACTTCTTCCCCGGTGTAATTTCTCATCAATTCTCCCGCTCTATAAGCTCCTTATCTAGTAAAACAACTCCTTAACCTTTCAGCCAAAAATATATCCAAGATCGAGTCCATTTACGAGAGGGAAAGGGTTTTGCAATAGCCATCGAAACGACCGACTGGTTTGGCTCTCTACGTCTCATCCTTCCCCCTCTTTCGCTCTCTTTCCCCCTCCCTCTCCTTCTCCCTCCCTCTCCTCTTCTTTATTTCCTCTTTCTCTATTTTCCCCTCTCTACCCCTCCCCCTTCCTCTCTCTCCCGTTCTCTCCCACTCTCTTATTCTCTCTCTCTCACCTTCGCTCTCTCTCTCTCTCTACGTCTCATCCTTCCCCCTCTTTCGCTCTCTTTCCCCCTCCCTCTCCTTCTCCCTCCCTCTCCTCTCCCCTTCTTTATTTCCTCTTTCTCTATTTTCCCCTCTCTACCCCTCCCCCTTCCTCTCTCTCCCGTTCTCTCCCACTCTCTTATTCTCTCTCTCTCTCTCACACCTTCGCTCTCTCTCTCTCTCAACCTTCCTTTCTCTTTAGCGCCACATCTTATTTTTTCTCCGAGAGAGAAATGCTATCCGGGTCGACTGGGATCATCTTTCAACGATTCCGGGCACCTAAGCATTTCCTCCGTTTTTCTCAATCTCCACCCGCTCCCTGGTTCGATTTTTCACGACGGAGGAGTAAGTATGGATCCAGATATGGAGAAAGGGAAAAGTTATGGAGCTGCAGAGGCCCAGATGCAAGAAAACGAAACCATTAAATATTGATCATTTTTCCTGCTTCATTTTTCGTTGGTGAGGCGAACCGCGTTTGGGTTAAATAGAAATTTCTCACGTTATCTCTTTTTTTTTTTTTTTTTGAAGGAGTCAAAATTTTATCGCAGATTCGTTTATGTTTCCGAGGAGTGATCGGGTGCGGCACGTGTCTCTATCAGATGAGTTCGAGATGCGCGAGGATTTGTGACGTTTATATATGTGTACGTGGTTTTACGCTTTGGAGACTAAAACAGGAATCCGCGAGAGGCCGTTGAACCTCTGAAAATTTTATTTTTATCGCTTCCGATTCTAGGATTCCCTGTGGAATGTTTCCGCAGAGTTTATAAACGAACAAAGGAGCTGATGCATACGCACCGTGGAAGAGACTACTACACCGCATGTAACATGTATATTCTAAACGTGCGACTGTAGGTTACCATTTTGTCTGTTTTGCTCAAGAGTTTTGAAGGGGATGTGTAATTTTATTAAAGTCGCGAACGGTGAATTTGTGACGAGAAATAATGTACACATTCTGATTCGACTTATATAGTTTTATACTTACGGCGCTTTTAACCCAGTATCTATTTTCCGTCTTTCAAATTCTCATGTACACTTCTGAAACATTTTAATATATTGAAAAAATGAAATAATGTCTTATTTGTTCGGGAAACAAGAACTATTCGATTACTATCAATTATTTGTTGAAATACCTAATTTAATGATACACATCTCTGTACGATATTTGTAACACCTGACTTACCATCCCCGTCGTGGAAAATATACATGTAATGAAGTCTAAACATGAATTTCCGTGTTAATATAACGAATTACAAGTCTAAGCACGTAAATGGAGAATGGAATATATTTAACACTTAACTAAAAATAAAAATCTCTTCAACGGCAACTGAATAGTTACCTAATGAAAATCATCAAATGAAGAATATAATAGCATATGCTGAACTAGTTGCTCTGTAAAACATTTACCATGTCAAATAAAGATAATTTAACACACACATACACAAGATAGAATTAATCAATTTATTTAGTGACCATATCAAAATCTAAATAAAAAACGTTCATTTCACGGATTTAAAAAAAATAATAAATGTAGTGGTGTAATGATATATGCTAAATTCATTTTTCCAAAAGAAATTTCTATTCTCAGAATGCACTTTTCAGAAATAATACTCTTTAATTAATTACTAATACCCGACTCATGTGCCACGTCTTCAAAAATGAACATATCTATACAAGAATAAATAGATATCTTCTGCTAAACTAATTTATTTTAATCGCGTATTAAAAACAAATAAAAATTATCTCATTGCCAGTGAAAGAAAAAAATGTACCATCTACCGCTTCCCTCAAAATATTCCAGTAAACTTATCCCCACAACAAAAATTCCAATAAAACAAGCATTGGCGAATATTATATATTTTTATTGTTTAAAAATGTGGAAATGAATTTGGACACCGTTTCCATAGAAAATAACGTGCAACGAACATATATTGGAAATGAAAACCTTTAAAATGAGCTAAGATGTTGTTTGTCGTTCGCCATTATAATTTTCTAAGAACTTAAAACATGCGTTCTAAACAATTGACCCGTTTCTACAAGGAATATTACTCATAAAATATATATTTATACAATAGGCACGATTACATTTTTAAATATTCGAGTAATAAATACTTTTTAAATGTTTACATTATTTCCTAGACAGTCAAACACTTCCATTTTTTTTACCAATAGGTTTTTTTAAAATTTATCCACTCCTGTTGGACCGTTAAAGTAGAACGGTATGTATTTTACGAGCGAAGCTAAGCTCGAGGTGCTAACTTAATAAAAAAGTTTCACGGGTTGTTGATTTGTAAGCGCGGCAAACTTTTTCCTCGCTAGGTTAAATGCATGGCTCCACGGACTGACGACTAGAGACAAAACAACTCATAGAATCGCTACAGTTTTGTGTTCAAAGCGATAGCGCAGAAATGCGAATAAAAACGCGGGAAACGAGAGAAGAGCGCTTTGTGAACTCTGCGCTCGTCTCTTGTTTCGTTCCTAACAAAAAAAACGAAAGAGATACGGAATTCGATGTCTTTTCCCTCGCGCTGTTTCTTTTTCAACGGTTAGTTTTTTTATTCTTTATTTCGCAACAGCATTTTACGTGGTGGGCGTGCGGGGATATTATGAGGGCACAAGCGTGACGAGCATTGGATATTGCGACGCGCGTTAGTCATATGTTTGCCTTTCCCGTGAAATTTCATTTGTTGCCTGATCCTAGGCTAGAAGGGGACGCCATGCGAGTTTGGACTGATTCCACGATCATTGGTCGAATGCGTAAGAATCGATCGATCGGTCGAAATTCGATTTTTTCGGATGTAATTCATAAACCTGGCGTAATTAAACCGACATATTTGATTGCGATACTACCAAAATGTCAAATTATCAAAGATTGTATAGCAAATAAGAACCCACCGTCAGTGTTTTGGAAAAATTAAAACTTTCTGGTCAAAACTCCCGCTATATTTACGTTCCAAACTCCGAACGAATTTAGATGTTGATGACTACGTGCTTTCCTGAAATAGCGCATTTTTTTAGGGCATAATAAATATTTCCCGCGGAAAAACACCTTTTTCAGTTCTAATACCTGGCTTAGGTGAAAATTCTACTGGGATTTGTTTGTCTACATGTACTGGCTTTATGCTTTACTAACAGATTTTTATTGTAACTGACTTGTTTTAAATACAGGATCATATCAATTTTGTAACTTAACGAAACTTTTAAAGATATCTCCAGTGCTCCCGAATCATACAAAAAAACAAATTATGTTTCAGAATAAATTGGTTTAATATAAAAAATAAAAATCACAACAGTGCAACCTTAGTTCTATTATCAGGAAACTGATGATGGTCCTAAGATCGTACTGTTGTATTATTAAAAATTAAAACAGAATTACGCTAAGTCATTCTGATAGAATGTAGTTTTATTTTCTACATGATGGAATTCCACGCAAAGTGAATAATATCTCAATTTTTTTATGTAACGCAGTTTTACTGTCATACAGATAAGATTATACAGTGACTTATGTTTATTTTCTTGAAGAACAGGTTTTCAGCTAAAATAAAATAAAACTTATGGAGAAAACCTTGATATACAAATATTTTCACATTTTTATATCACATAGTATTGTTTTTCTTTTATATTCAACAATCAGCGAAATAGTTTTCAATTGCATTAGTTGTTATTAACTTTTAAATTGTTTTAAACTTCCATCAAATGGGTCTAAAGGTTGTAACGACGAGAGTACGCATGTCCTCTTTAAGATTCTTCAATTATTTTGCACAATCTTTCATGAATATAATTTAACTTTCAAATATCATGGATGCCATGTTAAAAAATGTGCACTACCAACCAATTTAAACATACAAAAGAGATTTTGGTACACATTGTTGAACCGCATTTGTGATTATAAGACTGGTAATAAATAACGCATCATGTAAGGACGAATTGTTTCAAGAGCGTAGACGCAGACTATGGGATATCCGCTAATCGTCCGGGGATCTACGCGCCAAAGTAATAAAGAAGGTGGGAGTGAGTTAAGTTTCCCATAAATCCACCCGTCTCCTCCTATAGTCTCCCTTCTCCTCTCATCTCCCTTTCCTTCTCTCTCTCTGTCTCTCAACCTCCTTGCTCTTCTAGTCTAGACAAAGGCTCTCTCTTCCTTCGCCTTCCCTTCAGATACACGTCTTTCCACCTCCGACTACAAGGGGATACCGTGAAGTCGAGTGTGGTGATGGTGGTGCACTTGAAGATCAGTGACCCAACCAGGTGGTTCTGAGGACTTAACGGTTTTGAAACAGAAGAGAGCTTGTTGCAAGAATGTGCGTGTGGTAGGTGGGTGGGTGGAGGGGATGGGGCAACAAGAACGTATTGCCGCGAGATGTGTGAGCGTTTCATCCCCTTTCCTTTTATCTGAAGCATCAAAGCGCTAGGCCATTATTCCTCGTCGGTGAAGCGTGGAATAGCTGCTGGATTCAAACCACTCTCCTTATACCTCTATCTATCTATCTATCGGAAAGAAGCGTCTCTCTCTCTATTTCATACTCACACATTTGCCGCGTCTTAGCCTTCTGTTTTCGTGTCTGTGCTTTCTCTTTCCTCCTCCTCCACACCTCTTTCATCCTTCTCAATATCTCTTTATTCGATACGGATATACAGTGTTCAATACTGTCGTCCGTTCGTGTAGCAGTATTTTATTTTTCAAATAAGACCGGGTGTCTCTTCGATTTGTTTTACAAAACGGTGGTAAAGGGTTTTGGATGAGTGCGAATGCATGTAGCGCTTCGAATTGGGAATAGTAGTGGGATATTTTCGTGTGGATTTCTTGAGTTTCAAAAACAAATATTGTACTTTGTTTGTTTTAGGTAATATTTTGAGAAACGCAGGTAATGCATAATGTAGTAATCCAGTTTAGGAAAATTCCCTAAAACACTCTTAAATGTGTAATAAAATGAACATGTGAATATGAAATCATCTTTGCAGGTATTTTAATCTCTTAAATAGGCTTGAAACTTTTTATTTGAAATAAGAAAAATAATATGGACTTTTTAATTAGATCTTAAAATAGGATAATAAAATTTTTTTTTCACGATAACTGACACAAAAATAATTGTATAGGTTTTGAAAAGATAATTCACAATGATTTTTAAATTATCGTCAACTCAATTTAACTAGCGAGCTTTCATAAATTCCCTTTCATTTTCTGCTTCTTATATGAACAAGATAAATCGGAAAGAAAAGAATTGAATGCAAATTTTCTAAACAACAAGCGCAATGAAATCCTTTTACGTTACTCTTTGATAAAATATCAAGGTATTCGATATATACCTTTTGATACATTGCCGACCTTTTTAAAACGCAGATGTTCAGAATGGTCATCGGAGTTCATCCCCAGCTGAGCGTATAAACGTTTGTACCGAATTTATGCATCTTAATAACAAATTGTTTTCCTCGATCGCTTAGTGATCAAATTTAACATTTTACACACACCAATACATCGTATTCACAAAACAAATAAGACTAATTCATCGCATTCACACACCTAAACAATGTATAAAAGGTAATGCTTCCAAAAGTAATTTATTAACAATAAAATACCACCAAAAACAACCAATTTTGTTTGTAATAATTTACATTATTTTTTGATAATATTAAATTTTATAAAATGCTGTTTCATAAAGTTACGGCTTCCTCGAACAATTTCAGCTTACCCATTTTACCAGCTAATAATGTCTTGATTTATGTTATAAATATTTTTGAGACTCTCGAATAAAAATATCCTTATATATTTCACCTTTACGATATTGACATCTTATTTTGTGAAGCATTGTCGGTGATATGAAGTGTTTTGAGAAGAAATATATTTTATGTACAAAAAATTTAATAATGTCTGATAATAGAGAAATTTTTTTACGTTTTTAGAGTAAATTTAATTAATCTAAATATCTTTGATGACATGGTTGATAACATTAAATAATAATTCCTACTCTTGAAAAATTATGTATATTTTGTATAACATTTTCCAAGATAATAATTCTTCGAGAGAAATTTTACAAGGAATAATTTAAATATTATTCCAGTCAAAACATGGGTTATAGTTTGCTTATTTGTCAACAATGCTATTTATGACATAGGTGACGAGAATCACGATATATTACTCGTTTACCATGCTTCGTTACCAATGTTTTCACATTTTAAGGTTACTAAACCTATTCAAAACTAGTTTATATGTACTTAAAATAATAATTATATAAGAACATTTTATGCCAGTTCATTAATAAAATGAACATTATGGCGCAATAATAATATCATAGCCTAAAGTGAAAGTTTTAATTTCATGGTGCGATTAATACATTTTCTTATAAACTAAAAAGAAAAACTTTGGCTATTATACACACTAGCTATCATTTCCTATAGACAACTTTTAACATGGCAGACGAACACCGGATACTCCATTTTTAAAACGGAAATTTTTTCATTCACGATAAAGTAATAGTCTTCCATAAAATCTCCATTCTATAAACGAAATAATCGATGACGTCACAGTGCTCGCTTATCGATCATATACTATGGCGAACTTATCCACCAGTGAACTGTTTTATCATTAAGCTACGGAATATCTTTCCATCCACGCGATAAGAACTCTGGACGGCGGGATTTTCAATACCCTCGTAATTGAGTTTACACCATCTTTTCGCGACGGCGCGCGAGATCGCAAGTAACGGAATGACTTGTTCCTCATTTTGAAGAATTTTCCGCGAAGAAGAAATCGTATTTTAATTGATTCCGGGCAGTGTTATGGAAGACATTGATTGCGGAGTCGTAAGAAAAAATTTATTTTTAGCCGCGGTGCCAAAAAGAAAAAAACTTCTATTGGATATCAATTCACTGAGATGCAAAGATTTCAATCCGTGTATTCCGCGTTTCGAAAAAATTCCAATACTCTGCTCTGGGATGCTTCTGCGGTAAGTTGAAGTTTGTATCGGTGGATGGAAAGGGGCTGTACGGGGATCGCTGTTTTTTTTCTGCAAGCTGCCTTCCCTCTCTCATTTTCTGATAATGAGGACGCGAGGAAAAAAGCGAAACGAAAACAAACGATGATCTTTGCAAAACCTTTGGAGCGGACCGTTAAGGGAAGGATCGCTAACGACCTCTGAACTGTGTATGTGACACACCCGAGCGCACGCGAGCATAAACACGAACGCGCGCACACATACACGTGTATCACATGTTCTCCCGAATCATATTTTAGGCAGCCCTATGGCCCAGTGATACGGTTCACTGTGTTTGACGTAGCAATCGATTGTTTTTAATTTTTTTGCGAGCCAACGTATCGTATTTGTTCTCACATGCGCTTAATGACACGGAATTCTGGATCAATGAAATTGTCCCGCGTATTTTTTTCTGCCTGGACCGAGGGGAACGAGATAAACTTTAAATAGACCTCTTTTCCCTTCACTAAAATTAATGTATCGTAAATATGAAGCAAAACGGATGGATGGAAAATTTTACAGCGCACTGGATATAATTTATAATGCCTAGGCGTAAAATAATACGGCATGATACACATGTTTAATATATACATCCTTCTAATCCAAAATGGCGTGTTAATCGAAGCGATTTTAGTGAAGATATTTAATAAGCCTGTGACTATCAGATGTTACGTACTGTATATTGTCTTACGCTGGTCTTATGAAGACAGTATTATCGGGTAACATCTAACTGTCTAAGTCCAAGTTAAATTCTTGAGCTGCTTTTTCCGTGTTGAGTAAAACTGAACTATTTTCTAATTTTCTTATTCAGTCAGTCACCTCATTAATTTACCATTATAGAACCCAGTTAATTTGTTAATATCTCGATCGATTATACATTTCAAGAAATGCACTGAAACATACATTGAAATATAAATTCAAAGGTGATATAACCTATGGTATATCCTTGATGTGTGCTGTGCTTCCTATAAATTCATAGTCATCGGAAAAGCTATACCAACATCAGAAAAAAATATCGACCGGTATCTACTAAACGCGCTAAATTATTAAAAAGTCTTGTTAAAGAAAATCAGCACATAAATTTTGTGATTTCCTACCCTTACAAACGGTTTACCATTACAGACACTGCACTTTCCACTAGGACAAACTTAAATCAACATTTATTCCTTTCTTTTACTTCTTCCGATAAAATAAAATCCCTTCCAAATTTAATTTTGAACCCGGCGAAAATCTATTCTTTTCTCCTCAAAGCAGAGATCTCTCTTCTGCGGTCTTAGCGGGAAAAAAATTCGCGTTAAATTTTGAACAATGGGATTCTAGACCAATTTAGAGGGGGGAAACGCGGTAGGAATGAGGAAGACAGGACGGATCGAGTCGTTCCCTTACCGAAGGGAAAAAGCAATGAGATATGATTCCGGATATTTTCCTCTTCCTTCTCCTTTTTACTTTCCATGCATTCCTTCGAATGCAATTACGCTCCCCACCCCTCCTTTCCCCACCCTCCCCCTCCTTTCCCCACCCTCCCCGGCGCCCCTGCCTCTGTAAGCCGCCAACCTATCACATCCGACCAAGCGATGCAAATTTCTCAGCCGGAGACTCATTCCACAAATCCAATTTCGAAAACCCTTCCTCGTGAATTCAGTGAAATAAGAATCCCTTTTCTGTCAATTATAATTGAATTTTTCCACCGAATACACACCCGCTTTCTCTTCCTTCCTCTTTCTCTTGCCTCCTTCCCCTATCTTCCTCAAGCTCCTCGCGTCCTGTTTCTGTCTTCACTTCTTTCCTCTCCTTCTCTTCCAAGCTGCCATAATCTTTGTTAAAAAAAAGCAACTGATGAGCGCCAGACACGGTTGCAAAAAAAATTGGGAAATGTGATTTTTTTCTTCTCTGACTGATAGGATAATCACGAGGCTCCTATCAATGTGGATTGGAATTTTGAGTGTCGGCATCTCGAATGAATCGCGCTTAATTTTTTTTCGGAAGGAAGTATACCAAAAGTTACTCTATCTAACAAATAAATTTGCCATTTTGAAAATGTACTTTCATCGCACAACGGTTCGTTTACAAAATGATGATTGATTGAACGGATAATAAGGTATAAAATGAGACTTTTTCTTCCTTCTTTTATCATTCCCAATATATCAACGTTACAAGAGTAATACAGCTAAATACTTCATGGGAAAATATTATAACATTAGAATTCTCATTTTCCCCTTTGTCAACGAATCTATAATTACATTTAATACTGTACTTACAGTTTGGTTATTGGATCTTAGCATTGGTCAAAATTGTCAGTTAAAATAATCGAATGAGAGTGGTAATCATATTATGGCCAAGCTCTACAGTTTTTATTCAACGCTGGTTACCCTTTCCTTTTATGACCACCGGTAAATATAAAAAATAAACTCTTTATCCAACTCTTAATATTATGTAATACGGAAAAATTTGAATCAGGATAAAAATTTTGTCACTGGCAGGAATCGAGCATGGGTCTTTCACATGCCTGACGACTAAACTATTTTGACAAACTAATTCCCCGGTTTCAAAATTTGGATGGGTGATTCTGTAATGTTTTCCTTTCACAGCTCAATGACACGTATTAGCATTCTTCCTCGCGCCTCTCCAATTTCAATGCCGTTTCACATTTTGGCATTAATATTCATTCATCTATTTACAAATGAGAGTTGCCGTAGGATATGTACGATTAACAGATATTTGCTATGGTATTTTAAATATATCTCTGTATAATTCCTTCGGATAATTAAAAAAAAAATATTTTAATGCTTCTCAAGCAAGCAAAACTGCATATCTCTTGAAATGAATAGTTAGAAAATGTAATCTTGAAGATACATACTATATATCTGTTTGAGAAAGTACTCTATCCTCCTGATTCTCATTTTATTATGCTTCGCAAAAGTAGGTATTATTATGACCGTTTCCTGCGTGAGAAGAGAAGTGTGAGAGATATTTTACCATTTGCTAAAACCTTATGCTTGTCGCATAAAGATCTTACGACCTTTCATTACATTAATTATATCCGATGAAATCTCACCATTTGAGAGTGTAGGGATTTTCTTTGGTGTATTTCATTGGGGACATCCGTTGGGGTGAACTAGCATAACTAACCCGGTCTTAACGTAAGAAAATATTCCCGTTCTGAAACATAAGAATTTGTCTGCTACGGTAGTTCTGAGGTAGAATAGAACTGGAAGACCCGGGATCAATTTCAAATCACGGCAGATTATTTTACCTGTTTCCACATTTTCCTTGCTAAAGCCAATTAGGTTTGCTACAAACGAACCATTATGAATATTGGATTAATTTAAAATGTAAATAGAAGTTTATTTCATCATCAGAGAAAACGAATAACGTTTGGCGAACAAAGAATTTTAAATGATCAAAAAATCATTTTAAAAACCAGTAAATATAATGTATACAGTTATATACTTCCTCATCTCACGAGTCAGAAAACGACATATTTAGCACGTTTTCGACGTGACAAGTTTGAGTGGAATTCGGCCACAAACGAATCTCCTAATTGTATGATTTGCCACCACCTTTTTCGCCTGCAACAGCCACTGGGATCTCGTCCAAAACAGATGTGGATCGTATGTAACGCGCAGGGGTGTGCGTAGTTTGATCTCAGTTGGGAGCAATGAGCAGAAAGCGAAGAGAAGGGAAAATTAATCCGAACAAGATGAGCGCAGCCTTGAAACGCCGCAGAAATCCACACATTTATTCCGGATTCGCCCTCCGAGAGGCAAATGGAGGATAAAGTCATGATTTATCATTACATGGAGATTTGCAACTTTCTTCCCAGTTTCCCGGTAAGATTTCCCTATCTGATGTATGGCGGCTTTAATTAATATCGTTCAAAATTGGCGGCGCGTTTAAATTAGCATGCTTCCTTAATTTGGTTTGTTACTTTACAAGGCAAATAAATGTGCGTTCGCTATTCTCTCGGTGTTTGATACCATGAAACTACTTACGCCGCAGGAATATGAGCTGTATTAAGCCGTACTTTATCTGAAACTTGTAAACGCAATCCAGTTCTATCAAAGATTTTTTAGTTTGGAATATAAGTTAAATGGTAAAATTCTAATGTTTTCTCACATAAAGAAGGGTAATTATCATACGCTTGCATGTTTAATGTTGATTATTTTGTCAAATGTTCGATTATAGCAACGCATATTAACAACGCTTGCTATTATTTACATACAGAAACCTAAAATACTTCAGGATTATTAGAACGGAGTTTTAACGTTCCAAAAAAAATTTGTTCATATTTGAATTTATATTTCGTGTGCGTAATACTGAATAAAATATGAAAAATGAATGCATTATTATATTCTATGATCAACTGCATGGTAAAAAATATGTTATCAATGATACAGGTAAATAAATAACATAATAAAAATGTACTACTTACAGGTGTATCGAAGTGTAAAATGTATCGCTAGAAAGGAATGTAACATTTTTGCATGAATTTATACGTAAAATGTAATCCTTGTTTATTTATTTACAAATGTGAACGCTGAAATTTGGCACCTGCCCAGGTGGCAACGTAATACTGTATAAAAATAATAAAAGTGAAACAATCAACACATTAAATATATATAAAATACCCTGTGTACCCTAGGAACCGAAGTTTTCGAGGTTCATGTTAGGCCTTCACGGCCACCGTAGCGATCCAGGGGTCCACCGTACCAAGCATTAACTCTACTTCCTCAGGCTCCTTCGTCCCCATTAAAAAAAAATTAAACTTACATTATGCAACTTTTATATTAAGGGCACTAAAAACCTACAATTTTAGTGCCTTTCAATATAAAAGTAGTATGTATAAACTAAAAAGGTTTTCTTATTTAATTTATTTATTAATAACAATATAGCGCAGCGCCTCATATTTGATCTTCACCGCTATTTTTCTATTAGCATTATAGAGCGATTTTCATATTCTTAACGTGCGCCAAAACAGAATACCAATCGTAAATTGTTTTATAACTGAAACAAAACTATTTATTGTGATCTACTGCACAAAAGAATGATGTGAGAATCAAAATCTTTAAATTTTTAAGGAACTAATTTCACTCGGAATAAATTTAGAAACTATTACAGTGAAACAATTAAATCCAGCCATAATGGGAACTTCCAACATAATGTGGAAAAACTTTAAATTATGGCTCAAGAGAAAATTAGTGCTCAATTATGCTTTATATTTTAATTGGAATTAGTATCAGTAGTTCCACGGAAAACGGCAAATTCAGCGTTCCTATTTCGTTTTTTTTTTTTAGTCGGTCAAAGAAACATCATATCGGTAAAAAAAAGGACGAAAGGAGGCATAAAGAATTCAGAAGCACTTTAAGATGCGGGTTTACATCAAAATTGGAGAAAATAAGCCGCTTAAGAAGAAAGACAAACGAGTGAAGTGTTGAGCGGCAGAAGAATAACGGGTTGCATGAGAGAGAAAGAGACACGTGAGAATTGGAAAGAGAGAGGGCGGCGTTAAGCGGCGGGAGGAGAAGGGAGAATGGATTTTGGTTTCGAAAAGGAGAAAGGCGACAAAGAAGCAAGCAGGAAGTGCGAGATACGAGGGAATTTTAAGAAAGAATTACGAGTGGCGGAGATTAAAGCGTGAACCTGGAACTGTCAAAAAGCATGGAATTTGCGGATGAATACTGAATTTGAAGCAACAGCGCGAAATTGCTGCAAGAGTATAACGGATATTTTCGCTGAAAATTTTCACTTCGCGAAGCGAAAATCGAATCGCTTGCTATTTTATGTTTAAATGTACATAAAGTGAAGGTTCTGTGCGAGAGGATTCTTAAACGGAACGTTGAACAGGTAAAAACCCGGATAAAGTATTTATATAAGGAAATTATGTCATTAAAATTAACATATAGATAGATAAATATCAATAAGCTATATAAACAAACGCAATTTCGAGTTTTTCTCATCCTCAACCTTTACCAAGCAAGACAACACGGCCAGCCAAAGGCAGCCGATAAAGAATACAGCGAATATTCTTTCGGAGAGGTTCACTTTAAATTTATTCATAGAAAGTATCCTTGGGTGAATACTGCTGTTCTATAAAAGAAGAAACACATACGACGCCGATGAAAAGGTAAAAAAACAATCCTTTATGCGCAATGTATCCTACACTTTAGAAGACGACGGGTTATTTCACGTAATTACTCCGAAAAAGACGCGAAGATATCATAGATTTCGAAGAAACGAGATTAACACCTAAGAATGTAGGTTTCAACCAATTTCGGCGAAGATCCTGTGACCAGCGCAAGAGGTTATTTATGGGAATACAAACGGGGGGAAAGACAAGGGCAGGTTCGCATGCGGATTTTTCCATAAATGGAATCATGGACGAAAATGACACTGGAATTCAGAACGGGGAGGCACAAGAGCGGGGGAGTGGAAATATGGAAGTATGGCAGGAGATAGGCAGAGAAGGTCTGCGCAGTTCGGTGAGCATGTTGCAGGAAAAGGGATGAATCGTCGTAATGAAAAGGGAAGGATAGACGGAAATAGAGATAGAGAGAGAAGGATCTTTCTTCGTGGGGAAAGGCTGAAAAAAGGAGGGATATAAGGGCGAAGATATCGGAGAGAAGAGGATAAAAGTAAACTCCGGGAATATCTTACGCATCCGCGAAAAAGCATCCATTTCACGGCCCAAGGTGAGCGAGCAACTGGAAATGCGATTTACCGAGAGAGGGATGGAGAGGAGTTGGTGAGGGGAAGAGGTGGAGGAGGGAGAAACGGAAGAAAAAAAAAACGAAGACAGCAGCAGCGAGACTCGTCTAGCCTTACCCCGAGAGATATCCGCATTGCATACCCATTTCGCCTTCCTCCCACACACACACACATACCTCCTCCCATACCCATCTTCCCAGCCGAACCCGCGCGATCCGATTTGATGGCCACGTAGAAGAGGAAAGAGGAATAGACGAGAGAGAGAGAGAGAGAGAGAGAGAGAGAGAGAGAGAGAGAGAGAGAGAGAGAGTAAAAATGGCGCGTCAAGGGGATGGAAGAAAGGCGGAGGAAAGTGAAGTAAAAATGGAAGAAAAAAAAGAGGGTAACATTGGCGAAAACAAAAGAATACATTCGCCGGCGTATTTAGAGCGAGTGTGAGAAGTGTGCTGGGAGGTTGGAGAGAGAGAGAAGGAGAGAGAGACAGAAGGAGAGGGAGGAGGGAACGATGTCGGTGCGAGAGGATACGGTATTAAAGTGTTTTGTTATTTTTTTTTGCGTAGTCACCCAGGAGCGCGAGGAGGGCGAAGAGGTGTCTTTCTCCAAACGGATCCCATCTCTTTCTCTTTTTCGGCGCTCGTTTTTCCCCTGTTTTTTCTCCTCCTTTTTCATTTCCCGACCGATTCCGAGTTTCCCCTACTTACCTTCCTTCTCCCATCTCCGCGTTACTCCTCCCCTTCATTTTTTTCTTCTCCACCGAATTCCCATCGCATTCCGGCGAGGGCTCTCTTTCTTTTTTTTTTCTCCCCCCAAAAGCGTCTCCCTTGTACCCTTCGCGATATCCCCGACCCGTTCTTTATCTCACCTCTCTCCGACGCGTATACTGTGTATACATTACTTCTTTTTCCGAGGTATGAGGAAGGGTAAGGAAGGAAGGAAGGAGAAGTTGGTAGCGGATAGACCCTCCCCCTATAAAATATATAAAAAAAGAAGAAACTCCTTTCCTCGGAGAAGACGTGGTTGAGGGTGGAGTTTGAGGAGGGGAATTGGAGGAGATGATCCAAGGAATGGGACGCGGCGAGAAAGAGAGAGAGAGACGCTGGGGGGATGTACAGGGGATGAAGGGTTGGGGTTTCGAGTCGAGGAGATCGAGGATCCGAGCCGACTGCGATTTCCCAGTGCATTTGTCTCACGAGTCGAATCCTTTCCCTTCTCGTCCCATCTCCATTTTCCCCATTCCCAACCGACCGCCTATTCCTCCCTTTCTTCCTCTCTTTCCTCCCCTTTCTCCGCTTCTCCCTCTTCCTACCTCCTCCCACAACCGCCGGGGTAACGAAAGGAAATAAATGGGAGGAGGCAGCGCGTAATAAATATCGCAAATGAAGCGGAAGGGCGGAGGACGAGGAACTTACAGGCGTATGAGGACGCTCGGTGCAGAACGGATTAGGAGAAAATAGATATAGAGAGAGATAGAGAAAATGGAGAAATCCTACGATTGGAGCGACACGAGACGGGAAATTTACAAATGGAGGCGAAATCTTAGCGAGAGCGACAAAATAGGCAAGACTTTGGCGGAATCAAAATGTCGTCGAAGATGAAGAGTCTCAAGAGTATTACGAAGGCATCTAAATATATTCGTATTTTTAATGGAAATTTGAATACTTTCGAGAAATGGATGCCGCAGTTTGTACGAAAACTTATGAATGAGGGAAAAAAAACATTCACTGGAGACGCGTCATGAATCGAGCAGAGTGCTTGAACTCCAAGAACTTACATTTAAATGCATTCATTTTATAGAAAGTAATTCCGAAAATTATTATTATTTTGAGGAATATCACGTTTAATTGATGATAATTCACGACATTCACTTTAATGCGGACATTAGCTTCATTTGCATAGTATTTTTAGCGCCTTTTTTATTTAAAAAAGAGATTATGTATTCGGTTCATCTGTCTGTCTGTCCGTCTGATTTTGTACAAAATAACTCAAAAATTACGTAAGCTACAAACACCAAATTTTCAGGATATATAGTTTTACGTTCGGACTAGATATGGAAAAAATTCGGCGTCCGTCCGCCTGTCCGTTTTTCATTAAACAGTATATTAGAAAACCCCTTAAGAACTGTCTATACGGATGCATTATGGCTTTCGCATTGTTGGCCGTATTCACAGCAACAAATGTAAATAAACAAGTATGCTAATAAGCGAAAGTAAGTAATATTACACAGTTCTAAAATTTTATTCTATGAAATATTTTGTCGTTGTCATTTGATGCCAATTGTTTTTGAAGAAATACTTGTGATATACATTGTAATAATAATATGCATTGCTGTGAGATTAGTAAATTTTTAAAACAAATTACATAGGTCAGAAAATGTATTTACATAATTAATGTATTAAATATTATTAAAGAAGCAAAATTTTTAGATAGGTTGGTCTGCAGCGGAATTTTTTTTTATTTCAGCATCCTTTAAAAAAAAGCGCCTTTATGTAATATGCTCTGCAATTCTTTACTCACTTTTTAATTTATTCTCGCGAGATGGACTCAATAGAATGCCTTATTTCGAAGCCTCGGTATATAAAAAAACAGAGCTTAGGGAAGAAAAATAAACATAAATGCAGGATTGATCTCAGACAAATACGCAAAAGCATAGAATATAAGCAAACTATCGAATATTCTATACATCCATGAAGATGAAGATTTCAATTGTAAGAATGTGGTATTCCATTTCATTTGAATATATCACACATAAGGCACTACTTCATATATTCACACACAATCGTAATATTTAACACGCAACATTTTCTTACTCTATAAGCCACGCTTATTATTACGAAAATTATGCATAACGAGAATAGTAGTCCACATCTCCATGTGGACTACTATTCTCGTTATGCATAATTTTCGTAATAATAAGCGTGGCAATTTTGCCCTTCAGCAGCTCATTATTTCCGAAAACAGGATGGCTGGTATAAAAAGGGTCTTCATGAAACATTCATCCTCGGAATTCCTGAGAGGTTTAGTCGATTTCTCTTGCATTAAAAATTTCCACTGGAATTTGATACGAGACTTTGTGATCTAAAGGTTGCTTGAAGGATAATTTTACAGTCATTGTCAAGAACATTCCACAGACGCCACCTCATTCGCGTGACAGTCTTATTCATGCATGTCAAAACCTCTCCGCCAACCGATTGTATCAATTTTAACTCGCGAGTATTAAGCAGCAAATGAAGTGCCTACGATCACCTTCTTTTCACTAATTGTAACACTTTTCCAGCAACCTTTTGCCTGATTTTATAATTTCTATTTTTTCTTTGTCCCTTGATCGTTGTATTTTTTCATCGTTTAAATTTTACGGAATACTGTTTAATTTCAGTTTAAATTTTTATTGTATTTTTGTAGCGACCACAAAAGATAAATTAAAAAGATTAAAATATTTTTATACATGCACACTGAATTGGATCCTCAGTTATACGATGGAAGTATTTTTAACGCTGGTCGTCACGTATTCTCTGACATCTAAGATATAAACAGAAGGATCTGCTCTCGTAAAACGTACGCGTAACTTCCTGCTGAGTTGGATACGGTCCTTTCGATTACATGCCCGGCAAAACACATATTGTTCAATGGGTTAGACAGTTTCATGTTGGTTTTCAATCCGCTTGATTAATAAAACGAGTGTTTTGTATAGCACTTCCGAGATGAGACGGATTAGACGTGGCTTTTTAAATTTCCTTTAATTTAGTTTTTGTTCGGAGGAACTATTCAACGATTCAGGAATTTCTGAGACATAATGCAAAAATCAAGGAGGGGATTTTATTTGGACAAATTTCCGTCGCTCTAAATAGTTCTGATACAATGGAATAACATTCGTCTATCGCGATATTCATTGTTTCTTCTCTAGAGAGCGAACACCTGAAAATTTACGAATAATGAAGCCATTTAAAAAATTGGAGTATGTGAAGAAAAAGGTTTGAATCATAAATAATCACGGACTTGTTTACGGACAGGCTGCCTATGATGACGATTATCATCACATATCTCCCTATTATGACAGCCCAATTTTATGGAATTCGGTTTATAACTCCTTTAAGACACTGAAATCTGTTCCTTTTTCGTGTTGACTCCTCTTTACGTTGAAACAATAACGGAAATAAAATATAATTCCTTAATATTAACATCAGATACACGGATTTTTTATTATTTAATTTTTTAAAAGGAAATTATCTCATCATACCCTCAGATGTTGAGACATTTCCTTGGTTTCATCCACCTCCATCATGTTCAATACCAACGGTGACACGGAGAATTTGTTATCTATCTGATTTTATCTCTTTCTTTCTGTCGCTATTTCTCTTTAGATATTTTCTGTAGCCACAAATCACGCCCGTCATCCTACCGTCATTTTTTGTGTCTCCCTAAGAGAATAAAAAAACACGTTCTGCTCCATGGGGCGCAAAAGAGTAGTCTCCGATCGGAAGAAATGGCACTTTTACGTGACGGAGTCGATGGAGACATCCAGAATCCGCCCATGCGCATTGTCAACCCGATTCCTGCGAGATACGCGAAAGAGGTCAAAACTTTTTAAGAGTCCAAGAGGGATGAGATGGAGGTTTAAAAAAAATAAGAGGCGGATTTAAAACTGGATATAATACATTCTACGGCAGAATTGAACATATTTAAAATCGACGCTATCGAGGATACACGGAACAGGTCAAGCATTAAGAAAATCCAATGCGGCGCACGTGAGGGCATTCTATAGTGCTGGATTTTCTATCGAGGGCCGCACGTCTCATTGGATGGATGGAGAGAGATCTTGTTTCTTTTGTTTTTTCAGCTTTAAGATAACATGCAGCAAGAAACTGCATATATATATATATATATATATATGCATGTTAGAGAGG
This sequence comes from Uropetala carovei, assembly GCA_036926305.1. Classification (NCBI taxonomy): domain Eukaryota; kingdom Metazoa; phylum Arthropoda; class Insecta; order Odonata; family Petaluridae; genus Uropetala; species Uropetala carovei. The sequence goes on along the minus strand of JAXCHB010000104.1, from coordinate 5,867,917 downwards.
TCGACCTAAGAATAACTAGGTTTACTTTGCTAACAGTTTTATTCGGTCGATTATTTGATCCGTTTCAACACCGATTTACTACGAAGAGGTTAATCGAGAGGGTGGAGATAAGGGGACAATATCCCACTGACCCGGGCCTCCGGGGGGTCCTTGAAAGGGAGATGAAATTTTAAATATTAATAAAGTAATTGATGAAGTAACATAAATTTCAATTCAATAACACAAATTTTATAGAGATTGTCATTGTATCTGACTTTCCAATATCTACAGTGTTTAACATATATAAATGCGGTATGTGGAAATATTAATTATTACAGTGACGTATCATTTTAAATTCAACTAGCCCACAAGTATCTCCACCCCTCTTATATTTCTTTATTCGATAATGTTATTTTCTGTCACGTGCCCTCCTAAGAGGGGCATGAGGGTCATATGCCATCACTACCCCAGTTCGTGTCAGCTGTTGGCCGCCCTGATTACGTTGCATGTGTAATTCTAATAAATTAGAAAACTAGTATTTCTTCCAGTAAGTATGGATGATGAATAAAATTATCATTAAATTAATTACATGATTACGGTCAGGTATGGATTAGTTAGTAATGTGAGCATGTCCTTAAAGATCCAGTTATATGCTTCGCAACTATGAATACTATGATGATATGGTCCACCATCTGCATATATTTATACCTAATCTAGTTTGAGATTTAAATAGCACACAGATATCATCACTAAATATGCGTATATCGAATATCTCAATAATCATATTAAGATAAGTACTTGGAAAGGCTGGTTCACCATTCAGTTTTCCCAAGGAATCCCTTAAGATGGCCTTACAGGTTCCGAACTGCGAAGAATGTCACCGAACGATGTTTTAGTTTCTTCAGCTCATCCGTTAACATCCAATATACCAATGTAAAGTAGAAAAATAAATACTGAGGAATTTCTTGAATTTTCTATTTGACTGGTTCTGTATTTTAATGTGGATTTTTCGAAATTTTTTTCCGCAAAAATTCCCGCGTTAATATTATGAGCGCATTCTCAACAAATCTAGGATGATATAGCGTGTGAAATCTATGAATCTTAAATGCCCCGACGTAGTATAGAGAATTACATTTCACAAGACAATCCAACACGTGTTAAGTTTTCAACCACCCCGAATGTTAACATCAAAGGATTTCAAAAATTGAATACTATCTTACTAGTGAATTACGTACTTACCATAATGGTTTTATGGTATTTCCCGCACAAATGAATCATTTTCAACAAATCCAGTTCCCTGGGCATAAAGATGCTTAAATATTATTTCAAAGGGAATCTAAATTTATACATACGCACACACAGAGAAGAACACAGATATATAGATATCTGCGCGTGGGAGGGTGGTACATTCCTAATACAAAAGAGTTTCTACTGTGACAGGAGAACGGATTCGGAAGCAAAAATAATATGCGCGCACACACACACAGACACACACACTGACAAAGGCGCACGCACCCCGAGAAGAGACGCCATCACGACCTCCCTCCACCCCTCTCCCGTTCCCGCACCCACACACCAACCCCCCACCCGATAACCGTCCTTTCTTCCCCTCATCTTCGCACGATTCCCTCATGCTCCACCCCTTTGAAGCCCCATTTTGCCGAGCTTTCACAAGAGTTATCATGATTCCCCGTCTCCCTCCCTCTCAGAGCGCTAAAAAGAGAGAGAGAGAAAGAGAGAGAGAGAGGGAGAGAAGAACGAGCAAAAGCCAGTTCCTGAGGGCTTACAATAGGGATTATGAAACGCGTCAGAAGCAACAAATTGGAACAAGAATGGGGCGGGAGAAGAGAAGGGGTGTTAGGGAAAGTGGGAGTGGGGAGGGCGAAAGCGATAAAGGAAGAGGAGGAGGAGGAGAAGTAGAAAGGAGGATGAAAAGGATAGAAAATGTGAAGGGGAGATTTTGGACGACGGGAAATGTGCGATGAGTCGGTTAGGGGTGTGGGGTTGAGAGAGAGAGAGAAGGAAAGATCGAAAGGGTGAGAGAGAGAAGGAGGGGGGAAAAAAGCTGAAGGTTTCCAATGAAGAAGAGCGGAGGGAGGAGAAAGGGGAGAGAGAGAAGTGGGAGGACAGGAGGAGGGAAAAAAAGAGATAAAAGTTTGATGGTTCAATGAGGTGGAAGAGGAGAAAAGGAAGGGAAGCATGGCGGTAGATTGTATAGGGGGAGGAAAAAAAAGAAGAGCGGAAAGGGAAGGTTCTCTACATGGAGAAAGATTCGAAGGAAAAGGAGAAGGTGTGGCTCGGGTGGCGACTGAAGAGAGGGCATATCAAAATTCGTTGCTATGGAGAGGAGAAGAAAGGGGAACAAGTAAGAGCAGCGAACGAGATAGGGAGAAAGAGAAAGGATTATTAGGAGAAAGTGAAAGAGTATCCGTTACATGCATAAAGAGAGCCGAAAGCGGCACGATGCGTGAAAGAGAAGAAACTTGTACGAAAATGAACAGAGAAATGGAGAGTTAGAAGGTAAAGAAAAGAGGAAAGAATGAATAGAGAATGGAGAGAGGGAGAAAGGTGGAAAACATGTAGAGATGATGAGAGAAAGGCATAGGTGTGGTTGCAGTGAAAATGGCTGAGGAAACTGAGGGCGATAACAGGTGAGGTGAGGAAGCCAGGGGATGTTGTTGTGAAGAGGGGAAATTGAGGATTTTGAGGGGAGGAGGGGGGAGGGGGGAGGTGAAGAAGTCGGCGAATCGGGCGGTAGAGGATATCCAGACGAATCGGCGTTATATGGGCTTTTGTGGATGTGCACGCAGGCGGCTGAGGGATTGAAGGAAAGCACGAAATGATTTGGATTGGAGAGTCGGGAAAGAGGAAATGTAGGAGGAAATGAGAGGAATGAAAGAGGGAGAGAGAGAGAGATGGAAAGAGGAGGGGGAGAGAGAATGGAAGATTGATCACGGCTTATATATGTACGACATCCAGGAACGACATTTATATTAGTATTTGCTATCTTCGCTTTACCAGGGGGGAAAACAGGCAAGGAGTCCGTATTCCACGCAGTAGAAGTATTTGGCCTAACAATAAGAGAAAATTGCCATTCGAAAAAAAATTAAAATCACTCCAGGAATATTTGTACTGCGTTTTTAAAAAGTCCTTTTAAAATTTTTCGTTCGATTCCAGCAAATAAAATTAAGAATTATATGGGAAATAAAGGTACACTTGAGAGTGTATCGGAATATTAGGAATGGTTTATTTTTAGTTGAACACAGAAATACGAGTAAAGGCAATAAAATCTTTGGCATAAATGAATACCTCATAGAGCCATGCAATTAATGATAAAAAATACATTAATGTAATAAAGTGCTTTTCTGAAATAAGATTTGCAATAAAAAAAAGCCACTTTTCCCATTCTGCTAACATGTTATATTCTCTTAATACAAACAGTCCGCGATTTGCGTGGTAGATATGTTCCTGAAAGCAATCGTTTATATCGAAAGCAGGTAAATTGAATAATATTATTATATAGACGTAGCGTATTGTAAAGGGTATGTGTTCTTCACACACGATTTCTTTGGAGACCTAAATTAAAAATATAGAATTCAGAGATTATACAGAAGTTGGTGCAAACGTAAATAATGAATGAAAATTGTTAGTTATTAAATTAAACAAACTGGTGTTGCGCCTGATCTTCTATCTAAATGCCCAACAATCCATATTATCAATCACGTTGCCTTTACTTTTCTTTATTTTACTAACACTTAATGGCGTCATGCTTTCAGTACACTCGCGAATTTCATTTTTAATGGTGGTTAGCTTTGAATAAGATAAATCGAGAACTCTCTTCTCAAAAACTTTCCCGCTTTTCTTTCATGCAAAGGTAATTACGCCATTTTCTGGACGTTTTCTACTCACATTGAGATTTGCCAGAGACTTTTAAACGAAGAGTTCAAATAATGAACCACTGGATTTTGGTGACAGCAAAAATGGCGCATTCAAATAAAAATGATGAAACGTCAGGCAAAGTATTCGTAACGCGTTGTGCGCCGCGGAACAGTTGTCGCATACGCCAGATGGTTTTTTTTTCATTTTTGCTCGCTTACCTGACCGCGTTAAAGTGAAACCTCTCGCTAAAATCGATTGATTTTCCTTGCCATTCCAATCGCTAGTTAGACCATCGAATATTTCTTGTGCATATTTCTATGGATGCGAGCGCCCAAGTTTATTGTGCTTGTGTAAGTCCTTCCATTTAGCTGATGTTGCATGATTAAGACGGTCGTCTTGCTTCAATGATTATCGGAATGGTACATATTATCTGTTGATTTACAAGTACATATTATAAATTTTCTAACATATCAATTCGACAAATTTAAACATTCAATTTTACAGTAAAAATATATTTTCTCGAAAGCCGTGATCGTCCACGCGATTTTATAAGCCGAACATGTCTTCGACCTCAAGCATGATTTTAATTTTTGGTGGCATTGTTAAAACCTTAATATGTTTTTTCTTCCATGAACTAGAGATTGGCTAACTTGAAAATCATCATGGAACATAACTTTCATATATATGTTAATTTCATTAAAATTTGGCAGTAGTAGAATAAGATTTTCATGGTTGAAAGCAGTTCTCCCAAATTTTGTTTCTCAGATGAAAATTGTTTTAGTAAAATTATTTTTTTAAATTGTTTTCGACAGATAAACTTGAATACTAATGGAACGTTTATCACTGAATTGATTGTTGTTATTAGTTTTTTTGTACCGAATAAAACGTTTCATTTCGTTAGTTTTGAAGATCTTGAACATAACGCTGGGATCATTACTTAAGGATTTTTCACTCTTCCCTCATCCAACTCTCCATCCCTTCCATCTTCTCTCTCTTCCACCATTTTCCTCTCATTTTCCTCCCTTTCTCTTCCTCTCCAATCTCACTTTTAACATGGCCTCTTTGCCATTTGTAATTCTCTCGATGTTAGGCTCTCTTATTAGCTCTCAGGATTAAGGAATACGGAATAAGGAACTCCGGAGAAGAAAGAAATAGATGGGTAAAAGTTCCAGTCTTTATGGACATCACGTGACTTTTAAAAGTAGTCTGTTTCTTTCTCTTTTTTTCTCTTCCGCTGAGTTTTATTTTTCATTTACTCGATGTTAATGGAAGAAGAGACTGGATATTCTACAGCAGCAAACGGCACTATGCCTGCAGCTGCTAAACGAGCGTAATACGTTGCCATGGCTGAAAATACGTTTTTTTATTTCAACGCTTACATGCATGATATTTTTGAGCGGATTCATTTCAATGTTTAAAAAAATTCTTTTCACCCAAGGCCGATTGACCGTTTTTCGCAAAATGTAAGGACGCATTTATATATGTTGTCCGAAATATTTGAACGATGAATTTCATTTCAGTTTATATAGAGAAATTCTGCAGAATGCGTTTAATCAGAATGGCGCCGTTTTATGTGAGCAAAGCGGCAGTGGGGGGAAACTATGCGATTCATAAGACAACGCACTTCAAATGAATAATCGTTAGAAATATGGAAACATTCGAATAATTATTTAATAACCGTTAAATACCCAGGAAGAGCAAAGTCAATATCAAATATACCATGACTAAAGAGATTGGAAAACAAGTGAAGAAAATCAGAAAACAATGGATCACTAAGGACATGCTCGAGAAAATGGATGAGAGAAGAAAATGGAAAAACATTAACAGTGAAGATAGTAGAGCCAACTATAGACGTATTAACAATGAGTTCAGGAGGCTAACAGATAAAGCTAGAGAAAATTGAATATTAAAAGAAAAATGTGAGGAAATACAACAGATGGAGAAGTTAGGACGGTATGGTATGATGTACGCTACGGCACTTGAGTTAGGAGATAGGAAGCCTAATGGGATTCGTGTTAAAGGAATTATTAATACATGTGGAAAAATAGTCCCAGAACCAAAGGATGTAGCACAGGTATGGGAAGAATACATTAAGGAACTATTCAAAAAGCAGGCAGGATTGGTACAAATGGAACTGGAAGAAGAGGATAACATTGAAGAAGACAACCAAGTATTATGAAAAGCGAAAGAGAAAAGGTGATACTGGAACTGAAGAAAGGAAAATCTACAGGCAGCGATGGAATACCGGTAGAGGTACTTAAAGTCATGGGATCGGAAGGACTAAAAGTGATTACGAAACTAATTAACAAGATTTACGACGCGGGAGAGTGGCCTCAGGATTTCTTAGATGTAACAATGATCCTTCTAAAGAAGAAGCCAAAGGCAATGCAGTGTAAGGACTACAGAACGATATCCCTACTGTCACACACTTCCAAGATCATCACGAGGATTCTTAATAAAGGACTAGAGAAAAAGGCCGAAGAAATGCTAGGGGAAGATCAATTCGGCTTCAGAAAAGGACGAGGAACCAGAGATGCTATCGGTGTAGCGAGAATCATATCAGAAAGGGCAATCGAGCACAGTCAAGTTTGCTGCGTATGTTTCGTCGACTGTCAGAAGACCTTTGATAGAGTGAATTGGGTACTGTTGATGAGGATATTACATGATATAGGTGTAGACTGGAAAGTCAGCAGACTGGTCATGAATCTATACGTGTATCAAGTCAGGTTGGTTAATGCGGAGTACATATCGGTAGAGGAGTAATACAGGGCTGCTGTCTATCGCCGATTCTATTCAATATATATGGAGAGAGACTAATGCAGAAGCGTTAGAAGGCACGGGAGATTTCAAAATCGGAGGAAGGATTATAAGAACAGTGAAATACGCGGATGATCAAGTGCTTCTAGCAGGAAACGAAAAGGAACTCCAGAAAATGATAAATAGATTAGTGATAACAGGTAGAAAATACGGTATGGAAATAAATACAGAAAAATCCAAGGTTATGCGGATATCACGTAAATAAGAAGAAAGTTTGAACAAAAGTATTGTAGGAAAGCCATTAGAATAAGTTTCACACTATTAATACTTTGGAAGCATCATAACGACAAAAGGAAACTGTGCCGATGAAATCAGGACTAGAATAACGAAAGCAAGAGTCGCTTTCAGAAGAATGAAACTCCTACTAACGGGGCATAAAAAGAAGGATATCCGCAAGATTTTGATAAAATTCTATGTATGGAGTATATCTTTGTATGGGGAAGAAACATGGACTATAAAGAAAAAGGATTTTAAATATCTGGAGAGTTTCGAAATGTGGACATGGAGAAGAATTTTGAAGAAATAACGGACAGATAGGGTAAAAAACGAGGAAGTATTAAGAAGAATAGGGGAGAAGCGAGCGATTATACAGACTATCAGAAAAAGGAAGGCGAACAGCATTGGACATTAGCTGAGGAGAGAGAGCATGATTAAAGAAGTGCTAGAAGGAAAACTGAACCCAAAAGGAGAAAGAAGAAAGAGGTAGGAAAAGGTTTCAGCTGGTAGACGACTTGAAAGGGAAAGACAGCTATCAAGACATGAAGAATACTGCGTAAAATAGGTTTATATAGAGAACCAAGTTTAACCATGAATAATCACGGACCTGTCTATGTACATACTACCTATGATGATGACGACTATCTCTGCAATTGTTTCACAATTAATTTTCATAAAATAATATGAATTTATCTTAAATATATATGTTCATGAATGTTTGTTTGTTTTTCTTTCACTCAGTCCTCATGAAAGTCAGTGCAACCAAACTTTTTCACAGGCTTCCTTATACCCAGGAGCAGGTTTTAGGCTATACTTCGTTCCAAAAGTTTAATTTGGGGGAGCGCTACACTGAGAGGGGGAGGACGACATTTTTTTTGCACTATGTTGAGTGGCACATCATTTTAAAGCTCTTTTATAATGATTTCAAAAACATATTTTCAACATTTATCCCAATTTTTCGAGGAAAATACCTAAAAACTTTCATTTATAATAACTTTCTTATAATAATTTACTTGAAAAATTATTAGACTAATATTTACGTTCTGGCGACACTGCGTCCGCGTGTCAGTTACTGATTGTGAGCCTTGCGTTTTAACGTTGTTTGACAGCTTCATAGCGTGTATTCCGGTGTTTAAAAGTGCTATTTGTTACGTGGTTCTTACCGGTGTCGACGCCTTTTGTTTTTTGGTTTATTATTGTTTGATAACTCAGTTATTTTGTTGAAGGCTATTGTTCAGTGATGCTTTTATTTTTTACAGGTTTACTCGAAATTTTGCGGATTTTTCGTACTCATTCCGGACGTTGCCAAAGAGACTCATTGTTGCCTCCGATTCAATTAGTGCCTATTAAACATTCAAATTGACGAAATAAAAGCGTTGTTCTCTTCGAACTTACATTTAAGCATCGAAATTAATGACGCATAGAAACATAACTATTTAAAGACAATTATACTGTTGACTGCGTCTGGGAAGCGTTTCTAACGGTTTAATCAAGGCATTTCATCATTAGTTTTATGCTGGAATCTTACCTTTTTGTAAGTAAAACTATTATATTATACATCTGTAATGTTTACTAACGGAAATACGCTCACGCATAAATTTAAAATTAGATGAGAATATGGACGTACGCTTTTTTAAATATTGAAAGTTACAGAGTTCTTTTCTCTTTGTAGCTACATTTACGTAGATAAGGTTGTACATTTGATTTATTATATAAATAAAAGAAAATGTGTGTTAGTTTGTTTGTGTGTTAACGCTGTGACTCCAAAACCAATAAACCTATAAAGCTGAAACTTGGCATGTGTACTTAGGGAAACCTGAGGCTGTGCATCACAGGCTTATTTTTTTAAATTTTTGGCTTGGAAGGGGGTATCAAAAAATTAAATAAACGGTCATAAAAACTAAAGAACTGAAACTTCGCATCGGGAATGAGTGCAGCATATTTTTCATTTGCATTTTAAAATTACTTAGATTCATCGTACAATATTGAGACTTGGACGAAAGAATGCTTTTAAGAATAAAAATTCATTTTCTTGAAGTCGTTTTTTTAAACTCTCTCCATAAATTAGTTTTGGCCCCAAATGAAAAAAAACGAGCAATATTTTATATCCTGAAGCTCTATACGAATAAAAATTATAGATGTTTCAAAAATTAATTAGTGTAAACATATTTAAAATAAATTGATATAGATTTTCGTGTTTTTTAATTAGGTCATTTTTACACTGTTCTGAACCCCGGGCAACGCCGGGTAAACTACCGCTAGTAGATAACATATTCGAGTAATATGCCTACCATTTTATTCATAGCTTGCTTGTTCTGATCGTAAAAATAATTTAGACTTATGAGTATTAAAATTTAATTTTTTACATTCCATTATTTGGACAATGTGTACATTTAATTTACTTAGTTCTATTTCAAAGTTATTATGAGGAATTTCTGAAAATATAATCGAAGCTATTATCGGTTTTGTAAATTTTGATGCTCATCTTTTTTATTCCAATGATCATGATAATCATATTCCGTCAAACTGAGTTTAATTTTTAGAATTGACAAATTCAATGTAAACTGACCAAACCGTTTTATTTCTCCATAGATATAAAAGAATATCATATCCTCAGAGTTTCCGCAATTTTGAAAGTGCATCGATATATCGAATAGCAACTTCTATTTCTCGAACGTCAGCCGCTTCCACCCAGTTACCGTTCTAATATTTTCATCACTCAACAGCTGTGATATTTGTTTTTTATTGCAAAAATAACTTACTTTCAAATCTAAAGAAACGATCCCGTTCTCTTGCATAAGAACGGAAATTATGTATATCCCAGGCAACCGAGACAGACAAACAAACAAAAAAAACATCGCCCAGTTCATTCGTGTCACGGAGATCAAGGGTTCTGAAATGTGGTTTGCGGCAAGTGCACTGAATTATTCGTCCCTTTCCTTAACGCTGCGCTTGAAATAATTCCTAATGACGGATGTTTCTTTGTTGCGTTGAAAGGGCGACTCCGAGATCCATTTCGCCGCGAGTTCTGTACTATCATTTCCAACGCCATATATAGTTCTATTTCTGTCTCCGATTTCGCGACAAAGGGAAAAGAGCAACAGGAAAGGAGGGGGAGAGAGAGGGGTAGAGAGAGAGATGGGGACGAGGTCGCGCAGGTTCTCCGTTCGATAAATAATGACCTTGGAAAATTTGGGTCGCGCTAATTGAAATGGACAGAAAATTAAAAGTGCGACAAAAAGGACGGGGAAATATTTACCAACTAGAAACTCTGATGCTAATCTAAATACAATTCGGTAAAAATTTACAATGTCTCGAAGCGAACGCGCCAATCGGTGTGCTTTTTTTTATTAAATATCATCAGCATGAAAGGTTCGAAACGATATTTTACACATCGATTTTATTTCTCCCCCTATCTCTCTCTCTCTCTTCCATATTTTAAGTCGTGCACTTGTAGAGTGCGCAGCAAAATGCTAAAGAAATTTTACCGAGAAAAAAGGCTTCAGTAAGGGAATCATCAAAAGCGAATGAATGAAATAATCATAGATAGGGTTCCCAGAACTTTCATACAAAAGGAAGTACATTTTTAGGAAAAAGTAGGACTTTCGTTTACAAGAAGTAGGACAGTAGGACATTTTTTACAAAAAGTAGTACGCTTATAAATTTACAACCTTCATTAATAAATATTATCTTACAAAACAGTAATTACATATATATATATATATATATATATATATATATATATTTGTATTTGAACATATGATATTTGCTTAAGCTATATACTTATCGTCTTCTGGCAACATCTCATACATTTAACTGCGTCAACTGTGTCAATTTTCAGTCTGTTCCTATTGCCAGTCCATGTTTTTTTACACAAACAGAAAATTATGTGCAATAATTTCTTTAGATCTAGGAAATTATCATTTTTAAATAAAGTAGCCTACTTTTTATCAAATGGAAATTTATGAAGTTCTTTTGAGGTATTTATAAGGGATAAAATCAATTAAGTCGTTTCATCAAACAAAGAATCCTTTGCAGTAATTTCTGCGATTAAAAATTCTGCCGTTTTTCAAATTTCATCGTATTGAATATCTTCAATACTTTTAAACATTAACCATTTAGTAGACTCCTGAACATATATAATTAACCGCCATAGAATAAAATTCAAGAAATTCTTTTTTTTAACTGAACAGTTGTATTTGAATCTTCTAGAGTTTACAATATTGCATAAGGTTTGCACCACTTTTAAAAATATTCTTTCATTGATTTTTCTCTGAAATTAAGATATATTTGCTCTGAAGATTACGATCTCCACTCCAGTTATCAGCGAAAGAGGCTTCGCTTCATTGTCAATGAACCACAATGCAATGAGCAAATTGCTGTTGATGGACAGCTTTGGAGGGGTGCAGAATGATAGAAATCCCTGAGCGCTTTCTACTGTTCTCCAAAAGATCCAAAAAGTAGTACAAAAGTAATTGAAGGTAGTACAGAAGGTGAAAAAGTAGTACTGTACTACAAAAAGTAGTACATCTGGGAACCCTAGTCATACAGAAAAACCGCATATTCATAATGAGATATTGCATTACATTTTTATTAATGACTAGGCTGATAGCAGCGGTTAAAATACCCCATTGATTTTTATTTAACGTAGAAGAAATAAAATGATTTCCAAAGGAGTTATATTTTACTATACCTTTTTCTCCAACCTGGAACGGTTATGGCATGTCAAAACAAAATATTTCCGTATTAATCAACCACAACGACAATTTTCATGAAATACAAGAGATCCGATTACAAAATAAATTTATTTTTGTCCTCTGCTCACTTTACTTTTGAGAAGCTCGACAGAGAAAAATTAAAAAAATAGGAATGCTTTTCAAAATACGGCTTAAATGCCCCTCTGAAAGGGACGATGTAAAGTTCCATCGGAAAAATTTACCGATTTTAATAACTTTTTCCAATTCTCATTAAACTATGTAAAAAAATTCATCGTAAGAGTTTATAAATATATTTTTCCGGTGAAAGTCTTACAAAATCCTGCTGATATCATCCAATACGTGTCCGAATATTTTTTCATGTTCAGTTTTTCGACCATCCCATTATTCGCCAGGAAATGATAAACAATGTTTATAAAAATAAACGTGAATTTGATGAGAAGCGTACAATATTCAATTCCTAGCTACGATAATGAAAATGTGGTTTATTTATGACTTTGGAGCACTCAGTTAACTAAGGACATATACCAATATCCAAATATATTATATTTCGTACATGAGTGGTTAAACTTCAAGTTTAGCCACTCATGTACGAAATATTATATATATATATATATGTATGTATGTATGTATATGTGTGTGTGTGCGCGCGTGCGTGTGTATCAGGGGTTATTACAAGTAATTTAGTATTTTAAAACAACTTTTGAGTTTTTTATTTTAGGTGCACGAAAAAAAGTCTCAAAAACTCTTAATTACAACCACCCAGCCAGCGGACGGGCAATCCTCGCTTTGTCGCCCGCCTCCATTCTCGTAGCACAAAACGATCCAGCGAGTAAGTGATGGTGGGTCCTTCACCCCGACTCCTTCATCATTTACCGCAGCCCAGCAGTGATCAACCCCGCAGTGTGTGTACAGTAGCCGGCCATTCATATTCAACAGCAATATCTTTATGCATTGGAGATTACAACCTCGCTCCGCTCCACGCTAACACTAGGTCCCAGTAGGATCCCCTTCACTGAACGTATGATCGCCGCGGCAACTCCGCAAGAATGCCCTTTGTCCTCGAGAAGGGGAAGCAATAAGACTTTTGCTATGTCGGCGAAAGGCTCGAAATTAAAGTGCAGGTGGAGTTTTGCGGGGGGAATTTTTTCTTCGAATGGAAGGAATTTGCACGAGAAAGAAATTTTTTAAAAGCGTGATATCATAAGCTGTATGTGGAGGTGGAACAAAATGTGCAAGTAGACTATTAATTTTAATCAAACGGTTATTGGTGTTATAAAGTGAAGTGCTGTAAGAGCCTACGAAGGCCATGAAACAACAATTAACTGTTCTTCCGCGGATGTAAGAAAGTGGCTCCTTTTTTACCTTTACGTTAAAAATTTTCCCGGTTTTTTTATCTGACCCCAATGCTCTTAACTTTCAGTAGCACTACTGGAACTTTTCGAGAGCTGAAGAAAATGAAATTTTTATTCCTAAGTTATTGTCACATAAACATCTGCGATAAAGTAACTTACCGCAATATTTAATTACAAAATTTGATATAAATATATGTACATATGTATACGCATACACATATACATGTACATATACATAATTGATATTGCAAGGCTATACTATATGGAAGTAAAATACGCATTCATTATCGCGCCGGCGGAATAGTAAATAGTTTAAAAATCGAACACTTTTACATAATATAACTGACGATATTCCTTAGCAAATATTATATATTTTTCATTCCAGCCGTCTCGATTGGCCGATCCTCGGAATGATTACCTCTCAGAATGAATGGAGAAAAAAATTTGGGCATTATCCTGCCTCGGGTTGGATCCGTGCTCTTTACAAAAATAGGTGGTAAATATGGTTCTTATAAGACCATATAAGGAGGAAAAACGATCCATAGAGAGGCATAAAAAAGGTATGGAAACGACGGAGAGAGATAGAGAAGGAGAGACGAAGATAGGCTTTGGAGGAAAACGGGAGAGGAATAGTTGATGGGTTTGAGTCGGAGAAGATGGCGAAGAAAATGGGAAATATAAATTCGATAAAAGCGCAGGTAAGTGAAAAAGAATAGGGTGGAGGAATATCGGAGGGAAAGTATTTTTTTTTTAAGTTTTAAGAGTGAGTAAGATATTGAGATAGAGAGAATATAAAGTGGGAGAAAAAATTAATGAGTTATAATTTCGGCGAAATATCCTTATTTTTTGAAGGCCTATGGTTATATAGATCAGGTGAGATGGAAGAATGGAAAACGTGCTTAATCTCGGAGGCTAAATCATGGCCAAAAAAAAGAAGGGGGAGAAACAACCTCCGCACCTGTGAGGACGAAAGTAAAAAAATACAGCAAAGGGAGGACGGAATACATATAAGGCAAAAAGGAAGAGAGATACGAAAAAGCGATAAGCGATGAATGGAAAATGAAAAGTGAAACTTTGGAGAGCAAATAATGGGCAGAAAAAATCTTCGAAAAATGAAAGAGTGAAGAAATTTTCTAACCCATATTTTTTTTCAGTATTTGAAGTAATAGAAAAAATTCACCTTCGGTGTCACCACAATCTATTTTTTTGTTTAGAGATTCACTGACAATGCTTTTTTAATAGGTGTTTTATAATTTGCATTATTTGTTGCCTGGAAAAATCTCCACGTAATTTAGTATTATAGAAGTTTAGTTAACATATTTTTAAACTATCCTTTAAATAATGCAAGCTACGATATACGTTATTCTACATACTTCCGTAAATGTTTGTTTTCGACGCCATTGCTCCTTAAATTTTCCATCTATTGATATGAATCACACCACACCCATGATGAAGCAAGTGTGAAAGACAAAATAAATTTCAGTGAACTGATTACTAAAATTTATCAGAGAGCCAAAAGAGGCGATTTATGCAATTTAATAAACCGAAACGGAAAAATAAATAGATTAATACAAAAGGAGAGAATTGCCATAAATAGACGAAGAGAGATTTAATGGAGTATTATATGGCGAATCGAGATGCAAACAAGAGAAATACCGCGGGAAAGGGAATATGAGCTGGGCATTGACTAAGAAATAATGCACGCGTGTATGTGTGTGGGTGTTTGTGGATGTATATAGAGTGCGGTGTTAAAAGAGAGAAAATCAACTTAAAGAGGAAGAGGAGGAACAAAGGAATTAAAAGAGCGAAATAAAAGAATGAAAAATGAGACAGATATAGATTAAAACAAAATGGAGTAAAGGAGAAATTTTCGGCGAAGAGAGAGAGAGATGAGAGAATGAGACAACGGGATGAATATATATAAAGAGGATGAGAATGAAATAGGAGGAGGGAAAAGAGCTAAGAAATCAGTGATTGGGATGAAAAAAAGAGAGCGGAATCGAGAGAGGGAGAAAAAGGAAGCAAGATATTAATGGATAAAGAAGAAGCCAAAATGAGAAAAGTTGCGGGGTTTGGTTAGAAGAGGCGAATGGATGTTTTTGGAGAAGGCGGTAGTTACTGAATGTGGTCAAGATACGGGTGTGAGGCACAGTGGTCTGATCTCCAGCGGAAATAGATAGCGAAAGGATCATGTTAAGATATCCTGGGACGGAAGAGAGTGATATGAAAAGAAGAATGCGCGAGAGAATGGAAGAAGAGAGAGAGAGAAAGGGTAAAAATCGGACTTGGAAATGACGAAAGGAGTACGAGAGAGAAATAATGGGTGTTGGGAGTGGAGATGGCTTTTTTCCAAGCAGAATGAAAACGAAGATGGCGATTATTGTTTTATTTTTAAACCTCGAGAAAATGCTAAATCGTAAGCAAAATTGTCCGTTCGAAGCGGTCTCAAAAGTATTTGAGTGTGACGATAAAATAATCCGAGCTCTCCCTAAATGCAGCGACGAAGTTTGTTTTTTTATTTAAATACTCGGGTAAATCTTATTATATTGTGTAGCATATTTTTCCCTTAATGAATGGTCGTTTAGCATATCTAATTCCCAAAATTTGGTCCGCAGGTTCGCCTTAGCTACTACACAACGTAAAACATCGGGAATTAATTTAAAATGAATAAATACAAAAATATTACATGACCAATGACCCAAATAAAATCAAAATATATCTTTGTAAATTTGTGTTCTACCTTTATAATGAATAAATTATCAGTGACATTAGTCACATACAATGATAGGTACACGATTTACAATGTCATATTTAATTTAGCTAATATAGAATATGCCTCCATTAATTTCCAATTTTTTAAATTTTTTTAAATAACTGGGATTAATTTTGTATGGCGATGATGCGATATACTTATCCAATCTGTTGAAGAAAAAATGGCTAACATTTATTCAACCGATTACTGCGAATTTTCCATCCCCGTTTTATTGGTTAAATGGATAAATATGCACATGTACACATCAAAATAAGTTCAATTCCTAAAATTAGTATTTGGCGTCCTCTTTTATTTCATTTTTGGTGCAGTCGACTAGCTCTGTAAATTTACACGTTTATTTTCTAAGTTTACCTACATCACTACACCGCATTCCGCTGAAAACGCATGACATGCGGTAAAACTGTGCCATTCCTATCACTTACTACTCTATTACTGAAACTTTAAAAATGATCACAAAAATGTTTTAAGAATCCATTAAAAAGCCTTTCGTTCATATCATTAATTACCAAATGCGTGACAAATGCACATCGGCATTTTTATAGGTCATTGTCATCTAATAACGAGTTCCGTTAGGTTTAATCATGACGTTCAGTTTTTATATGGTACCTCCATAAAAAGTCTCCCACCAACATTTGATCTAGCGTAGCGTTTTACGGCATAACACCTATTTCAACCTCCAAGTTCAAAATATCGTAAAGATTAAATTGACCACAAAAGTATAAAACAGAATGGCACGTAAGCAGAGAGAAGACATCACGTAACTCTACTAATTTAAACTTTACTAGCCTTCATTTAAAACTCTATATTTACTAATTAAAAGCCTAACTCGTTGACGTCACACCTCAAGACGATATAGAGGAATAAATAAAAAATCAAATGTTTCTTTAAAGGTAATGTTTTATTTTCGATTTTGAGCGCCATTCTAAAATGATATTCCGTATTATTTTAATAATACAAAGGACAAATAAGCATAAATTGAACTTATTCATTGCGCTATATTAAAATCAAACTTTGTTCTAGCGTGGCAGAAGTGCTTTTAAACCCTTATATTCTGTCGCTTGCAGAAAACAAGCACATCCATCTTGTTAGAAAGAACCTTTCCGAGAGTCATGATGATGAAAGGCGTTGCAAATTAGTTCGTGTCCAAAAATGTCACCGCTTAAGAGGAAGAAGTTTGCAGTTTACGCTTCCTTTTAAGCACATGAAACGTTTCCATGAAAGTATCATCAACTATAATCTAGGCTTTCGTCCGCGATGGCGTTGGAAATTGCCACATCTGAAGCTGTAGCAAACGCGCACTACGTAGCTCTTGCGCAGATTTTGCGGGGAGTTCGTTACAATTCTGCGAATGCAAGATCCGATCATTGCTGCAACGCTTCTTCTCCCTGTTTGACGAATAATAATTCACCTCTTAATATAACATGGCTAATGAGCATTTTGTTTAACGGTCTGTGATAAGCGCTTTATTTCAGGTAATCTCCTCTAAATCGAAAGTCGTGTCAAAATGACATCTGGCACTCTTGGGGCTGACAAGCTAACGTATGCATTACATAATGAAACATTGTGCAAATAGACTATATTCCTGTGAAAGAGAATTTCATTATCATTAAATTAAGACAAATATTTTATTTTGTCGGGATAAATAAACTTGTCCATGTCCTTTTACAATTCTTACCTCTGCATTCCTTTATTATTCTTATTCTTACAATAATTCAAAGAATTTTAAATGCCTCTTACCATCACTATATCGAATTCGTTATTTTAGTATTTAATCTCAGACCAGCAATCCTCCATCTTATAAAGAGGCAATTACATTCAACTTATTTTCTAATGACCTAATTATGCACATTTTTACACAACAATAACGCATTTGTCGTGAACCATTTCCTCAGTTTCAATGAGTCATTCACAACGAATGAATGATGCCAGCGTGATTGAAATATAAAATGAAAATTACCACTTCAAGATGAAATCCAGTCAAGAGGACGGGGCTAAAAATATACACAATGTAAATAAATAACTGTCTGAAATTACTGTCATGACGTTTTTTTTAAGTAAAATAACTCAAGTTCAAAAGGAAACTACAGAGAAATAAATTTGCACGAAAATGAAAACAAAATAATTTTATCCCGTGAAAACACGTCATCGTTGCGACAGAGCTAATCAAGTTTCGACGGAAATGATTTCCATGCCAAAAAATCGCCCTGATCAAAAAAGAAAAAGAACGAAAAACTTAAAAATCTAGATCCCGCAGAATTAAATAGAAAGGATATCTCTTCTGCCTTATTTTCCTGATCTTTCCGAAATTTCGAAACTTTTTTCTTTTTTATTTCCACCTCCGGGTCTCTCTCTCTCTCTCCCCCTTACCACTCCCCTCTCTCTACATCGGAAAAAAACTCATCCGAAACCACCTCTCTCTATCTCGAAAAACTTTCTCCATTTTTTTTATTCGATGGCAATATTTGCAGAATCTTGATGTTAGGTCATCACTAAAACCCGAAATATTCAATCGAGAAATTGGTGATGCGATGGCCGTACTCTGGTATGCGGCCGCGGCCGGGGAGAAGGGAGGGAGGAAGAAGGGGAGGAGGAGGTGGAGGAAGGGGAGAGGGTGAAAGAGGGGGAGGTTGTCGAGTGGAAAGGGAGGAGTGGGGGAGGGAGGAAGGGAGGGAGGTGGCTCGAATGGATTGCTGTGGGAAGAGGAGGGAAGTTGGACGGATGGGAAAAGAGGAGGAAGTACGTAGGAGGAAAAAAAAGAGGGGGAGAAGCCGGAGGGGAAGAAAAGGAAGAGAGAGAGAGAGAGGAGAAGTAGGATATGGAGAGGAAATTGGAACGGAGCGATGGCAATCATCGGGAAGTGAGGAAGGAGGCGGCGAGGGAGAAAGGGTAAAAGGGTGGAAGGAAGAGGAGTGGGATGGAGGTAGTTATGGAAATGGAAAAGGATAGGTGGGAGGGGGGAGGGGGAAGAGGGAGGAGTCGAAGAGTGCCACTTGGCAGTTCGTATGAAACGACTATCACTCGGGGAGCGAAGTGATCGATAAAGACGGAAATAAAAATCAATGGGATGAGGTGTCGGAGATGGGCAAGGATGGAGAAATGTATGGGGGCGGGGAAAAAATCGGGAATTTCGTGGATTACGCGAAAATAACCTGTTTACTGCGTCGAGAAGATGAATAACCCGGCTTCGGGAATAATAAACGCGTTTATCCGCAACTTGATGGGAGTAAAATTGCTAAAAAAATAATAAAAATTTATGAAACTAATCAAAGAGGCTATACATACAAATACTTTATCTTCTCCTTGGAAGTAAATTAATAAATATAAGTTAATAAAATGAATATTATAAAAGTGAATAATGGTTTCAATCAAATTCTATATGGAATCTTAAGAATGCCGTTCGAATTGAAATTTTAAATACGGATTCCGTTACTTGGATTTGTCTTGCATTTACATTAATAAATTCTCTGTGACCACTGCAGACAGTGCGATTTTTTTTCTACTCTTCTCCATCACATAGCTTTTTAATAATTGAAAACTGCAGTTCACTCGATAGAAAATAAATCGTTTTATGTTAAAGAATTTAGAGGGCTTTAAACAGTTTACAAATTGAATAAAAACTTAGCTTTCTTATTAATCGGCATTGAACTTTTATTTGGTTTCATTTTTATTTTTTTGTGGCCAAACCTAACAAAAATACATAGACAAGAGCGAGCGAGGAGACCTTCGCTTTCAAACCGACGGACGCATGGAATGTAGACGGAGGACACAAATCGCGGGATGTGTTTTAAAAAAAGAAAACTGTAGAACAGTTTCCGAAAGAAGTTCGCCCTGAGATTCGCTGGAAACATTGAACGGATAGCAAAGGTGTGATAAATGTGCTGGAAGGAAGGGCGGGGACGGCTGAGGTAGGGATGGAAATGGAGGAGGGAGTGGAAGGGGAGGGAGTGGGGGGGAGGGGGAGTGGTAGAAGGCTAGAGGGGAAGGGGGAGGGAGGGGGGATGGTTTGGTGGAGTAGCGGGGGTTTGGAGATGAGAGTGAGAGAGAGGGAGAGAGGAAGGAAGGGTTCTGAAAAGGAGAATAAGATGCGCAGGGCGTGGTTCTTCCGAGATGATAGAGTCAATCGAGAGTGAAAGATAGGATATGAGGAACCGTTAAAGGAAAAATAGGACTCCGACGTAAGAAATTGATGATCGGATTAAAGGTCTGACTATTCAGGAATAAATCATGATAAATTATTGTGGACAAACCTTTTTTATCGGATATCTCCCGGCGTTAGATTGTATCCCGAAAAATAACATCCTACCCATTTTGGACCATTCTGAATTTTAGTCGGAGTCTATTTTTGGAAGGAACCGTTTAAATTGAGATTGATAGTTGGGCGCAGGTGAAAGGGTTCGGGATATTTCTGTCTGTTCAACATGTAATCAAACAAAAATCCTAAGGAGCATAACATTATTTTAGGAATTAACGTTCAAGCATATACAGACTACCGTTTTAAACTTTTATCTCCATATATAACACTGAATATTTATGCATGTTTCAACGTGTTAATTTTTTAGCTTTATAGATTTAGCCATGAGATTAACATGAAATTCATCAAATATAGTTAACTGCATAAAGGGTACTATTTAAGAGGATTTCAGATAATAATTGTTCCTATAAAAACGACCTCATCGGCTGATACACGAGTACATATACGAGCTTAAATTAGCATATTTTACCCATTATTTGTCGGTCTTAAACTTTTAGACATTATTTAAATAACGCTACTGAAAATTTGGTTTGGGTAAAACGGTAAAATCCAAAAATCTTCGTTAGAAAAAATACATGCATTAGATTTCAAATTTTTAAAATGAAAAAAATCGTTCACCAATAGATATTTTAGCTGGATAACGTGACCAAAAGGAGCTATGACTATAAACTGATGTATCGATCAATCTGTAATCGCATCGGTCGATAGATACTATTTACACTGAGTTGGAGAACGCAAAACAACATAAATGAAAACAAGTATGGACGCTAGATAGAAGAGTACAGAGGAGATTATTTACAGTTTCAAAAGAACCAAAATGACGCGAAATCACCGCCGATAAAGACCGAATCCGTCCAATATCGACGTAGGTACGGGGATTGTATTTTGGTACGCGATCCGATAACTTTATCACTAATAATCGATTCCCAAGCGCGCAAAAAAAAGCCCTCGAGCGAGATTAGAAGAATTTGCCCTAGCAAAAAAAATACGCTCTCTTGCCCTTAGTTTCTCTCTCTCGCACGCCATCCGAACCGCTATTTTTCACCTCCAATAATAACATAAAAATCAGATGTGGCCAACACATGACTTTCTCCATATTTTGGGTATAGATATTTAAATTATTATGAATAGCATTATAAGGCAAAATTATTATTTCGTATCCTAAAAGAATACAGTCGTCCTTATTGCCGTAAATTAGGTATATTTCGAATATGTTTACAGAATTCACCGCTATATGGTGGTGGCGCTGTATACTGGAAATTACGAAAAAGTTAAATATCTCCGAAATGGATGGTTCTACGAAAATTTATTTCAAACAAAACTTGGAAGAAATATTATTCTCTACAACTTTGCTCCTCACGAAGATTACAAATGACGTTTTTAAGGAGATATTTGACGGAAACCGAAAAAACCGATTATTTATAAATAATTCCTAAAAATAACTGCTATGGAAAATTGTTTCAAATGAACGTTTTAGGAAATTACATTTTCTATAACCTTTGTATAGAATTGTATATAAAATAATGACGTTTTAACGGAGAATTATCGCAAAAACCGAATCGGGTTTCGAATAAACCTCGACTTTCGGTTAACCGGTATTGTCCAAAAACTAATCAGTTCTTTGTGCTCACGCTAAATTGTTACATATGAAATTTGGTATTAATATGACAAGTACTTTTTGAGTTAGAGCGCCCACAATCACATCCATCCATCCCCACACATACATCTCCGAATATAGTCTAAACGTGTTCTAGGGACCTCAAAACGTGTATTTCCGAGGAAATCCCGAAGTCGATTTTTTTCGTGATAACAATACTTTCCCTATACTGCGTATGGAGAAAGTAAACCAGAGAAATGCCGTCAGTTACCCTACCTTATTATAAAGCGGTTTGGGTATGTGTGTGTGTGTGTGTGTGAGTACGTTTCTCTCCGTCGCGGAAAAATGACCTCTGTCCCAAACCTCAAATTTGTGTTTTTCGTGTTTCTGTTTTTCATATGTCTTCAGCACCCCCAGCGGCTGCCCAATTTAGGTAAGTGTCCACTGGGCTCCCTCCAACACCTTGTTGCCACCTATATATATATATATATATATATGCCGGCCCCGGTGGCGGAAGGGCTAGCGCATTGGCCTACCATCACTGAGGTCGCGGGTTCGAATCCCGCCAAGGGTATGGATGTTTGTGTTCGTACTCATAATTCATATTTCATCACTCATGTGTGTGTGTCTGATGTGGGAGGCAATGGGAAACCACTACATCATATGTGTTTATTCCCTAGTCATGCCAAACCAATCTTATTGTTAGGATTGAAATATATATATATATACTACGGAAGAGGAAAGGTAAATGAGGATATTTAGGGCAACTAGGTGTTGAAGGAAACCCAGTGAGCACTTACCGAGAGGAGAGCCGCTAGGGTGTTGGAGAGCCATTTGTAGAAGTTATTGAAGCTTTCGGTGATCCCTTCGTCAGCACAAGAGACACACACACATATGTATGTATACATGTATACATGTATATATGTATATATGTATGTATATGTGTATGTGTGTGTGTATATATATATATTTGCGTGCGTGTGTGTTAAATATCCCTCATGTTTCACCCTCTTCTTCTCCCCTAATACAAGCAGAAACGAAAAAAAATGGATCCGGGGTTAGAGGAGACTTCCTCCTCCCTCGCTCTCTCCATGAACTCTCAAAAAATCCTTCTCCTTCCACTCCCTTTCTTTCCAACCCAAAATTTCCTCCCCTAACTTAACACGCTGATGAAAAATTCATGACGGGTAATGGGCACTCAGAATATTAGCTGTTTCTCTCCAACGGCCACGCCCATCTTTTCTTTTCGCATCTCTGCCCGTAAACTCCCTCTCATCCACCCCCCCTTCCAGATCTATGATTTCGCTCACCACTCCCCGCCTCGGCCCGAACAGTTTTTCCCTCCAACCCCAGAACATTTCATCCCTCGCTCCTCCCTCTCTCTAAAAAGCGTCACCCCGCCTCAGAAAAATCTCTCCGCGCGTCTCACTCTCCCCCGCCTCTCTCTCTCTTAACCCCAACTTTAACCATCACTCAAAACCTTATAACATTTTCACCCCACGCCAATCTTCAGCACATCTTATCTACTCCTCTCCTCCTCTTTATTTCACCAAAGCAGCAAGTTCGTAATTCGTTTGCATGCCTCTCCTACATTTTTCGGGAGAGGAATCTCTGACCTTTCATCGGAAGGGTATTTAAAGTAAATATGAGGATATGAAACAAATAAGTGTGCAAAAAAGTAACCCTTTTGATATTTTGTTACCCGCATCGATTGCCTTACACATGGCGTCGGAAACGTGCATTATATCTTGATTTTAATTCAACATCTTCCATCATACGCAAACGAGACAAAGTTTAAAAACACACAAACACGCAAATGTGTGTATATATAAATATCTATATATTTTAAATTAAAAACTCTTCCAAGCTTAAATGAAATTCTATTGAACGTATTGGTTAGCAAAAATTCGTTCCCTTGATGCGGTTATGTCAACATTGCCAAACAGAAATACTAATACCCTACTTCGAATAATTACTTTCCAAATTTAATATTGAACTTGGATGTTCTTTTTATTTTGCACATGAATGAACAAAATGAAATTTTGTTTGTCCCGCGTAGGAAGCCAAATATTAGCATTAAGTAAAAAAAATTATAGCTCTAACTATTTTACTCGGATCAATGACGTTGAAAATTTTACGATGTGTGAACTTCGAAAAATATCATAAAAAATCAATTCGGCATTTTCAAGTTCTTCTCATTTGGAATTTTACGTTTTGTCATTTTAAATGGGCAATCTAACAAGCAGAATTTATCTTATAATATGTAAAATAATGCGGAATAAAATACGTATAAGAGAATTTAGAACATACGATAATACGATGCATTTATTTTTAGCAAATTGGTGTACAGGGAAATTTAGTTAAGTTTCTAGACGTTTGCATTGCAGTTGCAGTTCAAATATCCGTCAACATGTAATAATAAAAGTAATAAATTACAACAATGCAAGCAAATAACCAACGCAAAACTGGTAGCCATATTACTATCTCACGATCGCTTGATTCACCGTTTTTGCTCGATTTAATTTCAATATTTTTTGCAGAAATATTAGAAATGCTTAGATTTTATCTTCCTAAAAAATAAAAATTTCTAAATAAATTTCAGTCGGACCCTTAATTTGTTGAATATTGACTCAGGGCGCATTTAAACGTAATTCCTATTAAGTACCAACAGTAAATAAAGCATTACAGCTGGCATTGCATAATGTTTTGTTAATTTTATTGTGAAAATGAATTTATAAACCGTACATGAAATGCAAAAACCAAATAATCGGTCTGCTAAGGTATAAAATACGTTAATATAATTATGACCTGATTGAGACATTCTAAAACTAATAACAATAACAACTAATTCTAAGTATAAATTATCTCGTATTTTTAATCGAGGGCATCGCGTTCAAACCTATTTTTCGCGATATAAAATCACTTTAATATTCATGTAGTCCCTATTAAATTGCTTCGATTCAGACCTTTTCTGTATTACAGGAAGGAAACTTTAAGCTTCTGCTTCTAATACAGCGCGGGTTCGTCAGTTTCACGTTAAGCACCCATGCAAAGAGACAGGAGTTAAACTCCATTCAAGCGAGCATTTACGCTAAAGTAGGATGGAATCGCAGCATAGCGCAGCATAGTCGTTAGCCCGCTCTTGTTAGAATACACCGAGGGAGGCTTACCGTCCCCCCTTGCTGGACTGGGGTAAGTTTCTCAGTGCTCGCTCGCGTCGAGGGAGATGGATTAAATGAAACCGAAGCTCTTCCTGTTACGTAGAGAGACAATCGCCCACTCATCCCTCCGATGAAACGTTTTCATTCTCGTTAAATAAATTAAGAAATCAAATAATGCTTCAGTGAAGGAATGTTTATGGAAACTCCTCCAAAACTATTCCTTCATAAGCGTATTTCTTGTTCTTCTTATAATATATCGTCCCACGCTTAAATCGTTCATTTTTCCCTGGCTACATTTACAGAGAGATGGAAAGGTTTTACGATTTTAATTCAACATTATAATTTAATTTAAATACTTTCGTTCTTGCGTAACGTGACCCGAAGATATTAATATTCGATTTGTCCCAAAGTGAATTCGTAAAATAAGAATAATGCATTAACTAAATTTTACTTTTTGTATTAAAGAATTTTTTACAAACTAAAACCATCCAAAAATTAATCGATTAATTAGGCAGAATGTGAGTATGACCAGTTTTTTTAGTGTTCAAGGTGGAATATGACGTCACCATGACACATGATACAAACTTCCTCTCTGAAAATTACAAATTTAAGTATGCTTTCAGCAACGAAGACATAACCTAAAGTATATTTGAAATATTTGCTAAGCAGAAAACAATGATGGCTTTTTGAAAAAGAACTCACGTCATCAAACTTCCGCCTGAACGCATAGGAGTAATTGGCTATTAACTGTAATATGTATCACTTCAAAGCGAAACAATGTAGGACGGATGAATTATTATACAGTCCTATAAAACCAACAAAAAAGTCATTGTTCCTTTGTTTTCAATTACAAAAAAATACCTTTCCTATAACAGACGAAAGAGGTATTTAAATGAATTTCATACTAACAAAGAAGGGTGATTTATATTATTTTTTTACCACGTCAAATCATACGGGGAATATATTTCAGATAGCTGAACATGTGTCAAAAAATTCAACTGTAAAGTGTTATTAAAAGTTTTAAATAAATTTCACTAATTTATTTCAGTAAGAAGGGTAGGTCCAATAGCCACAAATGGAAGCATCCCTCTCCCCCTTTCGGACCATTTCTTTTCGTTTAGGATTGACCTTCGACGAACGAACTCTCCCGCCGCACCGACTCGGAGCGGGACGAAGGAGTTTCACTCTTGTTTGGGCGAAAGAAGACTGATCCAGATAACACTTTTGAACCCATACCCTCAGATATCCAATCCCATTTGGCGGGAGCCTTCTTATCCCTACCACGGGCAACCACCGCACACACACACCGTCAATTCCTCCTCCCCTTCCCCCGCACCGATACAAGTTCTTCGACCCTTCAGAACAACCCTTCCGTACCCATCCCTGCTGCTCCATATCGTTCTACAGAACCTCTCATCACTTTCCTAAGTTTCCAAACTCCTCTAGCAGAACCTCTCTCTCTCTTTCTCTCATTCACTCCTACCATTTTCCTAACCCTGCATCTGTCCCTCTCTCTCTCTCTCTCTATCCTTTTGACAAACTCTCTTTTTCTTCTTTTAGCCTCTTTTATTCTCTCTCCTTGCTATCTTTCGTCATTTCCGTCCGCACATCTCCTATCCTCTTCCTCCGTCTCTTTTCATCTCACATATGTTCCTCTCTTACCTCCTTTTTCGCCCATCGGATCCATGTTCCTACCTTTCACTCCCTCCACATCCTCTTAACACTCCTCCCTTCTGTCTACCCCTCCTCTCCTTCCCTCTTTCTCTCCTCATCCTCTTCGTGTCTCCTACTCCGCTCTTTTTCTCCCTCTTTCTCCTCCTACTTTCCTTTTTACGCCCTTTCTCCTCTCTTTCACATTCGCTTCGGCTAAATCTCTCCGCACTCCATTCACCTCCTCCTCACGAAACCACCCTATTTTCCTCCGTTTTCTCCCCTTTCCTTCCTATCTCCATCTTACTCCCCCATCCGTATTCACTTCCCTATCACCTCCCTCCTCCAATATCCTCCTCCCCTTTTCCTCTTCCCCTTCACACAAAACCCTTTTTCTCCACATTCCATCTCCTTCCAGGAAACGTTCATCCACTCCCTATCCCTTTTCAATCCCATCCCAACACTCTAGCCATTCCTAACTCCCCTTCTCTCTTCCTCCCTATCTCTACTATCTCCCCTTCTCAAACATTTCCCTCCCTGACGCGCCATCCTATCCCCCCCGCTTCGCTTCCTCTTCCCATCCTCTTCTTCTTCTCTCCACCTCCGTTTTTTCTCCATCCTATCCATTCACTCCCCCAAAACTCGAGCGCATTCCTTCCGCAGAAATCCTTAAAGCACTTCATCCCCTACCCGCCCCTTCTCTGCTTCTCGATCCTCACCTTTCTCTCCACTGCCTTCCCTCTCCTCCGAGTCCCTTTCACAGACCGTCCGTTTCCCGTCCATACCTTAACGTTTTGCTTTACCGGGGCTTTCCAAATGCCTAACACTACCTTGTCTAATATTTTCCCTACTCAGACCGTAGACTTTCAAGCTCGTTGTCTTTTCTCCCTCTTATGCCCCTCCTTTCATCTCCCCTCTCTCTCATTTTTTCCTCCTCTTATTTCCCTCGCCACATCCTCGTTTCTTCTCTTTACCTTCTCCAAGCAGGTTCTCTCCCCTTTTTTCCGAACAGCATGTCCGACGCTGTGACCACAAAGCGTGTCCCAGCGGGATTGTAGAACTCATTTCTCTCCGGAGAGAAGGACGACAGAAAAAGGGAAGGCGATGTGGAAAAAGGTCAAAAAATAGAGTTCGGGAAATAGAGGGAGAGAGAGAGAGAGAGAGAGAGAAATAGGATCTTGAGCTGGTAGACGTTGGAATAGGATGGAGAAAGGAATGTTGTAGATTCAATAAAACTGCAAAGATTAGGCGAAATCAAGAGTGAGAAGAAAATAATACAAGAAAATACGTCAATGTGAAGGATTCAATATAATGCATGTAAGTGTTAGTAAAGATATTATGTCGATGTTTAAGAAATTACAACGTTGTCTGTAAGCAATAAAAATAAATTAGGATTCTCAACTTTTTACCTCTCTTGTTTAATGTACGCCACTTCATTTCAGAATAGTGAATAGTTATTTATATTGAAGTTGTCAAATGCCAAAGCTATGATACGAATCTGCATGATATATTACAGGATATGTAACGACGAAAGTGAAAGGAGAAAAAGCATAAAATAGAAGCAATTTATTAGTGCCCGAGATATTTATGAAAAAAGGAAACAGGATAGAGAAAGAGGCGCTCCCCCGCGCGCCTGGGGCAGGAACAAAGCTACGCGAGTTTCATTCTTTCCTTTATTTTCAAACTGTTCTTTGATTTAAGAAATGTTCAATGGCTTATATAATATCTTAATAATATAATATCTTATAATGTCTTTAAAAAAAGTTTTCTCTATATCTATCTGAAAGTATTAAAAGAATCCACGTCGTATTTCGTAGTTAAAAAAGTAATAAATGGCCTGGGTCTGTTAGACCCACTGCCAGCTGTGATGTTACTAATTGGGGCGCCAGCTACAAAGGGTTAAAGAGAATCCTTGATTGCGAAAGAATTCGGTTTATCATTGCGTCTCCCCCGAGTTCTCATTTATGCTAAACTGTCCATATGCACACTAGTCCTTTCACAAAGACTCCATGTCGATCTTCATTCAACCGTTTCACTTTCAAAGTAGTTGGAGTGAAACCGTCGCAAGTCGGGGAACTCTCTTTTTCCCTCTTTTCGCAAGATGATACTGTAGAAGGGATTAGGAATTTTTATCTTTTGGAGGTGGCGAGACCCTGACAGGAGAGCAAAGAGGACGGACGCGTGGGAGATTTAAAAAAAAAGTATTTCTCAACATTTCTCTTCCTAGCTTTAGTTTCCCACGCCCCGCTTTCGTTTCAAGGCGCTTGGCGCAATTTTTGCAGACATTTATGGATTTATCGATGAAAGGCTACGCTCAGTAAAACTCACTCGTGGGGTAAAGTATAAGTATAATATATCTTGCTGTTTCCTGTAAATGAAATGCGTGGTGTTATGAAGACTTTCACTCGTTTTAATCGTATAAACCTTTCAGTGAATTTTCTGTGACATACTGTTTCACGTCAGTTTTTGACTGAATAGCAAAGCATGCTTACATGAGTATAATAATGTAAAAATAAAAGATATTTTAACGTCGGCTATTGGCTTAGCTTTCTATTTCCTATAATATATTATTTTATATTATTTTATGTTATGTTATATTATTTTATTAAACATTTTGCAGTGCTTACATTAACTTATTAGAAAAGAATACATATTCTAATAAAATGTTATGTACAGAGATAGCTTTTTATGGGCAGAAACATGGACGATAAAGAAAAATGATATTAAATACTTCGAAAGCTTTGAAATGTGGACATAAAGAAGAACGCTGAAGATAAAATGGCCATATGGGGTGAAAAACGAGGAAGTACATACAACGAATAATATGAGAGGAGCGAACGATTATACAGACTATCAAAAAGAGGAAGGCGAACTGGATTGAACATGACCTGAGAAGAGAGGGAACATGATTAAAGAATGCTAGAAGGAAAATTGGATGGAAAAAGAGAGAGGTAAGTTTAACCATGAATAGTCACGGTCCTGTCTATGGACAGACTACCTATAATGATTATGATGATAATGACATACTCAAAATGTTAATAGAATACTAAAATCCTTATTCTTACGATTAATGAATAACGTAATGCCATTAATCGTACAAGGTTAAACAAATCAGAATGTACTTTCAGGAGAAAAGCATCCTTATTCAGAAGCAGACAACCGGTTGTTGATTTTAAATGTTTATTGGCTCTGGGTACTACCTTACCAATCAACTGAATTCATACCATGGTTGGATCTAGAACATTCATTGCTGAATTTTACATTCGAGCTCTTTTCGAGTCTAAGAGTTATGTACTAATATTCTGCTATTTATAAACATAACACCGAGGAACATTTATTTCTTCAAAATTCCTAATGTTATTAAATTTGAAATTTATTACAATCCCCATTCATTCTGCGATGATAGCATTCACCCAAACTAGAAATTTTATCAGCGAATCCATTGCATAACATTTTATATCTGAAAAATAAGGTTTTAATTTTACCATTGCAAAATTAAATTATGATTACTAGAAAGAAATTAAAATTCTTTTAATACTCAATTTTAACATATTATCTCGTTTATAGTCCTTTATTTGGCTGTACTTCATATTATTCATAACGTAATTAAGCAGTAAATTCCATCTCTGAACCAATTTAATTTGTTATTCATGCGCTTGATCAGAAAATCTCAACGCCTTCTTTAGAAACCTCTTTTGAAGAGTTTTACCCAATGATGCTTAGTGTGCCACCATGCTCCAGAATAAACAATTAAAAATAAATTTAATGTGGATAAACCGACCGAAAGTTATTTGGAAAATATTTTCACGCAACATAAATAAGCAACTAAAACCAACGATCAATCTACCTTAGCTTCATGCATAAACTTACTCATTTAAAGGATTTAAGGTAGGCGTTTTAAGTGACATAAAATGATGACTCCTGCAACACTAGAAACACACCTCTCCAATAATAAATTTAAAGTTCAGTTATGGTTAATTTAGCCTTCAATCCTAACATGTTTCCCACCAACATTAACACTAACGTGGGACTCAACAGAAACGCAAGATAAAGGTAAAATATTTCGTTTTGTATTTGAAAAATAAGGTTTATTTTACGCCAACTGAATAAACCTTAATAATAAACCTGCTGCAACATCCAGTGTTAGCAGCCCAGGGCTAACTGTACTTCGCAGAGTAATCCGAGAAAACAAAAGTTTGGTCGTGCGCAAAGGTTTGGGTCTTTATGTATTTATACGAGTGAATAGTAACATACATAAATAAATAACGCAGGCAATAAATCCAAAATGAAATATATCTCCACAGCTTCTCCGAATAGACTATTCCAGTACTCTTTTCCTTCCTGTTCCTTCTTCATCTCCGAAATCTCTTCCTCCGCCGTCTATCCTAAAAGATATTCCCTCTTTTCTTTTTCTTCCCGCCTCCTTTGTCCCACGGGAGTGCTCCTGGAATTCCCCGGTCCCCTCCGATCCCAAGCACCACTCCATTCCTCTCCCGCCCTCTTCCCTCAGGACTCTTTGCCTACCAAACACTCCACCCGAAAAGAAAGAGGCGGATAGAGAAAAGAGGCACGGGGTATTATTTTCATGGCCTTCGAAAAAAAACGGAGAAGAGATTTTCCTTTCATTGAAATTTTTGCTGCATGCTCTCAGTGAAAAAATATTTCCTCAACATACATCACTCATCCGAAAATATATTTTACTCAAGACTGGAAAAATAATGTCCCCATTCGTGTGTTAAACTTAATCTACACTTTTTGAGAGTAGTTTTACCCATCTTCCTTTTATTTTAAACCTGGCCCGTTAAACGTTGTGTTTAATTTTTACTTTTTTGCTTCAAAGTGTATCGTGAAGACTTCAAGAGCTTTTGTTATGTTTCATGTAAACATTACTGTTTAAAATTTCTGTAAAAATAAAAACAGACAAGATGGTTCCAAGCAACAAAGATAAAAAAAGCTAAAAACAGATAAAATAGCTTAGAAACATAGGCAATGATTTGTACAAGATATAAGCTGAACTGTAGTTTAAAAATACAGGAACTGTAAACGTTATTGTCTCTGAGTAAAGACCGTTTACAATACTTTGTAAATTTATCACGATTGACAGAAAATGATTTCTTCGAGGTAAATATTCTCACACTTTCACTACCTCTGGCTTTAAATTTATACGCTCTCTTAAATTTTTTTAAATGTAACAATATTTTTTTTATGTTAGCTTATCATAATTCAGGGCAGAAAAAAAGAAAAATCCCCCTTATATACACCGACTTACTTTTTATATTTTAAATAAATTATTCAATATTTCTCGCGGGCCTCCAATATAGCCAGTTTTATTGCTAGCCACAAAACTCTTTACTTTCCACGCCTTATCGCTTTCGAGATAGTTTCGCCGGGAGGAGAAAAAAAAGCCGAAACCCTCATATATGACAATCTCCTCCGCTCAGCGAAAGGGCTCTACATCACTTCTCTGAGAACCCAGCCATTCGCGGATCGGATCGGTGGAAGGGCGAGAATAAGAAGAGGTGGAAAAAATACGACCTCCGTGGAAACCGAAAAAAAAAAGAAGACAAAAGGATCTCATTCCCGGCAGGAGGTGATACATATATACTCTTCACCTCCGTGTTATTACCCATTCTTGCTGGAACAAGAGAGAGAGAGTGTGAGAAAGAGAGAGAGAAAGAGAGGAGGAAGCGCGAGATACGTGACCCCGGTCGGACTGTCCTCGCCCTTCTATCTCCTCTGTTCGGGAAAACCTTCGGAGACGCGCCTCCAATCTTCATCCATTACGCCCCGTTCGAGAATAAGAGTATCCTCGGGAGGTCTCTCTCTCTCTCTCTCTCTCTCTCTCACTCTCCCTCGCACACAAACTCATCCCGCCCATTGCATAACCAAGGAGGTCCCCCGAAAAACCAACGCTTTTCGAATTTACGGTTCCCGGAACTCGGTATAGAAACGAGTCATAAAAACTCGAAGGGGTTATAAATCTGGAGGGACCCACTCCATTTCCTGAAGAGCATATCTGACTTGCAAGTTAAGTTTCCCCTTCCCTCTCTCTCTCTCTCTTTCAGCTGCCACTACAACTCCTCCGGGCGCAAGGTAGATGTGGTCGGTTGTCTCTCTACGCTTCGTAACTGGTATTCATCGATTTTCAAACGGATACGGAGATGTGCGTGTGTGTGTGTGCTTGCGCGTGTTTGCGTGTGCGAGAAACTAATAAGTGTTTGTTTCAGCGTGAACATTTGGAAACTTTTTTTTTTTTTACGCTTTTCAGTATTGGAAGGAAGAGATGTGATTTTCTTCCTGGTAGATTTTGCTTCAGAGTGATGCTTATGCTTTCGAAGGAACGCATATGTTTTCCGCCAAACGCGCGTGATAGTTCCTTTTTTCATCCCCAGGTGCAGTTCTTATATACGCAGAATTTAAACGCAACTGCGTTCAATCAATTATTTTAGCATTATTTTTTAAAAATCTGATGTCAACAGGTATGGTGGAATCTAAAATTGAAACACAACGACAACGTGAAATTATTCGTGAAATATGCCCCTAACGCAAACAAATATCGCTGTTCATTTACACGCAATACTTCAATAACGCATGTTAAGCAATGTTATCATGCATAATATTCATGTTTTTGATAGATATTTTGAAAAATAACTTGATAGACTTTTCGCTGGAGTAACTGCGATTTTTAAACAAACAATTTGGTGGCACTGCGTTTTTATTTAATCAGTCCATTTTGATGTATTCTCATGTGATAATGAATTACTTAATGGGATCTGTAAAGACTCGATTTCTCCAAGTTGTTGACATGATTCCGGTCATTCCTGAGTGATATTAAAATCATTTCTATAACAGTTAAAAATTGTTAATTTACCAAAACATTTATCGGTATTTTGCATGTACACCCTTACAATTCTAACGGTTGTACCTTAAACTATTTTCATTTTTATTTAAAGCATCTGAATCATATTTGAAACTATGAAAGCACTTGGGGGAATGTAGGGATAAATAGTAGCAGTGTGAGATGGGGAAAAAGACAGAACAAGTGCGAAACCTATAGCTAAAGGACTACGTTTCCACTAACCCACTGCCAATTTCCCCTTGTCAATGAGAGAAAATTGAGGTAAACATACCGCTTCCTATGGGAACTGCTTTCATCCTAGAGTATCGCAATTTCCTGAATGCTCATTTCCCGCCC
The DNA here is from genome assembly GCA_036926305.1 of Uropetala carovei. Classification (NCBI taxonomy): domain Eukaryota; kingdom Metazoa; phylum Arthropoda; class Insecta; order Odonata; family Petaluridae; genus Uropetala; species Uropetala carovei. Next base: position 5,834,328 of record JAXCHB010000104.1, on the reverse strand, counting down.
GTGGAAGCTAGAACAGCTCACACAATTGGCCCCCACATAGTCCGCGGTCGTACATAGCCCTCCGTGCTATGGCCAACCATTGTCCCGGTAGCAAGATGGCCTTCACTTTACGACCCGTAGCCGACCAAATACAAGAGAAGGCAAGTGCATTGAGGCAACCATACACGCTCCTTGCTCTTGGATAGCTCACCGAACTGGAATCTAGTAGTTGCATCCTTTATAGCACAGTCGACTAATATTTCATAATTTGACAGCTCAAGCGTCTTATTTTAAAATTACTATTAAATTAATTAAACCACGTAATAAACGATTGTAAAGAAAACTGAAATTTTAAGAAATGCTTCCCTCTGAAATTCCGAAATTATTGTTTCAGGTTTACCCTAGAAATGCAGTTTTATATTTCTCACTGGCGTCATGGAATAGTGAAGATTTATAATAATAATCCAGTGATAATCATAAAAACTTAAATTATTTCGTAACTTTTTGTATGACATATTTGGACTCGAGTTTTCAATATAGTCACTAAATTATTTAATAATTCAATTTTCCTGACATAAAAAGCGTTCGTTTGTAATTATTCAAACTAAAACGGCCATATTTTACGACAACAAATATTCAATTATAATATTAGACTAATAATCGATGAATGAAAATTTTTGAAAACGATATTTTAAATGAGATGCACTGTACATATGCAATAAACGCCACTGTAACTTTAAGCATCAAATACGATACCAGACAGAATCGGTCTCATCTTTAATATAAATTTTATGAATATCATATATCCGGAAAGTTTCATCATCAATATTCCACTTGAGCTACTTCTTAATGTTTTCAACTGCACTATACAAAATTTATATATATATATATATATATATATATATATATATATATATATATATATATATATATAAGTAAAATCAATTCTGCAGAAATTAATATTTTCAGTGATGGGATTGTTTTTATTTTTTTTGCAGACAAGCTTTTTCAAACCCAATTTGCATGTAAAACTCACTCATTCCTTTAGAGCGATGAATTTGATGAAAACCGCTCGTGACCCGACTCGAGTATCAAAATTTTATATATCATAGACGTTTCCTTATGTTTCGTTTTAGCAACATATTTAGAAAATAGGTCATCTGCAAAAATTTTTAAAAATAGTCAAATATCCTTTACAAAAATTAACGGCAAAAAATTAGCAATGCATATCCAGGAATCGCCAATACCTCGCCGTTTCATTCCCAAACTCATTAGTTCCGTTCAGCAGAAAACAAGCGTATGGCGAATGCGACTGACGTTTCATTTTATTTTAAACAATCGGCGAACAAAAGAATTCACGTGTTTGACTTTCATGCGATCATTTTTCATATTTCGCTCGTTATTCAATATTGGCCGTAAAAAAATATCACGAGCCAATATTGACGAATCTATTTTTATTTTATTTTTTAATCATTAGATGCCCAAGTCGTCGTCATGACTTGTTAAAGCATTTAGGATCGATCTTGGTGAAACGAATGAAGACCTGAAGAGAAAGTTGCAGAAATTCTTGCTACGCATGAAGAACCATCTTTTACAGGTCAGAAACGTCGCCGACTGGGAATAATGATATGAAATACCTTGGAAGCTTCGTAGTGTGGACATGGAGAGGAATGCGGGAAATGAAACGGACGCATAACATAAAAAAACTAATAACTAAAAAGAATGAGAAAGAAATGTACCGTAATATATGTGGTAAGATATGGAAAATATAACTGGTTATGGCATTTGCTAGGAAAGGAAAAAAGTTTCATCTGATGAAAACTGGAACGAAGAGTAGGGAAAAATCGAAGTCTCAGAAGATAAAAATACAACACGGATAGACCAAGTTTCGCGAATCTATCCGTAGATAGATTACTGATGATGCCTATAGTTCTTGAATATTTTATTCCATTACAGAATTATTAATTTAACGGAATATAATTAAATTTTTGAGGGATAGGTCACGTTAGCTATAATCGCTCAGTTGGAAAAATTCAAACATTTTGAAAACGCGCTTTACGTTTTGTCTATTTTTAAAATTCACTAACAGATATTTTTAACAAGAGTCAATTATAGTAAAAGTATATTTAACGAGTAAGGTTTTGGTATTCAAATTAACTAATTGATCATGAAATTTAAAAAGGTTTCCTGACGAATACCTTTTAAATACTGCAAATATATTTATGCATATACAAATGAAAATTTTCAAGAGCATCTATACATTCAAACAGTGAGATGTTTCACAATAAAATCCTTAAATCGGCTATAAGGAATATTTAAATAATATTTTTCATTTAGCTAAATTGACATTAGCTGCATATCTGAGGCATCTAATAAAATAATTTAAAACTACTCGTGACTAACCATAAAATTAAAACGAAATTAAAAAATAAATATGTACCTCATATTATATTCAATAGCCTCAAAAAGATTATGAAAACCCTAAGCGCATTTCGGCTACCTTTCCCCCATCGTCAGTTGTATTCCTCGGTAGTGGAGCAGTAGTGCAATAATTTACTATTGATGACAGTTGCCAGTTAGCCGATATGCTGTTATAGCTTTCAAATCCTATGTAAGGCTAATGAAGGTATCCGAGATAATTGTTAATTTTTTCAACTTCTATATTTAAATGCTTTCTTACTTTGTTTTTAGCCATAGGACGAGTTGTGAAATCATTATTCCGTGAATGGTTATCGACAAGTTAGGGAATGCACTAGTTCTGATGTACGCAGAGATTAGAGCTGCTTCGATTTACCAATCAATATATAAACAGATGATGAAAGAAGCATCCTTCAAATCGCAAACGGTGCTATTGTGTTGCACTAACACTTTAAGTAAATTAATTACTTAGATTTATAATATTGGTACCTGCATCGGTGAACGGAAAAACAAAAAGTCGAGCGTTGAAAACTGCAACGCTTTTGTTCTTACTGGAGCAGATATTAACTGGATAATATGCCATTTAATTCGAATATAGTGACACTGCAACAATAGTGAAAATATGATTCCTTTGCAAAATATTACGAGTGAAGACATTGAGGAAAAACAGTTATTCACCGAAATAGAGAATTATTACACCATCACATAATGTAAATTAATATGGAACTTAACGGGCATATTTCCATGAAGTTCACTAGAGAGACAAGCTGACGTTGATATGAAAGCTTTGATGATGTTATGTGAGGTATTGGAACTATTAACGCTTGCCTCAATTCTTTCTGTAATCAAAACGAAATGATGAATCAAAATTTCCAAGCGTTGAATAAAATTCAAGTTAAAAATTCATTCAAAGCCATTGACATTGTAAACTATCAGACTCCACCATCCTAAATATGATCAAAAACTAAAACATTTAGGAGTTAAATGCACAAAAATATAAGCCATATAATCAATAACTTTATTTTACCATCGCTAACCTCTATATTATGCCCCATTATTTTTCCAACACCAGTCTGGTGATTTGCAGGGTATCATGTAGATGTAGATGTATATCATTCTTAATATACTCCGAAACGCTCTAAATACTGTTCTCCCAGCCAAAAAAATCGGTACAATATACATTGTGCAAACTTTCTCATATACGAATTCGTCCTTTATTTATCTTTTGAAAAATATGAACTATGTAGAATTATTATTAACATCAACTTAAATAACTATACCAAATTTTATCAAATTCGTTTTAGCCATTTTTGCGAAAATCAAATGACTGTTAAAGTTGCCTAGAATAAACTAGACTTATATTCATTTTTTGATAAATATAAACTATGTAGTATTATTGAGGACGTAAACTCAAGTAACTGTACGAAATTTGATCAAAATCGTTAGAGCCGTTTTTAAGAAAATCAAACTTGTTAAAAATGGATAGAATAAACTTCCCTTAATTATTGAGCAATGACAACCATTTCTTCAGAGCTTCTATTCTGTATGATAAAATGCCAAAGTACCACATTTTATTGATTTTCTCTCTACCGTTTAGGCTCTAGAGCCTCTAACAGACAGACAGCATTGCGAAAACCACTTCTTCGGAAACAGGCACTCATAAAACATATTTCCATCAAAATCTCGAGGTAGAATTTTTTCGCGATAACAATACTTGATCAATATACTTCGTATATGAGAAAGTAAAAAGATTACGATGTATATTGTGACGATTATAGATTTTCTAGTGTAGAACAAAATTTAAAAATAAATTTGTACTACAGAATGTTCCACATCATCACTACACAAATATATTCCAGGTTTGAGGCAATGCAGAGGGTAATACGAAAATTTAATTTTCTCATTTCGAAAATCAATCTCATCAATTTAGGTAAGGAAGAACTTTTCCAATGGGCGCAGACATTACAACAATATTGTGCAAATGGTTTATCACCAGAATTTCCTTTGGAAATTGTATCTTTAGTGAAACATCTTCGAAATGAAATTGCTCTAAGATATCAGAAAATTAGCCGAATTTTTACTTATACAAAACAATAGTCTAACATCTAGTTTTGGCGAAATCTTTATAGCCTTTTTATTATTTTGGACACTTACTGTGACAGCTGCTTCGACATAAAGGTTATTTTCAAAAGTTAAAATAATAAAGAACTACCTGCGGAATGGCTCCTCTCAGCAACGTCTCAATAATTTGTCAATTCTTTCAACAGAAGCTAAAGAATCGGTTGCTACGCTAAGGAATTATTAATAAGAGATTTTGCCGAGGCTAAGGAAGAAAAAAATTTTTTTATTAATTTTTTTGTTACTATGTTTCATAATCTCCTATTTTCATTTATATTAAATTTGTATTAAAATATGTTTTGTTCAGTTTAAAGAGTATAAGTACCTATTTATTATTGTATTTATTTGTGTTTTATATACAAACGTCTATTATGGGGGCCCGCAGATAATCTTCGCGGGGGGCCACTGCCTCTAGGGCTCCCCAAATCATTCGATCTGACTCGGTCAAACTTTTGGGCTCTTGAAAGGGAAAATATGAGGCAAACACCGAATTTCCCAGAGATTAAATGCCGTTGTCCATGTTGATGAAGATGTCCTGAAAAACTGTGGTATCAACCAGAATTTTTAGTATGAAACTATCACGTAAGTAACTGAAGACATTTATTGATCTTGTTAGAGAGCCAAGTCATCGATCCATTGAAGCAAAGCGTTTCTGTTCTATCAACCTGAGTTTCACTGCAAAAAACGTCGTTTCCTACTAGCTTATGTTAAACTACGTAATTATAGTATTAAAAATTAAAGCGTAACTATAAATCCAATAAATATTTGCTATCTAAGATAAATTAATACCTTAATACGAACAAAAATAAATTTAACTCTTTAAATAGGATTTAAAACACCAATTTTAGCAATTCTTTAAGGTGAACAAACAAAGATGTAATAATCACGTCAGTTAATGAAACTCTTTAATTTCAGCGGAAAGTAAAAAGCATTTGATCTGTTTAAAATATGAAACGATTCCAAAAACTCAATTTTAATCAAACATTTTGCTAAGAAGTCGGCGAGGAAAGTTTAAACACAAATAAATCCGTCGTATAAAGAAGGAATTCAATCTGATGCGGTCAAATCTAATTCACGTCATTGTCACTTCATTTGTAAAATTTGCGTCGAATTACAAATTTAAATAATAGAGTTGAAAGATACAATTAAATTGTCCAGTCACGATTCGTGCCCCGCTGCTAGCCATGGTGACATTCCCGATCCTTGCCCAAGTTTAACTAATTATCCCCATTCTCCGCCCACACCACATTATCCCTTCCCCTCCTCCGACTTTTTCTCTAAACCTAACGCTTCCGCAGCTTTTTGCCTTTGCTGTCTCAAAAGCCACATTCCCGTTGGGTTGTAAGGATTAGCCATCCCAGCACGTTTCCTAGAGTTCGTCCCTTTGGATATACCTCGCAACAAACCCCTTCTCTCCAACCCAATCACCACCACGCATCTTTTACGGTTTGTTAGAAGCGTCCAACATAACCCTTTCCTTTCTCTCATCCTAGCCGCTTTACGTCTTCCCTTTCTAGTTTCCTAATGGATTGCAGGATCTCTAAATCTGAAACGGATGACGGATAAAAAATATACTCGGTGTGTAATTCCGAAATAATTTTTCCATCATCAAATAACTATGCTAGTATTTATATATTTCGCCATTTTTGTGTCTTGGCAGTTTTCACCCAATTGTTCTCCTTTTTACTTTTTCATATACGAAGTATATTGAGAAAGTATTGTTATCACGAAAAAATTCGACCTGGAGGTTTTTACGGAAATATACGTTTTAGGTGTCGCTGAATCCGAAAAAGTGATTTTCGCAATGCCGTCTGTCTGACTGTTATTGGCTCTGGAGCCTAAACGTTAGAGCGGAAATGTATTAAACCTTGTACATAGGCATTTTATCATACTGAGCAGAGTATATAATGAAATGGTTTACATTGCTCAATAATTAAGGGAAGTTTATAATACGCATTTTTAACAACAATTTGATTTTCTCAGTAACAGCTATAACGATTTTGATCAAATTTCGTACAGTTACCTGAATTTACGTCTTCAATAATACCAAATGTTTCATATTTCTGAAAAACTGAATATAAGGCTAGTTTATTCTAGGCACCTTCAACAACAATGTGATTTTAAAAAACGGCTAGAACGATTTTGATTAAATTTCGTACCGTTACTTGAGTATAGGGCAATAATATTACATACTTCATATTTCTCAAAAAATGAATATAAGGCTATTTTATTCTTGGGCAACTTAAGCAAAAATTGCATTTTCTAAAAACCGGCTCATCCGATTTACATTTTCTAAAGATAACTAAACGACGCATTATTATATGTATGAGAAAGTTTGTACAGTGTATGTTGTACCGATTTTTTTCGTATACGAAAAATGAATACCGATTTATATCTCATGCCGTATTCTGATTTTTTATGCGAATTTTTCTATAATCATGTTTTTGCGATTACTTAATTGTTCTGAAATTTTACAAGATAAATTTACGAAATTTTACTGGTGAACTTGCATTCATTTTTGCTTCATTGGCTTTCAGTACGGCGGATAAGAGACGTTTCGTTATCCAATTTTGAAGGATTCCCTTTTTAGGCGCGTTTCGCTTACAGCGTGAGCGCCTATTGTCGTCGGCCTGTCCGTCCGTCTGTCCTTCCGTCCGCATGTTCGTTCTCGACTTCTACCAAACGGATTTTCATGAAATTTGATATTAAGGGCTTAAAATCAAAGATAAGAAAATCGCAAAAATTAATGTCGTAACACAATCAGGGGTACCACTTGACGTGACAAAAATGTAAAGTATTGCTCATATCAAAATATTTTTCGAATAAAACTTGTAGAACTATTCAATTAGAGTATTTATTTTCCTATACATTTTTATCGTAGGAGTAGCCGTTATCCATAAAATCGAACAAGAAAGTCTTAAATCGAGTTGAACAGAAAATTTCCTGCATGGTTACTTCATTGTTGCTAACATAAAAAACTTCACAAACAAACGTTTAATTTACTTACGTGTGCATGCACTATTTTTAAATAGGAAGAAGATGGATTATTTATGAGGAAGAGAACTTTAAAACGCTATTTCCCTTACGTACAGGTACCTATATAATTTCTTTCTAATACTCCATTAAACGAAACGCGCCCATTTGTGATACGTTGTACACTTTCCTTACTTGTTTCGTTTTAGTTACAGTTTTTTTAAATATTCCGTTAACGTTTTTCGTTACGTTATTCAATAATCATTTTGTTACGTTAGGCATAACGTTTTCCAAAATTGCTTGATTGTTATATCTAGTAAAAATTGGCAAAGACTTATAACAGGCTTATCACAGGCCACATTAAATGAGAGAACCCTGGCTTATGTCATTAATTTCGAATTTTCAATTTTGATTTAGTGGGCCATATCTTACATCAGATGTGTTTACCAAAGTTATATTTTTCAAATCTACCGTGCCTGAAGTACGCAACGCATTATTTTGTTTATAGTTTCATTTTCGTTTTTCCTATATAGAATTTTTTGTATTGTGTACAGTTTTTCAGCGCGTTTCGTTTACAGCAAACAAACGTTTAATTTCCTTATGTGTGCATGCAATATTTTAAAATAGGAAGAAAATGGATTATTTATGATGAAGAAATGAAATTTAAAACACGCTATTACCCTTACGTATAGGTATATCATTTCTTTCTAATACTCCACTGCACGAAACGCGCCCATTTGTGATACGTTGTAGACTTTCCTAACTTGTTTCATAAAATGACCTGCTGATTCCCTCATACCTACACACAATGGGTATAAAAGAGGCAGTGCAATGAATAGCTGGTCAGTTTCAAAAGTTTAAGAAGAAAGGGGACTTCCCTTATTCAATGACTAGTTTTTTAATCGTAACCCCTTTACATGGCGCCTTTATCTAAATATATTTTTCTAGTGCACACCAGCTGGCTTTTTAAATGTAGTGTCATAATTTGTGAAGCTTAATAACATCTTTTTTCAATTTTTTTATGAAATGCCACAGAGATTATGCCTCCAACGGTGGGTGTGTTCTTTTGTGTTCCATTTTCGCCATATTTCGGATGGAATTTTATCCGCGAGGTATTTCTTTCTATTTTCTCTGTTAATAACTTCCTCCATTAAAATTCCCATTCGAACCCTTTTATCTCATCCTTTGGCATTCATCCAATTTTATTAATAACTTCTCATCCCAATTACGTCGAATATCCGCTGCTTTTTTCGGACTATTTTGTTAAGAAGAATATCCTCGTTTTCATTCCCTTCCGCCTCTAAATGAATTCTTTCGCGTTCCCTTTCACTGCTTGACATCTCATAGCCGGCTACTATTCATTCCTTTCGATTCGCTTCGGGCAGTATCTATCTTCCTCTCCACCACCCACCCATTCTGATTCCAAACTTCCTTTTTATTCCCTCTCTTTTGCTCGTTCTCTCGCACTTTCTGTCTCTCCCTCCCCCCCCCCTCCCTCTCTATCTCTACGGAGATGAAAAACGGAACGGGCCAAGGGAGGAAGGAGCCAGATAAAGACAGGAGCGTAGGAAAGAGGAAATCTTCTTTCGCTATGCATGCTTAACTGTAGGACACTACTCTTTTTTTAGCCTTGTTTCTCGCTTAGGAAGTTTCGGGTCTCGCGTCAAATGACTGTCGGGGGCTAGCATGGCGTAATCCCATGGGATTGTCCTTTCTTTCCACCCATTTCTCTCTCTCTCTCTGTCTCTATCTCCACGTCTTTTCCTCTTCTTCTCTTACTGTCTTTCTTCTCCAACCCCTTTTCCTGAGTCTCCTGACGAATTTTTGTTAAGAGGTTTTCGACGAAAGAGGAGAAAGAGAGAGAATTTTTTAAGACACGGCGGAGTGAATCTACTCTTCTGTCTCTCTCTCTCTCCGTCTCTCTTTCCCTTTCTCTTCTCGCTCTTTCCCTTTACTACATTTGACTCTTGTCTTCACACATTCGAATCCTCGACTACCCGTTAGAGTAACCCTAACTTCCGCCCCGTTTCTTTGGTTTAAGTGCTCGACTCGTTCGCTACTAAACTGCGCAGAGTAACGCTGTTCTTTTTTTTCTCTCTCTTTTGCCGCGAGTTTTTAACGACATTTTAAATCGGTTGCTCCATTCACGTACAGGAGTTGTTTATTGTGCCTTCCTTTTCAAAGGCTACGGCAGACAATTCTGTTTTCTGAATTCTATGCATAAACTTGACATGACATATACTCCATGTCAAGTGTCGCCTCGAGTTTGAAGCATTAAAGTTTTTGCAATATTTATGCCGATATAATTTATGTGAAAATGCTTTAAGTAACAGCCCATAATAACAGTTCCATCTATAAGAATACCTAAGATTAATGCATATTTAGAGGAAAATTATCATTCTAAAACAAAGTTTTTTGCCCATAAAAATTAAAATCAATAATATTATATACAACTTGAAAATAAGGAAGTTTTTCTCTGTATGAAATGTGATTTAAAAATTTAAAAGTGAAAGTATGGTATTTAAGTGAAAAGATTAACATAATAATAGCAAAAAATAAATAAGAGGAAAAAGTGTCCAGGAAAACTTCCGAGGAAAGGTAACAAAGAAATGGAAAGGAACTTCTAGATACAAGTCATGCCAACATGAATGAAAGGAACGGGGAAATGATAGTAAATATGATGAGAAAATATATTGTAAATGTCGAGCGAAGATGTCTAAAAAAGACGGAGCAATCGTGGTAGATTTTGAGAAATAGCTTAAGTAATATTAAAAACAGCCATAATATAAGCAGGTCGTAAATAGGCATAATTAAATGCAGTATACAATGTTGTATTGACAAAAATTCTGAAAAGGAATACGGGAACGTGACACTAGAATTGAAAATCCTATTACTGGACTAGCTACCGCGCCGCTTTAACACAACTCTATTTTCGAATGAAAATATCTTCCGGTTATAAGCATTTCTATTCCGGATATTCCTGCGAGAGAAGACTTTCACAGTCGGCGAAGACATCTGCACTGTATCATTACGATCTGGAAATATTCTCGCGAAGAAAAATACAGAAAAGAAGGTCTCGCTAACAGTCAAACGGCCCATAAAATAAATTGCAGATGACCGCCGAGTAGGGAATACAAATGTGCAGGTCAGAGCGAAAAGAAATTCTCTGTTCGCTGGAGACACTTCTTAAAATATTTCCAGCTTCGGACACGATTGTGCAGTTTGTACAACGGCCAAAAGAGAGAGAGAGAGAGGTAGGGGATGGGGGGAGGGAGGGGGGGGAGGGAGAAGGAGATACAGATGCTGTCCGTCGCTAAGGGTACGAGCAAGACGAAGGGTCGCGAGCGATCGAGGCTTTTGTATTTGAAGAGCGCGCATTCACGCCCTTTTGTGCGAGGGAAAGGGTACCAAGACGTTCGAGAAGAGGACAAACCGATTGACCTTTCACGACAGCCTCCGATTTGAAGAGCCTCTTTCCGTGGACGATGACCGGCAGTGCGAATAACTGAAGGCACTCCGCATTGTCGTGCCTCTATCTTTCTTCGTCTCTCCCTTTCTCTACGTCCTCTCGAGTGAGAATTGCTCGCATTGGAAACATACATCGACGACATTTGCGATAGAAATGTATTAATGGAGGTATCGACTCGCATAATGTAAGTCATAGAAAATTTCTGTAGAATGTTAACATATACTGTAATATTAAAATGATTCGATTCGAACCAAAAATTGTGGAAGTACGGCATTTTCTGGGTGGATAGGATGGAATATATGTTTAAAGATAAGATATTAAATAAAGAAAATATTGTTGAAGTATTTTGTAAAATTATGGAATTCCTCTATACGCCAGATGTTCTGAATTTTCAAGCGTTCAGAGACTTTTGAATGTCACTTCGGTTATGAAACTGTATCTACATTATTTAATTGTAGGTTTTAATTAAAAAACTAACTTCTGCTATTTTCCGACTTAAATAGTAGTCTTTCATCGTTATGCGTATTTTCATCGCCCCTCGATATTATTTTATTCTGGATCATTACGATTTTACACCCAATAGTTTGTAAAATAATTGTTTTTATGGCACAAAGAATAATTTGGTAAGATTAAACCTTGTAATTCATGAGATTAAAATTACGGTTCACTGAATTCACTCGATCTATTTGATTAACCTTATTAGCCTATAGTTTGTCATCATCAAAAATATTCATTTGTTATATATCAATTCGTCTAAAGTATTCTCACAGAATTACAACAACTTACATGTCAGACGTAATAAAGACGAAATATTTCTTAATTTCCGCGCAATCATTGAAATACAGCAATTAAATGAAAATGACTTATGGAAACCAATTAAAAGAGCAAATAATTGCGTTAACTACGCAATCGTGAATGACACTATAATGTTAAAGCTAATTTCATGTTTTATTTCCTTCAAATAATAAATAATTTTAAACCATCTCTTGCAGAAATGGTATTAACTCTATTTTTATCTGTTAAATAAATACACTTGCTTGAATATTTCCGTGTTAATTATTAACATTCGTTATTTTAATATATGGTAAATAAAACGATTTGTTAATTATTTTAACATTGGTAAACATTAGGTTTTCGTCAAGAGCGAATTTACATTCTATGGCCGATTAAAATTGAAAATTTTACTTCTGAATCATCAATTAGTAGCACGCGAATAAACGCAGAGAAATAATAATGACTTTGTTTTAGAATAATAAAACAAACATTTCAGAAATAAAATTAATTAAGGATTTGAATCAACAAATCTTTTCAAACTATATTTCCGATATCTTTCAAAACTTCCTGCTTGGATATGACGTTATTTCATATAACTGCGGAAAAAGGCCCACTTGTCTTTCAAAAACTTCAATACGGTTTATGTTATTTTTATACGCCGCCGAGGACTGAAGATCAAAGCCGAGAAATTCGAAAAGTATTTCACTGACAATCGTGTGACTAGCAAAGGATATGTTCTTCGTTCGTTTGTCGAAGAACCAATTTCCGATCTCAAATCGAAGGAATGAAATAGAACTTTTGCCAACTTCGGACTACGGAAGAACGAAACGTTATTATGCGCGGAAGTATAACATCACAATATTTATTCGCATGCATGTTAAAACTTGAAATGCGCAATTTGCTCTTTTATACGAACCAGTTCATGAATTTGCGTATTCATGTATTAAAAATCTGATGTAGCCAGCACTCCGCTTTCTCCATATTTGGGGTAATATAGATATTTAAATTATTATGAATAGCATTTTAAGGCAAAATTATTATTTCTTATCGTAAAAGAATACAGTCAACCTTATTGCCGTAAATTATATTTTGAATATGTTAACAGAATTCACCGCTACATGGTGGTGGTGCTGTATACTGGAAATTACAAAAAGTTAAATATCTCCGAAATGGATGGTTCTACGAAAATTTATTTCAAACAAAACTTGGAAGAAATATTATTCTCTACAACTCTGGTCCTCAGAAAGATTACAAGTGACGTTTTTAAGGAGATATTTGACGGAAACCGAAAAAACCGATTATTTATAAAGAATTCCTAAAAATAACTCCTTTAGAAAATTGTTTCAAATGAACGTTTTAGGAAATTACATTTTCTATAACCTTTGTATAGAACTGTATACACAATAATGACGTTTTAACGGAGAATTATCGCAAAAACCGAATCGGGTTTCGAATAAACCTCGACTTTCGGTTAACCGGTATTGTCCAAAAACTAATCAGTTCTTTGTGCTCATGCTAAATTGTTACATATGAAATTTGGTATTAATATGACAAGTACTTTTTGAGTTAGAGCGCCCACAATCACATCCATCCATCCCCACACATACATCTCCGAATATAGTCTAAACGTGTTCTAGGGACCTCAAAACGTGTATTTCCTTTGAAATCTCGAAGTCGATTTTTCTCGTGATCACAATACTTTCCCTATACTACGTATGGAGAAAGTAAAAAAAGCTTTATTGGGTCATAGTTTCTACCTTATTCCACCTTTGAAGCTCACATACATCATTTTACCACGCGAAATGCATTTCTACAATATTCCCACGTATTTTAATCATAAAATATTCTACTTCGGCCCGACAATGTCGTGTACTAAGGTTCGCAACTGTGGCATATTGACTAATGTCCCTCCCAATTAGAGGTGACTCAGAACCACATCAAAAGAACCAAAACCACCCAGATGGATTCCCTTCCATTGTTACGGCGGGCGAACCACATTTATTATTATTCTTTTTTTTTGGCGTTCGGCATCCGCGATTGGCCAATTAGTCATTTGGTGGGTTTTGCGTGTGTGTGAGATGTCAGCCTACAATTACAGGGGACTAAGTGGGCGCAGTCACTTATCTCGTCACGGGAAACGGCCTTCGGAGCACGGAATTTTCCTCGGAAGCCAATTAGTTGACGTGACTACATCTACGCACGATAGGACGTGACCGTGAATCGGGAACGTCGAATTACTTATAAATGAATGAGCATTCTTCATTCATGATTAATAATTCAGTGAATTTTCGAATGAGTTGTTTCTCGACTTTGTGTAATTGCTTATGACGCGATGGCAATATGTAACGGCTTAAATTTATCAAACATCAACCTAGAATATTGTTGCATATAATTTTTAAAAGTCTGTATTTCCTTTCTTAGCATTTATCGGCTAATATCCTAAATGTTTATAATTTTTAAATTATTTTTAAATACCCTAATTTTTTGTAACATGTGGTAAAATATAAATAGTCAATGATTTACCGCGTTAGACAGCAACAAATAAATTAGTTAAAATAATTTGTGACAATTCAGCTTGATTATTCTCAAAATAAGATACTGTGGAATTAATTTACTCGTAGGCTAAGAACAGAATGCAGCGAAATTATTATTAATCAAGCTGCGATAATTTCTTATAGGAATTATACTAAACGATCCCTCAGATGTGCTTCAAATATTTTTGCTGAAAATGTTAATACGATGAACTCAAGCATCGGTCTATGAGCGAGATAATGGATTATCTTATTGTTAGAATTAAATGCTTTTCCTTATTTTATATCTATTTTCGGCCAATTTATTTGTATTAAATGAGAACATTCTATTAATCATACTTCACATTTTACGTTGTTACAACATTCCACTTATACACGAACGATATTTTTACTCAAACACGTTAAGGAAATCCGGTCGCCATGCTTTTTACAAACATTATAGGATTTGGAAAATTTGTTATTCGGTCTCATTATGTACTGTGGAAATGTTCAGATTATACCTATTTCTGGCTAATCCCACAAACAATATATAATAAATAATAACATCCTAAAAAGGAGTTGATCACATATTATCTGAAATTTTCATTTTTATAGCGACTCCATCATTTGAAATATCTACGAATATATAGCAAAATAATAACATGGGACGTGCATTCTTCAAATGTGAAAAAAGTCGTCAATATAACTTATTATTATGTAAACCGTTTTATTCCCCGAATGAATTTAAAATTAAAGAAATTTCGAATAATATTCTTCCTCTGAATTCCCACTGGCTTAATTCTGTCAGCGCAAAAATCTCCACATGCTGACAACTGACAGAGAAATCTAGCAATTAAGACCCCGGGAAAACACTCGTGTCCGGAGCATAATTCTGGCCATTTGCTATGCTAACTCCGTTCCCCTCTTACTTTTCCTCTCCAGGGGTTTGCACTCCTCCACGACCTCGTCCTCACGAAAACTTTGCTCTTTCCGCGAATTCGCGCGCGCGCGCGCACACACACGCATTCCTTTCCCTTCCCTTTCCACTACGCCACCAGTCACATCCGTAGCCAGCTCGTTAAGGCACTCCTCCTACGAAGACGGGCTGACAAAGGCGACCTCAAGAAACTCGTGGCCTTACCCACACGACTCTCCTTACCCCCTCTCTGCCACTATGTTCTCGTTCTACTCCTTGGTCTTGATCCCACGAGGGAGGAGACGTCCCCGCGAGTCCACGGCAGTCCCAACGACCACTCTTATCTCTCTCTCTCTCTCTCTCTCTCCTTCCTGTTTCCACTTTCTCCTTTTGTCTAACTTTTATTACTCTATCCACATTTTCTTTTCGCTAGTTTCCTCATTTCCCCTTTAACCATGACATATCCATTCACATGTCTTCTTATTTTCTTTTCCGCTTCTTCTCATTTTTTGAACTTTTCTTCCTCTTTTTTTCCTTCCATTGCGCTTCTCTTTCCCTTCCGGCCCCTTTTCTCAATATTTCCTTCCTCTATGTCTATCATTTTTTGAAAATTAAACTCTTTCCCGTCTCTCTCTCTTTCTCTTCTTATTTTTCAAATTTTTTTACGTTTTACTTTCCGTCCGTCATTCCAGTTCCTTCCCCTTTTCCTATTAGACATTTCTCTCCGAAATTCCAAGTTCTATTTTCCTTTCCTCCCCCCCCCCCCCCCCCTAAATGTTCGTCACGTTTCTATCAACATCTTCCTTTTCAGCCCTTCTCACTTTTTCGAAACTCTTTCTCATCCACATTCCTCCCGCATTTTCCTTATCCCACTTTCTCTTTTCGCAGGATTTCCCTTTCAGCACATCTCCTCCCCCCCCACCCTCCCAATCCTTTCCCTATCCTATTCTTCGTTCCCAACTTATCTAAATCGTCCCTTCGCTCCTCCAACCGTCGCCATATCCCTTCTCTCTCTCCTCGATTCTTTATCCTCTGCTCCCATATCTTCTTTCGGTTCAGAATCCGCAGCCTCAGCCTCTTCGCTCTGCGCACTCTCAAACCCCTTTGCCCTTTTCCTCAATGGGGTCGGTCCCTACAAAGAATCCTCTTTCGGAGAGAGTCAAATCTCGGTGGACACAAATGTCGGTATTTTTTTTGTCTGGCTCTTTTTTTTTTTGCATTTCATGTCGCGCCTTTTGTTTTTTTACTGAGGTCACCAAGAGAGGCTCCTCCCATAAAGATTTTTCTTTGTGTATTTTTGCTCTTTTTGTCACAGGTTTATTATGAAGAGAGACGAAAAACAAAAGCGGATATCCCGATCTCGAATTCTACAACTTAAGACAATAACGTAACCGTTATTATCAAAGCTTTATTATTATTTTTTCCTTTGAGATCTTGTTTAATTAATAGGTAAAATTCCTGTCGCTGCTGGAGACTATATATATATATATAAATTTTATTTACGCTTGAGAATTACTTATATGTTTTAAACCAATATGAATATGAATATAATAACTTCAAGATTTTTCTATTAAAATAATAACTTTCTTATACAGCCTTAAGCGTACTTCAAAATATTGATTTAAAATATTTTGACTCTGCGGATTTTGACAATTTTTTTAGATAAACATTTTTCGAGTTTTCAACTATTTTATGAACACTTACTTGACTATCAGCAACTTTCACATAAATTGCTATTTTATTCAAGATGTCTCAAATTTCTAGCTGATTTTTTAAAATATCATCTAAGAAAAGCCCGTAAAGTATTTTTCGTATGATCTAATTATGTTTAATTAAATCTTAAATTACCAACTATGTAATTAAAATCATACCATACTGTTGGCAATCGTATGTATCTTTAATAAGTCTATTTAGAAAAAAACGCTGAATTATACATATCATAGGTTCAATTTCAACACACAAATCTATTCAAAAAAAGAAAAAGAAAAACTCTGCTTTGGCCGGGAATCGAAACCACATCTTACATTTCCACTTTATTGTGCCTCTCTGCAGAGAAATTACATCAACATTTTCATTTTTGTAAAAGTTGTATTTTATTTATTGACACGAAAATATAACCACCTTGGGTTGATCTTAAAATATTTTTATCATGCGTCGCAAAAATCATGCCGATAGAAATACCCCACAAAAATAGGTGTATAATTAATTATTAACATTAAACTTCACATATCTGTTATAACTATCACCAAATAAATATTTTTCCATCACATGTTTACGCCTAGCAAACCCAATCATTGTTCGAAATAGTAGTTGACAACCGGCAAAGTAAAACACTGAACTCGAAATGAATTTCAGGAAAAGGATGGCAAAGCAAGCCGCGCCTTCCAGAAATAATACAATCTACATCTCGGAAATACGCATATGTCCTTTTTTTGTCAAAATCCAACGGAAAGGAACGAATTCCTTTTGTGAATGCCAAACTCACGCTTTCCGGGAATATTTTGTTTCCGTTACTCAAATTTCCGAAGAGGAATACGCTCCAAAGCCGAGACAGTACAGATGGGAATTCAAACTCTTCCTTTAGTTTTTAAGACAGTTTATTTCCGCCTTCGCTTATGCGTGTATAACGTCTTCCTCGTTGCAGGGATCGTGAGAGCCGCCTCAAGAGTCTTTTCAGAAACGGAGAGCGGCGAATGTAAAGCGTTTCTCCCGGAAAATAATTTCCTCAAATCTCGTTTTTTTTTTCTCTTCTCCTTTTTTCATTACGATTGCTATCTCTTCCCGAGGCATTTTCTTTCCTGTCAGTAGATGACCTTTTCTCTCTCTCCCCTCCATACCTATCCTTTTACGCTTCGGAGTGGGAATTACGAAGACACCGACACCCATCGCCGTCTTGCCTTTCTATTATTTTTATTGATTTTTTCCAACGCTTTCGGTGAAATTTGCGAGTTTTATCTCTATGGGCAAAGATGATGAAAGTAATCCTGGATATATTTTTTTATGTCTCCAGACAATTTGCTAACCAACGAATGGCGCTTTTACTTAGTCATTTAGACCGTGACTGTTTGTACTAATGCCACTGACCCCTGCAACGTAGATTACCATGTTCTTCAATCTTGATTAATTCAATTTGAAAGATTAGAAAAATACACGTAAAATAATTTAATAAATTTTTTTGACATTTTATCGTTTTAACGCGATGCGTATAAGACGCATTGCATTTTATGTTTATATGTATGCAAATCAATATTTCCATCTTTTATGTTGTTCACCATTATTGAATATCTCACGAAAATTTTAATAAGGCATGATTACATTTCTCCATTTATCGATTTCTTTCGCGTTTAAATTACTGGACACTAGTTTAAAAATGAATTATACGGAAATAAATCGACGAATTAAATACCTTTACATTAGACATCAATATTTTAAATAAAACTCTCTGTGAACTTGCTTTCATTTCATACTTGTCATCTCCCATTGATGAAGTAGAAAAATATCCTTCTTTCAAAATCACATATTTCTAAATATTATTTATTTAAAGCAATACCAACGCCCAATTTATGGCTAATAACTAGGATGAATGTATGTTTTATTCACCGAATAAAATTTTAATATTCCAAACCTTAGATACTTGCTATCGCTTTCAATTTAGCGTGACGCTTTTGCAAACAGCAGTTCTGCTTTTAATGATTGCTACCCAACTTAAATTGAACGAACGATGCGAAATGAGTAACATTGGATAAAGGAAAATTTCCTTAAAGGAAGTCGTTAATAAAATATTTCCATGGTATATATTCTTTATCACATATCTTCGTTAAAATTGTACTTACATATATGTTATCTATCTATTATAATATATTTTGAAGCGTGTGTTTTTGTGTTTGTTGGTTTGTTCATGGAACTCCTCCTAAACGAAAGCTAGAATAACCAAATTTGGTACGATTCTTCCTTACATCCTAACTTAGTGAACTGTCACCGTTTGGTCAACCGGGATTAATCAGTGCTGCCAATATAGGGGATTAACATTTTTCCATAAGATAACACATATGAATCCATTTCTTGACTTGCTAGGTATTCTTCCTTCAAGCATAAAAATACCTAAATATGGACCGATGTTTTTCGGTTTTGCTTTATTCGACGAATAAAACTCTACATTATCTTATTCCTGCGAAGTCTACCTACATGTTACAGGGTCGAAGTTTTCAGAAATACGCTATTTGTTTCGAAATTTTGTGGATTATTCGTACTCTTTCCGGGCGTAACCCAGGCGGCCGTCATTGTTACCTCCGATTCAATTAGATTCAGTGAAGCTTATAAATAGATGAAAATTTAGCGTTATTCGCTTCGCACTTTTGTTGAAGCAACGAAACGATCGATGTTTATGGATAGCAACGTAAATAGATACTAATTATTATTCAGGAAGCGTTCATTGATGAAAGTAATTGAACCTTCTTTCGTCTATTGAATACTGGAATCTTACATTTTTTAAGTAAAATAATTATATTCTACATTATAATGTTTACTAGCGTAAATATGCTCACGTATCTGGTGTACATTTACCGGAGTCAGTGTTCAATCATGGACAATTGTACTTTGCTTTCTCACGGGTTTCTTGCTTACATGACATAAAAGTAAATATTTCCGCGAGGCAGACAAGAAATGAAGCTGGATTTGGCGAAAGTGATATATATGATAGGAAATAAAATTATCGTTATATTTGAACGCAATAGACTCGGAAACGGATTGTTACCAGCAAATATGATTAATTGTTAAGAAAAGCTAATTGTAATTTAAAAAGTATCTACTACATATTTTAAAGAGTTCGTATGTTGTTCTGTGGTAGCTTCACTAAATCCGTTGAAATTCAACGGGAAATTCTGCTAGCATTAAATAAAACTCATCACAATACATTGCTAATTTCAACATTAGAAACCCCACCAAAGAATTTCCTTGCAATAAATTAAATGCTGTAATTATTACCAAAAATTCTCATTCTTTAAGTCTGAAGATTACATCTTAAGAGACATATCTCCTATATATTTATGAATTTTTTTTTGTTTTTTTGTGCATCTATACATTACCACACCGTTAAAGCTAGAGTAATCAAACTTTCTACATGTACTTTCTTCACAAATAGGAGGGCCGTAGGCTACTTCTCAATCCCAAAATGTTTTATATTAATTGTACAAAAAGCAAAATAACTTTGTATGCTAATGGCAACGAGTGAATTCTCGGCGGCTACCTTTGTCCGCTGACCGACCGCGCGCGACGATCGCTTTCCCTGCTACTATAGACCGGCCATGGAAGGACCGGGCTTCCGGAGCGCGAAGCGATCAGTGACGCCGAGTCATCAACGCGCGAGCCGGAGCTTCCGAGCGTAGCAGCGAGCACGAACTTACTGTTTTATTTCTCTTGTTATCGTTATTGTTATTTGTTACCCGTTGTTACCAAATTGTTATAAAACCCAGAGTTGTTATTCGTTAGGTTATTCACGCCTCTATAATTGGTGACCCCGATGTGATCTGGGAAGACAGCGGGTTTTATTTTTCGTCGCGTGCGAGAGAGAGTGACGGAATGTGAAATAAAACGATAGTTTTTGGTAGAACATTTTTTTGCGTTTTTCCCCGGGCAACGCCGGTTACTGTAGCTAGTATAATCTAAAATTAGCTCATAACAACGGTCCGCTTAATTTCTAGAAATCGCCATCCAGCCCAAAATTCATTAATTTGTTTTTCGTAAGTAGGAATAATTTTAACTTATAGAACGTTAAAAGAAAGCTGAAAAGTTCATATTCGTCTAGTAAGCCAGTCCATTCCGAAAAAAAGAAAAAGAATTAAAAACTAAGAACCGGAGAGAGAAACGTCTTATCTATATCTGAGAATAGCTGAGATGTCTCATCGACTCTTTAACTTTTTACACCACTCCCATCTTAACGGTTTCACAATAATTAACCATGGCGAAGAAACAAATAATAAACAAACAAAGCGTTAACTATTCTAATACAATCCCGCTATTTCTCTCAAATATCTCATACGTTTGTGTTGATTCCTCTCCCCAATCCTTCCTTCGTTCCTTGTCTCTGTCTCTCTCTCTCCCTCTCTCTCTCTCTCTCTCTCTCCTTCTCTCTCTCTTTCTCCCACCTTCGCCTTGCAATTCGATCGTGGGGGCGTCCATAATCCTTCTGGGTGTGACACATGCGACGTTTCACTCGAAAGCTTCAAGGGAGAATAAAAACAACACGACCGCAAAGAAGAATGTCGACGAGAAAGATATTATTTAAAAAAGCACCGAGGAAACTGCAGAATACGGGTACATAACCTTCCATTTCCATTTCCATTTCCCTCCCTCACTCCACAGCACCTACCTCTTCATCCGCTACACGTCTGCTGAAATTACGCCGTTTCGTCGGTTCCATTTTACTCTCCTCCTCCCCTCCCCCTCCTCCCCCCCCTCTCTCTCTCCCCTTAAGACTCCCGGCAGATTTCGTCGGATTTGTCTCTCTATCTCACCGAGGCAAGATGGCGGAAGGCGTTTGTGAGTTTGGAGGAGAGCAAATAAGGTGTGCGACAACCACAGCGACGTGGAAGTCTCCGCGGATGTGTATCTGTGTGTGAGTGGTGTGTGTGTGTGTGCAACCAGGCGGCGAGGAAAAGGTGGAGAGAGAGAGGGAGAGAGAAGATCGACGTCCTGAGCGGAGTTGACACACTCCAAGTGCCGGGAAACTAAACAAAAGGAACTAAGACGAAGGATTCGGGCTTTGGACTTTCGGGAGAAGAAGGGGTTTGGTGCAGGGCACGTAGTCGTTTTAGGAGGGGGTGGTTGGGTGGGTGGTAGGTGGAAGGGTGCGGGGGCGGCGTGCGGTATGGAGGCCGTGACGGAATTGGAGAGAGAGAGGAGAAGGAAGGGAAAGGTGTGGGGAGAGATTTCGCGGAGCGCAGAGGAAGGGGGAGAAGAGAGAAAGCGGATTCAAAGAGATTTCGGCGGTGGGAAGGATTATGAAAGTTTTTCGCCAAAATCAACTCTCGGGGGAAGGCGAAAATTATCACTGCTCTAGGTGTCGCTTCAGCGGAACGGGTAAACTTGTCTAAATATTATTAATACTAAAAAGTATTACTTTGTCGCAATAATAGTCCAGTTGGAGTATTTTTTTAACTCGCACAACAGTTTCAATTAAGCTTCGATCGTAGAAGAATTGCTGTCACATAAATAAAAACTTACGTTCAGCGAGAAAGTTTAACAATTTTAAATTTATTTTAACCTATCAAGTGTTTATGCCTATGTTATTCTATCAAATTCATGATCATAAGACAGTCGGGAGTGGAAAATCATTCTTATCTGTTAGTGGACAAGAACGGTACTGTCTCACTAATGCTAATGCCATCCCTGTAAATGTATGACTTTCAAGAACCTCTTAAATTGCAAAGGATTACGATTCAAAACCTACCATGGAATTTTAAGCATTTTCCTCTTGATATTTTCCCAGAAATTTTCGGTAATAAAGTACAAATAACTGACCAATAATGAAATACCCTGATGTTCTAATTTTTCCAAATTTGTTAATTTTGATCTAATTCGCCTGTTAACTGTAAATTTTCAAAATATATGCTGATGGACAATTAATTCAGGTAGGAAATAAAAAGAAAGTAGGTGGCATAACAAAATATGAAAAATGGATTTGTGAAATAAGGACTAGAATGTCGAAAGTAATAGCCACTTTCACAGGAAAGAAACTTCTATTAAGGTGAAAAGGGAAGATATGCGTAAGAAATTGATAAAATGCTATTTATGGAGTATATCTTTATACGGAGCGGAAACATGGGGACTCAGGAAGAATTAATAATTAATAAAAACGCTCCGAAATATTCTCAATTTTGGGCATGCAGAAGAATTCTGAAGATGAAATTGACAGCCACAATTAAAGACGAGTAAATAACGGAAGAATAGGGGCAAAACGAATGAATACACAGATTATATGAAAGAAGAAGGCTAACCGGATGGGGCATTATCTGAGGCGAGAAGGCTGAAAGGAAAAAGATAAAATAAAAGAATAGATTTCAGCTAAAATTCCCTGGATAGAAATTATTTTTGTCGAGTAATAATTATTGTTTAATGGTTGGTCCATATGCAGCGGAAAGGCTGAAAAGCGGTATAAATGCGTTAAGCGGTCCTCAAAACAATGATTCTTCATTGTTAAATAACTTTATTTTTTCATATTTAAAGAATGCAAATGGAATCTATTTTACACTCATTAACATTTTAATGAAATAAAGTAAATGAGACTTCTGGCACACATGCCCTTAATTAATCATAGAAAATGACGCCTTTAATATCTCCAAAGGGACGCCCCGAATACTTGGTGGAAGACTCCGGGAAATCGAACTGATTGTTGCTGAGCTATTCGAATTAATTCATAATATATTACAAAAAAGACAAAATGAGATTGTATTTTGTTATAAAAAGCAGAATTATATTATTTTTCCTTCCTCTACCTATAATTACTTTAGGGTGAATCTTATAATTAAGTTTTCTGCTGCAGTATTTTAATGAAATACATTTTCTATTGTTAAATTCTGTAAGATAGAGAGCAACAGCCATGACTTCTGTCTACATAAATAAATATTCCTTTCTTTAAGAGGATTTTTAATTTATGCTCCACTGAATCTCGCGCCAAAGGAGAGAGATTGACGTTTTGATGGAAAATAAGTTTGAACCGTAGCTACGCGTAGGGGGCGTTGTGACAGAGGCAGGGTATTCAATTTGAGCGTCCCTTCCGGCGAGATTTACAAGTCATGCGTGATTGGACCGATGCGAAGTTTGAACCCATAATCTTAAGATTCCTTTTCCCAAACACTAGTACATGACAGAACGTCGATATGTTTTAGAAAGGCCCCGATACACAGCGTATAGAAATCCTCTTTATATTGTTACACCTGAACATGTAACTGCATAAAACGTAAGACCAGTAAAGTTTTATTTTACTTATATAATATAGTTTGTAAGCTGTAATAATCTGATATAAAGCATAAAATTGTAAAATAAAAAAGCTACTATTCCGTACTTGAGTAAAACGATGCTTAAACTGACGAAGCGTAATTAAAGTAAATAGATTAGAAAATACAGGCAGATTGCAAAAATCATTTATATAACTTTGCATAAAGGTTTGAATAACTATTCCTCCATTTTCTTGGCATTTGTGGAGCGATTTCACAGCGAAGTACAATTTTATTTGACAGCGTGTCTAGAATCGCAAATCAAAATGTGTCTATCCATACTTGGCAAAGAATGTCTCATATCTCATTCCATTAATTCTAATTCGGTTTTTATCTCACCTGCTGTAGTTCTGTTGCAAGTTCATGAATGTATGGATCTCGAATTAATACTGTTTCAGAGTAATTACATCCTTGTCTTTAGTCGATATAAGGAGGTAATAAAGGGATGCTGAATAATTTAAGATGAAATTGAGAAGCGAATTTAAACAACAGAGCAGAACAGAACCATCACTTAGAAAAATCTGAAATATAACAATTTCCATTCAGAAGATTATAATCATCCATCCATCATTTTTTTCTTTAAAATCCTGTCCGTTTATGTGGAGATATATATTTTATAAACAGTATGTTTATCAGTCCGATACGATAGGAAAATAACATATAATATTAGGAGTAATTTTATCACCATTTTTACTGAATCAAAAAACGTTTTGCCCAGAGAAAACGGATAATAAAGTAAGCCACTTTAAACTTTTAGATTACTTTAATCAAAGTTCGTGCAGAAGGCGACGAAAAAATTTGAAATTGGAACGTGAATTTTTTAAACGTAGGTTTCTCCGAGTAAAGTTGAGAAAACGCCCTCCTCTGGTAACTTCGGAGGCAGTGTTGGTCTAGTATTTTCTTGTCTGTAAATATTTTATCCCTCCAGAGATTATTACATTCCATCCTCTCCATGCTACGTCCCTTTGCGCCTTAGGTGCAGCCAATAAGGTTATCTTGTACCATTAAGCAGTAACTGGTTAGCGTGTCATTAAATAAGAACTTGTGTTTCTGGCACTCGAGATGAAAGGAGGCGGTGCCATTGAGACTCCGAGATGGTGAAAGTGAGATTGTTGCGATCCTAACGGTTATCTTGGGAAGCAGCGGTTTCGCTGAGGTATTGCGATATGCGTGACCCGCAGTTACTGCGGAATGGCGTGCTACAGCGCGGATCGAGGAGATAGGTTTCGTTTATGTTCTCCGAGGACAACTTTAAGGATCGCGTTTAAGAGGTTTCCAGGTGATTTAGATTCGCGAAAAATAAGTAGGTGATAAAGGGATGCTGAATAATTGAAGATGAAATTGAGAAGCGAATTTAGACAAAAGCTTAACAATCAACCTCGTCTTTGTGAAGATATCAAGATATCCGAAGGAGGAAAAAGTTCTTAAAATCGCATGATTTTTAGAATTAACGCGCATTCAGGACAAAGTCTTAGGATAGAAACATTTCCTGAAGTAATTGTATACTTTATAAGGATTAGTTGGAAATTCAAGGTTGAATAATGTATCTCATTATACATTCAATTAGGAGAAACAGTTTTTCAGAACTTGGGTTAAAAATACATATTTTTAACAGGAAGCTATAGAAAAACTTACTGCATCCGTTGCTATCAATATATTAAATTACAAGCGTGAGAAAACTATGGTTGGTAAGTATTATTAGTAGTTTAGCATGGTTAGATACAAATAATTACCTTCTTATATTTACTATGGACTTATCCTTTACCAACGAACTGGATTTACGGCATATAATAATAATAATATTTATTGGTATCAAATTGCTACGATTTATTAGGCCATATGGATTATTTTCCGTATAATCACAGAAGGAGATAAGAAGTTCATTATTGATGTAATTTCGCGATTCATTATCATGTATACTGTAAAGTAGCAGAAATACCCGGCGTTGCCCAGAGAAATTTGGTTCAAATCCGATCGGAATTCTAGATGATACATGGTATTTAAGAATTCACTCGGCCGCCGTTTTCAATAAAACGGGCAGAGAGAAACAAAAACCACGTATAAATTATTTCTGGGAGCCCTCCACAATCGTACCAAATTTGATTCAAATCAATAGTAGGACATGGGAAAATACGCGTAGTTTAATCAGTAACCGCCGTCCAATTACGGATAAGGAAGTAGTCGTTTCCCACCTTTCTCACTGTGTATAAGATGTAGAGTAACCTGTTCTTTGAGAACAGGAAGTTTATGAGAACAGTTATTTTACTGAACAGTTTAGGCATTAGAACAGTTCGAAAAGAACTGTTCCGTTCTTTCTGACCCATCTCTAGTGTTAAAATGTTTAGCATACAAAGTTATTTTGCTTTTTTACAATTAATATAAAACATTTGGGATTAAAAGTAGCCTAAGGCCTTCCTATTTGTGAAGAAAGTATCTGTTGAAAGATTGATTACTTTATCTTTAACGGTGTGGAAATGTATAGATGCACAAATAAACAAACAAACAAACAAACAAACTTTCATAAATATATAGGAAATTTAAGCGATTACGTATGGGACAGTCAATAACATTCTTTTGTGAAATCTTTTGATAAAATCTTTGATACTATAAAAATGGGATCGGCAACCCACGGCCCGCGGGCTTAATTCGGCCCCCGAGATCGTTTTATGCGGTCCGCGAAGCCATGATGAAAAAGTGATCGGTATAATTTAACACAGTAAATTCCATATTTTGTCTGTGAAATTATCATCTATAGGTTACTTCTGATTTAAACGTCCATCCGGCCCGCTGAAGCTCTCGCGATTTCCTATGCGGCCCTCCGAACCATTCACAACAACGAATGTGGCCCGCCATATAGGAAAGGTTGCCGACTCCTGTTATAAAACATAAGAATTACTTATAAGTAACAGTCCAGTGTTTATATTATTTCATGTATGTATTGTAGGATTATTTAGATAATTCGGTATTACAAAAACGGATCTCGGAAGCCGCCTTATTTCAAGCTAAGGCGGTAAACCATATCTCCAACTTTCCGTCTTTACCACCCTTGTCACCCTCATCTTTTATAATATAAATAATGACGATCAATTGAATTATAATTCAACATGTGCACAAGATATGTTTACTAGATTCTTTCTCTTTAGTCAGAAAATTATAAACTTTGTTCTCTGAAGATGAATTAGCTTACTTTTTTCCTTCCTTTTTCTGGATTCTACTCTCGGTGAATCATCTCTGAAGACGGCTGATTTGTAACCGAAATATGCATATGATTTTTTATTACCTTCTTATAACTATTAGAGATGCCTGAGACAGGTGCCTATTATTTCTATTTTTGATACTTAGAATGCTTAGGTATTCTCGCCCAAATAAATATGTTTATCTATTCTGAAACTGGAAAAAAAAACAATACGGGAAGGATAACGTAAGAGTAATTGAAATTTACAAGTAAAATACTATCCGAATGAAGATATGGCGATATTTCGTAACATTTTCGTTTTTTCTATCAGCTTTTATGAATTGGGCAAAAATCCCGACCTTCCCACTTCATATTCAACCAAAAAGAGTTTGAGTGAAAGAAGTAATTACGGGAAAAGACTGCAGGTGCATATAGCGAGAATCCTGTTACTGGCTGGGCCTGAGGCAAGTAACCGCTGACTGCATTTTCTTAACCAGAGGATTTTGATACAAGATAAACGACATGATCGAAAGAGACCGTTAGTGAGAGGAGAAGAAATTTAAGACATGTAGCTTATTTACTATGATTTATGTCATAAATCTCTATCCCTGGATGAATTTAAATAAAAGTATATTATGTTCTTTGGAGTTATGTCGAAATTTGGGTGAAAGCTTGTATTAAATTGTTAAACCTAGGAATTCAACTTTATTCCTAAAATTTTGAACTGACCAGCTATGCACTGCACTACCTCTTAGATACTCATTGCGCGTAGGCAAGAGGGAATCAGCAGGTAGTAAAGAAGTGGTGAAAATACGCGTTATAAAATGCATTATATAAAATTTTATAATCGTAATTCAAAATTGTTTTCAAAATTTCAATTTAGTTTACTGAATACCCCCGAATTTTAGCTCATAAATTCTAGAATATTATCAAGCACATTGAGAGAATATTTTAAGTTATTGTGAAGTATCTGCGATGGCTTCGGAGACGAAACCATATTGAACTACAAAGAGTGAAGACTGAAAACTTTCAGAGAAAGACGATGCGCAGATGTTTCGCCAAAAGGCGACGCGAAAGCGGTGCAGGAGTCATGATTCGAGAGTCAGGAGGTGACTGCTGGAGGGAGTGAAAGGGGAGGAAGAAATGGCTAGAAATATCATCTCGATGCTCTCACCTCAAAAACTTTCAACCCATACCGTACTTTCCACGCCAACGCTGTGCCTATTCCCCTTCTTCATCCCCGTCCTCCCTCCCTCCCTCTCCCCGCCGCCAAAAGAAAACATTCCATTTTATGTGAAACTGGCAACTTCGGCGTCTCGAATTATCCCGCCTTCTGCCGAATGAATATCTTCATTCTTACGTATTTTTCGGGGGAGAAATTTTGGCTGGAAGAGTTTATCAAGACCATTCTCCCTCAAATAGTGGCGAGAAATATGCAGAGAATGTTGATGGCGAACGAAAAATTAAAAAAAAAACAAACAGCGAGAGATGACTGCCTGGAAATCGAGCGGTGGAAAACAAGAACTATATTAGAAAGCGGAGCGATGGATGGGCGCAAGGTCCCTGGTGTTCCCGACGTGCAGTAAGAAGGGCGGAAACTTGAGCCATATGGAAAGGAATTTCACGCATGATGCGGTCGGCACCCTTTTGTCGGTTCAAATTATCCGACGAGGAGAGAATTTGGGAAGCGGAACAGGTGAGCGAGTGTTTATCCCCGTGGTGCCCGTGCGCAGGAGGAGGATTTGAGATGTACGGAGCGCGCGCGGCGCACATCGATGGTATGTGTATCGTTTCGCGAAGGCGCCATTGTTTCTTATCCCAAACAAAGAGCCACTTTGGCTCGAAGACGCAAAAGTTTTTGGGGCTGTGAACAATGGCATTCTGGGTAAATGGCTCGAAAGCGATAATTGGGGTGAATTTAAGATGGAGCCTTAGAGGATGAGGTGGAAGGCGAAAGAATCCGGAAAAAAGTGATTGAAAGCGTTTAAAGTTTTCAGTAAATTATGCCGATTCCGGTGAAGTATGACGGTTACGCACGCGTTTGCACATTTCATCAGTTAATTTATTTACATTTTTAAAAATCGGTGAATATTTCATTCGCATTTTAAAAATTAATAATATAAATAATGCATAATTATATATTATTCAGCTTGCGTGAAAAAAGCTAAAAAAAATATCTCGAATAACTCCTATCAACAATGCAAATATTTTGTTTTGTCGGTTAATTTTTAATTTCTGTAATTCTGAATTTTTCAATTTGCCTTTAAAACTTAGTTATCATCTCAGACCAAGCAGAACATATGTTATGGTGAACCTTTCTATCATAATTATACATATGTTTGCATTAAAATTCATACACAGTTCATAAAACATTATATACCCAAAAATTCAATTTTCCTATTGAAACTTCATCAAACAGTACTTGAGAGGCAATGATTTACTTGCAAGTTATAATAAATATCCCATGCCTTATTTGACTCCAGTTGCGATGGCATTCTCATGTTTGTATACACGGCTAAGTGTTTGTCAATAAAATCAATTCATATATTGGTATTGTGTTTATTGAAATCATCTTCGTTTTATAGAGATTTCAGTGAGCTCTACGTTTCATTTCTGGAGGTGTTGCTTCATTTATGTAGAAACAGAATGGCAAGATCGACCAGGCTTTACTTCTACCATTTTTGCCAAATGGATTGAAATTTTTAAGAGATTCTTTCAAGTATAGATCATTTGATCTTGCAGATTAGACACTTATTACTCAAAACGGCAATCCTTTTTAATACAATAACCAGCATTATCGAGCTTTTAGACTGATGGCAATTTGAATATTTTCACTCGCGCTTATACGTTTAATTTAACTTAGACTTTCCTTCTCAGCAGGCATAAAGAATTGCTGTGTTTAGTATACATATTACGGAGTCCTTTTGTATTCGTTGAGAACTACGTTATCCAACAATGCTACAGTAAATGATGTCATGCAATAAAATAATACCAT
Organism: Uropetala carovei; assembly: GCA_036926305.1. Lineage (NCBI taxonomy): Eukaryota > Metazoa > Arthropoda > Insecta > Odonata > Petaluridae > Uropetala > Uropetala carovei. The sequence goes on along the minus strand of JAXCHB010000104.1, from coordinate 5,804,008 downwards.
TTCTGTGGTCAATCTTCACTTTCTTTTTTGCTCTCTCTTTGAAAACGCCATTCGTTAATTTCATCCAAACCTAAAGATAGCGTGTGTATGAATCTTAAATTTTCAGAAGTTTCCCTTGTCACGTTTTTTTCCCCTTAAACACGTTCGTTGAACTCATCTAAAACGTGCTTCAATGCGTTAAAATATTCTCTGAAAAAAATTCGTTTTATCCGCCAAGTTGTCTTCCGCGGATTAATGCAATTAAAATTGTTTTCCGTTAAAAAAAAATCCCTAAAACGTCCGAAGAAGGGTTTGGGTGGAAATTTTTCGTCGACACATTTATTTATTAATGTAATTATTAAAACCTAATAATGTGGGCCTGGGAAAAATATAATTTTTGATTTTTTTCCTTTTCTGTTTTTAGTCAACGGACGAAAATGAAATTAAAAATTCAGCTTATAAAAATTGGATAGGAATTTTATTGGAATAGTTTATATCTTACAAAAAAGCAATATTATATTATTTTAGATCAGTTGTAGAAAATGCTTCATTTCGTTGATTTATCCGTAAAGGTGTGCAATATCTTCATACTTTTGGTATAATAGATATCTTAGCTAATACATTTCTATGTTAAAATCGATATAAAATTTCAGGCATATTGCGTAATTTGTTGTCTTCTCTCACCAAATATCTAAAGGAAGTTGATACGGTTAATACAGTTATAACTCAGTTTAAATTTCCATCATTTAAAGGTCGGTAGAATGAAATTATTTCTTTGCATACGTGTGCAAAGAAATCTAAACAAATATTAAAATGACGCATAATATAACCGATATTAAAAACAAACTCTAAAAATTTAAAAATAATATAATTAATTCATTTAACAAAAATATAAGTTGTTAGTCTTAATTTTTTCACGAAATATTAATTGAATCCGTCCCTCCGTCACTAAACATGCATTATTTTTACGAAATTAAAAAAGATTCTCATATAAAGAAAATTAAATCAAACATGATTGCTCACGTAAAACGTACACAAATTTGATAAAGTTCTCGGAACAAATTAGCCCGATTTCAAATAAGATCAGCGCGTTAAAAACACCAAAATCGACGAGATGAGCACCAAACATTTCGGAAATAAATGACGCTCGACGTATAAAGGACAACGTGCGACGACGAACGCTTGCCTTTTATTAAGTCAAAAAAAACGCCGCGCTCGAAACTGTAAGCTTGTAAAGATAACTTTCCCTTGCAAATGCTGCACACATTCACGCGAGAACGAAACGGTACAAAAGCATTTGCTATCCGAGCGGTAATAGAAAACATAGGGTGACTATCGACCTATGACACGCATTGCCCACGTGACTGAATCGAGAATGTTTCGAGGGAGGGGGAGAGATGGGGAAATCGAGGGAGTTGGAAACAAAATGGATTCCGGCCGAACAAACGATTGACGTTGTTGGCCACTGACCGGAACGGCTCGAAGTCAAAAATCGATCTTTCATTCCGAAAGAGATGTCGCAGTGTCGACTCGTTACACCGCCGGACGAACAATTTTCCGTCGCATTATGCCACTCCGTCGCCCGCTTCTCTTCTCTTCCCTATCCGACACTTCGTTCCCGCGACGCAATTTAAAAAAAATGAGAGAGAGAGAGAGACAAATTTACGTGGAGCGGAAAATCAAATACTCTTCGCGTCCAATCAATTACTGCTACCGCCCTCGACTTAAAAAGTACTTTGTTTTTTTTTCATGACTAGGAAATTCAAGAGGAATGCGAAAAATCGTTTCTCACGCCACACTTCTCACAATCCTCATCCCTGTAGCATTCTTAAATCAGTACTGATTAGCTATTTTTTTACTCTTGAAGTGTTTCTGACGCAACGTATGCGTCGGCAAAAATATCATCTAGCCCAGAATTTTCTTTGCATCCAGAAATACCTCACCTGATTGATAGGAATGCCACAAAAAAAACGTTAAACAAATGGATCAATGATTTTGAAATGTTGATAAGTCGTTAAGGCAAAAAGATTTATTCTAATGAATTGGTGATGTAACAAAAAAATAAATCCTTCAACACATTTCGATAGATGTATGTATACATTTTCATGTATGTTTTAATGTAGGATTGACGTGATATTATATTTACCTTTGAAAGGATTCTAGGACTGCAAAAATGCTGAGAACCGTCGGTATAGCCGATTGTTTGATCCACATTCCGAGTCGAAAAGTGATCAGAAAGACAAATTTTACCGAATGTCGTGAAAAAATATATTTAACTTCTGTAGAATGAAAGGTTACGCATATTTTCAAACCTAAATCTCGTCCGTCGCTATTTCAAATACATAATACACTATTCCAATTGACCCTCAAGGGCGCCATACATGTAAAAATTTATAACACCTAAATCCTGTTACCAAAAACAATTCTCCTCTTTTCCTTTTACCACAATCTCTAGCATATTTTTCTCATTTTTTTCCTTTTTACTCTCTTTCCATATATTCCATCCTCTCTCTCTCTCTCTTTCACCTTCCTCTCGCGAACACTACCACTCCCCCGCGTCCCACCATTAATTAACGCGCCCAAAATTCGCGATGTCCTCATTAATTCCTCCGTTCTCTCTCAGCTCACCTCGTCCCTCCCCCCTCTACACACACACACACACACTCCCTCTGGAATTTTTTTCTTCCGTTCCTTGTCTCGAATGCCCCCCTCTCGTCAAACTCTCTCTCCCCCCTCCTTCCCCCTCTCCCTCCCTCCTTCTCTCTCTCTCTCTACCTCTCCTCCTCCCCTTTCATTCTAAGATTCTTTTGATAATGCGAAATAGTATATTCTGATACGAATCTGGAAACCCAAGCGTGGTGGAAATATTCGGCGTCTCGGAAGAAGTATCGGAAATTTCTCAGTGATAAATGTTGAGGGCACAACATTGCAGAGTAAATGGGTTGCGTTTATAAACACTATTAAAAATATTCAAGGACCCTGAAGCTAGACGGTGCCTATCTTTAGGAGACAATTTTACTTCCCCTTAGTAGTAGCAAAGTATCTCATAATGGGTGTTGACATTCGCATTTGACGCTAAAAAGGACTAGGGATAAGTTAACATAAACAAGGAATGTTTTGAATTATGATGATTAGATAAATGGCGGGAGACGAGGATTAAATAGGAAATTTTGTGCCCGAGGCGATTTGTATATAATTATTGCACTAAGAAGTATGAAATATAAAATAAATATAATAAAATCAGATGTGATCTACAATGCGGTGGAGATTTTTACAGAAGCTTGTCGGTCTGTCGATTGTTTTGGCTTTGCTATTCCTCTTCGTATAATAAAATCTGTGCCTTCACAATCATAAATTTTATATCAGAATTTAAAAAAAGTAGATTACGCAAATCATCACTCCAAAATCTCAAAATTGCCAAATCAAAACGTCGCTCATTTGGCGTTCTAACTAAAATAGAAATTGAGAGTTTCGCTAGTATCTTATTATTCTCTACATTTTTATCGACGTACTTATAACCATTCTTGAAATAATAAATATGACTATTGACATTAGAATATACAGCCAATAGGTCGGTAGGTATGATATTTATAAACCCGTAATTGGAAATACTGCGATAGGGATATACCTATACTCCACTTGAAAAACACAAAACCCATCCAATTTACTGACATGAAAAATGGGTAATCAGAAGTTATAATTGGCCGTTACGATGGAAACAGCAAAAAATATTTAGGCGCAAGGAGAAAAAGGCAAACCTTTGCATAACAGCACTTCTCCCGCCTCATTGGACGGATGAATAGCGTCATATCGGTTTTCTCTGGTTAAGGCATCGACAAAAAAAATGAAAAGGTGGAAGAACTTTCCTCGAACTAAGAAAGGAACGAAGGGGATAAGACGTGAAGGCGAAGAGAGAGAGAGAGAGAAAGGGCCGCAGCCGAAGAGTAATTGGCCTCCTCGTGGATGGAATCGAGTTTAAGAGTATGTGGTGGCTTGTGTGCGTGCCTGTGTCATTAGGAATGGCTGCGGATTGAAAGGGTTTTTTTTTTATATAAAAGAGAACTCGGGATGGCGTAATCACAAAATAAGAAAATACGAGTAGTCGAGGAGGATATTCCATTTTTCCCCTTCTACGGGTGTCTTATTCTGCAAAGTATTTAAAAAAACACAGGTTGGAGAAGTGATGAGAAAATGTTTCTCTCGAGTTATCGTCTCCTTTTCCAACTTCCCCAGCATTTGATAAAAAAATACTCTCTCTACCTCTCGGCCTATTTCTCGTGATCTAGGTGTTCTTAGGAGGAATCGAAGAATTTTTTCCTTTCGGATGCACCGAGGCGTATAAGTGAGTTAACGAGAAGGATTAAGCTTTTACGTTTAAGTTGAAGTTCAGCGGCGGAAGTCTGAATTCCTGGGATGGAGTGGGAGCGATTTGGCCGAGCTAACGTGCCGATGGAGATCTTTTCATGGTGAACTTACATTTTATATTGACTTGGCCAGCTCAATCATATGGGTGACATCAAATAAATTTAACGGTAAAGGCGAGTTCTGCATTGTGATCGCCGATGACGGAATAATCACCGAGGGGGATTGCTTTTCACGAGAATAAGGCTCTACTTTTTATGTCTAATTGATTTGTGCATAACTTTTATTTGAAGGAAGCAATTCTACCTACACTTTGAAAATAATAATTTTAAGAAAATTTCCTTTCTCTGTATATGTTGATTAAAAATTATATCAACGAATGGAGCTGCAGTATTGTACGCACCCATTAAAGGAGCCCAAACTTAAAATACATTTCATTATATATAACTTAATGAAATGGCCATTTTATGTGAAATATAAAAAAATAAAATTTATTTTTTAATATTTCTCAGCAGTAGAAAAAATAAAATAATTTCTTGAAGGTTTTATGATAGTTAATAGGTAGTTACTGGAAAAATTAAGTGTGAAAATAAATTACTTATTCAGTAAAATTTCAATATCGACATTGAATACCGATTAGAAGAAAATATATTGATGACGCAATTTTCGTTGCAAAAAGACCCCTGCACTTATTTAAAATAAACATTTCGAGGAATTCTGAAAATACGCCACACTTTTGTGTCGTCTGCATATTAATTTGAACCAAGTTTTATTTCGGTAAAAGCAACTTCAAAGCCGAAACTTCAAGCACTTACTCTGCAAATTAATTGCACGGAAAATATTTCAAATAGACATGGAGATGTTCGAGATAACAAAAATGCCAGGAACGAAACGAGAACTGCCACTCCGATAGAAATGAGATATTTTAAAATGATTATTCCGAAGACACTTTCTTCGAAATCCGGATAATTTTAGAAGACTAGTTCACAAGTTGTCTTCTAGAAATCATTAACTCGATACATACATATGCATGTATGCAGAATGTCCCATTGTAACGCAACTTCGTCGCCCGTCCCTTAATTCGCCTACTTCTGATCATATAAAAGAGGAAAAAAGTTCTCCGATGTCAACCTAGAAGCGTACAACCTGCAAAAACTGGAAATTGAAGAAAATAACACAACACTCCCCTTATCTTAGAATATCATTTTTCAACGAATTATATTTCATGAACGCGCTTAGGCTGACCGTCCGTGCGTCAAATAATTTTAAATATAAATTAAGCGATAAGAGATAGAAGAAAAATTTTCAGGTGTATGTTAACTGTGATGCTATTTATTACGTTGTCAAAAAATGTTTTTAGAGAAATTCATGGGCGGCAGTGGTGAGCTTCAAAATTTACAAATTGAGATTCTGAGCGTGAGGTTTTAGATAGAAAGTTACAGTTTTCACTATCTGTGTAATCTTCAATGTCATCTGTAACATGCCAGAAGAAATTGTTTTGAAAAATCTGGGAGCGTCAAGGCGGCACTACGGCACCCCAGCGTGTCGCGGCACCCAGTTCGTAAAACACCGCTCTAGTCTTTCTCAGCTTCCCTTCTCCCTTCCCCTCCCCATCCGCTCTTTCCACTCTAAAATCTCCAAATCTCCCTTCTTATTCTCCCCCACAATCAATAATCACCATCCTCTTCCATTCTGAACTCCATATTAAAAAAAACTCCCCTCCTTACAAAAATAAAATAAAACTTCATTCATCTCAAAACCTTAGCTCTATCGAACGTCCTCCAATTTTTAACCCTACAACCCAATTAAATCCTGTCTTTCCTACTTTTAAGGCGCCGTGAGGGAAGTTCGCCAGAAGCCAACTCCTCCGCCTCCCCATCCTGTTCAGCCTCCCGCCCCCATTCTCGACCACCTGCTCTCCAAAACACATCCGACTGAAAAATCGACCGCCTCCGCCATTCTCTTTTTTTCCTTATCATTACCAGCCGCCACCCCTCTTTTCAACCGTCTAACTACCTCAGAAATCTTTACTTTTCTCCCCTTTTTAGATCAGAAAGGCACGATGCACGGCGTTGAAAACTCGCCACCCTTTGTTCTACAGGAAAGCACACACGCTTGAAGAACCTTCGGCCGCGTTGAATCAAATTAGGCGGATTTAAATTAAAATGTAAAAATAAAAAGAAGAAGCACGAATGGAAGGACCTGTCTAATTTGCTGGAGTAACATCGCTCTCCATGTGGATAACGAATTCTAATAGTTAAGCTTGTTTGTGCGTTCTTTATGGGTATGCCCCTTGTGGATCCCGAATCGATGAAAAAAATTTATAATCTTCTGTGGTGCTTTGAAAAAGTCGATCAATTACAAATTGTCGTTTCCACCGGATTCATTGAAATTTAAAAAAATTATTTCAATGAAATATTGCGGGGGATACATATATTTTCGGCTTTCAATATCGATATCATTTCGCATAGGGTAACATAATTAAACTAATTGGACGACATGGAAGCTCTGATAAATATGACTCCATTATCTTCTAAAAAGAATGTGTACAAATTTTTCATTTATAGTAATATATGCAATTAAGATTATATCATTATAAATCATTTAATTATGGTAAGTAATCACAATAAAACGTATAAATTATATAAAAGGGCGATAATCATCTGATTGTGAGAGGAAAAACCTCGAAAGTTTTATCTCGGCGACCACGCAGTTAGAATATAAACATAACATTAATAGTATATTCGTTTCACATGCTAAAATTTAAATAAAAAAGTCCACAAAATCCATCAAAATATGAGATACGAATTCGAAACATGACCTAAACTTTGTACTTTCATGAGAAAGTTTACCAAAATTTTTTCAGTCGTCCGACAATCGTTTCGAATGATGATGTTCATCAGTGAAATTATCTCAAAAAAAACTTAGCGTATTTGCAGAAAGAGCAAGTTTTCTGCTTTATTTTCAGAATTTACTCACCATATTGTGTCCAAATGTTACATTTAGCTTGTATAGTTTCTCATAACCTGCGGAGCATCAAATCTATGGTACAATCTCAATTCCATTGGAAAAATACAAGCTAAAGGTCCTATTATGAAAGCGTCCCTTCTCCCTAGTATGCATTCCTTCCCCCCTTTAGTCATCACCGCCGTTAATCCAATTCATCCGCCGCACAGGGAAGGTTGATTCTTTCCCTGATTATGCCGAGGGCCCCACTGCATCGCCTCCCTTATCTCCGATTTTACCTAGCTTCCTCTTCCTCTCTCATTTGCCGCCTATACCTCTTCATCTCCCCCTCGAGGAGGGAGGGGGAGACGGAATAAGGGAGGGTGGGGAGGGAATAAGTGTGGGGAAGCGGAGAAGGGAGAAAAGGAGGGAGAGATAGAGAGGGAGGAAGAGAGAGGAAGGGAGGAAGGGGGAGAGATGGAGGGGGAGGGATGGAGGGAGAGAGATGTAGGGGGGAGGGATGGAGGGAGAGAGATGGAGGGGGAGGGATGGAGGGGGAGGAATGGAGGGGAGGAATGGAGGGGGAGGGATGGAGGGGGAGGGATGGAGGGGGAGGGAGAGGGAGGGGTGGCAACACAAACGACGGGACCATATCGCCGGGACACGCATCCCATTATGCAGATGGAGCTCAAAATCCCCTTTCTTTCGCAATCTTCCGCTTTTCTCATATCGTCATCCGTCCGAAACTAGCGCCCTCGTATCCTTCAACGCGCCGGAAAACAAATGAGGAAAGGAAGTGGGGGTGGGAGGGGGGGGGATTGGGGTGGGGGGGGGGAGGGGAGGGGGAACTCCCGCGTTACAGGAAAATGGAAAGAGTATGCATTCTGTGCGAGCGAGAACGAGAGAGGGGAGATGGGGGATCCATGTTGTGTCGATTATGAAGTTATCGCGCCGAGGATAAAATATTTCCATTATCCCCTTTCTCTCGGAATTAAATTTAGATGAGACCCAGATTCGATGATATAGCATTTCCTTAGACGTGTTTGTATCACGGCATGCGTATAGGAACTGATTATCCAATTAATGAAATTTCACACGAAGAGCCGAAAGTAGTCCACTACGTTAAGTTTGTTCTGACACTCTCTTACCCAAACATTCTGAGATAAAAATGCCATGAATTTCACAAGGAACTTTACATAACATATTTTTAGGCTTATCCATTTAATTAGCAATACTTGAAAATAAAAAAACTGCATAAATTATATTAAAGCATGGCGTCTTGTTAACCAGTTGTACTAGCATACAAAGTTCTCATGACTTTTAAAAAATTTGCATCCCAAAAAGTGTCAAGGCAAGGAATATCATATTAAAATTCTTTATTGGAAAATTTATTAGAAGTCTATAATCTGGTGGAAAGTATACTAGTTGCTACTTTAACGATTGAAAAAAATTGGCTCATAGTTCAAGTGGAACTGATCAATGACTGCAAAATAAATCTCACGCGATTTTAGATTGTTGAATGCATTTTTAAGTATAGTACACAACTAATTCTCCTGTTAAATAAACGCTAAAATTTCAGGCGATAATCTTCAAAAAATTACTAATGTAGATGATAACATCTATTACTCAAATGAAAAATGTCTTTCCACAATCCAGTCCAAAAGGAAATTGAAAATCTTTATCCTTTAAGCTAGCCTTCGGATAATATCGCGTGGGTTTCTTATTGCATGCAGTTTTGTTTGGATTAGGCATTGAATAAAACAAGACCAATGCTGAAATATTGTTTAAATTTTATTGCCAATTTTTGCGCTGTCTGTCTATTGTCGAAGAGATTAAGCATAATCAGCGGTATAATACGACGATTTCTCCATATGATAAATGACCCAAGGAAACAATATGTCAACGTCTTGAGCAGACCGGGAGAACAGAAAGGGAGGAAGACGCCTAAATTACATCTTTTTGCCTATCCTTGCAGATTCTACGCTATATATATAACATCCTGTCATTCTCGTAAAAAATTTCAGGACGGAAGATTAAAAACTATTAACTGCAACTCAATTTACTATGTTATAGCTAGAAGGTTTATATTTTTACTTTTCAATTTTTAACTATATAAGCTTGGATATAAGATAGAAAAATGCAAAATTCTTCGCCAAGTATTCTCGAGGAGAAAAATAAAGGCGTTACCCCATACATGTTAAATTAGTCGTCTAAACTCATTACTTGCGTTAAACAAGTCACTTTTGTCATTTCCCTATATAATGCATACTTGAATAAACCAAAATATAAGAGACGCATATGTCTGCAATAATTCAGCTGTTATTTATTTATATGAGATGTTTGAAATCAAAGGACTATGAATTTCGACTGCTGTCTATTATAACTAACGAAGGGTACGCGGTTTGCTTAATTTGTTTTTACTTTATAAAGTATTTTAAAATTTAATTTTTCACAAATTAAATGTCAACTTAGGGTGACTACACGCAATTCCGCAAATAATAATAAAGAATTTCTCAAAGACATCAAACAATTTTTCAATAATTATGTAAGATGTAAAAATGTTGACGCATTGCACTACACATAGTTGCATAATGTGTAACTGTACCATCAGCTGTTCTATCTATATCTATAATAGCCGACCGCCCGTCCCACCCTGTATCTCAAAAGCCGTTCGTCGTAGAGATATGTGGGAAAATGCGATTTGTTTCTACTAGCTAGGAAGGCTCCTAGATACTATTCTCATTTTCATAAAGTCCCGGGTTCGAATCCAGGAGACAATTATATTTTCCCATAAGTTTACAGGGGATTTTCGATTTTTCAGAGTGCAAGGTTTTTTTCCTTCGTTCATTAAAACACGTAAATATGGACCGATTTTCTTCGTTTTTGCTTTATTCGACGGCTAAAACTCTATACTATCTTATTATTGCAGTGTTTACATGTTAGATGGTGGAATCATTCAGAAATACGCAACTGTTTTTGAAATTTTACGAATATTTCGTACTCCTTCCGGACGTTGTCAAGGCGACTGTCATTGTTGCCTCCGATTCAATTAATGCCAATTAAACCTTCAAATCGGTGAAATAATAGCGTTATTCGCTTCGAACTTTGTTTATTCCTGTAGCAATGTCAACATTTATACATAGCAACATAAATATTTACGGATAATTATTCAGTTAACTGCGTATGGGAAACGTATCTTACGATTCAATCAAAGCAGTTGAATCTTCCTATCATCGTTAGAATGCTGGAATCTTATCTCTTTGTAAGTAGAACCATTATATTATACATCCATAATGTTTATTAACGCAAATAGGCTCACGCATAAATTTTAAATTAAATGAGAATAGGGACACACGTTATTTTTTAAACACATTACATGGTTATCTTCTCTTCATTTATTGGGATCAACTTATTTTACATACCTACTTCATCATTTTTTATAAATCAATTTTAAAATTCACCGCGCAATCTTTGCGCGGGGTCAGCTAGTATCTTCTAATTGACAAAATGTGTGATAGTTTCTCCAATTTACTACAATTTCCAGAATATCATCCTGATATATTTCTATCACTAGCTACCCTTCTCTTTGGTAAACAAATTAATTATTTCATACTTAAGAGAGCTGATTGTTTATTATCTACGCAAATGATAAATTTAGCAAAAATTTATCGAGAGATGACAAAGTTTTAGAGTTTATTAGTTAAATATGGCCGCAGTATCATCCACACATTTAACAGATCAAACCTCGCGTGTTCCACATCACATGACTACAGACGCAAAATACTAAGTGTGAGCATTTTTATGATTTTTTGATTTGGTTCCAATACACAAAGAATACATTTGTCTGAAACATGCTGTCAATGACACCAAACATTTCGATAGAATTCTGCGCACAAAAAGAAATAAACAAATTAAACCCGCCAAGCCCATTTTTCATCTTTCAATACGAGAATTTTATCGGAAATTACGTTATATACTAAGATGCTGATTCAGCAAAAGTGCGTGATGCGTTCCTCAACTCCGTATGAAATTTTATTGATTCGCAATTTTCAGATCTATTTATTCGTACCAACATTCCATGCAGTGAAGTGACTTTTTGCTCCACAGCAGATGAAAGGGCCAAACATTATTATTCACAGGAAAAGCGAAACAACCAGCATTTGCCTTTGCGATCGGTTCAGTCCCATACATGTATATGCTCTTTATGTAGACAATGGTACTGCTGTATTTTTGTCATTTATGTTAGCTCATTATGAAAGTACAACCATTTTATCGGTTTCTCCGTATTCAAGATCGTATATTTCTCACAAGGAGAAAAACATGTATACTCTTTGTTCTATAGATTAACTGTAATTGTGGTAATTGTATACTCTCCCACATAATTAATATATACAGATTATACACACACACACACACATTTAAAAAACCAGCGCTATCAGTATTACCATCATAACCGAAGTCAAGATATTTTTTCGATGTTTTTCCAGGTAAAAGTACGCGACCCTTTCTCTCCTTGGATTTCATTCAACTGTTCCTCCAAGAAACCCATGAGAACGTCTCTTAATGTTTTCGACGTGCTCGGCTAAGTAATCACGATCGCTTCACGTCTCCCTGCGCCCCATTTAAGCGCGGTCCGTCCGAAGTAATTCGTTCTAATTTCGAATGGCTTCGGCACACGCGTCGAGGAGGAGGAGGGACTCTTATCCCCCCCTTTCTCCCTCTCTCTCCCTCCCTCTCCCTTGCAATCCCCCATCCTCTCGTTTCCGCCTCCTTCCTCCGCTTTAACTTTCTGGAATGCGTTTTTCCTGAGAAATGTCATTTCTCCATATCATTGAATGCATTTTTCAAATACGATATCAGGGTTAAGGGACATAAAAATATGTCACTTTTCATTTTCTACGTTTCCAAAAAGACGCTTAAACGAATCGTAGCTCAACGGGTTTAAAGTGCTTGCAAACATTTTTATGTATATTAGATTTGGTGGCTCGCATCTGGTGAGAATCTTTGAACTCTAGAAACATTAACCAAAATTCGCAATTCTAAAAGCTTTATAAATGGAAATTTATCTTAATATTTTAGGATTTCCTATTCTTTGCATAGGATCTAAAACGAGAAATGGATATTTTGTATTTATGGCCTTCGGTCATTTATAATGTCTCTACCTCTTTGCAAAAAATATATTTTTTTAAATTCTCCGTGCTTGAAATGATTGCCTATACGACATTTAAATAACTATCATTTAATAGTCCACGTCCTTATATGATGACATTACAGCTCCGACATTACTGTAGATTTGAGGTATACCAACAGATCAACGTTAATAAACAAAACTCAATCGAGTTTAACGTATAATGCTCCTAGAACACAATTTAACGGGCCTTGCAAATTTTGAATTACAGTTTCAAAAGGCTTTGAAATTCTCCCTTCTCCGTCTCAATTTCCTTTCCGCTTTTCACGCTCCGTAAGCTTTTTAACGCTATCCCATCCTGTGTGAGAGAGATTGAAGAAAGAGTTATTTCCCATAGGGACGGAGGAAAGAGGAAAACCCGTTCCCTGCAACGTAATGAAGAGGAGAATGAAGGAAGAGAGAGAGGGGTTTTCGGATTTTGCTCGATTGTCCGTCTTCTGCAAATCCCTCCCCTCTCAAACCCCATTGCCCACCGTTTCCTACTCCAACATGCTCTTCACCCTATGCCTCCAATATCCCAACCCTCTTCCGCCTCCTCTCCCTCCAGAGTCACCGATCCTTCCTCCCCTCCCTCCCCCTCCTCCCCTTTTAACCCTCCTTCACCTCGAACACCCACCGGACGCCTCTTTATTTCACAGAACTGCACCGCTGAATCGAATCGCCTCGAATTCTCCTCCACCGACCTCTTCCTCCTCTCTTTTCCTCCGTATCTATTCAATTACACGAGGTCAACTTTAGCCGTTCCAGGGAATTGAGCTGCCTAATAGTGAGCCATAGCCCGGAGCCGGATGTGACGGTTTTTAAAAAAGGGGTCGACCCCTCAGATTAATGTTCCTTCTTTTCCTCTGGAATAAGGAGGAAAGGGGAGGAGAAATGGAGGGAAAGAGAGGATAGGGTGATAGGGTGGAGATAGGTGGGAGGAGATAGAATGGGAGGAGATAGAATGGGAAGAGGGCGTGAGGAAAGGGGAGGAAAGTGATAGGGAGAAGAGAAGAGGAGGGAGGGGGAAATAGAGGGGAAAGAGTGATGGGGGGGAGGGAGGGAGGCGAGAGAGGGAGGGAGGGAGTTTAGAAGAAGAAGAAAGAGGATATTTTGAGGAAAGAAAGGAGATGAAACGAAGATACAGAGGAGTTTTGAGAGGAAAATAACAAGCGGCGTGGGATAGAGGACGAGTGCGCTGGAAAAAGATGGAGACTGAAAAATAGTGCGTAATTCTTGGTGGAAGAGGGGTGCGTCTCAAACAAGTGGAGCTTTGTCGGCTTCATGTGCCCCGCCTGGAAAATTTCTACCCCTACCCGTTTCCGGAGGAATTAAAGTTCGGCAGTGCGGAAAATACAAAAGTCCATGATATAGTCGTCGGCACATGTCTTCCGTTGGAAATTGAGGATTAATTTATAATAGGGAGTCTGCATCTCATATAATCTACCATCATATACTAGAAAATGTGTATTACATCGTATTAAAATTTAGTTTAGAACTTTGACTGGACAATCGATATAATGGTGAGAGAATCGATTAAATTTGATTAAACTATAGCGGTTTGAAAATGTCTACCCTACGATTTCGGTTAAAATTAATATTTTATGGCATGGAATGGTTGAGTGAATAAATAATCTGGAGTCAGAGCAGGATTAAGAATTATCAAGTTATGCAGGGTGCTCAAAAAGTCCTGTGCACTTGGCTCGTGTGAAATGAATGTAATTATTATGGAAAATTTAATAACCTAACGCATAATGACTTTCTGAACACATTGTATTTAAGGTATACACAAAGGAGTTGTTTGTTAATTTACATTTTAATCAAGAAAAAGAATTATTTATAATCGTGTACTATTTCAGTGATACTGTTTGATATATAATTAAAAGTAGTGCATGTTTGAAAATGAACGTATAAAGAAAATATTTCAGGAACTTAAGTATTTGAATTTATTCAATTCAATATGTGTAACGGGTTTATGGTTATTTATATTTATCAAAAATTTATTTATTTTCCAATATTTTTAGATTTATTTTCGAATATTTTCGGATTTATTTTCCATTATTTTCAGAGTAAAATAACAAAGGCGTTTCCATGATAATGAATGTTTGTTAACTTTAACCTTTTAAAGAAAGGACTGCATAAGACTTGATAGTCAATTACTTCAATAATTTTTTATCAACTACAAATTATGTGGACAAATTAGATTATATAATTGGCATTATTCAGTTTTTCACGTGATATCGTATCTTTTGTGAAGCCATCTCGCTACTTATTTATACAGGAACAAGAAAAAATTTATATTTTAAATTAACGTTTTTGTAGTATCGCTTCGTATTCGGTAAATAACGTTCTCAGAAATCATAAAAAACCTAATCAAACACAATAAAAGCTCTTTCGTTCTTCCTTTTTCTTTCGAATTTATACGCGCTCGAGAACCGTTAAGTGAAGCTCGTTCGGATCTATAAGACACCACTCCGCTTTCTCGCTTCCGTGCGCCCATCTGCTCCTTTCGCGAAAACGCCGCCCATCTGAGGCGCAGACGAAAATAGAAAAAGCGCCACTCAAAAAGGTGCCTTTTGTTGCCTATTATCGGAGCGGAAAAAAAAGAATCATTCGATAAACAACAAAAAAACAACACACTGATAAAAACCGTGGCGAAGGAATGGCGTCATTATCTTCCCCCCTTTTTTTTCCATATCCACCCGCGAGAGAAAGGAGGGATTAAAATGTCGCGAAACGCATCTACAAATGACGCTTGTGCGATGCCGAAATAAACCTCGGACAGCGAGAAAACATCACACGGATATTTGAAACAGAAGAAAAAATATAAACAAAAAAATCCGGAGAGACGAAGAGTGAATTTCGGGCCCAGGAGGAGATTCGCCGGAAATGGCGGGGGAGGAGAAGTGAAAGGGAAGCAGAAAAGAGAGGTGAATAAAAAGAAGAGACGGAGCGAGGGACGGAGGAGAGAAGACCCTCCTCTCCAATCCGCAACTGAAAATTATTCCTCAGCTGCAAAGCGAGGATTTTTTTCTTCAAAAGAAGGGAAAAAACAGTCGAAGGGAGGGAACCGCACGCCGAACGCGCGTGAGCCCCGGGCGTGGAAAATCTCTCTCCTCTTCTCCCTCCAAACCCCACTCCGTTTGATCTCCCCTCGTTCTTTCATCACGGTTGCTTTTCTGAGACCCTTCCGCAAGAGTAGGAGAGGTATTGGGGAAGATGGGAAAGAGGAGGAGAGTGAAGTTAAGGGGAGGGGGGGGGGGAGGAAGGAGAGAGAGGGAGAGAGTGGTGGTCTTCCTTGTAGGACCGTCCTCGCATCCAATGTGTCGGACCGCTAAAGCCTCGGGCCAATACACTTGGTTGAGCACCAAACCGATCGAAAAGACGTTGACGTTCCTTTGTTTTTACTCTCCCAGATATCGCATCCCAGGCCTTTTCTACCTCCTTGGCGCTGTCTCTCTCTCTTTCGCTTCCTATGCGACTATTCTCCCTCTTAGAGTGGCGTGATTTTTCCTGTACTCATTCCAACATGTAGCACGTTGCCAGCAAACAAAAATAAATTACGCGAAATACACGCCCAATAAGGCCGAATGAAAATGAGACTGTAAAACGAATATGCGTGGATTGCCTTCGTCAAATAGTACAACCGTACTTTACTATGGCTTTCTAATAACAGTTAATTATGATATATCTTTCCTAAGTGGTCAATTCTCTGACAATTACCTGGGCGCTAATTTTAATTATTGGACTAATTTATAAGAAAGTTGGCGTTGAATCTAGCGGATATTTCGAATGTTATTCATTTATACTTGCTTCAACGTCAATATAATTTGTAATTTTACCGAATATATAATAAAGGTTATATAAATTTTGTGCCGAATGTCATGAAACATAATCATCTTTTTTGACGTGAGACATTGTAATCTTATTTTAAAATCTAAACATAAAATCATATTTTAGTTCTTTATCATATTTACAATTGCAAGATTTCGCAGTGCGCAAATATAATATTGTAATTTGGTAATTTTGACACAGGAAAATATTCAATATTCCTAAAGCGGCGTTAACATTTGCCGACCACTGTTTGTTTAATGACTTATTGTTAGTGGTCGAAGCAGTTCTTTCTGGTCATCTGTTCGTGGATTGGTGTATTTAACGAATTTCTGAGAAGGCATGTTTCAACCTGGATTTACACTTGGAATATGAAGGCATTAAGTTCGTGGGTTGTATCCACCTTATTGGTAAAAATGTTTCTTAATCAAATATGAAGCTGCAATCCATAACATTTCTTTTATAATTTAAAATGAACTTCTATTTGAATTTTAGCTAGAAACATCACACTTTTACACTATTCGCAAACGTTTAATTAAATCTTATGTTTTAATTTTTCATCACTGATTTACTAAAAGAAGAAAACTCAATAACGCGAATGAAATATTTACATAAATATTACTGGAGATTAAACCGCAAGTGAATGTGGTAATAAATAGGTTAAGTAGAAAAATATGGGTTATAGAAGCATGGACGAATTATCAGTCGCCCTTCATCTTTGCCTCGCTAACTCGTAATGGTCCGTGAATTGATCCATAGAAATGAGTCCATATGTTTTATTCAATAAGACTCCATTGAAACATGTCAGTGGAACATCAGTTTCATCAATTACGTCAGCATTTTCAGTTACACAAAGGACCGAATTAACGCACGCAGAGCCAATGTATTCAACAGGAATGATCGTTACTGTTCAGAATGGCGTCGCGTAATCTCGGTTAAGGGTCAAACAACAATTCCAATAACACTTCTTAAACCGAACAAAAGTCTAACATTAATGTAACACGTCTATCCCATTAGAGCAAGAGCCTATAAAAATCGGATTGTTTATAAAGTAAAGAGGCAAATACTCTTAATTTTGCTTAAAAAACAACAACAAACTGCCGTCTTAAGAATAATGTTAAATTCTTTGCAACTCCTATCTCCACGGTACGATTTTCCGCCTAAATTGCACAAGACAATAAAATAAACGAGCTACAATATGACGCATGGTTGCCGAAAGCCCAGAAGTTTAACTTCATATACGATAAATACCAGATAGATTTATATTTTATTATGCAGCATAGTAAGCTCTCCTATGATTTCGTCTAGAAAATACGCTTCTTAGAAAAATAAAGGTATGAACGCTAGATCAACTTAAGATTTTAAACCATTCCCATCTCATAGCATCGAAAATGAGCCTTTTTTTCCCCCCTCTGGCCCCTCTCATAACGTTAATTTGTGAATGTCGAGCCTCCAAACACTCAATAAAATTCCCTTTAACATTTATCTATTCGATACACTCTCCTCCCAAATCCTTTTTCTACTTACCATGTTCTGTCTAAGAATTAAGAATCGCTAACCGATAATGACGCTTAAGAGTCGCTCTCTGTATTAAAATTTGCACGACATACTTCGTCTGAAATTGTGCGTTGTCCTTTTTCGAAAATTAAATTCCAGATATTTACGACATTCTCGGCCAATTTTTTTTAATTGCATTTAGTTACATTTGTTCCATTGTTAGTACTGTACCATAATTTTTGTTTGCCCTATGCTCCTAAAAAGAGGAGAAGCTGTAATTTTCTACTCGCTTAAATTTATTATTAAGTCATGATCCAGAAACATTTTCACGATCGGAAATGTTATCCTTATTCGATAAATGTGAAGTTTATTTTCGCAATTAGAGTAAACAGGTAATGGAAGAAGGCCAATTGAATGTGCATTTTAGCGATAAATGAAATGAAGCTATAAATTTACGAATTCGGTCGAAAAAATGCCGATGTTTACAATACTTTACACAAACAAAACAGAGAAATGTTGTTTCTATGAATATTTCCTTAATTGTTGTCTCTTCACAGTTTTTATTGGAATAACTAGTGGAAACCCGTCAAAAATGACGGAAAGGCAATTCATCTTGTACAGGAGAAATCCAGAGAATATTCTCGAACTAATTTATCGAGAATATCGACGCCAATTTTTGATTTATTATAAACAAGATTTATTTCGGGTTTACATTTAGTCTCTTCACCTGAAACACTGTGTTCATGATGAATACTAGAAAGTAAGATGACACATTTTTTTGGTTTTGGTACATAAGATACAAGGTTCAAATCATCTATAAACAAAAACTTTGACGAATTTGCGGTTCTGCCGGTAACAGATAGAAGTGATTGTGGCATACCTTTCCTATTTCTTCTCATGGTTCCTACCAAAGTAATTTTATGTTGAAACAGTTCCTCATCTAATGAAATATCCGTAAAGAAATTGTCCGTTGTAATATTGCGTTCACTCTCATACCAAAATTGGCAATTGTTTCACAACACGTTGTACTTGATTTTTTCTGGAATATTTTCAACTTTCCCAAATATACATCAAAGTTACAACAGTAAATTGTCTTATAATCACATAACATCCACACTTTCATCCCATATTTTTCTAGGCTTGTTGGGAATGTAAACACGAAATGGATAAAGTCCTCGAAATGAAACTAACTGTTCGTCAATTGTTCCATATTCCGATGCTTCATAGGAATTCCTACAATTGTCTGCAGAAATGTCGGAAACTTCATTAACGGTGCAAATTTATCCGTTTCCTTTCTCTTGATTCGAGTGTCTACATGCTCCAATCTAATGCACCTCATTAGATTACGAAAGCGATCACGACTCATGGCTGCCGTGTACACTGGTCTAGCAAATGCGTCTTTTTTATTCAGTAAGGAAGATACATCTTCAACTGACTCACGGAACCTACCTACCAACAACAAAATTCCAATTTCTGTAGAGTCCACATCAAGCCAAGTCTTTTTAACTCAGGATGAACTACGTTCCATTCTCTGCAATGGGCAATTGCTTTTTTGTTCGTGTACATAACTATCAAGTCTGTAATATAATCGGAAAGGAATAAAGTAAAACAATTCATAATATCTTTTGCATCCTTACTTGTGCAAGCCACTCCACTAGCCTTCCTAAGTAAATTTTCAGGTCGTGTTTTGCGTGGTCAACACGACTTCATCCCGAACGTCATGAAAAGTTTCTTGAAGGTCCAAATCCATTCCATCTTCTTCTCTATCGATTACCTCGAATTCACTTACAACATCACTACAAGAGTCACTGTTGTCACCACTATCGTAATAGCCTGGTAATTCACTTTTTTCGTCGTCCTCTTAGCATAAAAAACTCTTCAAAAATGTTTTCATCGGCGTAAAAAATATTTCTTTTCGTCATTCTGAATTAGTCGGAGTCCACGAAAGTATGAACGCAGACAAATTGAAAGGCGTTTTCCAAAATACGAGATGACAGACGCTCATGGTAACATTGCTACATTGCATAGGACGCCACCAACGGAGCTGGATCTATCGGGACCCGGATAGGTGTTAGTGTTGGGTACAAAGTAGACTTTTATACTTTTCCTTTAAAATATCATAAATTTGAGATTTATTAACTTATGAAAGATAACCTTAAATGCTTAAGTGTAGATATGAATTCTAAGTATAAAAAAATAAGATAACTTAATCGGGATCCTTTGTGACCTAAGGTCCGGCGTCCGAGTGTTAAATTCAGTATTCCCGTAATAAAAACATTCTCTTACTACTTAATCGATGAAACTCGTTATATATTCTAATTTAGGCTTAGATTTGATATAAGACACCCACGACGACAGTGCCTCTGTGTATGGAATCACGAACTAACATGTAAACAAATGGAATCGCTTGAATTTTGTGGATCTACGAATATAGATTGAAGTTGAATTAATTACGTCTGTTGGGTCCGATTCATTTCTTAAAATAATACAATATAAACCTAACCGGTACTTACGTATTATCTCCAGGACCTTACGTACAACATACGTATTATCTCCAGGACCTTAGTTACGTACAACATTAACAGAAACTGATTGGCTTGTCTCGACATTTACAAACCAAATCACCGGACAACAGGGAGCGTTTCTTTGGTTCCGGGCGAGGCGAAGGGCGCGGTAGCGCCCGGAGACGACTACCCAATAAAACTAAGCGAGCCGAAGGCTCCTAAATATATCCTTTCAATGTTATATCCTCTTGACCCAGCGCGACTCGATCTCCAAACCAAGCGACTTTACAATAGTTCATGATTCCGTTCACAGAGGCACCTCCGGTGCTGCGGTCGTGGGTGTCTTATATCAAATCTGTTCCCTAATTTAAAACCATAAACCAAATTTTAATTTATGACGAGCCCTTCGGCTGTTTTGTGGAAAATAATCATCTGAATAGTGTCGTGTGACCTTTCATTACAAACAAACATCGGAATTTACCAGGAATCTCCACTGCCGATGGATTAATGAAAACTAAGGAAAATCCAGCAATTTTAAACTTTTGCGAAGGTAACGGAGTATTCAGCCTGTGAGGAGATAATGAAACAGTGGAATTCAAGCCAAGTGTTATTCTCAACGATAATATAAATAATTACTGGTACGTATCTTGTATCACAATATTCGCAGAAATAATAATTTTGATTTGTTTAACGCGTTTTAATTTGGAAACAAATTAGGAAAGTGTACAACGTACCAAAAATGGGCGCGTTTCGTGCAATGGAGTATTAGAAAGAAATTATATACCTGTACATAAGGGAAATTGCGTTTTAAAGTCCTTTTCTTCATCATAAATAATCTATTTTCTTCCTATTTAATAATAGTGCATGCACACGTAAGTAAATTAAACATTTGTTTGTGAGATTGTTTATGCTAGCAACAATGAAGAAGTGACCATGCAAGAAAATTTCTAAGTTCAACTAGAATTAAGAAATTTTTGCCCAAAACCGTTATAATTAAAAAATTAAGAGTTTCATTTCATCATTAACAGCAGTTTACTTTCTTGCGTGAAATAGAAGTATGCATAAATTTGGTTTAAATAAGTTGGATAAAGTTAATATTTTTAAGTTTACATTTTCACAAAATACAAAAATGTGTACTTGAAAATATTACAAAAACCAGCCTTATTTTACTCTATTTATCATTTAAATAAAATAGAATGCGTGTTTGTGTGTTTACTCCGTAACTCCAAAACCAATAATCCTAGAAAGCTTAAACTTGGCATATATACTAAAAGGCTTATTTTTTAGGCGCGTTTCGCTTCCAGTGTGAGCGCCTATTATCGTCGGTTTGTCCGTCCGTCCGCATGTTCATTCTCGGCTACTACCAAACGGATTTTCATGAAATTTGATATTAAGGACACAATCAAATATAATAAGAAACTCGCAAAAATGAATCACGTACGCTAATCAGGGGTACCACTTTACTGGTGACAACAAATTATTTTTTCGTCATATCTCGTAAAGTATTGCTCATATCAAAATATTATTCAAATAAAAGTAGGAGAACTAGTAAAGATTTCTTTTCTATACACTTTTATCGTAGGAGTAGCCGTTATCAAGAAAATCAACCCAGAATATCTTAATTCGAGTTGAACTTTGAAAAGTTCTTGCATGGTTACTTCTTCATTGTTGCTAACTATAAGAATCTCACAAAATACGTTTCATTTCCTTATTTGTGCATGCAATATTTTTAATAGGAAGAAAATGGATTATTTATGATGAAGAAAAAAACTTTAAAACGCTATTTCCCTTACGTACAGGTATGTATATAATTTCTTTCTAATACTCCATTGCACGAAACGCGTCCATTTGTGAAACGTTGTACACTTTCCTAACTTGTTTTACACTGCCCTGGATCCCGAGAAAGGACGGGAAACCTATCGCTATGGATTAAATATTAATACAAGCAATAAATGTAACGGATTCTATTTCATAACGAAATTTACCCAACCAAAGTCATTTCCGGCACTCATCAGCCGTATATTCGTAGAAACTACAAAGCTATTCATTTTAACCGAATTAAATGGAATCGGCATCTTTGATAAAAATGCATTATAGTTATGGTTTCCCTTCCTGCGGTATTTCGATTTCCTGGAATCCTAATGACGCTTCGAATAACATCCTGGCCTCCCGCAGTTCGAAGCTGGAGTCTCCGTTACAAAAACCAATAAAAAGTAATGAAATCGTGAAAGGGCGTCATCCCATGAAAAAATAACATCCAGCAATACAGGTTTCCCGGATTTAATAAAGATTTGGAGGCTTTCCCCGAGCGAAGCGCAACTCCCTTCAATTTATTTAAATCTAATTCCACGCGCGTTTAATGCAAACGCTCGTGCGCGTTGTAATAAAAAACTAACAGACAGGACACACGCTATGTAGCGTGCTTGGGCGGTGTCAATAAACACTCCACCCATTCCTGAATGTCAATCTTGCACCAAGACTCGCACCATCAAGGAATTATACTCGAGATATAATTGCCTAGACGCTACCACCTTATCCATCGGATAAAACGGCATATGCTAGTCCAACATTTCATCTTTAGCTATTCATGTTTACAGTGTTCATAATGCCAAAGACGCGCGGGATGCATAACTTTAAGGATTAGAGTAACAAGTGTTAACGCATAACGTGGGATATAAAAGTCTTTCTCTTCAGGAGTAGAGAGAAAATTCGTGGTAAAGACTATGGACTATAATAAAAAGTTCTCTATAATTTATTTCCATAGTATGCTACTGGAAATGAGTAATTTTCTATGACTGTAATAATTTTCCAAGTTAATAAAATCTCGTTAACTCAAAGTTTTCTATAATATAACCCATAATAATTTCTTCTTTAGTAGAAAATGTACTCCTTTACTGTTAAAAGTCTTCATTAATTGGAGTTGATTTATCAATTAACTTCTTTTTACTCGCTCCATGAAACTTCAAGCGAAGGTAATTTAGTGTGGAACAGGATAGATATGGACTTAGGATAAATAGTCTGTTGAGTTGGAAATCCTACAAGCTTACCAAGAGGGCCAAGTTGACCAACTTCAGGTCGTGAATAATTCAAGGGCTGACTTCAGATCCGACAAAAATGTAATGTCGTGTCGGCTAAGATTTGCAAGTGTAATTGTTTCCTAGGAAGTAATGTATATGCTAATTGATATTTCGTGCCCAAGACGATGTGGCTGCCGCGGTGCAAACCTTCAACCGGAGTCACGAAAATGTGAGAGTTAACTGATCAGCATATAAAAGAGATTTATCGGTTAGACTTTCGTAGACCTCGCTCGCAAGTGTTTCTCATTGCGTCTCGCTTGAAAGCGATGTTCTCCTATTGACACTGCTCCACTCCATTTGAATTTCAACGGTTGAAAATGCTCCATTTTATCATTCACCGAATGTACAATTTCCTGTTACTGAAAGTAGCCACAAAAATTACTTTTCGATTCAGCTTTGCAAGATTTATTATGCGTTTATAAACTGTGGGCGAATGTGAGTTCGCCCGATCCATCAGCGCGTAATGGTCTGCATTTATTACGGATGAATGACTACTTAGTAGAGTGCATTAACATATACAATGCTGCATTAATATAACAAATTTTACATACATACAAACATATCTGACTACATGTATGTATGTGTTTTGGGCATCTTGTATAATAGTTTTGAATTATTTGTTCAATCTGTGAACAGTGTTTTGTTTTGTTCTCTTAAAACCGAAAAAATTGCCGACTTTAGCTGATAATTAAAGAAAGGGCAATTTCGCTGCTTTTCCTTTCAACTATAAAATAATTCATATGTTTCTTATATATATAATGCGATGAATATTTAAAAAATTGTTTAAGTGAAATAAATATTTAAATAATAATACATCAAATACTACATTTTAATAAATTAATTAAACGAGACGAAAAAACTCAACTAAATGGATTGGTTTTTTTATTATTTATTAAAATTAATTCCTGTATAAACAAGAGACTAAAGTATAAAACGTTGAAATTCATAGTCCCGATTATTCCATTATGCTTCGAGTTTATTGTTAACTTAAACCCAACTCACAATGCACTGCAAGATTTAACCAGACCGAACACACAAGGTTTACAACATCCTTCAATGCTGTTATTCCGATTGAGAGATGTTATTACGCGATATATCGTATGAACGAAAAAAAAACATGCTTCCCTCCGAAACCGCAAAAAGGGTAATGAAGTGGAAACGCGAGCTCTTTCCACGCGTGAGCGAGGTAAGTTTCGCAGCGCGTCAGGTCATCCGTGGCGAGTGACGCAATATCCAATTTCAAACAATACTGGAAACGCCTAATAAAATTTCACGCTACACATGTCCATCAAATTAACTGTGCATCTGCTGGAAAGAATAACACAGAAATTTCCAAAATAATCCGCCTGCGAAGAGGGGAGAGAGAGAGAGAGAGAAGAGAGCGTCAATTAATTACTTCACACTCTCACCCAATGAATCGTTTATTTATTCATAGCGCCTATCCCCGAGTGCTGCACCCCATTCTCTCTCTTCACCAAAAATAACCCAACCTCCATTCCTCCCCTTTCGACATCTCCCTCCCCCTCAACTGTGTCCCCCATCCCTTTTTTTACGTCCTTCCCCAGGCTCCAGCGCCTCGCAACCCTCTCGTCCTCTCTCCCTCCAAAAAAAAAAAAAAACCAATCGGATTTCCACAATCCTCTCCCCAGCCCACACCCTCCCTCCCTCCCGCCCGCTTCCACCCACCCCCAAAACATCCCTTTCTCCCTCACGCAGCCGCCATCCTGTTAAGCAGACCGGCTTCCTAAATGACTTCTATAATTTCCCAACCTCCAGCGAGTTCACAAATCATCAGTCGTTGCCTGGAGCTTCCACATCCAATTCCAAACCTCATCCCCACTTCTGCAATCTTCCTCCATGCTCCCTCATATCTCTCTCTCTCTCTTTCTCCTCTCTTCCTCCCTCTCTCTGTCTCCCTCTTGCCCATTTCTGAAACTTGGGAAACCTAGCCCAACACCATCTCCCTCCCCTGTCTCACCCTCTCTCAACCCAACTTCCTCCTGCTCATCCTCCTATTCCCACCATCTTTGGCCTCATACCTTTCATGTGTCGAGCTCCCCATGTAATACTCTCTCAGACTCATTCACTCAAAAGTGATTCGCGCAAAATCATCAAATTGCCAAACCGACGACTATCTATCTCTCCTCAGTTCGTCCGAGTTTGTGTGCGAGTCCTTGTGTGGGATTTTGCGAGCACGTATGCCTGCGTGCGTGCGTGCACGTGTGTGTTTGCGTTCCTGTGGATTGCAATTTGGTGAGGCGGGTTTGAGGTCAAACTCGGGAAAACGCGCTCACGAAATTGGGATTGTTCGAACTCCTTCAGGGCAACTGAAATCTTCTTATTACAATTTTACTTCGAGGAGGAAGAAAATTTAAAGAAATGCACTACATTAAACTATGCTTCTCTCATAGGTAAATGAAGCACTGTTTTTTCTAAACGAATTAGTTAGAAATTGGGGAGCGCGTCTGCAATCATCCGCGACTATCATCTTTATCGCAACAAATCGCTCTCTATTTTCGCGAAAGAACCTCTATCGCTTTCTCTATGTGACCAGCGTGAGACAAAAAGAGGAAAATGGAGCTTCCACAATGTCTAGGATTTAAATGATCAATCACATTGCTCCAAGAGCAAAAAATCTAGGAAACTACTTGCATATTTCGACTACATCAGTGGATATTCACCGGCAGCACATTTTATAAACGAGACAACACGTGGCTCACACCTATTGAAAGTAGCGCGTAGCCGTAATACGCATACGGTTTCCCTATCTTTCAATTGCAAATGTACCTACCTAGTAGTTTACCAACCACCGCACACGTACGTATATTCTATGTAATGCTTGAGTTACCTAAATATTGCCGTCCAATACTTCGGGATGTGATGTAATCTCCTTTAAATTTTCCCAAGGGGCATCGCCCTAATATGGAAATTTTGCTTTAAAGCCGGACGCAAATTAGAACGCGATGGAAAGTAAGATAAATCAAATTAATCCAGATAAAACGAACATCGGTTTTCGCATTAAAATTAAAGGAATTCTTAATCTTCCTACGATGATTAAATTTACAAACGATGTTATCTCCTACACAATTTAGGTATTCCTGCTTCAAAACCTCGGCCTCCTATCGACCGAAGTATCTTTTGCTGCTATTTTCTACGACTTTTTTCCTGGTTTGAAAAGCGTTTGGCGCTTCCGAGGCGGAGTTCTTGACAAATCTCGAAAAGAGGGCGTGGTCTTATCGTCAGTCTTCTTTTTTTGCGCTCCGTGTTCATTCTATTTTACTTTTCCTCACGCGAAGAGGAAAGGAAGAGGATTTTTTAGGTGATTACATGTCAAAGTTCATGCCGGGTAATTTTTTTCTCTCGGAATGAAATTCGCATATTCCATACAAAGCAAGAAGTGTGTGTGTGTGTGTGTCTCAAGGGTGAACGCGATGAGTGATTGATGGAGAGGGCGTGATTTCGGCTTTGATTACATTATACCAATCTCCTTTTTAAATCAAACTTTTTTTACTGTGCTTTAGTATATTAGGCTCCGAATCGATGCAAAAACAAAGAAATATTAAAGCATTGGCTTGTTAGAGAGAAATTTGCTTCGTTTTTATTTTGCTATACTTAATACTGTATTACCAATCCTAAACATTACTTTTAAATGTTAAACACTACGCAATAAATGCGTTTTTAGAGTTATGAACATGGTTCCTCAAACGAATTGCTGTGGGAAAAATTGTGTGATTTATTCTTATAATGTCAGTAAATCGTAATATATTTACGCTTAAAAACAACTTGTATTTAAGTTAGCTACATACAGAGTTGCATTTTCTTTTGATTTTTAGAAGATTAAATAAAATTTATTTAATCTATATTGCTATACACTGTTTCCTAGTTTTAGTTTCACGGCTGTTATAAGATCACACAGTGTTAAATTATTATTTTGGTGTCCCGTGACAATTATAAAACCGCCGTATATTAGATAAGATACATAAAAATGGAAAAATTTTCACAGCTGGATATGAATTTGTCAAATATTAATGTAACAGATTTTAATAAAACTAAGTAATTGGATTTGAGGTTTATTTCTGATAGTTTCTCTTCAACTGGAGTTAAATAAAAAATGAACGCACTTCAGTGGCATCAAAAAAATTAATTCCGTTTTAACTACGCATTTCCCACAGCTAAACGAGTTCGCTTTTGAAATTTTAACATGAAAACTGAGGATTAAGATTAAAAGAAGTAATTTAATCCAGAAACCTAAATTTTATTGAGAGAGAACTGCAATAAAACAAAGCTATTATTATGTAACAAAGCTATAAAGCTCTGTAATGGTTAGTCCATGATTAAATCGAGTCCAGACACGTCCTTTATTTCTCATTTTACCGATCATAAAAAAGCGAAGTAAATATTTCCAATTAATAGTTATTTATAACCAACATATCGTAGACAAGAGCATCTCTTTATTAAACAATCGAGAATCATTTTTGTTGAAAATTTAAGCCGGTAAGAAGAAAAGCAACTGTTATACTATTCAACAGATATATAATCTAGATATATATGACTACATACGATAACTTGCTATATTACGTATCCGTCCTAACTCTTACTAGCACATAATTATGAAGCTCGATTCCAAAATCCGCCTATTATAAAATAACCAGAAATATGTTGAAATTAAATAGACTTGGACAACATCAAAAAAAATTTCTTAGTTACTAGATACCAGAAACATTTTAGGAAATAAAAATGTGACATTTGTTGATAATACATTTAAGCGACATTTTCTGCATTCGTTCAATTGTGACAGGATATTGCTTCGTTGAAATCATCGTTACTGAGCGAGTCTCGCATTGCATTT
The DNA here is from genome assembly GCA_036926305.1 of Uropetala carovei. Taxonomy (NCBI): domain Eukaryota; kingdom Metazoa; phylum Arthropoda; class Insecta; order Odonata; family Petaluridae; genus Uropetala; species Uropetala carovei. The sequence goes on along the minus strand of JAXCHB010000104.1, from coordinate 5,775,796 downwards.
ATATGACATATCTATGAACACCACTAATACAATAATAATATCCCAAAGAAAACCAAAAAAATTAGAAATGACGAAATTCCAATAAATGTTAAATAGGTCAGCTCATAAAAACTAATTATCGCGAATGGTTTCCAAATAATTTCATTAATTATATGAAATATTATACAGTAGTATATAAAAACAAGACTACCAATTCCATTCACTAAATTACTTGGAGAAGAGTTTATGATGCTTCGAAATATCGTGACAAAATTAAAATTTACGATATCAATAAAAAATAATGAATAAATGAAAACAATGAAGTATGATGTAACTTTAGTTATTTTTAACTTAATATTTAATTATTGATGAAGATATAAGACAAAAATATTAGTAGCTAGGTCGAGTAATATTTTTTATTTTCGTGAGATAAAATAAATTGATGTGTCCAACACGTGACTCTCTCCATACGTAAGTTGTCAACTAAAATCAAACAGATACGGCGATAGGAACTGTTCAACTTACACACTTCAGCGCTAGCGATACAATTGTTGTCACTACCACGCGCGCGAGCTGCCCACTAACCGTCAATTTCGAAGAAAATTAAATATCTCTTTAAATATTCCTCATGTGAAAATTTAGTTCAAACCAAAGTTGTAGAAAAAATAATATCTACAACTTTTACTTTTATGTATGTTAACAAAAATTCAGTTTTAAACGAAATATTTAATAAAAACTAATATTTTACAAGACTAAGCCGCTACTTTCGGTTGACCGATTGTTATCAAAATCCTTTCAAATAATAAGAATATACTATATGGAATCACAAGTATAGAATTTCATGCTGATCCGATGAATAGTTTTTGAGTTAGAGCGCACGAAAAATTTCTGTCACACATGCGGATACACGCACTCAGACATCGTCGAGAAAACGGTCAGAACGTGTTCAGAGGAACTCAAAACGTGTATTTCGGTTGAAATCTCGAATTCGATTTTTTCATGAAAACAATACTTTCTCTTAACTACGTATATGGAGAAAGTAAAAAGCTATTCCATTTTCTTTTACTCTAAATCATGTTTACACTTAAAAAAATGAACTCTTTGCAATGACTCAATATTTTTAAAATAAGAGTATTGGATAATTTGTACGCGATTACATTTATTTTAAATACAGGTACAAATTATAACAGCTGCAATTAGGGTAACACAATCGATCCGTAATTATCCAGTTTTCATATTCTGAAACAATCTTTCACCCGTCATCGTATCTCAATTAACAAAAAAACAATGTATCCCGAATCGAATAAACAGCATCGGAAATTTGATTGACGTTCATACACCCCCATACGTTTTCAACTCAAAAGGAAAGTAATTCACTTATGTCACTCATAGCGACTTCTCCAAAACGTAATCTAAATATTACGCGTCATTCCCTTCGCCCCACTCTCCCGACTAAGTCTAACCAATTCTTCTCGTGGAAACGCCGACTGCTTTTGGCATTTAATCAACCACTTTCCCTTCCTCCGTTTCCTTTACGTCCTTCCAGAATGTTCCAGTCATATAGCGCTTTCTCTTCCTCTCTCTTTCTCTCCGACTCCACTCCTTTTCTGCGTCTTCTTAGCATTTCTCTATACCTCCCCACCTCAATAACTCCCTACATTCTCACTCAACTACATATATACACCAAGAATCGTTCTACTATTTGCCTTTCCAGACGCACACTTCCTACAGACCATTCTCACTTCTTCGGATCGTTGGGCATGGACATAACAGGTTGCTAAGCAACAGAAAAAGCGGGGAGGTGGGCGAGGATAAAAAAAAACTTTTTATGAGTTTTTTTTCTCTCTCCTCCCCCTCCGCCTTGCCTTACCATTAAATCGTCTCTTCAGACCGAGTAACGCGAAGCGATTCTTAACTCAGCCCCACGCTACACCTCTCTCTCTCTCTCTTTCTTTCTCTCACTCTCTCCCTCCTCTGCCATTCTTTTTTTCTTATTACTCCTTTGCAGTTATTTATGCGAAAGATTATTGCGTCTTTTTCCCCCCCGGCGCTCAATTCGTCTCGGGTTTTACACAACATGCGAATGGGTCCCCGAGATAAAAAGTTTATGCACGTGCATATATTTAAGGTTGTTCGTGGATTTAAAAGGAGGGCGGATGTAATTTGGGCGGTGGAATATAAACCTATTATTTACATTCTGCAGAAGGATTAATTATTCTATTCTTTTTTGTAAACGACGTCGCGCACGTGAATGAGAGCGGATGTGAAAATTTTCAGTGTGGTATTTAATAAACAAAATGATATTCGCATAGCGCTACAAAAGTATTCATTGACAGAAAAGGAATGCATAATGAAACGTATCCGGTAAATATAGCCGGTTGGTTGACATGGAGATTTGTTAGTTTTCATTTGAATGCAGCAGCTACATTTTTATATCGGATTATCGACGTTTTCGATGAATAAGCGGAACCATCACAATACGTCGGTTGCATTTTAACGCATGGACGAAAGGCTCGAGTTTTATTTTAGTTACTTTTGTAAGCTAAAATTTATCGCTCCTGCAAATGGTGAAAGGAAAACCGTGGTAGCGGTGAATTTCAATGCTTTCTCTGTTGAAACTCCGTCTCGCATTCCCGCTGCAATATTATCTGATTGAACGACCCATCAACTTGGATAACGGCGATGCTATAAATATTTGCGGTGATATTTGTGATGTGTCTTAGGCTGTAGTTCGATCGAAATGATATGTTAAACATCTTTTACTCGACAACGCGAGTCGAAAAACGACGTAACTTCAAAGCAAACAAAAAGTGGCGTTCCATGTTTGATTTATAAATTTCAACTTCATTTAATCAACATCTCAAAATTCTCCGCATAAAGCTTTCATTTTCTGGGCCGTCTACACTTCGCCCTCATAGTATGTGTCTTTATATATGTATAAGTATATACACACACACACATACAAACACACACAGGTGTGTGTGTGTGTATATATATATATATATATATATGCATATAATAACTAGATAACTTACATCTATAAACTAGGGGAAACGCAACATCCTAGACATTGACTTCTAACGTTCTCCTCTTTTATGGCCTTTTGGTAAATGAATTCCTCTGGGTATTCCGATGGGTTAGGACTAATCCATCTCTCGCTCTTACCGAAAAAGGGTGGGAGGAAGAAAAAACCCTAAAGGGCACTCTTTTCCTCTCTTTTCATCGTCCTTTTTCTCCTCTCTTCCCAGAACTGGGATCTCGGCAAACAAAGATGGAGTCAGAGGGGCTCCCGTGTTTCCTCCACTACAATCCATCTGTTATCTCTGGGCCAACACGACTACCATGTCCACTCTTGCGAGACTCCCCCCCTCTCTCCCACTCATCCACTTCTCTCTCTCTCTCTCTCCCTCTCTTCCGCCCACTTCCATTTCTCTCTCTCTCTTTCTTCCATTTCCTCCTGCCTTCTCCTCTACCCCGACCCTCTTGTCTCTCCAAGTCTTCCGACTTTTTCACTTTATGCTCCTTCGAGCGACTCCCCTTACTTCCTTCCCCTCTTCCACCCTCCCCTCCTTTCCTCTCTCTCTCCACGCCCACGCGAAATTTCCCCCCCCGTTTTTTCTCCCATCCGCCTCCAATCCGGTCTTGTTCGAAACCGCTCCCAACGCTTGCCTCGTTTCCTTATTTCCGTCTCCGCCATCCTATCCTTTGATTTCTCTTCGCATGACTTGGGCTTCCTTCCTTTCCGCGTTATATAATTGCCCGATATATTTCTCTTTCTCTCTGTCTCTAACTCTTTACCTTTCTATCTTTCACGTCACGTCTTTTTCTTTTAAGAGCCATTTCCCACCAATTTCATTTTGCAAACATAAGGACGACCTCCTCCTACTTATATTTCCTCGGGTGGCTGCTTCTCTCATTCACTCTGCAACATTTTGGGAGTCTTGTTTTCCTCCCGTCTGCGCGCCGCTCTGAAAACCTCCGCTTCCACAAACTGTCTCTTTCCGTTTGTCCTTTCCGTTTCTGTTTTTTTTTTTAATTGGTTCATCTTTCCCACGTCCTCATCCGTGACGCCACTTTCATCCCAACTTCATTTATCCGCTAATCTCCTTTCTTCCGCGCGTGGATCACCCAATGCTGTTTTCATCCCCACCGCTTTCAAAATCCCTCCTTTTCTTTGGCATTTAGACCGCGTTTTTATATTTCTTCCCTTTTTGCTATCTCGTCTTCATTGAGCCCGTTCGCTCTCTATATTCTGCCCTATTTCTGCTCAAGACCCATCCTTTATTAAAGAATTTCCACGTCCGCGTTCCCGTTTTTTGCCTCCTTTTCTCCTCACTTAAACGTAAAGTTTGTTTTGAGACGGCATTTCATACGTCATTTCTTCGTGGCCTATGCGCCAATCCTTCGCAAGGGTATGTTTTAAATATACATACAGCTTGTTTGACGTTTCATAGTTTTACTTTGTGTATTTTTTGCTTGATGAAAGTATAAAAATAGGCGTTTACCATTTTGTGTATCTTCTCATTATCGTTCACGCTGCTTTATCATCTTTCCATCTAATACTTCTTCATCGTCGCCTTACCTCGCCGCCCCGGAAGAACTTCCATTTCTCTTTCACCCTTCACTCGTTCGAGCACGCACTATGTAACCTTTCCCTTTCGTCTCTCCCTCTAGACTACTCTCCTACACTCCGCCCACTATCCAACCCCCTCCCCCGCTCCCACCTCACTCCCACCCCTTCTCTCCCCCTTCCCCTGAAACCCCTTCCACCTCCATTTCCCTCCGACTCGCCGCCACATCGCCTGTTAAGCTCTCCTCTACTTCCCCGCCACCTTCCCTTTTTACTTTCTCCAAACGTAGTAATGGGAAAGTATTGTGATCACGAAAAAAATCGACTTCGAGATTTCAACGGAAATACACGTTTTGAGGTTCCTAGAATGATGTGCGTGTGTGTATGTGATTGTGGGCGCTCTAACTCAAAAGGTACTTGCCATATCCTTACCAAACTTCATATATAACACTTTAGCATGAGCACAAAGAACTGATTAGTTTTTGGACAATACCGGTTAACCGGAAGTCGAGGTTTATTCGAAACCCGATTCGGTTTTTGCAATATTCCTCCGATAATAGACCATTATTGTATACATTGAGTATTACGAAAAATATAGAAAATATAATTTCCTACATCTTTTATTTCAAACAATTTTCCATAGGAATTATTTTTTAGGAATTATTTATAAATAATCGGTTTTTCCGGTTTCCGTCAAATATCTCCTTAAAAACGTCGTTACTGGTAATCTTCGTGAGGACCAAAGTTGTAGAGAATAATATTTCTTCCAGGTTTTGTTTGAAACAAATTTTCGTAGAACCATCCATTAATTACAGTATACAGCGCCAACACCATGTAGCGGTGAATTCTGTAAACAATCAAAATATACGTAATTTACGGCAATAAGGAAGACTGTAATCTTTTACGATACGAAATGATAATTTTGCCTCATAATGATATTCATAATAATTTAAATATCTATACCCCAAATATGGAGAAAGTCGTGTTGGCCACATCAGATTTTTTACTTTCTCAATATCCGTAGTATAAAGAAAATATTGTTTTCATGAAAAAAATCGACTTCGAGATTTCAACGGAAATACATGTTTTGTGGTCCCTAGAACACGTTTAGACCATTTTCGGAATTATATCTGTGTGTGTGATTGTGGGCGCTCTAATTCGAAAAGTACTTGCCATATCATTACCAAATTTCGTATATAACACTTTGGTATGAGCACGAAGAACTGATTACTTTTTGTACAATACCGGTTAATCAGAAGTCTAGATTTATTCGAAACCCGATTCAGTTTTGGCAAAATATCTCCGTTAAAACTTCATTATTTTATATACAATTCGATACAAAGGTGACAGGTAACGTAATTTCCTACATTTATTTGAAACAATTTTCCATAGCTGTTATTGTTTAGGAATTATTTATAAATAATCGTTTTTTTCGGTTTCCGTCAAATATCTCCTTAACAACGTCGTTATTTGTATTCTTAGTAAGGACCAAAGTTGTAGAGAATATTTCTTCCAAGTTTTGTTTGAAACAAATTTTCGTATAACCTTCCGTTTAGAAGATAATTAATTTATTCGTAAATTTCCAATATACAGCGCCACCATCTAGCGGTGAATTCTGTGACCACATTCAAAATATAAATTTACGGCAATAAGGACGACTGTATTCTTTTACGATAAGCAATAATAATTTTGCCTTATAATGCTATTCATAATAATTTAAATATATATACCCCAAATATGGAGAAAGTCATGTGTTGGCCACATCAGATATATTTAACACTGCCTCCTCGTCATATCTCCCCTTGAGAATCGCCACACTCCCCATATGGAGGTCGCCAAATACGAGAAATGTGCGCAAGCAGTTCAGAGACCTTCAGGGGTGGGCTTCTTCAACGAAAACGGAGGAGAAAGTTACGTGGATATAAGTAATTGGTTGTATTGGCCGCGTTGTCAACTGATATTGAAAGAGAAGGGAGAAAGGGAAAGGGAGGTTGGGAGAGGATGTTGCTTTGAGCAAGCACCACGCCACGTCACTGGTGTTCGGGAGAAATAGACTAAGAGAGGGAAAAGAGAGGAGAGGGAAAGAGGCGGGGGGGAGGGGGGGGGGGGGGCGGGGATAGTGACCGGGGAGGGTGAAGCAGAGAGGCAGCGCGGAATTGCAAAGGAAGTGAAAGTCGAAAAGAAAAGTTATGGCCGGGCTTTTAGATGTTTCGAAAACGTGATGTATGATGTTCAGTTGTATCGAATGATGGAACTGTATTGTACCCGCCGGATTTTACTCAAAATGGATGAAAGAGAATAGTAAAAAAATTATTATTGACATAAAAAAATTTCAGTGGCCGTCACTGGACCTTTTCAGTTATTCATTTATGAAAGTGTGTGCTCGCGAATGAGTGACGCTTAAAGTGTGTACTATTCACAAAATCGACAGCAAACAGTGAATCTAACGAGATGGATAAAATCGGTGATTAACGTATGCGTTTTTTTAACCGATAAATAAGAAGAAGTTTGAAAAGCAACGATAATATATAAAGAACCGTCTACCCATAATTAATCATTAAAATAATTTGACTTTCAACGTAGAGGAGAAAAATTATGAAAGCGACTGAGAATAGAAACTGGCTCTCCCGCTTTCCGGGCAGGTGCCTTGACGGAATAAAATAAGCAAGTTGGAAAGTGGATGACCCGGGATCGATTACCGGTGAAGTTGAGAATTTTTTTATCCTTTATGTTTAAATTTATCTTCAACAATGTGTTCATGCATAAAAATTTAATTTCCTTTCATTCCGTCTCGCAAAGTAATTTAACTAGTGTTAATTGGCATAAAACATACCTCATGTTCTTGTCCTAACTTCTCTCTAACCAAAATGTCAATTTACCTTTGTATAATATTCAAGTGCTATTCTAACAGTTCCGCATTGTCTGACGGCTTCATTAGGCATAGCTTGGATTTTTAAAAGTTTATTTCTTTTTAATTCCATGTACCCTAATTCAAGTTCCTGAAAAACTGGCGTGAGATGAAATTATAATCCTCCATTTATTTCACATGTCCCATTCTGTAATGAATAAAACTTTCCTTTTTTGGAAACAAAAATATTTTCTCAGTTTGGATCGAGTACTAGGAATATTTCCTTTACCCACATTATAGCATATGGTATAGAATGCATGAAAATCCGATTTATGAAATGCAACATAATGCGTTATATGAAATTCGCTACAAAATAAGCAGTACCATACATCATTTATTTAACTTCCCTCCGCAAAAAGCCTTTTACGTCGTCACTTTGAAGAATAACCTTCAAGAGGCGCGCTTAAATCGTCAAAAGTGAAACATCCAGTCGTTCCGTCCAACTTTTTGCTAACTTGAGCGTGCAAATTAACCTTATTGCATGCGATTTATAAGCTATTTACTCCGTCTCTGGCAAAAATTTGTCTGTTCCAAAGGGAAGGAAAATAAAACTTTCCTTTTGGAACCTCGAAACGATATGTAGCCTCAAAAAGCCCTGAATTGGAAATGTATACATTGAAAAGCGCTGCTTGTTATCGTAAATGATTAGCAAACTTGTCTCTACGACAGACTTTGAAAAAGATTCTGCAAATATTTCTCGCAAAAAGAAACCGAAGCATATTGCTGAAGTTTGCTCATTCTATTAAGTGTTCTCGGAAAAGGTGAAAATTCCCTCCGCTTAAAAACCTAGCAGTAATAACGTTCAAATGATGTAGAGATTAGTGCAACTAAATGGAAAGATACGCCAATATATTCAGTTAAAAATCCTAACAAAACGAATTAATGTCAACGAAAATTATAGCATTTTATTGTAAGATTTTTCTCCCTATATCTATTACAATAAAAGATAGCTGAATGTATAGACATTCTCATTGCAACATTTTAGAAATTAATGCGAATAATGCAAAATTAAATCCTGTTCGATTTCGAATAATCTTTCGACTGATTCCCTTCGTGTGCTACTGCACGGACCACTTTCCATGATGGGGTCGAATCCAGAATAGTTTGTTTTCTCTCTTTGATTAACATGCGAATCCGTTGGTATTTTTAAACCAGTAAAAAAATTGAGATATGAACTCTAGACTCGAGCTCTTTTAAATTAAAAAAAAAATTTTTCCAGTCAATAAAACTTTTATGATTTCCTAAATAGCTTGAAAAATAATTCCAAACTAAAAAAATTGAAATTTTCAACGACTTAAGGATAAAAATTGATGCCAAGACCATTTCACTGATTATTGCTGGGTTTGAACTAGGCAATAACTCTTTCCTGTCAATTATGAACCAATTTAAAAGCTTCAATTTTTAAAAAGCAGCATAAATTGGTATATACGCAACAAAATTTCAATTAGAAAATAAATGAGTTAAATATGTTTAATTACGATCGTGAGTAATGGAAATAAGTAATCAGAAATCAGTCCGGTTTCAATCAGTTATAGCAGCGCTGATTTCACTGTAAGAAAGTCTTTCCTGCCTATGATGTAATGAAGACGAGTAGCTATGTAGTATTTCACCTGCACTTTAAAATGCTATACGTAAATTGACGGGGAATAATACAACTTTTGTTTTCATTTGTAATTGATTTCTTTACTTATTCTTTTGGCTAGTAAATGGATTACAACATTATTAAGTTAGTATGATTTCTACTCAAAACGGCAGAATAATTTACCATAGAAAACCATAGTAGATAATAGTAACTACGACAAATAGTTCCTTAACATTAACTTGCATTTATTCACTAAGATTCAATAAATGTTTACAATGAGGTTCGGAGTATTTTTATCATGCTACAATCTGAATTCACGCAAAGCCAATATCTACATATCGAAATCAATTAATGTTAATTTAATGGTTGATTCATTCACGCTATAGGGGATGATTAGAAGCTATCTGTATTAATTATCGACCATTTCTATGAATTTCGGTAAAATTTTTATGAACAAAACCTAATAAAATCCTGACGTAACCTACTGTATGAAAAAACCTGTATATTTTTCAAATTTAGCAAAATATAAATTCCACTGAGAGCGCCATTCGCGAATTACAAATATCCAGAAACCTTTGTTATTATCATAATTATAATCGGATCTGAGAAACAGAAGAACAACAATCTCGACAGAAACATCCTAAACCCGGAAACTGCGATCTACACGCGGGTTAAATCGAGAAACCGTACGCAAACAAAAGCAAAACCTTAACCGAAGATAATATCACAATATAAGGAGTCGACAGCAAACCGCACCTTGATAAATTTACCTCCGAAACCTCTCTCCTACTCTCTCTCTCTTAAAAAAACCTCTCAGGTGAACAAAACAGCATAATAAAGCTCAGAGAAACGCGGCGAGAGAGGAGAATAAAAACGAAAAAGCAGTACAATTTCCATAATCCGAGGAATATGAAGACAAAGAATGAGAGATAAGGAGAGTGGTACAGGAGGAGAAAATGAGAGAAAGGGAGAAGCTTGGGGAGAGGAATATAACAGAGAGAGAGCGAGAAGAGAGAGAGAGAGAGAAAAGAGAGCAGACAGCAGCACCACCATAGGAGACCAAAATTGAAACCATACATCACCGAGACTGTACGAGATGAAAATAATATAAGAGCCAACCAACCGAGAGAATGCTGCGCGAATGTACGTGTGTGTGTGTGTGTACGTGGATGTTGAAAAGGGAGGATGCCAGAGCCAGATTTTAAAGGTAAAAGCGAGCTGGAGAGAGGAATGGGAGGAGGATGGCGCTGAAAGGGAATAGAATATAACGAGTCCGTTTTGGGTGTCAAGGCGTGAAAAGGTTATAATAGAGAAGGGAGGATAGAGAGAGAGAGAGGGGGAGAGAGAGAGGAGAGAGAAAGGGGAATATATAGGATCGGTGAAAACGATTACGTGGATCCAGAAACCAAAACTCATCGGCGGTCTCCGAAACCACTTACGGTCTTTTTTTTCACGCTACGTCACTGCACACTTGCGGGTGTGAAAAGTAGCTCCGTCCGGAATAAACGGCGATGAGAAGAATTGATGAGGCGAATTGGGCGTCGGGTAACCATGGTGCGCTAGGAGAAAAAGAGAGAGAGGAGGAGGAGAAGATAGGAAAAATGAAGAAGAGAAAGGAGAACGGAGGAAGGTGGAGGGAGAGAGATGAATCGGGATGCAGAGAGGAGAGAGAAGGAAGAATTCAGAGAAATACGAGGAAAGGGGTAGAAACAGAGGAGGGAAACGTAGGCAGAAAGAGAGAGATGGATCGGGAGAGAAATCGTAAGAGAGAGAGGGAGAAAGGGGGGTTAGGGATAAAGGCGAGAGGGGGAAGAAATGGGAGGGAGAGAGAAAGAGGAGAGAGAGACGAAGAGAAAGGAAAGAATCGAGAGATATATGGGGAAAGTTAAGAAGAGAGAAATGGAAGAAGAGCGATGGAGGGAGAGAGAGAGAGAGAGAAAGGAACATTTGGGAGAAATGGATAGATGGAGAAGGGGGATAGGCTGTCGAGGGGAATGGCGGCGTGAAGGGTGATGGGTGGACTGGTTTGCGAATGGGAAGGGTATAGAAGGTCGTTAATGCGGTTCCCAGAAACACGCACACACATACACCTAGGATTCCTGAGTCTGCTGCTTTTATTGCCGATTTTCCCCTCGCTCGGATGATCAACGGGTTTGTCCTCCCATCCCTTACCCCCCCCCCCCCCTCCCCGTGCTCCTCCCCCGCAACGCAATGAAAACTCCGGGGGGGCCGTATTTCAGAGGGATTTCTCCGCTTCTTCTACTTTCCACGGCGGGAGATCCTGGTGACGCGTTTCCGTGGTAAAGGAGACTTGAGGTGGGGGGGAGGGGGGCGAGCGAAGTTGTGGGGGAGGGGGAGGGGGGGGGGGCGGATGTGGCGCGAGTGACTGGCGACTCGTTGCGGTGCGAGAGATTGAGTCTTAATGAACCCGGTCAGTATGCGCCCCGATCGGTTTGGAATTAAGCGTCCGCGTTTCATAACGTGTGTAGTGCCGAAATTTTCGCCGTCAACCTAAATACCTAAACCAAATGTTGAACCATGATTTTTTCCATTTCGGAGAGTAAACTCTGAGAAATCTTAGATGAACTAGATGAGGTGCACTTGATGGAACGGAGAGAATTTCAATCCCAAAACTCCCATTGAAATACATTTTCTCAGCGGGTTCCTTATGAAACTGTTGAATGAATTTATCTCCAGCCGTGAAAATTGAAAAAAAATATTAAATTTACAATCAATAGCATATTTCATACCAGGGCCGCAGAAAGCTTTCACACCCGGGAGCCGCATTTGATGGTTTATACTTATCCGAGGGCCGCACTTAATCAAAATCAGAATAATACATATAAATTAAACAAGAATAACGTTTTAGGTAACAAGTTAAAGCACTTTTACTTATCAATAATCAAACGCAAAATTATCACAAATATACAATGCAGCGCGAGTTTGAAAGAATCAGTGAAGGAGTTTTCAGGAGTACAAATAGTTTTCAGTTTATGATTTACCAAATTTACCAAACATAAACATTTTTCAATATTAACCTTAGGATGCAAAATCTTCCTTGGCCTGCACAAACATTAACGGAGGGCCGCATATAGCCCGCGGGCGGCCTTTTGTGCAACCCGGTTTTAGATGAACTTGTAAAGTCTACAAATAGCGAAATAATTTATATTCATAAAGCCAGAGGTTCAAAGTTATAATAAAGGTAACGTCGATTCGGACAAAATTATTTTGGTTATTAATCTATAAAAAATATGGCGACATTAGAGATACGCGTTCCTGAAATCATCCAGTCCAGAGAAATGTACACACGCATAAAAAGCTAAAGAAAGATCTACATGAAACTCTTTCGTATTAAACTTGTATTTATTACACTTTCCAGATAATAACTCCCCTAGTAGATAATTAAACACTCATATAGTTTTCATGACAATATTAACACTGAGTTCCAATTTTACTTAATGCTGAGGTTAAAAAAAAACGAAAAATTCTAGTGAAAAATAAGTACTCAGTTCTTTTAGTATCACGACAGTTTAAAAAGTAAACATGTCAGCACATATCTATATTTCTACATATTGACACTGCATCAGTTCTTTAAATCAATACCTCTTTTATGGAATCGTAATTTTTTCACGAGAGATCTTTTACCATTCCATCCCACTACGTGTTAAGATACTTTTTTGTCTCATTTTTCCCCTACGATCAAAAAAATACACTTCCTAAATGCTAACTATCGCTTGCACTATCACTCCGCGCTATATAGCGACAGAATTTTCAATTTCATCTTGCTACCTTCTCTCTTTCTCTCTCTTCGCGGAAGTAAAATCGCTTCTTTTGGCTGTAAGCCATTCGGAACTTATTGAACTTTTTTTTAAACATCTCTTCCACGCCGACGGAACGACCTTGACCTTTTTTTTATAACATTTGTGTGTTTACCTAAATCACTCGGCAAAATATGGTGTGCGCTAATAAAAACCGCCTCCGCCAGGAAAAAAGCGACACGCTTCAAATTCCACCTCGTTTTTTCTCCGTATCTCTCTCTCCATTTCTCCCACTCGCATTCCACCTCTCCTCACTCTCCGTCCCTCCCCCCTCCTCCTCCTCCACGCCCTCTTCCGTTCCACGCGAAATCAATGGCACAAGTCAACCTTCGCATACGTAATTCCGATTCCAACCTCCTAGATACCACACCCTTCCCCCCCTCCCCCCCTTCTTCCCCCCCCAATATCCGATTTTTAAGCTAATTTTTTCTTCAGTTTTTTCCAAGAATAAAAAAAACCTCCACCCTCTCTTTTTATCGTTCTTTTTTCCTTCCGGAACGACACGACTACACCGATTTCGAAAAAAAAAACCTTTTTTTTATACGGACGTTACCTACTTTCCGGTCACGAATGCAGAGCTGTTTGTCCTTCCGCCCGGGGTGACTCGGTGCCACGTATCGCGGTGCGACCTCCGTTGAATCCCAAGGGGGGAGTTGGAAGGGGGAAGGGGGCGGGAAAGGAGGGGAGGGCGGATGGAGGAAGGGGAGGGTCGAAAACGAGGTTTGGAAGGAGGTGAGGGATGGGGTGTTAGAAGGGCAAGGAAAGGAGAGGAAAGATATAGAAGGGTGTAAAGTGTCGGAATGGTGCGAAGGAGGAGAGAGAGAGAAAGGAAAGGGGATGTTTAGATGGGAAAAGGAAGCTGATTTCAGGAGATGAGGAGACTTTACGTGGTTGTTTAAGAAAGTAGCTGGATAGGAAATTTAAGGAGGGAAAGACGGGAGGAAGGAGAGATAGCTTGGAAATTTGCAGAAATAGGCGTTATTTGCGGTAGAATATGACGCGAGAATAACACTTTCGTTATTGGATAAAGGGTAAAAAAAAGAAAGAGAAATCAGTATAGAATCACTACCTATATTGTTTCAATTGGTTTTTGATTAAAATAATTTATTGGAGAAATGCACTTGTAAGAAAATTAGACATTTAATCTCCCCCTTCCCTTTCAGTCACACCCGAATTCTCAACCGATCCGCATCACTGGCTTGTTGCCAGTATCATTCGCCGCCATTGCACCACCTACATTGGTGTTTTTTATAAGGCTAACCTATGAAATTTTGTTTAGGTCTCTTATTTAATATTTAATACAAGTATCTCTACCACTTTCCTCCCAATCATTTTTACCAAATTACCTATCCTCCATCCCCTAATTTTTGTCGTATATTTTTGCACGCGTAAACAATTTTGAGCATATACATAGCCACTTTTTCTATGGTAACAAAATTATTGTTAGTTTTGCGGCATTAAAGTTATTTTTCTCGCTCATAAAGTTTCTTCTCTGCAAGGTGACTTTTTAATTGTTTTAATTCTTTTTAATTCGTTTAGAATGTATTCAATTTTCGGACTAATAAAATTGAAGCAAAATATTTTGAACTCGATATTTATTGGTTCATGGATAGGGTTAATGGGGTCTCGATAAAACCCACTTTGAGAAATGTCGCGATAAAATCGGATGCCTTTTGAAGGTTCGCAGATGCATTACATTTGAGAACCGCTTATGCAAACTTTTTATCTACATGACCAAAACAAATGTTTATAATTCATGTTTTCTTTTTCATTTAGGAAATATTTACTTTACCTAACGGTAGTTATAATTAAGAAATAATTCATCTCCTAATTTAATTTTTTAGACCTAGATTGTAATAATACCGGAATATTATACCCCTTAAGAATTACTTTTTCGGCGTTATTTACTGTACTCGTGCTTCAATATTTCACGTTATAAAAAAAGTCCAAGCGAAGTAGCATTCCATACTCTCTTTTTAATAACATCAACCTTTAATGCAGTACTGTTTTCATTTATAGTGGTGGCCATAATGTGTATAAAAACACACAAAGCAATAAACAAAATAAACTCACGAATATTTACAGAAGGAACAAAAATTTAAGAGATGTGGGAGAACGAATACTTCACATCACTACGGAAAGCACTCTAGTGAAAAGTTAATTATCTGCAATATTGCGAACTTGGAGAAAGAAATTTAAACACATTAGGAGTTTAATCATTCTCGCTTCAGACACACCATAAACAATTATCTCATATTCCACCTCATTTAGTAATACAACGAGCCATTCTAGCCTCTAAGGTCGAGAGCATCAGTTTCTTCCGAGGCTTTAGACCGGAGGGAGGGAGGGAGGGAGAGAGAGAGAGAGAGAGAGAGAGAGAGAGAGAGAGCTGCGTCGGTCTGCTGCGTAGTTTTTCCCGTGAATAGAGTGTTGTTGTTTTTCTAAGCTTACAAACAAAGCGCTCGGACTCTCCAACATGCCATTTCCTTGTTCATCAATTTGGAATACCACATCACAAGCCTAGTAAATCCGTGTAAATGCGAACCATAACCCGCGTTGTGGCGCACCCGTGTTATAGGAGGACAAGGTGTACGTTTCGTGCATGAGGTTTTTAACAGCGAACGCTTGATATTGATCCACATGTTAAAATAATAATATCCTTACATTAAAAATTCAAGTAGCTTGAATATTTTTGTGGTCTCACAACTTCTCCCTAATGATCACTAGTCCCCTTCCCTTTACTGCAGAATAATGGAGCGTGTCTCTCACGTCACCGTTACATCATGCACCACTTCTGCAGCACACTGAATAAAATGCACCTCGTCTCACGGCACATTAGAGCGGAGGTAAAAAAAATCTCATCCCGGAATACATTTTTATTTAATCAATGTATATCCTTCCATCATCGTCCGAATAAAGGATTATTTTGGCGAAACGTATTCCCCCAACCATCCGCACCAGATGTATCGCTCCGCTATATTTTCATTGCGTTTCCCTCTTCTTCTTCGGACGGATTTTTTTTTATTCCATTTCGCCCATGTCTCGCGCAAAAAACACTCCCGCAACCGAGTGACGAAACGGGTCGCAAGCGAAATGACTCGTGCCGGAGTTAAATGGTTCCGGCGCATCATGTAATCGAAAATTCCGCCAGGGACTCATTTGACCTGCCGCTTTCGCCAACCTCGGCTCCCAGTCAACCCTTTCTCGCTCCCCATTCCTTCCTTCCTCCCTCCTCGCGTCCCGCTCCTGGGATGGCCCCTCCGAAGGACAGCCGTGACCAGGGACCTCCTCCGCTGAACTCTAGGGTTCCGCTGGTGCGCCCCTTGTACCTCTCTCTGCCCCGAAGGGATCGATATCCTCTTCGGCGAGCGACCGTTCTCGCTCGTCTTACGGAGCGGCGCTGAAAGCTCGGCTAAACCGGAGGACGAAAAAATTCTAGGAAATGGGGCATCCCCAAGCCGGAAAAATTATTCATCGCAGCGCTCGTCCCGGTTTAAAGCAACGCTAACGTATTATTCTTTTTGGCGGAGACAAAAAATGTATCTACTAGGAGAAAAGCTTTCGGAAACAGTTGTTCGCGTTCAGGGTAGGGTGAGTAAGCAAGAATGTCCGTTCACGCGATTAACTTGTTGACTAAGCATAAAAATGGGAAAGAAAAAAATGCGTTTGTCAAAATTCCGTGGTCGATTAGTGTGTCATTAAGCTATCATTACTGAGCTGTCTACCATTATTTTCTTGAAGCGCATGTACACATAAAAAGATGCGGAGGTCCATCAACTACGAGGTCCGATCACACATCCAAAAAAAGTAGCCCTGCTATCCTAGAAAGTCTTTCTTCTTAGGCCAAGAAACTCGATTTCAGAACGAGTGTGTCCACTCGCACTGGCCACGTTTTAAATAATGGATCAACCAAAAAAATGGTTTAAAAATTGGAAAGAAATTAAATTTCAATTTTCCATAATATATATTTTACATTTTAAACGTATTGATCGATTTTTTGGTCTCACCATAACATTTTGAAATATTTTTCTCTAAAACATATTAATTGTGATTGGGCATTTAATATCTAATTCTATCCTTTTAAAACACTTACATTTCACCCTGATTTGCATTTATATTAAAGTTCTGTGTCACCCATAAATAAACATATCGGCTACTACGTAAATTTTTAATTTTATTTCCATTATAAATTATCTAATGATAATTTTATGACTGAATACAGATTAAATGATCTAGGCTTTAATTTGATCAGCTAAAAATTTCAGAGAAAGTTCTTTTATTTCATTTCAGTCATTTACAATTTGCATAGTTCCCTAATATTTCCACATCAATAGAAAAAATGTATTTATACTCACTTTAGATATTAGTATAGGAAATAAATGTTTCAACTAATATTCTGAATTGCCTCAACTTCTCTAAATTAAATGATTTTTAAAAATATAGAATTGTGGAAATACCTTATAAGGTAACACTTATAAGGTGACACCTTTAATAAAATTTGTAATTAGTGCATTACAATTACATGAATTCTAATCGTTTCCGTTATATAAATGTCACAAATAATTTATTTTTAAGTTAAAAGTTATAATTTCACTCAAATGAATCAACGGGAATATTTGTGTAGTATTTTTTCAGCCACACAATTTTTTAAAGAAACGACAAGATTATTTTTTTTTGAGGAAATATTTTTCAAATATCGAGTAAGAAATTCAAACTTTGACATTAACAATTAAAAATCTAAATTCCTTCTGCAAGCATTCGAGGTAGCAAAAAAATATCAAATTAAACCCTATTTTAAATTGACAAATTAAAACAAACCATGCGCTACAATGCAGAAAATATACAGCTTTCAAATGACGCGATTTAATAAAATTAACTACCTAGACGTATAAGGATGTAGGTCAGCGCGAGGTAGGTTATGTATTTTTTTCAAAAATATGCATAGAACCGTATTTTTTCCCTTTCCATACATATTCAGGCGACGTCCGACAAAAATTAATGAAGACGAAGGACTTAATCAGCTTTAGCCTGAAGGAGAAATTCATGAAGGTCCTCCCCTCGTCACCTATATTCTATTGCGCAAAACCCCCGCAAAACGGGTCCCACGTATTACATCGAAGTACGGAGGAGCGTGTGCTACGGGTTGCAGGATTCATATTCGGACCGAAGCAGAGATCTGACGCAACGCCAGTTGGCCAGCACAATTTGGATTAGCGGATGATCACAAATACCCTCAAAGGACGAGCGAAGAGAAGCCGCGACCAACCCCACGGTCATATCTATTGCTCCGTCGTCCTAAAGGGGATGACAGAGAGAGAGGGGAGGGTAAGCAGATATACGTCCGAGGGGTTTCCACGGGGATGAGAGAAGGGAGAGGAACGCTGGGGCGTTATAGGTTCCTTAGAAACCCTGAGAGGTACGAGATACGTGTTCATGGCTTCATCCCGCGACAACCATATTGCACGTTGACAAGTATATCATCGTAATTTGCAACGTGATGCATATTCAATGAGGCGCTTATAATCTCGATCGGCAACAATGCAAGGATGTCCTGGGGCAGCCCTGTTTAAGGAAATTATCCATGTAAGGGCTAGATGGAGATAGAAAGAGATGCGGAGAAGAAATCCTAGGGAAATTCCTTATGGGTTAATTACGTATAAGAAAGGATTAACGAATTGCACCTCCATTGTGGCTGAGTTGATAAAATACATATTTTAAAATCTATATTGTAAAAGTGTTTTAATACAATTACCGTATATCTTCTAGTATAAGTCGAGAAATTTCTTCCTTTTTTAGGCCGATCAAACCCTACTTTCGACTTATATTCGAGTCTAAAACTAGCTGGACATTTTTCTGGGACAATAATTAAACATGACTGTCAAAAAACAACATTTGACTGACTTGAAGCGCATTAGTATGAAAAATTCATGCTAACTAGCAGAAAATGCGAAGGCGAATTATACAGCATCAACGTACTTACGCAGTTTGAAAGGAAAACTTAAAATTTATATTTTATCTTCAAAAAACCTGCCCAAATGAGTGGATTGAAGAGAAGAATCAATTCAGTACTAAAGCGTTGGTTTTTTTATTTTGATCCTGAATTCAAATTGTTAAACGCCGTTCCATTTCTTCAAAGACGGCATTTTGTTTTTTACTTATAATCACGGACTGAACAGAGCCTGCATTGCGAATATGATCCCCAATTTCTGATCTATGTATTATGTCCATTTTAGTTTCCATATCCCCTATTTCTGATCTATGTATTATGTCCATTTTAGTTTCCATCGAAAGCACTCGACGTTTTTTTTTTACCACTCTTAGCACTTTTACGAACACTACGTTTACAATTGTTTTCCATATTTCAAGGGTAATAAAAAACAATACATATAAACACGTATGGTTTTGAATACAAACGGCAAATGACGTGTTGACAAGTTTACGTGTTCTTACTGTGACCGATGTACGTAAGTGCGTGATGGTGTGTTCGTAAATGAAGTGCGAGGGGCAATTCATTGATATGTGGAATGTTCATAAATACGAATTGTTTGTTTCCTGCATGTTCGTAAGTAGAGGTTCACCTGTGTGTGTGTATATATATATATATATAAATTTTTTTGTAAATTACACAATTATCTTATTTTCGTTTTCTTTGCTTCGACTTATATTCGAGTCTTGGATTTTTGACGCTTTTTTAGGCTAAATGTACATTTCGACTTATACTCAAATCGCTTTATACTCGAAGATGAACGGTATATGAAGGTGATTCATTGGACAACTAAGAATTGTGATATAATTTCAGATGCAAGTATTATATGTAATTTAACTTTATCTTAATTAATTATTTCTCTAATATTATTGATCCTGGTGTATTAAAATACCTTAACAATTGTTATGGTAATGCATGCCTTTTAAATCAGTTATATTTTGTATACATTTAATTCCATAACACGAATAAATTAAAGGTGAGATAATTTAAATGTTTTATAAACACTTGTGCTCTCATAGATTATGAATATAAGTAATACTTCAAGAATGAATTAGAAATTTAAATTTATAAATGTTTGTTCTGTAAAATATGAAAATTGTCTTCGAAAATGCTTTGATTAGGGAACCAAGAATTCAAATATTAGTTTAAATATTAATATTCTTTAGAACCATTTCTTATTTTCCATATGTCTTTAATTTTTAAATCATTGAGTGTAAATCTAATATAATATTAAATGTAATAAAATGTTTACTTCATGTGTCATAATTACAGTATCAACGTGAGCTCTGGTGTCTTATGTTAAAAAAATCAATAAAGTTAGAACCTCTGGAAACTAAGATAAACAGCCTTATAACACCTTTCAGTACAAAACAAGGTTACTGTACAGTAGGGTGGGCCGAAAAAATCGATTTTCACCGGATGGAATTTGGCGTATGCGCAAATGTTGCGTATTGATATGAGTATTATCCGTGCAAATTTTTTTTTAATCGGATAATATTTAACCCTGCCGCCAGAGCACTAAATGTTTAAAATTTTACGAAAATTCAGGCTGGATCTAGAAAGAAATGCATGTGGAAACGCAAATATTTTGAGCACGGATATACTATTATGTGCGAAGAATACCTTACTCCATCCACATTAATGTGATAAAATATTGTATGTTTAAAATAAAATGTCTGTCTCTGAGAACGTTTAATATATATCTAGAATTTGGAGTATAGGCAACCCGCACAGCAGCCGCCACTTACGCGATATGGGACAATGCGCCGAATTTTCCGATTTTGAGACCTCAGACGCTGCAAACGTGTCTTTTTTAATGAAATGTCTCCTTAAAGGTTCCAACCCTTCTTCCGCAAGAAAAAGGCATAATCACGACCCGATAAAATAAATATTTCTTAAAATTACGAGTTCTTTTCAAAAATACTTTTAGCCCTCCGCTGATTTACCGCATTTTAATGAAAAATACGCGAAGGAGAAACTTAAGAATATTTATTCCCCAATTTTGATGTAGAGTTATCCCTTGAGCAGCTCTTCGCTAGTTTCTATGAGAAACTACCCAGAACTCACCACGAGGAGGTGGCTGCTGGTCCCCTGCCCCCTCCCCGCCAACCACGGGACACGAAATAGTTGAGATGAAGATGTTTTACAGAACTTGGTATTGTCTTTTAAATTCAAATTTGGGTTGAATCTGGCGGTCATTTAGGTATGAATTCACCCATCCATCTTTTCTTTCAGGGCTGCATACGCATTTAGAAGCCACCGATACTAATTGCACTATCCTCTCCACAGCTTGTGTGTGGCAAGTGAACGGCGGAACCTCAAACACTCACCCCTCTTCTACTAGAGCACGCATTTCTTCTTCTGCGCTGCCTACTATGAGAGGTGGCTCGGTAACGTCGATGTTATGCGAATCAATTAAATTCACGTAGTCCTCTGCGTTGAAATTTAATGATGAAACCTCGAATTTTCTAACCCCTGCCTTTACATTCTCTCTAGCCCTCATTATTAGGTCCACGGCCATGGCACGGACCGATCTCTGTTCATCATTTAACATTGTTAGGAGAATATTTTTCGGGTGGGGAAAAATATGCATTTCTTTGAATAACATCATAGAGGAGAGATCTGAAGTTTGGCTCCAGATATTGCATGGACGGTATCATCTCCATGATGTGCTTTGGGCCTTCAGTGCATATTGGCACATACACCTTCATTACGAACTTTACCAGCGTCTTAAGATTTTCTGAAGGATTCCCCGTAGAAATATACAGTCGGAGGATGCGATTATGCACCATCTTTCCCGGGCTTCTCGTGGCAAGGCTTTCGGGACACTTTCCTTTTGTGATCGGCTGAGCAATTTCGTGCAGATACTTCTGATCGCTGCTCAAATCTTCTTTATCGATGCACGGAATGCAGACAGAAATTTCATCAAATTCCACTACAGGCATATTTTCACAGGAATTCAACGCGCGACCAATTGGGCCTGAATAGGCTTTCGGACCAACAGTAGGGCCGTCGACCATCAACACCAACTTCCTCAGTGGAAGTTCATTTCCACGTAATTGGCAAATAAATCAATGTAATGGTCTTCCAAGTGCCATTTCGACACACCTGATGGCTCCTGTATTCCTATCAGTATTTACTGCAGTCTCATCACATCCTATGGCCCGAAGGGTATTTCTGTTAATTTTTTTCTCGGTGAAAAAAGTCATGATTGCATCCTTCAGTCCAATTCCTTTACTTATGATAGGAGTTCATGAGCTAAATACTGAGAACCAGGTTCTTCAAGGAGAGTTATATGCTCTTCCACTGTCTTTTTTCGTCTTGAATTTTCATAAAAATATGTCGTATCTTTTCGGCCGTCAAAATACAGAGCTTGGAGCTTGTAATCATTAAGGATCTTCTGATTTGAGGATCGTACCTTTTCTCTTTCCCTCCTCACTTTATTTTTGTCTACTATAAGTGACTTATCTGTGACAGTGACCATCCCAAGATCAACCAAGGGGGCAGATGCCAGCGCAGCAGCAGATCGATTGGAAATACAGAATGTCTCACACGCAGATGCGAATCTCGGTAGATTTAATGTATTTCGGGGCTGCCACTCCATTTTTTTTATGAAGTCGTCGTCATTGGTGGCATCTGATTCCTAACCCGAGTCCTGATCACCCCCTTCTCTGCATACTTCCTCTCCTGTGCCTTGCTGCTCAGTAAACATAAATGATTCTATTAATCGATGTCTCTCCTCCCTTTTTCGTTTCTTTTTAGTTTCTTGTATATCAATTCCGCCTATAAACATTTTTCTCTCTGTCCTCTGGTCATGCAGAAACTCTCGCACAAGGATTAGCACCTTGGATGCAACATCACAAGCACAACAATTTCCAGGACGGCATTTACATGCGGCTACATCAAAAAACTTATAGGCATTCTGAAGGAAATGCTGCTTAATGGTATCAAAGGATTTCTTATTTACAGATCGTAGAATGTTTCGATACTTTTCATGGTACTGACTTATGCGCTTTACTATTTGTCTATGCCCAACAACCGGTATTGAAGCTCTCTTCCAAATTTCTTCCAGGGCCAAAGCGACAGTTTCAGCAATATCTCCTACTGATGGTTCAGTTTTTCTGACTTCTTGCTCCAAAAACCGAGAGCACAAATACGTTTTCACTACGTCTTCATTGGTAGGCAAAACACTGCCGGTAAAGTTTTCGGGCAAACCAAATAGCTGACACTCCACTCCACCTATCGTAAACTTTTTCTTATGTTGTGCCATTGCACCACTTCTAGCATTCGAAACCAAAACTACATACACTTGAACAGTGATTCGAACTCGACTGATTATTTATGTCGTATGGTCCAGAAGACGAGCACACTCCCATTGGAAGAGAAGGGTTGGGAGCATATTAGGGTATTTCCACGGAGAAAAACCTCATTGGAGGAGGGACGGGAGTGGGGGACGACGAGTTCGAGAGTATTGTGCCACATCATAGGTCAGGAACCAGGGAAGCCGATAAGGAGAGGACTCCTCGCCTGTTCGAACAATAACCACAAACATCTCATCACGCCCACTCCCATCACTCCCCTAATGTTGTTTTGCTCCGCAGAAAAATAATGTTATCTTAATGACTTCGTGTATCTGTTTTGATTCTTTGTATAATGCCGCACCGACCACCAACAGGGATGATGCCTGTACTCTGCTCGCATTGGACCGGCCCTGGCTGGCCATTAGTCAATACCCTTTCCTAACTCACCATCCTTCCTCCTCATCAACACTGACTCACCCCGTCCTCTGTCTGCCAAAGACAGAGACTGGTGTTAAGGACCATACGAAACCTCCCTCCCAAGAAACTACTATTATTACTTTTCTGAAGTTTTAGGTGGAGGAAGTTTGTGAAACTAGATGGGCAGACACCACCTCGTAATCAGTAATGGGTTGTCATATGCGGTAAATCAGCGGAGGGCTGAAAGTATTTTTGAAAAGAACTAGTAATTTTAAGAAATATTTAATTTATCAGGTCGTTATTATGCCTTTTTCTTGCGGAAGAAGGGTTGGAACCTTTACGAAGACATTTCCATTAAAAAAGATAAGTATACAGCGTCTGAGGTCTCAAAATCGGAAAATTCGGTGCATTGTCCCATATCGCGTGTTAGTGGCGGCTGCTGTGCAGGTTGCCTACACTCCAAATTCTAGATATTTATTAAACGTTCTCAGAGACAGACATTTTATTTTAAACATATAATATTTTATCATGTTAATGTGGATGGAGTAAGGTATTCTTCTCATATAATAGTATATCCGTGCTCAAAATATTTGGGTTTCCACATGCATTTCTTCCTAGAGCCTGCCTGAATTTTCGTAAAATTTTAAACATTTAGTGCTCTGGCGGAAGGGTTAAATATTATCCGATTTCAAAAAAAAAAAAGCACGGATAATATTCATATTAATACGCAACATTTGCGCATACGCCAAATTCCGTACGGTGAAAATCGATTTTTTCGCCCACCCTACTCTACAGTTAGATACGGGTCAATAATGAAATAATTAGAGCTCATTCTCGCCATTACTGTGTCGATAAAATTCAAGAGAATATTCAATTTATCCACGGTAACAACCTTGGAAAGGACGGTAAAAAATTTCCTCTCTCCTTGGAAACCATTACGACGACATGGAAATATGGAAAGCGCAGTTGCGAATCCGGGACGTTTATGTAAGTAGGAGTAATACTCCCTTTCCTTTACACTCCCAAAGCTAAGAGGAACCTAGGATATCAGGGAAAGAACGAACCAGAAAAAAATCTATTAACAGCGTCATGAACTTGCAATTGCGCGCCTCTGGCGATGGAAATAAGAAGTAGCAGACGGAGATATCTTTGCTAGTTCCACAGCTTGTTCGCTCGCCACACTGTGCTCATTTATTCTCCTCTCCTTCTCTCTCTCTCTCTCATTGCTCCCTCATTCTTCCCGGGTACAGTGAAATCTCGTTACAACGTACTTCACAATTACGTATATTTCAAATTAACCTACTTTTTTAAATCCCCGTCAATTTTCCGTATAAATACTCTATAAATATTTCAAAATAACGTCATTCAATTTAACGTACTTTTCAATACTACGTATGAAATTCAGGGGTCCCGAAAAAAGATTTTGTGGTTTTAACGTACGATTTCATCGGTAAATGACTCAACTATAACCAATTATTGCTCATTCAAGTCGTTTAAAGTGTAAACTTTACACCAATTTTGAAGGTATATTTCGTCTTTAGTACTAAAAGATCTGCGAAATGCAGCCAAAATCCCAAAGAAAGGAATTTTCCGAGCTGAAATCTTTAGAACCGTTGGTTTCACACTAGAATTGAGATAAAATCTTAAGTTCTAGGAATTATATCACTTATTAGACTCATCGCCAGTTTCGGTTCGCGCCGGACCTGCGAGAATGCCGATCCCTCACTGAGATGCTTATAGAGAAAATACTATACTCCTTATGGGTATATTCAGTATACCGAACTTTCAGTATAAAGTATAAAAATTCATGCTCCGTAGAGATACGTTGTATCGAGATTTTACTGTACTACGTTTCCCCCAATATATTGTTATCCGGTATATTCAATATTTTTACGCCTCATTTCTTCCTATTTATCTCTCTACCACTTTCCTATGTGTGACTTCTCTTATTTTCCACACCCTCTCAATCTTTCTTCGTCCTTACTTGCGCTACCACTTCGTTTTAGATTTTTTCCATCGTCTTCAACATTATAAACTCCTCTTTTTCCCCCAATGTTTGCATCGCCCATTTTAATAATAATATAACCGTATCTATCCGTAAATGTTGTACTTAAATATGCATCAATATGTATGTGCCTAAACTTTACAGAAAATTATTGCCAAATTTAAATTTTCTCAATGGGAATTATTTTCCCCTTTACTACTTATAATCGTCAAATCGAATTAGGAAACAGCTCCTTTTGATAGCTCAAGCACCTCATCTGGCGATTTTTCAAAATCCCTTAAACAATTTCTCCTCGTCGACTATCCTTTCCACTTTTTTTTTTTACGTTTCTCCGTTTCCTTCCCTAATCGTTCCTTTTAAACCTCACCTTCCGCACCGTCAACTGTTTTTTCCATCACACCTTGCTCCTCTCTTTCTTCTCTCTATTTTCCTGTAATTACTTTCCCTTTGCAAAAAAACATTTCCTTTCCAACCTCACCTTTTCTCGTTCCCTTTTCTCTCTCTCTCCAAAAACCCTCTTTTTCTGCTTTCTCTCTCCCTTCCTCTATTTTCTCTCGCTCTTTCTCTCTCTCTCTCCGTCTCCCTCCCTCACCCACTTCGGACTGCTTCTAGTGCCACGGAAATGGAGTCTCATTTCCGGAATCGGGGTAATACGATGAGTCTAGAGCCCCTCTGGGAGCTTCAGGTTACGAAAAGATACTCTTAGGATTCCTCCTATTCTCCACTCTAAGGAAGAAGAGAGCGGAAGAAGAGTAGGAAGGGTCAGGAGGTGGATGAGATTTAAGTCAGAACGAGGAAAGAGGATGAAGAAAACGAAATAAATTCGGCAGGAATGTGTTCAGAGAACATGGGGTTTGAGAAGAACATAATTAAAAATGAGTGAAAGCAGTTGCTAGGTGACAATTGACGCAAGAAGGGCAGTCGGCAAGAAACAAGGGCATAGAGAGATAGAGAGAGAGAGTGTGTGTGTGTGTGTGTTGGATGCCGTTAGAGTGCTGATGAAGTGGAGCTACTGAGGGTTGAAGTGAAGGAATGCCGTGACTTGTGAATTTCCTAGAGTCATTGAATTTCTAAAGGTTTGATGGCCAAAATGATGCTTCAAATTTTCAGGACCGCATATCTTTGGTCTCGATATTAAAGAAGGAATAACTTAACGATTCAAAAATTGCGTCTAACAGCGTTCTTATTATATTAAAGGTGTAAAAAAATATATGGTTCATTTTAATAACATTATTTTTTAACTGCATGGTTCATTATATAAAAGAAATAAATTTTCTAGCTTCAGTGTTGTATTCACTGTTATTTACTCATATAAAATGTAATTGTTGGCAGAGTAGTATGAATATCCGTTTGTAACAGGTAGCGGAATGAATTAGAACATTTCCATCGATTGAAAAATTATATTTTGCGTAACCAAATTACAAAAATGCATATATTTAGTTAAGTAAACTCCTGGAATAGTGATGAGTACAATGTTTCCTATGAAAAATATGACGACTTTAACGTTGGAGTTAGCGTATGCAGCGTATTTCGAACTAAGTAAATGGAGTAAGACATTCACTGGAGTGGGTATAAACCTCCGTCATTCATTCTGGTAATTTTTTATATGTGGGTGTGTGCACGCGTACACTAGCGAACGGGTGGGTAGATTTTCATATAACCTCTTTTCTATATGAGTAATCGAAATAGGCGATTAAACATTAATTTTAATTTGTCTAAAATACGAAATAAAAGCTAATATGCGTGTTGATAACAGCCCCATAAAATGGTAGAGAAGGAAGGAGAAGGAAAGTCAATTGCAGTCGAAATATCCGTTAAGTTTTACCGCTTTATTTCAGTTGCCTTCATTTTCAGTTTCATTTCACACATGAAGTAAGATAACCTATTTTTGTAAGTAATCCTGTTATTATACGTGCATAAAAGAATTGAATTTCAAGGAACTATTTTCTGCCCAACGCACACATTAGCTTTAACCTGATTAATGCTTTCATTCAGTTTGTTTGCAATGATTTTTCACCAGAATGAAGACCACAAAACGTTATCTAAACAGTTTATTTTACAGCTTTTGAAAAAATTAAATTGACGTTCCATTAATTTTAAGCTATGAAATCATAGAAATAAGTAATACTTTTAAACTGGGAAGATATAAAACTCCATCTCACAAAACGCCGGCGAAGGAAGGACCTCGAACCGATTAAATATTCAGATCTTTCAGCGTTATAACTTTCGCAGAAAGCGAGGCTGCGACGCTTCTTCCTGCGTTTAAATAGGAGCAATTAATCTTTGTGGCCAATTAATTATTAATCTCGTACCAGAGAGAGAGAGAGAGAGGAAGGGGGCGTTTTTGCGAGAAAGGAGACCGTTGCCAGATGGCCCATAAATATCTCTCGATCCAATTTGAATTGATTTACTCAATCCTATGAGCCAAGGCAGCGTTCCTCGAGACAAATACCCAGCTTCCTTAGGACCTCCTATTCGTCTCCCCTCTCTCTCTCTCTCTCTCTTTATGCCCCCGCGACCTCAGCGATACTTCCTCAGCAAGGCGCGGGACGACGTTTTCGATGAGACTTAATCCCTCATTTCCTTCACGGCGAGACTTTTTCCCCCGCGTTCATTTTCTACCAGCCTTTTCTTTATTAAACATCCCAACCAACACATCAATTCTTCCTTCTCGTCCTCCCACTCTCATTTCACATCTCTCTCTTTTCCCGCCAGACTCTCCGCTTTTATACGTAGTCGCTAATGCAATTCGTTGCCGTGGTGGCTTATTTTTTTCGCCATTGTCTTTTTTTTTTTTAACCTCCTCCGCTCACCGCTCCCGACGCAAGCGCGGAGGTTTTGACCTGGTACAAGAACACGGCGCGGTAGCATAAATGGAGCGTGTGCGTCTCAACCTTTGAACGACTGCATTTCCGCCTTCCTTTTTTTTTTGGTCCTTTTCTTTTTAAAGAGAGCACAAATCTCTTTCCTCTCCCCGCCCTTAAGACACAATTTCCTCATCTACTTTGTCCTTTGCGGCGATGTTATATAATGAAAAATAAATAAAACCTCCCTCGAAATACCCGGTGACCTACTTCTTCAGCACTTTTGTCTTAGCTAAGACTGTGTGTATGCGCGGGGAAGAATTTTCCCTTTTTTTTCATTTCACTCAAATCGTTATTTTCATTCCTCCTATGACCTCATGTGGAAGTTTTGCGGGTGTTCGAGAATTTTTATTTCATTAGATTTTTTATTTTTCTCAATGTGGATAACGTAAACATTTATCTGAGGTAGAACAGCAATTACTCATTACTGAAACTCCTGGAATGATGAGATTTGAGTATTTTCTCATTTAATGAAATACCCCATAATTATGTTCGTAGTTGGACTATAGCAAAACGAATTTAAGAAGCACGTGGTGATTATAAAACATCTCGCTTTCAAAATTTGTCTTGCTATGAGCATTGCTCTGCCTTAATTATTGCCTCGCATGTAGGTGACTATAAATTGACAAACTGAAGATTGCTTCTCTTTAAATAGTTATAATGAAGCTAACACGGTACTGACACAGTCATTGACATTCCTTGTATAGGCAGCAGATTTTTTCTCGTAGGGATGTTTTTCAGAAAAACCTTTTCAGATATCTTTCTTGAAATAACCAGAAACCGAACGGATACCAAAAACCTTGAAGAGAATGGCTTAAGAATTTTCAAAACTTTTAACTTGCCAGTAACTCTCTCATAAATGAAAGCAAAACATTTTCGCATCTTGTTTCATTTTAACTACTATTTCATAGGCAGGTGCTGCCTTACTTCGGTACTTCGCTGGAGTTTCTTCCACTGAACCGGCCTACATATACGATAATAAATGAAAGACGCGACCAAATAAAATAAAACGCTATGCGTACCGAAACAAAGCAATAGCAACAATGGAAAAATATTTCAGAGAACAAGAAACATTCTTTGACTCTATATGTATAAAGAATAAACTTAAATAGAAATGAATGTCAGCAAATAATTGCACATAAGTGGATAAGAAAATATTGATTTGTTACTTACAGGGAAAGAGAACAACAATAGAATAACACATTAGAATATGGTAGGGGAGTGTAAGGAAAATAATATATATATATATATATAAATACTTAAGGAAAAGGAAAGGTAATAATAAGGGTAGCAACAAGGTGTTGGAGGAAGCCCAGTGGACACTTACCTAGAATGAAGAGCCGCTGGGGGTGCTGAGGACACACGAAAAACACAAAAGAACAAAAACTACACAAAATGTTTCTCCGTCGCTGAAGAAGGGCATCAGCCCGAAAGCTCCATTTTTGTGTAGTTTTTGTTCTTTTGTGTTTTTCGTGTGTCCTCAGCACCCCCAGCGGCTCTTCATTCTAGGTAAGTGTCCACTGGGCTTCCTCCAACACCTTGTTGCTACCCTTATATATATATATATATATTGGTGGTGGTGGTGTAGTGGTTAGCGTGTCGGTTTTCCGTTACAAAGTTCCGGGGTTCAAACCCCGCGAATGGAGGTTTTTCAAAAAAAAAAAAAGCTATCATCGGGGCCTGGCAGCAGTACTGTCAGTATGGTATAGAGCCGAAAACAAATTATGTTGGCTGGGTCTATATCCAATAGAGCTGTAGGCGTGATCGGGACGATTTGAACGGCTACAGTACTGCGATGTGGAAAGCAAGAGGGAAACTACCACATTAAAATTCCCTAGTAATGATTATATTATATTGTTGGATAATATGAGTTCTCTCGGGGTAAAATATTCCGGAGGTAAAATAGTCCCCCAATCGGATCTCCGGGCGGGGACTGCCTTGAGGAAAGCATTTGTCGAAGGTAACTTACGCTTAGGTACTTGGAATGTAAAAACCATGAGGAAGGCAGGAAAGCTAGAGAACCTGAAAGAAGAAATAGGATTGATATCATAGGGCTGAGCGAAGCTAGATGGGAAGGAGAAGGACAGTTCGACTCGGAATAATTCACGGTAGTTTACTCCGGAGGAAATAGTGGGGCAAGGGGAGTAGCTCTGGTACTTAGGAAAGATATGATGAAGAGCGTGACAAAAATAACAGCAACGAACGATAGGTTGATGGCAATAAAGCTAAAAGCAGTCCCAGTGGACATCTTGATAATCCAGGTATATATGCCAACGTCCACTCATGAAGAAGAAGAAATTGAGGAGATGTATGAACAAATTAACGAGATTTACGAAGAAGACGGAAGAGGAAAGGTAAACTGCATAATAATGGGAGATTGGAACAGCATAGTTGGTGAAGGACAAGAAGAAAATGTTGTCGGTAAATACGGACTTGGGAAAAGAAACCGAGGAGGAGAAAAACTGGTAGAATTCTGTGTTAATAACGACTTAGTAGTGACTAATACATGATTCAGAAACCATAAACGAAGGCTGTACACATCGAAAAGCCCAGGAGATAGAATGAGATGCCAAATAGATTACATCCTAGTAAAACAAAGATTCAGGAACAGCATAAAAAATGCTAAGACATTACCAGGAGCAGACATTGATTCAGATCACATCCTTCTAATAGTCGATGTAACTACAAAGCTGAAACAAATAAGGAAAACGAGAAGAGATAGACAGACGTGGGATCTAGAAAAACTGAAAGAAAGGAAAGATGCCTTCAGCACGAAGTTGGAAGATCGCCTTAGAAATTTGGAAAACAAACCGAAGACCGTGGATACAGAATGGGAGGAAGTGAAAGCCAGCATCAAAGATACCTTGAATAAAGAGATTGGGAAACAAGAGAAGAAAATCAGAAAACCATGGAAATGCTGGAGAAAATGGATGAGAGAAGGAAATGGAAAAATGTTAACAGTGAAGAAGGTAGAGCCAACTATAGACGCATAAACAATGAGATGAGAAGGGTAACAGATAAAGCTAGGGAAAGTTGGATAAAAGAAAAATGTGAGGAAATACAACAGATGGAGAAGTTAGGACGATACGATATGATGTACGCTAGGGCACTGGAGTTAGAAGATAAGAAGTCTAATGGGATTCGTGGTAAAGAAATTATTAATACAGATGGGAAAATAGTCGCAGAACCAAAGGATGTAGCACAGGTATGGGAAGAATACATTAAGGAACTATAAAAAAGCAGGCAGGATCGGTACAAATGGAACTGGAAGAAGGCAATTGCATTGAAAAAGACAACTTGGGACCAAGTATTATGAAAAGCGAAGTAGAAAAGGCGATACAGGAACTAAAGAAAGGAAAAGCTACAGGCAGCGATGGAATACCGGTAGAGGTACTTAAAGTCATGGGATCGGAAGGACTAAAAGTGATTACGAAACTAATTAACAAGATTTACGACTCGGGAGAGTGGCCTCAGGATTTCTTAGATGTAACAATGATCCCTCTAAAGAAGCCAAAGGCAATGCAGTGTAAAGACTACAGAACGATAAGCCTACTGTCACACACTTCGAAGATCATCACGAGGATTCTTAATAAAAGACTAGAGAAAAAGGCCGAAGAAATGCTAGGGGAAGATCAATTCGGCTTCAGAAAAGGACGAGGAACCAGAGATGCTATCGGTGTAGTGAGAATCATATCAGAAAGGGCAATAGGGTACAGTCAGGATTGCTGCGTATGTTTCGTCGACTGGCAGAAGGCCTTTGATAGAGTAAATTGGGTACTGCTGATGAGGATATTAAAGGATATAGGTGTAGACTGGAAAGACAGGAGACTGATCAGGAATCTATATCTGAATCAAGTTGTAAAGGTCAGGTTGGAGAATACGAACACCAGCGGAGTACATATCGGTAGAGGAGTAAGACAGGGCTGCTGTCTATCGCCGATTCTATTCAATATATATGGAGAGAGGCTAATGCAGGAAGCGTTAGAAGGCACGGGAGATTTCAAAATCGGAGGAAGGATTATAAGAACAGTGAAATACGCGGATGATCAAGTACTTCTAGCAAGAAAGGAAAAGGAACTCCAGAAAATGATAAATAGACTAGTGATAACAGGTAGCAAATACGGTATGGAAATTAATACAGAAAAATCCAAGGTCATGCGAATATCAAGTAAAGAAGAAGAAAATTTGAACATAAGTATTGGAGGAAAGCCATTAGAACAAGTTTCAGATTATAAATACCTTGGAAGCATCATAACAAGAGAAGCAAAATGTACAGATGAAATCAGGACTAGAATAACAAAAGCAAAAGCCGCATTCAGAAGAAAGAAACTCCTGCTAACGGGAAATATAAAGCAGGAAATCCGCAAGAGGTTGATAATATGCTATGTATGGAGTATAGCTTTGTACGGAGCAGAAACATGGACGATAAGGAAAAATGATATTAAATACTTGGAAAGCTTCGAAATGTGGACGTGGAGAAGAATGCTAAAGATAAAATGGACAGATAGGGTGAAAAATGAGGAAGTACTACGAAGAATAGGAGAGAAGCGAACGATTATACAGACTATCAGAAAGAGGAAGGCGAACTGGATTGGGCATTACCTGAGGAGAGAGTGCATGATTAAAGAAGTGCTAGAAGGAAAACTGGATGGAAAAAGAGAAAGAGGTAGGAAAAGGTTTCAGCTAGTAGACGACTTGAAAGGGAAAGAGAGCTATCAAGTCATGAAGAAAACTGCGGAAAATAGGAGTATATGGAGAACCATGTTTAACCTAGAATAATCACGGACCTGTCAATGGACAGACTACCTATGATGATATATATATATATATATATATATATATATCGTCGGAAGAGGAAAGGTAAGTAAGGATATTTAAAGCAACTAGGTGTTGAAGGAAACCCTAGTTCAACACCTAGTTGCCCTATATATATATATATATATATATATATATAGGGCAACTAGGTGTTGAACTAGGGTTATATATATATATATATATATATATATATATATATATATATAAATAAAGGTAGTAACAAGGTGTTGGAGGGAGCCCAGTGGACACTTATCTAAATTGGAGAGCCGCTGGGGGTGCTGAGACACGAAAAAAACAAAACCAACACAAATTTGGAGCTTTCGGGCTGACGCCCTTCTTCAGCGTCGGAGAGACATGTTTTTCGTGTGTCTTCAGCACACCCAGATGCTCTCCAATTTAGATAGGTGTCCATTGTGCTCCCTCCAACATCTTGTTCCCACCTTTATTATTACCTTTAAGCATATATTTTCTATAATAAAAACGTTGTTCTGTAAGGAACGCAAGATGGCCGACAGCGCAATTTAATTAGACCACTTGAAAATATGTTTTGCCAGCTAGCTAATACTGAACGCATTCCATCACAATGTATTTTTGGTAGTTGTTAATATTCGAGTGGCACATTTATTTGTTAATGTAAATATCACACCTACCTATTATTTTCCCTAAGTTATATATGTATACATATAATTATTTCCCTGTCTTTGCACACCGACAATTATATGTAGCATTGATGAGAACAAGGTGGGAGAAGAATATCAGAATTTTATAGCCGAAAATAAAAGCCAAAGGCATTTACTAAACGACAATAGAATACTCACTAGAAATGTAATATATGACGAAATATTTCATATGTAATAGTGTGCTATTAATTATTTTAAATGCAAATATTAATAATCAATCTATCTATAATTCTTCCGTTGATATTTCAACAGGAATTACACTGGTATGTGGGTATATATATATATATATGTCTAAATATTAATTGCGATTTGGGTAACGTTTATGTCCAAAAATATTGATGGACTTTTAAAGTTTTAATGTTTGCACGGAGCTTCGGAAAATCAAATTCGAAATTTATCATCGAATTGCTTGCATATGCATATAGATTGTAATGAATTCCTGGACGTGCATAATTCACTTTTGGACGTTTTATCATCCTGCATTAGTATATAAAGCTGAGCGCACTAAAATGGCATTTGTACAAATACGCCAATGCGTGCCACATAAATTAGGACTATTGGATTGAATTACGATACTCCGTGATAAATGAATGGAATTAGGTACCTTAAGCGTTCGGAATCAAGAAAATTTGACTCGGACAGCATGCCTTATGACTTTTATCGAAAATTCTGCGAAAGTTTTAAGTGGGTCAGATTGAATTAGCGGATTCGGAAATTTACAATAATTTTTTAGTAAGGAGTTTTTCCATTGACACCCTAATCACAATGTATCAGGCTGAATTCATGAAAAAAAGTTGAATTAGCATGATTAGCATTAATCTTTAGAAATTACTTTTGATGGTCAAATTTACTTGATGTTTTTCAACCTATTTATTTGACCTCGATAAAAATATTTGCAAGTGGAATTTCGTCATTTAATTCCTGATAACGATGGTGATAAATGAAGGGTTATTTATTTAATTTAAATTACTCTCATATTTTAAATTGACGATAGTGTGTTGCGAATTTTTTGCCCTCAATAATTCGTCCATTAACTCGAACGAACTATAAATAATGTTCCCTCCAGATATGCTTCATTGAAAATTTTGAAATGAAAATGTCATGTTTTGCCCCCATTCAAAATAGCGTACTAAATTTAAGTCACGCTAATTTGGCTTAATAATAGGTTTGCGGATTGAATCACGATTAAACAAAATAAATGAATAATTTTATCTATGTTATGTGCTGCACGTAAAAGATATTTTCTTTTCTTGTGTTTAAATTTAGAATGCCAGGAGCATCAAATATTACATTATTAATGAAACGTAATGTTGAGAACGGTATCAGATGTAAAATCGCGAGATTGAAAATGGTATTTAATTCTGTTTTTAACCAAATGGTATATTTATTTAGAGAAAAAAACAAGCCCATTTTTTAAAGGACACCCATAAAATATAACCTTTATTTGACATTTTTCCACACCAGATATAATTAACAAAAACATGAAATATGAGATTTAAAAATACAAATTCCGAAAGAGCGCAATAAATTTTCATCGAGTCCTCTCATTTAACAAATCAATATATTTCCGTTTCATCGTTTATCTGCAAACCTGTCATTTTAAGATTTCTCAGGGCGACTATGAATGCCCGGATTCGCAAAAATAATGCAATACAGTTTAACGTTACCTAGTTCCCACGAGCTAATCTCTTCTTCGAAAATAAATAAAAAAACTTCATATAACATATTTTTAATTAATATACATATTTGTTTTCCTTTGTTATTAAAATTGAATTTTTAACCAGATTCACAGAAAAGACTTTTATTAATCATCATTTAAGTTATTAATTATCAGTACCCAAAATTTCAATACCGTACGTCGTGATAGAAGGAAAGCAGAAGTTTTTTTTAAACGAACTTCCAACAACATAAAAAGCAATTCTTTCGCCAGGACTTCAGAGCAATAAAACACATAGATCATCGACAGGGGATTCGTAAGCGTCTGAAAAGTTACCGCCGCCACGTGAAAAAGGTGAATTAATGGCAATAAACCCAGCGCCGCCTAACGAAACGATTCAAGAATACCAGCCCGGAAACGCATCGCGGTCCAGCGAGAGAAAAAATAAGTTCAGACCGCGATCCGAATGGCGCATAAAACTCGCCGAAAAAATTATCTCCTTTCATTTCCAGCGACTTCCCCTCTTTTCGCGTCCCACGGGTAACACCGTCATATTTCCTTCTTTTTTTTTTAACCAGCCGCCATAAATACGTGGCGAACTCCCTGCATCGAACACGCACGCACAAACACACTGACGTCGAAATATCTCAAACGATGCCCTTAGACACTCATCCCCACCCACGCCGCACACGTTACTCACGTAGCATCCTGTGACAATACGCCGCAGTAAAGGGAAGGAGTGGCGAAGGTAACGGGAGGGGGGGAGAGGGAGAGGGGGGGGGAGGGAGAGAGGGGGGAGAGAAAGAGGGACGTGTGGGATTGGATGCCAGAGCGGACCGCACGGCTCAGTCAAATTAGTTGCGCCGATTCCCTGTACTCGGCGGATGATGATGAACGGGGGCGTTTGATAAGTGCCGTGTGCAGCGGGAAAGGGGTGAACGGGAGAGAGAAATATGGTGTGAATCTAAAGGGAGAGTTGAGGGGGAGTGGTAAGCGAAGTAGAGAGAGGAGAGGGAGAAAAAAGGGAGTGGAAATAATAGGGAGGAAAGAGAGGGAGAGAGAGAAGAAAAAGAAGATAGATTTATAGATAGGTTAACGTCTTTATTAGCGCGATATTTAGAATAGGCAGCATCTTCTTCTATCCACCCCGTTGTCTATTACTAACGAGAAGATTTTTTTTAATAAATCAGAAAATATATAAAACTAGAACATTAAAAATTATAACATACTGACTTGATTAATTAATAGCAAAGCAACGCAGGTTGCATAGAAACCCATGCTAGATTAAGCGTTAAAATCACAAAAAATGCGCACTTGTACGTATTTTTTCAATTTTATAGAGCAAGATACAATGGAGGACCGCTACAGTAAAATAATTTAGAATTTCGTTCGTCTTTTAGTTTTTGCTTGAATTTTATAAGTTAATATTTAGGTATTTTAATGAGCAAAATAAAAAATGTCTGCACGGTCAAAATCGTTTTTTCCCGTGCTTTTAAATGGCAATATGAAAGGGTATCTGGAATCCAACCTAGGGCACTTTATGTAAAAGTAATAACATTTTCTAGTAGTTAATGTGGTCACTTAAGAGCACAGCAAATTTCATATCTCTAGCTGCTTCCAGTGCTGAGATATTGAAAGATTGTAAGAGCGTTACACACAGAAAGAAAGACAATTGGAAAACTATATTCAATGCCAAGTTAGCATCACTGGAAATAGAGGTGTTGCGAAAAACTAAGGATAATTAAGTTGATACACCCTAGGAAAAACTCCATCGCAGGAGGAGATAGATCGGAAAGAGAGGGGAGGATACATCTAAATCTACATGATACCCTGCAAATTACCAGATTGGTGAGTGGCAGGGTATAGTCGAAGGAGAAGATAGAGGCGAGTGAGGAGGAGATGAGATGGGGAAGGCGTGGGAGATAAAGGAGAAGCTGAGGGAGGAGGTCAGAGGAGGGGAGGGAGTAGAGGAAATAGCGAAGGAGATGATATAGGGAGAACGGTTAGTTAGGAGTAAAAGGAGTGTGAAAGGCAAAAGGTAGGGAATAGGATATGGTGTGTTCTCATCGTGATTGGGGAGGGTTAGAGATAGAATCAGTTGGCTAACGGTGAGAAGAGAGGGAACGAGGCGTAAAAGAAACAGGAGAGAGAGAGAGTCTGCGATATATTGTGGACGGACACCCGGTACCAAAAACCTCCCCTATGGCGGTCTGCGGGTAGAGAATTATGGGAGTATAAGAGAGGAATGGGAAGGGGTGTGCGAGGCCGGAGGATGGCCAATGGGATTGGAACTTTTGGAATGCGATGATGCAAAGTGCTTTCAAGGGTATTCGACAACTCGACCGCGACGTATCTCACGGGCAGTTTTTGTGTGCATGTATGTATGTGTGTGTGTCTGAGAGAGAGAGAGAGAGAATTCGGCTGAATGAAATGGAATTTCTATGTTGCTCAATAAACCTCAGACCACCTCCTCTTGCTGTCGCCGAAACTCCCTTTCCGCTAAATGATCGACAAAAAGCGATTGTTTGGAGGTTTTTTTTGTCATTTTTTATTTAGGAGTGAGGGAGAGAGGAGAGGGTGGAGGAGGAGGAGGTGGGAGAGAATCTGGCTGTATCTCCCAGACATCGAAGCGCCAAGTTAGTGTCCAAAATGAGATAATGCCGATAGCTCGATTCGGTTTATCGTTTCGAATTTGGGAAATTGAATGAGCTTCCGTGGAAAGACCTTGTGCTATGTGTATGTGAGCAACGGGAGATTAATGCAAGACGGGTCTAATAGTTCAAAGCGAGGTTCATTGTATGTAGAGGGAAATGTGATGGATGGTATTCCCGTGTGGAGCGCATGACTAGTGGGTCCACGGAGTAAGAACGAAAATGTTAGTCGCACGTCTTTTATTGCAATAACGAGCAGATATTCTCTTTATTCCTTCCAGTGACGTTCGCTCGATACGCTGTTTATACGACGCGGCCGGAATTCAAACTAGTTCTTATTAATTTTGAATGTAGCTTACAATACGTTCGAATGACGGACGACGAATGCATATTTCCATAGTGTCGTAGCTTCGACCGTTGCGATAACAAAAAGAGGTTAAACCCTTTCCGTTACCTCGAAATTCAGTAAATTACAGTTGATTTCCTGAGCAATTTGAGAGGAATATATATTCCGCATAAACTCATACTTATCGTCAACGTGTTCGGCAATATTTTTAAATAAAAATTTTCGTTTCATTTTTAAGCAGATACAAACCGAGTTACAAACCGTGCGTCATTAATCAAAGTCACTGACTTTTAAAATGTTAACCGCTTTCTATATTTTGCAGATTTCGAAACGTGCCTCGTTGATTGCGTAAACTATGCAATAGCGACTTTTTCACCCTAATTGAGAAATGGCATCGATTACGTTAGCACTAAATTTTGTTTCTCTGATAAATTTTGAGGTATTGTGGTACATTAACAACATAATAATTTATCAAAAAGATAACTCTTGGTGCTGACTTATTTTAGACACTAGTAGACGATTATTAATTGACTGTTCAAATTCAGCAATCTCTCGTTTGCCGACGAAATCCGTGTTTTAACTTGTTTAAACGGAATATTTTCTCTCTTTTCTTTTTTTTTAAGACTCTTCTTATCGCATTAAAAGAAGAAATATTTTAAAAGAGCAATTCTTTGTAGAACGCAAAAATTCCGCTTTCACAATTTCTAGCGATTAAAAAAGGGAAACTTTTAAAAACGCTTTTTGAACGCTCCAGAAAATGCGATTTTTTTCTTCGAAACATTCAGTCCCTATTATCAACTCCAAAAATATCCTTCGTTCTGTGTGTGTGTGGTCTTTTTTTAAATAATGCACCGAAATAAATTTCGACGCCTTAGCTCGTTAGCGCATTTTGATTTCCTGCGCGCGTTCTCGTGAAAAACGTTCCGACACTAATGAGAGCCGTTTTTGAATCTCGGGATTTGCGGCGTTATATATCCATTTTTTCGCTCGCTAACTCGCTGACCCTCGGCGGATAGGGGGGAAGGAGAAATGTGAAGTGGTCCTATAGAAAAAAATTGAGCCTATTCGCGGAAAGAGACCTCTCCGCAGAAAAGGGGCTTGGCGAAACGCTTTCCTTTGTCTTGGGGGAAATCGGATCGGACACAGAAGAAGAACTCAACATCTCGCGCGGAAAACGCACTCATTAATGAAGACACCATGAAAACATTGGTGGCAGACCAACGCGGAATGATATTCATTGTTTTCTTTTCGTTCCGAGTCGGAAACGTTGCAGTAATGGGTTATGGAGAGCGGGAGCAGATAACGAAGGGAAAACTTTTCTCGAACGGGGATGCTTTCAACTTCGGATGCAATGAAATCGTTGCTCCGCTGTTTTTGCGCGAGGAATTTAAACCTTTAATAAAAAGCTGTGCTAAATATTTTAGATTCGACTTGATGTAATGACAGATGAAAAGTAGATGTTTTTTTCGATTGTTAAGAAAAGTTGAGCAATAACAACGGATCGAGGTCAGAAAAATAACGAAAAGAACAGAAATAAATGTTACTCCAAATCGTTAAATGAGGGTGTGATTGTATCAGATAAAATGGAAACTGCATACTGTAAATTTAAACATGAGCTACATTGGGTCCTATGCATTTTCATGAATTATTTTCTATAACGCCATTTATTGAGGCTGTGTTTAGTTTGCCTATTTAATTAGACGTTTTATAAAGTTAATTTTACGCAAATAAGGACCTGCTGAAACTCTGCTATTCTTCAACTGAAATAAATATAGACTAATATTAAGTGGGTTGCCAAATATTATCATAAATATATTATCCTAATAAAAAGGGATGTTTATCAAAAACTTTATCAAAACAGATTCACCGCACGGCCTCTGTTGCGAACAGAATTAAAGTTTTGTTAATTATTTTTACAGATTTTTTTCATAAAACACATTAATTTATAACAATATTTTGCTCTCCCTAAAATTTTAGTCTTCCGGTTCTAAGATAGCATGAACCTCGTCAGGAAACAAAAATTCCTTCTAAAATAGACAAAGG
Organism: Uropetala carovei; assembly: GCA_036926305.1. Lineage (NCBI taxonomy): Eukaryota > Metazoa > Arthropoda > Insecta > Odonata > Petaluridae > Uropetala > Uropetala carovei. The sequence continues at coordinate 5,735,174 of JAXCHB010000104.1, read as the reverse complement.
AAGGACGAAACAGATAAACAACTAAAAACAAACTCCAGAATAAACAAACACTTGGTTTTGTATCTCTAATATCCATAACAAGTTTTTATATGTTTATCCATCTTGACGTTAGTTAGAAAAATAATCTTTTTCGCCGTAAGATAACATGAATTAACGCAGAAACGGTGGTAAAGATACTATTCAGGCGGTGGATATGAATATAGCGCAGGTATGAATAATATAACATTTTACGCAATGAAGCAACGAAGCGTGATTATTATACTTCTAATTTTATAAAGCCCCAATGATATTATGAAAGATTCGATAAAATGTGCGAATAAGAAAAGTCATTTGTGCCATAAAGAATCTCAGAGACGCTTCTTAATCGCTAGAAAGATTTTTACACGTTTAAAGCACACTTAAATAGAATTACCGAATTATAAGCTAGTAAGCACGTATATTTAGCCTTCCCTCCGACTTCAAAGTCGGACGCAGTTTCGCTATCAGGCCTACGCAGAGGAAGGAAGAGAGAGAAAGGAAATAAAGATAGCGATCCTTTTTAGATTTAAAGTCGCGTATCTTGATAAAAAAGAAAAAGTCCTTTCTCCCTCCCCACACACTCCACAACTTTCCCCCCTCTCTCTCTCTCAAAAAAGTAAAGAAGGAATCACCCGTCTCACCCTGCCATCTCCCCGCAAAGCCTTTCACCCCGAACCACCAAAATTCTCCCCACCCACATTTCCATCTTGTTGGATGATTGCCAAGGGAACAGAGGGAATGGAGCGAGAAGGAGGGTGAGAAAGAGAGGGGTGGAGAGAGAGGGGGAGAGGGTGGTGGGAGACGGGAGAAAGGAAGCTGAGAGGGTAGGAGGAGCTCTCCCCGCGGCAGACGCCTCTTTGTGGCTGGCACGGGCGGCGAATTTATGGCACGCATGAGGCAAAGGGGAAGATCCTATCCAATTGCGAGTGACTACAGCCATACACCCTCAAAACCCATCTCTGCGGAATATATGCCGCCGGTGTAAGCGAGATTCTCTCGGAGTGAAGAAGTGGCGGGGTACGCAAGTTTTGGGATAGTAAATGGACCGCGTGGGGGAGAAAACATTGGCGGGTTCGGAGCTGAGTAGTTGTTGGATCGGCGAAGGAAAAGGGCGAGGGGAGGAAAAGAATTCGGCCTGGGATATCGTAGGAGGAGAGAGAGAGAGAGTGAATCGAGTTTGAAAGTAGAAGTCTGGCGGAATAAACGGGTTGGGGCATGAGGGAAGGAGAGAGAGAGAGAAAATAAAGGTCGAAGAGGAAGGATGTAGAAAATTGGAAGCCGAGATGTTTAAACGATCCGGAGTAAAAGAGGAAAGTAGGCGGTGTCGGCAATGATGGGCTTTGTTCAAGTAGACTAAACATAGGGAGTCGCGTTAAAATGCATCGTGATAAGAGGTTAGGTTTATAGGGAAGTTTTCGGATGCGAGAAGAGGTGACATGTATGAGGCGAGAGGCAGTTTTAGGCATCGGGAGGGAGATCGTGTTTTAGGCTGCTGGCGTGTTCGTGGCGCGTGGAATGTCGCGGTTGTCCTCTCCCTCGGCGGAGCGTTTCACGCGTGGCGGGTTCCGCATCCAGCTCGACATGGCTAACCCCCGTTTCGCACACACTATTCCTCATCAACCCTCATCCTCTACCACTTCCCCTATCTTCCCCAACCAAACGCACGACGCGCCATGTAACCCAGATTCGTACACTCCCTTTCCCCCTATCTCTCTCTCTCCCTCCCTTTCTCCTCCCCTGAATCCATCCGTCTCCATATCTCCCTCTATTCTTCATTCCTTCCTTCCCTTTCTCTCTTTCCGTCTTTATTCCTTTAACTTTATCTCTCCCCCATCCCCTCCCCACAATTCATCTCTATTTCCCTCTCTCTCCCTCCTTCCCTCAGCCTTTCCAACCCTCATTCCTCCTCCTCTTTCTGCACCCCATCCAAATTCCATTACCTAGGTACCTCTATATACTTGCCTTTCAAATTCCTTTTCACCTCTTTTTATGCCTCTGTATTTCCTTCCCTTAATTTCTTTCAATCCTTCTATATAAAATTATACATAATCTTACATGGAATACGAAACTTAATCGTAGTAAGAGTCTCAAGCAGGACAAGTAAAATACGTTTCCCTATTCATCTATTTACTTCCTACCAAACTCTCTCTCTCTACTTCTCCAACTTTCTCCCAAATCTATCCGCCTTCCTTCTCCCTCCTTTCCTCTCTCCCTCTCTCCTCACTCCCTCCCTTCCTCTCTCTCAATTCCGCCCTCAATAAAATCGCTTGTCTGTCTGTCCCTCCCTTCCTCTCTCCCTCTATTACTCCCTCCCTCCTCTCTCCCTCCCTTCCTTTCTCCTCTCCTCTTTCCCTCCCTTCCTCTCTCTTAATTCCGCCCTCAATAAAGTCGTTTGTCTGTCTGTCTGTCCCTCCCTTTCTCCTTCCCTCTCTCCTCTCTCCCTCCCTTCCTCTCTCCTCTCCCACTCTTCATCCCCTCCCTTTCTTACACCTTTACTCACTCCTATTCCTCATCCTTCTTTACTTATCGTCATTCCTATCTCCTCTCTCTCCCTCTCTCCTCTCCCTCGCTTTCATCCCCTTTTCCTCTCTCCTATCCCTCATCCTACCTTACCTATCGTCATTCTCGTCTCCTATCTTCCTCCTCCTCCTCCTCTTCCCTGCCCGCATTCGTCACCACCGCCCTAACTCTTCACTTCCCTCCTTCCATCGCCTAATACGTTCTCGTTGAAATTCTTGATGGATTGCCACCCTTACTCTCCCCGCTAATACCGTTGCGCGGGCGGTTTGTTATTTGCCGCGCCGCGTGCCCGCACATGCCGCCGTCAAAGAGGGAGAGAGAGAGGCGACGGAGGAGGCGCATCGGTTTTGCGGTCGGATTGCGCGGATGAAATCTGGAGTTTATTCTGGGAGAGATGGAGTGAGTATGGCGAGGTGGAAGGAGTTCATATCACCTGTGTGTGTGTGTGTGTCCACGCGTGTGCTGCAGCGTCGAGGACACCTCTCGCGAGTAAATAGCTGCGCAAATTCGCTCATCAGGCGCGTTTTGGGGAAAACTGACCCGGATTTGGCGGCGGTTCTGGCGGTGATTGTATAACCTGCGTGATCCGGGGATAAATAGGATGAATAATGGATTCTCGGATGCATTTCTCGCAAAAAAATCTTTCAAAAGAAAGAATTTCGTATAATAGTGAACACTTTTGCTGGCAAAGACGAAGGTTCTTGAAATAGGCCTCTCTTTTTCAATTATCCTGCTAATTAGTCATGAGTGGTGCAAGGACTATGAAAATAATTAATTCTAGGCACATTTATTTATTTACATTTATTTTCGTACAGTGAAATTTCATAGGCGTCAATGCAACACAAGCGGATGCAGTGCGTCTGTCTGACGCTTTACCATGAGCATCTAAGGCCTCCAAAAAGTCGTTATTTGTTAGCGTTGCTTTCATTGATTTTTCTACCTATATTCTTATCGGAATAAGTAGTTTTATCACAAAGGAAAAAATAAATACAAGTAAGGATTTTAATGATATTAACAAAGCGTACTTATCTCAGGCAAAAGTGTTGTCCTAAACAAAAAACAAATCAAATTTAGTGAGCTGCATTATATTCCAGTAATCTTTAATCTATAACAAAATATTTCGAGGCGGTAAAATTCTTTACTGGATGCTTCAAAACAAAGGGATTAATATCGGAAGGAAAATTATGTATTCGTTGCTATGCAGACGAGTTGCGAGAGCTTAGCACCGGGGGGCAGTTAAGTCGCCGTTTATAAAATTTCTAGACTCATAATAACCGCTGCAGCGAAATCGTGAACGTGAGCGAGTGGTTCAGGAATTCAAACTAGAAGAGGAGAGGAGTTAATATGGAGGGCAGATGCTAGCGGATCTCTTTAAACCCATCAAAGAGATTGCCAGCGCTAGGTTCATAATCAAATTTCGAGGACCAATACTCTCATGAATACCGAGAGCTGATTACAAAGGATTATCTATCATGACGACCAAAGCGTTAACGAGTAGCACTTAAACGCTCGCGATGCGTCGAGTACGCCCTATTTTTTTTAAAGAAAATTCAAAACTTTTCGTAATCTCAAGTTCAGCTTTTCTATCTGAAAAATATTTTCACGAATATAACACGACTGCAACGAAAGAACTATGGATGGTTAGTGATTCGTAGTTTTCAATTTTTTTTTCATCATCATCACGATTGATCCTCATTACTAGTCGTCCTACAAAGACGATTATTCAAATCGGATCGCTCCGATGGAAAAGTACGCTAGCCTGAACTTGAGAAAACAAAACCTTGTTTTCCTTCCTGACGTATTGACAAAGGGATAATTTCTCCGCTTAGGACTTGTTATTTCAAAAATCCCTTTATGCCTTACACAAGGCGATGTTTCAAAGAATCAAAACATCCCTTGGGCCGTTATCAAAATACTCAAGATACACATGAATCTCACGGCCAATCAATCGAAGATCATCCCATGCTGTTAACAGATTGCTAATCCTATTCAACAGTTCGGTCAGCATAATTGGTTAGTGAATCATCATAATACATGGGTGTTCTATACATAACATTCCCTTTTGAAGGTACTGATACGCGGTATCATTCAATCATTAAAATTATTTGTCTGTAACAGAAAGCTCACTTAATAAAATGACAGATACAACATTTATATTAATAATTAATTAAAATTACCATATCTAAATAAATTGTAACGTTTTTTATTTTTAACATTAAAAAAAATAAATTTGTTAACATCACAAGATATCATCCAATAACAAAAGCAATAGTTCTAATATCTCTCCGACCAGCCAAAATAATTATCGTCTAATTTTGAGGCTGATGGTGGAAAATTTTATATAACAATGTCTTATATCTCTTCAATCTCGAGGATACGCGGAAATTAATGAAACTAATAAATCGTTTTTGTACACACCCTCTTAGAAAAAGAAACGTTGGACAGGAGGCAAAACGACGATCTTTGTTTTCGGCAGAGACACTAGCGCCAAAGTTGATCCAATATAAAATCCAGAATGAGGAAGAGACGAACAGAGAGGGGGATAAAGAGAATAGGATAGATTAAGAGAGTGGATGGGAGTGTGAGATACGGAGAAAGAGAGAGAGAGAGGGTGAGGCGTGGGAAGTAGAGTGACTGTCGGAGCGAAGGGAAGCGAAAAAGTATCCACTGACAGAAACAAAAGAAAACGTTACGCGACTCAAACGAGCGTTTTTTAATTTTTTTCTCTCTCTCACCAAAACACACACACACACACACAATATCATTTCTACGGATTGCTATGGGACTAATTATTTTTTCACAAAATGTTTTTTTCAAGACACGGGAACTCATCATTTTAACCTTATCTTGCGAAAAACTCAATCCTCGTTCTCTTTATATATCTCTACATCACTTCTTCCACCTCCTCTCGCGTTTTCCTTTTTCCAAAAGACTTTCTCCATTCTCATTCCCATCCCCATTCTTAATATCTCATTATTTACAGGAAAGTATTACGCGAAACTTATTCCTCTCCCTCTCGCATTCCGTCCGCGTTGTCGTAATTTCTCCATTCCAACCCTCTCCAGTTTGCCTCCTCTTTGGCGGGGTTATTCTTATTCCCCTCCCCCCCCCCAATCTCGCCACCCCCTGCCTACCCCTCTACCCTCCTACCCCACCCTCACAAAACCCATCCCCACCTCAATTCGCCTCTTCCTTCCGATTCGACCTCCAACGCTCCGAAAGGATCTCTTTCCGGAATCCGCGTTAACGAGCATCATTACCACTTTTCATCTTCGCAGCCGTCAACACATTTTGCAACCGTCGAGATCTCTGCCACTCGCAAATATTCCCTCCGCTTCAGGTACCTTTTTCTCGAAACAAATGAGGATGCTCTTCGGCATCTCTCTCTCTCTCTCTCTGTGTATGGTTAATGCGATGAACGGGATTTCGTGGAGTAGAGGGTTGTGAGGTTTAGAGAATATACGTTGTGTGTGTGTATATATATATATGTATGTATGTATGTATGTGTGTGTATATACACACACACACGTCTGTTCATTCACGCAGTTATAACCCCCTGCTAATTGGAGAAAAGGGAAAATAATTACTTAAGAGTGGATACGACTCGATCGCAACCTTGTTTTGTGCGCCTCTAGACTGTACGTTGCTTGGCTTCTCGAGTGAAAAAGCAATGTCTGGAAATCAAATTATAGTTTCTTACCGCGATATTCCACTGCGAATATGTGCGCGGGGCATGAAATGGAGAAATGATAATTGTATCAGCCAGATTTGGTATGCACATTTTTTACGTAAATTGTTTTTCGTCGAAAATATGCATAACTTTTGGTCAATTTATACACACATCATTTTAAATAAAACAAACGCAGAAATTATTTTCAAGCAAATACTATTCATAAGTACTGCACTACTGGGTTTTAGTAAGGTACTCAAATTTAACTATATTCAGGTAGGCTTATACTACACACATTTTTGAGCTGTAATTTAAAGACTAGCAACAATCCCGTTCTAAAATCACAATCATTACAGAATTAAATATGATACGTCATCTAAAAAGTACTTATAATCGATATTGTTTTATAAATATATATTCAAATTATATTATGTTTACACATTCATATTTGTTTGTGATAATGTTTATGCTTCGAAAAACATTAGTTACCACAACTATTGTACCTTTTATAAAACCTTAATGCGACTATGATTGTAAATTACTGCAAAATTCATGATCTTACCGAAATTTTTTATCCACTGATTCACATGCATATATGTTTATTGTAATATATTGTTTAAAATTATCTCAAAACATTCTGTGATCTGCTAATTTCAAGGTGCCACCTTGGATCTACGATCAATGGCGGAATGTATAAATAAGCCCGAAGACATCAATAGACGCTTAAAAAACCTGGCAATAGAAGTGAAGTAACCGCCTAATCTGAGGATGCGGTCTTTGATTCAGTTCTCTATTATCCTCGAATCAATAATTTCCATTAACGCCTCACCTGAATCCCCATAAATCTACAGAAGCACTAAACTGCGTAGTGAAATCGTCGACAGCTCTCCCTCTCCCACTCTCCCTCCCTCCCCCTCTCTCTCCCTCCCCCTCTCTCTCCCTCTCCCCTCCTATCTCTCTCACTCTTTCCCTCTCCCTCTCCCCATATGTGTGTGTGTGTGTGTGTGTGTGTGTGTGTGTGTGTGTGTGTGTGTGTGTGTGTGTGTGTGTGTGTGTGTGTACACACACACATACACACAGTGTGGGTCCCTGTATCCGGCATGCTTGGGACCTGAGGGTTGCCGGATAGGGGATTTTTCCGGAATTCGGGTAGCCAGGTCTAAAATGTACAAACAAATGCACAACTTAGCACTGTTATCCTTTCTTTTGAGTCTTTAAACCCACTGGGTGCTGATTCCTCTGGTGCAGCAACAGTTTTTCTGGGATATACCTCCAATATAAAGAAGTTTCGACAGCATTATACATCTGCTCTGCAGTAAAAATGTGAGCAAAAATCACGAGAATACAAGCCTTCATCATCGACTGCTTGTAAAGCACAACAGTAGCGCCACCAACAAACAAAAATTACTTGGCACCCATTTCCAATATTACACTTTGTCGGTTTCCGGTTTTCGGAACGTTCCGGATACTGGGTAGCCGGATACAGGGTCCCACACTGTATATATTTAGGGCAACTAGGTGTTGAAGGAAACCCAGTGAGCACTTACCGGAAGGAGAGCCGCTGGGGTGTTGGAGTGACACATTTGTAGACGTTATTGGAGCTTTCGGGATGATCCCTTCGTCAGCACAAGAGAGTTGTGTCTCATTTACCTTTCCTCTTCCGTAAGTATATATATATGTTTCCGGTTTTATCTGTCGCCGATCATTTCCTAACATGCATCCATATCGGATTTTGTCCGGATACGCCCGCATCACCAAACACATTTTCCAACTCCTGCCGGCTCAATCACCTTACCCCCCCCCCCCCCTCCCCTCAATCCTCCATTATCCAGCAAAAGCGTCTATAGGGAGGCGGTCATTTAGGCCCGGCAGAGACGATGTACAGCCCGAATCCCCTCCAAAAGCAAGGGGAATCCCCTTGTCCATGGGAGCCGGCCATACAATGCGTGCCCGGCAGTGTTTGCGTCGCGTAATTAGGATTGGTGTTCTCCGGTTTTGAGGCGAGGCACGCACGGACGCTCTCTCTCTCTCTCCATCTCTGTCTCTCTAGGCTGTGTCGCACGCTGGAGAGCGCGTTGTGTTTCCCGTCCTCTTCAGCTACTCTCTTTGTGTCCCATCAACCCCCGCGAGGATATCAAATCATTCCCGACCCTCAAACGAAGGGGCGCGTCGTATGTTCAATTAGGAAAGTAAACCGTTTCCTGTTGACCTTTCTGAAGATACAAATTTCTCCTTTCTTCCCTATTGAGATTTTTGGATCTGTGGCGATATATACGGTTAAATACCGATTTAACGTTGCACCTCATGCATGAATTTTTATCAAGAATCAGTACTGGATGCAAACATTTTATTATTATGCGCTACCCTTTAGCTGACAAGACACAAAACATTTAAGTCCAACTTGAAATAAGAGACAAAGAGGCGGAAACTTTGCTGACTGTGTTTTGCTGGTTCCCTATTTCGAAAGGTACCCCGCACCTAATTTCTCGAAAAAGCACATGTCTACATTGGCACAAAAATACTTTAAATTTTTAAACACGGCGAAAGCGTAAGTAGCACTATCCTCTGGATAAGATGAAGAAAAATTCATATAGTGAGACAGCGATAAAGATGCCTAATTGCTGCCTGTGTTCATGAGATGACGCGAAAATATTTCGCATCGACATCAAATCGGCCTATTAACTTCATGTTAAAACTAGAATTGCGATGGGCTAAATTTAAAAAACCGACCGAAGTAAATCTGGGAAATGATACATAAATCGAATTTCGTTCTAGACCATAAAAAATGAATCATAAAAAATGAACCATAAATAAGGAAGAACTTTTATTGTATTAAAGACACAGTAAAGTTAAATCCCTCAGGTGGGACATAAATGACAGAAAAATTTGGAATTGTCATTGAATGTTTAAAAAAACTGCGAAGCAGATTGTTTAGATTGTTATGTGCGCATTTAACGACAAAATTTTCCCTGCTGATTGAGTGATCGCTTTCAAGAACAAATTCAGTTGAGCTATACATATATAATCTGTCATGATTTATGCGCGCTTTCTGGTTTTTGAAGCTTTATTTTCAAATGCGCTTTTTGTCTGCCCTACGTAAATTCTGTCGCAGTGAATTTTTATAGGCGCGCTTTTCTTTCGTATTTTCGACAATATTTTTATTGTCATTGTTAGAGGTGTAGGTGACCGAGTTTGACGAGGATAAACAAATCATCGAGTATTTCGGTCGTGTGTGTTGATTTTTAGTTGCGGCCGTTGTTTGATTAGAGTCTGAGGCTTATTTGTTTGTTTGTTTTTTCGTTAATTTTATTGATAGTTTTCCTGTGTTCATTGGCAATTTATTAAAATTTATTTAATTCCTCTTTTATCATCGTTTTGACTGATTTGTGAGTTGAATAAAAATATTTAGAGAGAGCTGCCATACTGCGTTTTCACAATTAAATGTTTCACGAGGCATGCAAACGTAGTTAGCACGTGTTATCAATAGATGTGACTGGTTTTTCGTCCTTTTTAAGGCTATTGGAGTGGAACAATGCATCAATTGCTTTCAATCCATACGGCGACCTCGATAATTTTTTGTTTTTATGGAATAATAGGTATGAATTATCGTTTTGTTTTTGTTATATGTCCAAAGAAATTCGAGGAACGTCATGAATTGAAAATTTTCACTCCACTTTGGGATTTTAATAACGATTGTTCAGACATTTGATGATGCAATCAGCGTTGATAATTATAAGAATAATTACCTGAAAATACATTGATGTCCGATAATCTGCATATTTCCAACATCGCTTCCAAAATGTCCACTATTGATCGGTGGGATTTGATAAAGAAAACCCACGAGATTGAAGTCTACAATACCTTCAATATCATATGAAAAATATTGTTAGATACGTGACCTTAATAGAAGAAATGGTATGGGAATTATCACCGAACTAGGCGATTCTGCCGCTTACATTTACTTTGATTTACGAAATTATTTTGTGTTATTACCGATCCAGATTATTTTATGTGATTGTATTAATAAAATATGTCCAGCACCTCTAAATTCGTATAATAATTTTTCATTACATAATAATTAATATATAATTATCTACATCTATAATAGCCGGATGTCCGTCCGTCCCACCCCGTATCTCAAAAGCCGTTCGTCGTAGAGATATGCGGTAAACTGCGTTTTGTTTCTACAAGCTAGGAAGGCTCCTAGATACTATTCTCATTTTCATAAAGTCCCGGGTTCGAATCCAGGAGACAATTATATTTTCCCATAAGTTTACAAGGGATTTTCGATTTTTCAGAGTGCAAGGTTTTTTTCCTTCATTCTTTAAAACACATAAATATGGACCGATTTTCTTCGTTCTTGCTTGATTCGACGGCTAAAACTCTATACTATCTTATTATTGCAGTGTTTATATGTTAGACGGTGGAATCATTCAGAAATACGCAATTGTTTTTGAAATTTTACGAATATTTCGTACTCCTTCCGGACGTTGTCAAGGCGACTGTCATTGTTGCCTCCGATTCAATTAATGCCAATTAAACCTTCAAATCGGTAAAATAATAGCGTTATTCGCTTCGCACTTTGTTTATTCCTGTAGCAATGTCAACATTTATACATAGCAACATAAATATTTACGGATAATTATTCAGTTAACTGCGAATGGGAAGCGTTTCTAACGATTCGATCAAAGCAGTTGATTCTTCCTATCATAGTTTGAATGCTGGAATCTTATATCTTTGTAAGTAGAACCATTATATTATATATCCATAATGTTTATTAACGCAAATAGGCTCACGCATAAATTTAAGATTAAACGAGAATAGGGACACACGTTATTTTTTTAAACACATTACATGGTTATCTTCTCTTCATTGATAATCTACATAAACGGTTGCAGTGATTGTTATATAAAAAAGAAAGGAAATATATTTGAATAAAAAGAAAAACAAAAGTTCGCGATCAATTACTGTGTAAGGAAATGCATTTTTAGAGTTAAATGTGAATTATTGAGATCAACTTATTTTACATACTTCGTCATTTTTATAAATCAATCGAAAATTCACCGCGCAAAGATTTCGCGAGATCAGCTAGTGTATTAATAAATTTCAACTGTTTAAGTTATAACTATGATTATCAAATACCATCCGAAAGCGTTCTTTTAGTTGAATAATATATCGTTCATTACGATATAATTAATTAATAACTGTTATAGTGTTGGTGGCTTTTAAACCTGTAAATATATACTCCCAATTTTCTCTCAAATAATCATAAGTATTTATATTAAATCTGTGATAAGCAATGGAAATCACAGTTTTGTTTTTGCATCAGTATCGAAAAATCATCGAATCGATTATTTATTTGGTTTCCCAGGATTTCATTCCATCACAAAAACGACGTTACGATTTAAATGGCACGGTCGTTTTTTTTTACCCCAAACAAATCTCCCTTAAATAAAGAAACAAAAACGTCGTTGGTGGCGCGCGGGTCCGTTACAATAGCGCAGTATTCGTTCGCTCACTTGTTCGCCCACTTGCGCCGCGAAAGTTTAATTGGAGGCCGGACCCGGAGAGTAGCGCGGCTGCAGCGGCCGAGAGCGACGTAATCCCGACAGGGGATCTGTAATCCTATATTAATCCAGATCACGCCGGCGTTGACAATTTTGGAAGCGAATCCGCTGCTCCGATACGAGTATTCTATCAATTTAGGATTTCGCTCGGACCAAAATTGATTCCCTTTCCCGAAGACCCGCAATAATTCTCTCTCTCGCCGGGCCATTAGTCCCCGCCGCCGCAACGCGAGCGCCATTTCATTAAGAAACAAATGATTACTCCTTTACTTCTACGAGAAACGGACAAGGTTGCGCTTTAAGAAAATTTTCCGATTATCTCGAAATTTTCTTTTAGAGAGAGATGGTCTACATCTCAAGAAATACGACAAGGAATCTCTTCGTGAATATTGGAGACTTTTAAAAAATATGATTTAAAACAACATATAGAGATAAATTAACCAGTATAGTCTGAATATTTAAAATATAAACGAAAATTCAAAGGTAAAAAAATATGTTGTATTAGCGACGTGACATTTTAGCGGAGCAACTAAAAATGAATGTTTCATACCCTAGTGAAAATAATCACAAGCTATATTATTATTTCATTATGGTAGAACACGACAAAACTCTTGGAATTCTTTTTCGAAAGATTTTGTATCCTTATTACTCATTTCAAGCGAAAATAAGTGTCTATGGCCTTGTTTCAACACTTCACGAAATGTGCCCAAAGTGGCAAATAGTATATAGTACGAAAATTTCCCGCATTTTCTTCACCGGTTTTCATCATTGCAAATACAACTTGTTTTTATGTTTTGTTTTTAGCATATTGTTCTCCAATGGGCATAAAGATACTCATAAAACTTAACTTCCAGAAAAACCGATTTTTTTCTTACTGCCTTATCGTAATTGTTACGGCTTATCTCGAGAGTGATCCCTCCATTTTCTCGCAGGAGCTAGGCTCACCATAATCGCAATATCTTTAAAAACACATTTCAACTTTCTGTATATTTCCTGTTAGTTTAGCGTATCTCCTCCGGATAGAAAATGGCGTAAGTCATTTATTTCTCAATAAAAAACGGTGGTGCGCTCGAATGAAAAATCTAACAAAAACACCTCCCTCTCATCGAAATAACACACAGCTGAAGGACGCTTATAAAAACGCGAATGTAGATGCGAGAACGGGCATTTGTTGACATCGACGTTAAAGGAAAGAGGAAATGGGAACAGCTGTTAGGAAATGACTGAATAAAGTTTATCAGATTTTTTCGTTGAAAGAGTGTCGCTATCATCCATAGATAAAAAAATATTGTATTGAAAAATTGGTATTTGAAATAAAATGTACTCGAATTTATTCTCTGACGATTCATGCATGTATCCTAAGCATATTTTAGGGAAAAAAATACGATGCCTGATTTTAATGGAAACGTAACTTATGGACACTGTTATACATCTGTAGATAAAAAATCTGATGTGGCCAACACATGACTTTCTTCATATTTGGGGTATAGATATTTAAATTATTATGAATAGCATTATAAGGAAAAATTATTATTTCGTATCGTAAAAGAATACAGTCGTCCTTATTGCCGTAAATTACGTATATTTTGAATATGTTTATAGAATTCACCGCTACATGGTGCTGGCGCTGTATACTGGTATTAAGAAAAATCGAAGTATCTCCGAAATGGCTGGTTCTACGAAAATTTGTTTCAAACAAAACTTAGAAGAAATATTATTCTCTACAACTTTGGTTCTCACGAAGATGAAGAATTACGACGTTTTTAAGGAGATATTTGACGGAAACCGAAAAAACCGATTTATAAATAATTCCTAAACAATAACTCCTATAGAAAATCGTTTCAAATGAAAGTTGTAGGAAATTACATTCCCTATAACATTTGTATAGAATTGTATATATAATAATGATGTTTTAACGGAGAAATATCGCAAAAACCGAATCGAGTTTCGAATAAACCTCGACTTCCGGTTAACCGGTATTGTCCAAAAACTAATCAGTTCTTTGTGCTCATGCTAAAGTGTTACATATGAAGTTTGGTAACGATAGTATGGCAAGTACTTTTTGAGTTAGAGCGCCCATAATCACATACACACGCACGCGCGCACACACACACACAGACATCATTCCGAAAATAGTCTGAACGTGTTCTAGAGACCTCAAAACGTGTATTTCCGTTGAAATCTCGAAGTTGATTTTTTTCATGATCACAATACTTTCCCATTACTTCGTATGGAGAAAGTAATAATAAACAGTAAATAAGTAAACTGCTTAAAACATAGGAAAATATTTGTAGGCACTTTCTGCGCCTAGTAACAGATTGAAGCGAGCGCTGCGTCCCTATCTTCTTCCTTTTTTTCCCTTGTTTGTAAGCAACATCTCCTGCATCTCTGTGCCCTATCAGCACGGACTGGAGGTCACGTTCGATTTGTACTTGAGCGAACGCCTCGGTTTGCAAGTGTTCCACCATCCTCCCATGGCCCCTCCCCCTCTTCCTCCATCCACCCAACCAACCATCCTCCCTCCCTCTCTCTCTCACACATCTTTCAAGTTTCGCACCAGCGCGCCCATCAGGATCCCATCCAATTAGGGAAGGAATGACGAATCGAAAGGTAGAAAGGGAGTGGAAGATAGAGAGATATAGAGTTAGGAAAATGAAACAGAGAGGAAAATATTGGGGAAATGAGGAGAAAATACGGAGAGACAGAGAGAGAGAGAGAGTAACATGGAATTGGAGGTAAAACAAGTAAGTATGAGAGAAAAAGAAAATTGATATATTTGAGATATAACAAAAAAATTGCAGAAAAAACGATAGATGTACAGATCAAACGATAATGAAAAGGAAAAATCTGATGTGGCCAAAACATGACTTTCTCCATATTTGAGGTATAGATATTTAAATTATTATGAATAGCATGAAAAGGCAAAATTATTATTTTGTATCGTAAAAGAATACCGTAAATTAGGTATATTTTGAATGTTTACATAATTCACCGCTACATGGTGGTGGCGCTGTATACTGGAAATTACGAATAAGTTAAATATCTCCGAAATGGCTGGTTATACGAAAATTTGTTCCAAACAAAACTTGGAAATGACGAATTACGTTTTTAAGGAGATATTTGACGGAAACCGAAAAAACCGATTTATAAATAATTCCTAAACAATAACGTCTATGAAATATTGTTTCAAATGAAAGTTGTAGGACATTACATTCTCTATAACCTTCGTATAGAATTGTATATACAATGATGATGTTTTAATAGCGAAATATCGCAAAAACCGAATCGGGTTTCGAATAAACCTCGACTTGCGGTTAACCGGTATTGTCCAAAAACTAATCAGTTCTTTGTGCTCATGCTAAAGCGTTATATATGAAATTTGGTAACGATATGGCAAGTACTTTTTCAGTTAGAGAGCCCACAATCACATACATCTACACACAGACATTATTCCGAAAACAGTCTAAACGTGTTCTAGGGACCTCAAAACGTGTATTTCCGTTGAAATCTCGAAGTCGATTTTTTTCGTGATCACAATACTTTCCCTATATGTACTACGTATGGAGAAAGTAAAAATCAGAAAAAAAAAGCTAGACAAAGTTCTAGATAGGAAAGGATGAGTTAGAAAGGAAAGGTATAAGATAGAACGAACGAGGAAAGAGGTTGAAAGAGAATAAAAGATAGTGGTAACGCCTCTCAAGCATCCCGCAGAAGTGTCAGCCCTCCCTCCGTGTCTTCCTCTATGCCTATCTCTCCAAATCATTCTCGCTCAATTTTCTCCAACTCCAGAAACGATAGAAAACCACAACTCGTGTGATATGCTCCGAGTTGGGAGAAAAGACTTCGGCCGGAATGGACGGCGAGAATCTGCCCAAGAGAGAGAGGAGGGGGAGAGAGAGAGGAGAGAGAGAGGAGAGAGAGAGGAGAGAGAGAGAGTGAAAGGATAGAAAATCAAAGGACGGAGGCGTTTTCGACGTAAAAAAAGAAAGCGGAGATGGGAAGTGCTGGAATGTTGAGGTGGAAGGAGCGCTTGGGTTTAAAATAGCCAGTCCCTTCGGTTTTGGTCCCTCCCGTTCCTTTTGAGGGGTCGAATCGGAAGGGATGGAAATGAGGTAGAGAGACGGACGAGAGATAGTGAGAGAGGCGAGAGGGAGATGGAATAGAAAGAGGGAGGCACAGTGGACTCGCTCGGGAAGAAGCCTCTTTTCCAAAGGACTGGTTTCCAGCCCGCGTGTATTTCCTAGCAACGTTAAATCTCATTTGGTGACCACAGAAGTTTTTTTCGTAATATGTTGATTGTGTCGCTCTAACAGGACAGGTAAGTCTTACGAAGAAAAAGGCAGGTCACATTATTGCTGAGAAATCGGCCTTGTGGCCGTCTCGTTGCTACGGAGTGATTGACCACGTCGTGATTCCCTCGCTGACTTTGAAAGGCCAACATTTCAAGGCAAAAGGTGCTCTCGCGCCCGCAACAAAAAAACGCACTATAAAAATAAGTTTCATTCGGTCATTCTGTGATAATTGAGGCAATACTCGGCGCATGTCTTTTTCAACTTCTAAATGAGCAGCACGCTTCTGTATGATATCTTTTTAGAACACTTATTGAATATTTTAAATAACTGCTGGTATATTTATCAAATCTAATTATGCTGATGCTTTCGCTTCCCACCCAAAAGATTTCAAAACAAGTAAAATGCTACCAAAATGTTTCCCAGCAATGCCAATTGCAAAAAATTCGAACTTTATTTAATAATTTTAGAATGATCCACATTATGGAAATGAATTAAATAAACAAGCAAAAAACAACTACATCTTTAAGATAATAACTTATCTAGCCGAAAATGTTTATCAAATGTTAATTTTTCTTATTTTACTTTTGACAACGTTTACATTAATTCACAAGTTATTTTAAGCAACAAGAGTATATTTTGCATCCACTTTGAAGCAAAAAACCTTCATATATACTGATATATAAAGTCAATTATAACACTCTGACCTCAACACTTCTTTTTTTAAATAATGTACCTATTTTATTAAAATGCGAACCAACAAAATGTCGACGAAACCATTTAAGAAATTTTCAAATCTACCATCAGAAAATGATAAGTTCACATCGATTCCATAAATGACCCGCACATCAATTCGGATTTTCTTTGTTTTGAAAGAAATTGCTCGGACCCAAAAAATCCCAGCGCTTTACACACCTTCGACCAAATGTTGTCTCAATCGAAGAGTTTTCATTCGTAGATGTCGGCATTCCTTCCCGAGACGCCGATCCAATGGATCACTAATTATATGTGAATATAGGCCGTCATAAAACTCTTAATCTTCCCGCGATGCGGTATCCCCTCTCTTTGACTACAAATAAAACCCATTCAAGAGTCGTAAATAGGCCAAGGTGCTAGGAGTAAGTGGCAAGGTGAAGGAAGACAGCATGAACGTGTTACAGGTAGAAAGAGAGAGAGAGAAAAAGAGAGAGAAAAAGAGAGAGAGAAAGAGAAGAGGCGTCGAGGGATGGGGAGGATTGGTTTATGTGTCGTTTGGAATCGATTTTGGCTTGTAAGGTCGGATGGGCGTGGGCCAATGGAGCTTGGAAGAGGGCGGAAGATGAGGAGGGGAGGGGAGACAGGAGGAAGTAGAGAGAGAAATTTCCCGGTCCGTCCCCGTTTTGGCTATATAACTCGCTCGTCTACAACAGCGCAGTGCAAGAGAACCTGGAGCGTACGTTGTCCGTAGTTAGGCTAGGATTTTCAAGCGCGCATCACTGTCACTCCAGTTTTATTGCTAAAGGAAGGGATTTTACGACCACTTAACCAATTAGAGCCATTGAGTTGTTTTCCTCTCTCTCTCTCTCTCTCACCCCACTCGATCGCCCTCCAGGTTTTCCTAGCAACCTATTCGCTTTGTTTATGTATTGCACGGATGTGTTCGCTATTGTTACGTTCGGCTGGTTATTTTGAAGGGATCCCAAAGAGAAAAAATGTAGGTACGACGGGGCGCTTATAAACCGTGCAGGAAGGCTGGTTTAACGTGTGTCCAAAACGGATAAAACAAAGCTCTCCGTCGGTCGAGTCGACTTCAATTGTTCGGAGCTTGGGATAAAAATGTGTGCCTTAAAATGTTTTAAAATATGAACCGAGCTCTTAAACAGGTTAGGATTTACGTTTTCAATTACAGAGTAGGCAGATTTATCACCATTTTTCCAATGAAGTTAATAAATTTATAGAAGTAAATTTTCATTAAAAAATTAGTACAATCCATTACAGAAGTCGCAATTCCACTGCAGAAAATTCCGATAAACGTAAGGTATTTTACGTTTTGATATGTGTCAAAAATGATAATCATTATCATAGAAGGGCTCAATTTCGTCCAGTGTCCGACCCCGTGATTCTTTGTCTTTTTTTTTTTTGAAAGAATGGTCTTAATGGAAATTTCCTTCTTTTCAAATGAATTTGTAAACCTCAGCCTGATGGATTCAATTTAACTAAACCTGGTATAATCAATCTTGTAGCAGATCTTGTGCCATTATAAAGTGATTATATTATTAGCCCATTAGCCCATTACACAGTCTCATATTTGGAGAGCGATTTCTCAATATTCATAGTAGCAACGTAAATAAACAAGATAATGATTCATTTCAAACGCAATTAACCATCATAGGTAATCTGTATGTTGACAAGTCCGTGATGATTAAGCCTGGTTCTATAAATCTCCTCTCTGCAATGTTCTTCATATGTTTGTAGCTATTTCTCCTTATCAAGTCGTCTATCAGCTGAAAATTCTCACTTTCTCATTCCTGATAAGCCTCAGATCTTTACATTCTATTTACATTTACAATATGTATAGTTAATTCCGTTGTTCGTTTGAGGCCAAATAATAACCAAGGAAACAAATAAACAACTATGAAGCAAAGCTAATAAGTGGAAAACGGTTAAGCCAATTTCGATCAAACTTTCACCAAAAATAGTCAAGTTTTTTCTTCGATAATACAAATTTCTCTCGATAATTTTAAATACTTCGAATTTTTTTATAGTTTTCTCCCCACCACTTATCCTCCATAAGAAATGCATGGAAAGGATCTCGCGGGACTTTCTCGATTTTTTTATCTCCAAAACTGTTAGTCGTAATTATGTGCTCTTGCAGATTGTTGTATATATCCCCCCATATACTTTCCTTTTTTTCAACAGTTACTATGCTACTGTTTATTTAGTTTGTGTTATGGTTTATGTATTTGCGATTTAACAATCAATATTTTACCCTTCTAATATTTTGGGATAACCCTTTCACGCAAAACGAAAGCTTGCAAACCCATGACTGACCTGCCTGTGGCGACATTTGCTCACCCGATCACCGGACAATGGGAAGGGATAGTTTCGTTACAGAGAGGCGAAGGGCGCGATAGCGCCCGGAGACGTCTACACCCGATATAAAAGGCATCATAATCTAAAAAGAAAGCGTGCCGAAGGATCGCCAATATCCTCCGTTACTTGTAAGTAAAAAGTTCCTTTTACAATTTCTCATTTTCTTGCTTTAATGTTTTTTTTTCCTGGAAAGGGTTATCGCAAAAAATTTTTTTCCCAAAGGGGTCCGGGAGAACCTAGTAGTACCTCATTTTGTTTCATATGCTTGTTTATATACGGTTGTCATGATATTTCCAAGAAACATATGTTTCCAGTGGCGCCATTTTGAAGGGGGGGGGGAGTATACTACACTTCCTCCGATTTTTTTATGACAAATGTTGTCCTATATCGGAATAAATTTTAAAATACATGCATCAAATATCATGTAAGGCCATGGGATTAGAAAATGTTTTCCAATTGTTGTCATCATAGAATAACAACCGTAGCAACGTAATGTCAACAAACTACGTATGTACCTATTACCACAGTCTATGTGCTATTATCAATATTTTAACTTCTTTTCTCAACTGAATGAAAACATGTTTTATATTTCATTTTATAGACGTGTAAAATCATTAAAGAATAATATAATAACAATCCATTTAGCATTTATTTTTTTCCGCATGTAATGATTTTAAAAGGGGAATAATTACATTTTATTACGTGTGGTTTTTAATTCTTTCATTATGCGATGTCTAAAATTATTATTTGTTTGATACATAGTTGAAGTATTATTCACATAAAATCGTAACGAGAACAATGCTGCAATAAATTACGGCATTATATATATAAAATAAAAGCCTAGATGTGTTTGTTTGTGTATTACACTCGACTGTGGCGCCTCTCTTAAAAGAGCGTGAGAATCGAGAACTATTTGTTACATGTGAGTGTAGCGTATTTTTTATTTGCATTTTTAAAATTACTTAGAATTCGAGACTTGAACCAAAGAAAGGATAAAAGAATGAAATAACCTCATTGTTCCTGAATTTACGATATTACGTCTAACAATAAGTAATGCTCGACTATGGCACCATTGAGCGGTAGATATAAGAACTATGCCGTTTTGCCGTAAACAATTTGACGTAAATAAGGTCCAATAAAAAGTTTAAAGCTTTTAAAATTGCGCGTTTTCTAACGTTTAATGAGTGTATTTTTAAACAGTTGATCTTATATAGTATTGAAAGTATTACATTATTAAGGTAAGTGAAGAAATGAACGCACATGAAATAGGTATGAGTGAATGAAACCACTTTATGAAAAGTGATTCAAATAAGCTTCTAGCACAAGAACGGGAAACGGGAAATACACTAGTGTGCGTATGCGTGCGTGCGTGCATGTGTGTATAGTATTTCTACATTTGGAATTAATATACTAACATATTTTATGTACCATAATTTTTAAACGCCATTCCACACAAAATGTAGAGGAACGACGAACCCGTAAAACAAAACAACAGCGAATACGACGTGCATCACTAAACAGAGTCATTGCAAGTAACACTGCAACGGGCTTGCTAGTATTACGTATTTAATATCCTCATCGGCATTACTCATCTTACTCAGTCCTCGGAAGAGCAAACATACGCAGCGATCTTGGTGGTATTCCATTGCCCTTTTGATAAAACTAACACTACACCGATGGCATCTCTGATTCCTCTCCATTTTTTAGCTGAATTGAATTTCATCTAGCATTTATTCGGCATTTTTTTCCAGGTTTTATTAAAAAATACTCGTGATTATCTTAGAATTGTGGCTATTTTTCTGTTTTCAAATGGACTGCCTTTGGTTTCTTCTTTATAGGAAATAAAAATATCCCTCACCCCTTCAATGATAATGAAATTGAATAAATTAAAGGCTTCTACGCATTTTTTCCGATGTTTTTAAATTTACTAAATCTTTACCTACGACCTCCTATGCGTGCGAGAAAAACAAGAAAATTATTCAAACTGGGATATGCTTAAAAGAACGCAACGGCCGCTAGTGGATAGACATTCGATTTTTTTTATTTATACATGGTATATGGCAGAGACGTAGACCTTGGCGAAATGGCGCCTATGGCAAAATTTTAGGAAGCGCCTTGGGTATGTAGGATTTAATTTTTTCTACGTTTTAATAAAGAATAACAGCGTTTTATTTACATATAAATTAGCGTTTTAGTATTAAAACTAGCAGAAATTCCCGGCGTTGCCTGGGGAAATTTGGTTCAAATCCAATCGGAAGTCTAGATGACACATGGTATTTAAGAATTCACTCGGCCGCCGTTTTGAATAAAACGCGCAGAGAGAAACAAAAACCACGTATGAATTATATCTGGGAGCCCTCCACAATCGTACCAAATTTGATTCAAATTAATAGTAGGACTTGAGAAAATACGCGTAGTTTAATGTTTAAATCGATCGCCATTTTGAATGAAGCGGATATAAAAACACTAAAACCCCGCGTGTACCTTTCCCTTAGAGCCCCCTACTATCCTGCCAAATTTGGTTGGAATCGGTTGATTGTGGGCGTGCATAAAGGAGCCGACAGAAAATGGGCTGCCATTAGCATTAGCATACTAAGTTATTTTTCTTTTTGTACAATTAATATAAAACATTTGGGATTAAAAAGTAGCCTACGGCCTTTCTATTTGTGAAGAAAGTATCTGTTGAAAGTTTGATTACTCTAACTTTAACGGTGTGGAAATGTATAGATGCACAAATAAACAAACAAACAAACTTTTATAAATATATAGGAGATAGGTAGTAAATCCCGAAATGCTAAATGCAAATGTAAATGATGCCATGAAGAAATATTGCATAATTTTCAGGATAGCTCAGCAATTACGATAATTGAGGTGTGTGAGGCAAAAACATGGTAACCAACAAACATCTATTTGTAGTTAGGCTGTGTACAGAAAAGAAAAAAACTTCAATTATGATTTTGGAAATTTGTTTATCATTTCTTGTAGTTCATATTTTGTAACGCGTTTATTTATGATTTCTCTTACTGGTGCCCCCCCCCCCCCCCCACAACCCCCCCTCCCCTTGGTCTGATTTTGCTCAGCTACAAACTTGATCTTATACTTATATTGAAAGTGACAAATATCAAATTTGAACTTCCTAAGTTAATTTACTCGATATTTATCGTCGAAAAACCAAATCGATGCCTCCCCAGACTCGCACTTAAAATTTTTTTTGAGATACACCACATAGCCTATATTTTAAGCTGGAACAGTATAAAGATACGCTGCCAATTTCATAAAAATTCGACCAGCCGTTTTTGCGTGCAGTAACAAACAAACAGACAGACAGACAGACAACAATTGTGCAAACCGATTCAAACGTCTTCTTGTGATGCAAAACACACAATAAAAGTAAAACCCCGACAAAAAACAAATGTACAGACAGAGGTTATAATTTTATTTATACAGATAACATTTATGAAAAATGAACTTTTCGCACTTTTTGCAGGAGCGTTTGGCGCCTTTTGCAAGCGGCGCCTATGGCAAATACCACATTTGCCATATCCTAGTTACGGCACTGGTATATGGTATGATAGATGAGAAAAAAGAAATAAAGAGTGATTTCGTGAATAGAGGGTCTATCAGTTTGGGAATGTGCCTGCTTTTTTAAATATATACTATTACCATATTTTGTGAAATGTTTCCGACTACAAAGTTTATAATTTTTTCTTCGATCTTCCATTGTATTCGAGGCTTATTATTTATCTAAACTCTATTATATGACGTGAAAATGGAAATCAAGATCTTTTCCGCTACATCGTTTGCATTAGCGTACATTTTTTAATATCGCTGCAAGGTTAGACAAATAATTTTTACTGTAATAACTAAAATCATGTTACTGTGCATGTGTTCGCAGACTAAAGGATCTCTTCTACAACATATCGAATAAAATTAATCATACATTTATTCTAACTCTCATCAATAAGCCAACTTTTTATTTCATTGTGAGTTATATAAAACTTAATCACAGGTCACATATATTAACGAACCTGATAGACAGAAAATGCTAAGAAAATTCAAGAGAAGACAAGTAAAACGACTCTTCATATAAAATTCATTTAGTGACAGCAGAGAACATTTTTTTCTATTTGACTTTATATTCTTTATGAATTATACTTTCTCCAAGGAGTTCAACGTATGTTACACTAAAAATGTAGATTGAAACGAGACAAAATTTCTCAAAAATATTTGTAATTTTATATCTTGCCTAATTTTTTAAATTTATTACCCTACTGAATACAAATTTGTTGATAAAAATCTAGATATTTAGAATGGGATATATCTACTGGGCGTTAATGATTAATCCCAAATATATGTGTACAGTTTACGACTAATCAAATATTTAATATGGTCCATGGAAGGGAGTTTTCTGAACAGTTTCATGCGGGTGTTTGGAAACTGAAAGATATACAATTAATTTTTACCATAAAACTCTTATCCATTACCCGTCATTTTTCTGAAGTGAATAACTAAAGTTTATCAGGGAGGCTTCATTACGAGTCCAAACTCAACAAAAAGTTAAATGTCAAACCGAGAGAATTCGCAAGCTCTTTAACAATCGTGGCGGACGCAAAGTTTGAAATAAGTTTCAAGTTCCCCTCCGCCTCCTCTTACCAGTCTCAGTCAAGAATATATTCATTACACCATTTGGATGACATAATTTCTAACTTTGAATGGAATGTATACCCTTTTGAACATCTCCGGAGGTCGAAATTCTGCCAAACATCGATAATATGGTCGTTCATTACCCTCCAATTTGATAGAGCTGTGGGAAGTTAAATGCAGGAAGTACTGCTTTGAAAAGAAACACACATCGCCCCGAGGAAGTAGGCAAACACTAGCGTTTTCGTGATTACCAGCTATGATGCGGAACTCGCGATAAAAGTTTATTTCGATTAAGCTTTAAATGAATACGTGGGAATGAAAAGGGCACGTCACGAAAATGAAATTTTCGGTAAGAAGCGAAAAACTGTTTATCCTGCATATGATAGTAATAAAGTGACATATTACTGTTTCTTATTAAGTAAGTAGTCTAGACAGATTTATTGTAATGCGTAATTTTTTTATCAGTTACAAATTAGGGATAATTATTATTTTTTTATTTGACGTGTCCTTTTCATACATAACGTAACTATAGCTATTTGAGAGGAAAGGAAAATGCTAAGGTAATCAAGAAAATTCAATATATTTATTATTAATCCCGGTTGACCAAACCTTGACCATTCACTAAGTTAGGATGTAAGGAAGAATCGTACCAAATTTGGTTATTCTAGCTTTCACCGTTTAGGAGGAGTTCCACGAACAAACACACAAATACACAAACACGCTTCAAAATATATTATAGTACATAGGCATGCAACAAAAGGTATTTACAAAATAGATGAAGTAATTTTAACAAACTGTATACTTCAAATGAATACTTTATTAGTCCTGGTCTTCTTTGTTCGATGTTTCCCATGCTAATATTGAATTCCAAAGGTCTTTATGGGAAATGAGGAAGTAGTTCAGTGGTAGAATATCCGCCCGGCAAGTGGAAGGCCCGGGTTCGATTCCCGGTCATGGTAGATTTTTTCACCTGTATCCTCATTTCCCATCATAACAGATTATGCCTGTCGCATAAGGATCTTCGGATCATCCTTTCTATCAAAGGTCTTTATGATCATCAGCTATGTACTTCGTTAGCTGTTTTATATCATTCACCTTTCTGACATTTATTGGGCAGACACCATTACCGAAGGCTCTTTCGGTTGGTAGGGAGGGTATTTTGTTTGCGGTAGAACGAAGTTTGAATTTATTCACGATAAAACCATCAATGAAATTTCTGTGTGACTTCTCCTGAACTTACGATCCCTAGGAACAGCTTTACCCTAAGGCTGCACTGATAAAGTATTTTTTGTAATATTTTGGCCACCAACTTTTATACTCCGTGCTGAAGTCATTGCTGCACATAGTTGCAGTAAACTTTTCAGTTTTGCTTGACTCTGCAATAGGTTTTGCATATTCTTCTGGTGTATGTACCCTATCTACTTTGCGCGACACCTTTTTAATAACGCCAAAGTCCCTATCACAGGGGAAAAATGAATGTCCCCTGATAGGGAAGTACTGAAATATTTTCTTGAATCTTCCAGAAGCAGCTAATGTGGCAAGTACAGTGGAAACCACTTAACACGAAAAAGCTTAAAACAAAATATCGGTTAACACGAAACGTGTGCTCGGTCCTTTCCAGTGCATATACCTTTCAGTATATATTCATTCGCTAACGCAAAACGGTTTACACGAAATACCGCTTAAAACGAAAATATTTTTCGGTCCCACGAAATGGCATTTGAGATAGGGTTTTCCAATGATTGTGGTAATATCTTCGGCTGTATATTACACCCTATTATTGCCTACGAGCCTAATTCCATATTTGAAAAATGAAAATTTTACCATTTAAACTGTTAACATGAAATTCGGTTAACTCGAAATTCGAATAACACGAAATGATTGTGCTGATCCCTAGCATTTCGTGTTAACCGGTTTTCACCGTATTCGAATAACAGTATGGTTGCGATTTTGACCAGGACAACTATCGGAAAATATTAACAGTTTCAGATATGTGGTTAATGAAGTAATCCATTAAACATTGTCAAAATGTCCTTAATCTCTTCTTCATTAAGACTTCAAAAACATTTACGCAAACACCTTTATAGAGAAAAAAATACAGAAATTTATTGTGAGCATACATAGATAGGATAAGAAGTGCAAAAATATTAATGTGCATTCAGTAAGCTTACTTGCAGGGGTCTCCTGTTTTGCGAGCAGCTACTTGTTTCCCAACATAATTAACATGTGCTTCTCCACGAATTTTACTCACGTTTACTATATGTTTCTGTTTCCATTATACTTCATTTCATTTTCTTTTCTTACTATTGTTACCGTTTACTTCACAAAACTCATCTTCACTATTTGAAGCCATCACTTTTACTAATACAGTTTATTAATTTATATTTTAAACTTTTTAACAGGCATTTTTAGATTAATAAACAAACAAATAACGAAACCTGTAATGAATCTGTCTACAGTGATAAATGAGTGACTATGGTTTACGAGTGTACCACCAGAAAGCGCCGTTAGGCTTGAAAAAGAGCACAAGTCATGACATATGACCTTTTCATAACAACTGAAGCATTTAAGGGTATTATATTTAGCTTTACATCAACAATACAAGTGCCCTTTTCATACAAAATGATAGATCTGCACTTAAAAATGGCAGTTCTTTTGAAAACTCAGTTTCGCAAAAAAAAATGACGTGCCCCTTTTCATTCTCACGTATTCAATTTTATTAGGTCACGCAATCGAAAAAAATTCCTATAAACTACGAGACAAAATGAATCGGCTTTTAATCCAATTTGGTAAGTTTTCCAGGATAAGGTGTTTTATTAAACACGCTAGTTTTCAAACCGACATTGCTGAACATACTAAAGTCATTGTTTCCGTTAAATAATTATGTATTTCGGAGTTATATTTACCTTTTATTTTATCAACCGTAATCATAGAGACAAAATGAATCGGCTTTTAATCCAATTTGGTAAGTTTTCCAGGATAAGGTGTTTTATTAAACACGCTAGTTTTCAAACCGACATTGCTGAACATACTAAAGTCATTGTTTCCGTTAAATAATTATGTATTTCGGAGTTATATTTACCTTTTATTTTATCAACCGTAATCATAGAGAGGAAGATTTTTTAAAATGAAAACACATTTAATTCCCTACAATTACATATATGCTTTATAGAGGACGGCTCACAGCAATATATGACATTAAATAAAAATAATTCACCTTTATTTTATTTAACTTCAAAATATACATTATTTAGATAAATCAATGTACATTTGTGGCTTCTTATGGTGAAATACGCGCTAAAAATTATCATTTCACTTTTGATCAGCGGATAAAATTTAGCCTCAATTTTTCCTGACATCAACACCATAGATTAAGTATCTCGTGTGATTCGTATTCATTCAGTGAAAGTAACTAAAATGTCATGAACCATAAACATTGAAACTCGATTATTAAGTAGTAAAGTTGAAACAATATTCTATTGAAAGCATCGCACTTTTAAAATAATAAAATTCGTCTCTTTCAGGATATATTAGATGTTATCAAATCGTATGTTTTTTAAAAAGATATTAATTTTTAATTCATAAAATTATTTTTGAAAAATACGATTCCTAAAATAAGACAGACGATTTTAAACTGGCTGAAAGATCGGTTTTAAAAAAATAGACCGAATGAAAGACGGATTCATTTCAAGCAATGCGTGGATATAAACGGACAATGGACTTCTGTCGCATTTTCTCATAATGTTGAACAGCGCAAATGATTTAAATTAATTTTGTGACGAGAAATTCGGAAGAAGCCGATAACTCGTAGTATTCAATTGATATGAGGAAAGTCGAAGAAAATTCCTCAGCCAACGTCGAAATTATTGCTTTGTAAATTCTTTATGGTATTGGATTACGATTTATGAGCGTTATGTAAAAGTTCAGTATGTACTTTCATCATGAGTGTACGGCCTACACTCTCCGCCCCGTTGTTATCATTACTGGTCGTGCAATATAAAAAAATTTGACTCTTCAGTGCTTGTCGTAGTCAATGGATTTGTTTTTTCCTGTAGCTGAAAACCACGTCATGTTCTACGATAAATTAAATTTGTTATACTTGGCAATTGAAGAGTGCTAAGTACGTGCACTGAAATTTTTTCTGAAACTATTTCCATGAAATCTAGCTGCGTCTCATGGAAATGATGCTAAAGTATTGCTTTAACCAAAGGCATGCGTTAACTTGAATCTACTAAAAAAATACATCTCTAATTACCGCGTTACCCGATAGTAAAGTCTGGGCATGCTCACCATCGTTTCAATCGGATGCCTTTGCATGCGACCACTAGAACGTTATTCAACACCAACAGAAAAAACAAAGGAGAATCAGAAAGTACTACTTCTAAGAAGCGAAGTCTCCTTACCTTTGTTGTGGTGCAATGTTTCGGCGGCGAAAGAAGACACTTCCATCCGTCCCGCGATGAGAGGCATTCCACTTGACCCACACAACACTTGATTACAACACAAGAGGCGAGAAAGATTCAGCTCGGAAAAAGAATGCAAGGAAAGGGAAAGGCGTTTTTGGCTTCGCTAAGTAAAATAAAGGTAAAGGTTTGAAATTTAAAACGGAAGAATGTGGTGGGATTCACAGTTGCGCTGAACCTGAAATGAGAAAAGATACGAAACTCACTGGGTGTCCTTTAAAGGGATATATAAGAATAGTGATCTCAAATAAGATTAGCACCAGAAAAATCTTAATTTGATTCTACTTTGCACACACCAAGAACATGGTTTAATTCTAATGAGTATTTGAAATTTTAAAAAATGGTAAAAACATCATGAATTACATCACTTTAAACATTTTATGGAAAAAATAACAAAAAGAACGGAGGTTATTTACTTAGTTCTCGTATTTTTCTAAATTTACGAATGAATCGATGGTTCTTTGTTATTGCTCAGGAAAATACTATCTTGAGGGACTGCATTGTCGTAGGATGATTGCTGTTCTATTTCTTTCGTTTTGCTACGGTTCTATTTTCCTCAAACTTTATTGGAATTTTTTTATCGTGGGATTTCGTAGTGAAGATTCCTCCTAATCCCTATTTTCACCCTAAAGTGTTGTTTTCATTTAATTAATCTCTTAATCACGAATATTCTCTCTCCCCCTCTCTCTCCCCCTCTCTCTCCCCCTCTCACTCCCTCTCTCCCCCCCCCCCTCTCCTGTAAGCTAGTTGGCCATTTTATTCGTCTTTTTCCGAAAGACGAAAGTTACGATTTTGAGGACCGATTGAGCATTACCAATCATTCAAAATGAAACCTTATCTTCTTTAAATGTGAAACATTTCTGCGCACCATTTGACATTTTCGACGTAAAATTCTTCTAAACCGATGTTATGCGAAAACGGTGTTCTCTCTTGCCGGTTTTCGCATTAGACCGTCACGTTCGAAAGTTATCTCACGTTTATTCCCCTTAAAGTACAAAAGAATCCCGCATTTTACTTCCTCTCATCAGCACTATTGTTCAGTACATTTGCCACGGACGCTCCGCTTAAAAAAGATTTAAAAAAAAAGCTGCGAACCCATATCCATTCATTTCCCACGGCTTTCATTACAAAAAAATTCAAGAGCGGGAAATAAGGTGTGAATTTTCACAGCAAGGGGGTTTGCATCGGAAGGGGCGAGAACTTGGTCGGGTAATTCTCCGAGAGAGGAGAGGACGCGGAGGGAAATGGAAGTTTAGGCGGAAAAGGAAACAAGCAGGATTTTCTGGAGAGGAGGAAAAAAAGAAGGGAAGGGGTCTCTCGCCAGATGGGTCTCTAAAGATAACTGATTATGAAAATATTTAATCAAAAACTCGACTGAGTAACTTCGGGCGGTGTATTTTTTTCATCCCGTTGACCCAAGCATTAACTCCCGTAGGATATTTTCCGAAATGCGAAGACTCTTCTAGCCTCTTTCTTTATCTCCTTCCGGAAAACTTATATTCTCTCCCCCTCCTATTTCTCTCTCCTCTCTATACCCTTCCACGGAGACACTAGTGTTTAAAAAATAGAAAGGCTTTCCCCTTTCTCCCTTTCTTTGTCTTTTCTCCCTTCAACTCCCACCCCCAACTCCCTCCCACTCTCCTTCCCTTTGTCTGTGTGTCCGTCTGTCTGT
The DNA here is from genome assembly GCA_036926305.1 of Uropetala carovei. NCBI lineage: Eukaryota > Metazoa > Arthropoda > Insecta > Odonata > Petaluridae > Uropetala > Uropetala carovei. Next base: position 5,705,259 of record JAXCHB010000104.1, on the reverse strand, counting down.
CCCTTTCCTATCTCCTTCCTCTCCGCCTTTCCCCCCTCCTTTTTTCATCCTCTGTTACAACGCCACCCCCCCCCCCCCACCTCCCCCTCCCGACTTGCTCCCCTCCACCGCACTCCATCTTTTTTCCTCCTCGACTGAGAGAAGGAAAGGAGAAAAAATAATTGCTCGCCTTTATAGGAATTTTGGGCTATTCCCAAAAACTTTTCAGAAGGCGGTGACATTCTCCGTTTGTTTTTATTGGAGATGAGCAGCGGCCGAGATCCACTACCAGTTTCTCTTGTATGAATGAAATTAAGAGAAGAAAGAGAGGAACGGGTGAAAGGAGAGGAGGGGGGTGGGGAGAGGAATAAGGCAGGGAGTCGGGGGTTTTGGGAGTTGGAAAGAAATGAGGGGGAAAAAGGACTTCTTCCGCTTCCCGGTTGGTTTATTATCCTTTTGGGCGCCACTTCATCAGTAAAAGCTCCCTCCGGAGACATTCGGATCAAAATAAAGTTTTTTTTCTCTCTCTCTCTCTCTTTCTTTCACTTTTTCTTTCCTTTCTATCCTTATCCACCCTCTTGTCTCATCCGACCTCTTTCTCTTCTCCTTTCGGGCGCATGATTAAGCTCATCGCGTTGCATCGGCGAAAAAATCAACCAAGGCGTCGGTGGAGGACGGGATTAATTTCCTTTGGAGAATTTGCGACGGGATTAAGAAACCAGAAAGCGAGAGAGAAAGAGGAAGAAGAGGCACGGAGGGAATAAGGGGAGAGAGAGTGTCTAAAAGGCTCCCTTAGGTTTATGATTTTTCCAATTTATTTTTGGATCCACAGCGGCGGCTGACTTTCTGGAGGAGTTCTTTTCGGTCTATAGTTGAATTAAAATTACGAAAATAAAGGTCTCGCGAATCAAAATGAAGTAAAAATAAATCGTCTGTGGAATTGGGTTTTTTACGGTCACCAAGTAACTGCTGCCGGGACGACCAGCGCTTGTAAGCATCGTCCTCATTGGCTGCAAATGTTTGAAGGGCGTATCATTGATTAGGCGACAATTATTCACGCAAAATGAGAGTTTTAAGCAACAAGACGATCATCTTAAACTAAGAATGTCGTAATTCCACATTTAAAGTTCATTCCTGTAATTCGCCATCATAAAATGAAACCAGTTTCCCTCTACAATGGTCATCGCTGATAAATTGTTTCTTATATTAAATGTCAATATCTCCAAATTATAAAAACTAAAACTTATTTAAAATATAAATATAAAATATTTAAAGGGTGTCTCTAATTTCAGGTTAATTTTCAAATTCCCTTGATGCTTCATAAAGCTGCAAGTTGAAAAAAGAACTACGCTCTCAGGAAAATACAATATTTGAAGTAATATAATTTTTAAGAGGCACTATAAAGGACATTATTTTCCTTGTAAAATAAAGTGTTCAGCTTGGTTAAGCATAAGCTGGCATAATTGTGTAGCACAGATGAAAATTTTTCATTGGAATTTAGATTTATGGAATATTTAATTTAGTTTTCTTCTTGGGAAAATTTAAACGGAACAGCCTTAAGAGCTTTATGAACTCATTTGATTCTGTGACAGTGTGCTACGATCCTTGCCATCAACGTAAAACTACCCAGGCTTATTAAAGCCTAATTTTTGTATCTGAAAAGGCTATAAAAATGGGTAGAATAAAAACGTTTCAACAAGAAAATTTATTTTATTTCTCCGCCAAAATAGATTTCCTGACATTCTTATTTTTTATATGACAAGCAAAAGTGTATTTATTTGAACCCTGAAGAAATTTAAGAGCGCTCTAACCATGATGTGAATGGAAATTGCGAAACCGAGCTGTATAAACACTGGGCGCATGACAATGTCCCATATCATGTCAAACGCAGTCTTCCGTAATAGGAGGCAACATTAAACATCTACATTAGATGTAAATCAATATTTAAAAAAATAATTTTGTTAATCTCCAAAGTAAAAAATGCAAATATCCGTTTGAATTATCATAAAACTTTCCGGTTGCATTTAATACTGCCCTATTCTAAGATAAAAAAATGTTATATGGTTTAATGTCGTTTAACTGCCTTGGGGTGCGTGAAGGTGGTGTCAGTATTAAAATAATCATCGAGTCCTCTACAGGGGCAAGAGAAGAACTCTCTCCTCATCAGGCGAGACAATAGGTCCTCAGGTTGCATCAGAACAGGAAGGAAAACCAGTTCCACAGCTTCCCAGGAGCCCACAGGGTACAAGAGGGATCCCTCAAATACATAAAACAGCATCAGTTCTAACTTTGAATAGCAAAACTCTTACAAGGACTTGTTTACTGACAACCCCAATTCATACATTTAGAAGTAAAACGTCAGGCATTTCCTTTTTATAATTTCTCATATCAATGGAATTGAGACTAATTGAAGCTAAATTAATTTCTTAATAACTTAATTCTGGTTATTCTTCCAAGTAAAAAAAGAACCCATGCGTCAAACGAAAATGCTTCAAATACCAAAAATTAAGTGATATCCCTGTTCACTCCAACAGCATTGTCTCTCTTACGCAGAAAAAGAAACTCCGAGAGACATTTCATGCGTACTACATAACCGAAAATATAATCCCCTACATCCACCCCTAAACACACAACACAATCCCCTCCCCCCTCTCTTTCCGCCTATTCCCCGCAGACACTTTCCCTTTCCTGGAAGAGGAGAGAGAGAGAGAGAGAAGGGGAAAGGGGAGTGGGGATTGAAGAGACGTGGGTGATTGTGGGCGGGAGGACCATAAAAGCCAGATCCCTCCAACCGCACAGCGCACCCAAGGCGGAAGCATGAGGAGAAGTTTAAGTCCCACGTTGAAAAGGGAGGCTGCCAAAATTCATAGTCAAGATGCTGATGAGTTGGAAGTCTCTGGGAAAGGCATCCGGTTGCTTAATACGGGGTTCGTAAAAAGGGGAAGGATGAGGTGTAGATCGGGGGGGGGAGGGCGGGAGGAGGAGTTTGGCGGAAAAGGGGTATGTTTAGCTAATGGTTCTGGAGAAGGTGCTTGGAATGGAGGACGGCTATAGCGCCGGGGGTGAGTTTAGGGTGATATCGAAATAGGGTGTTGTACCGGCAGCGGGTGGTGGAAGGATTTGGGGTTAAAGGTAAATGGGGCACCGGCGAGATATTTAGGTAAACCCTTAAAAAGGGTTTTGAAATGCGCCGTTGGAATAGGACAGACAGGAAACTCCCGAAGCTGGAGGGAATTGTGAGGCGCTGGCGATGTGATAGATCTGCCGTGAACGTTTAAGGCGCGCTGAGGCGTCGAGATTTTTTATGTTCTGAATGATTTCGCAGGGGTCCCGAGGAGAGAAGGAGATAACCTGAATTTTAAGGCCACGGCCATTATTGGCAGATTTGGAGGCGGGGCAAAGAATCGCACCAGGCTTTCTCGATCTCCATCAGAGGTGGGAAGACGGGAGGCCGTGGGGGAACGTGTTTTGACGGGTATAAAATTTTCTACCGAAACGGAAAAACGGGAGAAAATAAAACGTAAGCAAGGCTTTGGCGAAGAATTAAATACTGGTTTGATTTCCAACCAAGTGCATAAGAGAAGAAATTTACTCTGTACGCAAGTAGAGAAGTTTATACGAGACTGTAATCATTTCAGAGTTGGTTGGTCGGTAGGAGTGTGTAGGTCCAATAAAAATTATTCTAAATTCTGCATTTAAATTGCTGGGATGCATTTCCTTACCATAAGATAGAATGTAGAGAAAAAATCGACTAATTTCGTAGCTCAGTAAAATGATATCAGTATCTGAATTTATTAAATATCCAGTAAATCGATATTTAAGTTCTGCCGGTATCTGGAAATGAGTCTCCCGGAAGCAAAGAGTAAGTACTGCTATTAATAGACAAAGGTATGCATACATCGTTGAAACATTTCACCGTGAGACACGCGCAGAATCTCCACTCTCGAATGAATGGAGATCTTATCATAAGCCACACGCGAAAATTCGTGCAAAAAAGAAAATTTCACGCTCTCCGAAATCCTTCTTAAGAGTAGATAAAAGTTTTTAAAACGAAACAAAACTTTGTTGGATAAAGATGAGTTCACAGTTTCTTCCGGATACGATCAATATCAAACTTCCGCGCAATCAAGGAACATAGCCCCAAGAAGTGATTGCTTTAACTCTCTTCAAACAGAGGACGACCACTTTTCTAATATATATATTAGAAAAGAATATATATATATACATACATATATATATATACACATACATATATATATATATATATATATATATATATATATATATATATATATATATATATATATATATATATATGGCTGGATAATCAAAGAAGGTCCCCCATAGACCCTTGCCGAGAATAGCATGGGAAATTTTTCAGTATATCTTACATAATTTTGTTTTTCAAAGTTTCCTTTATCCAAAAACTTTCGCCAGTTCCATTTTCACTTTGTTTGCGAATTCTCGCCTTTCTATGCTCGGCGTCCCTCTCCACCCCTTTTAGGATGCGGCAATAAATATATACCCAAGGGTCTGGGGCAAGAATTCACAAAGCCTCGCAAGAGGAGGAGGAGGTGCCGTCACCTCCCATTTTTTTTATCTTCCGTTTTTAATTTCAAATTTGTTTCTAGAGACCGATAAGTTCGGAATGGCTTTGTTTATAAGGGTGAATAAAACTCAAATTAGTTCCACGGTTACGTGAGTCATGATGGGAGTTAAACTTTCAGTTGCTTTGATCCAGAATTTTAGCGAATAGCATATACGTTTTAAAAATGATATTTTGTGTATTTTAATTAAATATTGTGGCATGGTATGGGAAATTACAAATCAACGCCCTCGTACCCATCTCGGAAATTGGAGATTTGCATATAGCATTGGTATTCTTACACGATCCGCTAGAAATTAATTAGACTTGATGGAATAACCAGTGTTGAAATTTGGTGACCCTTGCCTAATTAGCTGATGGGTTTTCTGGACTAGTTTAATTTCCAAAGTGTCACCCTAAATGTTTTTAAAGAATTCTGACGTATCAACCACGAGTATGCTTCGCCATTATTCATATTTTATGTAAAAATATAGCATGCAATAACAGCTTACGACAACTATGCACAATAAAATCTTTTCTCGGTGATTATTATTACCATAAATAATAAGTAAATGAGTTCCTAAAATCATAATAAAGTAAAATTAATTCATAAATACAAGTTTAGACATTGGTTGTTTTAATGAGTAATATAACAATTATTCACAAAGGATCTAGCTATCCCGTTAAATTAGATTCTCATTTGTAAACGGTAATTTCCAAATATCAGTGTCTTTCGCTGAGAATAATTACTTTTCTGAAACCTACTTCGATGAATAAAATCATTCAAATGTTAACTCAACGAAACGAACAGTTCAAAACGAATTTCGACTTTATGTACACAAAATTAACGGCGCTGCCGATGAAAGGAACAATTTTGGCAAGAGACTACACGAATAAGTATTCTTTTCAGTCATCGAAACTTGACGATCGGGGTCGAGAAATTCGAGCTAACCCTTGTCGCAAACGGCAACAAAGAGGTCATTATGCCACGAAAGACAGCGGAGTCACATCGGCGTGAATGAAACTCAAATGGGGTCACGGATGAAGGTGGCCTAAATCCAAACTTCCAATCCTCATGCAAAAAAAAAAAATAAGACGCTAACTTACACGCCTTAACCGTCGCCTTCCAGTGTGAAATTCTAGGCTTCCGCAAAAAAGAAAAAGAGGGCTCAATATTTCGCGAAAACGAAAAAAATTAATATCCCCATCGCCTTTTTTCCTCCTTTAGCATAAAGATCTCTTATGATATCATTATAGGAAATCGAAGCTCGAGCACTCCTCCTCGTTCCTTCATCGGGAACAAAGAAAGGAAATGGAGAGCTAAAAAAAACACCGCGGAAAAATATCTGCAAGGAAAAAAATACGAAAATAAGCAGGAATATCGAAGAGAAAATGGAATGAGAGAACGGGACAAAGAATAAGAGGAAGATAAAAGGAAAATAAACGCGGTGCGAATTTCACCAGAGAGAGAGAAACGAAGGATGTCGCAGTAAAATTCAATATAGAAAGGATAAAGAAAGGATGGATAAAGAAATGGATCATAGAAAGAGAGAAAGTGGAGAAAATCGAAGAAACTTACGTTAAGACAGACAGACAAACGACTTTATTTCGGGCGAAATTGAGACTACATAGTCCCTTCTTACATTTAAGGGGAGAAAAGGAAAGGATTTGGCAGGAGCGAACGAAATTTTTTCTCACAAAAACGATAAAAAGTAGTTAAGAAGAGAAAGATAAAGATGGCGGTGGTGGTAGGGCTATTGCTTGGATACGGGTAAATAGGATCGGAGAAAAAAAGGAAGGGAGACGACGCAGAAGGAGTCGGCAGGGTTGCGTGAACGGAGGAGAGGAAGAAAGGGAGAGAGAGAGAGGAAGAGATGAAGGAAATGAGGGATTTGTAGCTATTGGCGACGGAAGCGAGGGAAAGAAAAACTCACAAAGGAAAATAAATTGAGGATAAGTGGCCCATCGTTTTGGTTTCTTTTTTTCGACTCCGGGATAGTGTACATGTTTTTATTCCTCCTCCTCTGAGAAAGGAGGGCGAAGAAAGGAAGAAGAGAGACGATGGCCCTTCGTGATGGCGGAGAAGCCTTGCAATGGCACATTCTCAATTTACTCGTCCCCTCTCCTCCTCCCCCCCATAAAGGGCCTCCTCTTTTGTGCTCTCTCTCTCTCTCTTCGCCCGATTTGGGAAAATTTCGTTACGTATGTTTTATAAGAATCTTTATGGAAGTGTAATTTAAAAAATGCCAACTGGAAAATAAGGCGCCGTTATTATCGACATAAGAAGTCCGAAATATTACCGATTCATTTATTCATCTCTTACCCGATTCCCACAAAAACTGGAAAGAAAACGAAACGTTCCCGCCGAGAAAAATTAAATGGTGATTTTGTAAGAAACTGAAAACACTTTACATTGTATTATATAACATCTCCGCAAATCGAAAAACATCCGAGAGAATTTCATTGTTATTATTCAATTTTTTTTCGCCGGGCGAACGCGCATGATGTTTCGAAATTAGAGGAAAAGGGTTCGTTCTCTCTCCTCGATTTATTAACAGAAGATTTCGCTTTCTTTCTTTGGAGGAGGGGTGGGGGATGGGGGGGGGGGAAGGGAGGTTTGAGGTGGAAGGAAGGGAAATAATCTTGCAGGAGGAAGGATTCCTGAAAATACACAATTTTATCATTTATCTTTCGCTTCTTCTCTGGCCGATGATGAAAGACCGTTTTTCTAGAGAATGGAAAACATTTTCCCTTATTCACTTCCAAATTGAGTCTGTCATTCCCTACACACACACACACACACCTTCCACCCAGAGTCCTTCGTGAAAGTACATTTCTCTCTCCCCCTTTCTCCCTCTTACAACACTTCCCACCTATATTTTCCTACGCCTCTTCCAAATTTTCCACACCTCCAACGAAAAATCTTTGATTCTATCCGTTCGAATAATTTCTACAGACGGAGTTTTATATCCCTCATTTATTCTTCGAGACGGAAAGGACCGAAGAGAGAACTTTTTCATTTCCCACAATTTCTTCAGGCAGGAAAGAGAACTTTTTCTTATCACCACGACATTTGATTATCAAGCTCTTTTTGGGAGTTGCTTTACCTGAGAATTCCATCAAAGTGAATTTACAATGGTTGGTAGTTTTTCAAAGCTTTATTCGATTGCATATGCCATGTAAGTTTAATTTTCTAAAGAAATGTATCCGCTTTCAATGTATCATAAAGAATTAATCTCAAAATTTAATTGTGCAAGAAATGTGGTTTTTAATTATCATTATAAGTTACATATACGCTCAACTGCTATAGTAAAAACAATTTAACAATTTAATATTTATAAAAGTATTACTTTAGGTATAAAAAGTCGTGAGATTTATAGATTAATGTATCTATAAAATACCTTGAGTATGTATTCAAATTAAGTCAACAAATCCAAACAGAGGAAAGCATCCAGAGTTGACATCTTTTATAAATATCCATCTTCAAATGAAAAATAAGGGTCGCGTTGACAATATAAAATTTAAAGAGTTCTAAAAAAAAGCTTAAAATCTTCAGCTAAAAATTCAAGGCAACGAATGGTCTTTATAGAGAATTCAATTCAGAATAGTTACTTTTTTAATGTTTAAATTAATTTCTTACTTCGCTTGTCCCAATTTGTAAATTAAATTTATCCTTATTATGTTGGTGTATAAAAAATAAGTAGATGAAAGTTGGATTTTGCTCCGCAATGCATCAAAAGTTTAAATTGCAAGACTAAAAACATATCTTCTCTACTTTGCCTGTATTATGTAAGGTTTTAGGAATTATTAACAGTTTTTCTCTCTTTTTTATAAACATTCATTGGCCTTCTTTCTATTGTCTGCTTTTTGACAGGGACGTCATAATTATATATATATATATATATATAACCTATCAAGACTTAATATTTTTACAATTTTTCATCATTATATTCTCTAGATCATTTCTACATGCTCCGCGATACTTAGCGGAAGGTAATTTCCTTTGATGGACTTAAAAATGGGTACGCGTCCTTTGCTTAATTGCATTCATTTTTCACTATAATTACCAACTTTCTACGGTAACGTGTACAGCGACGCTGCCGCAGCTTCTCCTCCATCCCTTTTTCTCCATCCCACACATTCTTTTTCTCTCTCCTTCCCAACTCGGATCTCTCTCCTTAACTCCTCCTCACCCCATTCTCCCAGACAAATGGTGAGGTGGGTCGGCGTCCCCGGCAAGTAAGAGGATGAAATATGCAATGTCATGACCCGACTAGGGCCGCTTCGCTTGTCCCAGAGTGCCGTTCCTGTTACACGCATAAAACCAGCACACACACACTTCCTCGGTGTATATGGTATTTCGACGTCACTATCACAAACAAGGGATCGACTCCCAGGGCCTCTTGCTTTCTCGGCCCACGAATTTAGTCGCATCGCCTTCGGTGCCATAAATAACGTTAATTAGGTGTGATTAGGTTATTTATCGGGTCGACAAACCCTTCTGATAAAAAAACTCGGATATTCACGACGACGAACTGGTGATTTGTGAGAGATAAAATTACACGATTTAGAAATTACGGCGAGGTCGGAAGGATTCGTGGCTCGATAAACTGGCAAAAACAATAGAGCCGCGTAGTGCCTAAGGCAGAAAAAAATCTCCATTTCATGCATGCGGTACGTGCGCAAAAATCAGTGACTGAAAATTTTATCTGTAAATTTCTTTCACCGGCCTAGCAAACAGATTTCGTTACCAAACGGTAATTTCAGCTAGCCGAAATGATATGGTGATTTTCTAGCCTTTCGTATGTATACACCTTTAATATTTTCATGCATTAATTTTGGAGGGAAAAACGCCTTACAAAAGTTTTCCCCCTTTGCGATATGTATCACTTCGTACACATGTAATTCCGCAGACGTCCTCCAGCACTTCGATTTTCCCCCCTGAGAAATAGACCTCCCACCTAACACCACTACTCCTCTAAAATGCAATCCTCTCCTTTCACTAGCTCACCCCTGGAACCTATACCTTCCGCCTAAAACTAGTTTATGCCTGGGATAAAACTTCCTACTCCACTCTTCCTCCATAAATATATATATATACATCCCTCTTTGCAGTTTGACAACGTTACGTATACCTCCTCAGTAGATCTTTCATACAGTTAAGATGCTATTCACAGCCAAAATTTAAGTGAACAGAGATCAACTAATGTTAATTTTGTATACAATAAAACTTGTTGCCATACACATTAGTAGTGATCCCCTGGATGTAATAGAAATAATATCACGATCTTAATCTAGAAAAAAATGGAAATATATGAGATGAAAATAAGTAAAGAACTATGCATAATATGATATCATCTAGTGTCCATTAATGCTTTTATGGAAAACAAACGTAACGAGACATTTGAATCTTTGTTGTTTCATGTTAATTAGAAAGGTTAACAAATAAGGCGTTCGAAGTAATTCCTATCGAATTTTCTTGTAAATTGTAATTTTAGATACGTACGCATTTAAGACGGAACACGAACGTTTCAGGAATGTTAATCGCGTTTCCTATTCTAGGCTAAACGCTTAGAATTGATTCTTCGCGAACATTAAGAGCATTTTCAAAATACACAAATGTATATTACAAGGGAACAATTAAGCGATCCAGTTAACTCAACTGTGATAATGGCACAGATTATCAATTAGCCTACATTTTTGCTCCTTACGATGATGACCTACTCCACAAACCGCAGCCTTGATCCGAGTTTTAATTTCACCCAATCAATTACTACTTTAACTTTAAAAGTTTCGCGATTTCAAGAGTTATGTAATGTGATTCCAGAATCAAATAGACTCGCATTCTTAGGAAATAGATATTAGTATTACCGTACTTTTACAAAAATATTACGGAATTTTTCATGAAAAATGGCCAAAATCTTAGGGTGCTTATTATAAATGGTAAAAATGCAAACATTTTTCTAGCTGATCAATAATAATTGTATCCGGATTCATGTCACTGATAAAACTATTAACGTTGCATTTTGATGGCATTTTCTAAAATCTTAATTCGAAAGCAAATATATAAGTGATCTTTTACCTTCATCCTGTATAAAAATCGTTTTTAGAAGAAAAGATCAACAAAATAAATGTTTTATGCCTTTAATATTTATTATACATTTAGCATAATCAATACATTCTTTGAAATAATGATAACTCACGTTTTATAGTACTTGTATATAAAAAGTCAGTAATCAATAAAGCCCGCAGAGATTATATTGATCTTATTAATATAAAGTTTTAGGTACGTGTTTTTGTTTTGTGACTACTGTAATAATAGAATTGCAATATATTATTCATACCTGAAATAGAAATCTCTCTCATTATTTTAAATTTATATCAATTTATCAATTGGGTTTTAGGCCTCCATTTTTATTATATCACTGCGATAATCTAATACTCAAATTTATTAATTTTCGATCTCAACTAACGTACTCGGAAAACTCATTTTCAGGATTAATAAGAGTATGCAAATCGTGAAATTCAAGATTTTCCTTGTGTCTGAGAAAGATATTATGAAAAATAGGGACCTTCATTGATGCAGTATATCTTACCAACTCAAGGATTGAAAATCGAACGTCATTTATTGCTAAGCCTTTTGTACTCGGATTTTTTCTTTTAACTTGTAGTCTATTAGGCTTCAATTTTTTTAAATACCCTTCATTTTAACGTCCATGCACTGGTACATAACATTTATTTAATTTTTAATAAACCTGTCCCTTTCGAATACATCAATGAGTAAGCTTACTTACCCACATACGGACGCTGAGACAAAAAGTTGCAATCATGAGCAGGTCAGAGACAAATAATTACAAATCCCATCCCCGCCTCCTTTCGAAGAAATAAGCGCGGAGCCACACTCGGCTTACGAGCTGCTCCAAGCGCCAGTGATGTCGCGTCGCAGTCGACTAATCAACGCAAAAGGTCAAGTCAAGTTCATCACTTGTCATGGATGCCAACGAGTTATAACGCTCCACATTAACACAGTAATCACCAATCAACGACGAAACTATTAGATCTTATTAGTTTCACTGCTCACAGAAAACCCGACATCTCATCTTGAAATCCCGCGCATGCCTTCTTTACGCCCCAATTTGGAAATTAGGAAATGAAACCAAAAGAGAATAAATATGAGAATATTTTGTAGCGGTAAAAGACGGAGAAGGAAAGAAGAGAGCAAGTTGTAGAGAATGCAGCGGTTTAAAAGTGGCTGCGAGGTGTAGGAGGGATATGCGGAGAGGAGGAAAGGGGCAGCAGCAGCGGAATGAGGAAGGGGTAGGGAAATGTCTGCAAGGTGGAGAGAGAGGGCGTAAGCTAGAGAGAAGAAGGGGTGGGTGGGTGGGTGGCGGTGGGGGAGGAGGTGGAGACGAGGAGATGGCAGAGTTGACTGTGCGTGGGCGTTGATTTCCCAAAGGAAGACTTCCATTTTGCTCCCCATCTCCTCCCATCCTCTCTCTCCCTCTCTCTCTCTCTTCATCTTCTCTGCCCTCCCTCCCCCTTCAAACTCTCCTTCTTCCAAGCTCTCCCATCCCACTCGTTCTCTAGGATAGGCTGATATTCCCTTACCACTTTTCAACGCTCCCTGCACCATCCACCCTCCTTTTTTGCTCCACCCCCTCTTTCTCCCTCTTCTCCTCTTCCCAGAGACCGCTGGCTCCGGAAGCTACGGCCGGGTCGGGCAGAAGGCGTGCATGTATAAATATTCAACGCGTCGCCGGCGGGTTTTCTTTAATATCGTCTCCCCCAAGGCCTCCTCCTACTCCACCTCTTCGCTCTCTCTCTCTCTTCTTTCCTTTCGCCAAACCGCCCTCTCTCCCATTACTCTCTTCCTCCTCCTCCACCTTCTTTATCTCTCTCTCTCTGCAAATTCCTCTTCATCTCTCCCGTGCGTAGCTTAGCGGCCAGTCAATCAAAAGCTTTACGCGGACATACACAGGCACGCACGCACGCAAGAACACGCACACTTGCTCGCATGCCCTTACGCGGTGCGGTGTGGGGCGGCTTGGGAATTGGTCGACGGGATGGATAGCCCGCGCTTATGATGCCTAGGGAAGCGTACGTGTGGGAAATGGGAGTTGGAAGAGTATGGTTATTAATCGCACCTCTCTCTCTCTCTCTTTCTCTCTCATCTGACGTCCTTCCTCCCCCTCCCCCCTTCCTTCCCCCTCTCGCATCCTCCTCGAAACCCGACCGTTCACTCTCTCATCCTACCGTTAGGTTATAGGAGGATGAATGCGTTGGTCTCGGTAACAAGGCGAAATAGTCCCGTGATCATTCGCGTACAAGTTGATAACCGGATTACGCTCGCATAATTACTGGATTCTCGCACCGCGGAGGTTTTGGGCGCGTATTGCTCTCGCGTCCCCTCCGAAATATCCTTGCGAGAGAGCGGGTGGAAGAGGTAGATATCCATCTAAAATATTCTCGGTGATTACCAACCGAGGTCCGCAGGAGGTTAAATAATCGCTGACCGTATCATGCGGACAAGTGATAATGTGCTTGAAATTTCAAAACTGATATAAAAATAGTATAAGTTAATGAAAACGAATATTAACTGGTTTTATATAGCTGTTTCATAGCATGAAAAACGGGAAAATGATTAATGATTTCTTTGTCAGGGTCATCATTCAATCTGACAGTCGCGTATTATTTTTTCTTAATTACTGCACATAATTACTTTCATTTACATACTCATTAAAAAAGACGCAAAACTAGCATTTATAGGTAAATCAAAAAATAGTGTTAAAACCTATAAAAACGACGATTATGTTGCATGTCTCGAATAAAGGATATATAAGGATAAAATTTCTTAATTTCTCCTTGGTACAAAATGTATTCTGAATATATTTTATTTGCAGTGATTAAATTAAACATTATTAAACGGGAGCTCCAAATTCATATCTTCCATGATGATTTAACTTCAAATACTGTCTCTAAAATTCTTTGAAACTATAGCAAAAATGATTTCTTTCAAAATATACGACAAACAAGTAAAAATAAAAATTACTGTAAAATATCTCGCAAGCTTGGGAAATTGTTGGGCTTGGTTGCAAAAGTGCACCATTACAAGGTTCAAACTCGATTTGCTAGTCTCAATTAATATTCATCATCAATTTTTATCCCATGAGTAAACAATTACTACTTTATCCTCATGGGAATGGAATTTAAAGCAATTTCTTCCAAACGAAAGCAGGGTTGCTCCGACAGAATCTTCCACCGACGTTACCGTACAATAACAATCTCGATGTTCCATGCGAACTTGTTTTTCAGATTCGCCGCCATCCCCACACGCTTGTCACTCATCCTCTTCCCTTCTCCTCCTTCCGAAAATTTCATTTCCATCTGCTCTATACACCTCTTTCCCCTTTCTCTCCCGTGCCTCCCACGCATTCCGGCACACATCTCCCTCCCATCCCCGTCCTCTCCCGAATCCTCCTCCTTCCGTTCCAATCTTCGTTCGCGTTAATGTCCTCTCCAATTTCATCTGCATTCATTTGCTTTTTTCATTCCCGGAAACTCTCCTCCCTTGATCCCTCTCCCCTCCCCTCCCCTCTCCGCCCCATTCTCTTCCTCCTGCACACACACACGGCCGTTGTTACCACAACTCGCTTCCAGCTCCTCCTCCTCCCCCCTCGCCCACGTCCCACCCTCTTTCCCTTACCCCCCCTCTTCCTCCCCCCACCCTTTCTCCTCCTCCTTCCCCTCACTCCATACTCCCGGGCCTAATTACCCCGGCGCTCCAAATTAAAAAAATAACAAAAACAATGGTATTAGGGGTGGAAGATGAGGGGGGAAGGGCATGGCAAAGTAGAAAGCCCTGGCTAAGAGAGGGAGGAATTGGCGTGAAGAGAGGGGGGGAAGGGGCAGTAGGAACAGTGTAGAGGAGTAAATTCCCGCCCTCTGCCCCCTCCCTCTTTCCCCTTTCCTTATTTTTTACGACCTCGACAAAACCCCATCCACATTGTTGTGTTTCTTTGTTACCCTAATTTTCGGAACCATTCCTCAGTTTTATATGCGGTCGTTTGTGCCACGGATGGTCAGATGCTTCCCCCTCCCACGACGACTCATCTCTTTTCCGCTACCCTCCCCTCCCCTCACCCCACCCCACCCAACAAAATAATCCTCACACCCCTTCTCCTTTCCCTTCCAGCAATAACTATTCCTCTGCCCCTCCCTTCCGTTCCTACAGACCCTGGTCCCGTAGTGAACGTCCACTCCTGGTATCCCACCCTCCTCCTCTCGCCTACAAGTAAAAAAAATAAATAAATTCCGCGATGTTGCCTGTCTTCGAACGAAACCGCTCCACGGATCATAAAGAACTGGATGGATTAAGCCGAGAGAAAGATAGCGAGGTAGGATACGTTTGAGGGAAAGAATGGGAGGAAGCCGTATAGAGAATCAACCCATTAAAGAATCAATACCATTTACGTCCTTTTCCTTCCTCTATTGCTCCGCCACGTTCGAAAGCTTCCGCTTCTGCCCACATCCAGCTAACATCCCCACGGGTCTCCCTCTGGGAGGGAAAAAAAATTAAAACCATCTCCTCCGTAAATCGACGTTAATAGCGGCCATTTAACACCCCATCCCCCCTCTGCGATTAGAACGGTATTAATTGCCCAATATTTCCGCGGACCGAACCGATATAAGCAGGTATTTAAGCTGGCTCTTTGCGCGGGCGAATTAATGAAAGATGGATTTTCGGTTATGGAGGAAACGAATTGAGTTGATGTTTTGGTGGGTCCGCGGTGAAGCCGACAATTAATTAGGAACGCGATGAAATGGCCAGGCCCCAAATAGAGACTGGAATGGTGGTGGCGCTGGATGACTTAAAAAGGACTCAAATTTTGATGGAGATTTATTAGGATGAATTATGAGATCATAAACTCTGAAATGTTATGCGGAGATTCAAGCGCCAAAAGTTTAATTTAGAAACATCCGATGGAGTGGTTATTAGCGCCGAAATGGTGTTAAATGTGATTTGGTTTGAAAATGCACGGACTGAGGCTGCATTAAACAAGCGACTGAGTTTAATAAATAGACGCACCATCACAGTATTGCTGATATGATGTCAAACCTGACCTTTTAAAACTACTAAATTTTAGCATTCCATAGGGATTAATGATTTAAATAAAATGCGACACTGGTAATCTAATAATTATATTCTAAATATAATGTGTTAACATCCCAATTTTTAGGCGAATATAACATTTCTTAATTAAACTATCCATAATTAATTAATTATGCAAACATTTAGTTTTAATACTAAATCAATAACTTTTATAGAAGATACCCACTTTTAGGCAAATATAACATTTCTTAATTAATATATTCATAAGTAATGAATTATGCAAACATTTAGTTTTAATACTAATTAATACTTTTATAAAAGATACCAAAACGAATAAATCGTTTTCTGAATGGTACTATACAAAAAATGTATCTGTAATCCATGAGTAAAATTTTATATGCTTATTTTTAAATAAGTTACTACGAATATCTATTTAAAACGAGAATTAGAGAAGTTTAATAATTAATTTTTAGAAAAAAGATGGAATTTAAAATTCTATAACGAATAATGATTTTAATAAAATGAAACGCATAGCGCACTGGTAACATGATAATTATTTGATTTACAATTCTGTCAGTAATCCCATTTGTAATCCTATAATTCTCTAAAATAAAAACGTTGTTCTGTAAGGTACGCAAGATGGCCGACAGCGAAATGTAGTTCTCATTCTGCCCGATAGGTCGGCGCCACATGTACGTCAACAACTCACCCTTCTTTCAGCGAAAACGACAGGAATATATACTTATACTTATGTTTGTTTATGTAAAGGTTTCTACGATAAACATTTAGTTTATTTTTTTGTCAATAAGGATCTCCAATACAATGCAATACAATGATCCATTCAATCTTGAAGAGAGCAGTTTACAATGTTGAAATAAATCGGTGATTTGTTTTTGTTCAGATAGTATTCAAAGAAATTATTCCGCTGATTGATTAATTAGTTACTTTTTAATTTAAATCTTTTAGGGAGTTTTATTTACATAAGGACGGAGAACGTTACTGAGGATTCGAGTAAGCCTTCTTTCTTCATAAGTACAGAGTACAATCTTAAAACAATCATAACGTTAAGTGCACGAAATTTAATTATTTTCTCTACGTTATATATGTATACATATAATTATTTCCTTGTCTTTGCACACCGACAATTATATTTAGCATTGACGAGAACAAGGTGGGAGAAGAATATCAGAATTTTATAGCCGAAAATAAAAACCAAAGGCATTTACTAAACGACAACAGAATATTCACTAGAAATGTAATATATGACGAAATATTTCATATGTAATAGTGTGCTATTAATTATTTTAAATGCAAATATTAATAATCAATCTAGATGTAATTCTTCCGTAATTACACTAGTACTGTATAAAACCGTAAAATATACACTGTCCGATAACGACATTGAGCGGAAATATTGTAATTACGTTTCATAATCTAAAATTCATAATTTGAATTTACGTATCACTGAAATATTATTAGTTTTAGTTCAATATCTCGCTAAGCTAGTCAAGGAAATGTATATACACACATTTCATTGATCATCATAACATTCAAAACTAAGCTATAATAACTACTAAACATCCGGAATAAAAACTCGGAACCTAATTTAAATTCAACTTTTAAATATTTAAAAGCAACACAAACGGCTTCATAACGGGAAACGAAGGATTGTTCGTGCCATTTTTCAAACGTAAAAAGGATAAATAAAGATAGAGGGAGATAAAGAGAGGGGGCGGCAATGTACGACAAGCGAAAATAGGAGGAAGAGAGAGAGCGAAGGGAAGCAGACATTTGTCGAGCTGCGTAACACTGACGGGGGATTGGCGAAAATCCCATTACAGAAGCGAACGGGAGCGGGAGGAGAGAATAAGTAAAGAGAAGAGAGGGATAGAGAGAGGAAGATAGCAAGAAATGGCGAAGAGGAGCGACGATGGAAAAAGGGGGAGGGAGAAAGAGGAGATAGCACGTGAGTAGATTGAGAGAATGGAGGGAGGGAGAGAGAAGGCTATATAAAGAGACAGGATTGAGGGAGGCGGAGAGAAAGGAGTGGTTGGAGGGAGCGAAGGGAAGCCGCACAGCCCGGCGGAGCGACAGGCAACCAGATCGCGGCCACTAATGCCTTCTTGCGAGGATTTCCATATCCTTAGGGTAAGAAGGGCGTGCACCCTCAGCAGCCTCTTAAAGGCCATCTCCGTGT
The DNA here is from genome assembly GCA_036926305.1 of Uropetala carovei. Lineage (NCBI taxonomy): Eukaryota > Metazoa > Arthropoda > Insecta > Odonata > Petaluridae > Uropetala > Uropetala carovei. The sequence continues at coordinate 5,687,388 of JAXCHB010000104.1, read as the reverse complement.
TGCTGCCTGTTAAAAGATATACGAGACGAAGTTGAAAGAGACAAAGGAGGTGGGTGTAAGAAGGAGAAGAGGTGGTAGTATCGGAGAAAAAGAACCAGTGACTTCTCGTTTGGCGTACCTAATGGAGAGATAGGAAGGAGGCCATTTGGAAGGAAGTGTATTAATCCTTCGGCGTAGACCTCACTATGACTTTAATTACGAATGTTATTGAGGTTTTAGTGCTCTAAAAAACGAGCAGGTTATCCCTATATTCTTGGAAGAGCACATTGCCGAGTTATGTTGGCTTGTCGTACTACATCAATGAAAACGTGAATACGTAAATTTTTATTCTATACCTTGAATTCAATACATGACGAGGAGTAATTTTTACTTTTCATAATGACTATGGAACCGCGTGTATCAAATAAAATCAGTATACAAGGAAAACGGAGTGGCGAACACTAATAGCGGTATATATCTGAATTTAAAAGGTACATTACAATGTTTTAAATATAATATTCTATAAGCCCATCTCTGACGACGTTGCATTATATTTTTTATTGCGTTTATATGCATTATTCTATTATGATTTATTTAATTTACTTTTTACGTAATGGATGACTCCCTGTATATGCACACGTAGGTATAGGCAGTGCCGTAACTAAGGCTGGGAAATCGGGTCATCTGTCCCAGGCGCAACTAAGCAAGGGGCGCAAAAAATCCAAATGGTAACTAAATAAGCCATATAAATTAATTTCTTGAATTTGGTAATTTTCCCCGGGCTATAAAATATTTAGTTAGTGGGCTGGGTATACGTATACTTGTAGTATATAGGTGGCAACTAGCTTTTGTTAGTTGATTCTGTTATCTCCGTAGTGGAGGGATATTACCCGAAAAATTTTCCGTTATACCTTTTTTCATGCGTGTTTTTCCAATCAGGGACTCCCCGAATGGAAAGTACACAGCAACTAGTTGTAGTAGTTCCTTTTTCCTATATATATATATATATATATATATATATATATATATATAGGGAGAGCGATAGAGAGGGGGATAAACAAAACAAGTCGTTGAACCAAAATATTTTTTTATACTCCGAGGACATGAAGCTGAGGAATATGAAAGAATGAAAGAGAGAGAGAGATGGAGTTATGTGAGAGAGGTAGATGGGTTAAGGATAAAATGGGGGTCAGAGAGTTCCGTCTAAAGTTTCGCAGAAAAAGTCAACTCGGAGTGAGGGTCAGGATGAAAGCTCCACAAAACTTGTCCTTTGCATTGTGAGATAGCGTCTTATCCCGCGACTCGCATAAAACGGTAATGGTTAAGGGACTCGGAGAGTTATTATTTCACCCATTTCCTGAATAAAGGGAAGCATTTTAAGCACTGCAGTTATTAGTTTGCGTGCCATGGAGGGCGAGATAGAGAGAGAGAGAAGCAGAGCTTTTCTTGTTAAGGAAGCATTGAGAGGAGAGAAATGGCAATCCGGCTGAATGTCCGGCACTTTTCAAAAGGGAGCAATACGAACGTGATTGAACGGTGACCTTCCGACTCTCTTAACACGTCCTTATCGAGATTTTACGATGGGAAAATGCTGTTTATTACAAAAATTAACGGTAAAAGTATCGGCGACTCATATAAAAGCACTCGCCCTACGATAAAGGTCAACAAGTTATTTTCTCGTATTTAGCTTTTAAGCCTTTATTCTATTGACATTCATTTCCATTTTATAAGGAGCACTTTGTTTTCGTTTTATCGCTCTGTCGATACGATTATCTTCTACTTTGCTTACGAATGATTTTCCACTGCATTTAATAACAATTGCAAAATGGAACAAGAACCTTATTATACGTAATTAAACGCATATAAATAGAAAACAGATATAATGATGTTGGGTTATAGAACAATAAGAACAATGAGAACAATGAGAACTGAGTTCTAACACAATAGAGAAAATCTAAGCTTTTATCAAAATGTAAGAAAAGAAGTTTAAACCTAATCCCACAGTTTGCAGCAAAACTTGTTCATATAACCAATTAAAATTTTCAAAAATTTAAAGACATTTGAGTGAAATATATAATACCAACAGAGCATATCAATATATAAGAAATTATAACCGCCGAGATTATTTTTAAGTAAACTAATGATGCTAATATCTAATGGATACATACATATAGGATAGATCCCAATAAGTCTGATAAGCTTCTAATTATTAAATTTAAAGTATTTATAAAAAGAAGTACAGCGTGAGCTAATCCGATATAAAAAATCATTACAAGCAAAGCATTATTAAATCTAATACGACAGTTTTCATTTATGATGACCATGATGATTAAATTGGATGTAGAGTCTAGCGTATCAGATTAATACAGTGTCAAGGAGCTAAAATATAAATGTAACGTTTAGGATGCCTAAGCGTTTACCGATCCCGCTCCTGTTTCTATACCGAGCTCTATCAATCAATAAAATAACTATTTTCTAAACACTTCCCTGTCTTAAATTTAAACTTCCGCAAGTTTCTGAATAAATGGGTGGGAAACACTCATTTTTTAGGCGCGTTTCGCTTCCAGCGTGAGCGCCTTTTATCGTCGGTCTGTCCGTCCGTCCGTCCGCATCTTCGTTCTCGGCTTCTACTGAACAGATTTTCATGAAATTTGATATTAAGGACGTACAATCAAATATAATAAGCAAATCGCAAAAATAAATCACGTACGCCAATCAGTGGTACCACTTTACTGCTGACAAAAAACTAAATTTTCATCATATCTCGTAAAATATTGCTCATATCAAAATAGTTTTCAAATAAAACTTGTAGACCTAGTAAATGAGAGTATTTCTTTTCCTATACATTTTTATCGTTCGAGTAGCCGTTATCGAGAAAATCAAACAAAAACGTCATAATTCGAGTTGGACAAAATTTCTTGCATGGTTACTTCATTGTTGCTAAAATAAACAATCTCATAAACAAACGTTTAATTTCCTTACGTGTGCATGTAATATTATTAAATAGCAAGAAACTGGATTATTTATGGTGAAGAAAAGAACTTTAAAACGCAATTTCCCTCAGGTACAAGTATATAATTTCTTTTTAATACTCCATTGCATGAAACGCGCCCATTTGCGATACGTTTTACACTTTCCTAACTTGTTATTATTCAAAGTAGTATGTAATCATACGATAGCAACATTAGCATTATAAACTTTATTTTCGCACGATTTATAAGTGGGGTAGATAGAATTCTGAGGGAAATCATTGCGTGTCAGGTTGGTAAACAGTTATTAATGATAACAAATGGACTGAGAAAATGAAGATTCCTTTAAGGGAGAGAGCTCAGCATTGATTCATTTTCCTCTCGCAGTATTTTCGAAAATTAAATCGAGCTATTAGATACAACGGACTCCCTAATCCCCCTTCTGGGATTTTCTCAAAGAAACGTAATTTTTTTGCTATTCGCAAGAAAAAAATCTTGTTACTGAAAGATTTTATGCAGCAGAATTTTTTAAACGTTAAATGAAGATTTTGATTTATGAATAAGAATATGACCATGCATTTAATGACATTATATTTTTGTTCATATTATGTTTTGTCATACGTATTGTGCAATTTTAGAAAAATGTAGCCCGAAGGATATAATTTTATAGCAATCTATAGATATCTATTAAGAAAAGTGCATGTATGTATGTATGTTTTTATAGCTCAGCAACTAAAGCACCTAGAAACAAGAGGAATGTGTCAATATAACCGGATTAAAAAGCTAAGTGATACAGTCAGGTTTTTATACCGATTTGATTGACCTTTCTAATTTAAAAAATATTTTTTCATTTTCTTCATTTAAATAACATAGGGATAAGTGCAGCTTATTTTGCATTTGAATTTTAAAATTATATAAAAACACAGTACGAACTTCAGACGATAATTTTATGAAGTAAAGAACGTTTATTTTTATTGAAGACGGAATCCGAATCCTGAAGGAATTAGCGAAAAAATGCGTTTAGAATAATAACAAGTTAGGAAAGTGTACAACGTATCACAAATGAGCGCGTTTCGTGCAATGGAGTATTAGAAAGAAATTATATACCTGTACGTAAGGGAAATTGCGTTTTAAAATTCTTTTCTTCATCATAAATAATCCATTTTCTTCCTATTTAATAATATTACATGCACACGTAAGGAAATTAAACGTTTGTTTGTGAGACTGTTTATGATAGCAACAATGAAGAAGTTACCATGCAATAAATTTTCTAAGTTCAACTCGATTTAAGACATTCTCATTTGATTTTCTAGATAACGGCTATTCCTACGATAAAAATGTATAGGAAAGAAAATACTCTTAATCGAAGTTGATAGTCCAATGCATTTATATATAGGGAAATTTTTTAACGTAATATCATTTTTTAATTTCTGTGTGCGAGTTTGCTTAGTTTACATGGCAACCAAATATATGTTGATTTTAATGGACATTATTACTAATAAATTGTTTTTAATGATATTTTCGTGTGGCGTAGAGTACTCCAAAGCAAACTGTTTTTAAAAGTACATAAGTAAATTAGAATATTTACTTTTTTGTCTTTCGTTAAATTAATTAATTTCGTTTGTTCATTTTCTGTTGATTATTGTGTTCTTGCTGGTTTTACTTGCAGTTTTCGTTTCGAAGATATCGTAACGAAACTTCGCATAGGTATTAACCTACCGGTAATATAGGCTACATGGCGATAACAAATTTGGGGGATGGAGAGCTTAATTCAATAATTATTTTCCTCCTTCATTCATCTAAATTGGTAAATTCGGAGCGGTTTTCTTCATTTTTGCTTTATTCGACGGTTAAAACTGTGTGCTATCTTATTCTTGCGATGTTTACATGTTACACGGTCGAAGTTTTAGATACACTAAATCCGTTGAAATTCAATTGGCAATTCTGCTAGTAATTTATAACCTGTTTCAGACGGATATCAATATATTTCTTTAACTCAGAATTTATTAATTGACATAACTCCAATTAAATAGTGTGGTAAATATTGTGGAGGAAATATTGATAAAATTCTCAAAATACTTTAATTACAGAATTGCTCAGGATCGTTATGAGACAAATATGCTGAAAAAGATGCATATTACCCTAAAAATGTATACGGAATAAAATTGTGCCAATCTTCACAAGAGGATTGTGAACAGTGAAGAGGATTTTTCACGGATCAGTAAATTATTTTCACTTTTTTTTGTATTTGCGAATAACATATAGGCATAGGAAACTAAAGGGTTAGGGCGCAGAAATGACGACCCGAACAACATAAGATATATCTATATTTCGTGACTCAACGTAATTCCTACGTTAATTGACAAAATACGCTTTGTTCAAGTGATTGGTCCAGTAAATGTCAAAAAATAAACCGTCCACCAATCGCTAAACGCTAACGATTTTATTTACAAATTTAAGTGTAAACGGCATTGTATGCAATTTTTCCCTCGCAATAATCTCCCCCGCCGGCTGTCGACAGAAATTACGCGTGTAATCAAACGCTTAATATTCCGCTCCATTGGTTTCCGTTTGATCGCGATTCGCTGAAATCGTCATTTTTTCTCCTGATTTGCGGAAAAAAAGAGACGTCATCCCCTTAAAACAATTAGCTCGCTGATTAAAGGGATGCGCACATCGAGCACGGTCGGACAAGCGGAAATACAAAAACAGAGTGATGGGGAGGGAGGGCGAGGAGAAATGACACAACTAAATAACCCGTTTTAAAATATACATTTCCCTGGAAACGAGGAGGATGAGTTTGACCTTCCGGGAGAATCAAAAGCGGTCAATCGATCGACTATATTCGTGATTGGTGGCCTATTCGGGTACTGTTGTCCGAAAGACAAATGCATCCGATCGAAAGTGCATTCATTCACCGTCGCACATGATAGTGGAAGACAGGTGGGACGCGGATTCAGTTCACACCATGGAAACCATTCTCACCAACGACACAACCATCCCTCATTCGCTCCTTCCTCCAACCTCCTCCCCCAATATCAAACAACCCAAACCTTCTCTTTTTTTCTTTCCTCTGCCTAAATATACACACGCGAACGGTATCGCCCATCGCACATACAATGCGATCCATACGAGGAGGAGAATAATGGCCTCGAAACAACGCATGGAAATGAACTGTAATTAAATCCTTTTTTGAAAAATTTATCATTCCGATATTTTTTTAAAATATTTTATTGCTTCCAGGTACACCCCCCCCCCCCCCCCCCTCCCCACCTCCTCCCCGTTGTTTCATTTACGCGCGTTCCCAGGGCCAAGGACGACGAGGGCGGGAGAGAGGACAAGTGGGATAGGAAATGATTCGTTATTCAAATGCAGATTCCGTGTTACGTCGTAGCGCTTTGACAATAGGACGCGATGAACGACAACGCAGAAATGGGGTCGGCGCTATATTCGCGCGCGCATGCGCGCGCACAATCACGGGAGGGCATATATGCACGTACCTAGACTCATATATATACACGTATGCATGCATGTTGCGCGCCGTATGTAATCTCTATCCAATAAATTCACACAAGGACATACACACACATACATGGATTCGTGCTCATAAGCACAAATGCTTAGTTCCATGTACTCACAAATGGGAACTCATATACACCTATGCACCCGTACTGATAAGACATATGCATATACATATGTACTCATTAGGGACACAAATATGGATGAACATATAGGCGATGACATATGAAGCTTACCGTAACAAACATTCAAATAGATACATATATGCAAGAAAACGGTATTAAAAGCGCTTTCACACAAACACCTAATTAGAAAAAACCACAGGCATACACACACACACACACCGGTAGTTAAATCCAAATTACCACACACTCACTAACATCACAACACATATATGCCCTAGTCCGAGCAGATTGATGGCGTTCGAAAGTTTTCCATGGGATATCAAGCGATGGAATTTTTATCTCTCATGACGCAGTTTCCCGGCAGGGAAAGGGTTGAGGCGGAGAGGAGGAGGGCGAGTACAGCTTCCCCTGCGGACTTCCTCGGACGCGACGGGAAGCAATCCGGTGAATTATTTAAGTATCGTATCATAAAAACAAAGGTCATACTTTTTGATTAATGTAACCATTCTTTATATATTATCCGGTAGAAAAAACTGGGAGACATTTTCGAATTCCCTTTCCTATATATTCCAGATAAAAGAGCATCGATTATGTAGTAATGACTCGCTATTATTCATCCGGAAATTTCGATGATTATTCAGCTTACAAAGCAACAGTGGCGTGTATTACTTTGACGATTATATTTAAATGCTATGCGGCCATATAAATTGCATTTGTCCAAGTCAACAAATTTAAACGAGTGGTCTTTATAACTAATTTGGTTTTCGTGATATTTTCATATTGATCACACGAAAACTTTTGCTTTGATTACATCCGTGTATTTTTTTCGCCTATTGCCATAGCAGATTTTTTTATTTTATTTTTAATATTGTTAGAAATCAATTTGTTCGACCAAAACATTTTAGTACTTATTTCAACTAAGCTTAACTGCTCTAACATATATTAGACATGTGGTATTATAAAATTTTAAAATCATAATCCCTTCCCTTAATATCATCTCCCTTTATATGAAATTTATATATAGAGAAATTTTTAATCTTGGCGAAAGGAAAAGTTTTATCATTTTCACAAAAATATTAATTACATTTCTCATTGATGCAGTTTTTTGTTAAAAAAGCATAATATTCAATAAGCGAACGCATTTGTGCGACTAACCTTCCAGTAGCTAAATGTAAATGCAAAAAAATAATAATTACAAACCACTATAATGAAATAAATAAAATAAAATAATCCAATTAAAATAATAAATTACCATACATATCTAACTTTCTATTTATTAGTAAGAAGCATCGTGGGTTAAATATTTTGAACTTGTTTTGAATCACGAATTATTAGAATCGTAAAAAATCCAAAGTTAACATAGTTAAGATGCTAAATATAGACTTACTAGGGGTCCCTGTATTAGTGATATTCATTTAAAAATAAAAAAATCAAGTAAATTTTTCGCAATATAATTTCATGTATTCCCTTTTCTTTTGTATCCTCCATTTCACTAATAAAGGCAAAAAAAAGGATTTTAAGACAATCAAATAATAAAATAGTAAGTTGAGCATATAACTGTGCCAAATTTCAAGCTCATCTGATATAGCTGGAGCTCGGTTTTCTTAAAAAAATACCGCAGGACCGCAAACAAAAATCTATTTTGGTGTAGTTTTTTATAGGAAATACGAATAATTCAACAAAAAATACATATCTTGATAGATTACCCGGATATAAAATTGAAGCAGTCTTCTTTGACCTGAAATCATACCTCCTGCTGAGAGGGTTGCCTTCGATCCGAGCAAAGGCTGGAAACCCTTGCCGCGAGTATCTATTGTGCTTCAAAAACTATCATTAGTCCCCTCTTGCCAGGTATATTTCTATGCTTGCCGATATATCTGGAAGTGCATTCATGAAGCGTTCCTGACAGATACACAAACCTGGCCTTTTATATAAGAGTGGGTTACGTCACTATGACCTCATAAGTTTACACCAAATGACGAAGTCTTGTATAATATAATATAGTTATTTTTCTTGTAACTTCGTTATTTGATGCATAAAGTTTAATAACGTTTTCACATATTATTGCAGTAAACGAAAAGAATGGACAATTAAATAACTATGAGAGGCATTATTAGCAAAAATTATTTAAGCAACATCCTTATTAATTTTCATGAAACGAATCATTTGAACAAATTTTGTAGTATGTGTAATTATATGCATCGTGATAAAAATGAGTAAATTTGTTCTGATTTAATTTAAATTTACAACTCAAAATTAGAATTGTTTACTCAACTAATTTTTAAAATTTTAATAAAATAACGGAATATGAATGTACCTAAAAACGACGGTGAATAGCATCAAAGGGATTTTTCCCATGTACGTATAAAAAAATGTAAAAATCCAAAACAGCTAAGGTAACATAACAAAAGCAATAGAGAGTTTTTAACGATCTAAGAAAATGTCATGAAACTCCTGTAAATTTATCTGCTACAACTACAGTTTTAAATCAAACGAAACACTGCCTCCATTATTACTAGTGCTCTTGTGACAAATCACAGCCAAATTTTGACTAATCATATCATTCCCTCTATTTTTTCCTCCTTTTTTTCATCGCTTTCTCTCTCTCTCAATCTAGTTTCGCTGCTCGCTTTCCATTTTCCGACAAATGACGAAGTGCGAAAAATAAAACGCTTTAAACATGCCGCGGGCTAAAAGGGGCGGAAAACTAAAAACATAAAAATCGGTTGTGCGGAATCCGAAAAGGAGAGTCGAATAAAAAAAAGGTAGTAATAATGCTCGGTCAAGTGACGTTTCGTTTCGCATAGAGATCGGCCACCGGAGATGGAAAGAGGGCTTATGACGAAAATGAGGGAAAGAGATCGGGGAAATGGAGGAAAGCGAACCGCGTGAAAAGGATGGAGAGAGAGAGAGAAGCGATGCGCGTCTGTTATTTTCCTTTCGTTTTTCCCTCCAGATGTCTCGAACCTCACCTTCCATATATATCTCTCTCTCTCTCACTTCCTCTTCCTCTCACATCCCCTTACCCATTATTTCGCATTATTTCGTATGGTCTCAAAGCAAAGTCGCCCTCTTTTTCCACTCTGTAGCGGTCCTTTTTTGCGTTTCTCATAATTTCCCAACTCAACTTTCGCTCTCCAGGTCTTGTTTTTTCGTATCGTTTTTCTTTCTGTTCTCCTCCAGTAGGTACCTACTCGGAGTCCGTCCTTTTCACTTGCTTTGTGATTTATACTGAAAAGCCTACGAGGGCTGGAGTCGTTTGAAGTCGCAAAGGTTCCCCAATTGACTCCTCCTCCGCCAATAACTCTAATTGGCAATTGTTTGAATATTTTTTTAAGATCTGTGTTTTCATCCACCTCTACAACGGTCTTAATAATGGCAAACTTCAACGTAATTCACCTATCTGCTCAAGACCTAACCACGAAAACTTTTATTTGGATTAATTATTTCTCGGTGTTTCCCGAGTTTTTTTTTATATAATCGTTTTGACCCGTTTATTATGTTCATATTCCTACAGCGTTTTTTTTTTTAAATCCTTCACTATGTTAAAATCTCTTGTGTCATTGTGTCATATCCAGCCTATGATATAGCGCCATTGTTTTACCTTTGTTACTATGGATGAAACGGGGGGAGATAATTATTTCCGCCCTGTAAGTAGTATAACTAACCTATGTTCCAAAACTTTCACTTAGGGTAATCGATGGTGGAGGCATAGAGGGACGCCAATTCTGGAGTTAACTGTTCTGTCAACCTAATCTACTAAAATTTTATTTAAAACACTTTAATATCCCCTAAATGCATTATTTTTTATTTGTATTTAGAAAAACATACACAGAAAATAAAACTGCCTGTTACTAAGACTGATATTACTTCTTGTAAAAATTTATCGATGACACGTGATTTTTTTAGGTACCAAATTGTTAGAAAGTTAAAAACTCTTTAAAGCACTCAGAAATATCGTTTACACTGAATACGTATAAATATTTACAAGAACATACACCATCAAAGTGGCGAATTTGAGTGAGTACTATATACCCTTTTCGTAAGTGAGCAAGCATTACAGCTCTAACTTTATTAACATGTGTTAACGACAGCGCTTTTACGCGTAACGCCTCTTCAACCTCCTTTATAATATTATATGCCATAAAACTAAAAATAGAACCATCCATCACAGCAAATCCGTTCGCTTCATTTCATTAAAATATATGCCCGAATCTCCTCCACGCATTGCTAAGGTTTCCCCCATTTCCCTCTCTCTCTCTCTTTTCCCCCTCTTCGCCGCCGTATTTCACCCAAAAACTGTTATGCGCCGTCATCTTCATTCCATCCAGCTTCCTCCATCGCCATTCCTCCCATTTACAGCCCATTCGCAGAGCTCTCCCGACAATTCCTCCGAAACTGCCGTCGCAGCCCAGTCGACTTTTGTCTTCTCTCCCAGTTCATATTCCGACACTTCCACCCTCACCCCCTCCCCCCCCCCCCACTCCACCCACGTGCCCAAGTGTTTTTATATCGCATCACATACTCCACCTTGGTTCATTTATCGTCTCAACCCGAACGCATTGCGCCACATATATCATCCCCTTTCTCATTTTCCCTCTTTCTCAAAATCCATTCCTCTCTCTCTCTCTCTCTCTTCCTCCTCATTCACACACACACAGGCACACAATACTTTTCACCCTCTCTCTCTCTCTTACCCTCAAACATTTTTCCGTGAAACTAACTGGGACCTACTGACCGCAGTCAACATTAAGCCTTCTCTCTAAGTTTCACAACTGGTGCCTGCTCCTTTGAATAACGTGGCCTAGGCTACTACACAAATCCCCCTTTTGTATATATGGGTGTGTGCATTCCTCTCTTGTCCCTCTCTTTTCCCTTCCGCCTCTCTCTCTCCCTCCCTCTCTCTTACTCTTAATCGCATACACACACACGCGCGCTCCCTCTCCATCCTTTTTCGCTAAAAGGGTTCTTCGAATACCTACCAGTTATCTCCCTCGTTGGGTATAATTAATAGCGAATCAAAGATGTAAAGTTTTTGAGAGGGCGCCCATGCGCGGGAGGTGGATCCAGTTACGAAACTAAGCTCGAATCCTTGAATGTGAAATTAGCGTGGCAAGGATTTAAAGCGAATAAGGGGTTTTCATTTATTAATAAACAAATTTCGTCTGGGATTTTTAATGAAGAATTTTAGGAGGAAAGCAAGAAAAAATTACACAAATTTCGCGCTAGAGATGAAATAATAATTGCTTAAAAGTCGATTCTCTGAATTTATCGCCCAACTTAGTAAACTCGGAGTTTCCTTCGGACGCTTCAAGTCTAATTGAAACAATTTGATCTAAAGAGGAAAATTTTCAATTTTCTTTTACTCTTGCTGGAAACCATGAAATATAACAACACTTAGAAGCTACATGGTTTATTAAGGCCTTGAGTAATCATTTTAGCCTTAAATTATTATCTCAGACAATTTTTTCCACTGTGAACTTTACATTACTAAGACAGCAGTAACACTGAAGAGAATGGAACAAATAAATAACACAAAAGTTGTTCCTATAATTCCAATCAGAGACGTGACATCACAATCAAGGATATTCCATATATTCGATTTTTGGAGACAGGGAACGTAAATGGAAATAATTCGCGAATGATGAAGCGAAACAATAATTAATGTCTAGCGGCATTTAACACCCGTTCAGTAAATTTATAGGAGATACGGAGAGAGGAGAAGAGGGCGAGGATTAACGAGAAACGCACCACCTAACTTCCCGAAAGAGAACCGGAGCGAGGGAGGGAGGGAAGAAAAGAGGCGAAAAGGAAGAAGGAGGCAGAAAGAGAAGGCTCGAAGATGAGCAAGAGGAACCGAATGGTCCTCGTTTCCGTTGTCCGATTGTAGCCACGATCACGTGCAGTCCGTGAGGAATCCAATTTTCCCCACTGTTCGCAAGACGTCCGATCCGTACCCCGACTCCTCTTTCCCTCCTCCATATAACCAATCCATTCCGCCCCCGCCCCCCCTCTCTCTCTCTCTTACCACACGCTCTCTCTCTCTCTCTCCCTTAACTCGCCTCGGAGACTATGTATGCCTCCACAATCCCCCCGTTCTCCCAGACCCCAGTTCCACGAACACTTTTCTAACCGCATCCACCGCCCTCCGTAACAACCACCCGTACTTTCCCTCCAACCGACCCGTTTTTTCCTCCTTCCCACATTCCATTTCGAGACGTCCTCCTCCTTTCTCCCAACCCCCACCCCTCCCCCTCCTTCCCCTCCCCCCCTTTCACCATCTCATCCTCCGTCCTGCGCCATCACCACGCTATCAGCCCTCTCCGTTACACGCCACCTCACCCAATCATCACTCCCCCCCCCCCTTTTCCTCTTCCTCTTTCTCGTCAGGTCTCTTATTCTTCCAGTTCCTTCCACCAACCCACCCCCCCTCTCTCTCCCTCTCTATCTCCCTTCGCTATTTCACGCGCACTCTTCCTCTCCGTGTTTCCCTTACGGGCACTTCTCTTGTCTTCCTATATTCCGAAAACCTTTCCTAGAAATCGTCAATCCCCCTTCCTCTCTCACCTCACAATCACTTTCCTCTCTCTCTCTCTCCTCCCTCTTCCTCCAACCTCTATCTTTTCCCAACCCTTCAATCCTTATATTCCTCACCCTCTTCTCTCGTCCAATCCTCCATGACCCCTTTGTAAAACTATCATCCCGTCCTGTCGGCCTCCTTGCGTTCCCTTTCCTCTTACATCATTTCCAACCGCTTTCTACTCTTCATGCCCCCCCCCCCTCTCTCTCTCTCTCTCTCTCTTTCTCTCTCTTTCTCTCTCTCTATATATCTCCTCCCCATCCTCCCTTCTCTGCAACACCGCTTCTCCCTTCTCCAATATCCCAACCTGCTTCCTTCTGACATGTCTGCCCTCCCCGCCTTTCTCCTCTAAGTTTCCCTCTCTTCTTTCTCTTTCTCCTCCTCTCCTCTTCTCCCCTCTGCCCTTTCAACCCTCCAACCACTCCAAAAAGGGTAGAGCCAAGTCACGCACTGGAGTCGGCTCCTCATTTCCCTCATCTCTAGCTCACATCCCTTCCCGTCTCCCGGCAGCGTCTTCTCAACCGTCCTCCCCTCCCCCCACCTCCCTTCCCCTTTTACATCACCTCCCTCCCTTATCTCCCTCTCTTCCCCCTCCCCCCAGGCCGCAAGGAAGGATCCCTCAGTCGGGGTAAGTAGGGATGAGAAGAAAACCCTTTGACTCTCTCGGAATTGTTTTGTTATAAGCGTATTTTATGTCGCGCGCGTTACGTGGGGTGAACTCACGCTTCTCCTCTTCTTTACTTTTTCGACCTCACCCTCCCCTTATCCTCCTCCTTCCCCTCTCCCTCCCCTCTCTCCTACTCTCACGCTTTTCGGCGGGCATAAAGTTTAGAGAGAGAGAAAACTGCGAGTGTGTGTGATGGAGAAAGTTGAGACCAAGGTTCTCTTATTTTTCTTTTATTTTTTTTTTAACGCGAGAAGTGCGCAAAATATTGCGCGCGTGCATACACGGAATCGGCAATGAGAGGAGTTTCTGCGAAGATTTTTCGAAAGGGGTGAAGAGAGGAGAGGAAAGGGGATGGCCATAAATTGTTTCGGGGGAAGGAAAGAGAGGGAAAGGAGTGTTAGAGGCTAGACTTTCGGAAAAAATACCGGATGAATATTTATTGATCGCACTGCGACAGAGAGATGTATGGGGAGTGAGAGAGAATGAACTTTTCTAGCAAGAAGTATCCGTTTACATTAACCACGCCAAATAAGGGTAGTAGAAACTTCGAAGGGCATTAGGGGAATTCGTAAAAATATTTCCTGGCTTAAAATAACGATGAATTTTTCAAGCATCCTGCCTCGAAATTTAGAAAATTAGCGACACTTAGTGAACGGCAAAATTTCTGTCCGAATAAATAGTAATGGTATTTATAATTATTTAAAAACAGCACTTATGACAATTAATTTTATTCATCCGTGCATCCTTTACTAATTTAAAGGAATTCGGCATGTTTCTCAATGTAATATTCCATCTTTAAGAACCAATTTTGAGAAAATAAACCTATTTTTTAATATAATAAAGTTATTCAGAAGAGAAAATACGAATATCTCAATTTAATGAAACAATTTACACCGTCTCAAAACTTACTAACTCCAGAGATTTTTTCTGATTTTCTACAAAATTTACACTACTTGAAATATTTTCACCCAAAGTGTATGGCTAATTTAGCTATGTTAAAAACTATTAGCTTTAACTCTCTCAAAAATCGTCCTCTAGTATTCATACTAATTGTAAGTCAAAACGATACCATTCTTTATTTAATGATTTAATAATCTAACAACGCTTGGCTTTATTTAACTGCGTTCACTTATTTTCAACTTTCTATTTCTATTCGGCCCCTATGGCGGGAGAGACGGATAGCATGAGAAAGAGAGAATGGAAACAAGATCCTTAGGGATGAAAAATGGGCCGATAAAGTAAAAGAAAAACGATTCGAATAAGAAACCTTTATCAATGGAAAATTTTAAAAAATGTCCTACTCTCCTTGTTCATTTTCCGGGAATCAAGCGATGCAAACGCAGAAAAGACTTGCATACTAAAAGGAGATTTCTCAGAAAATGAGGAAGTCGCTGGAATTGAGGGAGGAGAGAAAGAAAGAGAGAGAGAAAGAGAGAGAGAGTGGGGTGAGGAAAAATAGGACAGAGCAGAAGAGAAGTAAAAGAAGGCGAATTTAAGATGAAAAAACCAAATAACCAGCAAAAATGAACGTGCGGTTTTTTCGCGTTATTCCCCCATCTTTGTTCATAGCGTGGAAAGAGGCCGCGTGCGCGCGCGTGTGTGTGTGTGGCGTACAAATGCGAAGGAAGCTAACGGAGCGTGAAATTCGGAAGGCGAAGAAATAGAGAAGAAAAAATGGAGGAAGAAGAAGCAGCCGGTAATGTGAGGAGGAGGAGGAGGAGAAGTAGGGAGAAGCACCAGAGTGAGAAGGAAGGAAAGACTGGAAGATCTAAAGGGGCCAAATGGGTGTTCCTTGCGTTTTTTTGTAAATGAATATGGTGTGAGAGAGGGATAGAGAGAGAAAGAGAAAGGAGGAGTTAGCAGAAGAGAAGGATAGAGAGAGGGAGAGAAAGGAAGGGTAATAGAGACGGAGAAGAAAGAGAGGTGGATGGAGGAGAGTTGGAAGGGCGCAGTGGAATGGGAGATTGGAAGAAAGAGAGTGGAAATGGGACGAGGAAATTGAGAAGGGAAGGAAAAAATGGCGGGTGGATTTTAAAGGGTTGAGGAAAGGAGGGGAGGGGGGATAAAAGGAGATGGGTAATAAAAGTGGGTGTTTGGGAGGGGAGGGGGGATAAAAGAGGGAAGAGAGGAGGGAAGAGAGGTGGGAAGGAAGAGGTCGGTCTAAGAATCGAGAGGAGTTAAAGGGAAGGGAGAAGAGGAAACGAAAGAGGGAGAGGAATTAATACGCGATCACAAGAGATATTTTTAAACGACGATAAATATAATCCTTTCCGCCGAGCCATTTGACGGCAATACACACTCCCGATCGTATTTACCAAATCGAGATATTCCTGTTACCGATTGTTTTATTCGCGATGAAATATTTAATATCTCATTCAATACCGAGGAAATATCAGTGTAGACGGGAGTTTTTCTCCAACCCATCAAAGGGAGAAAACATCCAATTATGGCATTATAACATCACCGCCATTCAGTCCTCGTAATTTGAAATCGCTTTCTTTACAGGAGAGATTTTATATCCAGATGGAGGGAGGAGATGTCGGAAGGGAAAAAAAGAGATATAAATAGTTAGTACGGCAGAAAAGGATTAAGGGCGTGGGATGAGAATTATAAGAGAGAGAAAGAGAGCGATTGAGAGCAATGGGTAGCTGGTAATATATTGAGAGTCTGTAAGTGTGTAACAGGAAATTGAGGAGGAAATTGAGAAAGGTTGGAATTAGTTTTATCTCAACATTAAGAGCCGAACCTGAATATTTGGATGGCATCTTGAAAGTTATCGCCCCGAAAGAACTTTTGTTAATGTGTTTCCAATCTTCGTAAGAGAGATTTTACGCAACAGCACTCGTGAAATAAATTTAAAAAACGCAGCAGTTTTTTTTTTTAAAGAAAAGCACCACCGGCCTTAGATAGGATGTAAGGTATGATAAAAACGATTGGATCGTTTCCAAGAAAGTTTTGTCCTTACGATAAATGAGGATTTTTCTGGTAGGCGTTGTGCCCTGGTTCGACTAACGATCCTATCAACTTTCAGCACAGGGATAAATACGACGGAACTAAACATTACACTTCCAAATGTGCCACACAATGAATCACGCTCTATTTGTATGGAATAGAAATTTATATGATCTAGTAATCAACAACAGTGGCAACCCTGAAATACTGATTAAAATTTGTTATGGCCGATAATTTCTTCTGGCTAGGATGAATTCGTATATAGTTTATTCAATAATTCTGAAAATACAATAGTTTCATGTATTACTAAACAAAACCTATTAAATTCATTTGCTTATCCTACTTTGCGTCGTAAGCAAAAAACTCTCAATAATATAAGTATAAATTTTATTAAATCCAGCATTTGTTAAAGCGGTATTATATATTTTATAATGGCTTTACAAAATGTTAAATGGTCAGCAGATGTAGAGATTTATAAAAAATTATGCAATGTGTACAATTTCAAATTTTCTATACAAATGTTTAATTTCACGGTCATTTGCCTAATTCAATCATTATTAAATCAAATTCCAATATAAATGTAATATACACAACAGAAGAGGGAGAATTTTATTAAACATTTAAATAGAAACAATAAGTAGAAGATATTGATCCGTTAATTCGGTGGAGCAAAGAGAAAAGATATCGATAACCTTAAGGCATGGAAACTTCGTAAAAACTAAACATTTTCAGAAATAAAATAACACGGGAAAGTTTATGGAATTATATATCCCGATGATCGATAAAGCCCTCACAAAAAAACACTAAACTCGTAGAAAACAACGAAGCAAACATTTCCTGGTTGAAAAGAACGAGCCCGTAAAAAAATACTAGCGTAACGGAAAAGAAAGAAAAAGCAAGGAATTGAAACGTGCGTATGAAAAAAGAAAGAAAACGGAAACAACAGTCATATCAGTGGAGAGGAGACGACGATGCAAATGAATGAGATTTATTCCCCAGTCAGAGAGAGAAAGGGATAACGGAATGGAACAGGGAGGGAGAGAGAGAGAGAGAGGAAGAAAGACAAGGGTAGACATTCCCTCTGAAAGAATAAAAAATTCCCTACTACTTTTGGGGCAGGTGCAAAAAAAAAGGAACCGGGTGAAAAAAATTGCACAGAAAAGTAAAATAAGCCCGTAAAATACGCAAGGCATTAAAGAATAAAATAAAACGGTGCATGCTAGTAAATTAAATAAGAGGCAAACAGAGAGAGAGAAAGGCTGATAAAAAGAGAAAGAGAGAAAAGCCCCACTCGTGAAGAGCAGTTGTAAGAGAGGTCGGTTTGGATGTTGCGAGTTATCTCGTAAAGACGCTAAAAGAGCAAACGGAGAAGAGTGGAGAGAAAAAGAGAAAAAACAGAAGACGGTCGCCTCCGAGAGAAAGAGGGAGATAGAAGCTCTGCTCGTAAGAAATGCCGGGATTACTGATGGCGCTAAGAGTGGAAGGGAAAGGGCGGAAACGACAAGGAAATGGATACTGTTTAAAAGGGGAAGTCATGCGAAGTGAGATGGGATGAGATTCTGAGCAGTGTAACGAAGGAAGAGGAAGGTTGAGGGTAGATAGGAGGGTGAAGGGTAAAAGAGGAGGAGGGATAGCGGGGAAGGAAGGAGAGAATGGGAGGAGGGGAAAGAGAAAAAGGAGGAGTGAGAGGTGAAGAGAGTATGGCGTGAGATTAGGAGCAAGGCAAGAGATGAAATTGGGCAATACGAGAGAAGAAAGAGAAAAAAGGAATGGAGAAAATTAGTTAAGGATAAGAGAAGGAGGGATGGTGTAGATGTGAAGTATGTACATAAAGAGTATGAATAGGAGAAATTGGAGAATACATTAGAAGGAAAAAGAGTGAGAGACGATAGGTTTAGAAGTAGGAGATATGAAAGAGGCCAGGTAGAAAAAATTGTTGAACGAAAGGTAACAGTTCGGGAATGGGAGAAACTAAGAACGAGAAAAATAAAATGAGAGAAACAAAATAGGGCGAGGAAGAGACAAAGGAGGAATAAGAGGGAATAGAGAGAGATGGAGAAGAATTATGTGAAGCGTGTGTGTGCGTACGCGAGGGCAAGGAAGAAGGGGGAGGATGGAATGTGCTCTGGGATTGTAATGGCTTGAAAGGGAATTGGTTGAAGTGGATAGGGTGAGATTAGGTGGAGATGGCGGGTTTGGAAAATGGCAAGTGAACCACTGTTTTGGTAGTTGGTGTAAAGTGTTGCGAGTTGTTGATTCTTATTATCAGCATATAATTGAGGGCAATTAATAAAATTGCGTCCCCTTAGATAAACGTTTAAGATCGTTACATCGTTCAATTAAGCAAATTAACATTTGAAAATGTTTTTTTTAAAAAATAGAAAAATAGTCGCATTTTGATTTGTGGTACTATTAACGGGGGACCCAAGTTTAAATGTTAAAATTCAAAGTAAAATTGGTTCTCTTCTGTTACCCCGGACCCCCTTTGAAAAAAAATTTTTTGAGATAACCATTTCACGCAAAACGAAAGCTTGCAAACCCATGACTGATCTGCTTGTGGCGACATTTACCCACCCGATCACCGGAAAATGGGGAGGGATAGTTTCGTTCGAGAGAGGCGAAGGGCGCGATAGCGCCCGGAGACGGCTACACCCGATATAAAAGGCATTATAATCTAAAAAGAAGGCGAGCCCAAGGCTCGCCAATATCCCGTTAACACATAAGTACCATATAACAAACATTTTTGAACAGTTGGATTCCTCATTAATATTTTGAAATGAGTTCCCCGTTATTACCTAAGTACCATTATTTCTATATCTTCCCCCACCAATTCCCTTTTTTATACCATTACATTAATATAAATCACTTAGATATTTGCATTTGAATACTCGATTTCACATCAGACCATGATTTTAAAAATATTAAGGCCACAAACATTCCTAACTACAAACTTCAAAGCAAATTCATGATGCACATAAAACAACACACAGAGATAAGTAAAATGAACGCATTGTCAAGAATAATAATTATTGGGGAACTTGTTTACTTCAAGAGGGTAACGGAAAAACATACACTTTGTATGAATAAGACTGAACGGTAAACAAATGAAAGAATAGGAAAACATTACGTTAGCGTCGATATAATTGCAATAAAATTTATATAAGCTACCTTTTCAAAGTAACATACTTTGTAGTTTAGAAAATTACCAATAAGTTCTTTATAACACTAATGCACATATTTACGCACTACAAGAATTAGATTCTTACTTTCTTCATTGGCTTGGAAGATATATTTAAATGAAAGGATAGACAGAAACCTTGGAATTGTTTTCAAACTAGCGCAAAAGTAAATTTCAACTAAGAAAAACTGTGAAAAAATATAACGTAATGGAGAACTGGAGAAAGGAAATACAATTACAAAGAATAAAGAGATACCGGGTAGTATAAACATGAAAAAAATAGAATGAGGAAAGATGGGCGAAAAACAGAACGAGAGATAGAAAATTGGATCGCGAGTAGGTAGGTAGTACTCTTTGTCTTTGGATCGAAAAAAACGGAAAAAGCTTGGAGCGAAGATAGCGAATTGAGAGGGAGAGAGGAGTGTATGGAGCCGGAGGTTGAAGTGTGAATATGGGTGAAATGGAGAATGGCAGGTAGAGAGAGAGGGAAGGGGGGTGTAGATATATATATATATATATATATATATATATATATATATAGGGGTGGGAGGAGGAAGGAGTAGAAATGGTTGCGAGCGGGTATTGATGAGATAAAAAACGTGAAAAGTATAGGGAGGGAACGTTCAATTCTAACGCGGTTCTCTTTCTCGAAATGCCAACTCTCAATTTCACGCTTCCCGTGCGCTTTCCTTTCTGTTCTTCTCCATCTCCCTTCTCTCTTTCTCACTCTCTCTCTATATATATATCTCTCTCTCTCAACTCCTCCGAGCTGCTTTAGATTCGGAATTACACACTTTGAACGGTCATGCAAAAGAATCATTTACGCGTGAATGTAAAAAAAACGTCGTCATGATCACAGAAATTTAATCACAAAGCGGCTCTTTAAAAATTTATCACCTCTCCTCGCCATGAAGTATAAGTGAAGGGGTCTGTACGTTTTAGAATAATTTCCTCATTTTCGTCAGCGTTTGATTACGTGCAGAATTGTTGGTCATATTTCTTAAATTGAAGTCGATTATCAGAGTCTCTCTCCCCCTCTGTGTTCATGTTTATGTATGCGCGCTACGATATTAATAATCCCGATCGTGTATTCTTTGTAACGGCAATAATTGTTTTTTAAGACACTGTTCCCTTGCAATAATAATATACAGCGACTGTGTAGAACGTACATATTTTTAGCAAAAGCGTTACAAATTTTAATTAACTTTTTATAGATGAAAAAACAAAAAGCGTCGACCGTCTTTAACGTTTACGGCGCGCAACAATTATCATACTGTATCCTTCGATGCGAGGCAACCCACATATCGAATATGCATGTTTAAGGTATAACCTTCAGGATGTAAGCATTTATAACCTATTCATTTTATATAAAATATAATATGTAGCATAATAGTTAACACATCCCATCACGGTTTTCTCTTGTTGAAGAGAATTGACTAAAAATATAACATACGATAAACCAATTTCGGAAAATCTGATTCGAAGATACTTAATCTTCCTATTACGTGAAACATCCCTAAGGGAAGTATTAGCAGCGGTGAGTTTTTTATTTATCCACCAATGCTACTTTTCAAATATATTTCAAATATTATTAGTTAATCTATTTTTGCTAAGCTGCAATTTAATCTACAATGTTATTGTCGAATACTGAATGGCAAGCAATATACCCGATTTTGTAACTGACGAATCTCTTTTTCATTTTAGTCTTTTTAATACAAATTATTCTTCAGTAACCTTCGCTATTGCGATAAAGATTATGAAATACATGGAAAATAGCATAATTTCTTGAATATACTCGTACATTGATTCTGTGTCAAGGGCCGGATAAATTTTGTATTAAAATAGTTTAGTGAGATATAAACGACGCAATTGTTTATTAATAGTAAAATACAAAGCGACCCAGTATAAAATAATTGCCTAAGTAAACGATTAAAGTGTAATTAATAAAATGCAATTAAAATGAAAAAATCTCTTTCCCAATTTTAGTTATAGTGTGGCGATTTTTCCCCCTCCCCCTCGGGACTTTGTCCATACTCCCTAGGGAAACCAAGGCAGAACTAATCACCTCCCCGCTGAACGCCGCGCACTTTTCTGGACGTCTGAATATATACGCCGAAACGTGTGTCCTCCCTCCAGTCCCTTTCCACTTCAACGAATTTTGAGTCTAGAACTGCAAATCGAGAAACACTCGTTTAAATGTTCGCCAATGACGACTCGCCGCCTGGAAATTCCACAGTGACTCTAACCCCCTCCTCTCGACCCCTGGAAGTTCGCCGAAGCAATAGCAGTAGTAGCTTCTCCCCTTCCTTGCCTAACCCTCGCGAAGTAACCACGAGAAGCTAAGCTACTCTCTTCCGTCTCAACATCAACTGAGGCAACCTCGCCTGGACTCCCTATTGAAGTCCACCGTGATAGAACCAGGCAGTAATTCCGGCGATAGTAATACCCGTCAGATTTATAAGTTGTGAGATTTGTTATTTCTGTTTTGAATGGTTAATAAATTGTTAATTATTTACCAGAAATTCAATTTATTGTATTTTGTAATTTATGTCGCATACCCACTTGGTATCGCTTCAATAGTGATATTTCACTTATTGCAATAATAAATCAGAAGGAATTCCAAGTTAACTGGATGCCACCACGAAAAATTGAAGTTGATTTTTTCAACTATAAAGGAACTGTTATTCAGTGAATCCTCGGTTACAAAAATCATCGAGCCGATTTAAATTACTTTTACCAGTAAAACTTATTTTACTACCATACACAATTATGGGTGTTAAGGATGTTTTTGCTAACATTTTATCTTTACGACAACCTCAAACGTTTATTCAATGATTGAATCCATTATAGATCTAATTTCTCGAAAGCATAAGCATTTATATATATATATATATATATATATATATATATATATATATATATATATATATATATATATATATATATATATATATATATATATATATATATATATATAAGGGTAGCAACAAGGTGTTGGAGGATTCTAGGTAAGTGTCCACTGGGCTTCCTCCAACACCTTGTTGCTACCCTTATTATTACCTTTCCTTTTCCTTAAGTATTTATATATATATATACACATAATATACACATTTCTCCTTGACAAAATGCGTAGCACGCCTGCCATAAGTTGCACGCTTGCCATTTTATTTAGTATATATTTTATTTTATACTTTCTATACAAAATATAAGTTTCTTAGAGAAGCAGTAAACTAGTGGCACTCGAATAAAAATTCTGATGGTTCACGTTACTTTCCTGGCACGCGACACAAAAATCATTTGCCATCCCTGTCCTATGCCAAACTGCTGCAATGCTAGGAAACGTAAACAAGTTCTACTAAAAAACTGTCTCTTCGCCAACAATATCTTCTCTTCAGCGGTCTTTCGATTAAATTTCGCA
This sequence comes from Uropetala carovei, assembly GCA_036926305.1. Lineage (NCBI taxonomy): Eukaryota > Metazoa > Arthropoda > Insecta > Odonata > Petaluridae > Uropetala > Uropetala carovei. Next base: position 5,664,001 of record JAXCHB010000104.1, on the reverse strand, counting down.
ATTATAACTAATTCCATTCCTAGGCAGATTAAGGCGTTATAATCCAACTCGAAAGGCCGCCAAATTGGTAATCACCAGCAACCAGAGACACGTATCGAGGGAGGAAATAAATTTCAATAAAACTTTAAGTCAAGCCAGAAAACCCTCCCGCCACCTTTGAAACCAAAAGTACACGGATAAAATTTAAGCACTTTATATAATTTTTTCCTATCTCTCTCTTTCTGTCTTTCTTGAAAATCTGAAGCCGAAGAACACGTAAGAATTTTCATCTCCCAAAAAGACATCCTCAAGATTCCCTTCAGCCCCCCTCTTTATCCCCAAAAGTTTCAACCTTCGTCTTATGTACCTCCCTTTCTCCCTCCCAACCTTGCGCTCTTTTACAGCCGCAACCCTGAACCTTTACCCTCTCTCTCTCTCTCCCTCCTTCCGCACTATCCTTCTCCATCCCCTTTCCCTTCACCTGTGGAAGCACAGGAGTGACGCAAGACGTCAGAGGGGTCTGCATACCGAGGAGGATACCGGGGAGGTCCCTAAGAAGTGCTCGTTAGCGCCGGGTCTAAAGCAATTATCTCCTCTGGTGTCTCACCCCTTCCACCGCTCACTTCCTCTCTCCTCTTCTGGCAACTTCTCTCTCAATTCCTCCTCCCCCTCTCTCTCTCTCACCCCCCCCCCTCTATCTCTCTCTCTAGTCCTCTTCCGACCTATTCTCGAGAATACACAGACCATACGAGCGGAAGGAAGGGGGGAAGGAGGAGGAGAGTGAAGGGGGAAGAGAGAGAGGGTGGAAGACGTTCCCGCGAGTTTACCAGAAGGGAGGAGGACTACCAAGGAAAAGACATACGCGCTGAGATTGAGCAAAGCGGATCAGAACATGGAAATTCACTTAAAACACGTTGGGACTTGCAGTCTCTAGCAGTGTCTCCTCCATCTACCTTCTCCTCCCACTCCTTGGGCTCTCTCCCTCCCACTCCTTTTCTCATTCTCTCTCTCTCTCCCTCTCTCTCTAGACACGCACTTCCTCTCTCTCTCTCCTTCCTCTTCACGCAGTTCACTTTCTATCCGGCTTCCTGCTATGCGGCTACGCTGCTACCAAGCACTTCCTCATCTTCCGTTACGCGTTATATGCACCTTCCTCTCTCTCCCTCTCTCTTAATTACTTCCTCCTCGTTCACCCTCCTCTCTCTCTCACTTTCTTATTTACAATTTATATCGTTGCCTCTCTCTCTCTCTCCCTCTCGCTAGTCTCATGACAACGCTTCCATCTTTGAAGTCCTTGCCGCTATCCTCTTCTCCTCTTATACTCATTCATTCCATTTTCATCTCCGAATATAACTTCAATCTTTCTCTATGGTTTCCTTATCTCTCTTCAACCACTTTTCTCTCTCTCTCTCTCTTCCTATCTTTCAAAGTCTCTCAAGTGCACTTCCCTTTTATCATCTTCATCATCTTAATCTCGTCCATTTCCTCTTGTCCCAATCTTTGACATCTTCCCTCTCCTGGTACTGTTTCTTCCCGAATTCTGTCATTTTATTTGTCCTCTCTGTTTCATTTCTCATGTCATTCCAATTTACAGTTTTTTGTTGATACACTTTATTTCTAAAAACATTTTATGAGAATCATTTTATCCCGCTGATCCATTTAATAATTTATATTCTATCATACATACATATATATATATATTATCGCACATTTTTAAAACTAATTTTACTTAATCCGTTTTATATATTTTTCTCGTATTTATAAAATCGTATCTTATTTTTCAACTGCCTTTATTTTTTTGTTTACTTATATTCTCCAAACATTCCTACCCCTCCCGCCATTTTTATTATTATATTCTCAAGTCTCCTTCTAATACTTCAAAACCTCTGGTCTCTCAAAAAGGCCCCCTCTGCCTACAGTCTCTCACCACTTTCTTTTCTCCTCCTCTGCCATTCCTCTTCCCGTCTTCCGTGTCTCGTACACCTTCCCCTCGCCGCCGTAACCATTCTGATTCTCTTTTCCGGAGTTCTAACCTCCTTCCGTGAACACAGACACGTACCTCAGCGTACACTTTCGCCGCCTCTTCGAAGACGACGCCCGCCGCTCAACCTTTTTCCTCCTCTCGGACTTCATTTGTCGGCGCCGAAAGTTTCACCCTTGCGCTCTCTCTCTCCCCTCCTACTCCTCCTCTCATTTAAAAGTATGTGACTGGAAGATTCCTCTCGTCCTCGTGCCTTTCTCCTTTTTTCCTCTATTCACCCTTTTTTCTCCCTCTCTCCCCGCCACCTTCTTATTGCGGGATCGTGCTCATTATAAACGCCGCGGGGGACAAAGCGAGGCAGCTTCACGCAATTCCCCTGCGGAATGCGTGTCCTTTGTAGCAAAGTCTTTGTGGACCCATTTAATGAGTTTGTACTCCTCTCATTTGTGACAATCTAACCGTCGTTAATGGATATACATGTTCTAATATTTGACAACTGGCTTATTATGCAGGATTTCATTGCTATTAACTCTTTGGGCGAGTTTCTATCCCTGTTATAAACGACGAGATTTCTTTCGTTCGTCATTTTGTATCAGGGTATCAGTGTTTTAGGAATATTTTAGCCATTCGGAGCATCAAAAATCATAAATAAAAGACATTAGCCAAAAAAAAAGTATTTTAAATTAATCTTGAACAAATTTTGGTAGTTAAAAAATATCCTTAAATCAATATAAAAATACCAACTGTATTTTTGCGTACAGTCAGCCCCCGCTTTACGACAGTCCGTTTATACGTCGGTTTCCCCATACAACCAACAATCCAGCTTTTAGTCGTCGAATCCAGTTTTACGTCGGTCGCGAGTGCGCGCTGCGTAGAGGGAACATTGCTTACGACATTACGCCACCTAGAAGCCAGTTGCATATGTCGTAGTGAACCGGTCAGTCTGTTTACGTCTGCATAATTGTTGGATATCCTTTAACTGTTTGGTGATTTTCTATTGTTTTACTAAATTAAAAATATTTTGCCCATAAACAAGGGCTGATATGGGTTTAAGCGATAATGCTAATGCTGTTTCTGATAAGAAAAATCCCAAAGGTTCCAAAAACAATGGATACCGCTGAAATTAAAAATCCGCTTTACGGCGGTCGACTGGAACCGAACCTGTCAAAAAACCGGGAGCTGACTGTATCGCATAGGTATTTTATATAGCTTAAAATATTACAAATTAGATTTTCTCCAAATCATTCATACAAATCTTAATAATGGCTTCCACATTGTGAAATTCAGGAGCATATGATATTATTTTATTCGATGTTTTAAAAAAAATGACTAGTTAAAGAAGAGCTAAAAAAAAACGTAAGAACGAATAGCTTTTTGATTAGTCATAAAATGAGGCGAAGTAACAGGTCGAAAGTTTTTTTTTTAATCAACAGGCGCGTACCTTAATTGTGCCGATTACAAAGACATCCTCTAGAGATGGAAAGAGAATGATAACGGATGGAAGGAGGCAAAGAAGACGCTTTCGAACACGGAACAGTGACGCGAGAGGGGTGAAAAGAGGTTGGAGTAGGGACGAGCCTTATTCGTGTGTGTTTTGCGTGCATCTGCGGAGAAGGAAACAGAGAGTCAGTGAGAGATGTAGGAAAGAGAAAAAGACAAAGAAAGAGAGGGTTACTTTGTGTTGCTGGGAATCAACCGAGTGTGCTGTGCGCATAGGATGGAACGGCGGGGTGGGGGGGGGTTTAGAGGAGGGAGAGTGAGGGAGGGAAAGAGAGAGAGAGAGAAACCCTGAGCCACGGAGCTTCTTATCTTCTCGCAGTCCTCTCACTCTCCCATGAGAGGTTACTCGAGTGAGTGAGTCAAGCCATCTCTTCAGAAAACTTCCTTCAACGTCTTTCTCTCTCCTCTCCTCCTGTTTCTTCTCTTTCTCTTGTTTTATTTGTCTCGAAATCTCTCTCTCCCTCCAAGCCTCTTTGTCTTTTTCTTCCTCTCACTCTGTTTCTCTCTCTCTCTCTTTCGCTATTTTTCGCGGAAAGCGTCCACACACACAAGGGCGCATAAGTTTACCTTTCCCCCTCTCTCTCTCTCTTCTTCTTCATCCTCTGTATTACATCCCCTTTCTCCTATACCTTTCTTCTCCTACCCCTCCGTTTTTCTCCAACCCTCTCTCTCTCTCTCTCTCAAAGTACCGGAATAGAAGAAGCATTAAGGATTCATACATAATGACAAACTAGGCGGAGGAAGTGGGGCGTGTTTAACGTTTACATGACTTTTTAAAACTCACGGAAATGCGAAGAAAGATATTCCACCATTTTTCTTTGTCTTACAACGAGGATTTTCCTGCGTTTTGTAAGTGTGTGTGTGTGTGTTATTGTAAGTTTTTGAGCGGAGGATTTCCTAAGTAATACACCACCGGTAAAAATTTTGCTCCGTAAAATTTCAAACCTGGGCGGTGACATTCACTTTTTCTTAGAATAACGGAAGTGACGAAAACGTTTTTGAATTTTCTCCTTATAGAGTCGCAGCGGGAGTTGTTTCTACGTGAAGGTCATAAGGAACAATAGGAACAATGGAATCCATTTCCTGGAAAATATTGGTCGTTGGAGCGTTTAGAAATGGGGGACTTTGAAACTTTTCAAATGGCATGTTACCATCCCTTAAATTTATACCGTAGAAATATTTACTAGTGTTTAATATAAAACCTTTCTGAAAATATATAGTTATATTTCAAATCATAACTACATTTCCTAAATAAGTAGGTATTTTACTACTATGCGATAAAAATCTAATTTCAAGAATGCATTTTATGTCACTTCTATAAATATTTTTATAGCTAAATTAAAACATTAAACAATAAAATATAGTTCATCTATTAATAAACTAAAATATTTTTATTTGTCAATTTCATAAGTCATGTGATTTGTGTTACACATACAAATGTATACCACTGCCCTTATAATATTGTAATGTTCTGTTTGTAATATTTAGTTCCGAGTTGGCAAATAGCTAAACCAAAGAAATTACGAAAATTAACGGCTAAAAATTAAATTAGTTTACAACAAAATTAGATTCCGCGATAGAAATTGAAATTATCTATCTAAATTGAAAGTTATATGATCCACATATATTAATTTTTTAATACTTCCAAACTATGAAACGATCTTGAAATATATAGTTTTTAATTGTAACTTTCGGTATATTTACCATTTCTAAAATTTATTCAGCAACTTAAAAATTTTAATAAATGTGGTCTTAATTAGCGAATGTTTCATAAGTATGTATGTGAACCCTTGTACCTACTAAAGGCTGCTTAAACTTGGAATGAGGATTTTCTCAGCAAAAGTGTTAGTTATGGATAACCTTTGTATTGCTCGAGTTATGCTCCCATCACAGAGGAAATTCTCGTGAATGAACTTTTTTTCGGGTTTGGACGGTGATTCAAAGATATAGAAGATATAACTTTGTATCTGCGTAGAGTGCGGAAAATAAATACATTTACGATATGATGTTAAACATTTCCTTTGGTATGAAAATTTCCCCGATCAGTATGTATTCAATATACTGGGATTATGTCCAGTGAACACTGTGTAAACATTCTCTGTTCTACATACGACATCGGCATCTGTAACGCTTAATCTGAGTCAACTAAGCCACAGTATTGTAGGTTTTAGTATGGCTCACATTAATATTCATATGCATACATATATATAACTTAATCAAAGAATTTCATATTGAGTCCGCCAGCTTGTCCAAAAATGACGTTTTAAGCCAATCCTGCAATTTCATTGGAAATTTTTTAACTGCGATCGGAGTGAATACTATTGGATATCAAGGGACAATAAACTCCAATTTCGCCTCTCACGAAATAACAGACTACACATGGATTCGCGATGACAATGAAAACCACATGAGTCGTCGTCTTTCCAGAAAGAAACCAAAACAAGCGACCATTTTCAAAATGAAAGGATCCGAACAAATGCCTCAAAAATATATCCCATGCTCGCATTTTCGTATAGCGCGTTTTCATTACGCATTTTTTTTGTCTCCGTAGAGGGTACGGGAATGTGGTGTGTGGTTCACCGAAGTTGGTGCTATCGACGCCAACATTCACACACTCACGCACACAGACGACAAAGGTCTCGCTCCCTTTGTAGTCACCATTCACGTTGTACGCTTGTGTGTGCGTGAAAACGCACGTCTCTCACGCACGCTGCTCTTCCCCAACACCCTCCGGAACCCTTTAGGCTTTCGGAGCGTGCACCTACGGCACGGAAAGGAGAGGGTGTGTCCAGAGTGTTAAAGAGGGTGGTAGGAGGAAAAATGAGAATGGAAAGAGGGGAGTGTGTGTGTGTGATGCGTCACGCGTGATCTCAGGAAGGAGGTATAAGGTGGAAAAAAAACAGAAGAAGGATGACTCGGAAGAAAAGAATAGGAGGCGAGGAGTGAACATACGGAGAGATTTAGGTTTGTTTGAAAAGGTGAAATGGATGATTAAAAGGAGGAAAAAAAAGAAAAGTCTCTCTCGAAGGTGGAGGTGCACGGAGGAGAGAGAGAGAGAAGGAGGATTATAAGAGTTGGGAAGAGAAAGAAAACACACGAGAAGGAGAAAAAGGAAATTAAAACCCCACTCGATGAAAAGCGACGGATAGGACAACGGAGAGAGAGGGAGAGAGAGGATTATAAAAGAAGAGGATCGGGAAGAGGAGAAATAAAGAGGGCAGGAAAGAAGGGGGAGAGCAGAAGAGGGAAAAAATGGAATAAGGAGAGTTAATTAGAAACCGAGAAGATAGACCGCTTCTGGGAATGGAATTAAAAATATGGCGAAAGAAAAAACAAACAATGACACGGAAACAATTAAACCGCAAAAAAGGAAATTTTAATTTTGAGACGAAGGAAGAGAGAGAGAGAGAGAGGACGTTTAATTGAAAATGATAAGAGAGAGAAAGATAGAAAAGAAAATTGGATTGGTAAAGATCGAAGGAAGAGAGCGCAAAAAGAGAGGAGAAACGAGGTAAAAAGTGAAAGAGAATGGGTTGGAAAAGAGAAGAGGGGTTAAAAAGGGGGGAGATGAAAAGGAAAGATATTAGAACGAGGAGGAGTGGGAGACTTAAGGGAGTGTTCGGGACCAGAAAGGAAATGTAGTAATGGTTTGGGAAGGAGGAATGAAACAGGAGGGATATAGAGACAACCTGAATTGTAATGATCCCTTGCCCACCCCTTAAGCGCCCTTCAAACTGCTCCTCTGAGGGTTCCCAGAGCGAGGGAGGGAGATAGCCCGGGAAAGACATCGAAATCAAAACAATGGCGAGATGGTAGAAGATGATGATGATGGTGATGAAAAGGTAGAGGGACGGTGATGGAGGAGGATGAAAAGAGTATAAGGGGTAGCTGAGAGAGAGAGAGAGAGGGAGAAAAGGAAAGAGACGAAAGAAATGGATGTTACACCGAAGCACAGTGGTCCCAATTGATCTAATTTTGGTCAAAATTCAATTTTGGGCCATAAATAATATTTTATTCTATGTATTTTATTTAAACGGGGTTAGTTAATAAAATGACACAAAAATATGATTTTCTATACTATCATATCTTTGAACAAAAGATATAAGCTTATAATTTCAATAAAGATTTGATATAAAAGCACTTTTTCAAAAATCTATTAATTATAAAGTATACCTATAACTTGCATGAAAACATTACAGTTAGGCATAACATTAAATTAAGCAGTAAATCATTTAACTTATCCCCGTCATGAATAACGTTTATCCACTATCGGTGGATATGTCTTCACTTTCGCTCTCAGAAGAGGACGACTCATTCTCTCTTTGATATTCATCAGTTGCTAAGAGTTTTAGTGCTTCCGATGAAAATGTATACTTAATATTTCGAGGCATGGAGCGCAAACTTGTTATAAAGGGGTCTGAAGTCGTTAACAATATGTTTAAAAGGTCCTGATTTGTTGAAATTCCTGACCTTTTCCGCGTGTGATGTTCCCTGAATTTCTTCAAATCTTTGTTTCTTGATTCCTGTGCTTCCTCTGACAACATGCCAATTGGAAGCAGAGCTTCGGATATTATCAATGAACCGTGTATTAAAACCTTATGCACGCTAGCAGGCATACAGTACCAAGGGTATTTCTCTACTAACGACTTTGCAGTTTGTAGCGAATATTCCTTAAAAGCCGGTATATTAACTGAAAATCCCGAAGAAAGAACTTGTAGAATGATGGCACAGCGCTGAATTAAAGATTCTTCTATATTTGTAATCGAAGAAGTAGTTGCAGGATTACTGAAAAAACGACGAGCCGTATTCCCATCGTTTGAGGTCCCACTACCACCTGGCCTCACTTTGTCAATGATTAGGCCCGTTTCTCTTCTGAATTTCTCTTGAATTTCTCTCTTTCTTTCCTTCACTTTGTTCTGGTCTACAGAACCTCGAGCTTGCCATTTTTTAATATTTAATCTATAGGACAAATGTAAAAAATATTCCATAAACCTTATCCAGGCGTGCAATGTTGAAAGCCCGTATTGAAGTGAAGTGGGATCAATTTGCTTTTTCTCAATTTCATCAATTCTGTTCATCAGTTTAGGTGTTGCACCACATACGTTGCAAGCCTGTGCGGAAGAGGTTGACGTAACTGCGTTGCAGACCTTTCCGTCAATCATGGTCATCATCATTTTATGCGTCACAGAAATATTCCTCCTGTCATTCATCAAAAATGCTGTGGGTCCTAAGTCTATTATTTGCTGCCGTATGTATTGAGCTTCTTGTTTGGCCAATTCTGCAGTCTCTTTTCTATACTGGATGCGAATAGGCCTACAGTATCTAGTGGAAGAAGGCCTCGGATTTTGCCAAACAATCTTTTTTGGGTTTTTTTCGCCAGGTGAAGATGATAGTGATGATGATGAAAATAACTGCAGGGGAACGAATGATGTAATAAATACGTCACTATCGGAACATTGTTCATTTAAAGCCTTTTGTTTATATTCACTATGACCTGTACTACCGTCGAATCCCCATTTAGAAATAAGAATTAAATTTTGTAGTTCATCTGGTGAAAAATGATTTATAGCATTTTCTTGGGATAAAATTATTCGAATTACTGTGTGGTTCAAGAGAGACTGCAATTTGACTTCAACTGCCATTTCGGTAATGATGACGTCTTCGGACGAAGGATAGCACCTCTGTTTAGCTGCCAAAATTTTTTTGTAGCTTGGATAGACATCAAAGTTTCTTTCCTTTCCTTCTCTTCTTAAAGTTAAATACGTACTTTTGGAAAGTTTCGTTTCTATCATTAGTGATAAAGCTTCATCTTCTGAATAAGGCTGAATTGGTCGTTTCTGGGCAGAACACCAAACATTTCTCATTTTGGAGGCTCTTGTTGGTGTTGTTTGAGTAATTTCTTCTATGATTTTTGCGGCATCTTTTTTCCCCACCTCCTTCAAACACATTCGCATCGCATATGTAAGTTGAGATTCGCCACATGTATTGCGGAGATTCTGTGCTTTTCTTCTTTTTGTTCTATCACTACATACTTCAAAAGATTTTTTTGGGCGACCCGAAGACGTAGAAGGTCTATCCGTGGAAATAGGAGCATCAGTGACACTAGACGACAGAGTTGACGAAAAATGTACATATGTTTTTAACCAATCGGAATTAACCTTCAAAAATCGTCCCTTTGACCTATTACTTTTCGTCCATTTTTTAGAAAATGTATCACACAAATTACTCAGTACACTAATGATTTGGTTCTCAGATTCCCCTTTTATTCCGGTGAGTGCTCAAACTGCTTCTTGAACACGACGAATTCGGTCAGTTCGGCTCCCTCCGGTTGACACCCAGATGTCGATAATGTCTCCCTTTGTTGGGATAAATTCCGAAAAACCTATAAAAACAACATATTTACCCTCTAACTCTCCGAAAGTTCTAATTATTAACAACTATTTAAATTTAGAATAAAATAAACGTTTATAATAAAATAGTACAGAAGTCACGCTGAAAGCGATGCTCAAAATTGTCTTTGTGGTTACTGGAGAAAAATCAAAATTTCTCGAAAAGTTGCAAAGAAAAGCAGATAATTTTTTCAAGATGATTTATCAACATATTACACTATTAGTACGTATAACAATTGTCTTGCCGGGATTCGACGGAGATTTTATATCTCTAATCAACATATTAAAAGTCGAAAAAGTAAGCCATAAGATGCATGAGATTAAAGATTAAATAATGATGACGTTAAAATATTTTACATTAGGTAGAAAAAGGTAAGAATAATAAATAAATACCTGATCGTGTATGTTCCATGCTGTAATTTCACTTTAATCAGCTCCAGTTTCCCAGAAACACCGATTACAGTACGATGAATTTTCCTCTACACACAAACTTTGTAATAAACGAGAGCGCGTCTTCACACTACGACTGACAACCAGCAAGTGACGTGTCAATAAATCGAGTGGTAAGTGCTTTTAATGGGTGGAGGAATTATCCTTTTTTCATTATACTTAGTTACAAAATGGATATTTTGATAGTAATTTTTTACTTATTTGCAACATTTTGACCAAAATGAAGGTATAAGGGACCACTGTGCGAAGGGAAGATTAGATCATCTCCTCCATCCCTCTCTCTCTCTCTTTTCCCAAGTGTGAACTATGAAACTACGCACAGCGATATCCTCGTAAGCACTTACACGTTTCGTTCATTTCTCTCCGAAACGCTAACAAAATTCCCACTAAGTAAAACTTTCGCCCAACTATAGAGACCCTTTTGCGAAAAGTTCGGGATCGCGGATTCATTTTTTCTCTATCTCTCTCTCTCTCTCTCTCCTTCCCCGAAAGTTTTATCAACCGCAGATGGATTCTGCGGCGTCTTCTCAAAGCACCAAAATTGTTTAAGTGGGAAAATTCGCGATTGTTCTTTTCGAGTTTCGCTCTCCTTCAGAAAAGGGAACGTGACTCAAATTGCTTATGACCCCAGAAATAATAGAATTCGATGCGACCATTAACGCGCCATTATGGTTTAGAAAACACTTATTTAGCTGGAAAACAATACCCATTGTGGGTTTTCGACAGTAACAAAGTGTCTTAAGTGCTAAGAGCTAAAGGAAACAAAATTTGTCACAGAAAAAATTGTTCGAAAAATCTAGAACTTTGACCCGTTGGTTCTCTTATCTTAAGAATTCTGTCAACAAATTATTAGCAGACTTGAAGTTAATTCATATAAAAAAATTAAAAGATGGGTAACGGCAGAATAGATACGTGTTTTTATTTTCCTTTTCCGCTTAGTTCAATATTTAGCGTAGAAAATCACTTTCATGTTCCATTACTTTCTTAATGAGCGTGAAAAAACAGTAGTTATAGATGGATTTAAATCAGATTCAGTCAGCGTAGCCTCAGGCGTTCCACAGGGAAGTGTAATAGGCCCCCTACTATTCCTTCTATATATAAACGACTTAGAAGTTATTAAAAGTAAAATCAAGTTATTCGCGGATGATACAGTAGATTACAGAGAGAATAACAGTCCTAAGGATCAATTATTACTTTCTAACGAATTAAATGCAATTCTCGAGTAGTATAAAGAGTGGCAGTTAGAATTGAACTTAGGAAAGTGTTCCTTTATGAGATTCTGGGGTAACAAATACATCGACGCGACGAATTACACTGTTGAAGGCGTCCAACTAAAACTAGCCGATTCCGTCAGATACTTAGGCGTTACTTTAACAAGCAACCTTTCATGGGATATACACATACGAAATATATATGTGGGAAGGCTAAACAGAAACTAGGATTCATCAAACGCATAGTAGGTAAAAGTGAGGAAAAAGTCAAAGAGACATGTTACTTCTCATTAGTAAGACCGCTATTAGAGTACGCGTCGAGCATATGGGATCCGTATGAGAAAGGATCAATCTCAGAGTTAGAAAGAGTGCTGAGCAAAGCCGCTAGATTCGTCAAAAATTGTTACGATAGAAACAAAAGTGTTACAGGCTTCATACAGAACTTAGGATGGGAATAACTAACTGAGCGCCGATCACGCTCTAGGTTAAAACTTCTTGAAAGATTTAGAACGCATATACTCTCCAGCGATGTCGAAGAAATAATAAGAGCGCCAACTTATATTGGTAGAATGGACCATCCTTGTAAAATAAGAGAGACAGCCTGTAGGACTGAGAGGTATAAAGGCTCGTTTTTCTCTAGAACGATAGCTGAGCAGAACAGAAGTTACGATAAGAAATCAGCCGACGTAGAGTGATACTATTCATTATTATGCGCTTTCCCTTGGTGATATTGCACCCCCTGCCATACACCACTGTGGTGGCTTGCAGGGTGAACTGTAGATGTAGATGAAGATTAATTGGGAAAGGTCAATCTGAACTAGAAACATCAGTCCTAAAACGAGATTCGATACTTTCTCTGCAATTATTCTGTGTTAATGAATTTTTAAGTTTTACTGAAAATAAAATCATTTTGTATTCTTTAGATTTTTTCATTTTAAAACGAGATTCACTTTTACCTTGGCACAACTCATTTAGTATCTTCATAAATCAGGCTAATTTCCAATTATATGTAAACGTAATGTAAAAAATAAAAAATTCGTTACGTATACAGGAAACGGTGTGTTTCTGGTGAAACGAATTTCTATGCATCTAAACATATTTTTCCTAAATATCAGAGAACAATAAGATTGTTTTTAAAATTGATAGTCAAAAATGCATAAAGGAGGAAATATAAGGACTCGATATCATTCATTAGTGTCTCGATATAGTAAATCATTTTTATTGGATTGCTGTATTTTATTATGATGCTTTCTTCAAAACCTTGAAATATATTTCTTTTGCAGAAGTGCTTAATCCTACAATTAATAAATGGCTATATTGATTTATAAAAATACTTATCTTTTACCTATAGTATTATTTCCTTCATACGACTAATTCCATCCCTTTTATTAACAACATTAATGAATTTCAGTTCTAAAACTAACCCATTTTTACGTTCTACACTAGTAACGGTCAACCTACATAATTCCAATCATTGACGTAATTTGTTTTTTCTTTCACTTTTCATTTGAAGTTTTAGTATTTTATTAACATTTTTTTTATTGATATCCCAACTTTACCGGTTGTCTTTCCCAAATTTTCGATAAATACTGTTTTTCTTCTTCATTGCCATTTTTGTTTTCGTACATGATTCTGCCTCTTCCATATTGCCTACCGCCTCTTCGAGGCTTTATATTTTCTTCTTAATCTCTTCTTGGTTCTGAAATGTTTGAAGCTTAATTTTTTCAATAATATTTTTTTGTGCCAGTTGCTTTGTTTCTTAAAATATTTTATTGTTTCTCTAATTATCCATTCGGCTGCTCTCTTTCTTTAGCTGCATCTATCTCTGATATACCCCACTCATTTGATCTCAATTTTATTTCCTACTCTCTATCCATTATTTATCTCAGAACCGATTCTCTATTATTTTGGACTTGACTCTGAGAAATTAGATAACCATTTTCGTATAATGAATATTTTGGAAGCTCTAAAATAATGTTAGTAAAATGTTCGCTATTTTCTAACTTTTGTGTAATTTTACACATGCGAATTAAAATTGAGTATTTTCTTTGAAACATAAACATTTTTATATCCATGTTCAAAAACATAAACCTAAGCAATAAAAATGAATTAAAAACAGAGTGGAAGCGTTTTCTCTATTTTAATAACATTTACTGCGTCTAGAAGAAAAACTCTTTATGAATCCAAATTTAAATTAACTAATAATGTCACTACAATTTTAATTCTATTCGTATGCAAACATATACACACAGATATATATATATATATATATGAGAGAGAGAGAGAGAGAGGGAGGGAGAGAGAGAGAGGGAGGGAGAGAGCCGCTGGGATGTCTTTAATAAATTTCATCCTGCATAATGGATCACAATAATCTTATTTGCCTGTTACCCATTTATAAATATTAGTATCAATACCTCAACTCATTATAAATTAATTAATTTTACTATAACTAAATAAATATAAATATATTTCAGTTTTATCCTCTCGCCATTCAACTAAATACAGATAAAAAAATTCATCATAAACGTTTATCCTACATATTTTCGTAGTGAAAACTTTCCGTTTTTTGTCAAAGACACAACAAACTTCCTCTTAAGCTTAATAATGTACAGTATCCAATTTCTCTTCTTTCCTCGGCTTGATTTACGAATGTATTCACAGACCGTACATTCCCTTTTTTCATCCCATGCGGTAAAACAGATGAATCGGCAGGGGCGGGAGAGCAAGGGGGAGATTCGGCGTTAGAGGATACCGGCAATCGGCTCCCCTGTTTAGCCTTAACAGATCGTCAATCGCTTTCGTCCCTCGCCACACCGCCAGAGGTACTGCCGGCGTCCCGTTACAGCACACTCTGGGGACCAATTACCGAAGCCCGATAGGTTCCCCCCGAATGCAACGGTGCATAGGCATCTCGTTGTATTGTACGCTGCTTTAGCAATTCTGCTCCATCCGGGAAGCTGAATAAAAGAAGCGTTCGATTTTTTTTTACTTCCTCGCCCCTCGTCCTTTCCAAATGCCTGTCCCTAACTACTCCCCTATTGCCTCCCTTCCAATGCCCCGCCTACTAGAAGAGGTAGACCATGTACGCTGCGAGTACCGCAGTAGATCACTTGCCCCTGAGGATAATTACCGGAAATATCTGAGCAGAAAATCGAGAGAAATCAGCATTTAAGCTATTTGTTAATTCCAGGAGCATGGGGGAACTTCGGTGAAAAAAATTCGAGTTTCCTGGATTAATTAATCTAACACAATGTCTCTTAATGGGGAATTGTTAAAGTTATCACAATTTAGAAAAGTAAAAGTTAAATAGGAGGTCCTTGTGAATTGCTCCTAGCAGAAAAACTCTTTGACAGTAAATAAGAAAAATTAAAGCAAAATTCACATAGTTTCTTTTTTCTGTGTCAATAAATGTAGTTTGACCGATAGTTTGTTTCAAAAGTCAGCAGAAATGTATTTATTAATAGATAGAACAAATATATAAATTATTTGGTGATACATTTGTTTGCCTATTTCCTAAAAAGATAATAAACGTTTCTTAAAAGTACCAAATAAATGGCATGCATTTGTTGTACGTTGTGAAGTAATTATTAGTATCGATTGCCCGATAAAATTCTAAATATTAAAAACAACTGTATTAAATCATTTTGTAGAGTAAAAATTAATATCCAACTGCATTGCTGAAATTAAAACAATTGATAATATTCGATGAATTATTTTTCTTTAATTTATTAATTGAGATTGATACGAATCCATGCGATTTATAATGGATCTATGAAAATTTTCTGTTAGCTTTAACATGAATTAAATATTATAAAACTGAATTTTTACAATCGCCTTATGAATATATTTATAAAAATATTAAAAATGGAAATGAAATGGAATTGAAGGAAAAACATTTGTTGGGTTTGAAAGGGAAAAATTAACTGTACGCTTTTGCGGGATGAATACACCTCTCACACTCGTGAAATTGTGAAAAAACCGCATATGATAGAATATATTTTTCAATCTATTCCTAGAACTAGGAATGATAGATCTATGGAAGTATTCCAGTTCTATTTGGGTGTTAAACCATGAATAAATATAGCCGCCTTGACATAGCGGCTTTTCTATGTAACTTCCCACCGCAATAGTATTAAAAGTTACGAAATATAATCAACAAGTTACGGTTACACGGGCAAATAGTTTTCTGAACTTTATCCTAGACCTGTAGTTGTTCTCAATGATAAATGCATGTTACAGCGAGGATACTAAACTTTACGATTTAATTAGCTCTTGTTTTTGGGTCAACTCTTTTCATAACTCCCCGTGTAACAATATGAGTACCGTAGTGAAAAATGAAAATGCTACTTCTTATTTAACCTATTTCTTTGCTTCGAAAATCGTGTCTATATGTTCCTACAGTAAGGTTTAATTTAAGTATATTTTATTTTAAAGTCACACCTGGGATGCAGTTTAAATACTAAATTAATATGCCAATGAACATTATTTCATTTCCTCGTTTAAAAATTAAGTTCAATAAGAACTTGTATCTATATTTTATCAAAAATTGAACCCCGTATTTTAAAATAAATATTGTAATTTATATTTTTCTGGAAAAACGACCTAAAGCGCTTAGTGGATATTTATTCATCAAATCGAATTGACTTAATGTGAGTATAGACTATAGAGGAAATGAATTGAGTCCTCGTTGAAAATATTTTTGGTCGAGTAATTTTTGTTCTGCCACATTTGGCATACCTTCCGTTTCCTCTCCAAGCAAAACGTCATGACACCAATGGCATAGCGATAAAAAAAAAGTCCAAATAAAGTACGCTATTTAAGGAGAAAATATTCCATATCCGTTCTGAGAAAGGTTTCCTTATAGGATGGAAAATATTGAAAAAATGTCTACGTGAGACGGCGATGTTATGCGGAATCCAATAGAAGCGCCCACCTTATCGGGTCCATGCGTTCGTCGACCTTAAAGACAAAAAATTGCTGAGAGGATTTTCATACGAAAAAATATGTGGCGAAAATTGGAAGATGGTTATAACAGGAATACCTACAAATAATTTTATATTATGGAACCAATTCTGACAATTCTTTTGCGTCCTATATATTTTCACAAATTTCACCGCTTGACCTATAAAAATGTTAGAATGAATGTTATACGGTCACTTTGCAATAGGTATTGCGTTCTCCCATTAACGTTTCAGATTGTTAATATCTTAGTTATATGATTCTAGGGCATAATAATAATGGCAAGTCGTGAATTTCTTTTGTATATTAGACGTAGCAGCGTAGACTTGGAAACCCAGATAAAGTAATAGTTTTCCTTTGCCTTTCAAACCCGTGATAGATTTATCGTAAAACATAAAAACGGAGCACAGACCCCCATACACTTATCCATCACTTTCTAAATCGAAATTTTCCGGACACTGAGGTCATGCTGGAAATTTACATACTTCCGCGAAGGGGAAATTTCCATTCATGACGAAGTGAAAAAAGCCGACATATATGCGAAACGATATTTGAGTCGGAGGGAATAAGAAGAGGGGTAGAGGATATGAAAAGTGACGACCCGGGAACCATCAAGAAGGGAGGGTTGGGGTAAGAAATGTTTCGGAACTATATGAAGAACGACTCCGACAGGAATATCCCTCTGAGGAATGCAAAGCGGGGTTAGAAGAGCCTAGGTGTCCTGTGTGTGTTTGTGCGAGTGTGTTCATGCGTTCGTGGAAGCTAAATTTGCCGCAGGGGAGAAAAAAAGCTGGTGACCGAGGGAATGGAGTGAGAAGACTGAGAAAGGGAAAGGAGAAGAGTGGTGGGGGGGAGGGGAGGGGAGGGGGGAGGGAGGAGGGGAAGGGAGGAAATGGAGGAACACAGAGAGTGTTACAGAAATAGAGGGACATAAGGAAGGGAGGGGGGTGCAGTGGTCTCACTCCCTTCGAAGGAGAGAAAAAAACTCGGAGGACAGAAAAAAGGAGAGGGTGCGGTCGGGGAGGGGGAGTATGGGTAGGAGAGATGGAAGGGAGAGAGGAAGTAGGCGATATTGAGCTGACGCTGGCTCACCGGCTAAATTGAAACTATATATCAGGATTTAGGTTGGGTGGGAGTTTGTGTTTGGGAAAGAGAGGGAAGGAGGCAGAGGAGGAGGAAGAGGATGGGGGAAGGCGAGCAATGGGGATACCGAAGTGGAGGGGGTGGGGTGGAAGAGGGAGACAGAGATGGAAGAAGTGCTATAGAGGGGGAGAGAGAGAGGGAGAGAGAGAGAGAGGCGATAGGATGGGATTGGCGTGAGGATTTGGAGGGAGAGAAATGGGGAGTTGGGAGAGGAGGAGGAATAGAAGGAAATTGGCCGTGTAGGAGAGATTGCACGCAGTGTGCGAGCGAACACAAGCGGCATAGCAAAGGGGATTCGGGGTAAGGAGGGAAGAGACGAGAGGGGGAGGATAAAAACACCCACGGCGACTACTACTCTCCCCCCTCAAGCTCCATCGCAGGAGCGAGCGCACACACACATATGCCTATTGCGACGTTTGGTCTTATTGTCCTCGGACATTCCGGGATGATATACGCTTCGGGTTTCGCAAGCGGACCGCACAGGCCGCAGATCCCTCCTCACGCGTTCCCAGCGTCCCTTGCGCTCGCCGCAGGACTTCCACCCGTCTTTCTACTCCAATTCCCTTACTTCCACTTCCTATTCCATCTTAACCCATTGCCACTCTCCCTCTCTTTCTCCCTCTCTTTCTCCCTTTCTCTCTCTCTCTCTCTCTGTGTCTCTCCCATGTACCTTCTTCTCAAGCTCCCGACTCCTTTCTTGTTTCCTCTTCGCTTCTTCGAAAATCTCCAGTTCGTTTCCCTTATCCCTTTATTTATCCGATTCGAATTGTTTCACCTATCTCTTTTGGCCACGTTTCTCCAACTGTGATCTCGTCTAATAATCTGCCGTTTCCAATTTCTTCTCGGCTCCCATTCGTCTCCGGTTCAAATGCTCGTTCATTTCCTCGTTCCACTTCTCTTATGCTCACACTCCTATTCATATCGAAATTTGTGTGCACGTATTACTTTCTACGTTTTTACTTGACTGTTGTTTACTCACCATGTAATATATATATATATATATATATATATATATATATATATATATATATATATAAATGCTTAAGGAAAAGGAAAGGTAATAATAAAGGTGGCAACAAGGTGTTGGAGGAATCCCAGTGGACACTTACCTAGATTGAGTAAGTGTCCACTGGGCTTCCTCCAACACCTTGTTGCCACCTATATATATATATATATATATATATATATATATATATAAAGGTGGCAACAAGGTGTTGGAGGAAGCCCAGTGGACACTTACCTAGATTGAAGAGCCGCTGAGGGTGCTGAGGACACACGAAAAAAACAAAAAAACAAAAACGACACAAATATATATATATATACACACACACATGCACATACACACACAGAGTGTTTGAAAAGTAGGTATACACTAATAACATATTATTTAATACATTCTCTCTGCAACACTGTCACACACCGTCTTGCACAGTTCTTTGTTTGCATTGATTTCCTGAAAGGCCTCTGTAATGCTCCACCCTAACTCTTGCAAGGAACGCGGTTTTTTGCCCTATGACTTGTCTTTCACAACTCCCCAAAAGAAAAAGTCCATGGGGATTAAATCTGGTGATCTGGATGGAAACTCGATAGGCCCTCTTCTGTCAATCCACTTATTAGGGAACTCTGCATTCAAGTACTGCCGGACAGGTACGGCGTAGTGGGGTGTGGCACCATCCTGCTGAAAGTAGAGGTCGTGGAAGTTCTATCTTTCCTGCAGTTGAGGGATGACAGTGTCACGCAGCATCTGGAGGTATTTGTTCCCATTTACAGTCTCCTCATAGAAGACACGTCCGATCACACCGAAGCTGGCAACTGCACCATAGACTGACAATCCAGGTTGATTCAATTGTTTCTGCAAGCTCAGGTGAGTGTTTTTTATGAACCAGTACACAGAGTTGTGTCTGTTTACGTGGCCTGATAACTTGAAGGAGGCTTCATCAGACCACACAATGTTCTTTAGGAAATCTGAGTAATCTTTCAGATTACTCAACATCATCTCGCAAAACTCAAGACGCCTGTCAGGATCGTCCTCAATCAATTCGTGAATCAAGCGATGGCGATGGCTTCAAGTTGAAACTACGCAACATTCGCCAAAGTGATGCGTGTGGCAAATCGAGCTCCTGGGAGGCTCTTCTTGTTGATGTTGTGTTATTAGTGTATACCTACTCTTGAAACACCTTGAATGTATATAGGCTTCGCAAAATCATTACTCCTTTATATGTATAATATAAAATTGACTTCGTCGTCAGTGGGAAATCGGAACTATATAATACTATTTTTAACAAACTTTTCGAGTAGCTAGAAGATTGACATTTGGTAGGAATGTTCGGTTCTTACAGTAGAAGCCATTTACGGAAAAAAATTCCAAAATCAAACCGGGTTCGATTCCCGAGAATGATTTTCATACCTCATAAGATAACATGGAAAAATCGATATTTCGACCTGCAACCTTATTTTATTTCGCTTATGAAATTCACATATTTGACCTACGATTTTCGGACTTGGACTGTATTAAAGAAAAATAAATGCAGCTTCTTATTATTATCGTCTTTTATCGCTTTCGAATCTAAATCTTTCGAATTTAACGTTTTAATATCAAATTTAGCGTTTTTAATGTGAAGTTGTCTTGCCAACCGATTACATTGTTAAACTCGAAATCTCACGTTCTCTCCGAACCTCGATGGACTCTCCCGGCCCAATTCATAGGTATCAGAGAGATCTCAGAATTAGTTTTTACTTTCTCCAATATACGTAGTATAGAGAAAGTATTGTTTTCATGAAAAAATTCGAAATCGAGATTTCAACGGAAATACACACGATTTTACGTCACGTTGCAATGGTAAATGTCATGTTTTTTTCTTTCCTATGTTTATCAATAAGCTACTGTAAGGAAGGTATTTTAATGAAACCCAGTACCTGTCAGATAAATCGAAATACGTAAATTGAATCAAGTTTATTTGTGTCAGTTCACATTAAAATATATGTCTGGCATAACCCGGGCATCGCCGGGTACTTTCAGCTAGTATGTATATATTTCTCTGCTGTTGAATTCTCTCCTGACGTCATCAAACCAATAATGCTTCATATTCTCACCAATATTTTTGTTTTCGTGTATCGTATGATACGCGCTAATTTCGTTTTAACATTCATTTACATATCATTTTATGCGTGGTGGAGGGTCATATCGCAACAGACACGTTTTAATTTCAATCTCTCCCTACTAAAGACGACTGTATCTATGGCTTAAGCCACCTTTTCACCTAATTATCATTATTTTTACCTATCAATTCAATTTTTCGTTCTCCGCGATCCTCAACGCTGTCTGTCCTTACTATACTCATACATTAGGAATCCTCTCCCTTCTCCCTCACCTGCTTTGCTTCCATTCTCACATCCTTCCAATCCCTATGGCGTCCAATTTGT
Organism: Uropetala carovei; assembly: GCA_036926305.1. NCBI lineage: Eukaryota > Metazoa > Arthropoda > Insecta > Odonata > Petaluridae > Uropetala > Uropetala carovei. The sequence goes on along the minus strand of JAXCHB010000104.1, from coordinate 5,642,966 downwards.
TTCGTTTCTCTCTCTCTCTCTGTCTCGATCTACGTCATATCTTTCCTTTCATCTCCTCTCTCTCTCTCCTCCTCTCCATCGTTCTCCTCTAGAGGGCGTAAAATCGCAAAGACCAAAAGGGAAAGAGACGTGGAGAGAGAGAGAAGTGTAATGGAACGAGAGGAAATGGCGCGGGTGAGGAAGAAAGAGTGGAAAAAGCAGGGAAGGATATGGGAGGAGAGAGAGAAGTGAATGGCAATGACGACAGCGCCCACCTCCTCCTCGTTCGTACTGCAGCGTCCTTACAAGTGGGGTTGTTCCCGCCGAGCAACCGAGGAATCGGTGGAATGGAGAATGTGTGCGCGTGTGTGTGTGTGTTTGAGGTGCATAGGTTGCCTGGACGTTGTTTTTTCCATCGTAAACAAGGGTATACTTAATAACAAGGATTCGTAACGTTAAATTCGTACTCGTAATTGACGCCGGCACGTTTCCTCCCTTCTTTTTTTGCGCGGACGAGGCTATAAAATTTAATGATTTATTTGCGGAGCTTTAGGTGGAACTTTTATTTTCGGCACTTTTGTTGATAGGTACGACTAAGGTACAAACAAAATCATCGTGGTAAATTTTAATTCTTTAGCGTTTACGAAGTAAGTGATACAAAGGAAAACATTCGTCAACATTTTTATAGTTATCATGGTATATCCGACTGATTTACTGAGAGAAATGGTATCTTTTATAATTATGGCACTTTTTTCATTACCTTCGCTCAAATCTAGATACCATGATTATGCATCGTCCATCTGGGATAATGCTATGATTTTCTGTTATATACAGATTTCCGATCTATACTTCGTTTTACTGGCGAATATCCAAAATGCACTTCATCCATGGCCGTAATCCCTCCCTCGGTATGCCCTATATTCAAGAATATGGGAATTTCTATGTCCTTAGCCGATTAAGAAGACTCCATAGAGAGCGCACCCTTGACCTAGTATACACCACCCCATTTTGGCATCGCTTCTTGGCCCTGAATGAGCGCGCGATATTCGGGCGGTTTTATTGTAGTCCTTAGTTTTTTACTGATATGTTTTAATGCCTTTTTACATTTTCTTCGATAAAGAGAAGACCGGTATTTTCATGCATTAAAAATAACACCGGCTAAACAAAGCCACACAATGAAAAAATGAAGTCCGAGCGAAGTCAACTCAAAACCTCATTTTCATAGACGCATAACTCCGCCACTCTCTCCCTTACGCTTTTTTTTTATCTTTAAACGAAGAGAGAGATAAAAAAAGGAGGGTCTTCTAAGAGGCGAGATGAAGAGCGTGAGTGAGAAAGAGAGAGGTAACTCTTGAGAGCATTAAAAAACAGTTCTACTGTCAGTTATGGATGGAGAGCAGGGAGTCTTCTGTAGGAGCAGGAGAAAGCGGATTTTTTTAATTTGTTCTCTCTCCCTCTCTCCTCCTTCACTTTTTTTATTAATGGAAACCATTTCATCTTCCCTACGATTTCATCATTGCAAATGGACTCCCCAACTCCTTATGCCTCTCTCCCGAGGAGAGGACATGTCTCTCTCTCTCCCTCTCTCCTGCTTTCTACCTCTCCTAAGTCTCAATTTGCAGCCGGTCGAGAAAATGGGAGTGGAAGGAGAAGATGGATTTGCGAGTTAAACGCGTGACTCGAAAAAAAAAAAGTTGTTCGGAAAGAAGTGGAGCGGTGGGCAAGGGAGAAGGAAGTCGCGATTTTATTTCGCATATATTAGGCTAGACTGTCCCGCCTCGATTTCCTTTGTAGCAAGAGATAATAATAGGGTAGGAAAGGATACCTGTCAAAGCGGGAGAGTTATTGCATCCGTTGAACGTGGGTTTTATGCTCTAAAGACAATCTGCTGATTAAGATATGGCACGCAGCTATCATTAACTTGTTTTAAATTATGTAAGACGTCGGATATCCGCTTAAGTTGAGCAGACATTCAAATCCCCTGAACATGCTTATTAAGAAATAAAAAACGAAGGTTTAATTAATCGTCGCAATTTTAGAGAAGAAATTTTATTTATATAACTTTTAAAACCGAACGCACAACATATTTTCTGCGGCAAATACACATTTATTGAGAATAAAATAGAGCCATATCTTCTTTTACGTGCTATTAATTATAAATCAACTAATATGATTAATTAAGTATAGCTGATTTATGAGTCTAAATTACAACGAATATTTTATGTTAGTGGAAGATGGTTTGCGAATAAAAACGAAGAAAAACGTATTTTAATTGATGAAAATCTTTTATAAATGTGATTTATGCAGATGCTTCGAGGTTATTCACGCATACTAAATATGAAGTTGAATTATTTCATAAATTAATTTCGTTCCAAGTTTTTCATAATGACGGCAAAAACGACCTTATATTACAAAAAGGCATTATGTAGATTAAAGGTATGCAAATTTATAATCCAGATAGTGTATTACGAATTTAAATCACCTCTGTCCTATGAAAGATACAAAAGATAGCAGGTAAAAAATGTTTCTATTTTTTTTAAAATTCAGCCTTCGGATAAAACGACAACTCTTACTCTCTGGACCGTAGAAACAGAGAATTAATAAAAAAACAGGACTAAGAATTTGACGCAGACAAAAATTAATGAAACAGTACACATTTTCATACGAAATAATTGCTTCCTGAACAACAGAAAAATTAAAGTCAAGGCCAATAAATATGTTAAAGAATATATGTTGCTTAAAAATATCAAACTAATAAACCAATCGGCGTTTCCTTTCAATAAATTTATCAAAATAATGGCTAAATAAAGGAGTTGCGCAATCTTCAGTTTCAATTCATTGATTCTATTTACTGAATCCGGTATCAATAGAAATACCTCATAGAAGAGATACTGTACGCTATAGCAGCTTTATTTGTTTGATAAACCTAGCCATTTACCACCACTCAATTTTACTTTGGATTCTTTTCGTAGAACGAATAGATGTATTTAAGGGATAATTTAATTTGGTACAAATTATCCGTGTTAAAATTAACAAACACTTGAAATGCGTAAAAATAATTTATGATCAAAGAGAAACTTGTAAAAATTATGAATGCTAATTTATTCAAAGTCTACTCAGATGAAAACAGTATAATTTGAAGATAACTTTGATTTGTATTATTATATGTTTGCTATAAACTCAAATGTTACACAGTTAATCTACTATAATATATTTTGAAGCGCGTGTTTATTGGTTTGTGTGTTAGTTGGTTTGTGTGTTTGTTGGTTTGTGTGTTTGTTCATGGAACTACTCCTAAACGATAAAAGCTAGAATAACTAAATTTGGTACGATTCTTCCTTACATCCTAACTTAGTGAATGGTCAAGGTTTGGTCAACCGGGTTTAATCAGTGCTGCCAATATAGGGGATTAACATTTTTCCATAAGATAACACGTATGAATCCATTTCTTGACTTGCAAGGTATTCTTCCTTCAAGCATAAAAATATGTAAATATGGACCGATTTTTTTTCGTTTTTGCTTTATTAGACGAATAAAACTCTATAGGTACTATCTTATTCCTGCGAAGTTTACATGTTACATGGTCGAAGTTTTCAGAAATACGCTATTTGTTTCGAAATTTTGTGGATTATTCGTACTCTTTCCGGGCGTAACCAAGGCGGCCGTCATTGTTACCTCCGATTCAATTAGCTTCAGTGAAGTTTATAAATAGACGAAAGTTTAGCTTTATTCGATTCGCACTTTTTTTAAGCAACGAAACGATCAATTTTTATGGATAGCAACGTAAATAGACTGATTATTATTCAGCAAGCGTTTATTGATGAAAGTAATTGAACCTTCTTTCATCTACTGAATACTGGAATCTTATATTTTTTGTAAGTAAAATCATTATATTCTACATTATAATGTTTATTAACGTAAATAAGCTCACGTATCTGGTGTACATTTACTAGTCAGTGTTCAATCATGGACAACTGTACCTTGCTTTTTCAAGACATAAAAGTAAATATTTCAGCGAGCCATAATTAGACAAGAAATGAACCTGGATTTGGCGAAAGTAGGTAATATGATAGGAAATAAAATTATCGTTATATTTGAATGCAATAGGCTCGGAAACGGATTGTTACGAGCAAATATGATTAACTGTTAAGAAAAGCTAATTGTAATTTTAAAAGTATCTACTATATAGCTATTTTAAAGAGTCTGTACGTTGTACTGTAGTAGCTTCACTAAATCCGTTGAAATTCAATGGGAAATTCTGCTAGTAATTGATAATCAACTGTTTTCGACCAATTCTTTCAACTCCATCCATTCGTTATAATAATTTACGTGACATTTCAACTCAATAAATTCATATGAAGTTGTAATTTAAAAATAATCAACCCGAGTATTTGGATTTCTTTCTTATCGTCGTTCAGTTTCCGCGGCATTAAAAAATTTCAAAAACATAAAGGCCATTCTAATATTCTCTCATTGATGTTATATGCGTCAGTAGTATCACCGCTACTCTTTTTGATCAAAGGTTTATGCGACAAGAGCTTAGGCTGCAATTGCAGGCCTGGGTTAAAAGCTCGATCACGGATGAAAAGGTCCCGAAGGAATGCGCTCTATTTGGCAGCATCATTTAAAACTTCGCCTGGATGATTTGATATCGATTACTAAAGGTCGGCGCAATTATAATGGCTTAGTATTCCGTCAAATTTAGTGCGCCCGTGACGTCAAATGCAGAGAAGCAAGATAGTAATTTACATGGCCCGAAAAACGAATCCATATGGATAACTCGTGAGATCAAATGTATTTCGTTTGCATCCAGGCAGAACTGCAATATCCTGCAGAGTCGTTTGAACGAAAGAGCAATGATAAGAATTATAATTCATGAACGGCATTTTTGACACTTGCATAGTACGTATAAAAATTTTAACTATCGTAAATTACTACGAAAAAAAATATTATTTATTCTCGCTCTCTGAAAAAAAAACTAGGGATATTAATCTCGTGAAAATATTACTCGGAACGTACGTTGCAATTGATACCTAAATCAAATTGACATTTTTCAATGCCTACCTAATATAAATAGTTTATTGGTTTGTTAAATGATGCACTACTATGCAGGCAAATTACTGTAAAAACACTGATTAAGCCTTTACAAGAACAGTTTCTTTTTACCGCGTCACATTATACCGCACGTGAAATATTTTCTGCTTCTTTGAAGTGCAATTAATTATTTTCGATGGCAGTAATCGTATAAAAAACGCAAAAAATAACAAAATACTGAAAATTCGTCGACAGTTTTTAGCACAAAACCTAACGAAAATAATTATATTGTGGTACTTGAGATAGGTATCATTCCACTAATCCGCTTGCAGCGAACTCCAAAACGTGTGATCGTCCATTATCCATTGTAACTTTTGCGGGAGCTGTCAAACGCCTAATTTTTTTGCCGATGGAATTAACCGCAAAACGATTAGCCATAAAAAGATATTTATCATCCGATACCGCACTTATCATACCGAAAACAGAAGAACGTCGACCGACGCCATATTGGCGCAATTTATCGCAAAGGGGCCGTTAAGCTAGATGGGAGAGAGGACCGAACGGAAAATGAAATATCGTAAAATGACCAATGAACATCACCGGAAAGGGGTATGCGTTATTTAACATTTGCACCGATTTGCAAAGTCTGAAAATATTCGAAAAGTTATAACTAGGGCGCAGTAACAGTCGCCTAACTGAAAGCGTTCCCTAACGGCATTAAAAGCATCGACGGAGCGGAAATATGGCCGCGTCTTTTTTTTTACTGTCTTTCCAATAGCGAAAACAAAACTTTTAGAGGGTTTTTATTCTGTATAATTTATTCCGCAACTTGTTTTGTTCAGTTTTTGTTTTGTCCATTCCCTGCGGAAAAAACCGAAACAGCTGCAGCCTCTCGAATCGTTTTGGAGGTGTCGCGAGAGTATTTCACAGTTTTCCCGATGGTGGCGTCCCGAAAGCCTCAGAGAAAACATACACACACACACTCTCTCTCCCTCCCTCTCTCTCCCTCTCTCCCACCTCTCCCCCCCCCCCTCTCTGAACATGTAAAACATCACCGCAGGGAATTCGCGAAGATGCACCCGACATAAGATCTGAAAGGGAAGCGAGAGGATGTACGCCGCTTAAGAAGCCACCTATTTCAACAGGTATGGATACCGCGAAATCCAAACAATGCATCTGGCCATATCGCGAATCCCCTTTAACCTCGCTCCTACTTTTATATAGTTTTCTTTTCCTCCAGGAGGACCTTCTTGTTTCTTTGGAGAGCAGTCGTGCATCGTTCAAGGAAATCGCTTGAGGTGCAACGGAACGCAAAGAAGTCGAGAAGAATGTCGGCTTGTTTTTTCATCCCTTTAGCTCGCAACCATAGGAGTGCTCGATACACAATCGATCGGAAGATGTTTCCCTCGACTTCGAACGACCAAGTAACGCAATTCTTTTTCAGTTGCACTTCGACGGTATTCTGATAACGTTTGACGGCTATTTTGGCCAGTAGTGTCCTTTACTAGATCGTTCACTTGAAATGTTTATTATATTGAAAAAGGCAAAAGATATTTTTAATTCTCCACAAGAATATAATTAAGCTTAGCAAATGACCGTGTCCAGAGCCTCTACGCGAAATTCATACGTTACGTGTCGAGTCCGATGGTATTATTTATTATTTTCCTTCGCTATAGCACTATTGACTCTCCCAACGTTTGTTTTTTTTTTTGATAAGAGCGTAAACTTTCACCTTTCACTGGCATTTGGATCTGAAAGGAAAGTTGGTTCGCGTTTAAACAGCGAATGACCCACAATCTCGTGGCGTAGCGATTGAAGAATGGAGTCGATTCCAAAGAATGCGTCCGTGCATTTTATAATGACAACTGCACAAGAAATCCACGTCGTCTGATAACTTAAATAATTTGCTATTACATTTCCCCAAATATATGCTTAATAAAGTCACGTTCCAACGTTTTACAGACGATAATATTCTAGTATGATTGTGTAGTGGAAATTGTTGATGTTAGCAATGTATTGATAGCTTTATATTGTGCTGATTAGTGCTCTAACGGAATTTCATATGCCATGGAAATATCTTTTATAAAAAGGCAGCACCTTCATTTTCTCACCAAAATTAATTGCTATTTCGTCATCTCACTAAAAATAAAACTCATTACAGGTCCTCATTCATGTGTTTTTGCAGAAAAATCTTATAATATTTATAGCTCTCTCACAATTTTTAAACAAAAAGACCGCATTTTCCACAAAATTTTATTTCTCAATTTTAAATAAATTAAAAATCAACATTCCACTAGGAAAAATAAATAAGTGCACATTTAAGAGAATACTAAGAAAATACTCATTTTTAAACTTGGCGTTACCACCAAAGTACATGAAAATATTTGTGTGTGGAGGATAAAAAAATCGAGACTATGTGGTACGCCAAGCAAATTAAAAATATAATCCCAAGTTTATGCCAAGACCGTGTGTATATATATATATATATATATATATATATATAAAGCAGGAAATCCGCAAGAGGTTGATAAAATGCTATGTATGGAGTATAGCTTTGTACGGAGCAGAAACATGGACGCTAAGGAAAAATGATATTAAATACTTGGAAAGCTTCGAAATGTGGACATGGAGAAGAATGCTGAAGATAAAATGGACAGATAGGGTGAAAAATAAGGAAGTACTACGAAGAATAGGAGAGAAGCGAACGAATATACAGACTATCAGAAAGAGGAAGGCGAACTGGATTGGGCATTACCTGAGGAGAGAGTGCATGATTAAAGAAGTGCTAGAAGGAAAACTGGATGGAAAAAGAGAAAGAGGTTGGAAAAAGAGAAAGAGATAGGAAAAGGTTTCAGTTAGTAGACGATTTGAAAGGGAAAGAGAGCTATCAAGACATGAAGAAAACTGCGGAAAATCGGAGTATATGGAGAACCAGGTTTCACCTAGAATAATCACGGACCTGTCAACGGACAGACTACCTATGATGATGATGATATATATATATATATCCTAATTTTTCCATTCGTTTCAATTAAAAATAAACTTTATTCATTGCACTGACTACATTACTAACCGCGCATCTCCCAATAAAACCGATGATTACGCGAAAACGAAAACATGACCGATTTCATTAACAGTGAAAATAGTGGACATATACGTCTAAGAGTCGTGATGAGCCTACACATCAATGTAAACCATTTATATCTTTAAAATACTTATACATAAAAAATTCCAAAACGCTTCCCACGCACACGACTCAACAGAACATTCCTCTCCCGGGAAATAGAGAGAGAGATGGAGAAAAAAAAAACACGCACCCGCGTACAAACATCGTCCAAACAATGCAGCAGAACTCACGTCCGTCGTTGACCTTCCGAAACAGTCAACTCTTGAAGCCCCATGGGAGAACGCGGCCTTCCACGAAAAGGAAATTCATATTTGCTCACATCTGTCAATACACGTGGGCGTGCACTTCTCTCAGGTGATATATATATATATATATATATATATATATATATATATATATATATATATATATATATATATATGTATGTATGTATATACATATATATATACACACACACATATTTATGCATGTTTACGTAGACATAGACTGTATTTAAATTATCTATCTCACAAATTCTATTTATATAAAATCCTATATTTATCTATATTCATATTATATATTACTGTTATCTACTTTCTGTTGTTTACGCAACAGTTACTTTTTTAACTTTCAAATTTTATTATTATTATTATCACTGTTTTATTAATGAGGTTGTCAACGGAAGGTTTAGGCCGGATTTCCCTTCAGTCTTATTTTTAGGGTAAATGCCTCACAAAACAAGTTAGGAAAGTGTTTTAACAGAACAAAAAATAACATACCATAAAAATCCGTCTAATTTGCTCTCCTAATAATGGCTGTTGTCATTTTAGCCATCCGTTATATTTACGAAATTTTTAATGTGCCGACAAATTTCCTATACAACCTCTTGCATTACTTTTTATCACTATAAACAAGTTATGAAAGTGTACAACGTATCACATGGGCGCGTTTCGTGCAATGGAGTATTAGAAAGAAATTAGTATATACCTGTACGTAAGGGAAATTGCGTTTTAAAATTCTTTTCTTCATCATAAATAATCCATTTTCTTCCTATTTAATAATATTACATGCACACGTAAGGAAATTAAACGTTTGTTTGTGAGACTGTTTACGATAGCAACAATGAAGAAGTTACCATGCAATACATTTTCTAAGTTCAACTCGATTTAAGACATTCTCATTTGATTTTCTAGATAACGGCTATTCCTACGATAAAAATGTATAGGAAAGAAAATACTCATCTTTACAAGTTCTACAACTTTTATTTGAAAAATATTTTGATATGAGCAACAATTTACGAGATATGACGAAAATTTAATTTTTTGTCACCAGTAAAGGGGTACCCCTGATTGGCGTACGAGATTCATTTTTGCGATTTGCTTATTATATTTGATTGTGTCCTTAATACCAAATTTCATGAAAACCCGCTCGGTAGAAGCCGAGAACGGACATGCGGACGGACGGACAGACCGACGATAACAGGCGCTCACGCTGGAAGCGAAACGCGCCTAAAAAAGGTACACATGGTTGAACAATAATATATTATCTTTCAACCCGAACCGACCCTGAAGAGGCCATCTGCCTATAACAGGGCTTTATCGGCCAGGCCCATGCATAAATGAAAACAAAATGTAAAAAACTCCTCCGTAAAAAATGAAATGTATGGGTCTACCAGGAAAAAAAAAACCTTTGAACTTGTGTATACATATTTCCTCGCATAACTTTACGAGGCAAATACTTCTCTCGCTTTCCTTCGCCGCCTTATTACCTATACATGCGTCGCCCACCTACCCGTTCCCGATGGAGGCTTTTTGAATTCCACGGGCGCCGGCATTAAAGGTGAGCCAGCGGACGGTACGAACCTTTCTCCGCTAAAAACACACAGCGCGCGATCACTACAATGGAAGGATCGGAGAGGAGGAAAGCGTTATATATATATATATATATATATATATATATATATATATAATTTATTTATTTATATACATATTTTTTGTCGCGAGGAAAAATTAAATGCCAAAAACTAAAAAAATGGGGAAGAGAGAGAGAGGGAGGAAAAGTGACGGAAGAGGAAATCCCAGGGCGCGGAAAATTCTAAAAAAAAATTATTCACCATGACGCCCTTCCACGGGCGGACGTTACGTCACGACTCTACATTGTCGACTCGGAGCGACACCTCAATTGCTGCAGGGGTATGGATAAGCGTGGAATGTGGAGGAGGAGGACAGAACAAAACGGAATAACACAAAACATTTCTAAAAAATAAAATAGAGAAGAGAGGAGGGAGTCCTGGTGGAAGAAGGAAGGGAAGAAGGGGGAGGGGAGGGAGAGAAAAAAGAATGACAGAAGAGACAGGAATCGTGTTATCATTATTGTTGTTATTACTCTCGCGAGTCCTAGGGGAGGAGGGGAAGAGGAATGGTGTGCGTTAGGGAGGAGAGAAAAGAAAGGGGGAAGGGGGGGGGGGAGGTTGCCAGGGTGACGCGAAAGAGGGACGGGAGGGGATGGAATGGAAGAGGGGGGAGGGGGGTTGGGGGGGAAGGAGGAAGATGGGAAAACGGTGGTGTGAGGAAGTCGGGAGGAACCCCGTAACTTAGCCTTTCAGGGGCCCGCCATATACCGGTCTGGATTCTCCGGTCCCCCTCTCCCTCCCCTCCACCCCATTGTTGGGGCATTGTTGGAGAACACGGTCGCTATTCAAGGAAGCGGAAATAGTGGGTTAGTCTCTCTCTCCCTCCCTTTGCACATCCCTCCCCTCCCTCCTCCCCCCCCCCCCTCCCACACACCTCCGGATTGTTTGCCTGGATTGTAGGTGGCGGTTAAAAGGGGTTGTGTGGAACGAGAAATAGGGTGAAAAGTTGTAAGAGGGGAAAAGAAAGGAGGGTCGGGAGATTTTTTGGTGGTTGGTGAAAAAGGGTGTGTGTGTGTGGAAGGATTCCCCTTCTATTTTTTTCCTAAAATATTTTCGGCCGTGTTATGTGGAGCGAGGGATGATGGGCAGTCAATAGTACGGACAACCAGTCATTCGGAAGCGGTGGGTTAAGTCGTATATGATGAATGCCTGGGATATTTTTGATGGCGCGATGAGAAAGGCCGTGTGTATGCGGGTTTAATCGATCAGGTTCGACGAGCTGTGAATGAGGAATGTGTGAAGTATGCTTTTCGAGAATGAATGATAAGGGAATGGCGTCCGTTTTTTTCCTCTCCTTCCTGACAGGGCGTTGGACGAGATGAATTTTCGAGCGTGGATTTTCTGTCGTCTCTTTGATTGAATGGACGGAATTTTATTGGATTGTGGGATTGTGTTTTTCGTCGTTTTTTTGGCCTGCATGATTCCTTGGTTAATTAAAAATTCTGGATAACAATTGCCTGTCGGTGGGATGATTTTGATTTTTTTTGAGATCACGCAGGCAAAAGGAATAATTGATTGTTAAATTCAATTCATAATAATTTTTAAGAGACTATGACAAAGAAGTGTAGAAGGAAATAATGGGATAAGGCAATTAAAAGACAACATCCAAAAAGAAAAATGTCCCTTACGTAATATAGCATAAAATTATGTTTGGGGATAAATACGGTATAATTTTAAATTTCCGTTCCTTTTTTTTAATAATGCCTTAAATGACAATATACACCCGAAACGAAAATGCTTCTCGCATGTATTGTTTACGTATTTCAATTAGCTACACGGAGACAAAAGGATGCGCCGTTTAAAAACTTAATCCCCCGGCATATTCCCCGACCAAATAATCTTTTGTCCTCGCGAGACACGTGCAAAATTACGTTTCTACCATCACCAAAAGCCTAATTCTCTCTGTCCTAATAAGCATACAATTTTTCAACAAGATGATCGCATCCTTAACGACGCAGTAATAATCTGCGACATATTTCATTTCGCATCCCATTCCGTCTGTCTCAGCGTCCCTCCTCGACCTCCTCCTATCTGTTGAACTGGATTATAATGTCTCCAGCAATTTGAGAATGCAACATTATCCATCCCGCCCCCCCCCCTCACTCCTTTCCCCTTCCTCCTCCTCCTCTCCCCTATCTTCCCCTACCCCTCCTAACACTCCTCCCCACTCATCTCCCCCCCCTCTCTCTCTCTCTCTCTCTTTCCAGGCGAAGAACGTTCTTTCTTCTCCGCAGACCAAAAATGAATAGGCTTATGGAGGACTCAGACAAGGATAATCAGCCTGGGTCTTCCCTTAATGGGAGCAAGCGGTCTTTGTCCCTGCGCGATTCCTTTAACCCACTCCCTTCCCCACCATTCCCACTTCCACCTATCACTCTCCACTTCTCTCACTCCCTCCCTCCCTATCCTTTGTCTTTTCTTCACCCTCCCATTACGCCTCCGTCTGATATTCTCCTTACCTTCTTTACCCTTCCGCATATTCGTCGTAATATCTCTCTCTCTTTCTCTCCCCTTTTTATCTTTTCGCTCCCTAACAACCCTCTTACACATCTTCTTTTTTTTGCCTTCGGGTTCTACTTTTTTTCCACTCCCCTATAATTCAATTTCCATTATAAAAATAGTTTTTCCCATTTTCCGCCTCCTTCCGCCGCTTATCTTAAAATTCTTTTCCGATCCGCGTCCTCTCTCTCTTGCGCGTCCGAAATTCTGTTCCTCTCCCACTTGACGTGACCAAATTTCATTTATCTGATGTTCATAACTCACTCCCACTGCCATTCCGATTTTACTTATCCGTTTCATTAAACGATTCGAAATTGATTATTTCGTAGGCTATTTAACGAGCTTACCTTGTGGTCGGAGTCCAATTGACGATCAAGATATTTCTTTTGCCCAATAAAACGGATGAGTAAATCAAAATCATTATCTTGGCTAAAAAAAAAGTACCCGTCGTCGTTGGTAAATCGTTTGTAATCGCTGATCACTGAAAGGAATTCTATTTATAGGCGCATCTGCTTTTCGGAATCCTTTCATTGCGATGGGAATCAGCTCTATCATCCTCCGCGTATTATTCATATGCGACTCTTTCCAAGTCATCAGAATATTTGGAGCATTTGAGCTTTTACCACACGGTTATCTATTTTATGACATTTAAGATGAACCTTAAGTACTAAATCACGTTCCTGTACAATGAAATCTCGTTACAGCGTACTTCACAATTACGTATGTTTCAAATTAAAGTACTTTTTTTAAATATCCGTCAAATTTTCCGTATAAATACTGTATAAATATTTCAAAATAAAGTACTTCAACTTAACGTACTTTTCAATACTAAGTATTAAATTCAGAGGTCCCGATAAAAGATTGTGGTTTTAACGTATGCTTTCATCGGTGAATGACTCAACCATAACCAATTCTTGCACGTTCAAGTCGTTCACACCAATTTGAAGGAATGTTTTGTCTTTAGCATGGAAAGATCTACGGAACTCCGCCAAAATCCCAAAAGGAGAGATTTTCCAAACTGAAAAATTTAGAACCCATGATCAGTGATACCTCTCGTATTTTCACAACAGCATTGAGATAAAATCTTAATTTCTAGGAATTATCTCTCTTGTTAGAGACTCTCATTCTTGCCGGCTTCGGTTTGAGCCGGACTTGCGAGAATGCCTAACCCCTACCGAGATACTTCCAGAGAAAATACTCTACTCCTTTATGGGTATTTCAGTATATCGTACTTTCAGTATAAAGTATAAAAATCCATGCTCCGTAGAGATGCGTTGTATCGAGATTTTACTGTAAATCATTTTTCTCTTAAAAGCGACGTTCAACCATAAATGCAATGGGAGGGATCAGAAATCAGGAGAAAAATTCCACCTTGGCAGGAGAGTGGAATCAGTCCACCGCGATAGTGCAACGTTAGCGTCAAGTGCAAGATCCGGGTTCCATTCCCGGTCATGGTGGTACTTTTCCTCCGATTTTTAATGTCTCATATATTACAACATATGCTTGTCGCATTGAGGATCTACGATTCGTATTTTCTACCTTATGGATACCGCACAGGAGGATTATACTGTTTCATAACTGCTCATCTAGAAACTCTAGGATGAAGAAGTCGTCTAAACACAACAAAGCCCACGCGAAACCGTTATTTTGGTGGCCTCGGGCAGCGTATTCTTTCCATATCTTTCTCTACCCACGATCCCGTCATTACGTCTCACCCATCTTGCCACCTCCGCCAAAATCCCTCTCGCTTTTTCCGCCTCGCCGCCGTCTCAAGACCTTCCTCTGCACCCGCCCGCCCTCTTCCCCTTCTTCCGCCTTGATCCCCATTTCGCCTCCTGTACTTACTTACGCGTGTAGAAATCCCACCTGGAGGGGAAGCCATGTTACGTGATGAGGATCGCTGAAGGGGGAGAGGGGAAAGTGGGGGGAGGAGGAAGGGGGAAAGGGGAGGGAGTGGAGGGGGAAGAGATGGGGAAATTGGAGGGGGATGAGAAGGGGAAAGGGGAGGGGGGAGGAGAGGAAGATGATGAGAATGAAGGACAAAGCAACGGCGCACGGTGGACGCAGCAGCGACGTTAGGGCAACGCTCCTAAAGGGTTAAAGCTCCTGGACAAGTGCGGGGATAGGAGAAGATCGGGATTAGCCCTATTACTCAAGGCATTAGGTTCGGCCCGCGAGAGGAGGCCGAACCTCCGTGAAAAAGGAGTGAGATGGAGAGATAGAAAGAAAGAGAGAGAGAGAGAGAGAGAGAGAGAGAGAGAGAGAGAGAGAGAGAGAGAGAGAGATAAAGAGAATGGGAGGAATAGACAAAAGGGAAAATGTGGGCAGAATTGGTGCATAAAAGTCAGGTAAGGAGAAAGGAAGAGGAAGGATAAAGAAGGATTAAAGAGCCGGGTTAAAAGGCGTAGCGTAGGAGGACGAGAGGGATAAAATGAGATAGAGATTCGGAGAAAAGATAAAGAGGAAATAAAGTAAACGGAAGAGATTAGAAGTGACCCAGGGATTGAGAGGGAGAGAGAGAGAGAAGACAAAAGAGTGATGCGGAGATAGGAGGGAAAGTATAAGTTGGGATTAAAGAAACGATTTACGGAAGAAAGAGAAGGGAGGTGATGTAAAAAGAGAAAGACGGAAATGTAAAGACGAGAATGAAGAGGAAAGGTGAAGGAAAAGAACAAAACGCGAAAGTAGATAAGTGGTGAGAAAAAGAAGTCCGTAGAAGGCCAGGAGGATTTGGGAAGAGGATAAAGGAGAGTGTAATGACTGGAGAGAGAGAGAGGAATATAATAAGGAAAAGAAAAGGTTCGGAATAGGTGGATATAACCTTCAGGTGTAACGGTGGAAGGTAAATAGAAATTATAGCGTGTAGGAAATGAGGCGAGGAGAAGATGGGATTATCGCCTAGGGAAATGTCATGTGAATCATGATGTCAGCGGACGGTAACCCCAGAAAATGACCACATGATCTAAACTGAATAATTATTGGCAGCAATAAACTAGGTTCCATTTGCTGATTTTTTGTTTCGTATGAAAAAAACGTTAAGCGTGTGGAGACCGTAAATTACGAGATATAAGGATTCACAAATAATATGGAAGGAGATACAGTAAAGAGCGATACGAATAAAAACACCGACAAGAAGAAAAGTAAGGAGTGAGAAAAATAATAATGATAATAATAAACTCAGGTTTACGTTATCGTGATTCCTCGCCAGGTGCCTAGTATCACCACCCGCACTCGTATCTAGGGGTTTGTGTATCTACCGACAGCGACAGGGTCATCCCAGCTACTCACACTCACCGAGTGAAACAATACATAATCCTGAAGATGAAAGGAAGAATAATACCTAGTTTTTCAGGCATTATTTTCCACCAGAGAATCCAATTTCACACAGTTTTATTTAAATGTTCTTGTGTCTTTCGAACTTGGCAGGCACCTATTAAGCAAACACACTCAATCGCTCAATGACACATCTATACATAAAAGGGATAAATACAAAAGGAATAAATAATATTTACTTTCATGGAAAAATTTTCCGCGCTAACGAACTAACTCTCATAATTGATTAGGAGGATTGTCTTTTCCGACTACAACAGCAACACGTGCACTCAATCGCGCGCACACTACCTCTTAATTTCAACAAGTAAGAAAATAGCTGCTGATGCAGAGATTAATGGTGATTTTTTCAAAAACCGAGAAAGCATGAATAATGGCACAATACTGAATCGATTAACCATAGGGCTCAACATTAGGATTTTTTCACTGAATCGATTACCGAAGTAACGAAGTTTCAAGCTGCTTTAGTTTAGGAGTTAGCGCGCGTGACAGACAAGACGGATCTTCACAAGAAAATGTGCACAACGATAAAGATTACTAAATCGATTGTCGAAAAAACCAAGTCTATACCTGCTTTCTTTTAGGGGTACATACTTAGCGCGTCAGACAGACATATGGACAAAACGAAAAGATGAGCACATTTTTAAGTCACTAAAAAGCGCATAAATACGTAACTAAACAGCTAACAAATTTTCTTTATCAGATGTGAAATGAATTATTTGGATACAATCCGGCACTTAACAAACAATATAATTACACAACACAGTTTCTTCAAGTTTTATAAAAGAAAATGTTTCCATTAAATCCTTCTGAAAATATCAAATGGCAAATTAGCGTACAATAAGAGAATTTCTATTTAATAAGCCTTTTGATGAAACATCGAGAATTTTAAACAATGTATATTCTAGCAATTGAAATTTAATTTCATGATGGTTTCCTATGTATATTTAAATTCATTCAGCCTTAAAAATCATTTCGCTTTTTCTTTTAAAAGGCAATCTATATTCGAAAGTACTCCGAAGTGGAATTCAATTAATATTTTTGCCGTTAAAATATATTTTTAATTCTTTTATTGACATACTATTATAAATTGTTGGCGTATGTGAAATTCTGTAAATTTCTTGTTTGCTTAACATTTAATAGCTTTGTATACAGATTATTTTTCCTAATAATGTTATGCAAATGGTTTAAGAAAACATTCTTTTGAGTAGTATGGGTAACTGAGAACA
The DNA here is from genome assembly GCA_036926305.1 of Uropetala carovei. Lineage (NCBI taxonomy): Eukaryota > Metazoa > Arthropoda > Insecta > Odonata > Petaluridae > Uropetala > Uropetala carovei. The sequence goes on along the minus strand of JAXCHB010000104.1, from coordinate 5,625,877 downwards.
ATAATAAATTATTTCAATTGAGAAAATATATTATTTTAAATCAAAAATTGTGCAAGTAATTAAAGAAACTATTTTTGAAAAACGCACAAACTGGTAACAATGACAACCCCGTTTTCTCAATAACCTCAATAGAATTTTTTTTTGATAAGTAAACAATTAACTTACAAATGGCAGTCATTCAATACGCACTAACATTATCGAGCTGAAACAAAATAGTTTTATTCCCGCGATTACTTCATATGCCTTCATTTAATCTTCGCCTTCATACGCTAACAAAACCAAAACTTAACCGCCGCACATTTCGGAATTTATCGAGAGAGTTTCTTCTTCTTCCGGCGACAGCCATTCCCCGATTTCATCGCGAATCTCGCGCAATTCAGACTAAGGGAGAGGTTTTGAAGTAGAGAGAGAGAGAGAGATAAAGGGGAAAGGAGAGCGGGAATGAAAGAAAGAAAGAGATAAGGCGATGCTGCCGTCCCATGGGCCTCATTCCCTCCCTCGCGCCACTCCCCTTTCCCCCCGTCTCTCTCTCTCTCACCTTCCTCTCCCTACCATCTCTCCCCCTCTCCCATGTTCCCGTTTTCATCTCACGTCACCCTCCGCCCCGTTCCCTCAAGCCGCCAAAACCCCTCTCCCTCCCTCCCAGAACTACCACCCTCAACACTCTTTGTTTCCAGGACACCCCTCCAGGGGACAACTCCTTCTTCAAGACTCCTCTCTCCCGTTGAGATAGCAACAATCCAAGTCCTTATTCCCTCGCCAATCTCCGCGACTGAACGAACGGAACGAGTCTCCCGCCCCCCCCCCATTTCCCTCCCTCCACACCCCCTCCTTCCCCTCATACTCCTCCTTTAACTTCCGGGGAAGACTGCTAACTAACCGGCGGAAGAACTGGATAATGAGCGAGATGGATGCAAGGCGTTCAACCCCTTCGGCCTTAAGGGACGTTGGGGCGGGAAAATGAGTGCGTTTGACCGGCTTTGTTCTACGACTACCGTACTCTCCCCCTCCCCTCCCCGCCCCTAAAGAGAGGTGGCCACGTCGTCGGAGTGATTCTCCGCTCTCTCGCTCAGATGGCTCTGATTTCCTTGTTTCTCCGTGCGTCCGCGTTTCTAGGCGCAGTTATTTGCCGTTTGCTCTTCGCGGAGATGCAAGTCGGTCGCTTTGCGCATCATCCCATGGGGATACTTGTTTATTCTGCTTAATGCGAGGACGCGATGTACCTCGTTACGGTGCAACTGTTTAGTGCCACAATGTTTCCAGATCGCAGGTTGTGACAAAGTTACTGATACTAACGTTTTGGGTTATATTATAACTATATGAGTGGAAGCCACCTTTCTTCCACGCAGAATAACAGGCAATGAATTTAAATGATTCAGTGAATTGATTTAATCAAATCATTACAAATCTTATTCTAGAGCAGTGGTTTTCAACCGGGGTGACATGGCACTCCAGGGTGACACGACTATTTGGTAAATTCACAGTTTATCATATTCTGGCTTATAAACGTAAATAATACCAGGAGAATAAACACTCGTGCTTATTTAAATGCCAAAAATTTATGTTTATGTGGTAGAGAAAGCTCAACTTATCTTCAAAGATGACTTGAAGATAATAGAATTGTAAGCGGGGTGACGCAGAACTGAATGAACTGAACATAAGGTGATGCAGACAAAAAAAGGTTGTGAACCACTGCTCTAGTTTTCAACTTAACCCCAAACACTTCTTCTAGCTTACGTCGTCCAAGAAAGCGCAAATGGAGCATGAACATGCAAAAATAAAACTATTTTGTTTGAATTGTTTTCTAATTACATTGAATTACGCAACAGGATTGCGAGCATTAAATATCGAATTTTCTTTCCAAGAGAAAGTAACTTTGTTTTTCTTAATAATTTACATAAAATCGATTAACATAAATGCCGTGCGTGGAATATAATTTAGAGGACATTTCATTTAATACTTGATGGCGAAAGATATCCAACATATATGACTTTAGATTTTCGGGCTCAAAATTTATATGTAATCCTTTCTAATATGTGTTTGACGATCGATGGTAGGAAAATGAATGTTTCTTCTCTTTAAAGTTATTTGGTTTAAGTCTCTAATTAGTAGAATATTTACAAATATTTTTAGAACGCAAATAAAAGATCCTCTATACTCTTTCCCATGCCAATCAAGCGGAGGAACATAATTTCATGAAATCGCTGGATTATGAATGGAATCTCACTACGCAATTTTCAAGATTACCAATGTACCAAAAATTTAATAAAATAACATTGACACTGCATCGAAACATTTGCTATCCGAATAAAGAGCGGTAATATTATGAATTCCTAGTAGATACTACTTGCAACGAAGACATACTGTATAACGTTTAAATTCAAAATACATTAAAGTCCTCAACAGTTTATCCTCATATTAATTCAACCACCCGCCAATTAGAATTTCTCATTTTGTCATTTCGTCATCCGATTTCTTTTTTTTTTTTTTTACGCTTCCCCGACATATATTCGAAAAAATTATCTTCCGTCGATTAACTCCTGCAGCGCCTCTATCGCGAGAAAAGTAAACCTTTTACGCTTTTAAAAAACTTTGGATTGGTCTCCGGCAATGTGAAGTCTTACTCCTCTTGAAGGCTCAGAATTCTATGAAGAGGATGAAAGAGAAGAAGGGCAGAGCTGCCGCGACTCTTTTTTTCCTTCCCCTTCTCTCACTCGCTAGTCCGTTTCAAAAGGGCTTCGACTCAACCGTCCGACAAAGCAGCTTCAAATCAAGAAGTCCTCCTCCTCCCCGCTCTCCCCCCTTCCGCTGACCTCATCCCTCGGCAGCCTAGTTTCCCGGTGCAAGAAGAACCAAAACTCAAACCTATGCGAGCCTTGAGGCCTTAGAGCCATCCTTCCTCCTTGCCCCTCCCTCTCCACTTCTCTCCCTCTCCCTCCCCCTATCCCTACCTCTTAAACCTTTCCCTCACCCTCTCTCTCTCTCTCTCTCTTACTTCCTCCCTTCTCATTTCCTTCCACTTAATCGTCAAGGGACCATTTGGCCCCGTTTCCCAAGTTCCTCGTGTCAAGAAGAGGAAAAAGAGAGATACGAAGACGCAAGAGAAGTGTAAAATTCGTACTATTCGGGAGATCGGGCGAGGGAAAGAATCGCTCCTCCTCGTTTTTTTCCCCCTCTCATCTCTAACGGCTTTCGTCTTCCGGCTCACCACTGCCCTCTCTCGGTATATTCGAGAAGACCTGAAGTAAAAAAAAATGGGACGTCGCAGTATTCCTTATTTTTCTCTCTCTCTCTCTCTTCCGACGATGTATTCTGCTTCCTCCGCCCTCTCTATACATTTTCCAGATATGTACTTCGTCATCACATATTCCGGAAATGTTCCCGTTTCCTGTCATATCTATTTCTTTCAGTTTAACAAGCTATTGGAGGAAAGAAAAAAGAAAAATTTAGGACTTTTTTCCTAACGATGGAATGGAAACGTTTTATTTTTTCTCCGATCTTTACGTGGATTAGGCGCTTTGTTCTTTAATCAGCGGCCAAAAATTAGAGCCGTTTCTTTATCTTCGCGTTACGACTTCATTACCTTACAGAAAGTTTTGTTGATTTTATAACCATTTAAGTATAGTCTATACTCTGTTTCCTATTGATTCATACATCTTGTTAGAGTATTTTCTTATTTAATGTTTCAAGAAACCCATTAAAGTGTCTAGAACATATTTAACGTGACATCTACTCAGATCAGGACCACGTCTAAATGATTTTATGCTAAAGAACCAAAGTTTAATTTAAATGGAAAATCTCGGGAAAAATATTATACTTTACAACTGATATAAGACGAATTTTATGATACATATATTAGGGCATGGATTACACAATCATTTCAACAAATATTTTGTGCGTATGCGATAAAAATATGCCAAATATTAATTACTTCGTAATAGGATTAAGGTGTATTGTAAAAAGAAATCGATAATTCCGAAATTGAATTAAATTTATTTATCAGATTTATAGACATCTAAACATGAAAATATTCATTAGCATCTTAAATAAAAGGCACTCAAATTAAGCCTTCATTTAATTTTTAAATATTGCTCATTGACTCACCATTTCATTTTAGGAAAGGAGGGAAGGAATAAACATTTATAAAGCAAGATACATTACATTCATGTATGTATAGTACTTATGCTATAAAGCTATTAGTGCGTATTTTCTTGTATTATTATAGTCGACAATATTTTGATTTACTTCACTCAGATTTTTCTCATTGACCTAATTAACGATCTAAAGATAATTTGGATTTGATCGCTAGATGTATGCGTTAATATACCTTATCTTACTTTAGTTTTCGATGTGATTACACCCAATATATTCGGTCACTTGAGCTTCGTTTATAAGTGGGATTAATTTGGAAATATACGCTCAAATTTACCTTATACCTACGGATATATTTTAAAGTAATAAACTTTTAAAGTGCCCTTATCTGACCCTGTAAGCTTCTCGAAACTCAAATCTAAAAAAATAAATGGCAGCAGCACAGAAGTCTACCCTCCAAATTTCAGCTCTCCAACGTTTACGGTATCGTTAAAATAGGCAAGTACAGACAGACAGACACCAATGTGAAACTATAACTGCAATAAAAAACCGAGTTAAAAACGAATAAAGATTTATTGAACCAAATTGAATTAATAAAAGATAACGAATTTGAAAAAACGATTTTAACACTATTATATCTTGTTTCCTTAATGCTAGCCATAAGAAACCAATCCTTTAAGTTAAATTTTCATTACAACGCGATATTTTGACAAATTTCATCGTCATTTTTGATATTTAGAAACAACGACAGTTGGTGTAGCGCTATTAATCTGCAATGCCTTTCATACGAAATACTTGTGTCAGATTCATCAAAATATACATTAATTATTGAAAAGTCAATAATGAAACAAAAATAAATTCTTAAGATATTTCCCACGTTTTATGATAGTTGTCGGACAATTTAAGATTAAATCAAAAGGAAAACTCGTTTCTTCCACGTAATTATTCTCGATTTATCCTCTCGTTTGGCAAATCGAACCTAACAAAACTTCAGAATTACCTTAATCGTCCCAGAAATAAAATTCAACGAGCGAGAAACGCTGATCGCAAAAAAAAAAAACAAAGAACACACACTGCGAACATAAAAATAAAGCATCTTCGCGATGGAAAATAAATCCACACGTCCCTCCACGAAGACGCGCTCCAATTAGGAGGAAAATGGAAGCGATATTTCGCAGCCCCTCTTCCTCTCCTACGAGTCCCTCCGCATCTTTCAAGAGATGCGAAGTCTCTCCCCCCCTTCTTCCCTCATTCTCCGCGAGCACCTTTTTCGCAAGACGGCTGCGCCAGGTGTGGATCACGCGCCATTTAGCACCGAGACGTGCCACGGCGTCGAGGCCTTTTTGAACGGAGGGTGTGAGGGGGGAAAGGGTCGCACACGTCTATGACCCAAGACCTTCCGGACCCATTCCAGCCGTTGCCACCCAACCCCGTCCTCCTCCACACCTAAACCCACGCCTCCTCGACAACGCTCGCCGTCCGTAATCCCGACGGCGTGAAGGCTAGAGTGATAAAGAGATACGAGCAGAAATCACACCTTCAAAGCCTTTCATCCATCACGCCCTATGCGAGATCATTCCGCGCACGCGGTTATTTCATTTCGTTCCCAGGCATGGAAAGAGAGAGACAGAGAGGTCTCCGACTAATTATCTAAAAACCGAGGCTTAGATGACGCTAATCCGAGATCAACCGACTAAGTTCGTTTTTTTTGTGCAGGTGTTTTATGTTCTTCTCTGGGGGTAGTCTTATTCAGTTTTAAGTACCGCGATCGTTCACCATGCTCGATTTTACCTGTTCCTTTTATTAACAGTGTCACTACAACAGAATTTATTTTGATTGAGAAAAATGTATTTCGGTATATCGTGTAATTTTACAAGTATTTCAAATTTCCTTTTAAAAGGAGGAGAAAAACACTAATCCACTGTAATATAGTTTCACTATCTGTATCCGCGGATACGATATATGTAAATGGTTTTATATATATATATATATATATTAATTTTTTGCATTAATATAATTTTTTGCGTTTCAATTTAAATTAACAGGGAAAACATGTCGCGGAAGGCGTTTATTTAAAAAGGAATATATTTCATAAATAAATACTACCCACCCGTAAGAATATAATATTAGCAAATTACGTTTGAAGGTTTTCTGGAGTCAATAATGACGATTCCCAAAAAAAGGGTAGAATGTATTTTCCAATTCATAATTATATCCTACATATGCTAACAAAATCCACTACAAACCTATTTCAGCATATGAAGACTTAAATAGTGACGATGAAAAATATTTTAAATGGAGCTACGGAAATTTTCACCCGAAGCTTCATTATAAGAGAGTAACTACTGTCTTTATATTTCCCAGATTTAGACAAGCGAAGGAAATCGTGGAAGTAATTAGTGACTATAAGCATTTCGAACTAGGTTCCATTTAGTTGAAGAGGCTGAAATTCCCGAGAGATAGATGGAGTGGGGGGGGGGGGGGAAGAGAAGGTTAGATAACTTGATATTGACTTTATAATTGAATCAAGGCCAATGCAAAGAAAGCTTACTTTAGGTACGCACAGGTGGAGGAAATTGTGCTAATGCACGGATTTGATATGGCACTTTCGAAATCAGTCCGTCGATGAAGAGAAATTCGTGATTGCTTTGTTTTAATACTAGAGCCGCATTTCGCGCATGAACGAAATCTAATGATATAAATTTAGGTTACGCTTTCCGTTCCAAAATCCCATTACTTTTTAAGCGGATTAAACGAATTCGTTCACCCGGTTGTGAACTTCTGTAATTATTTTAAAAAATCTATTAATTTTCATTGTGCAATTTAAAGTAATTCAAATTCCGTGTTTCCGTTTCCGTTTTAGACTAATTTAAAAAATATTTTTCTGCTTGATTTTATTCTATAACTACAACTGATTTTTATATTGATACAGAGAATATGCCAGCTTCTTGAATACAACTAATCTCCCTTGCCGCGAGTTTTATTCATGTTAATCGCATTGACCACGTGAATGAGTGTATTACTTAATAAAAATACAGAGTAAGTCCATAGTACTGAACAAAATCCATCGTTGACCTCATCTTTAGTCCAGACGTTTTTTTTCAAACGATCAAAAGCATTTTCAAAAGAACTGAATATATTTAATTCGTATTTTTTTAGAATCGTCAGAATTAACATGCGATCTCGGAAAATTATTGAAATGAACAAAACAATTTAACAGCTAACGTGCTGTTATCAATTCACAATTAGCCGAAAAAACGTATCCTGAGCCCAAACAACAAGGTTAAATTTAATTACCTCTTACAAAAGCAACGCTGTCATCGCATTTAAACTTATCGACAAAACTGGCGCATTATTGTTTGCCTTTGTTTATCAAACTATCTACACAACTTAATTGAATTGAGCGGTCTCATTAAATGTGTGACTGAAACTGAAAATTGATAAAGCGGGAGAAAATTGATATGTTTGCTGGGAAATTGTAAAAGATTATAATCAATTATAACCAATCAGATTGGTAGAATTTGACAGCACCGATGCAAGCGCTCACGTGCGTCACGATTTCGTTTATTTAAGCCAAATTGTCGGCCTACCTCGAATTTAATTGCGTCACTTCAGAAATTATGTTTCCTTTTGAATATCGGAAAATTTTGAAATGACCACTAAAATGTATATTTTGCATTTTGTGGGAACATTTCCGTAAACTCAAATATAGGAAGTGTCACGTAATTTGAAATACCCTTTCATAGCTAAATACTGCGAAAGTGTACAAACCGATATTGAGAAATTAACTTCAACTTTCAGGGTTAATTATAATTGCAAGGAATTCCCGAAATAAGTTCGCGGCAACCACAGAAAATTTTATTTTTAAATAATTAAGACGACCAACGGTCAGTCAATCCGAAGAAAGTTAATTAATGTTGTCTCATTATAACATTTTTTCGTTCTCAGTTTCAACACGGTTTTCGATATTTTTTTACCCTTTTAGTCTTGCGTATACAGGCATGCGTTTCTGCATATATGTACTACTCGCACTGTCCTAAATATCAACAGACAACTATATACAACTGCTTGCTATGTTTAATCTGAAGACGCATAAGTAACCGTACAAAGACTCCAGCTCTTGAGAGATCCTATCGGATATTTAATACTAGAAGAAGACAACGAGGAGGAAAGAAGCATGAAACTTAACAAGCAGACACAACATTGAAAGTTATCAGAAGAAAGGCAACGAAATAAGAATGAGAAAATGTTTGGGTTGGAAAAAAAACAGTGAAAGGACAGAAGCAGAGAGAGAGAGAGAGAAAGAAGGGAGGTGTGTAGGGATAAATATAGTTGCTTAAGGGTTTGCGCGGAGGCTCCTGGAAAAGGTTCCCTTAGACGCGAGGAGGAAACAACACGCTTTTATGAGACAGTAATATTTTTATTACTGTGCTACGGGCGACATGTATATTTCCCCTTTCGCCCCTTTTCACCTCCCCCTCCCCCCTCTCCCTCCTGCTCATAATCTCTTCCCTCCCACCCTCATCTCCCCTACCACCTCCTGCTCTCCCCCTACCGTGGTTCTCGTCAACTCCCTCCTCTTCTCGCTACTTCCCTTACATCCTCCTTCCTCCATCCCTCTCTCACTTCCATCTTTTCTCCTACCTCCTCCAACCCTCACGTACCCCTTTCTTTCTTAGTGCGTGTGTTTCATTTTATTTCCCTCCCCCCACCCCCTCCCCCATCAGCGTTTTATTCTCCTGCTTGAGGGTGAGGCGTCCCAGAAGAAAACCTTCTTCCCCTTCTCCCTCTCTTTCTCTCTACTGCCCCCTTCATTCCCCTCACGCGATAAAGATGACGCCTGACGTAAAGAGGCCCCGCAAAGCCTCGTTCCGTTTCCAATGCGAATGCGGGGGGCTGTAAAAGTTGTCGTGCGCCCTCCGCTGCGTTGTTGTTTCGTGCATTCTATCTTATCTCTATCTCTCTCTCTCTTTAAGTTTTGTCGTCTTGCTCCTCCTGGGGTCAGATTCGTTAAGGGACCGTGAAAAATATATTCTGGGTAATGTGCGTGCAGTTTTGGGAAAAGTCGTGATTTGACACGATTTAATCATAGGTATAATTTGTATCTTAACGTATTCATTCACATATTCGTTGTAAACAAATTATTTTATCCTTAAAAAAATGAGGTGCGGCAACGACTGTTTTAAATCTAAGAAATTATCAAGCGTCTCTCTTTTCGATATAAAACATCATACAGTAAAATCTCGTTACAACGAATACCGTTATAACAAAAATTTCACTATAACGAAAAAAATGTCTGCCAACTTCCCTTTGTATTTGTAATTTTAAAATCCCGTTAGAACGAAATTACTTGTTACGAAAAATTCAGTACAAGGAAACCTTTTTGAAATCATGAATGCATAAATGTGTTTTTTTCCTACCCAATCTCCCTTCTTGGATAATTCTTTTTGCATGCCCTTTCTCCAACTCCACCTCCCGCCGTCCAACCTTTAACCGTCACTCCATCGTCTTAACGTTTTGTCAGTCGCGCCCAAAAAGCACTATCCACAAAATTGTGTGGAGTATACCCCATACGTTGCAAACATGCCTAACTAAGGACAGTTTTCGCTGGCGGAAAAAAAGAAGTCCTGATAGCTGTAGATTCTGACTGGAAAAAGGGAGATGTAGCAAAAGGGTATGGCATCACACCCTCTACATTATCCACTTTACATTTACATTAATACCCTGCGAGCCGCCAGAAGCTTTTGGCAGAGGGTGCCACAGCACCAATGAACTCTAACTAATTCCTCTTTTGGACTGTCTTATCGCGTCTGGGAAAAAAGATCTGTAGTATTTCTCGGTTCTAGCGATTGTTTCGACATATATTCTCGTACACTCTGACCTAACATTACGTTCGCTAACACCGATAGGTACAACTATGCCGCGTACGTCTTCAACGAATTCGGAGCTTTTAAACTTTTCGAATAGTTTCCATTTGTACACTATTCTTCTACTCTTCAACGTCTACCATTTAAGGTCCCTCAAGATCTCTGATACACTCGCATCATACCAATATTCTCCCTTTACAAATCTAGCCGCTCTACGCTGAACCATTTCGAGCTCTCTAGTTAGGCCCTCCTCGAAAGGGTCCCAGACGGCGCTACAGTATTCCACTACGGGTCGTATTAGGGAAAAGTATGCGATTTCCTTCACATTCGAGGGGCATCCCCGCAGGACTGTAGAGGAAAGCCCTTGAACTCTGTTTGCCGATGCTATGACGGTTTTGATATGCTCTCTACTAGACAAGTTGCTACGGAGCGTGACTCCTAGGTATTTGTAACTATTGACGTATTTTAGCTTTAATCCAGATATTTCGTACGGGTAACTCACTTTTGTGAGGGATCGTGATAATATCGAAGAACAAATAAGAAATGCAGATATGGGACCAAAACGGAAGAGGATGCGTGGTGCGCTCTACGATGACATCGATAAGGCTGTTTTTTCTTGGTTTCAAGACGTTCGATTCAGAAACATTCCCGTAAGTGGTCCACTCTTTGGACAAAAGGCGCTAGAATTAGCAAATTTGCACGGGAATGACATGTTTCAAGCAAGTGTTGGGTGGCTAAACAGATTTCGTGAACGCTATGGAATTGCATCAAAATTAATCTGCGGGGAAGTAAATGAGGTTCCTATTGATAAGGTGAATAATTGGCGTGCAGGAGAAATTAAAAAGGTGATTAGTGACTACAGTTTAGATGATATTTTTCATCTACATAATACCCTGCAAATCACCAGTTTGGTGGGTGGCAGGGGGTGCAGCACACAAAAATCTACCTAATAACTACAGGGAATCACTCTCCTGTTATGATCCCGTATGGTCCGTCGAAAAAACGAACCCTGATATCGCTCGGTCCTACAGTCGATCTCTCGTATTTTATCCTCGTGATCGTGCCTACCTATGTAAGTAGGTGCCTCAAATAATCCTGAGACCATTTTAACGCGGATGAGACAGGTTTTATCAGTTGTTGCTGAATCGTACACTTGCCGTGTGAGCGGTGTAGAGGGGGCAAGAAATCCAAGCAACGATTGACGGTACTTTTCTATTGCAATGCATCGGGAACTGAGAAGATCAAGTCGTTAATCATCAGAAAATCAGCCACGCCTCGTTGCTTCAAAAATGTTCTTTCCCTTCTTTGCGATTATCGTGCTAACCATCGGACGTGGATGACAAATGGCATCTTTAACGAGTGGTTGATAAAAGTTGATACCAATATGAAACGAGCCAAATGCAAAATTTTAATTCTGATTGACAATTGTGTAGCGCATAATATGCTTCCACTCCTAGAAAATGTTCGAGTTGAATATCTACCACCGAATTGTACTGCAATTTTACAACCATTGCATCTTGGCATAATTCGCAATGTTAAAGTTCATTACAGAAGCAGAATGATAAAACAAATCCTTATTGGTCTCAACTATAATAAAGATGATAAAATCGATGTAAAACACTAATCGATATGATTGCTGGAGCTTGGAGGTCAGTAAAAAAATCCACAATCCACAACAAAATGCTGGCAAAAAAAGGGAATCCTTCCAGTGGAAATGACCAACGACGATACTTAACAAGAAGGTGAACCGGATACTGAAACCAGAAGGCTATGGAAATCAGTCACTGCTATTGCAGGCATTTCAAGCAAAATACGTAGACTTTATTGATTACGTGTTCGCAGACAACGATTTACTTACTACTCACGAATTAACCGATTGCGAAATCGTTAGGCAATGTGCAAAGACTGAAGGGGCTGAATTTGAAAATGATGACAAAGAGGATGTTGATGTACAAGAGCTGCCTCAAATTTCCGTCACAGATGCAATCTCGAGTATTCAAAAAGCGAGGCAGTTTCTTTATAGTTGTGGTGATGTTCCGGATGAAGTTTTTGGTCAGATTAATGCTATTGGTGACTATTTAATGGCAAGAGCTTCAAAAGGTTTAGTACAATCAAGAATCACAGACATTTACTGTATTACCTTTAATAATTTCTATAGCTTTTATGAAATAATTATTAACAAAATTATTATTTTGCAGTCGATACACACAACTGACTATTCCAGACTTTTGTGGCTGCTAGAGTTGTCTTAATTGTGAGCCCCATTACATCCGCGGAGTGTAATAAACAGTTTATTTTTTTAATTATAACCCGATGTTAAATAATCCTCCTTTAGATTTTCATGAAATTTCATTGATACTTTGATAATTACTGGCAATAGAACCTATTATCCAGTACGTCGTTTTAATGCATCAACATTGACTTTCGCAATGCAACGGTTACTTTCAGTTATACAAGTAATTGAGTTATTGATTGCTGTGTGGTGGAAGAAGGCATATAATTTAAGCTGAATATTTCTGAAATTTTTAAATAAAAGTTAAAAATTATGCATTTTATTTAATATTTTGCACTCTGAAGAATCGTTCCATTTGTTGCTATATGTTCATCACACCTCATCAAATCTGCCTGCCTTTCTCTTACTCACCATTTCACTTCATTTAACTTCTAAAATTAATTTGAACATTTCAACCAATTGATAGCCTAAAATTATAATTCGATAATAATAATTTGCAGCTATTATGACCAAGTTAAGCAATAACAAGTATCCTCCCTCTAATTAATAGAACCATCTCTAATGAACCTATTAATGAGGGAATTCTCTAATAAACATAAAGTAGCTTTGCATTTATGGAGCTAGCTCATCTTCAAGTACGAATTTTAAGACAAAAATTTAAATATCCACCTGTGTAAAAAAACATCGTAAAACCTTTTGTTAGGATCTCCTAAGTTTATTTGTACTGCAAGTAGATCTCTTTTCTGTCCGAAATAATAATATTTCAATATTCTCCTTAGTTCTTTAAAAAAAAAAAGTAACGAAAGGCCGCGAAGACGGAATTTTTTCGTTTTCTTTTTTTGAAAAAAATTAATTTCCGCGTAAATAAAATAGAGTTTTATAATATTTTTAACTTAGTATTAAATACGATTAAATTAAATGGATGAAGGATGTGGTCAAAGGGCCGAAGGTAAGGTCGACCGCCTTAAGAGGAGGTCCAAAATGCATAAATTTTATAAACCGCTGTACTACACAATTCTTTAATAGGCGACAGAACGTCACACCTAAATTTTGCATTGAATGATTGCGTATATTCATCCCAAAATATTAAAATAAATAGTAGATATACAAAAATATACTGAAAACCTAAACTGTAGCATTTTACCACAAAAAGTTGCGGAAGTATAAACGTAGGAAGTTGTGAGGGAAAATTTCGGTTTGGTTTACGCTTCGCTGTAAGAAATTTTTTTCGATGCAAATGCGAAAGGATATTACATTTCCCTAAAAGGTCAGGCTAAAAAAATGCGTTTGTTCAGTGTGATATAGGAAAACGCAATTTGTTTGAGTGACATATTCATGCTTTGAAAGTGAACATTTAAAGTTAATTAATTCAAAAGGAAATTAATTACAAAATTAAGCGCGATAGACTCAGTGGCAAGCATGATAAATTGAAACTGGAGCTTGGAATAAAAGCGTGTGCATGAATTATTCATTGAAATTCACCACAAGTGGCCAATAGAGATAAAATAGTAGTGCAACTCGCGAATATATTAATATCCCATACTTTGGGAAGGTTTTCACACGACTTTTAAGCACAAAAAAGAAATAAATTGCCTATATTTTATTACCGTGCGTACACCTTTGATTATAACATTAAATTCTCTTAACTCATGGGATATATCAGCTGATATTAAAAATGAATTCTTTTAATTCAACAATAAATTTCACCCCAACATACATATATCACGCTTCTTTTTCACTTCTATAAGCTAACATGCTAATATTCGCACCAGAGATTCAAAGAGAGACCAGTTTATTAATAAAATTTCCTTCACTGCATGCCATTTGCATATATAATAATCTATTACATTAAAATGTCTCTTATATTAATCCTGTTTGTAGCTGTATACAGCTCAATCCTTTTAATTGGCGATACGAGATCATAAAGAATCCAAAGAAATATATTTGACAAGTCTCTCCCAATACATTCAGTGAAATGAAAACACCGAGTCGAGCACGCAAAACCTATTGATTATTAGCAAACTTTCTAGGTGTATTACTTGCACAAAACCACAAATACATTGAGAAAACTTCAGGAATACAAATGAAAAGATTGAGAAGGAGAAACATTCTGAACTTGAAAGGAAATCGAACCCGGGTCTCCCACTTGCCGGGTAGGTGCTTTAACCAACTAAGCTACCAAGCCAGACATTCTCCATTCTAGAATTTGGGTATTTACGGTGAAGAAAGGGCTAACACATTGTCAGTAGTAAACCTTCCGACACTAGTAGATGCCCTCACTGAGGCACAGCGGAAAAACATCCTAAAAACATCCAATAAATTGAGAACATATTAAATAACTAGAGTAAAATGGTGGAAATTTAACTTATATACATGAGTGCATAATATTTCCGTCATTTCACTCTTGTTATTCAGGAATACATTTATACGTTTCAGCAACTGTAACAATTGTGATAAACTTTTTCGTGTATTGACATGTTGACAAAGGTTAAAAAACTTATAGAAAATAAGTTAAACTCACGCCACTCTAATGGCTCAGTTTTATAACGATTTATGTATAATTTATTTTTAATTTCTGAAATGAAATTGTTAACTGTTCACATAACTTATTTTTTAAATAAACGATGTTCATATTTATAAAATTTGACGCCAACTATTATAGAGATAGGGTTGAATTATCTTTAAATTCTAGATAAAGTCAACTAAAAAATGAAGAGTGCAGAAATTTAGTAAACTGTCATGCAAACTATCATTTCGCATTTAATGAAGACTTGATAAATCGGCCCTTTTTTAAATAACTTTTATGTTAACCTCACTCGATATATATATATATATATATAGGTATATATAGCGGTTTGTGCCCACTTCATGAAGGCTTGTATCACCCTAGCAAGACTGGTAGAAGCCCACGGGAACGGTGCAAATAAATCCGGTGACGCCACCGACGCAATTAACCCATTAACGCCTGCGGGAAAATGGCCCGGCGAAAATTGTTCTAATTCCTTCATTGGTTAGAAAAATGCAAAATAAAGCAGTATAGTTTTTAAAATCAGTGGAATTTATTTTATTTATTTTAGAAAAAATGCCGTCCTCAAATGAGGACGCTAGGCAGATACATGGTATTTTTCGTAACAACCTTTTTCCAAGCACAATATTTTTTTAACTTCTTACAGGACCATCTAGCCTTCATGTTACACACACAACATCTTAATTGTTTTTCTAGTTTCTCTGGAAAGTGATTGTCGTTGCTCAACTCAGGATTACTACTACTTCTGCGTCTTTTATTGCATTTATTTTCCCTGGCATCTCTTAGGTTACTTCGTACATAATACATAATTCAGGGGTTCTACGAAATGATAATTTGTAAGAATAAAGCAGACATTGTTATCTTTGCACCTTACACACAATATATCGTTATTCTCGTCAAAACGGTAGTCGTAGGTACCTCTGTTCTTTTTGTTCATATCCTTGGAAGGCATGATAGGACAATTATGTACTCGATTATCTCTAACAGTTCCCATTGCTCTGATTTTATTCCTTTTGAGGTATACCAATAACGCGTAAGTGGTGAAATAATTATCGAAGAAAACCACGTGATTTGAGGGATTAGGTACATGGTTCAACTAATCCATCACGACTCGCGCGCCTACAGGTAATTTGGAATTTTTCGGTTGATTATGATTTTTTCCACAGTACACATCAAAGACATAACAATACCCCGAAGAACTGCTAAGCATCCAATTTTTATAACCAAACCTTACAGGTTTTCCTTTTATAAATTGTTTTGCTGGATTGTGTCCAAAATACTTTACCATGGATTCATCTATTGAAAAATCTTTGTGGAAGAAACCCGATTGGCAAAAACTTTTTATAAGCATATTCATAAATGGTCTAATTTTGAACATCCGGCCTTCAGAATTCCCTATTTCGCTATTATTAGCCAAATGCAAAAATCGTTTGATTTCTAAATATCGATCTCGAGATATGCTATCGTAAACAAGAGGAACTCCCAAGTCCTCATCGAGAGACCAATACATTCGCTCTTTTGGTAAACTATTGTAACCTGTCAGCAATAAAACAGCAAAAAATGTTTTCATCTCATTCACACTAACGTTGAAGGCATGATGGTTTTTTTGTTGTGCATATTCCTCACAGTCAGTCAGTTCATCTAAAGTTGGTGGAATAATATTTATTTGAAACTCCCTGGAATTTTCGTCATCACTAGATTCTTCATTCATTATAGCAAGGATGGCCTCATCCAGTCCATAAAAGTTTTTTTCTCGAGAAAAATACCTTCTCTCCATGGCACGGTATCTGTAATAAGTTCGAATATTGTACCTACAATGCACCAACATTTACATACATATGTGCCTAACGTCCTCATATGAGGACGGCCTGAAATAACTTGAAATAAAAAAACATACACTATAAATATAATTATTAAATGTTTTATTTACGGTAAAACAATGTATTTTTAATCAAATACGTTGTATATAATTTATAAACACGTCCACTAATTTTAATGAGGAACAACTTTCATTGCAGTGGTAGGAGAAATTTTTTACGTACATTTTCCATGGCAGTCAATCACAGACTAAACGTATTTCGCGACGAAGTGTGCGCCTACAAAGTCCGCGAGACTCACCACATTCGAAATAAAATCAAAACGGGAAGACTTTCTAACACATTTTGTCAAAATAGTAGTTAAACAAGGCGTCCTCAAATGAGGACGGCCGGCGTTAATGGGTTAATGAGATTGGGATAAATATGGTTTTTATTTTAATAACTCAAAATCACTAATATATCCCATTAAAATGCCAGTTATATGCAAAAATTAGCGTTTCGTCTTTGCCCCTCTTTTCTTAACATCAAAAAACCAGAGCTTGTTCGGATGGATGATAGATGGCGACGTACACACACAGATTGGAACTACGAAAAACTGAAGAAATGTTTGTTTATTACATCGTATGTTTCTACAAAGTAAACTATTTCGTAGTTTGACACTTTTTCTAATATAATTAATAACTGAGAACCAGTAAGGGATAGAGCAACGATTTCTTACGTATAATTAAGTATACCGACACTCGTAAATGTAGTTACTCGGTTGTCTTCATTCGTTTGTTTCGGGTTGTTATAGAGCTTTTAACATACTTAGACCTTTAATTATGCTACGTCATACTGGTTTAGAGGGCTTGAATGGTGAATTTTAACATTTTTAGTTATATCAACAATTAATTAGAGATAAAATTGGTAATTTAACACCCTTACCTATAGAAACCATGGAAGAATGTGAAATTTCATTGCTTGAGACTAAAAAGAAAAAATTAATTAATTAAAAAAAGGTTTTTAAAAATTAACTTTTATATTATGCACTAAAAAGTAAAAAACAATTTTTTATTATTTATCGATCATAAGTTCGGCTGGTAAGGAGGAACAAAATTTACAACAATTTCAGTGGAATAAATTCCTTCTTGCTCAAAAACGTTGAATTTCTATACTTCATTTAGAACATTTGTAAAAGTTATATGGCGCTTTACAGGTTTTATTATCCTGTGTCATATAACTTTTACAAAAGTTCTAAATAAAGTTTAGTAAATCAACACTCTTGAGCAAGAAGGAATTTATTCCACCGAAATTGTTGTAAATTTTGTTCCTCCTTACCAGTCGAACTTACGATCGATAAATAAATAAAATTTTATTTTTCCTTTTTAGCGCATAATATAAAAGTTATTTTTTAAAAAACATTTTTTAAATTAATTTTTCTCACCTTTCCTTTGACATGGATATGATTTCTTTGTCAGGCAAAAGTAAAACACGCCTTATTAGACACGTGTGCGCAATGCGAGAGTTTGTAGCTGCATCATAAATAATTTTAAATGGAAATATGAAATGGACACGCAAGTGCAACCCAGATTGTTTGTTTTATAAATGTAATCACTGATGTGGATCTTTGGATAATAAGCATCAACATTCGTCTGCCAATCAAAAAGTTTTATATGAACTGCACGAATAAATATCAAAACTGGTGTAAAATATCAAAATAGTAAAATGGCAAAATAGCAAAAATATATTCCAAAACATGGAACTTGGCAAATGACGGACAAAAATATGATATATCAGAACTCATACGGACAACTTGGAAGGTAGGAATATAAAAATGGAGAAAATTTAGAAGAATCGAAGAGGTTCTTTCAAACGTGTTTATATGTGCAGACATCGTTCGAATAAATTATGTATCATTCAAAAAAAATACAACTTCCAAACTCTTTCGTCGCATTTCAGCAAACAAAAATCACCAAGGAATAGGGATCAAAAGAACAGGGTAAAGTTAAAAGAGAACTGCAATTCCTAAGAAGATTTATCCAAAGACATCGCTCACCGCAGACCGCTACAACTTTTGCTAAAAAAATCCCACCTTCCCTCCGCCAAATACTTATTCCACGCAAGAAGAAAACTAAGAAAACTAAACATTTCCCTGTCCGAACTTTTATTTCGGGAAATGCAAGGTGCACCCGGAATAATCAAATCTCTTTCCGCTTCCTGCAACACGCACGGAGAGGAAGAAAAGAAAAAATGAACGGCGGAAAAGAAAAACGAGGAAAAGATCGACGAGGAGTCCACCTCTTTGCAACGCATAAATCGCTGATTGTAGGAATTGGACCCGAGGACTTTTTTTTTCCTTCCTCTCTTTCTCTACTTCCTCTCCGGGAGGTCCGGGATCCCTCTTTCAGACTTCGAAAAAGGGAAATGTACGGGGTCCTAGGCAGCGGCGGGTTGGCAAGGGTATAAGGTTTTTTTTATATTTTATTTCCTACGGATTCAAAGACTTGTATTGGTCACCCGTTGGGAGAGATTGCTTCGCCTTTGTGGCCCACAGGGATCTCGGGCCAGGAGTGTACGACAGGATAGAGAGTGGGAAGTAGGAGTTGGGAGGGAGATTGGGGGAGAGGTCGGAGGTGGAGGGGGCGGCGAGAAAGGTTGGTTGGGGGAAAAGGGGAGGGAGGATATGGGAGGGGAGAGAGAGAGGAAGGTCAGCGTGGGATGAGGAAAGGAGAGGGGAGGGGGGGAAGAGACGAACAAGAGAGCGAGAGAAAGAACTCGCAAGGGCAAACATGATAAGAGGCTATCCCAGGGGGGAAAAGAGATGCCAAAAAATATTATTTAAAATTTTCCGTTGCCAGAGGCCTTTGAAGAACATTCCGGAAACGAAATAAGCTTAAGGAATAGGGGTAAATAAGAAGGGGACGATTTTTTATGGGGAAATATTTGAAAAAATCGATTTCTGTTCGGAGCGACCCCTGGAAGACTCGAGTTTAAACGTAATTACTTTTATGCTAGCGATACTCCTCCTAATGATTGCTTTTCTGTCGAAAATATGGACTCGTTTCATACAAGCAAGATGACGAAAAGTAACTGAGATAGGTATTTTGTCAAATATTTCTTCCTACCGAAACATTCATCAGGTTAGGCATCGAGATCCAGCAACAATTCTGAATCTTGACACCTTAGAGAAGCACTTCTACGTTCCACGGAACTCTCCTCAGCCTGCAAAGGAACAATAAAATCACTCACTGCGCTCGGTTTGGAATGCGATTTAAACTAGAGATAGGAGAGAGAAGGAGAGGAATTCCAAATCCTTGGTTTCACACTAATCTAATCGAGGATACCATTCGATGCTACCGAACTGCACAGAACTTTCCTCTGTCTTAGCTTCCGGCAACGTGTGCATACCTCGGTGCACCTGAGTCAAAGTCCCGAAATGTCTTTTGAAAATGGCCAAGTCCATGGCTCCAAAGATAAATTCAATTTCCAAATAAAGAAATCGCCGAAATTTAATGGGCTCTGTAATTTCTTAAAGGTAAAATTTCCAACCGATAGCTGTAAGTACCTAAGTAGACTTAAGTAGAACCTGTGGTGGTCTGAAATTATCAAAAACCACACCAAAGCATCACAACATTCATTCAGATTTCCTTTGCATTTATTTTTATTATCGCGATCATTTATACCTAAATCTGTCGCTGTATTTTAACGTTATTATTATTGATAATCAACTGGATTATAACTATTAAATTTATGATCTCCGCAATTTTAAACTACACTTTAACCGCTTTAATATTTTATTATAAGGTCGAGTCTTTACCGTCTTAAAACAACTGAAGTTTACTTGGCTTTAAAAAAGTTTTCGTTAAGAGAGAAGAATTAGAAAAATGTGCCCAAGGCCCGGCGAAAAATAATTCCTCTTTCGAATGACCAAATGTAGGAATAAAAAAATAATCATTTTTAGGTTCGCCCAAGCGTCGAGCGATATGCACCCACAGCTCCTCGCCCCCTAAAAAGTCCACTCTTTCCACTCCGGGACAAAAACTTTTTAATCGTTAATCAAGCATTTTTTCCGTCCCACTTTTTTATGATAAACGGGCGGAACTTTTGCCTCCATCGTCGTTCGGGGAGAAGAGAATTCATTTTTAAACGTTATCGCCCGGCCAGGAGTTGGTGGATGCGTCGGCCAAGCGACCGACCCAACCAACCAACAGCCGCTACCGCCGCGATCACCAATGTGGGACAGTTTAAGCTCCACTGAGGGAATTAAGTGGAACAGCGGAAATACTTTTCGTTGCGCTTTCCTACCTTCTCCCTCTTTTTATTTCGCTCCTCTTTCTTTTTTTAGTCCGACTAAGCCGTAAATTTTACGTTCCCGCGCATAAAATTTAAAAAAATAGTTCGTGCATGAAGTAATTCTGGAAACTATGGCCTCGACGAATTTCGGGAGAACTTTTTAAACGGACGGAAAGAGAGGGAGTTGGAGGGATGGAGGGAGGGAGGGAGAGAGAGGGGGAAAGGAGAGAGAAGTAGAAACAGCAGAGTTTCCGACAATAAGCGATGGGATGAGGTTCATTCGTATCTCGGTCGCAATTTGCGCCAAAGTCTTATATATTTGCATTATCTTTTTTTTTATGGAAGTATTATCTAAGCTACGGTAACATTCCTATACATCGTTCAAATTAAAAAGATATATCAAAGGAATTACTTTTCCGTGCGCTGCGGGATTACACGGAGGAAATTAATTCTTAGTAGACTGAATAGCAAGAATGAAATTTAAAGTCGTGCGCGTGCGAATAAGTTCCCTAAAAAGGAAGTAAGGCGTACGATCTATCGAAATTTGTTTTTTTTCTGGAAAAAGTTATTCAAGAGATGTTGTCAGTTATCATATATTTTTTCAAGAGGTATTTGATTCACTTGATTTCGTTTGATGTGATGGAAAATGTTGTTCAAACATCGAGCCATTTCACATTTATTGACTTTTACTTCTCCCAAATAAAAGTTAATACAGCTGTATTTATTTCGTGAAATATTCATGAGTGTTTGTGAAGTTATTGCTATCGGAATATTTAAATTGTGGGACGTGATTTTCTGATAAACGAAAAAGCGAAATCAATTTCGTTACTTAATTTGTAATTAATTGAATGACTTTACCGATATTAATTATGTATTTATTAACGCCTTTTATTTGATTTATTAGGATTCATCCCATAGCCTGTGGACTTTAAGCCGAATAATTTTCGATAGGACAAATCTCAGACAATAGTTAATTTGCACGCAAAATTTTGAAATTACCACATTTTTAAAAGTATAATCGAATCAAATTTTTAAATTATTTTTATGATGAAAACTAAATCATGAAGAATAATTAAATTGCCATAACCGATATTTAATAAATAGAGTTGTGCTTTATGGAAAATACTTTAACTTCTCGATTGTTTCAGAAAACCACCCTTTATGCAATCCGTCCGGAACAAGCAAAGAAACATTGACTGAAGGAAATTTAGTCTTTTCACAATCAAGTTACTTAATACTTAACGACCTTTACTTTTAGAATATATAACGGGCAACTTAAAGAATATAAGTATGCATAAATACGTTATTTTACTTAAATCCTGCTCCAAATTATTAAAACTGTAATAATGAATTCCTTAATTTTTATATCTTGATTTGAAAAAGTCTCAAGTTCATTTTAATCTAATTTTTATATTCCATTCAAATAAGAATCGCAGTTTAGTCCACTCCTAAAAATATCACTCCGATAATTTTTTCACACGTTTTATTTATGCGAACAAACGTACATAATGTTGCTGATAGCATTGTATTTTCCGTAAAATAAAAAGAGTAATTTATTATTAGATGGATATAAAAACGAGTAAATCCATCAAATTCTGAACGAAACATTTCCATTCCATAAAACGAAATCCGTCACAAGTGCATTTACACATACGACCTCATAACATCCACCATAACTGGCCGAAACCGAAACTCGTAAATAATTTCCTTCGTGGAAAACCTTTAAAAACCGAAAATCAAGATTAAACGCCCAAGGAGCATAAAGCCATTAAAACGGAACGCTCTTTCGTCCGCTCGTTTTTTCTAATATAAATCCGTTTTCGGATTAAAATCTGATAAACGACGACGGAAAATTTACGGCGCCGCATTTCGAATTTATCAGAGGGAAAATATTGAGACGCATATTACTTGCTTGCCACCGCCTTGGGAAGTGGATGGCGATTTGAAACAGTCGGAGAATTTTACTCCCTACCAACTCCCCCCCACTTCCATAACCCCTCCTCCCCTTCCCAACGCACACCACGCTAAATGTGTCGAGATGAATTAATGATGGACTTGAAAGCCTTCCAATGAAACCCGTCCATTCATTTGCATCTTTGGCAGGCCGCTGCAGTTTTTATCCAAACGCCCTTGATAAATTACATTCGGTCTCCCACACACTCGCGGCACTTAGAGAGGGGTGAGGTCGGGGAGGGAGGTGGAGTTATATAGGAGGTTGGAGAATGAGGAGTGGGGAGTAGGGGATGCGAAGGATGGGCGAGAATGGAGAAAATGGAGGAAATCGCTCTCTTTTTCCCCCCCTTCAACCACAGTGCCCCTCTTTGGCTCCGCGGTATATTTCCCGCAGACGTCTCTCTTCCTCCCCCTCGTCTCACCAACCCATCATCCCGAGCCATGCGTCCCTTGCCCCTTCGTGACGCATTTCTTTCAAACGCGTAAGTTCGTTGCTCGGTAACGAGGAGGTAAAGAAAAACAATTTACTATCAAGGGTTTGCGATAACTACTCGAAAGATTATCAGGCATTCAGGACAGTAATTTATTTTTGGTGGTGATGCCGAAGTATACCCACCAGTCCATAGCCCTTTTTTGGTCCAAAAGTGATAAATTTTAATGTTAACAGCGTTGACATTTATTTCTTCCAATGATGATGTGCCACTTTTTCTAATTATGAATTTGCAGCAAAAATCCATAAAATTCTTTTAGGTTTCCTATTGTTTGTTATTGATATCTCCGCAGTTACATTCAAATGATCATTGATGGTTTTCTTAAATTTTACTAACCCTGTTGCCTATCTTTTAAGACCTGAATCCAATTTGATCAATTAAATAAATAAATATTGACGATATTGTAAAACTTCATTAAGTAAATGACCTGGAAAGTAGTTCACAAAGCCGAAACGATGATTTACGCAGTACGAGATCAACGGCAAATTTTAAATATAATCTCAATGAAGGATAACTACTAGTCGAAGTACATCGGCGCCAAATTGAGTCGACGTCTAAGCCAACAAAAGCACTGTCGTGCGCCATATGCACTCTTCATAAAAATGATTGATGGAGTTGTTTGCTTATCGACGTAGAATGTCGTGTTAAATGGCCTACTAAAGCAAATTTTATTGCTCCGCAGCTTCTGTTTTGGTAATGGTCATTTATCTAAGTTTTATACCGACTTATGTTGCACTCAGACGACGAGAATAAATCTATGAAATAATTTAATGGCATTTAAGGAGGTTGTACAGAGAACACATACACATTGATGATTTTATTACGGTTTAATAAACTACCTTTAATTTTATATGTGCCTACCATCGAACGTAAAATAAATATAAATCCAGAAATTCTTTTTGATATGCTTATGCTAGGATGCGATTTCGGTATAAAATCTATTATATATTTTAGAAAGCGAATCTGTTTATTTATCTACAAATTGGAAACTGGTAACACACAGAGCAGCATAAAGTTAAGAAAAGAGACAAAACCTACTTCAAGTAGGTACACAGATTAAGTCAGTGGTTCTCAATCTTTTTCGTCTGCGTCATCCTTTGTTCATTCATTTCCATTATCTTCAAGCCACCATTAAAGATAAATTGGGTTTTCCCTACCACATAAAGATAAAATTCTCCTAGTTTTATTTCTGTTTATAATCCAAAATACGAAACACTGTGAATTTATCAAAAATTCGCGTCACCCCTCAATAACGGTAGCGACACCCTGGGGTGTCATGTCACCCCGGTTGAGAATCACTGGATTAAGTCATTTGAATAAGCTGAATCAAAATAAATTTTTAAACTTTCATTCATAATTTTGTAGATAACGCCGAGTATATTAGCATTAAATATATAATGTCCTTCAGAATTCAGATGACGTTATAACCATTTCCGTTACTGTAAAGAGTTTAAAAAATTCCAATAAACAATTTACCGTCCTCCAATAGTACTACATATTCGCAATAAGAATGTCTTCTTGAAATGTGCATAATAAATTCAGCCCCCGCTTTAAGACGATTCGCTTTTACGTTGGCTTCCTCATAGAACCAATAATACAGTTTTAAGTCACTGAATGATTTTACGTCGGTAAGAAATATTTTGCACATTATGCAATTTTTTATCTTTTGGTGAATTTAAATGTTTACATGGTTATGTTTAATTTTTAGATAGACTTATACATATTTGTATTAATCCTATAATATCAACAGGCCTAAAAATGAATAAGTTCCGCCTTAAGTCGGAATCCGCTTTGCGACAGTGTCGTAAAACCGGAGGCTGACAGTAATTTAAATATTTATGTTATAAAATATTTTACAATGCAGAATTAAATTATTAAATTTTGACGTTACATTTTTTAAATGCCTCCACACCTAGGCTTAATAACATACGACTAATATAGTTTACTAGCTGATGCCGCGCAATCTTTGTGCGGTGAATTTTCAATTGATTTATAAAAAATGATGACGTACCTATGTAAAATAAGTTGATCTCAATAATTTACATTTAACTCTAAAAATGCATTTCCTTACACGATAATCGATCGCGAACTTTTATTTTTTTCTTTTTATTCTAATATATGTCCTTTCTCACGCATAAATTTTAAATTAAATGAGAATAGGGACACACGTTATTTTTTTAAACACATTACATGGTTTTCTTCTCTTCATTGATATTCTACATAATGTGTTTAAAAAATAACCTGTGTCCCTATTCTCACTTAATTTTAAATTTATGCGTGAGCCTATTTGCGTTAATAAACATTATGGATATATAATATAATGGTTCTACTTAC
Organism: Uropetala carovei; assembly: GCA_036926305.1. NCBI lineage: Eukaryota > Metazoa > Arthropoda > Insecta > Odonata > Petaluridae > Uropetala > Uropetala carovei. The sequence goes on along the minus strand of JAXCHB010000104.1, from coordinate 5,600,291 downwards.
AAAGAGATAAGATTCCAGCATTCAAACGATGATAGGAAGATACAACTGCTTTGATTGAATCGTTAGAAACGCTTCCCATACGCAGTTAACTGAATATTTTTCCGTAAATATTTATGTTGCTATGTATAAATGTTGATATTGCTACAGGAATAAACAAAGTGCGAAGCGAATAGCGCTATTCTTTCACCTATTTTAAGGTTTAATTGGCATTAATTGAATCGGAGGCAACAACGACAGTCGCCTTGACAACGTCCGGAAGGAGTACGAAATATTCGTAAAATTTCGAAAACAATTGCGTATTTCTGAATGATTCGACCGTCTAACATGTAAACTCTGCAATAATAAGATAGTATAGAGTTTTAACCGTCGAATAAAGCAAAAACGAAGAAAATCGGTACATATTTACGTGTTTTAATGAACGAAGGAAAAAAAACTTGAACTCTGAAAAATCGAAAATCCCGTGTAAACTTATGGGAAAATATAATTGTCTCCTGGATTCGAACCCGGGACTTTATGAAAATGAGAATAGTTTTCTAGGAGCCTTCCTAGCTTGTAGAAACAAAACGCAGTTTACCGCATATCTCCACGACGAACGGCTTTTGAGATACAGGGTGGGACGAACGGACGGACGGCTATTATAGATATAGATTGGTTTACAATAAATATAAGTGACCAAATTATTAGGCACTATGCTGAAAACTTTGGGGAAATTGTTTTCATTGAAATCAAAAATCGATTTGGAATTGGATGACCGACTGGTAAAAATTTTTATTGCTCAAAGAAATGACATTCCTGTCACTCAAAATGAAGATTTATCATCCATTATTTAGTCAACAGTAATGGCTAAAAATTCATAAGATGTCTAAATTATTCAGTAACTTCTATATTAAGCTCTCATGTAATGGATTTTAAGAGGATTATATGACAGATATGACAGAGAAGCTCAGAATGTAAATTATCAGTGTATTTATTGCATATCCCAAACATTCAATCTTACAGCGTTTACCACTCTCTACCTTAATTGCTGCACTTTAAAGCGTCAACATATTATTTAAATTTCGGTATATCGGCTCGTAAACAAAGGTTTTAGTGAGTCAACCGTATTCTTCGGATAATTTTCAGCAGACTTAAACCCAAAATGAATCAGAATTTTTAAAATATATTCAGTCAAATTGCGGCTATTTTTTTATCTGAAGGCGACCAATTCGTTCTTTTTTCAAATAATTTTAACCGCAAGCATAAATATTGAAGAGTAGCTTACTTTTTGCCAACTTATGCGCGCGATGCACTAGTTTGTGCAATTAATCGCATCGATTTCAATTCCCATGTTCACGAAGATTATCAAATTATTATATAGCACACATTCAAGTTTTTATTAACTTTAAATTCTTTTTTATTTTAATTTGTTAAATTTTAAAAGAGATTAAGAGAAAGAGATGAGTTTGGATTCGCCTACAGTCAACAGAACTAAGTTTGAAATCGCTCAAGTTATTTAAAAGTGTTTTAACAGAACAAAAAATAACATACCATAAAAATACCGTCTAATTTGCTCTCCTAATAATGGCTGTTGGTAATTTTAGCCATCCGTTATATTTACGAAATTTTTAATGTGGCGACAAATTTCCTCTACAACCTCTTGCATTACTTTTTATCGCTACAAAAAACGTAACTCGAGGATGCAGCAATTTTAAAAAAGAAATAATATGAAGTTAAAATCAAAATTTCATAATTATTTCTTTTAATGACTACGTAATTTTAATAAAAAGTCTGATGATTTACGGGTTAAACTACCTTTCAAAAGTATATTTAATTCTGATAGCTTCCATAAAATAATTTAATCGAAACTCTGCGCGTAGATATTGAAACGCACGATGGTTTACCCATGGATGTATTCACAAGGGTATATGATTATTTAACCCACGGACTACGCATACTGCAGTGGTCTGTACAGATCTCCGAGAGCCCGTGAAACGCGCAGACTTCGCAGCCCTGCAGATCAGACGGACCTCTGGCTTTGTTTTTACCAGATTTCCCCAAAAAAAATCCACTCATCGCGAGCGGTGGAAAGCAAAAAAATAAAGAAATAACAACCCGCGCGATTATATATTCCGGCGGCGACCCTTCACCGGTATCGGTTTTACTGCACTCTTTTGTTATTTACTCTTGTTTTTCGTCACTCGAAATTTTTTGCGTAAACCTAAACCCGACGAATGGTAGGGGTGTGCGTGTGTGGGGAAAGTCTGCCCCTCTGTATATATGGGAATAGGAGAGAGGGGTAGGTTATAGGAGTGCTAATAGGAAGTGAGGGGGAGGGGGGGGGAGAGAGAGAGGATAGGAAGAAGGGGAGGCGAAACGGAACGGCAGGCCTCATTCATCATTGTTTTTTTTTTTTGCGGAGGTACCAAAGTCCGGTTAGAGGGCCAGAGGAGAATCGGAAAGGAGTAAGCCTGCAAATAGTATTCAAATCTGGCCCACGAGGCCCTGACCGAAGGGTGGAGAGCGGATAAAAAAAGGGTTTGCTTCAAAATAGAATGCGTGGAGGGAGAGGAAACGACATCATCCCACCTTTCAACCCATCCTCTCTCTCTCTCTTGGTTCTCCCCGCCCCGAAAACAAAAAAAGCACACCATTCGTACGTTGGAAAGCTTTCCGGTTGGGCCGTATATCATTGGAGGAAATTATGAGGTTAGATTTCGGTGGGAAAGGAGGTGTATCTCGTCAGAGCGAAAGGTCTAATATTTTTTTTTCAACTTTTTACTACACGCGCGCCTCTTAATTGAGTGGATACTGTTTGGCAGAAGGCATTTTTACACAACCTACCTATGGGGATGCGTCTAATGAAAGTCGATCCGCTGCAAACTTCGGTTTCCTTATAAGAAAATAAATTCTCTCAAAAAAATATATGCCTCGTTGGCGTCGATGTAACTAAATTTGACCTCTAAGGCGCGTTTTTTGAGCTAATATATAAGATATCAGCTAAACCTGCGTTTATACGGCGGAGAAATAATTTTAGGCGGATATCGATCGTTCTCGTCTTTTAGGCTACAACCATGTCATGGTAAGAGGGCTCGAGTGCGCCGCAGACCTTGGAATCTGTGTCCTCTGGCAGGATCAGTAGGGTCAATAAACAGGGACCACAAAGAGTAGTTCACGCAGCGCCTGTACCTAAGAGAGGCGATTACCAAAGGCGGCTGCACTCATCGGATCGGTTTAATTAAGTGATGGTGTCACGTTTAAAACACAGTTGAGTAGGGCAACTGGAAACCACCTCAACTACTAAACAAAACTCGCTTCATAAAGAGACCTTTGAACGATCATTATCTATATTTAGTTGAAGGGGAATATGGCGGAATTGACGTTAACAATTATAAGAGCTGAGTATCTTCGATTTCAGTTCAAAGAATAAATTTGACCGATTTATACAATTTTATTTTTCTAAACTTTTTAACCCTTGCCCGGAAACACATAAAGCAAGGTTAAATCTGTCGTGGATGCATCCACTGCATGACAATATCTAATCTGCTTAAACAGTAATACAGCCATTATACCTCCAGCAATTTAATTGAAATCTATACATGGGACGCTGCGATCAAATTTCAAATGTTCAACGGATACATCTCGTTACAAGGGACAAATACGGCTACAAGTTACCTTCACCACAAATTGCCACTAATTTAATAAGTACAATTACTTGGAAGTTGAATTAATATGTGTGAGCGTGAACAAAGTTAAATATAAAATAATAAAATTTGATAATTAAGAAGTAAGAAGATATCTCACAGTAAAAATAAATATCGTAGTTGTTACTTAATGAAATATTTTATTTTCATTTTTTAAGTCGAAAACTTTCCATTGTCACAAGTAGGGCGTTTCACCTAAAGAGAATGATGAAGCGTTTAGTGGTCGCTCATTAAAGTAACAATCCACTGTATAAACTATATAATCTTAGAAAATAAGCTGATTAGGATGAAGCTTTAACTGGTGCACAACCTTTGCTCGATCTAATTTTATGTTTAATTCTCACGCATATTTTAAAGCTAATTAACAAACACGAGAAGAATTTTTCAATAAATAACTATTTACAAAAAATTGTATTAGCTGACTGAAATTACTATAAAAAGTTTTGGTTTTTCTAAGAAGAAATTATTTTAAAGATTATCTTTAAATGACGTCAGGAAAATGATTTTTCTTGATTTTAAAATTAAACTCCAGACGGTGTGTTTACGTCAATATCTCTTGTGAAATTATTATGGTATTAAATACATATGTACCTGCATTCAGTATGTTGGAAACTTGCAGGAAATAGAAAATGAAAATACAAATGCTGAAAATGTCTGAATATGAAATGTAATAATTATGCTTTCTATTAATAAATCGTTTTCTACATAATAAATAAGACAAGGATAATTTCAAAAATAGTTTTCAAGTGTTATAAACGGGATTCTTATACGCTCTCTGATATTTTCTTCACGTGTTAACTTGCTCTGTGAATTCCATAACCTCAATTTATCACAAAATAATAAACCATACAATAAAACTTAAAAACTAGAAGAAAAATCGTTACCGTAAATATCCTTATATATATAAAGGTATAATGATACAACGAAACCAAAGCTAAAAAAAAAGGTAGAAAGTACTTCGCTAAGTGAAAATAAATGACGGGGAGTCGTAAAAAAAACCCTAAAAATGAAATATTGAGACTTAATTATTTCAAGGCGCCTCGTCCGATATTACGAAATGAGGAAGAATGAGAGGGGTCGAGGAAGGGTGAAAAGGAGAAGAGAGTTGGAAATGAAGAGAGACAGAGAGAGAGGGATGGAGAGAGGGAGAGAGTCTATACACCAGCAGATAGTGCAGCATGTAAGGAAGTTTAAAGGTCGGCTTCTCCCGAAAGGTGTAATAAGTGTGTGAGTTAGTGGTCCCGCATGAATTACCACCAATGTGATAAAAACGCGCGTTAATTAAAACGAATGGCGGAGTCACTCCTTCCACCCTCTCTCTCTCTCCCTCCCTTCTCTCTCACCAATCCGCTCCATCCGCAACCCCGTCCCACTCCCAACCGCTCCCCTCCGAACCGTTAGGGAACATATGCGAGAGAAAGAGGGAAGAGAAGAATAGGACGAAGCGGGTTGATGGAGGAGAGTGGGAATGGGGAGAGGGGGGGATGGTTTGGTTGCTCGCGGTTACGTGTTATCTGCGCCGGCGGATGATTCGAGAGTTGTTGTGTTGTTGTTGTTGTTAAAGGGGAGGGGGGGGGGGGGTGGAGGAGAGTTGGGCAGGAGATGGCAAAGAGAAGGAAGGCGTGGCATAGGAATGAAAAGTGTTGCCATGACGCCACACTTAATTAGGCTGCCGCAATGAATCTATTATTCATTCTATCATCCTAACTCCCTCTCTGTCTCTCTCTCTCTCACACACACACTCGGAGGAATACACGGCCCATCAAATGTCATTATGTACCGCAATGGGACCACCCCGTTGTTCGCCAGCTGGAATGGCAGAGGTATGTATGGCATGGTTGGTGGGAGGGAGAGAGAGAGAGAGAAAGATAAAAGCCGAATGCCGTTGTCGCGGCATATTCCTTGGCAAAAGAGGGCGCTGCTAACCGGGGAGGTTATTGCGCTCCGAGGCTGATGCATTAGTTTCGTTGTTTTTTTATTTTCCCGTTAGGTTGCCGCGAAGAAGGCCTGAAAGCTTCGGCGCATTAACAGCTTAATGGAATAAAATGTATATGCAGGAATATGCGTGACTATTACGCGCATGCCGGAGTTTTTATGTATATTAAGGGTAATTTCAACCCCCTTGCAAAGAGAGGGTTGCTATTTCCGAGTTTTTTTATCATTTAAGGGAATTTTCCGCGATCATGATATAATGCTCCTAAATATATGTTGAAAACTAATATGAGCCGTTTATATTACGATGCGCACTGAAATTTAATTAAATTAGATGACGATTAACTTGATGTTTTAAAAATTATGAAAAATGGAATTAATGAATTTCTTGAAAAACGCTTTTTGTGTTATAATAATTAACTAAGAAGTTCCACAAGAAAAATTGGTTCAACGAGTTTTCGTAAAAAAATTAACGAATATGTAATTTCACAGCATATGTATGTCATCATACTATGACATTTATCGTAGTCATAGATATGTTTACAACAAATTCTCAGCTTCGGTTATTCTAAAGAGAGACGGCATACAGGCAGGCAAATACGTATAAATAAAAAAACCAAACTTGAATATTTATCAGGTACAAAACAAACACAAGGTCAGTAAAGTCTGGGCGTTGGCTATTCTTGGGGTTATAATTATTTTGGAAAATCCTATCACGCGACGCGCTACTTGCTGATAACAATTGCGGCAGCTGAACAGCGAAAGGCGCGTAATTCGCGGGACCGGTGACGAAAATCTTTCACCTCCTGTGATTATATTGGGAAAACCCAGGAAAAGGAACGTAGTGACAGAAAGAGAGGGTGAGCGGAAAATGCGCGAATGTAAATTAAGAGGAACGAGACACTCCGTTAATTCTTAAAATTGCAGAAAATATCCGTTTTGTATGTTATACAGAAAAACGGTTAATATTTTGAGGATTGATGACAAAAGTGCAATTGACGCGGATCAAAAGATAAAGGAAATTACAATAAACTGTTTTTGAGCACAAATATGTTTCATGAATTGTAATTTCCTTTTAAATTTGAAATTAAAAATACTTACTCTGGTGAATTTCCCTAGTATCGATTACTTTATATACTTATATATACGAGATATAAAGCTTATATAAAATCAATCTACGCTACCCAACAATATTTTCTGTTAGTCATGGTTTCAAATTGAAAAAATAAAATTCCGAGACTAGTTAAAATAATATGAATGAAGATCACCAGCTACGATTAAAATATCCAACAGTTAACGGTGACTTTATCGAGTGAACACCAGCGTATTTTTCGGAGTGAAATACATAATTCTAATTCACCTGCTGTGCTTACGAATCGAATTCGTACAACGTTTTTTTTTTTAAAAAAAAGGGTAGCAATGTTCTCCGATGGGACATCGTGATCATCATGAAATTCTTTCAACGGGCATTGCCAAATCCATCGCTTCACATCACCGACATGATTTTCTTTGTAGAATTATGGCTCATTACTGACGCTCGTTCTACTAGTGCCAGATTTAATTCTCACGTCGAGGATCCATGATAAATTTTAAAAAGCGCTGGGGATTAAATATCCTACACCAAGCAAGAGATACGAAGAAAAAATTAAATTCGTCGGTTTTTTTAATACGCTTAAACAACTGAATCAAGCGAATCAATAAAAAAAAAACCGCACGCAACCCATCTATATAGCCGTTTGAAATTAAACACTCGGTGGGCAAACATCACGCATACAAAACCAGTGCTTTGATTAAATAAAAAAATACGCTTCGTCTCGTTTCATCCCAAGTGGCATGGCTTAATTATTAACATTTACCGCGGGAACTGGAAATTGACGACGACTCTATCAGGATAAATTTGTCACAGGGACTCGGCCGTCACGTCCCGTTTTCAAAAACTGACAATTCGGATGTGATAATTTTAACGTCGTTTGTAAAATCGACCTCATCACATTAAATAGCGATTTACGCAAGTGTTAAACAGCGATACGTATGGATGGATGTCTTCTTAATTAACGGTTGTCTATTATTCTACAGGATCCCATGGTATTTGTGTCCTCAACTTTGTGAACTTCTGTCATCGAATGAGACTGTTTTGTGACAATGGTAATTTACGCAATTTTTTTCCCCCGACCGTAAAATGATTTTCGTTAAAGCAATTTAGTGGTCTGAAGCAAAAAAAAAAACACCAAATGCGACAGAAAAAGCTGTTACTTTTAGAGATACGTCTACACGTTATTGCCGTTTATATGACGTTTTATTAATAAATTACACTGGAACATCCTAAAATTAACTTTCCTCTCCAGCTGGTCGACCTTCCATTTCCCTACTTCATTCGCACCGCTTGCAAGAAATAAAACATCACGAGATTTCGAATTTTATTATAGTCTTTCGTCTCCCCGTGGGCGCGCCACATCCGACACTTTTACCTCCAAGAAAACCACGTAATCTTTGAAAAATCGTATAAAGTAGAAACCTTTGATTGCCCTCGGGTCCCTCTGTCACCCCTGCCTTTTTGGCACCATGGCGCTCATCCAGACCTCGCGATTGCGTACGCGGGTCTAATATCCCTGCCGGCTTTTTGGAGACGCGCTCCCCGAGGGAGGATCTACGCGTGTTCCGAATGAGAAGCAACAACAGACTCGTGACAGTCAGATCGGCGGTCGGACGAGTCAATTTGACACCTCGCTCATCAATCACATCTTGATTGTTCGTCTGTCGTCTTTCCCCACATAGGTCACCATGGAAACGAAACAACCGCGGGAGTACTGACGACGCCTTTTACTGGAAACAAAAGTAAACTTTAAGTCTCGGTACTAGACGGCGTTGGGTTCATGGAGTAATAGACTGACCGGGCGTGGTTTTCCTGGCAAATATTGCGTCGACGCTGCATCCGACTACCATAAATGGGAATTCTCATTCCTCATGGGCATAAAGGAGAATTTTCTAAATTCATCTAAAGGAATATTTAAGGAATTAAATCCTAACCTACCCGTACCTTCTTCATGGAGATTCCTTTTAACTCACAAACTATTTATTGATTTACAGTTGGATATATTAAATTATTCTTATGATATTTGATCTAGTATGTACCTATATTTTTTCTAGCTAAGATATATTAACCGAATTATGCGATTTCATTTTACCCCGTTAATAAGATGAAGATTAAACAAATGCCCCATCATTGCCAATTAAGTTTCACGACACCAAAACGTCAAGACAGTTCAAAACATTTTGCGATATCATCTTTGAAAAAAATACTCCACTACGCAGTGAGTACGTTACAAGAACTCATGATTGATAAATGTTCATCAATCGTTTTCTTCCATTTCGACGCATTATATGACAAAAAAATACAAAGCTTAATTTTTCCCATCACAATCTCTGCGAATCGCAGTTGGCAAATTTAGATGACGGAATGGATTAGAACTTTGCCCGCAGCACAAATGAATTCGAAAGATTAACAATCCACGACACAAACACCGTTGATGAAGAGGTTTAATGAAAATTAAGCACCGCACACGCGTTGGAAAAGCGAAGGGAAGACAAACACGAATCGGAGAGTTCCGCAGAACACACAATGGTAACAGACTTTCGAGGGAAAGGTTATGTTACTAACTACGCATAACAACTTTAAAAATCAGCGCCCAGTGATAAAAAGCGCCACTCGTGAAATATCAATCACGCAAAGGTCACAGTTCAAGAAAAGTATGTGTATACAAGGATTCAGAAAAATGACTTTTCACCACCGATTCACATTTTTCTGTCTACCTCACGTGACGCCTTTCTCTTCCCATAACCGAAATCTTTTTTAACGTATTCTCTCATTAAATCATCAATTTTCTTAGACTACATTATGCTATAATTTCCTCTATCAGCTCTTTGCCTCTCTAAATAAAGTTTTTCCCGTTTCCGCCGAATTACTTAGTTTTTAAATGCCCTTTCCTTGTCTTGCTAAATTCAATATCATCCTACGTATTCAAAAGAGCCCAATGCTGAATGCATCTTCAAAATAGATTTGAAGGTTTATCATTCCCTTTATCGCATTATCCGAACTGTCGCTCAAATTGAGACACGATATTAACCATATATGTCAGGAAAATAAAACCGCAACACAAGACGGTAATTCAACAAGAGACGCGCACCGGATCGAGACATTGCTATGAAGAGATATGCTCTTATGTAAAGAGAGAAGGGAGAGAGAGAGAGAGGGAAGGAGAGAGGTTTCAGAAGGAGACGAGTTTTCAAACGAATTCCCCTCCCGAGCAAGACGATCCGGAAAGGTTTTTAAGAAAGAAGCGCTGAGGAAGGAGATATAAAAAAATGTCGGTAGATAGAGCGACGTGCAAAAAAAGTGAGAATCGCATCAATCACCGTCCTTCTCTTTTCCTTTCCTTCCCCTTATCCCGAGCCTTCGCCCTCCCACACCTCCAAAAACCCCCCCACCCCACCCAACACACACACACATCACCCACACGCATACTGAGTCGACTATGGCGACTAAGGAAAGGACAGAGAGAGAAAGAACGGGAGAGAAAATTGAACGTCGAAAAGAGAGAGAGAGAGAGAGATAGAGAGAGAGAGGGTAGCACGGGGACACCGCGCATTCTGTGCGAAGAGATCGACGGCCGAGTAAGGAGGAGCGCACTCTAAAAAAATGAAGCACGACGTCCCGTGGAAAGGAGAAAATGACAGCGCCGGAGGGCTTGGATGATTATGCGGGGATTTTTATGCATGCATATAGAGGGAAAGAGAGAGAGAGAGGGAGAGAGGGGAGAATAGGAGGACCCCTTCCACCCCACCTCATGCGGGAGATATCATTTGCAGAGAGGGGAAAGAGAGGGAAGATGGGAGAGCGAGAAAGAGAGAGAAGGGAGAGCATAACACCATCCGATGTGGTTCGGAAGCATGATTGATAGATGGAGTTATTTACGCGTTGGCCGTGGCCGTTGCGAGGGAGCGCATCTCCTCTTCTTCCTCCACCTCCTCCTCTCACTCCCTCTCTCTCTCTCTCTCCCCTCCTCCTCTTACCTTTCTCATTCTCTCTCTCTCCTGCAATCTCCCTCCCTATTTTTTTGAGTTCTTTTTTTGGTAAGGGAGACGTCTTATCCGCCGTTGGACGTTATAATGGCTTAGTCTTGCGTAATGGAATTTTTGGGAGGGAGAGGATTACACAAGATGGAGGAGAAATTGAAAAGGTTTGGGTTACGGCGAAAGAGGAAGAACGAATCCTTAGTGGGACGCTTTGAAATATTATGAAAGAAATAGTTCCTCGCACAACAAGGATGTCAATTACAGGGAGCGGTATGCGGGGATGAAAATCTGGAGAAAATATCGATCGTTGTGATGGCCTTGTGTCTTGGGAATGCGGGCGACGGCCCGGTGATGCTGGTGAATGGATTCTGGGGAAAAAAGACCCGAGCGAAGAGAGTTGGTTCCGGTAATTTTTTTAAATGAACAGATGGAACTTGTAGTACAAGGATGGCAGATACGTGGCACGCGTGCCAGAAGGGGAACGCAGGCGATTTTACTCGGCACGCGTAAGCTTGCGTTTTCTGTATAAAACATTAAGTTTATCAGAGAAGGAGTAATCGAGTGGCAAGCGAAAAAAAATTCCGATGGTTCACAGTAATTTCTTGGCATGCGACTCATCAAAACTCATTTGCCATCCCTGTTGTAGTATAATAGTATTCTCGGCTTCGCGAGCAAAATAATCACGGTGTCATTAAAATTGTAGTATTAAATTGCGGCACTGGAATGCAAATTATTTTCCTGTTTCTCGATCATAACGACTTTTCATCGGCACGAATAGCATTAATTTTTACTTCAAAAGACCCCGCGAAAAATTTGAACATCAAAGGGTTAAATGCATTTAAACCTGAAATTTATTCAGGATAATCAAACTACGATTTCGTGCAATAAGGATTACAATGAAATGCTAACGATTGATGTACAAATCCTGTTGGTATTTATGCAGTTCTGTAAATACGCATGACTTTAAATCAAGTTTAAAATGCATAAAAATCCTTGAACTTCTACTCTAAAGCGTAAATGTTTAACGCATTCACATCAAAATTAATATATTAAGAGAGTTCTAAAGTTAAGTATTTCATTTTAACCAAATGTACTTTTAAGATTCCTTATGAAATTTACTCTAGAGCGCTAAATTTCACTTTCACACCAAATTAAAATAATATTTACATTTAAGGGACGTCGTGTGACTTCTTTAAGTAAAATAACCCTTTATAGTCCCTACTTCCTCGAAAAGTCAAATAATGCGAGAAATTATCGGGATACGATAAAATATAATTAATCGTAATGGGAAGATATAACAAGACGAGATGGAAAACGTCAACTCAATGCGTTTGATAAATTTAACAGAAAATCATTAGCCGTACTTTACCCATATAAATATTATAAGGCCTATTTTTCCTTATTGCTCATTTTAAAATTTTTAAAAGCAAATTAATATAATCCCGAGAGAAAAAAATTCCCCTCCATGAAACAATGTTGAGTGATCTTGGCAATATATCACCGCCTTCGGCCGTGAACACCTCCACATTGAAACTGGATATCTTAAAAATAACTCTTTCACTCACAATTTTATGTTCTCGAAATGTCATGCAGAATTTAAATTTATACAGAACTGGTTCAAAGTTCAGTTAATATATTAATCATTCCTAGGCTATTAAATATTTCACTCAATCATTTTTTCCAACGGGCGTGCAAATTAATAACAGATCCTGTTGAGGAAGAGAGCGGCATTGGAGAAGTCCTTAACTAAATTAGATATCGCTTACTACGAAGACTTGAGACGGTTTTTCCAACGTAGCAGGTATCACGCGCAGCGCATTGCGTGTTGAGTATCAGCAAATGAAAACCCCTCGCTTAACGATGATAAATTTCATTGGGAGAAAGTAAGAAGATTGAATCGAATTAGAAAGCGTGAGAAATGGTTGGGCGAGAATTACGGGAGTTTTTAACGGGCATATAGAGATAAAAATTTTAAAAATTATAAGCGCAAAATATTTCTGAAACCGCAAGATACAAATCATAGGTAAAACGAAAGAAGGACAAAGATGAATTTTGCGGACGACAGGCTAGAAACAAAGGAAATGAAGAATAAGACGAGGGATTTAAAAAAAAAAAAACGGCCGTTGATTAATTGCGAAGAGGAATGAAGATGAATTGTGGGGAGGAGATAGAGAGAGGGAGGATAATGGAAAGAGATGCAGGGAGATAAGGAGAGGAGTGAGATGGAGAGTAATTAATGAGAGAGAGAGAGAGAGAGAGAGAAAAAAGTAGGAAGTGAGTGACTAGATTTTTAAGACTTCAGAAGTCCTCGAATGGAAGGATGAGAGAGAGAGAGAGAGAGAGAAAAAAAGGCAGCGTATTGAGACGGATGAAGCTTTTAGGAGCGATTATGGACAGTAAGGAGGGAGAATAAGAAGGCTTAGATTAAGTGGAAGAGAGAGATGCGAGTCGAAAAAAAAGCAGCAAAAATGGAAGAAGAGGAGAGAAAAAAGTTTTTAAGCGCATGGAGTTTTGTGAATGGGACGGATATGGTACTTTTCGATGTGGAGAGAAGGAAGGAGAGAGGGAGGGGGAGGAAGGAGAGAGGGAGGGGGAGGGAGGGAAGGGGGAGAGGAGGAAGGGAAGGGGGAGAAGAGGAATGAGGGAGCAGTGAAAGGGTGAAGTGGGATGAGGAGCAGAGGACGGGCGAGCGGAGGGATAGTTCCATTCTCTTAAGGACCTCTGCCATTTATCAGCCATTTCGCCTTAGGTAACAAAGTGTTCGCAGACGGGGAAAAATGCCGAAAAAAAAACAATAGCGAAAAGGAACCAAAATTTGCGGTGGGCGAGAGAGGATGTGAATATCATCCCATTTCGAGCTTTGCTTGCGTATGAAGTTGCTCCTCATAGTTTTTTTCCTTCCTTGAATGCCTGATGGATTTAACAAAAGAAGGCCTAATTTACTTCGAGGCCAATTTTCCCTCTTTGCGAGTTTTTATATCGGTCTAAAATGACTCTCTTTTCGAGATAATTGATTGCGAATTTAAGCCACAGCTATTCACAATAATTTAATCCGCGTACTTACTATTTTGAAAAATTTGCTTCAATCGATTCATCAGTATACGTTATTCTTTCTCATAAGCAAAAAATATTTTTAAAGCATAGCCGATAAACACCGTCCACTCAGCTAAGTATATACATATATGCTAAATCACACAAGCAAATCAAAATACAGTAGAGTCTCTGCAATCCGGTAACTGGGATAATACGGAAAAATTGGAAAAATCACAAATAAGAGCACATCAAATTGTATAATTACTTAGATATACATATTTTTATGAAAATATGCACATATGGTAAGAATACCTTAAGGAACTATACAGTAAGCATGCAGGATCGGCACAAATAGAAATGGAAGAAGAGGGGAACGTTGAAGAAGATAACTTGGAACCAAGTATTATGTAAAGAGAAGTAGAAAAAGCGATACTGGAACTGGAGAAAGGAAAAGCTACAGACAGCGATGAAACTACGGCAGAGGTATTTAAAGTAATGGATTGCAAGGACTAAAAGTGATTACGAAATTAATTAACAAGATTTACTACTTGGGAGAGTGTCCTCAGGATTTCTTAGACGTAACTATGTTCCCTCCAAAGAAGAAGCCAAAGGCAATGCAGTGTAAAGACTACCGAACGATAAGCACACACTTCGAAGATCATCACGAGGCTAGAGAAAAAGGCCGAAGAAATTCTAGGGAAAGATCAATTCGGATTCAGAAAAGGACGAGGAACCACAGATGCTATCGGTGTAGTGAGAATCATATCAGAAAGGGCAATAGAGTACAGCCAAGATTGCTGCGTATGTTTCTTCGACTGTCATACGGCCTTTGATAGAGTAAATTGGGTAGTGCTGATGAGGATATTAAAGGATATAGGTGTAGACTGGAAAGTCAGGAGACTGATCAGAAATCTATACGTGAATCAAGTTGTAAAGGTCAGGTTGGAGAATGCGGACATCACCGGAGTAAATATCGGTAGAGGAGTAAGACAGGGCTGCTGTCTATCGCCGATCCTATTAAATATATATGGAGAGAGGCTAATGCAGGAAGCGTTAGAAGGCACGGGAGATTTCAAAATCGGAGGAAGGATTATAACAACAGTGAAATACGCGGATGATCAAGTACTTCTAGCAAGAAAGGAAAAGGAACTCCAGAAAATGATAAACAGACTAGTGATAACAGGGAGAAAATACGGTATGGAAATAAATACAGAAAAATCCAAGGTCATGCGAATATCAGGTAAAGAAGAAGAAAATTTGAATAAATGTATTGTAGGAAAGCCATTAGGACAAGTTTCAGATTATAAATACCTTGGAACCATCATAACGACAGTAGCAATATGTACCGATGAAATGAATACTAGAATAAAGAAAGCAAAAGCCGCTTTCAGAAGAAAGAAACTTCCACTAACGGGGAATATAAAGGAGGGTATCCGCAAGAAGTTGATAAAATGCTATGTATGGAGTATAGTTTTGTATGAGGAAAAAACATTCCTTATGGAAAAATGATATAAAATACTTGGAAAGCTTCGAAATGTGGACATGGAGAAGAATGCTGAAGGCAAAATGGACAGATAGGGTGAATAAAGAGGAAGTACTACGAAGAATAGGAGAGAAGCGAACGATTATACAGACTACCAGAAGGAGGAAGGCGAACTGGATTGGACATTACCTGAGAAAAGAGAGCATGATTAAGGAATTGCTAGAAGGAAAATTGGATGAAAAAAGAGAAAGGGGTAGAAAAGGTTTCAGCTGAGTATATGGAGAACCAAGTTTAACCATGAATAATCACGGACCTGTCTACGGACGCTCTACCTATAATAGCAGTCACCGTATCGATGGTATCAGTTAAATACTGCTCTTTATCGTATCCATCTAATTAATTTCGTCTTCACTGAAGTTCTCGTACAATGGCAAAGCGCGCATTTTTCAATCAAAATTTTTTGTTGAATTAATGATGTCACATTTGAGGGAATATACGTCACTCTTATATTTTCATGCTTTAATTCGTCTTTATTCAAATTCTACTATTGGGAGTTTTTATCCTTCCAAAAATGTTTCCACAATTGGAACAAATTCTTGGAAAAACCATTTCTCAAACAGTGACGAATTTATCCAGGAACTCTTCTGATTAGTATATTAAAACTGTAAGAGCATCAACAGCAATGTTTTTTAAATGCTCTAGGGTTCGCATATTTACCTATCAACCTTAGAGCTTTTGAAGACCAGAAGAGACTGTACACCTAATTGTAAGAATCGTCATTCTATCTTTACTCAGTTTGTGTACAGGTACTGTGGCTTCCTCTCGTGTAGCTGTTTTGGAAGGCAACATTTTCAAACTTAACCCCATTTCATTGCAAATGTAAATCTGATCAAGGGTTAACTGATGCTTTTATTGAATTAATTAAATTTTAATTTCTACTTCGAAATAGCATTTAAATTTACGTAAAGGTTTTCTTCACGGATGCTAAGTTCACGTGCAGTGTTATCTTTTTTCATCTACCTAGCCAACCCACACTAGCTGTGAAATTGTCTTCGACTTCTTTGAATTTTTCTTGAAATTCTAACACCTTTTCTTGAAGGGATATGTCCCAAAATCGGAGTTTCGCCTTGTTGGGCGAACTAGTGGAAAAGAGCTTCTCCAACTTTTTCAACTTCACTTTTTTATTGTTTTTCTCTCCAACCCTGAACAATAATCTATATTACTGCGCCATTTCTCCACTTCATTCCTTTTTCTTCTCCAGCCTTCTACGGTTACTTCTCCAACACTCTATTCACGAACAATTGTTTTAAGTTTCCGATTTTTCCAATCATTTAATAAAACTTTTTTTCTGTACCAGCAACGACTTTCTTTCGTTTTATGGTACTAATTTTGCTGACAAAAAATTATGCACATGTAATAAAATAACAATATTAATGAAAATAAGAACGCAGACATACATTATTTAAATTAGAAGTGTTCACGAAGTTTAGTTTTTAAAAAATCAACACAACCCTGATTGCCTACATTACTTAAAGTTCTGCCAAACGAAAAGAAGTGATGCGTATGACGTACACAAAAGGAGCGCCACAGTGTGAGACGAGGAATCCCAAAGTTTTGCGTTCGGACGTACGTACACAAGTCTGACCGACATAAGGAAAGTTTTGACCACAGATAATCGAAACTCTATTGTGTATGCATTGTGTGGCGTACCGTAACTGGATGAAATAAATAAATATCAGCATTTAATTTTTAAGCTTGCTTCCAACAATTAAATGAATTACGCAACACTTTCATATCTTAATACCATAGAGAATTGAACGAGTGGCATTTCAGTATCGCATTCCAAAATTTTACTTTCTTTGCATGTACAAAATCTATTACGGTAGATGCACAGCCGGTGGATAGACAATGTGAGAGTAAACTTTCTTAAAAGATCACGTAAGGAGAAACCAACATTTGCAGACTTCTAGTAAGTCTTATAACAAAATATTTGCAAGCCGTAGTTGTACATAATTCCGTCAAATTTTTTAAAAATATCTTGAAAAAATATTGTGACAGCATGTCAATGCAATTTAAGTTATACCGAGGCATTATGAAGCTTATTGATGGTATAAATGTTTTAGTGCTCATTGAAATGTGACTTCATAGAAACCGAATATCACGTTTCTAAATTATTTATCCTCGCCTTGAGAGCAAGCAAAATTTGTACTAGTTCTACATTTGGTTGACGAATATCTATAATATATTAAAATTTATTTTTCGCACAGCTAACACGAGAGACTTTCATTATTAACGTTCACGAACACTGAAATGATTAGTACCTCTCTCGATAGCAGATCATTATGAAGAAGTAGAAAAATTAAGTAAAAAGTTCAATTAAAATAGTTTCTATAACAAGTGCTGATAGCCTTTTTATAATAATTTACTCTATTCTAATTAGTCCACCAGTAGAAATTTACAAAATTGATGAGGTTGAGTACAAGTAATAGAAATAGAAAGAGTTATTTCGTGACCGCTTCCAATTTCCTCTCATAGAGCGGATTAATTTAATCGCTTCTGGCACCAATATGCATCTTATTTACGATAAAACTTCGGTGTCCAACTTTATTTGTAAAATGAAACATTTACTAATTCATTCAGTTCCCGTGGAACGAAAACCAAAAATAATATCTACCTTTAATTCATGTGGTGATTAAAATAATTTTGATGGCCATAAACCAGTTGAAGAAATAATTCGCCTATTTTGTATGCAAAAAAGGTACCCTTTGAGGCAACTAACCGGTCGTTGGGAGTTGAAAAATACCGGTTTTTCAGCAAAAACGCTCGTATTGATTTCGCTCTGTATGATTTCAATCGAAGTTAACCTGACCACAATTTGAGCTGAATAAATTATACTGCGCAAAAACCACATGCACTTATTAAATTCATAGAACCTATAAAATAAGATCGTTTCAATATTTGTGCTCCATTCCCAACAAACTGCAAAATTAATTCACGATTATTACTCCAAAGGGGGGAGGAGAGGCAAATACTTCATCAAATGAGAACTTGTTGACTGATTTATCTGCAAGAACCTTCTGGTAATAATGTAAGTTGATTAATAAAGATACTGATACTAATTTGGACACCTTCGATCCATCTGAAACTAGAATATTACATCCTTTTTTTAAGAGCATCTTTTATATTAAGAGACGATGGGGGACAAATGGTCGGTTACCATCCTCCTGGCTGTGCCACTGTTCCAAAATGTATAACAGCCAACATATTTCTAAGAATGGGTGCGTAGTTTACGTTATTTAATCTTTTGTCGTGATTTTAACAGCTTTAAGAAATTCCTTAAACACAAAAGTAATGTCATTGGAGAATAGCATGGATAATTTAGGGCTGTCACAATCTCTACGAATCCAAAGAGAACTCTGTTTAAAGTATGTGCGATGTCCATTGCTTTATTTCCGCAATGATGGTTGAATATTTATTTCCGCGTTCCAGTAGTCAAACACAGTGATATAATGAATTCAGAAAATCTACTAAAAATTGTTTTTCCTGGCGGTACTGCCCTTTAAAAAAAATTAACATGCTTGGATTACGAGAGACTAAGATAATCCCAACGGTACGTGAGTAAAAAGAGTAGGGATTCATATTTTTTTAATATTTCTCCATTTTCATAGCTATTAATATTAACTATCTTAACTTTAGGAAAAAATAATAAAACGAGCGATATTTTTCATCCGGAAGATTAACATCTTCTGTGAATATGCATTTATTCTTCAAATTATCTCCTCCAGCAGCAGCACATCTAGCGAGAGACGAGTGGACAAAAAAACCCTTCTCATCTCTTTCCCAGCAGATCGATTCGATTTCTCAGTTTATTTTTTTGTCTCCCCTTTTCCCTCTCTTCATCATCATTCCCCTCCTTCCTTCTCTCCAAAAAGGTGCAGAGGAGTGGGACTCTAGGAAAAATAACTCCGATTCCTTTGTTCGAAAAGACATTTTCGTGGAAACTGAAAAGCATTCCCGCTCAGGGTCTCCCCGGAACCCTTTTTTTTATTTCATTCCATCGCAGAAACCGGAGAGCCGGTTGGTTTTTCTCATATCACGCGACCATGTTGATATGCATCATAAAGAAAAATCAGCTAAAATTTTTAATTGAGGCAAAAGAGAAAGAAACGTAAATTCCGCCGAGCGAAAACTTTTTACACAGGTAAATTTTGAAGTGTTGGAGTGAATTTATTTTTCTGCGTTACAAAGGGGGAAAAATATGTCATTTTATGGGAACAAAATAATAAAACTGGGTCGTAAAACAAACGCGGAACGAAAAAAAGGGGCGTAATTTGTCGCCTTTTCATTTAATCCGAGATCCGTTCCGGGCCGAGATTTTTTTATGCCGATATTCGGCCTGAAAAGGCACTCGGGTTTATTTTTCAATTAATGAAAAACTTTTCCACAACTTCCCGCGAGATCAGCAATCTGCTTGAAAGTGTGCGGCTATAATCATTACCATATTGAACGGTTAAGAAAGTCTTCCTTTATCACAGAATCCTTTTTTATACGAAGGTTCAAAAGTGAATTGATTACGATAGATTTTTCAATAGACCAAGAAGAAGTCTATTTATCTAAACTAGACCCTGAACAAATTAATTCGATTCTACAAGACATTTATTTCTTTTCAATATATAATTGTAATTTTCGTGGCTGTGAGGTTTCAAAACTATCATTACACTGACAAGTTTTAATTGGTGACTTTTCTTATTATTTAAAATGCATTATACCAATACGTATTAACTGAATGGAAATGTTATGCAATAAATGGAATAGAAACAGCCTAATATTAGAAAGACCTCTGAAGAACCTATGGGATACAATTCTTTGTTAATATTATATTAATTTCTATTTTTTTAATCAAATAGGTTTATCAAATTACTTAATGTTACATGCCCAAAAAGAATGGTTTTCTAAGAGTACCTATTAAATGCTACAAATACCTTCCTAAAACATTTTATTAATTTATGAACTAAAAATTATCTCTTTAACTATGTTTCGTCTTTTTTCGAAGAATTTGAACAAATATGCGAAGTGGAAATAAAACTTAATTAAAGAGATTTATCAGCCTTGGCTCCTCTAGCATCCCATAAATCTAACAATCTACGTCATAACGTTCGTCATTCCACTTTCTTCCCTGCCAAACACCCATCTTCTTTTAATAAATAATTTAGGAAAGTGGCTGCTTACTTTGAAGATTAAAAGCTCGCATTTCCCAAAATTTACGCCATAATTCGTGAAATGAAAGATTCTCTGGTGTCTCAAAAGAGATGCTTAAATATTCTGTGCAAATTATCCCCACAATCTTGAGAAAAGGCATTTAATTCCATGAATGTATGGAATTCAGGAGAGAAAACTCTTGTAGCATCCTTGTATATTGCCAGTCAATTTGTTGTTTAATGCCGCAGCTACATGAGCCTGCTTTTAATTAAACATGCTGATAAAAACTGTTTCAATAATATTATAAAGTGTGGTAAACTATCACTACTTTGGTGATACCACACACACACACAATTCAAAGTTTGCAATATGTTTTTAATTTAGTAGTATAATATAAAGACGACGTATCATATATTTTATATGAAATTATAAAAACTGAAATTTGTTATAATTCATAAATAACTCACTCTATTATTCAACAAAATCCAATTTTTAAATTTCAAAAATTAATACCGAAACATTTAAGAAATTCAATGCCAATGATGGATTAATGAATAGCGACATCATCATAAGGAAATATACACACCTTCCAACCAAGTTATATGACTCAATCGGAATTCTATGATAAATAACTTCCATTATGAGTTATTTGCAGACAATGATTGATTTGGATTCTACATCGGATAAAAAAATATGGAACATTTGAGTGTAGGAAAGATACAAAATGTAAAGATTTTTTTATCTTACCTATGCTCAAATCATTCAGCAATCGGTGTATATGGATGTTAATTTATTCTAAGTTATCGCAAAATAATAACCATTGCTGCATACTTTTAAATCAAAAAGCAAAACCAAAAGAAGCTAAGGCCTAACTATTGAAAATCATGCATACAAAACATACCACCTGTGCTGGTTCTCGGTGATGTATTCTTAAATTCTCACCCACAGAAAATTCATCTTGCCCTTTTAATTATAGAAATGTAAATAAACGGCATCATATGAAAGCTCTAAAAGCATTCGCGGCGTCTCAAAAATATTACGTAAAAAATCATTCCCATGAATGCCCTTTCCTTCCATTCGCCTCCCCATTCATTTACAAATTAGCTAATAAAATTAATTTTCCTCTTATGAGACTCGCATCTTTTCTCAAAAAGGTCAAAATTTCCCTAAAAGTAAACCAAGCAATGGGTTGAGAAGAGCCGACTCGAGGAATGATTTAATATATTTTAGTCAAATCCTCAGAATGCCGACAATTTCTTTTTCTTTTTTTAAAAACCGGCCCATTAGTACGCTCCTTTTGAGTACAGTTTCCTCCATCACACCTACACACCTTGTTCCCTAAGATGTCAAACAGTTGCGCAGCCCAGTTTAAAGACTCAAAAATCCTCCGCCATCCTTCCCTCAACCCTTCCTTGCGTCACACAAAACCGCCATCCACCCTTCTAACAGCCTCCTTCCTTCCTTCCTTCCTTCAACCTTTCAGTCGCTTTATGTATTTGGGCATGAGAGGGAAATTGATGTTTGCAGGAGGAAACTCGAGAGAGAGAGAGAGAGAGAAGAGAGCTTTCTGTTTCCACCCGCACGGCCTATCCCAACCAAACTTCCATCTTTCTGCCTCCAACTCTCTCTGTCTCTCTCTCTCTCATTCTCTCACCCACACACTCTCTCTCCCTTTCACCTCCCCTCCCTTCCTCCCCCCACCTTTCTTCTTCTCTCCCCATTTATATCTCCCCCCCCACCCTCTCCCGTCCAACGACGCCTCGGTTCCTCCTTCGCACCCCACGCATTCCCTCCCTTTCCAGCGGTTTACACCTCTTGCTCACGCCGCATGCCCCCTTCCACTTTGAACTCTGCAACCGTTCCTCCCCCTCTCCCCACCTCAACTCTCTCCCTCACCTCCTCATGACACACGCCATAGGGAGTGTTTGGCGGCGGGTAGATATTCTTTTGATCCGCCGGCAGCGGAGGTAAGAGGAGGGAGAGGTGAGAGAGAAGGGAGTGATATGTAGTCGGAGAGAGGGGGGGAGGGGGAAGGGGGTTTTATGACGCCAGGTAGGAAGGTGTTGTCATGGAAACGGATATACGCTTCGGAAGAGAAAGAGAGAGTGTGTGTGCGCGCGAGCGTGTGTAAAGAGGTGAAAGGCGTGTTTGGATAGAAAGGAGGGTGAAGGAGAAATGGGAGGGAGACGAATGTAAAAGATGAAGGCAGAGGAGTAGAAGAAGCAGGAAGAAGCGGTGCGTTCTACATGTGTGTACTGAAGGAGGAGGAGGAGGAGAAGAGGAGTGTTCAGAGTTGAGAGGTAGACATAGTTAAGGAAGGAGACTCCGGAGTTTCGTTAAGCGAGCTTCGCTTCCAGCGTGGGCGCCTATTATCGTCCGTCTGTCCGTCCGTCCGCATGTTCGTTCTCGGCTTCTACCGAACGGATTTTCATGAAATTTTATATTAAAGGCTTACGATCAAAGATAATAAGAAAATCGCACAAATGAATCAAGTACGCCAATCAGGGGTACCACTTTACTGGTGACAAAAAATTAAATTTTCGTCATATCTCGTAAAGTATTGCTCATATAAAAATATTTTTCAAATAAAAGTTATCGAACTGGTGAGGAAGAGTATTTCAATTTCTATACATTTTTATAGTAGGAGTAGCCGTTATCGATAAAATCAAACAAGAATGTCTTAATTCGAGTTGAACAGAAATTTTCTTGTATGGTTACTTCTCATTGTTGCTAACATAAACAACATCACAAACGTTTAATTTCCTTACGTGTGCATGCAATATTTTAAACTAGGAAGAAAATGGATTATTTATTAAGAAGAGAAAACTTTAAAACGCAATTTCCTTACGTACAGGTATATAATTTCTTTCTAATACTCCATTGCACGAAACGCGCTCATTTGTGATACGTTGTACACTTTCCTAACTTGTTATTTTTAGACAAGGATATTTCTACCCATGATTGGTTATAAAATAAAAAGAGAAATGTTTATGACGTATACGTTTGTGTGTGTGAACGGAAAAGCCTCCTCCTATCCAATCTTTGCTTCAATTTTGCTACGCATGTATTTTACCTTAATCCAGATGATTTGGGGCTGCAAATAGCGCAAATATAATTTGTTGACTGAATAGCAAACCTTAAATGCAAAGGAAATTTGATAGGCGATAACTACGCAGCAGAATTCGGCTACGCAATCTCAATTACCATGCACCATAAAAAGTACCACTTTAGCAAAGTGCGTATAATTCTGCTATCGAAGGTTCCATTTTTTTAAAAGTGTTGTGACTAACAGACAAAAATGTTTTTCAAAAATCAAATTTTAATCAGTTTTAAAAGGGGTAGAATTAGATAGTCCAACTACATAGTTTCAGGCAACAGAGATGAATACTGAAATATATTAGTCCCTTTTTACTTTCTTTGGCCAGTTATTTTTTTTCATTTTATCGAAAACGTCATTAAATCTCCTCTTAAAGCATTAAAAGCAACCCCTTTCCTAAAAGCACTCGTATAAAATAAATCTTTATATGAATAAATGTGAGGAGCGTTTTTGATTAGATTATTTAAAAAATTAATCAAAAGGTATGAGAAGGGGCAAACTTTATTTTTGAGACCCTAAAAGAAAAAAGTTTCTTAGCTGACATCAAATACAAATTTTATTTGGTGTGTCGAGGAATGAGAGCGATTAGTTCTTCTATAATTTCAATATTCTGAATGTTTTTTTGAAGAAATTAAATAACTACAGAAAACTCAAAGGAAACGTTTCGATTCTTTATATTACCTACTTTTTATATGTAGTACGTACTAGCTGATTCTGATGTAGTCATAACCCTCGACCTTTCCCTGAATGAAAGTGGATTCCATGTAAAATTTTGTTGCACTGCCTCTTGCGGTGTACGAACGCAAAGAGGAAAAACAGATGGACAGGCAGACCTTTGTGTGTGTGTGTGTGTCTATATATATATATATATATATATATATATATATATATATATATATATATATATATATACTATATATATCATGGCAGGATTACTATTTTCTTCAATATTTAAGCAACGATTTTTTTCCTATATATTATGCTTAAAATTTAGGGAATAATCACAGTAAATGATTTCAATGGTATTTCAGATTTATTCGGACGCTTTTTATGAATCGCTTGGAGCAATTATTCAAAAATTTTCCCGATGGACTTTGGCGCGGAGAATTCCAGTAGTAAAATGCATGCCGGAGCACTTTTCGGAAATTCCTCTTAATACCACAGCCCATGCAGATGGCGTAATTGAAGTTGTTAAAGCATTCGTTTTTCCATTGTTTTCACATTTCATAGACTTTTCAAAGCATTTCGGAGCGAGCTGCTCCGTCTTTTATTTTTTTATGGAAGAATTTTCTTGGAAATGTAAGTCGAACAAAATCGGCATAAAAATTATTTTACATGCTTTACTGAAACTTGAATGCCATTTTCGATATTCTCTTTCTCGGAGTATGATCGCAGTGAATTTTTTCGAGCAAGTTTAATTGCCTCTTTGAAAAAAAATGAGTGGTTTTAGTAAACTACTTATCTCTCCTTTGAAAATTCTCAAACCTTGATGTGCTTATTATGATCGTGAGCCAATTTGGCTTTTTATCTTGATCCATGCAGAGAAACTATGAATGCATTTTTCGGTGAACTCGGCATTATGGGGTAATTCATCACTATAAAAATACAAATCCGCATCATAAATTTTAATTTTTAGGTTTTGACTCATTCAACATGCAAATTACCATTCCTTTTATCTCTACAACATCGCTTTTAATCTATATAAATTTAAAAAATTATAAATTTCTATTCGAGATTTGTACACTCCTATTTTGTATATTAATGAATGTTGGGGCCAAAATAATCTCTCGAAAAAAATTTCTTTCTTACGCTGTTTTTTCAGTAAAATTGACCTTTTGAACGATAAGGATGCAATTATACTATAATACCGGTGAAGCGAGGTCATAAAGTTTCATTTTCAGTCGTAATACTCGCCAACTCCGTTCGAACTGCAAATAAACTAAATTAATCCAGTCGCGTTACATTGACTTCCATTTTAAAGAATCTTTGAGTCGTACATAAGCGGTATGGGAATCCACCACAATTAAGAATGTTCAAATTAACATCGCTTTATTTAGCCAGCAGTGCATAAATTAAACACATAATCCAAATTAATATGTTAAATATATATATGATAAATTTCTGTTTTGAACAATGTAGTAAATTTGGCACAACATAAGTACATTTTACAGGGTATAAGCAGCGATATATTTCTGTAACTAGGAACAATACATAATAATGATGCGACTCTTTTTAAGTGTAAATTTTCACCTTACCGACCAACCACCATTCAACCGTTTATCGAGTTTATTTTTCAATAATAAAAATATCCTATTCTTCTCACTTAAGAACCATGTCTTGCTAAAAACAATGATACCATATAATACAAAAGCAACGCTCAAAACTCAACGGAGAGTAGCATTTTTTAAAAGTAAATGCTTGTCGTAACTTCAGTCGGAAAGAGCACCACACCTCCATACACAAAAACTCACTCGATTTCCGCCCATTCGCATAAACATTTCAAGCTTAATCTACTTCAAAAAGAGAACGGATAAGCTCTATCATTTCGATTTATGGCGACTGAGGAGAAGAAAAGGAAAGTAAAAAATAAACAAAAAGATCGGGATGGCTCACTCCATCGAGATCGCAAAAATATATTATTTTTCCCTCATGTGCCGCTTTCCTTGAGAGGAAATGGTTAAGGCATTTACCGCCATAACTCTTGTCGAGCGAGAATATACACGGAGAATAACGCATTTTCCGGAATTCTGACGCCTTCATTTGTTACACACAATTATCCTATCCACTGGAAAAGTCCACTTTCTCCGTTCATAACAATCATATAGCCCTGCACGTTGGCACCAAACGCAAGGTCACTTCTTATACCATAAATAAATGCTTGCGTGTATATTATATTTAAACTCGCGCGTTTTTAACCATACATTCCAAGCTATGTAATTAATACTGTTTAAATGTTTACGCTAGCTGTGTTACTTTTGTAATTTAATGTCACTGTTTGCAATATGACACATCACCCAAATAGAGTATCTATTGTACAAATCCTATCCTTTAACATATGCAACCATGTAAACGGAAAGAAAGGAAGGTCACTGTGGTTCAAATTCAAAATTATAGGTATGACTAAAAACCGAAAATTTCCACGAAAGTAACCTTTAAAACTACCCACTATGTATTCAACAAAATGTTTCTTAAATATACGAAAAGCACATGCTATTCTATGAATTAACATCACTGTCGTGAAGTCATTGAATTTTTTTTTAACCTTCCCAGTTCCTCAAGCCCCCAAACGTTAAATGCCATTCAGTCCACCCATTACGCCCAGCTTTAGCCTCTAGCACAAACTCTCACCACCTGAAAGCATCGACGTCATCCTTTCCCGACGGATGCTTCCACGCGAAACGACTGAAGACCCACCCTCAGAACTTGGTTCCCATAACTGCACCTCTGAAAATCCCTCCTTCCTCCCCCTCCTTCCTCCACACGCACCGTCTTCCCTCGGATTCTCATTCCAAAAACCTTACCCCATCCTCCGTCGACTACAAGACACTTAGGACGCATCCGTTCATCCCGAATCCAACCTCGTGTCCGGTGCGTCGACACGACCCAACCCAACATGCGTCGCGAGCTCACTTAATCCCCTCCACTAACCTCTTCGAAGGGATCCCCCGTGGTGCAGAATCGAGATTTTTTCACGCTATCCCCTAAAAAAAAAAAAAAAAAAGGGGGAATAAAAGAAGAAAAAAACCCCTTCCGAATATTTTCCCCCGTATTTCTTACTCCAGCCACTTCCCTAGGCTTAACTCCTTGCACTCGCTGCCACCTCGGGACCTCCTTCTTCCCTCGTTTTCGGAGGAATCAACACCCTTTTTCCCATGCCTCGGGATACGGAAGTCCCATTCTTTCCGCCGCAGGCTTGCGATTCAGGGGGCGGGGGGGGAGGGGTGGGGGAGGGGTGGGGGAGGGGAACTGATTTATGCCGCATAGCCGGCGGTTCTCACACGGGAGCCACCAGCAGATGGCAAAGTCACACCGAGCCATTCTCCGTCTTCCATCCCTTACTACATGGCTCCTAGTCGATTTCACTATTTCTGCCTTTCTCTAGAGAAACGCACCACAGAATCCGCTCTCCCAATCTCTCTCTCTCTCTTTTCCTCTCTTAAACTTGCCCTCTCCCTCCCTCCCTCCATCTCTGTCAGCCTTTGGACCACCATTACTCTCCCTCTCCTACACATCCAACGCCTCTCTCTCTCTGTCCTCAACATGCATCCTCTTTTTCTCCTTCACTACTGTCTATCCTTGTTGACCGTTCACCTCCTGCTCATTTCTAATTTCTACCCACTCCCCCTCTAACGCCCCACTCCTTTTTTTTTATCTTCCTTCTCCTATACATTATGCAACCATCATCCTTCACCGATCCCACGCAGCCGTCCTTCCTCTTTCTATCTCCTTCCCTATTCTCCCGAGTCTTCCTCTATCTCTCTCGCACCTTCCTTCAATTCTTCTACGTCTTTCCATCGCTAGTGAATCAGCCTTATTTATTCTTTCATTCAACCCTCATTTTTTTATTCTTTCGTCGTTAATCTATGCCTTTTCCTCTCTCTCTCTCTCTTTCTCTCTGCCGACCCCGGTTCCTTAGTTTCAGTAATCCCTATCCTTTATCGCACCTTTCGAAGCTTTCCTCTAGCGATCCACATCCTCCTTTGCCTACCCTTGCTTTACTCTTATCTTTTTTATATATATTTTATCTCCTGCGTCCTGCTCACACACATCCTCCGGACCCTTTTATTCCTTTTTCCCTTCGACATTCTGTCCCTTTCTTATTTTCACCTCCATCACTCTTTGCCACTTACATTTATACCCAAGACCTAGGCATAGTTCTTCAGCTTCCTACTGCAGCATATCTCTTCCTCTGCTTTTATTTTATAGCTCGGATTTCTCCCTTTTCTTTTTCTCACATTTACGCTTCCTTTATGCTTCTACTTTAATTTCTCGGATATTCTCGACAAACTTTTCTTACTAAATTAAATAACCTTTCTCTCTCTCTTCTAACTTCCGAACCTCACCGTATCCTCGTTTAAACGCTCTCTTCCCTTTTATCCACGTTCGTCATAGTCCCACCGTCTCAAAAATCTCATTTATCAAAATGTGTATCACATTTATCAGTAATTTAAAATTCTCTTAGATTTCTTTACAATCTCAGCCTTTAATCCAAAGGTAGCTTCTCAATTTGTCAGCTTTGTCACCTACGTCTTCTCATATTCCCCATCTTGCTCATATTCTCTGCCCATTTTCTCTCTCAAACTTTCCTGTATTTCATCAAATGATATTAATTAAAGAATAATTCATTACCTTTTCATCTAAGATTTAACACTTTTATTTAAAACCAGAAATTTCCTCCGTTGGGAAGCACAAGAGTCCTTTGGGATATTACGGCGAGGTCAAAGGGTTATACCGTTATTTCCTACTGTAGTCAGGTAGCCAAACGGAGATATAATGACGCAATTTCTCTTGTAAATTTCAGGCACAACCTAAAAAATACGCCGAGTTTTTCGTCCCACCGTCATAAAAAGAACGTTCTTGCTCATTACCAGTGCATTAATTTAAAAAATCGGTACAACATACATTGTACAAACTTTCTCATATACTAATGCGTCGTTTAGTTATCTTTAGAAAATGAAAATCGTATGAGCCTGTTTTTAGAAAATCCTATTTTTGTTTAAGTTGCCCAAGAATAAACTTGCCTTATATTCATTCGAGAAAAATGAAATATGTAGTATTATTGAAGACGTAAACTCAAGTAACTGTAAGAAATTTGATCAAAATCGTTACAGCCGTTTTCGAGAAAATCGGATTGTTGTTTAAAATGCGTAGAATAAACTACTCTTAATTATTGAGCAATGTGAACCATTTCTATGTATACTCTGCTCAGTATGATAAAATGCCTAAGTACGAGATTTCATTCATTTTCGCTCTACCGTCTAGGCTCCAGAGCCAGTGACAGACGGCATTGCGAAAACCACTTTTTCGGATTCAGCGACATCTAAAACGTGTATTTCCGTAAAAATCTCGAGGTCGAATTTTTTCGTGAAAACAATACTTTCTCGATACTTCGTATGAGAAAGTAAAAATTAAGTGGGGGCTACGTATTTTTATCCATTTGCTTGATTACATTTGCAACCGCTGTTTTCTCACATCACGGAATATTTTTGCAGCCATGCGTTTTATATGGTAAATAGAATTTTCTATGCTACTTCTATTGAAATATATTTTTAATTCCTCAAATATCAAAAGGAGACTGTTTTAGTGTTCTTTGATACCGATATGAGAATCATGTATATTCTGCAGTGAAATGTTAAAAGTTAGTAAGACAGAATGGGACTGCAAAAATCATTTCATAAACTAGAACAGTACAAAAATGAGCAGACCGTATCTTACCGATCTATACACAAATTTGTTTTCAATTTTATTGTTTTAAATCTTCCTCCTGTTATTAAATGTAATGTTATACATACTGAAATATAAATCGGATTACATTGCCACAGTTCTTTTTAACTATTTTGAATTATCCATTTTATCACAGGTTTCGGGTTGACTAAATATGGCAATGGGCAATTATAATCATTTTTACATGGAAATCGGACAGAAAAAAGCAATTGCTAAAATTAGTGGCATCCACCACTCTTCCTACACTTGTAAAGTCATCGAAAATTTCAACGCTTGCACTTCAGAAAATCCGTTAATTTACGCTGAAACGCACTCGTATAAATTCGAAAAATACGAACGCGATCCTCAAAAATAATATGAAAAAATCAAAACTTTTCGCGGAAATAAATATAAATCCGTCGTCCGCTTTTTTACCTCGAGCTATCTCTAAAAGAATTTTTTTTAATGGGAGAAAGTGAATTGTACCGTTCCAACTCTCACACAGAATTCTAGCCACTACTTGGAGAAGAATTCGGCGGCTTGTGGAGAGCCTCGCCAATGCCACACATTGGTGGAGGTGACGCCAGGATACGCCACTGTCGCTTGTGCTGCAGGGAATCCTTCCATGAGGAATAATTTAAGCGGCATCGCCCCGATCTCGTTCACAGGGTCAGAATCTCGGTTCACGAAGTATATGGTGGAGAAGAGGAGGCTGAGTAGGTGAAGAGTTGGAAAGAACGAGTGTCGGGGGAACTCTAAGTACGAGGTAGGAGAGCGGAAGGTAAAAGAGTGGATTGGGAAAATATGAAGGAAGAGTTCGCACCTAAATGAGTTTTTGATGTCGGTATAACCTAAAGGATAGTATACACCCGAATAAGGAGAAAACGGTAAGGATTCTCGGTATGTTATATATGTATAATGTATCGGGTCCTATGCAGCATGTACGAGGAAAGATTAAAGCTAAAAGCGTCAGAAAGCGCAGGTTGTCTGGAAATTAGGGTACGGATTATAAGATCAACAAAACTTTCTGATTACGAAGTACTTCGTGCAAGAAA
Organism: Uropetala carovei; assembly: GCA_036926305.1. NCBI lineage: Eukaryota > Metazoa > Arthropoda > Insecta > Odonata > Petaluridae > Uropetala > Uropetala carovei. The sequence continues at coordinate 5,569,316 of JAXCHB010000104.1, read as the reverse complement.
GGAACTCCAGAAAATAATGTATAAACTGGTGCGAAGGATTTCACGGTGTTGTGATGTAGGTCGCATGGCTTTCGGTTATAACCGCGTTTGTTCGGCTTTGCAGACGACTTTTTGCAGGCGTTGTCTTCTCCAAAGCAGAACAATCGCGATGAAAACCGAAAGCCGTGTGCCCTACAATATATCGACTGATAATAACAGACAGAAAATATGGAATGGAAATAAATATAGCGAAACTTCAAGATATAAGAATATCATAAACGAGTAAAGAATTATCTGCTGAAGAAGGCAGTAAATGATTGTTTTTTCAGACCGGCAAACCAAGATAACGTGCAAAACGAGACAAAAAAATACTAAATCGATTAGTGAAAAACTGAAATCCCTAGCTGCTTTAGTTTAAGAGTTAGCTCGTGTGAGCGACGGACCTCCACAGAAAACGTCCACAGCGAGGCATAATACAAAATTGATAGGCGAAAAACCGAAGTCCCTCTCTGACTCCGTTTAGGAGACGCTAGCGCGTGAGACAAACGGACAAACTGAACGCATAAGCAGGTTTTAAAAAAGTTTTATTCAGATGTTTATACGGTCAAACCGATAAAACTTGCACAGCGATACAGAATACCGCTTTGATTTGCGGAAAAACGAAGTCTGTAGCGGCTCTAGCGTAGATACGTAGATATACCGCAAGAAAATATGCACAAAAAGGTAGATTGATAAATAGATTGGCGAGAAAAGCAAAGTGTCTGTTTTCATTTAGGAGTTGGTGCGTGTGACGGATGGACAAACTCACCCTATCGGTGGATTTGTTAAACCATTGAAATGAGGAAAATTTTAATATAAATATTCGCAGTGAGCCATTACTAAAAACTTCAGAGTGGAAGAATCAAGACAACAGCTGCAGAGACGAGACGAGAATAGCGATAGAAAAGCCGCCTTCAGAAGGAAGAAGTTTATGATGACGTTAAAGGACATCGGAATTGCAGAGCCTCGGTTTTTTTTTTTTTTGAAGCGTAAAATTTTACATGACGCAAGGAAATCTTCGAGACGCAAACATGAAGGACGCCGAAGATGAATGGGCAGAGGGTAAAAATGAGAAAATACTAGCAAGAATAAGAGAAAAGGGAATGATTATACAGTTCATAAGAAAGGTGGAGAAAGGGATCGGACTTTACCTTAGGACAGTGCTCCGCAACCGCACATTAATGCGCCGCGACAAACTCGGTGTGCCGCGATAAAATTATAAATTATAGGCAAGGGAAAAATATTATCTTATTCTTCTAATATAGTAAAACCATAGATACAGATTCTCTAATGGTGCAATTCCTTATGCTGTTTCCGCCACTTCAAACCGAAACAAAATTATTTTGTAACTGGAGAATTGAAATATTTATCATACGATTACATACGATAATCCTGGCTAAATTATTCGAATAACGTAGATTTTAGCAATAATTTTCATCTGTGTGGGGAAGTCGAGTTTGCCTTTTTTGTTGGCTACAGGGTGGTGAAAATTTTCTACGCATTTTAGATGGATTTGTTTTGGCGTGCCGTGAATTTTAAAAAGTTACGGAGCACTGCCTCGGGAGATACATCAAGATTAAAGACGTGTTACAAGGGAAAAAGGAACGAATAAGAGAAGATGAGGAAGGAAAATGAGAGTGCGGAGCGCTATCCAAAAATATAGAAGATTGCGAAAAACAGTAGCATGAGAAGAACTAGGTTTAACTTATAAAATAATCGTTGAATTGTTTAAAGATGACGTCTACACGCGCACGCGCACGCGCGCGCCTGCGCGCAAAAGCGCGCTCTTTCGTTTTGGTTTAACGATCGAGACGTATATTCCGTTGAATTTACATGCAATTCGCTCTTTTGGGAATTTAAAATTCGCATAATTTTGCCATAATGGAGCGAATAAACGCGAGTGGTTATAAATAGCTTCCAATTAATATTAATTTGAGCCGTCTGAATTCGCAACTTTGAAGAGACATGGGCTGCACCGACGGTTTTGACATTTGCGTATTAATGGGTCAGCTTTATTCGGAATTTCGATTTGATATTCATTTGTTTCAAGATGTATTTTTTCATTTGATGGAAAATAGGCAATTTACTTTACTATACATATTGCTACAGTTAAACAAACCCCTTATGTACCTACATGTACCTAACATTACAATCAACTACTTCTATTATTAAACCATGCATTTTCTCTCCTAAATTCATAGACTAGAACGGTTATTGTTTGTCGGCAAAAACAAACTCCTATTTTTTATAGAATTTGTTCCTTTTAGGGAGATCGACTTCAATGAAATATGCAAAATAGATTTGCAGAGAATGTTAACAAATTCTACGTAGATTATCTGTAAAGTATTATATCAAAATCGCCTCTTGTAAATACCTTTTTCCTTGGAAAAAAATATATTAACTTCGAGTAACAGACCAGTGGTTTCCAACCTTTATTCAGGGATAAACAGAATTTCGCGGCACTACAAACTTTAGCATAAGCTTTTGCGTTTTTTAAAGTACGAGTTGGTACTACATCATAATTAATTTATCATATAGAAAAATACTGCCCTAGTTAACTAAAAACGCATCCAAATCTTTGATTTATTTAATAAGTTTATTGCAGAACCCGTAAAGATCACCTGCGGCGCCCCAGTGTGCCGCGGCACCCAATTTCGGAACCACTACAACAGGCTATATAACACAATTTTCGTTACGAAGCTTTATATTGAATTTGTATGCATAACGAACGATGTAAATTTTTGTACTTTTGAAATTTTCGTTTCCCTTTTTAAATAAAGCACTAAAAACAATATCTGTTACTCGCGAAAATTGAAACGCAGCTATCCCATTAATTCTAGAATGGAAGTTGGACATAACAGAGACAAAGGACTTCATTCGCCGCGACGTTGAGTGTATCAACGCCGTTACGGGCTTAATCAATCATGTTTTCCCACAAAAACGAAACGCACACTTAATTTAATCGACTTTAATAGGAAAATACGGCCGGCGCTTTGTTATGTTTTCTTAGCATTTTCTGTTGATTTTTGCATACAAAAATAATCGCAATACTGTAATAATGATAATGTTAAAGTTGTATAAAGTTGAGTTGCGCTAAAAATCATATTTCGCCACGAATGTTTTTATTTATGTTTGTATTTTTACGTACGAGTCACGGAATAGGAGAAACTAACTTTTCAGTATATTTTTATTCGTAATCCTACACTTACTGCATTGATAAAAGTCAAATGCATTAGCTATCAAATCTCTAAATATGCCTCCGTTTTATAACAGTCTTCATAATAACACATTAATAGCAGTAACACAATCTTAAAAACACCAAACTAAACGTGATTATGCTGACTTTTATGTCTCATTCATAACATACATACCACTTTTAGAATATTTGCACAAGACTTTTCTCCTAAAGAAGAAACACGGAATTTTTAACGATTTGCCTGGATTTTCGCAGGCCAAACGCTTATTCAGAAATACATTCTTCTAACGGCCATTTACGATGATAGGAAATGTTTTTTTTGGGAGGGGGGAGGATGGGGGGGGGGGGAGGACGCGAGTTCCGTCTCTGCTAACGATTCCCTCTTTATCTCTCAGAATAAAAATAGCAGGAAAAGAATCCTCCCCAACCAGCTGAAAATACGTCATTCGTTAAAACGAGACATCTGATACGTGATCCGCCAATTTTACCGTGATAATAGTCCCGGAAGCTCCCTCATAAAAGATCCATCAAACATCATCCTCGCCGCGAAATATAAGGATTTCCCGTTATTTTTCCACTTGCACAAAAAACATGAAATAATATTAAAATGAACCTGGTGGAAATTTGTTAATTAAAATATATGCAATTTTGAGTCGTCCGCTCTCAATTTTTTGACAAAATGCTTCGTCTCATTATTATGCCATGCTGCCCGCCATAAATGCTGAAATAATATGCGGCCCGCCATCGCCATTTCAAAATTACGTATACGACCCTCACGCTATTTGAGTTTCAGACCCATGCCCTGTATTGTTTGCAGAATAACAATCTTCTATGTTAACCAGAAGGTTGAAATGTTTAAAACAAATATATACAGTAAGTGAATTCTTCAGTAAGTTGCATTGCATATGAATTCGAACTTAAATAACTACACTCAATTCTTTATACCGATGAACTGAAAAGTGAAAATCAAAAGTGAAAGAAAAATAACTAAATTCTCTCAAATAATCATGCATGGCATATAAATATTAATTTATATTACATTTTCTTATGAAATATAATTTTGCAATTCCTTCGTAGTGGTTCTAACGTAAAATTATGTTCGGACATTACATAAGAGTGCAATGAAGTACTCGGAGTCCTATTTCTTTATGAAAGATGAGAAATAAATTTCCATGTTCCACGCATCGTAATCACATCGTTGGCATTTTTACCTGTGATCCCGCTTATTATTTGAGAAGAGAGGTTGTTTTGAAATGCACAACTTTTGAAGATAGCGTTTAAATACAGGTTTAATTGTGAAAGTTCTCTATCTAATTTCGACGAACACAGTGGATTTAAATTGGATGCAACTTTAGGTTTCTCTGCGTACATTTGTAACACTCAAGCGCGAAGGATGGCAGACAGCAAAGATGGCGTTCACCGAGGGACTCCCGGCGTTAATTTTCATTCGAAATATTTTATCACAAACACACAGTGTCGCAAAACCAAGTTAAGTTTCTGATTGAAAATTATTATTTGGAGATTTTTATGCATTTCCGTAAACCGGTAAGTGGATTGCAGAGGAATACCCAATCGTATATGCACACATTTCAATCCACCTTCCTTCCTCCGAAGAAGTCCTTAGATAACCAACACGCATCGAATATGTTGACTCACTGCCGAGTATGGTTGGGCGAGCGACGGAGATGGAGGAGGCGAAGATGATCGGGAGCACAGGCGGTGTAGCAGTGCTGGAGTTGCACATAAGTTAGCGTGTACATGTGTTCCTGCGTTCGTGTGCGTGCGAGTGAAAGGGGGAGACTAATTGGGCCTCGAGCCACCGCCCCTCTCACTAGCCTCCCATCACAGACCTAATTACGTCCACTGCGTAAGGGAGGGGAAAATGGAATGGTCGGGAATGAAAGGGAGCAGAGGGGAACGAAAGGGAGCAGAGGGGAATAAAAGGGAGCAGAGGGGAAGGAAGAGTGGGAGTATAAAGTGAAGAGTGGTTTGGGTTCTGGATAAAAGGGAGGAAGAGTGGGCGCGGGAGAATTTTGCGCGCAGATAAAACAAATGAAAAGCATGGACCGTGACGGAGGCACGTTCCTGATGGCGGGAACAGCGGCAGAGAGAGGAGGAGGAAGAGGGGAGAGATGTTGCAGAGAGAGAGAGAGAGAATGCCGGAATAGAGTGGTATCATGTACAGAGAAAGGGAGAAAGAGAGAGGATGAGAGAGTAAATGAGGACTTAATGGGAGACGAGTGTTTCGAGGCACGGTTGTGTACGGAGAGAAGAAGAGAGAGAGAGAGAGGGGGAGAGATATATACATAGAAAGAAAAAGAGACAATGCTACGAAACAAGGGAATTGGAGTTATCTCCATTGAGATTCATGCGTGTTGACTCCATTGCTGCAATCTCCCTCTCCTTCTTCCTTCCCTGTTTCCCATATATATATTTATCTCTCTCTCTCTCTTATCTTCCCTCTCTCTTTTTCCCTCTTCCCCCTTTCCCTTTCTCTCTTGGCAATTTCGAACTTTTTGCATGAATACCTGGAATTTTAAGCTGCACGAGCAGAGCACTCTTGCGTCGCGAATCGATATAAAAAAAAAAGTTGGTGATTAAATGGGTCTTGATTTGGCGAGAGAGGATGACTGGCACTTTTTACGAGATTTTTTTTAAATAACGGGTATCGAATACGACTGAGACTACAGTTGCATTAGGGGATTGGAGCGGATCTAGCGATTCCTAAAAGGCACAATGATCAAAATAAAACCGAAAACAAAAGAGGGCCGCATAGATGTCGGATGTGACTACACTTCAGTCTCGCCCGAACGACACACACATTCCGAAACAATTTCAAAGAAAACAGATAAAGAAGAAAATAGAGCTTACCAAAACAAAACTCCAAACTTGGATCGCATAATTGGCCGAACTTGCATCGGTTCGACATGTATCATTACGCTGAAAAACTAGAACGAATACGAAACTATAGTAACACAGGCACAAAAATCTTTCTACAACTTCGAAAAAAAATTGGGATTTATGCCTGTAAACTTTATCGAAACATTGGAAATCAAGGTTATTGAAACAGTCTCATACCAATATATTACATTGTACGTGATAATACAGTTTTTCAGTCAAAGATATTTACTAAATACATATACATTCAATACAATAAAATTTGCCATGTAGTTCAGATTAGAGAAAATATTGCAAATATGAGCAAGACACCTACGAAGAAAAATAATTACGTCAGCAGTACTTCAAAAAACATTTTCAATACTTCACCCTTGCCTGCATTGTAAACGAGTAGTTCGCGACGCTTCAAATAGTCACGATGAGTAAATTATAAATCCATAACAAAATATGCAGATATGTAATTTAAATAACGGGCTTTTTGTTCGTGATGAAATGATATAGCAGAATTTATACCTGATATTAGCATATATCGGTGCATAGCTTTTAAAAGACTGAAACACTCATATAATACCCCGTAAAAAAATGTGCATTCATGATTACGTGCTTGTTTTCACATTTCGTTTTCGTACCTCAATCTTGGGTAAGCAAATATTTTGTTCCCTTAATCTAACGAGTTATTGAAATTTTTGTTTAAATTATGGGAAAAGTTTCAACAGTATCTGAAGTAACGTAAGTGGTACCTTGAAAAAAAAACTCTTACAAAGCGTCAAGTTCAGACGTATATTTACCACAAAAGAGACTTGTTAAAAATAAAATCTCCCGCGAAATTCATTCAACAGATAATTCAAGCTATACGGTCAACAGAGATAAAACGCCCAGGCATATTTATTTTGCAAAAATAAAATTTAAAAAATTCGAAATTAATTTTTCTCTTGCTCAATCCCGAATTTACCGAAGAATTAACATGATCGGAATTCGTTCTTATCAGAGGCAGAGATACATTCCTAGTGTCTCATACCGAAAATTCTCGTAACATGCGTAGGAGCTACGCTCCGGCTAGAATGCCAGTTGCAAAGCGCAGGAAATACCAAGGGCGGCGACTGTCTCCAAAGGGTTTGGCTGGGATCTTCGTGAGTGATATGTGTGAATGGAGGTAGCCGTAGAATACAGTGAATAAGAAGGAAAATATCGCTCATAGTGTAGTATCCGCCTTGCCTCGGATATAGTCTTATCGGTACGTTCAAAAACATTTCAAGTTTATTATTATTATTAAAACGAATCTCATTGCTCTGTATAATAACGCAACATAATAATTTGATAAAATATATCCTGCTGTAAAGGCGCCGCCGGACAGAAACGAGATGAAGAATTACTAGTAAACTCCTTAAATGCAATGAATGTTTACCTAAATATAATATGATAATACGATCATTCGGTCAAAAAATTGTAATTTTATGTACCTAATATACTGCGTTTTATTCGTTCAACAGTGTTGTTAATAAGTCAAGAAACAGAGGGAATAAAAATGCTTTCTATCTATTAAAATTTAATATTCAAATTAATGTCAACAGTTGTTTGATTTAAATATTGCCCAGTTAATGACATTTTAAGTTTTTTAAAGCGTACATCCTATCAAATATTTGTTGATTATCCTTCTCCGTTTGATTTAAAATTATCTTAAAATTTGTTTTCACCATCGTTTGATCGTTGGAAGAAGTTTGTCGTAGCTACAAATATTGAATACTCTGTCAAGCTATAGTCAAATTCTCATTTTATTGTGAACGTAAATCATTTTTCTGAGGAGTTATTAATTATCTTACAAAATATTGCTGCGTTTTACTAAACATAAAAATTTATAGAAATATATACTATTCGAAAAAAATTCAGATAGACTAAATCCTGTTCAACAAAGAGTAAAATTAAACTAAATCCATCAGACCCCAAGTTTAAACCGAAAGATTGGTGCTTTGGACGAAAATGACTCTTAAGGATTCATTCATCGAGTTCCCTTGTTCCTTCCAGCGGAGAATTTAACTTATTTGTAATTTCCTGTATACAGCGCCACCGCCATGTAGCGGTGAATTCTGTAAACATATTAAAAATATAATTTACGGCAATGACGGCTGTATTCTTTTACGATACGAAATAATAATTTTGCCTTATAATGCTAATCATAATAAGTTAAATATCTATGCCACAAATATGGAGAAAGTCATATGTTGGCCACATCAATTTTTTTATCTTAACTCTCACGAATGGATCAGTGCAAGGATGCTAATTTCCTCAAAATATTTTGCCATATCTGTTAGAAGATTCTGTTAGGATGGCTATTTCAAGCTCTTCTCTTTTAATACAGGCGTACTTTAAGTGACCAGCAAAGAGAAATGAGCATCATAAGGCTAAGATGTTGCTCCGTGCATTTCACTGTTATATTATACATAATAGGTAAAAATGTGAACCTGTATCACTCGATATTTTTACATATATCAATAAAAATATACGATTATTTCAGTTTTTTGTTTTCTGATTCGCGAAATTCGAAAAATAATCACAAGTTAATTAAAATCTTGAGCCTTAGAACATTTAAGCTTTGTAACTAACCACACGAAGTAAGGCCCACAATTACTTTTCGATAAAGCTATTCACTTATCCTACGCCATTTAAAATTAAAAACTCTTTTCACTTCATCACTCTAGCCCATAAGCTACAACTCTTATCAATAATTATTTTTTATTTTTTAAATCATATTCAGCAATAAAACATGTTCGCACACGAGTTTCTTAAATACAATTTATTTAATGAATTTCTTTATTTTTAGAAACGAGAAGCAATTGACTCAAATGTTTATTTATCTGAAGATACTTCGCTTCCATTTTCTCTCTACTTCAGCGTCTTAAATAACCTCTCAAAAATGACATATTTTACTGCAAAAAAGAATCCGGTAAAAAATAAAAGGTAGAGAATTCCAATCAAAACCTCTCCCTTATCCTTAGACCCTTTTAGAGACATCATTTCTCGCTTACCGAGGCTTTTTAGTATATTCTCCTCAAACTTCCCAGGGACCATAACAAGAGGACGAGGAAAATAAAAAGACACGAATGAAAATTCTAAAACATTGTCGAAAAGGGTCTAAAAAAAATAAACCATTATTTTGGGGTTCCTTTAAAACTCTACACGCTTTCTCCACGTACACACACACACACGCGAGCGAAACTGCGTGCTGCTCTTTTTTTTTGAAGAAAGACTCTTACACACCGCCTCCAGACCCAACACCCTTCTCACGCTTATTACGCTTAAAATATCTTTACGATGAATTCGCATAAGCCCGTTAAAAAGTTCTAACCCTTCAAAAGTCCTCCCCTTTTTCCCTTCCACGGAGATATAAATCTCTACGACGCATAAAAATTATTTTGTGGACTCCTTCCTTTTAAAGAATGAGGTATAAGCCGACAAACGGGTGATAGGTAAGGATAATACAAACAGAGAGAGAAGAGAGAGAGAAAGAGAGAGAGAGAAATAGAGAGAATGAAATATAGAGAGAGAAAGAAAGAGAGATAAGAAGAGGGAGGATAAAAGTCTATTTTTAAAGAGGTCGGAGACGCAAAAGTTAAGTGCATTATCGAGGAGTGCTTTTTCTTTATTTTCATGAGATTGGCGTCAGACAGAGAGAGAGAGAGGAGGAAAGAGAGAAGGCTACTGTTTCGCCGCAATTTGTATGCATGAAGGTTAATGAGTTCTTGGTGAGAGGAGAGACGTATAAAAAGAAATAACGGCGACAGTCCGTTGATTCGTAAGGAGCCGCTTCGTCGGAGGCTCCTGCGGAGAAAATTTGTCGAAGGGAAAAAATAAAGAAAAGTCTCGTTTGTTCTGTTGCCTTGGAGACGCGGGTGTGCCTCTTCCGCACGCGGTTCATTTCCTGTGTGTTTAAATTACGGTATAAACAGCACGGCCAATATTATAGCTAGTGTTTTTTTTAACTGTGCAGACCCGCTCGTTTCCGGATATTTGGTAAGAGTTTCGTATGAGTTCAACCAAGTTATACCCTCGTCTATTGCAAAGATTTAGTGAAAGTCCAACAAGTTTGCATTTATTTTGGCTGGAAGGTTAGTTTTTGATTTTAAAAACTGTTGTAGATATGATTAAAAAAATAAATCATTATTTACAGCTTGCTCAAGAACAAATTTATTGTTAAAAATTACTCGCTCAATTACAGATGAATGAGAAAGCAATATTAATGGATGTATTTTGGATACTTACAGAGGCCAAGTTATCTTGATCTAAAGCCTTTCCCTCCAGCTATAGAGCAAAAATAAAATATTTTTGCTTTGCAAAATAGGCTGCCTTAAAAGGTTATAACAAGAAAATTTTCAGATTATTTGTTCGTTATAAAAGATTTTGGTGTCATATTCTTTCCATTACTGTTGCTTTAAATATCATTTACGTAATAATTTCTCTTAGATCGCAGGTTTTCAAGGTTGAGCTTCAAAAAAATATCGGTACAGTATTCATTGTACAAACTTACTCATAAACTAATGCGTCGTTTAGTTATCTTTTGAAAAACATGAACTATGTAGAATCATTATAAACATCAACTTAAATAACTATTCGAAATTTGATGAAATTCGTATGAACCGTTTTTTTTAGAAAACCCTATTGTTATTAAAGTTTTCCAAGAATTAACTTGAATTTTAATTCATTTTTTGAGAAATTTCAACTATGTAGTGTTATTGCAGATGTAAACTCAAGTAACTGTACGAAATGTATTCAAAATCGTTAAAGCCGTTTTTGAGTAAATGAAATTGGTGTTAACCCTATTGTTATTAAAGTTTTCCAAGAATTACCTTGAATTTTAATTCATTTTTTGAGAAATTTCAACTATGTAGTGTTATTGCAGATGTAAACTCAAGTAACTGTACGAAATGTATTCAAAATCGTTAAGCCGTTTTTGAGTAAATGAAATTGGTGTTAAAATTACCTAGAATAAAGGCCCTTAATTATTGAGCAATTTCAACCATTTCTTAAAAGCTTCTATTCTGTATGATAAAATGCGTAAGTACGAGATTTGACTCATTTTCGCTTCACCGTTTAGGCTCTAGATTCGTGAACAGACGGAGAGATGGACAGACAGACAGAGGAAACTGCGAAAAACACTTTTTCGGACTCAGGTACCCCTAAAACGTATATTTCCATCAAAATCTCGAGATCGAATTTTTTTGCGATTACAATACTTTCTCAATATAGGTACTTCGTATATGAGAAAGTATAAATGTTTCGTTGTTAACTTTGTATTCAGACCAGTGGCGTAACTACCGCGGCGCAGGGGGTGCAATGCACCTCGCAGGGGCCCACTCAGTGGTGTAGTCGAGATTTGGGGACCGGTTTAGGTTTTTAGGGGCGCTTTTTTAGTAAACATAAAAGTCATCCAGAGTAACCAATATCGTACGAAACGGAACGAATCCCAAGAAACGGAAATTGCCTAAAAAACAAGAAGACGAAATTAAGAAATGTCAGAAAATAACATCTTTTGTAACACCATCTTCAAATCACCAAGGACAGGGATTGGGCAGCGATGAAAGAATATTATCTGAATCAGAAACTCCACAACCGGTAGGGAATGAATTCGAAGATCCTTTGGAACTGGATACATTAGATGAGTTAAGAAATTACGTTGAATTACCTGATGGTACTCATTTACAATCTGCATGTCTTAAAGGCAAAGCCTTATACTCCAAAGATATGAGTGGAAATGAAAGTCGAACGATTATTTTATGTGGACCAAATCAACCAAAAGGACCGTTTCCTAAAGATCCTAAACAGAATAACAGATCATTCAATGAATGTTATTATTTTCAAATCAGCAAGCTGGGTTTCATATTAGAAGAGATTGGCTATGTTATACTAAAATAGAGGATTACGTTTACTTTCAACCATGCTGGTTATTCTATAAGAAATTCCAAACAGCATGGCAAATGGAAGGAGAGATTGGCAACATTTAACTCGAAAAATTCAACGTCATCAACCTTCTGATCAAAAACAGTGCTGTGCAGTGCTGAGTCAGCGGTGTAAAGGAAAAACAATCTCTGATGAAATCGATCTCAAAATAAGACAAGAGAAGACTGGAGAAGAATCCTTGATAGATTAATCAATGTTACGCTCACAGCTTTGGGGAACTTGGCATTCCGTGGTCATCGAGATGATAAGAAGTCAGGAAACAGAGGAAATTTTTTATCAATTATAAAGCTATTAGCAAAGTATGACGACGTGTTGGATCAACTCTTAAACTCACCCCAAGGAAAAATAAAGTATTTATCGCAAAAAATTCAAAATGAAATAATTGAAATATTAGCAAATGCCATTTTGGAAAAAAACATTTCTGAATGCATATCAGCAGTTTTTTCTATATTGGTTCATACAACGCAAGATGTATAAAAAAATCTATCAGTTGAGCAACATTATCCGTTACGTAACAGTTGAGTACAATGAATACCACAAAGCCTCGGCGCTGAAAATTAACCAACACTTTATGGGTTTGTTGCAGTTGAAAATCATTCTGCGGAAGGACTGATGAGCATAATTGTTTCAAAATTATAGGAGATTTTACAATTAGGTGAATTGGAGAAGCTTCGTGGGCAATCCTATGATGAAACATCTGTAAAGAGTGGTGTTTACAATGGAGTACAAAAAATCTGATTTGGCCAACACATGACTTTCTCCATATTTGGGGTATAGATATTTAAATTATTATGAATAGCATTATGAGGCAAAATTATTATTTCGTATCGTAAAAGAAGTGTCCTTGTTGCCGTAAATTACGTATATTTTGAATATGTTCAAAGAATTCACCACTACATGGTGCTGGCGCTGTATACTGGTATTAAGAAAAAGCAAAATATCTCCGAAATGGATGGTTCTACGAAAATTTGTTTCAAACAAAACTTGGAAGAAATATTATTCTCTACAACTTTGGTCCTCATGAAGATTACCAATAACGATGTTTTTAAGGAGATATTTGACGGAAACCGAAAAACCGGTTATTTATAAATAATTCCTCAACAATAACTACTTAGAAAATTATTTCAAATAAAAGTAGTAGGAACTTACATTCTCTATAACATTTGTATAGAATTGTATATACAATAATGATGTTTTAACGGAGAAATATCGCAAAAACCGAATCAGGTTTCGAATAAACCTCGACTTCCGGTTAACCGTTATTGTCCAAAAACTAATCGGTTCTTTGTGATCATGCTAAAGTGTTATGTATGAAGTTTGGTAACGATATGGCAAGTACTTTATGAGTTAGAGCGCCCACAATCACATACACACACACGCACACACAGATATCTTTCCGAAAATAGTCTAAACATGTTCTAGGGACCTCAGAACGTGAATTTCCGTTGAAATCGCGAAGTCGATTTTTCTCGTGATCACAATACTTTCCCATTACTTCGTATGGAGAAAGTAAAAAGAATACAGGATATTCAGCCAAACGCCCCATACATACATTGCGCAAATCATGATTTAAATCTGGTTTTAAAACACGCTACATCAGATACTGAAGAAGTGAACGACTTTTTTGATGCAGTTGATTCAGTTTATGTATTCCTAGTGACAGTGTGATAAGATGGAATTTAATTAACAAAACAAATTCTGAGGAACCTCTAAAATCACTTAAACGTGTATGTGATACACGTTTTTCTTCTAAAAAAGACAGCTTGGAGGGTTTATGATACAGATTTGTTGATGTAATGAAATCCTTAAATGTGTTAAAAATATTACAAGTATTAAAGAAATGGCAGACATTCTTCTGAATGATAAGTGAACTAGCTCCTAGTTTTCCAGCTGTATGCACCATATTCATGCTTTTCCTAACATTGCCAGTAACGAAAACAATAAAAAGTTATTTACGAAGTACCATATCCGAAGAACGACTAAATGGCTTAGCAGTTCTTTCAATCGAGAAAGAAACAGCAAGAAAATTGGATACTTCCAAAATTATAGAGGTTTTTGCTAAGGAAAAGGTCAAGAGAAAAAATATTTAAAGGATTTAAGTAAAACATTTTAATGTAACGCTGAATTTCTAAAAAATCATACAATATATCTTAAGCAAAATTTTTCATCTCCATGGAAAGGTTTTGTTTTAAAATTTTTAATAAGGAGATTTTTGTTAATAAATATTAGAAATTTTGTTAAATTTCATAATTACAAAAACTTGTATATTTTGATGTAATTTTGTATTTATGTAATGTTATAAAACATTTATAAAGGCAAATGTGTTCGTTTTTATTAAATTGTTTTGTTTTTAAATTCAATTAGAAAGGAATGTGCTAGGGGCCCACTTTCTCAATTTTGCACCCGGGCCCATGAAAGGATAGTTACGCCACTGATTCAGACTCCATTAATTCTAGCTTATGGATTGAGATTATTACGAAAATGATATGTAATAAAGCAATAGTAATGAAAAAAATATGACACCAAAATCTTTTATAACGAACAAAAATTCTGAATTTTTTCTTGTTTTATCCACTTAAAGCGGCATATTTTGTAAATCAAAAAGATTTGATTTTTTAATTTTTTTAATTCTTTCTTGTTTTCATTTATTAAGAGTGAAAATGAGTAACATTCAATGAAAAATAACGAACGTAAATAATTTACCTCAATCGCTTTCTTACAGTGACTAATGTCAAAGTTCGTGATTTGTGGAACTTTGTGACTCCATACGAGTCTAGCGCTAACAGGCTCGTCAGTCTAAATCATAAAGCAAATAAGATAAGAAACCCGGTACCGGCATTCCCCCTACTCTTTTCGAAAAGCACCAAGGAGGGCCAACGGTTTTCCGTTGATTCGGGTGCTATCCTCTAAACACGTAAATAGGGTGCCGCAAGATCTATTGAAAAAGCCTACTTTCGCAGGTTTTGAACGGTTATGCTCAGTGTAACAGGCCAACGGCCTCGCCACAACGCCACGGCACCCCATTTAGCAAGTTTTGAAATTTTGAAGATACTTTTCTGCCCAGAAGCTATCTACCGCAGCGTGAGGTATTAAAATACTTTCCCAAAGGAACCATCTACTGATTACGAGTTGTCAATCGTTTTGTGAAAAAATTCAAAATTTTAAAACTAACAGTGAACACATTATAGAGGTATAAAAATGACATAATAGAAATAAGCTAAAATTTTCGTACCATTAAGCGGTAGAATTTCTCTCGCCATATATTGGTCAAAATGACAATTCGTGTTGAAATCCGCATTTCCCGCTATCATTTCTAACGTAGAGGCAAAGAATGCCTTGACTATGTAGTAGTCAATTTCTTGCTACTGAAACTATCTGCACGCCATAAGCTTTTAAACAATGTAACATTCTTTACGATCCGATCATTCGTTCAAGAGATATGAGGGAACAAATAATGGTCTATCCCAAAAAATTATATACTATATATATATATATATATATATAAATATATATATCGGACGAACGCATACAAAAGATATTATCAAAAAGGGTTTATAGAAATATAAATCAAAAGATAAATAGGAAATTGCTCAAGCGAGATTTCAATCTCTCAATTATAATGTTTGATACATAGAAGACATTTTACATCAACGAGTTTTCATCCCAATAAGAAAAATTTCAATTATTCCTCACTAATCATCAACGTCAAATATCCTTCACTAGCCGTCTCCTACACAATTGATATCAAATAAGCATTAAGGCGTTACATCAGAGTTCTGCAATATATCTATTTGAAAGATGAAATTTCTTTCCATGTAGGTAATTACATTGTTTCCTCGAAAAATTTCTTCTCTTTTCTAAATAAGTAGAATTAAGTGACGCTTCTATTTATTTGGTGGAAGAGCATTAAATGCCCATATTTTACAAGTAAAATAAACGAAATGAAGGCAGACACAAGTAAAATTATAATTTGCGTGAATGCAGCCGTCAAATGTTATTTTAATGAAGTCGCAAATCTGTCGAATAAAGAAAATACATTCTTAGTCAGTAGAAAAGCTGACTTCAGTGTTACCTCTCCTATCTTTTATTCTGAAAAGCCCATATAAAATGTTACCGAGATTTACTTAGAATAACAATACAATGAGCTCGGTGATCCATTTTTAAGGCATAAACGTGATTGAAACCTATAAATAATTACTGCGTGCCTGGACATAGAGAAGTACGCCGTCAGATAACGCCAGGATTTATGACACTAATTCACAGAAGAGCTTGACGGCATCATTTAGCGCTTTGAGTTTGTTTTAAATGGACGGTTTATTCACGAGATGAACGAAACGCGAAAAGTAACGCGTAATATTCCTTCCCACGCTCCGAATACGCGCAGCATCTCCATCTGTACCACCTTTGCCATCTGGTAGTGTAACCCATATTTTGATTAGAGAATCCTCCTCACCCACTCCTCCTCCATTTTTCTCTCCTCCCCCACCCCCCTCCATTTCTCTCTCTCCCCCTCCCTCCCTCCCCCCCCCATCCCTCAGCCCGCTGTTGTAGCGAGAAGCAGCGATCCTCCAACATTAATCATCCATCATCTCCCTAAAGCTAGCAACACCCTCGCAACACGCCTCCTAATATCCCTTGTTTTTATGTAATTGTAACGTTAATCCCGGCCAACCGAGGCTTCAGGAAACCCTCGCGGTATTACCCTCTAGACAAAGATTTTTCCGCGCTCCGCATTTCAATAATCCGTTTCGCGGATCTGGGACAATAAAATATTCACGCTCCGATGGAAGGTGGGATCACAGCCGGTGCTCGGCAAAATTTAAAACTCTAGAAATGAAGATAACGCGTCGAAGCACCTCGGCCTAGGAGAAAAAATATGAAGTGAAATAGTTATCACTTATGTATATGCATTCAAAATCTGAGATAGAAATGGCAATTTGACCAGTTGAGCGTTATAACGATTATTTAAAATTATGGCCAATGATTGTGAAAATTACAGTAGAAAGTTATGGTAAATTACTTTACTTTAGCGACGAATAGTATCACTGCTCAGTGATTACATGAAATGATTGTATTGGGAAAGAGATGTAAAAGTCATTACGGAAATTCTCGGTAAAGCAAAAAAACGCATGGAAGTTTCAAACAGCAAAACTCCATATATGTTACAATTTATTGTATAGCGTGGACTACCTACGATGAAATTACGCTATTGTTATTTAAATAATTCAATTCAATAAAATGTTGCCTGAATTCCTTAACTTTTGCGTGCCTTGAAAAAAAAACATCACAATAATAATTCTTCTCATTGCCTCGAAGCTATAGGTGTCACTTTCTTTATATTACATCTTTCTTTTTAAGTCTCACAGCTTCACATAAATGAGCTGTGTTGCTATATTTTATACTAGCAGCCCGTTGCAGCTACGCTTGCAAATAATCTAAATAGTTCGGCCCTAGGTTAGATCTTCTTTGTTCCCTATTCATTTGACGTGTTTCCCTATTTCTTTGTATTTCTTGTACTCTCCGCTCCTCATCTACACGGGCAATCCTATTAGCTTCCGCATATCTTTCTCTCTCTTTCCTCCAATACTCTTCCTTTGATCTCTGGCTCCTCTTCCTTACTCTGGCAGCTGTAGCTGGGCTAATAGCTCTCCTTTTTTAAATTTTCTGCGATTTTTCAGCAATATATTACAGCAATTACGTGATCACAACGTCACAGAGTTACTCAATCCTAGTTTAATATCGCGGTATATTCAAAGGGGAAAAATTTTAATTCTACCTTACATTAGTTCCAATAATTATCGTTGCACCCTTATAGACGAACTGACAAACAGTTGCTTTCCTTCAAGTGTCTATCAACGACTGCTTTTAACTTCTTACAGGACCTACTATAAAGGCGACGTCAATGCAAGAATTTATTTAGATCATCAATGAAGAGAAGATAAAAATAACGCTTTTATTTCGTCTATTGGAAGGTTTAATTGGCCTTAAATGAATCGGAGGCAACAATGAGAGTTGAAAAATCCGCAAATTTTCGAAAAAGAATGAGTATTTCTGAAAAATTCGACCGCGTAACGTGTAAACATTGCAAGAATAAGATAGTATAGAGCTTTAGCCGTCGAATAAAGCAAAAAAGAAGAAAATCGGTCTACATTTACGTATTTTAACGAATGAAGGAAAAAAACCTTGCACTCTGAAAAATCGAAAATCCCGTGTAAACTTATGGGAAAATATAATTGTCTTCTGGATTCGAACCCGGGACACATTAGCAACCAAACATATTTTTCCAGGGACCTCATAGCCAGTAGAAACAAAACGCCGTTTACCGCATATCTTTACGACGAACGGTTCTCGAGAAATACGCCGATATAATTACGCGAGGCTTCATACGCACTGACGGACGAATGGACGCAGCTTCACTACGCGCATAATATATAGGATAAAATACAATACTTATTTCTAACTTTTACCGTAACTAAATTGTTTAAATGAAATCAATATTACTTCATAATCAATTAGGTTCATATTGCGTATATTTCTGTAAGAAGTCCAATCCGTTACGATTTACAGAGTCAATCGCCGAAAAAGTCTAGTTGAGTGATTGATCAAAGAATTCGGTTGTGATTTTCACTTGTTAATTTTTTACTTTTCCAAATAATAAGCATGTAGAGATAACATATTCCAATTTTTTAAGTGATACGCAAATAGTGAATATTATTACATTCTTTCGTTTTGCTTGGTTCTGTTACATAGGAATCCAAACAAAACAATCTTTTTTTAACTTTTCAATCTCGAATTATTATCTCGAAAACTATAATTCTAAATTTTGTGCTCTCGCAAACTTTAATATAACGGACTAATAAAATTTAGAAATATAGAACTTTAAATTTATAAAAAAATTCAACATTTGCAAATATTTAAATAAAAAGTTTTTCAAAATTTTAAATTGTTAAAATTTTTGCGTTTCTTAGATGTTTCGAATTCTATGATTGATTCCAAATGTTTTAATTTTTCGAATGTTTGAAAGTTTTTTAATGTTTGAAAATTTTCGAACGTTAGAAATTTTTGAAAATTTTTCAAAAATTTAAAATATTTTATTTTCTAAGATATCAAATATAAACATTTTCGGAATTCGGAGAATGCCATTTATTTCGAAATAAAACCTAAAAATTCCAAATTTTACACAAATTCGGTAGTTTTAAGTCGAAATACTTAGTTCATTAACGTAATTCACGATAATGCGGACACGAATTATCCTTATCACAATCTTTTCGGATAATTTTCGCAGTTACCTATGTTGCGAAGCAGTAAAAATTCCGGTGGACAGACGGGTGTCCATGAATGACGTAATTAATCCAAATTAAGACACTTTCCCATCTCACTCCTTCTCTATCATCCCTTCCGTTCCCCCTTCTTCTCTGCTTCTCACTCGCCCCTCTAAAATGTAGCTATATCTCTCAGTATCATCATCCTGCATACAATATGACATTGGATTAAACAAAGACAGATGAAAAATATACGTATAACCCGTCTAAATTCCGAGTTCGAGTTTTGATTTTAACTAACTTAGACACCCAAACGAATCTGCTATTACACATTAATAAAATAAACACCGGTGGAATCGAGCTCATGACCTTATGATAGGCGATCTTATCGTCGTGACGTCTAAAAAGCGAAAGCGGTGTATATTGCGCATGAAGTTCCAATAAATCAATGTCTCCTTCAAATAATTCTGTATGTCGATTTGACACGTATTTGAAAATCGGCGGTGAGAAAATTAATTTCTATTCCTTTGGGCGTCCGAAGTTTTTATGATGATTATCAATGATTTTAAAATGCGAATAAATATTTATGATTCTCACCACTGCATTAATCTAATGAAGTAATGAAACGCTGTTGAAATCAAACTCATGACGTTACTTTAGAAATTTAGCATTCTAAAATTTAAAAGAGATTAAGTCTACTCATATCCTGAAAGTATGATTCAAATGGAGCTTACCAACACGCTCCTGGATCTTCCGCCGCAGGTGACGTAACATAAAATTTCGCAATCTACCCAAAATTTCATAAAGCTAAAGTTCAACCAAAGGCAGAAGAGCGTATAATTCATCTATTATACAATTAACTCCGTCCAATTTCCCAAAGAAAACCATCCTGGATATTATTCTCGTACCCGCAGCAACCAGACACGGCAGACGACCACTCATTCCCGTGATGAGAAGAATTGAAAAAATAGAAAAATCTCGCGAAAACAAGACCCCGAGAGAGAGAGAGAGGGAGGGAGGGAGAGAGAGAGAGATGGAGAGGGAGGGAGGGAGAGAGAGAGAGAGAGATGGAGAGGGAGGGAGGGAGAGGGAGGGAGGGAAGGGAGATGGAGAAAAATGGAATATGTACGTGTGGGGAGAAGCGAAGAGGAGGAGAAAACGAAGAAGTCGTCGGAGGAGGAGGAGAGGATAGTGGAAGAGAGGGAGGAATAGGGGTGTGGATAGGGAGAGAAGGGCGGTATTTCGCCGTGAGTGATGATGGGCCTAGTGGGAGAGGATATGAGGACGCGAGCTATGGGAGTGACGTGGTTATCAATCTGGGCGGGCGAGGGAAATCCCCTCCGGCGGAAGTGGGGTGGGAGTGAGACAGAGAGAGAGGTTGGGGGGGGGGAAGGGGAGAGAGGTTGGATATACGAGGAGGAGGGATGGGGTGGGGAAGGGCGAAAACCTGAAAGACGGAACAAAGGATAATGGTGGATCGTAAGAGGGGTTGGGATTTGGTGTGAAACGAGAGGGAATGAGGGCGTGAGGAGCGAAAGAGAGAGGGATTGGAGGTAGGTGAGAGGGGGTGAGAAATAAAAAGAGAGGGAGCGAGGTAAGGAGGAAAAAGATGGAGGGAATGAGGTGTGGAGGGAGGAGTTATCGCCTATAGGGATCCCGTGACGAGATGGAAGAAGACGTTTCTATCGCTAAAAAGAAGAAATCTCTTGCACGGGAAGCATGAGGAAAGGCACACTACCATCATCCCTAGGAGATGGGAGTAGGACGGGGAAATAAACAGTATAGGGTAAGGAGAGGAAAGAAAAAGAGAGAGGGTTTAAAGGGAGAGAGGAGGGAGTGAGAGAGGGAGGGAGGACAGAAGCTGTAGGAGTGGTGTGGAGACAGAGAAGGCGGAGAGGGTGTGAGAGGAAGGATGGAATCCCAAAATAAGTAATATACAACGAGAGGAAGGAAACATAAATATCCCCGAGTTGCTACCACGCTTACGGAGATTTATTTATCTTGCAGGATATGGTTCAGTGAGGCAGCTAGGGAGGTTGAGGGGGTTCGCATATATTGAAGCCGAAGGAAGTTCTTATCTCCTCTGAGCAACAACCGAGCGATTTGGAAGTGACACGCGATTCGAATCGGGATTTTTGGGGACATTTTTTGAGACGGCTGTATGTACGAGGAGGGAATGGGAAGGGATGAATGAATCCTTAGGGTTGACATGGAGACTAGGGAGTTATTAAGAAGGAATTTATAGTACAAACTGATCGAAATAAAATATAAAAATGGATCATTTTAAATATTTGAAACCCTTTAATGAGCACGTGTTTCTCCTAATACCATAGCCTACACTTTGAAATCATAAATAATTTTTGAGTTTAAGGAAATATGTTTTATTATTCAAATTTAAATGTATAAATTCGTAATGTTGTAGTTAAGTCTCGCCATCAATATTTTTCTTTAAATATTTCTATTCTATTCGCAAATTACATATTAACATTATGGAATAATTAGGTGAATTTCCTATGCATTGATATAAATAGTTTCTTCACACATTTATAGACAGAATAACGTGCATTATATATTATATTTAACCAGTAAATTGAGTTGTAAAACTTTCTTTCGCATTTTTGTTTTGATAATATATTCTTCTCATATTTTTCAATAAAGATTATGGCAAATATTATTTTCAATAATTAATTCTCAATATCTTTTAAACACTTAAAATAAAAAATTGATAGAACATTATTAATGCAGAACTAAGGGCTATGTGCTTTTGGCCTGCGGCTTCTAGCTCTACTCAAGTTAATTAAGTTACACATTAAGGGTTAATGGACTGTGAATGCAATGAGGTAAAAGGAACTTTGTTAACGTTGAGCTATCAGGAACACCAACTTCATTTTATATCTGTTAAACTCATTCTTTCACTTCCTTCCTAATTTCAGAATTTAAGTATGCTTTTCCATTTACTTGTTTTTCTCCATCTCTTTTTACTCTCGAGCCCTTACGATATAATTTTCCCAGTAAAAGTAACCTTTTTCGTGTCATCCACACACTACACACCACTATTTTAAAATTATTAGTTCAAACAGTTACCTTCCCGATCAAAATTCTCAATATCTTTATAATAATTACAAATGCAGTTACTTTTCATCTTTACGTAAATTCATAATTTTTGGGAAGCTCTTGGATACAATATATCTTTTACAGATATAAATATTGAATTTAAAGTTTAAAATATTCAAAGGAGACAATAATATGGAATTCCTTGATAAGTAAAGAAAAGCTACCGCAACTTTTTATGCATTTTATGAAACGTCAGGTCCATCAGCCAAGATTTCATTTTTAATAATTTTCCTAATAGAGCACAACGTCGTCCAAAAGATCGTCCATATGAAAATGGATAAATTATTCTCGCTTATGCACTCCTTTAATCTCATTGAAGTCGGATCGTTAAATAAATTTCAGTCAATTCCTCCAGAACCAAAAATATTTAATGGCCGCTAAACGTGAACTCGTCTGTGTAGACACATGCAATTGAATTACGAGACAGGCACTTTCTAAGTTAATTTTAATTACAGAAAATTCCGGACGAGCTTTGAAGGCGATGTCGTGAGGGAGAGGAAAGGAGAGAGAGAGAGGTGGGAAGAGAGGGAGGAAGGAAAGGAGGTGGTAGGAGGAAGGAGCGCAAACTTGTGGAAAAATCTGTGGCCAACGCATGACTTTCTCCATATTTGGGGTATAGGTATTTAAATTATTATGAATAGCATTATAAGGCAAAATTATTATTTCGTATCGTAAAAGAATACAGTCGTCCTTATTGCTGTAAATTAGGTATATTTTGAATATGTTTACAGAATTCACCGCTACATGGTGGTGGGCCTGTATACTGGAAATTATGAAAAATTTGAATATCTCCGAAATGGATGGTTCTACGAAAATTTGTTTCAAACAAAACTTGGAAGAAATATTATTTTCTACAACTTTGATCCCCACGAATATTACCAATAACGACATTTTTAAGGAGATATTTGACGGAAACCGATTATTTATAAATAATTCCTAATCAATAACTGCTATGGAAAATTGTTTCAAATGAAAGTTGTAGAAAATTACATTCTCTATAAACTTTGAATAGAATTGTATATAGAATAATGATGTTTAATGGAGAAATATCGCAAAAACCGAATCGGGTTTCGAATAAACCTCGACTTTCGGTTAACCGTTATTGTCCAAAAACTAATCATTTCTTTGTAATCATGCTAAAGTGTTATATATGAAATTTGGTATTAATATGACAAGTATTTTTTGAGTTAGAGCGCCCACAATCACATCCATCCACCCCCCCCCCCCCCCCCCACACACACACACACACACACACACACAAATCATTCCGAAAATAGTCTAAACGTGTTCTAGGGACCTCAAAACGTGTATTTCCGTTGAAATCTCGAAGTCGATTTTTCTCGTGATCACAATACTTTCCCAATACTACGTATGGAGAAAGTAAAAGAGCAAAATGAAAACGAACGAAAACGGAGCGCAAAGGCGTTTCTAGGAAAAGAGGAAAGTAAAGTGGTGTAAAGGATGCGATATATGAAAGAGAAGACAAATTGCTCCGCGAGCATTTGGAGAAAGGAAAGGGAGTTTGACTGAGGGAGAAGGAGAAGTGAGAGATCAAGAGAGAGAGAGCAGCTGAGTGGAAGAAAGTAAAAGTCTGTGGTTTTGATGCAGAATTCGGAAGAGAGCACGAAATCGGCGAAGGGGATTTAAACGCGAAACAGGGATATAAGCAGTTCGACGGGTTCAATAATATACGTCATTTATCACAGTATTCACTAAGACAACATTTTAAATCCTTTTTTTTCTTAGTTCGACTAGTTAAATTTGTTTTTTCTAATCAGCATATTCTCAGGTACAAATGCCAGTGATATCAGAGCAATCCCTTAGTCCTGCCGGAAATAGCCAGCGGGCGAATTAAAGAAAAATAGGAGTTAAGGTCGAAACTGTTCACGAGCAGATATTGAAGTTG
This sequence comes from Uropetala carovei, assembly GCA_036926305.1. Lineage (NCBI taxonomy): Eukaryota > Metazoa > Arthropoda > Insecta > Odonata > Petaluridae > Uropetala > Uropetala carovei. The sequence goes on along the minus strand of JAXCHB010000104.1, from coordinate 5,544,970 downwards.
CAAACAAAAATGAAACGAACTGGAGGAATTGGACAACGAGCAATAGTACAGACGCAGAGGAAGAGGCGATGTGAAAGCAAGGTAGAGAAAATCGCAAACAAGGAGAGGAAGGGAAAATTGGGATGGAATGGGAGAAAAGTAAAGAAAAACGGCGGAAAGAACAGGAAGAAATTGGAAGAAATGGGAGTCAAGAGACAAAGTTGATAGTGGCGTAGGAAATGCTGATGAAGGGCGAGTGAAAGGGAGGATATGCAGGTAGAGAGACGAAGGGAGAGGGGGGGGGGAGAATGGCGATAGGGTGGAAGATGGCACCAAGGGTGGAAAGGCATAAAGTGGTGAAGGAGAGAGAGGACGTCCTTTTAGCAACGGGTGTGAGAGATTTTTTTTGGGATTTAGACAAAGTAAGATGGATGGGTCAGATTCCTGTTACGCCGCGTAGTCTGCAAGCTCCTCTCCCTTTCCTTCCTCCTCCTCTGCCTGCTACCGAACAACCAACACTCCCCCCCCCCCTCCCGCCCTCCTCCCTCCCCCTCACCCACCCACCGCGCCATTTTCCCTTATGGGTTGACACGTTAAAGGGGTGGGAGTGAAGGGGAAAAGGGATTGTTAAAAGTGGAAAGCAGAGAGAGAGAGAGAGAGTTGACGAAACGAGGAAAGAGAGAGAGAGAGAGAGGGAGATATGGGATACGGGACAGAGAAATAGTAACACTTTTGAAGAGCGAGTGAGAGAGAGAGATCCGGGTGATGAGATGTGGGGAAGAGAGTTTGGTGGCGGTCTTGCTGAAGGGAATGAGTGGCATTTCCCATTTCCAAATGTGGGAGATTTTAAATGAAGAAGGGGAATGGGGAGGAGTGCGGCAGTGGAAACGCTAATAAAAATAGTTTCATCATTTTTTTTAACCCTATGTTTATTCCGATACTTTTGGGAATAGTGTCTTAAGAAATAGTACCTGTGTCATTTAAGTGTATAATTTCCCCTCCTTCTCCACTGTCGTCTCTAGCAATATGACTTACTTTCCTAAGGCACGCACTGCATAATTGTGTATACTTTAACGATCATTGTGTAGTATCTATACTTCACAAGAAATAAGTTGGCCTCCCAGATGTTTACGCCCACAAAGTAGAGGGGGAGCTACGTTGTCAGATTTACGCTTACAGTCCGCGCCCGCAATCTGAATGAGAAAACGAAGCGACGCTCCTGAGGCACAGTATGGCAACGTCGCAAGGCTCTGATAGGCCCATGCCTGAAAAGTACCCCTCTAACGCTCCCACCCTCCACTTCCTCAGAGGCCAACTTATGTACGTCTCGTCTACTATAGTATACGAATTCTTTCTATTTATTTGCAAATCGTTCACGTTTAATGATTTTTATGCGTATTTTGAAAGACCATTTTTTAAACACCTAGTTCACTCTACCATTTCATTTACCTCATTACTTTTGTTTTTCTCATGTTTTTTCTGCCCCATTCAATTCTTTCTCCTTCCCTTCATTTCTCTCTCTTTCTCGCTTTCTCCACTTTTCATCTTTTGCCTTCTGTCTCTTTTCTCCCTCCGCACGTCGCCCTTTCTCTCCCATTCCTTTTACCTCCATTTTACATTTCCGTCCACTTTCTTCGGCTATTTCCTTCTCACTCTCCCATCTTCTTCATTTTATTCCTTCTCTATCATTTGTTCTGTCTCATTTTCCTCATCCTGCTGAGCCCATTCTTTACCATATTATACTGAATCGTCCTCAGAAGTGTACAATTCAGCCACACTCCTTTGAATCCAGTCCTCCTTTGTTTCCCGTCCAGTTGTTGCTCTTCAAGTTTACGTCTTTCGCGTTATCTTCCGTCGCCACTCCTCCTTTCCAAATTGCCATTTCCCCTCCCTTCTTTTCTCATCCTCATTTTCAGTAAGTCACTCATTACTACACTCATTTCTCTCTCCACGCTATACATATGCATTTGTTCTGACCAAGCACTTTATTTTCAAATTAATTCTCATGCGCATATTTTCTTCCCCAAAATCCTATCTTTCCCACTGACTTAAAAACGTATTTCTATCAGAACCTATAGTTTAAATTTTATTCTCTAACAGGTCCAAATATAATACTTTCCCTAACGTGACACAAGTGCAGTTTCTTTTCTGTAAAACTGCATGAACTAACTGCTATTAATATCTATTGCTAGACTTTAGCTTACCACAGTCTTTACACATACTTCAACCTATGCTCTCTCTCTCTCCCTTCACCCTCCCCTCCCCCTTCTCTTTCCCTATCGCCGAAAATTCCAGTCCATAGGAAAATACTTCCCTTAATACATCTCTCGCGCTCGTATTTAACTTCAAGTACCTAAGAGCTTTAACTCCACCGGTAAAAACCTTTCAGAAAATAAAACCCGAAATAAAAATGAAGAACCTTGGGCCGTATTTTTCCCCGAAACTCGCACTCCTTGTTTCGCCGTGGCATTACGAGCGGAACGAAATTTCCAGTTTTTAGCATTTTCAGTGTTGCGTTGTCAAGAGATCGAAAAAAAAAAGGAAGCATGTATTTTTTCTCCAAGGCGTATTTCACGGCGGGACGCCTTTGGGTTAGCCCGACTTACAACCGCCAACTCGTTTTTTTTTCATTTCCCCTCCCGCACTTCCTCTCTCCGCCTTCTTCTTTTTTCCCTTTTTATCATTTCCCTACGCAAATCGCCTGCACCTTATCTCCACCTTCCCTTCCTCTGCATTCTCCCCTTCGCTTCCTCTTCATATTTTCCAACTTCCTCCACGGTAAAGTCTTCCTCTCTGCTCTCTTCCGCTTATATCTTTATTCCTCTTTATCTCCATACCTTTCGTCGCCTTCGTATTACTCTTAAAACTTCTCCACTTTCCTTCACTGAGCAATCCAACTTCTTCCTATCCATTTTCATCTCAAATTCTCTCTTCACCTATTCGCTCGATATTTCCTAGACATTTTTCCTTCTCGTTATTCCCCCCCCCCCTCCCCCCATCCCATTAATGCGCTTATCCTCATCTTTTCTGCACCAACACAATCTCATGCCCTTCCGCGCTTCGCCACTATCTCCAAGCATACACCTTTTCGAGCTAAATATTAAGACGTTATTTTTCATATGTTCCTTGCCCTTTTAACATGCAAACATTGTTTTATGATCGAAGACTATTATAATTGTTTACATCTTTATGCTGTGAATTTTTACATTTTAATTTCCATTATATTACAAAGGGTCATATACGAGAAGGTACTTCAAAGTCCCAATTTCTTCGTAATAAAAAAAGTTCGTTGTTCTCTCTCCCCTTTAATCTGACCGACGTAAATCTTACTTGCGGTCATTTCCACCTTTCTGCATTAATTCTTCCTTATACTGCGTGTATTTTCCGTTCATTTACATCTCACGGTTTCCTCATACATTTTACTCTGCGATTTCATTTGCACATCGTCTTTTGCGCATCTCATTCTCTCCTTATTCCTCCCTTCTTATTCTCTCCCGCTTCCGTCCTGATTTCTTCTCACCCCTTTGAAACCTTCAAGTACTGTTATTTCCTATTTCCCTTTCTTTTCTAACTATCTCACCCACTTCTTTGCTTCCCCTTTCTTTCTCCTCCCTCGCTGCGAATCCAAATGGTCAACCGTTCTCGCCATATTTTTCACAGCTCGCAAAACCTCCCCCAATATTTCCCTCCCCTTGCGTAAGCATCCTAAGCCATATAAGTCGGACAGAGAGAGAGAGAGGTCAAGGACCTATGCTCTCCAACAGAACAGGAAACATCTGCCCCATCCGTCTTTCCAGAATCCCTCCGAATAACCACAAAAGGTTGTCGGGAAATTCCTAACAGTTGCCGAGATATATCAGTCATTTCAACAAACAACCCCTTCTTATTGCTCCTCCCTTAAATTCTCCATTCCCATTCCAACACCCTCCCTCTATCTCTCTCATTCCACCTTCTCTTCAACCCTCTCATGCTGCGAGAGGTTCGCTAAATCCTACCCACCCCCATTCCCTTCTCTCTGCCCACACGGTCCTTTCATAAAAGTCTTCAACTCACCCGCAGGTCGGAATCCACGACTTAAAGTCACTCCCTTGGAAATCCACTACCATGTTCCACGTAATATAATTCGCGTATTTCTCTCTCTCTCTCTCTCTCTCTCTCTTTCTCTCTCTCTCCCTACTCTCGTCTCCCGGACGGAATTGTGGTTACATAAGTCTTTCGTTGGGAAATGGTTTCAGGTTTCTCTGTGTGTTTTTTTCTGTACTTTGGCTTCCTGCGGTAACGTACTTTTCGTCGGAATAACGGATATCAGGAAAAATCCTTGGTGCGACGTTTGCGCAAGAAAAATCGTGGCTTATGTTTCATAGGGTGAACAAAAGTTTCTTTTTTTCTAAAAGGGCTTACGTTCTTTCCACACAGAAACCCGACTGCATTTTAGTAGTACATTCTATTTACAAATTTCAGCTTATTTGAAGTGTTTAATGGCAAAGAGATAAATTGTTGAACAATGTTTTTAAAAAATGCTTTTCAGTCTATATTATAAAATATTATTATAATGGATTATAATGGTAGTTAACTTTACCGTGATGACGGGTGAGACCGATCTAAGTATTAAATAAACATTAACACTAGGATGCGTAGATGGGGTGTTTTAGATCCGGGCGCAATGAAAAATTGCTATAATTTAAACAATTTTTAAGATATGAAAATAATATTTTAGGGATGTCTTAAAAAACTCCTTTGCGCCGTTTAGCCTTTATTTCGGAGTAATAACTTTTTATACCATAGGTACATACATATATACTGGAAAAATGACTGGCCCTACACATTTCCATGTAATGGTTGTACTGAATCTAAAGAAATCAATTCAAAATTTTGCATGGAATATTACTGTGGACAACTTTTTTACTAGCGTTCCATTTTTTGAGCAATTCCTGAGCATTGGTATCACATCAGTTGGAACAATAAAAAAAATAAGAGGGGCATTCCAAGAGAAATGTTACCAAATCAAGGCAGAGAAAAATTTTCATCATTATTTGGGTTCAAAAAGCAGATTACCTTACTTAGTTAAGTACCAAAAAAGAACTACTCCGTATTATTATTGAGTACACAGCATTATGATAGTGTTGTTGACGGAACCCAAAAAAAGCCAGAAATAATTCATTTTTATAACAAAACAAAATGTGGAATTGATCTTATGGATCAGAAAATAAGTAACTATACTTTCTAGCGAAAGACGAAGAGATGGCCTTTTGCAGCATGGTGAAACATTATGGATGTCGCAGCAATCAATGGAATGCATGTATTTTCAGATAAACAACCACAATTTGAGTGTGGAAAATATCACAGAAGAAGGCTATTTCTAGAAACGCTGTCCAAGGAGTTGATGCTACTGTACATGGCAAGGTGATAAAAAAAATCCTCGATTGTCGAAAGATAAAATGGAGGACATATAGAAATGCATGCATTCCTGTTTCTGAAAACGTAAAGAATGAGACTCCTAGAGCAGGAAAAAGAAGATGTTCAATTTTTCCATCAAAGAAGGATAGAAGATGTGAAAGGAGATGTTCAAAGTGTTGCATAACAATATGTAAAGAACATACAATATATGTTTGCAGTAAATGTAAATAATTGTTTTAAAATTAAAAAAGTATTTTACAACATTTAAAGGTTGTAGGAAATATTTTTCAAACAAAATAGCGCAATAAGCAAGGCTAAAGCATCAGCAAGCATTTTTATTTCACAGCGGGTCTTTTTCACCCCACCTATGTAAATGTGTAGGTTTTTTCAGGCATGCATCCTAGGGTTAAAAGAGTCCAAGATGTAGATCTTGTTAATTATGCGTCGGCTCAAAATCGCAGCTTAAATTTTAAAATTCAAAGACCGATCTCAAACCTTTAACGAAACATGCGGAATATATGTTAATGTTTGTCCATCAGAAATGATGGTTAGGAATTAAAGATATCATAGTAATTAAAATATGCCATATTGCTATGCTAGATGGTACATAATTTATTATATTTCCAATAATAATATCCCGATATGCTGAATATTGTGAAAGATCAAACGAAATCGGCCAGACCTTGCCTGAGATATCAGCGTTAAAATCTTATGCACAGAATGACAGCATGTGTTTTCCAATGGAAGAAAATATCGGCAAGAAATACGCGACGGACAAGTAGCTGTGCTATTACTGAATATTAATTTATCCTTTAACTTCCCTCTTTACCCTGTCTTATTTTACTTGTTTAAAATTATATTTCCTTTTAAAACTATTTTGAACTACGAACTTAAAACCCGCTAACTACTACGTGTGTTTTTGTATTTCAGAAATAAAATACATCCACTTTCTTAGAGAATAATGTTTGTTTTTAACCATTTGTTATTTTTCAGAAATATAATAAAATTAATTTATTTGACATTTTATTATCTTAACCCCAGAAAAACTTCGGTCAAAAATAAAAAGCTTAAATACTCCTCATTTATGGCTCGTAATGCTCGTTAACCTATATTACGCTATAAAGTTTAAACGCCGGTGCTAAGAAATTCACTTCACCCCCACTTGAGCAAGTAGATAATCTTTTTTCCCCTCCGCTAACCTTACAACCAAACAGTTTCAAAACTTAATTACAATGCCCGTTTTCCTTCGGTGCCGGCATAAAAAACGCCAGAAGAAAAACTCTCTCACAGACCGTATTTATTACATTAAAGTCTGACGAAATAGAAAAACGCAGCCCAAGACGCGACGGAAAGAGTTCGGCGTCGTTCCATTCTTTCTTTCTCCCTCCGAGACGGAAAAGACTGCGTGCAATTTGTTAGCGGGCACGTCTTCGAGGAAATATCCCACATGGAGTAGGGGGGGGGGGGGGGGGGGGGGCAAGAAAAGTACGAGAATAAGAGATGAAGAAAATAGTCTCTTAATGCGCAGGTCGTGCGGAGGGTCGAAGGAGCCGCGTCAAATTCTGGTCCTCTTTGAGAAGAATAAGAAAAGGTTGAGATTAAGGGAGTTTTTCTTTTTTTAGGTGAGAGAGGGAAGTAAAAAGACAGCAAACGAGAGTAGTAAGCCATAAAGAGAAATCAGAAGAAACGGGGAGAGGAAGAGGTAAGGGTACAGAGGTGCAGATTGGAGAGGCTGAGAAAAGTGGAGGTAAAAAGCAGCCAAGTGAGATAGGAGTGAAGAGAAAAAATAGGGAAGAGAGGAGAGTAGAGGAGAGGAGGAGGGGAGACGAAGAGTAGAGGGAGAGGAATTGAGAGAAGAATTGGAGAGAAGATGAGGAACAGAGAGAGAGAAGAGGAGAATTAAGAGAGGAGTAGGAGAGAGAGAGAGAGAGAGAGAGAGAGAGAGAGAGAGAGAGAGAAGATAAAGAAGAGAGAAAGAGGAAAGGAGAGCAAGTGGAGGGGAAGCGAGGCAAGAGAGGTCGGCAGAAGACACGATGGCAGGGCGATAAAAGCGAGCGAAGAAGAACGAGAGGGGAAGAAAAAGGAGATCGAAGTGGCGGAGAGAAACCGAACGAGAAAAGAGAGATCGCTCAGAAAACGAGAGGAGATAAAAGAGTTAGGGTCGGGGAGAGAGAGAGACATAAAGATAAGGAGGGAGAGGTAAAGGGAGGGAGATGAGGGCAGAAGACAAGTCCAGAAGTAAAGAGAGAGAGAGAGCGAAGGCCGGCGTTAAGGGAGGGAGAGTAAAGAGATGAAGGGTGAGAAGTAAAATGTGATGTCGGAAGAGAGAGAGATAGTAGGGATGAAAAAGGATATAAAAGAAGAGAGAGAGAGAGAGAGTTGGGAGGCGAAAGAACGAGCGTGTGAGATCGGAGGAGGGGAGGAGAGAGGGGTCGAAAAGGAGTAACGAGGAGGTCGCAGAGAGGGGGAGGGAGGGAGGGAGTAATGACGGCGAATGTTAGGTCCCGTAAAAAAAAGAAAAAGAGGGGAGAGAAGAAGAGGCAGTGGGGAGGGGGTGGTGGGGGAGGGGAAAGAGGGTAAAAAATAGCGAAAGGCAACGCGCACTCCGCCAATCCTTCTTATTGCTACCCTGCGGGGTCCACCGCATCCTACGTCCCATCCCCCACAACGCCCCTCCCCCTCTCTCTCTCTCCTCATTCCTCCGAAACGCATGCCTCTCTTCCACTCCCCCTCCTTCCCCTTTAAAAGACACTCCCCCGGCATCGCACCGACCCATCCACCCTCTCTCATTCTCCCTCCCCGTCTCCCTACTAGCATAAACACACACACACACACTGAAAAACTCTCCTCCCCCGCCCCCTCTCCCGACCTCACTCCCCAAACATTTCTATCTCTCCCTCCTCCTACACCCACCCCTCCTCCCCACGCGGTTCTTTTCTCCTCCCCTCCGCACCCGCGTGTCGTTGCCTACACCGTACATCATCCGCTCCCGGTGTGCGAGTCTGGATGCGGCGGAAAGAGAGAGAGAGAGAGAGAGAGAGAGACGTAACGGGGAAGGGGAAAGAGGATGAGATAAGAGGAGACAAGAGGGAGAGAAAAAGAGAGAACGGAGGAGAGAAATGGGTGTGCAGAGAAGAGAAATGAGAGAGAGAGAGAGAGAGAAGAGAACGGCCAGAGGAGGATGCGAGTGGGTCAGATAAGGACAGCTAAAAAAAATGGCTCGCACAACTCACCTTACGGCTTGAATCCAATGAATGGCCCCAAGTATCCATAAAAACGGTAGAGTAAGAGAGGTTAAATGTCACTGAGGATGGCTACCCTGCAGATTGATCGGTTACCTCTACGGTTCTACGACTACGCGCCGGTGTTACCTAGATGCGGGCAAAAGGGAGGTGTATCAAAAATAAAAAGGGAGGAAACAGAATAAGGAAAAGCGGAGGAGAGAAAAAAGACGGAGAGGTAGAGAGAGAGCGGAGGAGGAAATGAAGTAGAGAGAGAGGGAGAAAAGGATGAGAAATAGAATGGCTGAAAGAGAGAGCATAGATGAGTGGGTGAGAGAGAGAGAGAGAAGAGAGAGAGGTGGAGAGAGAAATGCGGGTGGAAGCGTAAGTGGGCTGAGCGCACAACTCAGCGTGTGGATGTCCCGCCGTCAGAATGGATGAGTAAATAAGGGTCGCAGGGGTTAAAGAGGATAAGGTTTGAATACGGTCACTTTGGCGTCCGCAGACGCTTTTATTTTTTTAATTGGGAGGAATTCCGGAGGAAATAGCTCGGTCAAAAAAATATATATACTCCCGAGGAATATTTGCGCGATTGTTGAGTAAATATGTTATCCTGCGGGGGACGGCTTAGAAAACTTTTGGGCTCGAATTTATCGCAGTTTCCTTAATTCTGTATTTGGGGAGAGTTTTTAAGCTTTATTTACTGAACATAATTTGAAATTGGCTTGGGATATAAATAGGAGTATTTACCGTATATGCTCGAACATAAGGCGAGGTTTTATCCAAAATTGTCCCTCAGTTACAGTGTTGTCGCCTTATATTCGAACACTCGTACTATGATTATTCAAGTTTTTGTCAAATAATTTTTGTCTATTTTTCTAAATGGAAAATAGGGGGTCACCCTACATTCGGAGTCGCCTTATATTCGGGTATATACGGTATTTCAGAAATTGAGATTTCCACCTTTGAGATACTTATGAAAAGAAAAATATTTAAGCAGCATTTGAAAATGTTTATATTTTGTTTAATCTTGTTATCCTTAAACATAAATTTTCGAAGTGTGATAAATGATGAGTTTTTAACTATAAGAGAAATGCGTTCATTATTTTCTCTCTAAGAAGCGCTGTTGAATCCTGTTTTGTGTCTTAAATTATTATGACATTCGATTTAATGTTTTAAACCAAATAATTGTTATTAACAGGACCGTATTACTCTTACGTGAACACAATTTTTACGCTACTATTCAATATCTTTTACTTTGCGTCATTTTGCAACTGTGTGTAACTATCCAAATTAAACACTACGTAAGTGACTCTGGAGGAAGTATTCCTTCATTTTTAATGATATTTTTTAACATTTACTTATTTTTCCAGAATTTTCTTATGATTTCATTAGGTTTATTTCCTTAATCTCCACTAAAATTTTAAACGTGACAATTCTCTACAATCCCATATAAACATGTTTATAGGCAAGCGAAACTGATCGATCAGCAGTAGATCGAGTGGATGGATGAAGTGAAATAATTCACTCAGTACCCAAGCCTGAAAATTGCGGCGGTTTGGAGAAAAAATTAATGACAGGGCATAAATACAGCGTCCCCTCGAGGGCTCTGAATAGAAACGACACGGTCAATTCGTGTAGCCAATACGAAATTTCTGAAGCACTGAAAATACACACACGGAGAGTTCCACAACCCATCAGTTAACATGGAGTTCGTCTCAATTCCGTCCGGGGTCAAACGAAGAGAATTGATCATTACTGGAGACAGAAATATTTTCAGCTAATTTTGCACCGATAGGTTTAATTTTCGCTCTCGTATCGCATGTGTATTCGCTTCGCTTTTTTTAAACATCGGGAATCGAAATAACGGAGGGGCGGATCTCCGTTGGAGAATTACACTTTTCCAACCTTTAGACTCAAAAAATTTGTTTTTATAAATGAATGGAAGCGCCAACGGCGGTGTTTTTTTTTTTTAATTTCTTGCGCGAGCATTCCTATTGCGTCACTTGATATGCATGTTGTCGAAAATATTAGTACCGTTTATTTCGAACAAATCACGATAATTTTTAAATTTATCGTCGCTAAAGTTAAAAACTTGAGTTGCTTACCTTTTAGATGCCTCCACGTGTATTCCATAGAATTCCGAGGGAATTTCCACCCGAAGTAACTCTGAAAAAAATAACCTTTTATTAATATTAATCTCTTTTTTACTATCTAAATGAATTCATAACATGCAGCCAAGAAATTGATTCTGTATTTGAAACATAAAAAGCACTAAAATTTTCACTGATCCCAACTATTCTAAATACTAAATTCAACATGTCGCTTTCAGCAGCTTGAAATATTTCTCCCGTGCAAACTATACATTCTCATGATGATGAATGGAGAACCCTACTAATAAACGATAAAAATATTTTAAAACGGAAAGTTCTCACATTTAGAGAAATTTACTCCACGCCAGGGACCAACACACACGCAATCTCACACACTCCGGGTTTAGGAGGAATCAATCCAAGGCCTCCCCCAGATTTTTCCAGTTTTCCCTGTCAACTGCCTCCCTCCAAGTTTTCCCAAAGATTTTAACAATCTCTCTGTCCCACCTGTCTTTCGGTCTTCTTTTCGGTCTCTTGATGTTTCTTGGGATCCATTCGATGACACTGGGCGTGCAACGCTGGTCATTTCTTCTAGCAATATGGCCCACTCACTGCCATTTTCGCGCCTTCACTCTTCTAATCACTTCGCAGACTCCCGTCTTCTTTCTTATGCAGTCGTTCCTCTTGCGGTATCTTCTGGTTATCCCTAACATGCATGTGTTGTTTTCAGGCGCTGTATCATTCCGGCTTTCATGGTCCATGTTTCACATCAGTATATCAGAACAGGCAGAACACATTGGTCATACAATCTCCTTTTTAGGAAGACTCGAATATTTGATTTAAAGATGTATGCATTATTGCCAAAAGCACTCCATGCCATCTTCACTCTCCGGTTGATTTCTCCAATAAGTGAACCATCATTAGTGATGAGATGGCCCAAGTAAATATAGCTGGTCATTTCTCCGAATTCTGTTCCGTTGATATATATCTTCTCAGAATTTGTGAAGGAATAGTACATAACCTATGTTTTATTAAGTTTCATCTTAAGTCCAGCTTCTCGGCTTGCTTGCTCTAGCACTTCAGGTCTTCATATATATATATACACACACATATATACTTGCAGAAGAGGAAAGGTAAATGAGGATATTTAGGGCAACTAGGTGTTGAAGGAAACCCAATGAGCACTTTACCGGAAGGAGAGCCGCTGGGGAGTCGAAGAGACATTTGTAGACGTTGTTGGAGCTTTCGGGATGATCCCTTCATCAGCACAAGAGAGACAACTGGTGTGCTGACGAAGGGATCATCCCGAAAGCTTCAACGCCTCTCCTTCCGGTAAGTGCTCACTGGGTTTCCTTCAACACCTAGTTGCCCCTATATATATATATATATATCGGAATCAACGATTACATCGTCAGTAGGTCGATTTATATTTTTCTTTATACAATCACATTTTAAATACCAAATGTCTGCAGTTAAAACTATATTTCGCATAATTTTATAAAAGGTTATATCCTTGAAGAATGATATAACAATTAACCCACTGTAATGTGACTTATCCGCAAATTTTCTTTTATATATATTTTTTAAATAACTAGGAAAAAGCAGTCATTGTGGGTAAAACATGTTTCTCTTCGTTTGGCCTTATAGGCCTGCATGTGCGAATACATTCAAGAACAATGACATATGTTCGCACATTGTTATGAATGAAACTCGGAATGAACAATCAGATACAGAATAATTTAAGAACAACGGTGACCATCTTATTAACATGCTCGCTGCAAACCAACCAGCTCGTCCCAGCACTAAAATAGAGCTTCAGATGAGAATCAAAATAAAAAATTAATTCACCTATGCGACGAAAAAATCATCCTGGACGACGGCGGTGAATACAAAAAACTTTCCCTAGGGAAGCGATTTCTGTATCAAAAGATTTAGCACAAAGAGAGTGCAAAGTCCCTATCTCACCACAACGGATTCTGTTAATGCTAGACGAAATAAACGACGTTTTCAACGAAAAAAAATATGCCAGCGCCATGATTAACTTTTTTATTAATTGAAATTTTTCCATGTATGCGCAAAAATAAGGTTAAGGTTATAAAGAAATATTTTATATGGTGAAAATAAATTTAACGACTTGTCTTTTATACAATTAAACCGAGCCGAAATTAAATAATGATACACAGTATATTCTTTATTAGCGGAAGAAACATCCGCTCGCCCAAAGCAATACAAAGGGGTCTAAAAAATGGAATTCAATAAATTAAATTTTACCTAACAACATTAATAGCGGTGTAACCATGTGCCAAACTTAAAAATCACGTTTTGAATGCTTTGTGTTGCCTCTCGATATTTAATTAATTGTTCGTGAGAGTAATTTTAATGAATTAAGGTATATTAAAAAGTTTTTTGCTACGCATAATTTCGCTTTCGCTGATGAACAGCGTATCGAAAAAAACAGCTACCTGCACCAATGGTTGATTCAGGTTGTTAATTGGATTCTATTGACTGAAATGGAATACATGAACTCAGTTTTTGACGTTCAAGCCGAAAAACATATTGCGTCTTTTCTTATATATTCCAACACAGACGTTGCATATAATAGCAATTCATCAACTAAAGTAAAACGGTGAGACTTTAGACCTAAAATACGTGGCCATCTTAGCTATATGATTATTTTTGCCGCCATTGCATCATCATGTGTAATTTATAATTTCTTTCCACTGCAAATTTCGTGAAAACCACCGAATTCAATACTCAGCGCGGTGTTTTCCTGGAATCGATAATTCAAATATCTTCCTCTTTATTCCATGAACTTTGCACAATCCCGTTGGGAAAAAATCTCACCTAATTTTCTTATATGTAACTTGATAATTCTTTCCTATGCATATCCCTGATATTCCGTGTTCCTACTCAAACGTATGGCTTCATCTTTAATGTTGTGTTATCAGCTGTGTAATAATTTCGAGGAATGAGTAGCTGATTGGACTTGCTTCCTACACTTGTCCTATTAAACGGAATCTGTATCATTGGTGACACATATTTTCGTTTATTGACTTTGTCATAACTTGTTTGAGAAGATTAGTTGGTGTTTGTCCCATCACATTTCTCAATAATATTTTCAATATGAAACCATTATCTCAACAGGCCAAACTACAGGGGCAGACGTCTTTCGCAGTAAATTTTCTAAGATATCTACGCTCTTGAATTACTGTTACCAAGAAAGGGATCTCCAGCTTAAATAGCTTTTACGGCATAAAAAACGTAATCTATTTCATACTGCTGTAGTTTTACTCCAATGTAGTAATTTGAAGCTTAAAATGGTAAAAAAGTTATTTTGCAGAAGTAATTGGAAAAAAGAAAATTAACTTCTATAATTATTTTTAATTAAAATATTTACTTAATAATCTTAAAACCTATTTATAAAGCCAAGGTTTAAAATATTTTTGAAATACTTAAAGTAGTTCAAATTTGAGTTATTGATGTTATTTTAGAAGTCTGACCTTCATAATTTACATTATTTTGATATTGTCTTTTTTCGCCATATTCGTTTTAAAGATTCAGATTTCCACTTTTATTTCTTTCGTAACTTACTGTTTATTTTCCTTTCCATTTATTCTAAATTTGCAAACGAGCAATGCCATGCCATGATTAAGGAACACAGTAATATTTTTCACTAAATTATTTCTTGATAAATAACACAGTAAATATGTTAGCCTTTCACGAACAGTAACAAGAGACGCAATAAAAATCTGCCGAAAAGACTAAAGCATTCGTCACTTACATAAGTCGTGGAAAAGAACAATCGCCTTGGAAAATAGTGAAAAAATAGCGAAGATTGACGCGTAGAGGACAAAAAACTAAGTTTGTTTTCGAGTCGAGCGCGTCTGTTGTCGTCTCGGGCAAAACATTGGCGCTGCAGTCGCCCACCAAACAACGCTACTCTCGTTCGTCGGATGAACATATCGTCTTATTGGAGCCCCCACCCTCCTTATTCCCCCCCCTCTTCTTATTTTTGGCTCATGCCCAATTCTTATACAGAAAAAATAAGATACGGAGCGTATTCGAGCGTGGAGGAAAACAGGAATTGATGTCGTTGAAAAACTGCCCCCGCTCCAATCGGATAAGGGAATAATGGAAGAGATTCCTAAGGGTGCATCTGCGAGGGCGATAAGGATACAACAGCATGAAGAATATATATATATATATATATATATATATATATATATATATATGAAACCGACGGAGCGAATTATCTTCCCCCTGGGCCCTATGGCGACGAATGGTTTCAATTGTTGCGCTCCGAGTCCTTCGAGATTAAAAAAAAAACAAGAGAAAATGTTCGGAAAGAGGACGTGAATAGATGTAAGGTCATCCGAAGGGTAATATAACCCACACTTGAAAGCAACGAGGGGAATATTTTACGACATGGCCGACTTTTTTTCGCTCGCGATATGTAATTTAAATGGAGGCAGTAATTGATTTATTAAAGTCGAATATAGGAGCAATATAAAATCACAAATGTGCGATAGAGATAGTACACGTCTAAAATGTTATCTTCTGAAATTAAACTTAGATCACGGAAGAAAATGAAATGCGCAGATGTCCATTATTTTTCCTCGCGTACGTTTGAAAATTATTGGTGAATATTTATGAGGTGACTGCAAATAGAAAAATGTGGCCAGCACATGACTATCCCCGTAGATATATAATATTTCAATAGTGCTTACAAGTTGCTCTCGATAATAGCTTCCTTATGAATAACTATCGGCCGATATCCTCGTGAATAATGGCAACGAAAAATACTCTGACAACGTTTTAAATTAAAATAAATAAGTGGACCAAATTGCTATTTGTGGCTATGGATAAAAATTATTGATGTGCATACTACTTCTAAGAGCAAATTATTTTGCAGAATATTCTTGATTAAAGTCAATATTAACAAGAATATTTGTTTATAAAATATGGCGCTAGATGGCATTTGGATAGTTTTAATCGCGATTAAAATTACTCTTGGAAGTGCTGCCATCACTATCAGAAATTTTAAAATTTAACCGTACCAACGGAATAAAACTGTCACTTTGCAACATTCAACGTTCTGAACATAAATTGAAACGAATAATTCAAATATCTCTCAAATAAATCATGAAAAATTTTTTAAACAAACTTTATTGATAATTTTACTACCTAAATATTTAATATTGACAGAATTTATATTATTAAAACCCTATAGATAGTTTTAGTAAAAACCGAAAATTGACAATGAAATTTTTGGTTGACCAACCCTATTGTTAGCCAAATTTTAAGCAAATCTTGATATTTTAATAAAAATTTCAATTATAGGCTTACGCACTTATTTCCTTGGTATTTTTGCCACAAAATCCATTCACGCGCAGACACTATCGGAAAAACTGCAAAACGCGTATTTCCGTTGAAATCTTTAGTTCGATAATTTTTAAGGGAACAATACTTTCTCTAGAGTGCGTATGGATTTTTTTTTCTAAATTTCGCATATTTTCCTTCAATTATTTACCATATGAAATTATTGTATGGTGTGATTCATAAAACTTCAGGTGAAAAGTGAAAGAGTAACTAGGTTGTTCATATCACAAATTCGGTGAAATATTACAGCGACGTCGTTAAACCCTTATCCCCAAACAAAGGAACCGTCTAACGGCCGCAAATTTGCTGAACATATCAACCTCCGAAGTCCCGCATTGCACTTTCAAATCGCATTGTTTGACTATCCCTGCTGAATGAGTTACCAACAGAGGTGCTGTTATCGCGAGTACCACGTTCGCTCGTGGCATCTGGAAGGATGCCGAGGCCAATCTATGCACTTTATAGCTTTTGGATAGATATTTAGTTTGACTAATTCGCACATATCCCGAGAGCAGAGAAATTATCCAACCCGAAAGCAATCACCACGTTTGTAATGACCAATCCCAAGATACCTAAATGGAGGTAATGATTGGACAATTAGGTAAGACGTACGTTTTCGGATCAATTACGTTGAATATATAGTCCTGCATTAATTGCGAATTTAATCGCGGACGGATGTTACAAAATCATTATCCTCCATTTCTGAATGAATAACAACACACTCATTACTGTGCTCGTCAAGTTATATGAACATAGCGCATTAACTTAACTATTCCCGATAGCATTTACCTAAAAATTAGTGGACGTCCTCTTTATTTAGAGATTAAATCATATTATTGAAACACCAATGAATAAACAAAACTATCCCACAGTTTCTCATGCCTGAATGCTGTCAGTTCTCTCTATCTACACTTGGCACTTTAAAGCGACGACGTCGAAAGAGACTCATGTGGAACTGCCTCTCAGCATGAATGATAACTTGGAAGGAACTTAGTTGTTGAGAGGATCACATATTCTCCTGCTAGTGACACGTAAGATTATGCTATTTCATCAACATGGTGTGCTCAAGAGTTCCTGTTATTTCCAAAGAGTAAATCTTTATCTCCGCAATTATTCAAAATGCCATGTTGAATTGTCGACGTAAATATTGAATTTACCGAATATCCTTCGAACATAGTGTCTTTAAAATATGTTAAACAAATGTTGTCTGTCCAGTGAACAGCAGTGCTTATGTTTACACCTGTAACTACTGTCGACGCAAAAATGGTAGAACGCTGAACTTTGCGCGTTCGTAAAGAATGATACAAGAGCCCAAACTCGTCATGCTATATATCATTTTATTCCTTGTTTAATTCTCTACAACTTTTGTAGTGGACAAAAATATGAAAAATGAAAATTGTAGATACCACGAGTGTTTGAAAAACACGTGCAAAACCCTTCCGAGACGCCGCGGGTGTAGCCTGGGGGCAATTTCTTTCTGTTTCGGTGTTTTAGGGGTTAGGAGAGAGTTATCAAAATTCCCTCACATCAAAAGTTTTGTAGTATTAATAAGATAGCAATATCGTTATTTCAAACAATTCATTTTTACCTATAACCCGGAAATTAAAATCTCGCTTCCGGGCATTTTTAAATTCAACGCAATCGTTAATTTTTTATTTAAAAGCGAATTTACAACCTGCAAGACATGCCCTTCCAGGGAAAAATAAGTTTAAAGATAAATCTTTATTACTTTGGCCGTGGCGAGATGAGAGAGAGGACCGCCTCGCATTATTCCTCGTTTTGCACGTGTTTTTCAAACACTCGTGGTAACTACAATTTTTATTTTTCATATTTTTGTCCACTACAAAAGTTGTAGAGAATTAAACAAGGAATAAAATGATATATAGCGTGACGAGTTTGGGCTCTTGTATCATTCTTTACGAGCGCACAAATTTCAGCGTTCTACCATTTTTGCGTTGACAGTAACATAAGCTTCAGCTGGTAAGACCTTATATGCTGAAAATGAAACCAATCCTATCCCTTCATAGTCTAACCATTTGAAAGTACATCTAGCTTTCGTTTGTGTGTAATGAGCTGGAAAAGGAGAGGCTAAAAATATACATTATATCCGCGGAATAATAATCTGTTTTTTCGCTGAAACATCCCTTCTCTTGGACTGAGTAGTTTTTACTTGTAGAATAATGAAATAATAAATACTAAACTCAGCCACTTCTTCAGAAATGCGAGGCAAGTGTGGTCTTTGGTCGTCGTTACTGGATTCCGCGTATTTAAAAAATACCAGGTATGCCTTTCACTCGAACACATATTTAAACTTAAATTTTAAAGCTTTATGTGAATCAAACTAGGTGAGGAATAATATTCAAAGAAAAGTGCAAACTTATTATTATTAATTATGAAATATTTTTGATACGACTAATATCAGCCAATTTCCTACACTTCTCTCAATGTCATAATTTCCGCAAAATGTTCTAAATTAAATTAATCTCGGTCGAGACTTGACGTTAGAGGAAAATTTCCAAGGCAGTAAAATGAACAAAAGAAAATATAGCGTAATTGACAACAGTCCACTTATCGAATAAATCCTGGAATCTCTTCCATTGAAGAATCCACACGAAGTCACGTACGACGAAGGAGGTAATGCGAAAACTTACGAAGTAAGAGAAATAAATACATAGAAGGAGGTTAAGAGACAAAATCCCGCCAGAAGATTTCAAATTTTAACAATCAAAGGCTTTCAACGGAGGAGTCTAAATTGATATTAACGTTCTGAGAACCTGACCTTACGAGAAGAAAACTAAATTCCATTCCTAAGTAGATACTCATGGGACTGCTTAACCAAACGGAAATCCACTCATTTTCTTTTGCCTAAGTTCAAAAATGTATCATAAGGAGAAATTATATCATTTAGTGCGAATAATTTTTGTTTTGTAGGAAGTTTTCTTGCTTCATTTAAATGTCACTCGTTTAATGTTTCGCGTGTTCTGAAAATTTAAGGATACTAGCAGAAATACCCGGCGTTGCCCGGGGAAATTTGGTTCAAATCCGATAGGAATTCTAGATGATACATTGTATTTAAGAATTCACTCGGCCGCCGTTTTGAATAAGACGGGCAGAGAGAAACAAAAACCACGTATGAATTATTTCTGGGAGCCCTCCACAATCGTACCAAATTTGATTCAAATCAATAGTAGGACTTGGGAAAATACGCGTAGTTTAATCAGTACCCGCCGTCCAATTACGGATAAGGAAGTAGTCGTTTCCTACCTTTCTCACTGTGTATAAGATGTAGAGTTACCTGTTCTTTGAGAACAGGAAGTTTATGAGAACAGTTATATTATTGAACAGTTTAGGCATCAGAACAGTTCGAAAAGAACTGTTCCATTCTTTCTGGCCCATCTCTAGTGTTAAATATTTAGCATTAGCATACAAAGTTATTTTGCTTTTTATACATTTAATACAAAACATTTGGGATTAAAAAGTAGCCTACGGCCTTCCTATTTGTGAAGAAAGTACATATCTCTTGAAAGTTCATTACTCTAGATTTAACGGTGTGGAAATGTATAGATGCACAAATAAACAAACAAACAAACTTTCATAAATATATAGGAGATTCTTGTCTAAATCAGGTTTTCTTGTTCATTTCACGCATGGTACTATCTCAATTCTAAATGTTCATTGTATATCCTATATTCAAAAATAAAACAATTTTATTAAATACCTTTTGATGCATTTAATATTGAATTCGCTCTCATACTTGTATACGCGTTTTAAAATTCATCAACAATGCTCAAATCGACAAAAGATGACTGCGCGACTGATTTATAGAGAAAATTTTTATTATTTAATTAAAAAATTAAGACTATAGCTAAAAAAACTAAATCTAATAAATGCATTTTTAAACAACTTTTATAATAACCTATGAAAATTTTAAAAAATTTAAAAACACTAGAAAGTGCTTCGATTTTGGGCTTCTACAAAATTACTAATCGTAGAAGCTTACTTTTTAGGGTTCGCTAGTAATTAAAAGTAAAAACATTTTCATGGGTACTCTACAATTCCATGATTCGGTTAAAGTGTCCCGTATAACTTCATTTCCGCGATTTGTTTCAAGTGCGCCATAAAACTTTTATATTTATCTTTGATCACTAGTAGCCCCAAAAATTTAAGCTCCTGCGATTAAAAACCTAATAGAATCTCAAAACCGAAGTATCTCTTACCGGATGTTTTTTATTAATTTTAATGCGTTAATATAAAGGTTTTGATGTCAGTGTTTAAAATTTTTTAAACCTTGTTTCCAAACGGGAAAGAGCAAAATTCTATTGATCTTTCAAAGGGTGACACGTCTACAGAAATGTTTTGAACCACAACCACAAACTATTATTTGTCAATTATGACTTGTACAAAAAAGATAATGAAGCATTTGTTAAAGATTTTTCTGAGAAATGATGAGATTAATATTTTGTCATTAAGTGAATTCGAGTATTTATACTAACATTAGTTGAACTATTTCATTTTGCACAATTCAGAAGAAACGCTTTGCTTTTAGGCTACAGTTTAAACTAGAGGATCTCATTAATGTTTTCATATTAACATCTTTCGAAATTATTACACTTCTATGCGAGACAAACTCTATTCATCTATTATCCTAACTTTCCATTATAGCCACTGCTGGAAACATATGTATTACTATATAACCGACTGTATATATGATGAAGCTTCATCATTGTAATCGTTTATCAGAAATTAATTACATATCAGAGTAAATCTCTTTTAAATCTCCTGAAACTGCATAAAATATTTTTAATCCGCAAACTACGATAAACAACAATTTAATTATTTTTTTTTAAGCGAATCGATTTTGTTTAAATCCCGATAGACGTAATTGAGCATCACACTTGCGAAAAACACCGTTCAACTGGAGCGGCGCTGTCGCAATAGCCTAAACTGGATTCTCGCGTGAAATGGTACTTCAAATTGTCTGACGCGGACCATAATTGATTCTGGTCCTTCAATTTTATCAAGAGCAGCCGCTCGCAAATCACATCGAAATTCTTTCGACGAGCGCGACGCTGTCATATGCCGCAGGATGTACTCCAACACACACAAACACGATAAACCTAATAGGCGATTCGATCGCTAGGAAACAAAAGTCGCAAATCCCATTCGCTACAGGCCAATCTGCTACAGAATTCGCGTGAACATTTCTGACTTTATCTTTTTTGAAACCATCAGTGAATCTAATGAATGTACGAGATATTGCAAAAATCTATTTATTTACACGTTTTTTGGCATCCACATCGAACAACAAAATTTATCATGTCAAAATCTTATTCATACATACACATGATAAATTTACAAGTAATAAATCGCTTCAAATGTACAATTATAAGTAGGCCGCTTTGGGTATGTTTAATAAATAACTTATTTGAATTTTGTTCTAGGCTCCTAAATTTCACTTTTAAAAAGAGAACTTATAACGTAAACCTCATATAATATATAATTATGAAGTGTTGCACCATATTTTAGACCCTTTATCCATAGGATAATATAAATAGGTTTATGAAATACAGCAGCTGCAGTATTCACCAGTAACCAGTCACTTCCCCTGCCGTTTTCCCTCTCTTTGCTCGAAGGTCCGGGTACAAAGGGGATTAACGCATGTTCAACAGATTTTGAGCGCGCGTAACACAACTGGGAAAGAGCAACACTCGTTAGATCAAAACAAGGATCGGGAGAAAGCGAGAACGGGAAAGTACGCAGAGGCGCAGTATAAATTGTACCTATTAGTGGTTAAAATAGGTGAATGTACGGGAGAATGAAAGTGATGTGGAACAGAGGAAAAATTCGGCACAATATACATTGTGCAAACATCCTCATATACGAATGCGTCGTTTAATTATCTTTTGAAATATATGAACTACGTAGAATCATTATAAACATCAACTTAAATAATTATACCAATTAGATTGAAATCGTATGAGCCATTTTTTTAGAAAATCCTATTTTTATTAAAGTTGTCCAAGAATAAACTAGCCTTATACTCATTCTTTCAGAAATATGAACTACTAGCAGAATTTCCCTTTGAATTTCAACGGATTTAGTGAAGCTACTACAACACAACATACAAACTCTTTAAAATATATAGTAGATACTTTTTTAATTGCATTAGTTTTTCTTAACAATTAATCATATTTGCTTGAAAAAATCCGTTTCCGAACGTATTGCATTCAAATATAACGATAATTGTATTACCTATCACATGTATCACTTTCGCCAAATCCAGCTTCATTTCTTGTGTAATTATGCCTCGCTAAAATATTGACTTTTACGTCTTGTAAGCAAGAAACCCGTGAAGAACAGTTGTCCATGATTGAACACTGACTGGTAAATGTACACCAGATATATGAGCTTATTTACGTTAATAAACATTATAATGTAGAATGTAATGATTTTACTTACAAAAAATGTAAGATTTCAGTATTCAATAGACGAAAGAAGGATCAATTACTTTCATCAATCGTTATAAACGCTTCCTGAATAATATTCAGTAGTATCTATTTACATTGCTATCCATAACCATCAATCGTTTCGTTGCATAAACAAAAGTGCGAATCGAAAAACGCTGAACTTTCGTCTATTTATATGTTTCATTGAAGTTAACTGAATCGGAGGTAACAATGACGACGGCCGCCTTGGCAACGCCCGGTAGGGGTACGAAAAATCCACAAAATTTCGAAACAAATAGCGTATTTCTGAAAACTTCGACAGTGTAACATGTAAACTTCGCAGGAATAAGATAGTATAGGGTTTTATTCGTCGAAAAAGCAAAAACGAAAAAAATCGGTCCATATTTATGTATTTTAATGCTTGAAGGAAGAATACCTTGCAAGTCAAGAAATGGATCGTTTAGGAGTAGTTCCGTGAACAAACCAACGAACACACATTTCAAAATATATTATAGTATATTAGATATTATTGAAGACGTAAACTCAAGTAACTGTACAAAATTTGATCAAAATCGTTCTAGCCGTTTTTGAGGAAATCGAATTGTTGTTAAAAATGCGTAGAATAAGCTTCCCTTAATTAGTGAGCAATGTCAACCGTTTATTCATAACTTCTATTTTGTATGATAAAATGCGTAAGTACGAGATTTTATTCATTTCTGCTCTACCGTTTAGGCTCTAGAGCCGCGAACAGACAGACTGTCTGAATGACAGACAGACGGCATTGCGAAAACCACTAGTTTATTTCCATCACAATCTCGAGATCAAATTTTTTCGCGATTACAATACTTTCTAAAATGGGGGAGGATGGAAGGGGAGAGGATGGAGAGGGAGGTGAAAGGGGATGAAGAAGGGGAAGGTAGTGTCTATGTAAGAATGCAGGATAAAGTAAAAGCGAGGTAATAGTGGGGAGAGAGAGAGAGAGAGAGAGAGAGAAAGAAGGCAGTTTAAGAAGACAAACGCAGCCCAAAAATGAATAAAATACTAAAGCACAAGAAAGCGTCAATAGCGAATGAAAAGGACAGATAGGGCGCAGTGGAGTGGGATGTGGTTGAGGCTAAGTAATAGAGAGCGAAGATAAGGGAATCGGACAGGGGGAAAGAAAAGAAAGATATGAATTGACAGCAAATATAGGAAAAGAAAGTTTTTGAAGAGGGCGGGAGGGAGAAAAAGAGAGGTATAGAGAGTACTATTGGAAAAAATCTCGCAAAAACATTTCCAACGTTAATGCCTCCTTGAAGCCCAGCATGCATGATTAAATCTTCGACAGGGATTTCAAACTAAGCTCTTTTTCCGAGGATCTTGATTCGATTAGGAAGAATCCCGTGACTTCTAATTGGAACGAATCGGATCTTTTTTGTTCTTGCTGTAGAATTCTTTTGGCGCCGATTCGGCCTTTATTCTCATTAAGCATCCTCCTCTGATCGGACCGTGACATGACTGTAGAGGAAAATTAGGGAACTTGCCGTAATAACATTTTATGACTAAGAAATACTCTTAATTCCATCGTAATACGCTTTCTTGCGTGACCTATGAATGGCTCCGATTTTGTTGAAGAAAACTAAATGCACAACTATTCCGGCACTTTGACAAACACTCGTATTATGAAGTCGATCGCGAGCGTCTCCACTCGTAAATTAAGGATTTTAACGGTGAAACCACGATTCGTCACAATTAAAAACTTAGCCAAAAAATACTGGATCCAGGAATTTCACATAGGATGCATATATTTCAGATCAGATATGTAAGCTTTGTGGTAAAGTTTCGGGGACGTACGGCGTATAGCAGGTGGTATGATTCAGGGGTAAAGAGGTGTAAGTTTGGTAGTATAAATTCAAGGGTTAGTTCCTAACATTATTCAGGGGCAAAATTGTTGGTGGGTCTGTTCCAGGAATTACTGTGTCGGTTTTAATAAGTTAATATTCGCAACCACACACATGCGACGAACCCCCAGCAGGGCAAATTTGGGATGTGCTAGGGACCAAAAGCGTTTTAAAATATTTAGTGTGTGGATGGTATTATGGTCGAAATTAAATCAATCAAGATTAGTGATGTGAAGTAGGGAACAAACTCGGTTTTTTTCCCTCGAAAAAACGGGAATTTTTGGAGGGAAAATACCGATTGAATGTGGGAAAATTGGGAATTTTAAGTAAAGTTGTCTCCAAATCTATCCGGCAACCCTACCATAACATATGGATAACTTAACTTATAACATATGCATAGGCAAAACTTATAACATAGAGAGGTATAAAGTGATTTAGCAGATGCCAATCTTTCGCCATTGAAACAATATTTTCATGCGCAGCAGATGCAGTGTGAATTCTTAAGAAATGTGAGTTCCCGAGTAAATGACTTTTGAAACAAAATTTACGTTTACATAGTGGTATGTTAATGTTATATGTAACTCTGACATCCTCTTGATGTCCATATATCAGGAGTCAGTGAAACAGAATACAAGCCTTCCCTTACATCTCCGGAACCTCATATACAAATTTTTGTTCCTTTTCCATGTATATCTGTGGTATGATAGAGCAAGAAAATGTGGTATGAGTTGGCATGTCATATTTTAGCCCTAACTCTTCAACCAAACTCTTAAATCCTCTATTTTCCATTACACTAAAAGGCTGATAATCTACGTATAGCCGTCATTATGGCAATTTTCTGGTTTTTCTTTGGCACAAGCATCATAACTTGCAAATTTCTCCTTTTTGAAAAGCAATCTCCAAGGGTTGATTGTTTCCTATATTTGATGTATCTTTATCCTATCTTTGTTTCCTTTCTCTAGTTTTATATATTCTGAATTAGGATGTTTCTTTAAATGACAAAAAAGACTGGCCAGATGGTGTTTTGATTTTAGTTGAATATGCTTTACATTGGCCTTCTATAGAATTCCTCCTATTAAAATATCGCTACATCAATTCTCTCATTTTTATTTTAACTTTACTTCTGACTCACTTTCTGACATTTTATTATGTCTACCCAAAAATTAATATAATACATGTCTATTTCCAATTAACATCACACCGATGTTGGTACCACTGTGCTATTAGTGTATGTCACAAACAGTAATGTGAACAGATATCATAACTGTGGTGCCTGAAGGTTTTAATGCTGAAAAGAGATCGGTTAAAGGTTGGATAATCAAAAGTTTTAAAATTCACGTCTTTCCAAATATAATATGCAACTGTTGGATGTGAATTAATCTCCATACCCGATTGTATAATTTTATTAACTGATTGTTAAAGAATTATTGCTCTAAAAACATATCAGCGTTAAATTATCATCATCATAAAGTAACGCTACAAATTCTTCGCCTTCAAAAATAATGGGGAACTAGATGCAATATATTTCCCGTAACAAGAAGCACCAACAGAACGGTTTTGATGGATAATTATATGATTTGTACGATTTTTTTAAATTTTAACTATTCACATATGTTATTTTATCTCACGGCAATAGACTACATTTAAATGCTTTCCTTCCCTAGAGGTGAAATATGTATATTATTGCCACTCCAACTCCACTGTTTTACAAATCTGTGGAGACTGGGGAGAACTGTCATACTGCAGAACATATAGCCAAGAGCATAATTGAAGTCATAGAGGAAGTTGGAAATGAGAAAGTGAGTATTGTAATTACTGAAAATGCTAGTAATATGAAAGCTGCTTGGAGGAGTGTTAATGGAAAATATCCACATATTAACAAATTGGGTTGTGCTGATCATGGACTACATTTGTTGTCTGGAGATATAATGAAGCTCACTTCTATTAATGGTGTACATCAGGCATCTCAAACTCGAAGATCCGTCGAGGCCACATTAAGGCAATGGATGGTATAGGATGGCCGCATTAGAATTGCAACTGTGTAATGAGGGCCAGATTAGGAAAAATAATTGATTTTATCTAGAAGATTGGACGTATTTTTTGTCATTGAAAGGCGTTGTTTAAACGTTAGTAGTAATGCCAAAATATTGCCATTTTCATAAAAATAAAGCACTTAGTATATAAAATTATTAGCGCTTTATATGTGCATTCGGACCGCAGTTTGGCACAGAAAGGGCCGCACGCAGCCCGCGGGCCACCAGTTTGGCATGTCTGGTGTACATCTTCAAGCAAAAAGAGTAATAAAATATGTAAATGGTACACATGTTGTCTTGGCAAGCTTTACAACCAGACAGAAACTTAAAATTGGAGAATATGCAAGCACATTAAAACTTTCAGTACCCGCACGATAGAACAGTAATATTACTATATATGAAAGTTTGTTGAAAAGGAAAGACTCCCTTCAGGAAACAGTTATACAGGAAGATTTAAATGTTGACAACCTCATTAAACATATTGTGCTTGAAAGTAATGCATTCTAGACCAAACTAAAACAAATCACGAATATTTTAAAACAATAGCAATAAGCACAACTTGAACTGACTCCGAAAAAGCATTGCGCTCTAATGTCCCCGAAGCCTTTCAGAATATAAAACAAAATATTGGATCTAAACTACCTTCATCCTTTCTACCTCAAAATGAATGGAAAAGCTATAGAATATAGAAAAGATCTGTACTGCCACGGGATTCAATATGCAGCTAATTTATTAGACCCACGGTATGAGGGGAAAATGTTGACAGAGAGTGAGTCAGAAGAAGCAGTGGACTTCACAGCTCAAGTTGTAACATCGAGATTTGATCCTGGGAAAACTCTGGCAAATCTTGCTCAGTATAAAGCCCGTGAAGGTATTTGGAGTAGGCAGTCAATATGGCAAATCTCTGAGCATATATCTCCCAGGATATGGTGAAAAAGACTAATGAATAATCAAGCTTTAAGTCCAGTTGCAGTGTCTTTGTTTTCTATTCCTCCATCAACTTCTGCATCGGAGAGAATATGGTCAGCTTCTGGAAAAACACACACTTTGTTGCGGAACAGGCTTACCAATGACAGGGTTTCCAAGTTGGTGGCAGTGAGGTCAAACCTATTACTGAACTGCAAACAAAATAAGGAATGTGCTTTTGATGGAGAAGAGTTAAATTTCGAAATAGAAGAGGGTGATGATCCTTATTCTCATTAAATCATTAACTATCTAAAAATATTGGTGTGAAAAGTAATAAAGATTGTTTTTGTAATATTTCATTTAATATAAATATTTTTCACTCCATTAAATTTGTGTTTAACTTCGATGGTCCTAATACCTATTCCCAATTTTCCCGTTTATTCCCGGTTTTTCCCTTGATTTTTTCCGGTTTTTTCCCAAATTCAAAGTTCCCGGGAAATTTACATCTCTAATCAAGATAAAACATAGCTTTAAGTTAATGAAATATGACATTTAATTTTATTTTTATTCACCTTTCACAAAGATTTCTATTCAACTTCGTAGTCGTATTCCGGTAGCCTACATCATCGTGGACAATACCACGCCTTAACTAACGCCTAGAAGAGGGAATATTTTTCTCAAGCTGATAGGCATTTCATTCAGAAGTGATATTGACTGTCGATTACAGCTGTGTCCATCATCGATAGATAGATAGATCGATAGATCTATCAGAAAATCTCCTATGCCACTGAAACACACTTCCGGGAGAAAAACAATCCTCGTTTTTTTTTAATGATGCCTTCCCCGCAAACCCAATTTTAGGCTTGTCTGCAAGCAGGGGAAAAACCCCAAGAATAATCACAACATCCATGCCCGAAGCGGGATTCGAACCCGCGACCTTTGGGTTAGAAGGCATGCACACTACCTACCAGTCTAACCCAGTTAAATACACTTCTTATCACATCAAACGTTTCTGCACACATTTTACCTAATCGCACACAAAAAATTATCCCCTATACAGTGTGGTTCTACTCGCAAAGGTCACAATTATAGTGGCGGTGATTAACGGTCACCGTTGATGGGTGAATAACAAAACCAATCCAATACAACCGAACCCAACTCGACCTAAAATATTTCTCAAAAATTTTCAATACGAGTCGATAAAAGCAAATAGTAGTTCAAAACTGGATTTAGAATTCTATTTTTCGAATCCAATATTTATATCATAAATTACTAACCTTTTCGACTTGAATAATCATTTAACACCTTAGAAAACATATAGTTAAAAAATTTAATATATTATTGCAAATATATATATTTTCTACCATTTTTTTTACTGAATATAGCATTGAATCTGAACCTAGTGTCATTATCTATTAAGAAGAGGTCTTCCACATCCAAGTAGGGTGTATATCTTGAAAAATTAAACTAAAAGTCCTTCTTCACTTTATCATAGTATTCACCCGCCATCTCCTGTATCCTTTCTGCTACGTTATGTTTTATAACAACTTCGTCTAAGCAACTCATAATGAGTTATTCACGGTGATGGTCTTGATGATAATCATCTAGATCAGAGGTGCCCAAACTTTTTTATGCCAAGGGCTACTTTCATTCTGTAAATTGTCTTGCGGGCTACTGAAGTATTTTAACATATTCTTTAGGTTATTGTAGCTTTAAGTTAAACGCAAAAATAACCTTAAGAAATAATTTATTGTACACCATATATGAAAATCGACAAAATAAATAGTTGTTAAATGTATTTAAATTTATTGTTTATTTAAACGATTGTGGGCGCATTTGCATTGCATTTCTTCAGGTAGCGATTGGTAATTGGGCCTGTAACTCGTAACTGAGAGGCGTAAACAATATTTAAGACGTTCATTGGTGAGTGCATTTCTGGTTTTCGACGTAATTAGTTTCCTATTAAAAATAATGATTCACATAAGGGGAAGGAAAATATGCTTTCAAAATAAAATATTTTACGATATATTTGAAAAATTTTCAGATGAAACAAGTTTCCAAAAATTTGAATCGTTATATCTTTCTTTCAACTCTATATCACTTCGCAACATAAATATTTAATTTTCCAGATCTGTTGCATCCATGTTGAACATACCTCCTATTTTGCTAGAAATTTCTTCAATGTCAATTTCGGTGAAAGAAATGAAAACAATGTTACAATGAGCTAGAGGTCTTTAAAATCTATAAACTGCTCTTGGAATTCAGTTTTTAATTTTTCTAGCACCTCGCTGCCCCCGCTGGCGACTCAAGTCTTCCTAAAGGTCGACCGGTCGCCCGCGGTCGACATAATGGGCACCTCTGGTCTAGATAACGAAAGGATGGTATTATAGCCGCGGAAGACGCACAATTTCAGTTGACACGCCGCGCCGCTAGGAAATCTATTGAAAAAGTGCCCTACATCATAATATCATTAATATTCGAATATTTCACGCATCATACACATGGTGTGCAAGACTTCATTACGAAGATCTAAATGTCGACCGGAAAGACTCCGAGTCAACAATTCTTTTCTAATTACCAAATACAGAATATTATTATCGTTGAAAACGAGCAATAATATTTTTAATTATATTATTCCTTATATAATGTCGGAATTAAATTATTATGTGGAGTAAGTTAAAGCTTCCAAATTATTATTGAGCTTTGGACATTTTCTGCATGTATGACAGCGACCGTAAACACTTTGCGTCATGAATTTTGTGTGTGCATGAACATAAATATGTGATAAAACATTAGAAAATATTTTACCTTTATATGTTTTAAGATAAAATATTTTCTCTTATATTTGTCATGAAAAATCATCTCATTTGCACACTAATTGTAAGTATAAATTGATTGCATACAAAGAAAAAAGATCACCATGTACGAAATATTAAGTAATTTTAAGATTACGTAACAAATCAAATCGAAATAAATTGCTTTCAAAACTTTTAATAGTTTCGGAATTCATTCAGCGATTGCTTGGCTACAATTTTTAGCAAAGTAAAATTCATTTTATACGCTAAGTAATTATCCATCTCATAGCTTAAGACAATTAAATTTACACTTCGATAAACTAAACACCGACTTGCTTTGCCGGTAGCGTTTCCAGAGACAGCACACATTCTAACGGAAATCACTCTTGATGATATAGCTCCAACAAGCAGAAATTTGGTTTTAGGAATTTGGCAAGATATAACTTAAAGCACAGCAAGAATGACTGATCGCATCTGAGACCTACCAGACTAATTATGTGCGAACGTACCTAGAATCCCTCCGTTAAATCTCAAGCATTAAAATTCAAATTGTACGATAAGGCACAGGAGATCACGGACACTCAAGATACAAATTATTACTTAAACCTATAAGATTCGTTACCTGCGAAAGACAAATCATCATGTGGAATCAATGCTTCGAAACAGCTTTACTTTAAATTAAAGGTAATCTGGCCTAGCTTTTGCTTACGAAGATCGTCGTCATGCCACGGATGGAGCTGAATTTTCCTAAATATGGAAGCATTTATTCCAATTCAGCGAACACTCATGCTTTCATGTGTCTACGGGTATAATCGAAGCTGCAAAAAATATTCTTAAGCGATCTTCTTACATGCCACGCATATAAAAAGTTTACAAGGAAAATGCTTAAGATGGATTGCATGACTGCAACGGAATTAAATATTTTCTCTAAAATGTCTCTAATTAAGTCATAAACGAGAAACTTTTGCATACCTGTGAACTAATTGCAACTTTTTCTCTCCCATCAACTTAGAAGAAACTGCTTCATCGGTTAGATAAAGAGTGAGAGAATTTATTGAAATATGAATCATTTATGCTTGAAATGTAAACCACTTTTTTCCTCTTTGATTGGATATGACAAATTATGCTTTTCATATAAGAGTAATATCAGAAACATAATTGATTAACTAGCTAATAAACAGTTTATCTAGTCTCATAGGACTATATTTAATTCATTACACTGTAGCCATAAAGTTAAATAAAAAATATATGCCTTAAAAATTACTTTGCAGCCCCTTCTCGAAGTCAAACATGGTTGAGAAGGTCGTATACAAAGTTTAAAAAAATACTATTTCGTAGGCATAACAGCAATTCATAACACGCCTATACCACTTTGGGGCAGGATAATTAATCTGCTTTTAATCTCAAAGGTGTCCTTTGGTACGAATCCCAGAGCAGAGCGTGAACACATCATCTTCAACGGCAACTTTTTTTCAAGCATCCTCGCAGCTGAACGATTTTCTCCATATATAATCTGGACCCAATTGGATTCTAAGCCTTCATAAACAAGGCGGGGCGAATATAAGCGGGCGTTTAAAAGGATTTACGTCCCGTCAGAACGCGCTTTCAGTAGATGATGGAATTAAGAAGTAATTAAAGCCGGTAAACCCTTTATAACAAGGCAGAGGATGAATTACCCAGCCGCTCAATGCACTCTGAGAGAGGTCAAAGGTAAAAGAAAACAAGCGCAACCAATACATCCTCGAAAACAATAGCGTTTTCTGTCATTCGCTCAAAAAATATATATATACATCTCCCCATCCTGAACAGGAATCGACTCTTTATTTCTTGGATCTCTGTGGCCATAGAGTCATCAGTTTATTCACGTGTGCTCCTTCCAGGCTTTCCCTCCGGAAGCTCGTTCCCGAACCTTTTCCCCTAATCCCTCTCCGGAAACTCTAATAGCGTCTCTCCACGGCGTCCTGGGACTCTTCCTCCCCGTACTTGCCGGCATTCCCCTAGCGTTCTCTTTGTTTGTTGGAGGAGCTCGAAACTCACTTATGTCTCGGGTTATATGACACGGGCTAAGGCGAAATTATGGAAGCTAGACTGTTAGAGGAGGAGGAGGAGAGAGAATATAGAGGGCTGCGTATAACGCGTTATGCATCGAGAGCACCGCCACTTCGTATAAATTCTTCTGCAGAGACCTCTTCCCAAGGGGGTTAACCCTTTTGCTGTCCTTTCGCGTGGACCAGGAGCTACTACTTTTCGCTTAGTATTCTCAGGACACGGAAAGAATATTTTTTCCTTTTTCATCTGTGTGTTGCATTATCTGGCCATCTTGACGCATATGATTTTGTGAGTTTATGGTTGATAGCATAACTTAAATAGCAAAAATCTTCCTAGTACGGCATCAATTAAGAATGATCCCTTATGGTAGAAATTATAACCCGCTCGACTTAAGCAGAAACGACTTTGAAAGCATTTTTGCGTTATTTTTATATTTTGCCTTTCGGAACACACTATGAACCGATATTATACAACATATTGCTGATATTATTTTTAACAGGGTAAAATTCATATATTTTAAAGTCAAACATAATTTGGCACAATATAATGTAATCAGGTAAAACAGGTTTGCTTTCATGTTTAGTTCTACTTAATGGCGTAAATTAATGTCTAAACTTGCGTAAATACCTTCCGAGTTATATAACTGTATTACATTCTCTGGATATATAATTTTATTTTACCATCAATATAAATATATTTCAATTGCCGCCTTATAAAAAGCAAACACCATAGAGAAACAAAGAGGGACGGAGGAAAATATTCAGTCGCTGCCTGCACATCATTAAGAGAAATTATTGAATAAATACTCTTCTCAATAAACTTTTGGTTTTATTTCCAAAATTTCTTTTATTTAATGGACCCCGTTTAATCTCAGAGCACTTTATCATATCCCTGGAGAAACCGATGTAGGAAAAAGGGCGTCTCCCTACTTAATATTTCGAGGGCATTTTTCTTTGATGCTCCTAAAAGTCAGGTAAAAATCGAAAGCTCCTCAAAAGACGTTAAATGTTCCCTTTTCGTTCAAAAGTGTTTGCACAGTTTCTTTACGAGAAAAGGTCGAAATAAAAGCATTCGAAAATTGAGTGACTGACAAAAGAATTCGCCATGCTCCAATTCCCAATAAAATTACATTATTCCCTGATAACTCAATCCAATAACAAAATACACCGCTGTTATTCCAGAACAAATAATTCTCTCCCTAAAAGCAATAATCAAATTCGCGCCACATCAAGAGAATAATTACTCAAAACTTTGCACAGACCTCCATAGAAACTACTCCAAGCGACTACATCGTCCGTTTTCTTTTATAACCTCTCGGAAAATTAAAGTAACTCCTAATTACTCGGGACTGAGATAAAAGCCGGAGCGAAACGATAATTCCACTCTTCAAACATTTAAACGAAAGAGCAGCAAAAAAAAACTCGAAGTGTTTCGTTTCCTCCCCATACCTCCCAAAAACCTGAAACGTTTGAAAGTCAAATCATCAAAAGACCTTCTTTAGGGATTATAAAGAGAAATAGAAATTTGCCTTTCGCAAGAGATTAAAAGAACTATATCCGGCGCTTTGCATAAAAATGCATATGCATGTGTATGTATGTGTGTGTAATATATATTCTCTTCTATATATATATTCTCTCGATACATTTTTCAGATGAATATATATATATATATAGGAAGGCACTTAACGTTACGACTTCTGATAGCCCTCGCAATATATCCCAAAGATCACAACCATTTCCTCCGAAATGACGATTTGGTAACGCCGTGAAACAAGGAAGAGAAACTTCGATAAAAGGAGATAGAGGAAAGTGGGAAAGCAAAGAAGAGTAGAGAAAGAGAGAGAGAAGAGGCCAAACACTTCTCATCATTCGAGAGCCATAAATTATTCCATCTTCCGATGGGTAAATATAATCCACGCGGGCTCACTTCATTTGAAACCGTCGCCGTTCATTTCCAAGAGGCAAAGCTTTAATCACGAGAAGTGCTTCAAAATCGCACAGAAGAGAGAGAGAGAGAGAGAGAAAGTGGTTGGGAGAAAGAAAGAGAGATGGCGGGGGAGAGAGAGAGAGATCGGAGCCTTCATTAGTTTCGACTCTTATTGGCCCCTCGTAAGAGAAGGGGAGAGAGAGAGTGAGATACCCCTTCCAAATTCCCTTACTCCTTCCCTCCTCTTGCAAAATGAACCACTACCCACAAATAGCCTAAGAGAATATTTTTTCTTCTCTTCCTCGGGCTATGTAATACTGGGTTTCGGACGATGGTAGACATGGAGGGGGAAGAACAGGAGGAGTTGAAGGGATGGAAAGCGTAGAGGAGGAGTGGCAGGGCATATTTACCAATTCCTCCGAGAGTTCCCTGAAAATGATCGAGACCATTGAAAATTTTGGCATTGGGCGGTTTTGTATGTGGGTATGTGTGCGTTACTATGTAAGTATATGTGCACGTCTGTTGGTAACGGAAACTCCATCGGAGAGACCGCAAGAGTGCGCGGTAGAGGGAGTGGAGAGAAAAGGGGATAGAGAAGGGTGTGGGGGGGTCGGTGATTAAGGGGTTCGGAGGAGGAGAAAAGGAGGGGAGGGGTCGTTTTGCGGTCCACGGTGTGTTCAAGAAGGGCGTTTTCGGCTTTCATCGTTTTAAATGACTGTTTGTTGGCCTAAGAGGAAAGGGGATGGCGAGGGATTGCTGCGGAAAGTTTGGAATTTCCGGAAAGAGGTCCACCTAATTTCTAACGGAAGCCTGTTTACAAAAGAACCGTATTTTTTTTAGAAAATGCAAAGGACGGACGGCACCAAATTACTCGCGAGTTTCACCTCCACCTTTTGATTAAAGGAAAAGGAATTTTTGCTTAGAGATTGCGCGGCGATGCGAATTCGCGTGCAGAATCTCTTTAAACGGATTCGCCGTTAAGAGAAGTAATTTTCACCATCCATTCTGTTGATTAATCTGCAAAGGCCGGAAATACCATTATTCCTTTTTTAATAATAAATTTACATATTTGTACCATATAAAAGATACCGAGGAGGAGAAAAGTTGGTAAAATTCTACGTTAATAACGACCTAGTAGTGACTAACACATGGTTCAAAAACCATAAACGAAGGCTGCTCACATGGAAAATCCCAGGAGATATAATGAGATTCAAAATAGATTACATCCTAGTAAAACAAAGATTCAGGTACAACATAAAGAAACCTAAGCAATTACCAGGGGCAGACATTGATTCAGATCACATCTTTCTAATAGTCTATGTAACGACAAAGCTTAAATAAATAAGAAAAACGAGAAGAGAAAGACAGACTTTGGACCTAGAAAAACTGAAAGAAAAGCAAGATGCATTCAGTACGAAGTTGGAAGTTCCCTTAGAAATTTGGGAAACAAACCGAAGACCGTGGATACAGAATGGGAGGAAGTGAAAGCCAGCATCAAAGATACCTTGAATAAAGAGATTGGGAAACGAGAAGAAAATCAGAAAACCATGGATCACTAAGGAAATGCTGGAGTAAATGGATGAGAGAAGAAAGTGAAAAAACGTTAACAGTGAAGAAGATACAGCCAATTATAGACGCATAAACAATGAGTTGAAAAGGGTAACGGATAAAGTTAGGTAAAATTGGATAAAAGAAAGATGTGAGGAAATACAACAGATGGAGAAATTAGGAAGGTACGATATGATGTACGCTAAGGCAGTGCTCCCCAACCGGTGTGCCGCGGGGAAGGCACTAGTGTGCCGCACACTCTGAGGATATTTAATTGCCGCAGAAGCGTTTGAAACAAACAAATTCGCATAAATTTTTTCAACCAAGGAATTTTTCCTGAAACTACGAGGGGAATTGATAGACCTTATGAACAATCTTACAACTTAAAATTAGTTTGCTACCTTGAGATGTATTTTGACTAAAAGCTAAAGACGAATATCTGAATATGCCATCGATATGACGTTCAAAATTCAAAAACGTAATTTTCCAAATTTAATTGTTCATCAACGGATCATATTAAAAGAGCATGTTCAAAAAACCCAGATGAAGAAGTTCTTATAGCTCTTTCTATTATTGAGCCAAATATAAAGCGTCTTCGTATAAAAAAGGAAAGCCTAAATTTTCCGTCGTAGAGCATAATATTTTTGCAAGTTTAATTGTGTATGTACTTAATTTACAATAAAATTATACAATTATTTGAATATTACTTTACTAATCATAACAATCTAATATAATTGCGACTTTTACTTCTTTTATACTAGTATTTTTCTTTTAAAATTTAAGCTGTAAAATTAAATAGGAGTGGTTTGGGGTGCCGCGATGTTTTTAAGCATGCATGAAGGTGTGCCGTGGAGCAAAAAAAAGTTGAATAGCACTGCACTAAGGCACTAGAATTAGAAGATAAGAAGTGTAATGAAATTCTTTGTAAAAGAATTACGAATACGGATGGGAAAATAGTCACAGAACCAAAGGATGTACGTAGAACAGGTGTTGGAAGAATACATTAAAAAACAATACCGCATGCAGAAAGAATCGGTACAAATAGAACTGGAAGAAGAGAATAACATTGAAGAAGACAACTTCGGACCAAGTATTATGAAAAGCGAAGTGGAAAAGGCGATACTGGAATTGAAGAAAGGAAAAGCGATAGAATTCCGGCACAGGTACTTAAAGTCATGGAATCGGAAGGACTAAAAGTTATTACGACTCGGGAGAGTGGCCTCAGGATTTCTTAGATGTAACAATGATCCTCTAAAGAAGAAGCTAAAGGCAATGCAGTGTAAAGACTACAGAACGATAAGCCTACTGTCACACACTTCGAAAAGCATCACGACAATTCTTGAAAAAAGGCTAGAGGAAAAGGCCGAAGGGGGGGAAGATCAATTCGGCTTCAGAAAAGGACGAGGTACCAGAGATGCTATCGGTGTAGTGAGAATCATATCAGAAAGGGCAATAGAGTACAGCCAAGAAGACAGGAGACTGATCAGGAATCTATATGTGAATAAAGTTGTAAAGGTCAGGTTGGAGAATGCGGACACCAGCGGAGTACATATTGGTAGAGGATTAAGACAGGGATGTTGCTTACTTCCGATTCTACTGAATATATATTGAAAGAGGCTAATGCAGAGAGCGTTAGAAGGCACGGGAGATTTCAAAATCGGAGGAAGGGTTATAAGAACAGTGAAATACGCGGATGATCAAGCACTTCTAGCAAGAAACGAAAAAACTCCAGAAAATGATAAATAGACTAGTGATAACAGGTAGAAAATACGGTATGGAAATAAAAAATCCAAGGTCATGCAAATATCAAGTAAAGAACAAGAAAATGTGAGGATAAGTATTGAAGGAAAACCATTACAACAAGTTCCACGCTATAAATACCTTGGAGGCATCATATCGACAGTAGCAAAATGTACCAATGAAACCAGGAATAGAATAACGAAAGCAAAAGCCGCTTTCAGGAGAAATAAACTCCTACTGACGGGAAATATAAAGGAGGATATCCGCAAAAAGTTGATAAAATGCTATGTATGGGGTATAGCTTTGTATGGGGCAGAAACATTAAAGATATGGAAAAATGATATTAAATACCAGGAAAGCTTCGAAATGTGGACATGGAGAAGAATGCTGAAGATAAAATGGACAGATAGGGTGAAAAATGAGGAAGTACTACGAAGAATAGGAGAGGAGCGAACGATTATACAGACTATCAGAAAGAGGAAGGCGAACTGGATTGGGCATTATCTGAAGAGAGAGAGCATGATTTAATTTAGTTGGCATGCACAAAAATCAAGGACATTTTGTAGCACGTGTGGCGGAAATGATTTGATATTTTCAGCATGCGGACAATAGAAGGTTCGCCATCACTCTCATATGGAATCATCCAAGATCGGAATATGAAGAATTGGCTGGCGTCCATACAGTATTATAAAAATAAATAAGGTTAACTACTCGTTATAAGTTTTCTCATAAAAATAATACAAGTTTCATGGTTCGCTTAAGAGCATATTCAACTTTTGAGAAACCTCTCCCGAAATTTTCGACTCATGAAGCGGAAATATCCCGTAATCTACTCCTCACGAGTCGTCCCAAAGCAGGGCACGTGCAGGTGTGTGTGTGTGTGTGGGGACATGAGAAAGAGGTGTGGGGTGTTGGATTTGATGAAATAAGCGTGGTATGGGAAAGGATGATTACAAGTGTCAAGGAAGAAGGCTAAAGCTTAAATTTTGCAAGAGGAAGGGAAAGAAAGGGAAGTGTGTAAGAAATACATACATGATCGTAAAGTTTCATATCACTGCCCTCCACTCGGAGCACCGTCCATTTTGATCTACGTACGTTGCACCGCAGCGATCACACTGCATTATGCATGCCCCATTTTTTTTTAATGACGGGGTTTCGTTCCTGACCAAGAACATTAGAGTCAAAGATTCCCGGAAGCGCGATTCGAAACGCAAACTGATTGGCCCAGGCGAATCAACTTGTTCTCGAACAGTTGAGTACTTACGATAATGTGCATAATAAGAGCGTATCGGGAACGGAAGACCGAAACAATGTTGTTTGTCACTTAGGCACTTACATATGAGCGAAACCACAAAAAAAACGGAAAGACAAAAAGCGTCGTGTCGAATAAATGCATCAAGAGGACGGAAGGATGAAACAATGTTGTTAATTAGGAACTGACGCTTGAGCGGAACGACGAATAGCCTGGACTTCCTATATGTACTTAAGGGGATAGTGAGAGGAAGGAAATGGGAGGGAGGAACAATAGATGTTTTACTTTTGACTTTTTACTCGATTCATACACACTCGGCATTTCGGAAGGCAAATACGCTAGCATATGTATGCTAAGCAAGATGACCCAAGGCGTTCTGAAAACTACATTTTTTGCACCCAAATTCTAAGTTGGAATTTTACGTTCGATTACCATCAAGTCCGCTTCCTTTGAATTAGCTGTGTTTTAGACGTTAAGGAGCTTATTTTGGCGCAAATATGGTTTCTGTTCATATAAAGTTGAAGGTATCGATTGATGCTTGTTTTTAAGGATTTCGCATTGACAGCTCACTTCAACTCCTAAATGAAAATTTACAGAGGCGTATATTTTATGGAAAGGTGTCTAAGCTTTCTTCTTCGTATTCGTGCTTGAAGAGTTCTTTTCCAAAATATTTTTCGCTCACGATTTGATATCCGTACTCCGAAAAATATTAAATGCGTCGTTCCTGGATACATCATCATTCCTTCGACAAAATACTATGGAATCCATAAAATTTTGGACAAAACTCTAAACATTTTCAAATTAATATATTTATATCTTCAAAAATTGTATAATATAATATAATTTTATATGTAAAAAGAAGTCGGCTTTGCTTTCTTTTTAATGCTGAATAATATTTCCAAACATGTCACTTCGCGTTACTATGTCAGTATGGTGTAATATATACCATGACCTAATAGCATGCATCGAATTTTATTATTTAGTACATATACATCTTCTTTCTTTCATTGAAATCGAGGAATACTTCTACCTAATTGACTGCGTATTAAAATAACGATTAAAAAGAACTTTTAAAGACCGCTCGAGGACGAAAGCGTACGCAATTAGCTAAATGAGAAACACTGTGGTTGCCTCGTGAGAATCTGATATAATTTCAGCGTTACGCATTTCTATCTAAATTTAAAAAGTAATCATTTATAACTCAAGGAGGCCATTTTGAAGAAGAATACCGAGTTCTTACATCCCTCTTGCGCTATTTCTTCCAATGAAAAATTTGACGGACGAGAACTAAACAATAGAGAAGCTTTGACATCGTTGTTCCGCAGACCGTGACGTAGACCTCACCGTTCGGAATTCCACCTTATCGCTCCTCATTATTCTTCCCGCCGGTGATCAATAGGTCGTGAGACGGAAAGGAGACGAAAGGAAAGAGGGGAAATGGGGGGGGGGGGGAGAGGAGGGAGAGGGAGGTCGGGGTGAAGAGGAGATCATCCATTTGACAAGGCTCATGACGTCCCGGTGCATAGCAACGGAGTAAATCCCGCCGTGTAATTGGGCCTAGAACTCGCGAATGGAAACTCGCTCCACTGAAGATGGGAAGAATGGGAGACTAGAAGGAGAGCGTGGAATATCACGGGCGCAGAAGGAAAAGTAGGAAGGAGGGAAGAGAGAGAGAGACATCTATGGGGACTGAATAGGATGGATGTATACACAGCAGATAGGAGAGAGATGGAAAATGGAGATAAAGTCACGAAATTGAACCGAAGGAGAGAAGGAAGTTTAATATGGAGAATGATAATGATGAAAGAAAAATGAAAATGTGGCAAGAACGGGAGAAAATATGAAATCACTCAAGAAAACAATTTCAAAATTAAAGAATATACTATTTATGGCATAAATTTTCCAGAAATGCGTAAAATTATTAATTACAGCAGGCTATGTACGCTAGAGACCTTCTCTAACAAGGTTTATCTAGGAAGAATGATAATGATGAAAGAAAAATGAAAATGTGGCAAGAACGGGAGAAAAATATCACATCACTCAAGAAAACAATTTCAAAATTAAAGAATATACTATTTATGGCATAAAATTTGCCAGAAATGCGTAAAATTATTAATTACAGCAGGCTATGTACACTAGAGACCTTCTCTAGCAAGGTTTATCTAGGATCACCTGCTGAGTAGTAATCGATTTCTTTTTCCCACCCATTTGTTTCATTTCTACCTCATAAGAATAAAATCGCCGCAGATAATTATAAATTTGCACTTTTAAATAACTTTAAATGAAGTTGGAAGCTCGGAACATAAACAGCTCTATAGATGAAAGATTAATATTTTTCTAAAAAAGAATTAAAATCCGTGTCCGAGGAGAGCAAACAACTGTTTGTAAACCAGAACAGAAAAAACATTTTCCGATTTTTCTGAACAGGAAATAAAACTTCCATAGCTACGACTCCAATGCTTTTAAATAGGAAATATATTATTGCATAGTATCGATACCGTAATTTTAAAGGGAATTTATATATTATGACGAAGTCATAATCCTATAACAAGAAAAAAGCGCCTTGTATAATTTCCTCTGCAATTATTCCTTCGCTCGTCTGTACGTACTATATTGCTAGATATCGTAATTCGTTCAGCATTTATACTTCAGCAACGTTAGCTAGAAATATGTTCTGAAAGAATAGAAATATATATATTTTGGTACAAGGTAAATATGGGTTCTGGTGTCCCTCAATATAGTGGACCGCGTTCCAGAGGGCCACGTTATATCTCTTCCCTAGTGTATTGGAACTTTATTAGATTACATTTTTCAGCTGTACTTAAGGATGTCGTAGAGTCCGCGAGATTTCATGATGGATTTCCGGCATTTAGCCAAAAATTGAAATAACTTTTATTTTAAAATTTCCTTTTTGCAAACACTTTTCGTAGATAATATTTCAAATATATTCGTACTGGCATTCTTAAATTTATCCTGTTCCTGGCAAGCAACGAAAGCACTAATATATTTCATTTTTTAAATTTCTACCAACAGATGAGTTTCAAAAGGCGAAATGCGGTCGGCTTTTTCTTTTTTTGTTATCAGTTGGAAAGCCTCGGTTTAGGCCACGCCGCCGTATGGAACATTCAGAAGATGGCGAAGAAGAGTGAAGAGGCGAGAAAGCGCGGTGGATGTAGGAGGAAATCGGAGGATAACATTTGAAGAAAGGGTATGCGAGTGGGAATAAGAGGGCGTGGGCTAAAAGCGATAGAGATGGAGTGTACTGATTGAGAGGTTACTTGAATTGAGACCTCCATCCACCGCTAGAGAAAGGTGGTCGGTAGATGAGAGTTTGGGGCTTTTTGGAAATAACGTGAGTGTGAATGCGCGCCATGGAAGGCGGTAAAATGAAGAGCAATCACTTAGAATAGTTCCCTCCCCCTCTCCTCCCCCTTTAGTCTGCCTCCTCAACACAAATGCTACCGGTTCACTCCTCTTCTCGCCCCGCTGCCGCCCCTCAATCTTCCGCCGTTGACGGACGACTGTTAAAGAGGAATAGGAGAGAATCCCTCGATGGAACAGTTATGAGTTTGCTTTAGGAATTGAAAGCAAACAAAAGAGGACCCTTTTGAACCTCGCTCACGTAAGGTTTTCGTAATATCTTGACCCCATTCCGAGAGCAGTTGATGGTCCTAAGTTGTCCGACCCACTCTCCTCCCTCCCTCCTACCTCCCGTTCCAATTCCCTCCCCCCCCCTCGGCTGCTCCGAAATGTTCGGAGTGGCTGGGAAAAGGAGAGAAGAAGGCTTTCCAAATCTATGTGCGCCGAGATGTAATTCGTTCCCTCGCGCAAGAACCGGGAAAATCCTCTTTCTCTCTCTCTGTCTCTCACTCATTCTCCTTTCACTATCTCACTCTATCTCAGCGTCTACATCTCTCGCAGCTACTTCGTCTTATTCTTTGCCGGCTGCGTCAAGATTACGGGAAACGGTTTGACGGGGATGAATTTTGGATTAGATTGAATTTATGGGGAGAGATGGAAAGGAGGCGGAGGGATTTAAGGGCGTCATTATGGAATACTTCTGGATGAATTGTCACTTCCCGTTTCTAACCACTTTATCTCTAGTCCGATTATAGTAGTAGTCGCGGTCGGATGAGGATAAACGTCATCGCGCGAAAACTTTCTAGGAAATAACTGCTTATTGAAAATAATATTTTCATTGAGTGGTAACGTTCCAAAGTGCTCATTTGCTTAAAGTTCATTATTTTTCTGATTGTTCCATAAATCATAGTTTTCGTATGCTTCTATCTGTAAAATACATTAAATTGAAGATAAATCATGCGTATATTAAAAAAACACTGGGCGATGTTTAAAAACTGAAACAAAAATTTATTCAAGCGTTCTTACTAACATGAGATTTTTTACATACTTCTAATGACGAAATTTAATTACGCATTATATTTATTCATTCATGTATGTATGTGTGTGTGTCTCTTGTGCTGACGAAGGGACCATCCCGAAAGCTCTAACAACTACTACAAATGTGTCTCTCCAACACCCCAGCGGCTCTCCTTCCGGTAAGTGCTCACTGGGTTTCCTTCAACACC
This sequence comes from Uropetala carovei, assembly GCA_036926305.1. Taxonomy (NCBI): domain Eukaryota; kingdom Metazoa; phylum Arthropoda; class Insecta; order Odonata; family Petaluridae; genus Uropetala; species Uropetala carovei. The sequence goes on along the minus strand of JAXCHB010000104.1, from coordinate 5,501,740 downwards.
TAGTTGCCCTAAATATCCTCATTTACCTTTCCTCTTCCGTAATGTGTGTATATATATACATATATACATATATATATATATGTCAGAAAACACTACACCACTCTCCAACTTCCTCCTCGGGGAGGCACACCCGAAATAACACAACACGTCCAAGGGACTCCAACTTTATTTAAACCCGAATTACACCAGCATTCTGCTCTCCAGCAGAAGCTCTTCCACGAGCCAACACACGGCCCACACTACTACGAGTCCCGTCACACACTCTTCTCTCTCGCGTCACGTGATCTCTTAGTACTCTCCTTCTCCGTCCCGCTTCTGGTAGCACTTCTCGTGGCGGTCGTCCTCGCTTGCGTAACAGTCGGCCTTTCCTGACATCGGGGCCGTCCTCGGTCCCGGTCCGGTCTGCCTCCGGTTGAACTGCTCCTCTGGCGCTCGCGCCGTTCTCCATCCGCTTCTTGTCTTCTTTCCCTCTGCTGTCCGCGGCCTGGTCGTCATCTCCCTCGTCCTGGTCGTCATCTCCTACTTCGCCTTGGGGGGGCTTACACCAGGGTTTCATTCGGTCTGCACTAAACACGGAATTGAACGCTCGCTGTGTCCTCTTTGCCCCTGGTATATCCATGAGAGAATACCTATCTCGCGCTAGCACTTCTGAGACAAGATACGGACCCTTAAATTTCGGAGCTAATTTTCGCGAACACCCTGTCGCTTGCGCTTCTCGTTCTACGATGACTAAATCTCCCTTTTGGTACACTCTCGGCACCTTATGTCTTTGATCGTAACGCTCCTTCTGTTTTTTCTGCGTCTCTGATATCTTTACTAACGCTTTTTCCCTTGCTTCGCCTAAGGTCTCTCTAGTCTCATCGAGCTCGCTTTCTTGCAACGCCAATATAACACGGTTTTGCAATGAATTCCTTGGGTTATAAGCAAACAATAGCTCATAAGCGCTCTTCTCAGTAGTTTTATTTGACATAGAATTCATGGCGAATTGGATGTTTCTCAAATTCGTGTCCCAGTCGCCTCCATCCTCTTGTGCATACATAGTGGATATGGCGTTTGTAATGGATGCGTTTGATCGCTCTACTTGTCCATTTGCTCGAGGGGTAGCAGTCGCATTCTTTATATGCTTTATCTGGTTTCTTTCGCATAATTCTTCAAATTCCTTCGCTGTAAATGCCGTACCTCGATCTGTAATTAAACGCTCAGGACACCCAAATAAGCTCGTAATCTCACTGATAGCTTCGCACACTGGTTTGGTTTTTGTGGTTTTCACTGCCTTTAGTAGGATGAACTTTGTAAAGTTGTCTTGATACACGAGAACATACTCGTTGCCCCTTTTACTCCTTGGGAATGGCCCTAAGTGGTCCACGTGAACTGTGTGAAATGGGATGGCTACACGCTCTAAACTGTGCAACTGCCCCTCTTTTTTACCTCCCGGTCTCTTATGATAAGCACACTCAATGCAAGCTGCAATATATTTCTTTACCCTTCTTCTCATCTTCGGAAACCAAAAATATCTCTTCACGTGTTCTAGGGTTTTCTCTTCTGCGTAATGTCCCATGTCATCATGACTTCCCTTTAGAATGCGCCAAATAGAGTTCTTAGGCACAACCCAACGGACCCCACCGTCTACCTTTCTACAGACACGGTTGTCTTTCAGCACATAGTCTGTGTGGATCTGCCTATCCTCATTGGCGACCGCAGGTTGCTGTAAGGTACGATGTATTTTCTGGATAGCTACATCCTGCAGCTGCATCGTTAGTAACCAATCATCCTGATTTATTCGCAACGTGAAGATTTTCAAGTCTGCTGTATCCGGTTCCTCGGAATCTCCCACGGGATTTCGACTGAGGGCATCAACGTGACTCATGTTGCGTCCTGGTCGGTACTCGATCGTGAAATCATACTCTTGTAATCGAAGCCACCACCTCGCTATCCGCGGTAACAATTCTTTCTTGGACATGGTGGTCTTTAAAGCATTACAGTCAGTAACAACTTTGAAGGGTCTGTTCAATAAATACATTCGAAATTTGTCTACGGCTTCAACTACTGCCAACGCTTCTAGCTCATAACTGTGATAGTTCTTCTCTAGATCTGTCGTCTGTCGGCTATAATATGCCACAGGTTTTTGAGATTCTCCTTCTCGACGCTGTAAGATAATCCCCGCTAGTCCATTTCTTACTGGCGTCAGTGTGAACTTCATGTTCGGCATTTACATCAAACAACGCAAGTGCCGGACGCTCGATTAATCTTTTCTTCAGCTCTTGAAATGCGTTTTCTTGTTTCTCTGTCCACTCGAATACCGTATCTCTCTTCGTCAAGAGCGTTAACGGCTTGCTTAACGTAGCGAATCCTAATACAAATCTTCTAAAGAAGCTCGTCAAACCAATAAATTGTCGCACTTCGTGAACATTCTCCGGCCTTCGAAATTCTTTAACTGCCTGAATTTTTCTCTCGCCTGGTCGGATCCCATCTTTGGTTATTTCAAAGCCCAAATAGTCTACTTTAGTTTTGAAAAATTCACATTTTGATACTTTTAGCGCTAGCCCCAATTTCTTCAGTACTTGCAACAGTCTTTCTAATCTCTCTAACCCTTCCTTCACCGTTTTGCTGGGTATCAACAGATCATCCATATAGACTAGGACCTCTCCTGGTTTTGTCATTCGCACTACCCTTTTCATCACTTGATTAAACACTGCAGGTGCGTTTACTACTCCGAAAGGCATTTTTGTGAACTCGTACAGTCCACTTGAGGTGACAAAAGCTGTCAAGGGTCTCGTCTCTGGGGCTACAGGGATTTGATAGTATCCCGACGCCAAGTCTAAAATGGTAAAATAACTGTTTCCTGCAAGCGCGTCTAATTGTTCCTCAATGGCTGGCATGGGGAATTTTATTTTTTTCGTCTTCAAATTCAATGCTCTGTAATCGACGCACAGCCGGTCTTCTCCGTTAGCTTTCTTCACTAACAATGCTGGGCTTGCGTATTCTGATGTCGACTCCTGCACGATACCCATTTTCATTAACTCATCGACTGCCTTTTGCATAGTCGCTCTTTGGGCGTACGGTAGGCGATACGGTCTTAAATTCACAGGGTGGTTATCCAACAATTCTATTTCGAAACTGGCAGACTCTACTGTACCCAGTTCACTCAAATTTTTCGCAAAACATTCTCGATACTCATTCACCATTTCGTATACCGCATCCTTCTCCTCTTCAGACAGGTCGTTATTCAAATTTATTTCTTCCATTTCTATCCCGGCCCTCTCTTTGACATTTCGAACTTTGGCTTCGAAGTTACTTTCTTCCTCCTGCCCATCAGTCTCTCTCCTAATTACAAGTTTCTGATAGCTCTTCTCAACTCGAATCCCCGATTGGTCTAGGGCGCTTCGTCCTAGAATTATGGCATCGTCTTGCGAACAGTTTGGGACCACAAGCACTTCTACCTCAATGCTTACGTCGTCCACAACAAGGATTAACTGTTTGGAGCCTATTACGTTACTTTTTCCACAGCCGAATCCAATCAGACTTTTTTGACTCGCAAAGTATTCTACACCTAGCTGTTCAGCGACATCTTGCCTCATGGTCACAACATCGCTCCCTAAATCAATGAACCCAACAACTTGTTCATCATTAACCTTTATCCATTTATAATATTCGTCTTTAATTTGGTCGTTCGGCACCGAAATTCTTTGGACTCGCCTTTTCATTTCCAAATTCTGTCTATTAACTTGGGTTCCCTGAGGGCATTCCTTCATCATGTGTCCCTCTTTATTGCATCGGAAACATCGCCTGCTCTGCTGTCGTTCTGGGCAATCCTTAGCCATGTGTCCCTGGCCGTTACAATTATAACCTTCGTTTGGCGGTTCAATTGGGACACTATAACGGTTAGATAAAAACTGTCTTTCACCTAATCTCGCTCTTTCTGTAATACTTTCATAGCGCTTTATCTTGAGCAGTAACCCTTCAACATCTTTGAACTCACACAAAGCCAGCGACCTTACTAATTCCTTGTCACCTAAGCCGTTCAAAATGTATTTAATCAAGGATTCTTTATCTATGTCACCTCGTCGCGCTATCGCTTTCATGGCATACACGTATGACTCATAGGTTTCGTCGCGCTGCTTCTTCCTCTTCGTGAGACTCATGTGGACATCGGCCTGATCAGCTGTTGATGGGAAGCTATAAAGTAACCTTTCTTTAAAAGTCTCCCAAGAATACACTTCTTCCGCGACACTATTTAACCACAATTTAGCTACTCCTTTCAGCTTATTCACCGCATGAGTAAGCAATACGGAATTGTCCCACGAATACGCGGAAGCGACCCCTTCCACTCGCCGCACCCACTGTTCGGCGGTAAATCCTAAGGTCGTCGACGCGTCAAACTCGGGCAACAATCTTTCCGCCATGTCTCGGTGAGCAACTACAGTTGTCGCCATCGTACTACAATGTCTCGCTTCCATTATTTCTCTTTCGCGGTCTAACAACGCGCGCTCTCTCTCCAGCAACTGTCTTTCTCGTCGTAGAATCTCACGTTCAATGTCGTTATCGCTCGCCCTAGGCGCTAAGTGGTTCTTTGGTCGGGTCACAGAGGGCGTCGACATCGCTCTCGGTAGCTCAGGAAAGCTCGCTGCTCGCGTCAAGAACGCCTCGCTTACTCCTGTTCCCGCCACTGGATACGTCATTTCCGGTTCCCCACTAAACGCCATGCGGTCGCTTTTTTTTCGCTAATTTCGCTTTTTTTTAGGTCTGTTTCGACGCTCACAACCCTAGTTATACTTGGGGTATTGTTCACTCGGGAATCACTTTTCTTTCACGTACTTACGGAGGGGTACAGTCTTCATCGGCAAACAGTCGGCTCTCTCACGACGTGCTCCTTTCCGAAAACTGGTTTTTGATCTTCTTATCCTTATCTGATCCCGATCCCGCCGCTGCTCTGTCAGAAAACACTACACCACTCTCCAACTTCCTCCTCGGGGAGGCACACCCGAAATAACACAACACGTCCAAGGGACTCCAACTTTATTTAAACCCGAATTACACCAGCATTCTGCTCTCCAGCAGAAGCTCTTCCACGAGCCAACACACGGCCCACACTACTACGAGTCCCGTCACACACTCTTCTCTCTCGCGTCACGTGATCTCTTAGTACTCTCCTTCTCCGTCCCGCTTCTGGTAGCACTTCTCGTGGCGGTCGTCCTCGCTTGCGTAACATATATATATATATATATATATATATATATATATATATATATATATATATAAATTACTCCGTCTGAACCGGGATCAGTCAGTGCTGCCATTATAAGGGATTAAGATTTTTCCATAATCATTATGACGCCCAAACTATGTAACCTACAAAAACCAAATTTAATACGGTTCCTACTTACGTCACAACGTAGTGAATGGGCTAGGTTTGGTTAACCGGAATTAGTCAGTGCTGCCAATACAGGGGATTTATATTTTTCCATAATCATTATGCACGACTAAACCGTAAAAACTAAAACGGGGGTGGGGAAACTTTTGACTAGACGGGCCGCATTAGCCATTGCGATTGCTTAGATGGGCCACATTAACAGATGAAAATGCTTCCGCGGGCCACATTAGGATCCACATCGGAAGTTTCTTGACAGAATGCGAAGGTTTCTATCTGTGAAAATTGATAATTAATAACATTTTATTGTATAAACTTCAGAAGCAAAGATTTTCCGACCGTAATTTTATCAAAGAAAAATATGAAACTGTGTTACATTCATGGTTCGCTTTCGTAATGCAATCGCTGGCAGTATAAAGTACTCCCGCGGGCCTGATGTGGCCCGCGGACCGTAGTTTCCCCACCTCTGACCTAAAACAACCAAATTTGGTACGGTCCTTACTTACATCTTAACTTAATGTACGGACAAGGTGTGGTCAGCCGGGATTAGTCAGTGCTGCCAATATAGGGGATTGACAATTTTCCATAAGATAACACGTAAAAATCGATTGCTAGGCACGCAATATTTGCAAGTTTAAATTACTTAAAATAAAGATACGAACTCGATATAAAAATACTCATTAATCTAAAAGAATCAACTTTATATTTTTTAAAGACAGAATTCGCATCAAAGTCGATTTCGCACAAAATGTAGTATTTAATCGTTAAAAAATATATTTTTATAGGTTTGTAAAAATGGAAAATGCTAAATACTATAGCAACCTGAGCAACGCCGGGCATATAGGTATGCTAGTTTATTATATTTACTTTACGCAATATTTTTGCGTGTAATGCTTAAGCTAGACCTATGTTACAGCTACACCACAATTACTATATGCCTCTGGTATAATGCATAAAAATTCACAAATTCTACCATGAATAAAACATTGCATGACAGGTATCTTGTAGCAAATTTATTCCGATATTCCAAAGCAGCGCTATTTCGTGTCAAACTAGTTCCATCGCGAGTAATTCAAATCGCTTTGACTAGGTAATTTTCAAGTCTTCACGCAACTTCGAGCCATAAATGGTACTTTCCAAAGAGAAAGAGAGCCATCTACTTCAACTCGCCCCGAAACGGGAAAGACGCTCAATATTCTGTCCCTCCCATATCCCCGTAACTCTCCTAAAGCACACAACTCATCATGCCAAAAGAGAAGAGAAGAAGGAGGGCAAAAGAGATAACACCTTTCCCACACACACACACAAGTTCTCCCAAACTTTCTCTCACTCGCATCCTCATAACACTATGATCTCTCTCTCTCTCTCTTTCTCTCCCTCCTTGGCAAAACAACCACCTTTCGCACGCCTACACCAACGCTAGACAAGCGAGAGAGGAAGAGGAGGAGTTGAAAAGAAAATATGAGGATGATGTGAACACAAAGGGAGAAAAGGGACGGAGAGGGATGGTGAAAATTGGAGGAAATTATAAGCAACAGAGAGAAAATGAAAGGATTAAAATACAGCTAGGTTTTTTATATATAAAAAAAGGCGCCATGAAAGAGAAATAACGTGCGAGAGAGAGAGATTTTCTGATGGACAGGAAAGAGAAGGGAGAAAGATAACGCGGGAGCAAAAGAGGGAAATTCAGAAAAGAGTAATAGAGGAGAGAGAAGAAGTTAGCGAGAGAGAGAGAGAGGAAGGGGTAGAAATAAAAGATAAAACAAGGAAGAAGAGAATGGCTGAAGGGTAGATGGATATAGGCGCACAAAAGCTACGGACGAAAGGCATTAAAGAGGGACAGAATGAGAAAAAAGAAAAGGGGACGTGGGAGACAATTAGGACAGAAATAAATAAAAGAAGGGGAAATGAACGAATGAGAGAGTCAGAAAGGGAGAGAGGGTGAGAGTTCCAGTTAGCGAGTTAATAAATAAAAGACAAGAGAATGGTTTACACGGAGAGAAAAGTGACAAGAGAGAATGAGTGGGTGAAAGGACTAGCGAAGAGTCTTGATTGGCAGGAAGGACGTACGAGAGAAAGGGAATGAGCGACAGAGTGAATGATTGCCTCAGAAAATAGGTAAGAGGAGATGTATATGGTATATATATATATATGGAGAACGGAAGATGGAGAGAGAGAGAGAGAGGAAGTGGGTAGATAGGGACAGGACGGAGAGTTTAAAAGGGGAAAAGAGAGGAATTTTGGGGGTCGGAACTTAATTTGGAGGGACAGGCACACACAGTACGCGGAAAGGAAAGGGTTCCTCTACATCGGTTGGGGTAGGAAGAGATTGAGGAGGCGGAATGGCAGGGGATAGGGTTGCGTGGGTGGAGAGTGGTCCGTTAACTGAGAGGGATTCGTCATAAGTTGTTAGGCGGGAAGTGGAGAGAGAGAGAGGGAGAGCTTGTTACGAAGGGAGAGGGAAAAGGAAAAGAGTCCGAAGAGGTCTTCGAGGAGAGGAAGCTTTGAAAAAAACAGGGGGGAAGGAGGAGGAGGAGGAGTAGTCGGTACCCTCACGCACACACACGCACGCACTATCTATCCTTCCGAAGGATATTGGATTATCCAGTTCGTCATCTTCCCTCATCTCCCTCGTGCAAAAGTACCTCTCTCCCTCTCTCTGCCACCTCATCCTCTCCACATCTCTCCAATTCACTCCTTCTTCGCCTCCCTTTTCTCTCCCGAAGGTCTCAAATTGCAACTTTTCCGCTCTCTCTCCCCATACCTCTCTCTCTCTCTTTCTACTCTTCCTTTCTCTCTCTCTCTCTACTCTTCCTCTCTCCTCCTCTGTTTCTCCCCTCTCTCTCTCTCTGACGCCATCTGCGACCGCAGGGCACACGAAGGAAAAAGAGGGAGTTCGTACGGACAGACGGTATCAATTAAAAGGAACTCGCGACTTCTTCTGTGCCTTGAGTCGGGTCGGATTAGCTACGATCCGTCCGGGAATCATTGTGCTAGAGGCAAATCAGGTTAGAGTAAATATATAAATTACCGGCAACTCACTTTCTGAACGATTAGAGAGGACAACCCGGCAATTTCGCGTGACAAGAAAATTCCCGTGTTTTAATTAAGTCGACTTAGTCGAAGTATCTGTGGAGTGACGGTCTAACACTAGAATTTGCAGCAAGCGTTTCACGCCATTGCGATAAAAATGTGCTACGAATGAAAGTACCTGTAGAAAAACTTCTGAAATATATATCAGCAGAGAAATTATTATTCTTCAAACTAAAGGCGTTTAATAGTATGCAAAATATTTTAAATATAAGACGCCATTCATTAAAGAGTTTATTCAATCCGAGGCATTGTATTATCATCCTAACTTTCACTCCAATGAAGAAAGAATGCCTTTCCTCAAGGCATAACTTCCTGCAAACCTTTCTCTACCCCACGCTCAGATTCAAATTTACACCCTCTGATACTCTGCTCTCTCTTTCGGAAGTGTACTTTGAATCAATTACGCGAATGAATTTCCTTATTAGCAGCTTATCAAAAACAGTTTCATAGAGATAGAAAGTTTGGCTTTTAAGGTCGCATGTTCAAACACAAGTCATTCGTTAAAAAACTTCACAAAAGCATAACAGAACGTGATTTTTCAATTAATCACGTTTAGAAGAAATTGCCCCTTTAATCATAAGGCTTATATGAAAATTATTGGCATTACAATCAGCTATTTACACGAAGGCAAAATATAATTTAAAAACGTTGCTTTACATGAGATGGCTGACATTGTCCTATCTTAAATGTCGTAACTGAAAGCACGCAGGTCATTATAATATTTGGTCACTTATAATAAACTCCTCATAAAGATATTTAATCTTTAATGGCGTAATGGTCGAAGAGTTATTTTTTTAATTATTCATAAAAATCGATTATTAGAAGCAAAAGTTAATTATCAGATCAAAAAAATTTTTGAATAAACATAAGCGTAGAATTATAGCTGTAAAATATTTCTTCAATCTTATAGCTTAGAGCCTTAATCGTATTCTAGAAAAAAGAATAACTTGACGATTTCTAGTAAGAAATATTCGCATAAAATCTAATATACATGTATTTTTATTTAATAACAGCTGCGGCAGATGTAAAATTTGATAATATAAGAAAAGGGACGCTTAATAAACTAGTTAAGGAAATAATAAATAGTGCCATTCCATTGAAGACGAAGCATTCTGTTAGGTTTATAGTTAAAATATTTATTAACATTCAGACAGTGAATCTTATCATATAATAGCCAATTTCTATTTGTATGTTTGTACAGCTTTTGGAGCGTTTTCATTGGTTGAATGGCAAGCCAATATCATTACTGAGGAATATGTTTACCTTCGTTACGTAAACTGTTTAACGCGGATACATTGAAAAGTAAATGCACGAAATTTTACTCTTTTCCCTTATATTTGCAAAATTATCTACAGTCAGGTCCCTTTACGATGAAATCACAGTAATGAAACAAATCTTTAAATTAAATTTATCGTCTTAATTTAATAAACAGATGTGACAGCTATGTTATGTTTTAAAATGTGAATATTAATTTATAACTTTGCGACGAATCATTAATTGTTGAGAAATCATAAATGATATGTTTACCTTCGTTACGTAAACTGTTTAATTAACCTGAGCGGATACATATATGTATAAGTTTAAAACAGTTATAAAGTAAGTGTACGAAATTTTAAGTTTTTTTCCATTAGATTAGAAACATTGCATAAGGTATAGTAAATTCTCTTTACGTTTGTATTTCTTTTGACACTGGTAAAAACTGTGATGTGTTTATATAATAAAGACTAAAATAAGATCTTAATTGAAATAAAATAAAGTCAGTGCAAATTTTACTTTGAGAAAGCGATATTTGTTTTTATTGGCTTTTTTACTGTGTTCCTGATAAACTTTTTACCACATTTTCATGCTTTCGTCGTATGCGAATTTTTGTTGATATGGTGAAAACGACATTTTCTTCTTGCTAGCGTTTTTGCTTAAAAAGACGGAGAGAAAAAAATCTTCTCTTCGAGTTCACTCTTCCCTTTGCAGCAAAAAATTATAACGAACAGCAACGAAAAAGGAGTATATTTATTATTTCATTTGCGTTCATCACGCAAACACCAACAAAAACAAAATCTGTACATTAAAATAATGTTCTTTGTTTTTGATGGTATTGGAGAGATGAAATCAAATAAATGGTCACTTCGTTCGTAAGAAAATCATCATTGGTTCTTTGATTAAAAATTTTTTTTAAATGATCAATGTAAATTCAAACTTTTTTCCAGATGTAAAAAAAAGCATTTATGGACAGAAAAATAAGGCATTAAATGTAGTTTATTAAAGAAGTTTTTGAATTTAAAAATTAACAAAAATATATTCACTACGCATGCAATAAAAAAAATATTCTCGTCCTAAGACGGGCGAGTACACTAGGATATAGATATCTATAAAAAAGTGTTTGTATGTATGTATGTATGTATGTTTTTATAGCTCAGAAACTAAGGCAGATAGAAAAAAGAGGTAGGTGTCATTTTAATCGGAATAAAGAGTAAGGTGGTGTAGTAAGGTTTTTAAACCAATGTGATTGACCTTTCTAATTTTTAAAAATATTTTCTTTTTCATTTTCTCCATTTAAATAACATAGGTGTAAGTGTAGCTTATTTCTCATTTGAATTTTAAAATTACTCGGAAACATGGTACGAACCTCAGACTTGGATGGTTCTATGCAGGAAAGGACAAAGTTTCTTTTTATTTAAGAAAGAATCGGAATCCTGATCGAATTGGCGTAAAATGCGTTTAGAATAAGAAAAATAAGTGATTTTATCAGTTTTATGACAAAAGTAATTATAAGCTAACTTGACAATTCCCAATGTCGCCGAAGTTTTGAGTCCAATGCATTTATATTTAAAGTAGTATCGTTTTTCAATATGTGTGGGCGATTTTGCTTTGTTTACATGGAAATAAAATATTTGTTGATTTTAATTGAAATATTACTAATAAACGGTCTTTAATGATATTTTCGTGTGGCGTAGAGTTCTCCAAAGCAAACTCTTTTGAAAACTACGTAAGTAACTTAAGCAATTAGATGCAGATTTACCACAAATTGTGATTGGATAAATCGTTTCATTGTTTTCAAAGTATTGTTGACATAAACAATTTTCTCGTAATAGAACTCATGGACGAGAGAATGGAGAGAATCGAGCTAATGGTCGGAGGACAATAATCACCCTGTGATTCTTAAACGTTCTCTATTTACTTTTTTGTCTTTTGTTAAATTAACAAACATAGGCTGTATGGCGATAAAAACTTTCGGGGAGGTAGAGCTTAATACAATAAATATTTTCTTTATAGATTTACCCGTAAATTTCGATTTTTCACAGTGCAAGATTTTCTTCCTTCGTTTTAAATAGGTAAATGCGGAGCGGTTTCCTTCATTTTTGCTTTATTGGACGGTTAAAATTATGTAATATGTCATTCTTGCGATGTTTACATGTTACACGGTCGAAGTTTTAGATTCACTAAATTCGTTTAAATTCAACGGGCACTTCTACTAGTGTATATATAAACGAATGTATGTTTCTTTTCATAATTCAGATAATTCCTTTAAAACTAACAGAAACATTGGTCAAAGTGTAATATATCACCCCTTATTTTTTCGTTTTTTGCAACAGTTACTATGCTATTGTTTATTTAGTTTGTGGCGACATTTACCCAACGTCTACACAGCCAAACTTGTGAGGGGTCTGCAAGTGGTGACATTTACCCACCCGATCACCGGACAATGGGGAGGGATAGTTTCGTTCCAGCGAGGCGAAGGGCGCGATAGCGCCCGGAGACAGCTACATCCAATATAAAAGTCATTATAATTTAAAAAGAAAGCGAGCCTCAGTTACTTGTAAATTAAAAGTTTTTTTGACAATTTCTTATTTTTTTAGTTTGTTTTAATGGTTTTTCCGGGAAAGGGTTATCACAAAAACTTATTTTTCAAAAGGGGTCCGGGATAACCCAGTATTACCTCCTTTGGTTTCATATGCTTGTTTATTTATGGTTGTCACTAGTGTAATTCCCGTTGAAATATCAACGGAAGAATTATAGATAGATTGATTATTAATATTTTCATTTGAAATAATTAATAGCACACTATTACATATGAAATATTTCGTCACATATTGCATTTCTAGTGAATATTTTATTGTCGTTTATTAAATGCCTTTGGTTTTTATTTTCGGCTATAAAATTCTGATACTCTCCTCCCACCTTGTTCTCGTCAATGCTACATATAATTGTCGGTGTGCAAAGACAGGGAAACAATTATATTTATACATATATAACGTAGGGAAAATAATTAAATTTCGTGCACTTAACGTTATGATTGTTTTAAAATTGTACTCTGTACTTAAGAAGAAAGAAAGCTTACTCGAATCCTCAATAATGTTCTCCGTCGTTATGCAAATAAAACTCTTTAGAAGATTTAAATTAAAAAGTAACTAATTAATCAATCAGCGGAATAATTTCTTTGAATACTATCTGAACAAAAACAAATCACCGATTTATTTCAACATTGTAAACTGTTCTCTTGACGATTGAATGGATCATTGTATTGGAGATCCTTATTGACAAAAATATAAACTAATTGTTTATCGTAGAAACCGTTACATAAACAAACATAAGTGTTTATTATATATTCCCATCGTTTTCGCGGAATCGGGCAGAATGAGAACTACATTTCGCTGTCGGCCATCTTGCGCTCCTTGCAGAACAACGTTTTTATTATAGAGAATGATATTTCCAAGAAATACAAGTTTTCTAGTGGCGTCATTTTGAAGGGGGGGGGGGGGGATATACTACACTTCCTCCGAAACTTTACATTTTACAACCAAACAGGTCAAAATACTATCACTCAAGATATCTAAAGGCATTGCAGAGAAAAATACGGACTCCAGAATTACCTCGCATTTTTCAACCACAAAAAATATATAACAGCAAAAATACACAGGGAGAAGATTTCATTCATCAATCTTTCGAAATGATTTATTTTTTAGAACCACCAAAAATTTACCATATTTTTTCATTTGTCGTATTTAACTTTCCATCAACAATATCACTTCATTCTCATTTACCTGAGTTAAGCATTGCGAAGATTTTGTTTTTTTTTTCGCGAGGCAAATATACTTCTTCACCAGAGAAGAGAAATTATTTCCAGTTATTTATCCCCTCGCGTAATAAAAAAATAAAAATAAATCATTCCAAAAGCAACAAACCAATCCCGTCCTCTCCTTGAATATTTTAATGTATAAGTATATATATGTGTGTGCGTGCGTGCGTGCGTGTGTGTAAATATATTTTGTTTTTTGTGTTATTTCAAGACCCACATTGTCTCCCAAGCTCTGATAAATGTGAAATGTAAAATTATATATATATATATATATATATATATATATATATATATATATATATATATATAATGTTTTGCTCTAAAACTTTCGTTCGCGAAGCGTAATGAAGAACGGGGGCTCTTTCACTTCCCTCAATCTCACTTCCTTGACCCCACTCTCCTATCACCGAAGGAGAGAAGGGTCGGAGAAAAATATTTTATCCACTTTCATCCACCAGTGCCGCGCCACGTTCACTCCATCACGCTCACCCCTCGTCCTCGGCTCCATTATTAATTCCCAGTGCGGTGCCGACGCCCACCAACCAGACCCAAGAGCGACGCTGATTCCTTCCCTAACATTCCGGAGGATCCGATTTTTTTTTTGTGCCTAGGGGGCTTTATCTCTCATTCAAGACCCTAGGACGTCTTAATAGAGTTACAATGCGGCTACGACCGAATTAAAAAATATCCCATTCAGGATTGCGACCCTGGAGACCTAGGGCGACTCACGAATCGCCAAAATCCAACTAAACTTAGCAATTCGTTTAATTCGATAACAAAATTGTGAACTACTCCATAAAAATATTGTGCTAATAGAAAATGTCATCAAATTTTTTTCAATTACGCTTACATTTCCTCTAGTCTCAACCACCATGATCTAACGATCAGCACAAGATAGAGCTCTGGTACACCTTAATTGCTCTGTATATTTCACCGTACACAGCTTGAATTCACAAGTGTAGTGTATTCATAGAGAAAACTGCATAAGAACTAAACATTTTTTAGCAATTACGTCTCTTCGTCCCAATGTCTGTTCCAGACACGCATTACCCGTCTATTCCTTTGACACAATTAGGAAATATAAAATGTTTAAAATCTAAGACATCAAAATCAAGTGCAAGCAACTGAAACCATTTTAGAAATTTCAAGATTTCGGTTAAAAGTACTGTAATTTCAATAAAAAAGAAAATTTCGGAACTATAGAGTGACGTAATTTAGTATCGATCGACAATTTAAATTGATTCAGTAGCCATAAAAACGGTTCAGAAAACCAGACGCATAGTTTTCCCGCAAAGCAACTTATCTCAATAGCAATTACTGAATATAAAAATAATACATGTTGATATGGGATAATATGCGGCGGAGAAACTATTCTGTAGACTTATGCTAAGTAGATATCCTTGTCTACCAAACGTGAAACATTTTAAATGTCAGATTATCATTCTGGAAATGTTATCATAGTCAACTCATGGCTGGAAAAGTCACATCTCTTATGAAAGTAGGCCACCTCCATGGGGAGTGCCCTCTGCTAGGAGCAGCAGCAAAGGACTTAAAGAATGAGACGCCGTATAATAAGCAAAATTTAACTGGCGTAACTGGAATTTAATGCGACAGCGTGGGGAAAACGTTTCGTATGCCATATCAATAATTAACCGTAAAACGCATACATACCTTAAGCTTGCGCTAATCTAATGTTTTAGAGAACGACCACCTGCGAATACGGTATTGTAGACAAAAACGGTGAAATAGAAACGCTTTCGACGAAAATGCATAGAATCTTCAGAATAAGAAAAAAAATTCCTAGCTTATGTTTATATAGAGATAACATATGCCTTATTCCTGTTTACCAAAAATATTGATTTCAATCAACGGAGAAATGTTTTCTTATGTGAAATTTCGTTGAATACTAAAATAAAACAGCAGCTGTTATTCTATCATCTCCAATTCGATTGCTTCATTACAAAAATTAGATTTTTAATTATCTACATTATTAATTCTACATTTTTCCATTAACTACAAAAGAATGGGTTAACATCGGATTTTTTAGTGAACCTCGGGTTTTAAAAAAACATGCGTTAACCTTTTGGGAATACCTTTCTCAAAATCAATCACTTTTTCTTAAATTTTTAGGTAGAAACAGCTGCTCGCATCTTAAACGACCGATCTCGAACAAATATCCTTTCTGAAAAATTTCCAGCATTAAACGACCCGTAACAAGTAACTTGTAAATCCCGAAGGACAGCTCGATGCCCTTCATCAACTCTAGGAACCATGCCCGCATCTCTCCATTGCCAGTTTTAAGCGTCAACCTAGTTTTCGTGGACCGCACAACTCACCTCTCGGGCAATTCTATCCGTTCATTCGATCGCCGCCTCTCTCTCTCTCTCTCTCTCTCTCTCTCTCTCTCTCCCTCCTCTGAAACCAAGTAGGCCAACCCCGCCACCTATAGATCATTTTCATAGTAATCTCTGTCTCTCTCTCTCTCTTCCTCCCTTTCTTCCTCCTCCCCTATCCATCCAATAATTCAACACCCGCCCACTCGCCCCTCCTCTGCGCCACAGTCACCGAATCCCATGAGAGAGAGAGAGAGAGACATGGGGTCATAGATTCCTGAGCTGCTACCCAACCCCTTCGCCTCAACTCTTTGAGCGACTGTCCTCCAGCGAAGGGTAGTTAGCCGTCTTTTCCCCGAAAACCCCTTCAACTGAGTTACTGGGGCGCATTTCCCCAACTAGGAGGAGCGAGAGGGGAACAAGGGTGGGCAGCAAATGGGAGGAGGGGGAAGAGGGAGAGAGGGCGAAGGACGGGGAACGGACCTCTTTTGCCTTCGGAACATGACGCATTGGGCATTCTGGATGGCTAAAATAGAGGAGGACTAGAAGAGTTATGGGATTATAATAGTGCGGCGATGGTGGGGCGAGAGATTGGTAGGCGGATTTGCCGTAAAGGATAGGCACGATGCTCGTGGATTGTTTTAAAAAATATACATAAAATCGGATTTATTATTTAATCGGTTTTTGGTTGCACACTGTATTCGGTGATCTAATTGCAATGCTCTATTGTATTTGAGATTTTTAAACATCGAACGCGTAAATGTCACATTTTATTTTTTAATGCACGGTCGCTATTTTTTATAAAAACAATTTTTCTCCCTGGCTGAAAAATACAGCTAAATTAAAATGTGGGTAGAAAAATAAAATTTTTAATCGAGGGCTGGTGTCAAGTTTCCAGTTTTACGTACAACAACATTTAAAATTTCAATAACATATTTCCAAAAAATAGGTACAACATACATTGTACAAACTTTCTTATATATGGGTACTAATGCGTCGTTTAGTTATCTTTAGAAAATGAAAATCGTATGGGCCTGTTTTTAGGAAATCCTATTTTTGTTAAAGTTGCCCATGAATAAATTAGCCTTATATTCATTCATTGAGAAAAATGAAATACGTAGTATTATTGTAGATGTATACTCAAGTAACTGTACGAAATTTGATCAAAATCGTTAAGAGCCGTTTTTGAGAAAATCGAATTGTTGTTAAGTTGCCTAGAATAAACTGGCCTTATATTCATTTTTTGGGAAAAATGAACTATACAGTATTATTGAAGACGTAAACTCAAGTAACTGTACGAAATTTGATCAAAATCGTTAAGAGCCGTTTTCGATAAAATCGGATTGTTGTTAAAAATGCGTAGAATAAACTACTCTTAATTATTGATCAATGTCAACCATTTCTAGGTATATTCTGCTCAGTATGATAAAATGCCTAAGTACGAGATTTCATGCATTTTCGCTCTACCGTCTAGGCTCCAGAGCCAGTAACAGACAGACAGACGGACGGACAGACAGACGGCATTGCGAAAACCACTTTTTCAGATTCAGGGACACCTAAAACGTATATTTCCGTAAAAATCTCGAGGTCGAATTTTTTCGCGAAAACAATACTTTCTCGATACTTCGTATGAGAAAGTAAAAAGTACGATATAATCCTCCTACTGAAAATAATACATCTGCTCATAAAATATTGCTTTGGATTATATTCTGTTTTCGACTTTCCTACTATCCGGTTACATATAATCGAGATAAAATTCCTAAATAAAATATTTGCTACTACCAGGGCAAATGATATTACGAATTTTAAGTAAAAACCGAAACTTGTTAAATGTTACTAACTTTGGTGTAGATGCAATATGTGGAAAGAGATGATAAAATTCAGTTCCTTTGATCGCATGCAAGTTGAAGTGTAGCGTTAGTATTTGAACCCTGTGGTGTTTTGAAATGGATCGTATCGGTGCGGTGCGCTTAAAATTAATGCTTGACAGAGCCATTTCGACTAGGAGCATATATATTTCCCTTCATATGAAAGTGTTAGGCAAAATGTAATTCACCAAAAAAACATTCCGCAAAAAGTTGCTGTATAAAATTAATTAATTCACACTAATCTCGCAGCTGCGCCTTCGATTTTTCCAGTCCATATACATGCATTACCTAAAATTACCAAAGAAGCTTATGGATCAGGCGGGTATTTTAACAGTAAGTTATGTTACCTATTTGAAAATTTTTAATTATAAAGCAAGTATAAATAACAGCCCTGAAAACAGCGATATCGGAGCCAGGAGTGAAATAAAGCAATGTAATCGGGAAAATTAAAAAATATTCCAATTAATATTACCGAAACAATTATGATTTCTTTGTAAATGATAAACTCTTGATTCGATTTACAAAAAGTACACTATACACAGTTATCCAGTTTTTCGTAAAACTTGAAAGTAAGCGAAAATATTTTATTGCTTACAAAATTAATTACTGATCTTACTCATGTTTTCAGCGGACTAACAAGAAATTTTTCTTGGATTTAGCAAATTTTTATTTTTACTTATAGTACTTGAGGAATATTACGGCAAAACTGTGCGGGTATCTGCTTTTAAATCTTGTGCAATAAAAATAAACTGTAAACGAGACAATTTTAGTAGCGAAAGTTTTCATTATCGGTTGAGTATTCCGCTACGAACGTAATTTTATGTATTTGTATTTAAAGTTAACCTAGGAGTTGTAAAAAAGAACTAAAACTGTTAATAGTTAAGTTGTGATAATAGTAATACCAAATTAGTTAGCTGAGGCTGTAATATAACGATAATCTCTCGTTTGCATGCATTTATGCGAGAAGTCCATGTAAAAAAAAAACAACCTTTATAGGGCTACAATTCGCCTTTCGGAGTTTAATTAGAAATCGTATTACATCAATAGTACTTTCACGCACCTTAATCTCATCCCGCTTAAACTTTAAAAAGTGATCCGAAATTCGCACGTTTTCCTCTGAGTAATCACCGAATTGATGACACCGCGAAAAACTTATAATCCACACAACTTCCCTTCCCTCTCTTTGTTGAAACGCCTGGAGGGCTTAGGACAGAGATAGAGGGAGAGGCAGAGGATGATATATATATAGAGAGATAGTGAGAAACAAGGGAAGCAGGGAGAGAGGGAGGGGGTGCAGCAAGGCCAGTTTGTGCGGATAAAATAACGAAGATAATTTCGAGCGGAACTCGACTCAAAGGAAGAGAGCGGAGCAATGGAGTGTTGGGAAATGGGGGATGGAGGATTGCCATTGGGAGGAGAGGCGATGGGGATAGTAGAAGAGAACTGCGACCGGGATAGTTGAAAGCGAGGCCAGTTACCAGCGAGAGGAGGGTGGGAGGAAGGAGAGAGAGAGAGAGAGAGGAGAAGAGGGGTTTAACCTAATCAGCGAAAAACTTTCTTACCCCTCTCTGTAATGGCTTATCGTCCGAGCTTGCAGTCCGCACCAACGTGGAGGGGATTTTCTCCCCTTTCCTTCCCCCCAAAGGGAGTGGATTCTCTCGCGACGATGCCAACTTCGGAGCTTATTACCTACATCAAACGGTCCGTGGGTGGAAATGCAATAATGGTTCCCTCGCTATTTTTTCCGGTGCCCAGCGTTGCCAAATATAATAGACGTGCACAAAAACCTGTTAATGATCTCTCGGAGAAAAATGTCGGATCCAACGATAAAACCCAAATTTAGTTCTGAATTTGATTAACATTAAATTTCGGCTAAGTTGTTTCGCGCGGTTGTGCTGATTATGCGAATATTCGTTCCTGACAGTTAAAGTTCAAACTCCAACTTTGCTTCTCGTTTTGCAGGTGCAAATTTCGTTCGTGAAAATCTGTATTTTTGCTTTTCTTGGTTATTTTTAAATAGTTGCAATATATAATTTTTTGCTTTCAAATTCAGCGTTTAAATGAAAAATACAGTTCGTCGAAATCTCCAATATAATTTTCAATATGAAATTATTTAAATGTGTTAATTTATAACCGATAAGTCGAAATTAATTAGCAATATTAGATGTTAGTTGATTATTTTCTCATCCTTTGGTAGCGTCAGCCTTTTTAGATATATTAGACAACGAGTTTCAACTCTCTGATAGTATGTAAATCTTTTCATCTTCCTCTTTTACCTTTTCAAAATTAATATTTTAATTTACATGCACATACCTCCGTTAATATTTCTTGGAATCAGTTTTATCTATAGTGCAAAATAGGGTGAAAGCATAAATTTAAAGACAAATAATCTCCTTAACAGTTTGCATGACATTTTTGATTTTTCCGTTTCTAATTTTACAAGAGAAGCTATATGATTCTACATAAATAATTGTGTTAATATATTTTTCCACAGTTAGCTGTAAAATAAACGCATAGATAATTTATGTGGTGAACACAAAGCCAAGTTTGATTTTCATAAATTTATTATGAAATCAATTTGCGTTACTTTATTTTATTACCATAAAAATTTTAGATTTCATAGGTAGCTCGAAGAAATTTGAGGCATATTATTAATAAGCAGTTCAACAATAACTAGTACCAATGTATTTTCGATTAATCCGCTTCAGAAATTTCAGGCATATTATTAATAATTCAACGGTAAAGTAGTACCAATGTATTTTCGATTAATCCGCTTCAGAAATTTCAGTAACGTGACGAATCATTTTAGAAACATAAAAAATATAAGCTTAAACTTTTAATATTGTGTCCTTAGGTATGAGTGATGTACGATAAAATCATAATCGAAAATTATCAATTACCGTGCTTCTTCAAATGAAAACTCCCAGTTAAAATTCAACTTGTCTTCGAATGATTATGAATATTTAGTTTCTCACAGATATATACATATAATGTTTTATGATTTCGTCCCCATCATTGTTAAAACGTCCAAAAAAATAATCTCTCTCAGGTGCAAAAAAAAAGGACCAACAACTCGTAGATCCGACTCAAAAAGTTAGGCAATACCTCAAACTACCTCATAATGTATACGGGAAGCACCTTCTTGTGAATTCATAATCAACCGAGCCTCACTGCATAAGAGCTTTGATTTTCCCATTTACCATTCCCACGAAAACCATCGGTCCCTTTAAAACCGCCGCTACCTAATAGGGCCACTCTGCAACCCCTTCCACCTCTTCCTCCTCCCTCTCTTCACTTCTTCCTCTCTTCCTTTCTCTCTCTCTCTCCTCTCTCCTACCGCGGGAAATAGCTGTTCTCAGTTTAATCCCTACACACAGCCTCCGGTTTCATCCGGCAGAAAACAGTCGCGGAGACGAGCAAACCGCTACTAAACATCGCACAGGGAATAGAGTTAAAGGAGTAGAAAGGCAGAGGAGAGAGAAAGGTAAAGAGGAGAGAAAGGGAGGGAGGAAGAGAGCGCAGGAGAAAGGCCATTCAAAATTTCCTTCACGTGCCAAGAGCTCCCTTATCTCCGTGGCAACCCCAAGCTCCCCCTCCTCTCACCATTCCTCGCTTCTCCCCCCCCCTCCCCCTCCCCCTTCTACACCGCACACCGAAAACCCATGACGACACTCTCTCCCTCTCTTTCCCTTCGAGAGAGGTCAACTGACCTCCTCTCCCCCCGCACTCTCTTGCTCCGATCCCCATATACACATACGTATAAACACAAGAGGTGACCTCCACACCAATCCCGCCCCCTTAAAATCCCCTCCGAACCCATTTCCCCCCCCCACCCCACCCCCTCTCACCCTCGACACTACACGTCCCTCCCCCTACACGACCCCTTTCACCCCTTTTCGTCCACATTGTTATCCGCCCTTTCCAGTAGACTAGGTTGGCAGAGGTTGCCCCATCTATGCCCCCCCCTCCCCCTCTCCTTCGCTCGTCCGCCCCCTTTCGAGTTGGGTTGATGTGATGGGAGTCTGAGAATGGGAGAGGCGCAGCGGGCTTATGTGAGCGAAGTTGGGCGAGCGGATTGGAGGGGAGGGGGAGGGAGAGGGGGGGAGAGGGGGGGAGGATAGTGTGAGAGGCAAGTCGCGAGACCCTAAAAACCCAACTAGGAAGCGCTGTTTTCATTACGGCTTCTTTCTCCGTCTTTATTAATCTTGCTGATATAGAGGTAATACGTTCGTAGCTCGGCTTAAACGTCTACAGGTAGGCAGTTCTGGGCAATAAGGGAAATAATTCTAGCAACGCAATGAATCGAGAATGCCAAGAATAACACAAATTTATAAGGCTTCCCGTCTTAATCGCCTATTCTTTAGGTTTCTCCTACGTAATTCATTGTCTTATATTCAAGGCGAAAGATTAATTAGCGATTACTTTACTGGATTAATGGTATGTTAAAGTACACCTAAATAACATTATTTCTTGCTACAAACGCATTTTAAAGGGACTGAAATAATTCGTTTATTGAATTGCTCTGCACTGCACATGTAGTTCCCCAACTTGTAAAACAACGTATTTGCTATTAAAAAACAGCAAAATAAAACCAATTGAAATATCGCTAATTGTAAAAATGTCTGCTTTAAATTCTCATACCTCGCTTACTAAGATGAATGCTAACTAAGATAATGTTATGTAATTACGTTTAAATATTTTATAATTACAGTCACATACCTTTTTCCAATTTCTTCTTTCTACTCATCAAGTCGCAAGAAAACTCACGATTTTAAAATAATTGCTTAAAATATATGATTTTGATAATTTTAAGAACGACTTGCATGTAT
Source organism: Uropetala carovei (assembly GCA_036926305.1). NCBI lineage: Eukaryota > Metazoa > Arthropoda > Insecta > Odonata > Petaluridae > Uropetala > Uropetala carovei. The sequence continues at coordinate 5,479,175 of JAXCHB010000104.1, read as the reverse complement.
TTTACTAAAAATAACTTCCATCCCTTTCTAGTTCACTGATTAAAGACTGTTACGTTAACTCCCTTGCTATATGTGATACGGATTCCATTTTTATTTAATAATATAGGTTTCGTATGACATTTGATGTGAACTGTTCTTTCTCATTGCTATTTTTATTCATGTGTATCTATTTATCCCTATTGTAGAACTCCAGCAATTGCAAAGTTCTCGGCGTCTAAGTTACACATTTTCACTTAAGTTGCGTCCTATGACGTTTGGAGGGACGTTTCCATATTAAATCTTATTTTACTTTATTGTTTCTTTCTCGTGCGATTCCCCATGCATATCTAAATTTAAAATATCGAATTACAGGACAGTGCATTTGATTCTGTCTTTAAAATTTCCTGCTATGAATAATCAGAGAATAAAGATCATTGACGGGTCCTTATTACGCAATTTAAAAAACAATAACAGACAAAATCAATTCGCTGAGAAACATTTCTGGGAAAGGAAAAAATATATAATTAATTAGGATTCAGTTTCCATAAGCAGAAAATAATGAAAATCACATCCGTAGTGGAGTTTAATTAACTTACATTGCGTTAATGATCGTTAATTTAAATAAAATCTGATGTGGCCAACACATGACTTTCTCCATATTTGGGGTATAGATATTTAAATTATTATGAATAGCATTATAAGGCAAAATTATTATTTCGTGTCGTAAAAGAATACAGTTGTCCTTTTTGCCGTAAATTACGTATATTTTGAATATGTTTACAGAATTCACCGCTACATGGTGGTGGCGCTGATACTGAAAATTACGAAAAAGTTGAATATCTCCGAAATGGATGGTTCTACGAAAATTTGTTTCAAACAAAACCTGGAAGAAATATTATTCTCTACAACTTTGGTCCTCACGAAGATTACCAATGACGTTTTTAACCCTTCTGCACACGCAATGCCCTCAGACACATCAACACACGAATGTATCTGTGAGATACATCATGTTTCTAATGCAAATTATAATGTTTTTACACTTGTCAAAGTTCCTGATTTTATTTTTTTACCCTCTCAGATACCCGTTGAAAATAATAAAATATTAAATCTCCAGTTTTTGCTTATTTTTTATTAATTGCAGTTATATAGAAAATGTTTCCAAGTATTAATTAATTATTGCATTCTGAGTGATGGTATATTTAATTATTTTTTATTAAGACAAAAAGTAATCAATGTAAGAACTAAAGAAATGTCATTACTAAATGTACATTGTTTAATTTTAAATAATTGTTTAATTGTTTAGTGATATAAAATTTGTCAGGATCAGAGCCTGAACCACATGTTCGATTTTCACAGCCACTTGAGCAAATCATATTGGCATGTTCTAAACAAATACATGAATCACAAAATTTACAACAATACTTCGTCAACCTAGTTCTTTTCGTAATGTTGCAGGGGCTTTCACTCTACTTCAACACTAACGTAAGAGCACGCAACGTATCTGGGAGATACGATCCCAGACGCTGCAGTGGAAAACCGACACTAACAGTAAGACGAATTGAGCTAAACTGACCAAAATTTGATAAGTGATGCATAGAGAAGTAGGTGAGAGGTACTGTGACTCACAGCATCCACAAGGCAGTGAGTCACGAGTAGTAAACAAAAATATGAGTCATGTATCTCTCAGAACCATTGCGTGTGCCGAAGGGTTAAGGAGATATTTGACGAAAACCGAAAAAACCGATTTATAAATAATTCCTAAACAATAACTGCTATGGAAAATTGTTTCAAATTAAATTTGTAGGAAATTACATTCTCTATAACATTTGTATAGAATTGTAAATACAATAGTGATGTTTTAACGGAGAAATATCGCAAAAACCGAATCGGGTTTCGAATAAACCTCGACGTCCGGTTAACCGTTATTGTCCAAAAACTAACCAGTTCTTTGTGCTCATGCTAGAGTGTTATATATGAAGTTTGGTAACGATATGTTAAGTATTTTTTGATTTAGAGCGCCCACAATCACATACACACACAGCATCATACCGAAAATAGTCTAGGGACCTCAAAACGTGTATTTCCGTTGAAATCTCGACGTCGATTTTTTTCGTGGTCACAATACTTTCTCATTACTACGTATGGAGAAAGTAAAAACTGATGAATTCCCAAGCACGTAATGAGAGATGCCCGAACACCTTCGACAGATAAAGAATGGAAATAATTTGCATAAATCGATTTCTGAAATATAACATCCGGATCGTTTTCGTTTATTCAGTTGCTTGGTTTCCTTCTCTCTGAAGCACACATCCATAAAAATCTCCGATTTGAGTAAACAAAAGACCCTCTCTCTCTCTTCGATCCAAACATTTCTGAAATTATATCGTTTACAACATGTTTCCGGGAGCTGTTCGGGGTGTAATGATCGACGACAAATACCCTCTGGCCCAACACACTAAACAGAGCTGTTCAATCACTTCAATCTTTGGCAACACTTTGTTCGGTAAACACGGCCGGCAAACATCGAGGGCAGAGATTTGCGATGCTTTCAGGAAGACGAGGAGGGATGATTACTAAATTCCGTTTTCGCTGGATTCTTCGTCACGCCCTAGGTTGCCAAGGACGTGATATCCCCGCAGCCCTTTTCTCTTGGTTCGATGAATCGTCTCATTCGCCCACGCTATGACAAGGGAATGGCTCTCTCCATCCAGGTCATTCATTACGGCTAAAATCCATAATTCCCACGCCAAAATAAATCTCCAGGCTGCAATTTTAGTGCTTTCCTTAAATTCGTTAATATGATCGCTTTGTCAGTCAGTCCGTCCGTCACTCTTACGTGTCTATTGAACTACTTCTATACCATTCGAGTTACAGCAACACAATTTTGAGAGGTTCACCATTGTTCTAATTGTCCATTGTTCTTCTTGCAACGTTCCATTGTAAATATTCATTCATCGAGAAATTTATCAATCACTGCCGATATGATTATATGATTACATATACTAAAAATCATTCATCTGCATTTTATATTGGCATGAGACAAAAACCTTTATATGTATGAAGATCAATGGAATAAGACATATCAGAACGTTTCAATTTTTGCTGTTTCAAATTTAAAAAATCGGTACAACATACAATGTACAAACTTTCTCATATATTAATGCGTTGCTTAGTTATCTTTAGAAAATGAAAATTTTATCAGCCGGTTTTTAGAAGAACCTATTTTTTTTAAAGTTGCCCAAGAATAAATTAGCTTGATATTCATTCATTGAGAAAAATTAAGTATGTAGTATTATTGCGGACGTATACTCAAGTAACTCTAGGAAATTTTATCAAAATCGTTCAAGCCGTTTTTGAAAAAATCAAATTATTGCTAAAGTTGTCTAGAGTAAACTAGCCTTATATTCATATCTTGAGAAATACGTAGTATTATTGAAGACGTAAACTCAAGTAACTGTACAAAATTTGATCAAAATCGTTAGAGCCGTTTTTGAGAAAATCAAATTGTTGTTAAAAATGCGTGGAATAAACTATCCTTAATTATTGAGCAATGTCAACCATTTCTTCATATAATGTGCTCAGTATGACAGAATGTCTAAGTACGAGGTTTTATACATTTTCGCTATACCGTTTAGGCTCCAGAGTCAGTAACAGACAGACAGACGGCATTGCGAAAACCACTTTTTCGGATTCAGCGAGACCTAAAACGTGTATTTCCGTAAAAACCTCGAGGTCGAATTTTTTCGCGATAACAATATTTTCTCAATATACTTCGTATAGGAGAAAGCAAAAACACGTAATCGGCCATTCAGTAAACAAAGAAAGCAATAAGGCATTACAAGTTCGGGGAATATTTCACTCCCATAATTCTTATTCATCTATTCTATGTATGCCCTGTTCATTTTTCTAAACACTTATCAAAGAATAACAGAAACATAAAATAACTAGCAGAAGTGCCAAGTGAATTTCAACGGCTTTAGTTAATCTAAAATTTTGACCGTGTAACATGTAAACATCGCAAGAATAACGTAGTACACGGTTTTAACCGTCAAATAAAGCAAAAACGATCTATTTAGATCAATGAAGGAAGAAAATCTTGCACTGTGGCAAATCAAAAATTACGTGTAAACTTATGTGAAAATAATTATTGAATTAAGGTCTCCACCCCCCGCCCCCCCAATCTTTTTAGCGCCATATAGCCTATGTTACACGCAGGGTGAAATTATATACCTATGCGAAGTTTCGTGACGATATCTTCAAAATGAAAACTGTAAGTAAAACCAGCAAGAACACAATAATCAACAGAAAATGGATGAACAAAGGAACATACGAAATTAATTAATTTAACGAAAGACAAAAAAGTAAATACAGAACGTTTAAGAATCACAGAGTGATTATTATCCTCCGACCATTAGCTCGATTCTTTGGTCCCTGAGTTCCGTAACGAGAAAATTGTTTATATCAACAATACTTTGAAAACAATGAAACTATTTATCTAATCACAATTTGTGGTAAATATGCGTCTAATTACTTAAGTTACTTACGTAGTTTTAAAAAGAGTTTGTTTTTAAGAACTCTACGCAACACGAAAATATCATTAAAAATATTAGTAATATTTCAATTAAAATCAACAAATATTTTATTTCCATGTAAACAAAGCACAATCACATACGGAAATTGAAAAACGACTTTCCGTTAAAAATCTTTCCATATACATAAATGCATTGAACTCTCAACTTCGGCGACAATAGAAGTTCTCATGGTAGATTATAATTGGTATTGTCATAAAACTGATAAAAATCACCTATTTTTCTGATTCTAAACGCAGTTTTACGTTAATTCTATGGGGATTCGTATTCTGTTTTCAATAAAAATAAACTTCGTTCTTTCCATCATAGAACCATTTAAGTTTCAATTTCGTAACATTTTTCTAAATAATTTTAAAATTCAAATGTAAAATAAGTTGCACTCATCCCTATGTAATTCAAATGGAGAAAATGACAAAGAAAATATTTTTTTTAATTGTAAAAGGTCAATCAAATCGATATAAAAACCTGACCACCACTTAACTCTTTAGTCCGGTTAAAATGATGCTTCATCATGTTTAAACGTGTTGTATTTGCTGAGCTATAAAAAAAACATAATTCATACATAAAACGGTACTTGTGTACTAACGGGGAGCCCAGTGTATTAACGGGGAGCCCAGCGGTAACGCTACTAAACTAAACAACAATGAAAATGTAACAATCACATTCGACTTTCTGGTTAATACACAAGTACCGGAAGGATATATTGACGAGCCTTCGGCTCGCTTCGTTTTAATGGGTAGTCGTCTCCGGGCGCTACCGCGCCCTTCGCCTCGCCCGGAACCAAACTATCCCTCCCCGTTGTCCGGTGATTGGGTTTGTAAATGTCGAGACCGGCCAATCAGATAATTATTATTTTTATTTATTTTATGGGGGCTCCGCCCCCAAACCCCCGAGCAAGAGGGGGGGGGGACCCAACTACAGTAGTGCCGTAGGGGGGTACCCATGTAAAGAAGTGCCGATATTTAAATTATTATGAATAGCATTATAAGGCAAAGTTATTATTTCGTATCGTAAAAGAATACAGTCGTCCTTATTGCCATAAATTACATTTTGAATATGTTTTTTAAGTAGCGTTACCGCTGGCCTCCCCGTTAGTACACAAGTTCCCATAAAACACTTCTTTATAGATGTCTATACATCTATCTATCTATACATACCTATAGAGAAAAGTGCTTGTATATATGTATTTATGTATGTATGTTTTTTATAGCGCAGCAACTACAACACGTAAAAACAAGAGGTAGGTGTCATTTTAATCGGAATAAAGAGTAAGGTGGTGTAGTAAGGTTTTTAAACCAATCTGATTGACCTTTCTAATTTTTAAAAATATTTTCTTTTTCATTTTCTCCATTTAAATAACATAGGTGTAAGTGCAGCTTATTTCTCATTTGAATTTTAAAATTACTCGGAAACATGGCACGAACCTCAGACTTGGATGGTTCTATGCAGGAAAGGACAAAGTTTCTTTTTATTTAAGAAAGAATCGGAATCCTGATCGAATTGGCGTAAAATGCGTTTAGAATCAGAAAAATAAGTGATTTTATCAGTTTTATGACAAAAGCAATTATAAGCTAACTTGACAATTCCCAATGTCGCTTAAGTTTTGAGTCCAATGCATTTATATTTAAAGTAGTATCGTTTTTCAATATGTGTGTGCGATTTTGCTTTGTTTACATGGAAATAAAATATTTCTTGATTTTAATTGAAATATTACTAATAAACGGTCTTTAATGATATTTTCGTGTGGCGTAGAGTATTCCAAAGTAAACTCTTTTAAAACTACGCAAGTAACTTAAATAATTAGAAGTCGATTTTCCACAAATTGTGATTGGATAAATCGTTTCCTTGTTACGAAAATATTATGGATGTAAACAAATTTTTCGTAACAGAACTACAGGACGAGAGAATTGAGTTAATAGTCAGAGGATAATATTCACTCTGTATTTCTTAAACGTTATCTATTAACTTTTTGTCTTTCGTTAAATTAATTCAATTCGCTTGTTCCTTTGTTCGTCCATTTTCTGTATATTGTAGCGTTCTTGCTGGTTATACTTACAGTTTTCCTTTTGAAGATATCCTCACGAAACTTCGTATAGGTATGTAATTTGGATTCAGGGAGAGCTTAATTCAATAACTGCGTATTTTACCATAATTTTACACGTAATTTTCGATTTTTCCAGTGCAAGATTTTCTTCCTTCGTTGATCTAAATAGGCAAATGCGTAGCGGTTTTCTTCAGGTTTGCTTTATTTGACTGTTAAAGCTGCGTATTATCATATTACTGCGATGTTCACATGTTACACGGTCGAAGTTTTAGATTCACTAACAATTAATCCGTTGAAATTCAACGGGCACTTCTGCTAGTCTATAGATAACCGCCTACGATATCAAAGGACTCTATATATCGATAATATATGAAATTACGCGCGGTATGACCATCATCCTCTTCCCACCTTCCCATTGCCGCCTTCAGTCTCGCTCTCTCTCTCTCTCGAGGGAAGGAATGAAGGCGGCACGCGATAGGCCGTCACTGCCAACAACCCCAGAGTGTTTTCCGCCCTTTGTGGAGCCCATCCACTCATCCTATAGCACTTCATCTCCCCCCTGAATCGAGTCACGTAGAGGGGTGTGGTTGGAGAGAGAGAAGGTGGAGAGGGCAAAGCATGATAGGGAGAGGTCATCCGGGAAAGTGAAGAGAATATCCGTTACGGATGTTGCATTCGAAGCGTCGTTCGACATTCGCACACGGTCGCTTCTTTCGCTCCCAAGCGCGCGAGAATATCCACGCATGCACGCGCACACACACACATGCGCGCGCGCCATCTACGTTCACATGCAAGAGGCATAATAATACTCTTTAACCTCTTCCATCACCTTCGCTCTCCCCCCCCCCCCCCCCTAGCTATTCTCTCTCTCTTTCTCCTTCTCTTCTCTCACTTTCCTACTTCTCTCCGATTCGCTATATTCTCTCCCCTTATATTCTCCCTTCTGTCTCTCTCTCTCCATCTCTCCCCCGCCCCCTCTTCTCACTCTCCTCCCTCCCATCTGTCACTCTTCCCTCTCCTCTCTCCTTCCCGAAATTGTGTGTAGTTGTACATGTATAATCATTATTATTTTTTCTATTCTACTTTATTAACTGTTCACGTAGGGTTAAACGTAAGAAGGGACTATAGTATGGACTCAATTTCGCCCTTAATGAAGCCGTTTGTCTGTCTGTCTCTCCTCTCTCCCTTTTTACCACAAATACTTAGTTCTTTTTTTTTTTAGAAGTTTCCAAATTTGTAATTCAATCTCTTAATTGTTTTATTTCTATTATTCTTTTTTCATTTGTTTAGTTTCATGTATTTGTCTTCTGTTTGTATGTTTATGTTATGATTTTTATTGTCATTTCTAATTCATAACGTAGGGTTAAATGTAAGAAGGGACTATGTAGTCTCAATTTCGCCCGAAATAAAGTCGTTTGTCTGTCTGTCTCAATACTCTCACCCCCTCTTTTAGCTCTCATTCTCCTCTCTTCCCCTTTTCTCTATCTTCCTTCTATTTCTCTCTCTCTCTCACCAATCATCTTCCTCCATCCCCTTCCCGTTTCTCTCTTCTTTCTCCCCTTGCCCTGTCCAACCACCTCCCTCTATTTCACCCCTCCTCTTTCCCTTGCCTCTTCCCTTTCCTCTTTTACCTCCCTCTTCTTTCCTCTCGCCCAAGCTATCCGACCTTCCGCCAACTATTCAACACACACGGCGGATGACCACAACTAACCCGGAAACCACGCGTTTAACCATTACCGTGGATTTCGTGCTACTTCAGCTGCACAATTAACAGGCGTCTCGCACTAGCGATCAATCGGCGGTGTTGCGTTTCACGCGGCCTTAAACCTAACCTCCTTCCACCGCCGCCGCCGCCGTGGCGAGGTAGTCTCGTCTCACCCTCTTCCTCTCTTATTCTCTCTCCCGCTAACCTCTGCCCCAGCCATCCTCCCATCACTCACTCACTCACTCAGCCTACATCTCTCTCTATCTGCAGCCTATACCCAACCATCACACACACACACACACACCCCCATATCCGCTCGCGATGTGGTCTAACTCTGTGGCTTGCACCGACCGACACCGCATAGGGCGGTGGGCTATAGGGGTTTGGTTGGGTTGGTGTGATGGAGGGGGAGATGTTACCGTTACGTGACATGGCAAGTGTTAAGGTGATAAGGGCAACGGTGGATGAGGGAGAGAGAGGTGTAAAAGGGTCGCCATGGCAAAAGTTAGACAGTTTATAAGTGGGTTTTCGATCAGATTGGCATTCTTCTGAGGAGGATTGATTACCCTCCGTGGGTTACAAGTTTGACGAGAGTTTATTGAAAAATTAAGATTGAGCGACGTCCGTTTTCGGCAGCATTCGAAGGATGATGAGCATCGCCGGTCAGCAATACATTATGGAACCCGTGGAGCAACTCTTTGGTCGGATAACGTCAACTGAACGTACATAGTTTCTCGCTCTGGGATCGGGACGTTGGCTTCAGATTTTTGGACACATTGACTCATTGACCCAGTTCATACATTGTTTGACAACATGTAGATTACTGTATTGTGAAACAACCTGCTTCTTTCGAAATGATTATTTTTCAGTTTTTCTAAACCTTCACAAATTTTTACGCTAAATATAAAAACGTTACATTGCTATTCTTCACCTGCATGACCTGTAAAAGGTTACGATTCTGCATGACTGCTTTATTCTCAAATATGCTATAATCTATCCGAGGTTATATGTATTGGAATTGTAATTCAGATTCATCAACACACAAATTCCTTATTTATTATTCTCATCGAATTACGCAAATGATTTCATTTTCTTATTGTCCTACAATATTTTACACAAACACTTTGTTTTAGTATGCAATATTCTTGTCCCTAGATTAACGACCTATTATTCGACGAAACTGCAAATACTGATCCTAACTTGTTACTTTATTTCAAGTCCGGATTTACGGTGAGTACTGTATTAATTACTTCGGAAAAATCTAAGTCACGTAATCCCGTTTAGAGGCATTGAATATATTATGTTTACACAAATCTAAAAAATTATGTTAGCCAGACCTTGCATAAAGAATAATTTGTTATAGTTTATGTATCTTTATAAAAAGAATAAAAAAGCGTTGTTAGTTAGTTAATTGCTGCAGGATTCCATGTCAAGCAGATTAATATTAACCTGGAAATACTGAATATAAAGGAAAACACCGCCTCTAAGTACAGAGACCAGTTAGAACACTGTATCAATTAGATATATTGTTTAAAACATAGATATTTACACAGATAAAGGAATAATCAATGACGCACATCTGTAGCGCACAATACTAATTTAGTTTCTCCATTCTTTATCTATCGAATATTATAAACCGCTTTATTATCGCCATTCTGGCAATCGTATACATCGTAAGCGCATATGGACGGTAAATACAGATGTTTTAAAAGTTTTCCGCAAACAATTTTATTTATTTAATAATTTTTATAATTAGCAATTACTTATAATAAAAAGAGAGTAAAGTATGAAGACCGTGAAAATGTGGTGTGTTGCTAAAATAACTGAAATAACAAAATCAACTCCACATAAAATTAAGGAAAAAGTAACATTGGAAAAATATTTTTATATTGAAAAATAAATATTCAAAAAATATCCAAGGTACCTGTATTATGTTACAGAGGAATACATCCAGAATAGTCATAGCCAAGTGAAGTTTGATAAGAATTTAATCAACCTACTGGAGCTTAAATTTGCAACGGAAACATAGATAATTCCGAATTAACCTTATAATATTAAGTGAAAATGTTTAATCCTATTTCTATGGATAAAGACGCTGAGCAATTTTATTAAAAACATCATACTTTCGTTACTCATCAACCATTTACTGTAGCAGGATATGATTATGGGAAGCGTTGTCAAGCATCGAGAGCTAAGATGGCCTAACTACAATTTATATTATAAAAAATTATCACTATAGATATATAGATACATATGATAGCTAAATGAAAATTTACCCATGTTTTTTCCTTAATATATAAGAAATAAATTTATCATTCTTATGTTTATCCTCTCTATCATTCAAAATGAGGACGATATCCCTATGACTGCGGCAAATTAAAAGGAAAAAGCACGCATAAATGCGTCATGCAGTATTCTCTAATCACACCAGCATAAAGGGTCTGGAGTTGAAGGATTCGTATCGTAGCGACCCATCCGCTCAAAACTGTTGTTAGGCTGAGACAAAAAAACGTAACCGCTCTACATGTAGCGATCGCCGATATAAATGCCCTTTCCAGGTTTCCGCCTCCCTATCTCCTCCCACTCCCTCTGTGGACCCATTAAAAAACACTCGTCAACATATGGACGTACCTGACGTGGCGGCGGCTATCTTTTGAACGGAGACTAGAGCTTGCTCAAAAGCCTCTCCTCGAAAGAGTGGCAGATAACTTTAGCGGGGGAAGAGAGAGAGAGGGGAGGAGAATGGAGAGGGGGAGGGAAGAGAGGGGATGGGGAGGGGAGAGAGGGGATGGGGAGAGAGGGGAGAGGAAGGGGAGAGAGGGGAGGGGAAGGGAAGAGAAAGGATTGGGATGAGAGAGGAAGGAGTGGAATGAGAGAGAACTAAGTGGGAGAATAAAGGGGAGGGGAGAACACAAGGCGGAATTCACGAAGGGGAGAGTGCGGAAGAGGGAGAAGAAAGGAGGAGATATGGAGGGAGGGAGGGAGGAAGGTTAAACGCCGCTGGAATAAAATATGGGACACGGGTCAAGGGGTTATCCGATGTGCGGCCGTGGTGTGTATCAAGCGAAGAGGGATACAGAGGGGAGGGTAAAGGGGAACGCCACTCCCTCCCTCCCTCTCACTCTCCCGTACTAGAAGGGGTCGGGTGGAACGGAGCCTGGAGCCCTGCTATGGGGCACCGGGTCCCATAAGAGATACACAGTATAAAGAGACCTTTTGGGATTGATTGCGGTGTACTGGCGTGCTGGTTGGGCATTGCGGAGTATTGCTCGGGGAGGGAGGGGTGGGGGTGGGGGGGGGGGCATCGGATTCCGTTCGGCGTTTGTCTTTTTTTTTTTTAGAGGGGTGGGAAAGGGGGGGGGAAGTTAGTGAGTAAAAAAGAAGTGGGCATTTTCGAACTCTTGCTCGCCCTCCATCCCCAGTGAATTGAAGACAGAATGAGATTTTTTCTTTTAATTTCTGTTACACCGACCGGAATCGAGGTTGTTTTTTTCTTCTTTATTGTGTGTTTTACATTAAGCTCTGAGCGAGATGGAATCTTGGTTTGGTTAGAATAAAGTAAGCGAATTCGTGTACTTAATTTGAGAACTGTAAAATAAAGCATTCTATGCGGAAAAAAATAGCACACAAATATATTTTATGTTCACGATATGATAAAAATTATTCGTTAAGTGATTATAAATTCATTACATTGCATGTTTGTTCCTCAATCACAATAGTTGGTTTTGACTTCGTTTAAACTTGCTTATAATTATCGTAATTTTTTGTTATCACTCTTCATATAGCCATATAATATACCAAACATGGCCAAATTGCGGCTCGCGAGCCGCATGCGGCTCTTTGGTATCTTTAATGCGACTCCGTACCATCAACAGTCAATAGTTAGTATGACGTTAATTATATTTTTTTAATATGAAACAAAGCTTGATGACACCGTCTTGCAATTTTTTACCGCGCTTGGCGCCACAGTCTGTCATGTGATCTACGCAGTTTACTATTTCCACCCGCGTCGTCGTCAGTAATGTCATACGGCAAATTTCATTGTTTTTGGGTTATAAGTTATAATCGTGGTTAAGCGTTACTTTACGTACCGCACCATTTTGTGTGAAAACTCTGAATCTAGTAATTTTACAGTGTATCTACTACCTAATTTCCTATTTTTAACTGATTATTTTTATTTTTTTATTTGATTTTAGATTTACAAGGCATCAGAGTAATAATTCAAATCCTTTATTATGGCGTCAGAAAACAAGAAAAGAAAATACGAGGAAGAAAATAGAAGCTTTATGAGTGGATGGGAACAAGATTTCGCATTCATTGATAACAAAGGAAAACCATTGTGCCTTATTTGCAAAACAACCCTTGCAAATTATAAAGTCAGTAACTTAAAACGTCATTACGAAAAAAATCATTCACAATTTTCGACTGAATATCCACAGAACTCAGAATTACGGACAGACAAGCTTAATTCTTTAAAATCTGCTCTTCATAATTAACAGACATCCCTGTCTTTTTTTTGCAAAGAAACTGATAGTGCAACTGAAGCCAGTTTCTTAATATCTTGGACGTCCATATGGTGAAGGACAATTTATTAAACAAAATATGGAAGAAGTGGTTAATATTTTAGATTCAAATAATTCAAAACTACACAGATTATATAATATCCCAAATTCCAATTTCACGTCATATAACAGAACGGCGTATTACTGAAATCAGTAAAGATTCTGAGTTCAAGCTGAAAAATGATTTGAAAACCTGTGTAGCGTTCAGTTTGGCCCTTGACGAATCTACAGATATTCAAGATAATCCGCAGTTAGCTGTGTTTGTTCGTTATGTTTCTTTCTGCAGAAGTAATTATGAAAGAAGAAATGCTAGATTTAGTAGCACTCAAAGAATCAACTCGTGGTGTCGATATCAAGAATCCAACTGATACAATATTGAACATTGCTGGTGTGCCTCTAAACAAACTGGTAAGTGTAGCAACTGATGGAGCACCTGCAATGTTAGGTAAAAATGTAGGTCTCATTGACCTCTTGAAAAGTGATTCTATAATTCCGCAGTTTTCATTGCATAATTCACCGTGAACATCTGGTAGCTAAATATTTCAAATACGATGATGTTATTAAGACGGTTCTACAGATTGCAAATTACATTCGAAAAAATACAAAGAATCATCGCCAGTTCAAGAATTTCCTTGGCGAGTTAGATGATGAAGATTTTCCAAATGACATATCTTTCTATTGCATTGTGAGGTGGTTATCAACTTACAAGGTACTTAATCGATTTGTTGAACTACTGGAGCCTCTTGTAAAATTTCTTAAAGAAAAGGACAAATCGTACCCACAACTTGAGGATAATAACTGGTTACGAGATTTAATGTTCCTTACTGACATAATGGAACATTTGCAATTTTTAAACTTAGCACTACAAGGAAAGGAAAAAATATATTTCTGGTCTGATTCAAACGATATTCAGCTTTCAGAAAAAACTGCAACTTTTTCAGAATGATCTCATGATAAAAAAATTTAATCATTTACCTCGTCTAAAAATCAGATCTCTTGAGATCAAAGATGAAAAACTTGATGAATATCGAGGGGAGTTAAAAGAGTTATTGGCAGATTTCAATCTAACAATAAGATTTGAAGATCTGAAGAATTTAAAACCTACTATTGCATTCTTGATTAATCCATTTGAAATTGACTTGATCAGCGATGGGTTTCCGATTTCTCAGTTGGTGCTCACCGAAACGGCAGCTGGAGAAATAGAATTACTAGAAATTCAAGAAGATCAAGCCTTGAAAATGCATCACAAGGCATCTACATCTCCAATAGAATTTTGGAAACTTGTTCCAGAATCAAAGTACCCTAACTTAAGAAAATCTGCTTGCCGACTTATTTCGATTTTCGGTAAAACCTATTCCTGTGAATCCCTGTACTCGTCTATGAAATTTATCAAATCAAAGCACCGTGCACAACTCACGAATCAACATCTTACGGAGTTGCTGCGTACAGCCCTAACAAACTACAAGCCAGACTTTAAAAGCCTGGTAAAACAGGTTCAAACCCGCAAATTCAATAATTAATTCACTATTTAATTTTTTAAAAACAATAAATAATATATTTTTTATTTGTTCATTTATTGTTAAAAATAGTATGCATCTATACAAAATAAATGTGAAATTTATAATAAACAATTTTTGAAGTTTTGAAATCATTGTTTACGATTCCCCCGAAAAAACTGATTGCGGCTCTCGAGTCTTTGAGATTCCTGTATGTGGCTCGTAGTGACATGAAGTTAGGCCACCCCTGTAATATACTATCGCATTATAAAAAAATAATCATTAAAATCATAAATTTTTTAACTGCTAATAAAGGAAGTCACTTTATTTAAACATGAGTTTCCCGAAAGAATATGTTTCACGCTCTACTCCAAGCACCAATTCAACAAGTTAGGAAAGTGTACAGCGTATAACAAATGGGCGCGTTTCGTTCGATTGAGTATTTGAAAGAAATTATATACCTGTACGTAAGGGAAATAGCATTTTAAAGTTCTTTTCTTCATCATAAATAATCCAGTTTATTCCTAGTTAAAAATATTGCATGCACACGTATGGAAAATAAACGTTTCTTTGTGAGAATGTTCATGTTAGCAACAATGAAGACGTAACCATTTACGATTTCTTTGTAATTGACAAATTCTTGATTCGATTTACAAAAAGTACATTACGCAGTAATCCAGTTTTTCGTAAAAATTGAAAGTTAGCAAAAATATTTTATTGCTTACAAAATTAATTACTGATCTTACTCATGTTTTCAGCGGACTAACAAGAAAATTTTCTTGAATTTAGGAAATTTTTATTTTTACTTATAGTACTTGAGGAATATTACGACAAAACTGGGCGGGTATCTGCTTTTAAATCTTGCGCAATAAAAATAAACTGTAAACGAGACAATTTAAGTAGCGAAAGTTTTCATTATCGTTTGAGTATTCCATTACGAATGTAATTTTATGTAAGACAACCATGCGAGAAAATTTCTGTTTAACTCGAATTAAGACATTCTTGTTTGATTTTATCGAAAACAGCTACTCCTACGATAAACAAGTACAGGAAAAGAAATGCTCTAATTTATTAGTTCTACAAGTTTTATTTGAAAAATGTTTTGATGTAAGTAGGAGATATGACGGAGTTTCTTTTTCATTACCAATAAAGTGGTAACCCTGATTAGCATACGTAATTAATGTTTGCGATTTTCTTATTATCTTTGATTGTAAGTCTTTAATATCAAATTTCATGAAAATCCGTTCGGTAGAAGCCGAGAACGAACATGCACACGGACGGACAGACGGACGGCCATACCGACGACAATAGGCGCTCACGCTGGAAGCGAAACGCGCCTAAAAATGTACAATTGTCAGAGTAAATTTTGTTCTAAATTAATTATGATCTAAATATCACTTGCATAAAATATTACACTGACCGTCTGTGTGATCCATAGAATTAAGCTATAAAGCCCAATTTGAAATTCTCATGTTTTTCTTCTAGTTACCGTTTCAAATTTCTTTACCTTGTTGCTTTAAAAATTCTCAGTAAACATGGTACCGTTTTCTCTGCCGATAGATTATCGAAGCGTCATGACTAAAGAAATCAAAACTTTACATCTCCATTTACTTTTAAAATAATAAAAATGTGTTATTCATAAAACATTTGAAATTCTAAACCCGAAAGTATTTTTGAACCTACAGAATTTTCGTAACAACCGATTTTTGACATTTATACTCAAAATAACCTGAATAAATGTTTTCCAATAAATTGCACATGTGAAATTTTTAGCCTTAACATCATAAATTTCCTTCAGTGTTAAATTATTTAAAAATTCAATCATAACCTCACCTACTGAAATATGTCTAGTAGATGCATTTGTAACGCATGGAAAATTGACTAACTCGTTTAGCCCAGATTTGAAGTTGGTGTTTTTAAGTTAACATCTGAAGAATGCACGTACTTTTTATTTTAGTCAGCACGAGCTATATAAATTGTAAATATTTGCAATTCAAAAATTTGTTTCCAAATTGACATTTTCAGTTAATGATCTAAATGTCTTATGTATCTCCATAAAATTTCAAGCAAAACCAGTAAAATTCTTTTCAAATGTTAATCAAGTTATTAGTTAATCATTACTAAATGAATCTGTGAAGTTCATAGTTCTTAGCAATAATATATTAAAATTCTAAGTCAAAATATCCTCCATTATTTTACAAGATCAGCAAAATGAATGGACAAAATTATCATAAATTTTTCTTCACATCAACAGTGTGTCCCAAATAAATTTAATAAACACACACACGGACTTCCATTTAAAGTATTTCAAAATTACTAGACCGAATTTTCCAGGAATACCGCATTTTTTTATCGCACGGTTATAAAAAAGAGGATTTTCGAATAATACCACGAAAATCCTGCAGAGACTTAAGAACATAATTTATTAACGCGCGAAAACGTTAAGCCCATCAAAGAAAAAAATGCCGGAGAGAGGGGGGGGGGAGGGGGGGGAGGAAAATATAATTTAAACTGCCTATTTCCGAGTTCTCTCCCGAAGCGAGGTCACTTGAATCAAATCGTCATCCAATTTAAAAGGGGGATTTTAACCGCGCCCACAAACGAACACACACACGCGGGCAGACACAAATGCAAAAAAGGGGAGGTTTCCAATTTTCTTGCATTAGTGATCCCAAATGCCTCCTCTTGCTCTCTCCCCCCCTCCCCTCCGTGCACCATTCCCTCCTTCCCTTTCGGGAAAAACCTAATGGTTTTATCCGAAGAGAAGATAGAAGGGGAAAAAATAAAACATATCCGCGATCCGCTCACGTTTTCCCATTAAACGGAATCATTTTTTTTAACTTTGTAGGGAAAAAATTAAGGGCTGGTCGGAATGGTAGGGTAGATTTTTGTCGGATGAGCGCATAGAAGCTTCAGTGCCGAGGATGAAGACAAATGTAGGCCGGGGATTTATAATCTCCGATGTGACCGGAATACTGTCGGAGCACTTAATCAGCTGGTGGGTGTTTTCGTCCCAGTCCACTCCCAATTCGCTCTCTCTCTCTCTCTTTCTTTCCCTCCAAAAACCCTAAACTCCCTCTCTTCCTAACAAAAGATTCTTCTCCCCTCCACCTCAAAAAAAGTATTTATCCTGTACAAACTGCATACCCGTACTAAAATACGAAAAATACACATCCATCCTTTCCTCGAATGTGACACCGCTCACTCCGTGGCCTATGTTACCCTCGCTTTTGTCTGTGATATTCATACTTGGTACATGATGGGTCAGTAGCAAGTAGTGTTTGCAGGTTCAATTTTAATTGTGTAAAACAAACTACAAGTGGAGTTTCGAGAATGTTTTTCTCTATATTTCGTAAAGAATGTTACATTGACTGAAAGATTATGACTTGCAGGTGGTTTGTAGCCCATAATCAATTTCGTATATCATCTGGAATTTAAACCGTGAATGTTCAAACTTTCCAAAAGTGTATTTGGTTGCGGTGGCTCTGCTTGTCATTTTAGTAGCAAGAAACCGAACTACTACGTACATAGTCACGGTATTATTTCCCCCTTTGTTAGAAATGATAGCGGGAAATACGGATTTCAACATGAATTATCATTTTGACCAATATATGGCGAGAGAAATTCTACCGCTTAATGGTACGAAAATTTTAGCGTATTTCTATTATGTCATTTTATACCTCTATAATGTTCACTGTTGGTTTAAAAATTCCAACTTTTTCAAAAAACGATTGACAACTCGTTATCAGTAGATGGTTCCTTTGGGAAAGTATTTTAATACCTTACGCTGCGGTAGATAGCTTCTGGGTAGAAAAGTTTCTTCAAAATTTCAAAACTTGCTAAATGGGGTGCCGTGGCGTTGTGGCGAGGGCATTGGCCTGCTACGCTGAGCATAACCGTTCAAAACCTGCGAAAGTAGGCTTTTTCAATAGATCTTGCGGCCCCCTATTTACGTGTTTAGAGGATAGCGCCCGAATCAACGCTTCGTCCTTCTGAAGGGACGGAAAACCGTTGGTCCTCCTTGGTGCTTTTCGAAAAGATTAGGCTAATGCCGGTACCGGGTTTCTCATCTTATTTGCTTTGTGATATAGACTGACGAGCCTATTAGCGCTAGACTCGTATGAAGTCACTAACTAAGTTCCACAAATCACGAACTTTGACATTAGTCATTGTTAAAAAAGCGACTGAGGTAAATTATTTACGTTCATTATTTTTCATCGAATGTTACTCATTTTCGCTCTTAATAAATGAAAACAACTAAGGATTAAAAAAATGAAAAAATTAAATCTTTTTGCTTTACAAAATAGTTGACTTTAACTGGATAAAACAAGAAAAATTCAAATTTTTTTTCGTTATAAAAGATTTTGTGTCATGCTTTTTTCATTACTACTGCTTTATATATCTTTTGCGTAATAATCTCAATCCATAAGCTGGGGTAAATGGAGTCTGAATACAAAGTTAATAGCAAACACATTTCTATTTTCTCATATACGAACTATATTGAGAAAGTATTGTAATCGCGAAAAAATTCGATCTCAAGATTTTGATCGAAATATATGTTTTCGGTGCACCTGAGTCCGGAAAAGTGGTTTTCGCAATTCCCTCTGTCTGTCCATCTATCCGTCTGTTCGCGGATCTAGAGCCTAAACGGTAAAGCGAAAATGAGTCAAATCTCGTACTTAGGCAATTTATCATACAGAATAGAAGCTATGAAGAAATGGCTTAAATCTTATAAATATTTTAGAGTGTGTGTGTATGTTCTTTATACGTTTTTACACCGTTGAAGTTATCGAATTCAAAAGTTTCATGGGCCATCCTATGGACCAAAGAAAGAACTTGGTCTAGATTTGCAGACCGTGGGGTCTCTTATACCCCATTCGATCAACAAAATAGTATTTCCATAAAGATGCGTGGAAAATGGTGTGGAGAAACCCCAAAATGCCATGCAGCCCTTCAGTGATGTG
This sequence comes from Uropetala carovei, assembly GCA_036926305.1. Classification (NCBI taxonomy): domain Eukaryota; kingdom Metazoa; phylum Arthropoda; class Insecta; order Odonata; family Petaluridae; genus Uropetala; species Uropetala carovei. The sequence continues at coordinate 5,459,836 of JAXCHB010000104.1, read as the reverse complement.
GATATAAATATACCTAAATATTAACTTAGGATCACGGGAAATGGCTTATTTTACGCATGAAAGTCTGAATATTTTAATTCTGTTCATGTTTTGTCGTATTACATGCTAAATCGTTCGAAATTTTCCTTTAAGCGCAAAATTTATCGGTTTTTTCCAAGCGGCAACAAATCTAAATTTCTTAATTGTTGTCCTCTTCTTTGTCCACGTAAAGATTAATGCAAGGAAAATCCACGCCGTGGCACGCCATAGAGGAAGAATAGCTAACTCCAAGATATGCCTAAATATAGTCTTTTAAAGTGAGTCAAATGATTTTTAAGGAATATTAGAACATTGTTATCTTCTACCATTAACATTGAAAGATTTATCGCAACATAAATCGATACATCTACTTACATTAGTTCGGTAACCAAGATGTTGTTTATTGTTTACTTTTTGGCTAATAGTATTGACATAATCCATATAATTTTATTGCCGCTTTAAAGGCTTCGGTGCATCTATCCATGTGAATATTAAGTAAGACGTTAATGCGTACAATACAATACATAAAATAGTAAATGTTAATGTAAGCATCGCTTGCGTAATTAAGGAATGGGGAACGTTTGCGCCGAGCAATAAAAATCGTTTGCGATTCTTTCCCGAGCGAAGCCGGGCGTTTCAGCTAGTTGCAGAATAATTAAGGGCCATTTATTCTAAGCAAGTTCAACAACAATTTGATTTTTTCAAAAACGACTACACCAATTTTGATCAAATTTCGTACAATTACTTAAGTTTACATATTTTACATCTGCAATAATACTACATAGTTAAGATTTATCAAAAATGAATGAAAAGTCAAGTTAATTCCTGTAAAACTTTAATAACAATTGGATTTTCAAGAAAACGGCTCATACGAATTTCATCAAATTTCGAATAGTAATTTAAGTTGATGTTTATAATTATTCTACATAGTTCGTGTTTTTCAAAAGATAACTAAACGACACATTAGTATACGAGAAAGTTCGTACAATTACTATCGTACCGATTTTTTATTGAAGCTCAAACTTGTAAACCTCCGATCAAAGCGAAATTATTACGTAAATGATATGTAAAGCAACAGTAATGAAAAGAATATGACACCAAAATCTTCTATAACGAAAACATAATCTGAAAATTTTCTTGTTTTATCCTTTAAAGGCAGCCTATTTTTGTGAAGCAAAAATATTTTGTTTTTGAATTTTTTTTATTCTTACTTGATAAATAATACCATATGAGCGAGACACTCCTCTACTTTTGATTAAACCTTGTTCAAACTTTAAAATGTTTATGTACTTCCAATCTAATCCGCGCAAAATAATTCATAAGGACGTTCGAATTCACGTGCGTATGTGCTTATAGATACCCGCAAGACCCTTTCTATCTCCCTCCCCCTCTGCCTATTTCCACTCCGCCCAATTCCTCCCACCTCAAAACCCGCTCTCGTCTCCGGTCGTGGAACTTCTCCCTAAATCCCCCTTCCAACGCCTCCATCCACTCCCCCCGCCCCCTCCTAAATGCGACATGTAGGTGCCACTATTCCCTTTAGTTCAAGTGCATTAGCAGGGAAAAGGACCGAAAAATCGCGAGGAAATCGACTCATGAGAGGATTTCTCGAACGAGAATTTTCCGATTCATTTTTTTTTATATTCCCATTGTGTTTTTTTCCCTTAAACTCCCATACTCCTTCCGCTTAACCGGAAAAGGAATTTTATGGGCCTGGATTTCATTCCGACTCGACAAGCAAGCATTTTTTTTTCTTTTTTTATCCGGGATAGGATCCGATGGCTGTCTTCCAGTCCCGTCTGATGTGTAGCTCTACATCCCCTTTCCATTCTTTCCTCCTCTCTACTCCCCCCCTCCCGCCCTCTACGACCTGGCGTGCCGGAGTTCGTCTTCGAGCTGTCTCCCGTGCGTTTCGCCCCATCGATCGAAAAATGGAACGTATCTGGCGAGGAAAATAAAAGGGTTCCCTGAACGCCGAGCGAATCCGGATTGAAGGGTGGCTCTTTGAATTTGGGTCGAATAATGCGACGCGCATAAACTTCACGACGCGCGATTTTCGCCCTATAAACATTTCTCCCCTGCGCGTATCGCAACCGGATGCAATTGCAGAGGGTATGCGCGCCACCGATTGGGATGACGGGACTTTGATTGATTGCCTTTGCCGTCCGACTTATACAGAGAACGTCACGGAACTGTTCCGGCAAAATCGAGTGGCTGAAGATGAATGGCTGCGCGGATTTGTATGTACACGTGTAAATTATCCGTGCTCGACGAAGCGTCTCCAAGGAACAAACCCCGATTCCCAATTTTGTACCATCATCATTGTCGCATTACGTGAGCATTTTCCGCTCCTGATAGGACTTGATTTTCCGTAATTCAAAAACGATGATATGACTTCAATATTTCATATTTCCTGGATATATCTTTAATATGAAATAATGATAAGTACCAAAAGGAATTACAAAGTAAAAGAAGGGGGCAAAGACCTAAAACTCTTAACATGAAATCTTTTCCTGTCATACTTGAAAAGGAAAGAGCAGTTTTGTTGCATACTGGACTGAAAATAATTGGATCATTGAAAATTTTCATTTTTATCAAATCCTCAACTTTTGAATATAAATGGTAGTATATTTTCGTATCACATCCACAATAAACACATACTTAAATGTTTATAGTATACCATATAGTCGCACATAATGAAGAAATGTTACCATTCATGAAGTAACGATAAACTAGCTTAAATATATTTTCATTGTGAATCTAATATAGAATGGTAAGTTGTATAATCTAGTCGACATTAATAAATTAGAAATACATGGCATGATGAAGAATCGTGCGCTAATACGAGGTTCAGATGCTGCTATTCTTAATTTTAACATTTTATTTAAAAGATATCTGTACATGTAAAGCCGTAAATATTGGAAACCACAAAATATTTTTTGACTGAATCGTTACTCAGGTAAACAAGATTTATACAACATTTTGCAAGGTGTATTTTATAAATTATATTATAACCCACTCTGGGATATTTCAAGCAATAAACCGTGCTTTTCTGCCATTTCATTAAATACTCGAAAACCTAAGGAGGACTTCGGTTTAAAGTTTCAAGCATTTGATGGTAAAGTAGATAGAGACATTAAAATTTTACGCATGAAGGACCACGGTTATAAGTAATTCAGTCAATGGACGGAAAACTAATGAAAAAGTACGGATGTACATTTACTACAAAAGCTACAAAAATTGTAAAATAAGAACGGAAGGAAGGAAAGAGAAAGTCAGTAAATATGCGGGATAGAAAAAAAACATTAAATATATTGCCGTCGCTCGTTTGATACTTTTGCCTGAGCGAATTCGCAACTTGAGGTCTAAAAGTTGAAGAACTCTGCGAGTCGGAATATTTAAAGGTGAGGTGGATTGACAGAATAGCTCCCAAGGAGCATTCGAGAAATACCTATTTTTCAAAGTGCAGATAGGACTGAAATGAAAATTTTTTTCCCTCATATAGTAACATTAGAAACAAATGAAATAAATACATATAATATTTATTATTCCCAGCCGTCACTTTCACTGAATAAATCACAACGGTAATGTACCTCAAACAGGCATAATATACACAATACGCCTCGTATGATTTGATCTTAAGTTTCAATAGAATCTACATGTCTATATTAATATTGAAGACAATACCCATGATTAGTGAATATCAACGGGGATAAATACCGAATTTCATTATTTTTTAAATGATGGCTAGATCCAACAATTTAAATCGCAATCTTAGTTTTCGGAAGATGTAACAGAAAAACGCATAAATGCGCATGGAGTCGAGATCATCCCTAAAAGAATAAAATAGAGCAGAACACTTTCCTGAAATATTTCTTATGAGCACAGAAAACTGATGTTGTCTTTGAAATATAATGCGTACATACCGCAGCGCCAAATATTTATTTATTTATTCCGAAAGACAGATGCGCAAAATCTCATCCTAAGAGAAAGATTCATCTCAGTTGTCCATTTGGTAAACGTATGAAATGAGTCAGCTTTTCAAATGTAGACGTTGCCGGATGTGTCATTCGTCCTAAAGGAAAGTCAAGTGTCTCAAATCTGTTAAATTTCTTTATTTATTCCGTCGCCTTGGATAAATCTTCCCCTGGCCGGCTGCACACAACCCCTATATTTTAATTATTTACACAACTGGACAAATATATTCACAAATCATTCTCAACCGACACGTATCAGTAAAGAGATGTAAGAAAATTCTAAACATAAAAGACGATTAACAGTCGCAGAATTGTAACTACATGCTAAACTCCGCTCGCCTTTCCACGGAAGAAACTACGCATCGGTCGTATTCGCGTCCATTCAACATTCAGGAAACCATTCCTCATTCCGCGCCAAGAGTGCGCAGTAAACGAACGACTCGCAGGCTTCGCAGCTAAGTCCTCAATATTCATAAACGGCCATAAATTCCTTATGCAGCCACTAGAAGGAAATGACGCAATATGTCCCGAGGAAGAGGGTGGGGGGGAGGGGGGGGGGAGGAAACGCTAACTCCGAGCCGTCTTCCGCACATCTCCGTCTCGCCGCTCGCGTAAACATGTCTCCCTTAAAAACTTGAAGCCTCTAGAGCCTAACAGATTTCTAAGAGATAAGTCGTAAAAGTCTATACCCAGGAGATGCATGCAGATTTTATTAATACAAAATAGGAGTCGGTCCTCTCAGCCAAGAGAGCTGCAAGAGTTGGTTCCGCTAGAAAAAAATGACTCTGAAGAAGGATTCAACATCTACATGCATCACTTTTATTTTTCCTATTTTTTTTTTAAAGCTTCCGCCGTTCCATTACTCTATTTTTCTCTCTCCTCGACACACACACACACACACACACAACTCCTTTCCTCTGTTTCCCTAGTCTGTTCATTTTTTTCTTACACTCCGCTAAGTCTACTTGAATCATTCATGATGAGTGCTGGAAAAATAAAAAGAAGGCGACTTTCCTTTAAAAAAAAAAACTTCGTACGCCATGAGGACGAGACCTCTTCTACCCACCCAGCCCACTCCCCTCTCTCTCTCTCTCTCTCTCTTTCTCTCTCTATCCATCTTACTATCTCTGGCCTCCAGAAGCGAGATAGGGAGAAAGAATTTTTAAAAAAACCTTTTCCCCCTTCTCTCTCTTCTTGCCGAGAGGCTCCAGAGACTGCGGAATATCCCTGATCGCTGTGAAGGCTTCGCGATGCGCGATGATAGGTCGTACGTGTCGTGCGCGCTCGAAATTTTAAAACCGCGGCGTGGCGACTTTTTCTCTTTCGGGGGGGAGGGAGGGGGGGAGGGATGGGGGTGGTTAATATTGTCGGCCTCGCCTTCTGCTCGCCCACATGCCGCTCGTCGATTTTTATTTCAAGCGGCGGACGGAAGAGTTTAACCCGCAACACTGTTCCCGCACATGTTAGAAGACACGTCTACAAAATATCATTGTGTTTTGAAGTTACGCTCCACAGAAATTAAATGGAAGTGTTTCCGTAGAGTTGCATAAATGTGCACCACTGCTGACTACGATATAGAAAGAAGACGATTAAGTCAAATTCTCAATAGTGATTTATAAAATTTGACCTTCCAAAAATGGCTGAACTGTATTCATATTTTCAGTGTTAATTAAGAATCGAATTTTTTTACTTTGAGACAAAGCATTTGCTATTTACTTTATCATATTCCAACCTCAAAGTCACATGAATGAGTTTTAATTAATATCTTGAAATTAAAGAAGCTATCATTTGAAAAGCGTCAACATTTTCCAAATTGGGTCGAGATATGTTGTCTTCCCACGCATCTATAACAAATTCTCATCAAGGCTTTTTGATGAATAAATTAATTTTTAAATATCTCACTTAGCAAATTACTTATCTATTACTTATGCCAAATATCAAAAATAAACTATTTTCCTTTTTTATGTATCAGCTGCAAATATATTAACAGAAACTTTAAGTTTATAATTTGTTCATGTATTATACAGTATATCTCTAAGATGGTGTTTACGCTTACGACATTAGAATTGTTAGTTTATCTCTCTGAGAATTATATTGCAGTAAATAACCAATTAATTACATTTTGTTATGCTTTGGTTAATTATCTAATGGCAAAATATGATGTGATCATTTTTCTCACAATTGCGCAAAACTAATTTTTTTCTCAAAAATATTACGTATTTTCCTTCGTGGATTTCATAAATAGCAAAATAACTAACACAATATTTTTGCTAACCGTGCACCACCTCTCAGTTAAACGAACATAAGCTCGAACGTTGCACAAAATTTTATTGCCCATATAATTTCAACGTAAAAATAAATTTCAACTACTGTATAATTTTGTGGTTGCTGAGTATTCTTGGTTAATCAACTTTATTAGGAAACATTTCTTTTTAATATTCCAGCAAGAGTCAATCCAAACGTCGAGACTTTTTTTCCTGAAGTGTCTCCTCCCCGCCGATTCAAGCGGCTATCGCGAATCCTTCGCGTGTCTCTCTCTCTCTCTCTTCCTCCCCCTCTCTCCCTCTCCCTCTCACACCCTCGCAGAGGTCGGATTCCCGCCAGTGGCGATCTTTGTCTCCGCAAAAGTGACGTGGGTGAAATAACAACGTGTATCAACCACGTCTGAACTGGATAACAATAGAAGATATCCCTCGATATAGTGCGCGGAAATAACCCTCTACATCAGTAGGGAAGCATAAATTACAACTGGGTGTTCGAGATAAGTGGTTCTAAACTGAATTAATACTACAGTATCGAAGGCGAGTTCCAACTAACATCACACCGGTTAATTGACTAGCGTTAGTGTTATCAAAGTATGTGTTTCAGTTTGAGATAATTTTTGCCCGATAGTTTCTATAGTTTAATATTTCTGTTCATATTGCCAAATATGTTAAAAACGTATATATATATTTGAGAGAAAAATTAGATAAAATAAATTTATACTCAAGTCAATATTAACCCTTTATTTTGTTATCACTTAAAATAAATGAAAACACCTACTCAAAAATAGAATTTTAAACGCCGATTAGATATTAATTGGCCTAGATCACATCGAAAGCAGTTTTAGTTTACGTAAAAGTTGCACAATTTTCAAAATTTCAAATATTCAAATATGGAGGCGTTTGTTAAAAGAAAATTTTACACGTAACTTAGCGGCAATTTAAAGAGGTCAATTGATAAAGTGTGGTTCGTTTTAAATGCTCAAGAATTTGAGATTGACAACAAAGAGCAATAAAATAGTCCACCGTATATACAAACTGTATGCAGGCTTAAATAAATCACGTCAACTGTTTTCAAAGAATAAAGTAACGTATGTATCCTTTATTCTTTTCACTCTAATAATTCACTCATTTTTTTCTGTTTTTATATGCGGCTCATCACCATCATAATCGGAACGAGAAGCGTTACTGGATAGGAAAAAGGATGAAACAATATTTCAAAGTCGACCCAGCGGACAATATAGATTCTTCTGTAATAAAAACCTTCATTAGTCAGCGTAACCATATGAGAACACAGGTATGGAAATCGGCCATAAAACAGCACAAAACCTTCATGCGAGAAGCGCTCCATCATCCTCCGACGCCACGCAAACGGATCTTCGCGACAGCGCTCTCCGCTTCGAGACAAGCTTTCGGTTCGCTCCCTGGCGGATGATATTATTTTTCCAACCGATGCATCTCACATTCCCGAAATTACTATCCGCAGCAGTAAAGAGATCATCCCCGCTATTCATATCCTTTTTATTTTCTTTCCGGACTGACGCAACCCGCCTACCATTGATTACCCAGTCTACTCAGGAAGGCCGTAAATCAAGGTCGCCGGAGAAACTCGGATCCTTGCTTCAATTTTTATCCTTTCCGAATAAAAAAAAAAGAGGAAACCGTTGGTAAACTTCACAATGGGAGAGACACACGCGGAGGTCTCGCATCGGTTTCCAAGCCGCTGAGTGCTCACCGTTGCCGGGATACGCAATCAGGCGTCTGGCGTGGTTCAATGCGGCCTTCGACGCGTGAACCCCCTCCCCCCCCCTCCCCTTCCTCCGTAAGCGGAAAATGGGGGGGAGAGAGAGAGGGAGGAGAGGAAGGGAGAAAGGGAGAGAGGGAGGGAGGGAAGGAGGGGAAAGAGGGGGAGAGGGATGGAGGGGGGAGAGGGTTGGAGTGGCGAAAGAGAGAGGGAATTGAGAAAAAAGAGAAAGGAGAGAGGGAAGAGGTGAGGAGGAGAGAAGAATGGAGGAAACAGAGGGGGGAGGAGACGGTAGGTCGGGAGGGCGGCAAAGAGAAGCGAGGACAAACTTACTCCCGTGACCACTCCCGACGGCATTGTCAAAAAATGGACCTTCTAAGCTTCTCCCTACCTCCTTTGTCCTCTCCCCCCCCCCCCCCTCACGCTGTAGGATTGACCTGCTCAACCGGGAGCCGGTCATTCGTGCACATCAATTTCCTCGACGAGAGGTAGGTGCAAAAAAAAGCACGGGAAGGAAAAAATAGATACAATCCTGTAACTCTCTCGGGAGGTTGTAAGTATCGGGGCGGTAATTTTTCAGCGCGTGTGCAGTGAACGGAATTACCTGTGTACGCGTGTTTTTTCGGGCACCCATCTGTATTAGGGATAGCCGTTGCTTTTTGCACGCCTCAATCACCGCTGTGTTACTGTTTTTCTCTCTCTCTCTCCTCCGCGCACTCTCTTTCCCTTTCTCCCTCTTTCTCACTTTCCCATCTACTTTCTTTTCACCTCATCTGCTGCTTCTCTCTCTTCCTATCTTTCTTTCTCTCCCCACAATTTTCCAATTTCAATTTTTCCCTTTAGTAGTATTCCTGCCTATTGCCTCTTCTCTTCTCTCTCCTACCACCGTGAATGATATCGTGAAGTGTAAGAAAAAGGGTTTTTTTTAATTCTGCGATTGATATTTTTCCGCCGATTAACGCGGTTTCGATAGAAGATGAATCGAAAATCCTTCTTAATGTGTTAATTCCGAGAATCAAGGCCGTTTTTCCCACCAAGTGTTTCTTTCGAACGTTTTATTTGGCGCGGTTTCTGCGAGTTAAAGCGCCCTTGAAAAACCGTAAAATGTAGGTACTTCAATTTTGTTCTTATTATTCTCTGCATATTACGACCCATAGACGAAACAGTTGTAATAAAAAGCAACATTTCATTGTAAGGATCTGAAGATATAATTAATAACTCAATTATTCGTTACTCACATAAATCTGAATTTTATAATAAATATAATTTCTCCAATGTGCACCACAGAGTCGCATGTTGAATTTAATAAATCCAGGCCGTCAAAGTTAATATCACGTTAATAAATTTAAAATCAACATAAATATAAATATTTAGTGTAATATTATTTTTAATTGTAGAATTTTCTGCAAATAACTATTTGATATTATGTGCGGAAATTTAAAACTACGATTCCAAAGGATTGTGACGATTAGCTTTGCCTTCCCATCACAATTAAGTGCCTTCGTTATTTGAAGGAAAACGAAATTTTTCGGAGTCGTCTTTCAAAGAGGATTCTGGCAGATAAAGACTTGGTGAGCGCTATGGCGCCGGATTCGCTACAGATGTCGATTTTCTGAGATAAAAAATTCTCTGCAACGTCGTATCGTCTTCATGGCGGCATTTTCCTTTTACTCATCATTCAGCCGCGACGCTTTTCTCGTCTTTTCCTCAAGTCCAATCGAGTGTGAAAAACTGATAATTTTTTTAAAGGATTTCATACATATAATTCAGATATTTCGGAGAGTAGAAGTTTTCACCAAGCCAATACTCAGACGAAAAGAATCCCATGCTTTAGATAATACCAAATAGTGATGTGAAATGTAATATTTTAAATCTGAAAACTGTTCCACTCAAGCATTTGAGCGTTTAACGGTCCCGTGGCCAAACACGAGAACTGGGTCACAAAAATACATACACATATATATTTTACAAAACGAAAGTTAAAAAGAATAAAATAAACGTTTAATTTCAAAATATATGTTTAAACAAACGATATAAATTTTTAAATATAAACACTCTCATAGAGTAATTTGTCCCCTCCCTCACTCCTCTCAATTGGTAAAATAAATTTCCACTCGTATTTTAAACTATAAAAAGAACTGAAAATTCGAAGAGATACACTCACTCATACGAGAACTACAAACCTGCAGAGAAATACAAAAAATGCTGCTATTTATAGGACATCATTTCACCGAATCTCATTATTTAAAGTGTAAATATTAATTTATCGACTTATTCCTTCAAAATGGATGATAAGAAGATAATGGCGTCATAGTTACTGTGAAAATTGAAGTTTTGAAGCTCCATATGGGCCAAGATTACTCTTGTGTAGGTTGCCCAAGGTTGAAGTGATGTGTGGGTTGCCTATCGTTAAGGATACTAATCACCGTTGCTACTCTTTGTTAGGGGTCGAAAAACAAATTATCGAAGGTGATACTTGTCCTTTTATTCCCTAAGGCAGTGGTTCTCAAACTTTGTAGAACAACGCCTTCCTGGAAGACGTAGAAATTTTCTACGCCACCATCCATTTATGAAATAAAATAAAATACTAATTGTAATCAATGAAAATGAAACGAACAACTGGTAATTTTACGTACCTAACATGTGGGAATTATGACACTTTTCGGCACAACACATATTTTATAGAAGTGTTGCATTAATATAGACACGGACACATCTCCCGTTTGACATTTATCTTCGACCTATATGTTGTCTTAATAGAAGCAACAGCAGAAAACCTAGATTCACATGGATATGTACGTAATTCAAGTTAACAAATATGTAGATACTTCTATTGACTGTGTGACACTACGTCCGCTATTCACCGAAATATTTATAAATCTGGATCAAATAATTTTCATCGTAAAATTTACAAATTTTTCGGGCCTTCATATCGTTAGGCTCGTGCATCCCAAGGGAGGCGCGCCTCAGTTTGAGAACCACTGCCGCAAGGTGTCTTTCTAAGTCCAGAATTCGTTGAATGGGTTGTTCTTCAATGCTCCGTAATCGGTCCGATATTTCGTATGGTGCAACGGTACAGTTGGAAATAATGGATGATTGAAAGTGTCACCGACTGAAAATTTTTTATACATTCAAGTAAAATTGAAACTACAACTAATTCCTGGAGAATTACTAATTTCTATCTTTGTAACATCTCATAACACCACTAATGAACGACTTGAAAGTAATAATTTGGCTATAATTTTTTACAACCGTGTAGGAAAAGATAATTTTCTGGCTGCTGTAAGCTACTGGAGAACAAAAATTTCCTACGCAGTATTTTCAAAAAATTTGGTTCAGTGTCTCACTAGGATCGAAAGATCCGGAAAATGTGCCATGAAATAAAAACGTTTACGGATCAATGAACAAGTAGAATCTTTATTTGTATCGTATAGAAACCTACCGTCGGGCTTTAATATTTCTGAGCTTTTTTTTATATAGATACTGACCCAAATTCAATATCTCGGTCATGCAATCATAACATAAAATAACAGCGGACTTAATAACATACACATTAACAAAACTACAAAGTCGAAAGTTTGGTCAAAACTAGTCTACCCGTTACAGCGTAGCATATTATTTGGATGTAACGTTGAAATGGGATAGGAAAAAGAACAAACAATTTATAAACGTAATATTTATTATGCACGAAACATAAATAAAGGAACATTTGTCTTTTAATATTAATATAATTGAAAGGTGTTATACCATTAATTAAGTAAAAATGGCTTTCTTCGTCTTACTGTTAGCGCTAAATTCAAACAGACGCAATAGGTCTCGACTATAGGGTCTGACTCGAGATTTCTCGCGAGAATCGTTATTTTTTAAATTTCTTGTCTCGGCGAGACATTTCTCGCCGAGACAAGAATTTTTTTTCACTCAGGTCATTCTTTCTCCAGCTGCCCACCGCAAGAGCTCCAACTATAAGCAGACGATGCGTTTGACCTCTACAGATTCTGTACATAACTATTGTTCAAGTAAATTATCTATTAAAGGATCAACAACTACTGGTCTTATTCGTCATTTGATATCAAAACATAATATTTCAATAAAAATACACGTGATGGCGGAACACAAAGTGTTCAAAACAAAAAACAGAAAAGCAATGCTTAAATTCACAAGAAGAGAATCATTGCCTACAATTGTTGCACACTTAGCAGTTATGGACGGAATATCTGTGAATGCTATAACTAATAGCAGCTTTATTCGTCAATCTATCTCTGATCGTGGTTAGGTTCTTCCAAAAAATAAATCGGATGGGATGAAATTGATAAAGAATATTATATTGAAGTGAAAGACAATTTAAGTAAAAAATTACAATCGTTAAATAACGAAAATAAAAAGTTCATCACAATCGAGGAATGGACCAGTAACAGTAACTGCCGGTACATTAATATTAATTTGCATAATAGTGAAGGAGAATGTTATAGTTTGGGCCTTGTGAGAATTGAAGGATCTTGTCCCGCTGAAAAAGCGTTAGAAATTGTGGAGACAAGACATGATGATTTTGGGTTGCCTTTTTCGGATGCACTAGTGATGAGGCTGCTGGTATGGTGAAATTTGGAAAATTGATGTCTGCCTATCATCAACTTTGTTACAATCATGGAATACACTTAGCAGGTATGGATGTATTATATAAAAAACGCGATTTTACGAAGATACATCGGAATCGGAAAATGAGTTTTCAGCGTCCTCTGAAGCTGAGTTATCAGATAGTACTGAAGACAATAATGATTTGTTGCCAGTTTTAAATGATGAAGTAGACATAATTTGAATCGCGTAAGGAAAACAGTAAAAACCTTTAAATCATCACCGACAAAAAATTCAATTTTACAAAAGTTTGTTCTACAAAGATATAAAAATGAATTTTCTGTAGTTTTGGACTGCTTACACGATGGAATACTATTGATATAATGATTGAACGATTTTCGAAAATTGAAGAAGGCATAAATGATGCATTAAGGTTTTTAAATATGAAAAATCATATTATTGAAGAAGAGGGAATAAACAGTTTGAAAATTTTATTGAATACTTTAAAGCCCGAAAAATTAGCTGTTGAAGCACTGACTAGAAAGGATTCAAACTTAATAACAATCGAGGGAATTTTAAACTTTTTGCTAGAAACTCTTAGCGAAAATAAAAACAATATAGCAAAAGAGCTATTTAAGGCTACAAAACTTCGAATTAATGAAGGAATAAACCAAACACTCGTATCTGCGCTTATATTTTTGCAAAATCCTGAAATATTAAAATCGAATACAGAATTTGAGGAAATAAAATTATCAACAAAAAGTGAAATCTGCAAAATCTCAAAAAAATTGATGGAGAAATTATTTCCAATTACAATAATTTCGACATCATACCTGAAAGTAATGAATATACACTTTCTGAGAAATTACAAAACAAAATAGACATTTGTTTTCAAATAATGCCAGTTAATGAATAATAAATCCATGCTGATAGAAATCAACATCTATGAATTGAATGGACAAATCACTACCAACTTAAAACAACTATTGGAGGTTTTGAAAACAATAATATCGACATCAACAGAAATCGAGTGAATTTTTCCAGTTGCCATTTTATTTTCATTTATTTTGGTAAAGTATACTATACCATTAAAACCTTCCTATAAATCACAAGAAATTTCCCTAATTTGGTAAAACATGAAAATATTTTAAAACTCATTGTTTCAATTCATAAGAAAAAACTCGGCACAACATACATTGTACAGACTTTCTCATATATGGGTACTATTGCGTCGTTTAGTTATCTTGAGAAAATGAAAATCGTATGAGCCGGTTTTTAGGAAATCCAATTTTTGTTCAAGTTGCCCAAGAATAAACTAGCCTTATCTACATTCATTGAGAAAAATGAAATACGTAGTATTATTGTAGATGTATACTTAAGTAACTGTACAAAATTTGATCAAAATCGTTAGAGCCGTTTTTGAGAAAATCGAATTATTGTTAAAGTTGCCTAGAATAAACTATTCTTAATTACTGAGCAATGTCAACCATCTCTATGTATACTCTGCTGAGTATGATAAAATGCCTAAGTACGAGATTTCATTCATTTTCGGTCTACCGTCTAGGCTCCAGAGCCAGTAACAGACAGACGGACAGACAGGCAGACGGCATTGCGAAAACCACTTTTTCGGATTCAGCGACACCTAAAACGTATATTTCCGTAAAAATCTCGAGGTCGAATTTTTTCGCGAAAACAATACTTTCTCGATACTTCGTATGAGAAAGTAAAAACGATTCGTTCGTGTGTTTTATTTAAAATAATCTTACATGTTGACTTAAATTACTCCAGTGACGTCAAAATTATCGCAATTTATGCTACTCAACTCTCATATCTGACTTATTTTGATGTTCACTATAGTAATTTATGGCGCATAGTCACGTAATGTTAGAAAGATTCCATGTCTGCATGAGCTGCTATTCTTATTACTCTCCGATCCTGAATTAATTCAGTAAAGTGAATTGCGCCCTTACAAATGCGACCCTTTTTAAAGATAATCCCCAAAGTCATCAACTTATCCTATCTTCCGAGTGAAATAAGTTCCAATTGCTAAACCAGCGAACAGTCATTACGTGATTGCCATTACTAACGTGAATCGCGCTTAGAAGTATATACTCGGATCATTGTTCAATGTCGCGATGAATTATGTATCTCTAGCACGCATTTCGTGGAATTGAGCGTGTACCTTTCAAAGCAAGTTCAATCATATCAGCGAAATTAGAGGCGTCCTATTATTTTTATTTGTTATAGGCCTATTAATGCAGACAGCTTTTATAAATACAAAATCACAACTCAAAAAGAAAAAAGCTTAGCATTATATATTACGTAATTAAATGAAAATCTCAAAACTGACTTTCAACTGAATTTCTTATTCACTTGAGTGCCAAAGTAAACGTCCCAAATTCATTATGTTACCGTAACATTCACGGTAACTTTTTTACTGCGTCAACATTAGCAAACATAACGATAAGTTATCAATGATAAATCTGCCTTGCGAAAGATTCATCGAAATCTAAAGGATCGATTTTTAATTATTCTCATTAATTAAAAACTCCGATCATGTTGATTTTCGTTGTATTATGGAGTATTTTGTCCACTGCATAATTGAGCAGAAGTACGTTTTCATTACTAGTGTCATTGCATCTCAAAAATGACGGGTCAGCAGGAATAAAATATTAAGTTAAAATTATAATATTTCCCAATTTCCCATTCTTCTCTCTCTTTCTCTTCCCATTCTCTCTCCCTCCTCCCTCGTGGAATATATATATATATATATATATATATAATGAAAACAGGAGTATATGTAGAACCAAGTTTAACCATGAATAATCACGGACCTGTCAACAGACAGACTACCTACGATGATGATATGAATCTTATGCCGACGTTAGTGCATATCAAACAATCGCATCAAAAGTGCGTTATTAAACGATGAATCAAATCTTACCTAATAATGAATATTCTTGCGCTCTCTGACTTGCGGTCGCATGTACCAGCTGAAAAGGAAGCAAGCATCATACGAAGGAAATAAATATTTAGTGGTTCTGCATTAAAAGTCAATACAATGAAAGACCTTTAGTAATCTGGTCATGTGCATCAATATAACCTACCACACCTCATACGTATACCTTTTTTATTTACCTATATCACCAGGTTTCGATGGACACAAAAGACAATTTAGTAAAATTTGATGGGAGATTTCGGATACGATAACTACTGGCAGGCTGCACTCAACTAAAATTAAACGCAAAGGAAATTTTTCTTTACTTGTCGTATCACCGACACCGCGCCCCACATTTTAGACGCGAAATGTCGATCAGAACAGCTAGTTGTGTTTAAAACGTGAATCTCAGCAATAAATTCCTCCATATTGCTTTTTAGTTCATCAATATAGTTTAAAAATCGAAAATTTGTAGAAATACGCGATTTTGGAACTTTGATAGTGCAATTGGTTGCAATTTTATTTTATCGTGAATATACCCCTAAGAGCTTTTTCCGCAAGCTTTTAGGGTTAAAACGCCCTTCTGACCAATTTAGCATCAGAACGCATTGAAATTTCAATATCTACGAAAATAATATGCTATATAACAAAATATTTTGTAAACCAACAAATAAATATAGCCGCAACGGATCGAGTGATATTTTTTTATACGTTCTATGAATGCGTGATGGCCATAAATCTAACTGCATTTTGCAAAGCCACAAACCCACATTCATAAGTTTTGGAAAGAACCGCAAAGAGAAATATGAGAATAAAAAATCTCACTTATCATTTTATATAGCATTCTACTTCAGATAATGTTACGTTGAAATTTTTTCAGGGATATATAAAGACCGTATTTTTAAATTTAAATTTTCAAACTGACATTACTCTCTATTTCACTTTCTGCGCTCTCCCTATTCCCTCAGATTCTGCCCATTGTAGTACCTACTTCACTAGATCCCGGCGAAAAATAAATTTAACTTTATTGGTCTTAAGCACATTCTATAGATGATTTGATGTCACAACTCTACACAAATTAAAAAGCAAATGGATAATTCCTATCGTGGGAGTAAACGAAACACTGAGTAATATTATTGTTCATTTAAAAAAAACAATAGTTGAACTATCAAATAATCGAGATTTCTTAGTTTGAATATGATTCAATAGAAAAGACAGATGAAAATGAAAACAGGCTTTGAAATACTCTGCAACTTGATCATCTTCATTTCTAACGATAATTCTTCGACGAAAAATATATTGTTGCATCGACATTCTTCTCATATTTACTCTAACTCATGCTCAACATAACGAAATCGTTATCTGTAAAACTTGCTGAAAAAACCTTTTTTAGATCACCCCACAGTGAGTTTGAAAAATTCTTCAACCCGCGATATATTTCTTCATTAAAGCGATACCTACTGCAAGTCGTGACTTACGCAAGCATTTGGCGAAACCACGACGCACAAAGAGGGACAGAAAATTTAAGGATCTAGACACACAGAGATGGGGATAGGGAGATTTAGAGGAGACGGAGGTAGTTTTAAAGGGAAAGAGGGAGAAGAAGAAAGGTGGCTACGAGTGGAAGAGAGAGAGAGGCTATCTCGGGAGACATCTCCCCTAATTGCATGAGCCTCGCGATGGGTAATCACCCCGTCCACGCTATCCTCACATCCATGAAGGCTTGCGAGGGAGTGGTGTGGGGGTAGGGAGGGGGATGAGGAATAGCAGGAATGAGGTGGAAGGAACCCGTCCGCCGTAATCCACCCTCCCCCACCCACCCCTTCCCCTCCTTCCGACGCGTTCACGGCACCTCCATCTCCCCTCCCTCCCTCCCTCTCTCTCGCCCCTTCGACCACCAACACCCGCACACACCCACGAAATTCTCCTTAGCCGATGACTACCAGAACGCCTCCGGAAATTGAGTCCCTATATATCTCTCTCTCTCTCTCCGCCTCTACTCCCTCCCCCTAGGGTTTCTAAAACCCTGAGGAAGGCTGCCTTGATTAACGCCCCACCCTCCCTTCTGCTGACCGCTTCCTCTCGCCACAAAAGACCGCACCCACCCGCGCCTTCTTTATGACTACACCACCTTTTGTAGGGCCGTGGCTGAAAATGACTGCCGGACACGGCTGGAGTGAGCGAATGCAGTGGATATGGTGCACACAGAAAGAGAAAGAAAGGGTGAGGAGGAAAGGGAGATGGGAGATACAGAAAGGAGAGTGGTTTAAAGTGCCTCTCCGTCCCATGTGTTCGTTCGCTTGTGTGTGTGTGTACGTGTAACTAGGTAGTGTCCGCTCGTTACGGAGGCCCTTGGATTCCCCAAGGGGTTGCCTCGCAGAGTGATAAACGTGTAGATGGACTACGTAAGTGTTCGAGTAAAACTGACTGCCAAACTGTTTCTCTCCTTGGATTAAACTCTGGATTCTGGAAGTTTATGAAATCTCTCGACTTGGAGCATTTGAAACTATAACGAAATACTCTGACCGCGCAAATTGGCAATTGTAGTTTTTACATTAAATACTCTTCAGTCTTTACTGACTTCAATTAGAGAATAGAATCTATTTTTACCCTTACTTACGCCAAGAAAAATTATAACATTTCCCAATTTATTATTGCTATATAAAAATCAGTCGATCACTTCCTTTACGAACAAAGACATTCTTAAATCATTACATCCTTAAATATTCACATACAACTATTTGAACCATTTATTTAGACGTTTTTGAAGGCGAATACTTTTTAAGAGAGCTTTTCAAGCACGTGGGCAGTATAAATGGGACTTTTGGTTATTCAATTTGTGTAACAATAAAATAATTCACATTATTTGATTTTTCTCTATCTTTTCATTCTTGGAAATTTTGATTTTATATAAAATAATCGTCGATTTCAGCAAAAGTTGACGTAAAACTATAAAGAAGCATTTAACTGTGAGTAGGTGTTTACTACCACTATGCTCATCTGCCTACATAGTTACCACTGATTTGATAATGTATGCCAATCTCGCCCCTTTCTGCGCTGTAAATGATTATATTTACAGAATATGGAAGATATAATGTACGAGTATTGCGCATACATTATTTGTTCAAATATACGAAAAACTGGCTAAATATTTTTTTAAATCCAGTGTGTTACTTGAACATTCCATTTCTTTGATTTGAAGTGATTTAGACGGATTCATATCCTTGCGTATGATCGTAATTCGAGCAATTGCCGGATTCATAACTCAGCCATAATTAACAGAGTGCAGCACTCCTAACCCCCGAGGATCATCTTATCACCATCAGAGGGATTAGTATGGTAGGAATTGCCAAAGGTACTATCCCCTTTACCTCTGTTACCCTTTACGCTCCGTGCCTTGGTTGTAATAATCTGTATTGAATTTTGAGCTGAAATAATTTTCCCCGACCCTATAACTATCTTTCAAATTTTTCCAGTACAACATAAAAGAAAAAAACTAATTTACCATCCTTCGTAACGTGGAGTACGGTAAGCGCTCCACAATGATTAAACTCCTCATGAGAACAATGGTCATTTTATAGATAAACCAATTTTAAGAAGTGCATACATATCCCCTATTTTTATGCGTTGTATTTGCTCAGAAATACTTCATTTGATACTACTATTCAATTGATTGCAATCTTTTTATCCATAGACAATTCACTATATCTTCCATAATTTGAAGACAATTTTCGTAAAACGGAAATAGATGGTAAATAAGCGTATCTCCTTCTTTATAGTAAGTATATTCACTTAGTTTGCAAATAATAGTGAAAATAATACGATACGGACTCAATTTTAGTATTTGACTAAGCAAGGATTAGAATACAACACAATTTCGCTATCGTGATTACCTATTATGTCAACTTCCATTCCACGCTGATTCCTGCAGACATCTTTTCCTACTTAAATCTAAGATGTATTCACAAAATACAATTAGTCGAAGAAGAGAAAATAATAAAACATCTTACTTATGGCCATAGCATATAAAAATTTTCATAAAAGCAAAAAAAATTGTAAAAATTTTATTGCCACGCGTTTGAGATTTTCTTGCGAGATAAAAACTAGTCAAAAGGGCATAGTAACGGGAACAAACCCGAAAATGACAGAAAATAAACCCCAAAAATTATAAAAATAAAATTCCGCGCTATACAGAAAAATTATCACCACCCAACCGACAAAAACAAATGACTTGCGCGACCACCCCACTTGAATTTACCCGCCGCTTCCGCCTCGCATAAAACGGCATAAATTTTAAAGCGAGGGGCGTTATCGCCTCGAAGAAGTGCACCGTTCCTGCAGAAAACATCGTGGAGAGCAGCATGGGGAATGCAGGGAAAAGGAGAAGTGCACACATTAATATCCCCGTGTTGTGAATGGTGGGCCAGCTCCATACCTATTCCGCCCACCCAATCCACCAAGGCAGTCCCATTAATTCATCTACTTTTTAAAAAAAATTCGCCGCTTTTTCTTATTTTTCGGCCGCGCACCACCAGTTTAGTTTGAAAAGAGTGCGCACGACCATTCATGCCCCTTGCACCCGGAGTTCATCCTCTTCTCCCATCTTTCTCCCCTCATCCCGAAACGCCGTCCCTCCCTCTCTCCCAACATCTCCTGCGACTTGCATCCAAGCACAAAACCCACCTTGCTTTCGAGCACAAAAAAGGTCCGTGCAATGTTGTTTCCCACCCTCTCCCCGAATTCCCCCCCCCCCTTCAACCTCCCTCCCCCTCACCCACTCAGGTACGCATTCATCTACCTTTTTCATCCGTGGGGAGAGGTAAATTCACTCGGCATTTACACTAGTCCAAAACTTTTAATTACTCAAATTATTTTGCTCGCTCTTGTTAAGGCTAACGCCATGCAAAGGCATAGTGAGGCGCATTTTTAATTGTGTTTTGTTTCTCGATACTCGTGGAGATTTCCTTTTTTGTAGTTTTAGAATTTGTTGTAGCGGTCTTTGTTGATGTTTGTGCTGATGGAGCATTAATATGCCTTAAAAAGAAGATGTACGTAGGAGAGAAAGGAAAAATTTGTTTATTTCGTTGTTTTCAATCTAGTTATACGATGGAATCAGCGCTTCCTAAGATTTTTTCATGAAAACTCACCGAAGTGGTGCAAATTGCTTCGAAATTCAGCGCGCTTGCATCTGGAAGATTAAGTGATAATTTATAAACGCTACTTTGGAAAAGCCAAAATGCCTTTTAAGATATCAATTGCTCAAGTATGAATATTGCATAAGCGCATTTCGGGCTATGAAATACCTCTAACCTGGAGCTTTTATCCCTCTAGAACAGTGTTTTTCAACCGAGATTCCGCGAAACTCATGTCCCGATAGCATTACTACCTAAATGCTCCGCGAAATATTCCAGCGAAAATATTTTTTCTATAAATTTTAATTTTTTAATGAATTTAAAAATAAAACGTAGTATTTCTATTTTGCTCTCACATCATAACTCCATCTAACGAAGAATCAGAAAGTACTTCTATTAAGTACATAAAATAAAGGTTATATGAAAATATATATAAATGCATACGTATATAGGTGTTCCGCCAATTTTTTCCCATTCCAAAGAGTTCCGTCAATCAAAAAAGGTTGAAAAACACTGCTCTAGAATAATGCAAACTCATTGGCAAACCATGACAGGTTGCTCAGACGAAACCGCATCAGTATATAAATGTCATCCTATTGCAAGCAATAATTGGCTTCTGAAGTAACGTTATGATTAACAGAACATTTCACATCCTCCCTTCTATAGCACGATAAAAAAACGCCGCAGATTTAAATACAAAAACTATACAATAAAAATAAAAAGTGTGGCTAATATATTACGCAATCTAACAATGTCTCTTTCGTATTAATGCTTTACCAAAAACTACAGGAATACGGCACTGATATTTATTTATAAAACAATTAATGCAAGTTTTTATATGATGCTGAATAACAACAGCTTAAAAAGCAACGGTTAAAATTCAACGTAACAGTAACGATTAAATAAAGATTTGAACGGAAAATATATAGTTGAAAAATATAAAACATAAACATCCAACAAGAGGAGAAAAGTTACAGTTGACAGTGCTACACAAATATAAAAGTCAATACCGAAGGCTAATTATTTTACGTGTTAAAACTTCCTAATATTCTCGCATGGATGTTTTCGAATAGATGCAAACATTTACAAAATAATTCGCATTTTATGTTATTTTCTCGTGTTACCGAAAAACAAATAAAACCCTATCTGCAATCTGTTTTACTGTATAACGAACATCATATTTGTTTGCATTCAACAAATCTTGAACTGCTTTTATTTACGCGTCAATTTCGACCTATGTGCAAACTCGCTAATTTTATAAAATCTGTATATTTATTCCACTTATGTATACCGAAGGAAGGATAAATTTGACTAGCATAATTGCAAATATTTTACATCTCTTTTCTAACATATAAAACTCAATATTTCGTACTTTTTTGCACTCCTGAAAGCTAAAGAACTTATTAGTCCATCATAAGAATGGCCATTAAAATCAATCTATTAAATTAATTCGACGTTTTTATATGGATTGCTAGATTTTTAATTTAACTAATCAATAGAGACAATATTTCTAGCCGCACGATGTTTTTCGTAACTAATGATGATTATTTTAGTATTTTAGTAAATATTATATATGTTAATATTCTCTCATTACAAGTCGTATTGAAAATCAAAACTCCTCTTGCGTCACTAGATCGTGTATTCGAATCCAGTACATTAGTCATTCTTATAACTTCAACGTCAGGGAGGGTTTTTAAAGAAAAAAAAAGAAAATTTAGAAGCAGAAATTTCTAAAAGCAGGAACCGTACGACCAAATGACTGCGAGCGCCGAAAAACCCAAGCGATTGTCATTTGTTCCTCTACGAGCACCAACACCTTCGCTTCGTCGACCCCGTTAAAGCGAGACGTTAAAAGGCTTACGTGTAAAATGAAAAGTCGCCGTATCCCACTTCTAGCCCTCCTCTATCCTCCCCTCTGAATCCCTTCCTCCTACTTTTCTCCCCCACCCTCCGCCCCTTTCGTCGGAAATGGCAAATGTGCGACAGTGGTGCCGCTACCCGGCTACCCGCGACAACTCTCATTCATCTCCAGCAGTTCAAATGAGGCGAAACAAGGCTCTTGCATTTACAGCGCATTCCCGCCCCCTCCCTCCGCTCCATCTCTCTCTCTTCTACAATTTTCTGGTATCACATCCCTCCGAACTCTTTCAGCTACCTCTCTTTTATTCCAGCCTAAAAACCATGGCGAAGTATAAAGGTTCCATTTTTCTCTTGGGACACGGAATAGCATCCAAGGAAATGTAAAAGCGTAGGAGTCGGAGAGACAGATGAAAAGAGAGAAAATGAGAGAACTGCCTAAGTTCCAGGAGAAAGAACGAAACAGAGAATTAGCAATACGATAGCGGAGGGGAGAGATTTAACTGAAAGAGGTTTGAGGTGGGTGCTTATAAGAAACTGAAATGAGCAAAGGTATATATATATATATATATTGAATATAATTTAACTGATATATATATATATATACATATACATACATACATATATATACTTGCGGAAGAGGAAAGGTAAATAAGGATATTTAGGGCAACTAGGGGTTGAAGGAAACCCAGGGAGCACTTACCGGAAGGAGAGCCGCTAGGGTGTCGAAGAGACACATTTGTAAACGTTGTTGGAGCTTTCGGGATGATCCCTTTTTTAATCGCATTGCTCGTAAAGATTTAATAATTACGCGTTGACGCAAAAAATGGCACATTTTTTCGCAAAAACATTTATTATAAAATGAGAGTAAATGGAAGAGAAAACGAAACATAAATGGTCGAGAGAAAGAGGGAGAAAATTCGAATACGAAACAGGTAAATAAATATAAGAAAATCGTGGCCAAAATGTGCTAAGCAGCTAAAGAGACGTTACGGCAAAATGTCTTCCCGACAACCTAAACATTTTCTATGAAAATATCCTTTTAAAAAATACTACCGCCAGGGCGAAGTAACAGCCGCCGTTGCAGGAATACTAATAGACCCTTTATATAGCGCGCATAACTCCCACAAAACGCCAGGAACAGAAGAAAGTTGCGGCAGCGTCTCTCTAAACAGCGACAAAGCGGAACGGGTTCATGGGGGAAATACCCACAGGAAAAACCGCGGCGAGGAAATAAGGTTGAAGGATAGAGCAAGGTTTATTTAATATCCGCGCGCATTTGAAAATGACGTCTGCGTGACATTTTTCCCGCTTAAATAAATGGTGAGCGATACTTCTGAAGCGGTGCAAAACCAGAGGTGAGTGTTTAAATATTCATTAAAACATCCTTCAGTGCGACAGACACGCATAGATTATTTAATAACAGTTAGCCAATAACTATCAGTTTATGCGATATCTAAGATGACATTCTTTTTCTAGCCCGAAAACATTTTTAATTAAAAAATAACAAAACTCTTGAAAGGCAACACGTATCCTGGCAACGCATTATTACTTTATTGTATTTTTAAACTAAAAACTTAATTCAACTTTTAAAAGTTATAGTTCGTGATCCATCATTGTTTATTTTTTCTTTTGTAATCTCTCACTTATAGTAAAAATTTTGAACTGTACAGCTTAAAGAGCATACGTGGATAAGTCCAAACATTGCATAGGTGAAACGTTAACCATTACCGTATTCGCCCAATAATTAGGCACAAGAATAGCCTAAAAGGTTACGCTACAGGAAGAGGAGGTGAAAGCCAAATGGCGGTTAATAATCTAGAAGAGGTATACAGTAAAAGCAAGTAATTGGAATATATGAGAGGCTCTTGCCACGGCGGAAACCAAGTAAACATTATCCAGAAAAATGTAAGGCTCACAGATAATGAGATGCCAACAGAAATACGAGGGCAGCAACACGCCACGTGAATGGGATGGATACAACAAAAAAGAGAAAATACGCAGGATAGAAGTTAAATTACGCTGCGCGAGGATATGAGGTAATGCCGAGAGCAGAATGGTTCTGTATGTACGTATATAGATAAAATAAAGAGAATTAGAGACGCGCTTTGACTTCGGCGATGAATAAAATTTTACAATATGCTCAGGATATAGCACTGGTTAACCTTCCTCGAGTTCGAATCCTGCCGTGAGCTTGGTCGCATTTGTTAAGTCTTCGTTTTGATTAAAGTACATATTTTATGAGGCTAGAAAACAGCAATTAAAAAATTAAAATTAAAAATAAATGGCTGAATAAATAAAAAATATGGAGTGCATGGAACTATTATATAAAAATGCTCAAAAACTCATACAGATGAGAAATCCTATTCATAGTTAATATAACACACTTGTTTGCCTACACTCTCATAATTACCAAAACTAAATAAAATAGGCTTAGTTTCTATAAAACTACCCATTAAAAAAAATTATTTACCCCTTTTCTGAAGTGATGCACCGAAAGAAGCTCTACGTCTTTAATAATCGATACTGCAGCACTTTTAATTACTTGATTAGCTTACACAGCCAGTGTTGTTGTACAGTAAGCATGGCGACTAATTTACCAAGTAGAATGATTATCTACCGTTTGCAGTCTGAACATAAATGCACATATGATGCCAAAATAGCACGCCTCCCAGAACATTACTTCTTCACAGGCACAAACAATTTCAGAAGTACATCTTACGGAAGGATTTCAAGCCAATGTAATCCCGTCTGATCAATTCGTTAACGTTAGGCTAGTTTCCAGTTGATACATATTTCTTTCTCGTAAAAGTTTGCAAACAACGCCAAATGGGACTGAGAAGTCGGCTGCAACATTTCCAACACAAACTTTCACGGGCAAATAACGTACCCATAGGCATTCAACCCTAACTCGTATTTACATCATTAATCACGGTCAACTAACTCGTAATTATTTTATCCGTGCATCTCATACATATTTGGAAGATTGAAAAATACGTTTAAGCTATTTCAGCTGAATTTGATAAAAATTTATTTTTTTCTCGTGGCCTTGTGCCTCCCCCTAGAACTCTTTCAAGCCACTTCCTAAGAGGGGTGCACCTCACAGTATGGAAACCACTGTCATAAACAGTCACTAAATTTGTTAAAGATTTACTGCTGAAATTTCAATACAAAGCCTTCATGAAAGCTTTGAAATAAGTTATCGAACAAAATAATAAAATTTTAACGCTTTACACAGAACGATGAACTTTTCTCTAATTGTCGGATATCTCTATAAATTGTACGGTTTTCGCGAATGGAGTTTGTTTTTATGAGAAGTCTTTGATGAACACATTCCTAATCGTCGATTTCAACATATGACAGGAAATTCTATTAACCGATGTAATTTACTAATTCTATCAAAGAAATAAAATGTTAACACAAATCTTCGTGATCACAAAATATTCCACAACCGTTTTCTTTGCTGCAAGCATATCCAAGACGCCTGTTTCGACGTAGCAGTCTATAAAAAAATCGCATAAAAATGACTTATCTCGTATAAAACTGAAACAGAACCTACCCGAAATCGAACCTGCGTCGCCACAAATCACATCCTCCGTACGAACCAACAGTCAACACGTTAAACCCCTACCAGCCACAAATCTATAAAACGCAAAAAAAAGTAAAGTTACGTGAAGAACTTGCAAATCCAGCGCGAGAGAAAAATATTTGCGCAAGGAATCCATGCGTCTATAAAACCCTTCTTTTGGATGCGTCACGTAAACGCAGAAAGAAATAAGAGAGACTGGGAAATAAAGATATCTCTTTCTGAATGGGGATTTTTTTAATAATATGAATGGATCGCGAAGAAGCGGAGAAAGATTGGAAAGAGGTGAAAAAAAAGATAAGAGGTAAGAGAAACAGATGGAATAAAAGACTCTAAAATCAATGAAAGTCTAGCGCCGGTTAACCTATGCTGCGAACCTTGGTCTGAAAATAGGAGCAAATATTGTATGGGTACGTCTTTAAAGGAAACGGCAATTTTAAAAACTATTCCCTAATGCCCTCCGAAATCTCCCTCCCATCCACGTTTCCCCACATACCCTATCCTCCCACCGCTCACCTCCTCCCATATTCACCTTCAACCATCCTCTCTACCCCTTGGCTCTATTCACTCCTACGCCCTCTCCCTATCCCCTCCATTCCCCTTCGCCCATACACGCTCCAGAGAGTATATCCAAAGACGTGCCTCCCGTTTCCCCGCGGGTCGGCCGACTGAACCCAACGTGAAGGGATGAAGCTCCCTCTCCCTATTCTCTCCTCTCTCTCTCTCCCTTCTTCTCTCTCCCTCCACCTCTCTTCCTCCTCCACACTACCCCCTTTCAAGATCTACTACACACAATCCCCGAGGTGTCACGTTCCGCAAATCCAGTGTGACAATCGACTCTCCGTGCAGAGAATATGAGTGAAGGGTGTGTGTGAGCGCATGTGTGTGTGTGTGGATGCGTGCGTGTGGTTTCGGAATGGGGCGTTCACTCACGAGAGAGAGAGAGACGAGTGTTTCACGTCAATAAGCTTCCCTCAGAACCACCAGAGGGAGGCTGCGGCGGTGATGGTGCCGCGGGAACGGAAGTGGGGTCTGGGAAAGGGGGGGAGGGTGCATGGAATGGGGAGGGTAGAAGAGAGGGGGGAGAGTAGAGGAGAGGGGGGAGAGTAGAGGAGAGGAGGGAGGGGTTGGTATAGGGAAGGGGTAGGTTAGAGGGTAAGGGGAGGAGGAGAGGAGGGAAAGAGGCGAGGAGAGGGGGGGCAGGAGATGGGGATTTTATTCAGGCGAAAGAGAAAGTAAAGAATCCTCGCACGTGCCACATATCCAGAGGAAAGAAGAGGATTGCAAATGGAAAAGAGATAAAAAATGAATTTTTCCGGATATATTTTTCCCTACAAGAACTGGTTAAGAAAAGTCTACAACAATGCGCACACAAACACGCGCCCATATGAGTGTATTAGAAGAGGTTTTTATCCTACTTAAATTCAAATCATGCATAAACACCTTAAAATCGACGTTGATTGTTTTAGCTTTTTTATATAACTCAGCAGTTGACAATATACTATTATTCGGTATTGTGATCTTCCTTCGGAAATGATAACAGCCATTGTGTGATTTTCGTTTGGAAAAATATCACAAAATAATTCTATTTTTATCACGAAATATTTTATCGTTCATCGATTGATGGTAATTCAGAATGAGGGTAAAGGTAGTTTTCGGTTCTCGTATTACGCGAGGATCGCAATAATTCACTCGAACCTTGATAAGTGGACTGTATAGATATGCACAAAAAAACATGAGATACTGCCCCGACAAAGGCCACAAGAGTTGGTATTGCTTACCTTTGTAACTCCTGCTCGTTGAGCTTCCTCCGTTCGTGTCACTTTCTAAAACTCCTCCACCGATAACACAGGATAAGTAGTTTTTTCGAACTAGCCCCAGAGAGCAGTAGCAAGAGAAAAGCAACACTCCCTCTGGTGGCCTTTCGATAATTTAAAATGGCGCTAAATACGAAACAGGTAGTATGACATCTATTTGCTAACCAAGAATATATGTGGACCACGGCTGTTTCCTGTGTTATTTTTTACTGTTTATTCGGTAACAGAGAAAGTTTTTCACATTTTAAGGAAGAGTACTTTATACTTTTAATTTAAAATCCCATATTTTCCCTGTAGAATTAACGCTTCGGAAGTTTGATAGACCCTCTTATGATCGTTAACAGGATGATAAACACCAACATTTTTCAACATCGTGTTTCAATTATTTTAGTTCCTATGAATTTCATTTTCATAAATAGTTTGCCACTATAACAATTTTTTAACCCAACCAAATCGATAGAGTGCCTGTCTGTAAAAAGTATAGCAAAATAAATTGTAAGATGACCGAGAGAAGATATACGCATTATTTTTCGATGAGATAGTTAAATTTCACTTGACAACACGTATATTTCCCAGTCGTGTTACGATTTCGACGTTATACTCGCGCAGCTTGGATGCCTATAACTCCGTAAATGGAGTCCATCAACATGTCGTTACAAGGGCATGAAATATTCACCCGTCAAACTTACGAGGCGAGGTGCGTGTACGCCGCCAGCAAAGATATATTGAGCAATAACAGATGCCAAAGCACCGACGTAAACCATGAATTACTGCTCTGATTATAATTCCATAGAAGCAAAAATCCTCAATTAAAGTCTTTAATTAAGAAGCAATGCAGTACTTTAACAAGAGTAAGTAAACATTATTAGAATTTTATCTGGCCAGATCTAAAAGATCATTTATAAAGACAGAAAAAACAATAAACCTAGTAACAAATGAATTGGACTATAATAAAAATTTTGTTTTAGTACTGTTAAAATACCAACCACGTTCTTCTAATACGTTAATTTCGTGTTTATAAAGTCTAAATTCTGCAAATAATGAAATTTTCGAGGGAAGCATCAAATGCTACGGAAACCATCAGTCTTGGGCGGAATAACTAAGACGATCTACAAATACTTGATTCATCAGGCCATATAGAGAGAGGAGGGGAATATAAACAAATGAACCATGATCGAAACGTTTGCGCACACGAAATCAACGTTAACTATCCAATAAAAAATTTTACAGTCGCCACACTTTCATTATTCGAAATACGACATTTTCCGCGAAGTAATCACTCCTTCCCGAAATAAAGATGGGGCACTTCAAACTGTTATTTTCTCTCCTAGTTGAATTTTAAACGGAGACTTTAATTCTCGGACAGTGTTTCATTAGTCTCTAGGAGGAAGCGCTTCTTAAGCCTCTGCTTCCTCCTCCGCCTCCCGTGGACCAAACCACTTCCTCTCCCCCTATCTTGCCCCCGCACTCCACCCCCCTATCTCGCCCCTTTTCCGCTATATTGTGTACCACTCGTTAATATCCGAAGCAACTTTCTCTCGAGAGCGGATTCTACGCCTAGCCCCCGGTTCTAAGGCATGGTGTGTGTGTGTGTATGTCACTAGGGAATAACTCAAACAGAGGTATGAGCCGCACGGGAGTCGTAATGGCGGTAAAACTTGCTCTTATATAAAGGGATCATGCGACACACACACACACACACGCTCGAGGAGGAGACGTATACCTTTTAAGCCCTCACACACAACTCAACGCAAAGTTCCCTTCTGCTGGAAGCTTAAAAGGGCCTCGCGTATCTCCCACGCATCTCTCTCCCTCTCTCACTCTGTATCCCTAATACTGAGACTACCAGCTATAGTTAGCTATCCTCAGAAGATGCAACTTATTCCCTTTCCTCCCAAGCTCTCTTTAGAGGGCTGTTTATGTTTTAATGTGTCTGGCTTGCTTCATTTAAACATTTCAGGGATTGCGAAATAAGTGGTAGTTATAGTAGTGGTATTTTGCTCTAGAGCAAAGGTTGCGAAACTTTTCAATACGGCGAGCGCCGAGTTGTAGGCTAGGGCATCGATATTTATGCAAAATATAGGAATAACTGTAGATTAAATAAAGCCAATAGAATGCTAACAAACACGTTTAGTTAGGAAGCAATCGAACTAACTGAATTATTACTGCTAAGATACATTTTAAGCGTCGCTGAAGAAGACGATCATACTGCCAAAGAGCACAGCGTCGGGTGAACTATACCTCTAGACAGCTTCCTCGACTTTATGAAGAAACACAATTTGCATATTCTTTGTACTTAAAAAGGAAGTATATGTGGAATTCCATCCATACGAGTCATTATTTCATTAAAGGAGGTATGATAAATATTATACGCAAGAAGTAGTATCGTTAATACGACATAGACAACGCAGTGATATAGTGTTCGTTTTACTAATTACAATAATTGGCTTTAAAAAACTATTATACTTGACTAATTTTGAAACTTATTATAACCATGTAAAATTTTGTACCTCAAGTGATGCTAGCGGACACGGATTTTTAAAAGTATCTATTATCGGTGAATCATTAATGATGACTGCTGCTTTAAATCAAAACATGCAGGTGGTTTTCTAAACTTTGTTGCTAGTATTCGGAAAACTTTTTTGTTCAACATTTACTTTTCATAAAGAAGTAGTTAAAATATATTTATATAAGTAATGAGATTGAAAATATTTACTATCTAGGTCAAAAACGCATTATAAGTTAATAACACGTCGAGCATTGTTCATGTTTTCAGTGAGGTCACAGTCCTGGAAATATTCATTGGAATTTGCCTACTCGCAAAATTGAAAAACTGACATTTTTCAGATTTTAAACTAGTCCTTGGCTCATTCTGAATGATTTATAAAAACTATAACAGTAAAAGTAAAGTTTCCTTCTTATTACCTGCATATTAACGTATCTAGCTTGTACTCTTACTATTTTTAAAATATGAATGAAAGTACCCGACATTCGCTCCACTGCTAATCGTTTAATTGTTCTGGAGTCAAATCCGGTCACTTTTCTAAGATTTTCGCTATCCCTCTGTTTGCTTCATAATGGTAACTAGTGAGTTTCAAATTTTCTGCTATCAATCCTCTATGAAATTTTCAGAATAAATCGTGATGGACGGACAATTCGGAATAAAATATTAATTATACACTTCATTTAAATTTGGTCGTACTAAAAAATTTTCAGCAAGCTGTAACGCCATGTAAACAATGTTTGGTGACATTTGTATTAAATGTAAACAGGTTTCGTTATATGATCAGTTCACGATAGTACTCAAATTGCGCAATGGCCGTAAAACCTTTTAATGCTCTCTCATCAAAGAGAATATAATCCTTCGTGATCTTTTTAACTTTTGATGGAACGTGCAAAAACTACTACTTTAGATAAAATTCAGTTACTGAATTGTAATTTTTTTAAATCAACGAAAGCCGAAAATATGTTCCAAGAATATTTGCGTGAAATATAATTGAAGACAGAATTTGTTTATTGTCAAACAAAATTTGATATCAAATCGATAGGGTGATCACAGATAAGAAGCATTAATTATCCACGTCCTCCATATCCTTATAATGTATACCTCCTTTCAGAACCTTGGTAAAAACGAGAATTGGAACAGGTCTGTTATTAGTCGTCCAAGAAAAAAATACATCGTCGCTATTAGAAACGTGTTTTTATTCAATGTTACATCCTCTTGACTGTTGCGCCGCAAATTGAGAGGATATATTGATGAGCCTTCGGCTCGCTTTGTTTTAATGGGTAGTCGTCTCCGGGCGCTGCCGCGCCCTTCGCCTCGCCCGAAACCAAACTATCCCTCCTCGTTGTTAAATCATTTAAAAAGGCGCATGTATTGATCTTGGACTACTAATAACAGGCCTAAGTCCCAGAATTTTCCACAATCGTAATTTATCAACTTTTCCGCATTCATTGTTTAGAAAAATGCTTTCCGAGCGTTTCCTGGAGCGACATCAGGGAATAGCGATTCCCGTTATCACAGTCGCTGCTAAGATTCGCGCGCAGCGTTTCCTCTTTTGAATAAAACGGTAGGCTTCCCATCTCAGTTATACTAACGAAGAAATATTAAAAGGACCGCCGCGGCGCCGAAAAATTTATCTCTACTGTCTACGAAATCCGCCTTTTCCCCGAGTTCGCAATAAGTTATCCTCCGCCTCACCTCCCGCTTCGAATGTCACGATTTTTTAATTCGTCCTCACAACACTAAAATTCTACATTCATCCGATACATTGTCTGCAAAGGAAGATTTTTCACGTTTAACAAAAACAACAAAGGAGGTTGCGCATGACTGAAAATGTAAGGTATTTACAAGGAATTGGCATCACCCAGGTTCGTAGAGAATTAATTATTCAAATAAATCTTTTATGACCAACACAAAAGACACTGCCGTCTTCAAATGTGATTTCATTTTCAGTTAATACTGTTACTGCTAATAAATTATTATTTTATCTTGTTCTTAAATTCTTGATTTTGTTTTAATGTCCAATTTAAAATGCCGGTGAAAAATTAATGAAATAATTCTGACCTATATGATAAGTTATCGGAGCCTTACGCAATTTTATTTCCGTATAAACTTTATGACTTCCGTATGCTATCACATATATCGAACTAGTCCGCTAGAATGTCATATAATGTTTATAACACCAGAACTCGGAGACGCAGACAAATTAAAGGTCGCCATTTCAAAAGTTACGAAGTAATCTGACTTCCTTAATCAATAATAAATGTGATATTTTAGTTTGACGTTATCCGATAAAAACGGCACACAAAAATTTATAGACCGTAAACAATTCCAAATAAAAACCGGTCTAATTGGCTTAACTATTGTTCTTCTCAGAAAAACCGTTAATTTACATTTTACGAAAAATCAAATAGATTCAAGAGTTGCATCGGAATATATCCATCTTATCAAAATAATTTTCGCGAAAGCATGGAGCAAAAATGTTACTCAAACAAATAAAAAGTTGTCTTATTTGCAAATGCACTTCGCACTTCCCTCCGCGCCACGGATTATACTCTGGATTTTTTTGTGCGAACATAAAAGAAACAACGGAGTGGTCCTCGAAATCCTTTCTAAAAACCAAACGAAGCCTTTTACAATCATTCGCTCCAATTACTGGTTTAAATTGAATACCGTTTTTATTCCATGAAAATCGGGAGAAATAATATTTTCTTCCCGAACGTGTATGCATACGGACGATTCCATAAAGCTTTACTTGTTTCTAGTAAAATGTTAAAGGAAACGCCAAGTTTGTTTGCAATTGCGAATGACGCATAGAAATTTTAAAAAATACAATCCATTCATATTAACGAATGATCACATTAAAGATATACACGGCACCAATTAAGACTATCTAGTTCACCAACCACTTTCCATATGAATAATTAATTTTAAAGAATATGATACATCACTACTCGCACAACTTTTTCTGAGGAACATTATTGAATTTCGTATTCCCGCTCTTCCATTACTAACAAACCTAAACAAAGCAATACACTTCGCTTTTATCTGCTAAATGAGACAATAAGACATGTTATACAACTTATTTCCGTATAGGTTTCACTGAACCTCAGCTACCACGAGATGGCGCGCGCAATTCATTAATTGTTTGGCAACAATGAAATCAGCATTTATGGGGTCTGAAGCCATGTTAACCGCGATTCCAGAAAACGCCATGTATCTTAAGTGCAGCAAAATATACATCACGCTTGAAACATTCAATTATTGCCGTCGTTCTGGAAAATTCAACCGAATCCTCGAAACGAACCCGAGCCTAACAACGCTGCTACCCGCGACACTGCCGAGTTAACCCCCACCCCACCCTCCCCTCACTCACCCATTCCCCCTTTCTGCAACACCAAGGCGTGGTTCTCTTTCGCCTTTTAACTCCCATATTCCAGCAATACGCCTCCCCCCCACGCCACCTCCCGCCACGCCGTTCCTCATTCGTCCCCCTCCTTCTCTCCCCCCTCACCTCCCCTAGCACCCAAACGAGCAACGCGGAGACTAATGAGCCCGGAGGTACATTTACACAAATTGCGGAAGGAAGCAGAGGGTGAGAGAGAGAGAGGGTGAAAGAGAGAGGGTGCGAGAGGAAAGAGAGGAGGGGGAGGAGGGAATGGGAGGAAATGCGACCTGTGATATACGGGGAGGGTGGTCCCAGTCGCCTCCCTCTTCCTTTTCCTCCCTCCCTCCCTCCCCCCTTCTCACACTACTACTACCACCACACCACCCCCCCCTCTCTCCTTCCGCATTTTCTCCCTTTTCTCCCTCCTCTTTCCCATCTATCCTTCTCCTTTCTCTAGTTTATTTAATTCTCTTTCTATCCATCACTTCTCTCTGCAACCTTCTTCGATTTTTCTTCTCTCGCTTCCTCTCTTCTTCGTTACTTGCGTTTACCTTCACCTACTTCCTCAGCCAGTCTACTACGCCTTTCTCCCTCTCTCCTCTTCTCCAATTCCCCTTTCCTGCCATTTCCCTATTTTTTGTCTATTCTTCACATCCTCCCTTAATGTTTCCCCAATGTCATTCCCACCATTTTTCGTTCCCTTCGCCTCTTCATTTTTCTTTCGCTCCAATGCCAGTCAACCTCTTTTGTTTTAACACTACACACCTATCTACTTTTGCCTGCCTCGTCATCCCTCATCCCGCCCGATTACCTCCGTCTACGTCCCTTCGTGATTATTCTTGTCTATATCTGCCTATCCTCGCTTACCCGTGTCTTCCCTGTATCTCCTTCCGCACTGCCATTATTCACTCCATCCCTCCCCTATTCGCTTCCTCTTGCTCCCATCTTTCCATTTTCCTCCGATCTAACTTCTTCCTTCACATTCCATCCCCATCCATATAATACGCCTCCCCTCCCTTTTTCGCCTTCCATAACCTCTCTCCGGTATCTTCCCCCTCCCCTCCCCCCCCCTCTCTCCCCCTGCCAACCAAAACCCCACCAGATCCTTACCACTCCCCCACCCCAATCTCGCCGCAACCGTATGACCCTAAACAGCCCGCCATCTATCGAGACTCGCCGCAAGGTCCTGCCACACTCCTTTAAGGAACCCGGAGTCTATTAATTGCCACGCACACTGACAACCATCTCCCCCTTCCATGCGACCACGAAGAAGGCGATGGATTACACGTAGGATGGTGGGGATAAGGAGAATTATGGGGAGGGAATTTATCAAGGAAAAAGTGTGAAAAAATATTATTATTTTGCGATGAAAATTTTAGAACCATCCTCCGCGTATTTATCTTCCTTTTGAGGCTGCCTTTAAGATTCCAAGAGCTTTAAGAGTTGATAGATATTTTCAACTTAATTTATGTTAATAGTCCTGTGTTTTTTATAATTTTAGTATAAAATTATTATGAAAAGCTTGTTATTCGGGCAGATAGATGTAAATGGCCATGAATTCAGTGGTGGGGATCGTTCAGAATAATTCGATCTTAGGTCTAATTTAAGTATTCACCTCTTACTGCTCCAAAGTTTACATTAATTGAAATTTTACAGTTTCACAATATTTCATTTATTTTGTTAATTCTTGTAGTGCCTTAATGGAAAGTTATAAGTAATTCAGTCTAAAAAAATCGGTATAACATACATTGTACAAATTTTCTCATATATTAATGCGTCGTTTAGTAATCTTTAGAAAATGGATATCATATGAGCCTGTTTTTAGAAAATCCAATTTTTGTTGAAGTTACCCAAGAATAAACTAGCCTTATCTTCATTCATTGAGAAAAATGAAATATGTAGTATTATTGCAGACGTATACTCAAGTAATTGTACGAAATTTTATCAAAATCGTTCAAGCCGTTTTTGAGAAAATCAAATTATTGTTAAAGTTGCTTAGAATAAACTATCCTTATATTCATTTTTTGAGAAATATGAACTACGTAGTATTATTTAAGACGTATACTCAGGTATCTGTACGAAATTTGATCAAAATCGTTACAGCCGTTCTTGAGAAAATCAAATTGTTGTTAAAATGCGTAGAATAAAATTCCCTTAATTATTGGGCAATGACACCCATTGTCTTCATAGCTTCTGCTCTGTATGACAAAATGCATAATTACGAGATTTCATTCATTTTTGCTGTACCGTTTAGGCTCTAGAGCTAGTAAGAGACAGACAGACGGCATTGCGAAAACCACTTTTTCGTGTTCAGCGACATCTAAAACGTATATTTCCGTAAAAATCTCGAGGTCGAATTTTTTCGCGATAACAATACTTGCTCAATATATTTCGTATGTGAGAAAGTAAAAAGAAATGTGTGTTCAGAATAGTGTCTATGTTAGAACACAGCATACAATACCGAAATATACACGATGAAAATGCATTCCAAATCGGCACATATACTCGACCATATTGGAATCAATTATCAAATTCATTGAAACCATAATTACATATATTTTGCCATCTGTAATTATAAAGAACGTGAGCGAAATTACTACTATTTATCCTTGTCATCATCCACACAGTTTTATATACAACACCACCTTACTCTGGCATTCGTCCAAGCTTATTTTTCTCTCTCAGAGGGAGCGAGAGAGGGAAACATAGCCAGAGATAAAGGCGAGCACAACAGTTGGAAAAAAAGATGAGCGATAGAAAGAGAGAGAAAACACACAATTTATTGCTTCCAAGAATTGGGAACTGAATCGTACCGATGATGATTTCAAGCTTTCCCTCGTGTGCCATAAACGTTACCTGAACGCTCCCTGGCGAGCATTTTACGAAAGCGAAACCTAATCGCGGTCGGCCACCAGAGGGACGCGCGTGATCCGTTAAGATTTGATAATACGATTACTCGGAGGTTGCATTTCGCCTGATGATAACGGCGCGTCGTTTTTTTTCCGTTACCCTTCTACCCACGACGAGACGGATATCGGGAAAATTTGCATTTCCCGATATCTCACCGCGATGCTTGTGGCAAAAATGGACAAGCACGTTTTCGTGGTGGTTACAATTTTTTTTAGCAAGAGGGGAAAGCAACCAATGAAACCGGAAAAAAGTCATTCGTTGAATAATTAAAATGGGTTATGTTTTTCCGCATTTTAAGTTTTTTTTACATATTTCGATTAAATTAAATGTCACAAAATATTGATTACCGACTCCTAAAATTTTAATGATGTACCGGAAAAACCAACCAAAGTTAAATCTGAAAATCGACTGCGTAATTACTTTTTGTATTCACGCCTCTAAATAAATTGCATCTAGCTAAATGAAAATTTAAATAACGCTTCAAATCATGGGTTTAACACCAAAATTCCAAAAATTTTAGGTATTCCGATCAATATGAAATATCTCTGAATGTATATTTGTTTTGGCTTAAATATGACTATGATGGTATTTAAGAAGAGATTTTTAATTTTAAACTAAAATGTCAGTTCTAACACTTTAAAGCTTCAAAATACATGCCACTAACGGTGTTAATAATCTAAAATATAAAAACACGACGAATCAATATATAAATTGCACGAAATTTTGATAGAAATCAATTAATACATTTTAACAAACGGATTCTCTGTATCTGATTATCTAAATATTTACTCTCTATGATTTGAAATTTATTATATTGTGATGAAAATATTTTATAGATAACGATACTATCTATACTATAACCTATGTAGTATCTATATAGTAATTTATATAAATAGATTCCAATAAATTGGAATAGTTAGCCTTGAGGGTTTCACGAGAAAAAATCAGGGCACGATGTTGTACTAAAACAAAATGGAAGTTAAAAGGTAAATTATATGTCTGGATATTTAATAACAATTTCTTCCGTTTTCTGCCGTAAAATGTGCAAGTAGATTATGACGGATGGTAAAGGTAAAGGTAAAGGTAACATCTTAAAGTTTTTATATTCCGTTCCAGTGATATATTTGTCAGCATTTCTGCTATATATACATCTCAAGGTATAAAGAATCGATTTTTCGATGGAGATTATTATCAAAAGCGTGAAGAGTGAACACGATTACTCTTCCGTCTCTCGATGACACATCACTACAGTGGTATTATATATTCATGAGCTCACATATCACAAACAATCCGCCGAAAATATTTTATTCATCGATGATTTCACATAAAATAATTCCCTGATAATGTTTTCATGCGGTCGAAAAATTACTGAATATATTTCCATGCATAGAAGTTG
Organism: Uropetala carovei; assembly: GCA_036926305.1. Lineage (NCBI taxonomy): Eukaryota > Metazoa > Arthropoda > Insecta > Odonata > Petaluridae > Uropetala > Uropetala carovei. Next base: position 5,421,740 of record JAXCHB010000104.1, on the reverse strand, counting down.
ACAAGATGGTATTCAAAGAGCGGAAGAGGAGCCCCGATAAAAAGTTTTAACGAATTTCTCTCCCCTTTCGTCAAAGATATTTAAGTGCAAAACCAATATATCTACGTAACCCAGGACCTCAAAGGAAATAACCGCGGTTCTCTCAGTCAAGAATAAGGAAGGAAATAGAGTTAAGAAAAATGTTAAACCTTAAAAAATACTTAAATATTTAATTCAGATTTCTTTTCCTTTTTACTTTCTTCCTCTTCCGCCACAGAATGGGATGAAGAGAATGTTCAGAATGCGAATGTAGAGGAAGGCAAGAATAGACAGCGTTAAATAAAATTTTTAAAAAATGCCATACCACTCTACTCGGGACCAGATTTCCCCAAAAATAAATAAAGAAAACGGTAAGAAATGTAAACAAAATGCACCACAGTATATTAAATGATGTGTGAATTAGTGATATATAAAAAGTGATAACAGGTAGAAAATACGGTATGGAAATTAATACAGAAAAATCCAAGGTTATACGAATATCAAGTAAAGAAGGAGAAAATTTGAAAATAAGTATTGGAGGAAAGCCATTAGAACAAGTTTCAGATTATAAATACTTTGGAAGCATCATAACGTGAGAAGCAAAACGTACCGATGAAATCAGGACTAGACTAATAAAAGCAAAAGCCGCTTTCAGAAGAAAGAAACTCCTACTAACGGGAAATATAAAGCAGGAAATCCGCAAGAGGTTGATAAAATGCTATGTATGGAGGATAGCTTTGTACGGAGCAGAAACATGGACGATAAGGAAAAATGATATTAAATACTTGGAAAGCTTCGAAATGTGGACATGGAGATGAAGGCTGAAGATAAAATGGAGAGATAGGGTGAAAAATGAGGAAGTGCTACGAAGAACAGGAGAGAAGCGAACGAGTATACGACTATCAGAAAGATGAAGGCGAAATGGAGTGGGCATTACCTGAGGAGAATGAGCATGATTAAAGAAGTGCTAGAAGGAAAACTGGATGGAAAAAGAGGAAGAGGTAGGAAAAGGTTTCAGCTTATAGAGGACTTGAAAGGGAAAGAGAACTATCAAGACACGAAGAAAACTGCGGAAAATAGGATTATATGGAGAACCAAGTTTAACCATGAATAATCACGGACCTGACAACGGACAGACTACCTATGATGATGATGAAAAAGTAAGAGGAGATAGTAGATTAAGGCTTAAGGGAAGATAAAACCCCGAATATAATGAACGTGGGATGAATGCGGTAAGGTTATAGAAGCATTGCAGTAATCGATAAATGAATATTCTGTGTTTCAAATATGCTTTTAATATGGTTTGGATAAACGTTTATTAACTACTTCGACAATATTGATCATTTATTGGATAGTCGTAGGCTCGGCAAACTATTTTTAATCATGCAGGAATATCAACATTAACCAATGAGAAAAATATCAATATTAATGAGTGCAAACCGAAACTTAATACATTAATAATACTCATAATTAAAGTGACTTTTTAAGTGCACGCTGAAATTTAAAGTGCCGTAAAGAAGCGTGCCACTATCAGATGAATGTTAAGCGTCGAAAAGTCAATGAAAATGAAAGTTGATAATTTTTTATAGATTAAGTGCAAATGGGAGATAAATTTATAAATAAAAATAAAATGTTGAATTATAGATTTGACATAAGTTATGGTGAGAAAATAAGACGCGAACATAACGAAAATATTAGAAGAGAAAAATACGTAAATTTAAAGGAGACACGGAAAATAGGGATACAAGACCGTGAGAAGTGATTAAGAAAGGAAACTATATAACATCAAAAATACGGCAAAAAAAAGAAATTCGTGAGTCGAGAGCTTTGATTATAAAAAATTCTGAAGAAGTTTAGCAAGTTGAGGCATATTGAAAACAGATTTAAGTGTTACAAATGGTGCATAGCATATGGAAAGAGTGACACACACGGGCTCAGTTGAAAGGCATTCAACGAAACACTAACCCTCTAACTGATGACGTAGTAAGAGTGAAACGTATTTTTGCATCTTCGGAGAAAAATAGGTCAGAAAAAACAGCTCGAGAGGAAAGAAGATTAAGGTCGTGCGGATGCGAAAAAATGTGAATGAGGTGAAAACTAATTTGACGAGAAGTATGCTTTTTTATCTTCTTCCCTTTTTCCCGAGTTTCCATCAAAGGTTAATCCTCGAGTATCGAGAATTTCATGTATTTCCTTTTCCGATCCTTCTATCCGTGGTCGAGCGCAATGGAGGATGCCAATGTTGCTGTCTCTACATATTATGCTTGTGAAACCCGGATTAAATCGGTCCGATCTTGTACTTTATAATATCCCGCCTACGCCATCATGGATGATTTATTGACGTAACCACCCATTTCCGTCCTTATTGACGAGCAGAAAATTGTCGCTCTAAAATTGTTTCGTAAAATTTAAATATTCAAGCTTAAAATGAAAAATTTAATCCAGGAAAACATTTAGTCATCTTTAATTATCGTGTGGAGCATGTATGTGGGTTTTCATTGTGTCCTTCAATAAATCAAATGCATTTGTGCTTATTCCTTCAGTGGAACTTACTATAATACCTAAATTTATTACTACAATTGCTTATGACTGCCATATCATCAAAGCTCATTCGTTGAATATTTATGAAGGTATAAATATGTCAACATAAACTATTTCCAAAAATGAGATTAAAAGTAACAACAAGCCCGTATGATGGTACCTATTGGATTTTGTTATAGCTATTCGTTAATGAAAACGGTACAATTATTTAATGGAAAAAATGACAATTGATATTAATCCCAAGTCTGATAATGAAAATGTATAAGAATAACTTATTTATTACTTTTAACACGAAATTGTCCTTTTAATTCTTATTTATTACTTTTATCAATAAATTGTCCTTTTAATATTGTTACATAAAATATACACAAACCATTAAAATTAAATGTTATTTGAATCCAAGATAAGAACAAACATTTCAGTAGTAAATAAAAGATCACCTTCAAATGAAGGGCTAATTACTGCAGCAATTTAAACAATAAATAAATTAACATAACGCCTTCAATATTAAAATAAATTCTTTAATCTATTTAAAGCGTTGAACCGCAACATTGCTGTAGTTTATAATAAATACAAAAAGATTTTGCCAATTAAGTTATACTTATGAAATTATAGTAAAATATGTTTGAATTACAACTCGTTTTTTTTTCATTGCGTTCATCCAAAATTATTGAGTTTACTTTATAAAATTAAGAAATAGCGTTTCTACTCAAAAGATGTAATGCATAACTAACATTTTCCAGACATTGGGACACATACTATCTAGCTTTTAGATCAGGGATGGTAAATTTTCTTTTAAAATATTAAGTATCTTAGATAAGGAGTAAATAGTGGCACACGAAAAAAATTCTGATGATTCACATTACTTTCTTGGCAAGCGAGATAAAAATCATTGGCCCTGTTATGTAATCACTCACCTATCATGACAAAGGACCGCATAATTATCATCGATATCCTATAAAATAATTAATCGATCTCTGAATGAATATATCAAGAAACATTATTTCAATATATTAAAAATTCATGAAATTATTTTCACTCTGCTTTCAACCGTATTATGTTCTAAATAAATCATTTCTGTACTTGTCGCTGATCACGAAGTAATACTTAATAGATGAAAAACCTGCTCTTTTATTACGGAGATGAATGGAACATTTGGCAAGCGAAATCTTTTCAGCCCATCAAAGGAAACCCATTTGTATAAAGAGATCCAAACAAGACGAGCTGAAAGTAACGATAACATCTGCTCTCGAGCGGAAAGAAGATTTACTAATTGCTAAGTTCTATTTATCAAAATATATATCAATTATCGCATATGGTGACTTTTTTCTTTGGTCTCCCACCGTCTTACATCATTTCCCTGTCTCTATCTCGGTCTCTCTCTCGGTCTCTCTCTCTTTCTCACATCGTCTTCTTCCATCTGAGACGGGAGGAATTTTCCTTTTAAAAAATAAAAATCGGTTAGGAATGGGAAGAGGTGAGGAAGGAAAAGAGCAGAACAATGAGAAGGGGAAAGAAGCTTTTTGGGAAATGGATTTTAAGTGGGGTGTAGGTGGAGGGAGTAAAAGGATGAAGGAAGGAGGGGGAGGATGAGAGAGAGCTTCCTAAGAAAGCGCCATCTCGTTCGCAAATATTATTCCGGATAATTTAACCGAGCAGGACTTGAGAGAGCAGGTTGAGATGAGAGGGAGGGGGAGAGAGAGAGAGATAGGAGAGGTGGTGGTGGTAGGAAGAAGTTGAGGGGAAAGGGGAAAAGCGCAGGCGGCAGACTGCAAGGTAAGGGAGGAGACAGGATGGGAACGTAAGGGAGTGGGAGGCGTGTAGGAGGGAGTGTAGAAGGGTTGGGGGGGGGGGGGGGGGGGAAAGGAGGCAGTAGAAGGGGGGTGAAGAATGGTGCGCGAGCATAAGACGTAGTAAAACGGCGAAGTGTCAAAGGGAAATGAGGATGTCGGGTAAAAGTTAAGAGAAATTAAGATAGAGGGAGTAGATTAATTGCAGAGAGAGCTAAGAAAGGATAAGAGAAAAGGAAGACGGAGGTGGAGGATTGAAATATTAAGTTCGAGGAAGTTGTGCGACAAGCGACCTTGCGCAAGGTTTTACATTACAATTATATATATATATTTAGGGAGAGAGAGAGAGCAACTAGGTGTTATATATATATATCACAATATGTGCCATGATGTAACAGTTCATAAAACGTCTAATACGTATTTCACAGTTTATATACACCGACCATAGAGGGTTGTTTCACATAACCATCACAGATTCACGGGTGTAACTACGACATGCGATATTGTTTTTATGTGACACAGGAAGATGACATCCAAGGGGATGCGAAAAATCTTGAAGGATGAGCCAAGATCTAATCGAAAGAAAATTTGCATTGCTGCTAAGCCAAGGCTTACCTTGAGCTATTGTTATTGTGACCATAATACTATTGATTTTTTACATTTTTGTAGATATCTTTCCGGAAAAGTGAAAAATTTCCCTTCCTGGGAGTTTTTCGTATTTCTATGTGAGCCTACGCAACTAACAATTATATACTCTACTTGCCTCAGAAATTCGAAACACCACATTAACACAATCTTTTCTGAAACCCACCAACTTATAGTTTTGCCACTGGAGTCTACAGCAAACTTTCCCCTTATTTCACGCAACACGCATTACATTATTATGCCCCCTACGAAGTATGCCACCATATTTACTCCTAAAGCCCCTGGTATTATTCCACTCAAACTACACCACTTTGCGCATAAATCATTCCACCAGGCATACGCTTGCTTACCCTGCATCTTATACTATCTGACTTACACGTATGCTCTGGAAAATAGGCATCCCAAGTAACGCATATAAGCAAGAGTTCTTTGTGATACAGTGTTTATGGAAGAATGTTCACTTGTGCTGAGTTTTATCACTACGAACTTGAACGGGAGTCTCCAATTCACCAGTTGAAACGGCTAAGGATACCCGAAGTCAGTAAGTGAATGTTTGTCAAAGTGCCGAAAGGTGATGGATATTGTTTTCTTTGACAAAATTTACGATTACCGTGTACCAAGAGGCAGGTGTTATTACACCATGTGGAATTTGAAATACAATCTGGATTTAAAATATTTTCTGAGCTATTCGAATCGTAATTTCATTGCGTGAGATTTATTAAACTTGATAATAACTGCTTTATAGTTATAAAACTCTCAAATTTGTAAACCAATCTCAAGAAGTTTAAAATTACCATTTTAAGATCCCACCATTTTTTCGTGGGAATCGGAATGGAACAAAAAAACACCAGAAGGAGAACATTTGAGGAATTACGGACTTTTCCTCTCCGATTTTTCGAATGGATCACCAGTTCGTGGAATACAAGATATTAAATATATCATCAAAGACGTGTATTCGAAGATAAATAAAACAAACTGGGTAGGGCGAAAAATATTCCCCTCCATGAGTTTTAAGAAAAAACGGGAATAATCTCAAAGAAAAGAATATAGAAATGAATCAGAAAGAGAGAGAAGAGATGGAGAGAAAAAACAAGAGAGATAAAATACTGATGGCTGTTGTGAGAAAGGGAGGGAAGAGAGATGGAGAAAAGAGGTTAAGAAATAAGTGGGCGACAGCAGAAAGGTGAATCAGAGATGAAGAGATTTTGTTAAAGGAGAAAGAGGTAAGTTTGAGGGGTAGAGAAAATGGACTGAGAAAGAGGTGAGAGAGAGATAGAGAGAAAGGGGAAGAGATGGCGCTGCGCGGGATGGCAACGACGGGTAAAAGGGGTCTGCAAATGTTTCTAGTGAGCGAGTAATGGCTGGGGCGCGATAAACACCCAAAAAAAAAACTTTTACGGCAATTCACTTCAAGTTTCCGTTTTATATAGTTCGGCATAAAATTCTGCCTCCTTCGAAACCCAATAAAAGGAAACAAAACCCTATAGAAAAAACCTTCGAACTAAATCACACCTGAACGATCGCAACAGCGGGAAGTAAGGGTTTTTCTATTATCGTTAAATCGCATGTATGATCGACGTCCCAGGTTTCGCTATCGTTGTTCAATTCCACAGTGAAAACCAACACTTTCCTGGAAAAAAAACAGTGAGTCTTACGAAATCTATATGAAACGTTTCAGACTCATAACGTTATACATAGTTATCTCTCCATTTCCGAGAGTGCTTCGCCATAATTTAACATAGTCCCCGCAAGATGAACCAGCGTTTCAAGGACGGGTTCGTTCACATAGTTAAAGGACATAGCTTGCTATTGATGCTTTCTTATTTGGGATTAATATAAATATAAAAAATATTTACCTTACACTTTAGCCTATTTATCATATCATTGAGTACAAATTCCACGTCCAATATACATAGGTTTTAACTCTATAAATACTTTTATTTGTTCATTGAGAATTTACAATAAATAAACGTTGAAAGGACAAAAGGTAATTGATTTGCTCCACCTATGAATTTAAAAATTATAACACAAATTACACGCCTAATATTTATCTTAAGTTGATTTACAACAATAACTTTAAACAATTACTATTATGTCCAGGCAATGCAATATATCAGTGAACGCCAACACATGAAATTAGTAACATTTTATATAATACAATGTAACATTTCTAAACAAATGTTAACTCAATATTTTTTCAGAAAGCGCACCTCGGATATAGAAACTTATTTAGACCGTAAAACATTCATATCGTTTTATCCATATACTTTTAATTTTGAGTTAAGCGACATAAAAAATATTTACCAAGATAATGAAATGTATCCTTCATAGCATGAGAAAGACTGGGCACTGCAACACATCCTTATTACTTTCTCCATACGTAGTAATGGGAAAGTATTGTATTCGTGAAAAAAATCGACTTCGAGATTTCAACGGAAATACATGTTTTGAGGTCCCTAGAACACGTTTAGACTATTTTCGGAATGATGTCTGTGTGTGTGTATGTTATTGTGGGCGCTCTAACTCAAAAAGTACATGCCATATCGTTACTAAACTTCATATATAACACTTTAACATTAGCACAAAGAACTGATTAGTTTTTCGACAATAACGGATAACCGGAAGTCGAGGTTTATTCGAAACCCGATTCGGTTTTTGCGATATTTCTTGGTTAAAATATCATTATTCTATTTACAATTCTATACAAAAGTTATAGAGAATGTAATTTCCTACAACTTTCATTTGAAACAATTTTCTGTTGTAGTTATCGTTTAGGAGTTATTTATAAATAACCGGTTTTTCGGTTTCCGTTAAATATCTCCTTAAAAACATCGTTATTGGTAATCTTCGTAAGGACCAAAGGTGTAGAGAATATTATTTCTTCCAAGTTTTGTTTGAAACTAATTTTCGTAGAACCATCCATTTCGGATATATTTCGCTTTATCTTAATACCAGTGTACAGCGCCAACACCATGTAGCGGTGAATTCTGTAAACATTCAAAATATACGTAATTTTCGGCAACAAGGACGTGTCTTCTTTTACGATACGAAATAATAATTTTGCCTCGTAATATTATTCACAATAATTTAAATATCTATACCCCAAATATGGAGAAAGTCATGTGTTGGCCACATCAGATTTTTTTTATGAGCATTTTATGAATTCTCAGTAACAGTCACAATCAGTCATACACTTGTTTATTCATCACTACACTGGATATACATGTAGTAGCTTCCCACTGCAAAAAGGTTGAACATTTTCCAGAGTTACGCAAATGTGCCGTAAAATGACTGTCTCAATTAGAATTCAATAGTTTTAGTAGTTATGAATTAAATAAATCGAAGTAAAAGCCTTTTTTTGAAACCTCGTTTGCCCTCTGCATAAGTACTAAGATTTCATTCGAGACAACTCCTACTCAGCAAAACATACAAGAACGAATTAGCTACCAAACTATCTCTGCGTAGTTATCGAATTCCTTTAACTGGAATCTAATGATTTACAATTGTAATAAACTCACAATTCTGCCTAAAGAGGCCGCCGTGAACCTTTCCAAAGGTGCGATTTAAGAAGTCAATCCAATATGATCCCTTAATCTCACATTGATGGAAGAAGCAAGATAATGCGCATTCAGTCATATAAATGGTTTTATTTCATCGTGAAATTTAATAATACAAATGATGATGTGATTAAATAAAGGGGGCTGATTAAACCAAATTACTGAGCTCGTATTATGGATTTAAAAAATAAAAAACAAGCAATTAATAATAAAAATTGAAAAAGAAAACACTCTTAGTTATATCCAACGATTATAGCAAGGTTCTTAAATCTAATGCGCATTTCGGCTACAATTCAGCCGTCTTCAGTGATTATCCGCCTTAAGTATACGTTAATTATTTAACTCTGTTAGAATTACCTAAGATTAAGAATTTATTTTACAATTTTTGATGATTGAATGCCTATTTCTTGACGAGTAGACGAGAATTAAAACACTACTTTTATTTAATAATTCCGAAACCGTTACATATATTACGTTTAATTTATTGGTTAAGTATCTGTAAGACATCTGTAAAATTTTTGATTTATTTCCTTTGCCATTTTGACTGTAATTCAATAAAATTTCACCTCTAGCTTATTTTATGTATTATACATTTTTTCTTAAATAGAGGTGCAAAATCTTCAAAACATGTACAAATATGCAAAACAAAGGTGCGTTTTTTGACATTTCCTCTACCTTAGTCCCAATAATTAAGGACAAAAAAAATACTACATTCCAGCGCCAAAAATACCCGCTCCGAATTTTTCCTTTTAAAAACCATCACAGGAAGATTCCAACAATTAAACGCATTAAAATACAGCTTACCCTCGCCGCGCCACTGTCAAATCGATACCATCCCGATCCTACCAATAATTTTTTTTTAAAACCTATATTTAATTTTTTGCTAATTTCGCTAATGAACACTCCAATTCATTCGCCGACTTCCCAGAAAAAAAAAACTCTTTCTCCCTCCCCCCCTCCCCCACTCATAAAGTCGAGGAAACCATTTTTATCCGTCTTCAACCCCCGACCCTAACGATCATTAAATAGGCGCGTTAAAATTTTTTCCCAATCTTCCCTCTCCGTCATCCTTTCCCTCTTTCCACTCCTGATTTCTCCCTTCCCTCTTTCCTATCCTCCTCTTCCCTCTCCAACTCCATCTCTCTCTCTCCATATTTCTCTCTCTTTTTCCAAACTGGCATTTACAGGAGGTAATCGATAATACTTAAAGGACACACAATCGATACCCCTTTCCCCGATTCGATCGTTATTTTTCTCCGAAAACATAAAATACGCTCTCTTTAATCTGACCCCTTCTTTTATTTCCGCCATTATCTCCTACCCAGAGTTTTCAACCTCCGTAAAAAAATTCCTCCTCTCTACCACCCCCCTTTCGACACTTTCGCTTCATTTACATGTTATTTTTCTTTATAACTCCTTCTCCCTTCACCTTCTCTCCTCCAACCTCCCCCTCGCGCAACCTTTTTCTGCTCAAAAACTAAAAAAAAAAGGTTAATTTCTCCCAACGCGAGGCAGCCGTTTCTTTCCCCTCTCTCCCTTTTCTCTTTTATCCTACTTCTCTCATTCCCTTCCTATTCTTCTCTTCCTCCATCCCTTCCTTCCTTTCCTTCACCCTTACTCTGCTTCCCTATCCACTCTATCTCCCCCCCTCCAAATCCTTCCTCCCCTTTTTATCCCCCACCCCTCCTTTCTCTCCCCTCTCCCCGTTGGCTAACGGGCGACCGCAGTTCCCGCCATAACGGGGAGTTGTTCCTGTCGTTATGGCAACGGGTTAATACCCTGAATCGTTCCCCCATGCGTCCGGCGTTAATTGGAGGAGGTTGGTTTTCATAGGAGGATAGATAGGGTAGATAGTTTTTAGGAGGCCGCGGACAGAAATGGTAGGAAAGAGGAAGAGATAGGACGTAGAAGTGCTTATCCCATTTGCATGTTTTTGAAGAGGAAAGAGGGAGATAAAGAGAGTGGGGAAGGAATGGCCGAGTTCCCTGGAGGCAGCGGTTGGTTAAAATTTTTTTCTCCGTCGTCGCCCAGGGTAACGGTCATGAACGGGTTTATATTGCATTATCGGTGGGCAATGAGGATTTCTTAGGTTTTGTTTTTTTTTTACCCATGAAACATTTAAGAGATTCCGACCGCAGAGGTTTTTTTTACAGCAATAAATGCCTAAGAAGTGGAAGTGGTACGTGGTTCAGAAGATTCATCGATCGATCACATTGTATCGTAGAGTTGGGCGAGAGGGATATTTTAATTTAAGATTCGTCTAATACTTCGGTAATGGCAAAAATTCTGAAGTCAATGAAATGGTTACGCTGCCACGGACGAAAATTGTCTTTAAAATTAAAGTTGTATAAAAACATGAATGCTACACCTTAATTCTAATTAATTCTGTTTTTTCACGGATAAATTGAATTTATCACATGTGAAAATAATAGGACTAATGCGAATAACATTTTTCAAAAAATAAGAAATACATTCTGCAGTTAATGCTGAGCAGAAGCAAATTATTGTAAAATTTAAAAATGTACATGTGATACAACTTCAGTACAAACTTACTTAACCTCAGAGCCGTATACGACAATGATCAGAAGTTCAAGAGACGCATGACACATTGTGTTCATGAAATTATGAATAGTAAAAGAACCCGAATCCTTAGCATTTCAGATACAATTCATGTCCATTACGCATCACACTACGTCATTGTGTTCTGTGGCGAAAAAACGATGACACTCCTCTCGATATAAATTTAAAAGAGCCGCATACTATGTTAAAAGAGCCACATGCGGCTCGCGAGCAGCGGTTTGGCCACCCCTGTTATATTCAACTAAAAGATAATTTTGACTCGAAGAAAACTTATGACATATGATTCATAAAGAGAGATGAAAATTTCGGTGAAGCCCCTCACAAAAATACCTGTAAGATTTTATGATTCAACATAAAATTATTTTATACTTTGTCTATGTTGAATGACATATTTTCATGGTTTACATTATTGTCTACACTACTTCGTGTATGTATATGTTAAGCTTGTTTTTTATACTTAGTGTATCACTGTTTTTTTCTGTTTGTATAATATCAGTTTATGACTCATTTCCACATATTTATTTTACTTTTCCATGTGTTGTTGAAATGCTGTTTGCTTTTATCTAGTACTGTGCCTTCTTGCTGAGTAAATATCGGCAAATAATTTTTGATATTTTTGCAAAAGCAAGTTCGCAATCTGCATAAATGCTACGGTTATAATTGATTTTCACTTAAAAATACGGCATTTACTTGTTATGTGTAAATCTAATGAAGCCTTAATAAAGCAATATCAATAACCTACAATAGTTTTGCGATTTTTTCAATTTCATATTTATATCTAGAATTTTGCGATCATATTTATATTATTAAGCATTTTACGAGGAATAAAAAAACCTGACATTTTAAACGCGCGCGCTTGGTGCGACAGTGGTGTCATCTATCAACGCGGCATGTCGTAACATTAAACTGCTTCCCCCACTACTCTGTTGCACCCCCCAGGACGTGAATAAGAGAAAGTTTTAAAAAAACATCTCGTATGTTTACAAATTTTTAAAAGACCTATTGCTGAAATTGGTGCAGTACAAAAGGATTCTGAATCCGAATTCGTCTCCCGTCCAATTACAACTAAATTATACGATCGCGTAGTTTTCTGGTCTGTTATGTGCCCTTAAGAACTTGAAGAAACAGCAACACGAGTTAAGTTTTTCTTTAATTTTAGCCTATAATTACATCCCCACTATAGCTACCGTAATTTGGTTCAGTTGCACCGTTAAGAAAGCGCCACTGATGGAATAAACTTATTTAAGCCGAGCGATTTTCCTTATTCTACCCGTTACCTTCATCTACTCTTGATTTCAAACATTCAAAGGAAAATAACCAACGCGGTCCTTCTTTAAGAGAGATTGTCGCAACCATTTTTTTATGGAAAATTATTTAGAGAGAAAAATTACCAATATGTAGATATTCATAAATGTAATAAAATTTCTCGATTAAATGAACAGTCAGATGCACGACACCTGTATTAAGCATTCTACAACGCCATAAAAGTTTAATTCAGACGAAAAATGCGGCAACTGTATTATCACATTAAAAATTGTTCATTGGAATAGAACAGTTTCTCAACCTGTAGGATACGAAGTTTCGAAAATAATTATTGCAAGAATTTTACACTACAAAATTATTGCAATACTTAATGTTATTAATGGTTAATATAATACTAAAATGCATTTAACGTATAAATCCACATGTAAATGTGAGGTTTTGTTTTTATCATAGTGGAACAGCGATATTTTTTAGAAAATGCAAGGCAGAACTAATATGCACAATAATGAGAAGTGATTACATAAAATATCATTCAGTAAGTGAAATTACGTCGTTAGAGTTTCCTAACGTTACGAAAATGGTGGTTAACGACACCATAAATAAAAAATATCAGCGCAACGCTGAATATGTTATCAAACTACGGCAAGCGAAAGCATTTTATGTGGTCCAAGAAGCCACGATGAAATTTAACTCAGAAAATTGCACATTTTTTAATTGGAATTATTGGTACAATACATTTTATGTTGATATTTAACGCTACATACATGATAAAAGATGATACTGGCACTGAAGAAAGGAAAAGCTACAGGCAGCGATGGAATACCGGCAGAGGTACTTCAATTCATGGGATCGGAAGGACTAAAAGTTATTACGACTCTGGAGTGGCCTCAGGATTTCTTACATGTAACAATGATCACTCTAAAGAGGAAGCCAAAGGCAATGCAGTGTAAAGTCTACTGAACGATAAGTCAACTGTCACACACTTCGAAAGCATAACGAGAATTCTTGATAAAAGGCTACAGAAAAAGGCTGAAGACATGCTAGGGGAAGATCAATTCGGCTTCAGAAAAGGACGAGGAACCAGAGACGCTATCGGTGTAGTGAGAATCATATCAGAAAGGGCAATAGAGTACAGCCAAGATGGCTGCGTATGTTTCGTCGACTGGCAGAGGGTTTTTGAAAGAGCAAATTGGGTATTGCTGATGAGGATATTACATGATATAGGTGTAGACTTGAAAGTCAGCAGACTGATCATGAATCTATACGTGTATCAAGTCAGGTTGGTTAATGTGGAGTACATATCGGTAGAGGAGTAAGACAGGGCTGCTGTATATCGCCGATTCTATTCAATATATATGGAGAGAGACTAATGCAGGAAGCGTTAGAAGGCACGGGAGATTTCAAAATCGAAGGAAGGATTATAAGAACAGTGAAATACGCGGATGATCAAGTACTTCTAGCAAGAAAGGAAAAGGAACTCCAGAAAATTATAAATAGACTAGTGATAACAGGTAGAAAATACGGCATGGAAATAAATACAGAAAAATCCGAGGTCATGCGAATATCAAGTAAAGAGAAGAAAATTTGAACATTAGTACCTATTGCAAGAAAGCCATTAGAACAAGTTTCACATTATGAATACTTTGGAGGCATCAAAACGACAGAAGGAAACTGTGCCGATGAAAACAAGAATAGAATAAAGCAAAAGCCGCTTTCAGAAGAAAGAAACCCCTAATAACGGGGAACATAAAAGAGGATATACACAAGATGTTGATAAAATGCTATGTATGGAGTATAGTTTTTTATGGGCAGAGAAATGGACGATAAGGAAAAATGATAGTAAATACCTGGGAAGCTTCGAAATGTGTACATGCAGAAGAATGCTGAAGATAAAATGGACAGATAGGGTGAAAAACGAGGAAGTATTACGAAGAATAGGAGAGGAGCGAATGATTATACAGACTATCAGAAAGAGGAAGGCGAACTGGATTTTACATTACCTGGGAAGAAAGAGCATGGTTAAAGAAGTGTTAGAAGGAAAACTAGATGGAAAATGAGAAAGGTTTCAGTTTATAGACGACTTGAAAGGGAAAGAGAGCTATCAAGACATGAAATGGTTACAGAAAATAGGAGTACATGGATAACCAAGTTTAACCATGAATAATCACGGACCTGTCTACGGACAGATGATGATAACATGATAACTCGATTTTTGCTCATATGATTCCGCAGAACCTTTAGCTATCCTCCAATGTAAACGCTAATGCGGCCCGCTGAAGCATTTGCAACTACCAATGAGACTCGAATAGGCTTTCCTTAACTTCAATGCGGCTTTCCAGGTAGGAACGTTTGCCGACTCCTTATTTATCGTATAATCTTGCCGCGTTATCATTTTTTGTCCCTTTCTGACAAAAACATAATAACTCTATCTCTAGATTTAATCTGGTTCCCACAAAAATAAACTGAAATGAAAAGGTTGGACGGAAAAAGTTGCGTATTTGAAAACAAGTTTTTCAAATCACACCAAACTATTTTTACCAAAAGAGAATCATGGAGTTGCCTGAAATATGGCGAAAGATTGCTTATCAAAACGGTATTATATTTTTCAATAAAATTATTATTATTAAAAGTAATAATTTATTTTTTCACATAAAAAGCAACTCTTTTCCTTCCAAGCAATTATTTTATCTATAGTTTCAACATGGACGTGTTTTGTAAATACATGTGAATGCGACTGATGGTTAACCCGTCTCTTCAATACAATACCAACTTCACGATGAGAACCTAAATAAAAATATGTCCGAAAAGAGGCCGATCGACTATCGCAATCCTTCAATTGACAAGAGTACAAAAAACGGTTCACCGCATATCGAGCGTGCGCAGGCAAAAAAAACAAAATTTCCTTCAAAACTTCCATATGTCTGAACTGAGGTATGAGGATTGAGGGGACATCTCGCGTGATTTCTCTTATCAGACCTTTAAAAACTCCCCTACTTCCTCCCTCTCTCTCCCTCTCTCGCATTTTAAGCCGTCGAAAACCTTCCGCGCACGTCTCTCCACCCACCCTGCTAAGCGTGAACCATGTGGCGTGACCTACTGGCGTGTCACGTACAACATTCTTCCTCATTCTCCCTCCCTTTTCCCGTTACCACACGATAGTGATGGAAGGCTTTTCCTTTTTCATATCCCTCTTTATCCAACTCTTTTTCTCGTTGTTTCTCTTTTTTCTGCCGTACCAACCGGTCTCGCTCATCCCGTCTCTTTATTTCTGTTAAGCTTCCAAAACCGTAAGATGAAGGAAAATCCAAAAAAATTCGCAAAACACGCCTTTTGATCCGACGTAGACGTGTTACAGTGCAGCGTGAGTTTATAAGAGTGTGTGTGTGTGTGTGTGTGAGTGAATGTGGGTGCGCGCGCGCAAGCGACGGAAATAAGGGAAGGTCGAAGGGAGCTGAGAAGGAAGGAGTAAAGAGAACCTGGAGTGGGAGAACAATATTGCGGTTTTTAACCCCTCCATGTAACAGCGAGATCGAAACATGGTACGTAATGTATCATGCCCTGAAAAAATTCTCTTTACAAAACTTCTACCTATACCAGCGCCCCCTTCCACCTTTCTCAATATCTTTCACCCTCCTTTTCTCCTCGTATGTATCTCTCTCTCTCACTCCAAAGCCACCTCCATCTGTCCTTCCTTTCCCCGCATCCTTTTCTCCCTCTTCCATTCCTCTCCTCCATTCAGTCTCTCTCTCTCTTCTTCCTCCCTCTGTCACCTTCTGTCCCTCCTCTGTTTCTCCCTCCTCTTTCTCTCTTTACCTCATAACCTTACCCTCTCCCTTCATCTTACATCTCATTCTCACCCAATCTTTTCCTCTATCCTTATCTCTCCCTCTATCCTTATCCCTCTCTTCTTTTCTCACTTCCCCTCCATTTTCTCACTCCACCCTGTCTTCGTCTCTTATTTTCTCACCCTTCCCTCTCTTATTCTCTTCTCTTCCTAGCTTTTTCACTCTCCCTCTTCCCATCTCCTCCCCTCTCCCTCCTTTTACGTTTGTCACTTTTCATCTTTTTCGCTTCTCGCTCACTCGCTGCAAATTCACTCGCACATGAGGAAGAAGAGAGGAGAGGGAGAGAGGCGGGGGACAATCCAATTTTCCCAACCGGTCTTACTGAATGGCACGGTAGAGAAGAAAACGCGTGTCTGCGTCATCGCGGTTTGAACCCGTTGCCTCCCTCCGTCCTGTTATGTTAGCGAGGAAGAGGGAAGAGAACGGAGGGAATGGGGAGGTCGAATATAGAGGGAAAGTGTGAGAGAGAGAGACAGGAGAGCAGAAAATAACGGAACCAGCGGCGCAGAAACATTTCATTCAAATGGGGCAGGCGTATAAGAGTGGATACGCCATCCGCGTGGTCGAATGGTACCGCAGCGGCAGCAGCGCACAGAGTGGAAAGAAGGAAAAGCTTCTCTCAAGCCCCTTTCCTCCGTATCTCTCTTTCCTTGCTCTCCCCCCCCCCCTCTCCTCCCCCTTCACCTGATCCTCCTCTTCCTCCCCATACCCATCTGGAGACCCGACGAAGAAAAAACATGTGACACTATCTTCGCCGTTGCCACATCAAAGTAATTTTATTTTTCTTTATGGAGGAGTGAAAATGGGAAGTGCTTTCGTTTCGAATAAATTCTTTCTCTCTCTCCGTCTCTCCCTGGTATTCCTCCCTCAAAACCTTGAAGAACAAGGTCTCATTCCTCCCATTTATTTTTATTCTTCCCCACCTCCCTGCTTTTCCCCTCATGCAACACATGTACCATTATTTCCTTCCGTTGGTCGGGTTTCGATATTAGTTTGTTTTTGTGCGTGTATATGCATAAAGATGTATATAATTCTCCATTCATTTAAACAATAATGTTGTTTATATCGCGAAGCACCGGTTTTATTGGGTCCTACCCTCTAGAAAAACAGTAACGACACGTTCAATTTTACAAGGAAACTTGCTCTAATTTTACTCGGCAGGAAATTGTTTTATGTCATACATATATTGATACGTCTCCTCTTGGTTGAATCCGGTAAAATCTTCCAGTGAAAATAAAAATCGGCATGCGAGGAATATAATCCGAAAAATATCCTTTGGATTCCAACGAAGTTAGACGCCAAAAGAATTTTCTTCCCGATTACAGGCCGCGGGAAATTGCTGTTTCTTTATACCTCGACCCTCTCATAAATTCAGATATTTTTAAATCCTTGATTCTTTGAAAGTATAACTTCATTTCAAGTTGGAATTCAGCCCCTAATACTAACATTAGCAAATTGTATAAACGCAAATACAAAATTACCAAGAAAGAAAATCCTTTGGAAAACTACTAAAATTTTAATGTCCGATATACAAAAATTTAACTTTTTCGTTATCAAAACAGTAAGACCTAACCTCTACGATTTTCGAGGGATTTTGAATTACCACTTTGATTATCGCTCAATCCTTTCACTTCAATTTTTGACATTGGCGAACGCAGATTATACAAAACCGTCTTTAGTAACTTTTTTAGACGCAAAATATAGGTATATTCCCGGAATCATTCTGCGGGCAGGACTCCCTTTTAGTTTTGAGAAGGGTTTTAGAATTTCGCTGCGGAGCCCAAGGATGATGCAGGAATGGGCTGAACCGGAGGGCTCTGAATTGTGAGATAAGACGGTTGCGGTAAAATGAAATGAAAAGAGAGGAGAGACTACGGATTGGTTGTGTGGAGAAAGAAATGGTAAAGGAGAAAATGGTGAGATATGTTATGGGGAAAGTATGCTCTTTGAGGAAGGAAGTTTCTCGAAGCCGCGCGTAGATGGCGCGATCGCGCCGAAGCGCTGAGGCAGCTGCGTTATAATGCGACTGATATTACCAGAGTTTATTCCCACATATATGAACATCCCTACTTCCGGTAAGTCGTCCTTTCCTTAGAACATACTTCGACTTAATTGAAATTGCACGCCACGTGAGATGATAATGAAAACGCGGTTGCACCTTTAAGAAGGGAATCTTTCCAATAATATTGCATAAGAGATAAATGTAATTCTTGTTATCAGTTCGTATCTTTCGTAATATAAGCATGGCATATTCGGGAGAAAAAATATACGCATTAAATTTTTATCTTTTGGAAGCATTGCGTTTAAAACTCGGAATCCTATAAAATAAAGGCAATGAATCGAATTCATTATTAACATGAAAAAACTATCTTTTCGTTAACGAACTGACATTAAAAATCTGTTAGGTTCGAAATAAAACAAGTTAAAGAACTGAAAAATCATGTTCCAAAAGCACTATTTTTAAGATAGTTCACAACAATTTTCGGTATTTTCGAAGTCTTTTCTCCCCAAATCGTTAAACACAAAATCAATAAAAAATAATTATGTAAAATATACCTCACCACAGTTAAGCTATTGTTATACAATCTTTATTCCTTTTTTAATTTAATTTAATTTACGTACGCATCGCTGTATTGTGTAAACAAAGTGATACTTTACTATAATAAAGGAATCGTGTCGATAATGTGTCTAAAAATTCCAGGACAAGGCAAAAGGATTCCGAAATTAATAGGTTCATGTCTGTCACCGGCTAAAACTATCCTGCTGCTTCCCACTGCTTCACGTATTTAACATTCAAGCTACAGAAATAATTTCAAAATGGTTGATGAGAATGGCCTAAATTAATATTTCTTTTCTGCAACGAGATTGCGGTGACACAACGAAATGTTTTGTTTTTTTTATATGGACAGTGATTTCTCCATGTTCAGTTAGGCAAAGGAGAACAGAATAGATTGGACTTCTTCAATAGACAATTTTATCAAGCCTAATACAAAGTTCAGTCATGTATCCTATAGCGTTGACCGAAGGGACAAAGGGGAGGAAAAGTGTGTCACTAAGTATTTACCAACTGCTCAGAAGGTAATAGAAGTAGTGATTGAGAATGCAGAGACGACACAAGTAGACGGAAGCGAGGTGAGCGTCGAATCGTGAGGGGAAAAAAAGTCCAACCCTTTATTTCGAAAAAATTGACTATAAAGACCCTAATAAAATAACTGAATACACCTGTAAAACTCAAAGAATTCTAAATAGCCAATGAGAAAAAACTGTTTTGCATATTATGCGGACTTTAACATTGATAATGATATATTTTGTAATTAAGGAAAAGCTAAAACGTGAAGGTGACACCTCAAATCACAACAGATAATCAGAGGAAAGAAATACATAAAAACGTCAACCTGCCGCAATTAGCGCGTGTTATTCGATGAAAAATCTGGCAATAAACCGCACGATTCAAAGCAAAAATCACTAGTTACAGGAAGAATTCAAGACCTCCTTTTGCTAATACATAGAATGTCCGAATCTGATTATATTCATATATCCACATTTTATTTTTTAAATTTTTTGTTCACTACACTTGCTTTTCTCAAATGTGGAAATTATAAAATACCCAGCAATTTGCTATTGTATTCGCGCCCACTAATATTGAAAACAATTATGCCCTTGGTGAATACGTCACAGATTTTTTATTCTCGAAATATAGTCAATTTCTAAAACGAGAGCGCAGGAAATTTTAAAAAATTAATTACTCTTAAATATTCGCATCTGCTGCGTAACTAAAATATAGCATTTGGATTTAGTTATTGACTTGAAAATCATAGTTCAAAATGATCACCGACAATGTTGGATCAGACGAACAAATGCAGACTGCAAAATTGAATTTAATTGGAGAAATTTTAAAAATGTAAATCCACGAGTCAAAATCCTGGATGAGTTAATTTGAAATTTTCCCAGAATTTAGGTCACTCGCTAAAATGAAGGCATATAGAGACAATATTTAATTGACGCTTTAATTAATTAACGAAAAAGTTTCGCAACTATACTTTCCGCGATCACAGGGACTGAAGATCCGGAATCGCAGTTATAATTATAGTGATGTAGGTTGTGCTAAACTTAACTTCATCCTTCTTACTTAATTTACGATCAAATTAAAAAGTAATTTCCGCGTGGAAATTATCCGATGCGATATCATGTCAAACACTTCCATCTTTAGCGCGTTCTTCTATTTAAATGCGCTTATATGTACTATCGCTTTGGCATCTCTCTTGCTTGAATTGAAATTTTGACGAAACAGTAATCGATAGAGAGCTAAAACTTGGAATGTATATTTCTGTACAATTTATTTTTCTTTAGACTGAGTTTTGAAAAATGTACTGGTTCGGATAGGGGACCGTTAATTATTAATATCTTTTCACATTGAAACCAGTTTTCTTGTAAAGTTTATTTTAAAAATATACGGAGGTGGGTAGGAAACGGTTCAAAAACTCAATGCAAAATTGATTGTGTTCAAAACTATATATACAATTTTGATAGTGCGGTATAAGCACATAAAAACGCGCTAACTTAAAACACCTTCATGGATAACACTATTAGTTTCTTCTTTGGAATGCTCCTATAAAATATTTTCTCTCAAACACTTCCCGCAACTATAGATATCTGCCATCGCCATTCTTATATTCATTATATTATCTACTTCATAAGTATACCAAACAGCATTCAGAATAATTTTTCCAAGAAAATTTCATCATCTTGTAAAATGTTTTATCAAATATCCGGGGTTATATTTTTAAAAAATTTGAAAACCAAGCTTAACAAGTGCTCTCTCTCTCTGTCTCTCTGGCCATACTTTATCGTTGCTCACTCAATCCCAATTTAAGAGAAGTTGGTACCGATAGGCTGTTATATTCCGATTCCTTAATATTAATAGTAGCATTCAACATATCTTAAGTTCTCTATTCAGACGATCAAAGATGTTAAATGAAACTGGGTTAAATTTTGAAAATTCATTTTTATATTCAAATCTCGTAGCGTTACAACTTTAAATATAGGCTTTTTCAGAGTCACGACAGAACATATTCCTTTAAGTTCTGAAATATTTTCAATTTTTCTCACTTTCTCAATCGTTTAAACACTGATTTCTGAATGTAGAATAAAAATGTGGCGTTTTAGAATATCTACGTAAAACATCTGTCGCATTTGCTTTCTGGAATGACTGCGTAGTTCATTCCTTCGCGAAAAGGCATATGTTCCCCTTCAAAAAGAACGCTTCATTTGAATGTTATCTTCTTCGTTTTGTGGTAAATACAGATTCAAAAGAACGAGCACTCAAAATCAAACACGGAAAAATAAGTACTAATCTTATGTATTTACAGAGCCATAGCAAGGTTATGAAAACCATATGCGCATTTCGCTACTGTGCAGCCGTTTTCAGCAGCGATTCACCCAATGTAGAATCTTTTCTAGAAACTAAACACCTTATCAAAGTGAAATATTGCAGTTCCTCAAATAGCAGTCGCAACACAAGAGTGTTAAATTTTTAATGACGCTGTACTTAAAAACGATAAAATAGTTCAATTTGTAAAATAAGGATTTCTTTAAAGAAATTTCAAAATTTATTTTAATGTGATAATGTTTTACAGAATTCCCTGAAAACTATAAACAAACATATCCAAGGTTATTAAAACATCGTGTTGCGCAATTTAGTTCCATCGCTCCCCGTCAATAGTCAGATCTTGGAAAGATATATTTCTCTAAAATTTTAGGATTTTACCCTTTATCCTCGCAAATGTGCATAGAGAACCTGCATCATTTCTTCGCCACAGTCCAGATGAGATTAAGTTCATTCTCCTCATTCACAGAAATAGCAAAATTAAATCGAGACGTCTTTTGTCCTATTCTTCAAGGGGATTGGTGCCAGGACGATAGTGAAGAAGAGAGGGAAATATTCTCGAAAGAGAGAGAGAGTGGAAGCTTCGAGGATATATATAGAGAGAGAGGGAGAGTGGAAGCTTCGAGGATAGAGAGAAAGAGAGATGAGATCAGAGAGAGGATTGGAACCATAAGATGGAAGGAGCGGTTTGGGTAGGATGTAAGTAATTGCATAACAATTCTTGGTGAAAGGATTGGATACGCTCAGAGCGTAATGAAAAGCAAAAGAGAGAATGTCTTCAAAGGGAAACAGGTGAGGCAAAATGAGATTGAGTATGAAGGGTGAGAGGGGAGGAGGGAGAGGGGAAAGATTAAGGGGAAAAGAGGGTTAGGTTAGAAGAGGGAAAGAGAAAACGTCTAAGGCCGTCACATCGAAAAATCAAGGAAATTGAAGAGGAACCAAATTTATCGTGGAAAAACACTTCCTTTTAAGGAACCGGAATGAGTTTCCGTGGGACTCCCATTGAGAAAAATATTGCTTCCATAAAGAGAGCGTAACGGAGGGCAAAGAAAAAGACAGTTGACGAGGAAAGGTTTATTTCTGGCGGAGTAGTGGCGGCGGTCGTGCGGTTGGATACGAAAGCGAAGTGGAAGAGTCATCGGGAGAGGCGTTCGGAATCCGAAGGAAGAAAACCTCGCTCGAGAGAGAGAGGTTTGATTGGTCCAGCCATTATTGGAGCGTTGGATCCTTCGGAATTGAATCGCTTTCCAATATAAGGAGGGTGGTTTTAAAAGGGAGAATTTCTGTGCCACTCTGGGGTGGAATAGGGGGAGATTGCCTGAGGAGATGAGTAAGAAACGAGAACGGAGCGAAATTAGAATAAACACGCAACCAACTCTCGTTTTGTAAAGCACGCGCGTTCCTGGGAAAGATCGTGTTAAGCGAAACCGTGCAAAGTGGGTGAGTTTCCCCCAACATGCGTAGATGATGTTGGATTTAAGCGCCATCTTGATCTCAACAATCTACAATATAGTTCCATTAATCAGTAATGCTTTCTTTGTTCTTTTTTTAAAGTCTCCGAGAGGAATTGGAAAATTTTATATATGCTCGGAGCGAAATTTATGGTCTTGCAATTCCAAATTGTTCTATAAAAAGAAATTGTACTTAATCGAAAAAGTTTAATAAGGTGCTTTTCCATTCACATTATTTCGCTATACTTTTGTTATTGCAAAGCTGACTGGCATACAATATTTTTGGTTTTCACATTATGGGCAATTACATGCAGTTGGCCATAAGAAAAGTAAGGATGCTCCAATTCTTTACAGTTCCTTCTAGCCGGAAATTCTCTTCAGGAGTGCATAGCATCAATTCCAGAAAGTTCATCTCATCTATTATTATACCGCGGTATTGCTATGATTTTATATTTAAAAATCTTTAGAGAAGGTAAATTTACCTATAAGAAACTGTTTTCCACTAAAATATTTTAATATTCTGCTAATTTATTTGTAAACAATCTGTTCCCAAGCGTATACTGATACATCCTAGTTGAATTCTCAAATAAATAAAATATACAAACTCATACTATAGAAATAGATATACATTGTAAAAGATTAGACCATTTTACAACGGCGATGTAACTAACAACCGTAACTTTAATTCTAACACAATTCGGAACTCGATAAATAACATTTCACGCCATCTTTGATGTAGTTAGGTAATTTAATAGTCATATCCTCCTCCTCTGTGTAATCTGAAGTAAGCTATTGTCTTGAATCGACAGAAACAGGGTTGATTAAATTAACAGCAATACTACAGCTGCTATGAGAACAAAAATGTTGCGATTCATAAAACAATATTTTGTGGCTAAAGGCCTTATTATGGGCAAATTTGGTATTTTAAATTTGAAGGCAATAAAATGAAAGTTCATTCTTTCATTCATTCCTGTGTTTAAGACCCAAATTCATCCGATGAGTATAAATAATTTGAAAATAAAAATTATGGTTACGCTACACACATTCCCATTTTATTTTAATCTTCCTCGTGTTTCTATGTTCTGTAGTTTTTTACTTTTAGTGGCATAAGCATCCACTCATCTAAACATTCAAACTTTCGAAAGTATGTAATAGATACAGCCTTACTCTAAAATATTTTCAACAATATGAGAAATTTAAGAACTGTATTAAATTAAAGTATACGTCGAATATTTTCACCCCCTTTTAAAACTCGCTACACAGTTGGGTTACAAAAGAATGTTCCCAACAAGGAATGCGGCTCGCGGATTTCTTACTGTGCCTTAAGCCGCCAACGAGTTTAGTGCGGTAGAACTAGAGCCGGGTTCTGATTAATTATTCCACTCTTTTTTAGCCCTATTTTTGTGAAAAAAAATCGCTTATGTATTAGGTTTGTCTATCTGTCCTTCCGTTCGTCCATTCGGACAATATCTCTCGAATTCTGCAATTTGGAGAATCTAAATTTTCAGTATAGTGAGATCTAAATGAGGACTATACATTATACGAACTTGGTGAATATAGAATGAACTGCTGAGAAGTAATCGGATTCTTATATATTATATATATTTATATGGTCGTGGCGCTGTATACTGGATATTAAGAATAAGTTAAATATCTCCAAAATGGAAGGTTTACGAAAAATTGTTTAAAACAAAAGTTGGAAGGAATGTTATTTTATATAACTTTGCTTCTTATAAAGATTGTAAATAACAGCGTTTTAACGAACATATTCGATGAAAACCGAAAACATCGATTATTTATAAATAATTCCTAAACAATAACTGCTACGGAAAATTGTTTAAAATAAAAGATGTAGAAAATTATATTTGCTACATTTTTGTAATAATCAATGTATACAATAATGACGTGTTATCGGAGAAATATCGCAAAAACCGAATCGGGTTTCGAAAAAACCTCGACTTCCCCTTAACCGTTATTGTCCAAAAACTAATCAGTTCTTTGTGCTCATGCTAAAGAGTTATATGTGATATTTGGTATTAATATGACAAGTACTTTTTGAGTTAGAGCGCCCACAATCACATACATCCACACACACACAGACATCATGCCAAAAAGTCTAAACGTGTTCTAGGGACCTCAAAAAATGTATTTCCGTTGAAATCTCGAAGTCGATTTTTTTCGTGATCACAATGCTTTCCCTATACTACGTATGGAGAAACTAAAAAGTGTCTTATGTATTTTGTCCTGCAGTTCTTCCCTCGCCTGTTTCAACTAGGTACTTAAAACGCAAAGCAAAAGAAACTTTTATCTTTAACATATTGAGATGGCGACTGGCAAATATAACGATGTAATATCATATGAAAACGTTACCCTCTTGTTATAGACAACTCGTCGATTGTCGCGGTAACATTAAACGATACACGCGATATAGAGGCGTTGTAACATCATCTGCTTGTGTGACATTAAAAAATTATATATTTGATTTTGATATCTTAAAAACGTCATTTTCTGCAATTCCGCAAACCGTTTTCAAACTGAAAAAATATTATTAAATTATTTTATAGATAGTGGTCCAGGAGTTACTTCAGTTACGTTTTAAAAATTCGCAGCGAATTCCCATAACCCTGCGTTACGGCATGATATAACCACTAAGCCTTAGTATAGGTGGACAAATTATTCCAGCAAGCTAGCCGCAAAAGGTCTAAGGAGAGTGGAACCGCGGATTGGTGATGCGAAAGGGAAGCAACGTGACCGGGCATTACAACGCGAGTAGACCAGGTCTATAAACTGATGAAGTTAACGGTGGCACGGAGTATCTCGAAGAAAAGTTTAAATTGGATTGCTTGCGGGAATTAGTCCAAAGTTAGTAACGCCGCATCAGTATTCACTATTAAGGCTTTTTTTCAATTTTCCAAGGGCCAGTAACAACGTAATCGCCCTTCTTTAAACGATTTTCATTATTAATATTGTTTTTAATCCTATAAATGCATATTGATTGTGGGTTAATCGGTAAATAAATGTGTTTATGATGTACAATTAATTTTTTATTAAAGGTTTTTTTCATACATATGTAGTAAACTTACATTTAAGAAAACGCCACTGAAGAAACGTAAAAATAAGAATTCGGCATTCGTTATGAAACGCTATATCAAGACAAATTTATTTCCATTTGAACTTCTTGAAAACGCGGCTGAAGGGCTGGACAAAAAAATATTTCAAAGCTAAATAAGCTAAGTAAATATCGTCTTTAACGTCCAGTTTCTTTCTTAATTTAGGCAAAATATAAGAAAATGACAAACCAGGAACTTGAGAACAAAGAATTTCAAACTCCATTACTAAGATAAAATAAAGTATTAAATAAAAGGAAATGTTTGATGATGTGGTAACGGACTGATGGATAAATTACACCACAATCAATTCATATATCGGAAGATATTTCATAATTTTAAGACGTGTCGCGTTCGCGGGATTGAAGGGAAAGCAAAATAACGTCTATTCAAGAAGGCATTTGATATCTACCATAGGAATTCTGTGCAAGAGGAAAACGCAATATTTTGTATATACTGTATGGAGACAATACTAGCGCGTGTACAACTAAAGTCGGCTTATTAGATTATCCGAAATGAGTGGCATCTCACTAAACGAACTAAAGATCCTTCTCGAAGACATTGTAATCTAGTCAACATCTCTCGGAGTGAAAGGGAATTTCCGCTAATGGTCTGTTGAAGGCAAAAAGCATTCATGGAATATCCAACGCAGTGTTTCTCAACCGGTGTTTCGCGACACACTAGTGTGTCGTGGACGAGGTGCAGGTGTGTCGCGAAAATTTAGAAAAAAGGCTCAAATTTCCCATTAATTTTTTTTTTATTTGACAGATTTTTATTTCCTTTTGTTTATTTTATTATATAATGAATTTTATTTATACATATTTATACATACTCTGATAAGACATCGGTCATATTTGTACTAATTTGATGTCAACAAACAACATTCTCTTATATTTTTTGTTATATTTAAGATGTTTAATTGTTAAATAATGATTTTTAAGTATTTTCGTTGTTTTAACCAAAAAAATTGAATTTTTATATCATGGTGTGTCGCGATTATTTCATGGTGTGTCGCGAGAGCTGGATCATTTAAAAAGGTTGAAAAATACTGACCTAAGGTAACAAAATCAGTGAAAAAGAAAATCTGATGTGGCCAACACACGACTTTCTCCATATTTGGGGTATAGATATTTAAATTATTATGAATAGCATTATAATGTAAAATCAATATTTCGAATCGTAAAGGAATACAGTCGTCCTTGTTGCCGTAAATTACATTTTGAATATGTTTACAGAATTCACCGCTACATAGTGGCGGCGCTGTGTAATGGAAATTACGAAAAAGTTAAATATCTCCGAAATAGATGGTTCTATGAAAATTTATTTCAAACAAAACTTGAAAGAAATATTATTCTCTACAACTTTGGTCCTCACGAAAATTACCAATAACGAAGGTTTTAATGAGATATTTGACGGAAACCGAAAAAACCGATGATTTCTCTGTAACCTTTGTATAGAATTGTATATACAAAAATCTGATGTGGCCAACACATGACTTTCTCCATATTTGGGATATAGATATTTAAATTATTATGAATAGCATTACATATAAGGCAAAGTTATTATTTCGTATCGTAAAAGAATACAGTCGTCCTTATTACCGTAAATTACGTATATTTTGAATATGTTTACAGAATTCACCGCTACGTGGTGCTGGCGCTGTATACTGAAAATTACGAAAAAGTTGAATATCTCCGAAAAGGATGGTTCTACGAAAATTTGTTTCAAACAAAACTTGGAAGAAATATTTTCTTTACAACTTTGGTCCTTACGAAGATTACCAATAACGATGTTTTTAAGGAGATATTTGACGGAAACCGAAAAACCGATTATTTGTAAATAACTCCTAAACAATAACTCCCATAGAAAATTGTTTCAAATGAAAACTGTATGAAATTACATTCTCTATAACCTTTGTATATAATTGTATATAGAATAATGATGTTTTAACGGAGAAATATCGCAAAAACCGAATCGGGTTTCGAATAAACCTCGACTTCTGGTTAACCGTTATTGTCCAAAAACTAATGAGTTCTTTGTGCTCATGCTAAAGTTTTATATGTGAAGTTTGGTAACGATATGACAAGTACTTTTTGAGTTAGAGCGCCCACAATCACATACACACACACTCATACAGACATCATTCCGAAAATAGTCTAAACGTGTTCTAGGGACCTCAAAACGTGTATTTCCGTTGAAATCTCGAAGTCGATTTTTTTCACGATCACAATACTTTCCCATTACTACGTATGGGGAAAGTAAAAACCGAATCGGGTTTCCAATAAACCTCGACTTCCGGTTAACCGGTATTGTCCAAAAACTAATCAGTTCTTTGTGCTCATGCTAAAGTGTTATATATGAAGTTTGTTAACGATATGGCAAGTACTTTTTGAGTTAGAGCGCCCACAATCACATACACACACATCCACACATATACACACATCCACACACACACACAGGCATCATTCCGAAAAAAGTCTAAACGAGTTCTAGGGACCTCAAAAGGTGTATTTTCGTTGAAATCTCGAAGTCGATTTTTTCGTGACCACAATACCTTCCCATTACTACGTATGGTGAAAGTAATAATGATGTTTTAACGGAGAAATGTCGCAGAAACCGAATCGGGTTTCGAATAAATCTCGACTTCCGGTTAACCGGTATTGTCCAAAAACTAATCAGTTCTTTGCGCTCATGCTGAAGTACACAGCGCCACCACCATGTAGCGGTGAATTCTGTAAACATATTCAAAATATAATTTACGGCAATAAGGACGACTGTATTCTTTTACGATTCCAAATAATAATTTTGCCTTATGATGCTATTCATAATAATTTAAATATCCATACCCCAAATATGGAGAAAGTCGTGTGTTGGCCGCATCAGATTCTTTAACCTCGTTTCTTTAAGCTCTAAAGGTTGCTCTGCGCTATTCTTTGCCTAATAAAGTCAAACAATTTTAATGCAATGATGAAATTCCGTATAACTAGATGACTTCTTGAGGATAAATAAATATTAGGAAAACGCGCATAATCTTCCCTGCATTCTTTAATCACCGATTGAATTTCTATGGCAACAGAACAGGAAGAGGGCACTTCCCAATTCATCTTCCTAGGAGAAGCGGAGAGCCCGAGTTCCGTAAGGCATCGCTTCCTGACGCACAATAGAGCACTCCGACCCCGACTCCCTTCCATTTGCCGCATTCGTGTGTTCCTCACGCACGCTCTCACGATAAGTGGAGCGTGATTCCTTGGCTACGGAATAATGCAAGGGGGAAGAGGTAGGGGAAGTTGGAGGGGAAGAGGAGAAAGGGGAGGAGAAGGAATAATGGGAGGAGAAGAAGGGTAAGTTCCTCAGGGGTGAAAAGAGTTCGCATTCAGGAACGTGGAATAGCTCCTTCCGAGTGAAAATCCAGAATGCAATCCCAACAAAAATATGATATAAAAAGAAACATTCTAAAGATTAGCGAAAACGCTTTGGAAACACTTATTCCTCTTGCCTTTATTACTTTTACCAGTTGGTGTGATTACGCTAAAGTCGCTTAATTTTATTATTATTTATTTAAAACCGGTGAATGTATGTATTTAAAAATTTAACCCGTTCGGAATTCAGAGCTTTTTTTACATTCTACGGTAACTTAGTATGTCATCGGGTTTAATGCAAGAATAAGTCTTGAGATTCCACTCATGCCTTTGCGATAGGATTATTTTTCAAAAATTGCGAACATTCAAACATATTAATATTTAGTGTTACCACCAACTGCGTTGTAAAAACTACATTAACTATTGTATATGTTACCAAAGTTCAATTGTATGAAGTGATTCCATAAGGTAAATATTTTATCTACAATAAAACTTAATGCTATGTTTGGTTTTCATTCTAGAAGTAATTAGGATACCACGGGTGGCCACTTTTTATAAGTTTGAGTACAATTTAGCCTTTTCCTGTTTTTTTGCTAACTAATTAAGGGCATGATTAGCATTAGTGCGAACGTTGTTATGGTTTCAGAATAATGAAGAAACAAAATGGGAACGATTCTGTATGATACTGTAAAAAGTATTGGATGAAACGGTCATCCAAATAGTTGTGTGATACATAGGCAAAAGTAATTTTAACGAGTTTTGTTTTCATTTATGAAGACACTGTATTCCTTCACGACCTATTTCCCCAAATAAAATTTTTATTTGCGTTCCATACTCAAACCAACCGGCGGTGAACAACGCACTTGCACTCAAAGACGCGCAGGTGCAAAATAAAAAAATTCTAGGCAATTCTTGGGAAAATATCCCGAAAAAGCAGCTTCTTTTTAGCCGATCCCATGCATGTCGCCGTTCACACAATTGGAAGGAAGAAAGAGAGACGGAGATAGGAGATAGAGAGAAAAAAAGGGAGGGATGGATAGAGAGATGTAGATAAGTCGGAAAAGGCGAATTGATCTGGAGAAATTTAAATGAATTTGGGCGAACGCGCGCGGGGGATGAACTTTGAATCGAGGAATTGAGAATGAATTAGAATGCGAAAGGAGTTGCTTCGAATTTCTTTCGCTTCGAAGGAGTGAAATAAAGAGGAACATTGGACGGAATTCGGTATAAGGTGTCGGAAAAGTGTTTCAGGAGGAGGAGGGAAGGACGTGAAGGAAGGGAGGGAGGGAGGGAGGAAGACACGGAGAGAGAGAGAGAAAGCACGTATTGAAAAGGAATGAGGTTGGATGGGAGACGGGAAACTACTGTCAAAAGGAAAATGGGAAAGAATATGTAGGTCAATTGGAGCGCTAAGGCTGGATACAGGCGAAGAGACGACACGCGTGCTTTTTTAGGTACTGTGTCTTTGACAGCATCGATTCAAATTGGGTCGGCCGTGAGCGGGAGGATAGGGGAGGGGGGAGGTAGAGGTACGCGAGGGGGAGGAAGAGGCAGGGAAAAATAGAACTGACGAAAAATAGCTGGAGTTCCTACGTCATTGCATCCCTGCGCGAGGGAAAATGTCATGCTTCCTCTTCATTTCAAAAGACGAGTTGAAATAATTTTGTTTGCATTGCAGTGGGAATCCCTTGAGCGACAGAGTTCATTTTTTTTTCAATTTTCACGAAGATATCTCCCAAGTCCGTATCATCCTATAAAAAAAATAGGCTTGGTTCGATTATTTAATTCCCCCGGGGAACATTTAATCTTTTTTCCTTTCTGAGATTTTTTTCCGTGATTACAATTATTTGCTGTAATTTTTCAGCAATTTGTGGCGTTAATTCGAAGATGCTTTTAGTAGCAAATCGTTTCAATAACGGAAGTGCTGTTGAAAATCAAAGGACGATAAAATGTTTCAAGCTATATTAGGAAAATTATTCAAGAAAATTTAAAAACTGTTTCATCAACAATTCAGTTTTTAGTACGCAATTAAAATCATTTTTGAAATAAAAATAACTCCTGATTATTTCTGTGATTTATATATATATATATATATCCGGATTCATTAAAAATGTTGACATTTTTAATACATCCTAATGCACCATTAACGTATTTATAAGTCATTAAAAAGTCCACACAATTTTTTTTCTTTGCCAACAAAAAATATTTAATTTTTATTATTAAAAATACAACATATTGCTTTTAAAGGAATCAAAGTTATCCCGTTTATTCTCAATGCCACAATGTGTGCCTACTTTGTTAGGAGTTTTGAGAGGAAGATTTCCTGCGATGAAAGAAGCTATCAATTGCACTTTCACCAGATAAATTATAACAGCTTTTACTTACACTATATATTTCAAGTGATGTCGTGCACATATGTCTTCCTATTTCATAATGTTATATTACGTCCAGTTAAGTACAACATATGTAAAAGATGTATTAATCTTTTTAACATTAATCGCGATAATAAAATAAAAAATTATTTCATTTTTAATATTAAACTTTCGTTTTCACGAGCTTTTATATTGAAAAATAATATTAATAGAGATTGAAACTGCAATAATGTCATATTGGTAAAACGAGAAAATAACAAATAAAAGTGGCATTTAGAAATATTTTCCAGCAAAAACGTTCATGAGTCATACTGAAGAGGTTCATACGCACATTAACTTTCCCTTTCACGTATTAATCCAACATTTTTTAAGCTTCCGTGACAAATTTTCTCTGAGATAAGTTTTGACGTTTCTCCTGCACATTACAAGCCAAATGTCAAATTCCTGTACCTGTCAGATCACATTATACTCGACAATACGACTTAATCGGTGTAGCAGTTGGATGCTTTAACGGGGATCCTATTTGGTTTGCCTTTTCAACGGTTCAAATATAGCTTCAACATCTATCAAACGAGTATTCTTCGTTTTAACTGGATATGCCTATTTTTTATTTCTGTATTATACTGCGTTGCTCAATTCGTGGTATCTAAGCAAGTTTTAATCTATAAAAGCCTAACTTAGAACTATATGTATACACTAACTAAAGGTTTGTATCAGTATTTTCCCTTTTGGCGGCTATTTCCAATTTGAAAATATTTTATCAGGCCATTTTGCCAAAACCTTTCAATAGAACTTTGCTATGTAAGATTTGGGCGAATTTAAAAGGGAAAACATAGGATTTATAGGATGCAGAAATAATAAGCAAGAGCTTTATCAAACAAAATTAACCATTGATACGAATATTTATCAAATTAAAACGAATATACACCAATTCAAACATTTTTAGAATTTTTACGTTGAATATTTTCAGCTTAGAACCCACAATGTTACTTGTAACTCGTGACTGATAGTTTAAAACAGCCATTACAATTATTTCAGATGAATATATATCTGTTTGATGAGTATCGTTTTCGAAAATGTTTATTCCAATAAATACCTGGATGCAAGATATGCGTTCGGTATAAATGCAACTTTTCTTTGAAAAAGAAACGAGTTTCCATAAACCATCGTTAAAATTTGCTACATCAATCCCTAAAATGATGATATCATTTTCTAAATCTGTTTCGTTCTTATTAAAAACGCTCCGTACCATTTGAACTATTTCTTCAAGGTTAAATTTCCGCGAAAGTAAACAAAAAAATGTAAAATTATTTCCAGTTGCTTTAAAACATGGAAACGTTTGTAAAATTCCATTTGTAACTTTTTTTAGTAAATTAGTTTAACTTTCCCATTTCGTATGCAATAAATCTTCAGTTTCCTTTCGCTAATAAATTTTTGTCAAATTCTTGAAATAGTTCATTTGGTTCTTTTGTAATAGTAAAATCATCAATTGCAATTTATATTTTTAGGTATTTAAAAACGATAATGATTCAGCGGGCTTTTAAGGTTATTTAAGAAAGACAATTCAAAAAGTCAATCAAAGTAATTTAATTCATCTTCCTCGCCTCCTCTTTTATTCAGTCAATCTTGGTTCAATTTCTTCTAAAAAGTAACTGAATTGGCGTCGTGGAATAGCTTTAGCTGTGATGTAGTTGACAATTATTATTAAAAGTTTAAAGGTCTGTTCCATTTTAAATAGCAAAAGACCATACGTCCGGACACCATATTTGAGTGATATTATCAATTTAAAAAAATATTCTTAATTAGAGAGACATTTCTGAAGTTCCCCTTCCGCATTCCCAGACATTCCGTCAATTCTCTTTGTGAGTGTGACTCTGAATGGTTGCACAGCATTAATAGAACATAATTTCTCATTTATTTTCATAACCGCGAAACTACGAATCGTCAGTTTCAAAAAAGGACTCATAATTTTACTTGCTTCAAATGCTTTTGTGTTAAGCAATTATGTGATAAAAAACATTGAGAGAAAGTAGCTATTATAAAATTAGAGTATTTTACGCATCCTTAAAATAATTGCTGATCTTGTTTGAACCAGAAAGTTCTTGGATTTTACTTTCCTAATTTTGTTTTTACCAGGAAAATCCTTGGAAAAATTGTTATGCACTTTCACTTTATTCTACTTTTGTTATGCTTACTTAATTTGAAAAGTTAACCATGTACAGTTGCCATTAACCATTTTAAATAGGTATTCGTCTCTTCATTTATTTGTGAAAAAAAAATATTTTCATAGTTTTGTCTTCAATAATTTTACGAAAACATTAATCACAACAATAAGCAAACTCATTAAAAGCTTAAATTTTGTAATCAATTTACATTTAATACCATAAAATGCGTACTTGAATGTGTTCTTTTGGTCTAATATGTTAGTTTCCTTGATGAAATGAATATATTCTTCATATGGACTTCTGAATCGGTCTTATTAAATTTTGTAAATAGTTCGCGACCTTACGCGAGCGACACCAGCCATTTTCGGGTGCCGACCAGTCGCCATCAAACGCCCTCTTCGGTACACCTGGTTTACATCGTTGTAAGAACTACTGATTTACATTAATTATGAGACCGGCTTCGTTTCGTTACTGTATAGTCAGTTTACCTGATGCTTAACTGAGAAATGATTTTACGGATTAGTTATCCTTTAAACGGGTTCAATCACGCATTTACAGTATTGGGATAATATAAAGTTTGCTGAAAAATCTATGGCCTGAAATACATTTCAAGACGGAATTGTTGTAAGTGAAGTTTGTATACAAAGACCCATAATTCTAACATTTTCAACGCGGAGAAGTAGAAAAATGCTGAAATTGACGGAGAATTGAACCAAGAAGTACCACTTTCTAGGAAGGCGCTTTAACTAACTCATCTGCAAATTAAAAATAAGTTACCAAAAAATAAATCCCATGATTTTTCGATTCAACTAAATCTCACAAATGTGAATTCTAGGAATGTTTCAGAAGACATTCGAGTAGTTCCCCGGTTTCCCAACAAATACGCGTCGGATCTCATTCTAATTTGCAAATTATGTCCTCCGGCACGAGGAAAGTAAGTGGCCCTGGAGGTTAGCGAAACTATGAATTTTGCTTCACTTTTACCTATAATACGAGTCTTGAAAGTCACGAGGACACATTTTATACACACTCAGCTAATAAAATTTTTCTTCCGCTACGACCTTTGCCAAAATATCTACCTCTCCCATCTTCCTTTCCCGAACTTGCCTCGCCCCGATCCTCCGCCCGCTCTCTCCGTCTCCTCATAGTTTGCTGCGAAACTCATTCCCAGATAAGAGCGGCCTTCTCCTTCGAAAATCTCCAAGACAATCTCGATCAAACAGCCCATTCCCTTTCTCATCAGGAGAGCCAAGGAAGCGTTGCCAATTTTAGGGTATCATCCAATAGGTATTGTTGGAACGCAAGTCCACCATCGTGTGTTAAACGCTTAATTTCAACATAATACCTTTGGCAAGAGCATATTCCATTTATAACAGAGCTTCTAGAGCTGATTAGCGCATCGAAACTAATTATTCCCTTGCATTATTCTATCGTCGACTCATTTTAATTGCAGGAACGTTATTTTATGGCAGTTAAAATATTCATTGTTGATTTTTCATCCGAACGGAATGAACAAGAGTAATTTCAATTTCCGAGTTTTAATTGATTAAAATCGTGAGCTATTAGAATTCGTCATTAGCGGAATTAAAACTGTCGCAAAACGTAATGAATTATATAGCACGTTCGAATCCATCTGAAAAATCTCCTCCTACCCCTCCCCACCCCCTCTCGCTCCATTTCGATCGCGGAGGCGTGCATACACACACGCCCACGAGACCGTGAATAACTTTCGAAGCATTCCTTTCCAAAATCATCGATTTCCAAACGCTCCTTCGAACGCCAGCCTTTTTTTTATCAGTTTTTTCCTCCCCCGTCAACCGCAATTCACTTCAACCCATATAATACGCGAGGTTAAACTTTTCCCATGACCCTTCCACAACGGGGCCTCTTTAAAAACCAACCTTCCCCTACCATTCATCCTCCCTCCCCGCCTTATTCTTCTCCGCTCCTTCTCCCAATCCCCCATTGCCGCCCTTTTACACACACAAACCTTTTTTCCTCTCCCTCTCGTCCATATAAAAACGCCTTAAAAATCGCGTCGACAACCGCAATAGTTCGGCGTGAAGAGTCGTAAAACACCCTCTGGAAATTGGAATATAGGGGGGTGGGGAGAGAGAGAGAGGGGGGGGAAGAGAGGAAGAGAGGGAGGAGAAAAGGGAAACAGCCAAAGAAGACTACGGAAACAGGAAAAGATGGAGGGTATAAAAGTTAAGGGGGTGAATCGCGGAGGAAGAGAAAAGAATTTCCGAGGGGCGTGGATGGAGAAAGCGGGAAGGCAGAAAAAGTGAAAATACAGAGGAAAGCGGATATAAAAATTTCTGGGAAAACGCGCGATCCATGAAAGTATATCCCGAAAACCTTTTATACTTATCCTCCCTAAATAAAACGCGTCTCATTTCGGCAAGGGCGGAACAGAGAGAGGCGGAGAGGAAACCTAATTTGAATGCAGAAATAATAAACACGCCTCCGCTTTGGTTTTTTATTATTATTATTATTCCCAGGAATTTCCTGAGAGAGGGAGAGAGATAGGAGGAAGAGAGAAGGGGTGGAGTGGGGGGAGAGGGTGGGATAGGGAGGAGAGGGGGGGAGATTGAGGAATACAAAAATGGACGGACCAGGATCCAAGTCGTTGGATTTCCGAAAAGACGAATTTTTCAGCGAATGAACGGGAAGAAGAGAGAGAGACGAGAAAATAGGGGGAAAACTACAGCACCTTGTTGCGATTAGATTTCTTTTAAAAACAAATCACCCTCGTCCATTTCGACAAGACAAATGATGGATTGTGGCGAATCGATTTCTATTTCATTAGAGAGAGAGAAAGAGAAGGGAATGGCACATAGTTGTCACATGGACGAAGAGAGAGAGCGAAAAATGGAGAATGAAGAGAGGAGAAGGGAAGGAGAGAGAGATGGAGGGAAGGAGAGAGAAAGAAAGGAGGGAAGGGGAGAGAGAAATGGAGAGATAAAGAGGGGGAAGGGAGAGAGAGGAAGAGAGAAAGAGAGGAAGAGAGAAAGGGAGAAAGGGAGAGAGAGGTAGAGTGGGAGAGGTTGAGGGAGGTAGAGGGAGAGAAGGGAAGAGAGGGAGAGAGATAGAGGGAGGGAGAGGAGAGGGAAGTAGACAGACAGACGACTTTATTGAGGGCGAAATTGGGACTATATAGTCCCTTCTAACATTTAACCCTACGTTAGTAATAACAAATGAGAATAAAAAATAATAACATAAACACATTAGCAGAAAACAAAAACCTGAAACGAATCTAAAGAAAAAAATACAATTAAGAGATCCAATTGCAAATTCGGAAACTTCTAAAAAAAATCGGTACAACATACATTGTACAAATTTTCTCATATATTAATGCGTCGTTTAGTTATCTATAGAAAATGAAAATCGTATGAGCCTGTTTTTAGAAAATCCTATTTTTGTTAAAGTTGCCCAAGAATAAACTAGCCTCATATTCATTCATTGAGAAAAATAAAATACGTAGTATTATTGTAGCTGTATACTCAAGTAACTGTACGATATTTGATCAAAATCGTTTGAGCCGTTATAGAGAAAATCGAATTATTGTTAAAGTTGCCTAGAATAAACCAGCCTTATATTCATTTTTTGAGAAATATGAACTATACAGTATTATTGAAGACGTAAACTCAAGTAACTGTACAAAATTTGATCAAAATCGTTAGAGCCGTTTTCGAGAAAATCGGATTGTTGTTAAAAATGCGTAGAATAAACTATTCTTAATTATTGATCAATGTCAACCATTTCTATGTATACTCTGCTCAGTATGATAAAATGCCTAAGTACGAGATTTCATTCAATTTTGTTCTACCGTCTAGGCTCCAGAGGCAGTAACAGACAGACAGACGGCATTAGCGAAAACCACTTTTTCGGATTCAGCGACATCTAAAACGTGTATTTCCGTCAAAATTTCGAGGTCGAATTTTTTCGCGAAAACAATACTTTCTCGATACTTCGTATGAGAAAGTAAAAAACCACGCAGGAAAACACCCACGTGAGGAAGGGGGTGGAAAAAACCTGCGAAAACCCTACATACATTGCGGAATTACAATAGTACGTACAAGGTTTAAAATATAAGAATCACAAAATATATTTTATAAGTATTGAAGAATGAACATGAAAATTAATAAAATTAAGTGAAATTAAATTAAAGCATAAACATTTAAAAGAACTAGAAATCTGCTAATAATAATAATAAATATACACACATACATACATAGAGGGAGGGAAGGAGAGAGAGGGGGGAGGGGGGGGGAACGTGAGGGAGGGAGAGAAGAGAGTGGATTCGTGGTTTTGGAATCGAGGCAGAAACTGGTTGAGGGGAAGAGTAGGTAAAGGGTGAATTGACGTGGTGTGGGCGAGGGAAAGAGCTTCTGTATAGCCTCTTTCCGTACAGGATTGGAAAGCAATCCTCGCCACTTTCCTTGGGAAGACCCTTAAGGCTATTCCGTTCCATCTTCCAATCACCTCCCTCCCTCCCGCCCACCACTCCCACTCCCCCTTCCTTTCACCCCATTAACGTACTTCCTTTTCTCCTCCTTTCCCCCTCCCCTCTTTCCCCCTCCCCTCTCTCTCACCCTCTCCTCCATCCTCATCATTCCTCTCAACTCCACTCTCCTTATTGCCTCTTCTCGTATCGTCTCCCGCTTCGATCCACTTTCTCCCTCTTTCCTCCTATTTTCCCTCCTCCTCCTCCCCCTTTCTCTAATGTCGCGCGTTTTATATCCGTTTGGATCCATTTTACGTCGACAGAAAAGAATCGATACTGTGTTTTCGAATCGATAGTGGTAGTGGTCTTAAAAGCATCGTACGAGTCCTTGGAGGATTGCCCTTATAGTCTTTCCAGATTCGGCGATCTCGCGACGTCCCTTTCCAATCGCTCTCTATTTGCTTCTGCACCAAATTCCATCAGATTGTCAATGTCGGAAATTCGCCCAATATCCGACCTTTACTGCTTATCTGTTACGTTCTCATCGACGATAGCCAATTTTTTGGCCCATTTTATTACAGCCACATTTGTCAATTAACGGTAGCACTTTTATAGGCTATAAATTTCTGGTAAGCTACTAATCTACTTAATTATCTTCTAATGGTTATATTGATTTCCTCGAGGCCATTCACATTCAATTGTTCAATTATTGATTTAAAGGCAGTCACATTAAAAAGCATTTCATGGTTCAATCGATATTCATACAGCTAAAATGTATTATCACAAATTTCCCCGAGACTTTTTATCTACGAGAACATATGTACATTCTGTTGTCAATTTGAAACTTTCTCTTACGAATGTCATTCCAAAATTTTACAAAACTTTGTTTGGCTTGAGTACAAACTTACCTAATCATTACAAAAATAAACCATTCTACACCTAATCCAACATATAGTGTAAATAGTTCAAATGGCCAAAAACACATTGATGGGAACATCAGATGCCTATTTTTGGCTAAGTTAGGGAAACCGCCCTCTTTGATAATTCGCTTATAGCGATTCTTAAAAACAAGATTATACGTCGGTGGAACAATTACTTTGTAACTGAAATGCAAACCTGGTTTTCCTAACCACGTTTTAACAATTGCATTTACTTTCATTGTAAATATCATAGCACAGTTCATTCATAGCGAATCAACGACCAGATTGTATGTGAAAAGTTATTTCCTGAATTTTCTAAATCTAAGGAGAAAATTTCGAGAAAATATTTCTTTAGCGCAGTGTTTTTCAAACTTTTTGTATCGCGACCCAGTAGAAGGACAGACAGCATGGGACAAAAGTTATGAAATAAGTTTTCATTAATTCTCGATATATGTTGCGTTCATATTTCCCTCATGAGCCTCGCGACCAAGTAATGAGTCGCGACTCGTACTTTGAAAAACGCTGCCATAGCGGATATATCAGCAAGAGTTTCAGAACTTCAACGAAACTAAGATGAAACATCTTTTACCGTATACAAAAGTAAAACTTCCAAGTAAACGATCCAAATACTCATTTTCTTTGAGCAGCCACGTCAAAAATGTACGCAAGATTAGGAGAGAGCGATATCGCGACTCCCCATTTTTCCCCTCCGACCCAATTTCTCCCAGGATGCAATTTTTACTCGTTGCGTCCGGGAAAAATGGATATATTGGGATACGCGCTCGCGCAGACGAAATACGTAGAAGCGCCGGAGCCGTACCTGTCGCAATATTTTGCCATTTTTATCCGCACACGAAAAACGTTCATTTTTTTTAATACCATGCACACGACCTCTTTTTTTCCGAGCTTCCGAAAGCGGCGTTGCGAGAGCAAAGAATCGAAAAATGCAACGAAAAAGAAAGAGAAATACAGGCACAAATAAGTTCGCACGCAATATCCAATACTTGGCGAATCGCTGTTTACATTTGTTTCCCTCTTCCTCCTCTCCGTCCGAAACTGAAGCATAATTTATTTTTTCTGCAAAAATGTCCTCCGGAGGATGATTCTCAGTCGGTAGCGTCCCAGCTAGTTTTAATCCCGTTCCCCGGGACCCGGAAGTTTCCAGCTACTGCCGGATAATTTCGTCTCTGTTCGTGTACCGCCATACGCAGGTGCATCGTGATCTAACTAGAATTGAGGGAAAGGGGAGGAGAAGAGAATTCTGAGGGGAAAAATACGAGTGCAGGCGCATGGTATGCGACGCGTAATATCAGACCGTCGCTTCTCCAAAAGGAAAGCGTGCTTTGGGATAGAGAGAGGCCGCTCAGTATCTCGATAGGTAAAGCAGCATCTTTCCTTGAAAAGAAATGGTTTTTGTGTTTGCTTTTTTCTTTCTCTGCGCCTACGTCCCTTCTGATAACAGTTTTTATAGCCTTTATAACGAAAAAGATCAAATAACATATGTTGCATTATTACCTCATGTAAGAATACAGTGCTGTATTTGGGAGCAGCAACACTTGATTGAAAGCAATATATAAAAACATTCATTGTTAGCGAATTATTGTTATTGTTTTACACTTGCTAAATATTATCATAAAACTCATTAGGATTTGGAGGTGGTTTTTTTATCCTCGATATTTGTTAAGCGTGAAATTTTTTAATAAATATCTGTTACAAACGTTAAGTGTTTGAGAATAATATTTATAAATTTTTCTCCGAAAATACGACTCTTGCAAACGGTAAAAATATTGACATTTTTCATTTTTAAATACTATTATGGCATTTTTAAGAAATGCTTTATAGAGTATGTATTGCAGTAAAATGTATTTCTGCGCAA
Organism: Uropetala carovei; assembly: GCA_036926305.1. Classification (NCBI taxonomy): domain Eukaryota; kingdom Metazoa; phylum Arthropoda; class Insecta; order Odonata; family Petaluridae; genus Uropetala; species Uropetala carovei. The sequence continues at coordinate 5,380,418 of JAXCHB010000104.1, read as the reverse complement.
CGTTACACTCATTCCTGACATTTTTCATGCATCCAAAAAAATCTTATTCCTTTACTTTTTTCAGTTCTGACGTATTGATGTTGAAAAATTTTTGGACGACGAGACCATCCGTTTAAAATACGGCCACTATTTAAGTCTTAAAAAAGTAATTTAAAATTCTAAAACCAAATCTGCTTCAAAAGGATGAACTGCTGGTATCTATATACAAATAGCCACAAAACACAATCACTAATTTACATGAGTTACATTACCTCTGTAAATTATTGGGATATGAAATACAGGTGAAGTTAGCTACATAAATTTACTCTAATATTGAATTCTGTGTTAAACTACATAGTGGCAAAGGCTATCTCCAATCCATTTTTTTATTTATCTTTTAAAAGGATGGGATGAATTATTCTTATTAATAATTCATCCCATCCTTTTATGATGGAATTCCACGAAGTATTGGCATCGTCCATTAATTTTAGTTCTAGCTTTAACATTTAGTGTCCGCTTAGTAATGTAGTAATGAAATACAAACTAGAAATAAAACCGTTTACATGCATCCACAGAAAAAAAAACATTTAAGTCGCGCAAATATTGAATAACAATTTCGTAATTTTCTAATAGCGCCCCTGCTAAACGATTTTTATCCTTCCTACGGATTTTCAATTAATCACATATTACATAAACTAGTCCATGGCGCTTCTTTGGAAAAATAGAGCGAAATCGTTCCATTTTTCTAAATTCCTAAAAGCGAAACAAATTTGAACTTAAAGTATTTATCCTAAAAAAAAAAAAACCTCCGCTGAAATAATACAGTATGTTAATAGTTGTTTATCCAAACCAGCCAAAAATTAAAATTATTTTAAGAGAAGGATAAGGGCTATTAAATGTAACCACTTATCCTTGAAATCCGCCGCAGAGGAAACGCACTGCCAGGAATATGGAAGATGATAAAGTAATGGAGACAGGAAGCAAGAATGGAGGAGATGACGGAAGAGAAAATGAAGCTACATCTTTCGTTTATTACAACCTTCTTCCTACGATCTACCTCTTTATCTCCCGTCCACATCTTTTGCCTCGCCTCTTCTCTATTTTGCCCCATCTCGTTGCCGTGACGCAGTAAACATGCGAGCCCTTTCTCTACCTTAATTCCTCTCTCGCTAGAACATCCTAGCAGCACGCCCTCTGTTCTTCCACGTCCGTCTCTGGCTGCTGGCTCTTTCACTCGATGAAGCTCGCTTCAAACACAAAACGGTCGAGTATTTGTTCATCCCAGTGTTTCTCCCTGCTTTCTTTCGCCTCCTATTTCCTCTCAATAAAAACGCCTCTCTCTCTTTTCTTCTACATTTTACCGTTTGCCTCAATTTATATAAATTTTACCTCATCCGTCGGTTAGCGTAAAAATAACAAATACTGGTTTTAAGCTGTTCTGGAAAACAATTATCAACCAATAGTTATTATTTTCGTCGTTTCCCACATCTAAATTTTCTCCGTGCATGTTCCCATTATCGCGCGCAGCAAGCTTATTTTTCCCACGGCCTCTTTTCCTTTCTCCTCGACCATTTTTCTCTTTTTTCCTCCCATTCTTATCCCCATCTCTCATCTCACTCCACTCCTTTTCCCATTTAACTCTCCCGTTCATTCTTCGGTGCTACACATACACACGATTTTTATCATTTCCCTTCGTCCTATGCACTATCCTTCCTACCCCCCTTTCTCTTTATCCAGTCTTTCCGCAATATTTTCCCATCTCCTTTCCCCTCTTTCCTGTTCTCATCTACTCTCCCTCCACATCTTCCCCCCTTTCTCTACCTCTCTCCCTCTCTCCACCTCCTTTCTCCCAATTCCTTCACTATCACAAACTGACTCTCCCCCCAACCTACTGGGCTCCCTCGATTGGCAGCGGAATGAACCTTCACGGGCGATAAACTCTAAGCACCCTTATTCCTCCCTGCTACTGCTGCTCTTCCAACACTCCCGCACCCTACCACACACACATACACACACAGCGCCCCCTCTCTTTCAAACCTCCCAACTTCCCATCCCCAACCCGACTCCATCCTTCTCACTTTCCCTTCCGCTTACAATATACCCTAGTCTCCTTTACTCCTTCCTTGCCTCCCGGCTCTTATATTCCCCTTTCCAACCCCTTCCTCTCCCCTCCTCCTAACATTCCGGCGGCTAGCATCTCCTTCCATTTCGGAGAAAACGCTCTCTCTCTCTCTCTCTTCCTCCCTCACTGCCTCTTTATCTCTCTCTTATATTGTAGCTCTCGTTCTCCATCCCCCTCTCCTCTCTCTTCCTCTATCCTCTCTCTCTCCCTCTCTCTTCCTCTATCCTCTCTCGCTCCAGCCTGGGTTAAAAGGGACTAAGGCATCGTTCGATGGACAGTATCGTTCAAGAGAGGCAAAGGTCACCCACTAACCTCTTATTACTCCCTAAATCTCTCTCTCTCTCTCTCTCTCTCTTTCCTTTCTTATACCTCTGTAATTCCCGTTCCCCTCCTATCTCTTCTTTATCCCCATTCTATCTCTCTCTCTCTCTCTCTCTCGTTCTCTCTCTTTCTCTTTCATCCTCTCTCTCCTCGTCTCTCCGGAATCCGGTCCCGAAAATGTCAATCTTGGAGTGTATCCAAGATCCCGTCAACGTTAGATATGAAACATGGCGAATTTCAGAGGTCGAAAAGGTCTTTTTTATTTGGTAAAGTGTTTTTTTTAACGCGGAAGCCTTTACGTGTTATTTGTCTTTTTATATTTCTTACTTTCGGAAAGACGTGGTTGCCTAAGATCCAACTGTTTTAAAGATGTAATTAAATCTCTTCGGTGGGGTGTGCGGTTCTCTCTCTTCTCTCATTTAGTATACATTTCGCAGCTATTAATACCGATGAAAACCCAAAAATAATTTATATTTGTGTACCGTCGAATATTCGCATTTTCCGGCAATCCAACTGGGCGGAATTTTTTTATCATTTCGTTTTCTGCGTGGATTTAAAATTTATGAAAACGATGAATTTGTAAATTCATAAATATTCTACCGAGATGTGAATATCCATTTTTTTAAATGTTTCAATCCATTTCCTTGGAATCCAATATCTTGGAATGCAGACCGATTCCAAAATTAAATTCAGATCCTCATTTTGGAGTATATCGCCTCGAGAACCCCAAAAGATAATTCGCACCGATTCATTTGGAAATATAAAACCAAATTCCAAGATATTTGGAAATAACTTATGTAAACGCTTGGCATATATTATTCTTAATCTTTAAAAAATCCCAATCGGCACATATTTTTGAGAAAGGTTACAAAAGGATTACAAATCCATAAATTCTTATTTGACTAGAGAAATCGCCGTCACAAGAAAACACGACACACTAAAGCAGTAAAACGTTGTCAAATTATGTTTCCCTTCCCAGTTATTTGTCCCCACATCTTACTCAACATCAATAACTTATGTAATAAAAGAGCGCGATTGCAAATGAACTCCTCCAATAAAATTTTCCTTTACGAAAAACGGGATAAAATTCCTTTCCTCATTCTTAAAACTAATGATCCCAGTCCACCGTGTTCCAATAAGTCCCACTTCCCATTCATTATGAATTTCCCGATGATATCCATCTCTCTCTCTCTCTCTCTCCATCTCTCTCCCTCAAGCAGACATTTTCCCTTTCCTCATTATCAACACCTTCACTCTTGATTCCGCCATCTTCCTCCGAACTTTTTCTCTTGTCTTATAGCCTCTTTCGCCTTCTCCCTCGCCTTTTAATCTCATTTCCTTTATTAAACTCTTGCTCTATCATCTCATTTCTCTCTCTTATCCCCTTTATTCTACTTTTTCAACTCGTTTCTTTCCCCTCCCTCCCCCCTTTCTCGTTAACCCTGATTTTTCCATTCGTTTAACAAGATCTTGCTTTTTTTCTTTCAGTTAACGTCATACGGCTATGGCTCTTGCTTCCATCGCCCTCCTGAAAAAATCTCATACGGAACTTACATACCCCTATCACCTATAACCCTCCTCCGCTTCCTCCCGTTCCGTAATGCCGCCATCTTACTTCCACCCTCCTCCTCTTCAACATTCATTTCTCTCTCAACTTACTTCTTTCCACCCTTTGCCCTCTCCTCTCTACTTATTCTCTCCATTTTCCTCTTATCGTCCCGTTTCTCTTCGTGTTCCTCCTCGCTTATCCGCATTTCCCCTCGGACTCCTACATTTTAATTCTCTTACCTCTCGCATTGCGGAGCTCCCTCTCTTCTGCTTCCCCCTCTTATGCCCCCTCACCCTCCTTTATTCCTATACCCTTTCTCTCCTCACGCTCTTATCGGCTCTAGGAATCTCACCCTCATCCTTCATCCTTTTACTCTTCTTCCGCTACCAATCCATTTATTTTTCTACGCTCTCAATCCCGTTCTCCAATCTATTTCATCCCCACCACGCACAACTCTAGCGTTCTTTTTCGCTTCCCATTCACCTGTCCCCGGTCCTTTTCTACTTTCTCTCATCGCAAGTTTCTCATTATCCTTCACCTCCAATTCCTATACTCCCCGCTCAAGCCTACTTCAAACCCTTCAAGCCTCTTTCCACTCTCTCTCTCCCTCTCCATCTCTCCCCCTCTCCTTTCCCTCTCTCTCCTTTCCCTCTCTCTCATCTCCCTCTCTCCACTCCCTCTCTCATCTCCCTTTCTCTCATCTCCCTCTCACTCTCCTCTCCCTCTCTCCTCTCTCTCTCATCTCCCTCTCTCCTCTCCCTCTCACTCTCCTCTCCCTCCCTCTCTCTCTCCTCTCCCTCTCTCCTCTCCCTCTCTCCTCTCCCTCCCTCTCTCCTCTCCCTCCCTCTCTCCTCTCCCTCTCTCTCTCCTCTCCCTCTCTCTCTCCTCTCCCTCTCTCTCTCCTCTCCATCTCTCCTCTCCCTCTCTCTCTCTCCTCTCCCCCTCTCTCCTCCTACCCTCTCCCTCCCATTCCCTCCCTCCCTCCCTCTCTCTCTCTATCTATCTCCCCCATCTTCCTCCCCTTCTCCGTCACTCCGTCGCACGTCTCCTTTTTCATCTCCACTTCCTCTCTTCTTCTGCTCGCTTTCCTTTCCTCTTTTTTCCGCTCCCCCTCGCCGACATACCCAGCAGCAATGACGCCCGTAATTTAATTTGGAGTCTCTCATCTTCCCGGAGTGGGAGGGAACCGTCGTATTACTGGCTTTCGGACGCCTCCAGGCGTGAACTGAGGGCGAAGAAGGGATGGTAGGGAGGATGGGGAAGGGGAGGGAGGTGGGGTGAGAAGGAGAGCGTAAGCGGGAAATGGTGCGGCTTGGTGGGAGGGAGAAACGTCGTGAAGGAGAAGAAATAAGGGTTCGAGAACCGAAGGCGCGGGGAGTGGGAGTGGCGGAGGACGAGGCGGGAGGAGGAGGAGAAATGAGGTCTAAAATTGGGATAGGAGGAAGATTACGGGTAGCGTATGAATAAATATGAGTTTTATCGGAGATCTTTTTAATTTAAGACTCCTCGCATTACGACACGCTACACGATTCTCGAATGTTACTCGTCTTTGTGCGCCTCGCGGCTCTATGAAACAGTTAACATTTCCGGGTTACCCACCATGTTATGTATAACATACTGCAACGTGCAAACGCACTAGTTCTCCCAATCTTCACATCTGCATCGTATCGAATAATAAGTCCCAGTGTGCAACAAAGTAAGTGATTCAGTCAAGCATAAAAAATTTCGTAATAGTAGGTGATATCGACAAACATTCCAGAATTTAAGTCATCATCATCATAGGTAGTCTGCCCGTAAACAGGTTCACAATTATTCATGGTTAAACTTGGTTCTCCATATACTCCTATTTTCCGCAGTCTTCTTCATTGCCTTGATAGCGCTCTTTCCCTTTCAAGTCGTCTATAATCTGAAACCTTTTCCTACCTCTTTCTCAGTTTCCATCCAGTTTTCCTTCTAGCACTTCTTTAACCATGCTCTTTCTTCTCAGGTAATGTAAAATCCAGTTCGCTTTCCTCTTTCTGATAGTCGTATAATCGTTCGCTCCTCTCCTATTCTTCGTAGTACTTCCTCATTTTTCACCCTATCTGTCCATTTTATCTTCAGCATTCTTTTCCATGTCCACATTTCGAAGTTTTCCAAGTATTTAATATCATTTTTCCTTATCTTTCATGTTTCTGCCCCACACAAAGCTGTACTCCATACATAGCATTTTATCAACCTCTTGCGGATTCCTGCTTTATATTTCCCGTTAGTAGGAGTTTCTTTCTTCTGAAAGTGGCTCTTGCTTTTGTTATTCTAGTCCTGATTTCATCGGTACATTTTTCTTCTCTCGTTATGATGCTTCCAAGGTATTTATAATCTGAAACTTGTTCTAATGGCTTTCCTCCAATACTTATGTTCAAATTTTCTCCTTCTTTACTTGATATTCGTATAACCTTGGATTTTTCTGTATTAATTTCCATACCGTATTTTCCACCTCTTATCACTTACTTTTTATATATCACTAATTCACATATCATTTAATATACTGTGGTGCATTTTGTTTACATTTCTTACCGTTTTCTTTATTTATTTTTGTAGAAATCTGGTCCCGAGTAGAGTGGTATGGCATTTTAAAAAAATTTCATTTAACGCTGTCTATTCTTGCCTTCCTCTACATTCGCATTCTGGACATTCTCTTCATCCCATTCTGTGGCGGAAGAGGAAGAAAGTAAAAAGGAAAAGAAACCTGAATTAAATATTTAAGTATTTTTTAAAGTTTAACATTTTTCTTAACTCTATTTCCTTCCTTATTCTTGACTGAGAGAACCGCGGTTATTTCCTTTGAGGTCCTGGGATACGTAGATATGTTGGTTTTGCACTTAAATATCTTTGACGAGAGGGGAGAGAAATTCGTTAAATCTTTTTATCTGGGCACCTCTTCCGCTCTTTGAATACCATCTTGTCAACTTCTGTGCATTAACACTTTTATAGAAATAGGACAAGTAAATACCTTACATGTTTATACAGCAGAGACGCTAAATACGTCGCACGCAAGCTATTTTACTTAGCACGCCTAAGCTTGTATTATCTGTATAAAATATAAAGTTTCTTAGTCAACTATTGGTACGCGAAAAAAATGCTGATGCTTTACATTACTTTCTTGGCACGCGACTCAAAAATCATTTGCTATCCCTGGCATTTAAAATCTTTCCTGAGATAGCATTCAAAAATTCCGATTATTATATATTCACAAGTGTACTGTATAAAAAATCTCCAGGAAAATTCCAAATTATGAGACTGTCCACTAAGCTATTTCGTCACTAAATTGATTAATTTCAGTTTTGAGAGCGCGACAAATATATTAATACATATATGGAAATAAGAAAAAATTATATTGAAAGAACAGCGACATAGTCATTAATGTAAAACGATGCGAATAATTATTTTACAAGCATTCTTAAGCCAAAAAATAAACGAATTCCGTATGTTACAACAGCTGAAATTTTCCCCACAGATAGTACCTTCCAATTGGTCTCCGAGTTCTTCGGACGACTGAATAAATTTCTAGAAAGAAGTTACGGAATGAAATAGTGAATCGGGTAAGATAGAGGTGTCGGGTGAAATGCCTTAGGAAAGACGTGAAAAAGGTTGAGAAAGGGGTCGGCGGAGCAGCAGGAGGTTAAGGCCAGAGAGAGGGAAAGAATAGGAGAGAGGCCGGGAAGAAGATGAAACACGGTTTTATCTCCCACTATATGGTTGATATAAAGACATCAATTACATATTTACATATCCCCTTCATTTCTATCCTTAGCCCAAATCCTCCCACCCATTGCCTTTAAAAAAATGACTGGGATTCTCGTGCTCTTGTAAGGTTCGAAAAATTTCTCATTTTCCATCTGAGATCTTCCCCGGGATAATAGAGGGTCTGGAAACTAGAGCCAGCGTGGGGCTGAGGTTCAGTTACATAGAGCAAGCGGCTGCCAGGAGAATAAAATGCGAAACTGAGGATAAGAAAGAGTAAAATGAGATGGCACGAGGCAGAGGTAAAATTGGGCCATAGATTCCGTAAAGAAGAAAGGGTAATTGAAGGAATGGGCGGAGATAAAGAGAGAAAAACTTTCAAAGATATGGAAGAGGCATTAAATAGATCAAACTGATGAGGAGTAATATACTCGAAAAGAGAGTTACAAAGTTGAGTCCTGGGGCAGAAGTAGCTAAATAATGAATAGATTTTATTTCAAATTAAATATTTATTGCCAAACATTTTTATGATATTATCTGCGAATTTGCGAAGTTAGGAATATTATTTATGCTTAAAATTACAATAATACAGTTGTAGAAACTGATTTGAGATACTGATGCGATTTTACATGTCTAAAATATTATTCAATCAAATACGGTAAATAATTTGACATCGAAAAAAATCTCACCTTCCTAACCTATATGTTTGAAAGCGAACGTGAAAGATATTAAGCATCTTTCGAGACGTCATCCTATTCGATTTTCTTTCCTTTTTAAGAAAATATTTTATTGACATCCAAAAGAGCATTTGGTATTATGGATAACGTCCTTTCCTTTCCATCCTTTCAAATCAATGATTAATTTTGATGTCATCTTCTCAAGTATTTTTGTGACCTGAAACTCCACTCAGTTTCTTTTCCCTTTTATACACTCCATTGGCACCTTTGAGAAGGATCATCGTTTTTGTCGTATCACTGGCAGGTGTTTCCACTATTTCTCTGTCGATCCGAACTGAGATATTTCTTTCTACCGGTAAGGATTACTATTTATCATCCTGTGAAGTCATGATGGGACGTGGTATGACGTTATAATGAAGTTGGTAACCTAAGGTGTCGATTGTATTTAATAAACCGTTAACTGAACAATAAATGAATAATAATTTTTGGAGGTAAAAATTCGGAGTTCATAACTTCCTGGGTGACGTTCCAATTCTGAGAATATTTTATTCCTAAATTCGACGAAAAAAGAAAAAGTGATGGCGCGAAATTAAGATGAGAAAAATATTATATATGGTGAAATCCAAATTGTAGGTGGTCGACCCTGTTTTAAATATGAAACATTTTAAATGACCTTCGATTCGCTGAGAAAAAATCTCTGAATAGGCAATCTGAGTTTGCCACCTTTCTCTAACTTAGAATGAGAAGATAATGTTAAATTTCGAGGATAATAAATTATAGTTCTTCCAACGGAACTTCGCAGACCTCTTTAGTTCTCCTTCTGAGGTTGCCTAATATATAGACGTCCGGCAGTACACTTGTGTTACCCTGGTTGCATAACATCACGGATACACATCCTTGACGCTACAGTGTCTTTTCTACAGTAGATTCCCGGGTTAAGTCGCCTCGTTAAACGTTTTTTCGCCTTAACGTCGTTCCCTAAACAATCTCGTTACAATTTTAACGTCACCGAAAATTCGCATTAACGTCGTTCGGCTCGGTGCCGAAAATGTAAAGTATTCACACGTGCATCTCCGTAACGCACGGCGCTCGCTCACTCAGCGTTGGTTCGCCGTTTTGGTTGGGCAAATATTTTTGGATTGATTTATTTGCGATTCATTTTTCATTAGTTTTGTGACTGATTTTAATAATCGGACATAAAAATGGTAGTTCTGATATAGTCCTCCTTAAAAAAACCACCTTTGACAGTTTGGAACAAAAAATGATATTAATAAAGATTCTGAACGTGATGAATCAAGTGCAGATATTTTCAGAGCTTTGGGAATGCCGGCTATAAGCGTAAGAACACTTCTCAAGGACTCTGATAAATTAAAGAATTGGAAAAAGTTGCAACTCCTCTTAGCGCAGTGCATCTTCTGCGTAATAGAAACACTTTATAATTGAGATTGAACGTTTGCTTACTTTACGTAAACGAAATCCAACAGAGGTAGCCACTTAGAAAGGTATCAGAGCAAGGCTGTAGCTTTATAAGAGCACCTGAATAACGGCATTGCAGATGCTGAGTCATTTACTGATAATCGCGGGTGGTTCGATAAATACAGAAGCGTGATAATATGCCCTAAAAGTTCTGAGAATGAGGTTTCTCCTTCTCATAGTCCTCCCAGCATAAATTAAAATCCTTCAAGTGTTCGTAATAAAAACATCAATAGATATTTTAAGTGGTGTTGAGTCTCCTAAAAAAATGTTAGCTTTTTATGTCTTCGAGAATTTATTCTCTGAATTAAATTTTATAGCATTGGAGAGCACATTTACTTAGTTTAAATAGCTAGTTTGGGAACTGATTTATAGTATTGTTTCTTATGGAAAATTACGCTTCTTTTATCATTCTTTTGTTTGATGTCGCATTCTTCAAGAACTGATTACTGGAGATCTATATATATATCTATCTCCCGCATCAATAAATTTTTATTTAGAGTGTAGATGTACTAAGCATAATTTCCTCCTAAATATTATTTTACTTAACATTTATTAACTTCCGTTCCCCGGACTTTCTCTGGATATATTTTAAATATTTTGTTCAATTTTTCCAAAAACTACCAAAATTAAATTTAAAGTATTTTTTGAATGAATAAATAATAGAAACTTGTTTAAAATACTGTAAAAGCAGATTCAAAAGCGAAACTTTAATATAGCAACGGACCCGTTAATAGTTAATAAGTTCTTTTTTTCAAATCCCATTACAGCAAACGGATCCCAAAATCAATATAATTCATGTTCGTTATTAGCCAAAATTATTCTGAAAATCTTAACTTCCACTATTATTTTATTGCTTCAAAATTTTTGTGACGGATGGACAGAGAAATTTGCACACGGACGGCTGGAAATATCTACGCATGGACGGACGGACAAAATGGAAACATAAGCTATTTTTAAAAAATGCCAAACATTATTGGAGATGTTTGATGTCAACTCGATTCTTCTCAAATATGTTTCCAAATTTTCGTGTCACTGGTCTCGACTTTGTTACCTTGCAAAAAAACATTAACACAACTCACACAATTATTTTAATATTGTAAGAAAAGCCAAGGATTCCCCTTATGTTTACACTACATTAACAATTCATAAAGGGATACGTTTCCAGTGAAATGACAAAGTTCAGAAAAGAGATTTACATTTTCTGCCCGCATTTAAATGTAATATTAAAATTCCCCAGGAGATATTTCATCGAAAATATTAATACGAAGAAAAGTGATCCCATTGGAGATGTAGATTTTAGATTGAAATGTGATCCAAAGAAAAACTCATCCATAATGGTGATCTACTACAAGATTCAACAAACAGCGAACCGATTCATTCGGCGCGCATATAATTTAAATCAAATTTTTCTAAAAAACAGACCCGGAAAAGAATAAGATTCGATTTAAGTTTCCCCCGGCCAATGTCTCCGTCTCAATTCTCACAGCTTAGAAAACCTTAACCCACCACACTTAAAATACACCCCATTGGATGGGAATCAGAAGAGAAAGTTTCCCCGGAGTTCAAATGGAGTTCAACGGATGCTGGCGCGCCACCACTCCTCCGGACTCACCCCCCGCCATAACCCCTCTCTCCACGCCCTCCTCCATCTCGCTCTGCCCCGAATACGCTCTCCTTCTCTTCACTTTTCCACTTAAGAAGCAAATCGAAACCAGAGTTTATCTTAACTTTTTTATTCCCTCTTTCTCTCTTCTCTTTCTTTGCCCCAGTCCCATTCCTTTCATATGCCTCACTGCCCCTCTCTGTCTTTCCTCTCTGTCTTCCCTCCTTTCCACACTAGCTCCGTCTCATTTGGGAGGAGAAGATACCACATTTCGTATAATCCAATCTCCTAGCTCCCATGCATATAACTTATTCTTCCCCTTCACTCCCTTCTCATCCCATTGGAATACACATTCTTCCCCTCAGCTAATTCCTACCCACTTCCCCGCGCTTCCTTCCTCCATCTCTCTTCCTCTCTCTCTCTCTCTTCCTTCATCGCCTCACTTTTAATCCTCTTAATCCTTTTCCCTGCCGTCCATACTTTTCTCAATTTAAATCTTTCTTTTTTCGCGGCCCTCTTCCTCGCTTCCCTTCCTCTTAGTATGATCTCGTATATTTTCTGCTTGATCCATTTTATTCCATTTCCAGGCTCATTTTTTTAATCTCGCCCTAGTGTTTCTCTTCCTTCTTTCTTACTTTTCCTCGTCTCACCTCTCTACGTAGCTACATAAAATACCGTCTTTCCCAGAATCTGTCGTATACCTTCCAGTCCTTCCATTACTTCCTTCTATATTTCATATCTTACTTCTACAAAGTCTCCTTATCGTTCTATGCCTCCGAACGATCTCTTTCTCTCCCTTTTCCGCTCCTAAAACCTCCCCATTCATTCTGCTGCCTGACCTATGACATGTTCCATTTCCTTCTTCCATTCCCTCCATAGTTCTCATTCTCTTCTCCGCTCTTTTTCCGTCCGCTCCCTCCCCCCCCCCCTCTCTCTCTCTTTACCGCTTCATTTTCTGACCATGCTGTTGAGCCGAAAAACGCTTTGTTTCCAGTTTCTTCCCCTTCCACGCATCCACTGATATCATCCGAGACCCTGCATGAACGAGCGAGCCGAGAGGAGAGTAACTTTGGGGTGGGAAAGGGCGGAAAAATGAACTCTACCCCCTACTACTTCTTGCTCATGAACATTGAAAATGTTTATTTTCCCTCGTGGTGCATTAGTGTATCCGGCGTAGCGAATGCAATTTCCTTGCCGATGAAATTTATGCGATCGCAACTTGCAAAGTTCCGCGACTTTATCCGATGAACAGTGGACTGCATTTTTCTACGCGTTCCGGTTAAACTGTAGTTTTGGCGAAAGGTTTTCGAGAAGGTGTGTGTGTGTGTGTGTGTCGGAATTTATCCAAAACGGAATAGAAGTACGAGTTGTATGATCGTTTGGGAATTTTAGACACTGTGTTCTAAAAACAATTTATGCTGTTATCATATGCTAAATGACTCCTTAACGCATACCATAAGTAACTTTTACCTGTTACTTAGACTTCTTGTAAAGTTTAATTCAGTTTTTGCTTACACTACTACAATTTAAGTTGAATATTTGGGTTGCAGGAATTTTTGACGCATTTAAAAGCAATTTTTATTTTTAGAGGTATATAAACAATTTAAGAAATACATAGAAATAATGGATATATTCTACAGAAAATAATACCAATAATTTTGATGCCGTTTTCTTTCTAATACCGTTAACACAACCAAACATTATCAAAGCTCGCTACCCATAAAATATTAATAACACTGTTATCCAGATAATTTTAAATAAACCATTGTCTCATATTTAATATAACATAAATTAGCGATGATATTATTAATTCTATACGATTTTACAAAGTTGAAGCAATACTTAGCAAAGGATACTCCTTATCACGTAGGTGTATTTGTTTAATGGATGAGACTTTTCGAACGGTCACATTTCTTACACTCCCGCGGAATATTTTCCTATAAGTAATCTTATTAAAAATTACAAAAGAGAGGCTTGAAAGCAGCCCTCGCTTTGGTTTGCGCCATTGGCAAAGCGGATCGCTTTCAAAGAGAGTCCACCAGCGACAAACTTCTCACGAATATCTGAATTCTAAATTAAAAAAGTTTCCCTTGGGTTCCAATCTACTCCAACTATATGCAACTCAAAAGAAATTATGCATCTTTTTCGTTAGTAATATCGCATCTCTAATCTAAAGATTAATCAGAGACGAACAGACCTTACTCTTGATACGTTCTAAAATTAATTTATCCGATTCGGAATTATTCTTCCTTGACAAATCAGATATTGGAGTTCAAATTACGGATGACACCGTACTTTGAATGCACTCAAAATTCATAAAATAGATGTAACTCAAGTTATTTCATATTAATTGAAAAGGATGGTAAATTGCACATCAATAGGAAATTTTGTCTCTCTCTCACACTGGGTAATATTTAAATATAAATAAAATATTCGAATTGATTCATATGAAATGGTGTATAAAATCACTTACTGGGTTAAAGGAACTCGTAAAATAATCGTAGTTAAATTAATACCGCGTAATTCACCAGCCTATTGCTTCGAGAAATAAAACTTCGATAATGGAGAAAACAATATTTAATAGGACGTGTAACGCAGCCAAAATTATTTTCATCTATACATATGTAAAAGGCATAAAAAAATTCACTGCTAAATCAAAGAACAAAACGTGACAAGTTCAATCAGCGAGATATTTTCCCCTTTAAACTCTTTTCTGATATCATCGACAATCCCGTAAGCGATGCCAACTTGCGGGAATGGAACGATGCGACGGAACTTCTTTTCGAATCGCGCCCGATACGTGATATCGGAATCGGGATGGATGGAAATTCGGACCGCGGGAGCGTGTAGTCGAATCGCCACCGGAGCGAGCGAGAGGGGTATTTCGGAAGTGTTTCGGGAGGAAGGGGAGAGAGTGGGCCACGCCACAACAAACCGTGTCTCGTGTCATGTACTGCCGAAGGGGACAGGAGAGGGAAGGGGTGGGAAAGGGTGAGAGGGAGAGAAAACCGTTTGATGGATGGCACCAAACCCCTAAGTCGTATTTGGCACATTACTCCCGTCCTTCATCCTAATTTATGGGAGGAGCGTAGCGGGTGGATATGTGCGAAAGGGGAAAAGAGAGAGAGATTTGCGCGATAACAGTAGTAGTAGGTTGGGAGGAGGAGAAAGAGGGGGAGAGATAGGGGACGGATGGGGAGGGAGGGAAATGGCCGGAGGATCATTTTTCGATGCGGTAGAGAGCGGCCCGGAAAAAAGACGCCTACCGAACGAATGCAAGGCCCGACGGATAAAAAAATTCGAGCGATTTAGGTAGTTTTTGTCCAGAAGGAATGTTTTGAAATACGCTTAGTTTTTTTATAGTTAGCTAAAAACGTTGGCGAAAAAACATTACCGGATGGATGGCGTTGTGAAAAAAATTGAATAATCTGGAGCTAGCGTTGTGTCGTCACTCACTGCGTTTATCGATCGTTAAAATTTTATTATGTATTTATGACGCGTTTATTGCCATTGACACCGAACAAAAAGCCCTCTCGCGGCCTCAAGAGGAATTATATACGAATGCATTACGATTGCTCAGTGAAATTAGTCAGTTTCATTTATGGCTTTGTTCACGCATGAAACAAGTAAATTTTTGGGCAATATAAGCATCCAAAATCTTGATAAAACACTTAGTAAGCACTCCGTATATACTGAAAATAAATAGGATCCCTTTCTAATTAGCAAATACGCTTCAGTAACAATAACTAGTATGGATTTTTAATTTAACCGAGTCGAGCGATAAATTTCGACGCACATATTGAGTACTAGTTAGATGCTATGCATATTACCCCCATACTTCACAATAAGATACGTCCTGCGACGCTACGACGAAAAAGGAAGTCTAGATATTTAACACACAAATTCATTCATTTTTATGAAATTTTTATAGTAAAATTTTAATATTGAAATGTTAACCATAAAAACGTTATTTGGACTTTAATTTCACTTATATGGAAGCCCAGTACACATAGGTAACTTTCGATTAAACTGATCCGAGCCGCCGAAGAATTAGCAACTTTCAATGACCGCCAAAGGATTCGTAACAACCGACGCGACCCGTCATGTGTAAAAGGTTGGACGCCACTGCTTTATTACCATAGAACAAAAGAATCAGCTCAGTGGCATATAACCTACCGATTGGCAGTCACTCTAACATTGACGACGAGCGTAGTTGGACCGATTTCATTTCAAAAAGTAAAAAAGTGGAATAAATGGCACTCACCAAATTCCTCCTGTTGACGACGGCTGTCCCCATATTAACGTAGACTCCTTGCCCAAAGCAGCAAATGCCCTTTGACAGCCGCTATTAATTATAAATCAGGAGAAATGCATTTTTAATATGAAATAATTTTAAATTCACTTTGGATTGTTATTAATTTATTGATAAGTAGTTCAATTCTAAAATTAATCTCATATTCTAGGACGACAATTTTGCTCATAGGATAATTTTATTTTTATTTACACAAAATTGCCTGGGTTCAAGTCTCGCCGCCTCCTTTTTCCATGAAACATTTATTAGCTACAGTACAGGTTTTTGTTTCGCCTCTATGTGAGATAGATCAGAGGTATTAACTCCGTATGATAGTTCACTACACTTGAACTGTGAATATCTCTCGCTGAATTAATTCGAAAAAATTATTTTAAGGCCGATATTTCAATAAAGATCCTAATAACAACAATCTTTCATGCCTTCAGCAATGAGACATTCAACAACCATGGCTGCTTCACGCAGTTTTGGTATTACTAAATTTCTTATGAAAGTGTTTTTTATTCAAACGATATTTGTTAACAGTAGCACTGTTAAGAATGGCGCTGTACGTGTTAGCGATAACACACTATTTTAATTTCATTTAAGTTACGCAATTGGTTATATCAGAGAATCTATGTTTGTCATCGCTCTTCCCCTTATGCGAATTATCTTTTTATTATAGAAAAAATTTTGAACCAGTGTAACGCTCTCTCGATCTCTAAAATAACCTTAAAGTGTTCTTCGCGAGAAAGATGGGGACGCATTTCCATCTTCAGCTATCTGCTTAGAGAAAGGGGGTTTTAATTTATCGCTCAGTTTAAACCCGGGCTGTAAACGCGCGCTTGGGCGGAGATGCCAAACAATTTCGCCGAAAAGGTTAAATGAAACGAGAACGAAAAGAATCCGATAGCGGAGAAGGAAGGCAGAAGTGAAAGTTTCCGGTGGATATATGACGCTGAGGAAGAGAGAGAGGATGGTTGCGATATGGAGGGAGGAAGAGAGAGAGAAAGGGAAGTAGCGAAATATATTATATACAGAGTGCGTTATAAAAGGCGTGGCCGACCTATCTCCCCGCCATCTCCTACCACTTCTCCTCATCCTCTCTTTCTCTAGGAAGTGGATGAACTGTTACCCCGGGCGACCAATGGTCTGAAACACGTAACATCATCATGAAGGACAGGAACAAGGGGAGCGCCTTTTGTGGGGGCTTTATTCCGCGGTAGTTGAGGCCGGTGCTGCCGCGACCAGGGAAAGGACCAATGGTCACTGATCTGGAAAACACGTGACCATCCTCTACCGTTTGTCCGTCGATGTGACACACGAGAGAGGAGAGAAAAATTGTGGAGTGAAAGGGAGGATATATTGGGGGAGGAGATAGGAGGAAGGGGCAGAGTGAATGACCGGTATGAGAGCGGATTAAAAAAAGTGAAGTGCTACAGGGAAAAGAGTCTTCAAATGTTGACATTTGATTAGATTAGCTACGGTTTTATTTTTTCCGAATAACTCCGTCGTGCTTTTTCGTCATCCGACCGACTATAAAAACGGGTTACCTAAGTCGGTAGGAAAATTAAATCCCCAAAATGAGGAAATATTGATTTTCGGTCGGATTAAATCACAATTATTCCAACAGGGATTCTCTGGATTTTTACGTTTTTCGGTCACGTTTAATTGCTGCGGCCTCCACTTTTTGTCGAGTATTTTCGTTCTGTGGGTCGTATCGCTGCCTAAATTGTCAAAAGAGCCCTTTTAGCTCTGATATCCTGCGACGCTATCATTTTAATTTCCAGGAATGGTTAATTGCAGCTATCGCAAGTAATTTTTGCTGGAATTTATACCTTTCTGGGTTATTAAAGACTGGTATATCAAACGTTACGAAACCCATAGTTATCATGATCTAGCTCGAAAGACGAATTGTAGTATAGCCGTTGTTAGAAAAACTTAAAATGAATGACTAAAATTTTGCAAAAGATGCTTTTCCTATTTATTTATATTACTCATATCAAAACATGCACATCAAAGTTATTTGGGTCAAAAATAAAAAGATGTACTGTAAAAAGCTAACACTACTTCAGAATCCACTCCATCTTATCTCTACCTATTCGTAAATTCGTACATTCCTTTCGACCACAGCCAAGTTAGATTTTAACTTGTTAACGAGTTAAAGTATCTACAGTATTACAGTATTATCTGAATTCCATATTCCAATCGTGTGTTTCGAATACTGGAGACGGAAATTTTGATTGTGTCAAAAGAGTGACGATGCATAATTGGAATTTGTTCAGAATTTAGATGTGATAAAGGCACCCATTTATCGTGGAACTATTGTCTCATTTCAAAGATAAATTTCGAAAATTTAGAAAACATCCTCCACAGTATGAAATCCAAAACCATCCGTCCAAAAATTGATAGTGTTTGAAAGCCGGACGTTTTAAAAGCTAAACAGGGTATTAAATCTTTTAAAAATTGTTCCAAATACGTGAAACAAAGGAAATTGATATTTTTAAAAGCGCTACAAAAGTAGCGCGAAACAGTCTTCCTCCACCGAATATATAATCGTCACCAGCTCAGCACTCGACGAAGAGAAGTGAATTACTATCGGCTTGAATATCCAACTGCTTAAGGGAGACAAAATGTCAATACTTAAAATAAAACTAATCTATCGTTTCATGTTTTCCTTATCCATTATGAAATGTGTGTGATAAATCTTACTGATTTCGGAACATTTCAATCGATTCTGTGAGTCTAAATTTTCCATCCATCAGAAAGAGCAATTGAAAAGAGGATCTTTAAAATGACGTGCACAGGATAAACGTCGCATATATGGTGCATAACAGTAATTGTTCAAATGAAGCAATTTACTATTGCATAATGGTTCCAGCACCGTCTGTGGGAAATGTAAATTTTTTTCAACTATTAATGAAAGTGATTTAATAAAAAACGTAAGCACATTATAGACAGATCTATGTTATGGTTAAAAAACGCATAAGGATGCATCAGTCAATTGACCGCTAGTCTATTTTCTCCCTTACTTAATGACTCCATACAAAGGAGCCTTTTTTAAGTAACTTAAGACATTTCTCGTTTTAGTTTCCTGGATGCTTTGATAAGCACAAAACTTCATGAATTGCCAACGCGGCCATAAAAATAAGCTAAAAAAATCGCACATTTTCTTCTTACGCTAAAGCATTAAATAGACCCGGTCGTAATTTTGTTTACGTTTTGATGGCCGCTCATTCTCATTCATATCTCTCGTCTCATCCGACCGTACACTTTTATCGCTCTTTTTCTTTCCGTTCCACGCCAATTAAGAACAGAACAACGGCTCATTCCCCTCCCGAACCAGAATAAATATTTTTAAAAAAAGACAGTTAAAAGAACAAAACCCGTAACTCCGGCGGTGATACCAATCTTTCTTTCGAGACTTTTTCGCTAATTTCATTTACGGAATCCCGACACGCTTAAGCCTTTCATCTTCTTCTTCTTCGAAGAACCCTCCGCATCGAGGAATGAATTTCAAACAGAGGCGAGGAACACCCTTCTCCCGCAGTTAGCAAAAGCGAGGCTTATCCTGGACATTTCCAACCATAGGAACAACGGCGGCGACAAAAAAACGGGGAAAACAACGGGCGCCATGACGAAACTTCTTGTTTACCCTTTGAATCTCAAAATCTTCCGCAATTCCCACCTTCCTTCCGTCTCCCCTTCTCCCCCCCCCACGCCCACCTCCGATTCCCTCCTCTGCAGAGCTTTCCTCCATTAAAATGCATCGCTAACGAGATCCTAGGGCAGGACGTGGAGAAAACCCCTCCATGTTAAAAGGCTTCCAAGTTGACCTTACGTCAAGTAAAAGGGATGTTTTGCCCGTTGCGTTACTCAAAAACCGCCCGAACCTTCTTGCTTCCCCTCCAGTCGGAACTGAGAGAGATACAGAGAGAGACTGGGAGGTCGTATTTGTACGTCTAGGTTTTGCATGGGTCAGTTTTGTTTGAGTTGATTTCCCGTATTGCATATTCATGGGCAATGGGCAGAGTAGAGGCTACACACAGCTTCTTCTTTGGTGGGTGGGCCGGGGCAGGTAGGAGGGGAGGGAGAGGGGAGGAAAGGAGGAGGAACCAGTAGAATGTAGCGCAGGACTTCCCCTTAGCTCATCCCGAAACTTAAGATGGCATCGGCCAGAATAAACAGACTCGTCGTTCAAAGGATAGTGCCATTAAGGGCCGTCCTCCGCTTCTTTGTGTATGGTCGGTGATGTTCCGTTGACCTGGAAACACAGAGCACTACCGATGTTTGACCGTCGCACATTGACCTAATATCGCCGGATTTCTAACTAGAAGGCAGCCCGGAGTTTGCGGTCAGGGAACAGGGAGGAAGTGAGGGAAAGAGACGGATGGGTTAAATGGATAACACTCTTAAGAAGCGACGCCAGTAACAATGCTTTCTACTTAAGATGGGTCTCCATAACACTTGTGTGGCGTTTTGAGGAGTTCACGAGTTTTTAATTTTCGCCAAAGGATTTCTCAGAGTTACATTTTTATTTCCTTCCGCTCCTCTTATTGCTCTTGACTACACAGACGGCGTATATTTCTTATTTATTGTGGAAAAATGAGTGCGCTTTGTGTGTGTTCGCGAAATTTGTTTGGCTAAGGCGTGATAGATGATTATGAGAATTTTTGTTTATAAACTACACGATTAGTAGTGCTAGAGGAATTGTTTTATGCTAAACGTGTAATTTCTTCTACTTATGTACAAATAGAAATTTAGTTGATAGTTATTTCTTCGTATTACTAGAAGATGAAGATATTTTAAGTCAACGGAAAATTAATAGAAATGTTTAATACTGGAATTAATGACCCAATAACGGAATTCACTTAACTTTTAATTCACGGTAAATAATCAATGACAAAATATCTGCCATATATTATGCTATAAATAGATTTAGCCGAGATCATTATGTATATGAGGATTCTTGAAATACAACATTAATGTATATAAAGACATTTAAACATAGAACATATTCATTCACCAATTTTTACATTTAGTATTTCTGGACATATTAACAGGAATCATTTATTTAATCAATTTATAAATCAATTTTTGTATATGTAAAACATTAAAAATGAAGTTTTTACTAAATAAGAAAGTTTAAATATTGAGCTTATCGTACAGTTTATAATAGTTTTTACAAAATCAACGAGAGAATCACGCTGAAAAAATTGAAAAACAGCGATATTAAGAATGAAGTTAGTTAAGATATTATAATCATTTTCTCACAAGTAGATATTTTTTAAATCCAAAACGATTGGAAATAATCATGATTTTTTTAAAAACGCTAAAAAATTCCATAACTGGTATTAGTGAGTAAACATTAAAATGTATCTATATTTGATATGATATTTGTTTCAAGAAAAAATACCGAAGTATCCCATTGTGAGGTTTTCTGAAACTTTTTATTTTCACTGCAAAATTTTTATGATGAACGGATTTTTATTATATACCAAAGCCATTTACCACGGAATTTTATCAATAAGTTATTCGTACAAAACTGATGAAACCCTTACAACAGTCCCTTTATTACCGTGAATGAACAGGAGTACATTTTAATTTCTTATTGCTGGCGAAAAAGGCGTCAGTACTCTCTCTTCTACAAAAACCATAAACAGCCGCAGCTGTTATCAAAACTTATTTTCGTATCATTAATGAATTTGCAAAACAAATTAAAACTTTTCCTTCTGATCGCCACTAAAAGCTGAGCATTTTTTTGTCCAGCCGCAAAGTAGACAATGGAACTTTTTAATGGGACAGTGGGAAAGTTTCGTTAAACGCTGCAGTAATTAGAGAAGCGACGAATACATTAAACGCTATATAATTCAATTTTAATGATTTTCAGTTCGATGAGCTTACATTTTTATGCTTACAGATATTTTGTTTAATATTTATTTTCGCCTTTGGTGATAATACGGCAATATTTCATATCATCACTAGATGATATTAACTCTTATTTAAATATTAAAATATTATACATTTGATTTGAACTAGTCAAGCTTTATACGTTAAGAAATATAAGATTCATTAAAAATACAATACAATAATCTAAGGCAGTGGTTCCCAAATTGTGTGCCATGGCACACTGGAGTGCAGCAGCTAATTTTGTTTCAATTGAACGATTTGGATGAGTTTGTAGGTAATTTACCATTTAATAAAGTGTTAATGGTATAATACCAAAAAGGGATGTGTCCAAAGGATGTAATACCCGTATATAAAAATGCAAAAACCTTGTTTAAAGGTTGGAGTGCTGCGAAATTGTTTATTTTTAAAAGGGTACCACGCATACACTGCCCTTAAAGAAAAAACTAATGAAAAATTAAAATCTTAATTATAATTTCGCTAAAATATAGTTAGATTTTCTATATATATCTTTAATTCAGATTTTATTTTGATTAAGGTATTTAATTAGTTAATGGATCTCGCGGAAAAAAATATCATTACGAAGATTCCCATTTACAAATGTTAGATGAAGAACTTTCAATATATAAATACATACAAAATACAAGTAAAAATACAAATCGAAGTATCTTTGTAAACTCAATACACGATTTATTGAAATAGTCTCCGTTAAGCGAAGTTACGCTATGGGGATAACGATTATGACATACTAGCTGATCCCGCGCAATCTTTGCGCGGTGAATTTTCAATTAATTTATAAAAAATGATCAAGTATGTAAAATAAGTTGATCTCAATAATTCACATTTGACTCTAAAAATGCATTTCCTTACACAGTAATTGATCGCGAACTTTTACGTTTTTCTTTGTATTCAAATATATGTCCTTTCCCTTTTATATAACTATCAATGCAACCGTTTATGTAGATTATCAATGAAGAGTAGATAACCATGTAATGTGTTTAAAAAAATAACGTGTGCCCCTATTATCATTTAATTTTAAATTATGCGTGAGCCTATTTGCGTTAATAAACATTATGGATGTATAATATAATGGTTCTACTTACAAAGAGATAAGATTCCAGCATTCAAACGATGATAGGAAGATTCAACTGCTTTCATTGAATCGTTAGAAACGTTTCCCATACGCAGTTAACTGAATAATTATCCGCAAATATTTATGTCGCTATGTATATATGTTGACATTGCTACAGCAATAATTTCGATGCTTAAACAAAGTGCGAAGCGAATAACGCTATTCTTTCACCTATTTGAAGGTTTAATTGGCATTAATAGAATCGGAGGCAACAATGACGGTCGCCTTGACAACATTCGGAAAGAGTACGAAATATCCATAAAATTTCGAAAACAATTGCTTATTCCTGAATGATTAGACCGTGTAACATGTAAACATCGCAAGAATAAAATAGTATAGAGTTTTAGCCGTCGAATAAAGCAAAAACGAAGGAAATCGGTACATATTTACGTGTTTTAAAGAATGAAGGAAAAAAACATTGCACTCTGAAAAATAGAAAATCCCGTGTAAACTTATGGGAAAATATAATTGTCTCCTGGATTCGAACCCGGGACTTTATGAAAATGAGAATAGTTTTCTAGGGGCCTTCCTAGCTTGTAGAAACAAAACGCAGTTTACCGCATATCTCTACGACGAACGGCTTCTGAGATACAGGGTGGGACGGACGGACGGACATCCGGCTATTATAGATATAGATCATCGTCATAAGTCCTCACTCCTCACAGTTTCATAATTTTTTAAGCCTGGATCTCAATATATTCTCGTTTTCTGGAATTTTCATATTTTTTATGGCTCTTTACTCATCAAGTCATCTGGGAGCTGAAACGGTTTCCTCCCTCTCTCTCTCTCTTTGCTTCCAATCTTCTTTCATAATGCATCTTTAAATGTGCTCTTTCTCATTATGTAATGACCGATCCATTTAGCCATCCTCTCTTATTATCTGTTTGCCTTTCTCCTGCTCTTAGTTCTTCCCAATTTCTCATCCTATCTTTAGGACAGAAATAACTGGTAAGAAGAATAAGATAAAAGCGAATTATAGTAAATCCTCGTCCGACACGGTTTTATTCTATGCGGATTTGATTATACGCGGTTAAATATAGATGACATTTATTTACCAAACACGCATAAAATTTAATTATAAGCGGTCCTTTATTGGGCGCGCCACGCATTTTGCGTACCTTTATGACGTGAGAAAGCTCTCCGCCTAAACAAACACGACATTGTTTCCACGAGGTATTAAATTTGCGCAACGCGGTGTTTGTCCAACGCGGCATTTTCTGAGAAGGCGTTGCCCAAGGGATTACTATATACATATTTTTTGCGTAACTGACGCATAAGTGACGAGTACGAATGAAAAAATTATTAAATTAAAATTAAAATATTTGTTCTCCCCCTCTTTCCCTATCTATCCCGTTTTCTCTCTTCCCCCCTCAAAACTGTAACTCTCTCGCAGCCTAATACAATTAGGTACAAACTCATCGTGAATTATAAACATAGCTGATTATTAATTTTATTATTATTATTTATATGGATTATTTATATATATAGACATATATGCTTCTGGATTTTATGCTGGTGGTGGTGCATAGCGCGTTCCCAAAAAACCAACCAATGGAATTGGGCTTCCATTACTCAAATATATAGTACCAGCGTAATACCCGTCAATAATATTGACGACGAAAATTTCGACAAAAAAGAGTGTTTCTAGCATCTAGCATTTTTTTATTTTATCACACAAAAATAATATCACAAAAATGGCTTTATCCTTGTAATAATTCTCTCAGTATGACATTTCTGGTGAAGGTTCTTTCATCATTGAATAATACCAAATTTGAGCTTGATCCATTCACTTTTCATCGAGTTATTGCGAAAATGCTTCAAAAATCACTGCTCAGAACGAACTCTTTGTATGGCAGCTACCTGATCCTCTTCACCGATCAAGCGCTAATTCGCTGTATCTTGTGAGAAAAGCTTACGTATGCTGAAAATTTCAACTCAATCGGTACAAACCTCTGCCCAGGAGACATAAATTTCCATACAAAACACGTCCCCCCTTCAGCTCTTGTCGCAGCTCGAGATGTACCTACTGACCAAAATTTTTTTACGGATCTAAATTTTGAAAGTTTGACGAATCCAAAATGGTATAGAACTTGAAAATCCATCAAGTAGTTCCAGAGATATAAGCATGTTAAAAGCGGTACGTACACAGACACAGAGTGACAAACCTAGCTTTTTATATTATAGGATAGTACGTATTAATTTCTATTGTTTCAACCAAGAATATTCCATGCTGACATCCACATAAATACGATTTATTAATTATAAGATATTAGCATCTAAAACCTGCATACTGCGTCCATTCTCTTCCTCCATCCAGAGATATGTCACTATACTTTGATCTCCATTGGAAATATAATGTCATTTATTTCTCCTTTAATGTTCTTAGAGCATAAGATGCACTCCAGTTTTTTGCGCGATTCATCAAATACTTGTGTAATTAATAACAAATTTTCATGCGTAGTATTGTTCATAACGGGAGTCTAATAAATATTGAACGATATATGCACTTTTTAATTATAGTATTCGAAACTACCTTTAAATATAACTTTCGTGTGTGTCGAATTTATGAAGCACTTATGAATGAGTGGCAGAAGGCAGTAACAAATTTAGGTTGATCGAGATTACATTACGTTAGAAACGTCTTGAAATACCTAAGTTCTTGCTAAAAATCAGAAAGTTTTAATTATAGAGTAAAATGTGCAAAAACATTCAAATAGGGAAACTCCATACATTTTATATTGTTAAAATACTGGAACAAATCAACGATAAAATACATCAGCAATCAAGTATTCATTGAAGGTGCAATTTAAATGCCGTTGTTTCATTTTCTCAGAAAATTAAAGACGACATCTTAGACCGCATATCATACATTCCCCTCTCTTGAAATCTTCATGAGGAATAAATAAAAAATACCGAAAGGCAGTAATTTCTTAATGCGACCATGAAGTTTCAAGATATCATCTTGCCATAAAGTCATTGAGACACGGAGCTTTTGCTTGCACTTCCCTAGAATCCACTTTCTGCTAATATTCTTATTCTTTTCATTTCATGTCCTACATATTATTCAGTCGACGTAATATATAAGTGTTTGAAAATAATCTCCCTTTCTTGAAAAATTGCTCGTGCACGAGTCACCTAAAAATTTTAAGGACCTATTTCAGGGTTTGATGAGAGTATCGGTATCCTTAAACTGAGCTTGGCTCGTCTCGTTCGACTCTCGATTTACAATGGCCATCTCAAAATGAATTTACAACAAAAATAAATTTATATCAATACACTTTATCGAACTATATTCGTATATTTGTTACTGACAAAAGATAGGTCAGGAAGCACTAACTGGTTTCTAAAAAATCTTGTTTATGTGAATTTCGGGATATTATCCAGAAAACTATTGACCTAATAAGATCACAGCACTAAATATTGCTAATATGTATGCATGCATATTATAAATTTGCACTAAAAAACTCCAACGTATGCTCTGAACCGTTTCATACTGTTTTGTTTATGAGATATGTGGAAAATACGCAAATGTAACATTAACCACGTCTACAATACATTTCCCAAGTCCCTTGCCTTATGAGAAGGAATCCCGGATGCGTACAAATCAAATAATACGATTTTTTCAATTTCAGAAGAAAACCACTGTAAAAATATAATTCTGGCAAGTTCTCTTTTATTAACAACTCATGGAGGAGGATTAGAGAAAATTTACGTTCCGTGCATTCTTCATCAGATACATCGGCCTAAATTAACTATCGGATTACCCACATAATTTCTTTCACATTCTAGCAAAAAAGACGAAAACGTTCATTTGATTTTTCGTTAATATTTTTCGTAAAGGATTAAATTTTTTAAATTTTTTAAAGTTTATTTTCGATGGTATTCCTTCAGAAAATTGCCAAAAATTCCATATATACAAAAGGTTGATTTAATTTATTAAGTTGGGCTCCTACGAAACCATAAAGCGTTATTGTTTTATTATTTTTGTTATTAGTATTACATTATACGAGAAATAATGCAGATATTTCATTTCATCCACCGGTAAATTAATCAGTCCAGAGAAAGAATAACTCGCACGCTGGAATCACGAAGGCGATCTTTTCGACTGTCAGCTAATCGAGAAAAATTTAATCCCATCGAGAAAGCACTCCCCAGAGTTTTCTTTCACGCACAACATATGGCGCCCTGATTTCCGAAAGTTTATTCGATAATTCACAATGTCAAAAAAAAATTGCACCGACGAAGGGGGTCGTTAACAGTCACCCCCATTAATACCATCCAAACAAGGATTGATAAAAATGGATACACAGAGAGAAAAATGACGCCAGAAATCAGATTGAAGGATCCGGGAGAGGGAGCTGGGATGGACCAGGGAGGGGGAGGAGCGAAGCGGGTGGAGGAAAAAATGAGGGATGAGAATATTAAGAGGTCATAGCCGGCCGAGGCGTGATTTATGTGGGAGACGGTGAAAGGGAGGATCCGCCGCGCCGCCCCGCGACAGAAAAAAGAATTACCTCGCGTATTCCTCCTCTCGGCGGACGGGAAAATGAAAGAGACGACCATTAAACGCAGCGGCAACCACTTTCTCATGTTGCGCGCATCCGCCATGTTCCCATGGACTTCGGAAATCCTTCCCACTCCTTTAAAAATGCGCTTCTCCTCTAGCAGGAAACGACGAGAGAAGGGATCGATGCGAGAAGCTGGAGGGAAAGGGATATGAAGATAAAATAAAGGAATGAGGAACAAAAGATTTTATATGAAATGTGGGAGATATTTTTTCTGAAGCCTACGGGAATGTCGTCTGTGTATAACCTGAGGGAAATTCTTTATCCACGAAAATTCCTCTTCCTTCGAGATTTTTCCGAGTCGAACGATGACAAGCCAGGATGAATGTTGTACCCTTAAATATGCAATTATTCAGCGCCTTACCGCATATGTCTTCAGTACTTGATAAATGTTCCTGCATGTGAAATGCGGCATCATTTCGCTTATTGTGCGAGTCCCCTCCGACAGTATAAAATAAAACAATACGTATTCTGGCGACAATTATTCCACTGTCATACGTGTGACACATTGACAAAATACGGATGAGCAAATAAGATTTCTCCTCTCATTTTTTCCAAATGTTGTTCTGTGGCAATCTTTTCTCTTTAATTTAAGGTCGGGAATTTTGCCCTCTTTTACTGTCATAAATTGTCACATTTATTTCAGCCAAGCGCTTAAAGAACAACCTTGGTATCATACACTTCGCAATTTTTACCGGTATAATATTAACCTGTCGAATAAATGATACACCACCCAGGGGGTGGATCCATAAACTTCTGAAAGGGGTGGGTGGGATACCCACCCGCCCGATTCTACCAACGATCCTATATTTTGAAAATCCCTATCCCTATCAGAATCTTCCTTTCCCTTACCATACAGACCTAATCTGCGGCGTATAATCGAGGAGTTTTGCGCGTAATGGATTTAAGAATGCACCTAGTGGATGGAAACGGGGGCCATCGCTCCCTTCCCCCCTCTGGATTCACCGCTCCTAGAAGTAATAGCTTCGAGTTCAGGAACATTACGTTCTGCTCTCTTGATTGAGATACAGGGGGTCGCTGATCATAAGAGATGCTAAATTTTTCTTCCATTAATTATCAAAATAATTGCCCGATATGCTAGAAAAACATCTTGGCATAGTTTTTTTATTCGTTTTTGAAAAGCTTAAGTATTAATGTGCCCATCCATTGTGTCCACTCATCGTGTCCTCGCAGGAATTAAAAGCAAAAGGTCTCATGAGAAGGAAAAACCTCCCCGTTCAAAAATCCCGATATCAAGTGTCCACTATATTAAAGGCTTATGAGATCTTCGACTGAAATGATCAGACGAACTAGAAAATTACATTACCCATTTTTAAATGAATTTCCTTTAACGTTGGAATGATACAAACGAGTTAGGTGGCCTTTTGTTTGAGACACAAATATAAAGAGTTCCCTGCCGTTCATCATATTTTAGATGACCGTGAAAATATTATAAATAGCTATATTATTTTTAAAACAGTATGCAAGATATAATCTCACTATGAAATATTAATTATATCTAATATTAGCCCTATTATTTTCAGGTTAAATTTTCATACAGTCAACTAAAGGGTATCAAACCATTAAAAATATTCTCTATAATTGCTCTAATTTCATATCATCGTTTTTTTACTTCGCGGTTGTGGAATACATTTAAAGTTACGCCGAATCCAACGCCTTTTCTGGTTTGTCTTCGGCTAACAATTGAAGCTTTCAATTTTTATTTACATTTAGGGAAATTTTCTCCTCAGAACTTTATGGTCCAGTTATGATTTATCTGGCTATATTAACATTAGTTTTATTTTAAGGAGCTTATACAAAAACAATAGATTAAACTAGCGACTAGCAAACATTCTTTAAATCTGGTGGAAAACTGCCTGTTACCGATGCTTTGGTCTTCATGCTAAAATTTCATTACAAATTGGAATTTCCTTATCCAATTAATTATTTTCATTTTTAAAAAGGCTTGAAAGGACCCGTCCTGCAAGAACGAAAAAATTTTATGCGATCAGAAGAGCAAATCCATGGCAATGTCATTTCAATAAACAAGAGGAGAATCGCCGTCAATCTGGTCTCCAAAAATTAATTAGCTACCATTTTGCGATACAGGAAAATAAAAAAGTGAGCCTCTGCCAAGTCTATCTGCCAGACGAAATTTTCAAAACAAAAAATCGCAGAGGACAGCTTTTGTTAATACCTAAATTTTTCGTATCATTCAAAGAACGGCATGTGTCTGAAATTTTCCCCGAATCAGACTTTCAAATCTAAAAGAAATGTCGGACCCAAGCAACGGTCCAGGAAGTTACGGTATAACAAAATGAAAACTGCATCCGTTGTCCCTCTAGAATAAAATACAATAAACCGTTGTCATTTGCTACATTGGCTAAACTTGGGCGAAATTTTTCCATTCGTTTCCGGAGAAATGGGATAATCTACATCTCAGAAAGTAGGTCTTCAGTATCAAACTAGATAAAAATTGAAATCTTTCTAATTGGAAACTCACGATAAAATTTCACGGTGTTCTGATATAGATTTGCATATTTTAAGATTTGAAACTGATTATGCATACAAGAGAGGTTCTAGAAATAAATTAAATTTTTCATTTAGAGATATGACAATGAATTCTCGAACGATAGCTACTACGTGTACAAGGCTAACTAAAAAGATTTTCATATCGAAGAATTGCAGGATAGGTGTACGATTTTGTTCTTAAACTAAAATCTACGTGCAGAATATTTACGTGACTTCGAAAATTTACCTTAGTTAACTTGGTTTGGAAAGACATCTACAGATTTCCATAAAAGTTAAACAAAAAATTCTCATTCTAATACCATGAGGTTTCTAGTGACCTCATCATAAGTCTACCTTTTAGTATTATTGAAACGTAATTAATAAAAATTTGATAAACTGGACTTCCTGTTTCACTTTTTACAATAAAATTACAATTAATCACATGTTTTGTCGTCCAGGTCTCAACAATACAAAGAGAGATACTGGAGATAAGTAGGGGTTAGTGACTCAATAATATTGAGAAGGTTAAAAATAATTCGTGAAATAAGATTCTTCAGCAAGGACAGTGAATTAAACGGTTTTGAAATTTTTCTGAAAATGTGGGATTCACTGATTATTTTTTCAAAATAATTTAAAGATTTTTCTCAATTATTATTCGATTAAAACTATTTTTTTTTGTAAATTTGGACTTGCTCACAGGAATCTTTATCCGTTTATCAATCCTGGAGCTAAAAAACGGCCATTTTCCTCCCTAACGACTATCGAAAAGATCTCCCGTCTGTAAAAGTAGAAAACGAAAATAATTATAACTCCGGCAAATACCCAAAATCTCCGCAAATAAGCTCACCGAGCCGCTTGATGGACTCAACTGATCCTCGCCATTCAACGAGGATATTGTATTGTTCGGATTTTTTCCGGTATCCCGTTACTCTCCGACGACGTGCTCACTCGGAAAGAGTTCGAAAAAAACTGCGTGATCACCGAATCACGAACACGCCGACGAACGGACGTTTTCGGTCAAGAAAAAAATAATCAGGAATCCGTGCGCTCGGTAAAGGGTATTCCTACGGCGCTTTCTCTATCTCTCCCCTTATCTCTCTCTCTCTCTCACACACACACACACCGTCCATTGCTTAAGGGTTTAGATAAAACGAGCGAACCTGGGAACCTGGAATAGGGCACTCGAAAATTACACGCGGAGAAGCGCAGGAAATCGCGGTGCCGGAGCAGCAAGCAGTGCCGCATCACGGAATAAAACGAGTAGTGCGGAGAATCTAAACGTTGGAAGATGGAGTAAGAGAGGGAGTAAGAGAGGGAGGAAGAGAGGAAGGGGGAGGTTGAAAGAGAGTAAAAGAAGGAGATAGGGAAAATGAGATGGAGGATAGAGTGAGGAAGAGAATAAGAGAGAGAGAGGAAGAGTAAGTAAGGAAGAGAAAGGGAGGAAGAGGGAAGAGGACGGTAAGGGAGGGATGGGGAGAGAAAGAGGGGATGGAAGAAATAGTGGAATTGCAGACTATGGGGGGGAGGGGGGAGGGAAAGAAGTTTGGGGAAAGAGAGCGATGGAATACTGTAGAGAAATATGGATGGTTAACGTTACGGGAAAGAGGGACGAACCGATATTGAGAAGGAAGAGAGAGGGCATGTGGATTGGACGGGTTGGGTTGGTGATAGAATGGATGAAGGCATTTGGCGCATACAGTGGAATGTCTTTGCGGAGGAAGGAAGGAAGGAGGGGTCAGTTTTTGGGCAATGGCTGAAGATTGGAACGGGGAAGAGGATGCAACCAAGAGGATATGATTAGGCGGAGGCGGAAGGAGTCGCCATCTCCCGATTCAACGTACTTACTCAAAAAATTAACGAATCGCGCTACAGACGACAGCGTGCGAATAAAATATCCGGCTCGGCAAAAAAAAAACACGCGAACGATACGTATGAGGAAAAAAACATCGCGAAGAAAAAAATCCGCGGAAATAAGCGGGACGACGACATTCGTGACGGACGTAGTGGGACGCAGCGTGCGGCTCTTCTTTTTTTCTTTCCCCTCGCTGCCGTCTAATCAATCCTTCCTCTCTCTCTCCCCTCCCTCCCCCCTCCCTTCCTTCCTTCTTCCCAGCCCTTCCACGGACCTTGCCCCTCCCTCATTGTTTTTTTTTACAAAAATACCCCTCTCTTCCCTCGCAATCGCCGCCGTCCCTCCCACGCTAAACCCCTCCCCCGCCCCGCCGCTCTTTCTCCTCCTACTTTATTCCAGCGATGACGCTCTCCCATCTTCCGGTTTTTTCCCCCATCTTCGAACTCTCCCCTTTTTTCTGGAGTAAATACGCGCAGTTGGGAAAGGGGATGAAAAGAAGGGATTTGGATGCGGGAAGAGAGAGAGAGAGAGGGAGGACAGAGATGAGGTAGAAAGAAAGAGGGAGAAATAGAGGAAAATCAGGGAAGCGATGCTATAAGATCGATATTATCTGGAGATCCCGCCCTCTCCCCCTCTTTCCCCCTCCTCCCACACTACCTGACGCAGCTCCTCCTAACATTCTCTCCTCTTCCTCACTCACTCTTCCTCTTCGTCTCTTCCTACTCCACACTTCCTCTAGCTTCTTTCCTCTCCTCTATTTCATTTTCCTTCTGCTTCGCCTCTGTTTTCCCTCTTTGCCTCTTACCACTTTTTTTATCGATCCCCGTCGGTTATTTAAAAGTACTTTTCCATATGTAATCTTCTTATATGTATTATTATACATGGCATGCCAATAAAATTGAGACCATTTACTACATTGAATAAAATCTATAGTTTTAAATCGATGCTAATTGTACTTCTGGTTAAAATGTGTTGGCAAAAAATTGTTTCTTCGTGGATTTATGAGCTTGATGACAACATTGCAAGTTAATACAAATTGTACCATCCTTTTATTTTCATGGTATTCTCAAATGAGTGCAGCTGTGTTTTTTTTTAATTTGCACTTAATAATGAGAGTTAAACACATTTTAACGTGTACGATATAAATTAGAATCTTTCCACAACTATAAGTATCATAACATACAGTACGCGGTCTCCTTTTTTGTTTGCAGACCTGTTAATATCTTTCCTCCATTTCCTCTTTTATTTCCAATTGCTTCCGTGTTTGTCACAGAGCCTCCAAATGTGGCTCAAAGATTATCACCATGTCTCTATCCCGCTTGTCTTTAGATCACATCTTTGACATTATATATGCGTATGCATGCACGTATGTATTCAATCATACACACCGGTCTTTCTCCTTAATAACCAAGTCCACCTAACTAAAAATCACGTACCAATCAAGTGTCCTCTTCCCTTTTTCTACTCGCGTGCCAAACACTCCCTCTTGAACTATTTTTCACCCCTGCAGCAAAGTTTTAATTTCCTTCGGCATTTCAATTGTTCCGCATTCGGTGCTGTAACATTTTCCCTTTCCATCCACATCTCTCCTTCCCTTCCATTTCTTCGCCTCCTCATCCAGTTCCATTCACTTTAATTCCTCTCTTCGGCGTCGCACCCGCTGCATCCCTAATTCTTCATCAATCCATTCCACTCTCTTTGAGCCCTCTTCATTTCAAACTCAGCTCATCGTCCGTTCCAAACTCGGTTCGAAAGTCCCATTCAAATTTCTGGTTTTCCATTCGCTTCCCTCCCTTTCTCTCCTCTTATTTTACTCCTTGTCTCTTATTCATCTTCTCCTTCCTTCCTTCCTTCCTTCCTTCCTTCCTTCCTTCCTTCCTTTTCATACATTTTCGTCCATAATTTCTCGGTTTAAATTTTCATCTCAATCCCTGCCCGACCGCCATGTTTCTTATTCCTCCAGATTCTTTTCTTTTTCCTCTTGAAAAATCCTCTCCCTCTTGCTCCATCGCTCTTTCCATCTCGTTCCCTCTACCTTCTTCACTATCCCTTAACCCCCGCCTTCCTCTTAATTGAACGCAATCCCCCTTTTTTTTAACCGCGCCTCGCACAGAGCTAACACCCCTTACTTAATTCTCCCTCCCACTTTATCTGCAATCAATCCTCTGGTACTTTTCTAGCTCCATCCACCCTTTCTCCCCACCCCTTGTAAATCATTCACTTTCCTCTCTCGTCGCGTATTTCCACCCTTAAACCTTCGCCTGATTTGCCCTATAACGTTCGGGCATTGCTTAGCGCGTTGTCTCTTATTTTGATATGCCAGAATTTTTTCTGTTTATAATTTTTCGTGGAGTTATTTATGTGTTGCGCTGCAAATACCATATTATTTTATCCACTGCTTTTATCATTAATCTTATAGAATACTAGCATAAGTGCCCGTCGAATTTCAACGGATTTAGTGAATCTAAAACTTCGACCGTGTAACATGTAAACATCGCAAGAATAGCATATTACACAGTTTTAACTGTACAATAAAGCTAAAAATGAAGAAAACCTATTTAGATGAATGAAAAAAGAAAATCTTGCACTGCGAAAAATCGAAAATTACGTGTAAAATTATGGGAAAAAACGTAATTATTGAATTAAGCTCTCCCTACCTCAAAATTTTTTATCGTCATACAGCCTATGTTACCCGCAGGGTAAAATTATATAACTATACGAAGTTATGTGAGGATGACTTCAAAACGAAAACTGTAAGTAAAACCAGCAAGAGCTTAATAATCAACAGAAACTTGCTGAACAAGAAACAAACGAAATTAATTTATTTAACGTAAGACAAAAAAGTAAATAGAGATAGTTTAAGAATCAGAGTGATTATTATCCTCCGACCATTAGCTAGATTCTCTCGTCCATGAGTACTAATAAGAGAAAATTATTTATATCAACAATAATTTGGAAACAACAGAACGAATTATCCAATCAAAATTTGTGGAAAATCTACCTCTAATTATTATTTAATAATAAACAGTTTACATTGGAGTACTCTAAGCCACACGAAAATATCATTAAAAACCACTTATTAGTAATATTTCAATTAAAATCAACAAATATTTTATTTCCATGAAAAAACTAAGCAAAATCGCACACAGAAATTGAAAAACGATATTACGGTAAATATAAATGCATTGGACTCAAAACTTCGGCGACAATGGGAATTGTCAAGTTAGCTTAAAACTGGTTTTGTCATAAAACTGATAAAATCACTTGTTTTTCTGATTCTAAACGCATTTTACGCCAATTCGATCAGGATACCGATTCTGTCTTCAATAAAAATAAACTTCGTTCTTTCCTGCATAGAACCATCCAAGTCACAGGATCGTACCACGTTTATAAGTAATTTTAAAATTCAAATGAGAAATAAGCTGCTCTCATCACTATGTCAATCAAATGAAGACAATGAAAAAAGAAAATATTTTTAAAAATTAGAAAGGTCAATCAAATCGGTATGAAAACCTGATTACACCACTTAACACTTTATTCGGGTTAAAATGACATCTCCCACTTGTTTCTACGTGCTGTAGTCGCTAAACTATAAAAAAAAACATACATACATATAGACATACATACACTTTTCTTTATATATATGTATAGACGTATAGACTGTCCATTTAAATTTAAATTTTGGTAAAAATATTCAATATTCATAAGACTTTTAAAGGGTTTAACCATACAAACATTCTCGTTTCACCATTTCCTCTCGCCTGATTCATTTCAATCGTGTTACCTTTCGTTACTTCCTAATTTTTATCCTCTCCTCCCTCTACCCAACCTCTTCTTCCTACGAATTCGTACCTTCCTCCATTGTGCTCCTCCCTCTCCCTCCACCGCCTCCTCCGCATCTCTCTCTTTTGGCGAGTCCGGCGCTCACACCCCATTATTTTCCTCCATCTGCCTCTCCGGGCATCCCAACCGGTCCTTTCAATGATGCATGGGGACATCCACGACGCCCGCCTCCGATCGCACGGAGCGTTAAAGGAACCGAGGGGGGAGAGAATCGAGGGGAGGAGGAGGAGGCTAAGAGAGGGAATAGTCAGTGGTGTGGGGTGGGACAGAGTAGGGAAGGGGAAAAGAGAGAGAGGATAGACGGAACAGATAGGATACGTCAGCGGACGCGCGTAGGGCGATCACATCTTCGCCGACCGTGATCCCATATAGCGACCGGACCCGGAATTTCTACGGGCCCAGAGCGCAGTGAGTATCGCTCCCAGCTCACAAATATTGGTCCGTGGAATTGCTTTGCGTTTGCCGAATGGGGTCGAAGTAAGGAGCGGTCCCCGGGT
Organism: Uropetala carovei; assembly: GCA_036926305.1. Taxonomy (NCBI): domain Eukaryota; kingdom Metazoa; phylum Arthropoda; class Insecta; order Odonata; family Petaluridae; genus Uropetala; species Uropetala carovei. The sequence goes on along the minus strand of JAXCHB010000104.1, from coordinate 5,344,373 downwards.
CGCAGTTCGTTTCCCTCCGTCCTTATTCGTTGAGGGAAGGTAGGGGAGAGAGAGAGATAGAAGTGGAAGGAGGAGAAATATATGTGGAGGAGGGAGAGTAGTAAAGGAGAAGTGACAGAAAGAAGAACGGACAGAAGGAAGGAGGAGGGAGAAGAGGTAGAGAGAGAGGAGGGAGGAGGATGAGGGAGAGGAAATCATGGGGTTATTCGACTTATTTCCGCAGGGTCGGGATCAGTGACCGACCTACCCAAAGAGGAGGAAGGGAAAAGACTAGATCTTTTATGGAATACGGCGAAAAAATACCGTAATTTAGCGCATCCTTCAAAAAATCCTAGAACAATATTTTAATTTCTAAGGGAAGCGAAACTATATTTTCCGGCCAAAAAAGGGTTCCATCAAGTTTTATACGTAGTTCAAATTTTAAAAAAAAGTGATTCTCGTGGTTTTTTTTTAAAACACATTTTTTTCAGAATATGAATTTTTTTAATGAGACGAATTCATGAAATTTCGGTTTCCAACGAGCTGAAAATATATTTGATTAATTCAGCGGTTAATGAGCGAAATAATTTTTTATTAACTTTTCGCAATTTCAAAAGGAAAACGTAAATGAATGACCCATTCTGCTTATTTTATCCGGCTAATCATGATTACATTATTTTTGAAATGGTAAATTGACATTGGCATTCACAAAACACACATGACGAATTTCGAACGGAACTAATACACTTGATAATGCGTTTTACCGCACCTGGGAACGCGCTCTGAAAAAAAAATTTAGCAAAAAAAATGCTGCTGTAATAACCTGCTAGTTAACTTACCGTTAATCAGCAGAAATTTGTGACTAGTATGATAGATGACGCCTCATTTTACAAGCGTACGCCATCATGGAACTTTATGCTAATTACATAACATGAAAAAATTGAGAATACTTTTGTATCACATTAAGCAGTTCTCTATTTCATGAACACACCTTCGCTGTGCTAGCCTTTCATCACGTGATCATATGAAACAAGTGGTGCCACATAAGAGTTCAAGTTTAATCTACTAAGATGCCACTACCTTTGGTGTCAAAATTATTTGATTTTTTTCTGAAAAAATGAATAAACATTAATATTACTCTGTATATATAATTTTTTTAATCTTAGATTTCCCGGATATTAATGTAAAATACCGATTTTAGAACCACGCATTAATATAGATTATCCGTGACTAAATATAGCTATTCATACATACAAGAGCAAAAGTTCAAAGCTTTTCCCCCGAGACTTGTCTGTTATTCCGCATAGCAAACATCAATCGTAATGGGAATTGTCGCTGATGAAGAACAAAAGAATTTCTTGTCGTGTAAAGCATCTAGTTCTATTTTGAGTGCTTCCACGAACTCATTGCCACAATGACCTGTCACGTTCTCCATGCCGAGTATTTGAATATCGCTTCTAATAATCCAACGACAGCTGCCCACTTCAACTGTTAATCGGCAACTTTTATCGGATATGTAGTTATCCCCGGTTGCCACGGAAACAATGAACAGAGAATCTGGAAAACGTCACTTTAAGCACTGCTGCCACACACAGCGGTATGGAATATTGATTCATTGATAGAGACAAAATGTTATTGAAGAATTTTACCCTAGTTCGGCTCCAAACAACTGACGTTAAATAGGCAAACTTCCTCTTGAAAAAAACTGAATTCGGATACGTATTTTAGCTTCCGTATTCTCTTCCTTTTGTCTTTACCTCTTAATGAATATCTCGATGGCTACTGTCGACGTAGGCTGCCATTTACGGCGACTTTCGACGAGCCCATTGTAAACATCATCAGTTCGGAAATTAAAACTCCTTTTGCTTCGTAAGACCAAATGAACTTACTCTTGGTGGGAAATTGGGTAGTGATAAGGGTTCTATTTCATTAGCTTACAATTAAAACCGTCATTTTCGACAGCGACATAACAATGATTTTATAAACGATTAAGTAATCTCAGATCACATCTCTCATCTGGATTTCCGTCGCCAAAACGAATTACCGCTGCAATTTTGGAAAGTACATTTGTTTTGATGACTTTCTTTTATTAATGAACATAGGCGCTCATTTACTCATATTTTCAACTGTTTGTTACATAATTATTATGAAAAATAATTTTCGATAAGCACATTATGCATCGATACAAAAATTATGAAATGATATCTATGTCATTCAGTTTAATGAGAGAAAATAAGGCTTTCCGTGACGTGTCGCAAACAATTTATTGATACATTCGAATTGTAGAGCGCTATTTTTTTTAACAGTCATCGCTCAATGACCAAGGCGTGCAGAAATTATTTTCTGGTACTGTAATACCATGGCGAAATGAAAAATTACTAAAATATCAGCTAGCATCCATTCATCTTGTCGCTATAATCCAGCAGGATCCGATTGACATTCATCCATTAGTTCTCGTGAACACAAAAGAAAGTGGGTTGAGGAGGTATAAAAGGTTCTAAATCAACTTCATTTTCACAGAATAAAAGGGAATTGGTTAACTCGCAGCGACTAGTAGCTCAGCCTAACGGGATTTTCGAGTACTTTTGGATGCAAAAGGATCGTAAGCTCCATTCAGAGCTCCAGTTCGCGGTAACTTAGCACGCCGCTCTCTCCATGCGACCCTTCAGCGTTGTCCAGTCGATTCGACCTCGATTGGTTGATTGATTGAGTGAAAGCTGACGCAAACCTCGTGACATCTTCAACCTTTTCTCTATGATGATTCGACTCCGGCGAGATGTGACGGACGGACGTTAAATATTTCGGCTTAATTCGGGAAGATTAGATCGAGCGAATTATTTCTGGAAACGTACGAGCTCAAATTTATATATGTATATATGCTGTCTAATCAATATTCAGGATTTACCGGTGAGAAAAAATTGGTTTTCTTTTTCGTTTGAAAATGTTAATCTCCACATCTCTCGAAGTGTGGAGCCGCTGATTACTGCGGTTAAATTATGTGCAATATTTCATGGTAAAAAATTCTAGGAGCCGTATTTAAAAATTAATGATTACCTATCGTGGTTTCAGTTGATAGAGTAAGATGTAAGGTTGTGGAAATTTTTAACTAGTCATCGCGAGCTCACGTTCTGTAACATATCTCTAAATTTTGGGAGATTTAATGCGAGACTAAGATCCGATTTTAAATTCATTAAATAAAATTTATTAAGATTGAATTAAAATTTGGCTGATAATAAACCTACATGATTATGACGCATTTCATTATTTTAAGGGAAAATAACATTAATGCACCTTCATACGTATTAACTACTTTAGACAGTATAAAAAAAGGAAATGCATTTAAAATAATCGATATAAGCAACATATATTTCCTCAACTGCGTACACCACTTGTCTGTTCGGCATAAGGAAATTAAAGTTTGTTTGTGAGATTATGTATGTTAGCAGCAATGAAGACGTAACCATGCAAGAAATTTTCTAAGTTCAACACGAATTAATACATTCTTGTTTGATTTCCCAGATAACGGCTACTCCTACGATAAAAATGTATAGGAAAAGTAATACCTACTCTTATTTTTACCAGTTCTACAAGTTTCATTTGAAAAATATTTTGATATGAGCATTATAGGAGATATGACGGAACGTTCATTTTTGTCACCAGTAAAGTGGTTCCCCTGATTGGCTTACGTGATTCATTTTTGCAATTTTCTTATTATCTTTGATCGTAAGCCTTTAATATCAAATTTCATAAAAATCCGTTTGGTAGAAGCCGAGAACGAACACGCGGACGGACGGACGGACGGACAGACCGACAATAGGCGCCCACGCTGGAAGCGAAACGCGCCTAAAAACGAACCAATATGGATTTCCCATCCTTCTCCATTCCCAGCATTTCACAGAATCCCCTGGATAGTCGCATCTAGACGGACGGAGCGGAATGACGAAGCGATACGTTAAGCTCAAAAGCATGTGAACTACGCCTTTTTTCCGCAACAAAAACTTCCATGCAACAACAAAAAAAAGAGCTCGCGGATCGAACCCGTAACACGACGGCAGGGGGGTGCAACACTTCTGCACGCCGGCCCCCACACACCCTTCCACACACATCGACAGCCGTCGGGATGGAAACGAATGAAAAGGGAGACGGCGGGAAAGAATGAGAGAAAAAAGATTCTCGATGGGAGAAGGAAGACAGACAGACAGACGACTTTATTAGGGCGAAATTGAGACTATATCGTCCCTTCTTACATTTAACCCTGCGTCAACAATTACAATTGAGAATAAAATAGAGATAGAGGAATAGAAGAGGAGGAGAAGAAGAAAATAAGGGGGGGAGAATAAGAGGCAGGTGGGGGGAGGGGGTGGGTGGAAGAAAGATGGAGAGGGAGAGAGAAGAGAAGTATGGGGGGGATTGAAACGACAAGTATCAGAGCGAGCCCATTCAGTCCGAAGCAACCCAGCGTCACAAATGCACATCCTCTCTACCTGTTACTCCAAGCCACCTCTCTTTCTCCCCCCTCCTCCCCATTCCCTCCCTCCCTCCGTCCACGTAACCCTCCCACACAACCCCTCTCCTCCCCCGCTTACAAACCTGCCCTTCGCCCTATTCACTCTTGAGTGTCTGCCTCTTTATACTGGAATGGCAGCGAGGCGAGAAAAGGGGACAGAGAGAGACGGCAAGAGAGAGAGAGAGAGTGTCCTCTCCAGGCTTCAGAGGGAGAGAGAAAGAGAGAGGGAAAGTGTCGGGTTGGTAGCAGGAGAGTGAAGAGAGGAGAAAAAAGGAGAGAAGGGGAGGAGGGGGATGCGTCGTTTGCTGAAGAGCGGAAAGCGAGGGAGGGGAAGAACAGGTGGGTAGTGCAGACTGGATGGAAGGAAAAAAAATTAAAGTGGGAAGGCCTGCGAGCAGTTTTGGATCGTTAAACACGGATAAAATAAAAATTATGCGAGTTGATGAGGAGGTTGGATGGGTAACCCATCGGAGGAGTGGGACCGGATGCGATTAGGCTGGACGATTTGGATGGCGGCTTTCGGGCGCGTTTTGTGTGAGAGCGATAAGGCGTGGGTGGTCGGAGGGGGAGGATCGCATGGACGAATGACAGTAAATATCAAGGAAATAGCGAAGGCTGTGTGCGGATAAGAAAAGAATATCGATGATAACATTTACTAAATATATCTAAGAGCGAATATGGGGCATGCATTGACCAGCTTCTTAGTGATTATAAATTTTAAGTAATCTACTAAACAGGTCTATTTTATCAGAGCTTTGACGATAAAACAGACCCAATGGTATCAATAAGCATCCAAAATTACCACCGTCGACATTATCAGGAAACATATAATACTTAATCTCGCAAAAAGTTCACCCAAAATAAATTTCAACGTGGCGAGGATCAGAGATAAAAATTTTACCGTGTGAGGTGAACATAGAATTTTTATTATAACGCATCATTTAATATTAAACATACATTATAAACATTGGAAATGCGTAATACGTTATTTGTTTATATCAACACCATTTTATAAATCGACATTTATAAAAATAAAAATTCTCAATTTTATCCTTATTTAATGCGATACGTATTTCAGTCCAAATTAGTGTGTAATACGCAATTCCACAACACGTAAAAATCGACTCTAGCACTGGTAAATAATAATAAAATAATTCTAACGTTGGTTAATATGAAACATGAGATAACTAAAGATATCAGATTGTACAAACAAAGCATTGACGCTCGTCATTTAACATTATTAAAAATCTGCCTTCGTTTGCAAGAACTGATTACCAGAAAACAGTTGAGCACGAAAATCGAATCTTGTAAACTTTTTCATAAAGACGGTCTCGTTAGAGGAACATTTCCAAAGCAAAGTTACTCTCCTCAAAGATTCAAAGGCACTCTGAAGGGGCTGAAACATTCGCTAATCACTTACAAAGTTTACTTATTACAATCTTATAACTTTAAGCGAACTTCTCCGATTTTTAAAGTATAAACAAATGAGAAAACATTTTCCTCTAATAATAAAATGCAAAATGTCTATCGCGAGTCTTTAAACTTCTAAGCACCTGTTCTAAAAGTATTGAAAAAAAGATACTGCAACGTATAATTCTTCATGGGCAAAAATGATCCCTTACACTCTTTTAGAAGATACGGTGTAATTAACTGCAGTTTTTAACAAAAACAAACGCTAATAAAATAAATTTGAACGTTATAGGGGTTGATAATTAATTTACACTCACGGCTGTAACATGAAATGACATCAATTTTATAATAATTTCTATATCTACGTAATTTATAGATAATCCACAAAAACCTAATTATCATTTCATTTAAAAAATAATTACAGCGTATAAACAAAACAGAGCTGTCCTTCGCGTGGCAAAGACGTTTTTCATGAAGGGAAAAAATCACGCTCTGCAGAAGTGTTTGAAATTTTCACTGCATCAACGTTCCCACTAACGAAACAAAGGATGGGTCGATCGACGCAACGATATAAAGAGGGTCCTTTTGGGCAGACGGGCAACATACACACGGACGGGTTGGCAGGGAGAGAGAGGGGAGATGGGCTGGGGAGGGGGAGGAGGGGAGGAGGATAAGGGATGCATGGGGGAGAAAACACGTCAATGCCCAGTGGGCTCCTCTCCCTCTAACACGCGTGAATTCGGTTGAAATCCCGCGCGCTCTGGTGGTCACTCTCGTTTTTAGCCTTCGGTTCGACAAAGGGCATCGAATGAGGCCGATGGTCACATGGGGCCGTATGAAAACCGCAATCGCTCATCCAAATCTACCGTCTCTCGTCTATCCACGGATGATTTGAGGCTATGAGCTGCGGCCTCAAAACGGAATGCTCGGTTTTAGGGCCTGTCCAGCGGCTGATGAAGGGATCGCATTCACAGCCCTTCCAATATCTTTCTATTTCGGGAATTTTCAGTTACTATTAATTAGTAGTAGTTGAAACGGTAATGATTAAATACAGTGATATAATTTTTATTGTTAAAATTATGTTTTTCTTTTAAAAGATACACACGGGTAGGGTGATTTTTTAAAGCTACTTTGGTCATTATAAAGAGACGCAACACAGTTATTGGCAAGAACCACAGAATTCTTTCTATCATATGTTCATTGCCGTGAAAGCTACTAAAAAGCAAACTGTTTGACGTAATTCATCCAAATTAATATTTACGATAAAAAGCTTTTCTGATTATATTGCAAAAGCTTATAAGTGCGTAAAGTTGAATGTTAAGCGACATATACAGTTTTAGAAGTTTAAGATGAGATTCATACCTAATATTTAATTACTTTTGACTAAAAAAGTGAATGCAGGGCCGCCGAGAGTCAGTGCGAGCCCTGGGGCTCCTCGCCGAGCCCCCTTTCTCTCGTTTAAGTTAAAAATCTGATGTGGCCAACATGACTTTCTCCATATTTGGGGTTATTTAAATTATTATGAATAGCATTATAAGGCAAAATTATTATTTCGTATCGTAAAAGAATACAGTCGTCCTTATTGCCGTCAATTAGGTATATTTTGAATATGTTTACAGAATTCACCGCTGCATGGTGGTGGCGCTGTATACTGGAAATTAAGAAAAAGCAAAATATCTCCGAAATGGATGGTTCTACGAAAATTTGTTTCAAACAAAACTTGGAAGAAATATTATTCTCTACAACTTTGGTCCTCACGAAGATGACCAATTACGACGTTTTTAAGGAGATATTTGACGGAAACCGAAAAAAACCGACTATTTATAAATAATTCCTAAACAATAACTGCTATGGAAAATTGTTTCAAATGAAAGTTGTAGGAAATTACATGCTCTATAACATTTGTATAGAATTGTATATACAATAATGATGTTTTAACGGAGAAATATCGCAAAAACCGAATCGGGTTTCGAATAAACCTCGACTTCTGTTTAACCGCTATTGTCCAAAAACTAATCAGTTCTTTATGCTCACCCTAAAGTGTTATATATGAAGTTTGGTAACGATATGACATGTACTTTTTGAGTTAGAGCGCCCACAATCCCATACACACACAGACAACATTTCGAAAATAGTCTAAACGTGTTCTAGGGACCTCTAAACGTATTTCCGTTGAAATCTCGAAGTCGATTTTTTTGGTGATCACAATACTTTCCCATTACTACGTATGGAGAAAGTAAAAAAGGGAAGCACGCTCCTTGGGCAGACCCCAGGAAGAGGCCCTCCTCCTCTTCCCTGCGGTCTTCGCTTGCGGTACAATAAGCTGAAAATGTCAAATTCTATTCCATTAAAAAATTGTATCAAAATTACACGTAAAATACATATTGGTTCTATATGTATCATATCATAATTAGACTTGATATGATTCTATTGACCTCGATTAGCAACGAATTTGTAAAAATCAGATATTCGACGAATATTAATTGACGTCGGTAAATGTCGATTTTTCGTCAATATATTTTGCATGAAATTTCATGTAAAGGTTTTTTAATTTGGTTTTCTAAATTAATGTTTAAAATGTACTTTAGTACCAAAAAAGCAAAGCGTAAGAGAGAATCGGTATTTATAACAACAGACAGTCATGTTTGAATCGGAATTTCTTACACTTTGCATTCTGAAGTATCGTGTCATTTTTTTAAGAAACAGAGTCCAACAGTACGGGAGAGCTTATTTGAGCATGAATGAGTACTGAACGCCAGATGTCTGTGCAGTAACTGATAATTTCTCAAAGAATTTGTATTTCTAGGAGTCATATCGGTAATCCATCCCACGGAGTGTGTCCCGCAATTAGGTTCTCTTGACCTGATTTCGAAGAAGCATCGTTACGTGTTTGCGTTCTGGTCTTTTTTTCTTAACTCCTGATTTTTTTCACCATCAAGTTCTACTTCGGAACATTTACGTATGGATTTTGTAGTATATTATAACCGCAAAGCATTAAGTTTGTCATCCAATGGTCGTTATTTAACGAATAAAATTTAGTTTCCTATTTATTTCCGGGTAAATGGAAATCATATTTACCATCATTTACAGAATAGCAGACACGAAATAAGTCTTATATTCATGAACTCCTTAGTAAATGTTTAATTAGATAGAATTCATCGCCGTGTCGGCCTTATGTATGATGTTAAGCGTAATTAAATATGCCAAGCTCAACCTTATAAAATATGTTCAATAAAGAAAGAAAAACTATCACATCTCTAAAACAAATTGGGAGTAAAGAATGTTGTTCTTAAAACTGACCGTATGACGACACTCCGAGTGATTTTGGGTCCCAGGCTAATAGACGACACTTCCCCGAGGAGAGATAAATGAGAGTAGAGTAGTGGGGATAAGTTGTAGGGTGCTACGGGGTGATATAAAAGCAGTGGGTAGAGGTGGGAAATTCAAAATCGAGGTATGACGCAAGGAAATGGGGAAGGGAGGAAAACGCCGCCCGTTAGTGCACGGTGCCTCTTATCGAAAGCCTTATGACCATTCCTAATACCATTCCCCGGGGATTGCCCCGGTATCCCCACCCCCTCGGTGGCCCTGAATGCATGCAACAGTTTATTCGCAAACTCATTGAATAATAGTCGGGTTGAATAAACTGCTAATTAGCAGAAACTGATAGCCATCTACATATGATGGAATGCCATGAAAATACTTGTTTGACATAAATTGAAGTATATCAGACAAGGTAATCTCAATTTGCTTTATAGAGACAACCCTTCCTCGAAAACAGATCAGGTCACATTCCCTGGGGTTGTCGTAGATATCCGTGAATGGATACAATTAAAAATAACCTACCAAAGCTCTATCGTCAGAAGGGACTAATGTGCTACAAAAGCATTATTTAAAGAATACACGGTCGTCTATTTTTAAACTTTTGAAGTAAACTCCCGTTTGCCCCATACTTGATCACTTATCACATATATATGAGAGAGAAAGGGAGAGATACTGCATAATAAAATCTACATGATTGATTTGGCGTTATTTTATATAATTTTTCCCTTGTTTTGGGAAACGATATTTCATCGGAATGAAACTGAATAAAAAGCAAACATCACACGACATATAGGTTATTTATATGTTCCATTAAAATATAAATATTTACGATGTCACAAGATAATTGACTGATATCTTTATTGGATTTGAAAATTCCAGCACACTCGATATAATAAGTCGATCGGGCAGTGCTAAGTTATATCTATATCGCAATATTAGTGAAGATAATTTTTAGCATGGTTATTTAACAGTGTAATTTCAAAAGGTAAGCATTTCTACCAAATGATACCCATTCACGAGGAAAGATATGCATTGTGGCAAACAAAGTTTTCGCAAAAAAAATTGACAGTTAGTTACAAGATATTATTACGTGAAATGGTCCTCATGATTAAATGCAAAACGTACATTTTTCAACATCCGCGATAATGATTCTAATATGTATTGCCAAAAATTGCGAGAGTCCGTTCAAACAGAAAAAACGAATATCAATTACGAAATTAACCGGTTGGAATGATGCTAAAAACTAATGAGTTTTGGAGTCAGCAGCGGCAGTGCAACTGCCTTTAATTGATCCCCAAAATACAACCGCCACACCAAACGTTGCCCGAAACAAAAACAATTCCACCAGATTAAAACTTTTGCGATCACATCTTCGGAAAAATCATCCGAGCATCAAAGCTGTTTCGCGATCCGAATCCATTGGGCGATGACTGATGCCGAGACCGCAGAGTCCCTACTCCTTATCGGATAGCATTAGTCGAATAAGCGCCCATTAATCTAATTCCTGATCTCGTCGAGCAGAGGTCGTTCGTGCTAGCCATGGAATGAAGTGGTCGATTCACCGCCTCACCTCCACCACCACCGCCGACAGTGAATCAACACACGCGCACACAGGGGAGGAATCTCTTTGGCGCCGACTCTCCTCCCCGCGGAGTGACCCCATCCTAGCCCATCACAAACCCCTTCGTTTCTCCGCGTACTCGGAAGCCATGCTTGCCCTACGCGCAAACTTGAGTAGACGTAGTGCACATGTGTGTATGCGTGTTTACGCACTTCACGCTGACCGCGTAAAGTGGTGAACGTTCCCCGTGTACGCGAGAGAGATAAAGAGAAAGAGAGGAGGATGTAGGGGGGGAAAAAGGAAATCGACGACACCGCTGTGGACATTGCCCAGATGCACTTAAGCTCAATACATTATGCAGTACTCTAAGAGAAGTGGGGTGCATTATTACAGGAATCGCAAACTTTGAGTTGAGCAGGCATGCATCGACAGGCCTCGCGGAAGCCGGAATCCGGAAATTAAAAAATTTACGAGCACGCATATTTAACGCCTTACGCCTTATTTTGTTGCGCAGCCTAAATAATAATTTATAACGTGTAAAAAATGTTTTATCGTCAAACGGTCTCGATGCGTATCACGAATGATTAATTTGAAACGAAGCGCAAATATAAAAAAATCCTTTGTGCGATATTTTAAAGTTTTTCGTTGCAGGCAGAGAAAAATTTTTAATTTCAGGTGGATTAATCCCTTAGAAAGAATAAAACTGTAACTGTTCCGTGACGAAAATGGGGTAAAATAATGATCATCATAAATTACTTTTTATTTATTTATTCATTCGTATATTTTACTTATTTATTTATTCATTCATTTATTTTACTTATTTATTTATTTGCTTATTTACTTATTTATTTACTTTTTTACGTATTTACTTGTTTATTTATTTATTTTCACTAGCTCATAAATAGCAATTTAGGTTCCTTACAATGAGCGTAAAAACAATATCAGGGACGAAACATATAAGATTGGCAGTATTCGAACCTGCATTAGGAGCTAGACACACTAACCACCCCTCTATCAGGGGCAGGCAATTTTTAATATTCTGAATGATATTACAAAATTTTTAACATATAAAATTAAAACGAGATAGATTTCATTAGCGTTTAGGTAAAAATTATAGTTTTTCAACATTTTCAGATGATTCAAATCAGACAAAATAATTATAACTAAGATTTTGACTAGAATTGTTATGAACAAATTCCATAAAGTATTTCATGAAAGTATCCTAATATTCAGTTTCTATTTACAATTTTCAATCATTTTATATTAAATTAAGAAATCGGAAATAAGAAACCTATTCCCAACAGGACAGCAGAATTTAGATATTATTAAAGGAATTCATTTCTGACAGCCATGTTTCATCGTTTTGGTCTTCTTTCAAAACAATTTTGATGTTGTCCTTTGCAAAAATATTCATCATTGTTTCTTTATAATTATAAAACATCTGGATTTGAAGAAACCTCTGTTTATTTGTTCGGAAATCAATTTTCACTTTAGAATTTATCAATTTTAAAGTGTATTTTATCAAGTGATCGCATTTCTTTCTTAGTGTAAGACTTTATGTAATTAGGAAGGAATTTTGAAAGAATGGAAAGAATACATGTATATTGCATAAATCTAAAAATTCTAGGTTTGCTACATCATTAAATTTTTGCCATAATCTCCAAAGAGTAAATGATGCTGAATGAAATCCATTTTCAAAAGAGAAATTGCCCGAAACCAAATAAAACTTTCCGCGCTATTCAATGCATTTTTAGATTCGCTTTATGAAGTTGATGAATTGAGCTTCATGAAGCATGAAAATGGGTTCTCATAATTCCTCTCTATTTTGTTTACGGCCTTTCTGGCACTGAATCGTCAAATGGCGAAAATTAATCTTTGAACCGAAGAGGTTCTTCAGCGAATTCTAAACTACTTATTAAATCAGGCACAAAACACAAGCCTATTTTATGATGGAAATCCATGCCCACCCGACGAATGCTCGCTAATGCGAATTTTAAAAAAACTTAAGGAGTATTTTTACAAACCCGAAGTGGTGACTAAAGCTTTTCAACACAAATGGAAAATTCTTTATTTCTGTAGGAGAAAATTTATCTCCAATTCAAAGTAGTTGTTCAAAGATCTCATTCCATCACTCCGCGAATAAGTTAAGAATTAAAAAAAATAAAGTTATGGTAATTAAAAATAAAATATAGTAAAAACAAAGATTATTATTAACAAATATCATACCGAATTTAGGTTAGGGGTTACGGAAGACACATACGTCCTTTAAAAAACCATTTCTCTCCACAAACTGAACATTAAAAAAATTCAAAAAAACAAAACAAAGAAAATGTATTAATCTCCGTTAATTGCAATACTTTATTTTAAAATTTATAACATTTTACGTTGTTCAAATTGTTTTTGAAATTTGTAAGCTCTTTAATCTGATAAACATGGACACTCAAGGGCAAGGAAACGTGACTTTGTCACTGTTTGTGTTGAGCACTTATATTATGCATTTTTTTAAATATATTAATACCACTTTAAAAGTCTAAATTATATGGCCCAACTACCTATCCAAGGAGCGCAATAGTAGATTTTATGCATGATGATAGAACATGCCTGGAATTAAGTCAGCTTCCTAGTCCACCGACCTATTAGTGGTTATTGACATAGACATGGAGCAATGTAGGAAGACAAGCTTACGCGACAAGAAGTTTGATCCTGGTCTACATTAATCTTCTATCGACCTTTATGGTTTTCAGTAAGCTCCCGTGATTTCCTCGAAAATGTAATGAAAGCTATGGAGCAAACAAAGAGAATGTTCGAGCATATAGAGGTCCGAGTATGTCATTAACCCAACACAGACTCGGATCAAAGAAAGAAAAGAATGAGTGAAGGAAAAGTAATTTATGGTTTCATTCCGAAATTTTGACAAAGATAATATACTGAATCGAGTTTCAGCAAGTAATATAAAAGTCCATATGCCCGTTTTCCATATCCAATAGAAGACGACCATGCTGATCACTGCTTATTTCCATGGTATGCTTAATCTGATTAAGTTACACGCTTTAAAATATATCGCCTTGTGAACCCTGACTACACCACTTTGCATTCTATTTTGGATTTCATTTTAAATAGTAATCCTATAAAAACTATAATATACATATATATATATTTTTTTTTTTTTGGGCAACTAGGTGTTGAAGGAAACCCAGTGAACACTTACCGGAAGTAGAGCCGCTGGGGTGTTGGAGAGACACATTTGTGTTAATGTGAGTTGTGTCTCTCTTGTGCTGATGAAGGGATCATCCCGAAAGCTCTCTCCAACACCCCAGCGGCTCTACTTCCGGTAAGTGTTCACTGGGTTTCCTTCAACACCTAGTTGCCCAAAATATCCTTACTTACCTTTCCTCTTCCTTAGTATTTATATATATATATATATATATATATATATATATATATATATATATATATATATAAGCTTAAAAATATTTTAAAGTGTGCAAAAAAAGGTTAGACTTCTGAGTGTTAATGACATTTTTAGGTTATAGTAAGTACTTCAACCACAAGCGGCGGTTGGGAAATTATTGAAGAAGTAGCGTAAAAAAGCAATGAAAACTAGTAGTTGTTCCAATTTTCTGATTTTCCCGGATTTTGCTTCTAAAAAAAGGTCTATTATCTTTTTTTTGCTTTAGTTTCCATAAATTTACGATTCGACACAATTAGAGGCATTAATTCAGAATTCTTATAAATACCACCGATTTCTATTAATATTAGAAACCGCCGCACGGTCTACAGTTAATACATGTGTTTCCTCCAAATAAAAAGAACATTTACGAGCTGTCATTGTTCTATTTTTTGTTGACATCGAAGTATAAAGAACAACACACGAGATGGGGGTGATATCCTGGGAGACTTCTTGCACCATCTGGTGCTCCAAACCCTTTTTTTCGTACGCCTGGTCTTTCAACACACAAAGGCCGAGAGCTTTGATTTAGTACCAGAAAATATATATCTATAGAACGTGAGCTCCCTAACAGGCTTGCCAAGATCTCCCTCAGCTCACAAAAAAAAACAAAGGCCGAAGCAAAATCTTAACACGATCTCTCCTTCCTCCCCTCTCACCCTCCACGTATCTTTTTTTAAATAAAGTGTTATAAAGCATGATGAGTCATTAACTCGGATAGAAAAAATCTTAATTTTTATCACCGACGCTTACTCATCTTCAAGACCAGTCTTCCTTGATTGATGGCGCAACCTCCCACTACTCGTCTTCTCCCTCTCTTCCTCTATCTCCTTACTCTCTCTCTCTTTCTCTCCCTTTTCTTACAACCTTCCCCAAATTCCTTACTTCCCTCTCTCTCTCAGCCCATCTTACATCCCTCTCCTTATCCGCCCATTTTCTACTTAATATTTCCTTTAAAACTTCAGCATTCTGTGACTTCTAGCCTCGTAAGCACTCCCTCTATCTTGGAAGTCAGCGAGATTAAAGCCAAATATTAATCAGAATAAAGAAAATGTCTCACCATATAGCAATTTACATAAGACGCTTTCCTTTACAGATGAAAGTTTCCTCTCATGACGCACATTAACTCGCCTGTAAGAAAATCAAAAAATGTGAACGTCATTTGCAATTTGTTTGTTCACGTTAGCATCTTAGAAACTGCCGCGATGGCCAATGCGGTATTGCAGTACCGGCAGAATATATCCCATCCCATATTAAAAATTTATTGCGTAATATGACACTTTCCGCTACATATGTATATTTATGCATGTACATACGTGTACGTGCGTGCATAAATACTTAACTACGGTTCAATCATGCCTGCCTTTCGAAGCATTTCACTTTTTCCGCAGAAACTACGAGTGGTGAAACACGAACAAAGATCTCTCATTTCGAAAATATATTCCAGTCTTAATTCTTTTCGTCGATTATTAATAGTAATATTTAAGGAAATGTTAACCATATCATATCATCAAAGTAGTATACAAATGCAAATTTTGCCTGTTTGAATTAAGTGTTTCTCATATATTTATAAGTAATAAATAACTACTATATTAATAAATGCATATTTGAATGCATCAGCTGTCAATTAAGCCTGTGACAATATGTCTGAATGAGTTGCAATAAGGCTTACCTCACGCCTACCACCATTCGCGCATTGAAATCATTTAAATCCGCAATTAATAACCATGGGTTATTGTCCGCTACCTCATGGATTAAATTTTCACCCTCCTCCGTTTGACGATGTCCCGTAACGCCTCTGTAATCGTCAATCTCCAACGCTTCTTTTTTTAATCAACCGTTGTTTTTTTTCCTATCCATCCCTTGGCGTTTCCTCTTTATACTCCTTTTCCCTCCACCTTCTCTATAGCTCTCTCTCTCTCTCTCTCTCTTTCGAAATATCTTTTATAACAAAACCCCTTCATTTATATCGTTAGAATATCCTTCGATTTGATGTAAGACTGTTCCATTTGCATAAAGACAGATTCATGCAATAAATGTGGGGAAGGATTTTATTCGTTCAAGGTTTATTTCCCTCTTGGTGCATCACAAGTTATATATTAAAGAGGACAGATCACGACTTTGATGATACGACTAAGATATTAAAATCAGAATAATATTCGGCAGCTGAAATAAATTTGTATGTAGTTATATATAAAGTCTTCTTCTGATTGTGAGATAGAACCTAAATCGATATGATAGTTACCTAGCAAAATAAACTAGCGACCGAAAATCATGACAGTAATATATCTTAAATTAATTATAAATTTTATAACTTATCCGTTTCGTTACAATTTTGAGCATGTAAATTGTATAGTTTATTGGATATTTTTTATCTCGTCTATATTTTTGACGGATTATTTTATAAGGTATTCTCGATTTTCGAAGTTAACACAAATGAATGTACCGCATTATGTTCTTAAACATTATAGTTGTACTTTAGTAGAGGTAATAAAACTAAATCACCAATACGAACCATAAAATTGCTAATATCTGGTGACAAAATAATAACTTTCGCATCCCAAAATCACCTCAATGATTTCAAATAAGAAAGGTTAGTGATGAAGGCTGACTTTTAAATTGCAATTACAACAAGCACAAGTTTGGCCACATATCCATGTTGTAACGCTGAAAATTTGTGATTTTCCATCCTCTCCTCCTCCCACTCCATCTCTTTCTCTCTCTCTCTCTCCCTCTCTTTCTCCGGGTCTCGTTTTCTCTCGCTTCAATTGCTCTCTTGCCCTCTCTTTCTTCCCTCGACATCACTTTTCCTCCAACACCATTCCCTTCCCGTTACCCCCTTATCTGGTTTCCACTTGAACACCATTGGGCAGACGCCATTACTGGTCCCACACAGCACCATTCTCCCGCCCCATCTCAGTCTATCTCCCTCGTTCAACACTTTTATTTCATCGGATGGTCGCCAGGGGGCAGGTCTCGTCTCTTTCTCCCATTCGCCCTTTCTTCCCGCTGTCTCTATTTCTACCTCTCTCCTTCTCGCTCTCTCCCCCTCTTTCTCTACCTGCTGCAGTGAAAGAACGGGTGATGAAGCGACGAATTCGGTTGAAAATCAGCCTCCCTTTTCCCTCTCTCTCTCATTTCTCTTTACGCCATTTTATTTTTCTGAATCGCACGTCTTTCGATCTATAAAATGAGAGTCTCCTTGGTTAAATTATTCACCGTGATGGAAGTCCCGGGCTGAGGATCTATTCACTGCGTCAATCTTTATGCATGCCTCTCATCCAGCCAAGTTCTTTTTTATGTAGCTGAAGGATGTCGCGTATATTTCCTCGAATGCGAAGTAAGACGTTCACCGCGAGGTTTTATATCTATTCCGTTCCCGCGTGATTTACTACCTCGGTATCCAAAGGCAAGTGCTCGTGTTACAGAACGCAAAAATAAGAAAAACCAAAAAAGTGATCGCCTTTTTTTTTAGTTGCCGAAAGCTCGGGATTTACCCCAATCATTCGTCCGCAAAATGCAATGGATATATTTTATGTTAGTTTTGCAAAATATTGCAAACTAATAAAAATCATGTGTGAAAAACCAACTGAAGTACATACAATGCAACAATCTTAACATTACTCTGTCAAAAAGAACCCGAACGATAAATCCAAAAATAAAATTATATAGTCAGGCGATGCGTATCTAAAATTTTAACCATGTCCTTTCTTGTAGTTAACTTTATAAACTGCTTTCCATTGAGTTTCTCAATCGCGTATGAGCATAATGTTGTGAAATTTTCTTGTGTATTTTTAAAAATGTAGCAATCAAACATTGGACATTAGATCGCATTTTAATTTCGGTATTCATTAGTGTTGGTTGATTACAAATGGTCAGTTAATGAAATTACTTCATTTTAAGCCAATAATTTTTTCCGATCACATTCTATCTTTAGTTTTGTTTAAACACTTTACATAACAAAGGAAAAATACATTTTAATTCTTAACTAAACGAATTTCATAAAAATTTCTTATAATATGTTTTAGATATTTGTAAGATATCTTTGTGACATCAGCAGCTATCGTGAAAGGCTTGTGATATTTTACAGTTAATATATTACATCTTAGGGATTTTCAAGTGCGATATTTGCATTGATGACCAGAATTTCATTTATAATCTACAAATATTGTCCTTTCAATATTGCAAAGGATGGTGCCCTTTAAAAGTTAGTTTTAAGTTTTGAAGGAGTTATTTTTGCAGCATTCTTTTATCCGAATCTTGGCAAAATAACACGTTATTATCAATTAGCGAAGTTTTTATCAAATTTCTCAAGTACGCGAACAAACTCAATTCGAGTGACTAATTCAAAATTTTTTCTCCTTAAATGGTTCCGAGCCAATTGCAATTAACACAAGTACATGCAAGCGCACACTCCCATTCGGTACGTAGCCACGATTTTTAGATAAAATGGTGAGTGCCAAGTTATTTAGCAACAGAATAATGCGGAAAATTATGCGGATGCAAAATAACCATGAATAAATCCGAATGATTCACCTTTATTGCATATGGTTGACATCTTTATACATGGAGGTCGTTTTTCCTCTCGAAAACCTATGCTCCATATTTATTATTACGGTGACTATAACGCTTTTAATAATTTTAAACTCGATATTTACATATTTCTGTAAAAAAATGTACCATAAAGATTTTAAATTATCCCAACCATGATCAGGGACGTGCCTATAGTCGACTATAGACGATTCGACCGCCTTAGGCGCCTCTCAAAAGGGACGCCAAAATAAAACTACTATGAAAATATTTCCACAAACATTTTCTCTATAATATTTATTCCTAGAATACTTTTTTCATCAATATTGCAGAGAAGCTTTTTAAATGTTTACACAGAGTTGACCTAGGGCTGCGCAGCAGTATCGTTTTGCCGAGGCGTGCACACACAGGGAAGATGGCTCAGTGAATTTCTGTTAAACATTTTTTATGTAATGAAACAATGAAAATATGATGGCTTATTTTATTTGGATACATGCTTTCTGTAATATTTTGAGTAAATTGTCGCATATATAGTACAATCACACGGATATATTTTGCCTCAGGTATCTTTGCTTCACTACCCAGAAAAACGATTTTTTTACAAAGCCTCAATAATAACATTTTCATGGTTGAATATTTAAAATCGGTGCAATATGTAATCCAATCAGCACGACGTATTGCATTATCTGCATTATTATTCCAATACAGGTTGCTTAAACCATCGTCAACGCGGTATTGAACCACGATAGATATTAATTTCCAGTTTTAGGTTAACTATTCTGTAACTTTAAACACCTTTTACCTATTTGGAATTAAGACTTAAAGACAAAAAAAATTAAATTCCTTCAACTTCCAAGCGAACATCAGCCCATTCGTATTATTCCATGCATGAGAAAGCTCCCCGGAATACTGCAGTCAGTACTCCTATGCTTATAGATGAACTGCGCGGAGCAAATATCGTTCCACTACACTCCTCCCTTCCGGGACCAGAAGAGCACTGCACACAAATTTGGAGCGAATTCCCGCCGAAGCCAAACTAACTCGAAAAATTAATCCCCATTAAGTGAACCTCTTTCGAATTCCTGTTGCTTCATTTGAGCGCATCACATCGAGTGGGTGCGGAACGATGCAGGAGAGACGATTTCTCGATACTCTCCAAAATGTTCGGGTGCATTGTAATAATATATTTCTTGATTTACCAAACAAACCTTTTGTGCTGCGCTCTTCTCGGTATTCTCAAACGACGTCTCGAAATGTAATCGCGATCTTGAACGCGGATTATCCCTCTCTCTCTCTCTCTCTCTCTCTGCTGATTGGATAATTCTCTGCGAATTTTCTCTGCAAGGAGCGGGTTTTCAAGTGCTGGCGCAATGCTTTCTCGCTAGTGGGAGAATCAGTGCGCGGGGGATTTCGAAGCCGAGTTTTTCTTTTTTATAAGGTCACAGCAGTAAAAACATTCGCGCAAAGAAAATCAAAAATCGAAATCGCTGCAGCGGAAGCTCGCATCTATTCCCGACATTTGCAAAACTTTTTAATTATAGAAAGTCTATTTTTAGTTAATTACGTACGATAAATTTTACCGGCTAACTTAATTACATGTTCCCACAAAATAAACAAGCGCGTACTGCCTCGTTATTGTCTTTTAAACTCCCTCTCTCTCTCTATAACAAATATTACATAACGTAGATACGCTAACAATTAAAAACTTTTCAACCTAAGTAATATTCCTAAATTACCTTCTTATTCCTGCGTCGCTCTTAAAAAAATTATTTCCAATTTTAATAGGTAAACAGATTTATGTTTCTCTTTGAAAGTTGGTGATTAGATCCCACAATTCCTTTTACAAAGAAGTTATTTATAACCTACTAGCAGAATTTTCCATTGAATTTCAACGGATTTAGTGAAGCTACTACAGTACAACATACAAACTCCTTAAAATACCTATATAGTAGATACTTTTTAAATTACAATTAGATTTTCTTAACAATTAATCATATTTGTTTGTAGCAATCCGTTTCCGAAAGTATTGCATTACAATATAACGATAATTGTATTTTCTATCTTATATATCACTTTCGCCAAATCCAGCTTCATTACTTGTGTAATTATGCCTCGCTGAAATATTTTCTTTTATGTCTTGTAAGCAAGAAACCCGTGAAAAAGCAACGTACAGTTGTCCATAATTAAACACTGACTCCGGTAAATGTACACCAGATACGTGAGCTAATTTACGTTAATAAACATTATATTGTAGAATATAATGATTTTACTTACAAAAAAATGTTAGATTCCAGTATTCAATAGACGAAAGAAGGTTCAATTACTTTCATCAATCGTTATAAACGCTTCCTGAATAATCAGTATCTATTTACGTTGCTATCCATAAACATCGATCGTTTCGTCGCTTAAACAAAAGTGCGAAGCGAATAACGCTAAACTTTCGTCTATTTGTAAGCTTCATTGAAGCTAACTGAATTGGAGGTAACAATGCCGGCCGCCTTGGCAATGCCCGGAAAGAATACGAAAAATTCATCTGAAAACTTGGACCGTGTAACATGTAAACTTCGCAGGAATAAGATAGTATAGAGTTTTATTCGATTTATCCAATCACAATTTGTGAAAAATCTTTCACGCAAAACGAAAGCTTGCAAACCGATGACTGATCTGCCTGTGGCGACATTACCCACCCGATCACCGGACAATGGGGAGGGATAGTTTCGTTCCAGAGAGGCGAAGGGCGCGATATCGCCCGGAGACGGCTACACCCGATATAAAAGGCATTATAAGCTAAAAAGAAAGCGAGTCGAAGGCTCGCCAATATCCTCGGTTACTTGTAAATAATTTTTTTTTACAATTTCTCATTTTCTTAGTTTGTTTTAATGTTTTTTCTGGGAAAGGGTTATAGCAAATAATTATTTTTCAACAGGGGTCCGGGATAACACAGTAGTACACGTTGGGTAAATGTCGCCACAGGCAGTAGTTCTCATTCTGACCGGTAGGTCGGCGCCACGAGTCTGGCGGGGGGATTGCGCATAAGAACCGGAAACCGCTCCGCATTTACCTATTTAGATGAACAATGAAATGAAATCCTACAAAGTGAAACATTAAAAATTACGTGTAACCTTATGGGAAAATAATTATTAAATTGAGCTCTCCCTCCTCCCAAATTTTTTATCGACATATAGCCTTTGTTACCCGCAGGTTAAATTTATATACCTATATGAAGTTTCGGTAAAAACCACAACAATACTTTGGAATCAATGAAACAATTTATCCAATCACAATTTGTGGAAAATCTACGTCTAATTATTGCTTGCTTTGGAGAACTCTACGCCACACGAAAATTTCATTTAAAACTATTTATTAATAATATTTCAATTACAATCAACAAATATTTGGTTGCCATATAAACAAAGAAAAATTGCATACAGAAACTGAAAAACGATATTACGTTAAAAATTTCCCCAAATAAATGCATTGGACTCACAACTAGGGTGACAATGGTAGTTGTCATTGTAGCTTATCATTGGTATTGTCATAAAACTGATGACATTACGTATTTTTCTGATTCTAAACGCATTTTTACGCCAACTCGATCAGGATTCCGATTCCGTCTTCAATAAAAATAAATTTTAGTTCTTTCCTGCATAAAATCATCCAAGTTTCACGTCCGTACCATGTATCTAAGTAATTTTAAAATTCAAGTGAAAACAAGCTGCACTCGTCCCTATGTTATTCAAATGAAGAAAATTAAAAAAGAAATTAGTTTTAAAATTAGAAAGGTCAATCAAATCTGTATAAAAAACCTGAATATACCACATCTCTTTATTCCGATTAAAATGACAATTTCCTCTTGTTTCTACGTGCTGTATTAGCTGAGTTATAAAAAAAACATATATACAAACACTTTACTTTATAGATATATAGACAGATCTCTGATATTCAATAGCTTAATTATTCAGGCTTGAAAAAATCAACGGTGGACCAAGATTGATTGGATTGACTTATTAGTTGATGAGCCGAAGAACGTAGTAGAAATCGACGATTTTCAACCAGAGATAAGACGAGTCCGACGGCAGCAGTTTTTTAATTAAAATTCCCAATTCCAAATAAATATGCAAAATAAATTTGGCGGAGAACCATCTGCGCGCGAATGGCATACGCCGTCGACGACGGATCTCTATTTGAAGTTATTCCCACCGATTCGCCATGGGATATCTCGTCCATTCCCCATCGCCCTTTAATCGTCTTCCACGGAGTAATTAAACGATACAGCCGCGCAACAAAAGAAACATTTTTTCGTATCGCAATCGTAAAGAACAGGAAAAATATTCGCGAACGCCTGTATTTTTCAAAATTCATCTCTCTCTCGCGATTTTTTCTGAACAAGAAGATTAATCAGCAACGCTTATGGAAGGAGACAGGAAGAAGATGGGCGATGAGGAGGGAGATGGGGAGGTAGATGGAAAGGGAGGGATGAAGGAGAAGGAGGGTGAAGAGAATGGAAAGGAGGAGGGGGAAGGGGGAGGGAGAAGGGGGAGGGAGAAGAGGGAGGGGGAGGGAGAGAGTTACATTCACCTACGTTCTGTGTCGAACTTCAGAGATTGCGCCCTCAAGAGGTCGAGCACCGCGCCTACGATGCCCGCCACCCCGCACCACTTTCTCCAGCTGTGTGCATATACGCACGCGCACACACACACACGCCAACACTCTACGCACGCACTTATAAAAACCAAGGGAACAAAAAAATAGATTCATACTCCCAGATACGAGCATTTCAAGCCGGCGTTATGCGTCATCCGTGCTCCGAATACACCCTCACACACACACGCGCGCGCGCGCGCACACACACGCATGATCATACACATTGTTCTTTGTAATACGGCGTGGGATCCTTTCATGATGGATGTAACGGATGCATGATTAATCCCGCTAACGTTCCAGTTCGTTATCGAAAATAGCCATCGAAAGCTATTGTGTTCTCCTTATACGCTCCCTCATTCAGACAAAACCTCCTCAGATATTCCCTTTGTGTGCACAATCATCCATCTCTCTCTATCTCGTGCCCTACGCCCCTCTCCCCCCCCCCCCCCTTGCGCGCCTCCGAATTATATTTTTTATTTTTCAACGCTCCGACTCGCCTTTTGTTCCTCTTATGGTTAAATGGATCCGATTTCCGATTCCGCCGCTCGAATTTCCCTTCAAAGTGACTCGGTTCAAAACCATTTACGATTTTGAAGGCATGCTGTTTGGATGCGAGCGGTCCTATGGTTAAAAGATGGAGGTGGCGATGAACGGGGGGCTAAGGGAGGGGGTCGAGGATAGGATGGGAATCCATATATTTTCGAATTTGTGAATAACGGAGGAGAACGGAAAAAATTTTTTAAAAAATAAATCAGTTATTAAACGGCGGAGGCAACAACGAAAATACCGAGGTTAAAAAAAAGTAAACGCTTAAAAACCCAGGTTTCATAAGAGTAAAAATAAATCTGCTTCGAAAAAATAAATCGTTGCGTTGCCGCGCGCAGTTGATTTTTTCGTCATATATGGACGGAACGTCCGTTTTGTGACCTATTTCGTAACTTGAGTGATTTAAACCCTTTGAACTTCCCTGAAGTGATATTAACGATTTTCGGAAAGCATTTTTTATAACTTACATCCTGATATTTAAAAAACAGAAGTAAAATGTTTTATATTTTGCCGAGTTATACATATACACATACGCATAATCACACAGACAAATACAAACACGTACACAAATTCATATACATTAGTATACATATACGTATATCTAAAAATTAATTTCTAAAATCGTGATAAATACCCTTTTAACTTATTATGAAAAGGATTATGCGATACCCAAGCATTCTCATTCTATCGTAGCGTTTTCTATAACAAAATAATATTTAAAAAACAATAATAATATCACGAACCACCGAAATATTTTTAAGCCTACATTTTCTTTGTTTTCAGGTATTCGCTAAAATCTCTTCATAACTTATGTCTTCGGATAATGACTTTTTTCTATCCCATACTAAAAGTATGTTTTATTGAAAATGTTTGTTAGATATACAATGGCATGTTAAATAAAAATAATTCAAAATGATCTGAAAGAATTTTTTCTTCTAGTAATTAACTTTTCTCAGTCGATTTTTTTAAATCCCCTAAATGTTAATCTAGGTGAACGACCGTCTTAATAATATTTTTTAATGGCTGCATGCTTTTTTCCATAGCCGTCGTATGTCTTAAAACGTTCCTTCCTTCATTTAACGGAAGCTATTTCCGTTTTTTCGTGTTTTGTTTGAACCTCAACTCACGTTTATAAGAACTATGAAATGTACAATTTATGCTATGAAAATTCAAGTTACAACAAAAGTCTTCTGATAAGTATACATCAAGTGCCCTGTTTCACGTACAAATCTGATTTATAAATGGCCTATAACTTAGGAGGATTTAGTACCATTCTGGAATCACTGAGGAAGGGGTACTTAAGGATGACCCTGGATGGTTTCGCTAAAGATGGCGAAGGAAAGCCGTATACGAGTTAGAAAAGGGTGAGGCAATGTAAAGGGGAAAATACTTTACAATTTTTACTTTCTTTATACGTAGTAGAGGGAAAGTATTGTAACCATGGAAAAAATCGGTTTCGTTATTTCAACGGAAATACACGTTTTGAGGTCCATAGAACACGTTTTGATTATTTTCTCGATGATATCTGTGTATATCTCCTTTAAAACTCAATTTACATAAATACTTGTTATCATTAAACTTATAGAAAATGTAATTTTTAATTGTTGATAGCATTGCATACGCTGCCAAGGGTAATTTTAATCGCTCGTCGATATTTTGGTGTCCATTGAAACAGCTAACAACGCTGATGTCGAGAATAATCATATGCATGGTTCTGTATGGAGAAAGTCATGTGTTGGCCACATCAGATTTTTTGCTACTCCTTTCGTGTTTATGCATTATAACAGTCGTAATCTATCAATTTTCCAATTATGAATGAAGTCAATTGTCTAATATTTACATTATAACAATAAAATATTCAATCGGGACCACTTTGCCTTGTAAGTACATACATGGTATTGAAGAGAACCTAACACTAAACAGTTATTTGTTACTTAGACAAATTATTCGACGGTGATTTATGAAAAGCGCATAAATATGATTACAGGTATCTTGTAATGCAATATTACCGGTTATCGTAAGTGTTATACGTTTTCACTTGGCAACGTTCTTGCTCGGCACATATGATGGAGTTATGCAACACCTTAATACCCCTAAGCTTAGCGTTACGCCGGCCGAAAAGGATACCGTTAATCCTTCGCCTACGCCAAGATCCAACATTTTGCTAAATTTAACTCAATAATGCATGCGTGTCCAGATATAGAAGCTCATGCAGCCTTATAGTGGCCAGAAAAAGTCTTGAGTGGCCGCACTAGAAGGGGGGTCTGTAGGATTTGTTTGCTAAAACAAGTATTAATTTTTCTTTTCTTTTTTTATAATGCATTTTTAAGTTTTTTTTCAGTCTTTTTAATTCATTTAATTAAAATTACAAATTTTTATTTTCTTTTTTATAATACATATTTCTTTAATGAAGTTTAATTTTTTACAAATTATTTTAAATTTATTTAATTCAAAAGATCATCAATTTGTAAATCCTTTAATTTTGTGGATGATAATCTGAGCTGATGGGTCAGATTTTCATCGGTCAAATTATACCGGTATTAAGAAACTTGGCCATATTGCTAAAACAATATGAATATATATTTAAACAACAAATAAAATTACGACAACTGAAAATATTTTGGAATTTCTTCTCTCGAAAATGGTCGGAAGTACATTAAAAATTAAAATCATTCAGCGGGCCACATGAAATCGTGAAAGTGGCCGCAGTTTGGACACCCATGCAATAATGTAACAAAGCACAGATTTGAAGGCCTTTGTTTAAAATATTTTGCATTAAAAGTTAATATTTTACAATACCATTTCAAATAAAATAAAATTCATACTTTATTATCTTATAAGTATAATAAAAAGCAATTCTCTGTTTTTAACGCTAACATTTCTCTGTCTATAACGCTAACTTAAACGCTAATAGCTCCAGAAGTAATGAAGATAAAAACTCGAAATTTGGCAGGGATGCTTGATTAACACTTTTTCAGGTGATGATGAATTTAAATCGCGAAAAAATTCCTTGGTTCGACTCCAATGGAGGCATTTCCATTTCCCATTACTTAACACGTAAAACGCGATTTTTCGACGTGCAGGCTTTTATTCATTTGGAAATTAAAATTAGAAGAAATTAACCTACGACCTTCGGATTGGAACCATTTTGATGAAAAAATTATATAGTTTCTTATTCTGTTCATTTTTTTTCGCCCACAGTTCGAAATATCCCATGTTAAACGTTTAATTTACATATTTTATGGAAATCTTGCCATTGTAACGGAATGTTGCCATGGTGACTAATTATATTGTTAGATCTCAAAATCCTATTGTTATATCAGTCCTTATGGGTGTAAGCGTGCTTTGCTTTTAATACGATATAGGGAGAGAGAGGGAGGGGGAGAGGGGGAAGTAGAGGGAGGAGGTGGAAAGAGGGGAAGGGGAGAGGGGGGGGGGGAATGATGAGGGGGGAGGGAGTGAGAGAGAGAGGAGGGAGAGAGAGAGGAGGGAGAGAGAGAGGAGGGAGAGAGAGAGGGAGAGAGAGAGGGAGAAAGAGAGGGGGAGAGAGAGGGGGAGAGAGAGGGGGGGAGAGAGAGAGGGAGACAGACAGAAAGACAAACGACTTTATTGAGAGCAAAACTGAGACTATACAGTCCCTTCTTACATTTAAGAGAGAGAGAGGGAGAGAGCGGGAGGGAGAGAGTAGGGAAGGAGAGGGTGAAAGGGAGGTGGCGAGATATAGGGAGAGAGAGGGGGGGGGGAGGAGGAGGGAGGTAACTATTTTAAGGTTAACTAAAGATATCCCATCATATTGACGGGAAATTACGCTAGTCTAATAATAATATCTAATAATAATAATATCTATTAAAAAGGTAAGTATGCTTGTTTTTATGCTATTCACGAATTTTATATTCTAGAATAATTAGAACAAATATTTTTGTTGACCACATTTTATATATTTGAACAGATGCCTTTGAGAGAAACAAGGCTTTCCAGACTTTCTAAAGCAATGGAACCCTTTTAAATTAAACCCTCTACATTCGCGGGGATTACGTTCCTGGAAATCTGCGCCAGCACAGAAACCAAAAATATAGATACTAAATGTTTATGGAGTAAATTAAATCAGGGGATAGAACTCTCTTCGTTCTTCTTACAATTTCCTCGTAGGTATTTAATTTCGCTTACTTTGCGTTTCGGGGCATAGTTTGATCACAGCAACGCACTTAGAAACCACAGCTTATTGCACGCGTGCGAAGAGAGAGGGAGGCAAAGGTACACAGAATATATCATAATGCGGAAAGCTCACTTACTACATCCTTTAGCCGTCATCCGCCAGCGTCAAAGCATCTCAAATTATGCAATATGTATGTGCTGTGTACTTTTTTATTTTCAAGAGGAAATCACGGTATGCTTCGTGGGCTTTAGCGCACTATAAGTGTGCACTGCGACCAGCCGGCGCGAATGAGAGACGGTCAACTTTCGCGATCACTGAAAACTGTTATAATAATTTATTCGCGAATAAGTGAAACCATAAAATCCGCGAAAATCGATGGACTACTACATTTAAAAGATTTTCCGGGCCATAACCAAGATAATGTAATGCAAATGTGTTAGTCTCTCGAGGTACCACTTCAAGCTTTCACGGAACCTTAAGACATCGCGGAACAGTTTTGAAAACCATTTGAGTGGTGGATTTAACTTTCTTATCCGTAAAACTTTTCACGTCACGTTCTTTCCATTCAGTTTGTTTCTTATGAAAGTAAAAACGTGAAATAATAATATTGCCTCAAATAATGAATTGATTTTTTCGGAAATTTTTCACCAAATAGTCAAACATTTCGTTTAATTTAATAATGTACTTTGAACCGCGCTGCTATAATTACTTTCATAATGTACTGACGAAAATTAATAATAATTTATTCGTATAGCTAATAAATTCGCGATTTAAATATCGATTTCATTTAAGTTATCATAAACGTATCCTTGCGCCTTTCAATGAAAACATTAGTATTCATAACTTTTTTTAATCTCTGAAGCTAAAAATCACCCTCCCGATACCTAAATACATGTAAATTTCGCAAGTTCATTAGCAATCGAAGCAACAAAATACTTTCTTCATTAAATCCATATCTGAAGTCCAAAGTAAGTGTAAAACTTTAAATTTATGCAGGTGATAGATCTCAATTGCTTCCTATATTCGTGTGCCGGGTAATTTTCGGTAATTTTTTTCTCTGTCAAGTCATTTATAATATACTGTAAGAGATGTAACATATTAGCTCTGTTCCTTCTTCCTTCTGAACTTTTGCCTATCATTCTCTCTAATCAGATTGTTTGAATTAAATGCAATTTCACCAATGAATAGAAAATTAATGATTAAAACATTTAAATGATCGTCCATTTTTTATCCTATGTGTACATAGAAGATAATCTTGAATCGCACATTATTTAGCGTTCTCGATTAATGCGCATCTTAAGCCTAAAATGGTGAAAGCAGTGGCTGATATAATTACTTATCCAATGCTTGCACGTAAAGATTACTAGTTAACGCGTCATGCAGGGCAACAGCAGTTCAAATTAGCGGGGAAACTTTAGGAGCGTAAAAAATTCAGATCAAAGGAATCTCTTTAGGAGCAGTTACCCTCGCTCAATCGAAAACTTTTGACGGTTTCGGGGAAAATTTCCACTATGTGATAAAAGGAGCAGACGCGTGATATAACCTGTTCCGCAGCGGTTAATGCCAAAATGATTCCAAAGTTGCGTCGACTTAATAGAAACGCTAATAACTTTTAAACGGCAAGTTACGAGCGAGTTATAAAAAAACAAGAAGCTCAAAACCGGCGAAATAACAAGTTTTGGAATTAGGCCGCGTCAAATTTAGTTCTCCGGGGGGAATTTAATATGCGTCTCCGTTCGTAACCCATGGAAACGTGTTAGCCAACGTATATATAATAAATGCATATACATTGTACATACAAACGCGCTCACACAAACAAAATCTATCCCCGCCTTTGGTTTTTTCCCCTTTGCTTATTTTTTTCCCCCTTATTCCTTCTTCGCTTCTCCGGAACTCGTAGCTACTGACTGACTCCCTCGTTAAGTCGACTTTCTACGCGAGGGGATAAAACACGCTCCAAAGTTTCTCTTTTTCATATTTTTTTTGCGAAGCTTGAAAATTTTTAAAATAACCAAAATGTTTCTGAAAAATAAAATAAAAGACGACAGAAGAAAGCACGGACCCCATGGTCACCCACCCATACTGTTTACTTTGGAACCACACCGAGCAAGTCCACGTTATTTTTTTCGTGAAGTAGTAAAGGAGAAGCGAGTCAGAGAGTGTGAAAGGGAGACAGACAGACAAACGACTTTATTAGGGCGAAATTGAGACTATATAGTCCCTTCTTACATTTAACCCTTCGTCAACAGTTACAAATGAGAATGGGAGAATGAGAACCATAAAAAAATAGAAAAACACAAGCAAAACACCAGATTACAAGTTTGGAAAATTTCTACATAAAGACAGTAATTGTGGTAAAAACCTAGGAAAGACCAGACCTGGCCATCCTAGTAAAAGACCACGCAGGAAAACACCCACTAAGGGAAGGGGGGTGGAAAAAAACCTGCGAAAACCCTAGATACATGAAAGAACAATAGTTGAATCACAATAATACCTACAAGTTTAACAAGATAAGATTAACAAAAAAAATAATTTTATGAGTAATGAACAAAATAAAGAAAATAAATAAAATAAAAAAAGATGAAACATACATATTTAGCAGAAGTGCTGGAAGAAAGGAGTGAGAGACGGAGAGTGAAAGGGAGGGAGAGAGGGGGAGGGAGAGAGGGAAAGGGAGAGAGGGAAAGGGAGGGAGAGAGAGGGGGGGAGAGAGAGGGGGGAGGGAGGGAAAGAGGGGAGGGAGAGAGGGGAGGGAGATAGAGGAAGGGAGATAGAGGAAGGGAGAGAGAGGAAGGGAGGGAGAGAGAGGAAGGGAGAGTGGGAGAGGGGTGCATACAAACAGTATTGTATATAAACATAAAAATTTAAATTAAGGTGACATAACCTGTTGATATGGCAGTGATATTGATATGGCAGAGAGAGAGGGAGAGAGAGAGGAGGGACAGACAGACAGACAAACGACTTTATTTAGGGCGAAATTGAGACTACATAGTCCCTTCTTACATTTAACCCTACATTATGAATTACAAATGACAATAAAAATAATAACATATAAGCATACAAACAGAAGACAAACAAACAATTAAGAGATTGAACTACAAATTCGGAAACTTCTAAAAAGAGAAGAATAAGTATTTGTGGTAAAAACCTAGAAAGGACCTGACATGGCCAACCTAGTAACAAACCACGCAGGAAAACACCCACAAAGGGAAGGGGGGGTGGAAAAACCTGCGAGGGAGAGAGGGAGGGAGAGAGAGGGAGGGAGAGAGAGGGAGGGAGAGAGGGAGGGAGAGAGGGAGGGAGAGAGGGAGGGAGAGAGGGAGGGAGAGAGGGAGGGAGAGAGGGAGGGAGAGAGGGAGGGAGAGAGGGAGGGAGAGAGAGGGAGAGGGAGGGAGAAAGGGAGTGTGGTAGAGAGAGAGGAAGAGAACGTGGGAGAGAGAGAGGGAGGGAAATAAAGTGGATAGTGGAGAGAGAGAGAAGAGAGAGTAGAGAGAGTAGAGAGAAGAGAGAGTAGAGAGAATTTATCTCGGGAAAGCCGCCGTCGGCGTCATTTTGATGACGTCATTACTTATTCACACCGACTGGACACCGCCTCGCCTCAGATGGGAGGGACGGAGAGAGGGGGGAGGGGAAGATACGGGACGTTTGGGAAGGAAGGGTTTCTTTTATCTTGCGGCGATAACTTGAAATCTCGTTACTTCAAGAGTTTTTTAATACGCCCTCCTCTCTCCTACCCGCGAACCCCATTTTCGAACCACGCCCGGTGGATTGTCGCGGGGCGTAAGAGGGTGTGACTAAGAGGAAGAGCAAGGGTCGGAAACGAATAAGGGATATTTTCTATGGGGTAGGAAAAACCCCGAATCGGGACGGTTCGTTTTCCCTTAATTCCGGAAAAGGAAGAAAAAAACGCCGACCCAAAAATTTATTCATGGCCAGTGTATCGGGGGGTTGGGTTTTGGGCGTGGAAATGGAGATTGGAAGGACGGAAGTATCCAACTTCTTCCTTACGGATTCTGGTGCGTATGGTTATGGAAATGTATCCTTTCTTTGGAATGGGGAAGGGGCCGTTCCTGTTAGGGGCACTGAGGAAGGGTTCGCAAATTCCCCCTCTTCCTCTTCAACAATCCAACCTCCCCCCTCCCTCCCTCTCTCTCTCTTTTTATCTTCAATAATATTCCTCCCTCATTATGGAAAATCCTTTTTTATTAGACCGGAGGGTAGAAAGGGAATGGGTCTGACCGGAGCAGCAATTTTACTTCATCTCAAACATTTTTTCACTAATCATTAACCTTGTAAACTTCTATAAGTAGAAACTGAAACTTCGGTCGGGAAATTTAAATCTGACATGTTCTGCCTGTAATGCCTTTTAGACCAATTAGCGAATATACGGTGCATCATATATTTTAAGCACCGTGCTAAGCTTGTTAAACCATTATAACAAATTTTCAAACCATTATGAAGTTCCTCATCTATAATTTTACTTTTTTATGCCAAAAATTTAGTAGATAAACGAAATTTCATTTTTGTTTTTTTTTCGAATGCGCAAGTGTACCATATTATATAAAAAATTTAGGGATTAAAGTATGCACGCAAAATTGTCCCCATCTAAATAAATAACTGTTATTCGGATTTACTCTTCGTAAATATTCAATTTATCAGGCAACGATAATCTCACCGACGGAGATATCATCACAGATGCAATATTAGACTCATCTTCGATTTAGGCGAGTTTTAAAAAAAATTAAAAAATTAACTGGAGAGATACTCCGGAAGAAGAACACGTTCAGTCGGCGTATCAAATAATTGGACTTCATTTTTACACATAAAACTCGAGGCAGATTCAGTTTCATCGGGAAGGAAGTCAAGGGTAAGTTACGCAACTACCCCGAAGTCTACCAGCGGCCTCATTACTGTCTTTGGAAGCAAATCTTTCGAAATGGGGAAGAGTGCTTGCATTATAGAAAAAAAAGAAAGCCACCGTACCAGTATCCTTATAAAGAGATATTGTGTGTTCAACAGAAAGATTTTCAAAAAGAAATAAATTGCCACTTTTTTATGTACAGGAGAAAAATATCTTGAGGATTTTATTTTTTGATCGTGTTATGAATTTAAATACTTTCTAAGGAAACGCTAATAGCTTGAATCGGAAAGTCACGTCACATTTAATTAGATTTGGAATCTGGTTGAATAATTAATATCAGCTTTCGATTGATAATTTAGTTATTATACTCGGAATCATTTAATAAGACAGTAGTGAGTGTTATTTATCTGTAACACAGAACTTAAAGAAATTATTTTAAGAAGGAGCGTACTGTAACGCACAGTGAATTTAGAACCGCGATTGGGGCCTGCGGGTCGGGTCGGGACAGTGCCTTGGGGAAAATTTCCAATTCATAAATATATTATTATATATAAATTCAAAAGTATATATATTTAAGTTTAAAATATAAAATTAAATTTAAATTTAAAATTGGGTTCTTAAAATTTGTTGAGCTGCAGGTGAACATGCAAAGAAATTGTTTTAGTCTTGATTTTTTTTACGAAAGAAATGAGCTTTTTATGCGCGTTTCGCTTCCAGCGTGAGCGCCTATTATAGTCGGTCCGTCCGTCTATCCGTCCGTCCGTCCGTCCGTCCGCATGTTCGTTCTCGGCTTCTACAGAACGGATTTTCATGAAATTTGATATTACGGACTTAATCTCAAATATAATAAGAAAATCGCAAAAATGAATCACGTACGCCAATCAGGGATACCACTTTACTGGTGACAAAAAATTAAATTTTCGTCATATCTCGTAAAGTATTGCACATATCAAAATATTTTTCAAATAAAACTTGTAGAACTAGTAAAGAAGAGTATTTCCTTTTCTATACATTTTTATCGAGAAAATCAAACAAAAATGTCTTAATTCGAGATGACCTTAGAAATTTTCTTGCATGATTACTTCTTCATAGTTGTTAACATAATCTCACAAACAAACGTTTAATTTCCTTACGTATGCATTCCATATTTTTAAATAGGAAGAAAAGAGATTATTTATGATGAAGAAAAGAACTTTGAAACGCTATTTCCCTTACCTACAGGTATGTAATTTCTTTCTAATACTCCATTGCATGAAACGCGCCCATTTGTGATACGTTGTACACTTTCCTAACTTGTTCTAATTCTGTTGCGTTCATCTTACCAATGCCAAAAAAATACAAACAAAGAGAACTGATCGTGCCTTATGTAATTTTTCTAATCTAATCGAAACAAATTTCGTACACTTACATTATAACTGTTTTAAACTTTAATTAAACAGCTTACGTAACAAAGGTAAACATATAATTTATGATGTCTCAACAATGAATAATTCGTCGCAACGTTATCTCTCTATATTATAAAATCGGGTACTTTTCTATTAGCCCAAATTAAAATGATTTAAACAATATTAAATTATTAAAGAAAGGTACTATTGCTAACCCATGACTGATTGGCCGGTCTCTACATTTACAAACCCAATCTCCGGACAACATGGAGGGTTTCTTTGGTTCCGGACAAGGCGAAGGGGGCGGTAGCGCCCTGAGACGACTACCCATTAAAACAAAGGGAGCCGAAGGCTCGTCAATATATCCTTCCATTTGCGGCGCAACAGTCAAGAGGATATAACATTGACAAGATATATTGACGAGCCCTCGGCTCGCTTTCTTTTAATGGGTAGTCGTCTCCGGGCGCTACCGCGGCATTCGCCTCGCCCGGAACCAAAGTATCCCTCCCCGTCGTCCGGTGATTGGGTTTGTAAGTGTCGAGACCGGCCAATCAGATCTGATATTAACTCGATCTACAAATAAAACGTAGTTTCCTCAATTGTTAATCGTGACTCTAGCAAGGTGATAATGTTTTTATGGGACAGTTTATTTGTGGGGGTATAACAGGACAGTACAGATAACACGTAAAAATCACCTTTTTGGTTTGAAGGCTTTCATTCTTTTATTCTTTAAAATATCTTAAAACTAAGTATCGACACGAAAATTGCGCTAAAACACGCCAAAATGAATGAGGATTCTTAATCTTACCGTCGAATACTCAATCTCATTCGAATTCGCTAACATTTTAAATTTTTATTCGACTTTTGGTAAATTATTTAATATTTCAATAATAAGGTTCCATAGTTACCGGTATTGTTGTCCTCGGTAATTTCCGTGCATGTGCACTTAAATAAAGGTTTAAAGATCGAAAAGAAGATTAAAACTTGCTCGAAATGACCATAGGTATGAATTCAGTGCAAATAAATCGAATGCAGTGTTCATGATATTTATATTTTTTATCTATACAGTATTACTAAAATCCTATTTCTGGTTGTCTATCTCTCTCTCTCTTTAACGCTCTCTCTCCGGAAATGTTAGCCCTCTGTTTATTTTTTATTGATTTATTCAACTAATTTCCTTAATTTTTATTAGAAACATACATCCCTTATAAAATATATTCATTAAACTCACATTTAAAACATAGTCCCGTTAAACTAATTTAAATCCAATAGGTACATGGTAGGAACGAAGAAACAGCGAGCAAAGGGGGGTGGGTGGTGGGGGAGGGGGGGTGGCGCGCGCCAGCGAGCAGGGGGCTTGCCCCCTAGTAAATTAATATTCACATTTCAAAACAAAACATAGCTGATACATCTGTTTAAAAAATTAAGTCGATAAATTTAATTTGAAGATTTAATGTTAATGTTTCACTAATGTGATTTCATTGTAAAGTGAACTGATTGTAGATAATTTTACTAATATAAGGGAAATGAATACAATTTCGTGCAGTTACTTTTTAATGTATCCGCTCGCGTTAAACAGTTCACGTAACGAAGGTAAACATATTCCTCAATAATGATATCCCGAACCCTGATTAGCTTTCTATTCAACCAATGAAAACGCTCCAAAAGCTGTACAAACAATCAAAGAGAAATTGGCTATTATATGATAAGATAATGAAGATCCTTAAAGAAAGTATTTAGAAGATAAATATCATATAATGCAATGCTATATAAACGACAGTAAAATTTAGCAGTGTGCATTAATATAGTCAATACAAAATTAAATCGCTGCAGTAAGTCCTACGCTGTAATTTCATGAAATAGTTGAAGATAAATAAATATTAGCCTGAAGGCGATATTTTAAATTTAATACGCCTTAAAGCAAATCATAAAACGAATGCTCTATCTCTAATATCAATGTGTACCTGAAAGTCAACTATTAACATATCTACAAATGACTACAAATGCCACATATTTTAAAACCATTCACGACGGGAACTTCAGGAGAATTAATTTCAGTCGCGTTCTCTAATTGAAGTAGCCATTCTCCCAGTCAAAATGGCAACATTTCCTCTTATCATCGAGCGAGGATAAAATTTTTTTAATTTCAATTCTACTTAAACGATCAGCGAGAGACCTTTCTCACTCATATCAATTACTGTTACTATTTCATTCCCCGCCATCGTTACAGTCGACAAAATTACGGAGAGAGCTGCAATGCTGCAATTTTCGAAATAAAATGGAAGACTTTTCACCCACATTTCCTATTTTAACTCCGCGGACGTTCAACACTCCAGAAATGGAAATGGAGGAGAGAGTGAGAGGGAGTGTGGAGGCAAGAGAGAGAGAGGGAGAGAAAGATGGCCAAGAGGTTATAGAGAGGTACCATCTCGACGAACGAGTGGGCATAAGCGCGCTCTGGTGATCACCGGAGAGAGTTGACGGGAATATGCGTTCTTTTTTACGCTACTCCATCTTGGCGGCCATCATAATACCCTCTCTATTCGACCCGTTTAGACCTCAGAGCGTCATAAATTGGACGTGATTCTCTTCCTATGGAAAAAACCAGGAACATGGAAAAATTATCACCTCCTCTCACCTTTTTCCATATTCCCTGTCTCTCACGCTAATCCCATCTCTCCGTCTCTCTCCCTCTCCCTCACCCTCTCTCTCTCTCACACACACACACACACACACTTTTCCTTTCGGTCCATTCCTTATTACATTTCTTCTCAAATATCTTTAGTTCTCTCATCTCTGTACATACTGTTCTCCTTCCACTCTATCCTGTTCGAACTGTCACACTTTCCTTATTCTATATACACACACACACACACACATATATATCGTTATCTAACTCTTCCTCCCGTTAACTCACATAGTCATTTCCCTCTCCTCCTCCTCGCTAAAACCGTCATCTCTTTAAACACTTGTATCTCTTCCTTTTTCATCTCTTTTTCACGCTCCCGCTCACCACAATCCTCTTTAACTACCTCCTCCATCCACTTCTCCCTCCCCTTCTCCCCCCACTACCCCAACCCCTTTCTTCCCCTCCGCACCTCTCTCCTCTCTCTCTCTCTTTCTCTCCCCCTTTACCTCCTCTCTCTTCCCCTCATTCTTTCTCCCTCCCTCTCCCATCACTCTGCAATTGACGTGGCTGGTCGCACTTAGGAAGTAGACCGACCATGGAATTGGGGGACTCCACGTTAGCACAAGAGTACGCCCCAATGCATCGAAATCATCACACATTTCAGAGAAAGAGGAGAATTGGGAGTGGGAAATAGAGAAAGAGGGAGGGAAGAAGTGCGAGTGGCAGTAGTAGCGTGGGGAGGGCCAATGGCTTGGTGAAGAGGAGTCGGCCGACAGAGGAAGGAAAGGAGGGAGAGCAACAGAGAAATGGAGAAAGGGGTAGGTAGAAAGACCGATCGTTTTGAGGGACCCAAGTAGCGCGATAATGGGGCTTAAAGAGGACGTGGGTTGGAATTGTAGAGAAGTGGACCCGGTATGTACTTGAGTGTTGGATAAGGTGCTGTCTGGATCAGAATTCAGACGATTGGATAATGGAAGGATTTTTTTAATGGGATTCCAAGTTTTCGGGTGAGCTGGTCGATTTTTATAAGGGTATAGAAGGTTTTGGATCGTATAGCTGGATTACACGGGGATGCGGGAAAGTTTTCCTCTTTTTATCCGGTTTTGGTGATCTCTGGTATATTTTAGTAGGTTTTAAACGACAAATATAAACATCTTATCTGATCGAGTTATATGAGTTAATATTTAAGTACTTGTTGTTGGTTATTTGGTTTGATAATTTTATAATCACATTACAAGGCTATTTAAGGTTATTAATAGATGGACTGTGTATTTGCAACAATAAAACGAGGTGTCTGCACACTTTCATATAATTTATTTTATGGGACATGAATTAATGGCGAAACGTCCTGTTGGCAAAACGCCCGTCGATGAAACGTCCGTCAGAGAAACGTCCGAGTACCCATAAAATCATGGGAAATATGTGTAAGTTTGGTGGTATATTTTCAAGGGGCCTAACATAAAGGGGATTTGCTGATATGTTGGTGGTATATTTTAGGGGCAATCCGTGTTAGTTGGGTGGCCTAATATTAGGGGCAGTAACCTTCGTATACGTTTCAGGAGCAACACCGTCCGTTGGTCTATTTCAAAATTTTGTGTTCGTTTGATATTGTATCTATTTCTAGGGAAAGTTATAGTGGGTTGATGTGTTGATTGAAGGGGTTCACATACTCAACCAGGACCGACGAACCCCAAGCAGGGAAAAATTTGCACTGAAAATCAGTTATAAAAATCTTCTCAGCGTATGATTGTTCAAGGTAGAACATAGCTCAAAAGTATGTTTTTTGCTAATTGTTCGTGATTTTCGAAATCCAACTGACTCATATTCCTATAGCCTAAGACGTCGTAGACAATACTATGAATCACTCCAAAACTAATGTCCAGAGTACCGAATATTTATTCAAGTTGATACTAAGGTTATTTTTTAACAATTCATTGATTTGATTAACTTTTGATTCAGATCGCTGTATTGACGGTCGACCTCTCCGGGGTTCATCATCGATTGATTCCCAATATTCTACTCCTCAAACACTATTGCCGGTCAAAAAATACCCTTTTAATATTCTTCATCATTTCAAACGTTTCTGTAATTGTTATACCTAATCGCATACAAAGCATTATCGCATATCTTAATTCAATACATAAACTCAAGGTAGGTAAGTTAAACACCACTTCATTTAATGAGTGCCTTATAGACACTATCAAGAATATATCAGAGGCCTACGGAGCTGACAATACATGTAGTTACATTATACGACTTGCATTACACCAGTATCTGGCCCGATCTTCGATATAAAAATTCAGTCTTCTAGATTTCCGAATCCCACTCGCAGAATTTGGAGTTTAAGGATAAATTTGTAATAGCCTAAATATTGATCTAAGATATCTTCCTCTCCAAATGAATTTCGATTAAATTGGTTGGATTGGAATCTACTGCAGTGGTGCACAATCTTTTTCTATCAAAGGGCCGCATTGCACATTTTCTCCGAGTCCGCGGGCAGCATTATGAAAAAATTATATTGAATACATAAATTTAAGGAAGATCTGAATTAAAATTTATTTTATTACATTTTATGAGATTTAAAAAAAATTTATTATATAATGATGGTTTTAAATAATGATAATAATTAATAATAAATTAAACTATTCATTTAAATAAGAAAGCTTTAACACAAAATTAATAGAAAATAGGAGCAATCAACCTTTCTATTTTAAAGTGAATTTAATTTGCCTCAATGCGATCGTTGAGCCTGTATTGCCGTTGTTAAATGCTTAATATCTGGTGTAATGTTTGTTGTGGTCAGCCGCAAGGTTGAACATAGATTTTCATCAGTCAACTGGTTCCGATATTTCGATTTGATCAATTTCATTAATGAAAAAGCCTGTTCGCATATGTATAAATGCTTCCAAACAGACTTGTGCTAAGCCAACGGACTTCAGAATAGTACAGAACATCGCCATATTCAGCTTCAATTTCATCGAGAAAAGTTTTGAATTGTCTGTGGTTTAGCGCACGTGATTTGATGAAGTTGACTGCATTTAAAACATCACCCATAAATTTATTAAATCCTAGATCCTTCTAATGAATTATGCAGTGATATTTTATCAAGTCATTTTTGAGCCCCAACTTTCGGACATGTTTGAACAGAAGAGATACTATCCCGTTTCGAGCACTTGCCATAGAAGGTGCACCATTGGCAATTATCCCCACAAGTTTATTTAAGTCCATATTATGCTTGTGAAGACTTTTAAGCCTTCCCTCAAGCAAATCAGATCCTTTGGTCTGATCTTTCAACGGATAGAGCTCTACGAGTTCTTCATGCACTTCAAAAACTGGTGTCCACGTGCGAATATACACATTTGAGAGGTTGGTGTGACATCTGTCGATTCATCTACTGTCAGTGAAAAGTAAATGTACTTATTGAATAGTTCCGAAAATTTGGTTTCAACATCACAGGAAATATCTTTAGTCGCCATCTCACGATCATCCGATTTAAGCTGATGGATTCAAAGTTCTTAACGCAATTTGTACAACGTAGCTTTCGTGACACAATACTTAAAACATTTTTTTCTCAAAATCGTCAGCAGTAAAGGATCTCGAAGATTTAGCAGTCAATTGGGATGTATCAAAAATAACTTCCACAATCTGCTCTGAAATATCCGAACACTTTTTAAAATCATTTTGTTGTGCTCTCAGTGACTGAATCAGGGAAAAAACCTTTTGTTTTCTAAGTTCCCCAGAAAACTTTTCATTGAATTCTGGGTGCTTTTTTCAAAATTCCGTTTTAAGTTGTACTCTTTTGGTACGCTTACAATTTGGTTATAAATTAAACAAACAATTTATCTTTCTGCACCACAAAACAATATCTTTCAGTCCAGTAATCTTGGAACACTTTTTTCTTCTTCTAGGGTTCGTTTATTCATTTTCCATGTACTAGTCATTTTAACGAAGTCATTTGGGGCAACTGCAAAATATTAAATAAAATGAATAAATGAATACAAAATACGGACCATTTTCATAAGCAAAAATACAAGAAACAGAAATAAATTAAACGATAAACCGAAAATTCAGCTTTCTGTTACAGATTACATTTTTCATGGAATGCGTGGCTCGAGAAGAGAGAAGACTGACTACACGTTTGGCAGTTTTGTACATACCAAAGCAGTGGGGAGAGTAAAGAAACACTCGAGAGAGCTTGTAAGTTTAAAAACCTTAGTCTTCCCTCTGAGACGTGCTTCCAACACTCAGCAGAAAAATGAAGCGAGAAATGAGTTTTCGGGATTTATGAATTTCTTTGGGCTAACTAAACTGAAAAGTTCGGGTTTTTCGTACATTCTTCAGCTTATTACGTAAACATGAACCCGCGTACCAAACTTCAGCTCAGTAACTATTATAGTTAAGAGTGAGAATTTTGAACCTGGTCTGGAGATTGTGTTTTTTGTATGCTTTTCATTTTCCGGGACTCGACACACACTTTCTAAAAATTCCCGGGACTAGAGACAAGAAATCCCCCACCTCTTCCCTAGAGCGTAACGTAATTTATGGATGATCCCATACAAATTGGGTTAGTTCCTACAAACCATAAAAAAACCTGTCAACTTTTTTTTATTTCAGAAATTTATGTAAGCGGCCGCGGGCCGCACAAAACGCCGTGGCGGGCCGCAGCTTGCGCACCACTGATCTATTGGTTAGAAATGGTAGAAAATTCGATACTAGCGTTCGGGTTCTAAAGGAATTTATTGCAGTAGGATGGAGGAGTAAATGGTGCAGTAGAGTTCAGAGCAGGACAAAAGTGTCACCAAAACCTTCACACTTTTTCTAACACCCACACTATCCTTTCCTCCTACTCTCGTCCTCTCGTAGAATATAAAGTGGGATAAGAGGTCTCGCTTTACCACCCAGCCCCCCTTCCCCTTCTCTCTCCCTACCCCGCCCCTCAAAATTCCCCTCTTATCCCCCATTAAGGTCGTTGTTCCTCCAAGGGTAATATCGCACCTCGCTTAAAATAACGACTGCCATTACTCCGCGCAGGAGAGGGAGATATTGTGAGGTAGGGAGGAAGGGGGAGGGCAGAGGGAGG
Source organism: Uropetala carovei (assembly GCA_036926305.1). Classification (NCBI taxonomy): domain Eukaryota; kingdom Metazoa; phylum Arthropoda; class Insecta; order Odonata; family Petaluridae; genus Uropetala; species Uropetala carovei. The sequence continues at coordinate 5,302,313 of JAXCHB010000104.1, read as the reverse complement.
AAGGGGAGGGCAGAGGGAGGAAGGGGAGGGAGAGTCGAAACAGGGGGTCCAAATGAATGATGGCGTGGATCTCGCTTGTGCAGGTGGCGCTGGTTTCCGTGATATGAGCGGACGGGTGGGCTGGGAGGAGGCATGCATGCACGCAAAGGGGAAAGAGGGAGGAAGAACGTGTCTTACTTCCGATTTCCAAGAGGTCCTGCTTCATTTTTCTTCAAGAAGGCACGAGGGGATATCTCGAGGAAACATATAGTGCAAATAAGGCACGGTTTCTTATTAACAGTTCAGCAACAAGTGCGATAAAGTGGTTTTATTCATCGATTTAAAAAGTCCTTGTTTTAATATTGTCTCTATTTTGGAGCTAATGAAGTAAAAAATTTTAATTCGCGTAATGAGTAAATCCAGTAAAGGATAAGGAATTACTTATTTTTTAGCTCCGTCGATGGTCAGTGGACTTGGGAGAATCTAAAAAAATAATTTACTGTTTTTTTAAAATGAAATTGTTGCAACAATTACCGATGAAGTTGCAAAGGGCGGTTACATTAAAACTGTAATGTTATATATCGACTGAATCGAAAAAATTCTTATTAAAGAAAAATGAAAAATTTTCCGACGATATCAAATAAATTTATAGTTTATTTACAGTAATCTCTTCGTTTCATATAAATGCCTGCGTGGATGACTGGACACTACTCAGGATAAGAATAAATCAGTACGCATGCGGCTATTGCATGGAAAACTACTGAAAAATTATAAAACTGTAGGTTTTATATCCGTTACTATTTTAAAGAACTCTGTTTTTAAAAAGGGATTTCAATTCATTGTATTCACGAAATTGAGATAAAATTGTTATTGAAATCAGAGAATTTGCATTTTTGCGTACTATTACAAATTATCTCTGCTAACAAATATTTTAATTGCATATATACCTCCTATTAACTCGATAACTGACATAGCGAAATAAAAATATTTTCCTATATCTTATAAATGGGTTACTATAAAAAATAACTACTCTCACAATGTAAGGCGGTAATTTATTCATTCACTCATTCGTCATATTTATAGAGGGCCTGAATACCCACATAAGATATTTTTATGTTTTTCAGTATTTACTGAAGATGTTAACAACATTATAAGATAAATGAAATTCCGTTAGAATGAAATTACGAGTATATCAGTTAATAAACTGAGATGTATGTATTTATCAGAAACAGCGCTTAACTTAAATATTTACAGTGAAAATACGGTGTATTATTCTTAGGGGCACTGGCTAAATATCCAATTTCCACAAATTCCTACGATTTCAGGGAAAATTAAAGTAAAAAATGAAATAAAGTTCAATAAAATTCCAGTTAAAAATAACGAGCCACACATTCTCTTCCCCCCTCCACGTCGCATAATAAATTAAATATTTATCCTTTCATTTCGTGGTTACCATGGCAGAAGGGTTGGTGGAATTCTTCGCTCTCAAATGTAAATATTGCCACGGGCATGGGTACTTGTTATAAAAAAGAAAATGTGGGTTTCGGGGAAAACAGTGGACTATGATAGTTTCAACCACGATCATAAAAAACACGGAATTTCATTTTTATCATTTTCACATCCTGAAATATTTTATGTGAATTATTCGCAGATGGTAACTCGTTTCAGTTAACGCAAATTGTAGCAATGAGTCGGACAAATTGTAATCTCAACAACCTTCAAATATCTAATACGTCCTTATATTATTCAAAGGTTATCTATTTATATCACTGCTTGGAGATTCGCTGGAAATGTCGTTGCTATCGAAAGATGAACATGCTCAAATAATTCGTTAGCTTCTCTGACTCAAGATATAAAATTTCACTCAGTTCCAACTTTTAAATCGGCAGCGTCTTCGAGAAATAGGTTTGTTAGATAATTTATATACCTTCGTGAAATTTTCTAGGACAAAATTAAATAAGCTAAATCTCTTTTTAACGAATTCCTTGCTGAAACAAATCTATCGCCAAACTGACCGACTCTCTATAATAATATAATTTTGTAAATCTCAACTTTCGCAAGCAAGGCGTTATTAGTAAATTTAGTAATTGCGTAACTGATATTTGGTTCAAACAAGGTGATAGTTAAGACTATTCTGTTGTAAAAAAAATTAAGGTGATAACTTTGAGCAAAATTCGTTATGAAAAATTTTTATTACAATGAAATGATTTTCACACACCCCTGGAATTTGTTAGCATAATCTAAAAATAAATAAAATAAAATAAACTCATTATATCATATATTCCACATAATACGTAGATTGTCTGTAATTGGACTAACAATAAGAATAAACATTAAGATACAATTTCTGTAATAGCATTGCGGAAAAAATTGCACTACTGAGAGAATTTTCAAGTTCAAATCACTGATTCAAAGGCCGTCAACTACAGCCTATGGATCGCATACGACCCCCGAAGATGTGGGGGGAAAAAGCGATTCGCAAAATTTAACTAATACAATTTCATAATTGCTAGTTAAAATTCTCAGAAATCCTCACATGTTGACATATTAATGTTTGCATGATATTTAAACTATATTTCCACCAATAAGATGCCGCGGAATCTATGGGAGGTGCCACACACAAGAAACCAGCGATGCAACTCTGGCAACGTTGCTTTGCGGTCGGACACTTTCTAAGAAATAGAGAAAGTCACAGTCAAGCGTCATTATCTTGCAACTTAAGGGACTTTAAAGCAATTGGTAACTGGGTCTGTCGGTTGCTCGTCGCTTAAGTTGCTTTTAAACTGCGTGGTTATTGGTCTTAAAATGGACAAAAAAGGCAGAGAAGAACTACAGTATTGAGTTCGTCAAACTTGTTGAATTGTACCCTCTTATTTACGATGTGTCCAGCAAGGATTGCTCAAGAAAGGATAAAACCGAAGCTACTTGGGCAGAAATATCACGGATAATGGAAGAAAATGGTAAGTAAATTAATAAATAACTTATAATTTATTCATTGTAGGCTCGTCAAGAACGTACCATTACTTCATATATCACGAAAAAGAAAACCATTACCAATACCATGCTTACACAATGCATAAAACTTATTTTATCAATATATTCATTTTCATTCTCTCTTTGTACACAGTATCTCCACTGATGTGGTAATGCAATTTCTGGTTTCAAAAAATATTGTCACACATGATCTCGGACTAAATGTTTGTTATTTAAATCTCTCATTGCATGATGGTCGACGTTTTCACTTAAGAGCGGCCAGATACGCAGGTTCTGAGTAAATTCCATCTTGTTTTCTGATAAAATTATGTAGAACACATGCTGATTTTACGATGTTTTCTACTGTCCCTTCCAAAGCGCATATGAGTCCTTCAAAAACTCGAATTTTCGACACTAGCATTCCAATTGCACATTCTATTGATTTACGACCTCTAGAAAATCTATAATTACATGTACGCCTGTCAATATTCACAGGGACTTGCATATGGTCTCATTATGTTGGTTTTCAAGGGAAACGCTTCATCGGCGATAACATAAAAAGGAATCTTGTAATTGCTGTCATCCAATGGTAAAGGTTGGGGTACAGGTAGATGCAGGAAATCAGCATGTAACCATTGGCCTAAAGAAGAATTTTTAAATACTCCTCCATCACTGTTTCTTCCAAACTCACCGACGGCAATAATTTTTTTTAAATGCCATCGGCGTCACAGGTTGCCATAAGCACCATTGAACAAAATGAAACGTTGCGTTCTGTGTGGATATAGAAGTCGCTAGTTGCTAGTCGGTAGTTGCAAGTTGCTACAGTTGCCTGTTGCTAGTTTCTTCTGTGTGGCACCTCCCTATAAGTATGTATATGTATTCCGATACAGGCCCTCTGAAGCAACTTCCAATGCGACTCGCCAAGCAGTTATGTTTGCCGACTTATCATTTACCCCCTAACCGATAAACCAGTAAATGATTTAGTTGCAATTTTTGTTTTTTTTTTCTTTACTTTCCAAGGAAAATCTTTCGCAAAATTACTTGTCAGGATGAACTAGCGCCGTCCGTTTAGAAGTGAGTCTATGTGGCATCTGGTACAAGAGAAAGTTCATTTTGTGGTCTAATAATAATATTTTTCCCAAGCCCCTTAACCGTGTTAAATAATATTCACCGACGATAAAGAACGCGTCAAACTACGAAGAAAAAATATGAATTCAGGTACTACGCACGAACCTGTCACCGTTCGATAAGGAACCAATGCGTGCCGTAAGATACCTTTTTCCCGAAAGTAAACCTCCTATAACCGTCGTACGCTTTTTTTTTACTATCGATTCCGTCCCGTGACTGAGATTTGTCCTCACTAAAAAAAACGCACTTATCAAAAAAATGAAATTCCTTCCAGAAGAGTAACAAATTGGAACTCGGGCGAATTCGAATTGATCCCTTCGGGGCAACAAACTACGCTACGATGGCGACGGGAAATGGGAAGCTGAGGTCCCAAGGATTAGCGATGTTTACATTCTCGGAGATTATGGGAGCCTTTTGAAACATTACGGGCCTTGATTAATGTTCCACTTGAACAGATAACCTGCGAAAGAAAGGAACGGCGTAAAATATATTTATGCAGAACGCGGAAAATGTGGGAATCCTCTTATCGTTTCTCTCTTTCTCCCGTGATGACAATCAAACCAACCCACCACCACGAGGTTGCGAAAGGCAGAGAAGAGAGCCTTCCTCCTTACGCACACACACACACACACTCCAAAATCCGTTTCAGAGACGAGCGGAACGAAAACTCGTCAACCTCGTACGCATTTTTTTTTCGTTCGAGAATGAAAAAAGTCCATTAAATCGCCTCATTGGTAGCGGATAAAAAAAGTTCCAACTTTCCCGACGTGAAAGATTATATTAAATTAAAATGCGAGTAGAAGGGTGGCATGGATAGCGCGTTGAAAATAAAACAATCGTCTATTCCGATGTCGGGTGAGCGAGCAACGAGATAGAAATGCCTCCGAAAAAATATCATACGATCGATGAGAAACAGCTGGCGAAGATTAAAGAGGTAAGAGTTTGATAGATTAATGTGTAACTCGGGGTGTCTAAATCGAAGAGGAAATGCATTCGTCTAGTTTTCTCGGCTACTTTCATAATGTTATTCAAGCGAAACGCTTTAGTACTTAACTAGGCAATGACGTAATGTTTTAGTTAATTTTTAATACCGTCAATTCAAACGCTTCAAGCACCCTGCAAAGGGTATTAATTTTCATTAAAAGTAGTCAATTATGAAATAGAAGCCTAAAATATATTGATTAAATTCGATATCGCATCACGATTCAAATTCCCTCTTACTATGTCTTAAAAGGTAATGCGCGATCAATATAAACTTTGATTACATGGAAAAAATATTCTCTGTTGTCGAGACTCGGGCTAGGTTAACCGCTGTTTCGTCCCTCGCAACAAATTCATCTTTTGTAAAAAAAAAAGTCAGAAATGACAAATGACGACATCCTCATGCCTTTCACCTCAGATAAACTCATTTTTAAAAATATATTTTGAAATAACAAAGCATTAGGGCGATCAAAGACATTTTTCCCTGTCATATTCTTCAGCTTAAATCTCTCTCTCCCTCTCTGGGTGATACATTGTCATTTTTTGGGTGTGTGTATGTGTAGGTATGTGGCCCAAGCCTTTCCCTCACATTTCCCGTGCCATTCCCCTCTCCCTCTTTCTCTCTCTCTCGTTCTATCTGCAGTGCAAACATATATCCCAATGCGTCGGGGCTTTAGCGCGCATAGGCGCTTAAGATCGAAAACCGCAGATTATTCCGTCGAGGCTTAAGTCTAAAACGTGCCACTGAATGCCAAGTTCCTGAGCTCCGCGCCTAACGGTAAAAATGATGGGTCGGCGGAATTTTCCATCAATATGATCGCGAAAGAAAAATTATTGTTATCCAAAAAAATGCTCGTTATATTACGGGCCGTTTGCTCGTTTCCAAGCGCTGAATTTTTTTGCTGAATCTGGAATAATTCTCTGAAAGGTCCTATGGGCTTGATAAGAATAACCAAATTAGATACGACGGCAGTATTGATCAATTAATCGTTGAAACTTGTCTAGGTGTAGAAACTGGGCTTAATTACAATTTTCGTTCGTCCATGAAATAGATAAATACGACTACTTGCGTAGAACTGATGAAATCGTATATTTAGCTACACGAACACTGATCATAGCAAATTATTATTTGGAACAGTTTATTAAAGAAAAACTACATATACCACTAATAAATGGTACTTATATCAAGTGCAAAGACTCCACCAAAACTACAGGTGAAAAATATAACTTGACATCTCAATACTAGATAAATTACCCAGTAGACGTGGCACAAATGAAACTCATTCTCATTCTTTATCTGCCTATTTAATCAAGAAGCAACATAATTATACAACGTAGAATCATTATATTCCGAATGAATATTCATAAACGAACCCTTCATATATTTAATTCTAAGATTTTTGAGTACATAAAACACTTGAGGTGCGTATCTTATAAATGTATCCTTAAAACATGAAGTTCTTTAAGATTTTTTTTCTGACCCGAGTCTTCTTGCTCTATTACTTTATACAACTCAACCACAGAGGCAGTAGGAAATATTTTACTATCTTACTGTTTCGCTACTTCAATTAGAGAGAAATTTTATCAATCTTCCATAGGCAATTATTCTCACGCATGCGTAAATGCATCATAAAGCTCTTAGTTACGAGCGCTCAACTTCCCCTTGAAGAGCATTGGTCCGCCAGGTATAAATCAATCTGTGGCTTCGTGGCGTCACGTATCACCCTCATCCCATCTCCTACTTTCTTCCGGGCATTTAATTTGTTTTTTCAAGTACAAGAGAATGAACGAGAAACTCGTAGCGAAAGAAGAAACAGCGAATTCCATTTTTATTACTCCTACTGGCAGTACAACTTTTCTCGAATCAGTATTATTTTATTTTATTTTAGGCGGAAACTAACAATCGCAAAACAGAATCAAATAACTATCGGTTTAACTACCGCGGCAGCCACCAGTGATCCTTCATAGACGAAGGAAATTTTTCAACAATTCCATGGCTTGATTTACTGTTTTTATAAGATATATGGATGTCATAATGCGTCGCTGTCGATCGCAAGTGGTTGAACTGCGAATTGCCATTCACAGACAAGTTAATCACGAATAACAAGTCCATTTTCAAAACTACCAAATCTGTAGAGTAAGAAGTTGTGTGCGAAGTTACAAGATGACACGTCGAGTTTAGATCGGTATCATGCCTGCCGCGAACTAAGAAGGCATCTGCACTGTTACTATTATCTTTTATCGGCCATAAAATTGTCTTATGCCATAAAGTTTTAAAAATTGTACTTATTTCCGTGTAATTTGGAATAATATAGTCCAATTACAAATGTTGTGTATTTTTTAATAGCTTACTTAAACAATGCATAATTAATACAAATCACTCAAACAACTAAATCTTAAAATATATTACTTTTTGCCTGTTGTCACTGTTGTCTAACCGAACGCTACGGCAAAAAATCGGTACAACATACATTGTACAAACTTTCTCATATATTAATGCGTCGTTTAGTTATCTTTAGAAAATAAAAAACGTATCAGCCGGTTTTTAGAAAATCCTATTTTTGTTAAAGTTACCCAAGAATAAACTAGCCTTATACTCATTCATTGAGAAAAATGAAATACGTAGTAATATTGCAGACGTATACTCAAGTAACTTTACGAAATTTAATCAAAATCGTTTGAGCCGTTTTTGAGAAAATCGAATTGTTGTTAAAAATGCGTAGAATAAACTGCTCTTAATTATTGAACAATGTCAACCATTTCTAAATATGCTCTGTTCAGTATAATAAAATACCTAAGTACGAGATTTCATTCATTTTCGCTTTACCGTTTAGGCTCCAGAGCCAGTAACAGACAGACAGACGGCATTACAAAAACCACTTTTTCGGATTCAACGACACCTAAAACGTATATTTCCGTAAAAATCTCGAGGTCGAATTTTTTCGCGATGACAATACTTTCTCGATGCTTCGTATGAGAAAGTAAAAAAAATAGGCCCAAAGCATTAAAAAATCTCGTGGGATATATTCCGAGATATTCTCGGTTTAATTTTACGTCGTGATCCAAAGACAACAAGCACAGCCAATCCTCAGAAGTTTCGCCAAATTAATACTTTGAACTTCCATGAAAAAAAAGAAACTGCTTGAACTCAGAAACGCCAGCGTAATCCCCTTAACCCAGAAATAATCGCGCGATTATTACATTACACTTTTTGTTCAGATCTTTCCTAAAAGATCTCAGTCATTAATCATTTCCGATTTTTCCCCAATATGAGGGGGGGGGATAACAAAAGAGCGTGTGGATAACTGCCAAGAAAAAAATGTTCGCAAGCCATAGCTGCGGAAACTTTCGATTCGGAACCCCTTTCATCGTCGGCTCGAAAGATAAGGACGAAAGAGAGAGAGAGCGCGAGAAAAGGCGACGGGGCGATCTTCGCGCCCATTCCGTCCACGACTGGAACCTTAACTGCCTTTAAGCAGAGCCACCTAGAGTAGAAGGCCTGTTCGCTTGTTTGTGACGTCACTCAATGTAGGGCCGAATCAGGCTCTACTCGTACTCCCTACTTTCGCATATATAACGCATTGTCAAGCGAAAACGGCTAATATATCCGTAAGTGCATGAAAATTTAAAAGCATATTGCGATTGCGAAAAAATGAGCATATTTATGAAATCTAGTTTTATATATACGATCCTATGTATAATAGTTTTATCAGTTGTAACATTCGATATTACTTTTAAGTTTAAAAAGCTTTAAAACATATTATGATTGCGAAAAAATAATGAGCACATTTACGAATTCTACACAGTTTTAAATATACGATATGATCCTACGTACAATAGTTTATCAGTTATAACATTCGATATTACTTTTAAGTTTAAAAAACAAGAATTCCCGTATTAATAACTCATTGCGGCGTATTTTTTACGGAATAGGTACTAATGATTTTGCAGTACTTACGATTCAAAATGAAAAAATGAATATTTCAGGTACTAAAAAGTTTATTGAACTTTAAAATCTCAAACCATGAAAATAAATGGAGGGAGAAAACTCCAATAAAACAGCTCACGAACGCTTTCTTTGTACAATGGAAATGGTATTAACTCCAAGGCAAAAAAAAGTCAACTAAATCTAAATAAATGGATGGAGGGAGGGAACTCCAACAACACTCAGCTTTAGTAACAATTTATTGGCATAAATAACATTTTCCACAGGATACAGAAAATAATTCAACAGCTCAAATATCTTGTCATCCATGTATTATTACTTAAGTAATGTCTGCAGCTTTCTTTTTTTGGCCTTATCAGTTTTACTTTCAGAAATTGTATTATACCTTCTGACACAAATTATTTAGCAGTGTATTGGTGGAAGCCCAAACAACCATTTTCTGAATTGTTTCAGAGAAATGACCACAATCACAGGAATCAGGTTCTAACAAAATATCTTCATCAGCCAGTTTGTTTAGTGTAATATCTGTGGTCAAACTACGTTGACAAAGGGCCTTATTAAAAATGCTTCCCTTGAAAGTTTTTCCAAAATTACATAGTTATATAGCACAGAATTTACAATAATAACATTAGGGTAGAGTAAACCACCTCTATCAATGCCTTTTATGTAATCGTTTGCTCGCAAACACTCAATGTTGTTGTCACTATCCACCATGATTGAGTTGCATGACTCGCACTGCATACGTTTATGTACTGCATAGCAGCAGTAACCCTGTCAAATAGGTGATGACTGGAAGGTAATCATAACATTTTTTTATGTCTTCCTCTGTTACATCAACATTAACTTCACTTGCACTTCCTTCATGTCATCCCAATTCTCCTGGAGGACCTTTAAATTAATTCTTTCATTTTGGAAAGGGAGAGAGAGCTCAAGCATTGACATTAATCTAAGCTTTTTCTCACTTTCAAAGATCTGCCTCAAAGAAACATTATAATGAGACCCAGAAAGCTGGCGATACTTGCCAAATCTTGACTCCAAACAATGTCTGAAATTTACCAGGCAAAATGTATGACATGTTGAGCTCATTAATACAATAACTGGCAAGTTCAATCATACCATTGTTGTCTGTCGTATTGCACAGTGGGTTTCCCGACTTAATTTCCCAACAGAATTTTCTAGTGAATTCCACTTATCAAGCCATTCAACAAAATTTTTCAAGAAAATTAAATTTTGGTCATTTTCATCATTCGTTAAGGGCTTCTGATTACCATCATTCAATCTGTGTCCTTTGAAAGGAGTTTTTACATTCATGACATTCCACCAGCACTGAAAAATTCTAATAAATTTGGCAGCATCAGCAAAATGAGGAAGATTATGTCTCTCCCCAAGAGACAGCAGAGCTTGAATGACATAGTCATTGAAAACCTGCAGAACAAGTTTAACATTTTGTTTTTCAAAATTTGATGGGGACAATGCCTTAGTGGATAACCTATATGAATACTTTAAAAGGCAATCAGACTCTAAGTGGCACAACTTCCTCAGGGCATTGAAGGATGCTTTCAAGTTTTTTCTACAGTGGTTAATTGTTTCAAAAGTAAAATCAGGGCAATACATTGTCTTCTCCGAGTCTTTCTGTGCTAGCCAATTATTTCCGACACATTTTAATAAATGGACAGAATCAAACAAGTAAAATAATGGTCTAGAGATATCTGCAGGATGAGGATAAACAATTGATAATTTTGGAGGTGTAGTGAAAGCTGACATTGCTTTTCTGTTAATGGCATTATTGTCAGATACTACACAGATTACCTTAAATCCAATTTCCTCAAGTCCTACCACAACATTTTTCACAAAAGTAAATAAAACCTCTGCAACCATAGTCTTGGTTGGAATCATGCGCACCACGTCCTTAAACCTTGAAAAAACACTACTAACCATGAAGAAATGGGCACTTGTGGCAGCTTCCTCACTGTTGAAAGCACCACCAACTATACTACCCCCTTTAAAATCAAAATATGGCTTCAAATGGATTTCGTCAATCATTAGAACAACAGTTTTATCCCTGGGCAAAAGAAATTTGAACTTCTGTTTTATATACAAGAGAAAGTTATTACCACATTGTTCTATGGATGGGCTTAATGCATGTGACATAGTCAGTCTACTAATTGTAGACACACTCGGCAAAATTAACAACCCAGTATTCCTTAAAAACCTATAGCCCTGAGGAGACAGACTAAACAAAATTGAAGAAAACACCATAGTTTCTGATGAGTAGGTCAATTTCTTAATAGTTCCCAGGTTGATTTGCTCAGTTAAAAATTCTAAAGAGCTTTGATTTTTTACACACTCACTTTTACTAACAGATTTTAAGAGCAATAAATTTCAATTTCTCAGAGGCATTGTCATCCAATGAGCACTTAAAATTACCTGCATGTTTTGAAAGGAGGTCCAGAAGCTCATCAATCACATTGGTATTGTTAACTCCAAAGGGAAGTTTAAACTTTCCTAAAGAATTTACTTCTAAATCTCTCAAGTAAGCATGCACACAGAGATCTTTGTCAACCACTAACGAGCATGTCACCACTGGAGCTGGTTCACACTCAATGTGACATATTGCAAGACTCCCTTCATTTTTCCAAAGAGCCCAATAACCACAGTCCAGTTTCAATTTTTCTCTCAACTCAGTCAAATTTACAAAAGTCCTTTCCAGATTGTAAGATTCTTTGGCCTGCACACTCTCAGCCAAAGCAGCAGCAATGGCAGATTCTTCCCTTAGAACCCTCCTGCTCTCAGGACTCTCCCTTGAAAATGTTGGCCCAGACAGAAGGGCAGTTGGGTAATTGGGAAGGAATGGAACCTTCTACAAGCTGAGCCATTTTCAGCTGTATTCTAATCGTCTTCCCAGTCTTCTCATCAAAGGCAACAGTCTCCCTTCGGATTTCAGAAGGCGTGAAGTTCACAAACCTAAAAAATAATTAGAATTAGCGAAAACAAAGCATGTAATTCATTACCAACTCTTTTACAGCAACATAACATTCTTACAATCGTTTTTATTTTAAACCAACTACAGAAATTAGTACTCATAACTATTCAAAGTTAAAAAATCAATATTTAAATCCTTCAGTAAAATTAATGCTACGAAAACAAAACTTATTATGGACATTAAAAATAAATTATCAGATTTTATCTTAACTTGATTTATAGAGAGATCTTTTCCAGTGTATGTCATAATTTCTAATTTTATTTGCAATATTCATTTATTATTGTAGATATAAAGAATGCACTTTTATGACGAAAGGATCGTTAACTCATAACGTAGTAACTTACATTACGATGATACTAACCTTACCAATATTTGTTGGCGTAAAATTATCTCTTCTAATGGCTCTTAACCACTTTCTGCTCATCTCCAGATCCTTTGGGAAGCTGAAGACTTGAACTTTCAGCCCACTTCTGTAATTCCCTTTGCATCCTGGCACAACACACGTAAACGGCATTTTCACTCCAATAAACTTTAAAACAACTTTTAACGATTAATAATATATTCCAATATTTCTCACAACCACTATAATCTCACCACCAGGACTCTCACACTTCTCACTAACTCAAAATCTCCCTCAAAATCACTACACACACCAACATCAGCGCACAGAAAAATGGCATCTCACACTAAATACATGTGCACGCATGTGCTTCTCGAGACATGCCGTCGCTCCTTAGCACTACTTAATGTGACATCAGGATCACGTGACTGCCCAGTGACCAGGCCTTGTATTCTAGGTGGCTGTGTCCTTAGCACTACTTAGTGTGACGTCAGGATCACGTGACTGCCCAGTGACCAGGCCTTGTATTCTAGGTGGCTGTGTCCTTAGCACTACTTAGTGTGACGTCAGGATCACGTGACTGCCCAGTGACCAGGCCTTGTATTCTAGGTGGCTGTGTCCTTAGCACTACTTAGTGTGACGTCAGGATCACGTGACTGCCCAGTGACCAGGCCTTGTATTCTAGGTGGCTGTGCTTTAAGCGAAGGTGTATGACGTAGAGGCAAAAAAAATGGAAATAAAATATGTCGCCATATCCGCTTAATGGTAAGGGAATGGAACGTGAAGAGATGAATTTGCGGAATTAGTCTATACCAAGCGTCAACCTCAAAACCAAGTGCAAATGCTAAGGTACAATACACAGTCATACCGTGGGTCTCAGGAGAGAAGTGTTAAGGCAATAAACCAGCGGTTTATTCAAAAACACGGTCCCGATGACCCCGTGCATTTGTAAGTGTAACTCTTTCCAGTACTTTAAGTTTAATTCTTATGATGCAATGTTAGGATAGGATTGTTATGATGTGATATGGGGATAAGATATGAAGACATAAATCTAACTTGGTAGACATCCAGCAAAGTGATGGTTGGGTTGTCCCAAGGTTGCGGTAACTAGCCCCTTTGGCGGAAGAGACAATTTAATTCACTCCGCGGGCCACAACAATCATATGTGGGTTAATGTGTTTATATTAAGCATGTAGAGGTAAATATTTTTATAATTTATGTAAAGATGAGAAGAGTTACTATCACAAATCGCGGCACCTGCAGACAAGTCTTATTTTTTTACCACCTGCTGATTCCCGCTTACCTATGCACAATGGGAGAGAATAGGTTTTAAGAGTTGCAAAAATAAAAAGCATTAGTGAATAAAATGTGTTTCATTATTTGTACTTAGTGTGTCCGTTTGTCCCATCCTTACCCTATGTCGAATTTTTTTCTAGCTCGATGTGTAACGCAGAGGGTTGAAGGGAGACACGAAGTATGAGAGACGGCGTTATAACCGTGGTTCACCGTATAAATTCCCAAACCTCAAAAGCTGCAATTTGTTTCTGAGAAATTAAATCGTGGAAGTTTTGATGATTTTCATCGGAAATGGAAAGTTTACATCAAGCGTTGACGATGATACTCGTATCTATGCACGCGAGCCTCGTCCGTTAGCAGTGGTTACTTCTTGGAAGACTCTTATTTCCCTTTATCGCGCTCTACACTAGCTCTTCGGTAGGCACCTTCGACGCATTTTTATTTTATAAGAAAAAGTTCTGAGTAATTATCTTTTTTAAAAAAATCTGATGTGGGCAACACATGACTTTCTCCAAATTTGGAGTAGGGATATTTAAATTATTATGAACAGCATTACATATAAGGCAAAATTATTATTTCGTATCGTAAAAGAATACAGTAGTCCTTATTTCCGTAAATTATATTTGGAATATGTTTACAGAATTCACCAATAGATACTGGAAATTTAAGATAAATTAATTATCTACTAAATAGAAGGTTCTACAAAAATTTGTTTCAAACAAAACTTGGAAGAAATATTATTTTCTACAACTTTGGTCCCCATGAAGATTACCAGTAGCGACGTTTTTAAGGAGATATTTGACGGAAACCGAAAAAACCGATTATTTATAAATAATTCCTAAACAATAACTGCTATGGAAAATTGTTTCAAATGAAAGTTATAGGAAATTACATTCTCTATAAACTTTGTATCGAATTGTGTATACAATAATGATGTTTTAACGGAGATATTTCGCCAAAACGGGTTTCGAATGAACCTCGACTTCCAGTTAACCGGTATTGACCAAAAAGTTATAAGCTCTTCCTTCTCATACCAAAGTGTTATATACGAAATTTGGTAATGATATGGCAAGTACATTTCGAGTTAGAGCACCCACAATCACATACACACATTCACACAAACATACACAGAGAGAGACATCATTCCGAAAATAGTCTAGTGTTCTAGGGACCTCAAAACATACTTCCGTTGAAATCTCGAATTCGATTTTTTTCATGAATACAATACTTACTCTATACTACGTATAAGGAGAAAGTAAAAAGGATGAATAGGCGGCGATATTATGTTCACGCAACGGCAGCTCTTTACAAGTGCAGAATTTGCTTAAATAATGTTGTTTGAAGATTATTAGAAGACGCTGACACATATAAAATATTCCCGTAATTTTAAGGTTTAATTTAAAAAGTAATTACCTACTTCGTTAC
This sequence comes from Uropetala carovei, assembly GCA_036926305.1. Lineage (NCBI taxonomy): Eukaryota > Metazoa > Arthropoda > Insecta > Odonata > Petaluridae > Uropetala > Uropetala carovei. Next base: position 5,287,262 of record JAXCHB010000104.1, on the reverse strand, counting down.
GCTTACCACTTTCAAACGCTAATGGGCGTGCTCATATGACCCTCTAACAGTAATATGTCTAACCAAATTAATTTTATTATGGACCAACAATTTCAAAATTGCTTTGTATATATTGACATTCGCCTGCTCTATTGATTAAATTCGTTTAAATACATCTTAACTTCTTGTACATACATATTAAAATACTTGACATAGAATGCCCCAATTTTCCTTTTACTGACGAATAACAAGGCACACAAGCTTATAATCAAAGACCGTAGAAAAGTGATTAATAAAAATTGAGCATTATTACAGGCTGTAATCATAAATCGAACGTTTTATGGCATCCCTCTGCAACGCCACTATTACAACTTGGACCCAAAATTTACCGCCGGGGCTTATATTGCCCTACATGCCAAATTTCAGTCATCGGATCGACCCCGTTTTTGTAAAGATAGGCATGATGAGAGAGATTAATTCGCATTTGGAAAAAACTCTATAAATACACATCCCACTCTTTACACAAAAGAGATGTGTTCCCGAAAACTTCCATAGTTATCGAAATTATTTAAAGCGAAATAGGAAAACGCAACTAGAAAAATATCCGCCCCAAAACGTTCTAACATTCAATAACCATCCTTATGAAAATTTTATATTTAAGAAAATTATTATTCACGCTTGTCAAGCTTCATGACGACGCGACGATTGGGACGGATGGGACTCAAGGCTTACCTGAAAGCTTTAAAAGAACGAGGAAAATATTATAAAAATTGTAATGGCAAAAAGGTTCGATAATAATAATAAATTAATTATAATTAATAAGTAAATTAAGAAATTATTTCTATACTCGTGAGGAAGCAAATAGATATTAGAAGGTCATGATACAGAATGATTACGTCACACCCTTGCAACTCAAAGACCGCAATAGAATTATAAGTATTGAAACCTTCACAGAAATAGAGCAGAAATGGAAACAAAAGGCAATACATTTTTTCCACCCGAACTTTCTCCATTAGAAGTATATCAACACTATGGAATCTAATACCTGGCTTAAAAAAGGGGATCTTTTTCCAGAAACAGAAGATCACATAACAGCTATTCAAGATAGGTGTGTCCCGACGTTAAACTACAGAAAACACATGATTAAAGAAAATAACATAGTCACAGATAATTGCAGAAAATGTCAATCCGATAAAGAAACAGTTGATCATTTACTAGGACAATGCCAAAGATTAACAGCAACAGACTAAACCAATCGGCATAACAATGTTGCAAAAATAATACATCAGGTCATAGCAATAAAGGGCAACCTGCTAACTGAATCTAAACCATATTACAAATATACTCCACTAAATGTAATAGAAAATCAAGATTACGAATTATACTGGGACAAGACAATTAGAAACAATAGACCAGACATAATTTACATGAAAAAAAATGAAAAAATAACCTATCTAATAGATATAGCCATACCAATATACAAAAATATACAAACAAAATATATAGAAAAGAAAAACTATGAAGAATTAGCTATCGAAATATTGAAAATGTGGAAGCAAAAAGAAATTAAAATAGTACCGATAACTATATCGGCTAATGACCTAATTCCAAAAAAATTATTAACGGAAATACAAAAAATAAACCTTAAGAAAAATCTTATAGCACAAATGCAGAAAGCAGTCTTGTTATCGGCAGCTAACATAATTAGAAAAGTACTTAATCCAGATTTGAGGGAGAGTGTATTGGCTTAACCCGACACTCAACCTACGAACGGGGAAAACCCAGGAAAACCAGATAATAATAATAATTTATTTAAAACAAACAGGTTTCCCCAATTACATGTGTTGTAATACATTTTTATGACAAGCACAAACGACCATGCCCTCGGCAGGATTCGAACCCGCGACCCTTGCAGTGGGAGCTAGACACGCTAACCAGTCCTCTACCAAGGCCTATGTGACAATACAGTCGTCATAATACATTTCAGAGTTATATTGTGGTTCTCGCTATGAAATCCACAGGAAGTAAAACTTCACTAAAGCGAAACTTAATTCGTATGTCAATATTTTTCTTTATAATATTAATATCTAGCAATATTGGAATTATGAATTAAAGAACTGAAATTAAATTTATATGCAAGAAAGCCGTTGAAATTCCCATACGCACAATCTTGACTGCAAATCAGTCGTTTCTATGGTATAATAATTGAATGCTAGCGAAGTTGTATTCATCATCAACTTGTCATTTTAAATATTCGAATAAATCGTTTATTTCACTTGTTTAGAAAAATATTTTCCTGAAATCCACCATATAAACGTTACACGAGCGAAATTCCATCTAGAGATCCTAACCTGGTTTTCCCCACAATACTATTCATCGGGACACCCATCTCTACCATGCAAAATATTCTTTAGAACGGCATTCTTTTTATAAGTAATATTACTTTATATTTTTCAATAAAAGGCCTTACAATTGAATCGGAACCAAGGTGACCTAGAGCCGAAAAACAGGCACTTATACATACGTAATTTGCAAATACTCAATATCTATAATATAATTCGCTTAAACCGACCCGCGCCGGCGTGCGCCGTGGCTTTTTTTGGTGCATGTGTACTTGAAGTTTGTGTGTGTGTTAAAGCTGTAACTCCAAAACCAATAAACCTAGAAAGCTGAAACTTGGGATACATACTAAGAGCACCCTGAGGGTGTGCACCACGGGCTTGTTTTTTTATTTTTGGCTTGGAACAGCACTAGGAGACAATTATATTTTCTCATAAGCTTACACGGAATTTTCGAAGTGCAAGGTTTCTTTCCTTCATTCACTAAAATACGTAAATATGGACCGATTTTCTTTATTTTTACTTTATTCGACGGCTAAAACTCTATACTATCTTATTCTTGTAATTTTTACCTGTTACACGGTCGAAATTTTCAGAAATACGCATTTGTTTTCGAAATTTTGCGGATTTTTCGTACTCTTTCCGGGCGTTGCCAAGGAGTCTTTCATTGTTGTCTCCGATTCAATTAGTGCCAATTAAACATTCAAATTGACGAAGGAAAAGCGTTGATCGTTCGAACTTTTGTTTAAGCATCGAAATTAATGACGTATAGCAACATAAATCAAGGCATTTCATCATTAATTTTATGCTGACGCAAATAGGCTCACGCATACCTTTACAGTTAGATGAGAATAGGGACGTACGTTTTTTTTAATTTAATATTGAAAGTTACATAGTTATTTTCTCTTCGTAGCTACATTTACGCAGATAAATTTGTACATTTTGATTTATCATATAAATAAAAGAAAATATGTGTCAGTATGTTTGAGTGTTAACGCTGTAACTCCAAAACCAATAAATCTAGAAAGCTGAAACTTGGCATGTGTACTTAGGGAAACCTGACGGGCTGTGGGCTTATTTTTTGGCTTGGAAGGGGGGAGGGAAAAAATTAAATAAACGGTCCTAAAAAAAAAGAACTGAAACTTCGCATCGGGAACAAGTGCAGCATATTTTTCATTTGCATTTCAAAATTACTTAGAATCATCGTACGAAATTTAAAAACACAGGTCGTTAAGGTGTTCGTTCATCGTAGAAAGTTTTGTTAAAGTGTGCTGTCGATTGAAAAGATGCGTTTGATTTCATTTAAGTAGTTTAAATAAGTTTACATTGATAAGTATATTTTACAATTTTTTATTCGACGGGTATAACTGTGTACTATCTTATTCTTGCGATGCTTACATGTTACACGGTCGAAGGTTTAGATTCACTAAATCCATTGAAATTCAAACCAAATTATAAAAATAAATGTTTTTTTGTTTGTTAAATGCTTTTTGTGCTTAATATTTTTATTTCTGTAAAAAAATTATAAGCATATTTCAATACCAGAAGGTATTTTTGAAATAAATTTTTGAAACAAATACATCTATTTTAATTTTTAGGTTTTTCATGGATGGTGTACATATTAATGGGAGGTTTAGGAATTAAATTTATCTATTTATCAAAAATCCAAAATGTCTTATATAAAAAAATCAAAATACAAAAATTAAAATAAAAAAAAAGGCAGCAAGCAGAAAGGAAACATCTTGCAACGTTTCCGCAAACAAAGGAAACGCTAGGTCCGTTGTATTACTACCACAACGGGCTTTTCTACTTGCATAATATAATTTTCTAACGAGCTATATGCTTAAACCGCGAAATTGTATAACGATTCGCGCCCTTTAGGAAAATCCGTTCTAAATATACATTGCCACAGAGGCGTGACGAGTAGAAATTATCGACAATAAAAAGCGTTTCCCTCTCCCCTAGCCTCTACGGGATGCCGATCAACCTCCACACCGAATTAACCCTGAAACTTTCATAGCAAAACAACGCCATAGTCACGCTCCAGTTTTTTTAATGAAGGAAGCGCCATTTTAAAAAAGAAACACTAGATCGCTATTCCATTAGTTTGCGCGATAAAATGAAAATCAGGACGCTTTGTGCGTCCTTGCGGTTGTTATTCACGAGGGACAATTTTCGAGCCACTAGGGCGGACGCGTTTCCGATGCGCGGGGCGCGGCAAAAATCGAGCGAGCGGAATCGGCGAGTCGCCGACGTCATCAACGGAAGCCGGGCATTTGTTTTTTCGAAGTTTTTCTTATTCGTCCATTTTTTTCACTCGCTCGCGACAACATTTCAATGGTGGCACTCCATCGAGGTACATTTTTATTCGCTAAAGCGGCGTGCCAAAATTTACGGACACGAATTCGGGATGTGCTCTTCTTTTTTCCTCGAAAAACATCACGCACTTCAAACATTAAAGGCGCGCCGGAGGCTCCTGACCGAGTTTTTCCGACGCTGGACGCATTCTTTTGAAGACCATTTGCGTCTTTTTCTGTTTACCTTTTCATCCGACTAGGAGTAAACGCGTTGCCAGCCTGTCGTACAGTCGCGCCCATGCGATCACGCGGAAGGAGGATGAGGAAAACCCGACTGCCGACATCATTCCTGGTGCTTGCATACCCTCATTTACGTCGAGCTAGATTCCGCAGCGTGGGATATAAGCAGCTGACCGCTCAATCACCTATATTATTCCTCAATTCAGCGCTCCCAAACAAATATTTAGAAAAATATTTTGGAAAAATCTGATGCGGCCAACACATGACTTTCTTCATATTTGGGGTATACATATTTAAATTATTATTAATAGCATTACATATAAGGCAAAGTTATTATTTCGTATCGTAAAAGAATACAGTAGTCCTTATTGCGGTAAATTACGTACATTTGGAATGTTTACAGAATTCACCGCTAGATATTGGAAATTTAAGATAAATCAATTATCTACTTAATGGAAGGTTCTACAAAAATTTGTTTCAAACAAAACTTGAAAGAAATATTATTCTCTACAACTTTGGTCCCCATGAAGATTACAAGTAGAGACGTTTTTAAGGAGATATTTGACGGAAACAGAAAAAACCGATTATTTATAAATAATTCCTATACAATAACTGCTATGGAAAATTGTTTCAAATGAAAGTTGTAGAAAATTACATTATCTATAACTTTTGTACAGAACTGTGTATACAATAATGACGTATTATCGGAGAAATATCCTAAAAACCGAATCGGGTTTCGAATAAACATCGACTTCCGGTTATCCGTTGTTGTCCAAAAACTAATCAGTTCTTTGTGCTCATGCTAAAGTGTTATATATGAAATTTGGTACTAATATAACAAGCACTTTTTGAGTTAGACCGCCCACAATCACATACATCCACACAGACAGACATTCCGAAAATAGTCTAAACGTGTTCTAGGGACCTCAAAACGTGTATTTCCGTTGAAATCTCGAAGTCGATTTTTTTCGTGATCACAATACTTCCCCATTACTACGTATGGAGAAAGTAAAAACAACGTGAGTGGAGAGGGGAGGAAGGGAGGATAGGGTAATGGTAGAAATGGAGGGGAAGGGGTAAGGGAAGATTAGGAGGGGTAAATGGAGCCGTGAACCGCTGAATGGTGTAAAGCAGGGGTCCCAGTGTCCTCTCTCCCCATTCCCTTCTACTCAACACATAGCTCGTAGCTGTAAGTTTTAAATTTTATTCTAAAAAACCATTTTTTATTAAACATAAAAATTACAAATTAGCGAGATTTTTTTTATTCGAGAACCATGAAAAAATCGCTATATCTTAGAATACAAAACGGAGAGAATTGCTAAAATCTGTATGAACATAGTTCGATGTAATTTTTAAAAAATTTACAGCAAATGTCGAAAATGAGCACCACATTGCTTATTACATATACGTGCTCTCCTCAGCATATTGTATGTCGCGATTTTTCAACGTTCTCGAATAAAAAAATCGCCCTGTATAATACGAACATATAGCCTTTCGAATATTCTCTATAATAAAAACGTCGTTCTGTAAGGAACGCAAGATGGCCGACAGCGAAATCTAATTAGACCACTTGAAACTGTTTTGTGAGTTAGCTAATACTGAACGCATTCTATCACAATATATTTTTGGTAGTTGTTAATATTCGAGTGGTACATTTATTTGTTAATATATCATACCTATTATTTTCCCTACGTTATATATGTATACATGTAATTATTTCCCTGTCTTTGCACACCGACAATTATATGTAGCATTGACGAGAACAAGGTGGAAGAAGAATATAAGAATTTTATTGCCGAAAATAAAAACCAAAGGCATTCACTAAACGACAACAGAGTATTCACTAGAAATGTAGTATACGACGAAATATTTCATATGTAATAGTGTGCTATTAATTATTTTAAACGCAACTATTAATAATCAATCTATCTATAGCTCATCCTTTGATATTTCGACGGGAATTACACTAGTTTTATAAGAAAAGTACTAACCGGTGTTTTTAATGAATCCATGAACAGAGAAATGTGACTAGGGGGAAACATAAAGTGACATTCCTTAATCAACAAGGACGAAAAGAATGACGACTGTTCACAAAAGGGGTGAGATAGATAACAATAAAGATTAAAGGTAAATGATACAATATAAATTTCTATACTACATTATAATTCCCATCCATTGAAAAAAGGGATCTAATCCACAGCACCAATTAAATGAAGTCATGCAACTACATCATTACACTTTAGAAGAATTTAGATGAAATGGCCTCTTACCTTTACCAATTAAATGAAGTCATGCAACTACATCATTACACTTTAGGAGAATTTAGATGAAATGGCCTCTTACCTTTGATGATTCCAACGGCGTACGAATCTGGCTACTTCTGCTCACAAACACTTTTCCAGTAGGCACTAAGGTCCGCTGATGAGGTCCCAGGTTATGAATCTATCTTCAGGAATAGAAAAATCGGTCACTTTCGAACAAGATACTTTATCGGCACTATAGAGAAAGAACACGGCCATCCGTCTAGGAAGGCAAAGTTTGACTGACGGGTTAAGATGGCGGCAAAAAAAAAAAAAGCTCGCGGCGCATGTACGAAGGTTGATTTTCAGTGGGTAGATGACTATCGCTTGCTCGAAACAGAACCAACCCAGGTAACCGGGCCCGAGCCATTGTGACGTACCCGATAAAATGTTCCTACACCTATTCCATTTCAGGAATGCCACGAGAGGCTCATAGGAACTATTCTACAAGCTCTGGCCAAAAAGGTTCGGGAAGTCGAGGCTCCTTGAGAAAGGCAGATTCAACCTTTACGTAAACCAGGAGACCACCTTTCGCGGCTGAATTAGGACGACGGAGACAATAATCTGAATTAATTTCTCGCACATAAGTACTGTATACAGTGGGAAATGAAAGGTCTAGAGAAGGGGTTGCACAAGTGGCGTGCCAAATTCACGTCAATATATGGCCTCGCGTGCCAGTAATAAATTTTAATAAAACTGAATGATCATTTTTTATTAGTTGAGCACCCTGGTTTAATTAAAGAAGGATCACAATGTAAACGGTGTACATTTGTACGTATCAGTCTGATTTTCGTATTTTGCATTCATTCAGTCATATAGGCGGCGATAGAGAACACGAGACGGAAGGCACATGAATTATATAAAAACAGCGTTACAGAATCAGAAGCAGAGTTTATAGATGAATAATTACTCTTACTGTAAAATATAACGTTAGTTCTACATACTTGTAATACATACATAGAATATTACTTATTTATCTTTTTTGTCATTTCTTCTTTCGCTTGACATTCAAAATCACCTCGCGTGTAACTTTTGGCACGCGTGCCATAGGCTACCGACCCCTAGTCTATAGCAGTGGTGTCCAATATAATTTTCATGCTTACCACAATTGTGACAATTTCAATACTTTTTTGCCACATTATACAAAATGCAATGTTATATTTATAAATAGGACTTTATACGAGAGCGTTAGAATGATATAATATATTCTATATTATTTGTTCTTTTAAAAAATGACATTTTACATTATTTTTCTACAACTACTACATTATTACAATGTAGTACAATGTGTTTCGCTTTATGTGATCATAATGGGTTACATTTCAATGATTATAGCAAGCGACTGATAGCATTAAACAGCTAATTTTCTTAAATTAGATCTGGTTTTGGAATTCCGCGTTTGATTACAATAACCGGCTGATAAGAATAACCAGTAATAATAATAATAAGCAAATACTTTAGAAGAGTAAGCAGAGAATCAATTCACCTCACGTCAATAGTCGATATGCCACATGTGGCGAGCGTATTGGACACCACTGACATAGAGCCACTGTTATACATAACTGTTAAATGTAGAAATTTATTCTTGCTAATGCGCGTCATTCGTTTCCGAAAGTTGATAATGAGAAGGGGAGGAGGACGACGGTTGGTAGTGAGAGCAGGATGAGGGGGAAGGTTGGAGGTTCGCCTGAGGAGGCTAATACCTTGGAACGGTCCTGTCCTCGGTTAAAGAGTCAAAAGCGGACATACACTTGTAGACTGTTCCTGGGTCATTCAGAGCGATAAGAATTAAGTCGATGCTCGCTGCCTACCGATTCAGAAGGGACCACAACCTTTTAAGAATGCTAGAACTACCTTCAAAGGTCTTTCGGAGCTCTCGGAACTACTTCGAGGTACAGAGGGGCCTGCATATATTAAAGAAAATCTGATGTGGCCAACACATGACTTTCTTCATATTTGGGGTATAGATATTTAAATTATTATGAATAGCACTATAAGGCAAAATTATTATTTCATATCGTAAAAGAATACAGTCGTCCTTATTGCCGTCAATTAGGTATATTTTGAATATGTTTACAGAATTCACCGCTACATGGTGGCGCTGTATACTGGATATTAAGAAAAAGAAAAATATCTCCGAAATGGACAGTTCTACGGAAATTTGTTTCAAACAAAACTTGAAAGAAATATTATTCTCTACAACTTTGGTCCTCATGAAGATTACAAGTAGAGACGTTTTTAAGGAGATATTTGACGGAAACAGAAAAAACCGATTATTTATAAATAATTCCTATACAATAACTGCTATGGAAAATTGTTTCAAATGAAAGTTGTAAGAAATTACATTATCTATAACTTTTGTACAGAACTGTGTATACAATAATGATGTATTATCGGAGAAATATCCTAAAAACCGAATCGGGTTTCGAATAAACATCGACTTCCGGTTATCCGTTGTTGTCCAAAAACTAATCAGTTCTTTGTGCTCATGCTAAAGTGTTATATATGAAATTTGGTATTAATATAACAAGCACTTTTTGAGTTAGAACGCCCACAATCACATACATCCACACAGACAGACATTCCGAAAATAGTCTAAACGTGTTCTAGGGACCTCAAAACGTGTATTTCCGTTGAAATCTCGAAGTCGATTTTTTTCGTGATCACAACACTTCCCCATTACTACGTATGGAGAAAGTAAAAACGCCAAACTTGCAGTCAGGGGGCGTACCTTGACGATATGGCGCCTATGGCCAAATTTTAGGAAACACCTTTGTTATGAATGATATGATTTTTTCTGCGTTTTAATAAAGGGTAACTGCGTTTTTATAATACACAAATCAACGTTAGAGTAATAAAATTATACTTATTTATGGGAAAAATTACCTTTTCGCACTTTTTTCGATAACGATTTGCGCCTTTTGCAAGCGGCGCCTATGGCAAATACCACCTTCGCCATACCATAGTTACGGCACTGCCTGCAGTACTGTGTCGGGTTTGTAAAAAGCCGTCAGTAAAAATAAAATGTTATACCATCTGTATATATGAAGTTCCCTCGCCTCGCGCAATAGAGTACTTTCTCCCTCACCTCTGGTTTCATATCACCCGAATTATTTTATTGTTCGATCGTTTTAGATTTCCGCACCTTCGAGAAGTTAATTGACCTAGGAAACTTTAGCTTCAAAAGAAACATTGATATTTGGGTAACCACCAAATAGAAATTATTCGGGTATCAAGGCAGTAATCTTCCTAATATGGGGTCATACTCAAGTGTGTTTCGCTTCATTGTTCCCGAATTGTGGGTCGCGACATACTGCGGGTCTCTAAGATGGAACACTGAACTTTTTTGAATTTTAATTTATAAATATTTAAAAATGTTTTTTTTAAACTTTTAAGATTGACGGAGTTAACAGCATTTTAAAAATACTTTTATAAAAGTATAAGCTGATACTTTTCACAGTCCGCGTACGGGAATGAACGGTAGGGGTAGATGAAAGAAATAGAGATCACAATAAGTTGTATCTTAAATGAGGTCCTATATGCATGAAATTCGGTAGCAGCTGGTTTGAATATACAGGAACTTTTTCTTTGGTCCATGAAACAACTGGACTACGAAAACTGCAAAAAAATTATAGTTTAACGTAAATAACTCGAGAAAGAAAAGAGATAAAAACTTTAAATTTAACAGGCTCGATACACATTTGAAGGTGATATTCGAAAAAAATCTCGAAAAAAGTTGTATGTTGGACTCCAAGGAAGACATTTCCATTTTCCATAAAATAACACGTAAAAATCGATTTTTCGATGTGCAGGCTTACATTCTTTTTTAGATGAAAATGAGAAAGAATTAACCTACTATCTTCAGATTTAAACCATTTATCAGAAGAAAAATCAAAATCTCCCTGAAACTATCGACTTGATGAAAAAAAATGTTCCAAACAAAACTTGTGGAAAATTCTATTGTCTACAACGTTTGTAATAGCACATATTTAAATGAAAAAAAATGTTCCAAACAAAACTAGTAGAAAATTCCATTGTCTACAACGTTTGTAATAGCACATATTTAAATAAATGGATTTCTAAAGGAGCTATTTGAAAAAAACGGAAAAACGAATAGAATAGAATATTAGTATTTGAATTAGAGCGCCCACAGAATTATCACATACACACAGACATCGATAAAATAGTCTAAACGTGTTCTAAGGGACCTCAAAACATGTATTTCCGATGAAATCTCGAAATTTATATTTTTTTCATGAAAACAATACTTCCTCTATACTACGTATATGGAGAAAGGAAAAATAAGCCGTCCACTGGTCTGTAGTCATACTGAATACCTACCAAGGTACAACTAAATAAAAATTCCATTATTAGACTGTAATTTAATCGCGGTGTCCCTTTCGTGACATGATTTATTTCCAACTATAACTCGTTTTTTAATAATTTTGACAGCTTTTGGGTGATATTCTCCCTCCTAAAATTCTGTTAGCTACAGCTAAGCATCCCACGAGCATGACTACGGTGGATCCTGGCTTTTTATAGTAGTCCAGGTAAGTTCCCTTGTCCTTAAACCAATATCCAGAGCACTAGGTACCCGAGTAGCAACCGGAAACAAACGAATGTGCAATTTTCATGAATATGGAACTGAGTTAGAGTACAGGCCCCTTGACAAACTTCCTCTCCACTCAGGGAACCCGGCGAATATAAACCAAACTCGGACGAAAGGAAGAGCTGCGAGGGAAAAAGGGAATCCGCGATTGCAATATTAATTAAAAAGACATCTACTTTAATAATTAAATCGTTCGTATCGCTTCGCTAGAATAGGAATATATCATGCGTGAGTACAGAACAAGTTAGGAAAGTGTACAACGTATCACAAATGGGCGCGATTCGTGCAATGGAGTATTAGAAAGAAATTATATACCTGTACGTAGGGGAAATAGCGTTTTAAAGTTCTATTCTTCATCATAAATAATCTCTTTTCTTCCTATTTAAAAATATGGAATGCATATGTAAGGAAATTAAACGTTTGTTTGTGAGATTATGTTAACAACTATGAAGAAGTAATCATGCAAGAAAATTTCTAAGGTCATCTCGAATTAAGACATTTTTGTTTGATTTTCTCGATAACGGCTACTCCTACGATAAAAATGTATAGGAAAGTAAATACTCTTCTTTACTAGTTCTACAAGTTTTATTTGAAAAATATTTTGATATGAGCAATACTTTACGAGATAAGACGAAAATTTAATTTTTTGTCACCAGTAAAGTGGTATCCCTGATTGGCGTACGTGATTCATTTTTGCGATTTTCTTATTATATTTTATATTAAGTCCTTAATATCAAATTTCATGAAAATCCGTTGTGTAGAAGCCGAGAACGAACATGCGGACGGACGGACGGACGGACAGACCGACGATAATAGGCGCTCACGCTGGAAGCGATACGCGCCTAAAAAAAGGAACGATTTTTCGATAGACGAAGAAATCACGATTTAATTTTTTGATAAAAATAATTCTACAAACTATAAAATCCAAATCTCTCAAAGTCAATCGCTGAACTTTGCCGCTGATTAAAATAAATTTTACCAATTTCGTAGGTATTTATCCGAAGCCAAAACGTCTACCCATCAAAGGCTTCGAAATTGGAATCTTTTTCCAAATTTTAGAGCTATCCGAGCCACAGAACAAAATAAAATACAATCGGTGTAAGGGGTGCATCGCACCCAGGCGGCAACATATTAGGGCCGGCAATCCATGGCCGGGGACAAGAATCTCTTAATTTTGTGCTTTTACAAAAATACAAACGGAGCCTAATTTAACGACCAGATAAGAAGATAGATGGCAACACAAGGTCGGAATTCATGCAGGATACAATGTAATAATGTGTTCATTTTCGTGGCGAGCGTAGAGCTCACCGCGCGACCAACGGAGGGCACTTCAAGATGTGCTACAAAGCTGAAATTTAACATGATGGTAGGTCAAAGCTCGCAATCGACAGCCCTTTACCATCCGCTGTGTTTGTAAACTCATGTGATATACCGCCTTCTAAAATAAAGTATTCTTAATATATCGATACGATTCGTATGCGAGAAAGTTAGCGCAATGTGTTTTGCACAATTTATTTCTTAAATTAAATAAAACTTTTAATCTAAAAATCGAAAAAAAATCTGGGCCAGGGTGCTTTTGTAACTCCGTAATGCGCAGCATAAACTGCTTGCAACCGGGCGGAGAATATGCCCTGCTCACAATCAGTTGCGACGCACTTCGTGATCACTCGCATATTTCCGCCTTCTCTCGGTGTACGGAACGCTTCAGTCAAGATATTTTACCTGAGCGGTTCTTGTCTGATTCTATACGTTCGGAAGGTGGCTGAATCGATCATGTAACTCGGTGAGAACTAGATTTCACGTGAAATCCGTCATCTTTTTTCGTTTTCACGTGAGAGCAAAACAGTGCGATCACGTAACTTCCAGTTGTCGATGTCACCCGAAAGCGATAGTGAGATCCTTACGCCAGCGAAAACAAGATGATAAGTGGTTATCACTGGAAAACATGGAGGGTCACTTGTTTTTGGCCGTCGTTCATGAGGAAGAACGAAGAAGACGACAATTAAGGGTGATGAGGAGATTATGAGACCATCACAATCCGTACGATATTAGTGATGATGATTTTGTGAAATTATATCGTTTGCCAAAAGAAGCCGCACGAGATATTGTCGAGGAGATTGCCGAAGTCTAATTCTGATTATGAAGCATTTTCTTTGTTACAAGCTCAATGTAAAAATTTGTCAAAATATTGCTTTCAGAACTATGTTAATGGAAATGAATCCTCACTGAGTGTTACTCTTAAGCCCTTTTGGAACCACATTAACTCGTTGAGGAAAGATAATTTGCTTCCTAAGTGTATGTATTTCGACTCTGAAGTTGCTCAAGATGGGCAAGCTATTGCTAATCTTTTTGCCAAATATTTTAGTAGTGTTTATAATCCTAGGCCTGATGTGAATAGTGAATTGAATTCCCAGAAAGGTAAATTTACATGGATTCAAAGGTGTTTAGTGTCTTCTAACGAAATATTGGATAAAATAAAATTATGGATATTAATAAAGGTCCTGGTCCAGATAATATTCCACCACGACTTGTTAAATATTGTTCTAGTGCATTATGCTTCTCACTACTTATTCTCTTGAATCTGTCGCTCTCATCTGGTGAGTTTCCGAATTACTGGAAAACTAGTTATATAATTCCTATTTTTAGGAAAGGTAAAAAATCTAATATAACAAATTATCGTCCGGTATCAATACAGTCATGTATTTCTAAACTATTTGAAAGTCTAGTTCTTGATATGCTAACTCCATTGTTAAAAAATACCATTATTAATCAACAACATGGGTTTATGACAAATCGCTCTATAGTTACAAATTTATTAGTTTATAAAGAATATATTTTTGGTGCCTTAGCTAAAAATGTACAAGTTGACTCAATATATACTGACTTTAGCAAAGCTTTTGACATGGTAGACCATGTGGTATTGATGAATAAACTTGAAACTGTGGGTATAACAGGTACTCTACTGTCATGGCTGCATAGCTATTTAGTCGGGAGATGTCAGTATGTTAAAGTTAAGTCTTTTTCTTACAAATTTAATGCAACATCAGGAGTTCCTCTCCTCTCACTTGGGACCATTATTGTTTAACATCTTTATCAATGATATTGTTGGTTATGTGCATGATGTAAATATATGTACTTCTGTTTGCAGATGACCTAAAAATGTACAAAACTATAACTTCCCTTAGTGATTGTCACGTATTACAATTGGCTGCGAACAATTTATATAAATGGAGCTGTGATAACAAAATGCAACTGAATATTATATCAAAATGTAATGTTATATCCTTTCATAAGTGTAAATATCCTATCTTGGAATCCTATTATATTAGTGGTATCTTACTTTGTAGAGTCAATGAAATAAGAGATTTAGAAGTGATTTTTGACTCCTCTTTAACATTTTCTGCTCATATCCATTCAGTTGTAAAAAAAAAAGGCATTGCAAACGCTTGGATTCATTTCAAGACATTCAAGAATATTCTATAATGTAGCTTCATTAAAAACTCTATATTGTTCCTTGGTAAGACCTCACTTGGAATACGCTTCACCTGTATGGTCACCAATATTATTCTCACCTTATAAATAACATGCAACATAAGTTTTCGAGACTTGTTAACTTTAAATTGGGATATTCATCAATAGATATTTCCTACCATAACCTTCTTTGTTGTCTAAATCTGAATACACTATCGGAGAGAAATCTCTGATATTGTAACATTACTGAAAATTGTTAAATCTATATACGACTGTCCTAAATTATTATTAATTAACTTTCGTGTACCTTTTCACAATACCAGATCTACTGATAATTTTTGTAATACAGTTTGCACTTCAAATTATATGTACAACTCCCCAATAAACCATATACAACGTTTAGGTAATTCCTTTCTATCCTTAGATTCCATAGATATATTTTATACATACAAATCAAAACAATTCTAAAGTTAAAGTAATTATTTAGTATTTAAATCAGTATAATATGGCGTGTGTAGTGAATGTATTTGTGATATATGTTTGGATGTTTATAAATTTAATGAAAATTTTGATTAGTAGAATTATAGTAGTAAGTTAATAAGTACATACATAGTAATTTAAAATTATTTGTATTTATTTTTAAAAGACTGTGAATGATTTAGCATCTATTGTTATATTTTCATTGTATTAATTGTAATAATTATATCATTATTGTGATATATTGTAACTTTTTTTTAATTGTATTCACAATCAGATGTATTTTTGAAAAAGGGTACAAACCCGTGAAATAAATAAGAGATGCCGGCTACATGAAGATGCACCACAATACCCACTCATATCTGTGTAAATACAAGCAGGATTTTAATCTTATAAAAATTAATAGTAGGCTCGAATAATTGTAAGTAATATTTGTATGTTGGCAGTACAATTTTATAGTATAATATAGACTTGTCAGTGAAGAAAGTTTTCCTTTATCGATGTTCGCCCTTTAAGCAAAGCTGTCTGCTATAGATTCTATCAATATATGATCATACTAACATCTTATGTATCTATACCTGTCTGTATAAGTTATTACAATATTGATTTCCATTGTGGAATTTTATGTTAAACTTTTCGATTTTACTAACTTCCTTTAGTATGTTTCTTTGGGTTGCTGTTTATGTAAAACATTTTATTTGGTTAATTAATTGCCTTATTAGCAGTCATTCAAGTACCTGGGATATCTGTTTCTTAGGGTTTCCATTTATGTCAACTTTTCTGTCAATTTCTTTTTTATTAACTACCAGTGATATCTGTTCTATGAAAAAATTTGGCAGTCAGTGAATTGTTGGAATTTTAGATCTACCTTTAATTTATGTTGGATTAACGCTAATATTACTGTAAATCATTAATATACGCCTTGATTATACAATGGCAGCAATAATAAAAATCATATGATCACTCTTTATTCATGGCGACAAATATACAAATTGACTTTCTTAAGTTATAGAAATAAAATACTTAAATAGCAGTCGATATCACACGAAGTCATTACTTTCCACATGCATGCATTTCTATCAATCAACTAAGACAAGTGTTGTATGCAAAATGAATTCATGAAATTAAATGGGCTTAAATTACATTAAACTGTTCCGAGGGTATCCCTTACATTATGCTTATGCAGCAAGTAAAACTTGAATCTCTTTTGGATAAACAACGTTTTGATTTAGTATTCTCATTAAATTTAATTAATAATATTAATGAATGATCATATCTTCTTAATCATGCAACATTCAAATCAAGAAAAGTATATATTCATAAAGCAGCATATTCATACTTCTTCTCTTATATAAAAATGTTCATAATAAATTAGGAGCTACCGATGGGCAAGCAATGTTATTTTTGCATCTTCTGAAGCAGTATTTTCTTGATAAATCAAGGATTCACCAATGCCTATCTAGCTATGTAGATTAACTTTCACATACACTTTCCCCACAATTATGTAATATTACACTTTTATATCAATTACTAAAACGAATCGAACTCATCATGATACCATACTACTTTCCTAACTTATTGTTAGACTGAATTAAGTTAAACATGATTTGTCTAACCCAAAATAATTTCGAACTTCATAATTGTCGTTACATAAAAAGCACAAGTTTAACTAAAGCTAATGTAGACACAAAAATGGTTACCTATATTTTCAGTTAAGTGTACGAACCGTCTGCTAATACAAATAAATGTTTAAAATTGATAACTTTCATCGTAAATGATTTGAGTCCGACTACTGACCATTATTTTCGTTGATAAATAGTTTGTCAAAATATCGCCTAACCACGTAACATGAGTTATTGATAAGATTTATTTGTAGTAATAATACAATAATTAAAAAGTTATACTCCATTTTTCACTAAACGTTCTCTGGACGTTCTCCCGAATCATGCAAGAAAGGCGCGAGAAACAGCAGACAAATTCTTTCTTCATGCGCGCATGCGCAGCGTCAAAATTTTCGTTGATTTGGCAACGTCTCACAAAGCATACCACTTGAGTGCACACCATAAGTTATAATACGTATCGCGCGAGAAGTAAAAAGCTTACGTGATCGCTGTTTTGCGTTTCGGGTGATACGGATTTCGGTATCACCTCTCACTTATCACCTAACGGCAAAATTACATGATCGACCCCGTCCGATCCAACGCAGTGGGTGGT
The DNA here is from genome assembly GCA_036926305.1 of Uropetala carovei. Lineage (NCBI taxonomy): Eukaryota > Metazoa > Arthropoda > Insecta > Odonata > Petaluridae > Uropetala > Uropetala carovei. The sequence continues at coordinate 5,269,336 of JAXCHB010000104.1, read as the reverse complement.
GCTTCATGCATTTACATGCGTTTTTATTTTTACCGATTGAACCGATCCGAACTAGTGGGCGTCCTGCTTTTATAATTTTGGCCTGTGAATTGATATTTCGCGATTATTTTACATTCATATAAAATGCGCAGATATTATATAAAATACAACATTGGAAGGAATTTCACAATTTTGCGATTTACTGTACAATACTTTTCCTAATCCGTTCCGCCACGCATTCTTTTCGCCAGTGCAATCAAACCGAATGATTTCCCGCACAAACTTTATCATTGGACCACGTTTATCCCGATTGAAAAGATTTTAGTCATGCTCATTGCGACAAACGAATCGGATGAAGACGCACTATTGCCACTGTCATTCGTCATACCACCAAAAACCCAAAAAAAGGATGAAGCGGTTCAAACGAACACGTTCGCTAATTGGCAACGCAACAGAGCGGAGCTAATTTTCCTCTAATTGGTACGAGAAATCAAGTGCTCATATAATAAAAATGATCTCTTCGGATTACAAGAAAAGTTTTCGTACGAGAGGACTTGAACTCTAGGGAAGAGGGGAGAGGAAACGGCCTCCGAAATCCATGTTAAGTCATTACCCGTTTTGATTACAAGCTGATTCCATTCTTTTCCCTTGTCTTCCTCTCCCATTATCCGAAACCTCTCTCAACTTCACAGTCTCTTTTCCCATGTTCTAGAATAACGAGATGCCTCCTTAATTCTAAGTATATCGAGCATGTACGCCTCCGAATAAGAAAACACGCTCGAGTCAGTAATTCTCGTACAACACAGTTAATACATCGAATTAAATTAACATTTATTCAAACTATAAAGCAGGTCATAACTACGCTTAGCTAAGAGTGAACTCGTTTCACTGCGAACCGACGAGAATCCTGGCATATTAGTTGATGCCCACTTCAAACACGCATACAAGAAACAAATAATGCGCTTAAATTACTTACCAATCTCGAATACAGGTCCTCTTCAATCTCTTGTCCCGATATAACTTCTACTAAATAGTAAAAATAAATCGCCGTCTTCGGATTGCACGTCTTCGCGGAGCCCAAACTGCGCGTGCTTCTGACGACGTTTAAAGCCACTATCTAAGCTCAATGAGCATTACCGTCGGTTGCCGAAGTCAAGGAATATTTCAGCTGGCTAGTTGCCCAGCAGTGAGCTGCGTTTTAAAGGTAAAAATTCAAACACAAAAGGGTTCTGGCATTCGAGGCGGAGAATCGAGTGTTGCGCCGAGAAAGGTCGGGCAAAGGTCTCGGTCTGGCATAGCACGGCTCATAGAGGCATAGGAACATACACTCGGTCTCAGCACGAGGCACTATGCCCGGTCCAATGACTGCCGGAACGAGATAATGCGAGTCTCGGGCCGGGCGCAGGGTTGCGTGGCTTTTGACCGAATTTATTTCTTCAAGAAACTTCAGCCTTTTTCGAACCTCGGCTTGCGATAAAACGGTATAGGCATATTAATAATGTATAGTATACACGACGATAGTATAAGGTACCTCGGCTTGCAATAATACGGTATAGGCATATTAATAATGTATAGTATACACGACGATAGTATAAGGTAGGTACTGTGATTTAACGCTGAATATCGGGTATTAAATGGGGTAGGGCATTTTATATAACCTCTTGCTATACGTGACGCATGAGGGCCTAAAATTTCGGCCCGTGCAGCAGCAGCAATATTCACACTTTAAATTCTAATGCGTTTGATGTTATGCATATTCCTCGGACTGAAAACCCTTGACCCGTCCCTCTCACCTTAACATATACTAGCCGGGGCTGGCTTGCGTAATATCGTCCCTTATCGTTTCGTTTTAGTTGCTTTCCATTCACTATATTCTTTAAGCTTCATATATCGAAGTGTACATACGTTTGTTATTTTGTACAATAAAATTTATAGGTTCATCATGCCAGAAGACAACACCACTAAGGGTGGTACGTATTTCTTTCGATTTTCTAAAATTAACTAAACTGACAATTTTTTTTGCGTACAATAGTTTTCTTTAAAAAATAATAGTAGAAATAACTGGGTGACCACCTTTAAGTAAGATTAATCAAACCTCAGCTATTACCACTAGGTTAAACATGGTACAAGTTCAAAGCCTGATAAGTTTTTGTGAAGTTTTGAGGTGTTTGAATTTTCATTTTTATGATTTTCTTTGTTTTCTACAGAGGAAAGGAAAAAAACATTTTTAAACTGCTCAAACAAACTGAAATAGTAAAAATAGTATTCTACATCTTCATTTTATATTTCAAAATTAGAATTTTCAGTGCTGTAAGATTTAATTAAATAACACCCATGTATTTGTTCACCAGCAATAAAATAATTATCATAGATTTCTATGGTCTTCATTATTTTTATATATTGTCAATATACAAAATAAAACAAATATTATTAACAAAGCTTTTCATCAATCAGGTCCACATGAATTATTTCGAGGCTTTAACATAATGACATCTTTCAGCATATATGTATACAAGGACAACATTTTTTAGCTTTTTAATTTTTCAAGAAATTAAATTTCAAATTTGAGGTGATTACTGTCACATTTTAATATACAAATATAGAACTAGTCATACATATATTGGTATAAATCTATTCTACCGTCAAAATGAATAGACTACCTACCCTTGGATTGAAACATAATGACGCCCAGGGGTACAGGTATACCACTGTAACACCTTTTATTTTCCTTTGGTAAAAATCTTCATTACTTAAGAGGTGAAATGTCACTCTCGCACTAACTCTTCATAGGATTAAACTTTAATAGGACCTCTTCTTTACGCTGTTTGACATACTCAATGCAAATTTCCATCCCAGTTACACACTAGACACCGTATTTCTTTATGATTTGATACATACCAATGAATAACCTACCAAGGGATATTTGGGAATGTTCATTTGTCAATTTAAGGAGAATAAATTTACTCTCCATAAGCAAATAACAATAAAATTTGCCAATGCTTAATATTTATGTACAAATTTATACTTTCATGGAACTTCAAAACAATCTTCGATGGGTAAATCAATCACTCTTCATAGCAGAGTTTATAAAAGACCCATTAAGATAAAGTGGATTTAATGTTTTTTACCCATAATGCACACGCTAGAGTACATTTAGGACACTTTTCAATTAATGACCACCATTTACATTTTTAGACTGGATTGGTTCAATTGACAATGCTTTTTAAATAATTGCATCATCTTGTTCCTATTTGAACCAACTGGTTTTGTATCAATCTGAGGTTGAATTTAAAAATATAATATGGTAATAACCCATTGATCTACTAATTACTGATTTTAAAAAGAAAATCTATTTGATTGGCACATATAATCCAACAATAATCAGACAAGTTATTCACGAAGAAGATTTGATGCATAATGTACAATATATTTCATAATAATAATGCCCCAATGCCAAGATTTAACTTCAAATGATACTGTGTGATTCCAAAATCATCTAACCATACAATAATCCACCCATGTAGTGTGCCACACCTATCATCTTTTAACAAATTCTAGATGAAAATATCCTTGAAATGAACTACTTGGGATTTACAAATACACACACAAATTTTCCATTTGTCATTTTTCAAAATATGACTGAAAAAGTGACACGAAAATACACAATGAGAAAACTTTAAGGAGCGATAGTGGGTAAAAAATGAATTATTTTTACAGTGAATTCAAACAGGCTGAAAATAAATCATTGGGTAAGAAAAATTATGCCTTCAGTTAAAGAGATTATTTATCAATGAAGAGAAGATTTTCTTCAATAAAAACTGTTCTGCAAAATAAACAAGAGAATACTCATAATTTAAATTAACTAGACTAAATCAGCAGAGCAACAAATTAAAACATGGACCCCGTTTTTTTTTTCGACCAGACACACACAGTTAGCAAGGAATGTGTTGATTCAATCTCCAACCATGGAGACTGTACAGTCAACTTATTTCCCTCATTTTGCCTAACTTAGGCTGGGCAATTCACACCCTTCAGAAATGAAATAAAACTGAACAAGGGCATTCCACTGTCTCTATCATGACCTAACACAGCCTCAAATGGCTATATTGCACCCTTCCCAAATAATCAAACACACCAGAAAACAGAATTTTCATTCACATCTCCCATTGTCATTCTCACAGATGGGTACCTCTCCTTTTACGGAACAGCATACTTAACACATTTGATCTACGATCACTTTCCTTATCTTTCCGCTGATTCATGGAGCCTTGCGATGAGAATTCACTTTCTGAAGAGCTTTCACTTGGTCTTCTTGGAGGTGTTTCCTGTGAGCTCATATTGCCTGCAGGTGGGGGAGCCACGTACGGTGGGAGAGATGTGGGACGTCCCATTGCACCCATACTTGATCCACTTCCAAGCATAGCTCCATCGCTTACATCAGGCCCAACAGAGTGCCGCGATGTGTACTGCTTCTGCTTAAAGAGTATTATTCATGATAGTATTTAAAATGCTTGGTTGACATTCATGAAATCACTATACTTAAATAAGCTGTAACTAAAGTAAGTGTATCAATCTTGCAAATCAACAGTGATGCAGTAGGGTTGTCAATATTGATCACCTCCCTTATAATTACACTAAATAATCCTTGAATTTCCATCAGTTTAATTAATGGTAATAAATGTGAGCTCAATGAAAAATCTGAGGATGTTCATAAATCATTTAAGTTAACAAAAATGATGCTGTCAGTATACTTATAAAAAAAGCAAAATATAAGGTTGCAATTATTTCATAAACCTTATTCTCGATCTACTTCTCTTCAATAGATTCATGAAAGTGATGGAGTTGAACAATTATTCATAAAAAATTGTTCAAAAGAACTGCATCTATTATTAATTTACAACTTGAAAATGCTTATGCTAAACAAAATTACATCCAAAGTTTTAAAGTGAAATTTATACAAAGGTTATTTTGATTATATTTAATAAGGGTAATATATTATAGAAATAAATATTCTGTAGTAACCGACTTCATTAAATTCAATTTAAATGAATGTTTGATTCTACAATAAACTCTTGCAGAAACTCAATTTCACATTTTCCTATTATATGTAACAAACGGTCAAAATGATATTGTTAACCTAAAATATCAACTTTGAAAATATCAGCAGCTACAGAATTCTCAATAATTGAAAAATAAGCAATTTGTTCCATTTAGAAAGAATAACCTAGAAATTAGAAATTAACATGTTTAGTGCATACCTGCTGCTGCCTTTGTGGCATCCCTGCAGTTGAATATGCTGCAAGTAAAAGAAGAAAATACATTACCATTTTGTGTGATCAAGTATTATAAATGGGTTAGTTGAAAACATTTCCATTCACCTGCCAAAAGAAAAAAAACCATCACCAATTAATCAGTCATTAGCTATTTGCTATTCATTTATGAAAGATAATATGATTAAATTAATTTAAAACATGCACAAAATTAGTCCATCCAAATAAATATTTCATTAAATACAATCATGCAAATACTAACCTTCAATTATAAGTGAATATTAAATTTTTACGTGCAAATATCTATATGTATGACCTTTTTTATGATGCACATACTTCCCCATGCAATTAAACTGATGCAAGCTGTTTTGCAACCACACTCCATCAACCTTAAAACTGAAACCATGTTAACACCACCAATGATGGCTTGCTGTTGATTGGTCAAGGACCTGACCTTGGTGCTGTTGATGGTAGTGCAGTTGTTGCTGGTAGATGTGTTGGTGATGGTGCTGGTTAGGGTTGCCATGGTACTGGTTCCCATGAGGGAATGACCCATCCACCTTGTCAGAATGGCCGCCAATATCATGATAGCGGTTTGGGGGAGCTGACGAGGGTAAAGGTGGTGGCATATCTGCTGCATGACATACCAATGAATTACAAATGAAATTCCTTAAAACCTAATTTTGTTTTAATGCCTCTCATTCTTCTAATCAATTTTTTACAAATTCTTAAACCATTAGTTAAAAGAAATCACTTTTACCAAACAGAAATGAACAAAGAACAATCCCATAAAGCCAAAATAAACTGGCACAATGAGGAACAATGAATAAAATGACCCCTCTTCAAAATATTTTTTAATGACATTATTTTTTGGCTTTGGTGAGAAGCATCAAATTATAAGTTGCTTTCACAATTTACATTTATTAATTTCACTAAATACACATATCCACAGCCAAACCCTTTCATTCAATAATTTACCTTTTAAAAATAAAATATATTAGTAAGTATGATAAAAATTCCATTGCTCGTTTATTTACATCTCCTTTTTACATAATACTTAAATGTAAACATTAGTGCAAAGGATTAGTGATTAAAATTAAGTGCAAAGAATAAGAGCCTTTATTAACAATTAATAATGTCAAATACTGCTTGACAGTGAAGTAATTCAAAGAAGATTCATTACTTTTGCCATATATTTGTAACAAAAATCTTTTTTAAAACCACAGGATCAACAACATCATTTCAATTTCTGAATTTTGAAAATAAAAGTGTTACAGTAACAAAGTATTGAAAAAAAGGTTGCTTTGTTCAGCATTTGCACAAAATGTTGATAGTAATGAGGTAAATATATAGACAGTTTAAAGAATGGTAACTATTTTGTCCATGAAATGGCAGTTTAACTCTCATATTTTAGCACAAAACAATAATGAAAACAATCAAGAGCTTCACTTTTACTTTTACCCAAAAGAAGTTTTTAAGAAAATAATATGGAACTCGAAATAATTTGTCATAAATACATGCATTCAAAACATTTTCATAACTTCCAACACTGTAAGTTTCGTGTATACACTGAAGTCTTTGAAAAATTATAATGTTTATGTGCTTGATGCCTTTCATGGGTTTACATTTTCCAATTCTTGCGATATTTCACATAAATAAGTCTCTCAAACAATAAAGGAATATAAGTGTATTATATTTGTTTGCTGACACTCATTCACATAGAGTTAAGAAAACAGACACAAAGCTTGCCAAGAATTGAACAACATGCAAATTACTTCATTTTATAAATTTATAAATAAATGGGAAGTATGTAACAGTTATCCAGATATTCTCTGCAATTAATTCAAATAATATTTTACATCTGGATGAAATATTTTTTACATTCATTAAATATCTATTTCAAATGATTCAACAATATGATGATATAAATAGAAAATGAACATTAAATTTAAGGAACTTCAAATGAGTCGAAAACTGAAAATTCATTCAAATTTATTGCAGCTATTCCATATTTTACAATATTTTATTAGATGATTCAATTAACAATCTGGTCATACATATACAAAAACTATATTTATATGCTTCAAGTAATATACATTAACTAAATTGATTGAAAAATTATTTTAATATGCATTTATCATGGTGCTCAGGGCAAGCAATTTTATATTAACTACAGCAAATCTACAAAACAAGCATGTGTAGCATATATATTTTATATTACGCAATAAACTAGTTTTTCAAACCCAACATTTTATGCCTTATTCTATAGAACAAAGGGAAAATTATGTCTTAGAATACTCCTTTGAATATATTTCCACTGCAAAAATGAAAGAGATAAATGGTTAATAAATGCTGAAAGGGGTTATAAAGATTGCCATTTATAATTATGTGCATTAAAGCATGCAATATAAAAGATAAAACAATAATCAAACAAAGATTAAGGAAATGAGATTTGGTCAACATTTACAAAGACATTACCTGTTCCATACTCATTATTTGAGACTGATGCCATCTCTCGCCTTCTCCATGAATCTCTCACTTCAGACACTACAGGGACACCATTTTGACGAACAGGAGAAGGTTGATGTGGGTGAGAGCCTGGATGTTGGTATGGAATGTCTCTTCTAGGAGCAGGTTCAGGCACATCTAGATTCCAAGAGGGACACAGCATGCTTATACACAGGGACATCACAAAAGCATTTTACATACACATGTAACAAATACTGTTTACAGACTTTCAGAAGGGAGCTGTATTTGGATGGATGTAGATCTTTAGTAAGGAAACGTAATCATAAACATGCACATATATTTCTATTAAAACGTGTACCTTCACTGGAAAGAATCTGATACTATAACTCATTAGAAAATGCCAAATATAAATTTCAAAATTACTGCACATATTTTGTACAAAACATTAGCAAATTAAATACCATATCAGCATTTTGCACGCTCCTCATCCAACCTACTACAGTAAATACAATTAAGCATAAAAATCTGAAATAAAGCTAAGTATTACAAATGGATAAAAAATTGATACATAAGAAAAATTATATAAAACGTAAATAAAACCATGCAAATCATTAAAATAAAATTTGATAAATATATATATCGAATACCCCTAAAAATAACATAGATCAGCATTTCCAAAACTGGGGTCCACCGACCCCCGGGGGTCTGCTGAGATTTTCCTGGGGTCCACGAATTTTTTAGGACATAAATTGTTAATCTAAAATTTTGTTTTAAAATGTCAATTCTATCTAATCCTAGTTGTGAGGGCTCTTGAAAATATGGAAAATAGAATAGGGGTCTGCAAATCAGATAAGTTTGGGAATGGGAGTCCGTGAACCAACAAATTTTGGGAACCACTGATATAGATCAATCTGCCCAACTCTAATATACTCTTAATTTACCATTATTTTAACTTCGAAGCATCTGGAAAAAACAACAATTAAAATTTGAAAAACAAACTGAACCTGAGAAATAGCCATATAAAAAGTATAAGTACTGTATACTGCGGCATATAAGTCGACTTTTGAAGCTTAAAAAAATTTTCTTAAAACTTAAGAGTCCACTTATATGCTGAATATAAAATGTGAACTTTAAATTACAGATGAATAACATCGACATTTACGAAGACCCGTAATCTTTCGGTAGAAGTGGTGAACATTTTGAATCAGCTGTTCCAGTGTTTACATTTTATGACATTTTAGGAGAGTTATAATAATTAATTTTAACACTGTATTTACTTGCATGTGTACCACGCACACCCCTATTTTTGGGTCAGTTCGAGGAGAAAAAAATAAATCTGTGCTTTAATAAGTTGATGTCTACAGTGGCGGAAAATTGATAAAAACTCAAAAAAGTGTGAGGATTCCGTGTGTGTTCTCTCCCAGGTTAAAGGAGCATCAGCGGCTTCACGATGATTTCAGCGAACACAGATACCAGATGCCAACTTATTTCAGCAAAAGTATAGGTAGAAATTGATACTAAATTTTTAATGATAGAACTGCTTATTTTGAGTAACAATAACAAACTTAACACTCAATTAAAAGGTACAGCTTTAATATCATAAAAATATTACGTCATCTCTATCTCACCAATGCCAGTTAAATCGTGCATTTAAACACTAAATGTTTGCTTGGTGGTGTAGATATATGTATACTTCATGGAATTCTTCATCTTTTGCAAGTATTAGCAGACACAAGCGTGTTGCAGTAAATTTACTATCGAAACTCGCATAAACTTCACTAGAAATCTTCATGTCTTTTTTCACCGACATTTTGGGAAAAAAGGTGTGGAGTACACGTGATATTTTATTGAATTTCACCACTGTAGAGATTGATCGCAATCACTAGGTATAGTTCATTTCAATAGTATCTTAACAGCTAACATCTACCGAATTATAGAAAACTTTATTTAGTGGGTCAAGCTCTCCGAGAATAACAGTTTCTTATTAGTTGAATTTAAAACACCTTTCACATGGAATTCTCAAGAAGAATAGCACGGCCTCTAAGCAGTATTTATATATTTTTATTATTATGTTTATTTCTGTTTGGTTAAAACATGGATTGTACATGACTTTGATTTTGTCTGAAAACGATTTTGTGAGAAGTTTTTTTTAAGTGAAAAAGTGGGGACCAACTTATACGGCACACATATGCCTAATCATGTATTTCAATAAAAAAAGTAGGGGTTGACTTACACGCCAAGTCAACTTATACGCCGGAATATACAGTAATAAAATTTACAGAGCCAATCAGCATTTTACATTAATTTTAAAATAAGTGTTGGTTCCTTTTGGAGAAATGATTTCCAGAGATAATAATAAAAAATAAGCAATTGCAGAAAAATTGCCAACAAAGAGAGAGATCTAGATGAACCTACCTCCAAAACTTGCTCTATTTCTATTAACAGCCTCTGTGGTTGGAGAACGAACTGGCACAGGAGGAGGGGGGCCTCTTGGTGGTACGGGTGGCCTGTCCTGAAGACCCTGTTGGAGATGAAGATGCATTGGCTGCTGATTTTGATGGTGGTGTATCTGAGGGGGAAGGTGCTGCTGCTGTTGTTGTTGTTGTTGATGATGATGATGATGCTGCTGATCCTAAAAAAGTTTACCAGTCATATGTCAAATCTATTTAGAGAGAAATACTCTGAAATATGTCAAATAAATCTAACGATGACAATAATAGCATTTACTCCACTTTTCAATTTATCTAATATTATTTTACTTTCATTCAAGGAAAAAAGTGTATGCTTTCTTATAACTAAATAATCTTATCCACTTGCATTTAGGATTTATGAACCTTAATAATTTAAAATAATTTATTCTAGTAGATATTCAAAAGAAAAGCTGATTATGCAGCAAATCCTCACTGTCAAATCACACTTCACTCTGCTTACTATTTCTCAAAAAACTTGCTTTGCAAACTTTTATTTAATTCACATTTGCTCTGAACAAAACAAATATAACAACAATAATTTCTAACAGAAAATATATGAAAGGGTAAGGCATGAATATGGTGAAAATAAATTGATATAACTAGCTTCAAAGCTGCTCTACAATATTACCTGGTAATTCATATGACTTTCATCATCGTTCCCAAGCCTTTGCATCTGGTATGACTGATCCCTTTGAGGAATGGTTGCTTGGCCAGAAGACCTCCTGATTTGCTGGTGTTGCCGAAGTTCTGGAGATGATGGAGGACTTGAAGATGAACTTTTGTCATCATCCTTACCTCCACTCCTATCTCTCCCCATTCCAGCTTGTTGTCCATGGTGAGCCTAAAATAGTTTTAAAGAGAGACATGGTGAAGGAACTCATTCTAAACAAAAGAAAATATTATTTAAATATTATAAACAACAATATATAAATAATGGTAGTCAATGAAAACAAGGAAAACTTCCTTACTCCTTTCTGAGAGTCATCGTAGCTAAGTAGTTGTAAGTTAGGTGGAAGTTGAGCATGGAAAGAAATCTTATTCACCCAGTCCTCCATTTCTCTTTCACTTCCTGCTAAAAATAAATACTCTGAGCCATCTGTTGAACATAACCTGTAATAAATTAAAGGTTATTAAAATTAGAACAAAAAATATTTTAAATGCCTCGTTTCTTCTTATGATAGGTCCAAATGTTTAATATAATATGACTTACTAATCAAGCTGTTTTAATAATTATGGGAAAGGTATTTCAAAGTGAGTAACTTATACATGTGATAACCAATTAATAGTATAGAAATGTTCAATTGGTCATACCTAAAAACGTGTTTTCTCTTAGTATAATCCTGTGCCTTTTCACAGCGAGCCTTAAAAACATTAATTGGTGAAGTGGCTGCTTTGCTGTTGAGGAAGTCTTCCTGGTCTTTGAAGAAGCATAGTAACTGTCCACATAACACTATAAATTTAGAATAAGATACAAATTAGATAAATGCAATTAACTAAAATAAATCACAAACTAATTAAATAGGCAAAGAAATAACCTGTGTAATATGTTTTCCATGATCGAACTGCAGCCTTCTTACCCCCACTCTGCAGTTCATGCTTTCTGTCAAGATTACCCTGAATCTCCACAGGAGGCAACTCTGATTGTTCAACACCACCAGCTCCTCGTTGTTGAAGCTTCCTAAAACTCTGAGTCCTTCGGCGAGTTGTAAAACTAGGAGTTCGCTTAACTTTCTTTGAGTCAACTTTCATGCTCTCAGCCCTCTTTACTCCATCTGAAACCACATGAATACATCAACATGTATGATGATGTGCAAATTTCATGACTACAACATGGTTGAAATGACATTTCCATGCTCACCACGTCTTATACGGTCGCCAAACAATTGTGAAATACTTCCAGTTTTTCCAAGGTTTCCGGCAACATCTCCTTGTTCCAAAAGTGAATTCCTGGGAAAAAATGTACTGAATGAATAAAATTAAACAAGAAACCCGATAAAAATTAGCTAAGCACAAATAAACCATGGTGTCTAAAAAAAGAATATATGACATTCAAATAACCTGCTTGGACCGGTCTCATCTAGAGATGACTTCCTTGCCACCATCGGTGATGAATCCATGTTTCCATTGTTCATCACTGGACCACCCCATTCTACCATTGCATCCCTTGAATGTCCAACATGCATAGGACCCCGAGCATCTTGAACCTGAGGGAGTTGGCCTCCAGATGACCTTCTGAGTCCTCTGTATTCTTCCTCTCTCCTCCTTTCTTCCGTCAACCTCAGGATCTCTCTCCTCCTTCGATCTTCAGCTCTCTCCCTATCAACGCGCTCTTTCTCAGCTTGACGAGCCGCCTGCTCTTCTTGACGCTGTTTGGCAAATTTCTCCTCAATCTAAAATAAATTGGAAAATAATGTAAAAAATGACATCACAATCAATTTTTTTCAATTTTTATTGAATATTCCACTTCAGAAGGAAATCATCATTACAATACTCATTCAAAAGAAAGGTTATGCTAATGCAGTGATCCTAAATAATTGGTTAAAGGGACAACTAGAGGTGCATGAAAATTCTGTTAATGTCAGTAGGTGGCAGCCATGGAAAACGAAGTTAAAAACTAGAGATACCGGCGACTCCCGAGATTCGACAGTTCGAGATTCAACAAATTCAAGATTTCAACACAGCCAATCGAATTTGAAACTAGTTTATGCAAAGTAATTTTCGTACAAACCAACCACGCAAGGTTAGGTAGTTATTCAATTAGAAGTACAGTTATATATTTAAATGCTTTTCCTTAACTTTCATGAAGATAGAAATCGTATGGAAACAAACTAAAGAAAACGCACTATATTTTAAAAGGAACTGAAGGTTGCGCTACCAGAACTAAAAAATTCCAACTCGCACATTACACATACATAGGATAAAAGCAAAAAATAAGGGATCATATTTTACGCAGGATCACACAATTCACGAGTATATACGGTATTTATTTTATTGATTTATTTATAAATTTATCACTTGACATAATATCTAAAAGGAAATGTAATAGTGATACTTCGAGTGAATCAAATAAAAGAGTGTCGTTCAACTATTAGCACTTATGTGAAACAGAAGGAGAAAATTCTAGAACGTGATAAATTGATGTAATTTGATGACTGTTTGACAGAGTTAAGAGAAATGCAGGTTTGCATAACCTTAAATTAACTGGAGAGGCTGCAAGTTTTTTTTGTGCTTTTTAATAACTTTTATATTAATTTCGCTGTGATATATAGTTGTATGTATAGATAGATGTATACAGGGATGTGCTCCAGATGGCCCAGTCCAGCTTGCGCAAGTCGTTTGTAACAAACGATTTGCGCGAGCCGAGATGCAGGAACGTATCCCCTGATAATAACATGCAAGTCTATGGAAAAACGGTGTTCGACATTTGACAATTCGAGATTCGACCACGTTTTCAGGAATGCATCCCTGTCGAATCTCAGGAGTCACCTGTAATTATAATGAGGGAGAAATTGTTCCAATGTACCAAAAGAGTTCGTAGATGGAAACAGATGACAGACATATGAATGATGGCATTATGTCGTTATATTCTGTCCAGGATTTGTGGGTGCAAAAAGATTGAAAATCACAATGCTAGTGCATAAAATTCACAGTTCAAATAGTGAAAATTGTTTGTATTCAAAATTGCATCTTATGTCGAAGTAACATTAATTAAGAGTAGACGTGCAACCAACTATTAGCTTGGCAAGACCTAGGACTGTAAAATATGAGGGAAATTCAAAAAGGGCAATTTATTATTTTTCTTTATTAGACAGAAGATAAACAGGATGGAAATACATTTATTTTTCGATGTAATCTCCTACATTTGTTGCATCGGTCTACTAACTTCCTGATCCCATCTGCGAAGAATGTTTTGGGTTGCGTGTGAAGCCATGTATGCACCGCATCCTTCACCTCTTCATCGTTGGCAAAGCGGCATCCACGTAATGCATCTTTTAGTGGTCCAAAAATGAGATAGTCAGATGGGGAAAGTTTTGGACTATATGGTGGATGAGCAAGAAGCTCAAATTTCGGTTTCCAAATTATTTGAACAGTCGCTGCCACCGTATGAGGTCTAGCATTGTCATGGTGCAAGACTTCTTTAGACAGCATTCCTTTGCGTTTACTGCGAATTGCGGGTTTCAGCTTCTCTTCCAGCATAGCACAATACTGTGCACTATTCCCCATCTGTCCACGATCCAGGTAGTGTTCGAGGATGGGCCCATTAACATCCAAAACAGTGTCAACATCACTTTGCCAGCAGAAGGAAAAGTTTTGAATTTCTTGGTCATGGGCGATGTTGGGTGTTTCCATTCCATGATTTGATGTTTGTTTGTTGTTTCAAAGCCGTGCACCCATGTTTAATCACCTGTGACAATACGCTGCAGAAAAGACTCCTTCACGATAATGCTGCAAGAATTGCGTGCACTTTTCCTCGTGTGCCCATTAGTGCTCATCCGTAAGCTGCTTTGGCATCCACCTTGCACAAATTTTATGGTACTCGAGATCATCAAGGATGATGGAATATGCAGATCCACAGCTGATGTCCAACATCTCAGCTATATGAGTGACAGTAAGCCATCTATCCTCTTGGATCAGAGCATTAACACCTTCAATCTTGTCTGCCGTACGTGATGTTGTTGAACGGCCCAAGCGGTCTTCATCAATGATGCTTGTCCTACCACTTTGAAACCTTTCCACCCATTGGTACACCTTCCTTTGCATAATACAGTTTTCTCCATATTGTGCAAACATTCTCCTATGAATCCCTCTGAACACAAAAATCAAATGACCACATGTTGCTCAACGACAGAGCAATCAGAAAGCAGAGCAGACATGTCTACACAACGATAACACAAGCTACACTGAACAAAGTGGCTACCTCACAACATGTCTACATTGTCTCAGTATGTAGTACACATCATGCCCATAAGACGAATTACAAGAATTTTATGTGCGAATTGCCCTTACCTTTTGAATTTACCTCATATATAATTAAATTGCTATAATTTATTTTCTGAAAAATTATATTGCAAAAATATGAGTGGCTTCTCAAGTATTTCCTTGGTATGGCATAGTATCTTTTTAATCCAAACAAATAAGTTTTTCCTGGTATCATTCATTACATATTAATAACTTACCATTGTAAACCGTTTAAGAGCATTAAATTTATCCTCCTGTGCATCAACTGTTTTCTCAAAATCATCATGGCGACGAAGAAGCTCTTCCACTTGTGCTATTGAATCTCCAAGCTTTCCATCATTAAGTAAAACCTCTCTGCTCTGAAGCCATCCCTCAAGCATATCAGCCTCCCTCTTAAATATCTGTGGAATTAAATATTACTCCTTAAATACCGATTACAAATTTATTACAATTAGCATGGACAAATACATTAACATATTTTAAAATTAGATCTAAAAGTAACTTTAAAAAATATTAACAATTTTTTGTTTTGATTTCATGATATAATTTCTACATAACAAAAGTTGGACTTAAATATACCTTTGAAAAGGACAATAAATACCTGAGTATCCAAGTTCAATTCATATGTTTCTCTTCTCTTTTCCCAAGTGTCATTTAGCAGATTTTGCCTTTGAGAAAGAATGTTTATCTTTTCTTGTATTTCACCAGACATAAAGTGGCCCTACAAAGAAATATTTTATGTTTACAATATATCAAACTTACTGTCAATATATTTTGCCTATTTTAAAATTAATATACTAACTTTGGCAATAAAAGGATTTTAAAAATTAAAAATAAGATTTAAGATATACATACTATTATTCTCACACTAAAAATTTAAAATTCATCTTTGATAACTATTAGCTATAAAAATTTTCTAATTACCTGCTGTATCAGAGCATTTCCAGTTGCATAAAACTTGTCAAAAGCATCTGTGCGTGTTTCGATCTCTGACTTGTACTCATTATGACGATTTACCAAAGCTTCTGCTCCAGGAACATCTCTCGCTAGATCTGGAGCTGTTACCTTTGCTAGCATATCATTGATCCAAGCCCTGCCCAAAATAAATTAGACACAAAAATAAAATGCAAATCATATTTGAATTTAATGCTTTGTAATAATATTTTGGCAAACATGGAATAGAATGTACACCCTTCCCTTGCCAACCGCAAGGGTTACGTTCCTGAAAAGTACCGCGGTTGGTAAATACTTAAGTATATTGGAAATTGGGGGTTAGGTTCCATGGTTTGTATTACTATACCATATATTATTGATCACTTACATTACTCACTTAAATACATTATATAAATAATATGAATACAATAACATGCTGTTCTTTCCTTACAAGCTCTCTGGTTTGGCATAGTCGAAACTCCCGTATATGAAAAATGTGTGACGAAAAACAATCACCGCCATCTATGTGCTACTAAATGCGACAAATAGCTTTCCGCTGTATTCCGCTGTTCGGAACTACATATTCTACCCCAGAATGAATTCTTTTTTCAAGAATTTCTTCAAACGTATCACACTTTGCATAAGCCAAACTATTGAGTAAAACAATTACCGACTGAAGGATTACAAACGCCCCGTAGGTAATGGAGAAATTACGTGCATACTACGACGTACATCACATCATTTTATACAATTTACTACGGTCTTCTAATCTTACCCGGCGTTTTTTTGCATTTAAACAAATATTATTATGCACAAATTCAGAAAAATATTAGTAAACATTTAATTTATTTAGTATGCTGATATGAATAATACACAAACACGTCCTGTGGACTTGTGGTGCACGAAAAGCATGCGTATGCTGATGTGAATAATACACAACTGATCGCCTCGTGTGGAATGTAGAGACTTGTGGCGGGCGAAAAGCATAATCGTACATTATGGCAACAAAGTAATAGCAGGGAAGTTAGAACAACAACATAGCCTTTGTGAGTGAGTGCAGATGACAACAAAGTCATACGATGCGCGGGATTATCGTGTTGAATGCAGTGACTTGTGGCGCGCGAAAAGGATACATAATCCTGTCAGTATGGCAAAAACATAATAGCGAGCAAGTTAAAACGACAACAAAGTCTTTGAGAGTGAGTTAAGATGACAACAAAGTCATAAGATGTGCAGTATTTAAAAGTTTTCTTGGTCCGAACCGTGGATACGCAAGGGAAATGTCCGCGGTTGGGAAGGGTGGGACTCAATATGTAGACCGCGTATAGTCGAGGGCCACGGTTAACAAACCCGCCGTTGGAGAGGGAAGGGTATATTACATTCAAGTAATTTCAGGCTAAACACTATAACAATGAATGCTGATAATTTTACTCTATTACTATATTCTCTGTGGAATTAGTCATTCTAAGTAAATTAATATAAGTAATTTGAATAATCATATCACCTATACCGCAAATTGTGCTATAAAATGTCAACCGAGACAAATGTTTCAATGCTAATGATAATTGCTTTGGCATGAATCAGAGATAGAAGTTCAATCATAAACATAAAAGCACACCATTATTCATTAGCTTACTATATAATATATAAAATATCTTCACTATAACTCACATTAATTCCCGGTATTCATAGAAATATGCCTGCAGCCTTTCCCTTTGTCCAAGCTTATCTTTCCTCTCCACTGCATGAGCTTCAAGCTCATTCCAAGTTTCAACTGCTTCTTCTTTCTTGGATTCTATATGATCCTGTGCATCTGGGAATAAGGATCCTAATCTATGGGCCTCCTCAACTAACGTAACAACCTAGTTCAATGAAAAAGTGAAATATAATTGAAGAAGGAAGAGATATTCAATACGGTAGTTTAAATACATAATTATTCACATGGAAAAATGAAATTGATCTTTTCCAAAAAAATACAAGAATTATATTATTAGGATGTTATTAGACAATTTCATCTTTTCACTAGTCCCATAGAGATGATTTGTTTTTAAAATACTAACCTTTTCTCTTACAGCTTCAAGGTCGCTTTCAAATGCTTGGTGTTTCCTACTCAAAGCTTGAATTGTTTCCATATCTTGACCATAATCTTCAGCCAGTAACTCAGTCTCTTTTTCTTGAATCCAACCAATGGTTTCATCAACGGTTCTATCAAAGACATGAACCTGTTTTGCCCCAGCCAAGGCCTAAAAGTGCAATAAACAAAATTTTAGCATAATTCATTTAAGTTGAAAATAATTTTTGAGTCATTGTCATTTATGCAATTTCTTTTATATCTTTCTAGATGCCATTAATAACAATATAGGCAGAATTTTGTGCCAATCCAAAATTAAAATATAGCAAAACTATTATCAAATATTCTCTTCAGGACTAACATTTTCAGCAATTTAATTCTATTATGGCAAAAAAATTTATTCTGCATTAGTTAAGCATTAATCATAACTGAATGATCCCATTTATATCATGACAATCAACAGAGCAATAGCAATGCTCAAAAAAGAAAATACTGCAAATGAAAGAAAGTTGCTAGACTAACCTCACTTCGAGCATGAGCAAGTTCCTTTAAGTCCTCCCAAATTTGCCGTGTGTCTTCCATTTTGCCCTGAATGAGGGCTGATTCAGGATGGCCATCGTGAAGTAGAGCTGCTCCAGCCTCAAGTACTGCATTTATTCTTGCCTCTCCTCCAATTCCTCCACTTGATCCAACACTTCCTGATTGAACACCTCCACTCAATGGAACTAAAAGAGCACAGAATGTCTCCGATTAAGTGAACATCCTTCAAGTCTCCTACTTTGAAAAATATTTAATATTGGAGCCATAATTCTAATGTAAATAATAGCTGCAGTAAAAACGATGGTATTTAAAGATAATAAACATCATGGATGTGTTATTTAATAGCCCAAGTTGAAAGCATACTACTTCTTACCTGAGGCACCAGATGTACCCGTTCCATTAGGAGATATGCTAGATGGACTGCTTGCCAGTAAACCAAGGGTAGCGGCAAAGGCTTCGAATTCTGCTGTCAGAATTTCCACATGTTCAACATCTTGGCCATAATCTTCAGATGCAGCAATGGAAGTTTGATCATTTACCCATTCAATTGCATCATCTGCTTCCCTTATGAAGCGGAAGAGACGTAAACTCTCTTCCAGTCTCCTACGACGTGCTTCACTCAACTTTTTCAACTCCATAAAGGCAGATTCCACTTCATTCTGGAGATAAAAAGATACAAGGCTGTCATAAACCAAAAATATTTATCACTAGGGAGTAAAACTTTAATTTTTAAATCTCTTAAAACTGAACTATACAGTATAATAAATTTTTTGTTTAATAATTAATTTCAATTTAAAAACATAGAACTACATACCTGCTTCCTGGAAACATTTTCAGCATCAAAATGTCCCCGCTGAACAAGGCTATTAGCTGTGTCAGCAAGCTTTCCAAGTGACACTTGGAAAGTACCTAGCTCACGATCTGCAGCATCAAGTCTTCTTATCAGTGCAGCCGCTGAGTCCTCATCTTGTCCCAAATCCAAAGATGTAAGTACAGGTTGTCTTTCTAATATCCAAGCTTCTGCCTCACTGACCTCTGCATAATACTGTTAAAAGAGTTGTGACAAAGGGACAAACATTTAAGAATGGATTTCTTAAGATTTTTTAAAACTACACTAATTATAAAGGTCATCAACACATTCAGTGACAGTTGATTTCTCTTGAATTATTCTAGAAATGCACTAGTATATCTTAAGTCCTCCTATGGATGCTGAAATTTTTATAACAACATAAGTATATATTATGAATTCATTAGTAGATATTTAGAAAATGAAATTGTGACCGATATAGCCTTGTTGACTTTATGCAGCAACATAATGATGACAGATATAGCCATCTTGTCTGTGAAAGTGTTCAACTCACAAATTCACATAGCCAAAAAACTTGAGAAAATGTCAAATAGTTCAAAAATATCTATATTTAAGAATTACCATTTGGGATTCTATTGCATCTTGAAGACGAAGCCGTCTCACACTTGCCAAATCTCTCAGATGGCCAACTCTTTCCTGCAGGGTCTTGGATTCAGAATCTATGCGACCACTTGCAAAATGGCCCTCACGAACCATTTGCTGTCCCCTCATAACTATGTTGGATATGACTGGTTCCCTTGACATTATTTCTGCTTCCAGAGCCTTTAGAAAAAAATTATGCATTTGTCAAATAAATAATGTTTTGCTTTCTGTAAGAAAAGCTAGTTATAATTTTGATTATTAAACATACCTGGTGTTTCTTCTGCAATGCTTGAACAGCTGTTAAGCTGTTTCCAAGGTCAGTTGATGCTGCACGAGCCTCCTTTTCTTCCAACCACCTCATCTCATCATCCACATCCCTCAAATATTGCTGAAGTTGCAGAGCTTCCTCTAAGTTTGACCTCCGAATTTGCATTGGTTCCCGCAAAGCTTCATACCTGAATAACAATAACATGCAATCCAAAAATTAGCATAAAAAATAAATACTGATACATTATTGAAAAATAAAATTATTGCACAAGTATCTTATGTGTGCTTAAATTTGCACCTTTTTGTTATTATATCCACTCTCTCTTTAAGTTCATCAGCCATGAAGTGCTGTGAACGTTTAAATGCAGCAACACTTTCTCGGGTCTGATTTAGAGCATCATCCTTGGCCATTGCATCTGCTTCAAGTGCCTAAATTAAACAAAAAAAATAAGTACATTCATAAATTTAAAATTCTTACATAAATAAAATTATGACATTTTAACTGTTTTCCATATGTATGTGCTACAAAATTTTCAAGTAATAAATGTTAAGGAAAAAATTTCGTCTATATATACAGTGGGTCCCCGATATTCGCGGATTTGGTATTTATCATTTCACTCATTCGTCATTCATGTAATATGGAACAATGTCTCAGTGTCCGCAGTTTTTTGTTTCGCTTATTCGTCACTCAGACTACTTGCCGTGGCAGAGTAAAAAGTCGACACAAACGTTACTTGTTCAACAGTGACTGCCTCATTAAACTCATATTATTTTATTTTATGACATTTTCTTTAACTTTTGTTATTGATAATGAATATATGTACTATGTTGGTAATTACCAGATCCAGCTTGATTGAGGTGCAAATGGTGTGACTGCACTGGGCCCCACACTTAGAGAGGCCCCATGCTCTCTAAGATATATTTGTCCTACTTATAAAGTACACGTATTTTTGAAAAAATATCTGTGTCATAGTGAGAGAGATTGCTTTAGTTATTATAATTTACTATTAAAAATTTTTGATGCGCACACATTTTACACTGGGCCTCGCGATTTTCCTAGCTGTCTCCAGTAATTATTTTTTACATTTTTATTCATTTAACTAGCATAAGGAAGTGACTAACATACCATCTTACCATCTGTATGTTATTACACACCAGCATCACGAGTTTTATTTTGGAACTGTGCTGTGAACATCGTATCTGAGATTCTCGTATTATCATGCAATATCTGTCTGTGCCTGTATTATTTGTGTTGTGTGCATGTGAGCTATTTATATGTGTGCATTTTTTCCATTCGTATTTATGTAATTTTGTTATTTTCATTTATATTAAGATTAGGCAATGTTCAGTGTATGTACTGCCGTGCATATTAACCCTTTCATAGCCGGAACGCCCACAAATGGACTTGTTTTCTTAGTTTGGATGTCATAGGGTACAGTGGCAACAACCTAAACCTAATCTCCCTTATGACATGAAATCTTATGTGAGAAAATTCCTTTTTATTCGTCACATGGATGATTTTAGAGGCGAATCGGAACATAACCCTTCCTTATATAATGTATTTTTATGGGGAAAAGTTCCCCAGTATTCAGTTTCGGTATTCACAACCATTTTCTGGTACGTAACCCCATGGATAACGGGGACCCACTGTATATCATTCTAACATCTATAGAACAATAATCTCAAGTAAATGCTTTTGTAATATTCACCTTATGTTTTCGAAGAAGATTTCTAACACTGGCAGGGTCTTTTCCGTGATCTTCTGAGGCCAACTGATTTTCAGCTTCTTCCATCCATCTCTCCAAGTCATCAACAGTACGTCCAAACAAGAGTGCCTAAAAATATAATATCAAGCATTATTTCAAAAGACACTATATTAACACGTATTACAAAAATAATAAATTCAATTCTTATGTGTACACAATTACTAAATAATATGACTTGCAAAGAATTATGAATTCTAAAAAATTTAACTGCTAGAATCTCACTAATTCAAAAACCGTTGAAATTACAATACATTGATTCAAAAAACGCTAATTCTAACCTGATATGCATCTTGAAGTCGGTCTCTCTTCAGTGTTAATGCATCCTGTAGCATTCTCCAATCATTCTCCAGCTCTGAAACCCGAGAGTGAATTTCTTCACTTGCAAAATGACCAGCTCCAGTTAAACTTTCTCCCTCTGCTATAACAGCAGTTACTCTGCTACTATTTGCAGCAATCTCTGCTTCAAAGGCAGCATGTCTTTGTGTCTTTGACTGCAGATTTGAGGGATCTCTATATGACTCATCTCTTGCTCCCTGTAATTTCTGGTGAATCCAACTTTCAACCTAAAGAATAAACAGAAACAGGTGAATTAAGCTCCACTATGAGAAAAATACAGACATTTTTGCAGAAACTTTTTCATATTAACATGAATAATTAAACCTGCAGAATTCCTGTTTCATAATACAAAAAGTAATAAATGATTATAAATCTGAGACATTACTAAATATTGTGTATCAAAAAACTGATACAACACAAATAACATTGTATATTAATTCCTGTATAAACTCCAATATATTCATTGTAATACAGCAAAAGTGCATTCCTATATTAAATTAATCTATACACTAATGCTTACATTAAAAATATACAGCAACTTCCAATAAAAATCATCTTTGATCTCGTTTATCAAGTTACAACAGGTATAATGCAAGAAATAGAAAATATATTATAAAAATACACGACTCTCAAAAATAATTCTGGAACTTTTTAAAAATTTATAATCAATTTAACTGTATTGTCTGGATAAAATCACCTCATAGAAGTTTTGAAGGAATTTCTGAAGATCATAAGAATCCCGTAGTTTTCTGCGTCGAGCAACAGCACTTTCCATTAGTCTGTCTCTGCGAGCACAAACAGATGAGATGCGCTCAGATATAGCATTTGCATGCAAATGTGTGGGATCAGACAAAGCTTCCCTTGCAGATTTTTCCAATTCTTCTACACGTGAAGCTTGAGCAGTAACAGTCTTTTCAAAAGCTTCATGCCGTCGCACCAATGCTTCAACACTGGACAGGGAATCCTATGAAAGCACACCAAAATAATTAATGAAAACATTACATTAGGTGACAGTATCAAGAAAATTTTATCAACTTTGATTTTATAGACAAAGGTGATCAAAACGTCACATTTTAAATCCTTCCAAAATAGTCATAATGAGTACTTTATTTGAAATGTTTCAACATATTATAAAGGTTAATACCGTAATAATATTATAAATAGATATTATTATTGGACATATCATCCAAACCAGTATATTTAAAAACAATACTGAAAGTATTTAAAATATATTTACATAAAATATATTTACTCAATCATGATCTATATCATTTCCAAAAAAAGCTGATCTTGGAATATCAATTATTTGATAAACAGCTATGATCACATTAGTGATCATGCAAATTTCATGGTACTAGCAAGATTAAAATCAACGGATGAAAAATATTATCAAAAAAGAAAAAACTTACTCCAAGATCATCATTAGCCAAAAATGCTTCTTTGGATGCAAGCCATTCATCTGCTTGTTGAGCTTGTTCTAAGAAAACTTGTAGTTGATGTGCATGTGCAAGAGCCTGCCGCCTTTCTTCCCAAGCAGAAATTAGCTTGCGCCGAAGGTCTCCCAGTAGAGTTAGACTTGGTTCAATGTCCTCATCCAACTCTTTTCTTCCATCAGCCTCATCTGATTTGTCCCTTCTCTCACTTTCTTCCCCTTGCTGCTTAGCAGGAGCAACCAAAGCAAGTCCATCTTTCTTCAAGACACGAAAAACTTCTTGTCGACCATCTATTTCAGCCTTAAATCATAAGAGATGGGTGAAACCATTTAATCAGTATTTTAGACATCCTAGGTCCATAAAATTATAACATTTTCAACAAAAATACTTTTAAATAATTGAATGTATTGAAGTTCATTATTGAAACACACAGGTCTGATTAAAAAATGATTTATTTCTCTAAGACAAAGTATAGGCAACGCCTCTAAAACTACAAATAAAAACAATCATAATAAGAAATAATGAGAAATGCTCTATACACAGTAAACAGTCTCGAAAGTCTCCTGATAAGATGCCCTCTGTGGTCAACATATTTTTAATTGACAAACAAAGAGGTCTTTGAAAGATTTGGGTAATATCCCTTGCCTTCAGTTCTGAGTTGTCAGCTATGTAGTAAACAATCTCTGCACTCTATATTAGATTTTTATTTCAGCAATTTCTTTAGGCGAGGTTTCTTTTTTTTCCAAATTTGTCTTTCAAAGTATTTTATAATGGCTAGAAAGCTAATATAAAGAGAAAGAAGAATTTTTGCAAAGTGATACTGACGCTGAAATACAAAATTGAAGTTGTAAGTGCTTTCACTGTTCCATAACCCATGTCCTATATTTCAGAATATATCATCAAAAGCAAATTATCCACAATGTGTTGCTAATGCTATTTCTATTACTTCTTTTCTAATTCTAAGTATTTGCTAAATTCCTCCCTATGGTGTGTAGTGTTTTACTAGCAAAACTTATTTTTTTCCAGTTTTTGTAAACAAATGCATTAATAAAAGTATTTCCTGACATAAAATACTCATTTTATTGGATTATACAGTTTTTTCTTTCAAATCCTTTTATTTGAATGTTTTATCATTTATAGTTCTTGATAAATGCAATTTCACATGAAATGATTTATATGAATTCATATTAACATAGGGTATTTAAATTCCTGGCTACCAGGGACTACGTTTGAGATTAAATTTCATTCTTTAAAAATTAATTAGAAGTATGAGCAAAATAAATTATTTATTTTCTAAAACTTCTAAAAAAAGTATTTTTATTGCATTCCAGATAGTAACAAGGTATTAACCATTAATTTCACCGTATATTTATTGTCTAAATTAATGCATTAAGCTTCAAAATTAATCTTTCAAGTAAATTTATAATAAACAACAGATTCCAAATACAGTAAAACCTCGTTATTTCGAAGTTCAAGGGACCAAAAAATTATGACTTTGAAGTATCAGAGTTCGAAATAAATGAACTTTCATAAAAATCGAACTTTTTTACATTTACTTGGGCAGCAAAACCACAATACAGAATCTTATCTAGCCATTCTAGTTAGTATACATGGTGAATTCGAACAGCACTGAAGTGAACACTTAGTTTGCGATTCACAAAGACCACCATGAGTGAAAAAAGGCTCAAGTGAATATCCCAAATTTCCCAGTACATTTCAAGTTACTCTTTTATGTCGCAAAGAAAAGACGTTCAACCACGCACCGAAAGATTATCACTCCATACTACTGCATATATATTACATTGCGCTCTTCTTGTATGATGAACTGAAGCCGGCTCCCGCTGACTCACGCGAGCCGGTTGTTAAATTTTTAGAAAATATGAAAATTTATTGATTTTGTGAGCTTTGTACTAGTCTGGCATGCTAATGCTCCAGACTGTAAAGAAAGGCTGTATTTCCCATCGTTGTAAGGAGAAACTGGAATAAAATTTTCACATGATTTTTTAAACGGTGGATCTGTCACTATCACGATCTATAGTGAAAAAGTCAAATACAACCTTTCCTTACAGTCTGGAGCATTAGCATGCCAGACTAGTACAAAGCTCACAATCAAAAGAGAATCAGACTAGCATCGTCATTGACGAAACTCGAAGGGAATAAGTTAGGTTAAACCCGGGCAGAATATTATATGAGGAAACCAGGTTTGCCACCTCAAATTTATCGATGACCCTGAGGTTTCCTAACACGACAATTGCAACAGTAATTAACATTTGTTGTTCATTTGATAACCTCCATGTTTTTGAGAATCCTGCATTTCTACTAGGAATATCAGCTATACTATCAGATAATCTAAATTTTATTTGCGATGGGCTTCAAAATGGCACAAAATGGATTTTTTGATAAAAAACGGGTCTGTCCACATGAAAATGGGGCGTTTGGTCATCCTACTATTAAATAAGTAAAAGGGAATCACCTGTTTGGGGCACTGTATGTATTTCGTGTGCGAGAAATGAGGGAAAAAAAAGTGAGTGCAAACCATCTGCTTATACAGGATCGAGATTTCGAATTAAACAAACTTTTCGTGAGTCACTGGACCAGATCATGACTTTGAATTTCATTGTAGGCATATTTCGAATACTCTGTAGCAAAGAGTACACAAAATCCTATGGTATTTGCCAGAGACTGATCTTAGCTTCAAATTACACCATACTTTGAATTATCCAGGATCGAAATAATGGGGTTTTACTGTAATCCCAAAAAGAAATATTTATTTAATAGAAGACAATATTTATACACTCAAATGTAAGCCTGATGAAAAAATAATACCTTAATTTCATTGTGGGCCTCCAACATAGCATCAGCCTCAGCTACTGATATAGGAAGTGGGGCTGACCTAACGGAAGAACTTGAAGTGGCCACTACTTTAGCTTCCGAGGGTGCTCCACCTAAAAGGAATTATTTTTCACACACAAAGTTCATATCCTATTAATCAAAACCAATTATCATATATGTTAGGATAAAACTTGAAAATGAATTAAGTAAAAATGACACAAGTAATTACACTCTACTTCTTTTAGTGCAATTCATAGCTTATACCAGCAATATTTTCTTTGAAAATAAAATGAAATCTGAAAGAAGATAATGCCAACTTCATTTAACAAAAATAAGTATGTATTTCAATCAATCACAGATCAACATCAAATTTAAATATTTCATGCTATTTCATTAAGAATACACCATGATTTATCTTCCAAATTTAATGTTCATAAACATCACATAAATTTTAAAAGATGTGGGGGGCTCACCAATTGATGAAGATACTCCACTCATTCTGGTGATTACATCATTTACCCAGGATTCCATCTTGCGCAGCTCACTTCGGAATTCATGTAACTTGTGTGCCTGAGTGAGACGCTTCCTGCGGGATTCTTGTAGCATAAGCAACCGACGCCATGAATCTTGAAGCTGTGACATTCTCTCCCTCAATGGTCCAACAAGTGAGGTTGGATGGCTTTGACAGAGACGCCTTGATTCTGTCTCATGTTCCTAATATTAAGTAACAATAAGTTTAATGCATTGGACTTTTCTTTCTGCCAGTTTTATTAAATATTCAGACTTCGTGGACAAAAAATTTCCTTAAAAGAGCCCAAAAATTGATAAAGGATGTACCTCTAACGACAAAAAAAAATATTAAGCAAAACAACACAGAAATTATAAGTTTGCTGACCTTTACTTTATCTTCTAAAGCTATTATTTGACAAACAAGTGCCTCGTGGCGACGTTCAAGAGCTTCTACTTCCGCCAGATCATTTCCTGTGTCAGCACTTCCAATCATCACAGAGGTTTCCCCAATGCGAGTCCTAGTTTCATCCACATCCCTCACAAAAGCATGCACTTCCAGAGCTGCTCGTAATCTTTGGCGATAATCTGCCAATGCACCTTGCAGATCCCTCCATCTAAAAATAAATTGATTTCCAAAACTTACACCTTGTTCTGTAAGTCACTGCAACTGTTGTATAACTAAATTAAATAAGCTAAATAATCCATGTATCCATCGGTATTACTAGATGTCAGCCAACAGGTACCATGCCTTGAATCTATTTTACAGAATCCTTTTCAGTGCTCTTAAAAGGTCAGAATAGTAAACACACGTTTTTTATATTATGACATTTAAAATAATATCAGACATTGCGATTGCCATTTGTTATATTTTTTCATTGGCACAGAGTATATTAAAAAAATAAGCACT
The DNA here is from genome assembly GCA_036926305.1 of Uropetala carovei. Lineage (NCBI taxonomy): Eukaryota > Metazoa > Arthropoda > Insecta > Odonata > Petaluridae > Uropetala > Uropetala carovei. The sequence continues at coordinate 5,241,143 of JAXCHB010000104.1, read as the reverse complement.
TACAAAACAAAAGTTGAAAAAAGATGTAGGTATATCTCAGGTAACTCAAAAAAAATATTTTCGGTGAAGACTGCATAGTAGCCAAAATGCACAACTAGTTTTCTAAACTTACATTACTGGAGATACTTAAGATTAGAACTTTTTTTTTTCAGCTTTAAGTGCATATTTTAAAATAAATTTTACTATACGATAAGCTCAATAATTCTCTAATGAACAAAATAACATGATTGAGATTTTGAAGAGATCTCTAATTACCAAATTTTTAGGCTCAAATCTCAAATCTTAGTACCCATAGACAGCACCCACTAACTTAAGCTCTGAAAATTAGGAGGAGAGGAAAGAAATTTTCCTATTTACCCACAAGAAAGAACCAAAGGGAAAGTCAGAGACAGTGATGGCCAACAAATGCCAAACACTTAAATATTTACAAGTATTCTCCTTCGAGGCAGCATTCATAAAAAAATATTCAAGCAGAAAAATGGCATTACGAATAGTTTTGGAGTTAATCAAGTTTTTTGTTATTTGGAAACAATTATAAAGTAACACTGATTGTAATCACAGTTGAAAAATTATCCAGGAGATATAACAAAAAAATAGAACACGCTCTTAACAAAATGAAAAAGATGGTTTGAAAAACATGTTTACTTGGCATTGAGCTCTTCCCTTCTCTGGTGCACAGCTTGTGTGTTGCTTCTTCCTTGTCGAATCAGGCGATCTGCTAAAGAATCGATGGAGCGCATGCGAGGTTCATCCACGAGCAACCTACTTTCCCCTCTATCCATTGAAGATGAAGAAGAGTGAGAGGGAGGCCCTGATGTAGGTGAAGATGGTGATGAAGGAGGTGCTACGGCTTCAACTACAGCAGCAGCTGTAGCATCCTCTAGTTTACGAATTAATGCCTGGCAATGCTCATAATCACGGCCCAATTCTCCAGCTTGAACGAGCATCTCCTAAAAATAAGAAATAAAAGTTGTGATTTAAATAATGAAAGGTAGATCCATTTTGGTAAAAATATTCTGAAAAATGTTTCAATGTTTATTTATAAAGTTTATCTCAATTGCAGCAACAATTGGTAAGAGCTTCTGAATTATTCAACAGTTTTGAGCATAAAATGTTATCTTCATGCACCTCTATTTCATAAATTACCGTATTTGACCGAATATAGCCCCCCTACCCATTTTTCTCACACAAATCTAGAAAATATTTTAATACCCTGAAAAGACGATTATTTTTAGGACTTTAATGTCATGAAACATGTTGTATAATTTGAAGAAATATCAAACTTGCACTCATTTAATAAAAAAGTACCAATTAGCGAGTGATAAAACGCCATGCTAATTGGAATTTTAAGGTTTTCAGATTTGTTCCTCAGAATTCAGAGGGTATACTAACGAGAGAGATATTTGACAAGGAATTGAACAAAAATACATTTTTTAGGGAGTAAAAATAAACTTTAAAAAGTCGAAATAACATACTAATTAATGCAGCAATATTAGCAAGTCGAAATAACATACCAATTTATGCAGCAATATAAATTCGCACTTTGCTCATATTTCGATCTATCTTTCGTTTGTGTAATTAACAATTCGAGCTTAGCCAGGCAATTAGTCCATTCTCGGGCAAGGTTAATTTCGTTGGTATTACCGTATTTGCTCGTGTAAGCTGCGCACCTTTTTTCCCAAAACGCTGGTGGAAAAGAGAGGGTGCGTGTCTTACACGAATTCTTTTATTTGCCGCTCACCTTTTTTCCCAAAATGTCGTGTCGGTAAACAAATATACGTTAAGCTAGCACCCATGCCGCATCTATTATTCTATTTCTGAATTTCGGTGTATTTAGTCATTTTCATTCATTGTATAAAAATTTTAAATGAGTTTTAAGTTTATTAACGGGTGCTCCCCAAACTCGACGAAGTCTTCTGCTGCAATCGTCACGGAGGCCACGGCGCATGCGTGACCAGTTTGGATTGGTGGGGGTTTTGTTCTCACAGCAGACGACGCCTACCATGTTCAGATACGGCGTGCTTCCTTTATTCTATGATATGTCTATGAAAGTCATAGCCACCGTGGTGATCATTGAATGATTGCTGATCGTAATTTTAGTTCGGCAAAAAAATGACGACCGCTACGGTAGGGATCAGTGACCATATGGCTGGAAAATTACGTACAGCAGAATGATCGCTACCGGAGTGATTTCTGCCGAACATGACCAATGTGACCACAAAAACAGTTACGTGTTTAACAAAAGAGGACTACCGAGATTTCTGCTAGTACCGATATAGAGAGATCACCCAATAAATTCGTCACGTAGGAATGTGAAGATGCTTAACTTGAGCGTAGCATTTTTTAGAAATAGGAATTGGCGATTTAAAAAACCCTTTTTCGGCTCAAATAAATTTTTTTCCCTAGAGCTGGCCCAAAAACCGGGGTGCGCAGAATACACAGGGTCTCGGCTTACACGAGCAAATACGGTAAAACTTGCAATTTGACAATAATGAGAGCGATCAGGTAATAGAAAAAACCTTCCTATATGGTGACGTCAATCAGCCTTGCAAATAAATATTCGCAACCCGAGTAGTTTAGTCTTACAATGGATAGAAACACTTACTGACTCGAATGAAATTCATCATTATTGAAGCTTTGCACACCTGTTTGTACCCACCTAATTTTTAGTGCCCGAAAATAGCCCCCCCCCCAACTTTTGCACTTCGCTTTTGGCCAAAAACAGGGGGGGCTATATTCGGTCATATACGGTAATAACTAAAATCAATTTGAAATTTAGAAAGATTTAAAAGTAGTAAAAAATAAGTATGTTGAAACTACCGTATCTGCCCGAATAGAAGCCGACCCTGGATTTAAGCCGACCCTCCAAAAATTTATACAATTTTTTTGGCAAAAACGTAAATTTCGTAGATTTTATGCTGAAGTGTGCCGGGCATTCATCCACATCTTAGAATACATTATTCGAGATCAAAGAAATGTGTGGGAAATGGTTTAGTTGTTGACATTTTAAAATATTACTCCAATTAATAATTTTGCGTTGGTGAATAATGTTCCACATTCAGTGACAATAGTTTCATTCATCCTCATTTTCACAAAAGATCAAATATAGTAACAGCGATCTCGTCAAGATATTTTTTCATCTAGTCTATTTCCAATGAAATTAGCATATACATTGCCTTAAGAAATTGCATTTTTATAATTATACATGTTCCCTGTAAAGTTTTACCGAAATTCAAACAGTTGAGCATTCAAAGCCGTCAACGGATTTTGCATAATCGTCAATTTACGCAAGCGATCTCACCAAGATATTTTTTCATCCAAGTCTATTTCCAATGTAATTAGCATATACATTGCCTTAAGAAACTGCATTTTTATAATTATATACGTTCCATGTAAAGTTTTCCCGAAATTCAAACAGTTGAGCATTCAAAGCCGTCAACGCATTTTGCGTAATCGTCAATTTACGCAAGCAATCTTGCCAAGATATTTTTATATATGTTCATTGTAGGTCAAATATTTACTTTACAAAAAATATAGTACTATCATTTGAACACGAAGGCAATGAGAGACTTCAAGATTTAACCATAACCTAAATTTTCCTCGGACTCGCATTTAAGACGAGGGGTGATTTTTTCATGACAGATTTTGACAAAAAACATCGGCTTGTATTCGGGCAGATACGGTAGTCTTTTTTATAATTTGATTACACAAAAAAATTTTAGAAAACAAAATACACAAGCAATTTTGTAATGAACTTGTAAACACTTACCTTGTTCCTGATCCATGCTTCAACTTGCTCAACTTGATTGTTGAACTCAAGAATATCTTGGGCCTCTTCCAATCCCCGTCCACAATTGTCTGAATCTTGCTGAAGTCGTCTCCAAAGCCCAAGAAGATTTTCAAGTTGAGCTCGTATTTCCCGAGAAGCTTGATGCTTACCTTCAATTAGCTTCTCACCTGAAATTTCATAGCCAATTAATTATATTCTCAAAATATATTTTTATTCCTGGAAAATTTTGCAGCAAAGAAAGTTCTTAAATAAAATCACATAAAAATCCAAACCTTTCTTTTTGATCTCCTCAATTCCTTTAGCATTTGCAACCAGCTCAGCTTGGAAAGCTTGATGTTTTTGTAGTTTCTTCACCTTTTCTTCAAGGCTATCTTCTGTATCATTTCCAGATTTCCCATCTCCTAACTTTCCAACAGAAGCAGCCAACTTTTTAGCTTTCTCACCAATCCAAGACTCAGCCTAAAATAATAAGAAATTTCATACTGAATCATGCAACACAGATTTTGCAGAAAAAGGCAATGTGAACTTCTCTTGTAATTCAAAAAGTCAATTATAATTTTTAAAATCCATGCTTCAAGTAAAAATTTACTGACTGATAATTCTATTGAATGAATCAAGGGGATTTCTTTAAATGCCCATTGAATAACAACTCACCTCCCCTACATCCCTCACAAATTGCGCATAAAGCAATGCCTCTTCCAGCAGCTTGCCTCTTGCAAACCAGAGCTCTCGCACTTTGTCACGCCTGCTAAGGGCAGATTCCAAACGAGCTGCTATGCGCTCCTTATCAAAATGGCCCTGTTTCAAAAGCTTTTCTCCATGTTTCCTGAGGTCATTTTCCCTCTCCTCTCCTTTTGTCCTAAGCAGTTTACCAAAAGCTTCATGTCTTCGCAATTGGGCACCTACTTCCTCAACCGTAGTGCCAAGATCAACACTAGTCAAAGCAACCTGATTTATGCAAATCACGATATTAATACACCAGTGAAATGTAATAATAAAATCACTTTCAACAAAAGAATTAACTATGAATATAGTTGACATTTATTCGTGAAATACAGGAAAATATCTATTTCAATCAATAATGAAAATTAGTAATTCCACTTTGAAACATTGACATAATTCATGTTACAACTTATTGAAGATAATTTCAACTTACCCTATTACCTAAAAACTTTATTCAGAAAATTTTCATGGAATCTTTTGCTTCTTCATGAATGAATTTCTTGTCATAAGTAAAAATACTATAGCAAAGAATTTCGAAAAAAAATCAAAAATTTACCTCTTGAGTACTGCTGATTGCATCCATTTGTTTTGCATCTCTCAAGAAAAAGTGGAGGTCAATCAACTGGTCTAGATACACTTTCTTATGCTGCCATGCTGCATGCAGTTGTTGTCGTTCATTCAAAAGAGCATTGAATCTATCCTCTATCTCCTGATAATGAAAGAAGAAAGTTTTTCAATTTTTGTTTAAATATTGATTATATTTCAAACATTTCTCATATACTGTGTCAATTACTTTCACTGTTAATCAATCCTATAATTCACTAAAAACTCTTAACGCTACACAACAAATTTTCTCTATTCAATTTTATCAATAATCAAGCCAAAACATGGATTTAAAATAAGTGAGAAAACATAAAAACAATCAAAAGTTGCTGTTTTAATATTTATTGGGTATAACACCAAGACTACTGATTAGTGTTTTGCATCACCTTAAAAAGATACTACAGCCTACCTTAGATGCATAATGCATTTCCTGTACCATTGCCTCTCCTGCAGCCACAGCAGATTGAAAGAGTTCCTCTCGTGCCTCAATTTCTGCTTTGAGTGCCTCATGCTCCACCTTAAGGGCCTGTGCACTCGCTGCATCTCTCACTCTCTCCTCAGTCAACATTGAAGATCGCAGGCCAGAAGCCCAGATGCTCAAGTCTCGTACCTTTATTTTTCAAAAGGAACATTTTATTATTTTTAACTTGATAAAGTATATGATAGATCTGCAACAATGTTTTTAAATATTTTGAAATACTGGAATTTTAGTACATTCTGTATAATTCCATGTATCAGAACTGAAAATTCCAATATGTGTTGCCTTCATTCTTACTTGAGTCAAAAACTTCTGAAGGTCACAGCTAGCTTGTAGATCTTCTTTTCTCTTAGCAGATCGCTCCTGTAATACATTCCATGCAGCAACAACTACAGTTTGTCTTTCTGCAATTTGGATGGCATTATTTCCAGGGTACTGAGCCTGAAGTCTTGCAGAATCCTCAACAAGAATCTAAATAGGCAAGATAAATATTTGTAAAACAATAATATAATTTACATCTATGCATAAAAAACAGTGCAAATAAAATTTCCATGATTAACGATGTTTATAAACCTAAATCAATTTAAAATTAGTTCTACTAAGTGTATGTAAAAAAATCTTCCTTAAATCCACTTTATACCACAGAACACAGGTACTCTACTCACCTGAAGTTGTGCTTCAAGGGCTACAAGATCATTCTCAAAACCTTCATGACGACGAATTAAAGCAAGAACTGAATGAAGGTCTCTTCCAAGACTGTCTTCTGGAAGGGCAGCCGATTTTTCTTGAATACGAGACAAAGCTTCGGCAGCATCCCTATGGAATCTATGAATTTCTCCAGCAGCATGAAGACGACGTTCTCTATTCTCTATCAAGTTTTGTAAGTGCTTCCAACGTTTCCTGAATAAGAGTATGTTGTTCAAAAATGTCTCATGGGAATTGAGAGTTTTGGAGTGAAATATTTGTTTAAGATTTCCAAATACTTATGTTTTTTACAAAATTTGAAAATATGTACAGATTTTTACAACTAAAAATTAGCAATATACAGCATATCCAATTAATGTCCACATTATGTACAATTTTCAAAGTTACCATTATGATAACTTAAAGTTAGAATATTTTCCAGATACTTCAACACAATTTTTGCAATTCACTCTGCATTCTTTTTGTTTGTATCATAAATTAATTTTCCATGAATAAATAGCAATTGTCAGATAAAAATTCCTTAAAAATTCAGGTAAGCTTGAATTTCCAGTATTGAGAAAAAATGAATAACAATCCAAGTAAATCAGATATGAACACATGAAGAGGAAAAATAGCAAATGCTACATGAAAGTAAAATCTACAGAAATATGGCAAATAGCAGTCAAGATTACTACAACTGTTCAAATTACGGACACCACAAAAAAAACCTAGTAAAATCGTACAAAAATGACAAACCAGACAAAAACTACAAATTATGCAAACAAAAAATAAGCCTATAATTATTACAAAATAAATGTTTAACCAATTCGAATTGTAAACTACCTTTATCACAATTCCTTGAATTTTGAAAAAATTTTCATTATATTAAAACAAAATAAATGCAAGTATACAACAATTTTAAGCCTAACAACTTCTACAGTAATGTATTTTTCTAACCTTGTATCTCTGTTTTAAATAACTGATGGGCTTTTTAAATTTAATTTTAAGAGAGTTTGAAGTTCTTTACAGTAAAAAAGAATAATGAGGATTTGGGGGTAATAGAGAAAGGTAAATGATGCCTGAAAATGATGCAAGAAGAGAGAAGTGGCCCTTACCAGATCTCTTGATGCCTCTGGGCCACTTGAGCCACGGGGTCATCAACCACATCCTTTGAGACCCCTCTACCACCGTCACTGAAAACGTTAGCCATTAGTACCACCCAAAACCACCACAGCTGCAAACCGTTCCATCAGCCCTTGAAAAAACTACTTTATGCTCAATTTTCCTTTTTTTAGAGAACCTCAATTAAATGATTTTTTGTTGAGCTTTCATTGATATGTAATTCAAAGTTTCCCTCCATTAAAAATGCCCAACTGTTACAAAATTTGACAATTACCAATAATTAAAATAATTACAAGAAAAACTAGTACAGAATTTCCAAGGGCTGAATTAAGTTTCAAGAAAGATATTCAATGTTACCTACTTCATGCATATTTCAATTTAAATTTATAATAGAAAATACAACTCATAATGCAGTGAATTTTATTAATATGTAAATAAAACAAATGAGCACAAGTTTCAAACAAATCCTCCAAGTGCCATCCATGAAAATATTTTGTTAAGTAAATTATTAGGTGTTCATAGTGTTTAGAAAACTTAAAAGTAAATTTTGAAAAATACTAGGAGAAAAGTGCAAAAGTCAAACAAACGTGCAACTTATATGATATTATAATCTTTGAATTAAATTTACAGACTTTCAGACCAAGTTCATGGCAACCAACACCAAGGAAGTGCAATACCTTAATTTAGCACAATCAAGCATTAATTATTCTTGAAACTTTTATTTTGTTTTGGTGTTGAGAAGTAGTTTGATATTGTCAATAACAGTCATCTTTCTCTAGGATTCAAAAATAATATAACCATTTAAGTTTTGCTTTCCTAGTGCTTTGTATTAATTTAGCACAAAAATTATTTGAGTATTTTAAATATGTTAAATTCATGCTTCATTTTTCTATTATATATGGAGACATGTTCAAAAATGCACTTAGGATTTATGAGTATAGAAATTAATTTTTGTGAGCTTTGTCATGCTGAAAATTAAAAGGATTAATTTGTTCCTTGAGCTCGTATAAAAAAATTAGACTTCACTATAACTATTATTAAATTCATTTGAGTTAGGCTATGCTATATTTCACTAAGAATATTTTTTATCTTATGAGACACCAATATTCCAATAATAAAATTACTTTAGAAAGATTTAAACGGAATATTGTTTTCTGATAAATAATCTTAAAATTTCAGATTCAAACCATCGACCGATTTATATATTAAAGGGTAAATTAACTAGACCTCAGCTTTACCTGAAGTACTATTTCATTGTATGCATTCAGATTTTGGTTTAAAATGGAATTTTGAATAAAAACTTAAAATTTATTATTTATACTTCTCTTTATCTTAGTATCATTTAACAACTATTAACACTTCCAATATAATTATATTAATAATCATTGGGGTTCATTTATTTTTACATGAACATGAAATGAAGAGATGCTGCTACATTCCTACAATTTCTATTAATTTATTACTATTAAAAAATTATGAACATGTTCTACTTCATCAAATATACATTAATTAAATAAGTTATCCTTGAAAAGAAAATATATTGACTATGTAAATTCACAGTAAATAATATTATATTGTCCAGAATTTAACATTGTTTAATATTACATATTTAGTTGCTATCTTATTACAAGCTTATTATTATTATTACAAGGTTCTACATATCTGAGATGAAATCTTCAAACAACGATACTAACACCATTTAAATAAATAAAGATGAAAACCAAAATTGCTGGTGATCTCATTCATAACAGATGGCTAGAGATGCAAGATCAAAATATTTTAGCATCATATATCAGAAACTAGTATTGATACTTGTCGATACTGCTCATTAACACTTTCAACGTGACATGATTGGAATTCCAGTAATAGTGGATGCTCCCGACTGGAATTCCAGTCATGCCATGTTGAAAGTGTTTAAGTATTGATATTGTGCAATATCAAATGATACAATAAATAAGGAACACTGCAAATTCACTTCTTATTGTAAGGAAAATTTCATTTCAAGATAAATTTTCATTAATTCCTATGTCAGCAATGTAGTCTCTCACAGAGAGAAGTGTTATTAGATTTAATAAAGTTATATACATCTATTTATTAAAATAGAAAAATATCATTCTGGCTAATGCTGACATCATGGAGAAGGTTTCACTTGAGGATATAAAAACTAAGATACTTCTATTAAGGGCTACAAATGTGAAATTTGGCATAATGATAGGTCAACCAATGAAAGAATTCCAAAAATGTTAATTTTACAATCCTGTTGCTTCATTCTTACCTCACTTAGAAAAGAAAAAAAGTAATCAAATCAGTGCAGGGCTTTATAAAATTGCATTTTTAAATTATTTAAAAAAGAGGTATAAATTCAGGACATACAGGCAACCCCCTACTTTCGTACATTCGACTTTCTTACAACTTGCTCTTTTGTACATTATACATTCTTGCCTTTCCTACGCCGAATTCAGACTTCCATACGTCAGCTGATGATCAAACATTTAGAGTTATATCATAGTGGCGCTGTCTGTCAGCCAAGCTAACACTTTTAATAAATTACCAAATGAAGCAAAATGCATAAATAGAATAAAATTCAAAAGAGTAATGGCTTCATGACTGAAATCTAAACCATTCTACTCAACTGATGAGTTTCTAGAAAGTGACCTAGCAGATTTAAATTTCTGAAGACAAAACTAACCTTAAATTATGCTGCGTAATAATATACGTATTATATGTAATGTAAGATGTGTGTAATGTTCTTTAATATTGTACTGAAATTTGACAAGATTAATACCACTGTACAGTCGGTTAATAATCAATAAATTATTATTATTATTATTATTATTCAGTCTCGGCAACATTACCATCTTTGTGTGTATGTACAGCAGTGTTTCTTTGTTTGTGCATTTTACGCATATTATTTTATAAACATGAGTGAGAAACAGAAAACTGAAAGTGCCAATACAAGTGAAAAGAAACGTAGGACTCATAAACTGAACACGATCGAGACAAAAATGGAAATAATTAGGCGTGCCGAAAGTGACGAATCTTTAGCTTCAATCAGACACTCACTGGACTAAGCCGGTCGAGTGTGTGTTCAATTGTGAAGGAGAAGAACAAAATTAAAGAATATGTATGAAATGCTGGAAATATTTCGTCGAAGATTGTGTCTAAAAGGCGAGGTGTAGTGATGGAGGAAATGGAGTGATCTTTAACATTATGGATTGACGATCAACATCAAAAACATTCCAGTGAGTCTTTCGGTAATTCAAGGTAAGGGTCTCAGTTTGTATGAAAATTGGAAAAAACGCTTAGGAGAAGGGGCTACTGATACTCCATAATTTCAGGTAAGTCAAGGCTGGTTTGATAGGTTCAAGAGCAGGGCTTGTTTACATATCATTAAATTGACTGGATAATCTGCTAGTGCAGATAAAGCTGTACAAGAATTTGTAAAAGAGTTTTCCGAAATAATTGAAGAAGGGGGTTATTCTGCTCATCAAATTTTTAATGTTGACGAGACAGGATTATTCTGGAAAAGGATGCCTGCATGAACCTATTTAGCAAAGGAAGATGTAGTTGCACCTGGGCAATAGGCAGCTAAGGACAGACTCACATTGCTTCTTGGTGACAATGCAGCAGGTGAACTTAAAATAAAACCAATGTTTGTCTACCATTTGGAAAATGCGAGAGCTTTGAAGGGGAAGGCTAAGGGAATGCTGCCAGTCATCTGGAAATCAAATTCAAGTGCCTGGGTTACTGGAACAATTTTTCAGGATTGGTTTAATCTTCATTTTGCTCCCGCAGTTAGACAATATTGCAGGAGGAAGTATTTAAGGCAATATTACTTTTGGACAATGCTCCTGGACACCCACAATCATTACAGGAACTTGATCCAGAAATTAAAGTTGTGTTTCTGCCTCCAAATACCACAAGCGAAATTCAGCCTATGGATCAGACAGTCATAGCCACCTTCAAGTGGTACTACATGAGGAGAACAATGAACCATGCTATCAGGGCAACTGACAAGGAAGATGAACCTACCCTGATAGAATTCTGGAAAGGTTATAACATCTGGAATGCAGTGAACAATACTGGGGACTCTTGGGCTGAGATAAAGGAATCAAAAATGAATGGTTGCTGGAAGAGGTTGTGGCCAGATTTAGTGCAAGATTTTAAAGGTTTTGAGGAGACTCCTGAAGTTGCCACAAAGGAAGTTGTTCAACTTATGAATGAACTAGACTTGGGTATCAGCATTGAAGATGTGGATGAATTGTTTGCATCTCATTCAGAGCCTATGTCCAATAAAGATCTAACTGACATACAAGAGGCAAGTAAGATACCACCTTAAGCCGAAGATGATGACTATCCAAGTCCTCACACTAACACTTTGACAGTGAAGAAAATGGATGAAGTCTTCACGCACCTTGAACAGTTCTTAAGCATCATGGAAGAATATGATCCAAATGCAGAGAGAAGTTCACAAGTACGTAGAGCTGTTGATAAGGATACAGTTTGCTACAGACTCCTTTATCAAGAGAAAAAGAAGGCTAGTGTTTAACTTTCTCTTGACAAATTTTTCAAGAAAGTTGACAAGACACCATCAGCAAGTACTTCTTCCTAACCTTAAAGTCAGTTATATGTCAAAAAATAACTTGAATTTGAGGCAATAAATAACTTTAGAAAATTTATTTGTATTGTTTATATTTTTTGTATTGTTTGTATTGATGAATTCAAGTACAGACTAATTATTGGTACAAGTTTTGTTTGTTACCCATAAATAGGGATTTTTATATACAGTAGTCCCTCGCCATTCGCGAGGGTTGGATTCCCGAAAAATCTCGAGAATGGCAAATTCGTGAATGGTAAGTAATTTGGTTTTTTTTAGAAAAAATAGGGTTTGTACCTTAAGAGTCCCTATTCCAGCATGTAACTTGCATTTTTTCCCTTCAAAATATAATAATACAATACATACTGTGGCGTCCTGAATAAACGCCACATTTTTTTAAAGAGGAAGGAACCAACCTACATACGCCTCAATGATGTTGGCAATATCCCGTTAGCAGACCGCGAAACAATTGGAGACATAATGATTGTGCAGTTGCTTGGCTTTCTCGCAAATGACAAGTGAACTCAGCAAGACTATCTTGCGAGTATGGGTCTCCATTCACAGGTTTAAAGCCTTCCCTGTCTTCTCTACATACGGATTTCTAGATATAAAAGACTCTTTTTACTCATTGAAGTACCACTTGCAACACAGCTCTAATCGCTTCTTCACTTTCCTTATCGATTTTATTGTGGACTCGGTCACACCAAGTAATTTACCAACTAATGAAGCCTATCTAAAACTTCAATTTTCTTCTCCAAACTCATCACTTTTTTTGCCCTTTTTACCGACTTTTCTTTCATTCCAATCATCATTCTCTTTGGGGCCATGATTAGACAATATTACAAAAAACTATGAAAATAGCAAAATGCTTTAATGAAAAAAACGCGCTTTCATTCATTATACATTGACATTCTGAACCGCCTTCCATATGCTGAATTCGGACTTTTGTGCATCAGCAAAATGACGAACGAATATTTCGAGTGCTGCTGGTTGCCAGCCACCAGTTTCTGCCGCGTCAGCATCTTTGTCTGTACAGCAGTGTTTATTTGTGCAATTATTTAAATATTTTGCCCTATCTCTCCATATTATAAAATCGACGATTGTGTCTAAAAGGCCTCTGCTCAAAAAACTAAACATTTATACGATAATTAAAGATTTTATAATATTTTTTGGCTCTCTGAGAACGGAATCCTCCTATAACATGTAAATCTATGTTCGACTTTCATACATTTGACTTTCATACACGTTTTCAGGAAAGTATATGTATGAAAGTAGGGGCTTGCCTGTACAGGAGACGAAAAAATAAGTTGATTTTTTCCGAGCTAAATTCAAATCCATGTCAAATTAGCATAAAAATTTGTTTAAAATCAGAAATGTAGTATTTTCAACAATGAATAATGTTGGGATAAGACTGCCATATTTCTCAAGGGAAAAAACTGGGACACAATCAGGATCAACCAGGGCGAAAGCTGGGAAGACTTGAGTAAAACATGTACTTTAATATGATATAATTGTCTACCTCATAGATCAGCAAAGTGGGGTCCAGTATGTCAAACAAATCTTTTTACAGTATATTAGCATTTAGCTCAGTGCTTAAAGAGTCGCTAGGGTTAATTTCTTTGAAAATTAAGCATCACATAGCAAAAATACAAAATATACAGAATTTTCATTTTTTTACATAAAAAATATAGCAAAAAATCAACATTTTCAATGAGAAAAAATAACCATTGAAAAATTTCATTGCTAATGAAAAGTTTTTATTTTTATATCACTTTTATGAACATGTATAATAAGGTTGCTAGATTTCTTTGATTAAACCAAGGTAAAGAAAAATGTAAAAAAAAGCATTAAGCACATAAAGCAGGAAATAAAGATATTTTTTATGAGTTTTAAAGACTAAACATCTAATATTGTACCATATCCATTTTCTGGTTCGACTGCACCCCTCCCTTTAAATCCCTATGGCTAGGCACCTGCATATCATGTATCAATGAAAAACTACGTTCATTTTTTTGCATTGTCACCAATTAGAACCTAAGAGTTGACATTTTTACAAATAATATAATAGTGTTACACCAAACCAGGGCAATTATGCGGCCTGAAATTGATGCTTTTTCAAGAGAAATAAAATAAGATATTAATGGTTCATACATTTCTAGAATTCTGTCAGTGATAGGGAAAAGTAATTACCATTAGGTGCTCTCACCTCGCTCTCTACAACATTTTCATTCATCAGATTCGATACTAAACAGGACGTATTGATTTACTGAAGTATCAGCTTATTGGTATTGATACAAAAATATCATAATAAATGATACTTCTGAAGTATTGGAATACTGATTGCATCCCTATACATGGCTTATTTCATTGAGAATAAATTTCTAACAAGATCCCAAGTTTTCTTATATGAAAATCACTCATATGAAATACTGATACTTCAGAATATTTTAAACTCAGAATTGACCAAGGAATGAAAGAAATCAGCACTCACTGAAATTTTTTTTCAAGATAAATCAGAGTGTTTGTCAGAATGTGGGAACACTACCTTCTTATAAATTATCCTAATAAGAGTTAACATAGAAATTCCTATAAATAGTTCACAAAAGCTAAAAGTTCTGAAAAATACTTAGCAAAAACACGTTATGAGTAATTGCAACTTTACAGGACATTCACCTATCTAGAACTGCACCACCACCATGATAATAGTTGCACACAAAAACCAAGATCATTTAATACACCACAAGTGCATGTAATATACAGACAAAAAGACTGATTACCTTATCATACACACAGCCTAGAGAAGTTAATATTTTTAAATGCCACTTAACATTTTCTACTGACATAATAAATACAATATCTTAACAAGAGAAAGTCACAGCACACTTCCCACATTAATACTTATACAGGCAGATTATATTAATTTAATTTAAAGTTATATACAGGGGAGGGAATTTAGCTAACCTTATGTGGTCCTGCTTCTTCTCAATATCACTCAGATATGGGCTATCATTTGCTATTAGTTTTTTGGCTAATTCCTCGCATTGATTAAATCTTTCAGATCCAGCCTCAATCCTGTGTTTGAAGTCTTCAAATTTATTCTGAAGTATCTGTTTTTGAAAAATGAGTTTTAGTATTTTATCAAAATAAATATTATATTGATAAAATATCGTAATTTATTAGCGGTTGCAAGCAATCACAAAAATTTTTTAAATTAATAGCTACTATTATGTATACAGTGCACAAACCAACAAATGTTCATAATCATGGCCATAGTCATCTGAAGCTGCTGCTTGTTCCTGCTCCTTGATCCATTGCTCCAATTCAGCACTCTCTGTAAAATACTCATGACGGCATAAGCTGTCAACAAGATGCCGCTGTCGAGCTGTGGCAGCTCGTTGCAGGGCAATCAATTCAGCTGATAGGGCAGTCTGACGCTTTACAATTAATGCAGAATCAGGATGGTTGGCATTAGCCATAGCATTAGCAACTCGTCCCATTTCTGCTACTATGCCACTATAGGTATCCAGTTCTAATTCCAAAGCCTGTTGCAATAAAAATATTGGTGCCATCATTAGCAGAACAAATCTATATAGTACCGTATATGCCCAAATATAAGGTGACCCCGAATATAAGGCAACCCCCCTATTTTCCCACCGAGAAAACTAGGAAAAAATTATTTAACAATAACCAAAATTCGAGGATCCAAATATAAGGCGATACCCCCTTATCTGAGGGACAATTTTGGAAAAAACCTCGCCTTACATTCGGGCATATATGGTATATGGCATTGCCATTACCATAGTAACTTTATATTAATACATTTGAACTTTAATAAATATCATATCAAAAACATTTAACTAACATGGACACTCAGTGAATAAAACATTAAGTGACAACAGTTTTTCTGATGTCAAAAAAGTTAATAATTTTAATAAAATTAGCATTTGCTACATTCATGTCAGTATTTACCATATTTACCCGAAAGAAAGACGAGGTTTTTTCCAAAAAATGCCCGCAAAAAAAATAGCGATCGTCTTAAAATCAAGTACGAAGTTTTAGGTGGGAAAAATGAGTGCATTTTAAACACCGCACGGAACACCTGGATTTCAAGTATATGTCCATGAAAATACATTTATTTATGCATACAACAATACATGATATTTAATTAATTACTATAATACATTAAAAATTCGTAATCATAGTCCCTAAAGTTGCACATAGTACAAAAGAGTACCTCAGGGTACTGATGGAAGGGATGTGTTTATGGCTGGGTAGGAAATCTGATATGTGCGAGAATGTAAACGGTTAAGCAAGGATTGACGGCCATATTTTAGGCATCTTGTTACATTTTAAACAAGTCTATGTATTACAATTTAAAAATCTGCTACCTTTCGATTGGTGCGCCAGCAGCAGACGAAAGTACACCTGAATTTATGAAAGCAATCCATTAGTACTTGCATCGCCAAGTTTTAATGTGAAGGGAAGGCTAGTCATTATTTTTAAGTTTAAAATAAATTACCCTAAAGGACTGAAATGACAGATCGTGTAGAGAAGAAAGGCACGGCTGTAAAAGGGAATGTATCAAAAGGAATAAGACAAAGTTATGATAGAAATTTTAAGTTAATGGTGGTGCAGTATGCTGAAGAAACTAATAATTGTGAGGCCAGGAGGAAATATAATGTGACTGTGGCAAACGTGTGAAGGTGGAAGCAAATAAAAGAGAAACTTGAAGATGGTAACTTGACAAGGAAACCATTTAGTAGACCCAAACAAGGTCGATTTCATGAATTAGAAGAGGAAATAGTAAACTTTGTGCATACTCAAAGAACAGACAGAAAACCATTGTCGCGAGAAATCATTAGATTGAAAGCTCATGAATTCAAGGCTAGTAATGGATGGTGCATACGGAATGATGCATCGTAGTGATTTTAGCCTGCAACGAAGAACCTCTCTTTGCCAACGACTACCTTTTGACTACACAGAAAAACTGATTGCTTTCCAGGAGCATGTAACTGGGTTGCGGAAAATTCATGATTACCTCCTAGGCAAAAATGGGTAACGCAGATGAGACACCTATTTATTTCGACATGCCATCCAATTATACAGTTAACGAAAAAGGTGCAGAAAGTGTCACAATAAAAACTTCCGGGATGAAAAAATACACGTTACAGTAATGCTGGCTGTGTTAGCAGATGGCACGAAGTTGCCGCTGTATGTTATTTTAAAATGCAAAACAATGTCTAGGGAACTGCTACCTAAAGGAATAATTGTTAGATGTCAAAGTCAATGCCTTTTTTATTCATGCTCTTAGTGTGTTGATTGGTATTTAAAAGCTATTCATAAATAGACCTTGTTTTTTTAGGGGTCCTCTTAAATTCGAGGTCGTCTTCCTTTCAGGTAAATACGGTACTTAAACCATTTTCTCTTACATGCTTCATTCATTTTCTGATGCCAGGATGTATTTCTATAAACAAACATAACAGTAATATTTTTTAGTCTCTTAGTTAATATACCTTGTGCTTGGTTAGAAGTTTTGTAGCTGCATCACGATCTCGACCAAAATCTGTGGAAGACAACACATCTCTCCTTTCTGCAAGCCATCCCTCTACCTCTCCTGCTTCAAAGAAAAACTGTTGTGCCTGAAGTGACAAATCAAGCCTTTCTCCCCTTTCAGCAGCCTTCCTTTCAAGTTCTTTCCAAGATTCTTTCAGATCATCACATAATTCCTCAATCTAAAAAAATATAATAGAGATGAAAATTCTTCTCATTAATTCGTTATAAAATTTGACTTATTATGAAATTAATTATAGAAAGTGCAAACCTCTTTGGAGCGAGGATGTCGTTGTTCTAAGAGATGTTTCCCTGAGGCAAGTGCCTTCTCCATGGTTGGGTGGTGACCAACAATTTCAGCTTCAAGCTTGACGTGCTTCTTATGCAAAGTCTGTGCTTGGTGCAAATTGGAGCCAAGCACCTCTGAGGATGCCAATGGCATTCTTTCTCGAACCCATTGCTGCTCTGCATCAACCTCAAACGTAAACTTGTGATATCGGAGGGATTCCTCTAATGCTTCCCTGCGCAAACGAGCTGGTTCCTTCAGGGTTGAGAACCTGATGAACAAAATATATGACTTGATTCATCATAATAACACATATACTATACATATTTGTCATAGTCAATAAAAATTATACAAAGATTACTAGATTAGGTGAACATAAATACTCAACTGTCCTTTTACAAATTAATAGAAATACTTATTGTTTGAGTATTTCTGTTTTACAGAAAAAAGCAACTTGAAAAAATTATGATTCTAGTAATTTTTTAAAAATGCTTTAATCACAATGTTTAATAAAAAAGGATTTTATTTATTAAAGAAAAGTCATCCATGAATTTTTGGCAATATTTTCAAATACAAAGATATTAGTTTTTGAAGATGCAAGCAACAAGCAACTCTCATAAAAAAGCTGCTAAAAATATGAACCCATACTTACTTGTTTAGACACTGCTGGCTAGATTTACGAATTGTGTCAGCATCAAAATGCCCATCATCTGCCATCTCCTCCCCAAGTGTCACCAGATCCCCAATGCGTCTTTCCCATGTGTCCAGATCATTTTCAATGACCTAATTGGAGTTTACATATAATTAATCAAATTTGTATAAAGGAAGATCGAGCATTAGAGTTTTATTAATGGAAACACAATACTGAAAACTATTATTATTTCTCTCTACCTGCTGCTTTTTCAACAATTCGTTGCAACTTCGAAGATCAACACCAACTTCTTGGGACTGCAAGGATGTTTCTATTTCTTCAAGTTTAAGTCTGGCATCTTCCAAAGTCCTATAATCCATCAATGTAATTTACCAATTTTAAAACAGGTTACTAAGATGGCACAAAAAACATATGGACCTCAGATTATACAAAACAACTCAAACCAAATTTTCTCAACTAGTTAACAACAATGTAATCAAATTTACAGAAAATAAAGCATTGTATGAAACAATGAAATAATAGAGAAAGATAAATTCAGTATGAGAGCTAAATAACTCTTCATTCTGTCAAACAATGCTTAAAAATTAAAAAAAGTTAGTTTTCTCCTTAGCATTTTTACTGCCACTTCATCAATATTCACCATATAGTATCTATCAAATTCATTCATAATATATTTTTGATCAAATTCAAATAAAACAAAAATTAGCCAGCCAATATTTACAACCGAAGATATTGATGATTCTATAATGAAGAGATTTGAGCAGTGGTTTCCAAACAGTGTGATGCAGCACAGTGATGTGACACCAGACATTAATAATAATAATATTTCTTTAGATGGTACAAATCACAATAGATATTGAATTAGTGTGCAGTGGAATTTTGGGAGAAGCACCAATATTTATTTTGAGTAAGTGTGCCATGGAATGAAAATGCTTGGGAAATACTGACATTTGCAGTTTTGTCATTTGAGGTTTTGAAAGCTGCAGTTTTCATTATTCATGATGAGTACACCAATTGAACATCCATGGAATATTAACTGGACTATTTGTAAATTTATCCCATGGCATCATACATAAATTTTTGTTATAAATACATATGCAGTGGATTTGCACAAATGAAATCAAACTTGCAGTATAAATTTCCATTTAAATTTATATTCAAAACTATTTCACGGGCATCATCAGGCAATTTTAAGGATTCACAATAAGAATGCAATCAAAGGGAGGTGAAAGAAGATTCAAGGATAAATGCCTCCTCCCTAGCCATCTTCTTTCCGCTCCATTCCTTTATATCTTTCCTTCCTTTGCCATAAATTAAAACAAATATAGTACATTTGTGTCTGCATTCAAAGAAGTCAGATTTAAATTGATTGAGATTATGGATTAAATTTTTGTTTTTAATTTCAACTTATTTATTTACTTCCCCTTTGTCCAGAAATTGTTTCATGACATTGTTAAATTAAGATTATTCACAATCATAAGAGTAAAATTATTTGTATTAGAAAATCATGGAAGGTATAAGTTAATAATATGAAGGGAATAAATACTGGAAATACATGCGACTCCTGAGATTCAATGGGGATGCGTTCCTGAAAATGTGGTCAAATCTCGAAGTCGAATGTCAAATCAGCAAAATTCAAACAATTAGAGCAGAAATAACGATGTCTAGACTGAAACTAAGCCTCTCGCAGTCAGGCAGGCCGAAAATTACTTCGCGTAAACTAGTTTCTAATTCAACCGATCTATCGGCTGGGTCGATTCGAATGGTCGAATTCTCAAGTTGGTCAAATCTGGAACGGTCGAATCTCGGGAGTCGCCTGTATAGTAAAAGTTATACTATTCTGGTAATTTAGCATCTTTTAATTACTATTATGTTGTTCATTCCTACCCATAATTTGTGATGAGTACCGTATACTCTCGCATAATTTGCGACTTTCTGAGACCTATTTTTTAGCCAAAAATTAGGGGGCCGCAAATTAAATGAGGTATGTTCTTGAAACGGTGAAATCATCTATTGTTTTGAACATATTTCTAAGCATAGTCTTGCCTGTAACCTCAATCTGAGGCCTTGCCTCACAAACTTTTAATTTTTAAGTGACTTATTATTATGTACGTGGATCTAATAAAGTTCTCATATAACCTTTTTAATCTTTCAACATCCATTATGAAAAGAGAAAGAAATATCCACAAAATTACCAATAATTCATAAAACAAATGTAAGA
This sequence comes from Uropetala carovei, assembly GCA_036926305.1. Lineage (NCBI taxonomy): Eukaryota > Metazoa > Arthropoda > Insecta > Odonata > Petaluridae > Uropetala > Uropetala carovei. Next base: position 5,220,437 of record JAXCHB010000104.1, on the reverse strand, counting down.
AGAAACATTTGTTTACATGCAAAGACCTCAATAAAATTGTTTGATCTTTCTGCAGCCGCTACAACTTTAGTTTAAACTTTGCAGTAAACTTTTGGTACTTATTAGAAGACACACTGATGGGTAATGAGTAAATGAATTTTTAAAAAGAAACAAGAGGAAGGTGGAAACCATCTATGGCAACATAATTGTGTTACGACTGTATGATAGTTAAAGATGCACTAGTAGGCAGGCAGTTGTTTGACTCTTAGCTGTTCCCGTAACACACCTTTCTTAAAATACTTAAAACATTTCTGACTAGTGAGCTATGAACCATGATAATTACAGTTATTCACTCATTTTCCCTCCATTATTAAGTAAATACAGGTAATTAAGAGATAGTTTTTCAATTAGAAGTACAAGTATACATTTGAATGCTTTCTCTTTACTTTCATGAAGATAGAAATCGTATGGAAACAAACTAAAGAAAACGCACTATATTTTAGGGAGAACTGAAGGTCGCGCTACTGGAACTCAAAATTTCCAACTCGCACATTACACGACACACAGGATAAAAAGATTCTGAGGCAAAAAATAAGGGGTCGTAAAATATGCGGGTCGCAAAATACTCTAGTATACAGGAGACTCCCGAGATTCGACCGTTCAAGATGAGAAACTCGAGAATTCGACCAGTCCAATCGACACAGCCAATCGATAGGTTGAATTAGAAACTAGTTTACGCGAAGTAATTTTTGGCCTGCCCAACCATGAGACATCGTTATTTCTGCTCTAATTATTTGAATTTGTGGTAATTCGACATTCGACTGTTCAAGATTCGACCACGTTTCCACGAACGCATCCCTGTCGAATCTCGGGAGTCACCTGTATACGGTAATTATACCAGTACAATAATATTTTACATTACCTGTTATAGGTATGCTGAGCTGAGGCCTGCCTAAGCCTCTTTCCCTTATCAGCAGACAGAGCGACCAACTTATCCCATGTGGTGTTGAGATCATTTAATATTCCCCTCACATCATCACTGCGGTAATTGCCCTCATTAATAAGGCTATGTCCCACCTTCAAATAAATGAAAGGTTAAAAAATATGTTGTAAGTTACTATAAGACTTAAGAGACACTTAATGCTTCATTTCTCCAGAAATTACACGATCTTAAGCATGATCACCAAATAAATCATAACTATGTTACCTTGTTTAGATCTCGCAAACGGCCTTCATTAGAGCGCAGCTCCCGCTCAAAGGCTTCATGCTTTTGCAATTTTCTTTCCAGATTTGTAAGATCTCGATATGACTCATCTCCAGCTGTCTTTGCTTTGTCAGCCAACCAGCTGCGAAACTCATCTGCATCAGCACTAAATGAGTGGAATGCTGCAGATGCTAATATAGCATCATACCTGGCCTGCTCAGCTGCCCTAAGTACTTTATTTCTCCTTTCTAAAACTTGAGCACAACGCTTTGCAATGCTGAAATGCATAAAATAATTTCATTTATAACTTTTAACTATTCAATGGTTTCCATCACTAAATTAAAAATTGTACAGTAACTAGTTTTAATGTAAAATTAATTTTAAATGATTCTATAATTAAATTAATTGATACTTACTAAGGGCTGTCATAGTGACCTGCAGCAATGAGTTTTTGTGCCATTTCACTAAAGGAATTAAACCTTTCTTCCTGGGCATGAAGTGTGTTCCTGAAATCTTCATGACGTGCCAGTAAAGCTTTCACATCATCAATAGACTCCTTGAGTGAAATTAGAAAAGTAGAGCAAAACCAATAAATTAAAAATTAGTTGATATCATTTTCAAGTCGTTAAATGAAAGAATGATTTCATTTTGACTATTCTGTTGTAATATTTAGTGATATCAATGACTGAAATCCATTTTATAAAAGAAGTGCACAATTTTCTCACTTGAAAATGTTTGCTAATAAATCCAAATCCTAATAAATGAGATGATTATTAACATTTAATATTCTCTAATGTGAACAAGAAGGCTTAGTTAAATGTTATTAGAAGGTAAATCTTGATGAAATATATTTTGTTCCAACCAGCTTTTGCTGGTTTAAGAAGCACAAATATAGGGAAGATATTAAGATACATAAGATATGTAAAGATATTTGAAACATGAAAATTGCCTTTGAAAAATAAACTATATAATATTAAAGGTTAAATTTAAACATTATGTAATCTTACTCCAAGATCTGTGTACTCCAAAAATGCCAAGTGTCCAGATGTTGCTGCATCCAAACGATCAGCCTCCCTGTTGAAAACCTGAAGGTCATAACACTGATCTAACAACTTCTGTCGCTCAAACCATGCTTTCTCCAAATCCTGCAGCTTATCTAGTTCCTTCAGCTTTTCTCGAACTTCGTCCTCACCTGCACAACCTCTTTGAAGTAGTTGTCTCCCAAGATTTGCAACTTGTTTAAACCTAAAACAAAAAATAAAACCATCATGTGCATTAACACAAATTAATTCAGTCCAGTGCCTGAGATTGCATGTGTAGAAAATATTTTTGGTTCTGTTAAAAGAAATAAAGAAAACATTTTATGCAATTGAAAGATTTAAAGAAATTTTAAGATGTTATTTTGTGCTTTTGGTTATAAGATTTACGAAAAATTTTAAGGGGGTAAATTCCGGAATTACTGATTTATAAAAATTAAATCTAATATATTGGCTGTAAAGGAAAAATTTAACTTACCATAGTTAAATAGCTGAGGAAATATATCTGAAATTTTCACTCAATACTACAGTTGTATTTGAGTTAAATATTCTGAATTTAATGAAGCAATGCTTTTGTATGAATTAAAGAAAACTTCAAAACAAACCCCACCTCTAATAAGTTAAATTATTGCATGCATACATCATTAGAGGAGACCAACGATCAAATAATTTTTTTAGAAAGTAGTTTATGCTCTTATTTTTCATTGAGTGATGGAAGAACTTAACTTATCCCAGGGATTTTATGGTCAAAAATCTTCAATGCTTTGTAGGAAGGCTTGAGAATGCTCTTGGTCACAATGTATTACGTATCTGGTTCATTCAATACACAATGTTTCATTGAATTTCATTCAAGTCAACTTGGTACCACACAGTACTGCTCATACATTCAAGATTGCTTGAGATCTTAATATATAATTTACTGTGATTGTATGTATGTCTGTTTATAACATAAGAACCAAAAGTTCCACAACTTTCAAACTTTGCACATGATTTTATATCATCCTTAAAAAGATTTCTGGCAACTTTGTTTCTCCCATCTCCCCCCTATAACTCCCCACTCTCTTAGAAATTTTTTAAAATTTTCATATTTTTTCAATTTTTGTTACTGAAGTCGTACATTATCCCTTCTACAATGTGTATACAAAATTTGGGAGGCCTATATCTCCCCGTTCTCCCATAATTTTGATTTAAAGTTACCCAATCTTTAGACAAATTGACCCGGGCAATGCTGGGTACTGCAGCTAGTTATGAATAATTGAGCTACTTTGGAAATATGATAAGTTACACCAAGTCGCATCAAGTTTTGGTTAGGGTGTTATATGGAAATTTTTTATTGAAAGATGTTTCTTTTTCTATGATCAATTTAAAATCATTAAAGTAATAGAATCCAAGTTTTAGGCTACACAAATTACATACAGTGGGGAAACTTTTCACTTTTCTCCTCAGCCATTTAGCTGTAAGAATTTTTAAACAGATTTTTTTCTATTCTCTCAATATGCAGGTACACTAATGGTTTCATCTGGATTATATGACTTTCTTTATTGACAATTAATAATACTTACTCATCTTGATGAGCAATTATATCATCTTTCAGTTCCTTATGCTTTTGTAGTAGTTCTTCAGCAGCAGGAACATCCTTGGCAACTTCATCAGAAGATAGTGCTTCTCTTACAGAATTCATCCAGCTCAGCTACAGTATCAAAGCAAATTGAGAAAATAACTAAATTTTTAAAATGGGTAAAATATTCTTATAGATAATATCACTTTTTATTAAATTCAATGTAAGTATTCCTATTGCCAAAATATGATTATATTGGTTCATCAAATATAATTTTCATTTCACTATAAGCCATATCTTTAAAATCAATTAACATAAGCAACTGAAACAATGAAGAGTAAATAATACTTTATTTTTCTGCAAGTTTACAAATAAAATTATAATTCCAATATTTTAAGCTACCACTTCATTTTATCAATGTGCCTAGATAATAACTTACCAAATTTTTGGAATTGTTCATGAATATCTGTTGACCAACAGCATCCTCAAGTCTAGCTCGTCTTTCTGCAGCTTTGGTCTAATGATAAAAAATGAACATGAAATTCTATTAGTACTACTTAATTTCTTTCGTTAAGCATAAAATACTGTATTCATGTGTTGTTTCCTTACCATCACTTTCTGCCATAAGTCTTGTATTTCTTTCTGTCTATTATTTACATTGGCCCTTTCATCGGGATAAGCAGATTTAACTCTAAAAACAAAAATCAAAACATTTTTCATGAAAAAATCAAAATTTGGGATTTAAGATGATTATTTTTCATGCAATCCAAATTGAGATTGAATTACTTAATCACTGTCATTACAGCTTTAAAAAACAATATTGAATCATCTTATAATTTACTCACGAATCTGCTAAGAGATTGACTCTGTTAACTTTCTCCTGCACAGGTGCCAATTCCCTTTCAAGATGCTGATGCCTTCTCTGCAAAGCTTGGACTGTTCGTAAATCCCTTGAATGTCTTAGACCACCTTCTCCCCCATCTCCTTCCAGTTGCTCCATCTTTTCCATCATCCAATCACGGGCTTCATCACAGGTTCGATTAAATAACTCCACACTAAAAGGTAATGAAAATGAATTTAAACTTTGGGATAGATTCTACAAAAAATTCTTGAACAGCATTCTAGCTTATATATTTTCAAAAAGCAGTATGTACATAATATGGAAAAGAATTGACAAGACAGACATCTGCATGTATGCCATCAATGTCCACTAAACACTTTGGTAAACAATGTTTCATGTAAATTATAAGACTTCCTTTAACAAAAAATGTAAGGGCATATAGTTAGTTTTTGAAGAAACAATGGTAACTAAAATACACTGAGAAATTAAAGATATCTGAAATCCATTAATTCTAAAAATACTTGATATTTAAATCAAAGATAATGAGAAATAATGAAATGAAGTTCAGAAATGAAGATATAAAGAATATTATACAAAATAGAAGTATGGATTGCAAAAGCATTTTAAACTAATAGGATACTACTATATGACAATACAAACAGAGCAAATGAAAAGCAAACAGATTGGACTGATTGGCAAAAGCAGCAGATTTCTCAAAATGTAAAAAATATAAGAATGTATTAAATCATTTGCAAAGAAATCAATTGAGGAAGCTTTAAATTTGTAGAATAGCATTTTCAAAGAAATTTTAATGCACAATGACAACAAAAAGCAATGGTTCTCAATCCTTAGATTGGTTTACTGACTTGGAACTATACACAAATGATTTGGTGTTGACCCATTGCCTTCCACACCATGCACAAAGAAGGGAGGAGAGAAACCCAGTGCCGGCATTAGCCTACTCTACTATGAAGAGCACCAAGGAGGCAAGCTGCTTAATGTTCATTCTGAAGGACAAGCGCTGATTTGCAGGTTCTCATTTTTTGTTTCCTCATTATTGTCTCGTTCTCTTAGTTTGTACACACACAAATAGGATGCCAGGAAACCTCAGAAAAAATCTTACTTTCACAGGATTTATGCTCACTGTTTAGAACGAGCGAGTTGTAGGCCAGTGCCTTACCCACTACACCACTGACACCCCCACAATGATAACACTTGAGTAATTGTTTGCCAAAAAATTTTAACAGCATTAACAAACCTTGATGCTCCTTCAAGTGATTTCTCTTTCTGTGTCTTTAGCCAATTCAGATGATCCCAAAGTCGATGGATATGGGCTTGTTTGGCCTTCACTTTCTCAAGCTGGCTATGCCCTTGTTCTTCAAACTCGGCAACAGCTGCATCAAGAGCCTCTATTCTTTTCCCACTAGCAGATAAATCTGTCAAGAAGTTCTGCACAAAACAGTTTTAAAAATTAATTAATAAACAGAGGATATATTCTATAAAATAAAACTTTCAAAGATGTTACCCTGCTTTTAGCACATAATATGGCAAAGACCATTTAACCATAAGCTTAAAATTTCAAATTATTAAATAACGAATAAAATACTATCAAAATATAACTATTCATTTTCTCTTAGATCAACATTGCTTATAAATTTTTTAACTTTTCACATACGACAATATTCACTCAAAATATGCCAGAATCTAGACCTATGTATAAGTTTAAGCTGAAAATATTTTTCCAAATACCTCATATTTCCTCTTTGCAGCTTCCACACCACCATCCACGTCTCTGTCCTCAACCCTAAGCATTTTCTCCTTATCTTTGATCCATTTTTCAAAATCTTCACACTCCCTATAGAAGCTATACAAACGAATAGCATCCTCCAACATTATTTGCCTTTTCTGAAAAATTACAATCATTTAGCATGTATTCATTTAAATAAGAACAGCAAAAAAATATAAACTTACAAACAGACTGAACTGATTGACTTTTTTACCTGTGCAAGTTCTTTGAGGTTATTGTATGTCTCATTGATTTTTTTCTGTCGAACTTCAACACTTTCAGTATCAGTTGTTGACTTTCTTCTTGGTGGTCTGACACCTTTATAAAGAAAAGCAATTTCACAAATTTTATTGCATATAATTTCATCCAAATAGACAAAAGCTTTATAAAAAGGGGGTAAAAACACTGACGCTTTTGTTCCCTTTTTCTGATAGATTTTTTAAAAGAAAATTAAAAAAAACTCTTGGAATAAAAATTGAAAAACAATGTTTCTACAACAGCCACAAAAAGGTTAGGAAAGCCACATGCACATTTCAGCTACAATGCAACAATCATCAATGTTATTTTTCGATAGTAGAATCTAAACTGGAGAAATAATGTTTTTCAATTTTGATTTCAGCCTCAAAAAGAGGCTTGGTAATTATTTTAGAACCATAGAGTACACAAATATTAAGTAATTCATCATAATCTTTTAATACTTATTTATTTCGAGTGTCAACATCCTTTAAAATATGATGTCTTACCAGCAGGAATTCCAGAAGTAAATGATGAAGAACGGGCGGTCTTAGACCTGTTGGGCGGTACTGGTACCCTAACAGTTTGGGGAACCATACGAGTCTTGCGAACCTTCCTCCTTTCACGGATAACCTTGGGACGCTGCACATGAACGGGCACAACCTTTGGTTCAATTTCTCTCACATAATTGGCAGGAACAAAACCATCCATCCCATTGCCTTTGCGGACACTCCACCAATCTTCATTGGTTTTATTTACCAGGTACATCACCTTTGAAAAATTTTTAAAGTTTTAAGGAAATTTTTCAATGTTTTTTCAAACCAATTATATTGCCATAATTATTTGATATATCTCTAAAAGTGATTTCTACTAGGATTATTACATTTAAATACAATCAAGAAAAATATGTATCCATATATGGTATTTAATCGATTGTAAGCCGACCCTTTTTTACGTTTTTACCATCTCAGAAATCGCCACTCGGCTTAGAATCGGTGTAAAAAAAGTAGTCAATGAATTTATGTCCGTAGTTACATTATAATGCGAGATATAAGCATACTAAAGTTTAAGTAAACTATCTACTTATGCAAAAAAGAATCAAAATGACTGAAAAACTATGAAGAAATAAATTATGTAAATAATACGTGATGCGTCAAAGTCGTAAAAAAATGCAGCGATAACACTCGTACGCGTAAGAAGCTACATATGTACACAATGTTTCATTTTACATGTGAATCGAAACATTTGCTTTCCTACCCCCCCTCTCCTCTCCCTCCTCTACCCTATCTTGTTTCAGTGTGTCTAGTATGTGCGTACTGGGATTTCCCAAGCGAACCATTACTTCCTTGTGCCTTAGTGGCATAGCAGCAAACTTGGGAGAATAATTTAAGAATAAAAGTGAAAAGGAATGCCCAGGTGATACTAGTGTAGTACGAACGTATGTTATGTATTACGGTGTCCGTATTTGATTGACGAGACACAGCTATTTTTTTACGAGAATAAGATCCGGGGAATAACGAAGTCAAATTACTCTTTTAGTAGTTGTTATGAATAAGTGAATAAAATGTATTTTATGTCGCCGTAATTTTAGTTAATACTCTTTATTTAATTACGAACTGAAAATCTGAGACGTAATACGGTGTCTGTATTTGACTGACGAGAAACCTATTTTTTTTTTACGAGAATAAGATACTGGGGATAACGAGGTCAAATTATTCTTTTCGTTTGAGTTGTTATGAATAGATGAATAAAACATATTTTGTCGCCATAATTTTAGTTAATACTCTTTATTTAATTACAAACTGAAAATCTGAGGCATTCATACTTGTTGGTATTTTTTAAATAAATGACCCCCCACTTTAAAATCAAAATTTTTCCTTGCGTGGCCTTGTGAAAAGTGAGGGTCAGCTTACAATTGGTGTCGGCTTACAATCGATTAAATACAGTAACTGCTGAAACTCAGCAGTTTATATTATGTTAATGATATAACATGCTATACAATTTTAAGATATGATTTAAATTTTAATCACAATGCTGTGCATACTAAGAATATTAATTTTAGTTTTAGGATAAATTTTTAAAACTAATTTTTATATCCAAAATATTATGAGTATCCTGAATAAAATTAACTAAAAACTTTAATGCTTACTTCTCCCTTAGCCATCACCATTCCTTGCCCACTGAAGGCATACAAAGATTTCACTTGAGGCACTAGTCGTTCTTCTGTGACAGTTCGTTGCTCAACCCTCTCAATCTCTTCCTCCTCCCAATATTCTTGAGGCACCATTCTTACTTCCTGTGTCCAACCCTCTTCTCCCGTTTCTCCATTTGCAACTCCAACATCCTCCATTTCAGATATAAATTCTGGATCAGCTGACAACTGTAAAATTTTGCATTGACCAAATTGGATATTTTGTAATATCAAATTTACATAAAATTAACATTTCCTTATATTGTTAATTACTATAATTAAAGAAAATAAACCATGCAGCAAAAATAATATCTTAAATGGTGGTAAAGACAACATTCAAAATATAGTGTACAATGAATCATTACAAAAAAGAAAAACCAATAAGAAAATTAGTACTTTTCATCCCAAAGATACTGAAAAACTTACCATCCCATATACTTATGCTTTTCTGCTATGATAGCTACTCATATTTAATGTACTCACAAGGAGAGGCTACGGAGTGTAACTCTCAGATTTGATTCATCTTCTACCGGTGGAAAGTTTGGTTAAAAAAACCAGTACAGTAAGACCTTGATAACCATCACCATCAATAATGGTTGTTTCGATCAACAATCATATGTCGCCAAGTGGTACAAAAAAATGAAATATTCCGTCTCCATTTTTTAATGAAGCAGACAAACAACTAAGATAACAATTGCACTGTGACTAAGAGAGAAAGATTACTATTGCAGTGGTGGGCAACCTTTCTGCATGGTGGCCTGCATCGGTGGCAGTGAACCCTTCGATGGGCAGCTTTGGAAATAGTCAATGAAGTATAGTTAAATTGTAAGTTACCTAGAGATTCTTAGGCACCATATGCGTGGAAATCAAGTTAAAATTAGCTTTTTAGTGTTAACATTTCAATATTAAAAATCAGGATGAAATTAAATCTTAGAAATATATTTGAGAAAAAATCAAAAACAGCATTTAGAAGAACTTACTTGAACTGAGAAATATTTACTAAGAGGTTGCAATTCAACGATATATATCTTAATAGATTTTGCTACACAGAAAATAATATTTGGTAGTTAATTAAAATAAATGAAAACAGTTTTGAAAACTATGAAACACTGGCGGTGGTCTGCATAAAATTGCTTAGTGGTTAGACACCCATGATCTATCAAAACAGTGCGCTGCGGCTGTTCTCAGAGAACATTTCGTCGACCGTGTTATAGAGTGAAAAATATTTGTGTACATTGAAACGGTAAAACAAAGACTAATAAGTATGTAAATAGAATTTTTACCTTCAAATATAAGAATCAAACAGCAAAACATTTCTTCACGGATTGCTGCAGTACAACTGTCAACAGGTAACATATTTCTTATATATTTGATAGCTCATTAAACCTCAAGTGATAAAAATGGTCCCAAAATGCAGTGTTAATGACAATGCTGCTAAAAGGTCCAAAAATGTGACATCCCTTCAAATAAAACTAGAAGTGAATGAATGAAAATGATGCAGAGTCTAAAATTTCAAGCAAACTGAGGCCTAAAAATTCAGTTTTATATGATGTGTATAAGGTCTTTTTGAACAAATTATTAACCTATGTCATTGTTCCTACGGGAAAATCGGTTTCAACTATCATCGTTTCGCTAATCGACGGGGATTCCAGGAACCAATTAATAATGGTTATCAAGGTCCGACTGTATTTGTGAATGAATATTCAAAAAAGTTATCATGATAAACTCATGGTTTTTTATGAATTAAATCCTGCAGTAATGAAACATTTCAGAGCTACAGGGGTTACGTTGATCAAATATTAGACATTTGGGGCAATGTTTCAGAGTTGACTTTCAAATTATATCTTGTAGTAACAAATTCGATAAGGTGCTGATTGAATATTCACCTCAAGTCTTGATATGCCTGCCTTGATAAGACGCTCAGCCTGAACATTGAGGGAGCTTATATCCCCAGCATAGGCAACAATTTCTCCTTGCAAATCCTTATGTCTTTGAAGAAGAGCCTGAGCACTTGGTTCATCTTCTCCACAGTCATTGCTCCCAACAAGGGCTGTCTTTTCTCTCAACCATGATTCAGCTTCATTTGCATCAGTATAAAACTATTGATAGGGAAAATAATAACATGTATGAATGAACCAATAAGAACAATGTTTTAGAACCTCATTAACATACACATAATAACGTATACAGCAATTACTAAAATAAAAAATTATCAATAAATATGAAAAACATGAACAATAGCATTGTCTGACCTGGTAAGCTTCAGCTGCATCTTCTAGTTGTTTCTTTCTCAACAATGCTAGTTCTTCTAATCTCTTCCAATGTGCACGCAAACTTTCAATTCGAGCCCCAATTTCTGCTGATCTTGGATGTCCCTCCTTAATCAACTGCTGACCTGACTCACAAACTCGCTCACACTTTTGTCTACGTGACTTCATTTCATCAAGCAATGCCTAAAAAATGCATAATTATGTTATATAGCGAAATAAAATAATTAATGTTATATATTTTATGAGAAATTGGTGTTAGATGAGTATAAAATTGCATTATGTTCACAATTAGAATTCTATAATCACAGGAAATAAAAACATTTTAAATTAAACAAGTGAGTAGTTGAAAATGTTAATTTTCTTTTTAAATGGTCTTAAGATAATCCCTATTTGTTTCCATACATAATTAAATTCTCTTTAAATAATTGTGCATGAATCACTTAGATCAATAAAATTCCATTTACAATTCAAAGTTTTACACAAAGAACGAGTAATACACACACATAACTCAGTAAAGGATAGACAGCAGTGTATAGATTATAGCAAAGAGAAAATAATGAAATAAAACCTTCACAAACACAATGAAGAAAACAAACACCAATATAACAATTAAGACTACCTGATACTTTGACTAGGGGGCAGATGATGCAGCCAACAACCATGCAAAAAAGTAAATCAAAATGAATGAATGAGATGATGCTAAAACAACAATAAAATTCACTAATACATGAATTTATGTAACATATTTCGATAATATGAATGTACTAGTTGAAATTAGTTAAAATAATGTGAGAGTTACATTGATGTCAACATCATGCAGTAGATATCTTCTGATTAGTTATTTAGTTAACAAAAATATATTAATCATGAAAAAATTTTTAATGATAACAGAAAATTATCCCATAACTACCGTCATAATATACAAAAGCAAAATGGGCATGCATGAATATTTTAAAGATCATGTATGTTAGAACTTACTATTTTTTTATCAATATAAAGTGGCGATACATGGTCTTGTAACACTGGGATAACATAAATAGATTCCGTATACTAGAGAATGTACTAAATAATTTACTAAAAATGCTGCGGACACTACTATCATTCCCAAGTCAGCTAGATAGATTGCATTTAAAAGACAAACAAAATGTTTTTCATAAAAACAAATATGCCATACCTTGTGTTTTTGTTGCAAACTAAGCACAGCACGAAGATCTTTTGCAGATATTCCTGCCTTGCATACACGTTGTCTTTCTATCACCCAAGCTTCTTCCTCCTCCTGGTCTTGTGCAAATTGAAAAAAGTTACGTGCATCCTCCAATCTGGCCCTACGGGCTTTGCTTTGTTCCAGTAACCTAAAATATAAAGATATTATAATTAAAATTTCATTTCATTTCATTATGGAGCACTCCCATTTATATGTTATATATATGTTTGTAATGTGAAAAATCTCCAGTCCTCTGTAACTTTATATGTAATCAAATTCCAAAGCAATGACAAAAATTTGATCAACTATTCAAAAAAAATATGCAATGACACTATACAAATGTTAATAAGAAAAAGAAAAATAAAATCACTATAAAAATAAATTTAAAAATAAAAACAAAATTTAAGAAACAAAAGTGCATGTTGATTAATACAAAATAAGTAATAAATAAAATAATAAAAATAAATAATGTAAGGTGCATCCACAAAATATATCTCTATAAAATGGAAATCTAACCTTTTGTAAGCAGCAGCCAGTCTTTCAAGGTGAGTCTGTAATAGTGGAGCCTCTTTATGTCCCAATGTCAAAAATGCCTGGCCCTGCCTTTGAAGTCGACTTTGCGTCTCTCCTGCAGCAGTTGCTTGAAGTTCTGTTAAGCTATGTTTTTGTAGAAGATCTTCCACACCAAGCAGATGGCCACCAACGTCAACAGATTGAAACTCCACCTGGATGGAAAAGAAAAAATATGAAATACCATCCTTACAACAAAAACAAATATACTTAATTGTGAAACACTTTAAAAAATCCATATTATCCTATGTTAATTATAATCAGTGCTTTTTTCCTACAAGAACGCACCGGAACGCCGTTCCAGAAGTTGTTTCCATGCAAAATATAAAATCAAGAAACTTTTAAGAACAAAAATTTATAAATTTTAAAAACACTACATTCAAAATATTTATTACTAGATTGATGTGCATTTCACATGCGACATGCAAACTACGATTTATGAAATGATGTTTATAATATCCACCTTTTCGTCAACAAAAAACTTCTGAAAGCTTATTTTTTTTAGAAAAAAGCACTGATTATAATTAATTTTATTTTAAAGTTACACTATTATTCTAAATCTTTGGTTATTAACTCCAATACAATATTCTAAAAACAATCAAAATAAATAGCGTAAATTCACTATGATGATTGTATAAACTTTAACATTAATTAATTATTATTGTATGCCTCAAAGATTCAGCACATATTAAAATTTATTATAAAATTTACTTTTGGAGACCACTTAAGCCAAAGAAGCACAAACCTCCATTTCCTTTATTGTGGAAAGAACTGTGTCTATTTCTCGTAAAAGGGCCATCAAAGAACAGGAAGTTGTAAGACTAGTTCTGTGATTTGCCAGCAGAATCAACAGTTCATCCCACCGTGCCAATATTTCTCTCTCTTTGGCAATCACTTTTTCCTTCCCATGATAATTTTCCCTTGCTAGCTCCTCAGCCATGCTGGTTAGGTCGTGGAATCGGTCTTCCTGCAAAAAATAAATATGTATTAGTATAAAGGGAGTAAAATACTAAAACTTTCAACTTACAGAAAGCTGGTTCAGAAACTGCAAAACAAACTTTTTCCAAATAATATTGATACAAAAAATTTAACTTCAAATAAAAAAAATATTCCAAATTACAAAAGGTCAACCAAAATTCTCTTTATTTTAACTGCAATTGGCTTCTAATATTACTTACCCGAGCTAAAATTTCTGCACTCATGGCTTCATGCTTCGACATAGTAGCCTCCAATTGGGCAAGATTACTTCCATATTCTGGGTCACAAAGAACTTGTGTCATGTCCTTCAAAAAGCTCTCCCTAAGTACACTCTGTGAAATAGAAAGTCAAATATAAATAATAGGTCTACAAGTTTAATGCAATAAAAGTGAAATAAACAATTTATGAAGAGAACATTAAAAATGAAAGTGCGATAGGCAAAATGTTTATTTTATGAAATTATTCCAGATTTAAGATAAAAGTTACAAGATATTTATCAATTTGAGAACATTGAAATAAAAATTATAAAACAGACAAGCATCATATGAAAGAAATCCTAATTTCAAGAATTTATGCATCAATTCTTATAAAGTACTAAATACTTATAGCAAGCCAACTTACCTTCCTCTTAAATTTAAAAGCCAGTTGCTCTAGCCTTTCTTGGCGTAATAGTTCCTGGCGCAAAGCAACTTCTCGTGCATGCTCCGCTCTTTCCAATGCTTCCCATGCCCTTTCAATGTCATGGACAAGCTGTCCATCCACAGGTATGAACTGAGGCTGATGGAGTGATTTCAATTGAGTGTTTATGTTGAAATACAAAGCTTCAATTTCACTCCTTTCTCGATACCTGCAAATTATTAAAATAAAAATGTTCAGACATGGCACAAAATATTTAAATCATCACATTTTTCCAACTAAATATTGCATTTCAAGAATCCACACTGTATTTAAAATGTTTATTTAGAAATTTATGCTTTGATGTAGCCTGTTATATTAATGCGAACATTTTCAGCATTATTGTATTTAAATTCATAGGTTGTGTAACTACCCAAGTTCAAATAAATATTTAATAATTGAAGATAATCTTAAGTCGTAAGGAATGATTTTAAATCAAAAACATCACACACAATGCAATTTCGCCAAAATACAAATGTATGAAATGCAATCTTAACAAAAACCTCTCTTACTTTGGTGGTTTTTCTACAGTACGGTAAGTCTTGAATGCAGTCAGCTCGCCCTGAATACCTTCCAATGCATTAGGAAAGTTGTGATCTGATAAATGTTCTGTTTTAAGGATTATCCACTCCAACAGATTAGTGGTCAACATTCCATAACGTCCTTTCATTGCATCTGCTTCCATCATTTGCCCAACAATCTATTTAAAAAATTGAAAGAAAATCAACGCAATATTTGGCATAATTCATTATATCAGAATCTATTTAGCAAATATGTAAGAGGTAAACTGAATAAACTAAATTTCATAAAATAACAATTATGTTATGATATTGCAAGTGTTATTTCTTTTTCTATTGATAAAGAATAATATACATTTTACAAAGCAACAAAATCATTAAAATCATGAACTTCAACCACATTTAATTTACCTGGAAATTTTATAACAATTTGCAACTTAAAAAACTATAAACTTAAGAGGATTTTTCCTTATGAAGATAATTTAAACATTATAATTTATTACTATTAAAATCAGGATATAAACAAGGCAAAAAAACATAATTATACCTAACATTTCAAAAAAACTTTCACTTACATTTGCAATTCGTCTACCACTTTTCATTTCATTTTTCATTCTAGCAAAAGTATGATAGTAGGATGCCACGTAAGTGATGATAGATTTTTCATCAGGGCGACTAGTGTCCACATCTAACAACAAAGAATGACACATTACAAAACCAAAAATAAACAACCATTCAATATAAATGGATAGCATATAACACAAGAAATTTAAAACATTAAGACAATATGACATGCCATAAATTTTAATGAAATAGAAGGTTAACTACAGGAAAGACTAATATTAAAAGGAATATCACATTTAGTGTGACCAATTTTTTCCAGAAAAAATATATTATAATACTTGTTAACCCTCGAGCAGGCTCGCTGGTGTATAAAGTACACCAATTTTACTAATTTCAATCTTGCAACGCTGCTTTACGTCTGACATCTACGAGACTTTTTGTATTCCTTTAGTGTCATTTTGACTTCCAACTGGTAAAGGTGTCACAATTCAAACAGGTCTAATAGCATTTCAAACCGGAGTGATAGAAGTAGAAGTCACCCCTGGCGTACAAAATACACCACACACCAAGTCGTGTGAGTCATTTTTGCTACATCTCCATTCTCCGAGCAGATGCGGTAGGTATAGAATGCATCAATTTTATTAATAGGGATAGAACTATCCCTATTGATCTTTGTGTATTTTAAAAATGTTATAAGGCTTTTCCCTATAAAGATGTCATTTTTCTAAGAACTGCTCTATCGTCCTCTGTTAGAGAAAAAGTGATTTTTGGTATATTGAGTACACTGCAAGCCTTGTTATGTAAGTTACATTCTTTATGTTTATACATATACATATCTGTAAATCTACAATTTTAATTTCCTGTGTTCTATGAAATGCTCGAATAATCAAATATTTTGTTTATTTATTCGTAATGTAAGACAAAAAATCTCTATTATGAGATGATTTATTATAAATATTATATTATTATAAATTTTATATTATTCAATTTTATATTCGTTATTTTAGGGCCCATTATATGAGAAATGTAAAATTTGAGAGATTACTATGTGGAGAACTGCAAGAAGTACGGGCAATAGACAGCGACGAATCTGACAAAGAAAATGAAATAATTACTGAAAGCAATCTTCAAAGCGAATCTGAGCAGAGTTGCTTGACATCATCTGTAGATGAGTCAAAAGGGTCGGAAGATGAAATTCCTATAAATAATGAATATTTTATTGGAAGAGATAATGTTTGTAAGTGGAAGAAACTTGACTTTTCGAAGAAATCCAAAACCAGAAGTGAAAATACCGTTAAGATATTGCCTGGCCCTAAGCACACTGCTAGAGGAATCGCAGATGTAACTTCAGCATTTCATAAAATATTTGATATTGGCATGGTGGATGATATAGTGAAGAACACAAATATTTACATAGAGAGGAAGCGAGTGACAGTGCAATATTCGAGGGATAGAGATGTCAAAGAAATGACTAGAGATGAAATATTGGCTTTATTAGGGTTACTTTATCTTATAGGCACTAAGAAAGGTCAACACACTAATGTTGAGGAACTTTGGATTGCAGATGGAACAGGAATACCGATTCTTAGAGCTTGCATGGGCTATAAAAGATTTTTGTTCTTGTTACGATGTCTTAGATTTGACGATAAAGATGCAAGAGTTATCAGAAGAAAAACTGATAAATTAGCAGCCATGCATCACTTTCTGGATAATTTCGTCAAGAATTGTAAGAACATATACAATGTTGGTGAATTTATAACAACTGACGAAAAATTGGATGCTTTTCGCGGTAGATGTAGTTTTATACAATATGTTCCTAACAAGCCAGCAAAATATGGGATTAAGATTTACACGCTTTGCGATTCAAAGACATTTTTCACTAGTAATCTAGAAATTTACTGCGGAAAACAAGAATTTGGGCCATACTTTGTATCCAGTAAGCCGGAGGATGTCGTGAATAGATTGATTTGTGACATTGTGGGGACAAATAAGAATCTAACTTTTGATAACTGGTATACCTGCTATCCTCTGGCATGTTCACTATTACAAAAAAAGCTTATGTGTATTGGCACATTGCGGAAAAACAAGGAGATACCAGTGGAATTCCATGCTAATAGAAATCGTGAAGTTGGCTCATGTTCCTTTGGATTTCAAAAAGATGCAACAATTGTCTTACATACCGAAAAAGAACAAAGCAGTAATAGCAATGTCAACAATGCATCATGAAAAAGAAATTGATGATGAAATAGGTAAAGCATTTATTATGTTGGACTACAATATGACGAAGGGTGGAGTAGACACTGTAGATCAAATGTGCAATACCTACTCTGTAGCTCGTATTACACGACGGTGGCCGTTGGCAGTGTTCTTCTCGCTAATGAATGTAGCGGGAATAAACGTACAAGTATTATATTTTTCTAATGCTGACAATCCAAGACAGCCAAGAAGAAAATTTTTGAAGGAATTGTCACTATCACTGATGAAGCCTCATCTCACTGAAAGAGCAAAAATAAATTCTCTACCATCAGATGTTAAACTATTCCTTTCAAAATACCAAGAACCTATAGAGAGGGAAATTTCATGTCAGGACTCTGCCAAAAAAAAGCGTGGAAGATGCGTATTGTGTGGCAGAGGGAAAAATATGGACACTACCATTAAGTGTAATTCTTGCAATAAATTTTCTTGTAAGAAACATGTCAAAGCGAATTATCTCTGTGATACATGTAATACTGAAGACAGTACCTAAAGTTAATAATGAAAATTTTATAAATGTTACTAAGACTTGTACGTTAATCAATTAAATTATGTTTAATCAGAATTCAACTAATATTTAATCAAAAACTATCATTGGTATTAATAGATATGAGAGATAAAACAGCATTTTAATGAAAATAAACTAATAATTACACCAAACGAATGAGTTATTTTGTAAAAATTATGCAGAGTACAAAGTACGCCGCGCGCCCGGTCGTGTAATAGAATTGGGCACGCCCACTGAGGGTTAATAAGAGCAAAGATGAGTACATAAAGTTATTCTTTATAATATCATCAGTATTAGTGAAGTACTAAACAAATCAGTGATGTTATCACTTTAATCATACTCTGGCTATTACATCCAGAAAACAAAAATATCACACAATGCTCTATTTACACTCATAAATAGCTCCTAAACATTACCTTCTGCATCAAGAAGCCTGGGAATGCCAAGCTCTTCCTGAGCAACATCAAATGCTCCGTTAAGGTTGTCAATATGTCTGGATGGTACAAGGGCATGATAGTCAATGAGATCAGGTCGGTGAGCATGAATTAGAGCATTGAAACCTAAGCCACTTCTCCAAGACCCTATGATTTAATAAAAAACAAGAGAAGCGTATAAATTTTCTTTATATAAAAAGGAAAAATTTATTAAAATTAATTGGCATCCATCTGTTTTTATATTAATTATGTCCTCCCTAAAATTATTCTTTTAATATTACATATAAATACTCATTAACTTTTTCAATAAACTTTACAGATTTTTCACATTAATCAAATAAACAGGATATAAAAGTCAAAAGGTGAAGATGTGGTAGAATTTTGTACCTGTAAAATCTTGTATATTGACTGCATTATATCCACTAGTTTTTCGTTGGCACCAAAGCAACAATGCATCTTTTGCCGACTTCTTCTCACTGCTCTCATTTTCTTCATCCTAAACAATTAAAATTCGTTTGTCAAATTTGTAATTACTGCAGTCAAGTTTTTTCTTTGGACTAATATTTAAGAGATAATATTATTCTAATAAAAAAAATAATTTAAAAAAATCAAGCTAAACTTACCACATCAATTTCAATTTCTTGAATCTGAAACCTAAGGATTATGGTCCATATCAAACCTAAAATCAGTCTCGGGTTGCCGTCAACAATATCCTCTGCTCCTATGCTCTCAAGTCGTACCTTAGATTTTGAAAGAAAAAAATATTGCAATGTGTATGAAACAGGTTGACATAAAATCTCAACTATAGTCGGTTCACTAGCTAAAGTCACGCCAGTTAGCAGCAGCCAATAGGAGACAGTTTGTTTGGGAAGGTAGTGGGGAGGAACCCCGTCTCACTCCTGCTCTCGAAGAGTTCAAATCGGCCTGCGTTGCCATTTCTACCGCCGTCCAAAGCCCGGATCAAAAAGAAGGATGGGAAGTATTTTATTTACAAATTGCGTAGTATATCAGCTGAAGGCGAAAATCTGCAAGAGCTGGCAATGCGCACCATTATCTGCTCTCCCGCACGAAAGTTGAGACGGGCGATGGAAGGGGAAACGTTCGTGATTGGCTACTTGCTCTAAGTAGGCCAAGAGACTTCAGCTAGTGAACAGACTATAATTACAACTATAATAATCAAAAGCTATGATCTTTTTTCAGATACATACATACATACCAATCACGCTGTTCCCTTATGGGGTAAGCAAGCTAAATGCTGCCTCTACCATTCACAATATTTCTCCACACCTTTCTATCCTTACATACTTCTTTCGCTTCAAACACATCCATGCATCTTTTCATACATCGTCTTCCATTCCTTAAACTTCTGATCTCTCTTTTCTTGAGAGTCTCCTCCACCACATTCAACCAGCTTTTTCTTGGTCTTCCTCTCCCTTTGGATCTGCATACTCTACCATCATATATAATTTAGTCACCCGGTTCTCATCCCTTCTCTCCACATGCCCAAACCATCGCAGCACACCCCTTTCATACTGATCTCTTAAAATATCTTTCATTCCACATTCATTCATCAACCAAGTATTCCTGACTCTGTCTCTCCTGGTTTTCCCACACATGCTCCTCATATAACCCATTCCAACTGCATTCACCTTACTTATGTGTTTCTCCTGACACACCCACGTTCTCTACCATACAACAAGGTGGGTACAAGCACACTTCTATACACACCCATTTTTGCTTCCTTAGACACTTCTTCACGATTTTGTACTGACCACATGCTACCCACCACTTTTCTACCCGCATTCACATGCCTTTCTATCTCTCCATCTATTCTTCCATCTTAGAAAACATTCTTCCCAAGTACACAAACTCATCCACCTGTTCAACAACTTCACCACTTATGCACAGTCTACAGTCATTCAATTCATTCATTCTATCAAACACAACCACCTTTGTTTTTGACACATTGATCTTCAGATCCATTCTCTCTGTAACTTCAGCCATATTATCTAACATTCTTTGCAACTCATTAGGTCTTTCAGCTATCAACACAGCATCATCAGCATACAACAGCACCTGCACATTCACTTCCCCAATCCTCAGACCATTCGTTGTGTTTGCACAGGCTTCCCTCACATAAACACATTAAACAACCAAGGTGACATCACAAACCCTTGCCAAACACCACTTTCAATCTTAAACCAGTCACTCAGCACACCATTTATTCTTACACGAGCCTTACTTCCTGAGTAGACTGCTCACTGCATTCACTAAACAGTCATTCACTCCATACTCAGCCAGAACATTCCACAGGTCGTTTCTATTGACTCTGTCATAGGCCTTCTCTAAATCCACAAATGCACAATACACTTTCCTTCTCACATTCATACACTTCTCGATTACTTGTTGGAGAGCAAAAATCTGATCAGAACATCCCCTACCTGGCATGAAACCACACTGTACCCCCCAAATTTTACTCATAGTAGCCATTCTAACCTTTTCAATAAGTACTTTACCAAACACTTTCCCAGGTATACTCAATAAACTAATAGCTCTGTAATTCTTACATTCTACTTTACTACCTTAGAAAACTTAAAAATGTTCCTTATCTGCAACATATGTTTAGAAAATTTTTTTAACTATAATTCTAAATGAAAAACAAACTTATAAATATCAAATAAAAAGTACTCATAAGCAATTATTTCGTTATAACGTTAAACATAACGAAAAACGAAATGTAGATTTTATCGTAACGAAAAACGAAATTGCTTTTTTGGCATAACGAAAAATGCAACGAATCGATTTTTTTTCATTTTCCAGCACTGGATCGAACCAAAACCAAACCACTTTTGCAAAAAATTACGGTTCGGTTTTCGGTTCATTGAAAAATTAATCAGTGGTTTCGGTTCAGCAAAATGACTGCGGTTCAGTTCCGTTTGCATCTCTGCTGGACACATACAGTCAGTATCACTTGGGATGCCAGGCTCTTCATAACTACCTCCATACAAGTCTTCAAAATACTCCTTCCAACATTGTCACTTCACGTTCATTCCACACTGTTTCTCCATCCTTATTTACAATCCCATTCATTCCATTGTTGTTGCCCTGTCTCGCCCTTTTTATCCACTTCCAGAATAACTTCTTATTACCTTCAAAATCATTCTGCATCTTTACAGCCTCATTCAAACGTACTCGTTCTTTGCTTTCCTTAACTGCATTCTTAGCAGCCTTATTTTTCTTCCTGTAATCATCATACAGAATCCTTCTTTCATTATCATTCCTTGCAGCAATCATCCTCTTATATGCCTCCTTCTTCTTATTAACTGCTTCACTCACTGTTTCATTCCACCAAGCATCCTTTTCCATACAGCCCACTAAAGTCATTCCACACACCTCTGAAGCACACTGTGTAACATTCTCTTTCAGTATATTCCAAGCATCTTCCACATTTCCTTTCCTTATATCCTCTTCCCATTCAGTCTGCTGTGCAGTTAATTTACATTCCAACACATTCATATACTTGAGCTTTACCTCATATTCTTGCAATCTCTCTAGTCTGTTTCACACCCTTACTCTTTCTCCAGGTCCACTTCCTTCCAAGATCCACTCTAGAGACAACCAAAAAATGGTCTGTCCCACATTCAGCTCCTCTCATCACCCTTGTATCCTTCACCAGATCTCTCAGTCTTTCATCATACAGAACTAAATCAATCATACTTTTTGAGTCACCCCTCTGCCATGTATACATGTGGATGTTCTTATGCTTATACCATGAATTTGAAACAAACAAACTCTTTTCTATGCAAATTCCAATCAAACTCTCACCATTATCGTTTACTCTGGGGTCACCAAAGGGGCCCACCACTTTATCAGTGCCCTCCCGTCTGACACCTACCCACCCATTCATATCACAGAGTACAATTATTCTCTCACCTACATCACAACTATTCAACACATCTCTCAATTTCTCTCACAACTCATCTCTGTTTCACTCTCGCTATCCACAGGAGCATAACATGCTACCAACAGAATTCTACGAATTCCTACTTTCATACAAACCCACAACAATCTGGGTGACACAAATTCATACTTTCTCACATACATTTTAGCCCTTTCACTCAGCAACAAACCAACTCCTTGACTCCCATATGTACATACATCCACACCAGACCACAGAGCCAAACTACCATCATTCATTACCACAGCATCACTCCCCTTCCTTTTCGTCTCACATACACACAGCACATCCAATCCTCATACATTCATTTCATTCACCAACTCATGTTCTTTGCCATTCACTCTAACATTCCACATGCCTAACTTCCACTCGCATAAGTCGTCTAATGATGGGCCAACCAGTTTTGACCTCTGCTGCCCACCATGGCTTTGGTCATCTGAGGCTTTTCGTATAGCTTTGTTAGTAATGGTAAATTAAAGGAGACTAGGTTACCAGCCTAAGTCGTACCCGTGCCGACGCAGCATTCTCTGCTAATGGTAAGGCACGTTACCGGTCAGTATTGGCCAGACTGCCACAAATGCAACCGAAGCTCAGTATTACCCCAAGCACGCTTATGCCTTTCTGTACAAGCTAGGATCCCTATTAGAGACTACCTTGCAAGCCAGCAATCTGTTGCCTGCATCCTACCACTAGGAGGTACATACAGTGTACTGACACACTCAGGATACCATCTTTTTTCACAAGTCAAGTTATTTCAAATTGGTTCATTAATGTCGTAAGGATTTAAATTGTACTATGTATCAATATATAAAATCAAATTATGCTCCTTTAAAGAAAATAACAATACCTTTACTGTAAAAAATATATAATCAAATACAGTTTGGTAATACACCGACTACTGCTACATTGAGAAGGGGAGATCTCTTTCTCTCTCTCTCTTAAGAGTATTTAAATAAAAAAGTAATGAAGTCAATATATAGATATAAAAGGACAAGTTTAATGTTGAAATGATAAATAATTTGAAAGATATTTATAGGATATATAGAGTCAGTCAAGCTGACCTTCAGAATATTAAATAATAAATTCAAATAACTGGAAAACTACTGAAAATAAAAACTGATACAATAAAGGCCAAGTGCTGTTGTTGAACTACTGGGAAATAAGTTGATGAATTTGAAGGTGTATGATACAAAATTGGAGCAAATGGATAAATACAGGTCCCTGGATATCCTTATGTTAGAAATGATAGAGAACTAATTAATAAAATAAGCAAAACTTAACTTCAGCGGCTTTAAAATGAAAAATCAAGGTAAAAATAACAGTGGAGAAAAGGAGACTACTTTTTGTGAATAACAGAATAGAAAGAATTAATGGTGATAGAATGTCTGCAAACTTCATTAAACAAACTATTTACATCTTCCAGCCATTGCTGTAGTCTTAAAAAAAGCAGAGGGTATAATGTATACAAAAGTTAAAATTTGGGCGAGGGTTCTTATCTAGTTTTTAGAGCAAATTACACAACTGTAATGTTATGATGCCAGGAGAAAATGTATTAGCTGTTTTTTTTAATCAACCTGTATAATTTTTCATAAGGTGTGTGGGTTTATGCTATTTGTTCGAAAAAGAATAGGGTACTATACCCTATTCATTTGAAAAAAGTAGAAAGTATACGGCGTATACCACTGTGTACCCTCTACTACAGCACTGCTTCCAGCTTTTGGAACTTTCCACAAATAGATTGGAACTGATTTTTATGCATTACTTTTTCTGAAAAAATATCATGCTCAAATGAACTAATAAAATTAATAAGATGGTCCCAAGACAGTAAACCTTTCCCTACAATATATCAGAGAAAGGCTGGATTAAAGGTGGAGCAAATACAGCAGTTGCTCCAGGGCTACGGCCCAGTGGTGTTCCCTGTATAAAATAATATCTAATGTTAATTTGAAGTTGAAGTTACTCCAGGACCTTCCACCACTTTAATCTGATTGTGATAAGAGAATATATACAATGAAAAAATGTCATAATAATGATAAACATTCTTACCTTGGTATGCAGAAACGCCAAACTTTTGTTGACATTTTCAATTTTGTGAACACGCATGCGACCCGTATTTGGCTTTCCAAGCTTCTCTCCAGATATAATTTCCAATAGTTTCAATAGCTTTCGTCCATCAGCAAGATCCACAAATAAATCTTCAACCTCCATTCGAGCCTGAAATGATTAAATCATTATCTTTAAGATACAGAAAAATTATAACTTTCATTTAAGAAATCACATACTGCTCTAAACTTAATGACACAGAAGTGGCCTAAAAACAGATATATTATCTTTAAAAAGCGTTAGTTTCTTTAAGTACACTAGTAGTAAAACTTTATATAAACATTTTAAGACTTGTCATCTCTAAAGTTGTAATGATTTTTTAAATAGATAAACTGTAAAATATGAAGCAATTGCAAATTTATGACATTTGATATCTTTTATTAATAAGTAATTCATTTTCCTATTTATACGTAAATTGAAAGAAAATTTAATTACTACGAATGATTTTTTAAAAACAATTATCGAGCTCGCCCTACCACTGGAACTCAAAACACGTGCATTTTAGTTACCAAGCAGCCGTCCTCAGTGGAAATTTACCGATTGCATTTTATAAATTTGCTCTTCTCTGAAATTTACTACATGTGAACCCCTGGTATTGATGGCTGCTTTGAAACCGAAATACTTTACCCAACGGATTAACAATTTAAATAATAATTCATTTTGAAAATTAGAGACTTATTTCATAATAGGATGAATGGGCAGTTTTGGGTACATTTTAAAAATAAATGTGAGTCAAGTGCACGGAATGGATATTATAACCGCACGAAAAATGGCTACAATTATAATGGGACATAAATAAAAATGGACTGCTTCAACAACAGATTTAATTTTACTTCAATACCAAGTGGTAAATGATTCACTAGCAAAGAGTTTTTAAATTTTGATTTACTGGATTATATAACCATTTCTCTCGGGAAGATACCAATTCCAGTAACAATAAATCCGTAATAAATGCAAGCAAAATTGTATTAAAGCTATCACATCTAAATGATGATCTAAAAATATACTTTAGTCGATACGATTGCTTTAAAGTTCATAACGTCGGTTTGGACCATTAAAATAGCTTATAAAAATACATTTACCGACATATACATGTTCACATAAAATTCCGTTTTAAGAGAATCTTCACTTAAATGTGTCACTTCATTTTTAGCTACAGAAAAACACGGCTCTCAAATTCCATTTATGTCTTTTTCCTCCTTCAGCTTCCAGACATAAATAGCAGGCAAATTCTCTCTCGGGACCTTTTAATGTCTATCGCAGCTTCTCTTGCTAACTGAACTCCGAGATTTTAAGCGGCGCCCTGGTATCGTCACGATGTATGCTAAATAAAGCGTTGGGAGACCGGATTAGCAGGAATGCGTACGACAAGCCACGGACTTGAGTGGCACAATTAGCCCCAGTCAGGCAACCTATGGCCCACGGGCCGTATGCGACCTCCGAGAGCGATTTATGCGGCCCGCGAAGCTATGGTAAAAAGTGGTAGGTAAAATTTAATATAAACAATTTAATATTTTTCAGTAAAGTTATTGTTTATAAACCTTTTATGGTGAAGTTATAACGCTATTAAATTATTTCGACTTGATTTTCACTAATATGATACCACAGAATCTCTTGGTAACGTTGGTTGTAACAGCTCATCCGGCCCACCGAATCTCTCACGACTTCTAATGCGGCCCTCCGAATTATTCACAACTACGATGCGGCCCGCCATGCAGAAAAAGTTGTCGACTCCTGATACAGGGAGCAACAAACGACTGCGATGGAAGCAATTAAAAAAATTAAACATGGTATATTCCATTAACTTTCGGTTGGTTTTCATAAAAAAATTAAATATTCCCTTCCTGATTTTATTTTGATAAACATTTTTACTCGAACATACGAATTGCATAGTCATCCACCGCTCCGCTTGCCTGAGCGTAAAAAAAGATAACGAACGAGTTCTTTCGCCATTGCAGCTTTTATAACCACTACGAATGATACCATCAAAGAAAATACAATTTGTAATTAATTGGAATCGAATCATTTTATCGGGTTTTCAATCCGTAATGCTATTATTATTGACCTACTGATCGACTGAAATGCATTTCCATAAAAACACATCAAAACAAACGACGTATCTTCTCACGTAAATAAAACGTCATAAGCAAAAAACGAAAGGTTTGGTTTTTTCATGCGATCGAAACGACGCCTCACTCAGGCTTTTTAATTCGTCATGACTTTAATTGTCACTTCATCTTCCAATTCCAACTATATCCACGCCTTCCACTTCCTGCAATTAATAATACACCGCCGGAAAATTTCTTCACGAATTTTTTTCTCTCTCGATCGCCCGCTGTGAAACTTATCCCGAGGACCCCTTTTATTTTTCTCCCGGATATTAACCTCAAAAATTAACCGCAGCACTGACACGCATACCAACAAAATGTCCTCTAGGTATTAGCCCTACGCGGGCAAAAATTCCCTTTCCGCGTTGGCATGAGGAGAACGATAGAGAAAACGTTAGAACAAGAACACCGCGTAATTTTGCCCGCTATTAGGAGAAACGTAAACTTCGCCAACGAGATGGCTTTTCCGGTTTTCGGAGAAACCGCTTCCAAGGTCACAAAAAAAAGGCATCCGCTTCATTTCCCTTAATAGTTCTGCCTCTCTCTCTCCGCCTCCTCTTTCCTCTATCCTATTTACCCACGCCAAAAAAATATGTAAAAAAATATCTCCCAGCCTCCGTTCAAGATCAATTTACTCCCGTTTAATTCTTGGGTATTTTTTCTCTAGTACGACACCGCCCTTATATCGGTCGAAAGGGGTCAGCGTCCATCATTTTTTTTTAATGAAGACCCCGTGACTTGCACGTTATGCGACCGAACGCCCTCTTCCTCTCCGAAATAAGACGGCTGATATTTACGGAATAAAAACAATATCAAAGCGACAAAACAGCGTCTTCGCAAATGTCGATTTTCAACAACACCAGAACCGTACGCCGCCCAAAATCTCTCCAGGAGGCTTTTCCAAACGCCCCTTTCTTCTTGCAGGTCCGCCTATCGATGTAAAATGCTGCCCAAAATAAGTCTCTTTTTTGATGGGTTGCTTATTTTGTCAGGTTACGTACACGCTGCCCAAGGAAGCAACGAGATGCGGATCTCCCGAATTTTTTACTTTATTTTTAACATACCGAATACATTTGGAAGAACAGATGACAAGTGATAATTTGAATAAATAATAGCAATTTCTATGGATCTTATTTTCAGAATATCCAAGACTTGTCAAAAATTATGTCATTGAAATAATGTATTGAAGAATAAGATGACCATTTTTTATTGGGAAATTTCGAATGAAATGAAATCAAAGAATAATTATGCTTCGAGAGAGGAAGTCATTGTCGTCTGGGTAAAAGAGAACTATTTCGTCCCTAATTCGCTCATTAGAAATTCACCTGACAGCAGTCGACATTAAGAAATAATTCCATTAATTATCTTAACCAAATCTTTTTCTTCCGTCCTGCGCGTGATGAAAAGCGTTAAATAACCAAATTAATCCTGCCATTCTCTCCCCACCCGCTGGCGCCCAAAAATAACGAATTGATTCCACCCAAACAAATGAAGCACGTTTGTCCTTAACGAGCGAAGAAAAAAGACACTCCCAGAAGAAAACAAACGCATGAGAAACAGCCCTCTCGTCCTTACGAAACTCGAAAGGTGAGAGAATTCTGCGCATGCGTACTTTAAAATTGAACGCCGCAAAATAAAACATCCATATTATTTTAAATCCACTTCCGAAGAAACATAAAAGCAGCGGCATCCGAAAAAATTTCCGCCTACTTTTCACTCATCTCCGGCCCTCCACCACGTCTCTCTCTCTCTCTCCTATCTCCCTCTCCGCTATTCTTCGCTCCTCTCCCTCCCTTCCTCGTTAATCTTCCCGCGTTTCACTCTCACACACGCAAGAGTAGAGTGAGGGAGAGAGGAGAGGAGACCAGACACAAACCAAACCACTCCAGTCAACCAACCAACCAACCAAGTTTGAAAAAAAAATAAAGGGAGTCCTCTCTCTTTCTCTCCCCCTGCGAGAAAGCAAGAACAGGTCCGGCAGGTTTCATGACCTTTCCTCCCCTACCTCTACCCCTCCCCTTCACAACCCCACCAGTTCCACGCCGCCCCTTCCCAACCCGTTCCGAACCCCACACACAGCCTCCAAACCCGTACCTCCGAGAAACCCATCTTCCCTGCCTCCTATTTTGCCGCCCAAAAAACCTCTCCTCTTTCCAATCCTTTCCCCTAAAGACGCGATATAGACTCTCTTCGTCCAACAGTATCCGTAACCGCCTCTCTTCCCCCTCGTCTCCGCCGCCACCTCCATTATCCGGGTACCTGCTAATGCGCATTATACCGGCTCGGCCCTTTTCTTTTAAGGACGACCCCCGTAAAACGGTGCTGGGGAAAAAATATATACCTAATAAATTATGCATTTCGTGCGCGTCGGGTGTAATTTTGGTGGAGCATTCCGGATCCTCTTCGGGACGAGAGAGAGAGAGAAAGATTCTCAGTCACGTCTCCGAAGAGTGGAAGCGGACGCTCGAGAGCATCCGTTTTTATTTATTTTTTTTTTTACGGGAACGGAATTTTTCATTCAAATGTTCCATGGCGGTCGAAGAGGTCGCGATTTTACGCGTATTGACTTTAGGAGAGAAAAATGAAGGATTCGAAACGTTACTGATGGCCAATTTTAATGCGTGAAAGAAAATGATTTGTGAAAGGAGAAAAACAAACCGTTCCTTTTCCCGGATACGGACCTCTGATGATGCAGTCACTCTGCGAGGATGTGCTCACGCCCACAAAAACTCCAACATCGGACAATTGGAATTAAGGAGACGAAATTCTTGGAATCACGTTATTCCTTGGCATTAGGGTTCGGCGACGATAAAAAAAAGAGCTTAAACCTGGAAGTCTGTGCTTCATAAATCGGTCGAATACTTCCGATTTCTGAACACGCTCATAAATTTGTCACCCCAACGGATTCTCGTAAATCAAAAGTTATTTTTTTCACTTTTTCAAATTTATCGCTAGAATCACAAAATTATAGTTTAGACACTGACAGCGGCATTCTTGCCGCAAAGATTTACTTTCGTTTTCAGCTTATTACGGACAGAGTGCGATTAATATTGACAATAACACATGGTTATGTCTGAAAAATTCTCATCAATTGCTGGCATATTCTGTTAGCTAAAGTTTCGAATAAATTACATGGAATTCAAAGACATCGACGACATGGCATCTCCGGAGATGAAACAACACAAAACTAAAATAATGTTTGTCTAATTTTTGTCTAAAACTTGAAAACATATTGGCTTAATAGAGATGAAATCATATTGGGAAAATGAAGTAAAATCATTGTTACGTACGCCATGAATGAAAAACAAGACGAATGGATAATCAACTACATATAAGCGGAAACACGTCGTCAAAAATCGCAATTGGCAACATCCCGTTTGCTCCATTTTGTCTCAATGCCGTCCCGCCAAACAACACAATACCCTTTAGGAGACAAGATCGAAAAGGGGTGTGTCCCCGCATCATCTCGTATATAGCCGTCCATTACGTCTCTTGAAAGAATGCATATGTAACTCCCGTTAACTCCACGCCCTTTTTCAAAATTCCCGGGATTTCGAACCATTAAAAAAACTTTTTTCTTCAAAAATGTTATCGAGTGGGCAAACGCGTTAAGGAGAGAGTGTAATGTCTTGGGCGTGGACGGGATGGCAAAAAAAAATAGAGGCGCACAGTCGAGCCCGAATGGAATATTTTTTCGGGTTGATATTAAAAGGACACAGTGCATGGAATGAGGGCAGCTGCGTCATAAATCACGACGTGATCCGCGGCTTGCATCACAAGAGCGATGTCTTTTCGCTTTTCTCCGGAGTCGAGCTACCGAAGGAGATTTGAACGAGTCGCGCTGATTGATCATTCATGAGCGGGAGCGGTGTTTTGGTTACTGCGCCCATTTGTCTACACGTGACGGAATTTTGACGGTTATGTTTCCAGACGAGATATTTCGGTCTTTCCAGGTATGTATTGGTACTTTTTTCCATCGACATCGAGGCATGTTTGAAGCAGCGACTGATTCATTATGGATGCGTTTCCATGAGAGCAATAAATACCAAATTGAACTTTCAGTCAAATGAAACCTTCGTCATACACTTGAGGCTAGTATGACGAAAGGTGAAGCACAACATCGAAATGTCAAGCCACGAAATTAATAAAGGTCGCCAGTTTCTTGTAACCCATTCACCGAATTAATACTCTTGAGACTTCCTGGCGAATTTTTACAATTTTCTTGGTTCCCACCCGCAATGCGTATATTGTAAATTTAGTCTGATTGATTTACTTTACAAGTCGCGATATACATACGATGCAATCATCATAAACTAAAGCAGTGACTGATGAACGTAATCCTTTAACAAAGAATCACCGCCAATAAATCGGAACAGAAGACATTCTCAAACGAAGGCGTTAAATTAAATTATGCTAATAAAATTAATTAAGCTGAATACGTGATGGGAATTGACACAGGAAAGGTCAAGTAAGGAATTTGTTATAAAAACAATTCCAAAACATAAAGGATTTATTTTGAAAAGTGAACAAGTACTAGCATTCCTGCTCCCCGCTCAGTGACCAGCTTTAAGTTTAAACAAGTTTTGAGAGCAAGAGAACTAAGTCTTACTTTGTACAGTCAAATAGAATTTTTTCTCTCTCGACGCTAACACCTGCAATATATGGAAAATAAAAGAAAGAATACCGGGTGGGAGAAATTGCTCGAAGGCGTTGGGAAGAACGAGGTACGAACAAAAGTGATTCGAAAGAAGAGTGCAAAAAACGTCCAATGCAGCAAACGCTAAAAGGCAGTGGTCATGAGAGAGACAGAAACATCGACGAAATAAAAAAACGCTAAAATTAAAAAAAAAACGAACGGCAGGTGAAGTGAAGAAGTAGGTAAATCACAAAACGAAAAACTTGAGTTTCTTCCATGATTACACTGATCTGGAAGAATGCATTCCGAGACCCTTTTAGTCTTGAAAAGATGACGGCCTTGGGTGAAGTTGAATCATTCACAAGGTCAAGCGGTAAAAATTTACTTTTATTTTTTTAAGATTGTGCAATTTCAGGGAGGGCTATAAAATTTAATCGTTACGGCCCCACCAACCTTACTAGCTAGAAACTATGTTGTCAAATTTATATGACTGCGGTTGAAACTTATCATCACATCTTAATTTTTCCTTTCGTTAACAAGTTCCTAATAATTTCGCTCGAATGAAAGTTTCCTGATCCTCCAAGGCCGAGAAAAAAGGAACTTTTCACTTAGACTTACACTGTAAATTCGTTTACGAAGCTGCGTTTACACATTCATGCAGGAATACAAAAATATAATTTTATCGAACATTTACAAAGTAATGAATTTTAGCAATGAAAATATTATTCGAATGATTTCTGGTAGTTTTCTTATTATTAATTTCTTCTCCGCAATGGTTCCTCTTTACAGAATTTTAGATTAGTAAATAAGCAAAATCATATCCCAGTTAGCTTTTTCATTGTGCTTTTAAGAGGAGATGGCAACCATTTACCACAGTTTTCTGACCCGAAAAATGAGTCCGTTAAATTTACAACTGGAAAAACTATCACCTTACATTTCGGCACTAAAAATCTACCCTCACCACGAAATGCTTACGCTTACTTTCGATTATCCCTACCAAACGACTAATTTCACTCGACGTTTTTTTTATATGGCACCAACTTCGCATGCGCATGCCAAGGCAAAACAGTTCGAAACGGGTTAATTTATTATCGCCATCGACATGAAACCTTCAAGCTTTTGCTTATCGCTCGAACGATCCCACATTTGCCTCTATGACTTCGCACCGCATCCCTCTCTCGTTGCATTTACGCCCTTTCGAGACATCCCGACACCCACGCCCCTCACATTTCGCCCTTCCACGCCACCCCATCCTCCTCTCTCCCACACCACCCTTCATTCCCGCCCACACCGGATCGCTCGGATAACTTTTCCCCCCACTCTCCAAACTCCTCGTGTTCCACAAGGATCCATCCCATCCCTCCCTCTCTTTTTCTTCACCCCACATCCTCAACCCTTTACTCCGACAACCGTGGAATAATACGGCACATGACCCAAACTACCCCTCCTCCCGTATCCTCCCTCCGCCTGAGAGATATCCTTTGAAAATAATTTTAAAAAGAGACGAATGCCTCGCGCATATCGTGATGTCGCTACCATGACGACCGGAAAGGCGAGGGAAGTGAAAGAGAAATAATCATCAAAACACTTAAAGGGAAAAGGCGTTTGGGAGGAAAAAATTAAGAGAAAAAAGCCAACTGGGAGGATAAGAAAATAACACGAAAACGCTGGAACAAAAGGAGGGTACCCGCCCGCGTACGGTCCCGTATCGCGGCACGCACGCTTTCTTGGAGCACACACCCCTTTTCTCCTCCCCCTCAAACCATCCTATTCTCTCTCTCCATTCTCGTCCCCTCCCTCCCCTCATCCCGACGGCTCCATTGTTGTGGGTAGAAAGAGAAAGAGGCCTACTTTTTTGCGGGGAAATCCCACGGTGAGGGTAAAAAAGACGCCCCATTTTAAACGCCCTTTCGCATTTTTTTAGAAAGGGCGTCTGGCTTTTTGCGCGCTATAACCACCGCTTTAAAATCAGGATTGGGTTTCATTGGGTAATTTTCTATGCAAAACTATAAATATGACGTGACAAAAATGTACTGTGACGATTTTTTTTCTATCGTCTATCAACGTCAAGGATCTACACCACAACTTTAGTGAGATAAGTTTAGTAAAATGAAAATTAACTGCTGGAATATTTGCATAAATAATCCTAAAGGATATACTTATTTGCACAAATTACTCTTCTGGAAATTTTCCCTAAATACCATAGCACACCGGCCGACGATACGGAAACATAGCCTTTGATAGTTCAAAATGCACTTAAACATAGCAACTGATACTTTATAAACAGTTTCGTAACATTAAAAATTGTTTTTCTTCCGTGATATGTGATGTAACCAGTATAAATTACCGTATTTATTAAGTAAATCTTCGTAGAATATAAATATTGTCCTCGCCAGGAACCATATTTAGAATCGTGGAACATTTTTATCACGCGTCTGCGTTTACCCGATTCCTCCCAATCTTATCTCGCCACTCCTCACATAGAAGATTTATATTTTCAAGACCACCGACACAGGAAGCCAAACATATTTTTCTAATTCTACTTCTTTACCTAGCTAAACCTTCGAGCTTCTTTTATCTGGGAACGTGACAGTAGTGGCGGACGTGATAGTGACGATTTCGTGCCAGTCCATATGAAGCACTATGCTTCTGAAGACATAGACGTATGTACAACTGCGTGAGCTTGGTCAATGTCAATTTTTCTCTTCATACTAATCACAGCACTTTCGCAACACGCGCGCGCACACGTAGTACGCATAGAATGTTAATGGTTCCCAAGAAATATAAGTGAGGAAAAGAAGCCGACCTCATTTTATCATTTCCTAAGCTAGCCGTACTGGCGTCGTTTGCAATGAGAAGACAGGGATTAATATGGTGCACAAGAATCATTAACAAAAAGTGTCTCATCATACCATAAGATGGAATTTCACTCTAAATTTCGTACAAATATGCAAAAGGAACCGATAATTATCCTCTTACAAGAGCCTGTTTCTACACTTTGTCGAAAACGGCTTGGATATTTTATAAACTAGAGTATAATTAAAATCAACTAATCCTCCCGTTTCTAATTCATCTGAAAATTTCTACACCTCTTTTAATTAATCACAAATGGATTTCATTACATTTCCATCGCTTTTTGAGTTTTTCAGTCATGTAGCCTTAGAAACAACAATTCTTTACAACACCGTATAATTCAACCTCAAAATTTAAAGCAATCTAAAGCATTTTAGGATATAAATACGCGACTTTTTCAAATGTTCCTCCAGAATAAAATTTTATAAAAACATTATTCGACAACTTAATTTGCGCAACATTTCATGCAGCTGTTGGCAAATTTTCAAAACCGTCAGACTTAAGTTTCATTTTGCTGTCCCATCTTTTTTTCTAATTTTTCTCTGTAACGGCGATATAAAGTGTTATCTGTAATTAAAAACAGTCATCCACCGGCATTATGCAGTTCTGCAAGCGGTTATACACTTGAAATCACAGAAGTTGGCTGGTACTAACATAATAAGCAGTGGCGTACTGATAGCCCCCGCAACCCCCGCAATGCGGGGGGGGGGGGGCGGCCGAGATTTAGGGGGCCCCAATCGTTCAAACCGTACTGACTAAGATATCCATGGGGGGGGGGGGGTCCCTTATTATTTGCTGCGGGCCCCCACCCCCGCAGATTTTCAGGTACGCCACTGATGATAAGTATGCATATGCTATTATTCCGATTTAGAATATGCAAATATAGTCAAACAAATTATTCCACTTGAGTTCAACCTCCACTGTATAAGAAAACTAATAAATTTCTCATAGTAAAATACATTATTTGAGCGGAGACGTAAAATGAGGCACGTGTATTTTAAATCACATCGCTGCGAAAATAAATAATTTAAAATTCAAATCACTTCTCATTTCCATTACATTTCTACTCGCTGTCGGCTCTCCTTTCCTCGAATTCATTGTTTTCCTCCGAAGCTGGCGCTAAATGTTTTTTTTTTTGTTCGCTATTCACGGGAAAATTTAAGCAGAACAGTTTATTCACAGTTCTAGGAACGTCTTTCATTTCTGCTGAAATGGCGAGAAGATGGCATTCCGGGGAAAACCTTTTGGAGAGCGGACGTCCTCGGTTGAGTGGGATTTAGGAACCAATTCACCAGAACCGTGATGCATTGAAACCCGTGCTGCGACAGTAGGTCACGGTCAGCGCCGGATAAAAAGATAATAGGGCGGATGCCGTGTTTCCGGTCAATGACATTCCGGTAGGACAATACAGCAGAACGAGACCGCCTGTTTTTTTTACCTATTTAGGTATGAGGAAGTCCGAGATATCCGAATCGGTCGGTCATCTGAGAAAACAACTCTCATTCAATCTGAACTTTTTTTTTTGAGTTATAAAAGGCTTAGAGCGGTGGTACCCAAACGTAACGTAAAACGAAAATAGAAAAAAAATCTTTTATTTCTTTTCCTCTATATTCGTAATAAATTTTAAACAAGTCGGGTTATACTGACCCTCAAATTAATCTTCAATTGTATTTTCTCCTGCGTATGACACGCGACTATCGCGGAAGTGGGCTACGTGGATCTCGAGCCGATAATATTGAGCAGCACTGGCTTAAAAGAATGGGCATCACCTTCGATAACCAAACCAAACGCTATGACAATGGCTGGTGAATTTCGACATCTACGCGAAATTTAAATATCGAGTGTCAATTATTTTAGCCGAGAGGAATGGCCGGAAATTTACAATAAATACTCAGGAGAGATGTTACGAGATATGTTAAGGTTTCCTAACATGGCCTACGAACACTGGGAATCAAAAAACGAAAGTGATTTAGCCAAAACTGCCATTTTTAGAGTTTATTTCAGGATTTCGTTAGAGCCGAATATCGCTTTAATAGTTATATTTGAGACAACTGTTGCAATATAATATTCAAATTGAAATCGCATTATCAAAAAGGAGACCGTCAACGCATAAAAAGTTTCAAGGACGAAAATAACCGAAAAGCTCTAAATTATTCCTTGATTATTTATAGTAAAATTACAGACTAAATATTTCACACATACTTAAGATCTTAATTACAAAAAAATTCACGCGATTGTGATGGTATAGTACTTTTCACCGTTGGTATAACTAGAAAAACACTCGATCGCATATTAAATCTGATTTAAATTCCATACAAAAATGTTTTCACCAAGTTTTGAAATCCATTTTGCGTATAAATTCAAGATGAATGTCTACATGGTTGCAGAAGATCAAGGATGCGAATTGTTGAGGGGGAAAATTTTAGTAAAAAATACTCAAAATGCAATCCATCTTTTATTAGTAGTTGTTTTAAAAAATAGTCTGCGTGATCGAGTAACTCGAAATTAAATCGAAATGAGTAGGAATTTTTCGATAACATTCATATGAGCGAAGCCATTAAGCAAAAACAACAATACCCTCCCGAATTTTATTTCGAAAAGCATCGCCAAACGTCCTTACCTTCAACAGGAAGGAGTTCATCCATTTGGTGAACGTCTTCTTCTGGATGTGCAGCCGCTCCTCTTGGAGCGCCTTGATGCGGCTCGTCTCGAACTTGAGCGCATCTTCCCTCTGGGTCATCGTTAGCGTCACACTTGAAGTCGTCGTGGTGGTCCCTCCCCCTCCTCCCGCCCAACCCTCCCCACCCCCTCCCCCGTATCCGATGCCGCTTCCCCCGCCCACCGAACTCCTACTGACTCTGTAGTTTGCTCCGCTGACGCCACGCTCATGCTGCGCTGTAATGACATAGAGATATGGAAGATTATTTCGGTTGTACAGTAACAACCCCACTGATGCACACCGTTCAGTGACTAATGCAAAAATAATCGATTCTCCTCGTCTCTTTCATGTTTAATGCATCCATAAGTATTTTAGTTTTTTAGACAGTAAAAAATATGTTTTGTTGCTCCGCTATTTTCTAATAAATATCCACAAATAAAACCCGCCACAAACACGGTACAATATGACAAGTAATATTTTGCCTTACTGATGATCTAATCGGACATTTGTTCAGTCCAGGATATGGTGAGTCAAATTTTCGGTCGATAATTTTTTTATAATTTACTTAATTTAAATATTTAGAATTGTATCTAAAACATATTTTTTTTAATCTTTCGCAAAATGGGCAATGAGCAAATGTCACAAGATCGAATTAACAGGTACAAAACAGTACATTTTCACTGTAAACAACGATCCTGATTTCGTCAATGTTCGCAAATCGGGATGTGACCATTTTCATTTCGCGCGATGAAGAATAAAAGAGAAGGAAGTGCTGGGTACCGGAGACGGGAGACGCAGAGGGATCGGAAAGGGGAGAAGGGTGAGGGGGGGTGGGTGGTGTTAGGGCACGGTTGGGAAGCCTTGTGTGCTGAAAAAGAAGTTGCAAAAGAGGGCGGGGGAGTAGTTCTTCTTGGAGGAGCAGAGAGGTTGCGGGTGGAGGGGAACCTTTTTCACAGGCGCCGCGGATGAATCTGAGGGTTATATGGGGTCGACGAACCGGGAGTGGCTCTTTAGGTGAGAGGTTGGCTTGTAAAAAAAAACTGCTCTTCTGTCTCTCCCATCACTCTCTCCGCTCGCTTCGAACGCGTAGAGAGTGAGAAAGAATGACAGGCAAATAAATAAAAGCTCTCGCCCAAAATTAGAGTTGCCCAATCCATATCGTCGCTCTCCCTCTTTTCAAAGGCATCGGCGGAAATTTACATTTGAATGAATTGGCAGAGGAAAAAGAAAGGGGCGACAAATAGGCACCTTGGTGCCGTAAGATGCACTGCAGGTTTTGTCATGATAACAGTGTAGGGATCTGACAATTTTAAAAATAAATTTTAAAGTAGAACGCATGCGTTTAAGGTACGTTTTTATTAATCATTTTTGAGTTTAAATGTCAAGACTTGCATATTTTATGCCGGTCAGATTTTTTTCTCCCATCTTCTTCGACCTGTATTCCATTCGATGAGGTATTCGAAAGAAATACCAAAGGTTTATAAAATATGAGCGAACTTACGACAATTAGAACTTAAGTTAGCATTAATCTGGTCTAAAAATAGCATTATTTTTCATTTTTGTGATAACCGATGTTATAAGGAAATCATCTCCATCGACTATTCATTATTCAATATTTAGAAATACCATCCACTGTTCGGAGTGTTCTGTGTCCTGAAAAATGTTGCTACGGATAATAGCTAATAAATTAAGGACACGTTCCTTTGTCAATCATACAATTTCTTAGCGGTGGTCATATGCATTCACAGAGAATAACATGTACAGAAAAATTCTTAAAGCCATCACTAGATCAGTACAGATAACAAAATTAAGGTACCTACAGTAAAATTACCTCCGGACAGACCGGAAACCTTTTGACTGTACCAGAGAGATGCTTAAGCAATTAAAAGTTTCAGGACTATGAGTTTTTGAAAATATTACGTGTAATTACACACATTTTTACCATATTAAATTAAAGCAGATTCTAAGCTGCTGAAGTCTATTCAAAGGTATCGTATATAATATGTCGACAAATGATGAACGTAACTTATGGAACTAAAAACTTTTCTAAAATGAACGATCGTTCTAATACCACTGAGGACGACTTATGTAGCTTAAACAATCGTATGGTTAATTCAACCGTTTTTCCGCTACCAATGCCGTCTATTAAATTGAAAATGTGGCATATGTTTATCTTTTCCCACAACCTTTCGTTCATTACGGAGATTAACACGTTCACTCCACTCACGTCACACGTAAATACCACGCGCACTGGTTCGCAGCGAATCAAAATAAAACCGAAAGGAAATTTAAGTCACATTGCGAAAACTCGCCACTACAGTTGGAAGCTCTTAAAAACACTTTCACCCGACACCACCAACCTCTCAAAGATGAATTATCTGCATAAATCTTTAGCGACCCAAAAAGCGACTCTGTTGAGAAATTTTATTCAAGTAGAGTCAAAGAGGTAATTTTATCTTAGATCCGGAGTGTTGGGATACTTAAAAAAAAAAAAAAAAAACTCAGGAGAGATGCTCTTACTTACGTAAAGTAAGAGTTGGAGAAAAATGAATAGCTGAGCAATGCGCTTAGATAATATTAAGAATGTTTAAACACGAGACCAAAAATTGTCCACTAACAATTTTCAAAGGAAAATCCTTATATTCGATTTCTATTACGCAAAAATATGAAATAGACAAAGTTCAAGAATGGCAATAAAGTTTAGTGAATAATATTATCAATAACGGCTAATTGTTAATATTCACCCTGGACAAAAATAAAACTTTCGTTTTAACTGCGCTTCCAATTGACTCTTATGTATGTACAGTGGCAGAAAGAAAAAGTTCTGGGAGACAATCTTTCAAGCACGCGGTTTAATCGACAAGAATAAAATGCTTCCGTTACATCAAATGTTAACCGGTGACACGCGGATCTCATATATTCAGAACTTGATCACGTACGCGATGCTGTAAATAACGGGTCAGGACGTGGGCTGGGAAAGTAGTTCCAGAAGTTTTGCGGGAATGCGAATACCGTTTTCGCACGATTGGGTAGAAGTCGAAGATATATTTCAATAGTCTCGTGCTAACAATCGAGATTTGTTAGCGTGATCTAGGGTAGTCGCGACAGTTCGGCTTTGCCTCCGAAGTGTAACGAGTGCAATAAAACACATCGATGTGAAAAAAAAACTTTTCTCGCACGAAATGTTACATTATTTAATAAAAACAATAGCGATTCGAAAATGGACGGCATAAGAAGTGACACGATTAAAATGCGGTAATTAACAAAGTATCAATGCAAGCTACGAACAACTGTCTGTCTGTCTGTCTCTCTCTCTCTCTTAAAAGTGTATAGCTAATATAAAAACCAGCAGAAACGCAGAAAGATTGTCAGGAATCTTTATTTAGCATCATTAACGCCCACGAAAAACATCGCATGTATAACAGCAACGTCAGGCCTATCTTGGTTGCTCTCTCAGTAATATTAGCCTTCTTACAAACGTTAGAGTTTAACCATTATTTATCAACTTAAGAATTAATTTCTTTATGTAAGACCGGACACCGGCGCTGTAATGGCGAGGCAATAACAAATCATCATTTTCGCGACATACGAACATAACACGTATTATGTTCCGTAGGTACTCTTTTTATTTCGAATGAGATGATGGGATTGTTGCCGCCAGGGAAGTCTGAGATGGAAGGTAGAAGAGGGTCGACTGAGATTTTAAGGGAACGTAGGATGAATTCCTTTTTGGCAGTGGTTTAAAACTGTGTTCCAAGGAACCCTAGGGTTCCGTGAATGTTTGATGGGGTTTCGTGGCTTCTGAAATTTTAAAAACCTTTGCTGAACGGGTTCCTCCGTATATAATTCGTTGTTCGATCTACAAGGATATGGACCAAAATCTGTTGAATCGGGACTTAAAGGTCCTGGCCTCAAATCCATATAGTCCATAGGTAAATCCCCACTTAGAAGTAGAGGATTTTACAGAATAGAATATTGCAACGACCAAGATACTGGATTTTGGGCATTATTACTAATATAGACTGCTTTCGGGAGGAGTCGGGTTGTTTCATACAGGATTTGAAAGCTTATCTTGCATTGCCAAATAAAATGGAATTACATGCAGCATCGCAAGGTCAAAACGGAGAGTCACACTATCGTGAATATGATTTAAATGCATGTCTATCACGATCTCGGCGGAAATAGTATGAAGGAACTGGCACCATTCCAGCAGCAGGTGTTTTAACCCAATAGGGAAAAATTAATTTGGGAATAATCCATAATCGGTGGGCTCGGCGAAATCGTCCCACACTCGCCTTCGTTTTGACCCAAACATTAGCATATCCCGCCCATGATTTTTGCGGCATTAATGAAGCGATTCCGTCCACACACAATGGAGAACGTCATTCATCATATCAGACGAATAAACTCGACAACAATGGTTTGCGGGACGTCTGCATCACAAATTCATTTAGTCTTGCATCCGGCCGCTTGCATGAATGATTTCCTTGAGTCACTCTATCGCGAGCATTAATGAGGGAGAGGGGAAAAACAAGAAAAACGAAGGTACGATACCACAACACATTTAGCAGCACTCGACCTTGTTATTTACCACGCTCTTTACAACGCAGCCAATCTTCGGCTTTTTTTATTCTTTACTCTTCTCCAACACCCAGGCCATGTGGAGATTTTTCATAGAAAACTGTGCAACAAAAATTAATTTTGCGATCAAAATGTTTTAAATGTTTTTACTTTTGCGAAACTAATACGAGGAAAAATTAATTTAGGCGAAAAATATTTTTATCGACAAAAGCCAAACTTTATTGAGATCGAATGCGAAAACTGAATAAAAAAGATCAAGAGGCCGAAACGGAATCCGTAGCAACCTTTCGCTTGAAACAATGCGCCACTGGGGCGCACGAAGGATGAAAAGTTCGAAGCCCAAAAGTCTAGGGCGTGGGTGGAAGATCGAGTTAGCCAAGCGGATCAGAAGGGACGGCG
Organism: Uropetala carovei; assembly: GCA_036926305.1. Classification (NCBI taxonomy): domain Eukaryota; kingdom Metazoa; phylum Arthropoda; class Insecta; order Odonata; family Petaluridae; genus Uropetala; species Uropetala carovei. The sequence continues at coordinate 5,178,336 of JAXCHB010000104.1, read as the reverse complement.
TTTCCGCACCCTCCTAACCTTCCAAGTGTGGGTATGCGTCCCATTGCGTTTGTGTGTGTGTGTGTGTGCGTGTGTGTTTGTGTGTGTGGGACCGAAACAGCTGTCAGTCTTCTTCCGGCCTCTCCAACAAATGAAACCAGACATTACAAAACACAATGAGATATTATTCCAAATGAACGTCCTCATTTTCTTCACGAAAAGTATAAAGGACGCAAACCTGTGCATTGCTGCACCATTCGAAAGTTCTAACAAAGGCCCAACATACGCGCTATGCCGCAAGTAGGTTTAAATTGAAAATTTTGAAACACAAATGTAAACATTAGCTACTTTAGGACGCTATCATCGTGTTGATTATTCCGCCAAGTATAACAGTTTATTACTTCCTTAATTCAAAATTTATATGAAACATTTTAAACTATGGAAAAAAATATTCGAAAATTTTCAAAATGGTTTTCGTGTAAGAGGGTTTCCTTTCATTGTAGTATGAGAATAAATATACATATATAAATGCAAATAACATAGGAATTAGGTGACCAAGTAGTGCGTGCAATAAAAAATAACTACAGGGATGCATGAAAATCATTTCCGTCCAGATGATCATTTTGGCAACGAATTTGGTTATAATATGCTTTCCCACTATAAGATTAGAAAACCGTTAGTTTAAAAATCCTTATAGAAAAAACTTAAACATAATTCAACTTGAACTAATCGTCGTCAACTTAATGCGCCAATAATATAGGCAGTAAATTATTGCTTTTGCTTTCGCGAAGAAATGCACAATTGAAAGCGCCGAAAATCTTAAAACTTAATCACACAAGCGAAAATATGTGCAATGCCTATAAAATACCAGTCATAAAAGTTAAAATTTACAAGAAAATCTTCGATTTATGAAATGAATTATACAAACTAACAACCACAAGAAATAAGGCGGAAGCGGGTGATTTCAACGCCGCCTCTCACTGAGATATCGCTGATAATGTAAAAAAAGTGATATGTATGTACATACATAGATAAAAGACTATTAACTCTCGAATTCCTCCGAGAAGCCGTAAACTTGTTTACTACGAACTGAAGCGCGCTACAAAGCAAACACACATGGTATAAAGGTTGAGCTTCGGCCATCTCTCGAGGATAAATACACAGAAGATAATGACCGCTTTTGGTGTCACGCGATGAAAGAACGCAGTGTGAGAGGAAATGCAATGCCTTCAACGATTAGTAAGTGTGATTTCAAATCGCCATTTCCTCCTTGCTACGAATCTGGCGAAGTAAAAAACAGGACTTTGAGACGACTCCAGAGATTATCGACCAGTTACAAATATGTCGAAAGTTTTATTTTTAAATGAACGCCAACTTCTTAGACTTAGCGACTTACGAAGCATGACGAGTGCTAGGAGATTCGAAAATGAAATGCTTCGACTGAAAAATATTCCGGCAACCCAATGCATTACCGAAATTCAGATGTCTACGGACCTCATTATCAATAAAATAAACGAATTCCAAACTCGTGCATCGAGCGAAAAAAATAAGGGGAAACTCGTCGTAACAACCGCGTCACATCTAATTTTCTTCGAGTTAAAAAAAAATTTCCCTTCCCCTGCAGGACAATTCTCACAGATATTTTCTCTGTAAAATACCAACAAATACCCGTTGAAACGTTTTCCACCTTTAACAACACGAGCATCCCTTAGCAACTCCTCAGCTAAGGGCATTCAGTAGTCCCAACAACGCCGGAATTTAAGCACGTCTTTTTTCTCCAACGCGTGTTGATGGAATGGGGTGGAAGGATGGAAGAGGGAGAAACAGAAGCCCCACCTAGACGGTTGACTCGCGCGACACACACACACACGACAGTCTGGAAATAGACAGGAGGGGCGTGAAAAGCGAAGGCGAGACGTGGGTCGCGCGGGGGTGGAGGAGGAGTGGTGGGGAAGGAAGGCTTTAGGGGGTGGGGGATGAGAAACGTATAAGGAACGGGGCCAGTGGTGGAAGCAGGAGGCAAGGAATGAATGGGATTGAGAACGGGTGCGTTGGGGTCGTACATACCCCTCCGCGAGACCAATTCCTAAAGAGGAGGCGGAGAAGGGGTAAGAGTGAGGGAGGCGGGGTGAAAGAGGAGACGGGTTGGGGGAGGGAAGAGTGGGAGGAGGATGGCGACGATTTATTGCCTAGGGCCTCTCCTTGGAGATGTGTATGTGGCTGTCCAAGGCGGCGTAACCGTTGGGTGGGGACGTGGAGAGAGGCTGCTTGGGAGGAACGGGTGGGAAGCACAGGGTGAGACCATACCTGAACGTAACCACGAGAGAACGGAGGACTTGTTACGGGTCGGTCAACTTTTACGGCACGTTGCAGAACCAGCATTGTTTACGCAATGAGCAAACCCTTCTCCGGCGACGTTCTCTCTTCGCCGCTGGTATTCCTCCGGGTTTTATTATTTTTTTGGATTTTTTTCGAAGGGCGCTGAAAACTGGCAGTTACCGGCCCAGCAGGTGTCGCAATAAGATTCATGCCCTGGCAGAAAGGAAAGTGCCATCACATTTTATGAATATTAAATCCGTGCGAACGCATGAATTGCCCGGAGCGAGCGAGCTGTAATTCTCTGCGTAACCCACGCGGTACAGAGTCCCCTCCCTTCGCGGATTTTTTTCCTCTAAATAACAGATAAATTCTTCGCACGACTCTGTCGGTTTCTTAAATTAGTTCAAGTCGAACAAACACGACAAAACCGAATGTTTCCGTCAAGAAAACGAATTAAAATTATAATGGAAGTCGTTGAAGACCATTGGCGTAGATTCAAATAGTCCAACGCTCGCGTAACCTTGGGAAAAAGCTAATTTTTTATCGTTTCTCACAACTGCACGTGCAAAGTTGACCCGAGGTGAGAAACTTCAACGCAGCTGTGTCGATTTTAATGCCGAGGCGTTCGATAAATCCCACACGTTTTACACAAATAAGGCGTGTCAATATATTCCCAGAGATAATTATTACTGGCGTCAGATTCGACGCTCATCCCGCAAGCATAAAATCCGGGTTCAATTCCAGGTCACTGCTAATGACGCCACATTCTCCCTAATTAGATTCCAGCAATTATAAGGCTCACTCGTGGCCAGCAATTATAGGGCTCACTCGTGACCAGCACCTTACGGGAAACGGATGGGAGGCCAAAGAGTCTTTGCTCAGAGGCTTTTCGTACAAATAACGTTTTAAGGATGAATGGACCGAAGTCCACTAACACGTCAATAAGTCTGGAGGAAGAATAAAAAATCTCTTCTTTTTGATCTGATTGATTTTAAATGTTTGATGTAGTATTTTTTAGCAAGAGTGCGTTGAAACGATAGAGGAACATAAATGGAAAAATAGTCATAAATAACACCCTTTAAGCAGCTTCAGATAAAGCTGTTGATTCACCGCCCTTAAGACCAGTCACGACCCCTATATTCTCAACGTCAAAGTCCATTAATCCTTATTCTGAGTCACTCTCACTAAAATAATTATTATAACTGCCCGACATGGCTTCAGAACTGCCCTCTCGCGGACTATGACCTATATCATTCCTTATATTATATTACAATCATCCATCGATGTTAAACTTTTAAAAGTCGTAAAATAGAATTCTCACCCCGGAGGTCGTTCTCTTGAAAGATAAACGCGTAACTGAGGTGATTAAGCCTTAATTTAAAATTAACAAATAACAATTTTTTCGCAGTGTTGTTAGCTAACCATCCTCGTAATCTTGTGAAAATTAGAGAAGAAATATATTTATCAGCCCCGACTAAAACAAGGCATAAAGCAGCTGTAATCCAAAAATAGCTACATGTCACAAGTCACCTTTCGTGAAAGGAATCTCTCAGACAAGAGACTACAAATCCGCTTGATTGGCCTTCACTTGCGTAAGACAAAGGTCATCGCAAATAGTGCCAGATCATCGTCGTCATCGGAATATAAGTTAAGATGCGCATTTAGTTTTACATCAGTTTCAACGACCATAAAAAGACGGAAATTTTTTCTCATCATCTAAATAAATTATATACCCTTCTAAGCCTTCCTAAGCATTTACAAAGAATGGTATTTTATAGCATGCAAACAATAACTTTTAGTTAAAAATAAATCTCCCATTTCCCCTTGCTTACATCATTCATCGACATTCCCATGATTCTCTCTTAAACACCAATTTTCTGAAGAACAGTTCAAGCTGCAAGCAAGCAAGCATCTTGAACAATAAATCACTCCACGCCCAGTTGATAAGAGAACAGCTTCATGGATCGTTTTTCAATGTAAAACGTCAGAAATTCGTACGGGCGGAGATATTCTTTCGCTACCTATCGATAATACAGCAGCAGGAATAAATAGGACGACATATTCTGTTGCGATTAATACGTAACAGAGTTGGATTTATCACATTCCAGGAATACAAATACCGATTTGTATTTGATTAGATTATCAAAAAGTTCAAGTTATACAGGACCAAAGATCACCATTCACGTGCAGAGTACATCAAAAGACAGCAAGGGATATTCAGTCAGTGCATGTTATGACGGCACGAAAAGAAAAATAACAGCTTCTTCTATCCAACTCGGAAATAAGGAAGAGAAATGAAACGAACGGTGGAAATTCAGTAAATATTTGCTGCGTATGACGCAGAGCTGCATAGAGATGAAAGACCTCCATCTATTCAACTCTCATTCTATCCTTGGGAGGTCTTCCACACCATCAGATAAGTGTCCGCTAGATCCTCTCATCCATTTCAATATTCGTCTGCATCCTTATTCTAATCCTCTCAACCATTCCCAGCTCATCAAATGGAATAGTTCTTTGGCACTACCTACTCTCTCTCTCTCTCAGTCACCCGACAGTCAAGTGAATTTAGACGTGTAAATGCAATAGACGTCTTATCACGCTTAGAAACTTAAACCGTCTGAAAACGGTAAAGGCAGAAAAAACTATAATGAGACATTATATTCATAAAAGAAAATGAACCAACTGCCAGACAAAGAAAGTGTGATCGGTACTTGCATTTCAAAAATTAATTGAAGAAGAATACCATTACAAGGGATACATTTGCGGTTTTTAAAAAACTGACAGCACCCGTCTAGCAAGTTGGATACAGCTGAAAAAATAATCTCTAAGAGTAAATGATTGGGAACAAAATAACCCAACAACAACAACAAACAAGCAAGTGTAAATCGGATTTTGAAAGTGGTGAATACGCAATTCTAAATAAATCCATGGATTACAGGAAGAGGCTCCCCGGGTAATTCGAAAGGGAGGACAAAGACAAAATACTGCGAGAGGGCTAAACAAATTCTCGGACACATGGTGAGAAACACGGGATTACAGTTTGCGATGACATAAGCTCCACTCGGTACCGCGTCGTCCTTGGGGAAAACGCGTAATATTCCGAATCGCAAAAGCGAGGCGGCACTAGACACCAGACGGGCGAAGAGGATTAATTGGCGTTTTCTGCGTAATCGCCCATTTAATCACCAATTGTTGCGCAACACCATTCCCCGCTTCCAGCCTTCTATTTTTTTATGCCTTAAATTAGAATTAGTCGCTCGCTCGCGAAATGGAATGGAAAACTATCAATTGTCCGCAGAAACGAATGCGTTGTGGACGTGAGGTCGTAAAGACCCATTTAGACCTACACAATTAATAATAGATACCATCTGTAAACATGGAAAAGCACTTAGAGTCATTTTTACAGAAGCACGAAGAGACACAGTGAAATTGGGTGAAAACCCTTCTGCCATCCTTAATTACCAACACTCCATTTGAAGACTAACTTCATCTGTTATAATATTTCTGCTACGGACCAAAAGGCTGGAATGGCCTTAGTAAGGAAGTCGATTAATCTAACCGAGTCTAAGCGGGTTTCTTATTTATACAATGCTGTTTAGCTTTATACGAAGCACCAAAACACTTATCTAGTTGCTAGGAAAAAACAAAAATAAAAATTTGTCTCAGAAATAAATAAAAATTAAACCGTCGCTTAATTATTCAAATAAAATTAAATAAAAATAACTTACAGTAGCAAGTTAAGTGACAACACAGATCGAAAAATAGAAATTTACTCTCTTGAGTATGGCAGTCAACAAGTAACAACGCGGACACCGGAAACACCCATTTGATTCTTTATTTAATGGAAATGCGCTTACAATCGAATAAAAAATATAGTTCTGTAAATATTCCGAGACACACGGAGAATTCCGGGTAGAACACTTTCGAGCGTTTTCCCCCAACGGATACAGGTTTTCGAGCTTTGCTATTTTTTTTTTAAGCCTTCAGACGCGACGAAAATATTTCGGAACTCCCATAAAAATTGCGAGAGATGGGGAGAGGGGGGAGGGAGAGGAGGGCTGGAGAGAGGGAGGGAGGGAGGGAGGGAGGGAGAGGGATGGAGAGAGGGAGGGAGAGATGGAGGGAGGGAGGGAGAGGGATGGAGAGAGGGAGGGAGAGAGGGAGGGAGGGAGAGAGAGAGGGAGGGAGAGGAAGGGAGGGAGGAGGGACAGACAGACAGACAAACGACTTTATTTAGGGCGAAATTGAGACTGTGAAGTCCCTTCTTACATTTAAGAGAGGAAGGGAGGGAGAGAGGAAGGGAGGGAGAGAGGGAGGGAGAGAGGGAGGGAGAGAGGGAGGGAGGGAGGGAGGGAGGGAGAGAGAGAGGGAGGGAGAGAGGGAGGGAGGGAGGGAGGGAGAGAGGGAGGGAGAGAGGGAGGGAGAGAGGGAGGGAGGGAGAGAGGGAGGGAGGGAGAGAGGAAGGGAGGGAGAGAGGGAGGGAGAGAGGGAGGGAGGGAGGGAGGGAGAGAGGGAGGGAGGGAGAGAGGGAGGGAGGGAGGGAGGGAGAGAGGGAGGGAGATAGGAAGGGAGGGAGAGAGGGAGGGAGATAGGGAGGGAGGGAGAGAGGGAGGGAGAGAGGGAGGGAGAGAGGGAGGGAGAGAGGGAGGGAGAGAGGGAGGGAGAGAGGGAGGGAGAGAGGGAGGGAGAGAGGGAGGGAGAGAGGGAGGGAGAGAGGGAGGGAGAGAGGGAGGGAGAGAGGGAGGGAGAGAGGGAGGGAGAGAGGGAGGGAGAGAGGGAGGGAGAGAGGGAGGGAGAGAGGGAGGGAGAGAGGGAGGGAGAGAGGGAGGGAGAGAGGGAGGGAGAGAGGGAGGGAGAGAGGGAGGTAGAGAGGGAGGGAGAGAGGGAGGGAGGGAGGGATAGAGGGAGGGATAGAGGGAGGGAGGGATAGAGGGAGGGAGGGATAGAGGGAGGGAGGGAGAGAGGGAGGGAGAGAGCGAGGGAGAGAGGGAGGGAGCGAGGGAGAGAGGGAGGGAGCGAGGGAGAGAGGGAGGGAGCGAGGGAGAGAGGGAGGGAGCGAGGGAGAGAGGGAGGGAGCGAGGGAGAGAGGGAGGGAGCGAGGGAGAGAGGGAGGGAGAGAGAGAGAGAGAGCGAGCTTCGAAAGAATGGAAAGGAGAAAGAGAGAATCTTGGACCGCGTTCCATTATGCCTTATACACCAGGCCAGGAGAGGGCTGAGGTGGGACGGAGGAAACAAAACAAACGCCAGAGGATTGGTAAGAAGGAAAAAAAGGAATAATTTACGGGTGGAGAAGAGAGAGGGAAGGAGTAAGAGAATTCGCATGCGGCAGGCTGTGGGAGACGAAGGAAGGTGACGCGACTAGAAGGGAGGAAGAGAATATTGGAGGTAGAGAAAGGAGAGAGGGAGGAGGGGAAGAGGAGGCGTGGCATCTCAGGAGAAAGAGAGAAAACGAAGGGGGGAGGGAGAGAGAGAGAAGTTGACCAGATGGCGAGACAAGACGTCGTGGAATTCGTTTCGGAAACCCGCGGTCGCTCCTGCTTTTCCTGCACTTCCGCCTTCGCACGCATCGCCGGAGGAAGATGCTGGAAAGAGGGACGGAGATGATGAGGGCAAGATGGCGTTTCAAAATACTTATCATCATTCCAAACGAGAAACTTCATTTCTCAATTAAAACGATTTCTCTCTCAGAAAGAAAGTGATTAAGTGGCATTAAAGTCTTCCAACTTGTATACCGAGAATTACCACAAATGCAACGGTCACCTCTACCTATGTAGATAAATTTTCCAGCTTCCCCTTCCCTAATCTACAGTTGTTTACCTCTGTCTCGAAATTATAATTAATTCAACAGACGGGCGACATCAAGGTGCTCGTTCCTTATTGAATATGGAAGAACGGATGATAGTTGTATGTGACACCTAGGAGGGATTAGATGCCGCGCCCTGGTAGTTAACATGCAGACAATGAACTGCCTCAACCAGAAGTATCCCCTTGTTGAACAAGCCGTTCTTTCTAAATGGGGACGCTCGGAAAGAAAACGTGTTTATATTATCAGGATTTAAGAAGGCTTTTTTGCTTCTGGTGACTTCAATTCCAGGTTAACATGTCCTTGTGGCATGTAACAGTGTCCATCTAAGGAGACGGTTTTTCAAAATATTAATGAAAAAAACTTACAATAAATGCCTTTCAAACTACATATAAATAAATCACGTGGTATAAAAAATTGATATAAAATTTAACTTTCCTGGAAAATTGAATAAGTGACGTTTATGCAATCGCCAAAGTTCCAGAGGTAAACCTCATTGTATTAAAAACTACCTATTTCAGTACTAGACAATTTCTTCAATTTGACAAATAATAAAATGCACTCGGGCCAAAATTCTTTAATAATGGCTTAAAAAGCGAAGTTTAATTCTGATGTACAATGCCAAATTTTTTTCATTCGTTGAAGCGTTAAAGCGTGACTCATTTTCTTAATGACGTCTGCATTACTAGAAAACAGACTTAACCCTTTTTGAATTTCCTCTTCGGTCCTTTATTTCGGCGAAAAATACCCAGAAAAACAAATCCCGCTGCAAGATTAATGGCCCCATCAAAGCGCAATTTATTTACCCACCCCTAAGAGGAAATGAGACGATTGGAAAGCCATCAATTTGGAACTCTTCTCAGTGTCATTCCTTATATACTCATCGGTATTTTCAAAACTGTTTATTTCTTTAGACTTATGAAGGTCTGAAGAACAAAGGCCCTTATAAATACTGAATCTGACGTCATCGTTTGCCTTTTTCGAGCGATGCGTCGCAAAAAACAGCCAAACGTACATACGAACCGGGCATCGAGGGAATGTTCAACATTATAAATAGGAGAATTTCAACATTAGTGTAGGTATTTCATATGTATTTCATCAAGTAAACTAAAGAGGTTTAAACTGCCCTTGACTTTTCATGTGAAGTCTCTGCGCTGATAAAATATCGCACGCAAACAGTCCATAAGGAAAGTGTATGCAATTTTTGTCGCCCGTCTTCAGTAATGTAAAGTGCAAATGCTCTTACATTAGCACATTTAAATATATTTATAACCTGCTTACCGATATAGTTTTTGCGTGACTGGATGCGTTATTAGAATTCTTTCTAACTTGCATTTGCTGACTAAAGAAGGATAAAAAATCCAACTGGCTTTTCACTTCGTCCTTCGCAAAATGTCACGAGTTTAGTTTTGTTTTAAGGTGTCATTTTTTACAAAACATATTCCAGCGATAATTTCTCTTTCCTCTCGCCCTCTTCCATAACTTTACATAAACTTCTTAAAAACGAACACGGCTGTAAGACGAGTCGTTTTCAAATGGAAAATACTCATCGAGGCTCTTTAAACCAGTAGCAAGCTACAAAGATCTGAATTTTTAAGCGGCTCAAGTGACAGCGACTTCTCGGATTTTTTTCGGTACAGGCTGCCTTTTTTATCTTATCAACTGTTGACCTTAGATCTGGTTGTCACGGTCGAAAATCCAAGTGATAATATCACGAGATGAGGATTATTTTAATCAACGGCGCCATTTTCAGGGATTGGAACAAGATCTTGATCCTTGAGTAAAGTGAGACGGATTAATGCGGACACACCCGAATTACAGACGACGGCACGAATTATCGCTCCGATACGTCGATATGTAATTGCTGAAAGGGAAGAGACAGTTTTAAGAAATGAGATACGACGGAGGAATATTCACATTTTAAAATTATACAGAACAGTAGACGACAGCAATCGCGGAAGTACGAATAAAAAAGCTACGAAATTTAGGACTGAAATATCGTTTGGTGTGTAGAATATCTACTAGAGTGGTCAGAGCTGATATTATTCCTTCCGCTTCTTATAAAATTAATATTTTATAATCAAAAGCGTCGACGGAGCAGTTGATATTTAACGGCCTCAGTTTGTAATTCAGCCCGTCAGAAATGTAACCTTAAAACTCGAATGGATGATAATAAAAAGATTAAGTGACAGATTAAAACATATATGATTAAGGATAAAGAAATTTTTGGGTAATTTTGGAAGCTAAACCAAATTATAACACAACGTGATCTGTAGCCAAATAAAGTGAAACATAATAAGCAAAACACACAAAAATTCATCAGTTGCACAGAAATAACCACAATCAGATTTTTCGTGTTTTTGTTTATGTGATATTCATTCTACACTTCAAACCTCGAACTCCTTCCTTCGGGGCGATTGACCAATAACGGAAATTTTGTCTAATTCATGGAAGCCTCCAATCAATTTCAACGTTTTCATTAAAAACACATTCATATTTAATATATTATTGAGTTAACCACTATAATCTTTCAAAAGCTTTTCGCCTAGATCTTGAAATTCAATTCCTTGAATGTTTATTTTTTTCAGTAACGCGGCATAAAGACGAGTTATTAGTAACACACGTAACCTTTTAAAAAATGTCTGCAAGCATCTTAATTGGTAGATATATCACGTTATTTTTTTGGTATTGGCATTCCAAGGATAAAATGAGCGAAATTTGAATAGAGACATAAAAGGATATGACGCCATAGCTATAATGAACGGAATGTCAGAGTTAATACCAGTTCAAATTTACAGTTGCCTCTGTCCTCTGCAATGCGCGAGGTAACTCCTCATTCCCAATTAGGCCGATTAACACTTATTAATGGCGTCAAGCAGCCGGACGCTTGCTTCTAATATGTACCTCGGAATCACTCCCGTGATTCTCGAGACCGAAATCAAGCCGATTCTCATATAAGACTCTCGGGCTGCGGTTGCATAAGACCCCATCCGAAGAAACCAGGCTAATGAAAGCGGAAAAGAGACACCGACTCAAAGGTCAACGCGCCCGTTGATTCCTCCTGGTGGACGGAGAGTATGCGCGTGAGTTCGTACGTGCGTTTGCGTGCATGCGTGTGTGCATGTGTATGAGTGCGGGTGCAATGCGTGTGCGTGCAAGCTTGTGAGACGTGGGAAATGTTCCGTGAATCACAACCGTCCCTCTCGGCGACGAATCGTCTCGCTCGTCCGGGAACCCGCTCGTAGAGGGCGCTAAAAAGCGGCGGAGGGATTGATTAGAAGAAATTGCCACGGGGGAGTCTCTTCCTCCCGCTCAGGGCGATTTGTATGCGAGGCGGGATAGAGAGAGAGAGAGAGGCGATGGAAAGGGTGAGCGCTGATAACACGCCCACACGCGCGTTTTAAAGGAGAGCCCGGAATCCTAACCGTCGGCGGCTCTTTTTCGAATGACGACCGAGAATACTGCTCAACGGCCAGATTAGAAGGCGCGAAATTTAGAGAGATGTGACTGGAAATAAGCGGCAGATGCTGGGGATTTTCATTTATTAATTAAAACTGTAACGCGTACATTATCCTTTTTGCAATGGCAGACATTCCCTTCTATTAATACGTTCATTCTGAAAGTGAGACTATTGCGCTCGAGTCTTAACTTACATCGACTTAATTTAAATTAATTAATTGATTGATTAATTACAATTCCAGTCGGCATTATTTACGGCAACTTCATAACAGAAACACTTTACGCATCGAATTATAGTACAAAGAGTATAAAATTATCTTAATTTTTCCTCCGATGAATAAATCTTTTAAAACCACATCGAAATTTAAATTGCAAGTATTTCTTCCTTCTAAAAATCAGTTAAATATTATTTGGAGGCCGAGAAAAATTTCTTTGACTTGTTCGTGATGAAAACTACTCCTGATTTATTGCTCCAAGTACATACGTTGACCTATATTGTAGTAAAAATCATAACCGTGAAATTCAATCATAATACAGGCAACAGTAACAGAATGTGCAGAGAAATATAGACTCAGAAATGCCTATAAGGCACAATTCTTATTTTTTTTAAATGTATAAAATCTGAATCGCCAGTTTAACCGTAACGCTGCTCATCCAACGCACTTAAAAATATTCGTAATTTAAAAAAACAACGTACAACCAATACTTTTGATATCGCGCAATAAGATTAATATCTGGATAATTTCTTAGTTAAACCGGATTATTCAGAAATGGAGAGAGAGAGAGAGAGAGAGCCGTCAGAAACTGGATCATACCACAAGAGCATTGGCGCTAAACCTATTTCTTAACCATTCACAAATGCAACGACAATACAGAGGCCACTTAAACCGTTTCCCTCTTCAAATAAGCCACGGACGGAGTCTCTGACCCGCTTCAATTCACGCTCGTCTTCCGCCGTTAAAGTTCTCCCGCGACAGCGACATCAAGGCCTCCGTGGCCTAGCGACCGATTCGTAGAGAGACGCCCGAAAATAAGTTCAAAATCCCACGAAGCCGTGAGAAAAAATATCTCCTCGCATTTTCCGAAACAATTGTCGGTGACATGTCCGTCAGCCTTTCGCAACGACGCTCTGCGCTACTCGTTATTTATCGTCCTATCGACGACAATTAGAGCGTTGTTATAACACCGCAGCGACGGAAACAGCATTCCCTGCATGCGCTTATGAGAGCGGCTCTTTTGCTCCTCGTAAAAACAACAACTCATTAATGTTGTGATAAAATACGGGCCGAAGAAAAAATAACGAGGCAAAATAACAATAATAATCAACGCTAAAAGGCAATCGCGGCCCAAATCTGAATAATGTATATGGAAACGACTAAGTAACGGTAGGTTTGAAACACTCAAAAATACACGTATAATGAACCTTTATACTTATTGTTAGTGATATGATTTATTTTAAAAATTAATTTCATCTACTAACCTCATATTTGCTTCGTAGAAATGGTTAACCTATTCAGAGAAGCTGTTAAATGTTAATGCCAATTATCATGAATAAAAATATTATATTCGATTTTAATAGCGATAAATTTAAAATAATAAAATACTCCTGATATAATACGGCAGAAATTGTTTCATTAGTTGAAAATAAAGAAGTTCTAAACATAATTATTAAAATTAAATAGAAAAAGAGTAAGATAACAGGTGCAGAATACCGAGTCTTTTTTTTGGAAACGTCTTTATTAATATATACCTACTACCTGAAAGTACGCGGCGATGTCCGGGTCATGCCAGACGTCTTTGGCGAATAAAATTATGTATTATAGGATAATACAATCATTTCTCCCTTTGCGCACCTCAAAACGTGTATTTCCGTTGAAATCTCGATTTCGAATTTTTTCATGAAAACAATACTTTCTCTGTACTTCGTATATTGGATAAAGTAAAAATTAATTCTGAGATATCTCTGATACCTATGAATTGGGCCGGGAGGGTCCAAGACGATAAGAATAAGAAACTGCATTTATGTTTCGTTAATACAATCCAAGACCGAAAATCGTAAGTCAAATATGCGAATTTTAATAAGCAAAATAAAATAAGGTTGCAGGTCGAAATATCGATTTTTCCATGTTATCTTATGAGGAATGGAAATCATTCTCGGGAATCGAACCTAGGTCGATTTTGGAACTTTTAAGAACCGAACATTCCTACCAAATGTCAATCTTCTAGCTACTCGGAAAGTTTGTTAAAAATAGTATTACAGAGTTCCGATTTCCCACTGACGACGACGAAGTCAATTTTATCTATATCTATAATAGCCGGATGTCCGTCCGTCCCACCCTGTATCTCAAAAGCCGTTCGTCGTAGAGATATGCGGTAAACTGAGTTTTGTTTCTACAAGCTAGGAAGGCCCCTAGAAACTATTCTCATTTTCATAAAGTCCCGGGTTCGAATCCAGGAGACTTATATTTTCCCATAAGTTTACACGGGATTTTCGATTTTTCAGAGTGCAAGGTTTTTTCCTTCATTCATTAAAACACGTAAATAGGGACCGATTTTCTTCGTTTTTGCTTTATTCGACGGCTAAAACTCTATACGATCTTATTCTTGCGATGTTTACATGTTACACGGTCGAATCATTCAGAAATACGCAATTGTTTTCGAAATTTTACGGATATTTCGTACTCTTTCCGGGCAATAACCTTGGAAATTTGTTATAACATTAAGCATCTCAAATGTTAAGCTAAAAATGCTTTCACAAACCATATTTTTCGCAGAAAGAATACTGAAAAACGTGAAAACAACATACCTACTACGAATATATACTAGGCATTAGTACGTATATAGTATATAGAATGCTATTAGAGAAGTATGCAAATTTCAAGTTAGCGGGAAACCTTCCGGCAATCTGCCAACATAGACAATGTGTGTATTTAAGTGGAATAAATATTATTATTTATTTATTTATATTTCCATTTTTCCAACATAATTAAGACACGTCACTTTTACATTGTTAAGACGCGACACCCATCTCTCCAAGGCGGGAGATGTTTTGAAAAAAATATTCTAGAGAGACTCAGACGCCTGAAGATCTTTTTACGCACGCCTCCCATGATTACTAAAATGCAACTCGCGTGAAAGACTCCTCCTTGACTCATTCAATTTACGATTAAAACAGATAACATTTACTTAAATAAATACTTATAATAGGATCTATACAGAATTATTTCAACGGCTCATTCGATTTGTATAGGACTATATATATTCATTAGTTTCAAATTTTGAGCAATAAAAAGAAGGATAGCAGCAGAAAAGCATCCAGACACATAATAAACCGTTTCCCTTTAAAGCTTTTGAATAAAAAATCCATACCTACGTTCGAATTTCAGCGCTCATAAATTATTAAAAATGGACGATTATGATATCCTTCGGGGGATAACGAGATAAATTTGCATTCGATCCGCGACCACCCCAAGAGCGGCGATTAAGATCGTTTCAAGTTTTCTCGATAACCTCCAACGGCGTTTGGGATGGCAACAAGACCAGTCCCTGATTGTGGTCCTTCAATTACTTCAATAAACTTCAATGGTTGTAGCGAAGAAGAAAAAAAAACGTTCGCCATCCACCCGCCCACACACACACACGCACGCACACACAGAGCGGCCGTTCTGCTTATAAGCGCGGACACAAAGCGACCTTGCGATCCGAGGCCGCAGACGGCGACAAGAGGAAAGAAATTATTCCGCCCCGGCGGAATGGGCAGAAGCAGAGAGGCGAAGAGAGAATATGACATCATGGCATGCCAGCATCTCCCCTCTTCCTCCCCCTCCCTCCCCTCCCCCCCTTTCACGGATTTAAATTTAACCAACTCTCCAAAACCACTCATCCTCTTCCTCCGACACAGAGGACAGCACTTCAGAGGACCACTTCAGTGAGCGAATACTGAATTAAGAAGAATATTCCAGTCTATTAAAGACCGTTCGACGAGCACACTTAATCGAAGTCAGTCGTCGTTCCGTGTCCTTTACGTGCGCGTAATTTTAAAAATTTTGTTTCGCAGTATCAAATTTTTTCGGTTAATTTTACTATTAATTCGTTCGGAATAATTTTGAAACGGGAGAAAATTTCTTGCCATGGCCGGGACTTCCACTTGCTGACATTCTACCACCGAACCATCGTGGCGGACTAATTCTCTTTTTTTCTGAACGCGGATGTTTTTCTCGGTTGTTCGCAATAAAAATAAACCGAGCGAGACGGATCGGAGGGAGTAAAGAATTTCGGGCACAAAACCTTCACCTGAAAGTTCATAGCTCTTTCACATACTATATAAAGATTCCATACGCGGTAACGGTTTTCATAAACGTCCTCAAAATTGTACCGCAAGGGAAATCCGTTATTCGTGTGGCGTTGTTATTGGAATGCCCCGATGCTGCGGGCGGTATGGGCATTAAAAGATTACAGAAAACTTCCTCGAAATGCCGGGTGAGAAAAATGGAAAACTTTTCGGAGACAAAACGATCCGCGTCACAAAAGTCACAGCAATGTCGACCGAACGAATCCTCTCGCACGCACAGCGGTCGCCGTGAGATCAGAAACAAGCCTGGTTCACTTTTACCTATCACAAAACGAAACCACAGAAAAACCAAGCGATAAAAAAACTTGAGAGAATAAAAGAAAAGTATATCTTCCAATTAACAAAAAGAGAACCAAAAGAAGACATCCCACTCACCAGAACCGCACGAACACGCGCGCATCGTCCCGCTGCGTGATAGAGTCGGATGGCGCACAGAAGACGTCGTGTATAGCGGTACGCGGGCAGCGAAGTTAACGACGAAAAAAACAAAAGAGTTAAGAGGCAGAGGATTGCAGCCGAAAGAGAGAGATCTGGCGAAGCAGTAAAGGTTGAAGGTGTCTGACGTGCGGAGATGCTGGGGAGAGAGTGTGTGAACCGAGACTTATGATAGGACGTGAGAGAGAAGAGGGAGAAAAAATTTGAAGTGAAATGTTTAGAGGCGCGAAAAGAAGAAATTGATTATACGAAGAAAAATATTTATGAAAAAATAAAAATTACGGGAATTCGTGGAGAATAAATAAATAAATACTTGGTACACAGTTTAAATTTTGGGAGAAGTGCCACGTGTTTCATTTTTCACTCTCCGCGATGGATAAATTCCACAAAATAACTACGAATAACGGGAAGAGAAAGGCTGTGGAGGAAGAAAGAGAGAGAAACGAGTGAATGAGAGTGATTAAAAGTGAAAGGTTATCAAACAAGTGTGGAACGGATGAAATAGGTAGATCGGGGGGAGTAATATCAGGGCCAGCGTGATTATTTGCGGGGCCTAGTTCGATGGTGAGCGGAGCCTATTTATCTATGTATATATGCCCAGTGGCACAAAAAATGACGATTTTAAAGAACTGCAATTTTTTAAATAAAAAAGCTATTAAATTTAATTTTTTAAAATTATTATTATGTAATAATATTAATATGTAATAAAAAATTGTCTAAATCACAATACATGAGAATTTATCACTGTGCGGGGCCCCTAATAAAGCGCGGGGCCCTGTTCGGGGGAATCGAGTGCACACGCCTCACGCCGGTCCTGAGTAAAATTTCAAGTTGGTTAGAATTCTGCCATGTGCTTCTATTTGTTGAAATGCTCATTGTAATAGGCCATTTAGTGCTGCTTAACAAGCAAATGAAAGTTGACGGAAAGACGCACAAAAAGTACGAAAAGAGGATAGGGAGGAAAGGCAGAGAGTAAGGTGATAAAAATAGGAAATTAAAAGACGAAAGAGGGAATGAGAAGCGAGCAATGAGAAAAGAAAACAAAGAAAATAAGGGGTAGAAAGAGTAAAAAGGAGGGAGGAGTGGTTTGAAGTGCGATGAGGGAGATGGGGGAAGAGAGAAGCGAGAAGGGTCGACAGAGAGAGAGAGAAGAGAGAGGTGTGGGAGGGGCATCAAGTAAAACCGGAAGTCGGCTCAGCGGAAAGGGCGACATACACAATGGGGTGTGCGCGGAAATAAGTGAAGTTGAAAAGGGGTCGCTTCGTCCCTCTCTGCGTGTGTACGTGCATGTGTACTTGTCTGCTTACACTTGTGACCAGAGAGAGAGAGAGAGGTGGGACGAGAGAATATAACTTCCAACACAGAATAAAGAGGATTAGCGTCGACAAGTGAGCGTTCAGTCTGCTCCTCACCACAACGACGCGCTCCCGAGCCCAAATGGCGCGTCGGCATTTGTCGAGACGATTCGGCGTTGCAAACAACGGACGCTTTCGCGTGATCCGTGACGACGCAGGGCAATTCCAACTGAATCGGCGGATGAAGAGATTTCCCGGAGCGCAGAGGTCGCGAGATTTATCGGATGCGGCAATTAAGTGACGAGGGGAAACGGACTTCTGCTAGCTTAAAACGTTCTTTCGATTGCCTTTTAATTGCATTTCCTGGTCGAGACTCGTCCTCTTTTCCGCATAGCCATAAATGACGTCACGTTCGTACCGATCAAATGCCACTCCAACGACCTATCTATAACATCGTATTTTCGAAGATGTTTTAAATTACTTTTTCTTAGTTCGATAAAATCCTGCATTACTGCTTAAGCTTCTCCGTGAAACTGACATTAACATTTTTAGAAATATAAATTGAAAAGAACTAAATAAATTAGGAGGTTAAAAAACGCGAAAAAGGATTGCTGGCCTTGACAATCTGAAATCTGGCAACCATGCTCAGTGGTGCTTTTGGAGAGAGAAAGGAAAAGTCGGATGCGAGGTTAATTGACCAACCGAGATTCGTTCCGTAAACAATAGGGCAGTAAAAGAGGCTTTTCACCTGGTTCAAAGGTAAACTGGAAAAAAAAACTTGATTGAGATACTGATTGGATGAACTTTGGCAAATTGAGAAAAAATTCGCCATTCAACGTGTAAAAAAATTCTAAAACCTCGGGGGAAGAAAAGTATGAGAATATGCGTGACTGATCTTGAAAAAAAAAAAGAAGAGCTCGGAGTTGAACGTACTTGGTTTGATCTTTGCAATCTGCTAACAATCGAACGATGACTTGCTCGATGAGTCGATGGACCTTTATCTCTTCAAGACGCTTCATTTAACGCCCATAGCAAAGTCGAGACGCGATTTTGAAAAAGTTTCTTGCAACACTAGTCTATCGCAGATAAGGCGATAAGGGCCAAAAGTCGACAGAATATGGATTCGCCATTTGCTAAACTACACTATAATATAAAACAAGAAGTCTGTAGGAAGAACTGTAAAACGGTTCTTAAGAAACCTATAAAATTCGATAGGTTATCTGAAATTCACATCTCAAAAACAAGTTTTTTATCTTTAAACAATTTTTAACAGTGAAAACATTTACACGGGTTCAACATTAAAAGAGATATTTAATGGAAGCTTCTAAGAGATAACACTATGAAGTATAACATCATATCACTGCCAATAAGTGTAGTTTTATGAATTTACAAAATGTCAGGTTTCCAAAAATTTTAATAGCAAAGGATGAGAGAGCCACAGCAACAAACGTATCACACGATATTATTTTATGAGAAATAACGTAAACAATAGAAAGCGACTCTTATTCGACCTTTCCCAATACACCAATTACCTTCTCTTATGATTAAGCTGAGGTCACGAATAATGAAATGAAAAAAGCCCGCGACCGTACTCGTACAGACTCGACGCCACCATCTCCACGGCAACACGGCCACCTTTTCGAACGCCATTTTAAGAGAGACGTTCTGAAATTCTATCCGCTTCATCTCTTGCGGCACGACCACTTGACGATGGATTTCAATTAACCGGCGACCTTGGAGGAATTCCATTGGTAAACTCCGGGTGAGGAGGAGGGTGGGGGAGGCGGGATCTCTTTCTCTGCTAATGGCTGAGGCAGACTATGAACCTATCAACCATTTTATTTTATTTTTTTCCTTTTACCAGGAGACGTTTGGTTAATCTATTGTTAGATAGATTTTAAAAAACAAAGGAAATCCGTTTGCAACTCAATCATCACGAAGAGAAAATTTACGGAGGAAAAAACTTAATTGCAAGGAAACTCAAATTATTTATGTAATATTTTCTATAAAACTTACAAAAATGGCGATGTCTTGCGATCCATTTCCATCTAACAGACTAAGGGAATTTTTAATTAGGGCTTACAACATCATTCAGATGGAGATACACGAATATTAATGTTAATTATAAGTAATAAGCGTCAAAAATTACAACAAAATATGAAGATGAATCAATTATGACATATCGGACTGATACAAAGAAAAATAGAACGAGCTGCGATAGAGATGAATGAATGTTTTTTTTCTTTAACTCCAGGAACTGCGATGTCCTCGCAATGACCCGCGCTGCATGTTCAATTTATGCTGGGCTATTACTCCGCGAGCAGATACACAATCGCGGCAATCAGTCCTCTGGAAAGGAAATTAATCAAAGCTACACCCGTGGCGAATTTCGTTGGCTTAGTAACGGGCTTCTCTCTTCATTATTCGAATAGGCATTTACGGCGCGTAACATGGAGAAGTAAAAGCCATGCGAGCGAAGTTTATTGTCGAGGCGATTTTCATTCCACGCCTCCATTCTCCGCGCAAACTGCTGATACAAATACGCATGCCGCATCGACAAATCATCCGAAGGTTGAAAAACAAACAAGCGTCCGCCTCTAGGGTTTGTTGTTGTGCGCCGAGCTTTCATATCTCGAAACCTTTAGCAATAACATGTTGTGACCTAAAGGCTTTTAATTCGCATACGTGCGCAGACATTAAGCTACCTTGGGTAGGCGATAATTGGTGCAGGAATCGCGGAATCCACACAAACAACACTTTTTAATTGTGGACCTAATAGCACGTGATTAGAAGTGACGATATACATTCGAAAGGCCATCCGTCAGCAAAGCGCTTCGATTATCGTATCAATTTTAATCTTGAATGCGTTGCGAGCCCTGCCTGAGAGAATCCATTTGACTGCAATTCAATGGCGCTGGGTCGGCAACGTTAAAGATTCTCCGCAAAGAGGCTTGAAACTGATTTTTCTACCGTTTAAGTGTCAAACTTGGTCCCGTCTTATCTCCGTCCTATTATTTCTAGCATTAGCAAAACCAAAATCGGCACAAATGGAATGAATACGCCTTAATTTCTTTAAGTCATTTCGGCGCTTCTTTCGAAAGCGTTGACTCAGCGCCCCTGATTAAGACTTCCTCAAAACTGTTTGCACAGTTAATCGGACGGCCATCCTCTTTCGCTATGGTTACGGCCTAATCTCTATACATACGCTATCTTCTCAATTACTTCCGGGTAAAATAGGGTGCGGGCATTGCGAAAATTCCGGAGAAGCCGGCACTTCAAACAAAACCTACCATTTCAACTCCCGAACCCAATCTGTTTTAATGGAATCTGTATCAAAACCGCCACTTAAACAAACACGTACAGTTTGTAAAGTGCGTCACGTTAGCAAATGATTGCCATTTAAAGATTATGAGGGACATTTTAGCGCTGGATTGCTAAACCATCCGGTGGAGACGCCAATCCAAACAATCCTGCCGGAGCAAAATCAAAGATATCTCAGCAATCTGAATCGCTCCGATTTCTAGCCCACCAACGCCCCGCGAAATCACTGGGAAAACCGGGCCTGAAAAAAAAAACAAACGCGAATCGATAACGTTCGCGACGGGTCGTGACGTTTGCATCGTTCGCATCCGCGATCAGAAAAAAAATGTTACGAGCCGACAGGATATCTTGGGAGTAACTTGTTTTCCTTTTTTTACGGAGAAATGGAAAGCGCGCTTATTGGTAGGATATGTCGGCGTCTGGAGAGGTCTAGATGTGACACGTCGAATATGAATGACTTCGATCGTTCCAAGAACCTAACTAGCTCCAACTGAGGGAGGGCCAGCAAAATTTTTCAAAAATGTTTGGAGGGGCACATCAACATTTTAAAAAAATAAAACAAATATAATAACGTGAATACAAATTTTTAATTTAATTTTTATTGACATTTTCAAGTTAAAGGTAATTTAAATAAAACAAATACTAAATTCATTTTTAAAGTAAAGTATTCCTCACGGGGGCAGGACTTGTAAAGGGGGGACAAGGCCCATCCAGGCCCTACCCTAATTACACTCCTGGATCGTTCCATAACGAAGGTAATACGGAAGAAATTTTTCAGGATAAATAACATAGGAAATGTCTCCAAAGGAAAATACATGTCGAAATAAGGTTATATGAAATAAATTAAACGTAACATTTACTTAAGATTCTGGATACGTGGTCAAAACTTTTTCGCGCGTTAATCCTTCTACTACAACAATTTCAACGACTTTTAGCACACAACGCATGGAAGCGACGACAGAATAAATTCATGTACTGTTCTCGTAAGAGCGTCTCGATCGGAAATAAAACGAAGTTTATTCAACGAGGACAAGGCATAGCCCTTGGCAAAGGCGGCTAGGCGGCTCCGCCGACAAAAGCGAAACTCAAGAACGAGATGGAAAGAGATGAGGAGACTCCGCGATTCCCTTTCGCGATGCCCATATTTATGAAAGGGGCAGCTCCAATCGGAGATAAGAATGCGTCGCCTCTCGCCGGCCATCCATCCCGAAGAGGAGGGAGGCGAGCGAGGCAAAAAGCGACAATCCCAGAGGCGGCGGCGGCGGAGGATGAGGAGGCAGCGCGTGGGAGGATGCGAGAGGAAGTGAAAGAGGAGGAATAATGCCAGGCATTGAGGAAGCGTGAAACACGGATGAAAACGGAGAGGAAAAAAAGTGAAGATCGGAGGGCGCCAGTTCCCTTTCGCCGCCGCACTCACACGAGGGCGGACGTGAGGAGCGTGGGCGGATTGTGGAAAAAGGGACGACGAGCAACCGATTCGGAAGAAGGGCGGAATCGCTTTCTTCTCTCCATGATCCTCACGAAGGTTGCGGTCATCGCGTTCGACTCGTCGATGAGCGAAGACTGAATCGCGATCGAGACTCGAAAGGGTGACTGTGTTCTTTCCGTTGCATCATTTACGACGGAATGACGTATCGAAATTTTAATTTTCCGCACGGAAATACCCTTCGGAAGAGTACGTACGGTTGCGAGTTTTTAATTGCGAAGTTTTTTTTCCTTGCGGGATACGGTGTCTCAATCCGTCTCGATGACATCTGAATTTTGTCGTAACTCGATTTTTTTTGTTTCATTTCTAGTTACGAAGAACGGAGAAACTTTTTTTCGCTTAATGGATGAAATACTGGCTACGAAAATGATGTATGAATTTAAAATGAATTGGCGTGAGATTCACAGCGAAAAATAAACGGGACACGGATTGGAACATTTGCATATCCACGACAACAAGTTAGAAATACCAAGGGGAGGTTTTAATGTCGCATCTAATAAATTATAGAATATGTGTATTACAATGAAAAAGCGATGTGCTTTTGGGATTCGACATTCAATATTAATATAAAATGGTAAAATTAAAATTAAAATCAAAACATAATCCCGCCTAATTGCTTGTATGCAATAAACATAAGACAGTTCATTTCACCAAATTATGATTTCACCTGCATAGCAACTGTTCTCGTTGATAATTAACTAATCCTTTCTCCTACTAATACTAGGAGTTTATCACAATCAAATGATGATGAAATATCAATGAAGAATGCACGTCTATGATTCGCATCTGGTTTTTTCAGTAGTTTTATCGATACAGAAGCTATATATTCTACCGAAAATTAAAATTTCAAAATTATGATACGGTCTTTAATTGAATAAATAAATGATTTGATATAAACGAAATCCATAAAAAATTGGAATAAAATAACAAAAATGCCTGCGCAATATAACGAACGGGAAAATGGCATACCGGAAGATCAAGAAGCTGAGTAGGTCCAAGCTAAAAACCCTTAGTCTAACAAAGAGAAAAAAATGCCATAGGCATCGGCTTCATACGCCAACAATAACAATGTATAAATATCACTTTTTATCCTGCTTTCGTTACCACGGAAAAAGCAAGCTCTTGCGCTGTAAAAGTTTACAGGGATAAATTTCCAGCCGAAGCTTTCTAAGCGCGTGGGAGCGGAGCTTGCATACTTCCGCCACACCCAACTCGCTAAGAGATCGACGATATGGCTGGCTAATTATGTCCTCTTCGCCATAACACGACACTAAAATCGGGTTTTATTAGCGGTTTCATACTTGCTTGACGCCTTTTTTTAGAAAAGGTCATGGGACGCAAAAACCTCTCGCCTCCTCCCTTATGCACCAATCACGACTTCGTATAATTTTTAACTTTTTTATCGCGAATCTTCGCACACGATCCTCTTAAAAAGTTCTCCCATAAATTCTCGTTGACTTGTTCTTCAACTGGAATCTCAGAAAAAAGCAGATAAAAATTCGAGGCTTCTTCAACTCGAATCTCAGAAAAAAGCAGATAAAAATTCGAAGCACGCAACTGCGAATCATAAAAATATGTCGTGGCTGGAATAAAAATGTTCGGGAGAAGACGAGAAAGATGAGGCGAAAACTAGAGAGAGAGACGTTCGACCTATCGAAGTTCAATAGATATGAATACGAATAACGCAAGTTTCTCTATATTCTAGAGAATAAATTCGGGTAAATTAGGAAAGCAATTATGACGCATCCCAAGCCACACGGAAATCGCGATGAAAGTTGGCTGCCGTGAGGTCATGAAGTGTGTATGGTACGACCTCCTTCAGGTATTTAGGAAGTCTGCGGAGCGGAGATTGTTAACTTTTAACTCATCGATCGGTGTTATACTATATTACTAGCAGAGCAACCGAGAGAATTTCCTGAAACATGTCATGCGATGAAAATTCGAATAGGAAAAACTTGAGCAAGACCGAAAAGAAGTTCTACAAGTAAGCACCTCTACATCAGTAAGACATTATAATACAATTCCGTGACTTGTTAGGAAAAGAAAAATACCCAATGCCCACCGAAAAGGATCACACACAAAAAGTCGTATTTATAACGGATCGTAGAGGTGGTGAATCTCGTCGTAATGGAAGTTATTTTCCGCTAATCGTACATATATATTTACCACATTAATTGAATAGTAATGAGCTTTTATGGGCCACAAGAGAAAGGTAACATCCGTTTCCACATTAAATATTCGATATAAAATATTACTTCGAGTGGAATTTTATACCTCCTACGCCGAGGACTTCTGTGTTGAGACTGCAACTGTAGACAACTCAAAGAGCTTTTGTCTGGAATACAATAGATTCCTTATCGGTGCAATCGAGAGAGGCCATAAAACGTACGCCTCCTTGACTTATTGATGCAGGACAAAGCCCATAGCCATTGAATAGCACCCTGCCTCGTGGCACGCACCCTTGTGGGTTCGATCCTACACTGAACAGGTGACACAATTGACCGATTGACTCACAGTTAAGTTTCAGAGCGGTGATTCATTAATATTTCTCTTTTACTTCACATCCCTTTGAGGAATTTTTCGGGCAAACTGTGCCAAGTTCCTAAAATAAATTATCACAACTCTTTGATGAATTAATATAGATATAAATAATATTCTTATATATATATATATATATATATATATATATATATATATATATATCACTTTTACGTATATGTTATTCTGCTCCTTTCCATTTTATTTTATTACGGAATTCCACAAAGTCAAGGCCGAGGTTGTCGAACAACTAACATTTTCATTCTTCGAATTTTTTTACCCACAATTTCAATTGAGAAAGAAATCAACCAAAATGTATATGTAGTTTTACACGTTCGATAGAGATATTTTGATTTAATAACCTCACCGACTCAACGTACTATACTTGCTAAAAATTCGCGCTGTTAATTCAATTGTTTTAAAATAGAACATACCTACCTCCAATGTAATTAACAATAGAATATACGTATCAATGCTAAAAATATAGCGATTAAAGATTTTTCTTTAATCGCCTCAAGAAGGTGAGGCATTTTTTAAATATTTCTCTATTTTCGCAACTTCGCATCATACCGCCACGGCAATGAAACGGAGCAAGGCTATATATACCACGGAGGTCGCACGTAGTTTAATTAGGCAAAGCGAACGATAACCAAACCCTTGACACTGCGTAATCATTTTGACTTCGCTACAAAAACAAAGGCCTACGAGTAATTAAAGATGATATGTTTCCATCAATCAGAAACTCAAAAACACTTTTTGACTGATTCGAAATGTAAATCAATTAATCGCAAGCTATGTATTTTTGAGAATAACTTTCGTCAACAGCAAAACAGAAAAATAAGACCGTGTGTATGTACAATAAAATAAGCCGAGGTAAATCTTTTCAGAGACAGTATTTTTGAGAAAAAACAAAATAATTGAGGTTTTAATCAAATAAAAAATTAAAGAAAAGCGCCTCAAGGGATATTTTGCATGCTTTCAACGCATAAAATTTTCCAGCATAATTAATATCATGCGCTTTCAAAGATCGAATTCGATTTTTTTTAAGTGCATTCGATTCATTACGCTAACAGTTCCAAAATATACAGCCGAAAGTAAGAAAACTGATCTCAATATTGACGATATTGTTATAAATAAGTAGCAAAACTAAAAAATTGTGATAAACTTTCAGAAAACGTTCATATACGAAGTGATACATTTACAAAAAAAATAATTTTATTTGTGTGTGTGAGAGAGAGAAAGATATTTCATGATCATATCACAAGTCCTTATATAATTTTACCACTGGTGGCATCATTCCGAAATTTCGCCTTAAGCAATAAAGCGATAAAATAATTTCAAAAAAATAAAAAATAAAACCGAATAAGTCGGCATTTTTCGCCAGATGTTCGGCTGTACAAAAAAGAACACGAAGAGAGGGCAACGTCGGAGGAAATAAGAAGGATAACATCTTCGGAAATGCCTCACCGTTAATCCAAGCTGCACCAGGAAGATGGAGAAGAAAACTTCCCTGTAAGAATACCTTCGCCATTAGCAAGCATTTTGAGCAAACTCGTGACGAAAGAGACGAAACCTCTTTTCGAAAGTCTCTCCTTAAATAGTCAACGCCGCTGCTATCCTCTCCTCCTCCTGATCGAGTTGTTTTTATTTTTCGTCCTTTTTTTAAAGAGAGCGAGCTTCATCGCTTGAATAATGGACCGATCAATTGTAATCCACTCCGGATCACGTGGCCAAAGAGCCACGATCCAGATTACTAATGAGAAGCAATCGAGGACAATTAACAATAACACTCACTAAAAGAACGTTACGAGTCCATTGAGAGAAACATCTCAGCGACGATTCAAGACGTCAAAACTTCCGCAGTACCATTTGCAATGTCCAACGTACTTATTATTTTCTAAATTGACAAATTATTACGCAAAGCAAGTAAAAACATCAAACAACATTCGACCAATGCATATCCATTTTCGTAATGAGCAATAATCCAAAGATTGATGTAAATTTTCTATCGATTAACATTATGTATGTTAAGGACTGGCCAATAACACACTGAATACGCCCTCAAAATTTTAAAAATAATTAATAAGAATTATTTTTTCATACTGAGCTATGCTGAGAGGAATTGAGTGCAGGCTCGCTTCGGATGTTTCTCCGGCAAAGGAAGTGCAACTTGTGCGCTGTCTCCCACAATCTGCGGCCACCGGAACTGATAACCGCTGGCAGACAACGGACATTACACCATATGAACTAACGGCAATCCTGAATGAGCCCGCAGACATACAGCACTTTAAATACGAGTTCACAGTAAGCATAAAAAAAAGATTTCTTGGCCAGAGAAAAGAAAACAACTTTTATCAAAATGAAATTTGCGGTTAATTCACGGAATGTGGCAGATAATTTCCCTAGTCCACAGTTACGTAAAATTCCCGTTTAAGCCGACAAAAAGTTACTTCAATTCCCATTATACTCGACAAGGAAATCCGAGATAATTTTCGTTGTTAATTTTAAATTGATGAGTAAGAGCAAAATTAGCCGAAAACGGACCAATCCATCCCACCGGTTCCGCTATTCTTACATTTTGCCTTCGTATATTTTAATTTTGTCTATTAATCTAATGGGCAACTATTACCAAGAAATACGAGCTGTAGCATATCTCGAGAATAGAAAACTCGTATCTCTTATCTGCGTTGTGAAGCACAGTTCTGCCTACAGACCTTTCTGTTTCCATGCTCTGTTGAACAGACAGCTACTTGTCATCTCAACTCCAACGAGAGTTTGAATTCAAACGCCAAACAACAACAGCTTCCAATAACAGCCTTCACTTCGGACACAGGACGCCTACACAAACGCTCGCCCATATACTACCGTAAATGGTCCGTATATCCTTTGGAATACTTGTATGCGTGTCTTTAAGTCAGCGGTCGCCAGCCCCATTTATCCAGGCGACGAGGCGCTCTCGAAAGCATTTTTAGGTAATCAAGTGATTCATAAAATAGTAATTATTAATTTTTAAGTGCATCCTAAAATCAAGATTCTTTGAAAAATCCGACCCTATTAGCGGTCATAACATCACGTCTTATAACATATGAATGTCGTAGTATTTCCACTTTTTGTTCACATTATATTCATTTAAATGAATTACTTAGGCGCCCGCCAAATATTAAATCTCCTACCAATAACCCGTCATCTATGAGCTGTGAGCGTGAATCAGCGAAAGCACTTGAGACCAAATAAAAAAAAAAGATATCGCTACTCTGACTCGCCAAAAACGTGCCTATCCTCCTCTTGCCTCGTAAGGAAATCCCGAGAATCTCATTAAACGTTTATCTCCAAATGAGCACGCCACTCAACTCCCTCAGTCAGCTCAACAAACTTTGTGAGGAGAGAGAGAGATGGGGAGAGGGAGGGGGATGGGGCCCCTTGGCGGTGGAGACGCGCATTCCACGGCAAATCACCCGCGAGAAGAGGGCGAGGAGCGTAAAAAAGTCACTCGAAAAAAATCTCCCTTTCGTTCACCCATCTCTCTCTCTCTATCTCACCCCGTGGTGAAGCATCACGGGATATGGAAACTGGTCGGGATATAATGCTATTTTTCTCTCGCTCTCTTTACAGCGCGCTCGCGCAGACACGGTCAGCCTCTACGACCTCCCTCTACCAGCTCCCGAGGAATTCCTTCCACCTCCTATCCCACCGCCCCGCCCACATCCCTCCTCCTTGCCCCTCACACCCCAATCCTTCCAGCAAAACCGCTCGCTCTCTACGGCTCTGCCATCGCGAGAGATGATGCAAGAGGCGAGTCCTTCCACGGACGGCCGGAGGGACGGTTTTTTTCCCTATGCTCACACCTTCGGACACCACTCACACTCCCCGTTGGACCCTACACATACACACACGCAGTGGAACGCTGCTCACCCCTATTCATTCCTGCGTAAGCGCGCTAAGCACGACCGCCGGCTATCGGAGCTGTGGGGCCCCTTTTTGCGGGCCCACCCGACGCACAGTTGCACTGGGTGTCGAGTTTCCGCGGCGGCGTGTACGCGAGAGAGAGAATTTGCAGTGCCTTTGACATTACGCGTGGTTGATCATCTGTTTTCGTCGCGTGGAGACAGAGTAGACTGTTAAGCCGACTGCGGAAAAAAGGGAATTACGGATAGAATAAACAAGGAGCGGAGGCTTCTTGCCTTTTCATGAGAAAAAAGTTTAGAATCTCTGGTACGAAGAATGTAAGGCGATGCCCGACAAAAAATTAAGGGAATCTGAAATCGATAATGTTACTTATCCGACAGAGAAACATAAGAGCGTACTGCAACTCAACGGTATAATGCGCATTTCCATAAACGACATCATTAAATTATTTTAGATCAAACACTTTTTAAAATGCACACTATGTATACAATCTGAGGTCTACTTTTTAATTTCTGGATATATTACAGCACTCAGTTTTTTCTATTAGTTATGAGGTCCTTCATGCCACGAAAAAATCCAAAATGAGATCAATTTAACTTTCATACGACCGGATCACTCGATTTGAGGTGATGCGTGTTTCATTAATAACAATACACGACCCATAATTTTTATCATTTGGAGATCCATCATTTGGAAATGTCGTATATCACCTTTGAATATGAAAATTATCATTCGTTTTACGTGGGCAGGTAAAGAAAAGCACATCAGGAAATTATTTTCATTTCCCAAATATGACATTTACTCAAGAAAATGTAAAGAAAATTATCATATGATATATATCTTAATATCTTAATGTTATCATGTGCTTTGTGTGTTTCACTGAAAATTTGTGTGACGCACACGGGCGGCCAAACAACGGGGGCGGCAAACACGTACAGTATTTTTAACAGTAATTCGGAATGTATTATAATATGCCAAATATTCTATCATATACATTGTCTACGGAAATTTATCAAACCATACATTTTTTACATTTTTGTAAAAAGCACCTAAAAAGGGCGGAAAATGAGCCGCACACTGAGGGCCAATAAGAGAGTTGCACACGGGCTGCGCTGAATATAATCGCAATAGCTCTCGAGATACTTTTAGGCGCATTTTACATTCTACTCGAGTCGTTGCAGATAAAACACTATTATGAATTATGAGTTTAAAAACAAAAATCTTAAATTCTATCGAAAAGTTAGACTTTTCTCGAATTTGATATTATGAATCTAAAACTCAATCTGACTTCCAGGAAAACAGGCAAGAGTGAAATAACCCGCATGCTTGCGTGGAAAGAATTATGTAACGGTTGTCGCTATACAATCACCGGCAAGAGATAAATACATTATTTAAGCTGTCAAAAAATAGTTAATACGGCGGAATAAACTCGAACAAACATTCAACCAGTGATTGGAGTGTTCTGGAGTTTACCAAACCACAGAGCCTAGGGAACACGGGCAAACGTCCGAAGGACGTTTCTTGGGATGCAGCCTGTGAACGTACGTCTCTCAAACGACGCCCTGTAAGAGGCCGATATTAGGTGTGACTGGCAGGGGGTGAAGGCCAGCGACCAAATCCCGAACTATCCTACCACGTTCGTCCGCCGCGTTGTTTATAACCTTCACGTGAATCGCCAGATGCATCGAGACGGCTTAAAAGCACGCAGTCACGTACGTTCCAATGGAAAGGCCTCGCGACCCACCCACAGATGGAGAGAAGAGCCTCTCTTCGAACGCCAACGTAAACTAACCCTTGGAACGGATAGAAAATCTGCAGTTCTGGCAACACAACGGCGATGGATTTAAGAGGTGACAGATAAACAAATGGAAGAAAAGAGAAGGCCCATTCGACGATACGCAGGCACACGCACCTCAGCCGAGACCTAGCTAACACTCAATTCCCTCTTTGAGAGTGCAACCGACTTTAAACCCACCTAAAGAGAGAAACAACTCAACCAGACATACGGTGAGGAAGCCGGTCTCTCTCTCTCTCTCTCCACAACCTACTCTTCCTCCGTCTCCCTCCCACCCTCTCCAGGGGCCCCTTTTCGGGTTCCTCTTCCGCCCCCACTCTACTCCAACCCTAAGGCCACTAAACTTACTCCCAAAATGATCCACCGCTCTGTCTCCTCAACTCCAAAAAACCCTCGGCCGCCTTCCTGTGCTCCCTCCTCCTGAGGACGGACGGCAAAAGCGAAGGCACGGCGCGAAGGGCAACCCATCACGTACGCTAAAAAAAACTTCCTCATCCTCTTCCACGTTTGGCTTGCGTAGGCAGTGCGAAGGAATCCCGTCGTTCCTCTCCCTCTTCCCCATTCCTCGACGCTATCGAAATCGAGACGATCTTCCGCCATTAGCATCGAGTCTTTGACGAATCGAGGAATAAATAAAAAGTTCGCATCTTTTAGACGTTGGCGCGTCACGCCCGGAATAGGAAAAAAAAACAACATTCCAACGAATCGAAGAGAAAACATCACGGCCAAGAGATATCAGTCCATCGGGACGACATAATAAAAACTTAAAAACCGCTCGATGGATTTCGTTATAATGGTATTCGGGTGACGGCGAGGAGGATGAGGAAAGGCATCCGAAGATTCCGGAACCGTTACTCTCCTGCTAAATAAGACCGAAGATGTATCAGGGACTAAAGTAAATTTTTGGCGACTGCCAGAACGACTAGATAAACGAGCCACGCAAAATCGGAATTGAATAGTATACAAAAGCGTCTTATATCGCTGGTCATAACGGAAGTTATCCATAGGTGTACGGTGAATGAAGTATATCGATCGTGTCCTTCAGATTCCCTTACGATAAAACCCCTTTTAAATAATCACATGTGACGCCGTAATAATAATAATAACAGAACATAAAACACTTGTTCGAAAAACAGATGCTGTGAAGAAAATACTTCAGGAAAACTATTTAAGACACCCGAGACAAAGATCAAGGACATTCCAGTCTAACGAAGCGTTTTTTGCTATTTACCGCAGCCACGTGTGCTGACGCAGAATATGAAACCAATAAGAAAACATTTCTACAGTAAGAGCACACGTAATGCACATTATAGACAGCTAATTTCCCTTAGCCTCGTTCGGTAAAAGTTCATAATATTAAATAAGTTTCGTGCGTTTTCGACAAAATATTTTATGAAAATGGTGTGTGCTGACGCAGAATTTGAAACCAATAAGAAAACATTTCTACAGTAAGAACACACGTAATGCACATTATAGACAGCTAATTTCCCTTAGCCTCGTTCGGTAAAAGTTCATAATATTAAATAAGTTTCGTGCGTTTTCGACAAAATATTTTATGAAAATGGTGTGTGCTGACGCAGAATTTGAAACCAATAAGAAAACATTTCTACAGTAAGAACACACGTAATGCACATTATAGAGAGCTAATTTCCCTTAGCCTCATTCGGTAAAAGTTCATAATATTAAATAAGTTTCGTGCGTTTTCGACAAAATATTTTATGAAATTGGTAAATTAACGTGAAAAATATTAATTTCTCCGTGACGTGAGTGAAATGCCGCCGTGAAATTAAAAATCACAAAATAAAAAATATCAAATCCATAGCAAAAACGCATATGGTTCGCATGACTAAAGCAGCGACGATACATTGGAAGTGAGAAGAATTTTCCCTTACGGATAAATACGATTAAGAACTTTCATCAAAACGGAATTTCGTCGTTTCCAGGAAATATAACAGATTCCCGACCACGCAGACGGTTTTTTTCCAAACGCAGTAACCAGAACGAAATAAATATTTTTGTTTACGTCCCACGGGCAGAAAAGGAGAGGATTAAGAGAACCATTTCAGATTTTGCGTGCTACACATAACGAGTGAATTCGACCTTCCTGGGGCTTCGGGCGGCTGTTTTCCAGAACAGAAACCTCTATAAGATGCAAGAAAAAGGGGCTTAACGACCTCCCCTTCTCACACGGTGTTATGCAGTCTCTAGCGAGGCTCTGTGTAGACGCCGGCATCGTGCATAGAGGGATAATAATGGGGGTCAAATTCCCCGAGGCCCCGTTCGATGAGCGATTTGCGTCGGACGCCGGTCGCGGAGGTCTCCATGGATGCACGAGTGGTAAGAGAGAGCGAAAGGGTGTATATATGTAGTAAACTCTGTCAGAGCCGAGATTGCGCAGCAAAGAGGGGCGGAGACCTTTATTGAGTAGGGAAAATAAGACGAGGAGAATAAATGGGTCTTAAGATTCGAGGGTAAAATGAAACGCACGCACAAAAGAGCGTTCCTTTCTCCTTCGAGGACGTTGTTTTATGATCGGTCACGTGACTCGGGTCTGCGTTTTATTCTATAGAAGACGGGACTGACAACGACGATGGCGCGTGAGACCTATCTTATCTCGTTGGCAATAAAAGAGTCCAAAGGATTAGAATTAGCGTCGCCCCCTTTTCGGATAAATAAGGAAATACGATATTTATTGGATCGTTCCCTCCTGTTAAAAGTTTCGAGTCCACAGTCAGCTAAGAAATTCTTCCAGCGAGAACGCGTGATATTGGCAACAAACCTCCGACACGCAGGAATATGAAAAATCGACAGAATCCAATTGCAGCCGCGAGAAACCTTTCGCTAAAAGAGTTAAAACGATTAAGAACTAAATTTTTGCTTTATATTACTAACGAACACAACTCGCGAATATTCGGCGAATTTTACGAATATCAACGAAAGTATATGGTCAAATGTAAGGCTTTGCTAGCAAATTAGTTGGCCATGAGAGAATCGCAACCGAAAAATTATGCTGCTACTCACCCGACGTTATAGTCACCGTTCTAACCCAGCTGAAATCGGCTATTTCTTCAATTTGGTCAAATCCACGACCGTCCATTGCTACGCTCGGATTGCAACTCCACTGGTGGAAATGTTTTTCTGGCGATGGGCTTCAAGGTGTTGAAACGTTAGTTGCTCGGAATTAGATTCCCAAACCGCACCGGACATCCGAGAGAGGGGCGCAATCACGCGTGTTATGCATTACTGAGCGTTATTTACTCGGCAAACTACTGGGTAATACAATGATGAGGGTTATCACTGATATGTCAAACCAGTGCAAAATTCAAGACCGTCCCCAAAAAGCCCAAGGTAAATCAGCCTGTGCCCCAATCCTCACCATTAACTACCCAATTAGACTTTCGTTGCGGTCATGTTGAATGGAGTGTCCATGGGTCATAGCCCAGATCCGAACTTCCCGAAAGACGACCGTTTACATATTTACAGCAACAAAAACTACAGTAAAACGTATTAGAAATATCAATGGAGAAAAAATTTCGCCAGTCGTTAGTGGAGTGACATACGTGACAAAATCTAAGATTGCTGATGTTTCAAGATAAACGGAAATAATTTCCAGATAAGAGAAAAGAGCAGAGGACCATCAAAGACTCATCTGCCGCGTTCTTATCCCATTTCATATATCACCTGCGAAACTAACTTTCTTTCACCAAACTTGGGTACGAAATTCTTAAGGCGACGGGCGGGCGACTGTAAAAGGTAGTACCACCAAATTCCTCTGGAAGATGGGCGTTAAGATCTCCCGCGATCACCAACGGCCACATTACATCTCGATGTAACGCAGGCACATTTTGAAAGTTGGCGCGTTGAAACTTTTAACTATGTAATGACATGGACCAAAGACACAAAAACGCGTAAATGTCTTATACTTTTTTTCATGGCTCTAACGATAACTGTAAAAAAAAGACAGTATCGGAAGGACGGAACTGTAGCGTAGCACTGAAGCAGGATAAGAACTGAAATCCCAACGCAGTTTCAGAGACAAAAATCCGGCGCGCGCGCGCGAAAACCAAAAAGGGGAAGAGAAAAAGAACAGAGAAAGGCTACTCTCGGCCTTCCGTCTTCGTGGAACGGATCGGACAACTGGAAAGGAAAACACGCATCGCACACTTCTTTGAACAAAAAAAACCACTCACCATAGGTAATGGTGGCCGGGGTATCCGTGTACTTCGGGGGCGGCACCTCATAAGGGACTCTGTAATCACGCGTCCTTCGACTCATAGCCGGAATGATATATATTCACACTCAAACACATGCACGACAACTTCTCCTCTCTTCTTTATCCTTCCTCTGTTAAGGCGGTTTAGGACCACATGGAGGGAACACGGACATTAAATTTCTCTTTCGTTGGGATGGCGGTACGAAGAGAACGTTAATTCACTCCCAGCGGACGAACACAACCAGGCACAATACACATCGAACACACATTGGTTTTACCAGGATTAATTTATTCTGGTAGGGACACAAAACACTTTTCGGTGGGGATTTTCCGGAGAAAAGGATTTATGAAAAGGTAAATATATTCGTCTCCGCCGCCGATTTAAGTACGTATATAAAAGGATCGCACTGCCTGTAAATGGAAAAAGAAAGGTGCGTCGGTTAAACACCTCTCCGCGTACACCTCCTACGACTCCTCTGAAGCGACTGACGCAGCCAGCCGAGGACTTAAGTTCGGTGCGGCGGCGCTGGTGTCCTCAAGCGCCCAGAGAACAAGCCGCCAACCACTCCCGTTGGATTCTTTTTCTCCTCTTTCTTTAACCTCGTGTTGCCTTCCCCTCCCACACTCCTTCTTCTCCTCCAACCGCTATATCTCCCTCACTCACTCACTCCCTCGCTCGCTCGCTCGCTCTCTCACAAACGCGGTGCACAGACAAAGCAGGAGAGACTTCAAGGGACGCGGGTTGTTTTCCACATAAAAAAAGGACCACGAAATTGATTCTCTATGCGAAAATTCGGACGGCCAATTCGCTTAAAGTTCCCTTGCAACCACCTGTCGCGCGTTCGAATTCCGGAAACGCGCTTCTCAAAACATCACGCAGAATCTTTTTATTTTTACTTTAATAGGCTCTTCGAGAGAGCGTAATTGAACGGGAGACAATGACGACTCGATCGCCGAACCGACAATGGTGACCGGGAGCCTCATCTAGCGTGAGACAGGTGTACAAAATCAGGGAAGAGGACTCAGGTCGTTCTAAAGAATCGCGTCCTGTCGCTCGCGTAACCTTGACCACAGCGAAGCGGTGGGAAGGCAACTCTACAACGGACCTCCGATCCTTCGCCTACGTCATCCCACATGCAAACGAAGTCTACGGTGAATCGAGTCGATGTAGCGCGTGCTTGCGACGTTACTCTTCCGTGTGTTTTCTCTTGCTATTTTTTGCCGTATTTAGTGAGACGAAATGGGGACGATCCGTCGTTACTTCCTCGCATCATTCTGTCGGAATTTCTATGCTCTCAGAAGCTTATGCTAACGGCATAAGTTGTTTACCTTGTCAATTCTACGAAGAGGAGGAACATCTCACAAAAACACGCACGCCTCGTGTGGAATTCGTATCGATTACTACACCCCACGAGGCTGAAATAATGGAAATGTAAATTATATCGATTTTTGTCGAAGTGGGTAAAAGAAAAGAAGTCGATGATAAGTCTGTTCATAAATTATGAATTGTAATTTCTGTGCTGATGAGTAAAAAAGCGTCTCGTTGACAGATGATTGCCGTATCATTTTGAGCTTGGACAAACGGTAATGTTGATCTCAGTATCATAAGGTCTCCTACTGTAATTAAATTATTCTATTAATCACTTCAGATTAGCTATCAAACTAGTGGATAAGAAAAAGATAAATCTGAAGTTTAGGGTCGTTATTTAGCCAACAATATTCCGGCATAACGGCAAATTTTCAATCTATTTAAAGGCAATTTTTCATTAATTTTTCAGAATATCATCACTAATCTTAGTTGTTAGAATGCGCGCCCTGCATATAATAACGTTGTATTTTTAAAACTTATATTCGGATATTATTATGTATTCGCGCGGAACAACAATTCCAAGAGAAATGATAAATTCCTAAAGTCATAAAAAGTTGCCTACTTGTTTAACGCGCTCCATCGGCAGAGCTCGATAATTCAACTTCAACCAATTCACAGTTAAAGTGACAAATGGAAATGGGACCCGTCATATACATATTTATTCTCAAGTGACGCCGTTGTTTGCAGTAACCCGCAAGTAATAAGCTTCGTACCTGACAGTTTTCACTTCGTCGTTCGGATTTTTTTAATGATGCCCGCCCTATTTTATTTTCCGGGAACTCCTCCCTAAGCACGGGATATGGGTTCAAATGCAAGAGGATCAAAGGATTTAAACTGGGAGGCTTCGCTCAGCCGTCTTGTCCCGCGTTCCTCTGTGAAACCAAAGAGAAGCCTTTCCAATGGCCTCCCCGCCACTCCGAGCGCATTCTTTCTCCCCTTAAAACCCAGCCGACCCAACCCCCGCCGCCTTTCCCACACTGACCACCCCGCCCTTCCCTAGAACTCATCCCTCCCTCTATAACAGCAACCGCCCTCCTCCTCTTGACCACCACCCTCCTCCTTCCGATGTAATTGCCGGGACCCAATCTACTTCCCCTTCTTTATTCCCTACATCCTACCCTCGCTCCCTCCCTCCCCACCCATATCCTCATCCCAGTCTACAAACCCGTTGAATCACTAATACGCCCATCTTACCCTCGGAATTACAGTCCTAAAAGTTTCACTGCGACATTAGAGCGTCTCCAAGGAGCCCTAAAATATCTCTTTCTAACAATAAAATGTATTAGAAACCGATGCAAGCGAAGAATTGGTTTAACTTTAAGGCAGTTTTTTTTCCATGGTAAAATTTTCTCAAATCCTTAATAGAAATTTCTTAAAGCAGGAGAATGTAAAATGCTGAAACTTTGACTGGAGGAACGATTAAAATAGGATATGCTACATCTTTTGAACGAATTAACGCGAATCACCAGTAGCACATTCATTGAATACAGCTGTACATTGGATATTTTTCTGGAGTAACGTGAAAATCAAGCGTGGCAACTTCTAAAACTGTTAATTCTCGAGTTAAACAAGTAAGGAAAGAGCTGCAGAAGTAGACAGTAAATTGCGTTTTTTTAATTGTCAATATAAAATATTAAAATTGATGTATGATAGTACGATTAGTCTGAAATAATATTATTAAAAATTCAAATAGGAAGAAAATATGAAAAATTCGCACGAGGCAGTACAGTAACACCTCACATAGCGCGGTAGTAGCGTTCCTTGAAATCTTGTGAAATCGCGTTATATGAAGCATTAAGTTAATAAGAACTAGAGAGTTAGAAATGTAAAGATTGAGAAGGAGAAAAATTCTGAACTTGAACGGGACTCGAACCCGGAGTCTTCCACTTGCCGGGTAGGTGCTTTAACCAACTAAGCTACCAAGATTAATTCTCCATTCTCGAATTACTCTGGCTTGGTAGCTTACTTGGTTAAAGCACCTACCCGGCAAGTGAGAGACCCGGGTTCAAGTCCCTTCTCAATCTTTACATTTGTGATCAGTATTATGCACTCACGCATATAAGTTAAATTTCCAGCATTTCACTCTTGTTATTTAGGGAGTTAGGTTCTTGGAACTCATATTTTCTACATTTTTTAGAATAATTTTTTGACCGGTATTGAAATACGTAAAACAATATCGTATTTACATAATCCACGCCATCACGCAACCTTATTTCTCGATATGGAATTAAGAAAAAATAACATGATATTCACGCACTCAAACTTTTGGTCACTGTTTTTGTTTCACGGCACACCAGGTTCGTTCGTTCAATCCTCGCGGCACAACGAACCAAATTTCATGCCGATGTTGTGTAGCACACTTTTATCGCTAACTATGACCAGCAGCAAGAGAAAAAAATCACTTTTTTCTATACAGATAGAACAAATGACTAAAATGATTCACTTACATTTTGAAGATGAGAATTATAACTAATGAGGAAAGTAGCGGAGAACAGATGAAAATAATTGACGCCATTGTCCGGGGAGCAAGGTGAATCATTAAAAAAATTCCTGAATTTATCACAAATAAGAGTAGAAATACCGCAGAATTTTCACATCGCAACATCACATTTACGTAGAAAACTGTGGAGATCGCGTTACCCGAAACTGTTCCGTATAACTTTTCCCCAAGAAGTAACTAACTATATTGCAGCTTCAAGTAACTGAAACAGTGTAACAAATTCGGCCGTAAAGTATCCCTGTTTATTAAAAATGTATTTTCTGTGGTCGTAACTGGAGGGTAATAAAACGCAGTCATATCCTTCCCTTGCTTATAACGTAAAATATACCGCGGCACATCAAGGGCTTTATCGCGGCACACCGTTTGCGGAGCTCTGCCGTATCAGCAACAATACGAGAAGCACACATACGAATCTCTCGATTCAACGTTTTTACGAGGTAAAATAACATGTGAGGTTTTACTGCATAATGTATCGATGGGCGAAAAAACGAAGTCTATGTGCTTTCGTTTAGGAGGAGTTAGCACGTCAGACAAAGAGACAGACACAGCGACGGAAAAACCGAACGCATTAGCGGATTTTTTTTATTAATAAACCGCTAAAAAGACAAGAAATCTAGGAGGGCTCGTGCAAAGTTTTAACTGGCCAACACGGTTACGAATTCGTTCAAAAATAAAAACGATATTTTTGCGTTAAACTCACCGTCGGAATCTTTATTTACCTAAATATTTCAGGGTTTTTATCGAAACGAGCTGGAGTTATGAATATCGCACTATTTTATCTGTTGCATATATTCGATTAAAGTATTTTATCCAAAATAGGAGGCAGAATCAATCTTTTGCTTGGATAGTCACAAATTGCGGAAGGCAATTCGCATCCTTTCATGGAGTACGAGCGCATTGTGCAGCGAACCAGTTTGTGGGCGCATGTTTTTCAAGGAGATAACGAACGATGTCTATATAAAAAATGATGTCATCCTCGTTTCGCGATTGCTCGCTATCATATTATGCTCTCTCATGCGAGGGAATAGTATTACCGACTTTTCGAAAACCTCTAATCTTGAATAATCGCTTCAGTTTGTACCAGAGCCACGACAAAAAGTAAATAGGGAGAATAGTCCGTTTAGAAGACAAAATAATGACTTTAAAGTTTCCATAAATCACAGAAAAAAATTCAGGTCTGAGATCCTTTCTTCGTACTCACTTATTCACCGTGAATATTCGATATAGGATAGCAATTAACTTAAGGACAACGAAACAACGAAAAAGAAAAAAACATGCCACGCGCAACTCCCGTTTAAATTTTGCGCAGCGTATTGACCTATGTAATTTTTACACATTCGTGATATACATACAAAGATCTATGTTGAAAGCGAGCTCATAATACCTACGGGTTTCGCAATCGACTTTCATAAACGAACAAACGATGAGCCAACGGTTCTTTTACGTGTATAGAAATCGTAAATTCGTTTCCTCTTCGTTAAATCACCAGGAAGAAAACATCGCTGCACGTAAATGGCTATCGTTCATCTTTTGTCTTGTGGTTGCGATGACTAAATTCTTTGCGTAGTGATGTATTTACGTGAAGTCACTCGGTATTGTTGAAAGTAAAGGTACATAAATAAGGATTGGATAATCGCTCTTATAACAAAAGCCAATTCCATCTGTCATCCTGTGCGTAAGGCCTTCGGAATTAAAGCGAATAACTCAATAAGACTACAGTATGTGAAAGAGTTTAGGATATTCCTCGTTTATGTTTTAAAGTAGTTCAGATGGAGATAAGAGCTCGGAATTTGTAACTAAAATTTATTTTTTCCAGTCAAGAAAATTTGAATCAGCTTAACATTTTTTTTTAATTCGAAAAAAAATTTCAATTTTAAAATAATCGTTGCATAAGTACTTCACGAATTATTGCCGCGTTTGAGCATGGTAAATAATTGCCCTTTCCCGCAATCTATGTACCAGCCAACGAACTATAACTGTCAATAGAGGACATAAATTTGTATATCCGCGAAAAAAATTCATCTCGTATTGAAAAGAATTCTATCTGTTTAATTGTGAATGTAAATAAGTCAGCAGCGGTCAGTCTGATCAGTAGCAGGGCGGATTTGATTGCAGCATCGCCTTTTTATCCCTTTGATGTAAACGAAAATTAAATATTTTTATTTGCAATCTAAGAAATCAGGCATAAATTGACGTGGAGTCAGAGATAACTTCCATTTTAATAGGTAATTCATTTGCTTAATGCTACTTTTTCCCGGAAATTTTGCAACGAAGAGAAAATTAATTTATGTTAGAAAATCATAGCAGATGTAAGTTAATAAAATGAAAGGAATCATTACTGGAAGTATAATATGCTTATTATATATTATTCTGATATTCAAGCATGTTTTAATTACTAATTAAGACATCATTCATTCCTACCCGTCAATTCGGACGGGAAATAATTAATATTTATTTTTTAAGTTCCGTCAAATATTGACAATGAGCTTTGAATTTTTTAATTTAGTTGCCACTTTGAATTAACACTTCGATAAGGTCTATATTAAACTCTTTTAACATTAATTTAATACCTCATCCATGTCCATTCGTCATTTTCGATTAGCAATCACGCAAGTATGAAGTAATCACCAAGGCGGTTTACAAGAATAGTGAATGAGAAGAAGGTAATAGCTATTCGATCCGTTGCATAACGAGGTGGTAATGACTCAACTGACTCTGAAGAATTGTCATTGAGTAGCAGTCAGATTACTAGATTGGCCACATTTCAGAGGACTAGAAAAATTAACCTTAAACATAAATATTGCAACAAGGGATAACCATAACTAACATCGATATAAAAACGAATTATTGGCATATACAAATTAATTTTTACGGCAATTACAATTCATCTCGTGCGGTATTATTATTTAGAAACAAAAAGGGATGTAATTCATTCCTTTATAACGGTTTGTTGACTTTCATCATCCATTAGTACTTGTGGAGAATATGGCAAATATTCTTGTGATGACCTTTAAGAAGTGCGAAAGGGAGATAGGTACAAATATATTGATGTATCCAATACATGACTTTCTCCATACGTAAGTTCTCAAAGTAAAATCAAATAAATACGGCGATAGGAACAGTTCAACTTTCATGCTTCAGCGCTAGCGATTCAATTGTTGTCACTACCTAGCGCGCGAGCTGCT
This sequence comes from Uropetala carovei, assembly GCA_036926305.1. Classification (NCBI taxonomy): domain Eukaryota; kingdom Metazoa; phylum Arthropoda; class Insecta; order Odonata; family Petaluridae; genus Uropetala; species Uropetala carovei. The sequence goes on along the minus strand of JAXCHB010000104.1, from coordinate 5,136,382 downwards.
CACTAACCGTCAATTTCGAAGAAAATTGAATATCTCTTGAAATATTCCTCATATGAAAATTTAGTTAAAAAAAAAGTTGTAGAAAAAAATAATATCTACAACTTTTATGTATATATATGTGTGTGTGTGTCTGTGGGTTAACAAAAATTCATTTTTAATTGAAATACTTATGAAAAACTAAAATTTTACAAGAATAAACCGCTACTTTCGATTGACCGATTGTTATCAAAATCTTTTTAAATCTCAAGAATGTATATAAAATCACAAATATAGAATTTTATGCTGATCTGATGAATAGTTTTTGGGTTAGAGCGCACGCAAAATTTGTCACACATACGGACACACACAGACATCATCGAGGAAACGGTCAAAACGGGTATTTGCGTTGAAATCTCGAATTCGATTTTTTTCATGACAACAATACTATCTCTATACTACGTATATGGTGAAAGTAAAAATTGTCTATGAAGAAAAATTGCAAACGGGAAATACACGGAGAGCTACCGAAGAACTTGATATATTTTGCCATTACCAAATAAATGTGGGAAAATGGCGACATCTCCACAAACTTCAGGGAGACAATAAAAATGAATTGCAATGCAGTTACACGACTTGTCCCACTACCAAACCAGAAAAGCGGTTTTCCATTAGGTCTATAATTTGTCATTCTGCTTACTCGATTGAGCAATTACATATGAACTCGAAATATCTCTATGTATCCTTCCTCAATAAAAATAAATTAAGCCAAAAAATAGATATAAAAATACCCAGAATTCAAATCATAACTGTATTTAATAGTCTCACTTTTTAAGTAACTCTATAAAGGTGCATAAAATAATATTTTACACGACCCTTTCCGTTGTTGCTTGGAGTACGACTTCTGGATGTATTCTCGAATAAACTATTTTCCCTGCCAAACGCTTCTGGCGGCTTGCAGGATATTGATGTAAATGTAAACACAGTGCGATGACACACGATATCCGTAATTTAAGCCGAAAGAATTAATTTAATCAGGATGCAAAAAATAGCAGGAAAAATGCGACAAATCGTGTGGAGTGGACAGCATTATTTTTCCGTCTCCTTTTATGGGCTTGGCCATGCCTAAACAGTTGTGCTAAGTGATGAGTCACTCGCTAACCAAGCCCAAGCCGCTTCACAGAAACCGTTGGCCTTTCAAATTACAATGAGCTCTTATTGCGAGACGGCAGACACGCGCACGCTACCGAATCCCCGGAACGATGCACCACCCAAGCCAATATGACCCGCCTCGAAAATTGAGGTTTGCAATTAAGTCTCGTTGAATAATGCATTCTCCCAGCGAAGGAGAATCTTCAGAACGAACGTTCTTGGGGGGAAAATAAAAGATGCGTTGGACGCAGAGAAAGAGCCCCTCGATGGCAAAGTCAAAAGGATAACACACAAAAACCATAGGAAATTTTCCGAATCATGACCGAAGCATCAACCCCTCTATTTAATTTACTTGGTCATGCGTGATGGTGTAATGCTCAGTCGGCTTTTTCATTGGTTGAACGGCAAACCAGTCCGTGACGCTCGACTGAAGCGCCCTTTCTAAGGCGTGGAAGAAACGCGAACTAACAGAATATATGTGAGGATATACGTAATTCTAACAATAAGTTATTTGCCGCTAGAATTTTGAATAAATTTTTGATATTTTAAATATACGAATAAATTGTTTATAAGAATAATAAGTACGAGATTTTAAGTTAAATAATATATTCCTTCCCGTCATATTGACGGGCTTATATACTAGTAGGCAATAAAAGGATCGATCGCAAAGAGGAAATGACGAAATAGTGCAAGACAATCGCCGGCGGATAAATGCTTTTTACGGCCAGCTGCGCGGAAGCGTCACGATCCGACTTCCCCCCACCATGATTAATAAGATTTACGGCGAAAGGAAGATCCCTTTTAAAAGAAGATCTATCCGCAACAAAAGCCAAGGGAAGGGCCACACTACGCGAACGCGCAGACACAAAGGAACCGAGCGTATCTCCCGAAACCATTGAAGAGGGCGGGGCGAAGAGAAGGAGGAGAGGGGGTCAAAAGACGCTTTTGAGTCACTTTGCGAGACGGACGAATTGCCGGTCAGGGACGGAGATGTGTTCATTCTCCTATCGACTGATAAATAGAGCCTTTTAACGTCCTAGGGACTGTGGATGGGATATTTACAACTACTACTCGCGGTGCAGAGAGGGAACGGGTGGGTGGGTTATTATCGGGAGACGTCGTCTTTGCCTTGGGGGGATAATCGCCCTCAACGCTTTGCTGACCGCATCGTGGAGGATGACGTGTTACACGGGAACGGACGATGGATGAGTGTGCGCGCTAAGGGGGAGGCGGTGAATCGAGATTTCGCAAAACTTATGACCCTTCAGAGAGGATGCAGTCCAAAAATAACAGGCTCACGTTCCTAACCATTAAGAGGGGTTAGAAATCGTTCTTTTATTCCTATGTAATGTTTGCTCATTAGCATAAGAGACGAGGGAGCATAGGAATTCTTTTTTTAAACCGATAAAACAAAACAAAGAGCCGCCCTACGTATAGGACGGCCTTCGCCGGCCTCGTGAACTATAAGCCATTAGTTGTTAGGTGGGAGGATGTACCGGAAGACCGCCATTATCCTCTTGCGTAATCTTTCGACATGTGAACGGAGGGTATTCCGACCATACCCTTTCCCATGGAATCGTAAGCGAGTCCATTTAAGAAAGAATAAAAAGAACGAGAACGAGGTATGTGCTATGTTGATTCGTTCCATTTTTTCAATAGGTCATCGAATCTCTATCTGCGATCCATTTATAATGGCTACAAAACGTCGACACTCGCGTTTAAAATATCTTTTTTGCATCGATAAAAATTTGAGTGATATACCAAGGGGTAATTTTCAGAGACATCAACAGAGAGGGCTATTTTATAAATGCATTTTTGTTTCCAATCCTCAATAAAAAAAACACAAATCGAAAATTTTAGTTGAAAAGAGATTTCCAACACAAGGGTGTGAAAATGGAACAGAAATTATCTTCAGATTCGCAAAAAAAGATAATAACCTACCTCTCAGGAAAAGGTGAGATTAAAAGCAAGGAAAGGGCGCTATGAGTTGAGGAATGCGTGGGGAAAATGGGTGTTCACGCTATTCTTCGGCCTTATCAAGGCGGAGTCACGTAACTAAGGCATTCGGTTTCATTTCCAGCATTTTCTCATGGCCCACCCTAACTTAGCTAACAGCATTCCATACCTCACACCTCAGGAATGCGCGGAATCCACTGAGGATAATGGGAGAAATTTTGTTGACTAGTTTTCAGCGCAATTGACGCCCTTTGTGTGACTAATTCCGATTTTAAATTAAGGTGTTTAAGTGCTTGGGCGTCTTTTTCCTCCCAAACCGGAAAAAGATATTTTGAAATAGTCGACTTTGTTTACTTTAGCTCACAAATACTATTTTCATCAACCTAAGTGCTGAAGAAAAATGTTTTTAAATTAGTTCCTCAGAAAGTTCATTGATCATTATAAATCACAGTGAAAATATTTAACTTAAAAACGAAATTTAAAAATAGGGTAAAATAATTTTTATTTGTAAGGGAACTGCATGAGAACTTGAGTTACAAAAGGTTCGCGAAGAGAGCTATTTACTATGTTACTCAAAGCGAATACTTTGAATTGGCTATCGCTAGTATAACGCGGACTTAACGTCAGAAAGAATCGTATGAAGAATTATAGGTCGGAAGGTTTATCAGACAGACAGACAGACAGACAGACGACTTTATTCGGGCGAAATTGAGACTATATAGTCCCTTCTTACATTTAACCCTTAATCAGAGGAGGTTTGAAGAATAAATGAAATCCTTACATAGAAACACAAGGTAACTATGGTGAAATATGTGAGATAGATTGTATGACGAGGCAAAATACATTTCTAGTTTCCTATTGTCGTCAATGATCATAAAGGAAACTCGAGTCAAAACATGATTATTGTAAGTAATGCTATAGTGCATTGTACCACTGTCGTCCACCATTCTAGTGAATTGCGAATTAATGTTTAGATGTCTGAATTCAATGTAAAAAAATTAAGTTAAATAATTTTCCTATAATTTCTTTTTTACTTTCTCATACGAAGTATCGAGAAAGTATTGTTTTCGCGAAAAAATTCGACCTCGAGATTTTTACGGAAATACACGTTTTATGTGTCGCTGAATCCGAAAAAGTGGTTTTCGCAAAGCCGTCTGTCTGTCTGTTACTGGCGCTGGAGCCTAGACGGTCGAACGAAAATGAATGAAATCTCGTACTTTGGCATTTTATCATACTGATCAGAGTATACATAGAAATGGTTGACATTGATCAATAATTAAGAGTAGTTTATTCTACGCATTTTTAACAACAATCCGATTTTCTCGAAAACGGCTATAACGATTTTGATCAAATTTCGCTCAGTCACTTGAGTTTACGTCTTCAATAATACTGTATAGTTCATATTTCTCAAAAAATGAATATAAGGCTAGTTTATTCTAGGCAACTTTAACAATAATTCCATTTTCTCAGAAACGGCTCTAACGATGTTGATCAAATTTCGTACAGTTACTTAAGTTTACATCCTCAATAATACTGTATAGTTCATATTTCTCAAAAAATGAATATAAGGCTAGTTTATTCTAGGCAACTTTAACAATAATTCCATTTTCTCAGAAACGGCTACAACGATTTTGATCAAATTTCGTACAGTTACTTGAGTATACGTCTTCAATAATACTACGCATTTCATTTTTCCCAACGAATGAATATAAGGCTAGTTTATTCATGGGCAACTTGAACAAAAATTGGATTTTCTAAAAACAGGCTCATACGATTTTCATTTTCTAAAGATAACTAAACGACGCATTAGTACGTATATGAGAAAGTTTGTACAATGTATATTGTACCGATTTTTTTCTTTTATAGCTATAACGAACAATATCCACGGAACTAACTCATCCATACAAAACATCCATAGACTTAAGGTAGTAATAATATCACTGAACTGACATAATTTAGCCGCCTTATATTTTCGATGCCACCCTCAAATTGAATGACTAACAACACATTAGTGAATAAATCGTCGACTATATTTATAATTTTGAACAACTGCGGCATACGTCTTCAGCAGTCTGGTGGCAAAACCAAACTACAAACAGAGGATAAAGTAAAGCATTTCTTCTCCAAACAGGGATCCACCAAGATCATCTCTCACCAAAAGCGCTTCTTTAAAGAAAAACCGAAAGAGACCCGAACATCCGGCCCTGAAGCCAAGAGAGGCAGAGATCCTTATGGAGTTTGTTTATTCCTGGTTTTTGAATGGTAAACAGAAGGGGCGAGAGAGAGAAGAGAGACGATTTCACAAGGCCACATAATGAAGTATGCATCAAAGGTTTCTTCTTGCTTCATGAAAATTTCAACCTAATATATTGAAATAAATTTATACATTTCGTGTCTGATTTCCCTCCTTGCTATACCTCTCACAAAGTTGAAATTCGGAGATGCATGTTTCAAAAATAGAAATTCGAGGTAAAATATACAACTCTGGTCGCCAAATGAAAATTTCACAATTATTATAACATACAAATTATTTATCACTCAAAACAACAGAGCCACAACTAACTGAGCGCTTGGAATATTGCTGTTAAATTAAATTGACGAGATTAAAATAGATTATCGTTAATTAATGGACATAAAATCCAGGGTAGGCTGATTATTACGAAGATAGCGGTTTGGCAGATGAAGTCACGCTATTGATCATACTCGTTTTATCGAAAAATCGATGCTACCGGATTAGGAAGGAAGGCTTATGTTGTTTTAGTAACATCTCAAGCGAAAAACACCTCTACACCTGTAAAAGGTAGTGGAGCAGAAAGCACGAATAAAATAACTGCCTTAATAATAATAATAATAAATATAATAAGTACTCCATCACCGTGATGTACTCGTATAGCAGTTATTTAATTATACCATACATGCAGTGACATGTGACGCAAGTCGCAAGTATAAAACTGAATAAAATTAGAAATATCAACTCGCATATTTCCAAAGGAATAAACGTGCCAAGGGACACACGGCGGGCGATGAAAAAGAACAAACGATAAAGCATGTTGCACTAAAACTTACATCATATATGAGTTAATCCCCATTGTCTCGCTGCGTTGATTTCACTTGAAACCTTTGGACAAATAAATGTTCACTTATAAAGAGAATAACTCACAAGTAAAGGCGTTTGAGGGTCGGAAGTTAGTCACAGACTGTCACCTGTCATCACTGAAACGCCTGTCTAGCAAGCGTATTACAAGGCAAACTCCGATTGGCTAGGACTGTTATCAGTTTTTCGGGATTACCAAGGTACATGGGCGCCCGCAGTAAGGGGGAAGGGGAGGCACTCCCCCCCCCCCCCCCCTACGTTTCCCAAAAATTTTACATATGGCATTTTAAAGTTTACGCTGGCACAAGCAGAGCTGAGAGATCGCGGTGCAAACGGTGTGACTGCACCAGGCCCTGCGCTATCTTAAAATATTTGTTTTATTTGCGGGCGAAAATCTGCTGAAGTGTGGCTGCAAGTAAATGTTTTGAGAGCAGTAACACTCCCATACTCCTTCTGTTGAAACTGTATCTCCGAATGTTGATTGTAAGAAATATAAGGAATGCAAATGAAGCTTCCCGGAAACCCATTCGCAAAACGGAAGAAGAAAAGGCGGAACACGTTAAAGTAATTATTTGCTCTCCGGCATTAATCCAAGTGCCCTATGCTGGAATATAAAGTAGCAGAGATATCAATCTTTGAAACTTTAGCAGGGCAGTACTGCAAGCAGGCGCACAGCCAGGGGGAGGGGGAGTTTTACTTCTACTGTGGGACTACGAATAACAAATAAACGAATATTACGAACAGGACCGGCGCCAGGGGTGAGGCGACCGCCTCAGGCGGCACATACCTTGAGGCGGCATTTTCAGGCGCATATTGAGACAAAAATCAACCGCCATTGCGGATTTGCGAAAAAGAAAAGGGTGCCCATTGACAAAGGCAACCGCGGACAGATTAAGGTATATTCCTGTGTAGCTATTCTTTTCTTTTCCCACACACACCAGCGGCTTTCCTTTGCAATATTTTCTTATCGACGTACATACGAAGATTCGGCTACGTTTGTAATATGCCGCTAAGCGAGTTGTTTATTCCACTACAGTACTAGCACTAGCAATGCCTGTATTCAGCCGATCTCAGCTCCGATGACAGCGGTTGGGCTTAACCTGGCTGAACGTCACTCCTTGCGACAAGCTCACCATGCGCAGGCATTGATTCAGACTGGATAATTTAGGTCTATTAGATCAAACGCCTTGAGTTAATATTTCGTGGAAGTCCTAGTACTCGCTGTTGCTGTAATAATAAATAATTAATCTGTGTAACTAGTGTAAATATCGTGCGAAAAAGTAAGTTTCTATTCTATTTTATTTATTTCATTTACTTCATTATATCATTTATTATTAGCATCAATATAGCTTCAAAATATTAAAAACTAGCAGAAATACACGGCGTTGCCCGGGAAAATTTGGTTCAAATCCGATGGGAATTCTAGATGATACATGGTATCTAAGAATTCACTCGGCCGCCGTTTTGAATAAAACGGGCAGAGAGAAACAAAAACCACGTATGAATTATTTCTGGGAGCCCTCCACAATCGTACCAAATTTGATTCAAATCAATAGTAGCACTTGGGAAAATACGCGTAGTTTAATCAGTAACCGCTGTCCAATTACGGATAAGGAAGTAGTCGTTTCCCACCTCCCTCACTGTGTATAAGATGTAGAGTTACCTGTTCTTTGAGAACAGGAAGTTTATGAGAACAGTTATTTTATTGAACAGTTTAGGCATCAGAACAGTTCGAAAAGAACTGTCCCGCTCTTTCTGACCCATCTCTAGATGGCAATGCATTAGCATACAAAGTTATTTTGCTTTTTGTACAATTAATATAAAATATTTGGGATTAAAAAGTAGCCTACGACCTTCCTATTTGTGAAGAAAGTATTTGTTGAAAGTTTGATTATTCAAGCTTTAACGGTGTGGAAATGTATAGATGCACAAACGAACGAACTTTCATAAATATATAGGAGATTGATCTTATAGCTACTTGTGTTGAAAGTGACAAATATCAAATTTGAACTTCCTAAGTTAATTTACTCGAGAGATACCGTCGAAAAACCAAATCGATGCCCCTCCAAACCCCCAAAAAATTTTTTTGAGGTACAACACATCTACTATAATATATTTTGAAGGGTGTGTTTGTTGGTTTGTTCATGGAACTCCTCCTAAACGATAAAAGCAAGAATTACCAAATTTGGTACGATTCTTCCTTACATCCTTAGTGAATGGTTAAGGTTTTGTTTCTGTCCGTCACTTTGAGCCGAAATGGCGAACGATGTAATTACCGAACGTCACGTATTTTGCCGCGTCGTGCAACTGAAATATAGGGATGAGTGTAGACTACTTTGAATTTGCACTTTAAAATTACTTAAAATCACGGTACGAACTTGAGACTTGGATAATTTTTTGCGGGAAAGAACAAAGTTTATTTTTATTGAAGACAGATACCGAATTCTGGTCGAATTCGCGTAGAAATGCGGTTAGAATCAATAAAGTACGTGATTTTATCAGTTTTATTACAATACCAATTATAAGCTACCATGACAACTCCCATTATCGCCGAAATTGAGTTCAATGCATTTATATTGAGACTATATAGTTCTTTCTTACATTTAAGAGAGGGAGGGAGCGAGGGGGAGGGGGGAGGGAGCGAGGGGGGGGAGGAGGGAGGGAGAGGGAGAAAGGGGGAGGGAGGGGAAGAAAGGAAGGAGAGGGTGGAAGGAAGGGGGACGGAGTTTATACGTTATTTTCGAATTTTCACAGTGCAAGATTTTCTTCCTTCATTCATTTAAATATGAAAATGCGGTGCGGTTTTTTTCATTTTTGCTTTATTCGACGGTTATAACTGTGTACTATCTTATTCTTGCGATGCTTCCATGTTGCACGGTCAGTTTTAGATTCACTAAATCCGTTGAAATCCAACGGGCACTCCAGCTAGTAGCCTATATTTTAAGCTGGACCAAACTAAAGACACGCTGCAAGTTTCATAAAAATTCGACCAGCCGTTTTTGCGTGATGCGGTAACAATCAAATAACAGACAGACAGACTTTTTCCTAAAATATTTTTCTTAAAATATTTACCCAAATTGTTTTCCTAAAATATTTCTTATTTACACTTCTTCTATGTAATCAACCGTTAACTTGAAATCAGCGATTTCTCTTATGGGTGCCCCCCCCCCCCCCCCCAACAACTCCCCCTCCCCTTTGTCTGATTTTGCTCATCTACAAACTTAATCTTATACTTGTACTGAAACTGACAAATATCAAATTTGAACTTCCTAATTTAATTTACTCGAGAGTTATCGTCGAAAAACCAAATCGGTGCCCCCCCAAACCCCCACTTAAAATTTTTTTTTATATACATCACATAGCCTATATTTTAAGCTGGACCAGTCTAAAGATACGCTGCAAGTTTCATAAAAATTCGACCAGCCGTTTTGGCCATGATGCGGGAACAAATAAATAACAGACAGACAGACAATTCTGCAAACAGGTTCAAACGTCTTTTTGTGATGAAAAACACAAAAAAAAAGTAAAATCCCGACAAAAAACAAATGTACAGACAGAGGTAACAATTTTATTTATATAGATGGATGGAGTTAGATACCAGGTTGGAGATTGGCAAGACCATTGACAGAGAACGTCAACGAATCTCACAACTCGAACGAAAACATTGGCGAGATATTTTAAAGAGAATTATAGCTGTTATTCAATTATGTGCCTCACAACTGTTGGCATTTAGGGGAAATTCAGATAAATTGTTTGACCATGAAAACAGTATTTTTTAAAAAATCATGGAGTTATTAGCAAAGTTTGATCCTGTTACAAGTGAGCATTTAAGAAGAGCCTCAAAAAATCCTCAGTGTCCATTATATGAGCAAAAACGTTCAAATTAATCTTATTTATCTGCTAGGGCAAAAAGTGCGTAATACTATTGTTGCTAGAATTAAGGAAACAAAATATTACAGCATAATATTAGACTGCACTCTGAACATTAGCAGGATTGAACAAATGTCGTTTGTAGTTCGCATTGTGACAAAAGAACAGCAGCCAGAATATTCTCCTAAACAATATTTTATTATATTTCTGCCTGTTGAATTAACCACTGGAGCTGGATTGACCGAACTGATATTGCAAGAGCTGGATACATTGGGCATCAAAATTGAAAACATGTGAGGACAAGGTTACGACAATGGGGCAAATATGAAAGGTACCCATTCCGGCGTCCAAAGACGGATTTTAAATCAAAATCCTAAAGCCTTTTTTGTACCTTGCTCGTGTCATTCGCTTAACCTTGTGGTTAATGATGCAGCAGCAAAATCTGGAGAAATTGTTAATTTTTTTTAGTTCAAGAGATATTTGCATTTTTCTCAAGTTCGACAAAAAGATGGACTGTACTAAGAAAGTATACATCTTTGAATTTAAAAAGTGTTAGTACCATGCGGTGGGAAAATCGTGTGGATGCTCTGGTGGAATTTCTTTGGATGAGCAGAGAGACAGCGATACCAAAAACAAAAGTAAATCGTTGGCGGATAAAATTTCTAACTTTAAATTTTTTGCAGTGTTGTTGTTTGGTACGATGTTTTATCAAAAGTTAATGTTGCATCAAAATTATTACAAAGACCAAACATGGTAATATCAGAAAGCATTAAAAATTTTAAAAGCATTAGTTCATTTTTGGAAGAATACCGTACTAATGGTTTTTAACAAATGTTCTACTTTGCCAAAGAAATTGCTCTGACAATGGAAATAAAAGCAGAATGTGAACTTGCACCTCCGATTAGAATTCGACGTAAAAACAGACAATTTGAGTACGAGGGAAGAGATACACCAATCGTAGATCCTTTTAAAAAAATGGAATCGAGTGTTTTTATTATGTAGTAGATGTTTGCATCAATTATATCAAGGAAAGATTTTCACAACTAGAAACACATAACCAATTATTTGAATTTTTGTACGACATTACATTGTTTATCCATAAAGATTCAGATGTTATTTTTTTTAATGTCAAGATTTGCATATAGCATTGACAGATGATACAGTACCTTTAAATTTGTACAATGAACTTTTAATTATTTGAAGTGTTTTAAATAGTGAGATGACACCATTAAATGTTTTAAATTAGATAAAAATAATTTAGTAGAAAAATTTCCAAATATCTTTATATCACTCAGAATTCTACTAACTCTTCCTGTGATCGTTGCCAGTGTAGAACGATCTTTTTCGAAATTGAAATTAATTAAAAACTATTTACGTTCTGCAATGGCACAGGAAAGGTTGACAGAAATAGCAATATTGTCCATCGAACATGACATTTCAACCAATTTAAATTTCGAAGATGTTATAGACGATTTTGCTAAAGAAAAAGCGCGCAAAGTACGGTCAAGTTAATTTTTATTGTTTTTAATTATATTGTTCTTTAAAGAAAAGTTTAATTTTATTTTGTTTGTATAATAAAACTTAAATCTAACATTTTAATTTATGTCATTTCATTGCTGTATATCCACAATGTTTCCTTGCTCCGCCCGTACCGCCTGTTACTGTACCAAAGGGCGGCATAAAATGCGCTCGCCTCAGACGGCAATTTCTTACGCGCCGGCCCTGATTACGAATATAAACGAACACGAATACTTCTGATCCAATGTACGCAATCTACTTTTATCTATAACGGAAAAACGTACATCGCTGAGTAATTTGGAATCTTTCGATATCTATCGCGGCAACTAACTCGCGTTGCTAATAACATTAGATGTAATACTTTATGGAGAATTTTAGAAACCAACATTTTATCTGCGGTGTGCAGTACTACTCCCCTGAAACGACAAGCCCTGCTTAAAGAAATCAATTCAAAAATGTGTTTTTTTCCTATATTTGTGTAAGTAGCCCCTGCGAGGTGAGCAACCAATGCTAATGGAGGAGCATTTTGCCCCTCCCTGAAAAAATTTCTGCGGGCGCCTCTGCCAAGGTAAGTTTTTTTCGCGATGGAAGGGAAGTTTTCTACGTCTAGACGTTCGTTTGCACATATACAGGTGAGCATACAAAGATGTTATAAAATAAATCAACCGGAGTTTCTTTATCAATTCATAATAATTGAAAAAATTCAAGTGTTTATTTTTCATTCAGCTAGTCATCAAAAAAGCTAAATAAAGTCCTTTATAAAGTCCTCGGTTGATTTACTTAATATTGACGATAATCGAAGGAGTGTTTGTGTATTTAGTCTGAAGAAATTTAAATATCTTAACAGATATTTAACGAAAACGCGCCATAGATCAAACTTTTTAAAAATAAGTTATGGTTATAACACTTATCGAGTTATTAGATTTGCTGAATTTCCCATGCTCGAAAATAGCTTTAACATATTCATAACCTCGATGACTTGCTTAAATACAGGTTTTCAGATTTTGGATTATTATTTTGCTGTAACATATTTTAGAGTGAATTTTTGAAATAATTATAAACCCTAAATAATTGTTTGCCGTGACGTCACTTATTCCAAACCGTAAAAAACTCTTCAACGCGATAAAGCTCTTCTTTAGATTTTTTTAAAATGATGCCTTCCTCGCAAAGCCAAAGACTTTTCTGCAGGTAGGGGAAAAAACCCAACACGAATCACAACATCCATGTCCGAAGCGGGATTCGAACCCGCGACCTTTGGGTTATAAGACAGGCACGATGCACGACAGTCTATTTAATTTGGCATAATATATTTCAGATTCTCCCATTTCTACATAATATTTTAACCTCTTTATCAAGTTAGGACCAAAATGTCGAATATTATTAACCAATTAACCAGTATTAAAGACGTAAATTGTTATATGTTTTCATAGAGTTTTGCGCTATTAAAAGTTAAATGAAATAAGAACGCCATCGACCATAGGAGCAAAATTCGCAACTGCTACGGACAGATTACACACAAAAGAGCGACCGCTATTGTTTTCCACCGAGACCAGATATATGGTTGCAAAGCGCGCCTTACGTTCCGTCAATCTCATTTTCCCTCTCGAGATGCGTGCAGCAGGGGACCATTAACATCCAAAGCGTTGGTGGCGTATGTAAAAAAAAGAAATTATGAGAGGAAAAAATATCCTTCTCGGGGTTTACAAGAGTCAGAGAGGGAAAAAGTCCAACTTCAGCACGCGACTGTACTGAAAAATTTTCGTCGGTGACGCAAACTCCCACGTGGCCGAAGTGGGAACTAGAGAATAACAGACTCGCACGAAAGGACACTGACACATGCAACGAGAGAAAAAAGAGGGTGAAAGATAAAGGAGAGGAAAAGAAGAGAGAATGGGAAGAGAGAACGAGGAGAGTTAGCGAAAGAGGAGAGAGAGAGAGGTGACGGACCCCAAGAATTGGATCTAATTGGGCAGAGTCGTGAATTGGCGAGTCGGGGATGGAATGGATCCATGCAAGAGGAGAAAAACATTAAGGTCAATTGTTTACACTGTCATTTCGCGTTTAATTTCCAGCAATCAACACTGGCTTTTGGGCTGTGAACTTTCGCCATCCGCAAGAGAATATGAGAAGCATTCAGGCTTCGTAAGGATGGAGAAAAAATGGCATGAATACATGCGCTATACAAGAGATTTAAGTGAATTTTAATATTATTAAAGAATATAAAAGTGCTCCCAGACTTCTTTTTCGCCAAATCAAACACTGACTCGCGGAATTTTCGAGATATTGATGTCGAAAACGGATCTAAATACTCGTATACCAAACATTAAGATTAACTACTGACGTGCGAGAGGAGATAAGATTTGCTGATTTTTGTCGCACAGAAATGCCAGTAAACAACAGCAATAACTCCGATATCAAAAACCGAAACCAAGACATACTTTGTGTCTTCTGTTCATTTGCCAACTAAATCAATCAAAGTGCTAGACTGATAAGAACATCGGCTAAATGGAGCATAAATACAGACGTTATCTCATTTAAATGACCATGTTGCTGGGTATTAATGTAAGTGTTATATTAAATTAAAACTAAAATAAATGTCTAAAAGAGAAATTCGTACAATCACGAAAATTTAAACAAACACAAATAGCTTCAAGCATGTTAATGTAGCATTGAGACGCAAAATACAAATCACTTTGAATTTCAGCAGCGAGATATTTAATCGATCGGTAAAACACGAAATATTTTCTCCGCTTGAAGGATACGATATATTTCAGTTATTTGGTAATTGCTTTAAGAGGCCTTTAATGGGTCATCCTTTTCGGATTATTTTTCCAGCATCGGCTCCGTCATATGAAGCACGGTCGCACACAATTGACTAGTACCGCAGCATCCAAAAATAGGCTTTCGTCCACCACTGCCGTCGTTCAATCTTCTTCCTTTAACGCCAAGCGTATAACATCTTCAGCACACTGCGTATGACGTAAGAGACACTAAAAATCGTCCGAGGTATCAAGAAAAAAAGGACGGAAATTCCGGCGCCTGCTCGTTCCCATGCAATTCCAAAACTTAACGGTCCCAGCGAGTCCAGACTGCGGGATGGAATGGGGTTGTTGCTTGGATGCGAAACGAGCATTTTTTCCCATAGCGTGCAAAAGTGAAAGGATAATGAGCGAAGAAAACAAGAAGAAAAGGTTGAGTGGAAGGCCGCTTAATCGCACACGATTCATCCTCGGTAACGTTCCTCTGAAAAACAGAATCCCTCGCTCGTGAAATACGCTTTCGGAGAGCGCGTTGACCCTCCTCCTCCCTCCTCCTCCATCAGCCTAAACAAAAAGAGTTACCATTGAGCCGTTCGAAGTGACGAATCCGAACGCAAGTACGGAGCCCTACAAATACGCCGCTGGTAAACTGGGTAACTAAAGCATGCCAAGAGATTATGAATCGGGGCTTTGAAAAAATACATATTCGATCCGTTATTTCGAAATTCATTTACTACGGAATGTGGAGAGACGGTGATTTATTTATTATCTGGGCCGGAAATTATCTTTCGAGAAAAGACAGAATGAAAAAAAAAGAATCATCGGACGGCTACCGGTAAAAGGAGGCAAATAAAAAGTTGGGAAATTCCGAGAAAAAAATACGGCGCCGGTCGCAGTTAATTTAAGAAGCCTCTCTAGATCGTAGTCGTAAATCACTCGTTCGGAGACGCGAAAAAAGGAAGTCAAACGAGCGAGATAAGATTAAAAGAAAAGGGTCGCCATAAACAACGACGATGCGCTCGAAAGAGCATAAATTACGAATGGAGAAACCGAAAGTCATTTCGCTACTTGCACTCGACAGGTGTACCAAGACCTTCTTATCCGCGATTTCGCAATATTCGCGATTTACACAGAGTAGCGTAGGATATCTGCGGCTATTCGAAACTCAACTCGCTATGCTTTAATACTTATCGAAATCCTGGGATTTCAACTCGACCATATTTTAGTAGTAGTAGTAATTAGGTTTTATTTAGGTGCGTCGACAGCTAAGGTCATTTTGCACCGTTAAATTCTGTTAGGGAAAATCAACATACATCACAACATCCATGCCCGAAGCGGGATTCGAACCCGCGACCTTTGGGTTGGAAGGCAGGCGCACTGCCTACCAGTCTAACCCGGCCGGCCGACCATATTTTATTCGACGTAAAATAATTATGCTAGCAATACGAACAGTTTTATCTTTTGAGTATGAATAATATTTGAAATCTTAACTCGCAAAGCAGATATCTCTTTTGGTTTACGGTTATAAGTATTTTTAGCGAAATTTTTATTTCCTTCGTATATTATTTTTGCCAGTCTTGTTTTATAGATGATTAGGTATAAAACGTTTAGATTAAACGTTATGCGCATATTTTCAACTACGGATGAGGGCGGTTGTTATCACGATACTGAAGTTCAGAGTGCAAATGTTTCACAGACAAATGTTTAAGTCTTTGATTCTCCCGTATCTTACATCGTTTTTCATAGTATACTCATTAATGGCAGTATCAGCGAAACAAAGACGGAAATTGATAAATGCAACGGCCGATTCCGAAATAAAATCGAAAACCTACAAAACAATTTAATTTTAAAACTGCTTCCACCGAGGAAGTTATATACGCGTCTTCCCATCGCATCCCACTAGCATTCCTGCGTCAAGCTCCTACAATTGCGATAACGATTAATAACGATAAGGTGGTGCGGGATGTTGCAACGTTGGAGACCCGAGAGATTGTAGGAGGTTTGTTTAGGAGGGGAGGGGAAGGAGATGAAGCGAAAGAGGACGGAATACGCATCAGAAACAGCAGAGAAGCGCGATACGTGAGATACCTAGACGACGTTATCATAAGTGCTGACTTCTAAGAGCTAGCATTGAAATCTCCCTCCTCCTGCGTTTCCTCCATGACACACACACACGCACGCACGCGTAGCGCAAATGGAGGCGTTGCATTACTTGCCAGATGCGCAGCTTCGGGAAGAGGGGGGAGAGGGAAAATGGGGCGCTCGGTGTCTTATGGTAAGAGGTAATGGATGCATGTATGAAAAAGTGATGTCGTTCCAGGAGAGGTAGAAAGGGATGAAGAGAGCGTAATGGAGGAGGAAACGACATAAGGAGGGTTATCTAATGGACAAAGTGCGCCGGTCGTTCCACTTAGGATCTTAATCTCCATAGGAAGGATGCATCTAGATTTACAGCGAAAGAAATGACTCCAAATTCTGATGTTTGTTTACTATATGCTATCAGATATCATTGCGCTCTTTAAAATAATATAAATTTACGTGAGATCTGAAATTAATTTAACTGGCGGAATAAATGCATAACTGCCGCTCTCGATGCCATAAAACATTTGCGATAAATCTATTGAGTTAGGCTGGTTACTATCTTTTCCTCAAAGATATTACGCGAGACGACGATCTGGGTAAATACAGGGTGTCCATTTAATCTCTCCGGTATTTTAAGAAGCTGTATTATTTAAACCAATACAGATATTATAGAAAAAGGAAAACAATAAAAATGTATATAACTAAAATAGTTTAAAACCTGAGGCTAATAAACTTCTATGTGTGCTTCTTATGTCGCACGGCAGATTTCTAGTCGATAATCAATTTCGGCCAGGCTGCTTTGTTGACAAGACACTACCCGTTTCTTTAAACTTTTGATACCATTGCCTGATCTCTATTGTACGTCTGTCTGAATTCTCTTTGCACACGAATCACTGATTTAAATTCAGCAAACCACAGAACGCACTGTGTTTTCACTTGTGGAATCTCCATTGCACTCACGCACAATGACACGTAGGTCAGACAATGGCGTGCTGCGCAGACAACGATGCGCACAACCATGTTGCCAACTCCCCACCTAAAACTGTTTGAGATAGGCTTCAATTCGCAGTTTGCCTTTTTTTTATGTTTCTAATTGTTAAAAAAATATATAGCTTCTTAAAATACCGGAGAGAATAAATTGACACCCTGTATATAAAAAAAGTGTTATTAATTATGTGAAACGGCTTTTATTTGTTTTATTTTACATTCCCACCAAAAGAAAGGTCACCTTTAACAAAATGAGTGAGAGCAGACACGATGACTGGCTTGTGCGACAAAGGAAGAGACTTTCGCGGTCGAACAGTTCCCATCCACTGAACGTGCAAACTCACCTCTCGCGCTGCACGTCGCTTTATGAAAGTGCCATAAAGAATGCTAAGCAAAGCTTCATTAGGTCTGGTTATCCTCGGATTGTATCGTTCAATGAAGGAGAAAGACCCATATCCCTTACCTAGCGAGTGCGACTAATGCCGCACAAGGTTTTGTCGTCGTAACAGTTTCGGTATGCTTTCTTTGTACACTCCAAACGTATAGGCTTGTTGGTCAACTTTAGTCAACTCCTTGTGGCCGAATTCAATATTTTAATAAAACCGAACCAGTTTCAGAACAACTCAAAAATATTCTGGCTCTGTCTCGGTCTCTATCCAATCAGGAGAGCATTCACTAGGAAGCTGAAAAACAATGTTAAGCAAACTTGCTTGAAATTGACCGCAAATTATTATCTCCGACTCTTGCACACGTTATTTCCGCAATAATTTTATTTCGGGACATAAAATGTATTGAAACTGAATTATCCTCACTCAAGGATGTTACAGAATACGATACATGGTCCCTTCCACTAACATAACAGTTGTCATCGCAATATGATTATAAATCACTGAAGTCACGCCAAAAACCATTCGTGAGCTGTAATTTGCAATAACAGAGCACAGATGAGAACGTATATTTTGAATTGATGCTTAAATAAAGACATGCAGTCTGAGAACCCGCTGTGTAATGTCAAAGGTCGATAATATCGGAAATACTCCTGTATAGGACGCACATTTTTCAAAATTTTTTGGGTTCAAAAATAGGATACCTCTTATACATTGATTTAAAACACTTCCCAAAATCAAAAGGTTATAAACTTATATGCATGAATCAAAAATTATTTTAATATAATTTTTTAAAAATTATATCATAAAAATCCATGAATACAATATATCCAGAATGGATCATAGGAATAAAAAGAGTAATAAAATTCGAACTCACGTACTCTATACCTGAATAACGGAAGTGCATTAAAAATCACAAATTCAAATCTGAGAACTTCTTTTTCACTGCTATCATTGTCAACGGATTTGGTCCATTCATTCTCCACGATGATGCCAAAATTGTCATCTGTTTCGGAAGTAAGATATTCGGTCGCAAGGGTCATAGTTCCGTTTTCGTATTCATTTTGCCACACTATTTCGTCCTCGTTACTATCTTGCGCAGTGCTAGTCATAGGACATATTTACCCATTTATTTCACGTTTGCTTAGATTTCCGGAAGCGTTATTCATCAGAGTTATCGTAAATGAGAAAATATATGTGACGTAGATCAGTTGCTAGAATGCGAATGCGATCATTACGCGGGTAAAATGAACTGTCCTAGAATTTCAGCCTCAAAAACCTCCCTGCCTCTTATATACGGGAGTTTAGGGTAAGCAAACGACCATTCCATTTAAATTTCAAAACCGAATAGAAACATATTTCATGACGTTTGGAGAAATCGTTTATGATTATAGGTCTCGCTATAAAAATTAATGAGGTGCAGATGAAGTTGCACAACATTCAAGATGAGACGTTGAATGCCTGACGAATATCACGAATATTCTTCCTCTCACTAATATCTTGGTTCACTACTTCCAGATTGTTTTATGTAACTCATTCGTATAGTAATCAAAATCCCTATTTTCTTCCAACCAACCATTACTGGGTTAGTTGGTCGTAGTCTCAATCTCGCCCAGAAATAAAGGCGATATTCTATTCTACTAATTCCACTATACCTTAGTTCTCAACATTTGACCTACTCATTTCCTCTATCTCTGCTTTACTACCCGCAAAGAAGCTCGAATATTTAAAGAAACGTAAAATGAAATTCTATTAAATGGATATTTGAATAGATATAGTCGACAAAAAACTTATTTAACAGGATTTAGTACAATATAGAGAAAACTGAAATTACAAAACTCTGAAAGTATTTAAATTTAATCAAAGTCGCACTAGAAAACGATCTACTAGCCGTGAAGAGACGGAAATAATGTCGCCATGCAAAGAAATAATTTTGTCTAAAAACAGCAAGTTTTAATTTTAATTAATCGTTCATGCGCATCTCCGAGGGAGACGCGCAGTAATATATTCTTTCGACGAACATTCCGTCAGCCATGCAAAAATTAACGCACCCTTCACATTATATACACTATATTTTTTTTAGGGACCGAAGAGAAAAATGCACTTTTTTTGGGCGGAAACTGTCAGCAGCGAAGCCCGTCTCAATTAGCGTGGTGCACACTCCCTTGGAGAGAGGTGGGGGGGGGAGGAAGGGGAGGAGGAGGGGGAGAAGAGGGGAGAGGAGAGGGGCGCGCGAGCGAGGGATGTTCCTCGCCCCTCATCCGCCCACAACTCTTCCTTTCCCAACAACCGTATTCTCTCTCCCCCTCTCCAACTCTCTCGAAAGGGATCTCTTGAAACGGAACACGTGTGCGTCGAGAAGCTTATGTGTTTCCCTCAACTCTGACCTCTTCCACTCCCTTTCCTAACAACCTCTTCCTCGCACCCGACGACCCTCGCTACCAAAATAAAATACCTCTCCGAACCTCTTTCACCGAGTCCCTCCATTTAATTTTCCTCGCTTCCTCACTCGATCTCTATTCCCGAGTTTCTCAACCAGTGGGACGCGAATGTGGTCTCTACGCGGGACGCGAGGTATCGAAGATAATTATTATAAAACTTTTCATCGACAAAATTAATGCAATATTCAATGACCATAAAATTCTACTGATGATTAATACGATAATAAAGCGCATTTAACTTAATATTTCAGTTGTTTCTTTTGTTTTGATCATGGCGTATTTTTTACTTTCTCCATACGTAGTAATGGGAAAGTATTGTATTCATGAAAAAAATCGACCTCGAGATTTCAACGGAAATACATGTTTTGAGGTCCCTAGAACACGTTTAGACTATTTTCGGAATGATGTCTGTGTGTGTGTGTATGTTAGTGTGGGCGCTCTAACTCAAAAAGTACATACCATATCGTTACCAAACTTCATATATAACACTTTAACATGAGCACAAAGAACTGATTAGTTTTTGGACAATAACGGATAAGCGGAAGTCGCGGTTTATTCGGAACCCGATTCGGTTTTTGCGATATTTCTCCGTTAAAACATCATTATTCTATATACAATTCTATACAAGGGTTTTAGAGAATGTAATTTCCTACAGTTTTCATTTGAAACAATTTTCTATGGGAGTTATTGTTTAGGAGTTATTTACAAATAATCGGTTTTTCGGTTTCCGTCAAATATCTCCTTAAAAACATCGTTATTGGTAATCTTCGTAAGGACCAAAGTTGTAAAGAAAATATTTCTTCCAAGTTTTGTTTGAAACAAATTTTCGTAGAACCATCCATTTCGGAGATATTCAACTTTTTCGTAATTTCCAGTATACAGCGCCAGCACCACGTAGCGGTGAATTCTGTAAACATATTCAAAATATACCTAATTTACGGTAATAAGGACGACTGTATTCTTTTACGATACGAAATAATAATTTTGCCTTATAATGCTACTCATAATAATTTAAATATCTATACCCCAAATATGGAGAAAGTCATGTGTTGGCCACATCAGATTTTTTACTAAATGGATGGTGGTCGAAGTTGAGAACCGCTTCTCTATTCCACTCTCTCTAGGTTAGATGGAAGAAAACCGTTTATAGTCCCAATGTCGCCCAAATAAAGACGCCTCTCTCTCTACCTTAATCTTTATATGTATATCTAAATCTCTAGTGATCTACATATATCTCAACATCTCTATCATTCCCCCTGTCTATATCTTTGCCTCTCCACATCTCCCTCTCTACACCTCTCTCTCTCTCTCTCTTCCTTTCCTTCTCTCCCTCTCTCTCCGTCTCTCCTCCTTCCTGCCTCTCATTTTAACCCAATCCTCTCTCTTTCTCTCGCTCTCTGCACCCACATCTCCCTTTCCTTGAGCGGGTAACGTTACTGTCTCCGACGCCAGCCTTTATAAACCGTGATGATGCTTCTGGTTAGTCACAACACGCCCTCGCACACGCCCCAAGTAGGAGGCGAAGTTATTTTTTTTATATCGTTATGCTTGGAGTGCACTAAGATGAGTGATGCACGAGAGATTCTGACGCATGCGTTTGTGTGAGGTGTGGTGGAAAATTTTTTTTTTCCAAAAAGGAAGTTTGTCTTTTATCTCTGGAAGGGACTTCGCGAAAGTTAGCTTCACTCTGAGACATTTTAAAACAAGACGTTCCACGAATTTTCGTCACCGAATCAAAATTAGCCTCATAACAACAAAGGAGATCCATTCTCAGACACACAAGTTTTTTTAATTAATTACAGAACCACTCTTTGTTTCGAGATATGCTTTATTTGCCTATAAAATAAAATCAACCAAGCTACTATGAAAATTTTCTTGCACTTATTTATGTACTTGTGTGAGTTATTTTATTGGCTTTTAAGATTTGTAAACCTAAATCTAACTCTTATTTCTTTCAAAATAATCTCTTATTTTTACATCATAATATGCTATTAGAAAAAATATTTAGAGCGAATACTGCTAACATCTATATATTTAATAGGTAGCTTTAATTTTAATGTTTCGTTATATTACATTAATATTACTCTAGTTAGACTGAAAAGGAATTCGAAAATGTAAGTCTTCATCACTAATATATATCCATTAATAATTCGTTGTGTATTTCAAAAAATTCCTAAATATATTATTCTCAAAACCTTTACCTTAAACCGTTAATTATAATAACATACTAAAACACGATTTCGTGAGTTAAATTCCTTCATTCAATCTTATGTATTTTGAGCAGTAAAACTGTTAATCAAATAAAGTTCACGTACATTTCTAAGATCACAAAGTGAAAATTGGGAAATAAATTTTCCTGTGCATTCATATGAATGTTAACTTCAAGTCAGAGGAAAAAAATTCCATACTTGACCTATAATCGCACCGAGTCTTCTACTGCAAAACTCTGCTTTGATTCCCGATCCAGTTCAAAATTTTTCTTTCTTTCTCAATAAACTTACAAATTTCGTGGAAAAAATTTTAAAGATCGAAAAATCACTGGAGTGAATGATGTAAAATCCGACATGACGAATTTCCAGGCAATGCCCATCCCGAAGCGCGCGTGGCGCAGAGGATGACATACTATCCCCCCTCCCAGTGATAACGCTTGCTGCACTTCCTTGTAATTCGTAAAAGTCACGCCTGATCTCTCTTATCCTCTACAAACTACAGATAAGGAGTTCCTCAGAAATATTTGCCAACTGATTCGGGGATACGTCATCACGTAAGAATAGGAATTGCAAAAGTAGGTAGGAGGTAGTTTCGCCCAATCCTGGAAATGAAGCCACATACTTTATGGGCGATGTGACATAAACCCTATATTAACCATTCAACCGAAAAATTTCAACGAACTTAAACAGGGAACCGCATTCCCTTTTCGATAAAAATTCCTTCGCGGCACGTCAAGTATATACACTATATATAGGTATACCTACATATTTTAAATCATATTTGGAACCAAACAGGACGGAAAGGAGAGGAATCCAGTCACATTTTCTCTCTTAAACGACCCACGCGTCAAATAAACAAAAACCCCGTCGCCATCTTTTCGCGGCACAAAAATAAACAACAAAGGAACGAAGCTTAAACGGGCGCGATGAAATTTCCCTAATGGCCGCGAATATTTCCACGCTCTCAATGACGATGGTAAATGAGACGAGAATACCTTTCTCTCTTCTCTATAAAACCCTTTCTTATGACAAAGAGTGAGCAATCATCCGAGAGACATCACTCCCCTCGAGAGCCAACGTTACGAGATTACACAGGAATAGAAGTGACGGAGTGACCGAATGGCGGGAAAGGATAGGAGGGGGGTGGGGAGAGAGAGAGGAAGGGAGGGGAGGGAGAGGGAGATGAGAGAAGAGAGAGACTGACCGTCGGCAATTGTTCCACTGTCGCCGCGATCGGTGCTCACAGGTAGATTGGAATATTTCCGTCCGCATTTTATGCAAATGAATCGAAGAGGGAGGAAGAGAGAGTAAGAAAGAAAAAATGATATAACGAAAAGTTCCGCCGGTAATAAAAAACCCGTCTGGCGATGTTTTTATCGTGGCGAATGTTTCTTTTCCTCGTAATATTTTGCAAACGACTTAGGTATTAACTCAACTCCATCCGTATTGGCATGCAAAAAAATTCATAGCGTCTTCGAGGATAAACAGAATAATTGGAAAGTGCATAGGATTACGGGAGTCTTAAATAACAATAAATACTTCATAATCGTAACCTCGTGCACCGCTTATTTTTTTCGTTGTGCAGTCTGAAAAAATAAAACTGCAGTTTGCACGGTGCTTTCGAATAGTTTACGCGGTCGTCCTCTGGGAGAGAGATAAGGTGGTATGTCTCTATGAACTGCGATGTGTGGAATCTCTCCCTTTGGATAGGCATCTGCGGAGAATTATTCATCTTTTATCTGTCCGCTTCATCTACTAGAACGTAACAGTTGTTGGTAACAATCAGATTATCTACGACTTACTTGCACTGGAGACGTTGACGAACGCATTGGCACTACTCGACATCTCTCTACGAACTGGTTTACCTTTGGACAACTTTTTCAAGTAAATGCTTTAACGCTTTATTCATCTTCGATTATTTCCGCAATAAATTACAAAATAGGGTTTTTAATTTGCAGTACGCATAAGCTTCGCATATAATTTATGCCGACTAAGTATCCGACAGCGGTGCATAATGGATGTAAGAATAGGCACCTGAGATCCAAACTACCTACTTATATTCCGCAACGTGTCATACAAGCGTGGATATTACGGTTGCTTCATGAAAAGTTGATCCATCAAAAAAATACGTATTTCCACACATTATGTGACTAATCTTATCTTCGTCATCATTTCAGCAATTATTTATGGATTCCATAAAATTCGGATTTGTTTTTTTTTGCGACGCGTTGAAAGCGGTTTACTACTTAGGTTTATATTAATCATTCAAATATTTGTATGTGATAAAGTAATTCATACTATCGAAGTAATAATAATAATAGTATTTAAATTTTGCGTCAGAGCGAATAATTTACGAAAAAATCCTGTACAATATTTTGCCAAATTTAATAGTGCAATAGGGAAAATTTTTGGTAGAATAGGAATTCCACAGCAGATAGACGCAAAAAAAAACGTTTTCACATAAATTAATAACGTACTTACCTATATCATCATAAACTCTTTAAATCACGGCATTAATCTTCGCAATACCAATGGGTGTGCTTTTTTACCACCATTTATTAATTATCCATTTCCCGGGAATAGAATGCTGTAAAAATGTATTGCCACTTATAAACGCTTTTGTATATGATGTCTTTTTCTTGAGTTGGTATATTATTTTAAATGCGCAATAACTACAAAATCTGCTGGTGGGTGTAAAGTTTTTTTACCTTGGCAGTGGTCGATATCACTTGCGTGTAGCCATCTTCCGGTAAAAAAAAGCATAGTAAGGTAAACAAGACGGCCATAACTTGCAACTGTTGTCAGCAGACAAAGTCGAAATTGGCGCAGCAGATGAATGACAGAGTGCCCATTTGTAGAGATGGGCTAAAAATCACCGTAATAACGAATAAATATTACACAAAATAACGCATTAAAATAATTTATTTTTTGCATTTTTATCTAAAAGCTTAATGTGTGTTATTTACTTTTAAATAAACAGTAAAAGACGACTGATTTAATCGATTTTTATTTCGTGGGCTCAAAGTATGTACTTTCCCCTCCGATCATAATCCGTTATCAAAAATATCTCGGTATCGCGAGCGTTAAATAGATCAACCCTTGCAACCTCCCATTACTCTCTCTCTCTTCCTCGCACTCCATTCCTTGGGAGCAACCCATCCCTCTTCCTCTCTCCTTTTACGCTCCTTATCTATCCCTCTGCATCACTCATTTGTGCTCATGTAGGTACCAACCCAACCGTCTTGCGCTCTTTTCAAACCAAGACGAGCCTTCCACCCCCTAACCCTACTCAACCGCCTGGCCGCTTGCACCCTTTCGACCTCCCTTCCTGCCTCCCAACCCCTCTCTCCCCCCGTCGTCCTCTCCGACGCTCGCTCCAGACGGCACCACCCTCCCCTCGCACCCCGCGCCACATCCACGCGCGCTTCCTGCTCATCCTTCACCCTATTCTTCCTCCTACACTATTACTCTTCGCCCTCTCTCATTCTCTCGTACAACATAAAACAACCCAACAACTCCTCTCGTCCTTCCTACTTCCTGCCGCGACACGTGAAGCATCTTTACCCGTGAAATTCCTATCCTCTCTCATACTTCCTCCCATCTCTCTCTCTCTCTCAGTCTCTCTCTCCCTCTGTCTCGCCGCATCTCTCTTTCATCGCGCTAAAACGGTTATTTTCCAAAAGCGGATGAGATACGAGAAACGGCGAGAGTTATTCTGCTCGTCTCTAAGCGAAAAGAGGATATGAGTTCTCACAGAGTCGAGAGAATGGCCGCTTTTTTTTTTTTAAAAACCTATCTTGCACAATGGCTTATTATTATCTCGTCAACTCAACGGGTTGTAAAAAATGTGTTTAGTAAATACACGTCCCCACATAGAATTTCTAAGATTCAAATTTCGAATGTTAAATCGATCGAGCCAAACCATAATCGCATCTTGTCCCAGGAATACGGCATTATTCTACTTTGGAGAAATATTATAATTTTATTGTTGATATAATTGAATAATATATCTAGTAGATGCTTGTTTCTTTGGAGTGAGAACATGTATAGTTTAAATGTATAAATGGAACTAACACGGTGTATGTCCTGTGATTCCCATCACATAACAATCGAGATATACTGTATACCATCGGAAAAAGCGTTGAGACATAAATATACAATAAAGCAATTTATCTCAAACCACGCCTGCCTGTTATTTTTATTTTTACTGCTTTCCCTTTTTTGCTCCTTTCCGGGGCGTGTCAGTTAGCGTAAGCGTGTATCACTTTTTGTTTTCTTAGCTGTCACACGCTGTCCTTTCCCATTTGGAAAAGTTTCTTTCTTGTTTCCTGAAGATAATATCCACACACAGGACTCCATCGATGGCATTTTAGAATTAATATTTTCCCATGGGGCTCGTAATAAGATGCGGAATAAAATATCCGGGGAAAAAGGACCAAAGAACTGTGATATTTGCAATTTACTCCACATAATGGAGCTGCCGAAAGGATGGTTTGAGTAATTTGAAGTTGGGTAATACATCGAAGTCTAGTCTTTTAGTATTGGTGAGAAAGTTGTAAATAAGTTCCACTTGCAACAAGTGCGGAAGTGTGGTACATATATAGCAATTTAAAACCGTGTTTTGTACTCGTCTTTTAAAAACCATAGCGGCAAGTTTATTTTTGTCTAATTCTCACGCAGAGGTCAAATGTGTCTGAAAATTTTGATAATTATTATTCTTACAATTAATTGGCAAAGTTTTCTCTCGTTTTTTATATTAAATATCTTATTTTCCCGTGGTTTTTCGACGATGTTGAGGTAGACTGCAACAATAATTATCCCAAGCATCCTAAGCACTAGTAAAGAACGATACTATGACATTCGAACCGATATTCCACCTGAATCGCCATAAAAGTCAGTTTAATTCGGATATTAAATATTTTATCCACACGATCAGCTGGAATAGATTTCTTTTTTGGTTATTTTATATATATTTCAAAATAGTAAATACGACGATGCCTATCCTTCTAAGCACATTTTTTTTAGAGACAACCTTAGTTAAAAGAATGAATACTTTTCATTTTCGTCCGTAATCAATTTAGCTAAGCCCAAAAAAAAGGTCTTATAAAATTAATTAACATCTTGCAATTGTAACGACGATCCCCGTAAGCCTAACCCACGGCTTACATTAGAGTCGCATGTTATTTTCGTATCCCGTGCGTGTTTTCATCCCGGTCCATCGGCGGAGAATAAGAAGAGATTGGAGATAGAATCAGCCGTGGTTATAAATGATGCGTCAAAAGACGGCAGGATACCGTTAATGAGCCATTAAGAGGCACCAACCGAAGACGTGCATTAAGCCCCGGCGCGTGGTGCGATTCTTTTTGTTTCGCAGCTGAGGCGTTTCCGACCAGGGCAACGTTTTTAGAAACGATGCTACGCGAGAGTAAATGAGCAAACTTTTTTTTTTTTAAAGAAGAAACTGAATCGAATCACGAGTTTATGCCTTGGGGTTACTCGGGATGCGATTAATGGCGAAGGAGATGGATTAATTTCCAGAGTTACTTTGATTAATATAGCAATCCGCAAGCGAGTTGGGTATGGCCGGAAATAACAGTCCCAATAACACGCGGATTTACATATTGATGAAATTTTGGTTTTTGAACATATTATTTTGGATGTACAAAATTAGACCACATATCCTAGGTAATTTCAATTATTTCCTTAAGTTATGTAATTATAAATCAAGTTAAACCCGTTACTTTTTAACCTTACTTATTGTTCCGCCAATAAAAACTCTTAATGACTCAAGGACATAAGAGTATTTTTTGAGAGTATAATTATTTGAAGAATCAAGAATTTGGATCGCGAAGACTTTAAAGTAAGAGCTAAATAAAGTGATTAGGAGTTATATAATTAAGGAAATACGTATAAAGGAGGATAGCGGCATAATTCTTGTTAAATTCTTATTTTTCGGAGAGATGGCGTACCTCTTCATCGATCACATTTTCAACCGCATTTACCCGTCCTTTTATAGCGTAGTGCGTCGTCGGCGGACGATAAAAATTAAGATACCTATAATTTACTCGTATTTTTCAGAGTCTTAGTTGGATTCTTACTAATTGAACAGCTAAACTAAATTTGCACATCAAAAGACTGTGTTGATAATTTTAATGCTGAAATTCCAATTTTGCGTCGGCAGAGATGACGCAAATGATCTTAAATTCTTCTCCTTGATAGCGGTTGTATAAGAGCATTATAAAAAATCCTGTTAGTCTTTTACGAAGCTATCGGTAATGTTGAGCTCTGACGTAATTGAGAGACCAAGATACAAGAGAGGAAAGATGCTCCCTTCACGCGTGCATACATGCAAGGAAGAGGTGTTCTTTATGGATTATGCAATCATGTTAAATAACTCATTCTACGCCTTTTCTTGGAAGGCATTTTTTATATGAATAATATTTTTTCTACGAGACGTAATAGATAGTTCATTTTTTCCTAGAAAGATGGCACCTCTAATTGGATTATGTGAGTCAAATATTTTATTTTCTTATTGTTCTATTTCCCAAAAAGTCCTAAATACCAAACTTCATGAAAATCCACTACATAGTTTCGGAGATGAAACATGCGGACAGACGGACACGACCCAACCGTAAAGCGTTAATTATTTTACTTTTTGTAAAGAACGCCTAAAAAGCAGACTACTTTCGGTGAATCGCCATTGAATACGGCTGCATTGTTACCTAAATGCGCATCTGTTTTTTTTTTAATAATCTTGCCTTGGCTATTGGAGATACCTAAGACAAGTGCTTAGCTTTTCAAAATTTTATACCCAAGCGCTTATCCTGGAATAAAATGCTCTTATTTTTTTTAATGCTACAGAAACTATGCTATTGAATTTATTCGTGTGTATCCTTTCGAAACGGAATGTCCTTTGCGATCGCTGAATTGTCGCCCACGTTACGAAATACAACAAAAAAAATTGCGCCAGACATATCATCACCAACGTGCGATCCAGGAATAAGAGAGATCACCTGTGATCCGAAAAAAACAATTCGACTTTTTTACGTTAACTGTTATATGGCGTACTCTCACGGCAATTGAATTAAAAAAAAGTGCTGGATGAGATCTCTGGAATCCACACTAGCGGAGGAAAAAAAGGTAAAAATCGCAAGGCGGATGTTAACAGTAAAAAGTAAATTGGATTTCGGGAGTGGCCGTAAAAAGGACTGCATCCAAAACGGAGACGTGGTTTGCACGTCCTCCAAACGCGCGATTTGTTTGCGTGCGTGTGTGTGTGTGCGTGTGCGTCTGAAAGTGTGTAGCGGAAAAGGAGACAGTTTCATCCGATAAATGGAGGCACGCGAGCTGAGTTCGAAATGGCGACGGAGAGAAAGGAGAGGGAAAGGAAGAGAGAAGGGAGAGAGAAGAAAATAGAGGAGAGGGAGATAAGAAACAAGAGTATAAAGGAGGGGAACAATAGGTAGAAATTTAAAAGAAAAAGTGCGTGAAAAGAAGATTAGATATCGCCTTTATTTGGGGCGATATTGAGACTAGGAAATCCCATCTTCCACCCAACCCCTCGTCATGGTACAAATATAATATTATATACTAGAAACAATAACAATATAATGATAGTATAATATCGAAAAAAGATACTGTTGTGTGGGAAAAATAAGGAGTATTGCATCCATATAAAAAAACCCACAAGCAGGAAAAGAAAGGTGGAAGATAAAATAGAAATAAACGTGATATTATAAAGGAAAAAATAAAGAAAAAGGAAAAAATAAATAAAAAGGAAATAGAAAGGGTGAGGTGGAAAAAAATGGCAAGAAAGGGGGAAAACAAGATGTAAATAAAATAGTTGAGAGAAGAAAAGACGAAAATAAAATAAGGGTAAATGAGAAAGGTGAAAAGGGGAGAGAAAGAAGAAAAGGGCAAAGTGAGAGGGGGAAATGGAAGGGGAGATACAAGAGAATAAGAAAGAAGAGGAAGATGGAAGTAGCGGTTGAAAGAAGTAGGCGTAGCCGCAGAGGGAGGGAGAGGGGAGAGGAGATGGAGGGATATGAAACCGACGATCCGTTGAATAAAGCGAAGGAAGAAGAGGAGTAGAGAAAAAAATGAAGAGCGTTTGCCGCCGACGGGCGTTTCGCGCATGTTCCCACGAAGTGGAGGAGCCCAGCCCTCTCACTCCCTTTCTCACTCTTTCTCTCTCTCCCTCTCTCACTCTCTCTCTCTCTCCCCCTCCCTCGGGGCGAGAAACACGCATCGTGGCATCCTAGGTTTCCTCGCGTCTGCAGTTTCAGCTGTTCGGTGAGGGAGGGAGAGAGGGAGAGATCGCGATGGAAGAGAGAGAGAGAAAAAAAAGAGGCGTCCGTCCAACGGCGATAAAAAAGAGGTAAATCTTCCGCTAAACCGACGTGAGAGCAGAGGAGACGGATGGTTTGGTGCGGCGACACTTAAACGAAGGAAATAAAAAAAAGATGGAGGTGTGACGCGGAGGATGGTTTACGTATCCGCCGGGAAGGAGCGGGGGTATTAATTCGTCATATTTTTTCGCGTTCTTTATTCTCTTGTTATTTCCACACGTAGTCTCAACCTGCCAGCGTGGACTAATCCGCGAGGCGTGATCGATGATAATGATCGAATCCGATATTTTTTTATCCGTTTGTGATGGATTGTTCGTTGTTTTATCCGCGAGTCTTGCCTTGATTGATATTCTGACGACATTATCGGGGGAGATCGACTTTGGTCAAAGAATTTAGAAATATGGAAGTGCTTCACGGAGTAAATAACTACCTAATTAACGGTTTATTTTTCCATGAAATTTGTTTGCCTTGACTTATTTAGTTAATCCTTGAGCTTCACTCTTGGAGTAATGCTCTGAATTTTTTTTCTCGTCCAACGAGCCTTGCAATGTCCATCATAAAAAAAGTAACGAGTAAATCGTTATCAGGTAATAAAACTACACAAAAATCTTGATAGTATTCAAATTGATTTCTCATTTTAAAACAAAGAAATCTTAGCATTTTAGAAACTCAAAAATATTAGTAGTATCCACAACTCTTTAGTAACCTCCCGCAGAAGAAATAACTTCTGCAATCCCAGATGCCTACGTCCCGATAAATTAGATCCTATCTTATACTATTGACATTAAGTCGGCTTCTGACGAACCGATAAGGGTGATACTAGAGCTGCTGGTTCGAGCTAACTCGAGTCAGAAAGTTCGAGCTTACTCGCGAATAAAAGACTCCGCTCGAGGCTCGATCTTTTTTCATAAAAAGATCGAGCTTCGAGCTTAAGTAAGTAAAAGTAGTTTTATCCGGGAATCTTTTTCTAAATGCGTGTATTCTTTGGCGAAAAACCACTCACAATCACATATAATGAAACTTGTCTACGATTATTACCGGGATGTAAAACAGAGGCTTGTAGATAACATTAAAGTAAAAATCCAAGAAAATCATAAATTTAGTATCACTTTGGACGAATGGACCAGCAAGAGGAATCGTAGATACGTCAACGTAAATCTTCACGAATCCGATGGACAGTGCCACAACTTCGGTCTATTCAGAATTTTTGGAAATTTCCCCGCAGAAAAAGCAGCACAACTTGTTAAACTTAATGATTTTGGATTAAGTTTTCATGACATAATAGGCTGCACAACAGATGGTGCAGCTGTAACGAAAAACTTTGGCAAAATTTTACCAATTTATCATCAAACTGTTACAATCACGGGTATACAGTTGGCTGTTATGGACGTTTTATATGTGAAATCCGATCAAACAATCGAGGAATGTCCAAACTCGAACTCAGATTGTGAAACTGATAATAATACAGATAATGAATCTGATAACGATAGTGAAAACGACAGTAATCAGAATTTTAACATTCCGAATTTCCGTTTTGACTATAGAGAGGCTCTGAGCCGCATTAGGAAAATAGTTAGACCTTTCAAATTATCACCGGTGCGTAATAGTCTTTTGCAAACTTACGTGAAACTCGAACACGGCAAAGAATTAAATTTACTGATTGATTTTTTAAAGAATAATTAATAAATACATGTATGTTGACCATATTATATATTTTAATTGTTTTATACTATATCAGTACTGTACATGTAACTCCTATATATCGTATGTATAGATATCTGTTAATTTTTATTAAGTAGGTTATTTTCTGCGAGTTATAATTTATTTAAATACATATAATTTTTTTATTTTTTCCTAATAAATAATAATAGAAATGAAAATGTGTGTTGCATTATTTCACACTGAAATTTTTACGAAAAGCTCGTATAGCTCGATTAACCGAGCTTTTCGTAAAAAGAAGCTCGCGAGCTCGAGCTTTTGAAAATAGTCGAGCTTCAGCAGCTCTAGGTGATACGTTACGTCTTTCTTTGAAAGTAAAATTAAAATTCTAGCAGGGAAAAGTCGTAAAGCTCCAATGTGAAGATACAAGGGAGAAATCCTTAATACTGTATACGTCACACCATATAATAGCGAACTTGCTTGATTAACAAAATCCACTTCAATCACATAAAAATTTAAATAAAATTTTCTCCTTATTTTTTAAATCCATTTTCACGGCAACGTCGACCAACGTTATCCCACCCTCTCTATGAGGCCTCACTCGAGAAATAACGGCCTAAGCGTCAGCCGAGGCATGAAAAAACGAGCAGCAAATTCATACCGAATCGAGACGAAAAACCAGACGCGCACACTCGCCACTGTAACTAACACCGCGAAGCGTCCGCCATAGCGTCAGAGTCGGTGGCGACAAGTTTTTTATCCTGGAGCAAAAACACGTCACAGCGGAGCAGAACTGGAGGTCGGGGACCGGTCTTCTATTTCTCCAACTCGAAACGTCAATATCGTACGAAAAAAGTCACAGCCAGCTCCTTCCCCCTTCTGAGCAATCATCCCAGTTTTCGCCTAGCCATTCTTCACGTCCGTATTTTGGTAAAGAAGTTGGTAGAAGAAGAAAGGAATACATGAGAACCATCTTTTATTCTAAGAACAAACCGCTGATGAAGACTGTGTTACAACAGATATAAGCATGTTTTTTTTTTACTTTCAGCATCAATTGTTTTTAAGCCATTTTGATTTGGATCGTTAAATTTCTTCCTATAATAATAATAATAATTGTTTATCTTTTTTCAACCTCTCCATAAACATGATTTCTTAACCTGCCTTTACTACTCTCACCTTCAAAAAACGGTAGCGCAAAATCCGAAGATTTCGAAATATCCCGCATAAAAAAACAGCTGAATACGAGATTCAATCTTGATTCCCCATTCCCTTCCCTTTCACCTCCTTCCCCCTTCTCTTCCCCGTGCGCTCGCTTATTATCACGCGGATTAAACGTCAACATGTAGGATACAGGACGTGACAACAGCTCATTTAACGGCTTATCTGCCAGCAACCGCGCGAAGAGACCTGTGTCAACAAAAAAAACCTCTCTAATCAGGGATCTCCCATCAGTTCACCCTCTTCCACCACCCCACCCCACCCCTTTCCTGAAACCAACAACTACGCAGAAACGAGAGCCGCTATTAAGAAGAAAAAAAAACCAGATGGTCACTTCTCGAGAGGCCATGACGAAAGACCACACCCTGAGACATTGAAAGTGACGGGTTAAAAAAAATGGTAACCGGGACATATTACGATGGAGCAAAAAAAATAGTCATAAAGAGTCGAACGAGGCTAATTCGTATATAAACCTCAGAGCCAGTCAAGTGCTTTGGGCCCCGAGGTTGTGAAACAAGAGGTACACGAGGGCGGAGGAGGAGGAAGAGAAATTCATGGGACGAAATTAATAACCGAGTGGACTGTGCGAGAACGAATGAGTGCAAGCTATACCTCGAAGGAGAAAGTAATGGTTTTGAAATAACCGCACCGGCCACTTCTTAATAAAGCCATTAAAGGTTAAGTTACTGCCATATCAATACCGGATGCTGGTCCTAATAGGCAGCATAATTGATGTTGCATTCAGGACCCGGCTCTGCGATCTGCGTATTAGCGAACAGACAAATTCGGGCGCGCATTTAAGGGGTGCGAGGACCATAGGCCATAGTGTTTTGCGTGATCCACGAATCGCGATTTCTGAAAACATATGATTCATTTTTAAGGAGTGAAAAAGGGCTATGAAATAATTAATAATTTATTTTCGAATATCCTTAAAAATATATAGTGGGTGTGCTTCTGAGGTGCACTGCTATTAAAATACATTTTCGCGCATCTCTACGCATAAGGACCTCAGAGGGGCGAGACCCTAGGCGGTCGCCTAGGTTACATGACCCTATCATCTACCTCTGCATAAAGCAAATGGTTGCATATTTTTCATAAATTCAGCCAATAAAAAAAATCAATTTATACAATCCGTAAGCTGCATGTATCTGAACGAATGAAATTATGCCTTGAGTGCACGTTTGACAACACATCTCAGTCACTCCGTGATTTTTCAAAAAGTAATTTTCCTGATTTTCACGTTGCGAAAATAGATACTTGAAAGTAGAAAATTATTTTATCAAAATATGAATACGTTTACCTCATCCTTTAGTCACTTAAGTTTCAGTTAGCTTTAGGTGATGATGATTTGTAGATTTATAAAAACGAATCAAAATCGTCATCCTAATTAAATTCAAATTCACCGTGAAAAGAAGCACGCCAAAAGCAAAAAAGAAAGAAAAATAAATCGAGTACTGCCAATTCCTTAATGATAAAGCTATAAATTACACAACTATCTCTGGACGATTTTCACTAAGAGGTTAATTTGTCGCTGTATAAGAATAGATCGTGATAGAAAAAAAGTTTTCACGACCGAGCGTCCCGTTAGAGAAATAGGTCGAGAAGCGGAATTACTCTGCGGAAAATCTATTCTCGCGCAGGGCAATCAAGATTGTCACGGAGAGGTGAGTCATTTAAGAAAGCCGCAGAGCATGATTATAATGCATGGAGATAAAAAACATTAATTTAAACGCAAAACAATCGTGGAAATAAGGAAATGTCAGTAGTTAGCTGAATACACATATGTTCCAAAACAAAGGAATATTGTATTTTCTTCTCATAAGACTCATATTTAATGATAAATTTCATCTTTTCTGACTCCACTTTCGCAGGAATTGTAGCTTTTGGATGAATCGAAGAGGCTATAACTGCAATTTCTTTATAACAATCAGCGTCAACAAATATATTTGGCATTATTTTCCATTTTTATACGAAGAAAACACATTTTTTTTCGTTTATTGTTTATTTTAACTAGTTCTCGGATTCATTCAAAAAAGCAACTCACAACAGAGGTTCAACTGATTTTGTTTAACAAATCTACTGAGAAGGTGGTAGAAAATCAGCGTCTCAGAATCCAGGATGCTGTAGTATATAAATCCTATATTACTTAGATAAATGCCATTAATATATTAACACAAACGTCATCACATAATATTTCCTTAAATTGCGTAATTTCTAAACATTATCATCCATCCGTCTAAGCTGATTCATAAAAAAGCCGAAATTCTACACTATAATGGGGACAAATATAGTCTACGTACTATTTATGGACGCACATTTAATTTAACCTCTAAGCATTGATATATTCACGTTTTACTTTTCCAATGACTGGAAATACTTCTTGTGGAATTCTTATATGTCGTCGATTTATTTAACTTCGTCTAATCATATTTCCATACATCATTAAATTGCGTACCCTCGAACGAGCTCAATGTCGGTGATCCTGAAAGAGAATCAACAGACCAAAGAGGAAGCAAACGAAAACTCTTTGTTCGGATTCACGTCTGCGTGAAAATCTCATCCGCATCACTACACAGTGCCTCTGATTAACGACTCATCGGGAATTGCAATCACGTACTTTTGATTGGCAAATGTTTTCAGATAAAAGCCTAGGATACCGGAAGTCAACCAACCTTTCCATTTGTACTAGGAGTCCTTTGGCAAGTTCAGCGACTGTTAAGTTATTCCAAAACAAATTAGTCAGTCTCTCGACGAGAGATTTTAAATGTAGTAACTCTCTTCTGATTTTATTTCTTCTTTCGCCGTATCCTGCCAAAGGCTTAATAAAAAGTAAAACAAAATAAAGTAGCCGGCCGATACGGGAAAGATTGAGGCCATGCAAAGGTGACAACGAAACAGCCTTCGAGGGGTCATATCGCAAATTTGCGTGTCTTGTAATCTTTAAGTGAAATGAGAATTTAAGAAACTTAATACCAACCACTTAATCGTCGGAGCGATGACATAAATGAGATTTTATCGTGAGACGAGTCGTTTTAGGCGCGTTTCGCTTCCAGCGTGAACGCCTATTATCGTCGGTCTGTCCGTCCGTCCGTCCGCATGTTCGTTCTCGGCTTCTACAGAACGGATTTTCATGAAATTTGATATTAAGGACTTAATATCAAATATAATAAGAAAATCGCAAAAATGAATCAAGTTCGACAATCAGGGGTACCACTTTATTGGTGACAAAAAAGAACTTTGCGTCATATCTCGTAAAGTATTGGTCTTATCAAAATAGTTTTCGAATAAAACTTGTAGCACTAGTAGAGTATTTCTTTTCCTATACATTTTTATCGTAGGAGTAGCCGTTATCGAGAAAATTAAAAAAATGTCTTGATTCGAGTTGAGCAGAAATTTTCTTGCATGGTTACTTTTTCATTGTTGCTAACATAATCTCACAAACAAACGTTTAATTTCCTTACGTGTGCATTCCATATTTTTAAATAGGAAGAAAATGGATTATTTATGACGAAGAAAAAAACTTTAAAACGCTATTTCCCTTACGTACAGGTATATAATTTCTTTCCAATACTCCATTGCACGAAACGCGCCCATTTGTGATACACTTTCCTAACTTGTTTTTTTTAAGCGTTAGGAGAAAACTGATCGAGTAAATTTGAGAGGCATTCTCACACCTAATGAACCAGATGCCGGCTTATAGAGAATTATACGAGCGGTCAAAAGTGAATTAGTGAGGAAAATCCGTTTTTTTATATGGCTGCACCCAAAAATTAAATCGAAATGTTATCGACCAAACAAAATGTTTGATTGACCATACCAACTCCTCGCGGAGGGTGGAAATAATCATACGACTTTTATGGGGAATTTAATTGATGATATTAGTTACAACGATATAATCTGCACTCCGCCCAATTTCACATTTTTTATTTTTATATTCAGGTTTAATTATAGGAGATATTTAATGTTGTGAAATGAAAAATGAGGGATACAAAGTTGAATTTTCAAAAGAAAGTTTAGTGGCTCCTGCATATAGTTTACCCATGTAAACAACTGTTTTAACAAATGTGATAGTTATGTAGCAATATTAGTATTATAACAGAATCATCTTTATATAATAATTCTCAAGTGTCAATCTGTCTGTCTGTCCGTCTGTCCCCCCTGTATCTCAAAAGCTCAAAAAGTACGAAAAGTGGAGGTATGCGGTAAACTGCGTTTTGTTTATACAAACTAAGAGGTTTCTAGAAAAATATTTTCATTTTCATAAAGTCCCGGGTTCGGATCCATGATTTTACATGGGATTTTCGATTTTTCCTTCATTCATTCATCAAAATACGTAAATATGGACCGATTTTCTTCGTTTTTGCTTTATTCGATGGCTAAAACTATACCATCTTATTCTTGCGATGTTTCTATGTTACACGGTCGAAATTTTCAGAAATACGCATTCTTTATCGAAATTTTGCGGATTCTTCGTAATCATTCCGGGCGTTGCCAAGGAGACTAATTGTTGCCTCCGATTCATTTAATACCAACTAAACCTTCAAATAGATGAAAGAAAAGCGTTATTCGCTTCGAACTGTTGTTTGAGCATCGAAATTAATGAAGCATAGCAACGTAGATATTTAAGGATAATTATTCTGTTGACTGCGTATGGGAAACGTTTCTAATGATTTAACCGAAGCAATTGAATCTTCATTTCTTCGTCTGAATGCTGGAATCTTACATTTTAGTAAGTAGAACCATCATATTACACATCTGTAATGCTTATTAACGCAAATAGGCTCACGCATAAATTAAAAATTAGATGAGAATAGGGACGCACGTTATTTTTTAACACGTTATATGGTTATCTTCTCTTCACTGATAATTTAAATAAACGGTTGCATTGACGTCGCCTTTATAGTAGGCCCTGTACGAAGTTAAAAGCAGTCGTTGATAGACACTTGAAGGAAAGCGATTGTTTGTGAGTTCGTCCATAAGGGTGCAACGATAATCATTGGAACTAAGGTAAGGTAGATTTGAAAATTTTTCCTCTTTGAATATACCGCGATACTAAAATAGCGTTGAGTAATTCTGTGATATTGTGATCACGTAATTGCTCTAATATATTGCTGTAAAATATCAGAAAACTAAAAAATGCCAAGGGGTAGACCAGTGAAAAGGAGAGCTATTAGCCCAGCTACAGCTGCCAGAGAAAGGAAGAGGAGCCAGATCAAACGAAGAGTATCGTAGGAAAGAGAACGAAAGAGATGCAGAAGCTCATGGGACTGTCCGTGAAGATGAGGAGCGGAGAATACAAGAAAGACAAATAAATAGGGAAACACGTCAAATGAATAGGGAACAAAGAAGATCTAACCTAGGGCCGAACTATTTAGATTATTTGCAAGCGTAAATGCAACGGGCTGCTAGTCCTGTTATAATTCACAACAACAGTGAATAGTTTCTTTGCTGCATAACCGTATGATAAACATATAATAAATACAACCTTAACGAGTAGGTAAGTTAAGTGAATTCATAACCTCAAGAAGCAATTCCAATTAAATATTTTAAAATATCATAGTGCGTACGACGAGCAGAGGCCTACCGATGAATAAAAGAAATTAAGAAAAGATTTGTCTTTCCCGGCGAATGATATGGAGAAAGTTTTCTCGGGTTTCCAGCCGGGTGGTGTGGAATAATGCTTCCGACGTTTCGGCAACTCTCTCTGCTGCCATCTTCAAGGAGAAGACTTCTCTTTGAAGATGGCAGCAGAGAGAGTTGCCGAAACGTCGGAAGCATTATTCCACACCACCCGGCTGGAAAACCGAGAAAACTTTCTCCAAAAGAAATTAAAATTTCTGAAAAAAATGCGTATGCATAACTATACAACTTGAAGCTTTATCGTTATTCATTGGAATCACAACATAGAATTTGGTAATTTAATTCGTTAAATGTTATGTTAACCATAGTTACTTCAAATTTTACGATTTTTTTGCTAAGCTTCAATTGCTCAATTATTAAATTACAATTAAGTACAGCCTGGGAAAAAGGTGTATTTCACGAGTCACCAGTATTGAGAGGAGCCGGATTGCCAAGAAAAATAAAAACTCTACCCGAACAAGTGGATTTGTAACGAGTCCCATGAATTTATATTTTGGTCTTGGGTGCAACTCACATCAGTAAACAACTGGTTTTGCTATCATTACGAAACGTCATTTTCAACAATTACGAAACAAAATGGATGGCCTTGTAGTGTTACATGTGTAACTTTCTTCCACGTGGAAGCATGTCTCTAATTTCGCGAGAAGTTTTACACTCGAATATTAATTACAATTTTTCAAAACGTAATTTAAGACACTGTTATCACACCATAACAGGAAACAAAAATGTTCTCCTTGGAATTCTAGCGGACCGCGCAAAAACCCTCCGGCTGAACGCCAGTTGGACGAGTGTCTTTTTAT
The DNA here is from genome assembly GCA_036926305.1 of Uropetala carovei. Lineage (NCBI taxonomy): Eukaryota > Metazoa > Arthropoda > Insecta > Odonata > Petaluridae > Uropetala > Uropetala carovei. The sequence goes on along the minus strand of JAXCHB010000104.1, from coordinate 5,096,286 downwards.
TATAACTCTCGTTTCATATTGCGAATTCCACCGCATTCCGTCGTCCTCTTCCTTCTCTCCCTCCTCTCCCACCCCCCTCCATTCTCCCTCCCCGTTCCCTCCTCCTTAACACTGGTAGCCCGCCACCGCATCGCTATAACGTAAACGCATGGACGCCAAAACCCGTGCGAACTGCACGTGACGCTCCCCTGCCAATAAGGAAGGAAGGAGAGCGGTGGAAGGGCAGGGAGTCGAACCGAGGCTAGCACGAACGAGGCGGCGGTGCTCTCTCCACGGCGTCGCCCGCGTGCTCACGCTCCACTCCGCGGACGTGAGTTAAGATGTCGGTCGCGTCACGCACCGAGAAAAGGAGGGAGGAATAAGGTGATGGTGAGAGAGAGAGGAGTGGATGAGGAGGAGGAAGAAACAGCGCCTACGCGACGCATTCGCTCACGTCCTCCTCCGCGACCACGCCTCCCTCCACCACCTCCCCTTAACTCCCCTCTCCGCCACGCCCTTGACCCTTTCGCCTCCTCCGTCGCCACTCCTGTCACCTCCCGGCGACCGAACCTTCGCTTTGTCGCTGTGCACACGCACATATTACTCGCACGTGCACGCACGACTTCTTGCGAGTCACTGTATTTAACGCCCAAAAGGCTAAGCCGGAGCAATTTTTCGTGGTCGGCAGAGCCTTTTAGCAAGACTCGAAGGAGATATATGTATACGCAAATTAAGTTCATCTATTATCTAGGATAGTGACATTAATTCTTATAATTCGTTTCAATAGGCCGACCTTAAAAATGACGAGAGCCGAATGAAAGGTATATTATTATTAAATAAACATTCGATTCGAAAGAAAGAATAATGACAAATAATCCATGGCGTTTGGTGGGCGTATCAGTTTGTGTGTGGCAAATTGGAAATGGGATTCTTCGAGTCTCTTAAAAATCTTTTTTTAAAGAGAATTCGAAAATTTTATTTTTCTGGATCGCAGTTGCGTTTTTGGTTTGGTTCCTATTGAAAACTTTGTCTCTATGATATTTCTCTCTCGAAAGCCTCGATATTTTATAGAGTACATATTTTTTTAAATTGAAAAATAGATTGGATAGAAAAATATTGGAGACAATATTTTCGGTGATCTTCGTGTTTTTCCTCCATTCCTACAAGTTAGTAATTTCATTTAAGATGGAGAAAACAAATTCAACAAAATAATTATCAATAATTTTTGCCCATTAAAAGAGAACCGAGGCAATTAAACACAAAAACGCAGAATCTGATTGATATGAAATTTACAGATCCCGACCGTTGTGTACTCAAAGATAAATTGAGGAAGATGCTTTTAAAACCTGTTGTACTTCAAATATTTACGCTTAAAATTGTAGAATTTTTAAACATGTTATCATGAGCTAATCTTGCCGAGACTTAAGTTTCCACTCATTACAGTTAAAATTTTGAAATCATAAATAAATACCAAACTGATAAAGATCCAGAAAATGAGAAGGATGAAAATTTTCCAGCTCCAATGAGAAGTTTTTTTTCTAACCTGCCTTAAGCATGCGGGAAGAATTTTACGCGGCCAATTCAGTGTTTTTTAATGCGTGCCGAAAACCTTAAAAGTAAAGGAGTAAAAAATTGAAAAAAAAATCGAAACACGGAAAGGATGAATCAGACGAATATAGAGGAGTAGAGAGAAAGGAAGAGAGGCGAAGAGGGAGAGAGGAAAACTGAAGGAAATTTGGAGAGAAAAGTATCCCACAGGTTACGTGTGGAATTATAATAAAGAAAGGGACATGTCTGCGCATGCGCTTATGAATTTGTACCATTACTGGAAGTACCTCATTGGCGAGGGTATCGCAAATTGGATCTGAGCAAGCCTTATCGCATTAAGCTTACGATAGGGAGGAAGTAGTAGTAGCCATACTAAACGAATAAATACAACCCAAACGTGACCAGTGTAACAAAATGCAGAAGTGCACAATGATCCGTACGTGAACGTTCGAAATTTATTTCCAATACATGACATTTCAATGATAATCTTAGGAGAAATATTTGATAGAATCTATAACCTTACGTGTAGTCAAAAATGTAAGTATTTTTACTCGAGCATCATTCGTAACGAATTACTTCATTGTTATTTTTTAACTACCACTTTTTAAGCCAGACAGAAGGGAAAGTTGCGGATGGCTCTATTCATATGATAATCTACGGTCACTGTTAGGCGAAGAGTAAGCGATTTTTTGTGTAAAATTATGTTGGTATCTTTGCGAATAAAATAATTGTTTGTTGCTTTAAAAAATGCTCTTTTGTGTGAATCCTCTACATCATCCGAATTGCGTTGTATCGAATAACTACATAATACCAGGACAGATTATAAGACTGCATTTTTAAAAAGAAATAAAGTTTCAGGGAAAAAAGTCGTATAATTGCCCTCTATCGAACATAACAAATAATTAATGTTGTTTGTAATAATACCTAGATAAACTTTAAGACTATTATTTTTTAAAACTTAATTGTTCTTTTTCTAAAAAATACAGATTAACCCATTAGGTATGTACCAGTGTCCTATTTATAGGACACTGAGAAAAAAAACTTTTTCTATTAAAACTTGTTTGAATTTCAAAGACTTTTAGGGTAATACTTTCAAACATGAATAAACTGCATTGTATTTTTTTAACCTCTTATGCAATATTTTATAAATAAAAAAATATTTCACATAGCATTACTTTACCTGATTTGTTTCATTAAAAATGTTTACAAATTTTTGTTACTGAAAAATAGTTTTCTTACAGTTTATTATATTGCTATACTTGAAAAATGTTTGTATTAGCTTACAGTATAGTATTTTTGATATATATTTTTGTTACGAGTCTTCTATGATTGGATAAATCTGACTGTCATATATATAGGACGCTGGTACTTTGTGTTATATTTTCTCAGGAGGTTGTCGTTTTAGTAAGCATAACCAATCGCGCGTATAGTGGTACACGTGTGTGCCTGTTGCAAAGAATTATTTTGTGTTCTGTGTTTTGTATTACATTGATCTTATTATTTACGGTAAGTTTCTCTTTTTATTCTTCTTCTTATTATTATTATTATATTGAACTTATTATTTACATTAAGTTTCTATTTTATTGCATTATCCCCGAGGATCATTTGATTACCAATTTGATACTAACGGAGAAGTACTTTTTGTAAAGTGGAAGGATAATAAGTGCGTAACTACAGCCACTAGCCATGAAAACGTAAATCCTCCCAAACAATTAGATGGGACCGAAAGGCCAAAGAAAAACTTTCTATTCCCCAACCGCGTGTTTTGAAAAATTATAATTCCTCTATGGGAGATGTAGATCAACATGACTGGCTTTTTGGAAAATATGCCATTCAAGTCAGGGCGAAGAAATGGTATTGGCCGTTGTTCACTAGAATAATAGATATGGCTTTAGTAAATCCTTGGATTGTTTATAAACAAGTAAACAAATCAGATATAAGTTTACTGTCATTTTGCTGATCTATTGCCGTCCTCTACATGAAATTAGGCCAGAGTTCTAGGCCGTCACTTGGAAGACCTTCAATTACATCAGCATCTAAAGTTTTCACAGACGTAAGGCATGACAACAAAGGACATTTTATGAAAAAAAGGGACAAACAAAGAGGCTGCCAGGGAAATAATTGTAAATCAAAACCACTTACATTTTGTATAAAATGTTGTGTGACCCTATGTCAAAACTGTTTCATACCTTACCACAAAAAATAATGTATTTTGATCACTTTTGAATAAATATTTTGCTTCGTATTATTTGTTTTTGATATAATTACATATGGTTTTTGTTTGTTATGTATCATATACTAATCTATATCCATCTCAATTCCCATACCAAATCGTTTCGTAACAATAAACGTGTTTTGATTTTATTTGATATCTTCAGGTGCCAGTGTCCTACATATAAGACATATCATAACTTATCAGTTTGATTTTTTTAATTAAAAGATGTTTTTTCTTAGTAAGTTAAATAATTTTCAAGAAAATATATTTAAAAGACCAAAATTTTTCAAAAAAAATTAATTTGGTATCTAATGGGTTAAGGTAGAAAATAAGAGCGCCAGCGTTTTCGCACGACACGGAAAATTTCTCCAACAACATTTAAAGTAGTGTCCATCATAGTTTTATAGGCAAGCTATGCGACAAAGCTAGCACAAAATCTGCACAATCATAAATTAGCCAACATAAATCTACAGACCCCAATGATTCATTTCTGCCCTTGGAAATAAATAATCAAGAGGACAGGAAAACACGCTAAACCGGAATACAATAGGCTCTTTCACTCCCAAAATCGTGAAATTCCATCCATGAAAAGCAATTCACGAAGCTAAACAATCAGCTCGTTACGTGTACACACCGATTACTTCTCGTCCCGCCCCTCTCCGCTCCATCTGTTGATGGTTCGCGCAAACTCCTCGCCCGTTTTGCTCCGAGCAAGATAACGAATCTCACGCCGCGGGGGAATGCGCGTATTTTGGCATTCAACTTGCGCCCCGCGCAAGCACTGGCGCGCGAAGACGTGGAATTCGGGCGGGTGAAGCTGCCAAACCTGCGAGAATGGGTTAGTGAAAACGGGGGATGGCATTGTTCGGAGGGGAGGGGCGAATATGGGAGGCGAGGTTTAAGCAAAAGAGTGGTGAAAGAGATAGAAAGCTATTTTTAAGGAGGGTTTAAGGGGGTTGGAATTTATGGGAAAGTCTGCAAAGGAGGCAGATGGTGTGTGGGCGGTGTGTGGGCGGAGAGAGGGAGTAAAGTGACACTATTTTAACTCGTGATTGGGTTACAAATGGACAAGAAAGGCATTTCGGGAGGAGAAACTGGGACGATACCTTTTTTTATTGTCGCGAATTGGAAAACTTTGGCCAACCAAGTCGGAAACCGAGAGGAGAGTGGGTTTTACCAAGTTGCACGCCCGATCCTGAACCGATATCTCTCAAATGGAAGATACCCGCTCCTGAGCGGTTCGGTTTTCAGCTGAAAGGGAGTTAAATGGCGATAGCCATAAAGAGAATTCCGAATAAGACTTTTCAGCACCACAGAAACCGGAGAAGGGCGGGAAATGTCAATGGGGTTCATTTATTCCTTCATTCGTGGTGGTTAAACATCGACTTGTGTGATGTCTTTCGAGTTCCCTGGATACCAATCACATACATTAAAGAAGCTGAGGACAATTCGTCGAAGCATTATTTACTACTACTATTATTTAAAATACTGAATACAAAAACTCGAAGTTAACATGAGTTATATTCTTCTGCCGAAATATCTGACAATGGCCCTCAGGAAAATTTTATTTTCGCGACACTTTTTTTTTATCATAGCACTCTGGTGTAAAACATACATTTTATAATTGTGAAAATGATTGAAAACCTTTTTCATTTTCTAAAATGTATGGTACGTTGTGAATTTATAATGAGACTGTGCAATTAGGATTTTCTATTGCATTCGTTTTAAGTTGCACGGCTCTCAATTGCCGAATATGACCTTCAGAATCTGTATAAAAAACCATTTTAAGAAAACAGAAACTGACTACGTCGAAGGAAAATTCTTTTTAACCTTGAAAGAGAATGAAGTTTACGATAGCGCCAACGTAACGCGGCATATAAGTCCCCTTGAAGAATAAATAATAAACAAAGATTGTATAAACTTTGTTAAGCAACAAATAAATTAGAATGTGCGTTTATATTATACCATGGTTGTTTACCTGAAAAGAATCATTTTACCTTCAATAATAATGGTTATTATTTGCGTGTTTATAAATAAAAATAGCAATTATTTTCGTATTACCATAACCAGCCAATCCTCTCTCAGAGACCCGAATGCTTTCGTAGTACTTACTTAGTGCTACTCGCACTCTCGCATCTTCGCTCACGTACGCATATTGTATTTAAGGGAGGTGAATTCGTTTTCCTGTCTAGAAAAAAATATGGACTGGATGGAAATATCATAGTAACTAGCTAGAATATTTCAGAAATAAATCCTAAATGCAAAATTCATACAACTAGATTCAAGAATTAAATAATTTTTTACTCCCCTTTCATTGAGCCATAGCTAAGTTCGCACTAAGGGACATTCTCGCAGCAATCGTTAGACACTGTTTTTGATCGGTATAAATGGACTTTAGATTCTGATTTGTACACCCTAAGTTCGATTCCCCATTCGGTCACAAACGCATGCAAAAAAGTAGAAAAATCATTTATTGAAATCGATCGAGAATTTCCCTGCCCAATAAAAACCTTAATTGCGAATCAGGGAAGGAGTTGTGAAACTCCAGAGGAACGTGGGTTGCATCGATAAAACGAATTCAATCCACCTGCTATTATATTCAATACTTTTCTCGTTTTAATATAAACTCGGCTATATTTCCAGAAAAGAAACACTTGCGAATGGGAATACGGGAATCGAATACGACGCATTTACATGTTATAAGTGCACGATAGGTACGCGACCATCTTTCATTTCAAAACGTCAGAAACATTTACAGAGCAATCTCGAGAAACTTTCACAGAGGAATAAACACTTCACTTTCATATTTATTTGCTAATTTTAACTTATAAATTACGCAACCCTAGGATTTTAAAATGAGAAATGGTGGAAACGAGCGTGTAAAATTCGGAAAGAAATCCAACTCTAAAACGTATAACTCCTAACTATCCAGGACAACGTGAAATTTTGATTTCATTTCCAGAAAAGTAGTTTAAAATTTCAATTGCCAGTTTCTGAAACATTCTTTGATAAATAGGTCAACTTAAATTAAATAACATGCCTGATGACGCTGGTTCGTGAAATCGCTTAGATTTATAGCAATAAAGCAATTTAATAATAAACAACGATACTGTCGTAAGCTAGACAAATAATAAAATTCTAAAACAATGCGTCCACGGATATAGAGGAACTTTTATTGGATTTAAAATTTTCCTTCTTCAGTTTCTGCGTTTAAACCATCCTACCGTGATTCAGAATACACTTAGAATATATAAAGATCTTAATTATAACTCGAATACATTTGCAGAACTCGCTGGCGAGATCTTATCTGAGGAAATTGAAAACTTCTCGAGTTAACGGAGTAGGAGGAGCGAACGCTTCGTGAGAAGGATTATGAACAAGGAAAAGCGAACGAAGGTGGAAGCAGCGGAGTGCATTGCACGAGAGAAATCCTTTTAGCATCCTTAAGGAGGAAGTTGACGGAAGAAACAGGTGCACCCATCGTGCATCACGTACCACAAAAATACCAACATTGGAAAGCCTGAGAAATAATCACGTATAAGTTTCGCGTGTTTATGTCATATCATTGACTTAGTCAATACAGCTTCTACTTGGAGGATATTATTATTAGGAATCAAGCTTAACTTCTAAATTTTGGTTTATATAGGGTATTTCAAAAGTTTCTGTGGAGTAGATTGTCAAAAGAGCAGTATCAACGAGTATTCAATAACGTCACACAACGCGTTCAAAAACGTTTACAGGACAAAGGGCAATATATTCAACATATGCTGTAATTTTACTTAATTCTGTAAATTTTACTTTTAATTTTCTTTTTGACTCATAAATACATTGTGTTCATATTACAATTAAAAATTTGTTATAAAATAATACGAAATAAACCATTTTGTGTACAGAGACTTTTGAAACAAATATCAAAGTAAAATTTTGATTGTATATTTTTCGCAGTGTTAAAACCAATTCAAAGAAAAAGAAGTAGGTATTTTAAATATTTTTCTTATTATTCGATTTTCCTAATTTCATCCACCATGAATTTAAAATTATTTCACTCGAATAGTACCTATATGCCTAATTCTAATGCTGACAGGGCAATTTGTCAATCTATAGAAAGTAAATGTTGCAAAGTATAAGAGCGTCAGTAAGGACGTCGCTTCAAAATCAAATTAAATGTATTATATAGCAATCATTGCTCTCTTTCCCATTATTTTCATCCCATCAACCTTTCCATCCAACACTTCAAGGCTTTACACTTCAACCAGAAATCGAAATTCTCGACATGATTTACAATATCTACAACGTCAAATCGGGATCCATCAAGTCCAATCAGAAGATCGATAAACCACATAAGATGGATTCCTCGGCCTTCTTAAAACAAACACGACTCGTTTTAAATATGTTTACGCGAGCGCCATGAAGCGGAAGAGTTTGCGAGGGACGCATTCCTTCGCCTACGACGACACCGAAAGCTGAGTCACGAAGAGGAAAAGGAGACGACGCGGTGCGTGTAGCATTGCTCGCACCGCGCGATGGAGGTGAAGATGTCGAGTACCAGCTGGTTACACATTTCCGACGGCTTAATACGTTCGAACGCTTACAAAAGATCTCCGACCTCGACCGGACGGAAAAGTCGAGGCTCGGATTTCATACTCTTTTCTCCTTTAGGTGAGTTAAGACGTTCTGAGTCACCAGAGGTAACGGAGTTGTGGAATTATACGGTGGAAAGGAGGGAGGGGGGAGAGAAAAAGAAATGAAACGGAAAAATAGGAAGTGGAGCAATATAGAATTTAAAATGACAGAAACGAAAGCCAAAATAGCGGTGGGTGGGAAAAGAGTAAGAAGGTTATGATAGAAATAGAAGGAAGAAAATGTTATAAAAAAGAGAAATAAGAAGAAAGAAGAGTTAGAGAAAACGAAGATAGTAGAAAATGGTTTTATTTAGACGAAAATGAGAGTATGTAATCCCTTCTTACATTTAACACATTATCATACGTTCCACATTAGATTTTAACATACACATATTTACATCAATGGACGATAAAAAATACATCCACATTTGAAAATTATTTATTAGAAAATCCAGGTGAGCAAAAGATATGATCTAAAATAATCATGAGAATGACTTGTTGGAGTAAAAAATGTAAATATGCATATTTATCAGAGAAGAAAACACCCACGACAGTTTTAATAGCATAGATATGGTTGTAATCTCAGTTCAAAGCTTGGAACAACTTTTTTTCAAATCATACGATTCTTCGTCGCATTTAAAAAAAACTATCCTTTGTGCAGCGTCGTCGCCAAATTGGCGAATTGCGAAATGTGATATATATATATATGAGTGCTGGAAAGAAGGGAGAGAGAGAAAAGGGAGAGGTTAAAGAAGAAAGAGAAGGAGAGGAAGGCAAAAAGAGAGTGAGAGGATAGCATGAGTGTCAATAATACTATAGGAGAGGTGAATGGTGAGGCTGAGAAATACACGAAGAAAGAGATGCACGGTAACAAACAGAAGAAGGAAGTAGGAGTGGAATGGTGGCAGAGAAAAAGAGATTGCGGGAAATAGTAGGAGAGGGAGAGAGAGGGGGCGAGATAAGGAGTGGGAGAGTTATAGAGAGGAGGAGAGGAATAGAAGGGTCATAAAGAGAGAGAGAGAGAGATGGCGAGTGAGCGATTGGCGCCTCGAGGCAATCAATCCTCGGAGTCATGACTGGTGCGGAAAGATGGAATGCCGCTGCCGTGATGTAAGGGGGGCGGATTGCGTGTGTTTCCCCTATAACGTGGGACGATTCCGATACCAGATTCGTTTTTGGAATCGGAATTCCGTAAGAATGCGAGGACATGGTGCGTATCGCCCTTATGGAAGTAATCCTTTACGAGGATTGTTTTTGTCTCTTCGAGATCAGAGGACGTGTGTAGAATTTTATGCGTTTGTCGGCAGAAAACTATGACAAAGGTCACCTGAGGATTGGCTGCTTCGTCGCGTTCGATTCATTGTCAGTGAAAGATTGCTTTAAGCGATCGAAAAAAAACTAGACTTGAAAGTCGCGGTAACTATTTATCGTTGAAGTTATATGGAGTTAATACTAAGGTGGCTTGCGGATTTATCAACCAGTTGGCATAGTTAAATATTTGCTAGTTTCATGTCAAAGTCATACAATTTAATTGGAAGAAAATTTCGAATAAATGCACTTAATTGTATTTATTTATCTAGAGTCGCTGCTTCAAAAGCGCGTGCGTAAAATACTCTTTAGATCAATACCGCACGGTATTTGATTTAACTTTGCCAAAATAAATTCAACAGAGACCATCTTTATCGATGCTTTGCGGAATCGTTTCCCAATAGCATTTATCCTTCGTTAAACGGAGCCGCAGCGTCTCTTATGAGCTTATCTATCACGCACGCACAATGATATTCCTCCGTTTCCACTGTGAATTATGATAATACGGAGCTTATAGTTCCTAGGAATAATATGTATCTTATCAATTTATTTAGTTTTATCAAAAAATTAAAATTATAAATATACTGAAAAATAATTTAGTATAATTAACAAAAATAATTTTTGGAACAAAATGGTTATCAAAAAAGTAAATTTAAATTAAAACTTTTACCCCAGTTTTGCTAGCTAATAAAGCCTCCACAAGAAAACATGCGCAACGAGACAGAATACTGAATCGATTGGAAAAAAAACGAAGCTTCTATCTGCTTTCGTTTAGGAGTTTGTGTATCAGACAGACGGGCAAACCGAACGCATAAGAGGATTTTTTTAAAAATCGCTAACAATCAGAAATGTTTGTATTAAAATAGAAATATTGAGTTAAAACTTGTGGACTGATTTTTGGGACTAACCATAGGCGTATTGCCACCGAGGACGGTTTCCTAGTAGACATACATGGTTTCCGAGGTGTTTTGCAGCTAACGAAGTTATCTACCAATAGGTGGCTTTCCAGCAAATAGAAAAAGAAGTAAGGTATACTTGCTGGCACGACTTTCAACAATATGGCCGCTATCTACTTCTCGTTTACACATAATTTAAGAAATAAGGGTCGACAATTAAGCGCAACGTTTCTGGCGCGAACAGATTTTCGGAAAGCGCAGGATATGGCCAAGGAGAATATTTTGTCGTAATTTTGGCGCGTGGAGACGGCCGTAGAGAAGCGTATAAAATTTCCCCTTACGGCCGTCTCATGTTTCCCGTCACAAAGAAAGAGATGAGAATCTTTACGCCCACGTGGGCCACAGACGCCGTACTTTGCAATGGGAAAAATGATATTTTGGCGAAATGACATCTTTAGGCAGATTATTTAAATTAATGGAGAAAGCGGCGCCGCTGCAGCGCGCTGTGGCGTTACCTCCAAAAGATCCAAAAAATACGGAGTCCGTTAACATCATAAAGGACTCGCACATTTTTACGTAAACTTGCGGGTGAAATTAAGAACTCCTTGCTGAAGTCGAAAGTAGAAAACGCACGACGTGTTAAGAGACGTAAACAATGGCGACCATTAATTTCTCGCGGCTTGGCGAACACCATACAAAGTTAACAGGCACCAAGGTCAGAGCCATATTAAGATCCCGAAAGTAAATTTCGCCGCTTTCGAAAAAAATGCACATGCGCACGTTGAACGTTTTTCGTAAACCAGGTAAAATGTTGATATCCATTAAGTTACGTTTGGTGATGGTGGTTGATGGAACGAGAAAAAAACCATGAAGTCGACAACTTAAAGCGGTACATTCCGATTGTAGGATTGAAGTCCTTCATAAAATTAAGTTCGCACAGATATACCGTTGCTATTTTGGTATCGAGGAATAGAGAGGCACATACTTACATCGGTAGGCACGATTACAAGGATAAAATACGAGAGATCGACCGCAGGAACGAGCGATATCAAGGCTTGTTTTCCCCAAAGACCAAACGAGACGACAACAGGAGAGTGACACCCGCGAGAGAAGTTATTAGGTAGGCTTTGGTGCGCTGCACTCCGTGCTACCCACCAATATGGTGATTTGCAGGGTATCGTAGATGTAGAATAGAAAATAAACTAAAAAATAAAGTAAGAGATACGAATGCATTTGAAGGTGTCAATCAATTCTTTGAGAAAGATATCTCGGAAATGTACTACAAAGATAATGATTTCAGAAGATTAAATTTATGGTGGAATGCAGATTAAATCTCTGTAGAAAGACATTGGTATTTTAACTGGTCTAACACTGACAATGAGTTCTATCATTTCCTCAAAAAAGATAGCTTCCATTAAAAAGCAAAGGAAAGGTTTTAAAATCATTTTACTTTTATGAATCATCTACGGCAACTCAGATCCTGCCTGTATTGACCATAAATGTAATCTCTTCCTATCGCTAGACCTTGACTTGATTGCCTTAAAATTTTACGAATACGCGTAAACATACGATAAAATGTCTCTTCAGATACTCCACTATATCAAATCGTATGCGGTTAAGAAGCCTCCAATAGCAAACGAAGAAAAAAAACACGGCAAAAGACCGCATTTCTGGCTGGATCTCGGACCGCGATAGTGATATGCATGCATATCGCAATAATCCAACTATTTGTGCCAGGCACAGCGACACTCTCAAAACGAACCAATTTCACAACTGCGGTTATAAACATTAACAGCGTAAAAAAAGACGCGCGTAAAAGTCTCTTTAGTGCGATAAATAAAAAAAAATACACAAACGATGAAGAAACTAATGTAAGACGAAGCAGCAGCATCATTAAGAAACCTGGACCGTGAACTTCGTAGACACTGCTTGTACTAATCATTACCAAAATTGAAGTAACTGTCAGAAAAATAAATAAATAAATAAATGGGCATGGAGAGAACTGGGAGTTGAGGAATCACTGTAGAAGAGCCTTCACTTCGACATTCAAGATCAATCTTATTCACGTCCTCGCATCTGAATGATTTCTCTCGTAACCCACCGTTTCTTAGTTTCAACTGTAGGTTGCGAGACATAAAGAACAGGTCCTTTTAAAAATTATGAAAAAATCTACCGAAGCAATAAATATGCCGTCCATTAAGAAAATTATGCAGAGAATCTGCCCTCCAATACCAATATCATAATTTAGAATTCTACCGTCAAAATGAAAGTTTATTTTTCTTGTATCTATAAGTGACACGAGTCCTATAAAGCTGTGGTTTTCAACCTTTTGTTTCTTGCGACCCACCAACCATCTTGTCAAAAAACCTTGGTCCCACCATATTAAAAATAAACCTCACCTTTTTCAAGGAGTGTATAAGTACGTCAAATGCACTTTAGTATTATATTAATCGGTAATAGAAAAATTTTAAGGACCTTAAATATTGAAGTAATTTTGTTGAGAAATAGTATTATCATAGTTATCTACGTAACTAAGCGTCCCACCTGGACGACCTTCGCGTCCCAACGGTTGAGAAAGGCAGACATAAAGCATCTAAAGATGAGTAAAAGGAAAAACCACGTAAGCACATAAATAAAATGCACATATAAAAGAAATTAACATGAGAGCTCTCAAAATAACCTTCCACTCCGAAATGTAAACCCTATATGATACATACTAGCAATTAATTTTAACATTAATAATTGTATATTAACACATTATAAATTCTTATTTTGTGCATCATTGATATGAAATGATATTTACTGGCGTGGACCGAAAGTATTATTACACTTGATTATCAAACGTGTTGTGTGTGGCTAAGGATCTTCATCTTAGACTATCCTCCTTATATTTTACGCTGACAATGGCTAAATCGCGGAGGAAATGAGCCTTAATTAAATTTCACCTTAAAATGACTTAGGAAAGTCTCGTTAACTTTGACATTGAGTTAACTTTACAGGGAAAATAAAAGGTTAGGACTTTCGGATTTACCCTCATTTTCTCGCTCCAGCTCTTTCAAAGTCTTCCACATCCGCTGCCGTATTTGTTTAGACTTTGGTGACAAGGGTGACCTCGTGGGAACGATGGGATGAGCAGACTTCTCGGCCGTGTAATACGTTTGGATGCTCGCCCTCCGGGGATCTAAAGCCGAAGCTCCTTGGTCCCTGACCGAGGCCGTCGGTTGGACGCTGCAGCGGCGATATTCGGCCGGCAGAGAGCTGTACGAAACCTCGGGGAACGTTTGGAAGCTCATATGTCTGACTGTGACAGGGATTTCCTCGGGTGCATGTTCTTCAGCATTCTGGGTGATCCCTTGACGGAGACAGGAAGGAGTGCCGGCGGGAGACGTCTGGAAGCTCCCTCGTCTAAGAGTGACCTCCTCGGATCCAGATTCTCCAGCATAAGAAAACGTCTGGGTGCTTCCTTGACGGAGATAGGAAGGAGTGCCGGCGGGAGACGTCTGGAAGCTCCCTCCTCTAAGAGTGACCTCCTCGGATCCAGATTCTCCAGCATAAGAAAACGTCTGGGTGCTTCCTTGACGGAGATAGGAAGGAGTGCCGGCGGGAGACGTCTGGAAGCTCCCTCCTCTAAGAGTGACCTCCTCGGATCCAGATTCTCCAGCGTAAGTGAACGCCTGGAGGCTTCCTCGATGAAGATATGAAGTCGGGGTTCGAGGGTCCGTGCCGCCGGGAGATATTTGGGCGCTTCCGCGACGCAGGTCGGAAGGACCGGGACGGTCGTCGGGGCCGAGGACGATGGACTGGATGCTGCCTCTTCGCGGATTGCCGTCCCTAGAGGCGGCCATTTCCTTGACCGTGTTTATCCAAACCATTGTTGCGGATTTCGCTCGGTTCGAATCAGCAAGTCGGGTCTCCAGAAGAACTTAAGTCCCTCAGAAGAGTTTGGAACGAACAAATAAAATCGCTTCCATTCCCGTCTCGAACTCCGCGCGAAGTTAGGGTCGGAAATTTTCCGAGTTGGTCCGTAATATTCACTCGAAACAAACAGAAGCTAACGCAGTTTGAGAAAACGTAGCGGGATCTCCTAGTCACAATGCTTAAGGAACAACTCTGTTTAAGATTGAATCCGAAACTTTGGACTGACCACGAAGGAATGAAAGATTCAAGTACTTCTGCTGGCGCACTCGAAAAGAAACACGAGCAAAAACCAATCCTACCCAATGGCGTTATCACAACAGGAAGAGCTCCGTATCGCAATCCCAGATTAGAGATTCAAAGTTTTTAAGTATTTGATTTGCACCTGAGTGTAAGTTGTAAATGTAGCAAAAATATTTCAAATTAATTATATTTGTACAATTGTTTAGATAATAGTCAGTACAAACCAACATGCTTAATTGTTTAAAACAATAAAATTGAAAGTGTCTGCTGATTTTAGAAGCTGGTATTTAATCAAAATGTACATTCCTGCCTGATTAGATTATCCGAAACATGCAATATTAATTGATATAGCAAGATTGAAGTTCTCCCGGCTTAATGACTCTTGCGCATTGTTGCCAATCTAGCGAATTTGTAGCTAGATTTAGCGACTTTCAACTCAAACTGGCTCCGAAAAATCAACCCTAGCGACTTGTTACAAATCTGGCGAATCGAAAAAAGATTTTAGCTTTTTCTAGCTACTATCTAAAACATCCTAGATTAGTCGAAGATATGGTACCCCAATAAACAACAAACAACTAGCAGTTGCAGACATCCTTAAATGTAAAGGAGGGAATAGACAGGCAAGTTGCTTGCGACATCTCGCGCAAGGAACTCGCCTGTGTGTTTACACTGTCAACAAATCTGATGTGGCCAACACATGACTTTCTCCATATCTGGGGTATAGATATTTAAATTATTATGAATATTATTACTATGAGGCAAAATTATTATTTCGTATCGTAAAAGAATACAGTCCTCCTTATTGCCGTAAATTACGTATATTTTGAATATGTTTACAGAATTCACCGCTACGTGGTGCTGGCGCTGTATGCAGGAAAATACGAAAAAGTTGAATATCTCCGAAATGGATGGTTCTACAAAAATTTGTTTAAAACAAAACTTGGAAGAAATATTATTCCCTACAACTTTGGTCCCCACGAAGGTGACCAATTACGACGTTTTTAAGGAGATATTTGACGGAAGCCGAAAAAACCGATTATTTTTTATAAATAATTCCTAAACAATACCGGCTATGGAAAATTGTTTCAAATGAAAGTTGTAGGAAATTACATCTCTATAATCTTTGTATAGAATTGTATATACAATAATGATGTTTTAGCGGAGAAATATCGCAAAAACCGAATCGGGTTTCGAATAAACCTCGACTTCCGGTTAACCGTTATTGTCCAAAAACTAATCAGTTCTTTGTGCTCATGCTAAAGTGTTATATATGATGTTTGGCAACGATATGGCAAGTACTTTTTGAGTTAGAGAGCCCACAATCACATACACACACATGCACACGCACAGACATCATTCCGAAAATAGTCTAAACGTGTTCTAGGGACCTCAAAACGTGTATTTCCGTTGAAATCTCGAAGTCGATTTTTTTCGTGGTCACAATACTTTCCCATTACTACGTATGGAGAAGGTAAAATAAGTGGTAACACTGCTCTTGCGAGTATGATGATAATGTAGTTCTTGAAACTAACAATATCATCGAACTAATTGAATATCCTCTCGATCTATTAACAAAAAATGTTTTAATAAAATTTTTAAAAAGTTTAGATATATATTTTGCCAAGTATAAATTTCGCCACTCACATTTATTCCCGGAATGCAACAAGGCATACAATTCCGATGAATTAATGCCAAGGCATAAATAATATGTTTTACGCATCGCAAGAGATTTGTCCTATAAAACAGAACTTTATTTCTATGCTGAATTGTTCACGGGTTTTTTTTTTATTTTTCATTTTTATAAGAAAAAAAGGTCTAGTACAGACGTCCACGTGTACGGCAGGATTCGAACCTACGACATCAATTATGGGAGCCAAATACGCCACCCATCCTTACGCGAATACTGCCGTCAAATATTATGCTTATGATAAACACATAAACAAAAAATTAGCGTTCGTAATAATTTATTTCACTTGTCCACAGCTCGAAAATTTTTGCCATTTCTTTCGCCTTATTAGTTTTTACTTACCCTATTCTGTGGAAATAATGTATGAGTATACCTCTCCGATGTTTATAACTTAAAATTTTCGATGCTGAATGAATACTTATTTCTCAATCCGATGTAATTATTCATACTCATTTCGTTTTAAGAACTGTAAAACGCCCGCCTATCTCGAAAGGCTCCAATGATTTCGTCTGAACAATTTAGGCCATTCAGACACAGATATTCTGAGCCAATTTGTTTAAAAAAAAGAAAAATCTTAAAAAGAAATTATCGCAATTATATATCAATTCGGCAAACCGCTTTTATTGAGAAATATAATCCTTATCTGAGGGAAACCTAAACGAACAGTTAGAACCATTATCTTCGGGCGTAGCTAAACGGAGAAATTGCTCGGAAGATAAAAGCGCATGTTAGAAATGCCGCGGGTAGTGATGAAAAATAATAATGGCGATCACGAAATGTTTTTTTTCAGGAATTTGTCCTTCTTTGTGGAATAAAACCGAGTTTTTCCGCAGCGCAAATTTTACGGGAGGAAAAAATTTTTTTATTGTCGATTTTCGCTAAAAAAAACCATAGTCCTGAAAACGCTCCTGTTTTTTTTTATATTCCCTCCAACGTCGTAAAAATTTCCGAACCAAGAAGCGACTCTTATAAGCAGGCGCTACCACTAACATCATCACATGAATTGTCTCGAGAAGTAATGAGAGGAAAGCTGCGGTCGGACACGCGGAAGAAACCTGCGAAGAAAAATAAGGACGGCTCGAACACAAAGGAGTAAGAAAGAGCGATAGAGGACAACGCCTGTAGGAGATTGTCTTTCGAACAACGAACATACTTGTCGCCGGTTGGCATTCTGGGGCAGCGGCGGGTCACCAAGGCGCGCGCGAGCGGGATATCGTAAAATTTAACACCTGAGCCATTGGATGGCTGCGAGTGAAAGCCGCATATACCGTCGCAAAGCAGCCGGGAAGCATAAAACGCTCGTATACAGTTGCATCGATTGAGGGAGGTATTTCTATCAATCGAACGTGCAGTTTTTCTTTAGAGATTTCGCAAAAAGCGATTATTTTCCATTTTCCCAACTGTTAAGTTTTCATTGAAAACTCCTGGACAAAAGTCTTTTTAAGCGAAGTGGCATAAGTATATATTTTTTATTAGAAAGCTACACCACCCAGAAAATAAGAGCAATGGGTCATAACTACAGTTAAGTCTATACAATAATTCTAAACATTTTATTCAGCTTATAATTCATAGTTGAAATAATTCCTCTGGTATAAAGTAATAAAAAAACAATTATTCAAACCTGATTCACTGCCACTTTTGTAATTAAGAAGAGCTCAAAAATATTGTTGAAAAGGTTTGAAGTTCCTCTTCGTTCTTTACATAACATTTACACAAATAATGTTATAAATCAAAGAGCATAGATAAAATTCGATAACACTCGAAATATGACGCCCCCGCTCTGGATCTCCATCAAAGTATGCGTGTCGAGGTAGTACTACATTCCGATGAAACCACAACCGATAATTCTTTTTATCTGGAACGGTTTTCATTGCATTTTAATATCGTAACAAACGTATTTTATAACAGTGTTTGAGGTTCATAGCCCATTTAGATCCCGTCGTTTTATGTTATGTTATAGTGAGCTCATGGAGCACGAAGATGATAACGTGGTGGACGGGAAATAGTGCGTCTCAAATAGCCATCAATTCGAATCTGAATGCAAATATGAGCACAGTGCTAATGCGCAAAGAAAACGAATGGAAAGTACGATTTTCGTTTCCTCGTTTCAATCTTGCAAAACAGGATTATAATTAAAGGGTGTGATGAAGTTATACTTGCAGTACAATAAATATATGCCATATTTAAATTCCGCTTATGCAGTGGAGTTTCCGCTCAGAATAGGTAGCTCATATGTTCGCTAGTTTGTCCTTGTGTATTATACAATGTATAAGGACAACATAGGCAGGATGACGTAATGAGTAAACGAACCGTTTTTTATATTTCTTCTTTGTCGTTTATTTCAGCCCCACTTAAAAGATAATTTTTTGATAAGAACTAATCTTTTAATTAGTTTTAGAGAGAGCAAACAATGATACAGTAGCCAGTAGATTTCAAAGGCGGAGATGGTACATATATCTGACACAAGACATTTTTCTGCAAAATATTTCCAAAAGAGCCGCCACACGTCTTTACTGTGGAATATTTTTCTTTTTTAAATCGTATCTGGACAAAAATCAATAAGGAACACTCAATTTTATCTTGTAGAAACAATATTCTAGTGTTTGAAAATCAGCATGAAACGCACAGGAAAATTAGATGAAAATCCTTGAGCTCCTTCAAAGCTAGAATGCAATTTGGAAAACGTGGAGAATTTTCTGCCACTATCTACAACAATAGGTTGAAAATAATTAACTCGCTCACAATTAATTTTTTCATAAAATTTATATTTTTGTGCTGTGGTTTAGGAGTCTTTTATCACAGTTCGATGCTTTTTAAATTATCTTTATCAGCCTAAAAGACATCTCCATATATATCCTTTATTCGTGACCATATTGCGTTTTGATATTTTAGTTAGGTACCGGAAATTATGGCGCATTAGCCGACCTCTGAAGATTTGAAAAAATTGCCGAAAAACGATGGAGGAAACTCGTGAATAAAACCGTACCTTAAAATAAAAGCGGAAGACGAAGATGGCTGACCATCGGACGTGAAGGACCGCCATTTTGAATCGGCTGTTTCGGTGTTGATAATTATCTCACAAAAATTATGCTCTTCAATCTGCATAAATGTTTTTATGTTGCTCAATCATCAAAGAATGATGTCATGTGAGGTCATACTAGTCACGTGAACGTTTTAAACTTGTTGCGTATCTCCCGACCATTAAATAAACTGGATGCACATAAATGAGATTTTTATTGCCGTATTTTTATTTCAAACCTCCACGTGATATCGAAATCGTCTGAAAAAAAGATTCTGCGTAAATTATTTCTTATGAGAAAGATGTGGGTCGACTCACGGGGACCTATATCGTATAAACCTATAAATGCATCTTCAAGACAAAAATTCGAGATCGATTTTTGCGCTTCTGTATTATGTAATATAAAAGTTGGAGCCATTTATGAGATTATGAAGAAGAGTGCTTTGAATGTGAAAGATTGTGAGAAATAAAGCGGTAACTACCGATAGACGGAAAACTAGAAATGAAATGCATCTAAAACGTGGAGCCTTTTGCTGACCCAAGATAACGTACGCGTATTCAAAAATTAAAATTAACTACATTTTAACGTATTTTCATAATGATTTTTACTCCCTAAAAATCGATAATGTGGTGACGGAGTTATTTTAGTGCTTTTTCGGAATTATTGGTTGAACCATACTAAAAAAATGATATCCGATACTCAATATCAGTGAGAGCACTTTCTGCGTCATCTTGACGTAGTTTTCCGTGATTCGAGATGTGGAGATGACTTTCAGGTTACAAGCGAAGATGCCAAACAAACAGTCTCTCGATAAATATTTCCTGCGCCGAAGGGGAAAATCATTTCAGTGAGGATATCGCATGCTTCGCGGCGATCGCCTGGTTGCGCGAATTTCATTCGAAGCGAATGTCAACGCCCCCTCCTTCTTGGGACAGGAGGAGAGGGAGGGAGGGGGAAAAGGAGGGGTGATGGTTGTGAAACCACGACCTCATAGTTTACAAGCCGTCACGCAACTAACTCGCGACTACACGGATCTACGGTCACGACAAGTTTATGGCCTAAATAGGAGGAGAGAGAAAGGGAAATAGAGAAAGAGATGTGGAGAAGAGGAAGTGAGAGAAATTACGAGAGAGAGAGGAATGGAAGGGAAAATGGAAAGAGAAATGGGAAAAGGAAAAGAGAGAAATGGAGAAGTGATCGAGTAAAAAATCTGATGTGGCCAACACATGACTTTCTCCATATTTGGGGTATAGATATTTAAATTATTATAAATATTATTATTATGAGGCAAAATTATTATTTCGTATCGTAAAAGAATACAGTCCTCCTTATTGCCTTAAATTACGTATATTTTGAATATGTTTACAGAATTCACCGCTACATGGTGGCGGCGCTGTATACTGGAAATTACGAATAAGTTAAATATCTCCGAAATGGATTGTTTTGTGAAAATTTGTTTCAAACAAAACTAGGAAGAAATATTATTCTCTACAACTTTGGTCCTTACGAAGATTACCAATAACGATGTTTTTAAGGAGATATTTGACGGAAACCGAAAAAACCGATTATTTTTTATAAATAATTCCTAAACAATAACTGCTATGGAAAATTGTTTTAAATGAAAGTTGAAGGAAATTACATCTCGGATAACCCCATTGCACACTACTGGGTGCTTTATTAAATTCATTCCGCGCAGAATTCCTCAATTGTAATCCGCAGATTAGGTCCGTATATCAAGGAAAGGAAAGGTTCTGATGGGGGTAGGGATTTTCAAAATATAGGGCCGTTGGCAGGGGCAGACTCGATAGGTGGAGGGGCGATAGCCCCCCCCCCCCCCCCCCCCACTTTTGAGAAGTTTCTGGATCCGCTACTGTTTTCATAACTGTACATACGTAACGATAACAAAAAAGATCCAAATTCGTTACGGAACACTACCGGGTACAATCGCATCTGTACCGTCAGGTTGCTGGTTATCAATTTTATTACTTTCTAAAGGTTTTTCGTGCTATAATAGATAATATTTTTAAAATTTTAATGCGAAAACAAGCTGAAAATTGGGATGAAAATTTGCTTTGGAAAGAGTAAAAACAGAAATCCGACAACTCATTTAATCACTGACGTGATATTTTTACATATGTATATTGCGCCTTTTTGGGCTGGCGTATTAGATTTTTTAAGAATTAACATCAGCTGACTTTTTTGATTTTGGCGCCCCTAAAATTCGGCGCCCCGAGCCTGTGCCTCAAGTGTTCGCCCCTAGAGCCGGCCCTGTTGCTAACATAAACAATCTCACAAACAAACGTTTAATTTCCTTACGTGTGCATTCCATATTTTTAAATAGGAAGAAAATGGATTATTTATGATGAAGAAAAGAACTTTAAATCGCTATTTCCCTTACGTACAGGTATATAATTTCTTTCTAATACTCCATTGCACGAAACGCGCCCATTTGTGATGGGATGTACACTTTCCTAACTTGTTTTATATTGCCGCAGAATACACAGCGTACAATTAGGAGAAGTTGAATTTGTCAATAGGGCAAATTTGAAAAGTAACATCATAACAGCGATAATATACTATCGTACTTAAAATTAATTAGAGATAACTCTTAGCAAATTATTAAGGTCTATGCAACAAACACGAACAGTCGGATTAAGAAGAGTGAGATCTTCAATTAAGAAACAGGAAGTTGTCATCTGAAATGGTCGTGAGTGATTCCAACAACAGGTAAATGAGAGAACAAAAGCAATATGAAAACAGTTGGAAAATGAGACTATAGAGAAGATAAGAACGTGCTTTTCTCCTGCTTCTAACGAAACAATGCATTGCGTTGCGATAAAAATAGCGATAAACTTAGGTGCAGTTTACACATATGTCTGTCGGTATTTGAAAAGCAGCATTTTTATCGCAAGCTTTTGAACCTAAAACGCGAGATAATATTAATGTATACATATTTTTATCTAAGCGATGGCAACGTAAAATGTACGCCGACTAAGGTATGCAGAGCATGGCATTTGGTTTTCAGCAATTTCGGTATCCTACAGTTGGAAACGCAACTCCATTGTTGTCCGTTGGCCCCCTCTAGCAACCGACAGTCGCTTCAAGAATAGTGTTGCTAACAAAATTACTCGGAACCAAAATGATCTTATTGTCAGTATTCTTCCTCACCCTGAATTTAACGATATCAATTCTATTATATTGGATCACAAACATGCCAGAACCAAAGTTTATAAAAGTCAGCGAAGAAAAACCCAAATACCAAAGGTTAGTACTTACATAGTAACAATACAAGTAATATCTTAGCATGTAATTGGCTATTCATGTCGTACGCGAAGTCACTAAACGAGGTAATATATTATAGCTTGTTGAATTAATTGTCAAATATTGTCTATGCATGATTTTAGTTCAAAATTATAAACCATGAAATAAAAACGATTGTGAAATCAACGTAATCAGGATTGTTTTTTGTACATTAAAATCCTCCATTTCATTAAAGCTTCAAATCAAATTTTAATCGAACGTAGATACGCGAATTACGAGTTGATTAACTTCAATGGTATCACTAACGTGGTTCACATAAAAGATTTAAACTATTTTTCGTGGAAAATTTTTCAACTGTTTTTGTGTACGTTTTTTGGATTGATATGTCTCACCGTTCTCATCATTTCTTTTTTTTCGATGGCGTTTAGAAGAATTTCGGTCGAAAAAAGAAGAAAATATAAGAGCAGAGTAAATGCCATTACGCGGATCCCGTCGAGAACGAGGAGTGGCAAAATTTACAATAACCTGACTTAAACTCAAGATGAAATCTTTCGGAAACAAGGTCTTCTAAACTTTGTGCTCGATTTTTTCAATTTTAAAATGTGTATCTCTACCTGAAAATAAAACTTTATTCAACGAAGCTTTTCTATTAATTTTTAATGACACATTTTGCAGAGTGAAATTTGATTGCGATAACATTATGCAACGGTATCGCATGAAAATTATTCAGTGACCAAAAAAAGCTGCAACTACGGTCAGAGTGCGAACACCAGTGGCGTAGCTAGGCATGGCCCCGGGCTAAATTTTTTCCAGTCCCCACTATAAGTGAACGTATTCCGTAGTTTAATGAGGGAAATTCCCCCAGATTTAAAATGCGTTCTTCGTTTTTCTTTATTCGTTTTTTGGACCCGCTCAAATGCTTGTACGTCGACCTGATTGGCCTTCACAATAATGAAAATATTATGTAGATGAAATAATGATTATCGTTGATCGCTAACGAAAGAAACGACTTCCATCACCACCAAGAGAAATCTCAGAATAATTTAGCTATGGCAAAGCAGTATCGTGCTATGGGAAATGGATCAAACATCAGAAGCAAATCCAGTGTTCAGAGCCGGCTAGGAAAATCGCGGGGCCCGGTGCTAAGTTTGCGCGCGGGGCCTCTTACGTGTCAAAAATTTTTAATAGTAAATTTGAATAACTAAAGCAATCTCTCTCACTATGACACTTCGATATTTTTCAGATTTTATTTAAATGCGTGTATTTCATAAGTTTTTCACCGTTCGCACCGCCATCAAGCCTCTGCAAATATTTCTTTCCTTCGGTCCAAATCGCCCGAAACCGTCTGTTATCTCATAACTGACACAGTATCGGCTGCAAGGGTTATTTTTGTAAGGAATCTGTTTATACTCTTTGTAAACAGTCTGTTCATCCTAACCACATAGCCTTAGGCTGCTTTATTAAGGTTGTACATCTTGGCCTATTGTATTTCTTCATAGTTTTGTATTTATCCCGTGAGGACTAGGCCGTAGACTTGATATGCCTACGGAATTTTTCTTTTATTTTCATTAGAAAGATGATTAAAATTATCTCGGCAAGGTTAAAGAATACCAAGTGTAAATTTTTAACAATTTGGCCTCAATATTCAATCCCTTGCGGGCCCCCCTTAAGCACGGGTCCCCCGGCGAAGCCCGGGGGTATCTACGCCACTGGCGAACACCATAAAAATAACCCAGTTTCCAATACAATATATTTGCACAAGTATAGCTGAATAAATATTATAGCAATTCGACTAAGGGACTAGTAATTAACTTAGGAATAAATCTATAGGTATATCATATAAGTAAAGGTGGGTAAATTCTTAACTATGGCGGTTATTCTACAATAATTCTTAAACTTAATAACTTAAGACGAAAAAATTAATATTTTATTAAATAATGGCATTAAGATCTTGTATTTTTTTAATTTAACCCTAAAACAATTTTTATACTTGAATTTGGTTTTTATGACTTCGGTGAACAACTTTATTGACTATGTAATTTGTTATTCAGCGTGTCAAAGGGGAATCGCCTATGAGTGACGATGTGATTCATGAGTGCGCGCTGATTGCGGTTGAGCCTGTGTTTGTCCCTCTCTTCGTAGATTACCATAGAAACTTTATCAAATGTAGCGTGAGCGGAAGAAGTTACCACTGACTTTTCCCTTTGCCGAACTGAAAGCAAGATTAAAATGCTGTGTAATTCATATGTTAGGCTTTTTATAGATTCAACTACTCATCTCATCCTAGTCTATCGGGATCTATAGAATTCATCGAAACATATATATATTTCTTTTGGTGTGTGTGTGTGCGGACGGACGGTGTAACGTTTGGTCCACCACCCCCCCCCCCCCTCCCCTGTATCTCAAATGCCGTTTTTCGTAGAGATATGCGGTAAACTGCGTTTTGTTTCTACAAACTAGGAGGTCCCTATAAAACTATTTTAACTATTTTTATTTTCATTTTCAGAAGGTCCCGGGTTCGAATCCAGGAGGCAATTATATTTCCCCATAAGTTTACAGGGAATTTTATTTTTCAGAGAGCAAGGTTTTTTTTCTTCATTCATCAAAATACGTCAATATCGACCGATTTTCTTCGTTTTTGCTTTATTCGACGGCTAGAGCTGTGTACTATCTTATTCTTGCGATATTTACATGTTACACGGTCGAAGTTTTTAGAAATACGTATTCTTTATCGAAATTTTGCGGATTTTTCGTACTCATTCCGGGCTTTGCCAAGGAGACTCGTTGTTGCCTCCGATTCAATTAATATCGATTAAGCCTTCAAATAGGTGAAAGAAAAGCGTTATTCACTTCGCACTTTTGTTTAAGCATCGAAATTATTTCTGTAGAAACGTAAAACTTTATACATAGCAAAGTAAATATTTACGGATAATTATTCAGTTATAGGAAGCGTTTCTAACGCAGTTGAATCTTCCTTTCATCGTTTGAATGCTGGAATCTTACCTTTTTGTAAGTAGAACCATTATATTATACATCTATAATGCTTATTAACGCAAATAGGATCACGCATAAATTTAAAATTAAATGAGAATATGTAGAGATATGTTATTTTATTTAACACATTACGTGGTTATCTTCTCCTCAATGATAATCTACATAAACGGTGGCATTGATTGTTATATAAAAAGGACATATATTTGAATAAAAAAAAACAAAGAAAATTAAAAACAAACGTTCGCGATCAATTACTGCGTAACATTAATTTCCTATCTAACATGACTTTTAAAATGCATATTTCTGACTGACTTCGCGTAATAATTTGTCAATACGCACACACAGCCATGCCCTCAGCGAGATTCGATCCCGCGAACCTTACATTGGGCGCTAAATACATTAAAATTCTATACCGGAGAAGTGCATTTTAAAAGTCATGTTAGAGAGGAAATTAATGCTACGCAGTAATTGACCGCGAACTTTTATGGACACTTCCGCTAGTATAATAATATTTTATCAAACGGTAGATCTATAAAGAGCCTCATTTTAAACACATAAGCTGACCGAAATAACAACAGCAATGAGTCACGCAGTCGTCTCCGCTGAAACGGAAAATATATCATTACTAGCCCACGGCACTCGTATCTGCACATATGAACAAACACGAGTCAGAATTCCTCACAATGACTTTCTCCCGAAATAACATAGGGTTTTGTGAATGATAACTCCCAGGAAAGAGAGGGCCGTAAGGAACACGTGTAAAAAAATAGGCGCAGGAGAAATTGGATCATTGGGACAATGTCGTTTCGCAGAGACCGAATTCTCGTCTCATTCCGTCCAAATCTTCCTTCGATTCCGATAATAGAAAAGAAAGGCGAAATTTTGGACGAAGGTCGGAATAATCAACGGTGTATGCGAATGTTATCGTTGTAAATATGGAACACTTCTGAGAAGGGCGCGCAAGAAGGGCAGGGTAAATCGAGAGCGGTTCTCTGTCTGGAGATTCTGGAATACTAATTTCGTGTTTCTGTTGTTCCCAGTAATGCTGCTGCTCTTGCAGAGCGAAATGATTAAAATTCTGCAACGTCTTAACATATCATTAAATGTTTCTTAATGCCGAATTAAACGAGGTTCAATCACAGAAACGAAAGGTTGACATTTCAAATAAGTATTTAGTGTATAGTTTTCTCCCTCTATTTTTATGCGCCAAAATTGGCAGCTCTGATGGAGTGATAAGGACCAAGTATTGCACAATGCCATGCGTTTCAATAATAGGCGTTGAATGCACAATTGAATATAAAATTGATTCGTCCTCTTTATAAATGTATTATGCAGTAGAAAATTTTCGTTTACGATGTTCTCTAAAGCTAGAAATCTCATAAATAACAGTTTTTTCAAGTATACAATGTCTAAAAATAAATGTTTTTCGGATGAATACCGTATGAACTGAAGAGAAATTTCATTTTCAACTTCCTTTTCCTTCAATCAAATCAAGCAGTCGACAAAATTAAAATGATAAATATGATGGAGAAATTTTAAAAATGAAAGATCGATGGAGTCTACTTGACAATACAGATAATCCTTTGAAAATAAAACGATTCAGAAAATTATATGCGTATTTCGGATACAAATAGGCCGATCAGAGCGGCAGTCGTTGATACAGAAAGAACACCGCCAAAATTCACATCTTGTTTCCTCGGCCGGTTTATGATTGTAGAGTCTATCTCTCTAATCAACTGCAGTAAAAATAATTACAATTTGACGAGACGGGTCTTTTTTTCTTAAATCTTGCGCCCCCGTAGTGTACACGAAAAGGAAGAAACAAAAATCTTCGGACACTTTTCTCCTCAAAAAATTTTACTTTCTCTCCTGCGTACACATTTTAGTGTTCGCATCCTTGAAGAACTGCGTACACCTGCATTACATATAAGGTTACCTAAAAAATAACGCCATATGCCACACCTTTAGACCGGCGTATTTTTCTGCCGTCCCACCGAAGGGAAGAAAGCAGTGCCGGTTGAGATACGAACTCCCTCCCTTTTGGAATCTACGTCGCCCCTCCTCCCCTCTCCCTCCCTCCCGCTCTCCCCCTTCCAAACCCTTCCCGTGAAAGGCCGCGGAGGATGGCACAGCGTTCGACTGACCTAGATCAACCCGCTACATCGTCCATTCATCGCCAAGGCAACAACCATGAGGTCTCTCTCTTTCTTTTTTTTTTTAATCCCATTCTTATCGCCGCCTTACCGTGGGAGCAGAGGTCTTCCTAGTCGCTTCCGCCGGTCCCTTCTATTCTTCATCTCCTTTCATTCTCTCTCTTTATTCACACTCTCCCCCTCTTCCTTTCGTTCCCCTTATCCTCTCGCACCCCCGCTCTCCTAAAAACATTCCCTCCCCCAAATTCCTTTTCTCTCCGACCCTCCTTTCGCCCAACCTTTCCCTCCCTTGACGTATCTATTTCCCCCCCCCCCCCGTTTTCCCCTCTTCCCCACTCCCCAACTCGATAAAGATTTCCCACACTGCGAGAGCCGCTGAAACTGTTATTGTATTATTCTCATAACGGAGCGGCAACTACGCATCCTCATCGTCACGACTACTAAGGTAAAGGCCAGCTGTGGTACGAAATAGATAATAGGAAGTTATCCTAAGAAATTAATTCACGGCTGGTGAAAAAACATGCAAATTTTATTTTTTTCGTCGGAAGCCACGTGCATCAGAGATAGATTCGTTTTCTCCCATTAAAAAGATGTGTTGAAGTCCGAAATTCCATAATTTGGGCCAAAAATATTTCGAAATATATCTTAAGCAAGATCAATTAACATTTGTTAAGGACTACGTGCTTACAAGGGTTACTTTCAAATATACGATTGTTATTTCTCAGTTTTTAAGATTAAAACTTTTAAATTTAATAAGTCAACAAATTTCCAATTTCCCTTCCTTATTACCTCTCCCTACTTACGCGAAAAAGTTAATCTATAAATTCATTACTAAAGTGACCACATCGCTATCTTAGAGTGGAATCTGCGAGGGATAAAAATACGTAATCCAATTATAAACCTAATTTATTAAGAGTACGCTCTAAAACATTACGTAACTTACTTTAAATTATAATTAATGTGAATGTTACCTTTTTGCGAAACACAAATCGCTGTTGAACACAGCATGACAGTCTTATTCGGACGCGGTTAGATCATTTATGCTGTTAGTCTTCAAATTTTCACACAGTAGAGAAATGCGATTAAAGATTATGCAGAAGCTGAAATCAGTAGGCGGTTTAAGAGGCATTCAAAAGTCGCCTTGATCAAAATTAATGAGCGTCCCAATTCCAAGCGAGGTTGTCCACTTGCAACGCTTGCCTTGAAAGATGAATATTAAAACAAGGAGCCGAGGAAAAAAACCGGACTGCTCGATAATCGAATAATCTTACGCAATTGCCACATACCAACAAATATTCACATACGGGCTTTAAAGAAAAGACGTTCCTCCAAACTTTCGACAAAATTTATTTGTGAGGGTGATTTCATGAGAAAGAGATTCGGATTGCTTCATTCTGCGATAAATTATCTAGCCGTAATTTAGTTGGCGCCTCAAAATAAGTAAATAACTTGTTTAATATCTTCTTAAATATATCATTCACCAATCTTTCTATTGACTTCTTATGTATCTCTATGTAGCTAGATATTTTCTCAAACTCCTTTTAGAAATCTAGAAAAGGCGATAGAAAGAGAAATACGTATGTTTCCTTAGTGTCTAGAATTCCAGGTAAACGTGCTTATAGCTGTTAGCCTTAAATCGAGGGAAAAAATTATCAGAAAATACACACGTTAAACCAATAATTATTCTTACATTTATCCGTTAGGCGGACTTATAAACAAAAGTCCCTAAAGTCTATGAACCGCCGCTTATTTTTTGCGAATTTATAATAAAAACGAAATGAATAAATTGTAATAAATAAGAAGCGAAGTAAAATATTATGTTAATAACGCAGTACCGAATCTAACCAAAAGTACGCCATAAAGAGAGTTTATAAAATTAGAACGTGTTACAGAGAATCCCTCATTATATCCGAATACTAGTATATTATTCCCTGATTCGTGGCGCCATAAAAATTATCATCACACTACGAACTCATTATTATAAACACACTGTAATTATGTACCTAATATTTACAACCATTAGATTTGATATTTTTATAGCTAACATTCACGTTTAATCATTTCCTGTATATTTAGAATTTACAAAAATGAACTTTATGATAAAAAAGAAATGCTTGATATGCATTCCTAAAACAACGCAGGAAGATAATTTTAGCACAGAACGATACGTTTCTCTGGATGCCATTCCTTAATTGTACGCTGATAATAAATGTCCCGTAAATTTCACTCTATAGGCGCTGTGCATCGCGTGGTATAAAATCCAGTTTATTTCAAGGGCAACTTCGAATTACCTCTTCATTTCTTTTCAGCCACTGAGGTCTTACCTTTCTAAAAACAAAGGCCTTTATTTGATTCCTATTTCAAAATGAAACAATCTGCTCGCCACTGCTGCAATTTCGACGCCAGCGGAGAGAAAAAAATCGAACGAGACCGAATCACAACAGAAAGTAATTAAGAGATCACCTTAGATGAAACAAAGGGTGGCATTAACTTCGGAGGAAGTGGATCAGTTTTGATGGAAATTTTGTAGTAATGGTCTCAAAAAGACCAATGGTCTACAGAACATTTAATTTGGTCGAAACGTCATTTTTTATGAGGAAATTTTATTTTCATTCCATTAAAAATCCGACAATGAATTTCGTGTTTCTCCGAACGACTTTCCAGTGTAACAGAAATGTACGTATTCGATAAAAACCGTGTTTTTTCTGTCTGAATCACGCGTTACGGGTAATTTGCGCCTGCCATCATCAAACTGTAGAGTTGTAGTGCAGCACAAATTTTTTATGCATATTCAAGCTGCCTTTGCGTAAGAAAGATAGGCGCAAACCGATACAAATTAAAGGACGCGGATTATGTGCTGTAAAATGCACATAAGTGATTTCTGTTGACTGCGAAAAATTTTCATGACTTTAACCCGAGAGAAAAATCATATGGCATGCTTGTCTATGATACCATTACAAAAATACCAATAAATTTAGATATACCATCGCATTAAAATTTTTAGATGCCGCGATAGGGCGAACTTTAAAAGAGGGAATAAAAAATTGAATTAACAAGACCATTACAAAACGCGATCTAGTCACAGCAAATTCATGAGTGTAGGTCAGTGGTTCTCAACCGGGGTGACATTACACCCCAGGGTGACGCGACTGTTTGATAAAGTCACAGTGTATCATATTCTGGCTTATAAACATAAATAAAACCAAGAGAATAAACACGCGTGCTTATTTAAATGCCAGAATTTTATCTTTATATGGTTAGGGAAGGCCCAATTTTTCTTTAAAGGCGACTTAAGCATAATGGACCTGTAAACGGGGTGATGCCTAAATGAATGAACTGAGCATAGGGTGACGCAGACAAAAAAAGTTTGAGAACCGCTGGTGCAGGTCAATTGATATTTATTTTTTGTCGACGGACCGATAAAATTTTGATGCCCTCACGCGATGAATGGCTGCGAAAATAATGACGATAAGCGATCTTATAAATTTTGTTATTCATTCATCATTACCATCGATTTGTATAGTAACAGGTTTAGATAAACCATGAAGGAGTTTTCCTTACAGATCTAAATTCTCTTTTCGTTAGGCTACCTTTGAACACGATCTGAAAACATCTATCTCTCAAACATTTTGAAGCCTGATTTCTAGTGAAGCTACTGTGGTTCCGTGCAGGGGTGAGCTGCCAATCTGTTAACACATAGGCTAGATATACGATATATGCAGAGCATGCCGCCAATCTCTTAAATATAGGCTCGCTCGAAAAGATTATAAATCGACGTTCACGCCCGCGGCTCGTTTCCCGATGGACAATAATTTTTCGGTTCGTCTGTTGTGGCCCTGCTCGCGTGTTCTTTCCATATTGCGGCCTTCTGGCAGATACTTTAGGAGAAATATGTTCCCTATCACATTAGAAGTTGAACATCCCTGCCGCTGTACGTACAATGTGCACATCCGACATGCACTCTCGGTGAGAGGGTTAAAACTGATCAATGCGCTCGTGCGAGCCCAATCGAACTCACTGTAGCTCACCTTTGGTTAGGACAAAGTAGTAAACACCTTCCCCAATTTGAACTTTCGATCGGGAAAAATAAGAAAGCCGCAAACTCGCCTCTTTGACCGGATTTCGCAAGAGCGAAAAACGCCCGTTGGATCAAAACACAGCTGCCACAAAACGACCTTCCCTCGAGTACAAATTTTTATCTCTCCTTCCAATCCCCAGAGCTGCACAAGTGGCGCATGTGCATTATTTTTTACCCGCCTCTTGAATGATTACGGACGTCCACAAAAGTGGTCATTCTGAAATCATTATTTATAGTTATCCCCACTCTCTCTCTTTCTTTCACTTCTTTAAAAAAAAATACAGCTCCCAATTTCTATCCTCCTCTCAAGGAAAGCCGGTTGTAGGCGTTCCGAATACTTCCCGGCAGGTAAACAGCGCCGTGGTGGGCGGTGTGGGCAGTCCGCCCCTTGCAGCGAAGGCGTGGGTGCGCTTATGTGTACGCGTGTGTGTCCGTCCGTGCATACGCGCGCGATGGGTGAGACTCGGAAAGGGACTTGGCAAAGTCGGTGGGATTCGAATGCTCTTCTCGGCCTATCGGTGGGGAGTTCGTAACCCGAGATAGGTAGAAAGAGAGAAATAAAAGGAGAGGCAGAAGGGGGGAAAGAGACAAAGTGAGAGAGAATGAGAAGGAAGAGAGAGAGAGAGAGAACCGTAGTCTCCGATGTGCAACGAAGTGCCCCGCGGATAAATATCCATCCTTCAACTCAAGTCCATCCAAGACGAAACGTCAAACAGGTGAGACCGGGTCGGCGGTGGATCACTACCGGAAAGGGTGGAGAAGCGACGGGCAAAAAAATTCGAAGGTGTTTAAGTGGCATAAAATGGACATAAATAAAGGAAGATGATAGTGGAAAGATTTCAGAAAGAGAATTTTTTGCATTCGGCAAACCGTGACAAATTCGAAAATCATTCCCTCGCAAATTCGCAAGAAACTTCTGCTTTCCTTAAACGGCATCACAATTAATTCTGCTTTCTTTTTCAATTTAATTCTCTTTGGCCGATATTTATTTCTTCAATTCATATTACGGAAAGATTCGTTTAAAAAAATCATTAGACGGAGAATTTGGAGCAGAACCCGAATATCAGAAAAAAAGGTTCGCTGTGGTAAGAAGTATCCATAAGCGATGCCGCCACCTCCAAAAACTAATATGATTTATATATATATAGGGACTCATATTCTTTGCAATACGTACAGTCCATATAAAAACGACCGATGAAAATGATCGACCGATGATGATCTCAAAAATAAGTTAAAGCAAATAAGAATACGTGGTCATAGGAGAACAAAATACTGAAAATAATAACATAGTGATAACATGAAAGGATGAACAATATTTTCGAAAATAAACAAGAAAGAGGATAAGCCATTGAATCAAGTTTTGCATTAGAAACCAAATATCAGTAGAAAATATCTAGAATCCGAAATAAATCAGATCGCTTTTCAAAGTTGACCACGAAGTATAGCACGATACGGATCCACCTGAAGTACAGTATAAGGTTTATTGAGATAACTGTTTTGAAAAATAACCATAATAAAAGCGACATTTGAGCAGCATGATAGAGATAAAAAGATTCTTGAGCAGCAGATGCGAAAATAAGACCGATGCTAATCTGAGCGACGATTAAATGAAAGAAGGAAAAATGTGGCATGCGATCACCGTTAAAAATAACTTCAGATTGTTACATACATAAAGAAAGACCTTATCTTATCAAATGCACTTCGGAATTATAGGATTTTATTGAAGGTGGGGAAAAATTTTAACCTGATCGGTTGCATTAGATGAGATCAATCATAAAGTAGAAACGAGAATACTTTTGAAAGGATGAGAAATATGTCGTTGCATTATTTCTCTCGAATTTTATGAATTTGAGCTCTGATTTGATGATTAGAATGGAAGAAAATACAGGTGTAAAACTGAGAGAAACACTATCAATTCAATACGAATTGGATATCAACTGATCGCTACAAATCTCCTTCCTTACCGAGCTTTAACGCTAACTTTGAAGTAATGACATTTTATTATTCTCAGTGGATATATTCGAAAATTATCTTGAATGACCTAACGACCCTAATTTATAAATACTGAAAATCAAAGTAAATGTGCTATTATAATCCCAAATAGGTTAAAGATAGAAAAAGCAAATGAAGATCTCTGGAAAAATGTTGTTTTATTTTTAGCATAGAAGTTGCGAAAGGAAAACATGCAGCAGAATTTTATGAGGTAGTAACGATGTAAAGGCTAGATAAAAAGTTTCAGTCAAACCACCTCACCGTGATTACTAAAAAAAAATAGAGCGTTTTTGCATCACTCTTAAAATTTATCTTCAGTGAAAATTCAATACTCTATCACGTGTGTTCTTCATAAAAAGCGAAACGATTTCTTTCAATTTTTGTTCAACATGCGTGAGATATAAACACTTTTTCTTGTTAGCGACGCAATTATCACGCTCCCTAAATACGCCACCGCATGTTCTTTTGCTCTTCATTTTTTCCGAGGTGATTTATTTTCCATTCACAGCGAGTGTGCTCATGAAATTAACATTGCAAAAACTAAGTAGTTAGAAAAATTATCGGAGCGACCTTGGACAAAATAAATTCGTACGATTCCGCGTGCGTGCCAATATTTTCGCAAACAGCTTTAAATGTCAGACGAGTTCAAGTCGCGTCGGAAAGCACGTATGCATTTCTGAGATTATAACGAGTGATGGGAAGTCAACAATGGATGCCTCCACACGCACACAAACTCCCTCTTCTCTTTCTCCATCTCTCTATTCCTCTTTCTTCCCCTCTCACCCTATCTTCGCGGGAATTGCAAATGCACCGAGAATACGAAAACAGGAGAACTTAGATCATCGACGACCTTGGCACTGGAATTCCAAACCTTCGCTCTCGCTTCGCGGTTCTCGATGGCATTGTGGGTAATACGGAAGATTCCAAGGCTTTCTTTACATAAAAAATGAACGCCTTATTGTCAGGTCCTGTCCGTTTGTCCGTCCGCATATTTCATCTCCGAAACTATTGAGTATCCTGAAGCATGCTGCTAAGGAATTTTTGAGCAAAGACAAAAAGAAAATTATATAAATGGTTCACATAATCCAATCACGGGTGACACCGTTCTATGAACAAGAAACGAACATTCCCTCTTATATGGTAGAAAAAATATATCAAAAAAGACAAGAAAAATGTAGAATTAGTTAATAAGCATGCTTACATAATTCGTAAAGACACCTTTTCCTTGCATTTATGCACGCACATTTTTCCTCTCGTTATAATCTTGCTATGGCTTAATTTTTCAATTTTTTAAACTAAAGTGCTTATTCTGGAATTTTATTTCACGATTTCACGAAGATTTACATTTACATTAACGCCACAGTTCATTGCTGCCTACAAAGATTTCAATTTTTGTTATATTTCTGAAAATCACCTGCTATTCCAAGAAACCTAGTAATTTTAAGAAACCTACTTCCTATTCTCATTTTATCAAATGAATCTAATACACAAGAAAAAATGAGAAAATAACTACGGATTTACAAATTAGCCGGTGGCATGCATTTGAAGCCATGCAAAATAACACATTTCCTGTATTGCGAAGTCAGATAAGAGAAATTATAGCGTTGCAATTTTGACATGAAATATTTTCTCATTTATTTCGCTTAGTTCCAAAATCATTCCATTATCGCGATTATGCCTCAAATTATAGACGTGTTCTAATGTTCCGCACTAGCTAAACAAGCATAACAAGTGTATGGGAGCCTATCTAAATGTAATCTACCTTTGTCGGGAAAATAAGACTGCTTATCATTTCCTTATATCGTCCTTCCTTGATTAAGATCGCCGTCGTTCTCTCCAACCTCAAAACGCCTTCAATGAAGTTGGAAAAGCGAAAGGTCCTCCCCTCGCTGGAATCGTTATAATATGCGCTGAAAGCTGTTCCAATGCACTGCCTTCACCTCCTCCTCCTCCTACCTTTTCACCATCTCCCTCCACCCTTGCCCTTTCCTTCCTCGTCTCTTTTCCTCCTCATTTCTTCACAGACCACCTCATCTCTCAATGGCGTAAAAAATAATTAAAAACCTGACATTTTTATTTCCATCTCTCTCCCGTCCCATCTCCATTTATTTTAACTCTCTTGGTTTTTCCATCGCCTTCCCTCTTTCCCTCTCCTTCTCATTCCAACTCCTCCTCTCCTCCATTCCTACTCCCACTCTTCCCTTCTCCACCGCACACAGCTCCCTCCTTCTCCAACCTAACATCCAAGAGCGTGCTTTTTTTACCTTTCCCTGCTGCTTCACCTTTCTTTCAAGGTCGTGAGTGCGACACACCTCACCAATTTACAAGGTCCCTCTCTCTCTCTCCCTCTCTCCTCTGCAGATCCTTCTCTTCAGCCTCACCATACCGCTCCTTTCAATACAGCTTTCCTTCTCTCCTTTCTTCCATTCCCTGGCAAGTTTACCTCCAACGCCTCCTAGAGACGGGAACCTTATTCGATTGATTAACACTCGTTTAAAATGCAAGTTATTTCGCTGCGTCAGAGGCTGCAGTAACGATTATCACTTTAAGGGACGTAGTTGAAAGTTATTCCTAACCGCAATCGTTGTTGGAAACGTCTAGAGGAGACCTTCAACAATGTTTACATCGATCCGAAGATACGACAAGGGCATTAATGGCTGAGGTCTAGTGAGTATTTGCGTTATATTTAAAAAATTTTCATAATTTCGATCCAAGAGAATGTAAACGGATGTAATACATCAGAAATTTACTGTAAAATTTTAAATGCAATACAAAAAGCCTGAATACATCGTAGTTATGAAATAGTTTCACTTTTTGTTTCTTGTATACAGTTTAAATGATCTAACCGTAATAAATGCAAATAAACTCTTATTTAAGATGGTTGGAAATTCAGGTCGGTACCTGTTGAAAATTATTTATGAGACAACATGACCTATAACCTATATTTTCAATTGCTATAAGCAAATGAGTAAGCATCTGAAATCTATGGAGCGAAAGCTTTGAAATGTGAAAATATAAAATTAAAATAAGGCAAATAGCAGGCAGACAAACGACTTTATTAAGGGCGAAAGTGAGGCTATAGAGTCTCTACTTACATTTACAGGAGAGTAGGTTAAAGAAAGTTGAGCTGATTATTGCTTACAACATAGCATTCTTGCGTAAAAATCTCGTTAAGAAAAAGAAAAAATATAAAAACAAAAAACTTTCCGGCATTGTTATCCAGTTGGAAAATAAATGGAGACTTTTAAGTTTTTTTCAATTTCCACCAAATGCAAACTCGAATACCCCGCCGGCCGGGTTAGACTGGTAGGCAGTGCGCCTGCCTTATAACCCAAAGGTCGCGGGTTCGAATCCCGCTTCGGGCATGGATGTTGTGATGTATGTTGATTTTCTCTAACAGAATTTGACGGTGCAAAATGACCTTATCTGTCGACGCACCTATAAAAAAAAACCTAATTACTACTACTACTCGAATATCCCTTTTACAGACATAGCTCACTT
This sequence comes from Uropetala carovei, assembly GCA_036926305.1. Classification (NCBI taxonomy): domain Eukaryota; kingdom Metazoa; phylum Arthropoda; class Insecta; order Odonata; family Petaluridae; genus Uropetala; species Uropetala carovei. Next base: position 5,058,874 of record JAXCHB010000104.1, on the reverse strand, counting down.
GCATAAAACGCCGAATCCGAAATTCTCTTGCTAAGCAATTCCGCCATCAAACCCCTCAATTTGCAGCCGTTGAAATCACCTGCGCGTACACGTAATCCCATAAACGCTTGGATCCGCCAAGCGAACTCTTTTCCACGATACCTTCACATTCCACGCGGCTCACGTTTTTCCCGCCCAGATCCATTCCACGCAGCACCCCATGCCACAACAACAACCAGACGCCTCTCTTCCAAACCCCCGCTTCACCATTGTCGACTAAAAGAGAAAGTCCGAATCGAGATAACTTTCCTACTGGCAAATGGTCCCGAAATTTTTCAGCAAGTGGAAGATCGGATAGTGGAAAAGAATACTCGCATTCTCTCCTCCCTTCTCTCTCACCAGCCCCAAATGCTTCCATGTCGAAGATCTTTCTTTTGACATCAGGGAGAAGAAACGTTACCAGCGGACTCACGTGCATTAAACTTTACACGTAAAACCTTTCTCTCTCTCTCTCTTTTTCCCGTGGATTCCTCTCTCATTCTCACTGACCTCGGAATCTTAAACGGTTCTTCGTGACCGTCCCTCAAGAACTCGCAGACCATAGTCAGGACTATCATCGCCGCCGCTGCTTCATCTTTGCGACCTCTTCCCAAAACGGTACACGAGGCACGACAGCAGAAACCTTTCTCCTTTTCTCTCTCTTTGGCGGAAAAACACAGAAAAGGCGTTCGTTTTTTTTTTTAAAGAAAAAGGAACGAAGCCGAGAAGCTTCCCTCAAAAATTTATATTTGTCTTTCAACGCCCTGGATAACGGAAAATAATCATTTTTTAATTGCGTTATGCATCCAGTTAGGATCATTCCTAAAAACAGGTTTTATGTCATACATAAAATAAATATTCAATTCATTTTAAATAATTACAAGTAAATACAAGAAACTATTTTCTCGTAACGTTTATTTAATTAATATTTAATGACTGTTTGCAATGCATACAATCTCATAAAAAATCTCATTAATAAACTTAGGCTCCATTTTATGGAATTTAGTCATGATAGAGATAAAAAAGAATTACATATGTAACTTTCACGAAAACTATTTATTGATACACGATCGTAGCTAAACCGGTCGTTTTAATAAATCATCTTCGTGGAAGATACATAATTTCTATCTTGATCTCATAACAAATTCGTAAAAAAATTAAATATACATTGTTTACCAATAATTCTAACTTATACCTCACAGCACATTCAGCCCCATTACTATTTCCCTTCAAGGTAGATTTCGTAAAAAAAATGTTAATGTTACAAAATGAAAACACGAACTTCCGGTATTTTAACTTACTAGTAAATATACAGCGAATCAGAAACCACAATACGGCTTGTTTATGATCGCCAGTATTTAAGCTGAGCAAGAATGAAGAAGAATGCTCTCATAGATAAGTTGGTATTCATAAAAATTGTTTCAGATTGTAAAAGAAGAGAATTGATGACACACACGAATACATAAAAGATAAATATCTTAATACGATCATACAAATTTTTATTATCTTATGCGGTCGGAAGTTTGAGGAACATCTCCATGCGTATGTAATAAAATCTTTCATTAAAAAAATAAATTATAGAGCAACGCCTATAAAAGAAACAGCAGCATTTTCGTAAATCACACTTCGACTGAACTTTTCATATATGTACGCCACAAAAGACCGCGGAAGCCACCTATCGACCCAGTAAAGCGTCTAGCCGGATAATTTTCTGTCATAGACGATGGTTCAATGTAGCATATCCTATTAGCATAATTGGATCGGACATTCGACCGTAAATATCTGCCCTAGAAATTAGTGTCGAAGGGACTCAGATGTTTTATATGTAAAGAAAAGTTGGTTGTGAACTGACAAAGGTAAAGATTCGTTTTGACGAAACAATGTCTGATTATTAAATAAACTCCACAATATAGGGTACAGGGATAATTTGTATCTTCTTCACTTTGTAGGAAATTATCGAAGCATAGTTGATATAAATATCCTCAAAGAACTAAAGGTATCGTAATCAATCTACAAAGAAAATTCGCATTCGAAGGTTTTGCTATTCAATTAACTGTAAAAATTCCAGATTTTCGCTAGTGTAGATAAAAAAGAATAGCATTTTAAATATACAAATTACTTTTTCTGATAATGGCGCATCCAACACTCGTGGCGAACAGTTTACCGACACGTGATACAAAATAAATTCAGTATTAATACGGAATAATGTCAACAGGGGTTTGAGGTTGTGTTAATCATTGTATCTGTTATTACTACTATGCATTATTTATTATAAAAATTATTATAAATAATTATTGTAATAAATTTACTACTATTCTTCTAGAAAAAGCATTGGTAGCAGTAGTGTGTATTCAACATATCATAATAAATATATAATTAATTTTTAATTGCAAATTTAACACTTCAGTGAGATACCTGTACTTGATTTTCTCCCAACAATGGTGTTAAATAGGTCAGAAAAGCAGGGGGGATATATATAACTGATGAAGATCTTCAATACGCTGAATGTCTGTGGCATATTGGGCAACTCTGTAATAATCTGAATCAACTCATATATATATATATATTATTAATAATCAGATAAACTATTATAAATAGACATGTTAGAGACATACTTTTAATAAAACAAGAGTTTGCACACAACGTTCATTATAAAGCGATTGCAATAGAAAAAAGACCACCTTTGTGACGCCGCATCGGCTTTGGACACCTTGATTTTCAGAGAAGAACGATGTAAATCCTGTACAGAAGTCTGCCACGTGCAGAATATCAGGGCCGCGACAGATTATTTTCCTGACTCCATTTTCTGTACAATATTTAAGCTACATATATAAAAATAAATAGAGCTTGATTCGACTATTTACACTTCAAGAATTCATTAGACGCTTATTAATATATTTTCCAAGTTAGACGAAATAATTAAAAAGGATTTTTTATTCCAAACCTTGAAACTGTAAATGTATATAATTTTCAACGACGAGGAAGTGCTCCATTACGAACAAAAAGAAGTCTTTTCCATGGAAGAGAGCCGTTAGCCAAATTAAACAAAGCGCCATCATTCAAACGCGTCAGCGGCTCTTCTATGCATTCTGGGTCATTCCATGCTACGTCCTGACTCGGTAAGTGATGGGTCCTTCGAATCGAACCAAATTTTCAGGATCGTTAGTACATCCGACTACCTTCCCAAAATGCACAAGGTTTTCCCCCTCCGGCGCCCCCCCTCTCCACCAGATCCGTCGCAACTGTGCTCCCGTGCGCTGTGTCGACCTCCGGTAAATGTACTCCTGTCGCCCTCTCGTCCATCGCACAGAGATAAATTTGATGTCATTTCATTCGGTAAGGATGCCACTACAAGTGCATTTATAGGTTTAGGGGTCTGAGACGTAAAAAAAATACCGCTTAGCCACCTTTGAAATCCGGGTAAAAAATTCGAGATTTCTGTATTTTTCCAGCCTCACAGACGGGCCGGGAAATTCTTGTAAGGGCCGACACACATATCACCGAAAACTAGAGCCGGGGAACTCTTAACTCACGCAGTACAAAATCGGCTCTGAACATGGTACAATTTGAAAAGTGCCAACTTGGCGTCCCAAAAAAGCTATGTTTGCATCCCCGCAGAGTGGACTGGTTTGCACTGAGGGAACAAGCTGAACATCTATTTTCAACATCTGAAGAGAAAAACCATTTATTTGGGCTGAAACTGTAGTTTTACAGGGGTCGAAAATCGGCGCGCTCAACCACCCCCGCTGGCGCTGGCCTCTGGAAGCTGACTACCCACCTGACATGCATCGCGCCACATATGACGGGGTCGGGGGAACGGTGAAGCGATGCACGTGGAAAGCCATCTTACAGATACCCATCAATGACCAGAGAGTAAACGTACATGATATGTACAAGTACTGTACTCTTTGGGTTCAATCCGAAAGGAACGAAGCAATCCAATTTACAATTTTCTTGTTAATTAAATAAGCCTTTAATTGTTGCACTATTTTCGCGTGGGAAACGGTATCGAAGGCTTTCCTAAAGTCTAAAAATACTGTATCTACTCCTATTCCTTTGTCCGCTGCTTTCACAATATCATGTGTGAGTAGAGCTAATAACTGTCTCGCATTACCTGCCGTTCCGGAAACCTGGTTTCTATTCAGGAAGAACTTCCTCGATCCTCTTCGTATAAATCACCAGGGTCTTAATCTTCAGACCCTGATCACTTGGAAAGTAACGCTTAGGTCGTCTTAATAGATACCAGGGGGCATACAAAAAAAGAGAACTTCCGATATATATATTCACCCCTCTCGAGTCTGCTTATTCATGCGAAGAACGCAACGGATGAACGAGAAAGGGCCGATTTTTTTAAATTTCCAAAACGAAAGATTTTTTTGCAATGTGCCGTTGAACGGTACCTTGATTAAAGTTAAGTGGCCGTCGTTAAGGTGGTTTCTACTTGAAAGCGTTCGTTCCAAAAGTCGTTTAAAATTTTGTCACGAATCACGCACGCGTAAATGTTCTTTTAAAACTCCCAGTCCCAGGCATGGTTTAGAAGAAAAAATATTTTTTAATGATAATCTTGGAGGTTGTTTACGGCAGACGTCTTTTAAAATTTTAACCAAGCTCTGACATAAAATATAACTTATCTTATGGAATCATGACAGCTATACCGATAAAATATTAGCCACTCGACGAAATTCTGTCGGCAGAACTCATTTGAACTGATCATTTCAATTGCTTTAATTGTCATGACAATATTAGGAGACCCAGATGTGCGTTTCGGCTATAACGAAACCGTCTTCAGTGCTTATTTCCGTATTTATAAATTAACTTACAGAATATATTATCACTAGCAAATTGCCACCTTGTGGCCTAAATGCGCAACTGATTTTCCCAATTTTTAAACAGCTATTGAAGCTAATTAAACTATTCATTGATTCCGGTCCATACGAGCTTAATATTGTTTTTTAAATAAATCGTTCAGTTCTCAAACTTTTTCTCAAAACAAATATCTATAACATGGGTTTTTAACCAGGGTAGGCTTACCCCTAGTGGTACGTAAAAAGTTACGATGGGGTACATGAAAGTGATCAAGATTATAATTTTTCTTCTTACTTCGTCTTTCATTGATGACTTCAGAATCAAAAGTAGCTATTTTACGACTCATAATACCGTTATAAAATACAAAATATGCCGAGGCTGTGATTGTTAACGTTATAAACATGAGTTAATGCAAGTATTATTCATTTCATTATCACTTTTAAATGTCCCAAGGGGTACGCGATCATTAAAAAATGCTCTAAGGCAGGAGAGTGCAACTTTTTTACGTTGCATTTGAGCATTAGAAGTCACGAGTGCCTCGGCGGGCCGGATTAGAGTTTACATAGGAATTTACTCAAGGGATTATATGCGATTTTAAAACTAAAAATAAAGTTTTAACCATTTTTAGCGTAAAAAGTTCGCAATTAATCGAAATTAAGATATACAAAATTATCTGTAATAAATATCACAAACCACATCTTCACCAAAGCTTCGCGGGCCGCATAAAATGGCCTCGCGGGCCGGATTTGGCCCGCGGCCCGTAGGTTGCACGCCCCTGCTCTAATGGGAGCCTCAGCAGAAAAAGTTGAAAACCTCTGATCTATGGGATAATATTTGGTTGCCTAATGGTACAAAACAGAGTGAGTAACCGATATCAATTTCTTTCCTATTATCGAAATAGTGCATCATTTCCTTCGTTTACCTTTATCGAACCTTGAAAAATAGGAAAACGCTCGAAAAACCTTAGGGCGACCCGAAATATAACTCACAAGCGGAACGGTTTTAACACCTCAAAGGACTCTTACAAAAACAAAATAATAAAAATGGCCGTCGTAATAAAAAGAATAGGCTCAAAAAAAATCACGAAGAATTGCGACGATTTCTTTTTCACACGGGCCGTAATACACGCCCACTTTACGTCGTATCCGGAGATAGATGGCGTATTAATCAGCTCATGCGCCGCACACGAACACGCCTCGAGCGGGATTCCTAACACCGCGACCTCATTGTAGAAGATCATTCAGTCACGCTTACACGTAAAAGGGGAGAAGGTGAGTTGATCGGAGGGAAGGAGAGGGAAGGGGGCAGCAGCGAATGTGAAGCCTCCAACACCACAGGAGGCTTAATGCAGCGTCGTGCACGCGAGCCATCGACGTTGCTCAATACCCGTTCCTTTTTACTAGATGAACGAGCGGGAGGAATTCGCGGATGATGAAAAACACCTGGTATAATATATCGTCTTGAATTTCAATGTGTTATATCTTCTCATTCTTCGAACGAGAATAATAGTTATTTCTATTACTATTGTAGAGATACGACGCGATGTTAAATAATCCTTCGAATGAATGCGTTTTCCGTGAAATGAATTTTGCCTAAATATTCTCTTGCTGTGAAAAAAGTAACATTTCACTAAAATACATCGATGCCAAAATTTATGTAAACGTAATCGATTTTAACGCAGATAGACTTTTAGGTTTATTTTGCTTATCGTTCCAATAATTTAATGGGCTACTTTCAATCACACTTAAAATTGTAATAAGACACAGTTGGTAGATAATTTGAACATTGCGAACTAGTTCAGAATCTCAAAGAATACTGCTATAGAATCGTCACTGAAACTACTAGATGTCTGTTACTTATTAGACATTCCAGTTTGGTTCGTTCGTCAAAAACTCATGACAAAGACTCTAAATTTCATCCACCGAAACCATATCATTAAGTGCAGACAAATAAAGCGATAAAAACCGCAAAATGTTACTTACCTGTGAGCAGAAAATAACGACATGGTAATGTAAGCATAGCTATTAATCTCACCTAAGAGTATATTCGAGGGTTTGGTTCCCAATAATCACTGATGTATAAATTTTCCTATAGAAAAGCAGTATAAATGGATATCTGTCATATGTAAGTTTGATCTGATAAAAGAAAGTGTGTTAAAAATTGAGAGTCATGCAATGACCATAGCAATTCACAACTATGGCTTAACCATGAGAATAGTAAAATAGAACTTAGATATTTTTCCTGCCATCGCAGGCGATAAATATGAAGCTTAATCACGAAGACATGTTCTTCTAAGAATTTCCACTAAAAATTACCGACTTCATAACAGTAATAAAACAATGGAACAATGGAAATAGCTTGATCAACCTCCATATACCGTACACTTTAAAAACAAAGAACATCAACGTAAACATATTTAATTCGCCAAAGAAAAATTTTGGTCGGGATTTTATAGTTATCGTACGCTACATGCTAAGATTAGCTAAAGTAAGTAAAAGAATCCATAAATTTATGAGACATATATTTACGTAAAACAATATCACATTAAAACTCCTGCTAACATTTACGCCTTCAACCGCAAATCACGTGACACACATGAAGTTAATCCGTAACCTTTGGTAATTTGAGCAGTAAAAGAACGCGGAACTAGAATTTTTTATGAATAATTCCACGGACCCAATTAGTTGAACAATTCCTAGAGTGCAGCTTCTCATATCGAATAAAAACAGAAATTAAAATGCGTCCCAGAGTGAAAAAAGACGTAAACAAGGTCTTATTGATCAAAAAATATAATATTAAGCTAACCTACTGTATGGTATGCAACTGATGAAAGTGGTAAGCCGGAAAGTTTTAATTTTGTTGCTCTGTAGCCGGAATTCGCATTTGTTTTTTTAAACCGATTTGTGGCTGAGTTATCTTCATCATCAATAATATATTACTGAACCGTACGTAACATTTTACGGAGTTAACTTCACGTTAAGTCCCGTTGCGTCAATTAGTGATTCACATTACTTGAAACTCAAAACTAAAGATAGATTTAGAAACATTCCACTCTAGCAACAACGTCCACACGCCAATAAGACGAGACGCCATTGTTTTGTTTATTTTGCCAGCACTGCTTACTGCACCTACCTCGCTTAGCTAATCGATGGCACCAGCGGAACAGTTTAATTCCCACTCGCTATTATCATCTCATTATCCTACATTAATAGGATTTACTCACCAAGTTCAGCAGGGTAGTTTAAAATCTGATAATGTCTTCCCATTGAAGCATATAATTGATGAGTTAATTATACCTACTTAGTAAACAAGATTTCGTCCCAGCTGACATCCAGGAAAAGGCTTTTTCGCGTGAGCAAGGGCCTTACTATTTTTAATCTGGGTGCCGGAAAGGCAATCGCCCCTTCGTTCACGCACACCTCTTTTTCAACTCCGCAAATGATTCTTCGAAAAATCACTTGACCAGTCACTGATATCTAACTGGCATCCTCGAAAGGCACTCGAGGCGACCGATGGTTCATTAATTTCAGACGAGCGAGTAATTGTAGTTGTCGTTTAATTTATACCAGCGTACTTCGTTAGATGGTTAATTTTAGAATAAAAAATTATGACGTGGTCTTGCGTTTGCAGATTAACATACATTCCCGTTGAGATATTACGAAAAAACGAGGAATTAATTTTGTTTACTTGGAACCTCCTATTTTTTATGGAAACGTTTGCTTCTGTTGCTTCTAAAAGATGTTTTCCTCTAAAACTCTGAAGACTAACGGTATCGTTGTAAAAATATATAAAATAATTTATACATAAATTACACGAGCGATGGTTTCGAATAAAAATTGCAACCATATTATCAATTTACAATTTTATAAGTATGTACAATAATATCGCATTTTAAATAAATACGAGGAAGACAAAAATAATTGTAATCATCATCTTGAAAATAAATATGTTTTTGCAATGTTTAAATAAACTAAATTTAGCTAACAAGTCATCCCAATTCTTCTGGGATAAACGGAAGTTATTAGAGAGAACCACCAGAAATAAAACAATAAGAGAAAAATAATTAATCCTGACAAAAAATAACGGGAATGCGATTCCTTTCCAATGAATAATATTGGCGGAAATGAACATGTGACCATTACGAATTCAGCAATACACATGTTGCCACACATCCGTTCACATAATTAACTGAAAAAGAGACTTCCGCGGCCTGTATTGAAAACAGCTCTCCATCCATACCCACAAGAATCATAAAAAATTTCACCTCCGATTAAAATATTTTTCCTCGGAAGACTTTTCGATGGCGAAGGTGATGACGGCATTTCTGTAACTGAAGTCCAGTCGACAACGGTAAGATTCGAACATTCGACATTGAGAGAATCACGTTTCCTTCGTCCCCCAAAGGATTCCCGCTTCCAAGAGGTGAAATTATGCCATCCTTCGTGTCGAAGGCAAAAATAAAAGTCGTGCTCTATCGGGAAAGGGAACGATATACCGCTCGACGCGAACGCATCCGACAACTCTTTTAAAAAACGGAGTTTATGCGCGTTCTTGCGAACTGCGACAAGGACATCCTACGGCGTAGGAGTCGCGAGGAGGAGGAGAAGGAATGGGAGGGCCCACGTGGGCTCGCTATGGATGGACGAAAATGGAGGCGACTCGGCGGACGAGAGCAAGGAGGGGATCAGCACGGAGGAGACAAGCAAATCAAGAAAGTCCGCCGTTGAGAATGCACGCGTGTTACGTCATCCGTACCCGCGTGTTTTTTTTATGCATCTGCGTGCGTGCGGAGGAGCAAATTTCAACGAGAAAAAAATTTAGAAAATGGACGCGATGCGTCGATACAGCTACTATTTTCACAGAAATGCTATTTTTTTTAATAAGATGCAAAAAAAAAGGATTCAAGGATCGATCCGAAAATTATAGAAAATTAAGAAAGTTGTCTCCAGGAGATGCGAAGTCGAGAAAGATTGGGATAATACTCGTAGAGGCTATCGTTATATCGGTTATAAAATATCCTTTTGAGGAAACCCAGAGTTGCATGATTTGAAGTTATGTAAATTTCAGCGGAATAGACTGGAACACATCGTCACCCATAAACTAATTTTTTTAATGACTCGTTTGCAGTGACTTCTTGACCCAAATAAACATAATTTGTGCCTTCTTTGAGTTATACTCTATTGATATTTATACAACTAAGTATATGCATACAAATAATTTCTTTTCTTTTTCTATCCAATCAAAAACAAAGACCAATTAATGCATATCCCACGTATAACCAGTTTCTAACTCAGTTTCCACGCAGAAGTTTCCCATACCGTCTTCCTACCATCTGTTTGGTCTTCTTTTCGGTCTCTTCCTGTGTGCATACATAAATTTCTCCTTTCGGACTGGTTGGCAGCTTTTGGCAGAAAGTTGGCATAAGTCACGCAACCTCCTTTTATTTTTCACGACTTCGGCGAAGCATTGAAATTGTCCTCAAAAAGCGACTCAGCGGTGCTCGCATTGCAAGGACGTCTCTCGGACGAGAAAGAATTCTACAATGAACGAACAGAAGACCGAAACGACATTTATTCCATTCCATATCACGGAATGAAACTCGCGCCAAGTATCTCTCTACGAATCACGAAATTCGAAAATAACGTCGATGGTCTGCGAGCCCGATGCGATGTTGTACATAATACTATACATTTGAATGAATGTATATATGTTTAAATTTTTATACACGCACTCAAAGGGGTACTTCTAATCCGTTTTATTTCTAAGATGGATGTGTTGCGTGACGAGTGCATTTGCTGAAAGTGCGCGGCGTGTTTTTTTTTAACACCGGAAAAAAACTAGAGAAGCATTTCGGTGAAAGGCGATTTAGCACAGGTGGTGGCGGGAACAAAGGACGTAAGAAATGATTGATAGCATAGTCTTTGAAACTCGGACTTATAGAATAGTTTAATCCGTAATCAATTACATATTGGAAAGTTGTAATTACTTAAGAGAGACAAGGGTCGAATTTCGAGGCGAAGAATAAAGTCCGAAAACATACGGTCCGTTATGAAAAAATATTTTCGGTGTAATTTGAAGCATTAATTTCGTCGATATATTTTCAATCAACGTCCAAAAGATTAATTAAACTCCACACGTGATAGCTATATTTCCTAATCGTATAGTAAATTGCCTTTAGAAAATGTTCGAAATAAAAACCACTGCGAATAAACTACAAAATAAAAGTACCATGTCTTAAAGAGATTGCAAAAACCTAATATAACTTTCTAATGCAACATTTTTAGACTCAAAACCGAGAATCTCTTTCAGTACTTTCCTCAATAAAAATCCAATTGACATGTGCATTTCAAGTATGCTGCTTAATTGAATACTTATGTCATTGCAAGGAAATATAAGGAACTTTATTTTACGAGGGAAGCTTTAAATCGCGTCCCAGGCAAGAGGCAGTTGAGGACCGCTTCTAAGAAAGAACAAAGGTCAAGGTCGCATGTATGGCTTCACATTTGTAATATTCTTCTTTTTTTGTTTTTAAAAAAATTTTCATTGCAAGTTACATTATGAAAAAAATATAATACAACCTCATTATATTTCCACAAATATTTCCTGAGTGTTTTAACACTAAAAACTAAATAATTTTGCGTACCAAGAAGTAAATAAGTCAGGGGTCGCATGCGGCCGGTGAAGCTATGATGAAAAAGCGATTCCGTAAAATTTAACACATAAAGTCATACATGTTTATTAAAACTTTTATGATAAACCTTTACTTTTGAAATTTTATCCCTATTATATCTCTACTATTTAGACTTGACATTCATTCATATGATACCTCAGAATATCTTTAAATGTAGCTTCCGATAAAACTCAAATTCGGCACACCGAAGTATTGACAACTTCCAATGCGGCCCGCCGAAGAACTTGCAACCACCAATGCCATGTAGAAATGTTTGCAGATTTTTTATAAAAAGATGTTATATTTTATGCTGGTTCATTTTAAAGAAAGTTTAGAAAGTAAAAATAAAGCACAAAGATCGAGAAAAAACTATTCATCTACGACATGCATTGAAGTCTCCGGGAAATAAGCAAGTATATGTCGAATACATACGTTATTCGCATTTTTAAGGTTTACAAAAATTGTTTCAAAAATATATATAATAGAAAAAAACAAAAATCGCGACTTTGATAATAATACAACGTAAACGTTATAATTTCATACGCAAAATAACGACTACATGACAGGAAAAATTACCAAGACTAAGCGCAACCAAAAATACCACAAGATTCTAATGAAATTACGAGAAGAATCGCTCAGGAATTCCAGGACTTTCCGGTTAGAGTCGTGGACATCGCCGAGTGAAAACGGAATATTTTCTTTGCTGAACCACTGGAGCGCTGAACTTCGAGACATTACATTTCATTTGCGGCTGTATGTATGAAAACGAGGAAGAAATGCATACGTACTACCTAGCAAGAACTGCTAATGTTATTACAACACTGCTTTATCCGCTAAAAGGATGAATGGTGAAAGTGTTAACACTATGAGAAGTGGCTGTACGGAAGTTTTTTTAAATGTGCTTTCTTAGTTGTAAAACTGTAATAATTTTTTTCTGTAGCATTCATTCTAATTAAATTGAAAAAAATAAATAATACGCGTTTTTTGTCATGAAAACTTTAAGGCGCTCGTTACACGTAAGAAATGGCTGACAAGACTTAGCATTACAGAAATAGCGAAAAAGTTTTATCGCAAAAAATTAGTATGTTTGGCGCAAGTACTTTCGGTAAAACAACCCTCCGAGCAGTCATTTCTCCAAATACGTTCCATTACTCACACACGTGAGTCAATGCCAAGATCGCAGTGCCGCACAAACATCTGTGCAATCCGGTACGCCAACAATGACAAGTAACTCCATCTACGGGAAGAACTTTTGACTGTGCAAGAGTTCATTTTCTTCGAATAATTCTCCCTCAGAGGCATAAAATTCGCATAAAAATCTACAAACGCTTTTCAAAGTAAGCGATTTCAACATAAAAAGGCCCAAGAAACGAAAGGAATGAATCTAATCGCAGATCTCGAACAGCAAACGCATCAATTTCCCTCGCTTTTACCTCCCCCTGGCAAACGTTTTGGAAACGGAATACCTTGCAAATGACTTCGGAGAAAAACTCCGCTCCAAAAATCCTCAGTCAATACCCTCGTAAAGGCGCGGTGAAAGTGAATTATACAGCCTAAAACGGCAAATCAAAAAAGGAACGTCGAGAACGTTCGAGGAGGCGGGGTAACCTAAAAACATCACTCACCGACATCGGGGAGGTGGAAAAGGAGAAAACGAAAGGAGAGACAATCTCAGACGTGGAGACTCTTAAAAAGTCCTCAAAGAATCGGTTTGCGGAAGGGAGCTGACCAGCTACTAAGCCTCTAGCCTCTCCTCTCTCTATACTCGTCCAGAGTCTAGAAGTCTGGACGAGTATAGAGAGAGGAGAGGAAGAGAGAGACGGAGAAAGGCAATCTCAGTAACGCCAAAGAGAGGCTGAGAAGAAGAGACAGAAGCAACCGATGGAATCCGGAGAAGAGAGTTTAAGAGTAGGGTAGGAAAAAAGAGGGAGTGGCGAGAGATGCAGAAGATGGGGAGAGAGAGAGAGGACAGAGGGATGGGGAAAGAGGGAAGAGAAGGATGAGGGAACCACCCTGTGTGGTAGAGGGTCGAGGGGGAGAGGGGAGGAGGCAAGGATGGGAGTCAAGACGTACGGAATTCAAACCGCCGGAGGCCACAGAGGCTCACTCACTTGCATTCTTCGGCACGCACTCACGAGAGGGAAGCACGGGTCTCCCTCATGTGTGGTGAGAGGCATTTTTCGAACCTTCTCTCGTTCGCATCTTCCTCGTGAGCGCGCGCGGTGCGAGTTCTGCAGGACGCAGACTTCCGTCGGCGCATGGCGCGTTGAATGGTGGTCTCTACGCGGCTAATTTGCCGTCCCGGCGGAAGACGGCTTCGGAGGTGCGAAATAGAGGCTCGAGCTAGAGGAAATACGGGCACGTTCCAATTCCCACGCGGAGAAAGAATCGTTCGCGGTTAGGAAATACATCCGCTGATTCGATTCCCGAAATATTCTATTTAATACGAGGAAAAACGCTCGATTCGTAGAGATAGTCAATGTTTTAAATAAATGAAAAGATTTTAAAATAAATAACAATCGTATTTTGTTCGGCATATAGCTTAGTAGACGATTTATCCTTTAATAACAATAAGGGAATGGCAGATTTACAAATTCTTGATCGATTTCCATCAGAGAATCGTATGCGTTTCCAAAAGAATCTTTTTCATATTTTATAAGGCTCAACTTGTACTGAAATTTATCCCATATTTACTAAAATATGTCCTCCAAGCCTTTAGGAAAAAATAAAACATTTTCCATAATATAATCACGCTGAATTAATGTTTAGATCATCGCAGGCGACAAAGCAACGTCAATTTAAGAGAGAGAAAATTTTTATTTTCGCCAAATATATAACCCGGTGCCTTGACTTCTCTACTAGCCTCTCAGTTAATAATTTACACTCATTCCACATTACAAACAGAAAAACGACTAAAGGGCAAAAATGAGACTATATAGTTCCTTCTTACATTTAACCATTACAGAGCGAACAGGGAACAGCGTGGCGGTAAATAAAATTCCACTGGGAATAAATTTACTACAATTTGAGAACAAAACTTCTAAAATGAATAAGCACGATGTGATGTTTTATTTCATTCACAGTTCCTCAATATCAATCGTAATTAATTTTCCGATTGTAAATATTTCGTCATATTCTTTTGGTCGTGGTAATTTGTACGTGTGTCTGGGTGTTTTTAGTAATAAATATGTGCATTTGACGGTTTAGCGAAAATTTGATGTCTTCCAACCCAGCAAAAGCACCGACAGGATTCAAGAGCATTGCATTAAACATCCATCTCTCTCTCTCCCTCCCCCTCAATCTCTGAAGAAAGAGCATAATTAAGCCCGCAGGTAAATGCAGCATCAAGAATCTAAAGGAAATCCTATTCCTCAGAGAGAAGTAATTTACCCAATCACACACCGCAAATGCTTCTCCCAGAAAAAAAAAAGGAATCTGGAAGAATAACTTCCGTTGCTCACTGTAGTAATACGGTACGCAGGGAATGCCTCCCTCTCTGTATTTCTCTCTCCCCCAATCTTCGCCCCAGATGAGCGGTCGTTGATCGGAATCCGTTCCCGTTCGGGGTCACATCGATCCAAAAGGTTAAGTCCTAAGTTTTGTACTCCGCGTGTGTTTAAAGGAAACACCGGTTGGTAAGCTAGGAAAAATTGGTGGTAAACAGCAAACGGCGCTTTGTTCCAAAATAATGTTTTATTCAACATGTGATTGGTGATTTTTATCCTTTAGTCAATGCGCTTTGGCTTAAAACCGAGATCGTGGCGAGTTTCCATATCATGCACGACGGCGGTGGTCCTCAGAGCGACACGCATGTGTTCGCCTTATCTTTTACCAATCATACATTCGAAAAGTTCGGTAGAATGGCACTTTCTCACGATTTTTTCGTCTTCACTAAACACTTCGGTGGCAATTTATATCTCCTACCGTACGCTTTTAGGAAAACTATACTTTAGCAAATGGTAAAGATAAGAAACGTAATGTAAATTGAGCAATAAGAGGTGCAGTGGCACTTAACAATATAATCCAAACAGTGGTAACACGAACCGTATTTAGTTTACTTCTGATAACCTTTTGATATATTAGATGATAACACAAGGACGGATCTAGAAACTTACTAAGGGAGTGATTATTATTTTTCCATGGTGGCGGGGGATATTTTTAATTTGTATGTTAAATCCTTGCCAAAATTATTTTTTATTACTTATTTTTTATTAATAAGCCATGGACCACTGTGACAATTATCACAAAAGTACAATTTTTACAAAGTTAATATATAATGCTCACAAAATACTTTGAATCACTGATCAGAACTTAAAAATGATTATAAGTATAAAAATATAAGGGATCGCCTTATTGGTCTGATTTTTCCATAACATAAAAAGAAGCAAATGAATGAATAAAGAAAAATAAAAATCCTTTATATGAATTACAATCCTCTCAACTTCCCCTTTTCCTACTCCTAAAGAATATCCAAGGGGGGCAATCGCCCTGCCCCCCCCCCTCTCTCACTCCCCCATCTTGGATCCGCCATTGTGATAACATGAAATGGATCTGAGCCTCGATAAATATTGACGCGTGAGGTCTTAATGAATTAAAGTAAAAGACAGTTTTATCATACAAAAAGAAACACAAAACTCCTAAAAACTTGGTCATACAATTCCACAAAAACTGTGATTTGATTAGGTAACCGAGTAAACTTGAATGAATCTTAAAACTTATCACCAGATTATGTACTGCAAAAAAATGAGAAAAACATTCGTGATTCGTATTTTCCATTAAAATTTGTAACGTAAGTTTGGAAACCTATATTAAATTGGCCTTATGTGAGTTGAATTTAGTTCTAGAACTTTTTCTTCAGAAGACCGAATGAATGACTTGAATGAATCTTAAAACTTATCACCAGATTGCGTACTGCAAAAAAATGAGAAAAACATTCGTGATTCGTATTTTCCATTAAAATTTGTAACGTAAGTTTGGAAACCTATATTAAATTGGCCTTACGTGAGTTGAATTTAGTTCTAGAACTTTTTCTTCAGAAGACCGACCAATGCTGAAAACTTCAGCTTTGTTGACCTAAATATTTCCGCAGAAAATCAATATTAATATCGAAATAGAAGTTGGAAGCGTGAGTTTATAATTTATATTTCTTGAAATAAAATTCAGTAAGAATAAAAACATCAATTCAAAAAGTAAAAATGAAAGAGCGGGAAGCTATTAAAATGCGATTGCAATTGATTAATCAAATTTAGATAGAAACGCCGCCGAGAAAACGACGAAAAAAATAAACCGAATTTAAATAAAGTTCATACGTTATTGCGTCGCGCTCTCCGAGCGCGCAGACACGCGCATTTGAGTCTGACCTATTTATCCCGAAACAGACAGAAGTCGGATTTCAATGAAAAGCCGGACAAATTAAATCAGCCTCTGTTTGCCCTCCTCCTCTCTCCTGCCCCAACCCTTCTCCCACACGCACACACACACAAGAGTCCTATCGATTTCAAAAAAGGTCAGCGGAAGAAATCAAAGTTTTCCTCTCAAGAATGTTCCAGCGTGGACGTCTATCTCTCTCTCTCTCTCTTTCGCGGCAAGTACTCAGTCAATTGAGGGCGAGAAGAATCTTTTTTCTTCTCCTTTTTGTACGGCGGAGGGAGAGAGAATCTCGTTTCAACAGCGCAGTCGGCTTTCTTTCTTCCCAGGGTTTGTCCCGTATAAGGGGAAGAAAGCGGAGAGAGAACCTAAAGGGAGGTTGAGAGAAAGAGAAAGAGGGGAAACGAAGCTTTCCTATGTTTATCTTTCCTCTAAACTGCCTCAACCTCCGAGACGAGCCGCTCTCTCATTCCCATCCAAAGGTTTCCACGAAGAACGAAGCGAAGAAGAAGACTGCTTCCATTTTTCCTCCCTCCTCGTACCCAACCAATCCTCATTGAGACAGCGGCGTTGCAACTGCACCGCCGGAAAACCATTTACTTCCCTTCGAGTGGTAATTGAAAAACAAAACACAAATGAGCCGCTTCCACAATTCCGAGGAATGTTTACCGTCGAAAGTTGGGAAATTTTCTTTTTAAAGTTTTTTTTTCCTCTAAGCGTCCCAGATGGAGATGAAAAGCAATTTAAGTTAAAACGAAGGTATATGGATGGCTTAATCCGCCGGCGAAATCAAGTAAAGAACTTCCGCTGAATTTTTTCCTTAAGATGTTGGTAATCATAAAGACCAACAGTAATAGTAAAATGCTGTTTTTTTGTAGCCGGAAAATTAACGCTATTTGTTTTGGCCGATGAGTGAAATAATTCCATTTCAGATGAGACATTTGAGGAATAATTGCAGACTAAAGATAATGACGTTGGAAAGGGAGAAGAAGAGATGGCGAGGAGGAAGATGATGAGAAAGTTGAAATGCCATCTCCGAAAATCTGAGGTGATAAATACGCCATCAAGGTTTTTACAAATGCGAAGGACTTTGAAACAGACCATCTTGTTTTATTTCACAAAAATGAAAATAATTTCCAAATAGCTACTTCACAAAACAGATAAAAATGTTAACAGTTACTTTACAAAAAATAAATATGCTGTTTTTAGCTTTAATTGTATTTTTGTGTTAATAAACTTTTAGTATAAAAACATGATGTTGACAAAACTGATGATTTCTTATATTTTTACTTTTATTGTTTTTATTAAAAATAAATATAAGTTGCTATGACGATGCAAAAAATAATTTTTAACGCATTAGCTTTGCAATTATAAACCGTTACATTTGTCGTGAGCCTCTTTATATCAAATTTCCAAAACATTTCGACCCTTCCATTTCAATACATAAGAGGTTTTACTGAAAACGTAAAAT
The DNA here is from genome assembly GCA_036926305.1 of Uropetala carovei. NCBI lineage: Eukaryota > Metazoa > Arthropoda > Insecta > Odonata > Petaluridae > Uropetala > Uropetala carovei. The sequence goes on along the minus strand of JAXCHB010000104.1, from coordinate 5,040,542 downwards.
AGAAATGTCATTACATTTTCTTGGATAGTCATTTCCTTTATTATTCAAAAGCGATTCGGTAGCTTTTTCTGTAAAAATTTAGGGCTAAATCTTTCATCTATTTCTTTAATACTCTGAAATTTATTTAAAATTTTCCGTAATTTTAAATTGTGTCGATAAAGGGATATTCAAGAAAAATCATATTGTACGCGAAAATAAACATGCCGACTGAATCCTCGAAAGGTCTAGCAAGTGACCTGAAGCAATTGATCATCTGATCACGAAAATTTGCACAGAAATTTTTGCAAGCGATTCGTATGACATTCCCTGGAATTGATAACACCGACCCACGATGATACATGGACATTTTACATGGCGGAGGATAGAAATGATTAAATCTGAATAAGAAGAAACAGACAATGAATATTTTAATTGTATATAATCCCACAATATCCGAGACACTTGTAACTCTTTCGAACTTTTGCCCCTTATCAAAATAATGATAAGAATGATATAATCGGTTCTAACGATTAACAAAAACGTTTGGACATATTACATTCGGTCTCAAAATGCGTACAACAGGAATGAATTGAATATGTACTTTAGAGAGCTGAGAATATTCTTCTCGTGTAAACGAGACATCTTAGCTTTCGCACAGAAAAGAGGAAGCTACCAAAAGGCGCTTTCTCCGACGAGAAATTAAGTCTCGACAAATCCCGATAAAATAAAGACGCGCACAAACACATTTTACGATGCCATAAATCCATTATCCCGGATATTATTACGACTCTCCATTTATTATCCCACAATCGCATCGTTAATTCGAAAAAGGTACAATAAACGTAAAATATCATTGAAATCGCTGCGAGAGAAAGTCAAGAGATGCGAAAAAAATCACGTCTGTACCCGAAGACCGCTTTTTGTACGGAACAATTAAAAGAACAACCCGGAAGGATTGACAGAGTCGGTAAAATTTTTAAGCGAAAAAAAAAACAATCTACGCCCGGAATAAATTCCTCAGAATCATTTTTATCTTGCCCTAACAACGATGAAAACAATCGACGGGGTCTTAACTCAAAAATAAATCTGACGCTCGTCCTTGAAAACAAACCATCGATGCGGGCGTTGAAATCCCAAAAACGCCGAATGCCGATTTCGTCGATAAAATTCGACGGACGGGTCGAGATGGGAGGCGATTATTCAGACGCCACCATGCAGCCGTAAATAGCAAATGGCGAGCGACTTGCGCATCTGCAACCGGTAGCGGGCGATGGTTATAGTGACCGTTAGGTCACGCTTTCTTTCCTGGTCGTGGGAATGTTTTTGATGCGCTTCCGATTTTTTTCCCGTATGATCATTCCTTTTTGCGCCCCCGATACGTCAAAACAATGAAGTTACACGACCGGGGAGCGATTCGACGCTGGTCGATCAGGTGTACCAGTTAACCTTTTGGCGGCGGATTGACTTGTAATTTAAAATATCCAAATTAAGACAATATTTAATCCAATAAGGAAGCCTTAATTTTATGGACTCCCATAATTCCGAATAAATAATACAAAGAACTATATAACAGCAAGTATATTTCATATATTCACCTGATGGTTAATATAGTGAAATTGTTATACGGCTTGTTATTTATTCCGAATTATGACAATATAGCTTTTTAAATTTGGCACATACGAATTGAGGAGTCAGGTTATTATTCTTATACTGTAATTCGGGAAAAACTCGTGGAAACGATCGCCTATGTCCAACTGCAACAATAAAACCAAAATAATTATTTCTAGAGAACGAAATGTTATAAATCTTTAAACGAATCATTTATTATTTCATAAATTCTCCCGAATAATTTTATATGCAAGACTTTCTGCAGCAGAAATAACCGCTTTAATGACAAATTAATCAGTCTGAAACCTCCGTGTCTATTTTGCATTTTGCACCTCATCTTAATGAGAGAAATACCACTTAATACAAATTTTCCAAAGATACTATGAACAGTATAATACCGGGAAAAATCTCGGAACACATCCCTTCACTTCTTTATGGCAAAGTGAGGCATCACCGTAATAAAACATTTATCGCAAGCAGGAAAAACTAAAGCGCTTTTCGTATCTTCCGTCGGAATCATTAGCAATTCATAAAAGGATAGTTTCTGGGAGAGGGGGAAAGAGAAGGAGAAAAGAAAAGCGAGATTGTTTTTTAATTAACGAGAAACGAAAGCCGCACGTGAGCAAGTCCTTATCTAATCCATCTGAGCGGGGGCGGGTGGAGTGGGATGGGGCGTTTGGCGGAGCGCGACCCCTTCCAAACGAGGAAACAATTTACAGGGCCGAAAGCAAGTGACTCAACGGTCCATTCAAAGAAGGGAAACGCCGTCGACGTTCAGAGATGGCGGCTCTGTCGGTGGAAGAAAAAATATTTACGAAACTTTCTCTCTCGGTGAGTTGAAGAATGGAGAGCAGAAACGGGTGCAAAGAGAATGATTAAAAAGAGCACAGTCGGCGAGATAAAAAAACCTGACTCCTAAAAAGTTACTTTAAAATATCCTAAAAGAAGAATGAAAGATAGAGGGAAGCTATGCTTGGGGGGTTGGAACCAGAAGTCAAATTAACAATCAATTATGTTTTAGTATTCGAATTATTCAAGTAAGTTATCCTTTTTAGTTTTCTACCACAACCTTATTTTTTATAATGTGATAATTGCTTCCACATACGGTAACTACTGGAGAATGTTTTTCGGAATGTTAACAATGTCATTATTAAACTCGAATCAAGGAAAAAGAGGATGCTGTTTTATTAATCGATTCCAAAGATGTTGCTTAATTTTTCACATGCAAAAACAAATAAGTGGCTGCAAATTTTAGATCTAAGAACCATTCCTTGAAAGGCCCGGCAGTCTAGCACGCCACAACAAATTTATTTGCTCCAACCAGAACAAAGTAATTGGAGAGGAACGGATCCAGAAACTTTTACATTTGTTTTACTCAATCTTACAGAAAGTTGGAAGAAAGAAAAATACGTACGTGGAACTGTTATTTTAAAGTGCAATGATAATAAATGTCTCGGCGCTAAAATCTAGCACACTCGGTTTAATATTGATAGTACATGTTCAAAGTCCCGCCTTACTCTCCAATACACCGCTCTATAGGGTTAAAATTCCTAGCAACTCTAAATGTGGATGGTTTGAGAGAGGTGCAAGCGTTGATGTCCATTTAAGAGTACGTAATGCAGATATAACCAACGCGAAATACCAATCTCGAGAAAAAAGATTTCAACTCGAAAGAGAGAAATGCCTTTGCAATTTCATCGATCGACTTCGATGTCTCTCCTCCGCACTCTTTCGAATCGAAACGCAAGTACAAGTTGAGTGGGAAAACTTATTCGACAGGTTTGGCAGGACAAGGGAAGGAACAGGTTGTCCTTTAAGGCGGCGATTTTCAACCGGGGGTTCGCGAACCAAAAGTGGTTCGCGTAAACGATAAAGTGGTTCGCAGCTCTAAAGATAAAAACAGTGAAGCCTTCTCCGCCGTGGTAAACGTTTGTTCGATCAATTTTGGTTCATTAATATCCAACCTTGTGAAAGAGTGCAATTAAATACATTTTGTACATATTTTTGTGAAAAGGGATTTTAGGTGTATACCCGAATAAAAAAATAGTATAGAAATAGGCTTGAAGTTGACGCAGATTTAATTGTAGACATATCAATTATTTTGCCAGATTTAAAAATGTGTGATGACAAAAGAGACCAAGTATCTCATTAATAATAAATTCAGAAATGGAATAAAGTCAAAGTTTCTTTCGTATATATTTTTTGTTTCGAAAATGAATGCGTATTTACCTTTGTTTTGTTTTACAAAGAATTTATTTGTCGTCATAATTATTTAAAAATAAAAGTTAGTATAATTAACCAACTTTTGTGTACTACTACGGTTCGCCAAAGAAAAAAATTGAAAAACTGTTTCGTCAGTTGAAAAACATTTAAAAACACTGCTTTAAGGTATGAACTCTCTTCATAACATTTCTACGATAGGTACCGGATTCGAAGCATTTTTTCTCTTTTTATCTCCGAATGATAATTTTATTTTCACTTTTTAATTTCACGCCGACCACTTGCCACTAAGAAGTACCATGACCACCGTTGCCCAGGTTCCACATCTTGGCTGGGCGCTTAGCTAATCCAAAAATATATGCTTTCGTCTGGTAAATTTTGTGCCGAGGAAGAATTGAAGCATTTGTAATTTTTTAAACCGTTTATATATATCTTTGTGCTTGACAATACACACCTAATATAGGATATTTTACATTTGTGGGAGGAGTGATTATACAAATGTCTTCCAACAGTAAAAATATTGTAATTTGTTTCCAAACCCCTTTCGGGTTAGTGGTTAGTGATTATGTTATTCTCAGCTCTAATTTTATAATTTAATATCTGAAAGAGTATTCAACTACAACAATTATGGCTCCAGTAGCACCGAATACTCCAATAACAGTCACATGAAGTTTCAAAACTGAAATAAATACTTCTTAAACCGATATTTAGAACCAAAAGAAATGCTAATAGACATGATTAAAGACATCTCAATACAAATTAATGCCCAATGAATAGACCTAATTTTAGGGTTCTTTTTATGGAAATGGACCTATAAATTCGCATCACAAGGTCGATGTCAACTCTTGTACATAAATTATGATCCACCATATATGTAGCATGACGCAGAGAAATTGGCCTCTGCGACAATGAATAATTCAAAAAGAGAAATTTTTCACGTCATAATTTAACTACTCTGCTTAATTATAAAACATCGAACACCCGTAAAAGCTTGCGTAAAAATGTTGTCAGTCTCGGTGAAACACAAAAATGTTAAATTTAACAGAAGTTTAAGGGCAATCGTGAATTTCATGGATTCAAATGAATAAAATGAAAAAACAAGTAGCTCTAAATTCAGTTGGAGTCATTCCATGAAAACTGTGTTAATTAAAAAAATCAATGATTGGCAAACATTTGTAAATTCAGTTAATCTATCCTGGGTCGCCATCAAACGATAACTGTATAAACCTACATTACAAATTAACTCTGGTATTTATTTGCTAAGACTCTTATTGTTAGCGAAATAATGGCCATATTGAATTCCATAGCGAACTTATCGAAATCACTTTGCTAGACAATAGCCATTTTATGCCGGTCAAATTTTCAAAAATTAAGCAGTATTCATAAACATTTTGACACAAAATAACAATGCAATTTTATTAATAGTTGCACTACATGACGGTCTAGATATTTAATTTTTTTTTAATAGACGAAAAATAATAAAAATCCTTATACACTCATCTCTGTTTGAGTTGAACGTCAAATCACATCTCCGGAAAATTTTTACAGACAGATATCATAATTTGGCAGCCGTCCAATCGACCGATTCTTATCACCTGTTGCTCCTCCCACGAAGTACGAGAACTGACCGCTCGAAAAGTGTTTAATCGTCGTTTCGACTCTCGGCTCAGGGGTCGAGTAACATTCCGACAGATCTCATCTCTTTTTTTTTAACTCTGCTTTTTCGGATTTCGTGATGCGCGCGAAGGCGATCGTGCTTTAATTCGAGACTCACCGAGTTACCCGCGCATTTATCCCGCCATTTGGTCCATTCGGTCCACGAGAGGCAGGGTCGCAACCCCAATTTCCTTCTTTTCGCGAGAAGAGCTTTGAATCCTCCCCGAAATCGGCGGCGGAGTGGTATTACGCTTAATCGTTACTTGCGCCGCGAGGGGTCGTGAGTTACGCCACCTTCCAGTAACGACCGCTCCTTTTTTCTGTTTTTTCGCATCGCCGAACCGTTCGTTAGGATTCGATTCAACGGATGCGAACGAACAAGCTCTCGAGTCAGAAGCGACGAAAAAAATCCGCGAAAGCCCGTGGAAAGGAATGCGGAAAAACGCATTCGAGAATTTGGCGAACCTAAATATATATTTTGAAGCCTCTCTACTCTGAGATTGGATAGTCGCGAATAAATCGAACCGACATTGGAGGTAATGATGCATTTGTGATTTACTTATGTTCGGAAAGTTGAAGGTAAGATCAAAATAAATAAATTCATATTTTTACCTCAATTAGTTTTATATCGTGCATTTAATCAGTTTAGTTTGGATCAGTCTTGTGTCATTCGAATCGCTGAGATTTTCACTACTCTCTAAGCAAAGCTCAAACTAATTAAAACAAAGGTGATAACTGCACATTAAACACTCACGAATTTACATGAAGAATTTTCTTGCGGTACAGTAAATAACATGCAAATGAAGTATGTACTTTTAAACTTCATTATTACTTGCTGTACCAATTTAATATATTTTATATTTATGTTTATAGTTGCTTTAAAATTGTATGGTCTCGATTATATGCTGTAATTTTTAGCCATTGCTACTTGTCACTCTTTTTGTTTAATATAAAAGGCCCGAGTGCTATGTTAAAATAAATAAATAAATGTGAATAAACAATCGGAGACATTAATGGAATATTTTCCCTTCGACACATATTGCCCGCCGTTTCCGCCATAAAAAAATCTGAACGAGAGAAAGACTTGAGATATTAATTTACGTATTTATAGAACGGTAGAGCAAAAAAGGGGCAAAACAATTCCACCGCTGATGCAACAGGTACACGTTTTCTGAATTCTTATAACCGGAAAATATACATCGCAAAAAAAATTTCGTTGAATGCTTCTTTTTCTATCTCCTTCCGCTATGGGAAAAAAATCCCCAAAATACCTCAAATCGGGAAATTTAAACAGACAGATAAACAAACCAAGCGGTAAAACGGCAACGTTTGTTGAAGAGCATACGTTAGAAGTGAATCGCCGAAAATAATAGCAAAATTGGCAATTATATAAAAAATATCACGGAAGTGAGTCTATCAAGCGGAGGATTAGGGCAAGAAGAGAAAGCAAAGAAAAAGATCACAACATCATCCTGAGCTGTGCAACCGAGAAGCGACCTGCCCATTCATACCGCCTCACTACGAGAGAGGGCAGCTGCGTCGCTCCAGGAAAAAAGGAGGGAGAGTGAGAGAGAAATGCGGGGGAAATGCCATGCAGGAGGGGAGTGGGAGGAGAGAGAGGTGGAGAAGGACGAGTAAAGAGAGAAGGAAAGATACATGGAGAGAGAGAGAGAGAGAAAGAGGGAGGAGGATAGTACTTTCGCTCACGACAGAGTCCTCTTGAGGAGTGGATAGTGGTACCACGCGTCAGCCTCGCAAAGTGAGGAGGAGGAGATGGAGGTATTTCATGTCCTTGTGCGTTGGGCGAGCCGAGTTCAACGAACTCCAACCTAGGCGGGTTAAAGGAGGGAGCAGGTAATCTGGCCGGTACCTCAAACGATGCATCCGAGAGACGGGGGAGGGTAAAGGGGAGGCGGCGTGTGTTAGCCAGAACGACTTTCGCGAAGAGAAGCGGTTTTGGCTCCGCTGACCATTCCGCGAGAAAACCGGGTGGCGTGTCGTCCCGAGTATCTTTCTCTGCTCCTCTTCCGCGTACCATACGCACCCTCGATGTAAATGCCAATCGGAGTTAGGAAATCCTAGAATTTGGTCCGTCGAGTTCGTGATGGGACGTTGCGTGCTTCAGTTTCTCTCTAAATAACTCTTAGGTTTTCAAAATCATTCTTTTGGTAGGATTTGAGGATTTCAAATTTTCATATGCTGCCTCGACCCATGAAATAGGAGAATCGCTCTCTCAAAAGAAAACGAAATATATTTCTTAGAATGATACCACGGTAGGAAAACAAACAATGATATGGAGACTTCCTATGTAGCCATGGTAAGACGATAAAACCAATCTTCTTCAGTGAAAGATGTTTAAAGCAGCATTAGTTATTAACCATAGCCTCACCTCAGTATTTTACATTAAAACTGAACACACCTATAAAATCATAGAGATTAAACAGCTTCGTAAAAAATAGCAGACGTATTTTCGCATTGTATCACAACTTTTTCCTCTTATTTAACCGGTATATTGGATAATTTGAAAATCTCTTTCAGCATTCTTATTCCACTTTAAACTTCAAATGTTCCGGCTCCATCAATCATGCAATGACAGCCGTTAAGGACGTGGAATTTTTAGCGCCATGAAATAACTGCGGACGTCAAATCGAAAAAGACCAGTTCAATATCCTTGATGGCGAACATAGTAATACCGCCTTTCACTTGTCTTAAGTTTATACTATAACCTCGTGGGCGTTTCCATGGGGTTGTTTATTTCTTTTAAGGTCAAAGATTCTATATGACCTCCCTCTATACGCAACAGCAAATAGATTGAAAAAAATTCCTCTACACTAGGAGGGATTACGTACAAAAAGGGAAATATCATTGCTACAAAAATTATTAGGTATAAGAATGTGATAGAAATAAATTATTCGGAGCCAATAAAACAACTGTAAAGCGTTGGATGACAATGAAAACCATTTGTCAATAATATTTTTAGATAAATCACAACTAAGTGTGAAATTTTTATTTGAAATGATGTCTCAAAGGGTTTTGAATCGAATTTAAAAAGTAATCAGGATAATGAGATTTTGTCAATAAAAATTTATATTCACAAAAAAAAAACTAATGTATCCTCCGCAAAAAGACAGACTCCGTCCTACCTGAACCTTATAAGGCAGACAAAAGACCGAATCTAAAATGGTATATTTTCTTTCAAGAAATTCACCTTTAAAAAAAACTGATCTTATCCTAATGCTGAACGCTGAAATTTAAATAAAATAGCAAAAACATTAAATTTACATATGAGTTAATAGAATAATCAATGATAATTACATAAATGTATCATAACAGAAATGAAGATTTTTACAACTGAAGTGTTTGTCGGTTCCTCTCAAAACAGGCCTTATATTGGATGTTTTGCTGTGCAAAATCACTCGCAGATTCGGAGAGAAAAACGAGCCGAAGAGCGGATTCCATTCGAGATAGTTTTGAACATCTCGCGTGAAATTTTAATCGCCGTTTGGCCTTTCACGTTACAGAGAAGAATCCTTGGAAGTGAATGACGTGACCTTGGACCATCTAAGTTCTAAATATGGGATCACTGTCTTCCATTCGGACAGCTGAGATTCCCACCACTCATCCATATCCCCCAACTCTTCCTCATCTGTGGATCCGCCGCGGATTAAGTACACTACCGCCATCTAGGTTTCAGAGCCGCGAATTACTTAAAATCACAGTTTTTTTATTGCGATTTAAAATCTATGGCGAAATTCAAAATTTCAATTGGTTCCACTTAATAAAGGGAATGCAACCAACCATATTGCTTGTGAATGACAGCTAATATATAAGTTTAATGCCAATTAATCATCCTATAAATATTTCGCCTAAAATGATTTATAAAATTAAAACAAAACCAGACGCGACTATTTCGAATTTATCAATAAATTTAAAAAATTAAACTTTTTTAAATACATTTTTATTCTTTACTTATGTATCAAAAGGAAAAAAGACAAGTATATGATTATTATATTATGACCTTTTTTAAGTTAGAAATATTTGTGACAGTCACCTAATTATTACCCAAATCAGAGAACGGAAACGAGCAAATGTTGGAATCTTCTAAACCAGTGGTGCCCAACCTACGGCCCGCGGGCCGGATGTGGCCCGCGAATGATTTTTATGCGGCCCTCGAAGCCATGACGGAAAAGCAATCCGAAAAATTGAACACACAAATTCATACATTTTTATGAAATTTTTTATAATAAAACTTTTAACACTGGAATTTTCACCATAAAAATCCCATTTAGACTTACTTGATTTTCACTAAAAATTGCACCTTATAATACGTATGTAACTAGGGCCGGCCAAGGGAGGGGTTCCGCGGATGCCTAGCATCCGGGCCCCCAGTTTGTGGGGGGGGCCCCAAATTTAAAAAAGTAACGATTTTTTACTTTACGCGCGAAAAAAAGTATTACCTGTAATACGTATGGCGGCATAGGCATAAACAAAGGAGCGATGCAAATTTCCAATTGTCATAATATTCTGTAAGTACGCGTTTAGTAGTATCTAGTGCAAGGATGTGAAATACGTGGCACGTGTGCCAAACTTGTCAAGTCAAAAAATTTTATCGGCACACGGAAAAAACATAGACCGTCGTTTTGGAATCCGTCTTCTACTACAAGATGCGCTCTTACACACATTCAGTACAAATCATCTGAAATGTGTGCCTCAAATTAGTTGTTTCTCAGAATGCCAAAGGGAAACTCTTGTTGAGCAAGCGATACAGTAGTATCACAGTATGCACAATGAGATGTAATGGGAGTAACCATACGATTTTGCTGGACTGAACAGCGTCTCATTGGCAGTGAAGAATTTCGCGTGCGAGGTAGAAGTAGCAGTTAAGAAAGTAAGTACTTTCAGATTAATTCCGTATGAATAGATTCTTTTCGTTGTTATTACTTGTATTGGTGATATTACTATTGTTTCCGAAGTAAATATACAATATTAATTGGATTATTATTATTTTTTAGAATGAATGGCCCGAATGAATTTTATTGGCGTCCGATTTGACCCACAATGTTATATGTATTTTAAACCTGTACAACAGCAAATTTCACACTGCTGCGAATTTAACGTGTTGGAAATAATATATTACTTAACGTAGGTAAGATTAAAAGATATAATTACACCGTTCAGCATTTTAAAACGTTTTGCTTGGAAGAGAACAATATTAATTTTTTAATCTATAAATAGTTTTAAAGTATAATTTTAAAAAGTGCAGATTCCCATTTAAGTTTACATTTAAATAATTTAGAATATTAATTATTTTAAATATTATTTTGAAAGGTTACAATTGCCAAGGAAATATATGTTTGGAAGTCAAACACGTAATATGGGGGGGGGGGTGCCTCCCCTGCCCATGGCCTATGGGCAGGGGGAAGGGGGCCCCCAGGTGGAAATTTGCATCCGGGCCCCCTTAGATAGATGGCCGGCCCTGTATGTAACATCCGATTTGAACTCTAATCCGGCCCGCCGAATAATTGGCAACTTCTAATGTGGCCCGCCGAAGGATTCGCAACCACCGATGTGGCCCGCTACGTAGAAAAGGTTGGGCACCACTGTTCTAAACCATTGTCTTTCGATCTACATGAAGCAATGAAAACCTTTCATTTCATCTATCATGGGGCCCCAATCACGAACACAGCCTTAAATCCTGAATGGATAGGAAAAATGACTGCAAAATGTAGAAAGTTTCAGACGGCTCTCTGGAAACCCATGATTCCACCAAACAATTTAAAAACAACTTATCGAAATAAACTTATCGTTAACACAAATACACGTTTTGAAAACACGTATTTCTCGTTGAAAAGAGATGTTTCAAGCGTTTTACCTCGCTTACAAGTGGATACATTAGTACTTTTTAATAACAAATCGATGCGAAAGACTAAGACGACAAGGAAGCGGAAAGGAGATGCGATTGGTGTTGGAAGCATCGAATCGCGAGAATAATTAAAGCTTTCGAGCGTTATCCACAAGAGTTTTCACTTTTTCGCATATGTTAGTTCTGCTAATCTGGCTCAAGGCAACTCTCCCTTCGTCGGAAACTCCAGAACAACTCCCTCTAATCACTACATCGACAGTTTTTGGTTAAACCTACGTTAGCGAACGGTAAGCTCGAATTTCAGCCACGAGCCTTGCGGGAAGCACTAACGATTTGCCTAGTGACGGTCCAAAGTTTCAATTTAATTATGACGTGACGTAACAGAGTAATGGGATACCGAAGGCGCACCTGATCCGTGCTCGCAAAAGAAATCGTAGAAAAAAGCTAATCTTGAGATATTTTAATGTTCTAGCTTTAAAATAATAACGACGGACAATTCGCTCAAAAACAAAACAAAAACTTTTATATAATGAGTATCAGTATATGTTTCCTCGCAATTACAGAAAACCTTTTGTTGTATCTTCCATAGACATTGAGCTGTTCGGCTAGAATCAATACGTAACATAAAATAAATTTACACGTGTATATTACTAGGATTCTGGCAATAAAGCTGTTTATTAAAGACTAAAATGTCACCTGCAGCGATAGAAAGACTGACGTGAAGAATGTGCACAGTGTTCACTTTAAATGTGATTTTTAACACTATTTAATTAGGTTTGTTTCAACATGGGCATATCTAAATAATCTTTTAACCGCTTCCTTAGACAAGGCATAAATTAATTATGTTCTCAAAGTTTCAATTGCAAATAAGCAATAATAAAATGGAAGTCCATAAACTCATCTCGTTAATTTACACATGTATATTACTAGGATTCTGGCAATAAAGCTGTTTATTAAAGACTAAAATGTCACCTGCAGCGATAGAAAGACTGACGTGAAGAATGTGCACAGTGTTCACTTTAAATGTGATTTTTAACACTATTTAATTAGGTTTGTTTCAACATGGGCATATCTAAATAATCTTTTAACCGCTTCCTTAGACAAGGCATAAATTAATTATGTTCTCAAAGTTTCAATTGCAAATAAGCAATAATAAAATGGAAGTCCATAAACTCATCTCGTTAATTCGACTTCGAACTTTTACTGAGAAATATTCTTCGCAAAATCGGTCAGCAAGAGAAAAAATTCAGTTGAAATTGCTCGTAAAATAAAATGGAAGCTGTAGATTACGGAAGGACATATTTAAACAGGATTGGCACGTAAGTGATAACACAAATATAGCAAAGCCCTTGAAACAATAGCTGTAAATAATCTATATTTCAATTTTCTTTAGAATGCAATGAAAATACTATAACTATATCTATTTATTTAAAACCCACTGCAATGCTTCACGCTGCGAACCATTCCACGCAGATGTCTCTCTCGTTATATAACTGTTAAAAACTCGCGATATTTAACATTCCGGCCACGTGCAGTAAAAATGTCAATTAAATTCGTTGCAAATACACCGTACCCACAATAGCCATACATTCCGGTTTCTCGTGCATTCCGGTTAATCACGTACGAAACCAGTTCTTAAAAAGTGAAAGAGACGTTTGTTTAAAACAAAACGCATTACTCCTTATCGACGCTACAACTAGATTACCTTTAACAATAAAAGAAGTAGCAACGTAATAAAAGGTCCGAAAAGTTTATCGCGAGTATCGAACGGTTTTCCGAATCTCAAACAACGATTTGACTAAATACATAAACTCGAAAAGGCTTTCTACCGTTGTGACCATGCACGTTACGCGCCGACTACTAAATCTTTCAATGTTTTCATGGAAACTTTTTCCTTTTAATCCCTTCGTGCACGAGTTAAACCATGTTAAAGCCGTACTATAAATCCGTAGAGATCAAAAGATCTGTCCATAATCGTGGGCACGTCCCATTTTCTTGGGTTGCATGTCAAAAGCTGACCGCTGCCATGGGGCCAGTCAAGAGAGAGAGAGAGGGGAGTGGTCGGCTGGTTAGCAGTATGTGGACATCCATTTCACTGGAGACTTTTGGGGTCGTCACCCTTTTGCCTGGCTAGGTGTTAAGTTTCCAACACGCTCCATGTGTTCACAATGAGCAGGAGTATACCGTTACCAAAGCAAGTCACCTTAGGAGGAGGCCTAGAATACGACGGAATCGGAATGCGAGTAGTATGTGCGCGTTGGATATCAAGACGGCCCTGATTCATTAATTACGCCCAAATGAACTTCTACGGCGGTGTTTACCTCTTCGCGAAGAAGTGGTACGAGATGGTTTTTAATACCTCTGGAGCAATACATTTGTGAAAACGGTTGATCCATTTCCTTCGATATTTAGTCTCTCATTGTAAAAACAGATATCGCTGACTACTAATAAGGCTTTCGTTAACGGTAATAAATTGTTTATGTATTTCAGTCTGGCGAAAGCTTGAACGGTAATCGATTAAATAAAATTAAAAGTTCATCTTACATGGGCTGCTTATGACAAAATTTTACCGATGTTTTTACTTTTTAGTCAATTAATTAATTGACTGATAGATTAAAGCCGCGAGAGAATTATTGTTGTGATCGATAAGAAAAGAAGTTTTATATAAGACTTTCGTGAGTTAATTAAATCGTTATTCTTAGTAGCCGTTTTAAGCACTTTTAAAAGTCAGGTCGTTCTAAGCTTCCATATTTAAAAAATCATTTCCTTGAGGAATCAGTCTGTTGTTTTTTCATTCACCGCCACCAATCACCTCGCACCACATTGTGCCAAGAATTTTCATTTGTGAAAGGTAACGGGCAATCCGCAATTCGGTGAAAATATTTGTTTAAATAAGAGATTTGGAAGATCGCAAGAGGGGGGTGGGGCAGGAGGAGCATCCAAAAGGGGACGATCCTTCCTCCCCATTGCAACCGCAACTGACGAACATCTACAACCCTTCATTCTGAATATCTTCCCGGTGTCGGGGTCTTCCTTGCATTTGCCAGAAGGACCTCATCTACGCCTCCAAATCGAGGCAAGGGCTTATTCAAGTTGGGGAGACGATGAGGGCATCCAAATTAGTGGCAGCGATCGTAGATCCTCCATACGGCGATTCCTCCTAAACAAGAGACATTCCAGAAGAAGTCACTCCTTTTGACTGATAAATCGACGAAAACCACGTGTGCACTCAACGATTTAGGGCGTTCCTTTGAGGGGCGTGCCGACCGATTCCATAAAAGATCTATAGCTCAGTCCAGAGGGTGGGTAAGCCTACGTCTCCGAGAGAACGAGAGGACTGAATCTTTTGCAAATTCCCCAATGCAGCAGCGGAGAAGAAAAGAATTGGCCTCTCTTCACCATCTACGGAGCAGTCGTGAGGAAGTTTTTTTTTCAAAGCCCGCCCATATGAGAAAATTAAGGCATTCGGCAGCAAATGACCAAAGAGCGAGCGAAATGCTTAGCGCTCGGCCATAGACCGAGAAGAAAAAAATCAAAAAATAAGTTGAGTGGGCGGTTGGAGTAGAAAAATCCGCCGAAGAAGTCGGATAGAAAATTAGACGGTATTGTAGAGTTGCATACATATATATATGTGTGTATCTGTGTAGAGGGCAGTGAGGAGGCAGATGGATATCTCGGCAGTGTGTTCACGCGGCCGGGGAAGAGTTATGTTCAAGGACGGCGAGGAGAAGAAAGCAGGGGAAAGGATGTGGGACGGCGAAGATCGTAAAGGGGCGGAAGAAACACAAAAGACGAGGTGGGCGGAGGGAGAGGGGGTTGGTGGATGAGAGAGAGGGGGTGGATGAGAGAGAGGGAGTGGATGAGAGAGAGAGAGGACAAGGCGGGATGGAGAGGAAATGAAAGCGGTCGAAAATGAAAGTACTTATAAGATCTTTGTGCGTGGTGCGTGCGTGTGTGTGTGAGAGAGAGAGTGAGAAAGAGAGAGGGTGAGACTCGAGGAGGAGAAAATAGGAGTTCCCCTCCGCCTCTCATTGTGCTAAACGTGGAGGTTTTTATTCCCTCGCTCTCCCATTGACGCCATTGTTAAAAAGAGCCGAGGGTAAATAGGTTGAAAAATCGTCGAAGGAGAGAATGCCGAGAGAGTAATTTGTACGCGAGAGAACATCTCACTATCGCGTTCATTTACTAGGAGAAAAATCGCGGAAATATTACCGAGCGTGTATTCCAGCAGTGTCTTTGAGTTCGTGAAAGACCGCTACATTTAGATCGGGAAAAAATCTCTTCAATAAACGCTTTGAACTGCCGATCGCGACTCGAGATCTCAAATGCCTTAATCTGGGTGCAATACGACCCTTCCTAATCGGCTCACATTATGTGAGAGAATGACGTCATATTAACAGTTGACAGGATGGAAAATATTCTACAATGTCTCTTAATGGAAATATTTTTAATAGTTATAAAACAAGAGATAATCTGTAAAAAAAAAACATGGCCTACCGCTGCCGTAAGCTCTGTATAAATGCTGCCAACAGAAATTAGTTTCATAAATCAACGTGTTTTTAATCGCTTATTTCTTCTTTGCTTAAAAAATATCGCTTAGCGACATTTTAAATGGGGCGGTGTGTATCACTAACGACCTAATTATAGCAACGTAGGAATTTAGGTGTCTGGCACGCTTAGCGAATTCCCTCTCGACAGATAAGTAATTGAGAATGGAATTTGACTTTGCTCGTAATGGAAATGTTAACGCAAGGCCATATCAAAAGTACGCGTGTAGCCGCGTAAACTAACAGAGCTAAAGGAACACAAAGCGCTGATGTGGAATAATAATTGTCGTTCTTAAACCCAAAATAAAGCACTCGTAAAAGAACTATTACAGCCGAAATTACCGAGATCTATGCCATTCTTGAATAGTTTTATTCGCATAAAATTACAATCTAACGAATTTTTAGGACTAGGTTAAAGTATTTACAGCAACCAAAAAGAATGCACTGAATGAGATTTCGATAGAAAAAATGTGTATTAATAAATGTAATATATGAATAACCTGAAAACAATACGTAGGTATATCTAATTGAATATTTCACTGCATCCAAAACTTATTTGAAAATTAATTTAAAAGTTTAGTTTCGTATTTGAAAATATTTAAGAGAGCTAAGATTACGATGATAAGAAATCATTAGTGCCAGTTTATCGATCAAAAAGGTATCAATAAACGAACAGTTTTATCAGATGTCATCGAAAAGGAACATACAAGCGTCCATATCCCCAACGCGAGCTATTCGAAGGAATCGCAGTTTACGGTGTAATATTGATATTTTTATAGAAACATTATTTCTAGTCCGCCTTATAAACAGGATTTTTAAGTTTTTGGTAAAAAAATGAAACGACTGTAAATGCGGACAATCAATACCTCACAATAAGGGGCATATTGCTAGAACGAATGAAGCAAAGGAAATTGAACGCGTAAATGCCAGTGGCGGCATTACACAATCAGGTGCTCCATAAGATTAAATGTTTTTGTGGACCGTTTCAAAGCAGCGCAAACCACTTTCTCGTTTCGTGCCTCCTTTTCGGCAAAATGTCAATCGCATCCGTAGTCGGCTGCGAGGAATGCGGTTAAGCACTTGCAGCACAAGAAATAATTACGTAGGATCCGTTAACCTGAAGTAGTTTCTGCCTCGCGCTACCCTCTTAACAACATCCATTAAATTTGTATCTAAACGCTACTGCAGAGTACGAAGAGTTATACCAGCCAATGCAATGTCTTGGTCGAGTAAATCTCATCAAAGAAGAATAAAAAATGTGAGCTGCGGACGCCATAATTGTCGCCTGGAGGAAATATTTTCATTACATCCGAAATCTCTCCTTCGGTATTGATATTCCTCTCAAGGTAATAATAACTGCTGAAAATAAAGGGTCGAATCAAACCGTGTAGCACCCCGCCGCTCTTTCGAGGACTGAAGGAAAGGCATTTCCAGACGCCTAACGGTCTTGGATCATTTATTTACATTTTTTCCTTGTTGACGTTTCGCGTCATTCCACAGGCATAATTGAGTACATATGGTCTTAACGAATTCCCGCCTTTGAATCACTTTTACGCGGGACGTGTAAAGTGACTCTGATTGGATGGCCCACCGGTAGTCAACAACAAAAAGTCAACACGCCTTACACCCACTACGGTACTCACCCACCTCTCCGTGTGGCGGCTTGCATGGGTCCGTGTAATCCAAAAGGCTCTGCAACAAACAACTAAGCCCTCATCACACAAGGATATAGCACAATGTTCACGAAGTTAATGCAGTTCCAAATGAATGGTTTTACTGATTTGCTATGAGGGCCGTATGTAAATGTACCTCACAGGATTGGTCTACCTGATGTTCTTTCAGAGAGCCGAGTCCACGCAACAGGTGAGGTGAGGGAAAGGTAGCAGGCGTTCTCGTTGAGAACCTACCCGCCATCTGTGAGCAATTATTTCGTCCCAAGAGTTGTAATAAAATTCACGGTTATATTCGGTTGTTAATGGAAGCTTCTCAAACTGTAAGAACTTCAGTGTTACATTCAAATGAAATTGGAATATTCTTCAGATTTATAAACTTCGTTCACAGTGAGTCGCGGTAACTTTTGCGTAGAAAATATCTCAAAGCCAATTTTTTTTCCTTATATACACATACGAGAAAGTAATTTAAATATATTCTTCTAAAGCTTTTCTTCGCGTTTATAAACCATTCTACCAAGTAATGAATCACCTAGGGACGGAGGAGGTCATGGTCTTAAACCTCCCCAAGAATCTGATGAATTTTTGTAAACATTTTTGTGTATATAGTAAATAAGTAAAATTTTGTTAGGTTTGTAAAAATACAGCAATTTGTAATATATTTTTGCGTACATACTCTGATATTAAGTTTTTAAAATATTTTTATTAGTTCTGTGACTATAGAATCTCCAATAAAAATGCTCTAATAAGTAATGAATACAAATACGAGTCTAGGTCGGTGCTTAATTTGTAGCCAAATAAGAAAGAGAACGCCTAACCTAACCACTCAGGGTAAAAATGAATACATAATGAGATCTACTGTCTTTAATAAATATAAAGTAACTTGGAAAGTGTAAAATTTACAAAAAAGCAATCTTGTACAGATCAGATGTTGTCCCGCAGGGGGAGGTTGAAATGTATAGACATTCATCAGCCTTTAAATTATTGTAACTTAAACATTTCGTATTCACAACATTTTAGAAACTTACTCCCAAATAAGTGAGGAAACGCCGTTCCCTTGCGTCCCCCCACACGATAATATTCCAATAAAATCTGACGTAATTCAGATATATAATTAACAAAATATGAGAAGTAATTCCACAATTT
This sequence comes from Uropetala carovei, assembly GCA_036926305.1. Taxonomy (NCBI): domain Eukaryota; kingdom Metazoa; phylum Arthropoda; class Insecta; order Odonata; family Petaluridae; genus Uropetala; species Uropetala carovei. The sequence continues at coordinate 5,021,853 of JAXCHB010000104.1, read as the reverse complement.
AAATAATATTTCCTTATTTAATATCAAACAAATTTAAACCAAAGGTTACACTTCAATTCAAAGGAAATATCTACTGCTGATAACGATTAATTCTGCAACATTAATAATACTTATTCGTGCTAATATATATAAGCTTACCTGAATTAAGTAATATAACAAGGGTTTTGACATCTGCGGGTAAACTTGTAAGATTTCACTCTTGTCTTACTGCAGTCACGTATAGGCTTGATAATCACGATAATTGTGTGCTTGATGCAGTTCTCGATTTCTAAAATAAAAGTGCAAAATGAATATGAAAATTAAAACATTAGCAAAAGATAGTCTATCAGATATAAAAACACCAGTGTTAAATTAAACACTTATTTAGATATAGCGCATTCATTCTCGACGAAATGCAACAAATTAATTCACAAACAAAATGCAATCATTTTCTTAAGACTTAATAAACTTTATACGAAAAATAGCAAAAAGATTGGATTTGGAGGTGATTCTTATTATATTTGTCGTAAACATTTGCCACATCTTGGTCTATAAGTATGACATACTTTTTCGATAAATATAATGCTGAAATCAACTTCATGGATAACTAATACTTTTCCAGATGAATTTTAACATTTAAATACTAATATTGAAATACATACCCGGAATCTGAAGATGGGACAACTTATATTAAGGAATTAAATATTTAAATTATCTACACAAATTTAAAAGCTGAAACACTGCAGCAGAGCCACCTGAAGTGTTCAGAGGTAAACTGTTAATAACGCTTAGATTTTGTTTAAGTCACTTGGGACATTTATGTTTACAACCAAATATTTAGTGTAATTTAACTTTTGAAACATAGATAAAACAAAATATTGATCATGAGTTCCAAGGCGGGTCCAAGTATACAGAGTACGGCGGGAGCCATCCCCGTTAGAAATGAAAAAGGTAAGTAATAGGATTTATCAACCTTATGCTTACACCGTAATTTTAGAAATATACCAATATATAAACTAATTGTCCGTCATTAACCAATTTTAACACAAGTATAACTAATCCCAGATGTTTGCTTACAGGTGAAGTGTCGATGCAAAAGGTGAAGGTTCACAGATATGTGTCAGGAAAAAGGCCAGATTATGCTCCCATGTCAAGCAGTGAAGAAGAATCAGAAGAAGAGGATTTTATCGAACAGCAACGTAGGCATGTTCACCATCATCATCACTCACGTGGTGCTGCGAGTGAAGAAGTTGGTGCGGTTGAACCTGAGGAAGATGAAGATGAGGTGGAGGACAGAAGACTTAGGAGGTTGAAGAGAAAAGAGGGTATCGCAGATACTACAACAGCTGATGTAGAAGAACCAGAAGAAGAAGGAAGAGTCGAAAGGCATAGGTATGCCAGTGATGTGTAATATATTAGTCTTGATTGGGAAAAAGGCCAAATTGAACTGTATATTGAGTTTCATGTGATTGTAGTAAGTGTGCATCAAAATTATTTCAAGAGTTGGAAATGTAAGATAAATTGAGCCATTATACTGTTTTAAAGACAGAATTTCCAAAAACCAGCATTGTTTCAATTTTCTTAGAATTTAATTTCAAGTAAGTTATATTTTTATAAATACTAATGTGTCTTTATTTCAGTATCTTATTCAATTATTATTGCTATCAACCAAAACGTCTCACTTTCATGAAGGAAGCTTCTTTGGCTTATCTTTAAGTACAAAAGTAATCTTAAGCCTTACTTAAACATATATTTGTATAAGCTAAGAAAGAATAAAATGCAATCAATCACCTGTTCTATTCATACTTAAGGCATATTCATGCTCCAGAAGTTGTCGATGAAGGAGAGGATGCAATAGAGGAAGAGTCTATAGAAATAGACAAAAGTGAGGATGTCATGGAAGAAGAAAATGAGATAGAAAATAGGCGCAGAAAGGAATTAGAAGATGAGGATGATGAGGAGGAAGAAGATGAACTGAGTGACACGGAAATAGAAAGGAGAAGACAGATATTGCGTCAGAAACTGCTGTTTGAGAGAAAAGTGCAAGATGTAAGTTCTCTTTTAGTTTAGAGTACCTATTCTAAAATATGGTCGAACTGTATTTTATTAAAATTTACAACAATCACGGAAAACTTTTATATCAACAGTTTGCATTTTTATAGTTTAATTTTAAAATGATGCTCCCAAACATTTTCATTTTATATCCTTTTATTTTTTTTAGGAACCTGAAGTTTTAGATAAAGAAGAAGATGGAAGAATATCAGAAGGATCTGAAGGAGAGTCTTCAGAAGATGAAGAATATACAGGTTAACATTAATTATATTTAACTATGTATTTTTACTTTGTCTGATTACCACAACAGAAGAATTAAGGCTCCCATTTAAAAATACAAAAGTATCTCTCTATAAAGTAACTTATTGCTTATAATGTATCCCAAGAGAAAAATTGGATTATAAGCACTGAAATAAGAAATTGATGCATATGCCACTTTTTTGTTGATTTGAAATCATAATGTTCTCCAAAGAATGCTATAGTTTTTTCCTTGCTGCTTATTTTTTTAACGGGACTTTGAGAAAAAAATGTCTCCGTTAAATATAAATGTATCTCTATCATTCCAAATTATTTTAATTAATAGCACTTTTTAAAATGGCTACTATGGTAATTTAAAAAGGAAATATGGTTGTAATGAATTATATGGTAACTATAGAAATATTATTGAGCACTTGTAAATCATTGCATAGTATTATATTAGTACAGGCGATTCCCGAGATTTGAACGTTCGAGATTCGACCGGTCGAATCGACCCAGCTGATCGATCGGTCGAATTAGAAACTAGTTTACACGAAGTAATTTTCGGCCCGCCCGACCACAAGTTTCAGTCTAGACATCGTTATTTCTGCTCTAATTGTTTGAATTTCTGCTGATTCAACATTCGACTGTTTGAGATTCGACCACGTTTTCAGAAATGCATCCCTGTCGAGTCTCGGGAGTCGCCTGTATTTAAAATTCAGTTGCAATAAAAGTGTGCTAACTCAAAAGCTAATTTTTGAGATAATATGCATTAAAATTATGTTCTGTATTTCAAAGTTGTAATAACTCAGAATTTTTATTTTATGTTTAAGTTTGACTGCTCCATATTAGACACCGGCCTTCTTAATTTTAATCGTTTTTGCAACAGATTCTGAAGAAGAAGAAACTGGCCCTCGGCTAAAACCTGTTTTTGTTCGGAAACGAGACAGAATCACTATACTTGAGAGGGAGAGAGAAGCAGGAAGGCAGAGAGCTGCAGAGGCAGAGGCTAAGAAAGCGCAAGAGGAGAGAAGAAAGGCCACACTCAAGGTCATACTCTTCATTTTTCAGCTATTTGAATCACATTTTATTTCACTCTTATTTTATTTATATTATGCAAAAACTAATTTAATGAGGACTTTTAAAATATTAATTAAATGCTAATCTTTTTAAAAGGCTATATTTAATTAGACAAATCAAGGCAAAAGTGAATACAGGCAATTCTTGACACAGCAAGGTTTCATTTCTACGTTAGTTATGGTGATGAAAAATTTAACAGCTACTTTTTGGAAAAATGCATTTTGGTTGATTGTAAAATACTATTTGGAACATCCATATTTAATCAGGTTATCTACAGAAATAAATAAATTGTATTATATTTGCTAAAGAAAATGATAAATGCAAGCATCCAAGGATGGGAAATCAACAAATCTTACATATTACTCAATATACTTATTGTGTTTACGTCGGAAGATGATACCTGTGATTTTTTTCATTATATAAAACGTTTTCTAAGTTTATTTTATATGTAACATCATTTATTTCTTCAGTTCCTTGTTACAAATGATTTTTTTATGATTGATATGCTGTTTAAGGGTTAAGATATCCAACATATGGAAATATCGTTTATCCAAAATGGATCAGACCCCAATTGTTTCAGATAAACAATCTTTTACGGTATATGACAATAATGACTCATGGTTCATTTATCCTCTTGTGAATAATTATAGTTCACTAGAGTCATTAGGTATAGCATTAGGTTGATGTCTTAACATTTTTCAATCAAAATAACGAACATGCCAGTGTCAAAAGTTGGTCATAATAAAGGTTCTAAATCACTTGTTGTATTTTAGTTGGTGGAAGAGGAAATACGTAAAGAAGTAAATGAGAAAGTTGCATCTGGAGTCGGTGTATTAGGATCTGCTGCTGCTGGAAACCTCAGTCTTGGAGCGGTTGGTCTTAATGCTCTTGGACTGGCACCAGGAGTTGCTGGTGGGGCAACAGTGGGCGTTGGAACTGTCACCACAGGTGAAGATCAAATACTGGCCTCTTTGGCCGACGTGGACACAGACGATGGGGCAGATGAAGAAGCAGAGTACGAATCATGGAAGTTGAGAGAATTGAAGAGGATAAAGAGAGACCGAGATGAACGAGAACAGTGAGTCAATATTACATTTCTGAAAACATCTGCAAAGTAATTTCAGTTTTTTCCAGTAATACCCTTGCTAAAAACCTATGGTGTTTCTAAAAATCATCATTTTCTGTGTACTTTGATCATAGAAATTATTCTAGAATGTGTATATACCTTCCGTGCATCAGTTTAGCCAATTATAAAAGTAGAAACTGTAGCACCTTTTATGTTTCAGCAAACCATTGCTGAAAGACTATCAAATCAAGGGGAGGAAGTCCAAACTAATCCACCTTCCCCACTTAAACTGTTTCCTACTGAGAAAGAGCTATAGAGTGTTCCATCTTTAAGTTTCAGTATTGGGCAAATGGCACACGGTGTTGCCATGTCTCACTACTTTAACGCCAGCAAAAGTCTGGTAATTTAAAATTTCCTTTATGTAACTTATTAAGTAAATGCTATTGTTACAATTTTTGCCGTAATACACGATTTTCTAAACTAAAACAAAAATACTGCGTAGTAAAATTTCTCTCGCTACGTACCGCGCGTTTAGAGGCGTGCAGATTTCGTAAAAGGCTCGCTCGAGCGCGAGCGATCGAGCAACGAGCGGACGAGCGCGAGCGGTCGTTCGCTCGAGTACGCTCGGGCGTTCGGGTGTCTTTAGTGCCTTGTCGGTAGTGGGTAGGTCGCACATCGGACATCACTATATATCGCACTACTGCATAAACGCAACATCGCAAGTGCGACATTGTCATCCCAATGACATCGTATGCGACGTATCGCAACATCGCTCAGCACTTCTTACTGCTAGTCTTTCCCATGACGATCGGCAGTATGTGTATGTATTGTTCAGGGCTTCGTATTTTGATTTAATGCAATGGGCATTGTATCATTCTGGAATACATCTCTTTATTAATTTTTGAATGGATACCATTACATTATAAAATTTTATTCTCATCGTTTCGGTGGTGTGACATCCTGTTCCTACTTCTCATCCTGGTTCATACTTAGCTGTCCTGAAAAATAATAGGAGTTAATTGTACAGTATTCTGAAACAAATGCCGAGATCTCTTAAGGCGTTGCAAATTATATGCGTAGAGTTAATCGGGATACTAGGTTCTTAATGATTCCCTTATTGGGAATAGTCGGTACGCACATAATTACTCTTTAAGAAGCAGATATCGTTCAGCATTTCCGGGGAAATACCAGATCTCCTACTGGTGACAAGAAGTCCTGCTCTACTGAAGCTCCGCTCAGATGCGGCACTGGTTGCGGGCACAACAAGAAATCTCCTAGCTACCTTGCAGAGGAGAGGGAAAAACTCCCTCTTGGCATCCCACCAACTCAGAAGATTTTCTTTCCCTACATTCCTGCACTCTGATTTGGAGAGGGCAATGTATTGCTCTATTTCATCTAGAGAAACCCCGCTTACATCTGTCGCATCGTCGTCGGAGCTCCAGTCCTCAAATTTTGATTTTTTGGGCGGGACTTCCAATGCTCCAACTTCAATTTCTTCCATTCGTTCCGCTATATAGGGAAAAATTAGTTCGTTAGACAATGAACTATTATATACTTATGTATTCTTATTTTTTATTTCACATCATTTTAATTATCATCCTGTGATGGGCGTACGATAACATAGAGCAATGAGTGGAAAGGGATACTGCGTTCAAATCTGATTTCTATACATGCAGACGTTACAAAAACGCGTTAAAAGTGGGAGGGGGCGTGTAACATAGTGGACCAAGTCCGTAATACATATGTAAGACACGGTACGGCCTCTTCTACCAGAACGTATTTGTTTCTGCTGACGACTTACCTTTCACACTCTCGCACATTTCTCTAATGAATCGATGGGTGTCATTCCTCTCCTTCTCCGTCAGAAGCTTTAATTGCCTATAGGAAGGGCATAAAAAGGTGGCGGCGAAGTGTATTGGCTTCAGTTCTAATTTTTCGCTCAAATATTTCTTCGCCCTGACCTTGATCTTCGTCATAGCCTAAAAAGAGTTATTAAAGTGGAAAAAGGTACTTTCATGTTGTTAGATTACTCGTACCTGTATGACAAAAATCCAAGTCATAAATCACTCACCTGGTTCTCGTATCCTGTGATAATGCAGTGCTTTTGGAGCTGATAGTACCATAATAGCACAAGGTGCAAAGTGGGAAATTTTTCTCCCTCTAGGTCCACGCTAGCCTCTTTAAATGGGCGTAGAAATGTGACTAGGTCACCGACTAAGTCATGATCATACTGAATAAAGAGATCGTCTTTGTTCTTCTCTTTCAGAATGGTCTTGATGCTATCAATTTGGCAATGCACGCTGTCCAAAAGTGACAGTACACTAACCCAACGCTTGTCTACATCCAGGAGTACGGTTTTCTCAAGCTTTGTAACGAGACCTGATGCCTTTAGAAATGTTACAATCTTCCTGCAAGCCTTGATGGAAGCTAGAACTTCGGGCGCTTCAAGTTCAAGGAATTTTAAGGGATCAAATGTATGTCGCAGAGAGGTGTTTATAACGTGACCAGCACATGGAAGCCGATCGTAGTTTTCGAACGCTTTGATCATATTTGACCCTTGATCCGTAACGAAGAACGCTCGGCGCACCTGCGTCACGTCCAAGTCTAATTCAGCCAGTTTTTCCTCCATTTCAGCTCTGATGTTTGTGCCACTCTTAAGTACATCGGGGAAGACGGACATGATCAAAGTACTGTTAATAATATTATTATCCACTAAGAATTGGGCTGTGATAGTAAGGTAGTGGCGATTCTTATAACGTTCGGTCCACATATCAGTCGTGAATGCACATTCACTCTCCTTAAGAGCTGACTGAATCTTCGGAATGATCTGTGACCGGACACGGTCTGCCTCTCCCTGCACGTGACGCACAACAGTTGTGCGATGCGGCAAAGAATCTCGAGCATCCACCGTCCCATACTTGGCACCGATATTAATAAGCTCCTGCGCCATCTCCACAAAACCTTCCCCACATACAATATTAAATGCGCGTAAGTCTTTACAGCACATCCCAACACATTTTTGCGTAAGCCTGTCAAGTACCTCTTTAGGTACAGGTCTCTGTCCTCGTTTAGTCTGGTTCGCCAGGTCGTTTCGCCCTTTGCAACTTTTCATGTGCCTGTATAATTGGCTAGTGACACCTGACTTGTAGGTAGAAATGTTGCCGCACTCTTTGCATAGAGCGAATCCGACGCATTCTTTGGTCACAGCATCACAAACGAGAGAAAATAAAAACCAGACTTCACTTTTCCCGCTCTCTTTAGGCATGGTTATATATGAACCATTATTGAGCCTAGCTCGAACCTTCCCCTTTTCATTACATAAACCTTCCACTGCCTCCTCAATCCCCTCCACCACTCCGTCCATTTTTCACTTCTGATTGACGTCTGGCCTCCCGTATGTTTTCTATCAGCAGTCGAGTATGGCAGTCGCGGAATGACTAAACATCGGGCCAAGCGGCCACGGGCGGGACGAGCGCATGCGAGCGCTTCCACCCTCGTCCGCTCGCCTCGCTGCTCGATGGCCGTCTACCTGTAATGATCTTCACAACTGTAACACGAGCGTCAAACACGCCCCGACCAAGCGCGAGCGAGCGTTATACGAAATCTGCACGCCTCTACGCGTGTTGCACGCATGGCTGCTATAGTGCCCCAAACACCGGCGGTCCCAAAACCCTCATAAAAGTGAAAAAAGGAGCTTATAAGAATAGAATCCCTTTGAAGTGCCCTTGTTTTCCCTCTGCACTCAGATTTATTTTTTCTGTGCTAGCGTTCAGTTGTTTAAACCAGTCTTAGGTAGTCCTTTATCTTGTGATGTAAAGTTACCTACCCTTGCGAAAATGTCAAAATAGTAGAAAACTTAAAAAATATTTTTAATGTTTTATAATTGGAAAAATCACTCATGATAAAAATGAACAAATGATTAATTAAAGAAAAAAATTGAAATTTTATAAATTTACAAATGGTGTAAGTTCGTTAATATTGTAAAATATCCATTACCAACTTCACAGAACATCATATCATAACAAATAGATCAAGAAAAAGTCAAATTCAAATTATTTGAAAGAAAGGAATAATTCCCCACCAGCTGAAAGATAAGAAAAATTAATTCTCCAGTTAAGGGGTTAAATGTCCTTCGACCTGTAGGATTAGTTTGATTTAAATGTGTTATGTGTGGTTACGTGATTGAGGGGTTTATTATGTTGAATAAGGTTTCCTTAACAACAGCAAGATATATATTATGCCGTAAACTGCCTAAAAATTAAAAATATATTTTCCCAATCAAAAATTATTTCATTTGAAAGGCTATTGAAATCATAAATAAAAGTTTAAATAGTACATATTTTAAAAAATGCAGTTTACTTTGTAAATAATAAATTAGCGTTGTAGTTGCCATTTGCATTTTTATGCATAACTCGATAAATATTTTGTTTAGAGAAAAATGTATAAATTAAAAGTTGTAGGGCGTTTTAAAATAGGTACTCATTTTATGTTAAGCTAATTCGCGGAAAAAGCACTCAAACGATGTAAATTGGTGATATTGTCAGCATTCGGTTTCAGTTGCGTTCGGAACATGATGGAACCGACGGCACTTTTTGGCTATAAATATGTGTCCAAATTCTTGCAAATTCACTTCGCCCTGAAGAAGCTACGTGCAATGGTCGCAAAACATCGGTTCCATCATGTTCCGAACGCAGCTGAAACCGAAAGATGACAATATCATCGAACAACAATGCTGCCAAAACCTTCGATCAAAATTGATGTAAACTGGTATTTAACAAAATTGTAGCATAGTTAATTGGATAAATGCGAGTTCGGAGGTACACTGTGTTTACATCTTATTTTTGGATTAACTTCCTCACATATACTAAGATTGGATGTAATGTGATCAGAGGAAAATAGTTAAGCATGTTTGTACGAGAATGATTGCTCACAAAATCCCTAAGTAAAAACAAGAACTGGATTATTTTATGCTGATCACTATACATAACGGAAATTAAGTTGCAATTGAGGAAATTTTTACCTGCCCGACATTACAAATTCATTTGCTTCTTTTTTAATCTTCTAAATTGTCCTCTGAGACATAGCTTGCTCGTCCTACTAACAGCAGATGACAGGCTTTCATTAGACTCATTGAGGCAACTACTAAGAACATTCAATATTGTTTGTTTTTCTGAACTCACCTTGCTTTCTTTTCCTCATTGAGACGTCCATTTTCTCACAAAAACCACAATATCAATATGAAAATACGTTCGTGGATAATCAACATGTGATGTACAGTCATTTGTAAAAGTCTGTGGGCAAGCTCGGTCGCGCCGCTCACGGCCAAACAGTGAAGTTAAAATTTATGTTGGCACTACGTGATTCGCAGCGAGAGAGGGGAAGGGTGGTGTGAGATATATGTTTTGGAAGTTCGAGCGAATGAGTGGAATCAAGAAATGGCCGTAGAATTGCAGGCTACCGGTGTCGAATTGAGACTGCGCCTCGCCTCTGAGGAAAGGTCTCGAAATTGAGACCCAGAGACGGAAAAGCCTTTTCCATGCTCATGCCAGACCCGGCTACGATTCAACGCAAATCCTCAAAGATATTCCACGTCTCTGATATGGTTCACCAAGGTGGTTTTCCATTTTCGCCGATATACCGAGTGTGTGGAATGGAAAGGGGAGTGAAGGAAGAGGATAACGGGAAATTAATGAAATTTACCAAGGGCTTGGTTAGCATCCACCTGCATAACGTAAAATTAAGAATTATATTAATCCTTCAATTTAACTTTAATTTGTGTAACTCACCGATTGTTTGTGGAAAAAAGGAGTTGGAAACCTCATGAAAATGAAAGCTATTAAATTCTCTAATACGTTTAAATACGTTTTTATTATAAAAAATTACTATTTTGGTTTAGTATTAAGATTTAATAGACCTACTGTTTTGCTCAGTTTTTAACTTCTTTTGACAAGTAGGTTTTTAAACGGGTGGATTGGGCTACCGGGACACTGGACAAAATTCCGATGGGCCGATGGTCTGTGGACCTGTGGTGCCGCCTTGGCCAGAAGCGGGCATTTTTCCGGTCCGTTTCCCACTTCCAATTCGCCACTAGTTATACACTCGCAGTTAGCATTCATCGGGCATTGGAAATGGATCGAGCTCCGTTTGCTGAGACTTCGCCTGTGGTCAGAGGAGAGATTGTGGGGAGGGTGGCTGCTGGACATTCGGTCGCCGAAGGAGCAAGGCAGTTCGGTGTGCACCGAAATTGCGTGTACAGATGGGTCAAACATAGCAACGACGGGGACCATGATCTCAAAAATAAACCGCGAACGGGCTGGCACAGATGCACAACTGAAGATCAAGATTTGGCGATTCGGCAGCGTGTAGCAGAGCATCCTCTCACAACTAGAAATGACATTTTCCTTATGCATACGTTTGCGCAGTCATATTTAAGGGAGAAATAGGAATTTAACAGAGAGGCGGATTGCGTAGCGACTGATTCCAAATTAAAAAATCCGAGCGACAAATTAAAAAAAACGTAATATCTTCATGAACCCTCAGGGGAGCGGATTTTTGGCATTAGTGAAAGCGTGGTAGCAAATTTGTTACAATGCCGAATTATACATATTCTTCCGAAATACTCGCACTAATTTAGGACATTTAGTAGTTATTACTGATAAACAACACAATGGAAATGCATTTTGCTTATAAAACAATTGAATTCTATTTTATGTATTTGTTGAAAAGAAGAACTTCTCAAAGTTCTCTGGTAATGGTAAAAATATGATTAAATGAAACATAATTCTAATAATGCAACAAAATATACTGCAATTTTCGTTTATTATGTATTTAGAGTGCCAATGTCGATTTAATGTTTGCTTCCAGTAAACTGGAATACTTATTCTAATAACAGATACTGCTATATCTATTGTTATTAAAACTTACAATTTTCTGCCGTAGAAAATCATCTTTTCGGTTTTCATTAAAAAATAACTCTAAACATACAAACTCAATTCCATGAAATAAGCGAAAATTTAAATTAAAAATTTTGTATTAACGCACGCGTCCACATCCTTTACTACGTTGTCGGTTCAAGTCCCTAGCGATCACGGCAACGCAGCCACAGTGTTCGTCCAGCGTAAATGGAAATCCATATCCTTCGGTAAACCGTTTCAGACGTGGAATAACCTCGAGGATGAGCATGGAAAACACTTTCCCGTCTTTGGATCTCTCCTTCGAGGCCCTTCCACCGGGGCGAGAAGCGGTCTCCATTCGACCCCGGTAGCCTGCAATTCTACGGCCATTTCTTGATTCCCCTCATTCGCTCGAAATTCCAAAACATATACCCCACACCACCCTTCCCCTCTCTCGCTGTGACTCACGTAGTGCCAACATAAATTTTAACTTCACTGTTTGGCCGTGAGCGGCGCGACCGAGCTTGCCCACAGACTTTTACAAATGACTGTACATACACAATATTTTTAAAAAGTGGACATTATAAACATAAAACCTGCAAACACAACGTATCTCTACATTTGAACCGTATTACACACTTCAGTTTGAAAACGTTTTGAAGAATTGTTAAAACAATTAATTTGCAATACACATTAAAACTCAAAATTTGTAAGTACTTTCCCACAAACTTATGAGCAGACAAAACGATGAAAGCACAAGATAGTCCAACTGCTGAGTCGTAACTGAGGGAAGAGCGGGCGAGGGTGAACTGCCTACCTTTGACCAGATCGCAATAAAACTTTTGCATTGTTCACCCTCCCCTTGGTGACCCTACCCCACATCTGGGTGCATCAAAAATAACTTCAAACCTACAACTTTCTCACTTAGACCATGAAAGTATCTTTATAAATAAAAAAGTTTCTCACAGACAAACTTTTTTAAGTCACGCTGGAACACGCAAAAGGAACTTTTATAATTAAATGCAGAAAACAAAATATTTTAAATCAATTTATTAAACTTTCAGTAGCTCCATTACGATCCTTAAAAATTCCTGAACCTAATGCAAAAAAACTGCATTACATTATTTTAAAACAGAACGTATATATCATCGATTGAAACAAACGTGACCGTAAAATGTCCATTTCAGGTCAAATATTGTTTATCGCATTTTGTATAGAATATAATTTTTAGTTTTCATTTAAAAGTGTATCATCAGATTCTGCATTAAAAATAGCACAATTAGAAATTCTGAATTTTTATTTTAATGCAACTTTAAATTATTAGTGAGATTTGGCCATCCCGGTGTCATAGAGAAGGAGGGGGCGATTGGATTTTTAAGTCTGCAGGAGAGGGGAGAAACCGTACTGAAACTTCAAGGTGGAACGCTCTATAGTTACTTTTAAGTTTATTTTTTCCACAATAGTTTTCTTTCCAGTATGTGTTATCTCATTTTTAGATCAAATGCCCGTAAAGGCATTTTTTTTAAATATAGTCAATCAAGTTGAACAGGAAGGGAAGGAAAAGTTCAACTTCATTCAACTTAAAATTTTTCAACTTTCAACTCCTGCCATTCACTGATTCTTTTTAAAAATTATTTCTTCCTTGCAGGATGGAGAAAGAAAGATTGGAAGTTGAGAGACTTCGTAACATGACAGAGGAAGAACGAAGACAAGAAGCACGTCTTAATCCCAAGCTTATTACCAACAAAGCTTCCAAAGGAAAATATAAATTCCTGCAAAAGTACTATCACAGAGGTGTCTTCTATTTGGTAAGTTAGTCTCATCATTTTTTTATTGTAACTCTTTCTTAAAAATTATCAAATTAAGCTAATGAAAAGTCATAATTACATTCATCAAGTAAAGCAAATGTCTTGTGATTGCAAAACTGTTTGACTCTTTTATTGAAAAAATATAATATTCAATGCTACAAATATTTTAGTAAATTAACATGTTTTGATGCTGAAAGATTATTTATTAGAACTAATCTGGTAAATATTTTTAAATATACAACTAACTGTGATTTTTAAAATTTGATTTGATACAAAAATTTTAAAAAGTTATTGTGATTAGAATGGTAAATTAAAATCAGCATCATAGAAATTTGGTCATAAAAGTATTAAATGCAAACCCTTAATTGAAATCCGCAGCAATCTTGTTCATTCAGAGAATTAAAATAGCACTAAATTAAACAATTGCAGCTTATTTTAAAGAAGATGTAATTCTTTTTATAGCGATTTTGCAAAGTACTGTAGTAGATGTTTGAAAAGTTGTATATCATTATCTATCTCCCAGAATCATTTTCATTAATAAGTTTTAATTGTTGGGAATCATACCCTAGGACAGTAGTTCCCACTCTTTTTGTAGGTGTGGCACCCTTTCAGGGATAAAGAGAATTCTGTCGCATCCTTTCAAAGGAAAATGGAATTTTGTGGCACCACTACCTTGAAATAAGGGCTTTATATTTTTACATATGAGTATTACAACCTTTGGACCCATTCATTTGTTAGTAATACACCATAATTTATTAGAGGGAAAATTATTGCCCTCATTACTAGAGATGCACCGAATATACATTTTTGCCGAATGCTGAATAGCCGAATGTTAAAATCAATATTAGGCCGAAGCCGAATATCAACATCACAGAATTAACTTCAAGAATGCAAGAATAAATCTGAAATTTTATCAAAAAACCCTTTTATTTATTTCATTTTTATTACAATTTTATTATTCAAGCATTAATAGTCAAATTTAAGAAATTTTAAATTATGGTGCAGGAACAATAACTTTTCTGCATTGTCAGCAGCTAAGTTACTCCTACGGTCACTGTACTGAACATTCGCAATACTAAAAAGCCGCTTGCTTTCAGCAGAGGTTAGATGGGGAGCAAGGTATCTTTGTGCAAGCTTTGCCTGTGTAGGGTACTGCTGCTTTCGTTTTTGCCAACAAGTTGTTGGACATTCTTTTCTTCCGAACAGTGCCTCACCAAAGTATTGACTTATCTCCTGTTCATCTCCCAAAGGACTTGGTAGTTATATTCTGACATGCAATTTCATTGAAACAATCCCATAAACTGAAACCTTGTGCACTGCTTGATGGAGTTGCTTTTTGCATGTTTTCAGAGGCAGACAACACTGGCACCCTCATTTATACTCTTTAGTTCTAATACCTTTGCATGCACTTGCTCCTTCACATCATTACTTGAGAAGAATTTGTTCTTAAACCTAAGATCTAGAAAAGTGACAGTGGAACAATGTAACTGACTTTCAAGATAACAAAATCTTATTTGAATTTCCTTCTGCATCTCAGCTTTCGTTGCATATACACCAATTTCAGCATATTCCTCTGAGTAGAATGACAGAAGGCTCTTTGTAACTTCTTCAGCAGGTTCCAGCAAACGAACTGCTTTCTATGCAAGCAATTGATTGTTAGTAAGTCCTGCTATGCTGATATTATTATCTGCAAAGAACACGATTATGGCTTTCTTTTGTTCAAGCAGCCTTTTTAACATGGAATAGCTGCTATTCCATCTTGTATAATTACACGGAGGTAATTCCAATATCTCTTGTAGTAGTAGTCTTCATACTGCTCATTCAGTGTCATTTATACCCACGCTTGATGTAGATCTAAGTCCTTAATAATATTTTATAGTGTGTTGGTATAAAAAGTGCTACCGTGCACCCGGTCAGGTATTTTTTTACATAACATTTTATACTGTAGTTGGTAAAGCATTATTTTCTTAGCTTTATTGAATTGATTTATAAATTATATTACTGTAAACTGTTATTTTAACATCTTTAGTATGTGTTTAGTTCGAATAGGTCAGTTGGAATTTCTGTGTTTGAGTGTATCAGTCTGGTGTATGTTTGCATGTACATATATGGATGTGAAATGGAAATGTGAAGGAAAGTTTTTACATTACAGAGAATCTGTAAAATATAAATGGGATGAGAAAGTACGAGAAGAGGATTATCTAAAGGTTTTGAAAGAACTTTCTTAGGAGGAAAATGATTTGCTAGATAGCGAAGAAGAATGGAGTGGTGCAGAAAATTTTATCACGTTAGAAAATCAGGAAAATCACGACACTGAATCTGAACAAGAACCAGATAGTGACACTTCTGCTGAAGATGAGGAGGAAAGTGGAGATTATTTTATTGGACGTGACAAAATTACTAAATGAAAAAAATGACATTTTTTAAGTTGACATAAAAAAACCAAAGCCAAGAACATCGTAAAAACATTTCCCGGACCTAAAGGCGATGCTAAAGGAATTTTCGATGAATTAGAAGCATTTAGGAAAATGTTCAATGATGAGATGATTGAAGCCATTGTACAATATACTAATTTATACATAAGTAAGAAACAAGTGGATGTGACATATTCCCGGACTAGAGACATAAAACAAAGCACAAAAACCAAAATATTAGCTCTCCTTGGACTATTATATTTGATAGGATTAGAAAAGGGGAACCACACAAATGCACGTGAGTTATGGACTCGTGATGGTACGGGAATACTGATTTTATGGACTTGTATGAGTTACAAAAGATTTTTTTTTTTGCTGAGGTCCAGGACCGGCCTTAGGCCAATTGCACCTATTGGACCCAATCGGGCCCCGTGGCTAAGGGGGTCCCGCACCTTGCTCTACATTTTTTTGGGGAGGGAAAAAACTGCAAACTGGCAAACTACATTAAAAGACAGTTTTTTAGTATCTGGTATCGAACGCCCTAGTAGATGAATAAGACGTTATCGCTATCTTCCTTCCTTTTCGTAACGTTGCCGTTAAATTTCGTTTTCAGCAAATCACTCTATATCGCCTGTAGGTTCGAATATAGTTCTCTATTCTTTACAAATTCATCTGAATCATGCTTGTGAACCACGCCTTTTAGATGTAGGGGCCCCGCCAAAAGTTTTCTAATTGGGCCCCGCAGTTTCTAGGGCCGGCCCTGCTGAGGTCCATACGATTTGATGATAGAGAAACAAGGGATGAATGAAGAAAGATTGACAAACTGGCCCCAATAAGGGGTATCCTTGACCCATTTGTGGCAAATTGTAAGAACTTTTACAATGCAGGGGAGTTCATTACAATAGATAAAAAATTAGAAGTGTTCAGAGGCAGGTGCAACTTTATTCACTATATTCCCAATAAACCTGCAAAGTATGGCCTGAAAATTTTTGCTCTCTGCGACTCAAAAACATTTTATACCTGTAATTTCAAAGTGTACTGTGGAACACAGCCACAAGGGATATATAACTCGTCAAACAAACCATTCGATATTGTGCGTAGGTTAATTGAATGTATAAAAGGCACGAAACGAAATCTGACAACTGATAACTGGTACACCAGCTATCCTTTGGCAAAATCCCTTCTCGCAAAGAAAATAACTCTCGTGGGAACTCTCTGCAAGGATAAGAAGGAAATTCCTGTATAATATTTGCCACACAAAGACCATATTCGGTCGTCATCATTGTTTGGTTACCAAGAAAAAACAACGATAGTATCCTATGTTCCCAAAAAAAACAAGGCTGTCATTCTTCTGTGGACAATGCACGACGACGGATCCATAGATGAGGAAACATAGAAGCCTCACATAATCCTTGATTATAACATGACCAAGGGAGGAGTAGATACAGTGGATCAACTCTGCAGTTCCTATTCTACTTCACGGGCTACAAGGAGATGGCCACTTACATTGTTTTATGCATTTCTGAATATCGCAGGAATCAATACACAAATAATATACTGAGAAAACCCAAATAATGAAAAGTGTCCTCGAAAAGATTTCCTCAAAACGCTTGCGTTAAAACTAATGCAACCTCCTGTGGAGGAAAGAGCAACCTTAGCCTGTCTTCCAAAGGACATACAGTTATTTCTCCGTTGCTATAAAAAAGAAGAAATGGATGTAGGTGAGGAAGCAACAGAAGTACGAAGGAATAAGTGTGGACGATGTGGAATCTGTGGTCGACAGAAAAATAAGTTTACTCCATTAGTCTGTATAAAATGTGAGCTGTTTGTTTGCCAGGAACATAGCTCAACAGTTACTACGTGTACAAACTGTGAATCAAAAAATAATTTTTCTGAATCTGACTAGTGTTTCAAGTACCTAACCTAAATTACTTTTTGTCTTATTCATTTATTGATATTTTTAAATTGTTTTAAATTGTGCATTTATTAATGTTATTATGTATACCATACATGAGCTACCTACATTTTTACGAACTTAATATTACCTTAAGAGTTTTTTAAATTTTTG
Source organism: Uropetala carovei (assembly GCA_036926305.1). Classification (NCBI taxonomy): domain Eukaryota; kingdom Metazoa; phylum Arthropoda; class Insecta; order Odonata; family Petaluridae; genus Uropetala; species Uropetala carovei. The sequence continues at coordinate 5,004,256 of JAXCHB010000104.1, read as the reverse complement.
ATGACAAAGTGAAGAAAAATGACTAGTCAGGAAAAAAGACATTTTATTTGAAGGGCAATGTAAAAACTTTGTCATTAATGTTGCAATTTATTATTTATCTTCCGTCAGTCATGATGTAGCAATAAATATGTTTACCTTTATGGTTTTTATAAATTTACTTTGTTACCTGCACAGCAGACATTACAGAAATTATTCATTTTTGCCCAATGTTTTAAAAGATTATATTGTTTTAATGCAAATATAAAATTTTATTTGGTAAACTTGATCATTTTTAATAATAAAAACTCACCCGACCTAAAAAACATGTTTAATATGACAAATTTTGAGGAAAACAGCATGGTAGCAGATTTGCTACCACGTGCCCACTCATGTCCGAAAATAGGGCACACCCACTGGAGGGTTAATCGATTGTAAGTTTTATGTTTTTGCCAACTCAGAAATCGCCACTCGGCTTAGAATCGGTGTAAAAAAAGTAGTAAATGAATTTATGTCCGTAATTAATTATAACACGAGATATAATGTATTAAAGTGGAAGTAAACTATCTACTTTAAATGTATGCAAAAAGAATCAAAATGATTGAACACCTACGAAGAAATAAATTATGTAAATAATATGTGGCGCATCATAGTCGTAAAAAAAATGCAGCGATAGCGCTCATATGCGTAAGAAGCTACATATGTACACAATGTTTCATTTTACTCGTGAATCGAAACATTTGCCTTTCCTACCTCCCTCCTCTACCTATCTTTTTTCAGTGTGTCTAGCATGTGCATACTGGGATTTTCTGAGTGAACCGTTACTTCCTCGTGCCTTAGCGGCATAGCAATCAACTTGGGAGATTAATTTAAGAATAAAAGTGAAAAGGAATGCCCAAGTGATACTAGTGTAGTACTAACATATGTTATGTAATATGGTGTCTGTATTTGATTGATGAGAAACGGCTATTTTTTTACGAGAATAAGATCCCAGGAGATAACGATGTCAAATTACTCTTTTAGTAGAAGTTGTTATGAATAAGTGAATAAAATGTATTGTATGTCACCGTAATTTTAGTTAATACTCTTTATTTAATTATGAACTGAAAATCTGAGGCATTCATACTTGGTATTTTTAAATAAATGATCCCAGCCGTTTAAGCACTTTAAAATCAAAATTTTTCCTTGTGTGGCCTTGTGAAAAGTGGGGGTCGGCTTACAATCCTCACAAATTTAAACTAATAGAGAGAAGGGGTAGTCTGAATTAGTGAAAAGTCCAAATAATGGAACATGCTTATATATTATCAAGTCGTAGGTCATAAAAATAAGGTAATTTATTCACAATCCAGCAATGTATTAATATAATCACATTTTTCATATAAAGGTTATTCACGTATCATATTTGATTCATTATCACAAATAACTGTTACATTATCTTACTGTTTCTAATAGTAAATGCGTTACTTGATCGCAAAAACCAAATTGAATACTTAGAATTCGAATAAAAAACACACGGAATATGATTTCTTTAAACAACAAACTTAAATTAATAAGTTAAACGTTAATAACTAAAAATTTAATCAGATGTAGTCAGTTACATTGCCTTTTCTGAAATGGAAAATTTTCTATTGAGTCAAGGTCCTATTGTATTGCCTTTGAATAACAACGTTCTTCTTTACTAAATCTTTATTAATTTATGTTGGAAGTGCTCTTTTTAAAAATTGAAAATTGTATTGCTTTTATTAATTTGATTAATATTATTTTGATATTTATCTAAGCTAACAACATGTAGGAAATTGTATTATAAAATTCTTGTCTAGGTAATATCTTCTTTTGCATGATTAAAATATGTAATTGAAAAAAAGGAGGCAGTCTGAATTATAGAGGGTCCAAAGTAGTGAGGTTTTACTGTATATTCTTTGGAAAATTACTAATAGATTTAAAAATTGTAGAAGGTAATTCATAAATGGATCTATGTGGAATACAGTTTGAGAAAAGTTATGGAATTTTCACAATTGTTGCTTTAAATTTGTAATAAATTTAGGTAAAATGAGATCTTAAATGAACTACTTTTTCAAATTTGTATAAAGGTATTTTGAGACCTTTTAATTTTATTTCTTAACCTAAAACTGATTGAAAATGGTGAAAGTAGAAGAAAAGTACAATGAAATTTGTTGTCCACTTATGGATACCACATACTTTGGATGAACTTTAGATTAGGATAAAAAATACAATTCATAAAATCACTAACCAATTTTTACAAGTTGAGAACTAGTTTGAACAGTATGTCATAAAATATGTCAGTTATGCTGAATCCAAGATATTTGGAATTGCAATGGCAAAAATTCAATGAATTATGCTTTCATTTGCCATTTTCAGTTTTCTTTATCAAGTTTTCATACAAACTTTTTAGGTTTAAATTTATACAAGCACTTTATAAACATTATATATTATAATATAGGTAAATAATTTATAATCCAGATTTTTCCCTTCATTAAAAACTAAAATGTAAAAATATAGATATAATTTGAATTTAGAAAATATTCGGCTATTTGGCCTTTCTAAAGGCCAAAGCTGAGTAGCAGATTTTGGCCGAATACCAAGGCTGAAACCGAACTTCGGTGCATCTCTACTATCAACACTTCCAAATCCCTAAAAAATCAGCTGTGGCACACAGTTTGGGAACCACTGCTGTATGGTATCATCAAAGTTTAATTAGAATGTGATATTAAGAAAGAAAAACTGTACAAATCCAAAATGCTGTTATAACTATAATATTTTCCAAATTACAACCAGGCCCACACCCAGGATTTTCTCTTGAGGGGAGAGATCAATTCTAACAAAAATATTCCATCAAACATTTGGGATCCCTTCAACTACAGGCAGGACCAGAGGCTCCTCCTGAGTACCTACATATCTGATTAATACAAACTCTTAGAGTTTGAAGTTCTTAAGTCACAAAATTTAGTTTTTTGGGAGGGAGAGCTAAGCTCGTCAGCTCCCCTCCACCCCTGGTTGCGCACCTGGTTACAACAAATCTTCTGATTTTAAAACTCTTTAGTTTTTATTTAACTGTTTGTTAAAAAATAAAATTCATTCATTTTTTAATGGAAATAGTCAATTAAATATAAACAGGTAAGGCGTATTTACTGTTAAATTTGATTAATAATGAATGTGCTTTATCCAGGATGAAGATGATGAACTGTACAAAAGAGATTTCTCGGCTGCAACATTGGATGATCACTTTGACAAAACAATTTTACCCAAAGTTATGCAGGTATGTTTTATCCCATCATTTTAAATCTAATGACTCTTTTGGCACTTCATTTAGTTTTAATTACATTAATAATGTTCCTATTCTGTATTAAATGATATTGAAATTTTGTTTACTGTTGCTTTTCAAGTACCTGTTTTTAATTTCAAATACTGTACTTAGTTTTTTTTATTGTATTATTTTAATTATTGCTTCGCAATTATTTAAATAAAATTTTCACTACCTTATGATGTGTTTGGGAATACATTAGTGAAATAAATTCAACTTTTAATTAAATCTTGTCTAATGAAGTTCTTTTTATTCAATTAATGATGCATTTAGGTCAAGAACTTTGGTAGGAGTGGTCGTACTAAATACACTCATTTGGTTGACCAAGATACCACTGCATTTGATTCTCCCTGGGTTTCTGATACTGCACAGAACCTCAAATTCCATAGCACTCAAGCTGCAGGAATGAAGCAGTCATTTGAGAGGCCATCAGTGTTAGCAAGACGGAAAAAGCCTGCCCAAGGGGCTCAGCAGTAGTATGCATTTGAGGAATGAGGACATTTTTGGTGAGCAGTGAGGTGAGACAAATTATGTTATGAAAAATGTCTTAAGATAAGAATTAATCTAATTTATTATAACAATGTCTTGAAAATTTTATTTATTTCCTTTCACCTATAAGCAAACGCAAAAGGTCATATGAAACAAGAGATTTATACTAATGATTGGTTGTTTAAAATAATAATTTAATTTTTTGCAGAATTAACCTGTTAAGTTGGTTATCATTGTGGTGGTTAAGGGAGGTCATGGTTATGACTGTTAAAAGAAATAATCAACCTATAATAGTTAACTGCAAATCTCACTCGATTGAAGTGTACCTGCAAAAAAACTTGTGTACAGCAGAAGAAGCTGTGCATTATACAAATAGTGCATATATGTGTGAGTGATTGTGGTAATAGTAAAAAAATTGTGTTGCTGTAATGGTGGGTGAAGAGTTTTTGTAAATGCACCGAGTAATATAAGAACAATCATATTACATCAGGAAGGTCATTGTGTAAATCATTCAACATTTTGGGAACATCGATGAATCAAAGACTAGCTTGACAGTTTCATTGTAGAAATATTATCATTGAAAAGTTTTATATCTCTATGACTTTAATACTTGGTTGTCACATTCTTGTTGTAAGTAAAATTATGTCATTTCACTAGGCAGTGACTTTTGTAAAATAAATTTCTTCCACAAAGATACTGAGATTTTATTTATTATAATGATGACATTTGCTTTTATATTTGCTGTGAATCATATACAGCTTGGAGAAATGTTGATTACATCTGATCACTTATATGGGTCACTTGAATGTACTCTTTATTGCCCTTTTTCTGATTTATTCATACAGTAATCCCTCGCCAACTGCGGGGGTTACGTTCCTGAAAAGTGCCGCGGTTGGCAAGACCAAAGTTCCATAGAAAATCAGGGTTAGGGGAATGACAATAAAAATGGCATTAAATACGTGTATAAAAACAAAGTAAACTTTATTTTGTTTAATCCGCGATAAAATTACTAAAACCGATTGTAAGGTTGACAAAACAATATGAAAAAAATTTAAGAACAAGGTGATAGAACAAGATTTACTTATCCCCAAAAAAGTAGACTATCATTCTAGTTCGCGTCTTCATTTAGTACGACGATATCTTGGTTAGCTTGAGCATCACCTCGACCAGGCACCTTTATACATAATGGCATACTGAAATGGAAGATGCCATCATTATAGATAGCGTTTGTATATAAAAAGTCTGAATAAGCATAATCAACCAGAAATTCAGAGTAGGGATCAAATGTGAGGTCAGTATGCAGAGACGAACCGAAAATGAAAACTAAGCACCAATACTTCTCTGGCTCTGCCATGTCTGATGACGTGAAAAACTATGTACATGTAGTAAGATTGGAAAACTACTAAATTACTTGTGTTCTTATTGTTAGTTAAAATACGTCAAGATTACATAAGTCAGACTTAAGAAAAACAATTTCGGAAAAAATAAAAATATGCACCTCAAACCTCGTATACTCGAGACCTCATACCGCGTTTGGTAAAACTGTATACATTTCACAAAATGCATATACTCAAAACCGCGGTTGGCGAGGTATTACTGTAATGCATGATACAGGCAGTCCTCGACTTTCGTACATTTGACTTTCGTACATTCGACTTTCGTACAATTCGCTCTTTCGTACATTGTAAGTTCTCGCCCCTAAACCACCTTTTGTACGCCGAACAACGCCGAATTCGGACTTTTGCTCATCAGCTGACAATCAAACATTTTGAGCTATCACATAATGACACTGTCTGTCAGCCAAGCCAACACTTTTAATAAATTAAAGTATGCTACGTAATAATATACGTATTGTATGTAATGTAAGATTTGTGTGTAATGTTTTTAAATATTTTACTGAAATTTGACAAGATTAATACCACTGTAAAGTTGGTTAATAATCAATAAATTATTATTCAGTCTCGGCAACATTACCATCTTTGTTTGTACGTACAGCACTGTTTCTTTGTTTGTGCATTTTACACATATTATTTTATAAACATGAGTGATAAACGGAAAACTGAAAGGGCTAATACAAGTGAAAAGAAACGTAGGGCTCATAAAGTGAACACGATTGGGTCAAAGATGGAAATAATTAGGCGTGCTGAAAGCAGTGAATCTTTAGCTTCAATCGGATGCTCATTGGACTTAAGCCGGTCGAGTGGGTGTTCAATTGTGAAGGAGAAGAACAAATATAATAATAAAATACGTACTGTGGCGTTCTGAATAAACACCACATTTTATTAAAGAGCAAGGAACTGATATACACATGCTTCGATGACGTTGGCGATATCCCGTTAGCAGACCGCGAAACAATTTGAGACATAATGATTGTGCAGTAGCTTGGCTTTCTCGTGAATGACAATTGAACTCAGTGGGACTTTTTTGATCGCTTCCTCACTTTTCTTAATCGATCTTTTTGTGGACTCGTTCACACCAAGTAATTTACCAACTGTTGAAGCAAATTCATTATACGCAAGCCTATCTAAAACTTCAATTTTCTTCTCCAAACTCGTCACTTTTTTTGCCCTTTTTACCGACTTTTCTTTCATTTCAATCATCACTCTCTTTGGGGCCAAGTTTAGGCAATATTACAAAAAACTATGAAAATGGCAAATGCTTTAATGAAAAAAGAGGGATTTAGTATGTGCACTTCAGGAGGTCCTCGACTTTCTTGGTTCGATATTCGTACAACTCGCACATTAATAATAATATTTATTTACAGCCGGTAATCACATTGTAGTCACAAATCACAGAATAAGTTTCATTAATCACAAAGTAATTTATTATCCAACTCATAGCCTGTAAAACGGTATTGGGGTTCAGCAACAGCTGGTCTTCCACCTCTTCCAGAAAAGACACTGCCATAAACAAAGATAATTTCACCAAAAATACAAAAAATAAATAGACATAAACAAGAAAAAGGGAACTTAATACCAAGGTACAATAACTATAGTCAAGGACTAGATTATGGTAAGGATGGAAGCACTGTGTTACAAACAGTACGAATAAATGTAACTCTTACAGTAATAAAAATTTCTTGAGAAAAAAGAATGAAAAACAAATAACGATAAATTATAAAAAGATAATAATCAATTACACTATGTGTGTGATAACCTTAGGATAATACAAGGGAACAAGAACCCAAGATAGCATAGATTGACATCCCTTAACCGCCTTTTGTGCGCCGATCAGACTTTCACGAGTAAGCTAAATGAGGAACGAATATTTCGAGTGGTGTTGGTTGCCAGCCACCAGTTTCCACCGTGTCGCCATCTTTGTCCATACAGCAGTGTTTATTTGTACAATTATTTAAATATTTTATTGCATTTTGCCTTATATCTCCATATTATAAAATCGACAATTGTGTCTAAAAGGCCCCTGCACAAAAAAACTAAACATTTATACCAGAGCTTTGAGGCGGAGCTGGAGCGCAGAGCAGTGGAGCAGCAGGTTTTCACCCGGAGCTGGAGCGGAGCCAGAGCACAGAAGATCTTGACTGCTCCAGTTTCTTTTTTCATTTTCAATCCAAAATGAATGATATCTAACAAGAAAATCTTAATAAAAGTGCCTAAAAGTTACAGATGTATAATAATTCATATTAAAATAATAACATCTACTTTATTTTATTAAAAAAATCAGATAATTATCAGACATCCGGCGACACTGCAGACTGCTCACACGCTTGTGCCAATGTTAGGCAAGTGCAAGCACGTACTTGTGTAGAGTCGAGAGTAGTGTGTAGGTCAGTTTAGTATACGTTGATACTTTATTTGTGATGGTGCTGCAATTACAGAAAAGTGTGATGCAAGACGCAACATTTAAGATAACACAAACAGGTACATTACAAAAAAGTTTTTATATTGTTTATTGATATATTAAGATATCGTAAGAGTTATTAACCACTTAAGTTCATTTCCAACACGTGTTTCCATTACCGAACATATATGCCACAAAATTTCATAAGAAAAACTAAGTTGCAATTTATATATACAGTAAGACCCCATTATTTCGATAGCGCATAATTCGAAGTTTGGTGTAATTTGAAGCTAAGATCAGTCCCCGGCCAACAACATAGGATTTTGTGTACATTTTGGCTCGGATAATTCAAAATACAGCTACAATTAAATTCGAAGTCATGATCTGGTCCGGCGACACACGACAAGTTCATTTAATTTGAAGTCTCAATCCTATGTAAGCAGAAGGTTTGCGCGAGCACGTCATCATATTCCGTTTTTGTTCTCAATTTACATTTACATGATTACCCTGCAATCTGCACACGAAAAACAAACCGGTAACTACTTTTTCCTTATTTAATTTTGGGTGATCATATTCCAATGAAGTGAAAATGAGACATTTCCAGTTGTTTGTAAGAAAGATTGGGATAAAAATTTTGCATGATTTTTTTAAAATCAAGGTTCTGTCACTATCACGATACATAGCAAATACAAATTTCTCTTAGAACCTGGAGCATGCCTGACTAGGACTGAAGTAGCAATCTACAGGGAATCCAACTATCGTCGTAAGGCAAAACAAGACGTGGGAATAAGTTCGGGGAAAACCCCGGGCAGGATATTTTACGAGGAGACCAGGTTTGCCACCTCCAATTCATCTGTACTCCTTAGATTTCACTAGACCTCTTGTGAAATATTTTTTACACTCTCGGCGCGTCACTCAAAGTGAATGTTCATATTCTCAAGCAGTTAGCAAAATTCGAGAAACAAGCTGAATGAACTTAAGTTGCAAGAAACCCTATTATCTCAATTCTCGGGTCAGCATCTTCCCATTTTCCAAATCTGGGGAAGGACTTTCTCATGAGAAAGTGATATAATGCTCCAGAAAATACTGCTGATTATTTAATTTTATAGCAGAACCAATATTTAAATCGTTATATCTAATGTCGTTTCTAAACAGGATATGCCTTTGTTATTCCTGAGAATGAGTGACGATCCAAAAATAAAAAAACTAGTAGTTTTCCCACAATGCAAAATTCCCACTGTTGGATATCACATGACTTGAACATTCCTGTACCGTTTGTGAATCCCTTGAAATCAGCAGTCTATCTCAAAGCATTGTGTCATTGAGATTGTTTTGAGAAGATTTCAAGAGATGAGATCAAAGGAAATCAAAACAAAGTTTAAAGATCGGCCTTTTGACAGCGTAAGATTTACGAAGGTATTTAAATCTATCTCATTTATGTAATACCTGTTGGTACCACTAATGCACATTAAGTGTTCTTATAATTAGAACGCGTCGTAATGTAACTTTAATTAAAGTTTTCATAATGCATGTTTACAATAAATAACTTAAGAGTTTGGTTTCTCGGAGGAAGTTAGTTCATGATTGAAAATTGTTGTGTGTTTAATGTGACAAGTGTAATTACAATGTGATATATTGTTATGAACGTAGTTAAAGCTTTTGATTTTTATTGTCAACTTCTTTCACTACATTATAGGCCAGAATCCATTTTGGTAAAGTAATTAAGCTCTTTTCTAGGAGATAGGGGTAGGTTTCATAAAAAAACATCGCATCATCTGCCATAATAAAAAAATATAAATTATTTTGAGCAAAGTATTTTGTATTACAACCATGTCAAAACGGTGGAACCTCTGAAACTCAAACGCTAATAGCTCAGTGGTACCATAAAAGTCTATAAAAGATCATTTCTGGCTAAATTAACGGGACAAAATTTCAACGAAGTTGGATAGAATTATTTAATGAAGGTATTTCGCATAAATCATTTCCAGGACTTTTTAGTACATATTTTTGAAATATTTCAGTTGAATATGCGCTGTTAATGTCCTTCCAAAATGTAGCGTAAAAGAGTAACTTGAAATGCACTGGGAAATTTTAAATATTTTTGTGGTTTTTGTTAATCATAAACTAAGTGTTAATTTCGATTCAAATTCGCCTTATTTACGAACTTTTAAGGCCAATTCATTTGTAGAAGAACGCATAAATAAGATTCTATATTGCAATTTAAGTCCAAGTAGCGGAATGTAAAAAAAAAAGTTTGATTTTTATAAAAGTTTGGATATTTCGAACCCAGGTAATTCAGTCGTAATTTTTGGTCCCTTGAACTTTAAAATAACGGGGTTTTACTGTACTCAGATCCATATAAGAATATTTACCTTTAGTGCTGCAAATTGGCAAAATATGAATAATTATATTTTAGTAAAATTTCATTTTTTTTGTGGTAGTAAAATTTCATTTTTTTGTGGTAGTAAAATTGAGCAGACTTGAAATTAAAAATTGGTATTTTTATAACATATTGTGACATTTATATTTTACTTTTCTAATAATATCAACAGATATACTCTTATTTTTTAAATTAAAAAGAAGTTAAACAATTTATTATAATTTTATTTTATTTTAATTCACTTAACCAATAAAAAATTTGGAGGTTTGCTTATCATTTGTCATTTATGACAGTTAAAAAAAGTAACCAAAGTTATAGTCACAATACACAACACAAACAAAGCACACCACACTGTGATAAAATTTATAAAAAATCAACGTGGTGAATATTCTTATATGAATCCGAGTATATAGAAATTTATTATAATTATGTATATTAAAAATATAATAATACATCTTACTTCATTAAAACTGCCAGAAATAGGTTAAAATATTCAAATATACTTTAATAATAATTTTGTGTAAAAACAAAATGCAATCATTTTTGTCCAAAATAAATCTGAAGTACCTCAAGTCTTAAGTGGTTAATACTAGTATATCACAAACAGGTACATTATAAAAAAATGTAATGCTTTTGTTTATTACTTTTTGAAGGTCATAACAAATACACTAAAGCCCCGATTTGCGTCGACTCAATTTGAGTTGTTTCGCTCTTGCGTTGTTTAGGTATCAATGTCTACAAAATCTGTTGCGCATCATAAAAACCAATATTTGCATCGTTTATTATGTAAATGTATGTACTGGATTCTCCATTTACCATCGATGAGGTTCCGAGTAGCCGACAAGCTGACTTTAGGAGGAACTGAGAGAAACGAGATCACATTTCAGTCGTAATCAAAATATTCGTGAGAGTATGAGCGAAGAGTTACTTTGTTTTAAATTGGTTGTTTTAAGCATTAAATTTTTGAAGAATTCTATTTCGAAGTAATTCATTTTGCATTTTCCACACCAAAGTATCACTTTCTTTTCGAAATTGGTTTGGACAAGTTGCTGAAGCAAGCAATGGTTGGTTTGAGCGTTTTAAAACTCGAGCTAATCTACACAACATTGCACTCAAAGGGGAAGCAGCTAGTGCTATGTTGCTGCAGAGCAATTCCGTACAGATTTAAAATCATTGATTCATGAAGGTGGATATTCTACAAGGCAGGTTTATAACGTCGATGAAACAGACCTTTTTTGGAAGCGCTTACCAAGCAAAACTTACATCTCTAAGGAAGAGAAAACTGCTCCAGGTCACAAAGTCAGTAAAGAATGACTAACACTTCTCCTTGGGGGCAACGCCCATGGAGATTTCAAATTCAAGCCTCTACTGATTTATAGTTTGGAAAATCCTAGGGTGATGAAAGGCTACTTGAAGGATCGCCTTCGTGTGCACTGGCGTACAAACAAGAAGGCCTGGGTAAGAACAATTTTGTTTCAGGATTGGGTTTCTAACTGTGCTATTCCTGAAATTAGAGCATATTGTGATAAGGAAAAATTACCATTCAAGGTCTTAATTCTCTTGGATAATGCCATCCAGTCCATTTGAATGAAATGTCAGAGAACGTGAAATTTGTGTTCATGCCGCCGAACACCACATCATTAATTCAGCCAATGGATCAGGGAGTTAAATCAAACTTTAAAAGCTACTACCTATGGCGAACCTTTAAGCAGCTCTTGACATCTACTGATGGAAAAGATAAACTAATGATGAAAGAGTTTTGGAAAAACTATAACATAATGAAGGCCATCGACAATATTTCCAATTCGTGGAAGGAAGTTAAATCTTCTTGTATGAATGGTGTTTGGCATGCAATATGGCCAGAATGCGTTCACAGGGAGACTTCACCAGGAATTGATGATGTGCCTTCAGTATGCCGAGAGATTTCTAACATAGCTACAGAGGTAGGTTTTGTTGGAATGGAAGAAGTCGATATCAACGAGTTAGTGCTTGCCTCTGATGACAATGAGCTGAGTAACAAGGAATTGATAGATCTACATTTGCAAAATGCTTTTGAAGATGACAACCCTGCAGAAATAACTGACTGTGAGAAACGTATTCTGACTACAAAAAAACTTTGCAAAGTCTTTCAGTTGATGGAAGAAGCTTTGGAGATCTTCACTGAAGACAACCCTGATGAGGAAAGAAGCATAAGGGTGGGAAGGATAGTATCGGATGGAATAAGCTGTTATAAAATAATCTATAATGAGATCAGAAAAAAACTGTACGACAAACTTTGGATAGGTTTGTTTGTGTAAGATCTCAGCATGTGGTTGAGTCAGAACATGAAGTGCTGTCATCATCTGAGTAAGAACTATTTTGTAAGTTTTTCATGTGTGTATTGAGTTTTATTTTTGCCTTTAATCTTGGAATAAATCGCGTATTAGTTTACGTTGTCATTGTTAGAATATGAAACATTTCATTATGTAATTCTTTGTATGTGTAGTATGAGTTTTAAATGTATTTGTCCTTTTTAACTTAAATTACGCATCTACTTATGTATTAGTTTAACTTTATATCATGTTGTTCATGTTGTTATTCCTGCAACGCACCTATTTTTGTTATGATTCTACGTGCATATTTAAATGTGATTTTAAAATTTTAAAGGAAATTTGGAAGGCTAGAAACAATTCTGCTAATTTAAAGGATTTATTATGTATGTATGTATGTATAGCAAACAGCAATTCAATTTGCATCGTTTCACTTTGCATTGTGTTTTTGGGAACGTATTACCAACGCAAATCGGGGCTTTAGTGTAACAAGAAACATTTGGTTGTGGTAACAGTACAAGCAAATTTGGCCATGGCATCAACAAAAAAATCAAATCTGCCCCCCATGATTGATAGCCGATTTACAGAAATGGATCTCGATGACGTCTTTACATTTGAATTTGAAATGCCCAAATTTGGGCTTTTTGGAAAAGCAAAGAAGAAATCGGCAACGTGCAAGGTGGAAAAGGAAGTGAATGGCGAGGTCAAACAATGTAGCTTCAAGATGAGTGAAGCAAGTACCGTGAAAAGTTTCAATCTTTGGCGGCATGGAATGGCAAAAACTCAAAATTTTTGCAAGAAAATGGTGGACAAATTGCACAAGGAATTTTATCCTCCATGCAGAAATGCGAAGAGAGGCTTTTCGAGAATACTCATTTTCTTGCTGGAGTTTATGTTGACCCACGGTATCGGATTCTTCTTACCTCAAGGGAAATACCAAAGGCAAAGGAAGGGCTCCTTGACATTGCTCGACGACTCGAAAAGCAAAATCTATTGCTACTTTTGAATTCAGCGAAAGAGGCTGAAGAGAAGGAATCACAACAAAAGGAATCTTCAACAATTGAATATGTCGTTTCAGAAAGTTCACAACTCCGAACTTGTTCGAGCGACCATTCCTAAGAAGTTTTCATCTGTCACAGGGAAATGGAGTAAATTCAAGCACCAATTCTTCAGATGATGACTTCGAAAAGGAATTGGATAAACAGGAAAAACGCCTGCGAGTTTCTGCAATTCATAATTGTAATAAAGCATTATTGGAGAGAAAGTTTCATGAAGATTGTTAGGCGATGGAATCTATTGGTAGGCTAAAAGTTAAGTCTGTTTTTGAGGCCATTCACAGCTACCCGCACCACGTTCAGGCTGCTTGTAGAGTCGCTTCGAGCATGCCAACAAATCAAGCTAGTGTAGAGCGACTGTTTTCAGCTTTAAAGTTAATTTTAAATGATCTGCGGCAGGCTATGAAAGATGACTTGATTGCAGTGACAATTTTTTACAGAATGAATTATGAATAAGAATGATTCTAGTTTAAGTGACATTTAAGTTGTTTGAAAATTCTAGAATAAATAAATTGTTTTTTTTTTCAAAGTAACAGTGCATTTTTTTTACTTAAAATTAAATAAAAAAATAATTTGAGTTGGAGCGTGGAACCAGAGCTGAGTTGGAGCGTGGAGCCGGAGCGGAGTTGGAGCGTGGAGCCGGAGCGGAGTTGGAGCAGTCACTATCGATGCCAGAGCGGAGCAATACAAAAATTTGATTGCTCCAAATCCCGGATTTATACCATAATTAGAGATTTTATAATATTTTTTGGCTCTCTGGGAACGGAACCCTCCTATAACATGTAAATCTATATTCGACTTTCGTACATTCGACTTTTGGACACGTTTTCAGAAACGCATTATGTACGAAAGTCAAGGACTGCCTGTACTCAAAAATGTTACATATAGCATTAAACAAATATTGCTCTGGAACAATAACCATTCAGCTTACAGCGTGAACAAGTTCCCAACTAGGCAACCTGCAACCCTAACTATTTTCCATCTTGTAAAAATCAGCTATGTCACTGGCATGAGGGAAGGAAACCCAATGGTAGGCTATCCTGACATGAACATGCTAATAATCGAGAAATTTGAACAATGGGTGTGCATCAGAAGGAGTAATTTTATACATTTACTCCGCTGAACTTATCTAACCAGACTGTATCTCCAGAGAGAGTGAAGATTGAGACAAGAAGTTGGTGGTAAATATATGACAAATAGATGGGAACAGCATAGAAAATGTTAGTGGATGCCTTGTATCAATTTGTGCCGCATTACAGATAAGTGTATGTATAAGAGTGGCATTGTTATGAAGAAATAATCCTGTTATGACATTGATAAGTCCTGTCTGTTTCACCTGTACTTTAGTTCTTCTGAAGTTGAGTTTTATAATGAATTTGAAGAAAGTGACTGTTATTGAAGCTTTGATTGCTGCCTTAGAAGTACCTATTCAGAATTTTCCATTATTCTTGTGGTTGCTTTTTTCATGCCATCTCAAGTTCATTTGCAAAGGTGAGTTTTCTTAAAGTCTCAATTTTTAACCAACAGATAAATGACCATTATATCAGATAAATTTCCAACTTTAATCAGTTTTAAGTGACCCTCCTTCATTTCTTTAGTTTTACCAACTCATAAATTGGATTTTTACAATGAGAAGATCGATAATAACAGCGATGCACATATCAGGATTTGCACTTGTGACCCTATTGTTAGGAGACAAAACCACTAACTGCTTCAATACCAAGGCATGAGGCAAAGCAGAAAAGTTATTGCTCAAAATGTTATCTGTATGATTAAAAATAAGGGAAGTAAACATTACCAATATAATTTCAATTATGGTAACAAAAAATAAATCTAAGCAATGTCCTGCAAAATAATTTTCTTGAAAGTCCTAAATTTTTGTTCCATCAGGTTAATATATGCTATGTTCAGGAACTATTCACAATAGAGACTACACTAAACAGTGACATAGCCAGATATTTGATTTGGGGGTGTACCATATTATTTTCTGCAGTCCACTATCACAATTAGCCATTTTCGAATTTATATTAGCAATGTAACAAACATAAAATACATGCACTATGATCACATTTTAATTAACATTATTATTGCAGTGGTTAAGGCACTGAAAATTGTATCTGGAGCAGTTTGCACCCCCCCCCCCCTCCCCCGACTACACCACTGGCACTAAACATATTTTAATTTACTTGCAGAGCATTGCTTGATACAGATACTCATCAATATTTATTTATATTCATCTTTACCAAGTACCCAAGTAGCTCTGCATAAAAATTTGAAATCATGATAAATCTAGAAAATGACTGACATTTGGCTTTATTCAAATGTGATCGTGAGAAATCCAATCAGTAACCGGACAATGTTACCTAACCATGGTACCCAGTGTTGGCCATGTAAAGACATTTTTTACAAGCCTTTGTATTTTATGACTACGTGAAGGATCTCTTCTCAGAAAATTCAACAGATGTATGCCAGTAGTATAATTACTTCCAAAATATTCATCAAGTTTACTAGTCCTTGTTTGAATGTGGACTACAGAAAGAAATTCTTTTCATTTCATTTATTTACTAACAAATGCTTATTTCTTTGGATCCATTAAGCAAAAATTTCACTTGACGAAAATGAGAGATGTAGTGGGCAACACAAATGCTTATATATGTCAATGATGATAAGGTCAAAAACAAAAATAAGAACAGGTAAATAATCAGCTAATGAGCATAAAAATATCAAATTTACAAATATAAAATATTAAGGAGTTTGAGTAGGATTTTCAACTTTTCCACACAAAAGGACAAGGCCTGTTTCCCTGTATATTAGGAAGAATAGGAATGGGTGATTAGCAGTTAAGCGGTTGATGTTACGCTTCTTCCTTGATACTGAGTGTCCTGAAACATGAAATGAGACATTTCTATAAAATGTAAAGATTAAAATTTGGATTCATAGACACAAGCAAAATGTAAATATCAAAAAGTTAATTAATAACATTAGGAAATGTTTTTGTTATATATTATTGCATCACCTAAAATGCTTTAAAATTCAAAGTAATAAAATACTAACTCTGTTATGTTATCTTCATATTAAATAAAAGTGTACAAAGAATTCCTCCTAATACAAATTACATTTTATGGTTTAGGAGGAAATGTTTCCACATTAAAATTTTGTCATTGTGTTAATTATAAATAAGCATGATCATAGTAAATTACTGATTGCAAAAAGTTATTTTAACATTTCCATTCAGAATATTACAAATTATTCACTCAATTTACCTAATTAAATAGGTGACATTAATGTTTTGCTAAAATAATTGTTGGACTTGCCTAATTTGGGTAACCCCTCTGCAACAGACTTGATTGATGAAAATGATGAAGTAAAATATGCAGTTTGTGTGAGTGATTTCAAGTGCAGTCTTTTATCATTGGACGCAAGTGAAAAATCTGCTGTATTTGGATCAAAGGCTGACTCAACACCTCTCTGAAATAAGCGCCGTGATAAACGAATTTTGAAGATGTGCATTTTAACTCACCAAAATTTTTGGTTTATAAAAAATTCATCTTTATAATTATCTTTCAACAACATTACAAGTCTATGAGAAATCCTGGAGGCAGGAATATTAATGAAATTTTTATAATGATATATATGACTTACTTTTTTGAGAAAGGGTACAAAGTCAAGCATTGGAATAACAAAGGCCAATTGTGGCATTGATACTTCAACTTCAGTTTCAGAAAGACTTTCTAATACATGTGGTATTGATATATTTGATAGCTGTTGTACAACAGATGTCACTCCATCTGACTGATCTGGGATCAAAAGAAGGAGACTGACAGTTTTGGCCTGAAATAGTTGAAATACATAGCAATGTCATATTATTTAATATGAAATTATTTTAATTGTTCAGTTTTAAGAATGGAATAAAGCAAAGACAGATAAAACAAATATAATATGCTTCAAATTTGAATAATTTTTTAATTATGTTGAAATAATTTGGTATTAAATTATTTTTACAATACCTCAAAAAGTAGCTCTACTGCAGAGCAATTCAATTGTTCAATATATCCATTCCTGAAAACACCAACTTGTGGAATCATTGGAACAAATATCTCATTCTCTGAAGATGAAGAACTCTTTGAAGGCAATAGGTGAAATGGAGCTGCGGTTTGATGAGACAAAAACACATACACAGGTAGACGTTCATAATCCTGCCAATGACTAAGTATTCCAGTATCACTGTGCAACTCCAGACCTACACAAAAAAATAGTCTAAGTGAATGTTATTTGTTTAACCCTACAGTAGGTGCGTGACTTTTCATCACTCCTTTTGGTGCGTGGGGGACACCTGTCATCCAAAATTATTGCCCATTTACTCATTGCCTTTTAAAAATTTTTACAATGTAACTATACTATCTTTTTCTTAGAGGTTCTTATGTAATAACTAAAATGAATAATGAAAGAAAAGGTTTTATTTAACAATTCATAAAAAAGAAAAATAATTACACCTTAATTTTTTAAGCAATTTACACGCACATCTTTCAGATGATCCCCACATGCCCATTTCTGACACAACACCATCTTCTTGTTGTTTTATCTCGACTTTGTCCATATTCATAACACTGACCTCTGGATCCGTGCTGTTCAGGGAGCGGAGTTGTAGGCTCGTCAATTACCAACAGAATTCTCACGCGTCTTCGTAGTTCTCTTGGAATTTGTGGTATTATACACCTTCGTTCTATTTGTGACTTTATCAAATTCCATGCTATTTGTTCTAAAAACTCAATCCTTCTGAAGCCCTCCTGGCTACTCTGGTTATTTGCTTTGTAAATACAGAGAGCGTTTATTGCTGCTATGTTTAAAGTCATAAAAAATGACCGTCAGCCAATGTCTTGTATTCCTTGCTACGTTATTTTTTTGACAGAGTTGACCTAAAAGATCAACTTCTATTTTAGTCCTATTATAGAAGGTGATTATTTCCGGTTTTTTGTCATCACCGGTTTCTTCATCTATAGCATCATCATGGTGCATAGTGGAAAGAACCAAAACTGTTTTATTTTTTTCAGACAATACGAAACCAGTGTGCAGTCTTCTTGAAATCCGAAAACTGTCGTTTTTTCTTCCCTCTGCTTCATGGGTAAAAATTCCTTTGGTATCTCCCTCTTATTTTTACGAACTGTACCAACGTATGTTAGATTTTGTTCTTTAAGAAGCTTTTTAGCCAAAGTTGTCGCCCGTTACATTCCTGTTAATCCCATGAACTGGTTCCACCAATCACACGACAATATATAGGGGGTTGATTGGAGAGCGATACCTTTAATCAGAAATCTGTATATGAACCAGTCAGTGCAGGTAAGGGTAGCAGTGAATCGGATTGGCCAAAGCTAGGAAGAGGGAAGGAAGGACTGCCCACTCTTACCAGCATTGTTTAACATTTTATTTATTATTTATTTATTTATTAACAGCAATCAACTTACAGCACAAGGCCTATTACAGAAGATTGAATAACGATATAAATAATAAATACAATAAAACAAGGAAATAACATAGGACTAATAAAAGAAACAGTACCAGTGATGCAATAACAACAACAAAATGAATCTGTTTACAGAGGGAGAGGAGGGGGGGGGGAATTGATAGAGATATAAAAGAAGGAAAGAGTGTCTAAGTTAAATTATTGGATTTATAAGCTATATTAAGAAGCGTTCTTAGTGGTATATGAAAGGGATCTATATTGTTGTGCGAACAGGGTGAATTTAGCAAGAGTGGGACCCTAAAGAAAAAAGAACGCTTAATGAGCGAAAGACGTGGAGTGCTTACAGAAAGGGTGACAGAGAGGCGAGTTTTTCTAGAAGGGACTCGAAAATATAACACCCCCTTAGGGGCGCCAAAAAGATACCTTGCCCCTGGGCTCCGAAGACCCTAGCTATGCCTCTGTTCACACTGCCAAAATTTCACAGTATTGTCAGTCCTACTACACATCTCAATCAATCTCATTTGGAGTAGTCATATTTTAAAATAGGGGCTTCAACTGAATGAATGTCATTGTTGAATTTTATATAGCAAATAAATACAGGATGGTAGTTATCATTCTCTACTATTGGATTTAGCTCAGCAACACAAGTAGTTAAAGCATTGCTACAGAAGGCTAGATCAAGCATTCTATCCTCAATATTTAAAAATTATATTTGCCTGATGTAAGTCGAAAAAGTGTGCAGTATCATGTATAACTTCGACTTGAGGAGAGTTCAAATTATTACAAACCTCATCGACCTTATTATACTCAGAGATGTTATAATCATCAACGATAAAAATATCAGTAAAGTAATT
This sequence comes from Uropetala carovei, assembly GCA_036926305.1. NCBI lineage: Eukaryota > Metazoa > Arthropoda > Insecta > Odonata > Petaluridae > Uropetala > Uropetala carovei. The sequence continues at coordinate 4,984,612 of JAXCHB010000104.1, read as the reverse complement.
TGTCGATACTAAGTATTCAATTGAACTACAATGTTGCTCATACACTTCTATAGGAGAATTAGGTGGGATATATACCGTGCCAATCACTATTTTGGCAGATGGGGTAGTAATTAGTAAAAACAAATGTTCAATACTAATATGTATGGCATTAAGTATCTTTGCTGATAGTGAGGAGCGAATAGCAATTAAAACCCCTCCACCTCTTGATTTGTTACTAGTCTGATTACATCTGTCTTTTCTGAACACCAAGTAACCCTCAAGCCCCAATTCAGTAGAAAGTATATCGGGTGAGATCCAAGTTTCTGTAAAGATAACAACATCGTATGAAAAATAAGCTGAATTTCGTACTTGTAGCAATTTCGTCCTCAGCCCTCTAACATTCTGATAAGATATGGACAAGCCTGAGGAGAAAACTAACGGTTTTTTGTGGTAATTTCACAATAGTTGCCACAGAATTTACATACTTTCCCACAAGGTCAGTCTCACCCTTATTTTTACGCTCATTAAGATCACTTGCGACATGACGAAAGTAGTCATGCTCACGTTGAGTTTTATCACTTCTGACAACAATACCATTACGAAATTTCTTATTGCTTTTTAATAGGAGTGCAACCTCACGTGAACTATTTAAAATAACTTTGATTGGACGGCATTTACCGGATTGAAGTTTTCCTAGTCGATGCATATGAATATCTCCACATGTTACAGAAGGCACTTGTTGGATAGCATCAACAAGGTTTTTGTCGTGAGTTATCCATCTTCGGTAACAGATTCAGCTTCTGGGATATTAAACATGATAATGCTGTAGGATCTTCTTTGCCTTTCATGAAGTTCACCGATGATATCTTCGAATACGTCGTTCGAAACGATGCTCGTCCCCGTGAAGTTACAAGAGAACACAAGGTAAAACGACTACTGTTGAAGTGTAACTCAGAAGGGTAAATGTAAAGCCGGCCAGGACCAGGTTTGCCACCTCACAGTCATGAACTGGTCAAAATCATAAGCTGAGCTCAGGATTCTTATGTAAACTTTCTCACACTATGAATACAGTTGGTCTTCTTATCTTCTAAAACGGTCATATACATCCCAATGGATCTCGAGGAAGTGGTAGGCTAGATAGATGCAAAAAAAAGTGTCTTGAAGATCTTATAAACAATGCCGATCTGGCGTCAGCTAAGTGTAGAATCAGAGTGTAAAACAAATGAAGCGGCGAGACTGCTTCGTCCACCATTTAAATTTTAATATATCTAATTGCTGGGCTGGCACGTACAGCATCCTCTAGTGCCAATTCACTCTTTGCAAAACTGACATTTGGTGAGGTCCACTTTTCAACGAGGCCCACTTTTCGACGAGGCTCCCAGCTAGCGCCTCATGCGCTTGTGCATAAATCTGCCTCTGGGTTTGCCGCCTTTGTTTTTAACATAAATATACCGTATATACTCATGTATAACGTGCCCTCATGTATAACACGCACCCATAGTTTTTGCCAAAAAATCCCGACTTCTTCTACCCCATGTATAATGCGCTTCCTTGATTTTTGTGGGGTATACGAACAAAATTTTAGAATTATATCGTCATGTTAAGTATTAACTAGAGTTCCATAAATAAATATGTTAAAGCATTAAATTATCGCAGTAACAATTTTAAAACGCTTGGACTTGCTCATAAACATTATGATCAATAAGTGCTACATTACGTCTTAGAGAGACGTCTTCAATAATTAAAGCAAATGAGTTGAGATGGCAGCAATTTCATACAGTAAGATGGCCAACTGATGCCGCATAGAAAACCACAGCGTCACTGCTGCCAATCTTTTCAAATCAGACAAAAAGGGACCTATAAAATAGATAGGGTTTCGACTTATATTGGATTTTGGTTTTATCTCTCCTATCTCATTCTAAAACTGTTTCATAGAAGGAATAATGCGAAAACGTAACAAACAAATCAGGAAACGCGACAGGTAAGATTAAGTTCATACACGTCATTCTCCGGGTTTTAAATTACTTACATTGTTAATTGTACATACTAGAATCATTAACTATATAAAATTATTTCAATTTGCTTATTCTATGTTTCTTTGTTTTCAGTGCGTGTTTTGCAGGAAGTCTCTCTTGCAATTTTGTGAAAATCACAGCAATCAGCTGATGAGTTAGTGAAATGCGGAATATTTGGAGGAGATGGAATTATAACTGTATAAAGTAATTAGGTGTTCTATACGTATAATTAATATATGTATAACCTGGATTATTGATAATTATTGTGGTTTTCCTCTTAATTCACCCAAAAAGTGAGAATCTGGTGCAAGGTAGGTTCACTTTAATTTCCAATTTTAAGTTCACAAAAGTTACCCATGTATAATGCGCACCCCTACTTTATGACCTGAAAATTTGATCTTCAAACTGCATGTTATACATGAGTATATACGGTAATTAATAATGCAATACGCGACATTGATATAACTTGCATACAACTTTTGTGCATGTCAAATATTTTGGACCCCCCTCCCCTTGAGAGAACCCTGTGTGTGCGCTACTGATTATGTTTTGTCCAGTTCACAAGGGAAAAGCCACAATTTGTTTAAAAGTAAATATTTTTAACTACAACCATGCTCAATTTATTTTCAATCTATAAAAATTCATTTAAAAATTTGTCTTTATATTAAAGTACATACTACAATTTTTTCTGTTGTAACTGCAAAATGTATTAACTTCATAAGTTTGATAACTAATATTATAATATTGGATTAGACATTACCTGAGGAGAGAGAGCATGATTAAAGAAATGCTAGAAGGAAAACTGGATGGAAAAAGAGAGAGATAGGAAGAGGTTTCAGCTGATAGACGACTTGAAAGGGAAAGAGCTATTAAGATATGAACAGACTACATATGATGATGATGATTATAATATTATTAGGTATAGAGAGATTATTCCATGCCTACAAAAGCAACTTCTTGGTCAGATGACTAAATGCAAAATTATTACCTAAATCCAAACTTAAGAGAATCGTTTCTGGACATTGTTCATTGGGCTGCTGGGAAAATATAAAATGGTAAAGGGCCATAGTGACCACTTTTGGCACCCTGAGCAGAGAATTTTTTGTCACCCCAAGATGATCTAATAAAATGATAAGTTTAAAGAAGTATTTAACTAAAATAAACAATCATTTCTTTAAAGATTTATTTTTCGGGCTTCACTTGCAGCAAACATATTATGTCATTGAAATCTATATTTTTAGCAGTGTCAAATTCAGTAGATAATATGGCTAGACCAGAAAGTCTCTCTTGGTTCATTGATGGCTGTAGGTAATTTTTCATCAATTTCAGTTTACTAAAAGAATGTGCACCAGTTAAAATTGATGTGGCAAATGTCAAGAAAATTTCCACATTGCGAAATGAATTTAAAAGTTCATATTCATGAAGAAATTCCAATATTTCTTTCTGCATAATTTATACACATTTTATCGAAGGCAGGTGGTGTTTCAAACTGCCAACTTCTCTGATTAACTGGCATTCATCCACATTGTTTTTATACATACTAGCAGCATTTTTACAGCAGTTTATCTCTTCATCTTCATTCATATATACTCGAGTATAGGCCGAGTTGTTAAGACCAAATTTTTAGCAAAAAACTCGGGGGTTGATTTATACACTAGTAATATTTGTGTTAGGTTAAAACGCATGCTGTTATTTGCCCTACGGTTGTTAAAATTTGATGGAATTGAAACCTTATTGATAACTATCAAATATTTAAACATCAATGTATACGAAAGAATAAAGTTACTGTATAATTCGGTGATCCTAAGATGATCTCTGATGCTTTGCAAGTAATTAAGCAATTTTTGTTAATGCAACGTTCGGTAACATGATGGCGGCAGGACAAAAACAACAGCAAGACAGATGTAAACTCCGTAATATGTAAACAAAGAAACACATTGTCTGTGGGAGGCATCACACTACTTCGCTGCTATGTGACACTACGTGGTTAATTTGATATTAAAGGAAGAATTATAGAGACGCAACAAATAATCTTTTTTGGATTCTTTACATGGAACTAAATGGATTAAAATGCACTGAATAAAAAAAATTCGTTTTACTACACCTGAAAAACTGGGGTCGACTTATAAACAAGATATTTGAAAAAACAAAAACTTTTATTAAAAAAGTTGAGATCGACCTATACACGAGTATATACAGTATACATGTAAAACACAGCTTAAAAATTTTAAATCATTGTCAATTTTGCATAGAGATGTTGTTTCCTTTGAAGAGAATTTATTGCCTGATGGATTGCATTGTAGATAGTATTTTCTGTTGTTTCAGGTATTGAGGGTGCTTCAGTTTCCATCATGTCATGAATTTTCCTTTCTGTTCTTCTTATTTTTGGGAGCACAGCAGGTATTCCTTTTTCACTGCAAAATTTCTTTGCCTCTTCCAGTCGTAACTCAGAACTTTTTATGTGTGGTACCAAATTGCAGTTCGTACCAATGGCTCTATGCACAGTTACATCAGCACCGTAAAATCTTGCTTCAGTTGTAACTTCAATGAATTCACAGAATTTGCTCTTGACCATCGTGTTGTGCCATGTTATTTCAACATCACCTTAAGGACCTCCATGAATGCAACCTATCTTGATGTGGAACCAGCAAAATAAAGGAATAGTTTGTCTCCCTTCGCAGAAAATTCCCTAAATTGACAGTTAGTAGTTCAGTGGAATGATAAAAAGCTAAATTAAGTGAATGCTCTGTACATAGTATGAAACGTGCAAGAGGGTTATGTTTTAAAATTATTTCCTTGCAACCGTTTAATTTACCAGACACATTAGGAACAGTTTTATATGATTAAGCTCTTATGTTTTGTAATCCTAGTCCATCTTGTTCCAATTTTTTTATTATTACTGATGGGATTTTGTCTCCTTTTTTCAATTTGACAGCAATAAAATCAATAAAGGCCTCCTCAACAATTACTTTTTTATCAACAATTTGGATTAAAATTCTGGTCGACTAATGCAATGCGATAGGGTGCACACATTTTTGGGGATGAGGGTATATAAAAGAAATTACATTCAGAGAGTAGAGATTAGAGGCAGCCGAAAAGTTGCCAATTAAGTTAGCACACGTTAACCTATGACTTGGTACAATCATGGCCCTTCAGCTGAAGCTCAGGTTGGCCATTATAAGTTGCGAAGAGATCAAAAAACAAAACTGTAATCATATTTTATCAAGTGTATAATAAGACTTCCATTTGGCACCCCCTTATGAAGCTGTGCCTTGGGCACGTGCCCCGGTTGCCTCATCCTCACTATGGCTCTGGTTATAATAAATGTTTGAAAATACCAGAGAATGTTTTATGTAAAGATAACGAGGGAGAGAGAGACACAGGACAATATTACTCTATTAAGAGATGAACTGCAAGAAGAAAGTGAGACCTGAATACATTTGCAGAATATATAATTTGCTTACTGAATAAGAAAAAAGGTAATGAATGAATTTTGTATGATTATTAGGAGACTATAAGTAATCTAACCATACCATTATGCTTTCCTGATCTTTCCGATATATTAGCTTGATAATAAGTAGTAATTAGGCTGGTATAGGATGGAAGTAAATCAATATCTTTTTGCACAATGATTTTATTGTAAGATCCTGCAGCTTCTTCATCTTTCTTTTTAGCCTGATTAGAAGAGAAATTAATCAATTTTCACACATTCATAAATATGTTTGAGTGCTTTACTAGGTAATATCAATCACGGAACAGCTTCAGTATAAGTCACCCACGTCCGCATCACCTAGGTACCGTGGATATTGACGAGCCTTCGGCTCGCTATGTTTTAATGTGTAGTCAGCTCCGGGTGCTACCGTGCCCTTCGCCTCACCCAGAACCAAAGAAACCCTCCACGTTGTCCGGAGATTGGATTTGTAAATGTCGAGACAGGCCAATCAGTTTCTTGTCCGGTGATTGGGTATGTAAATGTCAAGACAGACGAATCAGTAACCAATAAACAAGTATAGGTAACTAATAAACAAGTATAAAATATTTTCATGGGTGACTTATACTGAAGCTTAGCCTAAATCACAAACACGTAAAACAAACTCACCTCAAATACATCATAATAGTACTTAAAACCAGATCTTAATTCACTCAAGGAATCATTTTTAAGACCAAGAAACTTCTGAATTTCATTTGCTGTCTCACCAGATGCACCTTCCAGAAGCATAATAATGTTGCTAAAAAAAGCAAATGGAGAGAACACTAAGTTCTCATGCTCTTCATTGAATGTCTAGAAAAATTATCAAATTATATTAATTGTTATGTTAAATGGAGAGATTTAAATATTGCATGCAAATAGTTTCTTAGTAAAATTTTCAAAAGCAGCATAAAAATTTAAAAAATAACAATAAATGAAATCTTGTGAATTGTGATAGTCATGTGAAATGTGTTACTACATCAACGATACATGAACAGATATAACTGCTGTCTCTTGATCTGCAGTTTTATTCCTTTTGTTATACAGAAAATCAGACAATCTCAGTAATGATTAACTAAAAGGCATTTGTTGTAAATTATCATAATGAAGATGAATGTCACAGAAACACATGATTCACCTGAAATGTTTCAGCAATAAAACTGTTTGTCAGTGATGAAACATCATGGGCACTGCTTAAAGTAACCTCACTCAAAATAGGTTGATAAGGCAGAAAAAATACAAATAACACTGTGAATAAAAGATTTATTTGTTATCTTATGCATAAATGTAATATTTCTCATATAAAGAAGATAAAAAAAGAACTAAAATTTAGCACAGAATTTAAAATATCATTTTTCAGCTACATCCATTTTAAATCTTTGACATTAAACTTTGCCATAAAAGGTCTAAAATGAAAGTATACATAACATTGTGAGTATGATTTATTATTATAATATTATCCTTTATTTATAGTTTCAGTTAGACAATGGGTAAAAATGGAGGGAAGTTTAAATTAACAATGAAGCATCACTGTTTAAATAATGCCTTTTAAGCACCAAATTCATAATGATCGGAAATTACTTGCTTTACTAGACGTTTTAAAAGAAGTTTTGCTGTATTAAGCTAAGAAATTTCTTGACTTTCCCTTCCTTCATTCACGTTAAAATATATTTGAATATAATGTATTCGGATATTTTAAATCACGTTTAGGTTTATACTTCAGTGTTATAGACGTTGTTTATGACATACGAGTTTCTATTGACCGGAGATAGATATGAAAGTTGTTACGGAAATATTATTTGTTTAATGCTACTCACCAAACGCAGAAATAACCATGGCTCACTTGTTAATACTACCAGGTTGACGTTATATGTAAGCACTCTAGCGATCACTATAACTGACTATACCTCTGAGCCAGAAATGAGGCCAACCGAGGGGAAGTCTGAAGAAACTTAAGTTGAGAAAAAAGACATTCACTTTCCTCTTACCTCGGAATAGCATAATCGCTTCTGTTGCTCCGTGTTATTAGATATCCTATTCCCAGAAGTAATAGTGAAAGCAACGAACAGAGGTAAAAACAATAATGAATACTTCGATAACTTTTTTATAAAGCAGGCAGTGCCGTGCATTTTTCTTGATACGATCAGATACGATGTAACAATGCGCGTAAACAAAAGTAAGAGCGGCTATTCGGATTTACGGTAATGGCATTCGGTAAGTCAAGAAATAAAATGCTTAGCGCTCTCTGACCGGTTAAAATTAAAGAGGGAAAATATAATAACGAACTCATTTTTACATAGTATAATTATTATATTTAGAAATCGATGCTTTTTAAGTATTCTTAAAAATATTGTTTTGACATGGTATGCATCAAAAGATTTGTATTTAAGCATATATGTGAATTTTTCAGAAATATTCTGAAGAACTCATACCAAAATTGAAAGCTAGAAATATTACAGACAGCCGATACTGAAAATGACATCCACTACAGATTTCAGCATCTCAGACGACACTGGAGGTAATCACTACAGCAGCTAGAACCCATTTATGCTCTCTCTATCCATTGGCCCCATGTCCTTGTTTGAAAGTGAATGCCATATAAATTGGAATGAATCAAATCTCAATAGGCGATAAAAAGATAAGCAATTGTTATAAATCCATCTGTGACCGACGAATGAGTGCCAAGCCATGCGAAACAAAACGATATACGAATTGCCAACAGAAAATTTGGAACACTAGGCATTAAGTTAAATTTTAGAAAAGATAAATGAAGACTGGCAGAAGAAACCCTTCTTCATTAAACATTTTATTCGAATGACATTTAAATGATGAAGCATTCTATCCGGCATTCACTAAGTTGCAGAAAAATGTCCTAATCCGAACTTTCTCTTCTTACCTCATCGTTCCGCAGTTACTCATCTTTTTAGGAAGTAAAACCGCATTGGCATCACTTTTGTAAATAAATGCATATAAATAATATATTTTATGCTCATCGTGGTTTCCTATTACGCCTTTTTAAGTCTTTATGTACCAAATTTTGAAAATGTTACTTTTACTAATTTTAATATATGGCGGAAGTGTTCGTGGTTACATGATAAACACCGCAACAGAAACACTCCTGGGTCCACCTGGATCGATTGTAGTTCCCAAGGCTAACCTTGGACGAACGTGTTTCACAATTTATCGGCTCATTCTTGATCGATTCTCTTTTTAAAATATTTTACCGAATTGTTTTTCAAATTGTTTCTTAATTATCATTTCGCATTTTATCAGGCGCTTAGATGTTATAGCATGGCTTCAATGACATTGCAGCTAAATTCTAAGTCAAACGGAATTTTGTCGTTGGGTAATGGTTAGGTTGTTTCAGCAAGGACGTATAGCCGGCTTGATAGACATCAAGTTTTAAAAAATACTTTCACTCTCCGGCCATAATTCGTCGGAACGTGTAATTTTGAAAACGAGAGGGATTTCGAATTTAAACGACGGTTTAAAAAAAATTCCCCTCTTAATCTATAACATCATTTTGCCTAGCATAAACAATTCGTGGAAATTTTGCGCGACCTTAAGTGAGTTCCGGGTGTAAAGGAAATATTTTTTATCTCTGTCTCTCAGTTGTGAGGCCCATCGTCATGACTTTCACATAACTTTTGCCTTGTATATCAGTTCAGCTGGCAAGAGTGTTCTATAGTAAATAAAATCGACTGGTTATCTTAGAGAATATATCCTTACTTTTCAAAACCTAGGGAGCAATTTTGAGAGCATGTTTATATCGGCTAAGAAACTATAAGATTTGGTTAAATGGGATAAAAAACAATTTTACGGAGTAAAATATACTAAAATTTCTCATTGGAATTACAGGCATAGTATATGTAATTATAAATTTTCAGGAAGGTTTTGCCAATTTTTATTGCTTGACATATTTGTGAATAAATTAAGTTATGACTAAAAAAGATCGATTTAACTATTTATAGCACCATAATTTTTAAAACCAAATGGAAACATGGGCATTATTCCTTTTTTGACTTTAAACACTCAATTTTAAAACTGTTTGAAATGAAAAATATTTTACATATAATGGAAATATTTTATTTCACAGCAGTTTGGTGGCAGAACCCCAAATCATCAGTAACCTCTTGCATGGTATATTTTGGCCCACGATTCTTTGTGGATGATGAAGCATCAAAGAGGTAAGATTTCAAACAAAATATAACTTCCTAAAGTACTTTTGTTGCTTATTTTTAAATTGGGATCCCGGATATTTTCGTTTTGAAAAATTCATTATTATCTACATTTCTGAATGATATATTCCTCCCATATTCGGAGACTTGACCTCTAAAATTCGTAATCCTAATATTAAATAGTGATTTAAGGATAGGAAAAATTACGTTGATGCAAGCAATTTAAATTCATAAATAACAAAAACTAATAATAATAATTTCTTTTATTTTAAAAAGTAGAAACATAAATTATAAGATATGCATGCTGTTCCTACATCCAGTCTGAACAAAGTAAATCATATTGGAGCAATTTCCCAAAACAGACAATATGAACCATATCCATTAAATTTAATTAAGTTTATACAGAAAAGTACGTAATGGTTCTACAAATTTCATTCAAAATTATTATTTATAAGCGCACATTAACCGTCGATATTGGTTGGTGCAAAAAATCTTTACGTGTTTAAAATTTGGTGGTCATTGCAGCAGAGATGAGGAAAGCTTTGATTCGATCGAACTGTATGAATCCAATGAACGCCTCTCTTCATTTGCGAGCGAAGAGCCACGATATGTTGGCGACGATGGATCGAGGAGCGATGAGGAAGCTGGTACTTGGTGCGCAAGAAATAAGCGATGTCAGATTTATCCTTCGCGCAATCCATCTGACGTTTACCTGGGTGAGTTTTTCGGTTTACGACTTTCCATCAAACTACCTTTTCATGCAGTACCCATTATGCATCTGCACCTATTTTTGAGGCCGGTAGCTTTTTTCTATTTTTAGCGGATTATTCGAGTGAAAAAAATTCGCAAATGGACAGCGTATTGATAAGCTAATTAAAGACTTCGTAGAGCAGTTGTCCTCAACCGGTGTGCCGCGAGGAAGGGACTAGTGTGCCGTACACTCCGAAGATATTTAATTTTAAAATTATGTATGTATTTAATGTACAATAAAATTATACAATTATTGCTTTACCAATGATAACAATCTAATATAACTGCGACTTTTACTTGTTACGCAAGTTTTTATATTTAACAAGTTAGGAAAGTGTACAACGTAGCACAAATGGGCGCGTTTCGTGCAATGGAGTGTTAGAAAGAAATCATATACCTGTACGTAAGAGAAATAGCGTTTTAAAGTTATTTTTTTCATCATAAATAATCCATTTTCTTCCTGTTTAAAAATATTGCATGCACACGTAAGGAAATTAAACGTTTGTTTATGTTAGCAACAATGAAGAAGTAACCATGCAAGAAATTTTCTAAGTTCAACTCGATTTAAGACGTTTCTGTTTGATTTTCTCGATAACGGCTACTTCTACGATAAAAATGTATAGGGAAGGAAATACTCTTCTTTACCAGTTCTACAACTTTTATTTGAAAAATATTTTGATATGAGCAATACTTTACGAGATATGACAAAAATTTTATTTTTTGTCACCAGTAAAGTGGTACCCCTGATTGGCGTACGTGATTCATTTATGCGATTTTCTTATTATATTTGATTGTAAGTTCTTAATATCAAATTTCATGAAAATCCGTTGGGTAGAAGCCGAGAACGAACATGCGGACGGACGGACCGACCGACGATAATAGGCGCTCACGCTGTAAGCGAAACGCCCCTAAAAATTAGTATCTACGCAGTGAAATTAATTAGGGGTGGTTTGGTGTGCTGCGATGTTCTTAAGTATGCATGAAGGTGTGCCGTGGAGCAAAAAAGGCTGAGAAGCACTGTCGTAGAGGACCGAGGTAAAACATTAAAGTCGTTGTTTTAGTTAGAAGCTATCAATTTAATCTGCCTTCAGTCTGATGTTGGAGTTTTCTGATGTAGATATCTACTGATTTTCACGAATTTTAGTAGAAAGGGGTAATGTTAGAAAGGCGCGGCAGTCCGTGTCACGAATGTTATGAAGCATGGAGCGGGGCAAAATACTCGTATACATTACGTTGAATAAAAGTTGACTATTAAAATATTTTTGTTCGTGTTCTTATTGACGATTACAAGCTTGAATTAAAATAATTTTTGCACTTGTGCCTTATTCCCCCATCATTCCGTTGGGTTTAACTGGGTTGGAGTTTCTATGTTATTAATCCCTCAAGACAAGCACGCCCGCCGTTAGAGATACGCGAACTTACAACTCTGACACGATCAAAATCAGTGAAAATTCTTCTTTCTCTAATACGACTTAAAACAACGTAATTTATTTAAGAAATGACGAAGATCAGAGATTCCATTCCGTCATAACCACCGAAATAACATGTTCATTTAGGGTTAATGAATAAAATTGACTTGTATTATTTTATTTATACACACGTAATAAATCGATGAAAATTTTTGGTTTGCGGAGGAATAATATAGCAAACCCGTAATTTTCATCATTATTATTTTTTATAAGAAGTCTTTGGTAGTTCTTAATTTCACGGGAGAAATTTTTCAATGTAACTTTTTGGGTCTTATTCATCGTTTTAAGGAAAATCAGAAAGCAAAACCTAAACTTCTGCAATGATAACTTAACGAGCTTCAAATAATATATTGCATATTCATGATGCACTGATTCATTGCCAACTCTTGAACGGTATATAAAAATTTTGAAATGAGGTTTCAACAGCGATGAATGAAATCCAAACAATTTATCGTAGAACAGTAACACAGTACTGCGCACTTAAACTCGCACTTACTAAAAATATTTTACTAGCCAAAATTAAGGTATTTTATAGTGAAACTGTACTGAATTTAAGCTGACATTGATATATTTTCCATTTTATATTGTAGCAACGGAGTACTTACGCAAACGTCCCGGCATGAAACCTCCATCGATGAAGAGTAAGTCCTAATGTATTTATTTATAATATAATATAGTTCTTTTTCTTCAACATGACGATTGAGCTGCGATACAAATTATACGTATAAAATCGAAAAAACGTGTATAACAGTTGATAATTTCCTACTAGATAAGAAACTGGATGCCATTTTAAAGTGTTTCTGGACATGTGCGTTTGGCTGCCGTTAAAAATTCAGAAATATAAAGCCTACACTGAGTTAAAAACTTGTTCGGAGTTAAAACAATCTATGAAAAAGGAAACGATATCTGCAATGAAGAAAAATGGGGTGTCCAATAAAAGCTGTCATTTGTCATTCAAAACATTAACAAATATGCCATTTTTTTTCAAAAACGTTCAACTAAAGTTTACCTGAAATGTTAACATTGTTTCAATAAAAATTTTTTATTACCATGTAAAAATCATAATTAAGAAATAAGAAATACGTTTCAATATTTTATATTTTTCTGCTATGGTACATAATTACGTTTTTGAACATGTTGATTGGAAAATTCGTCTCAAACTGCAATTAAAAGTACAAACAAAATTACTGCTCGTTATCAGAAACTACACAGCTAATTTTGAAATTCATAAATAACCCTATTTAAGTAAAATAAAATTATAACAAATAATTTATTCTAATGGATTGAATTTTCATTAAGTGAATTTAAAATTTCAATGAAATCTACGAGTTTTTTTTCTAACTTACATAAAGCTATTTTAACTTTTGTAAATAAATAATTAATATTTATAAATTATTTTTACGGTGTTATTTTTAATTGCTAGCATAGCCAATGCTAATAAGGAAGGCTTGGAGTAAATGTGAAGGGTGACAAGTATCTCCATTAAGGCGAACCACAGACGAGAGAAAGAAAAATCATAAAATCCTTTTCGCAGCATGTGGTGAAAATGACGGAAAATAAACGAAATATTTATAAACAAAATAATTTATTACAAAATAATTATTTGAAAATGGCGGAAAATAAACGAAATATATGTAAACAAAATAATTTATTACAAAATAATGAATTGTAAAGAGATTAAAGTGTAATCATCATACCATAGTGCAGTCTATGCCTCTGAAAATATACAATATTAAATTAAGGAGAGCTTGAAATGCTCGCAGCTGGAGAGACAAACGTTGATATTTTGTACAAATCATTAAAAATCCTATTTAAAAACCATACAAAAATACTGCAGAAAATAGAAAATTTTTGTTGTACATTAACATTAATTAAAGGCCAAATGACATTTCACGAGCAAACATTTTGGTTTGATTTTATTCAAATATTACTTTAAGATAGCGAGTTCATAGGATTAAAATCGGATAATCTTCAGTCCTCGCCATCGAGTAAAAAAATTAAGGTATTAGCTTAAATCACATTATATACATATATATTATTGTCAACGAATTTTCCAATGGTAAAGGGTCATGTCGGAATCCTTGCACGATAACTCAACTTGCAGGTCCGGGAAATATGACGTAATACCTCGTGTGGATTTCTCCCGGCCTATTTACGTTTTCGACGACGTCTTTGGGGAAATACACCTTGCCGTACCTCGTCCCCGAACCGGGATTAGGTCTACCTCCATTTCCGAAAAGTTCCGAATTGTCCAGTCTCAGGTCACCCGTACCAGTCCGATCCGGAAATATCGTCGGGAGAACCAAAGGATAGTGACTGATTGGTGCGGGGGAAGTGGGAGTGTTTATGTCCTGCTTTTTTCCTTTCCTATATCCCTTGCGATAGTCGTCGGATACCAAAGAGTTTTGATTCTGAGGGAATATCGTTATCTTCCCGTCCGATTGGAGCCTAGTAAAATCAGTCGGGAAGCGCCAATCTGCTGGTCTCAAAGGTCGTACGTTGATTCCGCCGACGATGCGATCCGGCTGAGTCTGTATTCGGGGTTCGGACTCGACGGTGGCAGACGCCGTCGAATCGGTCGATTGACCATCGGCCCTGGACGAATCGATGGCATCGTCTTGGTTTTCGTTGCTGTAATAGGTAAGGGGCCTGGGATTGAATTGTTGTTGCGGTTGGGTAGGGTAAGGAAGAGGACGCGGAGGAGGAGGACGGGGCAGAGGAGGCCTGGGGACAGAACCTGCAGGGCCCTCTTGGCCTGGGAAAATTCTCAAAGGCCGCACTGCTTTGAAAAAACCTCCCCTGTGATTATTCAGGTAGTCGATGAGGCCGTCTGGATCCTGCGGACACTCCGGGAAGGCTTTATAACAGTGCTCCGGGCGACCTCGAGATGATATTCCGAGGAGGGCTGCCCCGCCGAAGAATGCCAGCGGAGAGGCCTCACGGTTGCGAAGAGTTAGGGCCGCCAAAAGCCTTTAAAAAAATAATGTCTGTGAGGCAAAAGTAGTTTAAGAAAGGCATGCGTTTCAGATAAGTTAACTCGCTTTTTCTTCTAAAAATATTTGTGACAGTAAGTTGCTATAACCGACTTCTTTATCAGAAGCCGTAGAGTAATTTTGTTGGCATAAGCAGCAGGTCACCTTTGTGTACTTTAATCTAATCTAATATAATATAATGTCATATTTATATGAAGGTCGCCTTCACCAAAAAATCGATTCCAATACAAGTAAATGATGGTTTTGTACATACATAAATAAAACCGTGGTAATAGTTTTGCGACGATAAGAAGCATGCGGTGATCTTAGATTGATAATATCGATACTTAAATTTAACGATTTTCCTTCCACATTATACTTTTAAAAACAATTAATAATCCTGAAAGAAATCTGACTCTACAATGTTCCCTTATAGTTTTTTTTAATGTAATTAACAAACTTGGTGCTTATTTTGAGTAAACACAAGTGTAAAAAATATATTCACTTATATAAAATTAACATTTCTCCCAGTCTATTCAATAATACGGACTAATGTCAATCTCGAAATATCGTCAGACACTTACTGCAATAACTGTTCCTGTCCGGCGAATCCGCTCTCCGATTGTGGCCTGTAGGGCCTGTAATAGGGTGGATTGTATCCTCCGCTATAGATTCCTGGCATAGATCCGGATGAAATTTCGCATAGTAACCTCGGCACGCATCGTTGATCGTCGAACTCGGATATTGAAGATATCGCGTTGTTGACTAGCGACGTGGGAAGAGGCAGAGGGTTGAAGGGAGGATCGAAGTAGGATCCCGGATAAGGGGCACCCGGAGGAGGAGGGCGAGGCGGCCTCTGACCCGGAAAGGGGCGGGTAAGAAATTGACCAGGGAAAGCTCCTGGAGGAGGTGGATATTGACCGGGAAAAGGGACAGGAGGACGGGCAGGTCCCGGAATGGGACGAGAAGGGAACTGTCCCGGAATGGGACGGGAAGGGAACTGTCCCGGAAAAGCTCCTTGGGTGAGGAAATCTTGAAATTGATCGAACGATCCCGGAGGGGCCGCAGGAGGGACCCCGAGAGGACGAGGAGGCCTCCCCGGAACTATACGAGGCGGAAAGGAACCCGGGTTCTGCCGAGATTCTGTTTCCTCCGCAGTTACGCCCACGTCCTTGGTCCCTCTGCTTTCACCGTCTCCTTCGCCCACATGGTGATCGGATGCTGACTGAGATCTAGGGAAAAGCCGGAAGAGAAATCCTTCAGAACGCGGTTTAGGGTCATCCCACGTCGAAATAAATGCGTCACATCTCAGGAAAAAAATCTGCGACTCATTAAAAAATTGGGTTAAGAACATTTTACTTGGATCTCGATACAAGATGGGTTTTAGCTTACAATTAGTCACCAAAGTGTTGGAGACACATAAACATTTAATCAAATTATGGATGACTTGGCAGTTTTTATGCCTTTAGAATCACGCAACATTAAAATATTTCCCAATATGTGTGAGTTTATGTATATTAATATCTTTTTGGCAGATTTTCATATGTTGTCTAATGAAAATTAATGTCAATAATTCTCCAAAGAATGCTTTGTTTTATTAATGACCATTTGTGAATGTATGGATGCGAGTTTATTTAGTTTTTATCTTTCAAAGAATACAATAATTTTTGCACGCATAATTTTTAACTCTATTTTATTAATATGAATGCGACGAGCAATAATGCATAAAAATTGTATTATATTGTTAAATACAATAATTCTTGGGCGTAAAATATGATGCATGAAAATATAGCTAGGATGGAACGATAATTTCATAATACGTTTCAAAGGTGGAATAAAAAATAGCTCACTAGCCGCGTTACCGCGGGAGCCAATCGTAAAAAGGAAAAGCTGTAGGTATGGCAAGTGACCTAGTTTTAATTATTTTGTGTAAATCAATGTAACTGCCCCTCGTAAAATTTGTCAAATATAAAAAAAATTTCAATGAATATTCTTCGTAGTTAATGTAAAATTTTATTATTAAAAAAATGTTAATTGGGAAAAAAATTCCTAACCGAAAGGCGGTTTTCTCAATTAAATACACGGTATAGATGATTTAATCAAAACATTGCGATGAATTATTAGTGTCTTTGGCGATTCATTAATTTGTACAGATTTTTGAAATACCAAATGTGAAAATAGCACCTCTTTTGAAGAAACATACATTTAAAATGTTGAATTTATGAAATAATTAACTAATAGTAGAGAAGTTTGTTGTGTACTGCTGTCAACCAAGATGGGCTTTTTCGTTCGAAGCATTTATGTCCCACGTGAAATGAATTAATTAACTATAACAATGAATTAGAAATTTTCTTTCGATCGCCATCTAGCAAGGCTTTAAAAAAAAACATTTAACTATGCTGATGTTCTCCGCCCCAAAAGCCGACAATCAATGTCCAAAAGATTTCTACCCTTAATAAATAAATTCTCAAATTAAAATAAATTTTTTGCATCTAATTTCTAATTATGTATTTGGCACGCATGGAGTTCTAACGCGTGTACTGCGATACCAATGATGGAAAGCGCGGGATGGAAAAAGTGATCAGAAAAAAACTTTCTAACACGCGATGTACTTGCTTCCTAAAATTATGGGACGGACATAAGACAATTGACTCGTAAATTTTTACAGCAGTATTTCGGCGGAGAGAGTCGTGCGCATAAAATATTCGTTCGGTGAAAGTAGCGCTGGCAAGGAGCTGACAAAAAGGTGCTCTTTACTCACCTCAAGGCGTCAGTTGTCTCTGTGCTTCCCGGGTCTTTGTTCCCACCGATCTCCTCGCAATGTGCGACTCTATACAAGAGCAGCAAAGGGAAAACTATTGCGGCAATCTTCAACATCTTGTTTTCTCATCTGGCTGTGAATCCTACGTAATGAGAACGAATTACAGTCAAGAAAAGATAATTAGATAGGCGTCTTTAAATAATTTGTCTTCCAAATCCCACCGTTCAGTACAAACTTTCTTCGACATTATTTCCAGCGCAAAAAGAGACGATAAATTTCCCATTCTCATCTACATTCACTAGTCATATTTTTTTCTTGTTGTATGGGTAAAACACAACGTGCTAAAAATATTTTTGACGAAAAGGCTAAACGCGCAAAGAAATAGTCGCTCTTTACCGAAAGGTAAATTAGAACAGCAAGAACGAAGAAAACAAGGAAATTTATAGAAAAAATTAAATTTTAACGTATTACATGTAAATAACTAAACAGCAATAATTTATTGAGCACCAACAAAAGTTGCAAAAAGAATTTTTGTCTATATTACGAAAATTGTCCCTTATCATTTTATCATGGACTTAAAAAATAAATTAAAAGGATTTTACTTTTAAAAATTGGCCAAAACAGATTAGACATAAGCGCATCCGCGTGTAAAATAATGTCACAAACCTTCGTTTCTCCAGTCCCCACTGGCAAATCCTTCAAGTAGGTCGCGAGGAAAGAGGCGACCTTTCACCTGAGTATCCAAGCTGAACCGTTCAAGTTAATGAATCAAACTTACACGTAAAAAGACAAAAAATTCTTCCGGGTAAAAAAAAGTCGATCGGTCTTTACGGTATCCAAAAAGTCGTTCGTCGAATCGATCGCCGTATCAGTCACAAATCAAACCAAATCCGTTCTTGCGGGAAGCAATTTTCAACGTTCGCTGTTAGAACAATGGTCTCGCGTATGATGTTTTATGCATGGACGTCCGTATGTTTCCGTGTTCCTCCTCAGCAGTCTGCAGCACCCTTCTCTCTGGTAGGAACTGTTTTCACTAGCGGCTGATCTTAGCGGGAGTTGGCCGTATATCTGAGATTCCTGTTAAGGTGTGGGCACGGGAGAAGTTTGTGGGCGTTCTCTAGAAAGGTCCCCCCGTCATCCTGTTTAATGACGCCCCCTCACGCGGAAATGTAGGTCTCCATCGAGTGAAACATTTTCGGGGAAGTCATCGCGGAGCGTTCACCCATGAATGAGAGGATTCCGATTGCCAAAAGTAACAGGATGTCAGATTTGTTGACAAATTCAACTGATTCGAACGTCAAAATTCGTAAACACAGAGGAACGTTTCAAGAAAGTAAAAATATTCAAGAGGATTGTAATACATGCATTACATAATCAAGTAAATAAATCAATTTTGAAAAAATCAAAGAATGGATACTGTCATCAGAGATTACAAATGTGATTACCCTAATTCTAACTAAACGTGGTTGATAAATTTATTATTAATAAAATAAACAACTAAGATAGCCTTCCTAAAGTAAGAGGTAGAAGCACATTTTCTTTTAAATTTTCAGGGTTCATGTTTGCCTCCCCCTTTGGTGAGAGGAAAATCCGCACCGCTGGAATGCAGATCCTCACTAAAACTTCTCCTGCGTGAAAACCTTACTCCTTTAGCTTCAGTAGTTTTTCTACAATACCATTTAAAGTTTTGAATTTTCCAAATTAGAAGCCACCTAGCGGAAAATTTATGAACTTATTGGAAAATTCATAGGTTGATGAGAACTATCAAATTCAAACAGAAGTTTCCAAATAACTTTTAAAACAAAAAAGTTAAATGTCCATAGATAGACAGACAGACAGACAAACGACTTTATTTAGGGCGAAACTGAGACTGTGAAGGGAGGGACACAAAGAGAGAGTGATCAGAGAAGCACATTTTTAAAAGAAAACATGTTAAAACTATTTCTACTATATGGTTAGCTTTTTCAATTATTTCTTTGCATAAAATATTTGCAAAAACTATGCAAAATATGCGAATTTTGATTAGTATTAATATTTTTTATAACTAATGAACCGGAACTAATTGGAAGTCTTACAACTTATAAACTAAATACGTTTTCTCCCGTGATATAATTTTCTCTTAGCTCAGTTTGTTTTTATGATCGAGCTGTCGAATTCCAGTCGAAAATACACTAAATTAAATTCAGAGATAATGTAAGTGGATAAAATTATTGTTTCAAAGTAGAACAATATCTATCTTGTAAGTTGCTTAATTTACTCATCACGAAAATTGTTTTAGAGCATTGGAAATCCCGAATTTAGTAGGCGAGAAAGTGACGAATCGAAAACACTGATGCACAGATCATCTCGGAAATTCCCAAGAGAAGGCTAGACTAATATTACTCAATGTAACCAATTATTAAAAAAATACCTAGTAAAACATATTACTTATACTTTCTGCTAGAAGGAGGTAAGCAAAACAAGAAAAACAAAATTAAAGGCTCCAGATTAGAAATATTTCGTTTTAAATTTTACATGAAACTATATTAGCGAGCAAACATCTTCTCCCTTGCCTATTTTATAATATAATAGCCCAGGTCTGTTGGTTGGTTGGTTGGTCACGCTTTCCCGATGGCCGATATAGAGCGTTTTAACAAACTTCCCGAATAGATAGAAGACTGAAATTTGGCAAGGATGCTTGATTAACATATTTTAAGGTAATGACGAAAATAAATCTCCAAAAAAGTCCTGGGTTCGACTCCAAGGAAGAAATTTCCATTTTCCCTAAGGTAACATGTAAAAAATCAATTTTTTTGATGTGCAGGCTTTTATTGTTTTGGAAATTATAATTAGAAGGAATTAACCTACGATCTTCGGATCTGAACCATTTTGAAGAAAAAATTACAAAGTTTCTTATTCTGTCCATCTTTTTTCGCATATAATTCGAAATCGCTCATGTTATACGTTTAATTCACATATATTGTGGAAATATTGCCATTTTAACGGAATGTTGCCTTGGCTACCAATTCCATTGTTATACCTCGATATCATATTGTTATTTCAATCCTTATGGATGTATAAACGTGCTTTGAATGCTTTTAATACGAGAGAGAGAGAGGGAGGGGGAGGTAGAGGGAGAACGAGAGGGAGGGGGAGAGAGGGGAAGGATGAGAGAGGTTGTGAGAGGGAGGGAGGGGGAAAGAGGGTGTGAGAGGGAGGGAGGGTGTGAGAGGGAGGGAGGGGGAGAGAGGGTGTGAGAGGGAGGGGGAGAGGGAGGGAAAGAGGCAGCTATTTTAAGTTTAACTAAAGATAGCCCGTCAACAACAGAATATTCACTAGAAATGTTGTATATGGCAAAATATTTCATATGTAAAAGTGTGATATTAATTATTTTAAATGAAAATATTAATAATCTATCTATCTATCTATAATTCTTCCGTTGATATTTCAACGGGAATTACACTAGTTTTTCAATAAAACTGAAATTGAAAAAAATTACAAGTTAATTTGGGAAACTCGATCAAATAATTGTGACAGTGAAGAAACATACATTAATCCGAAATGTATTAAAAACTGCAAGACTTTTATAAATTTTCAAGAAAATCTAACATTTCGGACAAACATTTCAGTTATATCAATAAATTATATTGAAGAGGCATATATTACTGAAAATGTTCTTTAATTTAATAATAAACATGCTAGCTTTCCACGAAGGAGTTTATATGCACACCTACGTTGCTTTTCACCCAAGATCTCCCCACCACAATGTGAGCCTTGTTATGAATCACATGCAACTTCATTTGGAACGATCCCATAGGAAAGTCCCTGTTCTCAATTCCATCCGGCTCGCATTAACATGAATTCCGATTTTATCTAACAAGTAAGTGTTCGGTTTTCTTACAGGACTTCCGTGAATATAAAATTATTCTTGATGGTGTCCAATAATAAAAATTCTTTGGTGATTAAAAGTGATCCATCTAATTCAGAATATTTAAGTTTTTAGCGTCCGTAATTAGAACAAGCTTTGGTTTAAAACATGGGTCGGCAACCTTTTCTATATGGCGGGCCACATTCGTTGTTGTAAATGCTTCGGAGGGCCACACTGGAAATCACGAGAGCATCGGCGGGTCGGATGGGCGTTTAAATCAGATGCCTAGAGATTTTGTTTCTTATATCAGTGAAAATCATTTCAAATTCAGCAGAAACGGTCTTGAGACCACCGAAAAAATATGGAATTGACTGATTGTGAGTTAAATTGTACAGATCACTTTTTGATCTTAACTTAGCGGGCCGCATAAAGCGCTCTCGGGGGCCGCATGAACATTGTGCCAGATAAATAAGATTATTAGGCCGTATTTCGATTTCAATACACCCGTAGCTATGCAATTTACACTTTCATTTCTCTATCCGACATTTGAACTTATAAATAAACAATTCGACAAAATCAGGAAACAATTTTTGGCTCTTGCCAGCAGGAATATCTGTAATTTTCAACTGCAAACAACAAAAACATTTTTTTTAATTCTATTAAAGTTTAAATACAGCCAAAGATCATTAACGAATATTTTAGGATCTTTTTGCCAATAGGGGGACCTTGTGACTTCAAACGACTCCAGTGCTAAGAGTCTTCTCAGTCTAAATCACAAGGAAAGGGAGGAGAGAAGCCCGGTGCTGGTATTAGCCTACTCTTATCGAGAAACGCCAAAGAGACCAACGGCTTTCGTAAGGACAGAGCGCTGATTTTAAATCATTAATTACTTAATGAGATAAAAAAGTCAGAGTTTTTTGAAGCAGGAAGAACATTCGAAAAAGGTTTGCGCTATAACCATGGTGTTGTGCAAAATATTTTGCCATAACAGAAGCTAAATGCGTCCTTTGAAAGGTAATCGACCTCAAATCGGGTTCTCCTGGGAACGAACGGGTGAAAGTGTACGCAGCAGCGTAGGACGCACGGAGCGTAGGCAGATCCGCCTATCGGTTGGCATCGCCGAGTCAAAAAAGAAAGAATTCCTGTTGAAGCGCTCAAGGCTCGAGGGGCGCCCCCGTGTTATAGGTGTCGTCACTGCGCGATTTCTCTCTCCGGGGACAGTGCCTCGAGGAAGCGTCTTTACTTGTATCACCCCAAATGAGTGATCCATCGTCCCTTTATTTGGACGTAGTTGGCGTCGTGGGGGGATATTTTCGTGTGGGCAGGGACCTCATATAGTATGCCTTTCCAATCGGTTTTTCCCAAACGTTTATAGCAAGCGGCCTCGATGGAAAGGGTCGATACGCATTTACGTAAGCGAGAATGTTTCTTTTTATGTTTACTGAAGCGGCGGTTGAACTTTGGCGTTGCACAATTCGTAAGAGGCTTTTAGTTTGGATACTTGGAAACTTTATGCTTAGAGGAAAAGTCGATCCTTATGCAAATTAATAGTTATGCACGATGTATATAGGAAAATTCTGAAGTAAAATCGCTTAAAAACCTATTAAGTCGTTTGATAAGTTTTTAAGCGATTTTACTTCAGAGTTTTCCTGTATACATCGTGCATAACTATTAATGCGAGTCGAAATAAAATCTCAACGCCTCACTTTGGATGAATAACGCCTGTGATAAAAGTACCGAAAAGAAACAGTAATTAAAACTGAAATGGTGGACGCATACCCTGATTAAACCTATTTCGTAATTTTAACAACTTTGCACATACTTTCGGCAAATAACGATGCGAAGTTTCATAGCTCCTAGAATTAGGTTGTTACTTATATTTGAGTGTGAATGATCTAACCAACAAGTGGAAATTTGTGGATACAGTATATTTCCCTATATAATGAATAGTAGCAATAATTGCAGCAAAAAATATTTGCCATGCAGATAATTTGATGGGCATTTCTAATAAAACTTGCATATATGTACGTCACTTTTTATTTTTACGTAAATTAATTTAAAGCCGCCGTTGTACATGTATAATTGCAGCAGTCTAACTTTTTATCTTTTACTTGGATTTGTCACCTAAAAAAGCAAATCCAAATTTTGCGCAGATGAGAGTTTTTTCATTTCATTCATTACTTTATGTTTAGTTGGTACCTCTCACTCTCCCTTCAGTTTCCGTCCTCCCCCACCCTCTACCTCGCCCGTTTCCTAACTCCGTTGATATGTATCGCAGAATTTCGTTAAAGTAACGACGATGATAATATGATTGTTTTCATTGTCATTGGTCTATGTTACATGATTTCCTCGGAATTTCAAATTTTCTTCCTTGGAATAAATAGGAGCAGGGTCTGATAAACGTTTCTGTTGCGCTTTTCTAAGTTGATAAAGTACAGCTTCAGGAGATGCGAAATGAAAAAAGTCTCATATGCGCAAAATATGACAGTTTTGCACCAGACATAATTCAAGTGATTCAGTAAAGGCACAGATATACGCTGAAAATATTAATGCAGTTTTCTTTGGATCACCATATCGCTTTGAAATGAGAAAATTTGAGTGCTTTTATAAGTTCACGTTTTTACAACATTCAGTACAACTTGGTCCCAGTTTTTTTGGTTTTTACTCAAAAAGAAATCAAAAATTAACGATTTCAGACTTAGAAAAGCGCAACAAAAACATTTAACAGACCCTGTTCCTGTTTATTCCAAGGAAGAAAATTTGAAATCCCGAGAAAATCATGTAACATAGACCAATGACCATGAAAACAATCATATTTTCATCGTCGTTACTTTGTTTAATATTTTATGGGCTCTGTAGACTATTTGAAAGGGATAGCTGGAAGGACAGAGTCGATGTACGTGTTGTAATTCGGAAAGGCAATGTCGATTTCAAATTTCCCTCCTAAAAAGTCGAAGCACTTATGTTGGTACCTCTCACTCTCCCTTCAGTTTCCTTCCTCCCCCACCATCTACCTCGCTCGTTTCCTAACTCCGTTGATATGTATCGTAGAATTTCGTTTAAAAAACGCCAATAATCAGCATTTTCACCGCAATGCAATCCTCTTATTTGCAAATCGTATTGCAATATTGCAATGATAGATAGGTAATTTCACCACCCGCTGTTAGGGTAGTCTACACCGAGCTAGGGGCAGGGACTTGAGTACAGAGTGAGGGTCGCTAATCTCCTCTAATGAGGGTCGAAAGGGAAGAGCAGATAGTCTACCAAAACATGGCCCCGGATCTCAGACATGAACCAAATAATCTGACGCAAGTATTTGGGTGAGCTTGGCAATTCCTTTTTTCTGACTGATTTAGGTGTTTAAAACACTTTTGAGCGATGAGTTTTGAGGAATTAAAAATCACTCAAATGAAGTTACATATTCCACCTCCTATCCTTACACGAGACACGAACTGAACCTATAAATACGTGGGATATTTCAATAAAAAATAAATGTGAAATTGAGGTGCGACCTCGATAGAGTGATGGTGCAACGACCGTGCAGCACAGATTGCAAAATCCGGATCGCCGTCGCAATGCAATATCCCGAAGAACAAATAGACCGTTGTAACAGATTAAAATAAACTTGAGATGAAACAGACCTATAAAATTACATTGTATAACAGTTATACTCATTAAAACAGGGATTATTTATTCTCTCACGTAAATGAAGG
This sequence comes from Uropetala carovei, assembly GCA_036926305.1. Taxonomy (NCBI): domain Eukaryota; kingdom Metazoa; phylum Arthropoda; class Insecta; order Odonata; family Petaluridae; genus Uropetala; species Uropetala carovei. Next base: position 4,959,459 of record JAXCHB010000104.1, on the reverse strand, counting down.
TACTTCGTCAAAATGGTTAATTTTTAATTAGCAATTCATATTAATTGTTACAGCTCCACATTCTAATAACTAATTTCGTAAAACATTTACAAATATTTACAACAGTACTTTATTTGTCCCTGATACGTATCATTTATATCAGCAAGCTTAGATAAAGACTTACACGTAATTAAAATAAATATGGGGTTCAGATTTTTGATTCACCATTCAATATTTCCATCAGAAATATAGCATCGGCAAGCTGAAATTTTGTGTTAACTGTGCACGTAAATCCAGCAACATGCAGTCAAAATTTTCATTAGAGTCTGGGTGCAATGGAAAGGCCAGCGAAGTAATTAATTTTGACGGCCTAATGAATTTATTACGAGTGTTTCATCCAGGAGAGCAATTTAATTTAAAGAGACGCCACTGTGATCCGTAACACGTAGTCACATATGCAACACTCGGATTTAAACAACGACCGAAATTGTCGTTTACGTTGAAATTATAATCCGAAACACAGTTTAAAAGCTCTTTTAATGTTACGTTATTTCGTGTTTCCTGTAATTTTCTAAAAACGTCGTAAATTTTGTTTATTCAGTATACGTTCTGAAATCGGTTTGTACTTTCTCGTCACGTTTCTCGGGCGTGAAAGCAAAAACACGACTGCCCAACTGAAAGAAAGATAAAAAGCGTTGAACAATATGGCCAATAAGAGCCGCGGAAGTCCCTTGATCTCAAGTTAGATGAAAGCAATAAAAAATAAAACTTTTGTGAGGTTACTACATCTTTCTCCGTTGACCCGAAGGTAATAAAAGATTTTAGCGCTGCCCATACCATGCTCAGTGCCCAATGCGGTTCCCGCTTTCCGGTTTTGTTTCGATTGCATCATCTGTAGTTTATCAACACTTTATCGCAGATATTGTTAATTTTGACGTTTTATTGCTTTCAGGTGTTTCTGTGAACGAAATTATGAATCGGGATTGATGTGATGAGTTGAATTTTGTTTATCAAGTTAAAATAAAAAAAAAACAGTGGGTCATTCCATGCTAAATGTCCAGGCTCGGTAAGTGATGGGTCCTTCGAATCGAACCAAATTTTCAGGATAGTTAGTACATCTCACTACCTTCCCAAAATGCCCAAGAGTTTCCCCCTCCGGCGCCCCCTCTCTCCACCAGATCCGTCGCAACTGTGCTCCCGTGCGCTGTGTCGACCTCCGGGAAATGTACTCGTGTCGCCCTCTCGTCCATCGCACAGAGATAAATTCGATGTCATTTTATTCGGTAACGATGTTACTACAAGTGCAAGGTTTAGGGGTCTGAGACGTAAAAAAATACCGCTTAGCCACCTTTGAAATCCGGGTAAAAAATTCGAGATTTCTCTATTTTTCCGGCCTCACAGACGCGTCTGAGGTTTTTGAGCACATTATCGGTAGCTCAATAATGCGATTCGTCGAAAGTAAAGGTGCTCTGAATAGAAACCGGTGAGACAGGTAATGCGAGATACAGTTAGCTCTACTCACACATGATATTGTGAAAGCAACGGACAAAGAAATGAGTAGATACAGTATTTTTAGACTTTAGGAAAGCCACGTGCATCGCTTCACCGTTCCCCCGACCCAGTCATTTGTGGCGCGATGCATGTCAGGTGGGTAGTCAGCTTCCAGCTCCAGTAGGGGTGGTTGAGCGAGCCGATTTTCGACCCCCTGTAAAACTACAGTTGCAGTCAAAATAAACGGTTTTTCTCTTCATATGTTGAAAATAAATGTTAAGCTTGTTCTCTCAGTGCAAACCAGTCCTCTGCGGGGATGCAAACAGCTTTTTTGGGACGCCAAGTTGGCACTTTTTCAAATTGTACCATGTTCAGAGCCGATTTTCTTCCACCTGAGATGCCTCTGAACCTTTGTACTGCGTGAGTTAAGAGTTCCCCGGCTCTAGTTTTCGGTGATATGTGTGTCGGCCCTTTCAAAAATTTCCCGGTCCGTCTGTGAGGCCGAAAAAATAGAGAAATCTCGAATTTTTTACCCGGATTTCAAAGGTGGCTAAGCGGTATTTTTTTACGTCTCAGACCCCTAAACCTATAGTGACATCGTTGCCGAATATAATGACATCGAATTTATCTCTGTGCGATGGACGAGAGGGCGACACGAGTACATTTTCCGGAGGTCGACACAGCACACTGGAGCACAGTTGCGACGGATCTGGTGGAGAGGGGGGGCGTCGTAGGGGAAAACTCTTGTGCATTTTGGGAAGGTAGTGAGATGTACTAACTATCCTGAAAATTTGGTTCGATTCGAAGGACCCATCACTTACCGAGTCTGGACATTTAGCACGGAATGACCCAGTATGAAAACAAAAATAACTCACGCTCTCCAACCCAATACAGGTTAAGCGGTTTGCGAATTTCAAACTTTTTTCCTTCGTAGAAGTTAATGGCGACTGAAAATATTGGGCCACATTCCGACGACCTTCAATTTGGACGTAAAATTAGAGATAATTCCGTGTTTCATAAAAAAATTGCGGTGAAGAAAATAAAAAAATTTTGCGGTCTACGAAACAATCAAGTTCCTCCTTTCCTTTTTCAAAATAAAAAAAAGAAGGTTGCGTGTGAGGAACGCTTCTGGGGGAAATGTCGGGGCTGACGTCATGCTCTTTATTTTCTCGGTTCAAAAATAATTTGGTCCTTTTCCGATGAGCGTTACACAATGCAGCATTTAACCTAGAAATACTAAAATTGTACAACCTCACGCATGTCTATCGGGGTAAAGAAAGCGTGGCGGCGCTGGGCCAACGAATATTACGGATATTTTAGCATAACTGAATGAGATTCAAATATTAATATAAAAGATTTCAGTAATGCAATATTGCCATTTATTTTGCCTTTATTCTTATTCTTTTAGTAATACATTGCGTAATATTTTAACGAAGAAAAAGTAAGAAGAAATAAACAGTTATGACAAGCTCTAATCAAGGGGTCCACAACCTTTTCATTGTGCCGAATACCAAGTTACATTCAAGAGCACTCAGCGAGCATCATTTCATTTTTGTAAAAATAAGAACGACCCAAGCCGACGTCAAAGTGATTTAAAATTTCCTTTCGTGCGTTGCGTAAGAAAACAGGCGAACAAATGAAATTGCTTGTGCTAAGAACTACGATTTTTAGCATCATTGAATTGCACGATAAGACTGCTAGTCTGCTGCTCGCGAGCAGCAGGTTGCGGATCCCTGTATTACATTCTGTATACTTTCTGAAGTTTTGCTATATAGAGATTTAGCATTTTTCTTCCTCTATAAAAATGAAAGAACGAAATAATTCTTTTAATCGTAACAATGTTACAAATAGTAATTCTTTACGCAACCTGATTGAGAGTGCTCACGAGTACTATTTGTTTACTATTTGGAGAGCACTGCTGTGCTCTCGAGCACCAGGTTGTGGACCTCGGCTCTAATCCATACTATAATTGTAGTTCATTGTGAACCTCATAAAAATTTTAAATCCTCAATCTTTAGTTTTAACTATTTACCGACTTCGTTGTATCCCAAAAGTACTTAGCATAATAAACCGTATCCTTATGGTTTTTTTTAGCGTTTTTTTAATCCGCTTATGATTTCGGTCTGTCCGTCTGTCTGTCTGACCCGCTAACTTCTCCTAAACAAAAGAAGCATGAGATTTCGAATTTTTGCCAATCGATTCAGCATTCTGTCTTGTTGTGCAGGTTTTCTTGTGAATGTTCTAATGCCCTGCAGATAGGCGGGAAATTTAATTTAAATTTTCTTTTTTGATAAACGTTTTGTTTTAAAAAAATTATCTTAATTATGTTAAATTATTTTTATAATCTTATCTCAGACTAATGATACTAGTATACATAAATTTTAGCATTCTGTATAAAACAATTTGAACCGCTATTAAATGTCTGCATCGGAAGCTCTGTCTTTGTTTGTTTTACCTTTTCTCAAAAATTAATCTAGAATTCCTTGTTGGCAAAACTTTACCATTCCTGAGAAAGAAACAAGTCATGCGGAACGAAAGGTTTGTTTTTATAGGTCGTGTTATTATTCTAGCGAACCTTTAAAATCTAAGCGATTTTCCACCATCGTTGAATTACTGTTTCGAAAGGCGTTGTTTATCAACGCCTCTAAAATCATGGAGATTTACCCCTTCACATGGCTAATAAATCTCTTTTTTTCGGTATTCTCCTATGTATTACACCGAAAAAAATATTCGCTCCACCCAAAAATTTCCGTGTGACTGTAACCATGATCTTCGGAGGGAGAGAGGGGGAGTATGGAGCAGAAGAAGGGGCTGGAACAGTCGGATAAGTGGGTCAGCGGCGAGAGCCACAGGGCTCTTAGGAACTCTGAAACCTGCATTCAGAAGTCGTTCTCTCGTTACTCTAAAAATTGCACACTGCTACTTTCTTAGTCGGTAGGTTTCGAAACTATTTCCGTGCGATATCCCATTGACCAGTTTATCAGAACGGAAAATATTCGGGTCACATTATAATTTGTCGCTGTTAGCAGAATAATTACAACAGTTGACAAGCCCTTCGCTGCATCGCACAGTAATAAATGCAATTTTGTAAAATTTCTTCGATTTTGAGTTTTTTGCTCTAGTGCTCACTGATGTTATTGAGCCGTTATTGTGGCCGACTGAAGTTAAATATACACATAAAGGGAGCTAAGAATGAAACGACTAAGTAAAATTAATCCTTTGGTGAGGGTTGAATTGCTCTGAAAATAATTATGAACTGCCGAAAAATATGATTATCTATAAGGTGCCTCATTATTAGTTCATAATATTTTTTCCGATTGTTTTTATACGAAAAATTAATAATTTCGGTGTAATTTCACATTAAAAATTAATAGTATGTACAAAAGTTAAATTGGCGAACTTCAGGATAAGTAATATTTTTAAAATCCGTACGTTTCTTTCATAGTAGTTAAAAGGAAATATGTCCACATTTTCATCCGAATTGTTCCAAAATATATTACAGCTCTATTAAATTCTCTTTACCATTGATCACAGATATATACATATATTCTTAATATATTAAGATAACCATGTTCTCTAATACATAAATACAAAATCATTTTAATTCCCTACATGGTATAACATTAAAATGCTTACAAATGAAGCGTTAAAAATTATATTTTGTGATTGATGTTTAATATTTCAATAAAAGTCATCGGGAATTTAATAAGAACAAATTATATTTTCAATTCCGTGAAATACAACTACAGGTATAATATCGTACCGCCTAAAATAGATGCAATTAATGTTTATACTGCAGAGTTAAGTAGACGTTATATTTTGATTAGCTGATATAAATGGAAGAAATGTTGAAGTTCCTAATAAAGTATTATACTTTTGTTAGCTATTTCCGAGCAGAAATGGAAAGTTAATTCTTTTATTAATAATAATAATAAGCCGTCTTTATTATGTCAGTATTTTAGACATCAATCTCCATTCTTCCATATAAACCGGACGAACACAAACATCCATGTCCTAGGCGGGATTCGAACCCGCGACCTTAGTAACCGTCGGAGATACGCTAACCACCCGTCTACCAAGGCCGACATTTTTTTCTTCAACGAAAAATAAATTTTTATTTAAGCGACTGACGTAATATTACATGGTAACATATTCTGTTTGCTCAATACATTCGGTGAGAAAGATGGAAAAACAGGAATATTTTGTGGCTGTTACCCGAAATTCCTTTAATTATTTTGGTTTAACTACTTCATTATTACTGAGAAAGCATTTTAGTAAGAAGATATTGGCGGTTCGATTAATTTTCGTGTATCTAGGGCAGATAATAGAGCATAGGTTTTAATGCAAAGAATTTCATAAATAGATAAAATATATTCTTCGGTTTATTCTGATATTAAATCGGCCTTATTCAACAGGAGATATTTGATCAAAAATCTAACTTTAAGTCAAACTTTTTCTAAACTCTTTTTTTTTCTTTTCAACTTTCTTTTCCTGAATTTGACCTTACTTTTCTCGTGCATTACCGAGTGAATTTTTTAAAATCTGCTTTCTCTCAATGTCATCCTCTTTCATTCCAGAAATTACTTTGCAACTGAAAGTTCCATGGCGTACATTTCCATTCCACGGCATATGCGTTCGTGCAGAGAAAGTCGTAAAATGGATCGGATCATTTCAGCTTCCCTGCACACGCTAAACTGATTGTGAGATGAAAACAAATGCCCGGAGTCAATTTTGGAATTGAAGATTTTCATTTGACTCTCCGCTTTCAATGTTTTCTATAAGAAAAACTCATTTTTTTCTGAACCACCCCATTTCAAGTGTCCACGATTCATAATTATAAAACAATCAATCAAGTATGAAAATTTTGTACATGAGTGATCGAAAATTGTGGATCGATTTCTTTGAATTTGATCGATGAAAATATATACCTGCGCTAATTAGGATCCGATGTAGTGAATGTGATTTACGTATCAATGTCATTTGTAAAGACTCGTGCCTCCAAGGTAAATAATCACTGTTTTTTGTTCGATGATATCGAGAATAAGAAGTCTTACTTATAAAGTAAACTCTATCCAAAAAGAACCTTGCACGAACATCAAAGACATACCTACTCATTGCAAATGCTTAAGACTTGTAAAAAAGAAAAACATAAGCTTGGAGTCCAGTCCCGAGTTTCAATAAAAGTCACTGTGCTCCAAAAGTAGTCATTAGCTTGACTTAACAAATCCTCAAAAGATTTTTGGAAAGCAAATACGAGGTCAAGGAGAAGGTAAAGAGAATTTTTCTTTGGCTGAAAAATGCATTTGTTTTACAATATAATAGGAATTTAGAAATCCTAAGGAGTCGAGGTTTACAAGATAAGATAAGATAGCAGAAAAGAAAGTTTATAACATGGAAGGTTCTTTTCCGTCCTAAACTTTCATCCTAGGAGGGTTTCTGAATATTGTGTCATAACGACATTGAAATAATGTTCGCCTGTATAAAATCAAAGGAAAAAAGCATCTTGAAATATCTATAATGTAAAAACGTCATTGATGTTGCAAATCAGCTAATCGTTTTTATTAATCTTAAAAACCATTTACTGTCAAGACTTCAGCTTTGAGAACAGAGACGTACCTAGGCGATATGGCGCCTGTGGCAAATTTTAGGAAACACCTTGGTTATGCAGAATATATTTTTTCCGCGTTTTAATAGAGAATAATAGCATTTTTATTAAATACCTATAAATTAACGTTTCAGAATTAAAATAATATTTATGGGAACATGAACTTTTAACACTTTTTTCGGCAAAGTTTGGCGCCTTTTGCAAGCGGCGCATATGGAAAATGCCACTTCGCCATACCCTAGTTACGGCATATTGGAACGTACGTGAAATACGGCACGCATCACATCCGCCCTTTTACAATAGAAAGCACGAGAAATTCCTCGACCATCCAACCTCTCCACCGTATCATGCGTAAAATTATAATAAAAAACATAAGCTCTGTCCCGTCACAACGTCCATTATCCCAGCCGCACGCGTAACACTTGCACTTTCCACCCGAATTCGTGATAAGTGAAAGTCTTTCTTTCTCTCACTCACTTCTTTTCTCCACTAGACTCCTCCCTTTCTCCACGCACGCCGTCCCATGCTCCGTGATTCCGACCTCCTGACGTGTCTCACGTATCTCGCCCAATACAAAATTGTCGCTAGGGCAAAAGTTGGAGCGGAAAAGGTCGTCGTGAGGAGATGCCCACTGAGTCGCTAAGCTACCGGACGTCCTAATGGCGTATCTGGAAGGGCAAACCCTTTGGAAAGTAGGCGAAGGGAAAGGGGTGGTCGGGGGAACGTGAAGGGAACGAATAGTGGGTTGAGGAACCCAGAGGCAACTTTCACTGCACCCTCCTCCACCTCTCCCCTCCCCATCCCTCTCGTTCCTCGCACTTTCATCTCACAATCACACCGCGCGGTAAAGTGGCCTGAGGAAGGTTTTCAGACACACCGGCGGACACTTTGGGGATAGACCGCGACGAAGGTTGGACCTGAGCTTAGCTGGTGGTTATACGGAGTGGTTTTTTTCCCAAAAGGTCTTCGAGTGTTTCGTGACGAGGGCAGAAGAAAAAGCCTCAGCGGAAAGCGTTCCTCTCGGGAGGAAAATCAACGGGTGTGCTGTTCTGAAAATAAAAAGGCGGTTTTAGAAGAGGTAAGTTGATTAACGGTGGAGCGGCGTTGGGAGTTAGGGATTCGAATTCCCTTCAAATGGAGTAAGCGAATCGACTGACATGAGAGAGTGTCTCACGGTTTGCTAATCGCTTCCAGTCGCTTTATGTCGTGATAAAATTACGTGTAAACATCGATGAGTGCGTGTTTAATTTATGGGTCGCTTAATCGTTGAAGAAGGGTTTTTACTTTCTGTGACTTTTCTTTTAGCTAATTAGGGTCGTATTTGGCTGAAAAAAACTGAAATCGATCGTCTCGACGAAAATTATACTTTCTCTTAACCAATTTCTTCACATCGCGGAAATGGTTCGATCCATCTCGTTGTTTTTGAGATGGGGCGCTTTCCACATCACATCTAATATCTTTTAATTCCACCTACATCTGATAAAAATTAATGTTAATATTCGGTTGTGAAACGACTGAGAGGAAAGAATGATTAACTTGACCGTTGATTTTTTTGCTGATGGAATTTAATACAGAATTATAGAATGCGCCTAAAGGCCATAATCAAATTGACAAAATTGGTATCTTCTACAACCACGCAAACCAGATGCGCAATTCGGCTACAACGCAGCCCTCATCACTGATGGTTAACTGATAGTAGATTCTAATTCTTCTAAATCCCACAGTTTTAAGAATTGGGAGCCTTAGTCTTTGCCAGGCGTTGGGACGGAGTAACAGTTGTCAATATATTTAAGGATTTTTTTTGATAATTTCAAAGTTCGAAATGATTAAATTAACGGTAATATTATTCTCGGAATGGAAAATTCAATTGGAAACTTATTGTTAGATAGAGAGAAACGCTTATGTTTTTACGTTCTGAAATGAGAAAGCAAACATTTTTAACCCACTTAAATCTTTCTCTCTGAAAACTGACTCTGAACAAAGACCATTAAGACCTTCCCTTCCCTGACTTATCAAAGAACTGCATCCCTAACATCCCTCTCGCCCTGGAATTCCATTCTTACGTAATTATCTGTCCAACCGACTGGGATCTCGCAGCGCGACACTTGAGGACTTCCCCAAATATCTCAACACTCGCTCACGATTCAATTCACGTAGGAGTTCACTTGCGACATCCACGTTTCAAGGCGTCGTTGATGATACTCGCGCAGTGCTCCTTGACCACAATTACGATGTCGTTCTGCGAAATTTGAAAATATACTCAATCGGTTTTTACCACCTCTTTATTGAGTAACAAAAGCCGAAAGGGAAAATCTCGTCAGAATATTTCGTCACGGAAGTAAAATCTCTGTCGCGAGACATGCAGTTCCAAAATACTCGCCTCCCAAACCGGAAATGAATAGAAAGTCTTTAAAGCGAGGAAGCTAATAATATTTTCGCAGAAATTCGAGGAGTTCCGTGGCGAACCCATGTATGTCGAATAAATATATGTAAGGAACGATATTATTGATTTATTAAATGCTGGAACTCTGGGTAAACTTCAAATTAAACGAGCGGTCGCTTCTGTTCTGTTTAGTTTACTGACTCACTCAGGTAGCACATAGAAACTGAGACCATTCAATCAAAATTACCTTTAGGAGCGGTGCATAAGTTTCTTCCTTCCTTGATCTGTTTCGTCAGGATAAAATGGCCGACAGAGGACGGGGAACCTTAAGTGTTTTTTTACCTCAGGGGTACAAATAAAAACAATTAAAACTAATATATTCTGGTAATGCGAAAAAATATCTTCGAGATATTCGCATCTCTGCGCTCGGAAAAGTGCTGTGGACCATGTGTCAAGGAGAGCGAGACTCGTAAGTGGAGCAGAAAATCGGCTTTCGGCTCAGTGCAACTCGGATCTGCAAAGAGAAGTTTTTGAGATTGATAGGATCTGGGGCAATGGCCATGACGCGGCCTCTTCACGCCGTGCAAATCAATTCTCAATGGCGACTTTCTATCGTTTACACATGGAGGAAACCAGCAGGTTATGTCTCGGATATACCCGAAGAAAAACCGCGGCTGTGAGAAAGCTCAAGCAAAATAACGACGAATTCTCACTGTTCAATTTTTTTAGGTGAAACGTTCACTATATTTCGTCATACTAGGTATATTTCTATTGATATTTAAAAAGAAACCGTGAGATGTTTGAAATTCATTTTTAAAACACAAAATTTTAAAATAAAACTGCTAAGAACTTTTGGAAAATTAACCAAACATTTAACTTTCTCGGTAATTATAAAATAATTCGTGTTTCATTAGCTGATTTCAGAAGGCGTTGGTGAAGCCAGTTTGCAATGATTACTTGTAAACTTCGGAATGTCACATAAAGACCATATTATAATTCGACAAGGATTATCAGAGTTAAGAGCTCATAAAAGGTGGATGTCGACCTTGGTTATATCTGTGTCGTTAATAGCGGTAGTAGCAATAAAAGTCTTTGCATGCACGTAACATTTGTTTGAGGCTTGACTGATTGTCAGCAGTAATTAAAATAACCATATTCTTCAGGAAATTCGACCTTTTAGAGGAACTAATGAGGAAAATGCTTCAAGTTATTCAGAGCTATAAATCTCGAATTACGTAAAACAACAAATTCTAATAAATATATTTCGTGACATATTCTCATTGCAGTACTCCTGTATAATATACATAATCTGAGGCTTAACTTTTTGGAATTCACTAATGTACCTACATTGCCAGGAGAATGAGATCTTAATATCCTTGGAAGGATATAAAGTTTTTGTTAACCTCGCAATGGAATAAGCCAATGTTTCTAAACAAGTCCCACCCCGGCGGGTCGTGGATAAACACGAAATTTTGAGAAAAAATGCATTCGAAAAATTTTGCATTAACATCTCCACTAAGATATATCACAAAAATTGTTGTCCGAAAGAGTATTATTAGTCTCAGCGTAAAATCGAATTGATAAAGTGTCCAAATAACCATAAAGAGGTTGGAAAACCACAGATGCATATTTCGGCTACAAAGCAGCAGTCATCAGTGGTGGAATCAATCTAATCTACACCTACATTTCACCCTGCAATTCACCTAATTGACGGGCAGCAATGGGTGCAATCCACCAAAGACTACCTAAAAGTTATCTCTCGCAGGTTTGACTTTCCTGTTGTAATCTGGTATTGTCTTCGGAAAGAACGAGACTCGACAGCGCTTCGTCCTACAATCGATCCCACTTATTTTATCGTCATAATCATTTCTACCCATGTACGGTGGTGCTTCAATTATTCTTAAAACCTCCTCCGTTAGATATTCCGACCTATATTTCTCCGGAAGCCTTAACCTTGAGTTCAGTCTGCGGCCCGTCCCCAGGCGATATCCAGTTCAAATCCCTCAATAATGACGTAACGCTTTCCTTATGTTCGTGCTTTTGTTTCACTAATCTGCCTGCTCTGCGTTGAACTCTTTCTAATTGAATTGTATGGCCCTCCTCATGCGGGCTCCATACACCATATCAGTAAATGGCCACTGATGACGGCTATTTTGAAGCCAAAATGTTCACCTATTTATCTCAAACTTTTTATGGCTATTGGAGTGGCATAATTTGTCAGGAGTTTTGGCGACACTTAAGTGGAAAAGGTTGAGAACCAATGAGCCAAACCACTAACCAGCACAGGAAAACTGAATTTAAAATTTTGCTTATATACATTAATATATACAACGTGGATTAGTATACATTCCCGTGTCTCTTGGGAATGACCGATGGGCCATGTAATCACTTAAGTATATTAAGCGAGTGGATTTCCACCATCTCTTTTGAGGAAGGTAACGCTTCATATTCTATCCACAACAGTTCTTCGATTGGAATTGTTTCGAGGATACGCCTTCTTAAAGATGTATGCTGATGGATTCCATTCATATTTAAGAATGGTTCTTGCCAGAAGTGGTCGTTGTTGAGGAAGACGTCACGACGACCAGAGAGAAAATTAACCAAATTAAGCTAAATGTTTGGCTTTAGTGGCCTTCAGTGATGGCTATCAAGCAATTAAGCCGAAATTTCGCTATTTTCTTCTGTATCACGGCCACTGACGGGGTTATTTTCAGCTTTGTGTCGGTTTTCACGGTGACACACTTCCCTCAAGGACTGCTACAACTCTCCTCCTGGGCGGAGAAAAGCAAGGGTGGGATGGTGTTGACGGAAGATCAGAGAAATGTTCAAGGGAGAAAGAGAGATGGACAGAGAAACGGAAGTGAAACCGTCCAACTTAAAATAAATAAAGCCTACGTATGTAGCCAATTTTAGTTCACATTCAGAAAGTGCTTCCTTTAGGTATGCTACACGCCTTTAAAAGTAACATAATAGCTTAATTTGCGCTGACATTTTTCGTGCATCATAAATTTTCGGCTCCGATCAAAAATCCGCGCCGCAAAAGAAAAGAACTTGAGAAATTATCTGTGAATTAGAAAATTCCTGGTGGTGGAATGCAAGACTTTCTTCTGCTTTGCAAACGCTGGAGAAACCGGAAATTTTACAAATGAGTTACTTCCACACACCGTTGAATCGTATTTCAAGTATAAGGTGTGGAATAGGTATCCCCGTACAACTGTTAAACATTCAACTGGAATGGCTTGGCAAAGTCGTTTCTTCTATGGATACATTAAAATTCCATCCAATTGATCCCTTAAGCGCCGTTTTCAGCCGAAAAGAATTTGCATTCTTCATGGAAAATGTTTTTTTCTCCATCGCTCTAACACGTAACCGCAAGATCTCATAAATTGAAGTCGCCTTGTAATCTGCATCAGAAATGAAATTTCTCCGAGTTTACTTGCGAATGTCACGCTCCGTTGTGCAAGATCGAAATACAACATTCAGGCAGCCATTGGCAATGTCTTCGTTTTCGAAAGACATTTAGAGCCTGTATTTAAAAACCAGGAAGAAAAATATAAGTCATCAAAGCCCACGGGCATGACCCTTAATATTGAATACTTACTTGATTGACTATAAAACCTCACATGCATTCATTTTGACATAAATTTTTTCTTTAAAATAATAAAACTCCTTATATTTTATCTCAAAAGCTAACTATGCTAATATCGATGTAAAAAGTTTACACCTCTTGAATTTTTACCAAAAATTAAAATTGACCAAATTCTGGAATTATGAGAAGACTACAAATGATATCACATGAAAACCTCGCCGCACAATTTGCTTCCGATTTATAAATCAATAATTGCATATTTTGCGACGCTAATGTTAAAACATACGGAATACATCAAGTAGTGACTCAATGAATACCGCAAATACCCCTGTATTGGACCCAGATAAGGTTTTGTTGTAAAATTCTAGGAAAATTCAATGCACCCCTGTATAAGACATACGTATTCTACCAGCATCGGACAGACGAAGGCAGGTGATTTTCCATCACTAAAGGTGAATCCAAAGGACCCCAAACAAAGAATGTCACAGAGTATAATCTGAGATAAAATTTACTTATTTTTTAACTGCACATATTCTTTGCGTTTAAATTTCATTATTATTTTCATTAAAACTCCCCATAGTTCGTTTCGCATGTAATTTTGGGTTTTTATGATGCAATTTACGTAATTTCGTTGATTTTTGTGATATTAAAATAAATTTATTGTAATTTATGCATGGATTTCTTTTGCCTTTTCATTTTTGGTAGAGATATACATCCTATAAAGGACCCATCCCATTTTTTTAACCCAAAATTTTGGAATGCACGGGTATTTCCGGTAGGTGGAAAACCTATTTTTCACGTCCAAATAAAATCGATGGCTAAATGTTTTAATAGGTGTTATGAGAAGTACTATTCTTAAAAAAATCTTACGATACATTCGTTCATAACTGTAAGGTATGTTGCATTATGTACTATTTAAGACTCATTTTATATTTACTGTATTTTCGCGTAAGTTAATATAACGATTTTTAGTATTATGCTATCACCTATTGCCGGGGAAAATGTGACATTTTCCACGACAATAAATGGATATGCTTTCGAAAATATGTTTATTTAAAGAAATACGGTTGCAATTTGACTAACAGGCTAAGTGACCGTCATCTAGTTTGTCTCATGTAACACAATGTGACAAGGCTAACAGAAGATTTTTAGGGTTTTCAAAAAAAAATGACCTCCACTACAGAAGCGGTCAGAAAGCCGACGAAGTCGACCCTGCACGCCACAAACAATCCCTTGCTTCAATCAACGCCTCTTATTAGCACTTAGTTATTCGAAGGGCTTTTATAAATTTATTGAATCCGAATATAAAATTGATTTAAAAAAATTATTTTCAATCGAGCATAAATGCAAAGTTTTCCATCTTCAATCAACAAAACATATTTGTCGTCGAACATAAGTAAATAGAATTTTAAATAGGGAAATGTTCATTGCTAAATTTAGTTGCCTGCAATGATACATATAAATTTTATAAATATATATATTCATGATGTGGTAATATTACGATAAAATTTTATAATGCATATTAATGTATATCACATCTGAATATTTCTTTAAGTGCCCATATGTTACGTGCAATTGAAATGGCCGATGTAATACACAAATTCTATATTCCAATTCTAATATAAGAAATGCTAATCCTATCTCAATATTTCAGAGTTAAGATGCGGTTGCTGTATTGGAGCGACCTCTTACCCTTGCTTGCCTTGCTCCTGACACTTGGCCTAGAAGTGGTCTCCGAGCAATCCGAAATAAACACCGTACAGATCAGCCCGCCTGTAAGCACACCCACGTTTGAATTTCCAGTCCAGTTGATCGGGTTTCCTGTCATAATATTAGCTGTACGTCTGTCAAATTTCGTCAAGAAGTTGGCATATTCACTTAATCCTCGTGAGTATAATATTATTTTTATCATATTTTAAGTAATAAGTACTAACCTGGTAAGGAATCTGTGTAAACTATGATGTGATGTATGATTAAATGTAACTGTTACCCATGCAAAATTTTTACCCGTACCACACCGACTAATCTTTTTTATTAAGGCAGAAATTTGTCACCGAAAGTGGGCGTAGGTAAATTGAGGACCAAGCTGAGGGGATCGAGAAAGGGTACGTGTAAATTGTGGACCAACTCCTTGAGAACCCATATGTAAATTGCGGACTACGGAAAGATTCCCTTCCCACTTTTTCCAGACTTAGGACTGGCAGATTTCCAATAAAATCTGGTGTTCATACAAGACGTCATCTTATTATATGTCTTCAGTATTGCACTAGCGTCGTTTCATTGTAATAGAGGCATATGAAGCAAATTTTACTAATCGAATTCGGTTCTTTTCCCCTCAATCGAGTCGTGTTGGGCGCCTGCGCCCTTAGTGGAACCATATCTCCCTCCCCGTCCCGGAGATACGGTGCCGGAAGCAGAGCAAACGTAATAAGAGTTGTTAGTAGGGCAACATTTACATTTACGTCAATACCCTGCAAGCCGCTAGAAGCGTTTGGCAGGGGGTGTCAAAATACCAAGTGAACTCTAACTAATTCCTCTGTTGGACTGTCTTATCGCGTCTGGGAAAAAGGATCTGTAGTATTTCTCTGTTCTAGCGATTGTTTCGACATATTTTTTCCTGCACTCTGATCTAACATTACGTTCACTAACACCGATGGGGACGACTATGCCGCGTACGTCTTCAACGAATTCGGAGCTTTCGAATTTTTCAAATAGTTTCCTTTTGTAATCAATTCTTCTACTCTTCAACGTCTGCCATTTCAGATCCCTCAATATCTCTGATACACTCGCATCATACCGATATTCTCCTTTTACGAATCTAGCCGCTCTACGCTGAACCATTTCGAGCTCCCTACTTAGGCACTTCTCGAAAGGGTCCCAGACGGCGCAACAGTATTTCACGACGGGTCGTAGTAGGGAAAAGTACGCAATTTCCTTCACGTTCGAGGGGCATCCCCGCAGGACTCTAGAGGAAAGCCCTTGAATTCTGTTTGCCGATGCTATAACGGTTTTGATATGCTCTCTACTATAGTGCGTTTCCCGAAGTCGTACGGGTCAGATTCGCAGTATTCCGTCCGCATTCGGGTTATTTCGCTTAGGCTACGACCCAATGTTGCCACATTTCGAATTTCGCTCACTTCAACAGCAGCTGTGGACGAGTGAAGTTCTGACAGCAATCGTGTCAACAGCGCTCGTCAAGAATTTTTGAAAGGCGTGGGAAATTTAAGAGTTCTTATTGGCTGACACTTTCTCCCCCTCACCCTACAAGTCTAACCGTAGACACGCCTCACCCGTACGATCTCTGGAAACGCAGTATAGACAAATTGCTACTGAGAATTACTCCTAGGTATTTGTAGCTATTGACGTATTTTAGCTTTAGTTCAGATATTTGGTACGGGTAACGGTTGAAATTCGTGGAGCGCGTGAAGTTCATTGCGGCGCATTTCTTTATATTCAGGTCGAGTTGCCAATCTTAACACCATTTCGTAATAGCCTGAAGGTCCTTTTGCAAATTCTCCTGATCGTGTATTGTGTTGATTTCTCCATGCACAAGTGTGTCATCCGCGAAGAGTCTAACTTTACACTTGCCCTCGGTGCAGGTTAATCTTTAATTATTTGATTGTTTACTTATTGTCTCGTAGGCAACGATAAACAAAATTAGTAATTAATTGCGTGGGGGCGTTTAACGGAAAAGGACCTCCAATTCTACTAATCACTCCACTTGTATACATATTTCATTTTTCAGCCAACATTTTTTGTTTTCGGTCTGCCGCTTTCGTTGGTTTTTTGGGGGGATCATTCACACTTTCAGTCCTTACATATGCTTGAGTTTGGAAAAGATTCAGAATCTCAACAAAATTGAAGACATTCGGGTGGATATGGTATGAACTAGTACCACGGTGTAACACAGTCACATACTTAGGATTCCCTATGATTATTCCCTTGGATTTTCCGGTTTTAGTGCGAGTCTGACAAGTGAGTGTGCTGTGTTGCCAAGTGTTTACGCATTTCCTGGAGAGCGGGCACTCAAGCAGCTTCCCTTAGCATTCCAGTGTAATAGATATGGCAACAGGAGACATTGCCTCACCCCTTTTCTATTGTTTGCCCTGCTTAGTCCGCAATTTACAGGTTCCTTTTCCCACCAACTTTCCTCAAGGGGATTAAGGTATCGTTTTGGTCCGCAATTTACCAACGCCCCCGAAAGTATTTGTGAGCTACTGCTATTAATGTGATTTTTAAACGAATAAATAGTCAAATTAATTGAAGTTCCTTCATAAATAAGAGCTATCAAATATTCATACGCGAGGTCTTTATAATAAGAATCAAGGTTTGGGAGATTTTCGCATATTCTCCATAACTTGGTCTTTTCAAGGCAATACTTTCCAAACTATGGCCGACATCCCTTGAGGAGTCATGAATGGTTATCATATCATAATGGTCGCAAAAGGTTTTAGGAGGATGGCGATGACGGAATGATTTTTCCCTTATCTTTTTCATTTTATGAACGTAGATAATTAGAAAAAATTTACTTTTTTAAATGAATTTACATTTCATATTTATTGGTAGATGGATAGGATTAAGGGGTCGCGATAAGGTTTAAGAGGGGGTCGCAGACGCATCAAGTTTAGAAAACGCTGTGGTAAGCCATTTTTCGGCGAATGAACCCATGAGTTCCACGCATTAAGACATACATTTTTTTATTTGAGTGTATATTATAAAAGATATTTACAAAAAACAGCTTTATGGCCGTACTGACGTCGAGAGACTCTTGACCGCTGATCGCACAAATAGTCGATTTCAGCCAAGCAGAACACTACTTCTTTTTATTTTCCTAGTCTACCGATAATGTGAAAGTTAATACACGGTTATTGTAAGCTTGCAATCCAAAAACTCAGTATTTAGCACTTAACGCACTCTTAGCAAGAAAGGCATACTAGGGTGTCATGGGTGACATGGTCCATTAATAAAAGTTTGGAATTCATTAAAGACATTAGGCAATCCACTCAAAATGACTTGGGTAGCCGATTTTGGACCGCGACCCATGGTTTAAGAACCGCTGGTTAATTGCCTCCACTACAAAAGTGTCACCTGAGAATATAGACACTATCTCGCCTCTCGCCACGGTCGTGTTTCTGTTGCTAGGTAAAAATCTTCAACGAGTTAGATTCATCTCAAAAATAAATACTAAAGATTACAACTTCTTAACCTGAAGGCTTTTATTTTATTGTTTTCAGTTTCATCAGATGCAACAGTTAACCTGTTTGCAATTATTTTCTTTTTCTTATCAACTATATTAGTAAAAACAAAACCTTAAACCAAGATGAAATAATTAATTTTTAAACGACGAGAGTCGTTCAAACCTGGCGTAACTTCGTTCTTAACTTAATGTCGATCAAGAAATAACAATCTAAAGGTTATCCGAGCCAGTAAATATAAATGGGACCTTAAAACCACATCTAAAATCAAACCTAACATGAATCGTGTAATTTCACTATTTTAGAACACTTATTTGAATGCTTACCCACTAACAAAAGTTATGTGAAAAAATCTCTCAATATGGTGATTTGAAGGGTATATTTTAAATTTACATACTGGATTCTATGCCCTTACCAAAAAGGGGTTTACTACATGCATATAAGCACGTAACAAAGTTTTGAAGAATCTCTTCGCGAAATTTACTCCAGCCTCTATTCAAGACCGATGACGAAGTGACAGTTTGCAAGGACAACTTTCTTCATTCACAGACAAACTGTGGATGACTTCCTTGAAAAACGCTTGGTCATGAGAAAGTAAACACCTGAATATGTCCGTGAGAACAAATTAGCGAATTTATGTTTATAAATATTATAATTCTTCTTTGTCCGCGAAAAAGTTCGCTCTTAAAGGAATTGTTTATAAATATAAAGATGTCGAGGCCGACTCCAGGAATTTGATCCCCACATGCGAGAGTTTGTGAAGCCGCTTCGTCCAAGTAAAATTATGAAACAATTACAATCACTGAGGCTCATGAGAATGTTTTTATTACGCTGTGACAGAGTAACATAATATTATTTCCAAATTCAATAGAAATAAAAAATCAAATAATACAATATTTCAAGTAAAATATAGATAGAACTTAGATCTATATTTGAAAGCCATTCTTGATTTAACTTATAAAAATGTTGTAATAATTCTAAAAAATTAATCATTTCAGAAATTTCATGCTCGAAAGAGATAGTTGCTAAGTCTAAAATACTGATGATCTAAAATAACTATTTATTAGCTTTAGTTTAGATGCTTAGAAAATGGTCTTTCTCCTCATGCCACTGAGAGGGCAAGGTTAATTGCATCCTTTAAAACACAATATTTGGATGCACTCTATAAAAATTCTTATTATTATTACTGCAATTGATACATTTAACAAAGTAGTTAAGTAATATTGCCTAAAGGTATTGTTCGTACTTAAACACTCGGTTTTTTCGACTTATTCTCACGAAATTCGTTTGTTTTATCTCGAGAGTTTCTGCTAGTTATATAGCAATTGTTAGAATTTTCTCAAAGTCAGCTTCAGTACTTTATTGTACAAAAAACCGATACATTTTATCTAATAATTCAACATATTCACTTATCTTTAATCTAGGATTTTGTAACAATTTGCTTTCGAGCTTTATAGAGCTAAGAATATCATATCACAGCACAGGGGAACATAATCTAAAACATTTTAGGTATGCATTCTGCTCCGTGTCTCGATATATGGTGTAACCCCGTTCAACCGGATCTCCGATTTAGCCAGATCGTTTACTGATTTTCAATACACGTTAGTCTTTGTATTACCTGTAATATACTGGGTACCAGGAAGATTTAACGTTATTTCGCTGTAGATGCGTTGAAACCGTTTCATTACGCTTCGTAATTTTTATTATATGTAGTTCTGGGTAAAAACAATGAGGAGTGATTTGTGTCTGACCTTTCTTGTGGTGTGAAGAGATATCGCGACTCTTACCGACGATTTGGGTGTCTCTACTGCTATGTGCAATATTAGATCAATAAAATTCTATGCATGAAAAACGTATGCGATGTAATGATTTACAAAGCCGCACGTTTGCGATGGATATGGTTCTTATCATACATCTGCGCGAAAGAAAAATAAGGAAACGATTTTCTCTAATGAAACAGGTTTGGCCGCTTTTTGTAATAAAAATATTTCATTTTAGAATATAATAAATACTTATTATACAGCAATTTTCTAATTTAAAAACTACAATTTTATGTCTCTGAAAACAGTATACAGTTTAATTGTGCTTTATATGAAACTAGCTTTTCGTACCCGGCTTCGCCCGGGTGCATTTCGGACTGCAAATAGTTATACTTTTTCCCGCTTAGAAGCTCAACAATACAAGCAGACCAAGCGACCGCTTGGGGCGCCGAATTTTTAGGGGCGCCAAATTTTCCTGGCAAAAATTTTCCATTTGGTTTTCCATTGATATTTTTAGTGTTTGCAGGTTGCGAATGAATGTGAAAATTTGACTTCAAATGAATGTTCAGGGGCAGCTCTACTCCGAATGGTAAAATAGTATTTCCGAAAGCGGCTTCCGAGAAAACTACCGAATACAGATGGCTGGATGTGGTTTTTCCAACATTTTATTACTGTTAAGGTATGTACACATATGCGCATTTCCCGGCAGCAGAACAGCGAACCGCGCAGCGGATCGAGCAGCCAACCAAGCAGCGAATCAAACCTTGCAACAAGAGGGCGCTCGGCACGGTGTTGCAAATCGTTGTTCGCCTGTTTTCCGCCAGTATCCTTTGGGTCTCCGAGTGGACATGACTTCTCTTCAAGTAGCTGCTGCAGCTTATATTTTTGTGCATAAATACGCTTCCAAGAAGACAAGAAGGAAAATTGGTTTCGTTAAATAAATAAATTATATATCTGTTCGCGCCATTTAAAGGATTGAATACGCGCGGTATACTATTTCCTTGGACTGTGGTAATATATGCGCGAGAGGGAGCCACCTGGGGCATGAGTTCACGGTTCACGGGTTGGTCGCTGTCGGGGTTTTATGAAGGCACTGTGTCTCGGTGGAAGTGGGTCGAAGGTTGTCGTCATGGACGGAGAGTTGTTGGAGAAGTCTGTCGAAGGTTGTCGTCGTGGATACCGGAGGAGTGGGGATCGACAAGGAGGAGCCGAAAGTTCCCTAATACTGAAGGCAAAGGACCCAAGAGAAGAGGTGAGTGGTGGATTATTGTCGCGGGTTTGGTCTCAGTGTCTCTCGCATAGAATTAAAATTAGATTACAGTCCACTTCGTTCTCGTGCAAATCGCAAACAATTTGGTCCTTCGGGCCGGATTGCCTATGGGTTTTATGAAAATTTGTCGTTAAATGAATTTCGTCTTCGTTAAAGTTTGTCGGCTTTCCTCCATATCTTTTCGCTGAGAATTTGATACTTTGTATAGTAAAGTGGCATTTGTTGCATTTTTCGTTTGGTAAGCATGCCTACGATCGAAGAATTTTTAGTAAAGGAGGAGTTAATTTCGCAGAAAATTATTCGTATCGAGGAGGTGGCTAGTCGGGTCAAAAGGGATCCGGCTAACAAGAAAGATGCGGCGTTATTGCGGGTAATGTCGGAAGGATTGGATCAAATGTTTGATCGCTATCATGAAATTCTGGCGAAAATCGTGTTGAATTATAAGGAACAAAATGATGACCAAGCCGAAGTTTTTCAGTCTAAGATTGTCCTTTTGGAGGGATCGGGGTCAAATAAAGATGCGTCAGTTTCTCCTAACATTATGACCAGGCCAGGGATATCGGGCATTGCGCTACCCAGATTGAACTCAACTGAATTTAATGGAGACCTTGAGGCATGGCAAGGTTTTCATGACATGTTTGAGGCTACGATTCATCATAGTACCGAATTGTCTGATATACAGAAATTTATGTATTTGCGGTCATGTCTAAAAGGAGAAGCATTGTCGTTGGTGTCATCTTTGCCCATTACTAGTGCGAATTATTCGGTGGCGTGAGAGTTGTTGATGTCACGCTACAGTGAACCGTCATTGTTAACGAACGCCTATTTGGAAGGGCTACTGGGTTTGAAATTAGTGGAGCGAGCACCCGAACAATTGCGAACTTTCTTTACCTTGTTGACGGAATATACGGGCGCTCTAACGGTGTTAGGGCATCGCGTCGAAGATTGGGCCGTACTTTTGTTTATTTTACGAAAGAAGCTCAGCGCAGATCTGAGAGAGAGGTGGGAGAAAAATGTTTCGGAGGAAGGGTTGTCGACGGTGAAATGTTTTATTTCCTTCTTGGAAAAGGAGGCTCGGGTGCTGGAAGCAGCCAAAAGTGGGCCTTCGAAAGGAAGTTCGCCGGGTATTAGATCATCGGGAATACAAATGGAGAAAAAATATAAATTATATGGGGCCCGGACTAGTACTCAGGTGGCAAGCACGGATGCATGTCCTTCTCCCGCGTCTTTGAAATGCGAGTTATGCGGAGCTAAGCATCCAATATACTTGTGCGGAAAATTTAAGGGTTTATCTGTAGATGATAGATTTCGTGTGGCGAAGGAATACCGCCTTTGCCTAAGTTGTTTGCAGTCTGGGCATTTGATTAAAACTTGTCGCAGTCGAAACCCCTGTCGGTACTGTTCGTTTAGTCATCATTCATTGCTGCATTTCACTCCACGGAATCAAGCCTCGGGTAGTGAAAGGGTAGTCAAGAGCGTGGAAAAGGGAGCGAATACAGAAAGCACCTCCGTTGCTCAAGGAAAAATTGAAGGTGCGACTATAACGTCGGCCACTCCTGTGGAAGCAGTTGTTGATTCATCAAAGACCCAGGTGGAAGTTACAAAGTACGTTGTTTTGTTATCCACCGCACAAGGTCGGGTGCGGGACCGACATGGAAATTATCAGAGTAAAAATTTTGATTGACAGCGCAAGTCTAGGAACATTAATTACGAAGGCGTGCGCTCTGCGCTTGGTTTTGCCTATTCAAAGGATGATCACGTCCATTTTCGGTTTAGCTCAAACATCGGTGGGCGTCGCTCAAGGGAAATTAATTTGTGTATTAGAACCGACTCCGAAGATGGGGGAATTAGAGCTTGAAGCCTTAGTTATAGAAAATATTGCGCGTTGCCCTACGATGGAGGTAGCAAGGCAGCAGTGGCCGCACATACGTAATCTTACGCTGGCGGATCCATCGTATTATCGTCCTGAGGCTATTGATATTTTGCTGGGTGCCGAATGGTTGGGCACAGTAATGATTGGTAATGCAGTAATAGGTCCAAAGGGCGCTCCGTGTGCAATATAGACAGTTTGGGGCTATTGTTTAGTGGGAAAGGTGCCTCAAGAGGCCAACCGCATTGATTCGTTTTGCTTGACGATGGAATCTCAATTGGATTACATTATTCGGAAATTTTGGGAGGTGGAGGAACCTCCGGTCACTCATAACCTAAGTGAGGATGATAATGTGAATCTCACTTTCAGTCAACCGTATCTAGATTGGAAACTGGTCGTTACGTAGTTGAGCTTCCTTTTCGAAGTGATGAGGCGCTGTTAGGAAACAGTCGAAACAGTGCATTTCGCCGGTTTCACCAACTTGAACTGCGTCTTGATAAACAGCAGAAACTAAGGCAATGCTATAATGCCTTTATGGCGGATTACGAGGCGCAAGGCCGTATGATTAAGGACGTGGAGCCACCGATAGTCTCCACGCCCTTTTATATTCCTCATCATTGCATTTATCGCGACGGTGATAAATTCGAAAGTTTTCGAGTGGTCTTTGACGCCTCCATTAAGACTGAAAACGGCCCTTCGTTGAATCAGATCTTACGTAGCGGCCCAAAGCTGCAATTGAACATCGTTGATATTTTGTTGTTATTTAGAATGCACAAGGTAGTTCTTATCGCGGACATTCGCCAAATGTACCGGAATATCTGTATTAGTAAGAGGCATTATGATTTCCAGAGAGTGTTTTGGCGTGCAAGTTCGGAACAGCCGCTCGTCGAGTATAGTCTTACAATAGTAACCTATGGAGTGGCATCGGCCCATACTTGGCAATAAGAACGTTGCAACAGTTAGTCGAGGATGAAGGGGAATCTTTCCCGGCCGCAGCGCAAGCTCTTTGCAGAGCAACTTACATGAATGACATCGTGTTGTCGAGTCCTCCAGCGGAGGAGGCGGTAAAGGTTAGAGATGAGTTAATAAAGTTGTTGTCATTAGGTGGTTTTTCACTGAGGAAATGGACGAAGAGTTGTTGGAGAAGTCTGTCGAAGGTTGTCGTCGTGGATTGAGAGTTTTTGGAGAAGTCTGTCGAAAGTTGTCGTCGTGGATACCGGAGGAGTGGGGATCGACAAGGAGGAGCCGAAAGTTCCCTAATACTGAAGGCAAAGGACCCAAGAGAAGAGGTGAGTGGTGGATTATTGTCGCGGGTTTGGTCTCAGTGTCTCTCGCATAGAATTAAAATTAGATTACAGTCCACTTCGTTCTCGTGCAAATCGCAAAAATACATAGCTTTTCCTGTTCCACAGCTTTTACAAATTTTTGCTCTTTCCCGCCGGAATGATGATAACAAGCTTGACATCTTTTTCTGACATTCATCAGCTGAGAAGCCGACTTCAGTTGCGATCTCCTCCCGAGCATCATTTTTCATTAATTTATTAAAATGGTTCTTATTTTTTGCATCCCAAAGAACCTGTTTGCTGCTATAGATTTCAATAAATTTCAACAACGTTTCATTTGGCCACTCCATTTTAATAATACACTCTACAACTGAACGATATACACATGCGAACAACGACGTGTCTTTCTTGGTGGTAAGATGATAACTGAATATAAACACGTCTACGCTCGCTTAAATGTTGCACGCCCGTCCAGACAGGTTGCAACGTGCGCGCGCAACATCCTTTGATGGTTCGCTGAAATACCGTCTACGCATGGATCGCCAGAGTGTTGCGCGGAAATGTTGCACGTTCGTGTTCGCGTTCGCCAAAATGTTGCGCTACTTTGCTAGGTTCGTTGTTCTGTTGCAGGGAAATGCGCATATGTGTACATACCTTTACATTCTGGGGATCTTTGCCGATCGGGTAAAAGCAGTTCTCACCACCCCTAATATTTTTAGCTGATTCCCTCTGTGATTTGCCGCCCCCGAGGGTTTCTCTCCGGGTGCAATGCACCCCTTGCGCCAAAGCCTGAAGAGAGAAGCATTCCCTTAGGTTGGAGGGGGGGGAGAAAGGTCATGCCTCGGCATCGCCCCCGCCCCCGCCTTACTAGCCTCTGCATTCAGAAGTTGGCCAGCGGGAGTCATTTGCAAGGGTGCCCAAGAGCCAAGGAAAACCTTAAAAAGTCCGAGGAGGATGCGGGATATCCCAAGACTCTCCCTCCTGCGCTTCCTCTTTGTTTCCACGTGCATTCATTCAGGCACATTCAAAATTCTCGGTGATTGGTTGCGGCTCTTGTTTGAGGACGAAATATATATCTTTTGGGTTTCTTTTACATCTACATCTACATCTACATCTACATGATACCCTGCAAATCACCAGACTGGTGGGTGGCAGGGGGTGCAGCACACCGAAACCTACCTAATAACGTCCCTCGTGGGAATCACTCTCCTGTTATGATCCCGTATGGTCCTTGGGAAAAACGAGCTCTGATATCGC
This sequence comes from Uropetala carovei, assembly GCA_036926305.1. Lineage (NCBI taxonomy): Eukaryota > Metazoa > Arthropoda > Insecta > Odonata > Petaluridae > Uropetala > Uropetala carovei. The sequence continues at coordinate 4,933,777 of JAXCHB010000104.1, read as the reverse complement.
TCGGTCCTACAGTCGATCTCTCGTATTTTATTCTCGTGATCGTGCCTGCCCATGTACGTAGGTGCCTCTAATATTCCTGAGACCTCCTCTAAGAGAACTTCCGACCTAAATTTCTCCAGAAGCCTTAACCTAGCGCTAATTCTGCGATCCTCTAGCGATATCCAATTCAACTCCTTCAAGAGTGATGTGACGCTTAGTTTTTGCTCATATTTTTGCTTTACGAATCTGGCTGCTCTGCGTTGGATTCTTTCTAACTCAAGTATTTGTCCCTTTTCGTACGGATCCCATATGCTGGAAGCGTATTCGACCTGAGATCTGACCAATGATAAATAACACGTTTCTCGTACCTGTTCTGTGCTACTTCTTACTATTCTGCCTACGAAGCCCAATTTCTTATTAGCTGCGCCTACGATCCTTCGAATATGCATATTCCACGATAGATCACGACAAATGGTGACTCCTAAATATTTAACGTACTCTGCAGATTGGATATTCAATCTATCAATTCTGTACTCCGAGTCTAATTCATTGTTCTTACTCTTCCAGAAACTCAATAGGGAACACTTGCTGTGATTAACTTCGATTTTCCAATCTTGACACCATGCTGAAAGGGCGTTTAAATCTTCCTGGAGCGATTTTTGGTCATCCTGACTCTTTATCTCCTTATATAAAACGGTGTCATCTGCGAAAAGTCTTATTTTGCAGCGAACTACCGAGCAGATATCGTTTATATATATCAGGAATAGTAGTGGGCCTATGACACTTCCCTGTGGAACACCTGATGCGACTTTTACCGGGTATGAAGATTTCCCATCAATAACTACTATCTGTTTTCTGTCTGAGAGGAAGTCTTTTACCCAACTCACGATATTAGGGTTTATGCCGTACTTTCCTAGTTTTCCTATTAATTTATTATGGGGTACTTTGTCAAACGCTTTTTTAAAATCAATGAAAATGGCATCAACCTGAGTGTTTTTCTCTCCGCATTGTAACAATTCGTTTACGAACAGGGCGAGCTGCGTTTCGCATGACCTACCTTTCCGAAACCCGTGTTGGTTTTTGCTTAGTGAAGAACGACCGTCTAAATAACGCAGAACAGAGCTAACAATTATATGTTCTAGAATCTTACACGATAATGACGTCAAGGAAATCGGTCTATAATTTTCGGGGTTCTCTTTATCACCGCCTTTGTGGATGGGCGTTACGTATGCTAGCTTCCAGTCTTTTGGAACGGTACCATGTGCAACGGATTTTTCGAATATTATTTTCAAGTAAGGTGCGATTACCGAGGCTAGCTCTTTCAACACACGCGCGGGTATGCCCTCCGGCCCGGGAGACTTATTTAGCTTAATAGACTCTAGCTGGTGCGCGATACCTGTTTCCGAGAATATCATATCTTCCATCGAATTTCCCTCATCATTCAAAGCTGGTTCCTCAAATTCGTTGCTCACTGAAGTAAACGCTTTCTGAAAGTGTTCATTTAACAAGTTCGCTTTTTCCGCGCTGTCATGTACTACATCACCTGCCTCCGTTCTCAAAGACGCTATGGTGGGGCCTCTACCATGAACCTCTCTAACGTACGACCAAAATGCTTTCGGATTTTCTTTCAAATTACTATGCAGAACTTTCTTTTTGTAATCATTAAATGCTTCTCGCATTGTTACTCTAGCTCTTGACCGCGCCTCTCTGTATTGTTGCCGTATCATTGACCTCTGTTCCTCTGTGACTTTTGAAGAATTACTATTTAAGCGAGCGTGAAGTTTTCTTTGCCGTCTAAGAGCGCATCTAACTTTCTGGTTGTACCATCTTGGTTCCGCACCATCACGTTTAAGTTTATGTGGAATAAATTTATCCGTACCCTCTCGCATCATATCCCTGAACACGCACCATAATTCCTCTGTACTAGCGTCGATAGATGCCCCGCAGAAATAAGGGAATTGTGTCTGTAAAAAAGACCTAAATTTCGAGAAATCGCCTTTGGCGTACATATATACGCGTCTTCTAGCCTTAACCTGTTTCTCCACTTTTAGCTTAAATTCTACGTACACAGCATTATGATCGCTTATTCCTTCCTCTATGGAAAGCTTGTTCATACGCTCGGGGTAATTCGTTACGAGTAAATCTAATATATTGTTCGATCTCGTGGGACATCTTACTAGCTGACACAACGAGTGTTTAACGAAGGTTTCTATAAGTGCTTCGCATGATTCACGCTCTCTACCACCGGGATCAAAGCAATTATGATTCCAGTCTACTGAAGGTAAGTTGAAATCTCCTCCTATTATAATAGCCCTCTCTTTATTTTTCGATATTAGCGTTGCTACTTGTTTCTCGAGATTATGAATAATTTCTAAACTTGCATTGGGAGGCCTATAAAATGCGCATATATTTGCTATAGTGTAATCGCTTCCTCTAACTCCACACCAAACACTTTCTATTTCGGTGTCATTAATCGGTAGTGGAAAACTTTCGTATGCCTTGCTGACTGCTATAAATACTCCACCTCCCGTCCGGATACTACGATCCTTTCTAAAAATTCTATAGTCTTGAGGGAATACCTCCTGACTTGCAATCTCGTCAGTGAGCCAACTCTCTGTACCGATCACGACATCGGCTTCTAGACTACGAATAATATGCTACGCTGTGTTAGGGTGTTTGAGGACGGGGTACATATTCTCACACCACTATTTTCAGCCCCTTCTCCTTCAACATTTCCTCCTCCCTCGCATTTTGCTTTGGTGACATCGAAAAAGAAATATTTGTCCGCATTAGTTCCAATACGCCCATCGCTGTGGAAAAGTCAATCGAGTGGTGTGCGTCTTTTAGTGTTTGAAGAATCTGTTATCAAGTTATAGCAGGTTTTTTCTATAACAGGTTAGTTTTCTTTGGGCATAATTGATGTTTTTGTCGTTGCTCAAGAAGAGACGTCAATATTTAGTGTAAATGGGAAAAATACCCATTGATAAAAGCAGGTGTTTCACCCTGAAGTTGGAGCTATACCTAGTTTACGATCAACGAAGAATTTCTAAACCAGGAATTTAGTATATACATATTTTTATTGGATCTTTTTCTATACCTATATCTTTCACGTTGACTGGTTAAATTATTTTTTAATTTAATTCAAATAAGTTTGTTGCTATTATACTCTTTCTTGAATCAACCTTTCATAAGTAGTTTAATGTAGAGGTTTTTCTCTTTAAATTTGAGGTAATTAACTCTATTATTGGGAAATTTTATTTCCTTTTAAGAAATTCATCCTGAAGGTCGTTTTAAATTTTAAATTGGTAACAAATTCATGAGCTGTTTCTGTAACGAAAGTTGTCCTTTGTTGTAATGATTCCAGGTAATAGACGATGTTTATCTTGCTGTTTAAGTTCGTAATCAGTCATAAAGTTGGAGTCTCATTTGTTCACGATAAAGCCCGCTTTTCATCCCAACCCATATGTTTTTAATAATTTTTTTTCGGAACGTCTTTCCAAGGGCACTTCCACGATAAGGTTTGATTCGATTCGTTTTGTCGCTTCTTTTTCCCCTGCATCCTTCCTTTGCAGTATTCACAGACTCCCAAGTGCATTTTGCAATCAAGAATCAATTTCATCCTTTCTATTTCATTCCAAGACCAATTTGTACCATTAGCTTTAGATAAGTTCGTCACTGCCTTTATTCATGCGTTTTGCAACGCGTGCTTGTGTATGAATAAGGCAATGTGTCGATGTTGAATTTTCGATGCCTTCTTTATGAAACTTACTGCACTAGCAAGTTTGACAACCATTGATTGAGTCCCATCTGTGCATACGTATAGCGATGCAATAGTTCCAATCAATCTCATTGTCATTGAAATAAGTATCGCACGATTTATAATTTCTTTGTGACATTTCAAATTTATTTTTCTGTGAATAAAACCTTGTTTTTTTAATCAAACCGTTTAATTATAAAAATACAGAAAACTTCAAAATAATTATATCCTATTATACTACTAAACTACCGAATTTTAATGTAAAATTTATGTATCGATGGGGCGCCATAATTGAAATCTGCTTTGGGCGCCAAAATGTCTTAGAAGACAGCTTGAGAAAATGATACATACTAAAACTTCTCCTCTCCTTTCTCTAAACTACATTAGGAGTCTTGAAATAAAGTGGAAAGAACACGAAACGAACCAATACGAAAACTACATAAACCATCATGAAAAAAGAAATGAATTAAACGCTAACCAATACCCGGTAGAAAAGGATGTAAACCGACAAATAAATAATCGTGGAACATAAATTAAGAGTACAACCAAAGAATATAAGTTCCATGTAAAAACCACCAAGAAAAAAGAAATGAATTAAACTCTAACCAATAGCCGGCATAAAAGGTGTAAACCGACAAATAGGTAATCAAGGAACAAAAATCAAGAGCACAACCAAAGAATATAAACATAGACTACAAAATGAACAACTAAGAACGAAAACAAAGAACACAAAAAATGGACACGAAACGAAAGCAAATGAAAACAACAAACTAACCAAAACCAACCAACGAATAATCTCCTAAAGCTCAATGTATCTGATGATGGCGACTGACGCTTTCTATTCAGTTGCTAAATAAACAACCAACAATCACAAAATAGCGTGTCATAGTGATGAGTAAATATTGATTACGCGGAATATGAGTTTGTATGTCAACATAATAACAGGAGAAACTAAATAAGAATACCTATTATTACTCTAAATAGATATAAAATTATTGATCTTAATTGTGTTTTCCATCGTAATTAATTGAATAATAGATTGAGATATTCGAACGAATCGATTTTAAATAATGTAGCAAAATGTTTTACTTTTCTAACGTAATTAATTACGTGAGTGTATCGGTAGTGTTTACATTTTACCCATGGAACCGCAGACACGAATTCATAATTTTAGTTCAGAAGACATAATAAAGTTCAACAAAAGCATTATTCAAATAAAATCTTTCGAAATTCACTGCGTTACGTGTTCAAAATGTTAATCTAATTTAGTTCTCGTATTAAAATAACAATTACTCAAGAGTGAACCTTATTTCCAATTGATAAAACTCTCTTTTAATTCAAAACGATATTATATATTACAAAAAAGTATCTAATTATTATTGAAACGCAAAATGGATGAGCATAGGAAAAAACTTGCATGTTAGCATGAAATGCTCAATTCAGTTTTTATTGATAAACTGATAAAACAAAACAAAAACTTTAACGTAGTAATTTAATCATATATCTTCAGTAATTTTCACTTAAACAAAATATGAAATAAAATAAGACAAAAGGCATATAAAAACAATTTAACTTATATCCAAACATACCTATAATGCGAATGACACGATTACAGAAAAAGAAACAGTTCACTAATGTTTATTCGCAGAATTAACCTGTGTATAGAAGACCATAGATAATGAAAGAAAAACATACAATCAAATCAGAAGATATTAAATGAGTATTTCATCAACTATTCCTACGTTTACGATATGTTTATAGTTCAAACGTAATTTGTTTACATCGGTTGCTAAGTATATCCAAATGCTGAGCAATAATGAAAAATAAGATTTTCCCTTCAATTCGTCTTATTTGATCTGTAAGCCCCTCTTTTAAAAAATTATTCCAAAAGAGGAGATAATTTACCACAAAAAAGTCTGCGAGAGCATATGTCTGCGATATATATGTAAGGAGTTAAAAATTCGAGAAATTTACGAAAAAATTTTAAATGGAAATCCCATATAAACGAAAATATTTTATTATAATTAAATAGTAGACCGAATCGGTTTAAAAACCTTACTACACCACCGTACACATGATAACGGTTAATATGACACCTTCCTCTTTTTTCTGCGTGTTGTAGTTTCTGAGCCTTAGTAGAACATACATACACACAAACACCTTACTTTATAGATATGTATAGATAGATAGATAATTTCCTGTTTTAGTTCTTTCTTAAAGTTGCCATACCAGATTATCCGGATATTCTCTTGTGCTGATCGCGTCCCATCAATCCGGATAAACGAGGTTCTCTCACTTCCTTTAACTGATCATATTTGAAAACGGAAAGGTTTTACACCTTAAAGGCCACTTTCCCAACGGGTTTTAATAGGAAATTTAAGGGTAAGATTTTTTATGAGCTTTCGAATATATTCCGTAGTGGTAGAAACAGAAAAATACATACGTGGCCCTTTAAAAAAATCATACAATTTCGGAAGAAACTTTATTGAAATCAAACTGTGGTACACATACCACTAATGTTATGTGGAGATTTTTAAGTAGTACGAGAAAAGTATTATCCCTACGTGTTTGATGTTTTTCAAAAAATATTTACTTTTATTTTACTGTTTGCTCTGTATTTATAATTTTTTCTTTCATTTTTAATACTTTCACAAATTTTAAACCACCACTAAAAGATACTTAATAAATGCCTACAATATATTTTCTAGTTATTTGGAACACAGAGCGGTAAAAAAAGTTTTTGAGTGATACAGGAAAAAATGATTGATAACTGCTGTCCTAGAAATATATAAAAATATCGTTTTAGTAACAACCGAATAGTCTGCAATTTTCAGTCACAATGAAGTATCCCCTTCGGTTAATTTCAACATTAAACCAAGAAATATCAAACGCAAAATCTAAACGAGCATTTTTTTTAAAAACACGAGTTATTCGTAAAAAAGATGCCCAGGAGAAAGGATTTTTTACACTTGAATCTTAGAAAATTGAGGATTAATGATCCTATACTCGAAATATTGTCTCCAACAAAGGATTACATACGCTGTCGTGACATAAGGTAATATTTTTGTCAATTTCCCACTCCCATCCTTTTCAGACGCTTATCCCTGAAAATGTCTAATTTTAAACACGATTTTCATCTTATTTTACACACTATTGCTGGATTTGAGAGTTCTTTGATTTCTGAAATTTGGATTCAAATAAGCGAAATTAGTTATTCGTTAATGAGGTTTTTCACTTGGATTCACATTCAAATGTTTTTGAGTAAATAAAGCAGGTAAACCTACTACGCATCGAATGGAAAAGACGGAATTCTATTTTGTGGTTTATAGAAATAGAAGTGGCCTATTGAGGTGACATTTAAGGTCGCGAGAATCCAGTTGAAATTGCAATCTGCAAAAAGTAAGATGTCTTCCTAAACCATTGAATCGGGAGAGTGACCTGGAATTAGGTCATGAGCCACGCAAAAAACGGGGTTGCTGCTCTTTTAACAGCCTCCGTAGGTCACGTGATAACAAATTCGTGAAAGGGATGGAGTAAACGTAGAGCAGACAATAATTATGTTTTTAAAATTCCACCCTTTTTTCGGTCATTATTATAGTCAGCCCCGTCTGCTAGCTTGCGAAAACAATATAAAATCGACGCATTAAGTGTACTATTGTCTTGTGAATAAAATAAACTTTCTCATAAGTCATTTTCTTTTGTGCGAATCAAATTTGAGAAAAAATACCAAAACATGCATCTAATATAGAGAACTACAGCCTGTTATCTAAATTTGTTTTAATTTTCTGTTTTTTCGAATGATTTATTTATAGGACGTTTAAAGTGGAGATTCTCCGGGATTTGCTGCGTAGAAAACCCTACACAATAAAACACGAAAAATCTTCAACGAACAGTTTCGCCGTTGCAAAAATCTCCACTCTAAGCAGTTTTATTTATGGTTTAACATTTTGTTTATGATAAATATACCGTTTTATAAGATTTTATTAACAGGGAAATGGAGGAAAGGCTCGCTAGTAAAGAAAATTCTTCCCCGCGATAGCTTTACTGGTGAATTCAGTTAACTGTCATTTGAAATTCTTGAAGAAGAAGACAGGATTAACGATTCAATCAATTGAAATATTTTTTATTAGGTATGCATCCGAGAGGGCTTTCGTGAAGAATGAAAATACAGGTATAGCCACTTAGTAAAATAACGGGGCATATGCATATATAAGTACTCGCTTAAGGGTTGCACTAAATCTTTCAAATAGATTCTTCTTTGTGCATACTTTAAAAAAATGTTTATCTACAAGTTAGTAATTATTAAAATGGATAACGGTTATAAAATTGAGATAAAGGTAATTTAAAACGTTGTCTTCGGTGCCCTAGCCCTAGTTTGGGGCCCTGGAACGAGGCCGGTGACCAGGGGCGTACTGATAGGCCCCGCAACCCCCGCAGCCCCGAGATTGATGGGGCCCCCAATCATTCAAACCGTACTAATGAAGGCGTCCATAGGGAACCCTGTATTATTTGCTACGGGTGGCCCCTCAGATTTTCCGGTACGCCCTTGCCGGTGACAATCTTTCACCTTTACGCATATTCTCTGCTTCCTGGAAACATTCCGTTTCTGAGAAGCACAATATAAGAAATCTCTTATCGAACATCTTTAAAATTTGAACGGCATTCCCGTGTAACGGTTCCGCCGAGATAACCATTCTCTTCAGTGAAAGTGCTAAAAGGGACTCCACTTTCTCGTCTCTGTAAATAATACATAGGCGTTCTCTACCCAGAACGTGATTCCGTGACAGACGTAAGTCGTTTCACAACGTTCCTGAATCTTAATTTTTTCCCCTACGCAGGCACGTACATTAAGAGGACTAGGCGCGGCGCCATTCCTCACGTCCTCGGTGACATCGGGGAAGGAGAAATAGACCCGGCGCACGTCGAAGAACAGCTGGTCCACGAGATGGGGAGCGGGGTGTGCGTGTACGAAGCCGTCTGCAGCAAGTACGCGATTGGAAAAGCCGCCGCCAAGCACGATGGACGCAACACTGTTATAGATTGGCAGGACGTCGTGAGGTAAGGAAATAATATGGTGCAACTGGTTGAAAGCCGGATGAATACTGAATGTGTTGGTAATAAAAGCATGACGGCAGAGACACGTAAACGATTCGAAGGGCTACACATATTCTGGACCTAATTCTCCAAATTTTTCCTTTTGTTTGCATCACATCATCAGTTTGCAATCAATTGTCCCGCAATGTGATTTTTACTTTCTCCATACCTAGTAATGGGAAAGTATTGTGATCATCAAAAAAATCGACTTCGAGATTTCAACGGAAATACACGTTTTGAGGTCCCTAGAACACGTTTAGACTATTTTCGGAATGATGTCTGTGTGTGCGCGTGTGTATGTGATTGTGGGCGCTCTAACTCAAAAAGTACTTGCAATATTGTTACCAAACTTCATATATAACACTTTAGCATGAGCACAAAGAACTGATTAGTTTTTGGACAATAACGGTTAACCGGAAGTCAAGGTTTATTGGAAACCCGATTCGCTTTTTGCGATGTTTTTCCGTTAAAACATCATTATTGTATATACCAGGGGTGGCCAAACTTCATGTCACTACGAGCCACATACAAGAATCTCAAAGACTCGAGAGCCGCAATCAGTTTTTTTCGGGGGAATCATAAACAATAATTTCAAAACTTCAAAAATTGTTTATTATAAATTTCACATTTATTTTGTATAGATGCATACTATTTTTAACAATAAATGAACAAAAAATATATTATTTATTATTTTTTAAAAATTAAATAGTGAATTAATTATTGAATTTGTGGGTTTGCACCTGTTTTACCAGGCTTTTAAAGTCTGGCTTGTAGTTTGTTAGGGCTGTACGCAGTAACTCCGTAAGATGTTGATTCGTGAGTTGTGCACGGTGCTTTGATTTGATAAATTTCATAGACGAGTACAGGGATTCACAGGAATAGGTTTTACCGAAAATCGAAAAAAGTCGGCAAGCAGATTTTCTTAAGTTGGGGTACTTTGACCCAAAATTCTATTGGAGATGTAGATGCCTTGTGATGCATTTTCAAGGCTTGATCTTCTTGAATTTCTAGTAATTCTATTTCTCCAGCTGCCGTTTCGGGGAGCACCAACTGAGAAATCGGAAACCCATCGTTGGGATCCCGATCTATGAGCGAACGAGAGAGATGTATAAGCTACTACATACGACCTTAAACTCTTATGAAGCATGCCCAAAATATATTCAACAGAAGAATTTCAATCAATGCTCCAACTTGAAATGTGAACCAAAAGAACAGTCACCGAAATTTTTGGCAAGTTGGGCGAGTAATTTGGCAGGTTTTTCATGAAGCGTGGGGTGAAAGGAAATGGTAGAGAAAGTTCAGTTACCGTTCTATACGACTATGGCGATGAATAACAATCGACGTGCATTTTTAAGCTCAAGTCTCGCTTTAGCTCAGAGGTGGAGAAACTACGGCCCGCGGGAGCACTTTATACGGCCCGTGATATCATTACAAAAACGAACCATGAAACAGACAATTTCGTATTTTTTGGCTAAAATTAGGGCCGGAAAATCTTTTCTTGTGAAGATTAGGCGACAAAATAATATTAATTATCAATTTTCACAGATAGAAACCTTCAAATTCTCTCAAATAACTTCTGATGTATACCCTAATGTGGCCCGCCGAAGCATTTTCATCTGTTAATGCGGCCCACCTAAGCAACTGCAATGGCTATAATGCAGCCCATCTCGTCCAAAGTTTTCCTATCCATGTTTTACCTGATCTATTAGAGTTGGAAGCTACATCAGAAACTGAATGCATAATGAAAGATTTAACTCATCATATCCTTCGTTGAACCTGGTAAAAGTTGATCAATAAACTGAGCTCACACATTTTTGCAGAAAAACTCTAAATTGTTAATAAAGTAACTAAAGCGCATGAGAATGGCATTAGTGCACACACACATACATACATACATATATATATATATATATATATAATATATATATACCGTATTACTTCGAATTTAAGACGCCCTCAAATTTAACAATAAGACGCACCCCACTTCTAAGAGATTTTCAGGGGAAAAAATGGATGATAATTAGAAGTAAATATGGTTTAAAAGAATTTATTAAAGAGTAAAAACGTTAATAATGCATTTAAAATAAAATATAATTAACAGAAAATATAAAATAAACAGGATATAATATAAAATTTTCATTACATACATTTTCTTCTTGCTTTTTTTATTTATTCAGAATGCTCCTCAGATGTTTCTTCTGATTCACTCTCATATTCTGAAGTTGCCACAGCTTCATCACTTGTTTCACTGACATCCCAGAGAATCTCGTCTTGAGATCCATCTTCCGCATTTGATAAACAACATTTTAAAAACGAGTTTGTAATGATGTGTTCCGGTACTTCTTTCCAAGCTTTGGAAATCCATTCTACTATCGTTGATGCTGATGCCCTTTTTATTTTGCCACTCCGTGTCAGAGTATGATCATCTTTATTTAGCCATGCGTAATATTGTTTGCAAATACGATCTTTGAACGGCTTGTTAATAGATATATCAAGAGGTTGTAACTGACTAGTCATTCCTCCAGATATTATCACCAGATCACATTATTTGTTTCTTAATCGAGTCTTGATTTTGTCGGAGAGATGGCCACGAAATGCATCCATTACATCGTTCAAAAAAGTGGTCAACTTCGCTTTTGAATGTGATCTTTTTCCTTTCTTCTATCAATTTCAAACGATCCATGTTCTTTCCCCATAAAACTTATCTATAGTTTATTTTGCTATAAATTACTTAATTTCACTGCAATCGCTCAATTCACTTACTATCAATGAAATACTTTAGGATCTTAAAAATATCGTACATGGAAAAAACAATTTTCCTTCATCTTCACTTACCGAGTATCGCCAATAACACGGTGATTTCAAGGCTTCTGAAGAGTGACAAAGAATACCCCGAATTTAAGACGCACCCCAATTTTAAGTTCGGAAACGTGAAAAAAAGTGCGTCTTAAATTCGAAGTAGGTATATACACAAAAACACACACACACAAGTGAATGTGTGCTTGCATTCTGCAGACATTTTCTCTCACCTTAATATAAAGAGTAATAGCAGACAAATAATTTTTAAACGCTAAAGTTTACACCGCGCCAATTTACGTTTTTCTTTTTGGACAATATTGGGGTAGAAACAACCCCTAAAATGTATAATTATAAAATTTTTATAGGTTTTCATCATTCGTTTCGAATACCTCACATTTCTGCAAAATTTCATCGATGTAGCTCCTCTAGAAGTGCATATATATAAATTTAATTGTTTAAAAATTATGAATTTTTAACAGCCACAATAATAAACTTATGAAATTTCAATGTTATTTAACACTGGAACATTATTCCCTAATATTATTAAAATTTTCAGCCTCCTGGCTCTTCCGAAAGTAGATAAACATTAGTCAATTTGTTTAACTTTTATGAATTTTTAACAGCCACAATAATAAACTCTTATGAAATTTTCAATGTTATTTAACACTGGAACATTATTCCCTAATATTATTAAAATTTTCAGCCTCCTGGCTCTTCCGAAAGTAGATAAACATTAGTCAATTTGTTTAACCTTTATGAATTTTTAACGTCCGAATGAATAAATATTGTCAAATTTCTATAATCCCGTTTTCGTTTTTTGGCATATTCTACCGTTAGAAAAAATTTCAGCATTGTAGCACATTTAGAAGTACCTAAACCACGAAATGTTCGTTTAAATGTTTATAATTGTTAACGGCCAAGAAAATAAACATTGTTCAAATTTTTTATATTCTGGCGGTTTTGTGACCAAACCTACCTATGTACCATATTTCAACTCTCCGTCTATTGTAGTTTGGGCCAGACATTAGTATCCTCCTCCATCATCCTATATCTTCCTCTGTAAGATTTGAGCTTATAGAATGATTGATATATATATATATATATATATATATATATATATATATACACACACTAGTGAATGTGTGCTTGCATTCTGCAAGCATATTCTCTCAACTTCATGTAGAGAATAAAAGCCAACAAATAACTTTTAAACACAAAAGTGTCCTGCACCAATTTCAGTGCTTTTCTTATGGGAAATAATCTCAAATTTAAGGCTGCCTGGAGTCGAACCGATGATAGCTACGCAGGAGTTCTCAAATAATAGGGAGATATTATCATGACATCTATAAACCCTGAAAGTAACAGCTCTTTATTCGTCTTAGTTTCATCAATATGCAGGAATTACTGTTTTCCATACTTTCTTATGGGAGATATACCGGGTCGTCTGGAGTCGAACCCAGGGCGCTTGCAGAAAAAGTGATAACGGTTCCCTATAGAGATCGTGGATATCTAACAACCTTCCTTGTTTCAATTCTCTATCTTATCATAAAGTGCCCGAAATTAATTTTTTTAAATGCCACAATGCTTTTCTTATGGGAAAAAATCTGATGTGGCCAACACATGACTTTCTCCATATTTGGGGTATAGATATTTAAATTATTATGAATAGCAATATGAGGCAAAATTATTATTTCGTATCGTAAAAGAATACAGTCGTCCTTATTTCCGTAAATTACGTATATTTTCAATGTTTACAGAATTCACCGCTACATGATGCTGGCGCTGTATACTGGTATTAAGATAAAGCGAAATATCTCCGAAATGGATGGTTCTACGAAAATTAGTTTCAAACAAAACTTGGAAGAAATATTATTCTCTACAACTTTTGTCCTTACGAAGATTACCAATAACGATATTTTTAAGGAGATATTTGACGTAAACCGAAAAACCGGTTATTTATAAATAACATCTAAACAATAACTCCCATAGAAAATAATTTCAAATGAAAACTGTAGGAGAGTACATTCCCTATAACCTTTGTATAGAATTGTATATACAGTGATGATGTTGTAACGGAGAAATATCGCAAAAACCAAATCGTATTTCGAATAAACCTCGACTTCCGGTTAACCGTTATTGTCCAAAAACTAATCGGTTCTTTGTGCTCATGCTAAAGTTTTATATATGAAGTTTGGTAACAATATGACAAGTACTTTCTGAGTTAGAGCGCCCACAATCACATACACACGCACGCACACACACACGCACATACACACAGACATCATTCCGAAAATAGTCTAAACATGTTCTAGGGACCTCAAAACGTGTATTTCCGTTGAAATCTCGAAGTCGATTTTTTTCATGATCACAATACTTTCCCATTACTTCATATGGAGAAAGTAAAAACGCAAATTTCAGAATTTCTGGAGTCGAACCCATGAAACTACGGTCTCAATTTTTCTGACGGTTTCTCCATGTCATCTACAATTTCTGAAAATTTCAGCGCTCCAACCGTTGTAGTTTGGGCCAGACATTAGTATCCTCCTATATCCTCATCCTCTGTAAGAAGAGAGCTTATAGCAGAATTTCCCTTTGAATTTCAACGGATTTAGTGAAGCTACTACAGTACAACATACAAACTCTTTAAAATATATAGTAGATACTTTTTAACTTACAATTCGCTTTTCTTAACAATTAATCATATTTGCTTGTAACAATCCGTTTCCGAACGTATTGCATTCAAATATAATGATAATTGTATTTCCTATCATATCACTTTCGCCAAATCCAGCTTCATTTCTTGTGTAATTATGAATTATGCCTATGAAATGTTTACATTTATGTCTTGTAAGCAAGAAACTCGTGAAAAAGCAACGTACAGTTGTCCATGATTGAACACTGACTGGTAAATGTACACCAGATACGTCAGCCTATTTACGTTAATAAACATTATAATGTCGAATATAATGATTTTACTTTAAAAAATGTAAGATTCCAGTATTCAATAGACGAAAGAAGGTTCAATTACTTTCATCAATAAACGCTTCCTGAATAGTAATCAGTATCTATTTACGTTGCTATCCATAAACATCGATCGTTTCGTTGCTTAAACAATGGTGTGAAGCGAATATCGCTAAACTTTCGTCTATTTGTAAGCTTCATTGAAGCTACTTGAATCGGAGGTAACAATGACAGCTGCCTTGGCAACGCCCAGAAAGAGTACGAAAAATCCACAAATTTCCAAACAAATTGCGTATTTCTGAAAAATTCGACAGTCTAACATGTAAACTTCGCAGGAATAAGATAATATAGAGTTTTATTTGTCGAATAAAGCAAAACCGAAAAAAATCGGTCCATACTTAAGTATTTTTATGCTTGAAGGAAGAATACCTTGCAAGTCAAGAAATGGATTCATACGTGTTATCTTATGGAAAAATGTTAATCCCCTATATTGGCAGCACTGATTAATCCCAGTTGACCAAACCTTGACCATTCACTAAGTAAGGATGTAAGGAAGAATCATACCAAATTTGGTTATTCTAGCTTTTATCGTTTAGGAGGAGTTCCGTGAACAAACACACAAACCAACAAACACACCCTTCAAAATATAGTAGATATATATATATATATATATATATATATATATATATATATCCCTTCCAACTGCCTCAAAGTCGGCGGAAGGGTGTAAACGGAGTCTAAAGGGCGAAGAACAGTGGTGTCTTCGGACACCTGTAGGTTCAACCATGCTGTGAAGTCTTTCTGCAATATCTCTGGCCAAAGTGAAAGAGATACCAACCTGCTCTGGGCCAGCGTGGTGTTTTAAGGCACACAATCCCCCCATGACATGTATGCCCATAACAAATGGCCCTCATTCTCCGGAGGTTGGATTGCCTCTGACCGTGGCAGTGGTCAGGAACAAAGCATGAAGGCAGAGGTTGCTAAGAATCCCTGGAGGTTAAATGCCCAATGCCACTCTTTCTCATCCTTACCCAATTCCTTTAACCTCAACCTAACTACCTTTAACTGCCGGACTTTGTCCAGTGAAGATAAACTTCAAGAGCTCCATTAACAACTGGAGAAGATCAAGTGGGACATTTTAGGGCTTAGTGAGGTGAGAAGAAAAGATGAAGGCCTATTGGAGTTGAAGAGTGGACATATTTTTTATCACAGGGGAACTGACACAGGAAGAACAGGAGGAGTTGGATTCATCACCAACAAAAAATTGAAGAATAATATCGTGGAAATGGAAAGTTCATCCGAGTGGGCAGCTACACTAGTGCTTCAAATAAATAAAAGATATCAACTTCAAATAGTCCAAGTTTATGCGCCAACGTCATCATACTCGGATGAGGAAGTGGAAGATTTCTACCAAGAATTTGGAGAACTGCACGACAAAGGAAGCTGCCATCTAAAAGTGGTCATGGGTGATTTCAATGCCAAGGTAGGAGAACAAAAGGATGATGACAGCGCAGTTGGAAAATGGGGCTATGGCAACAGAAATGAACGAGGGGACCGACTTGTAGACTTTGCTGAATGTACTAGTCTATATATAATGAACACTTTCTTCAAAAAGAGTCCCAATAGAAAATGAACCTGGAAAGGACCCAATGGTACCAAAAACGAAATTGACTACATACTAGTCAATAAGAAGCAATTGGCTGAAGACTGTTCCGTCCTCAACCAGTTTAAAACTGGAAGAGACCATCGCTTGGTAAGATGCAGAATAAAATTCAACTCAAAGTTAGAAAGACAGAAGCTTATAAAGAAGCCTATGTCTATTATCAACACGCAGGTGCTAAAAGAAAGAAAAGAAGAATTTCAGCTCCAACTGCAAATCGATTCAGTTCATTGGAAAACCAAGAAGTTGAATCCCAATTTATAGAGATACTCACGGAAACCACTGAAGAAATAGGTGGAACAGTTAAAACAAAGTCAGAGAAAAAGTTGACCGAAAAAACAAGACTGCTGATGGAAAAAAGAAGGAAAATGATAATTACTAATGGTCCTAAAGAAATGATCCATTTTGCAGAACTAAACAAAACTATAAGGAAGTGCATCAAGGAAGATGTGAAGAACTATAATTATGAGCTAATCGAGAAAACCATAGAAAACAATAGAAGTTACATGAAAATAAAGCAACATCTCTTGATCGGAAAGAGACAGCTGGTGGCCTTGATGTTAAAAGACGGCTCCATAACCCATAGTAGGAAACTAATCCTGAAATGGGTACAAGAATTTTACACCAAGACCAAGCTGTATGAGGATCCTCTAGGAAATGATGAAGTAAATGATGATGGAAACATGCCCACCGAAGAGGTCCCAGATATCCTTACGGAAGAGGTGAGACACGCAATCAGAAGTATGAAGAATGGAAAAGCATCTGGAATGGATGGTATCACAGCGGAAGTATTCCAAGCAATGGGTAATCATACGGAAACAATTCTCGCTAAGATTTTTAATTCCTGTCTGGGGAAGAAAAAGATACCAGAAACATGGAACCATGCATGTATTATCCTTCTGCACAAGAAAGGTTCCAAAGAAGACTTGAATAATTACAGACCGATCAGCCTACTCCCAACAGTCTACAAAATAATCACCAAAATACTCACTATGCGCCTTCAAAACCATCTTGATTCTGTCCAACCCAGAGAGCAAGCTGGATTTCGCAGTGGGTATAGCACGATGGACCACATCCAAGTCGTGAGAGAGGTAATCAGTCGGACTATAGTCGCTCCTACATCTTAAGTCTCTTGGCCTTGAAAACGGGGCATACGCCAGTTAGCAGCAGCCAATAGGAGACGGTTTGTTTGGGAAGGTAGTGGGGAGGAAACCAGTCTCACTCCTGCTCTCGAAGAGATCACATCGGGATGCGTTGCCATTAGAAATTGTGTAGCATATCAGCTGAAGGCGAGAATCCGCAAGAGCTGGCAACGCGCACCGATATCTGCTCTCCCGCACGAAAGTTGAGAGGGGCGATGGAAGGGGAAATGTTCGTGATTGGCTACTTGCTCTAAGTAGGCCAAGAGCCTTCAGATGGTGAAGCGACTATAACAAGTACGAATTACCTCTGTGTATGTGCTTTATCGACTACGAGAAAGCATTTGACTCTGTCCGAACTTCGTCGCTGTTATGTGCACTAAAGAAACAAGGAGTAGAAGAAACGTACATAACCTTGATCAAGAATAACTACGAAAATGCGACAACATCTGTCCAGCTGCATGAAGAGACGAATGCCTTTAAGGCCGAAAAGGGAGTGAGCCAAGAAGATACTATGTCCCCTAAGTTATTTACAGCAGCTCTAGAGGAAGTATTCAAAATGCTAGACTGGGAGGAAAAAGGCATAAAGGTAAATGGAGAACATCTGAGTCACCTGCACTTTGCAGATGATATCATACTGTTCGCAGGGAGCCCAGAAGAGCTCCTTAGAAGAACTGAAGAGCTTGAGCAAGCAAGCCGAGAAGCTGGACTTAAGATGAATCTTAATAAAACAAAGGTTACGTACAACTCCTTCACAAATTCTGAGAATATACATATCAACGGAGCAGAACTCGGAGAAGTAACCAGCTATGTTTACTTAGGTCAACTCATCACTACTGATGGTTCACTACTTGGAGAAATCAACCAGAGAGTGAAGGTGGCATAGAGTGCTTTTGGCAAGAATGCGAACATCTTTAAATCAAATATTCCAGTCTTCCTAAAAAGGAGATTGTATGACCAATGTGTTCTGCCTGTTCTGACATATGGTTGTGAAACATGGACCATGAATGCCAGAATGATACAGCGCCTGCAAACAACACAGAGGGGCATGGAGAGATGCATGTTAGGGATCACCCGAAGAGAAGGCAAGAGGAACGACTGGGTAAGAAAGAAGATGGGAGTCTGTGATGTGATTAGAAGAGTGAAGGTGCTAAAATGGCAGTGAGCAGGCCACATTGCTAGAAGAAATGACCAGCGTTGGAAGTCCAGTGTCATCGAATGGATCCCAAGAAACATCAAGAGACAGAAAAGAAGACCGAAAGACAGGTGGGACACAGAGCTTGTTAAGTTCTTGGGACAAACTTGGAGGAGGGAGGCAGTTGACAGGGAAAATTGGCAGAGTCTGGGGGAGGCCTTCATCCATCAGTGGACTGAAAAAGGCTGATGATTATATATATATATATATTGATTTATCTATTATCATAATTTATTACAAAAGGAAAATTTGGATGTTTATAAGAGAATTATGCTAAATTCATAAATAACTTACCTACTCAAATTTTATTTTTTGAGAAAAAATTACTTTATTGAGATATTTTTTAAACCAATAAAGCTACATTTTTTCACATAGCAGATAACCCCACACAACAAACTTTTCTATATTGGTGCAGTACAATGAAATTTCTTGACAAGACACTATTTTGAAAAAAATACCATTGAGTGATGTTTTGCTAACCTTCCATTAATGGCAACAAATATTTGAAAAGAATACCTCTTTGAGAAAAATTAGGAATTGGTACTGATACCATCTCATAACAAATATAGGATTTGATGTTTTATTGATAATTGAGTACATTTTCTCAATTATTAATATAATTTTAATTAAGAAATTAACATTATGAGCTATGATTATTATATATAATGAATTATATATAGTGAATTAATAATACTTTTTTCAATTTTTCAGGAAGTATGAGCTTGCCCCAGAAAAGTCCAAGAAATTTTATCTTCTCAGTGTATTCCTGGGAGATATTGTAGCTTCACCAAAATTATGTCATCAACTAGTTAAAAGAGGCAGAGCCTGTAAATGATGTTCTTAGTTTTATCATTGTCATCATTATTGTTAATGTATGTTTTTGAAGTGTTTACCATGTTTTCCTTATCTATTTAAGTGGATCTTATTTTTAGATGAATATAAGGTAGGTTGATTTTATAACCTGCTGTCAATCAAAAGACAAAGACACCTCGCTTGTATCAAAAAAGCTTGTCTTTGTTTTTGCAATGTGTACATACTTTGTAAATAAGTTTTTGTTTGATAAATATGAGTTAAATTATTTTCTCATCACTTATTTTCCTATACACATTTTGCAAACATTAAAATGTACCTAGCATTTTAAAACTTTTTATTTATGTTTATTATTTCACTAACAGTTTCATAGACGGATAGACTGGCAGTTCGCAAAAATAGTGAAAAATACATAATGAGTTTCAATTAGTCTTCTAAATGGAAAATACTGAATAGTAAAACATTTTTATACCTTGACTAAAGTAAAAATTCTCAGAATCCTGGAGCTATGCAAATATTATCATGAGACAAAAAGCCAGAATAACTTACTAAAAATTTAACCCTATCCTGAAAAGTGATCAAAGAGTGAAGAATATTTTAATCAATTACTTTCTAAACTAAACTGACTCAGCTTGCCCCAGAAATAAAGTTTCCAGTTTAGTAAACTGTATACTTTGGATGGCAACCCATTTAAACAACAAATTATCAATTTGAGATATGCATGTAGGACATCTCTTTTTTGATTTTTCTCATAAACAACAATACTGAAAACATAAGGCAATGTTGTAAAGTAATATCCACAAAAACATAAAATAATGATATTCCATACCTACAAAATAACTTAAAGAAATATTTGAGAAATTATGTATTTAAATACCTAAATGGTTTGAAAGGATATCTAAAGACAAAAGAATAATTATGAAGCCGTTTATGCTTTGATGAAGTCCAAAGAGACCTATGTGTTGATTAGTAGTTGAAATGTGCACACAAGTTACTCAATCATGTCATATTTATAAAAATAAATTTTAGTTAAAAAAATAATAATCGATCCTGATATTAGCTCTGCTATGTAGTTTTAGCTCTTTAAACACTGGCAATCTAATTCCTGAGAGTAAGTTTTAAATGAACTCCCTCTGAGGGCAGTGACTGTAAATGAAATGCATATATCAGTGTTTCTCAAAGTGTGGGGCACAACCCCCAAGGGTGCGCAGGTATCTTAGGAGGATTGCAGAAAAATAAAATTGCTTGTGTATTAACAATAATTACTTGTTTTTTCCTTTAACCCTTAAGTACTCGCATGATAAAAAGTTACATAACTACTCGCGTCGGCTCATTTTGACCCATTACTTAAATTTTTCTTAGAAACACCACAACAATATAGAGGAACTGTAAAAAAAACGCTAATTTATGAAATAGAAGAAGAACAGCAGATTTTATTAAAACATTTCAATTTTTAAAAATTCAAGTTAGGAACAAAATCAAACAGTACAAGATACATTGTAGCTATTTTCTGCACAATGTGAACAAATGTTCTTACAGCGAATTTTACAAATAAACTCTTTGCAAACACTGCATGTTTGGGAGTATTTATTGTCCTTAGTGCTTGGGCAAATATGGCACCTTTTTCGTTTTTTGACATCAGATTCATTTCTCTCCTCTTGATTTTCTTGATTTCCAATTCCTCTCTCAGCTAGAAAAAGCTTTATTTTTGTTTTCAGATTGCGTGAAATATGTTGGTTTTTAGCCCTTCTCAAAATATTTTCTTTGACCAGCTCGTTTGCAAGATTTTTAAAAAAATATCTCCTTTTCACTTTCTCATTTGTATTGGTTTTGTAAATGATGTATGCGTTCAGCTCAGAAACATTGATAAAGTGATAAAAAACAGCTAATGGCCACCTTCTGGTTCTTCGCCCTACCTTATAATTACTGCAGAGTTGGTCACATGTATCGACCCCACCTTTTGTGCAATTATAAAAACATTATTTCTGGTTTCATTTTGGAACCTGTCTCTATATCGATCTTTTCATCATGGTGCATGGTATAAATGACCACTACAGATTTAGATTTAGCAGGAATATATGAGACCATGGAAATATCTTTAGTAAACCCAAACAGACTTGAATTTACTTCTTTTTATTGGGCAGTAATTCAACTAGGATCTCAGCTTTATTTTTCCGCAATGTTCCCACAAGTGTCAATTTGCATTCTAACAATGACTTAGCCAAAGGGATGCTGGTATACCAGTTATCGGTTGTAATTCCTACCAGTCCCTTTTATAGGAGCAATAAGGCGCTCGATGATGTCATGCTGTTTGTTCGACAGCTTGTAGGGGCCCTCGGGCTGAGCTCCAGCATATACTTCAAATTTCACCAGGTAAAATGTCCTAGCATCAACAAGAGCGAATACCTTTATGCCGTATATCTTTGGAATAAGTTGCTTGTCAATCGTAGTGTATTCAGCGGGAGTATACGCCTGAGCATATTTCTCTCCAAGCAGAGTCAACAGTTCCTGAACCGCGGCCAGTTTGTCTAGTTCAGTGATGGTGAACCTATGGCACACAAGACAATTTTGATTGGCACGGCAATGAAAGGCGAAAGCCAATATTTTACTACGCCCAAGCTGCCGTTATCCGCAGCACAAGCCTACGCCTAGCCCTTCACTCCACTCATTCTTCAATAACTACATTAACTAGCTCCAAATGCCTATCATGCTACTCTTAAACAATCTAACAACTATTTTAAACATCATAGATTTAAAATATACTACCGTACATAATTTATAAATCACATTTCATTTTTTATATTAACATCACGTTTTGGACCTTTTCTTTATTTTTAACTTCTCTGCAGCTCATATTTTCTTCTTTTTCATTAAATGAAGTTCTTCCTCCCTCTTTTCTCGCGCCTCAGACTCCTTTATCAATAAATCATGCTGAAGAACAGCCAGCTCCTTCCTAGCATTTACCCAGGATTTCAGTTGCTGGCCTTTCAACGAATCATCAGGTCGTCATGAATGTATGCATGGCCACCGCCTCTTCATCCACGATTTGTTTCCTGAAATGTTTTTAATATTCACTGTTATTGATTTATACACTAATTGAAACTATACATTCAGCAACATCTTACAGCCAATGTTTAGTTGACATTATAAATAACGATTGGAAGAATCAAACTGCCATATCAATAAAAAAAACTGATTATAAATTTGTTTAATTTTTTTTGCCTTATATGTAAGTCATATTAAGTTTATAAAATTCATTACCTGCTGAGAATCATTTGATTCCAGTCTATCTGCTATTGTGCTGGACAACGCTTAATTCATCCTTCTTAATATTGCTGGATTGTGATGTGTTCAGCCACCACTTTTTGAAAAAGGATAAACGTGCTTCAATAAAATTCTAGTTTACCACAAGTTGTCGCTATAATTTCTGAATGTCTCACCAGCTCCATGCTCACTAGAAATTTGTATTTCCTCATCTGTGGCAGGCCTGCCTTGAAACATTTCTGAAATAGATTAGTAATTATAAAATAATTAAATTTTCAACATTATGTCATTCGATAATATTATATTTCAGTAAGTCGTTACCTTGTGCGTGTATTGGGGTAGGATCCACACTGCCAGATATTGCAGCAACTGTAATTAAACCTGATGCATTAATATCACTGCATAATATTGTATGAAAAAGGTATAAACATTTTTTATGCTACAATCTTTCAATAACTGGTTAATAAACAATGTTGTTATACAATCTGTAATTACCGTCATGCTCTTCAAAGTAAATTTCGAGCGGCTGGGCATTAGGGACGTTCGAATCTTAGACGTGCATTTCACCTGTGAATTAATAAGAAAATTACACCATCTTCAAAACTCACTGTATATTTCTACATTTTGTAAATCATGTTATTAAATGCATTATTACCAATGTCGTCGCATTCACCCATGATTGGTAGGCCATGGGCTGATATTGTATTGTGCCCTGAAGTTTTTCCAAAACAGGATTGCACCTTCTAGGTCCTCCTCCTCCTCCTGTTTTTAAAAGGTTTTGGCTTTCCATCGAGGCCTCCTTTCTCGCCTCCTTCTTGAGGGATTCATACTTCAACTTCAATTGCGAAGCCGTTCTATTTTTCGTATTTCCACTATTATATTCCTCCGCGATTTTACTCCATGCTCGATTCTTAAATTAATAGAAGTTACGGTCAAACGTTAATTTATGATTATGCAATCTAGAATTTAATATAATAATATGCAAACAATGAATTAAATATCACAACTTCTTTGGATGTAGGACAGATATGCCAATATCCTTTTTTTACTTTCCTAAGGATCAAAAGAGGTATTTTATGATGCTTTATTTTATTCAATAGGATGTTACTGATAGTTTGGCGCTATGTGCTTACATGAAATTTATTTTTAGAGCCCATGAATGGTTAAAATTTTCACTCCGAGAAGATCGGTTTGGCTCTGAAATAAAAAACCTTCGCTTATGTAGCGATCATTTTAAAGATGATGATTTTAAATGTAGGCATCCTCGCACGCTACTGAAGCAAGACGCAATCCCCAGCGTGACTGAGGCCGCAGCGTGCTCTCAACACGGTACGTATATGAAAATTATTTCTGATTATTCAATTACGCATTCCTATAACTTACGTGTATTAATGCCTTGCACTAGTATTAATGTACTTTTCATTATCTATTAGCTGATAAGGAAAATGTGGAGGAGGTGATTGATACACCTAGTGTTAAAGAGGTGGAAAGAGAAAAATCACCTGACAGGAGAACTGAAGAAGGAATGAGTAAGTTTTGTGTTTTATTAGAAATAGCTCAAATTCTTAGAGGTTGCTTTGTAAACTACATATACCAATTTAGGCATTTCTTTTTTTGGGATACACCCAAATTAGTGAGAATAATGTATTCTGTAAAGTGTTAAAAAGTGTGTATCCTTGGTGATTGATAATGTCCTACTACTACTGTTATTACAGTCATTCAGCAGAGTTCAGATGAATTCTTGAATGCTCCAAGTACTCCTACCGCCCCAGCAAAGAGGAATGGAATGAGTAAGTTTATGCAACAAAGGTTTTGCATTTATAGGCTTGTGAATATTTTCAGAAAGATTCCTTATCAATGAAATGTTTGTTACAGCAAACTTGAGTTCAACACCAAGGTGTAATCGGAGCAGACCTACACAAAGGACTGCTAAGCGGCTGGTGTCATACCACAAAAAATTTGCCTTGTTTAGATCAAGACAGCATAGATTTAGTGATAAAATAAAAACAGAGCTCCAGGGCAGAAAAGGAGAATTTTATGGCAAATTGTCCACAAACAACCATGCCCAAAACGGTTTATCTTGTAAATATGTTTTTGTATCTTGTATCTATATTTTAATTTGAGTAAAAGTTGCTATATGTAAGCTCCACGTATATTATTACGTAAAAGCACATAGATGTTGTTCAAATCTATGGTCTTTGGTTTTTACGTGTTTTTCTATATTTCGTGGATGTTTTTATATGTAGTAATGTACGGTCCAGCTTTTTGTAATTTCAATCATCCTATTTTGTTGCTTTAATTTTTCTTCGTTGTAGTTAATAAAATGGTGTATTTCATACTTTGATCCATAATTTATACTGTTTTCAGAGATTACAATTGAGGTATACTCAATTGCATATGTTGTATTTATATTGCTTTTAATCATGTTAGTGAATAAAATATCTTTTAATTAACTCGAATCGACTTTTCAAGATTTTTTTAACCCTTAAAAATTGGGAAAATTCAATTAGCGTCATACTCGACCATAAATTTGACAATCATGAATGGAGAATTGCGTTAATGAGGATTCAAGTGATTGGTTTGTATGAAGCAGGAAAGCACACTGAGATTTGAATTGCCGCCAACGAAACAAATTGGCCACCAGAGCGCAGCACTGAAAATTGTATTACCATTGGCCTTATGGGAGCTGCGCTTCCTATTATTCTTCCATGGTAATGCGACCTGGCGAATTTATCTACCAGATATGTAATCTGGAAGTTACTTATTCGGTACTTTTAACTGCTGGTCGCAATACCGGCCCTTAGTGATCGCACCAGTGAATAATGGTAGGATATTATACACCGTACTTTCAATAGGATAACTTATTTTATCGAGAAGGGTTAACCGATATCTAAAAGTGGCATAACCTGTTTTAAATGATACAGTACTGCATAAAGAAATACTGTTTATTCTGACAGTGCTACATTCTGCCAATTGAGGTACAGTTTTAACAATTATGTAGCTCTCTCCTGACAATAACCCTCAATTTCTGATCAGATTCTGGCAGGATCTACGAAAAGCAATTAATTACATTATATATTACTAAAAATCTCATGTGTCCATAGTAATAAATAAGAATGTTCTCGGCATCAGTGGTCCCAGTAATAATTACTAATACACCCGTAAATAGTATTTAATAAATAGAATTATTTCTGAAAGATTTGTCAATATTGCTGAAAATCGCATGTAATACTCCTATAACCAAAGTAATGTTAGAAAACGCAGTCGTGATTGGATGAAAATTTTGTGAGTAATTAAGGAACTATATTTCCGGTTTTTCTTAAACATAGTCTATAAAATATTTTAATTCATTATTTTTACCTTTCTCCAAAACGAATCAAAGTCCAAATTTAGCTAAACATAAGGTGCCAATACTTTTTATTTATTTCTAGTAATTAGTAATATTTAAGCAAAATTGATTGATGATATAAAAGGGAAGCTTATGTTTTTTGTAGTCTTTATGTCCGAATCGGAAATATCCAGGTTTTGTAAAAGAGGAAATGTTGGCTTGCCTGCACATTCTTTCGTGCGCTCTGACGAACTGCGGTCGGTGGATTTCGTTCATTATCATTCTACGTCCAGGAAGGGTAGGATCGTGAACAGGTAAGGAACTTTCTGTTCATAATTCGCAAGAGATTTACGTCGACCTCGTGTTACTTTGATTGATTGTCGGTTTTAAATGCTTTAGTTAGAATTAAGCGAAAATTTAATTGTCGTTGTCGGAACGCTGCATCGGAGTAGGATTATCGCATTAATATTACCGTACAATTTTGTCTCAAGGTCATTATTTCTTCTGATCATAGCTTTTGTGAAATTATTTCTTAATTAAACGAAATGGTTGATCTCTTCACCGAATTTAATGTCGGCGTAATCTTACATTAATTAGGAGAGACCTTTACATAAGATACATGTGGATCTATGCAATTATTTTCCTTGTTGAAAGTTAACCACGTGTATTTTGGGTGGACTGAGTCAAGTTGAGACATGAATATGGTTATTAATTTGTCGAGTGGTTGTGTAAGCGTATAGTTTGAAGGTAAAGGTTCGTTTTCTATCACATAGGACAGGTGGTGAAATTTCTATTGTCTTGGACAATTTTGATTTTTAGAAATGATATATGTATACGGTGTTAGCCTATGATCAGAGTGGCCAACGGTGGGAGTTTGATGTGAGTTTCCGAGGTAATCCATCTAATTTTCGTGTATTTTAATCTCGTTAATGCGTAAGTTTGATTAAATAATAATATTTTAATGAGTAACTGAAAATATATTCATAAGGTTTTCTCCTAAGTATTCAGTTTTCAGACAGAATACTCCGTGTGTAGCTGTATTTAATTTTGGCAACCATTATCGAGAAATTCATTCAAAGCAAAGCAAAGTATTTCGTTTATTGAAATGATATTTATTACGTAATCAACACATACTAGTGTCATGGTTTTGAAATAAGTATTAAGGTTAACTTAGCAACTTAAGGGATATAAGTTTTATATTTTACAAATCTTGGAATTTGAGTTACAATACAATATTTTCGAATATTATCGGAGTGATTTAGCACGAGAGACATTACATAATGTAATCAGGTTATCAGAAATAATATTCAGAATTAAAATACAGTACATATTTTAAGATTTCATTCTCTTGTTTCAGAGGAATGTTTGCAGAAGACGTCACAGAACTGAGCTGTCATGTTCCCTTGTGTGATATCAAGAAAGACATTAACGGTGAGTACAATCTTTTAAGTAGTTTGCCAATTGCATTTATATTGGCTGTTACTTGAAGTTTCCAGTGAGAATTATCGACGTATTTTACTGAATAGATAGGATAAATTTAGTCGTGTAACCACGCATGTGTTTTAATTGCGTCTATATATGTGCAGTACTTATTGTACTAATTTTTCCATCTATTAATGGTGAAAGTGTAGTAACTTAAGCTTATATTGGAGAGTGATAAATCTCAATTTATTTTAAGTGAATATTTCATCGAGAGAATAAAATAGATTTTATAATTTCGACTTCCAAAGATTTGTTAATTATCGTTAACATAAGTGTTATCAATGCTTCGATTTTTGGCATATTTTATGAAATACTTTGTACCTGGGAAATTTTACTTTTCAGTCTACTGACATCCATTTCAGCATAAATCAATTAAGTATGCTCTATAAACACGAGATGATTTCATAGAAATAAAATTATTACTTTGTAGTGACAGTGTAACATGAAATGTTCATTGACTTTTAACTCTTTGGTGAGGTGTAAACTAATGTTGAAATTATGGAGACATTTTGAGGAAAGTAATTAAAATATTTTGCTTGGAAAAGGCTATCTATATGGAAATTGCTAAAGCAATCAATGAAATATTTTGAGGAAAGGGATTTATTAGTCAAAGTTACTCTAATTCTTGGAATACATGCAAATTTTTGAAAAGTTTGCCGTGCTAATGAAAGTTTATCGTGACAATTGGTTTTTATTCTGTTTATTTCCACCGGTGGTTGGCTAATCGTCAGTTGATCATGCAAAAATTGTACAGGATTTATTCAGATACTATTTTAGTGCATTTTATAAATGTTCAATCAATCAAATCAAAATAGCAATTAAACTGTAAGAGATAGAAGGCTGAAATGTGGTTATGCCATTTATTACTATGACAAAGGATTTTATTTTAATGAATAATTGAAAGTATATTGACATGGTTGGAAACCCGTTACCGAAAAATTCATTCAAATCAATGATTTATTTAGTTGATATTCATTTCCGTAATCAATATATGGTAGTCAGGTGGTTTTGAAATAAGTATTGAGCTTAACCAAGCAACTTAAGTGATATAAGTCTTTAATTTCATTACAAATCTTTGAATTTGAGTTACAATAGAAAAGATTCCAATGTTACCTCAGTGATTTAGCACGAGAGACATTACATAATGTAATCAGGAATATTATTCAGCAGGAAATTAGAGTATATATTTTAAGATTTTATTCTCTTGTTTCATAGGAATGTTTGCAGAAGACATCAACAGGACTGAGCTGTTATATTCTCCTGTGTGAGATAACAAGAAACAATAACAGTGAGTATATTCCGTGTGTTTCTTTTAAGTAGTTTGCCTATTGCATTTACCTCAAGAAGTTCCCAGTGAGCATTATCGACCTATTTGAATGAATAGCTAGGAGAAATTTAGTCGTGTGACCATGCATTTGTTTTTTACTCTTGTTCAATACTTATTGTGCTAGTTCTTCCATCTATTAACGGTGAAAGTGTAGTAACTTAGGCTTACATTGGAAAGTGATAAATCTCCACTTCTTTTTGGCGTATATTTCGTCAGAAAATAAAATTTTATAATTTAGGCTTTTGAAATTGTAAAGGTATGCTAATTATCGTTCACATAAGTGTTATCGACGCTTCAGTTTTTGGCATATTTTATGAAATACTTCGTGCATGGCCGCTTTTACTTTTCTGCCTACTGACTTCCAAGTCAACATAAATCAATTAAAAATATGAGGTAATTTCATAGAAACAAAAATGTTAGTTTTGTAGCGACAGTGTAATGTGAAATGTTTATTGGATTTGCTCTTTGGTGATGTGTAAACTATTTAATGTTGAAATTATGGAGACTATTTGAGACAATTCAAAATTATTAAAATACTTTGGAAAAGGCTGTCTGAATGGAAATTGTTGAAGCAATCAAGGAAATATTTTAAGGAAAAAGATTTATTAGTCAAAGTTAGTCGAATTCTTGGAATACATGCAAATTTTTGGAAAGTTGCTATGCTAATGGAAGTTTATCGTGACAATTGGTTTTTATTCTGCTTATTTCCATCGGTGGTTGGCTAATCATCAGTTGAGCATCCAAAAATTGTAGAAAATTTATTCAAATACTATTTTAGTGCATTTTATTTTATAAATGTTCAATCAATCAAATCAAAACAGAAATTTAACTGTAAGAGATAGAAGGCTGATGTTTGCGGGGTGTATGTCATGTGTTATGCCATTTATTACTATGACGGAGGATTTTATTTTTGGTGGAACTGGTGTGCGACAGGAGGTCCAATGCTTTTTAAAATGTGAAACATATTTCATAGCATTAATATAACGATTTTTATCTTATTAGCCTGTTATTTATAAAGTATTAAAGACAGTGAATAAAGAAGTGAGATGAAGTCAGAAGCGATAATGTCAGTTTTACCTCTTTAAGTGCAGTCTTGTCACAATGCAAGCTTTAGGAAGAATAGAAATATTTTCTTACTATTCTTTGGCTTAAAGCTCCATTCTGAATTCATGTTCTATGATCGTTTTTAAATTAAAAAGAAAACTAATTTTATCCAATATGGCAATGGTTTTAGGTTGTATTATGGATATGGACATTATAATAAATGCTGTGATTTGTCCATAATTTCCAATTAAGAGTACATGGAATGATTTTTATCAAGTTAATTGATCAGTTTAGTTGATTTTACATCATAAATTAAAATGAATATTGCTGTTACACTTGAAATTATTAACAGATAATATTTAATACTTGTCAGTAGTTAAACCTCTGTATTAATTTCCATATTTCTTACCTGTTATCACTAGTCTGTTTATCATTTTCTGGAGTACTTGATCATCTGCATATTTCACTGTTCTTATAATCCTTCCTCTGATTTTGAAATCTCCCATGCCTTCTAACGCTTCCTGCATTAGCCTATCTCCATATATATTGAATAGAATGGGCGATACACAGCAGCCCTGTCTTACTTCTCTAGCAATATTTACTACGCTGGTGTCCGCATTCTCCAACCTGACCTTTACCACTTGATTTATGTATAGATTCCTGATCAGTCTCCTGTCTTTCCAGTCTACACCTATATCCTTTAATATCCTCATCAGCGGTACCCAATTTACTCTTATCAAAGGCCTTCTGCCAGTCGACGGAACATACGTAGCAATCTTGGCTGTACTCTATTGCCCTTTCTGAAATGATTCTCACTACACCGATAGCATCTCTGGTTCCTCGTCCTTTTCTGAAGCCGAATTGATCTTCCCCTAGCATTTCTTCGGCCTTTTTCTCTAGTCTTTTATTAAGAATCCTCGTGATGATCTTCGAAGTGTGTGACAGTAGGGATATCGTTCTGTAGTCTTTACACTGCATTGCCTTTGGCTTCTTCTTTAGAGGAATCATTGTCACATCTAAGAAATCCTGAGGCCACTCTCCCGAGTCGTAAATCTTGTTAATTAGTTTCGTAATCACTTTTAGTCCTTCCGATCCCGTGACTTTAAGTACCTCTGCCGGTATTCCGTCGCTGCCTTTAGCTTTCCCTTTATCCAGTTCCAGTATCGCCTTTTCTACTTCGCTTTCCATATTACTTGTTCCCAAGTTTGTCTTCTTCAATGTTATCCTCTTCTTCCGTTCTATTTGTGCTGATCCTGCCTGCTTGCTGTATAGTTCCTTAATGTATACTTCTCATACATGTGCTACATCCTTTGGTTCTGCGACTATTCTTCCATCTGCATTCATAATTGCTTTACCACGAATCCCATTAGACTTCTTATCTTCTAACTCCAGTGCCCTAGCGTACATCATATCGTACCGTCCTAACTTCTCAGTTGTATTTCCTCACATTTTCCTTTTATTTAAATTTTCCTAGCTTTATCTGTTACCCTTCTCGACTCATTGTTTGTGCGTCTATAGTTGGCTCTGCCTTCTTCACTGTTAACGTTTTTTTCCATTTTTTTCTCTCATCCGTTTTCTTCGGCATTTCCTTAGTGATCCGTGGGTTTCTGATTTTCTTTTCTGGGTTCCCAATCTCTTTATTCAAGGTGTCTTTGATGCTGGCTTTAATTTCTTCCCATTCTGTATTCACAGTCTTTGGTTTGTTTTCCAAATTTCTAAGGCGACCTTCCGACTTCATGCTGAAAGCATTCTGCCTTTCTTTCAGTTTTTCTAGGTCCCAAGTCTGTCTTTCTCTTCTCGTTTTCCTTATTTGTTTCAGCGTTGTAGTTACATCCAGTATTAGAAGGATGTGATCTGAATCAATGTCTCTGCTCCTGTCTTAGCATTTTTTATGCTGTTCCTGAATCTTTGTTTTACTAGGATGTAATCTATTTGGCATCTCATTTTATCTCCTGGGCTTTTACAACTGTTGTTCCAATCTCCCATTATTGTGCAGTTCTACTTCATAAATGTCATTCTTTTGCTCATACATCTCCCTGATTTATTCTTCTTCATGAGCGGGCGTTGGCATATATACCTGGATTATCAACATGTCAACTGGGACTACTTTTAGCTTTATTGCCGTCAACCTATTGTTCGTTGCTGTTATTTTTGTCACGCTATTCATCATATCTTTAAGTACCAGAGCTACTCCCCTTGCCTCACTATTTCCTCCAGTGTAAACTACCGTGAATTCTTCCGAGCGGAACTGCCCTTCTCCTTTCCGTCTAGCTTTGCTCAGCCCTATGACGTCAATCCTATTTCATTTTTCAGGTTCTCTAGCTTTTCTGCCTTCCTCGTGGTTTTTAAATTCCAAGTATCTTTGCATAAGTTACCTTCGACAGTTGCTTTCCTCAAGGCAGTCCATGCCCGGAGATCTGATTGGGAGACTATTTTACCTCCAGAATATTATATAATATAATCGTTATTAGGGAAATGTAATGTGGTAGTTTCCCTCTTGCTTTCCACATCGCAGTACTGTAGCCGTTCAAATCATGCCTACTGTTCTATTGAATATATACCCAACCAACATCATTTGTTTTCATCTCTATACCATACCGACAGTACTGCTGCCTACTGCCAGACACCAATGATAGTTTTTTATTATTAATTATTTAATTAATTTTTTTGTGAAAAAAACCTCAATTTGCGGGGATTGCACCCCGCAACTTTGTAATGGGAAGCCGACACGCTAAGCACTACACCATATGGAAGGTTAAAATTTTAAAACTAATTGTCAAACAAATCTTTCACATAATAATTTGAATAAACTCGTAAAGAATTTAAAATTTTAAGATTCTAAATAGACCTTGATAAGTGAATGTGCTTTTTCATGCTGTTTAAGCAAATTAATCTTTTATATTTAGATTTTTTAGTTAATATTTCTTAATTGAATTCACCACAACCATTTTTCCTCTTCATTGTAGGCATTCACAGTTGATGCCGAGTGAAAATGCGATGGTTTGAGGCGTCGAGGAACCATGAATTGAAGAGTACTGCTTTGCTGAGACGACAATTGATACACCTGGGTGCAAGAGTATAGAGGAATCTGAGCTGGAGGCTATACATATGGGATGAGAGAAGGTTTTTATACCTATATGTTGCTATATTCTGGTTTGTTCAATATGTCAGGCGATAAATATCTTGTATAATATGTAGGTGCATCTTACGGAGGATGTAGGAGAGATTGTAAGTTATAAGGCCCTTTCAGATGAGCTAAACGCTTCAAATTTGGCATTATTATAGATTTCTGCTCACAACCAATGGAAATAAATACAGTACAATAAGAATTCCAATTTTTAGGAGCTGTTTTTTTCTTATCATTCGGAATAAGCGGAAATTTACGATAGGATTAAACGATTCCCCAAGAATTTGATTTCTTTTAAAAATATTGTTTAATCAATTTACACTAAAAGTAAGTAAATGGAAAATATTGCGCTACCTCTGTAAAAAGGTTTTGTGTGGTATCATCCGTAAGAGTATTTTATTTCTGAGAATGTAGGGCATCAATTTTCTGTTTGAACTTAAAAACTTTCTGATAACTCAACTTTTTTATAAAATGCATGTAATTTTTTATTATAAATTTACAAGAATATAAGGTGTTGGTTTTCAGTTTGAACTCTGAAAACTTTCTTTAATTTGATTTTATAAAGAATATTCCATTTTGCTTGTAAAAGTTTATTAGCGTACTTCTATAAATTTTGAATTTTTGTTAAATTTGCTTCTGTTAACAAGAATCAAATGTAGTAACAAGTTATTTACGAATTTCCGAAGATGTTGAATTTAAAAAATTTAGAAAACTTATAAAATGCCAAGTTTTCATGTTGACTTCTGAGACAGCGCTGTATTTGCTCATGTTTGCAGACTTGTCATGTGAATATCGTTCAGCAAATTGGATGTTGGAAAGTAATTAATTAAATTGAATCTTAAAATAGGAGCAGCCATTAAAAAAGATTATTTGTATCGTGATTTTTGGTGTTCTACATTTAATATTTTACCAAGAGGGTTTGTCGTGGTTAAATAATTCCAGATTTAATTTAATAATTTAAAGAAATTTGGAGATAAATGTAGGATCTGCTTGAATTAATTCAGAAAATATTCTTTGGGTTTTTTATTGTTGTTTATTATTCAAGGCATAAAAAATTCTGAGGCAATACAAATTCAGTTCATTATTCAAGTTATCAAAATCAGATAAAGAGATAAAATGCAAATGATATTTCTGTTTTGAGAGCTGTGATTGAAAATCCGGACTGCCTATGTAAAGTATTTTCATTGTGAAAAATTTATATTCTCCAATTATTTAAGCCCATGCATCGGAAATCGTAATTTAATTGTTCTTGATTCTAGGCGATATTTAGAAAAAGATTTAACTTTGTGGAGAGTTAAATTTCTTAAGAAAAATTGTGAAGGTTATTTAATTCTTAATTAAAGTCAATGTCCAGAAAAAAGAATTCCAAGCCTGTATAATAATAATTTTAATAATTCCATCATTATCCAATTTGCTAGACTATTTATTTGTAAATACGTTTCCAAAGTGTTGTGTTATTTATATATTATTCAGAACAATTGCAAATTCTTTTGTCTAAATGTATATAAGCTATAGCTTTTCCATTCTGTATAATTATTGCCTTTTTTTTTAATCTGAACAAACCAGAATTATAGTCGATCCGAAGTCGGAAGCCTCCTGACCTACTTAGAGCAAGTAGCCAATCACGAACGTTTCCCCTTCCATCGCCCCTCTCAACTTTCGTGCGGGAGAGCAGATACCGATGCGCGCTGCCAGCTCTTGCTCAGCTGATATACTACGCAGTTTCTAAATAAAAAGGAAACGGCGGTAGAAACGGCAACGCAGTACGATGCGATCTCTTCGAGAGCAGGAGTGAGACTGGTTTCCTCCCCACTACCTTCCCAAACAAACAGTCTCCTATTGGCTGCTGCTAACTCGTGTCCGCCCCTTTTTAGAGGCCAGGAGTCTTCCGACTTCGGATCGACTATAGCAGCGCTTTTGGGTATATATTAATCGTCTCTCATTTCATATTTTTTTCTAAGCCGTACTATTTTTCCTCTCTACTTTCTCACCAATAGAAATTAAAGAAATATTATCCTTGCCAAAGTACTTTGTAAAAATGTCCAACTTTTATTCTAGTGCTTGTTATATTTTAAATTTTTTTCTGCGGTTCATGAATATTTTTAAATGGCAATTTTGATTTGTGCTAATATTCAGATCTTTTTAAGTCCAGAAATTTTTTAAAGCTCAGAATAATTTCTGACTTTGACTTTCAAAAATTTCTAAGTCCAAAATGTAAACAAATTAATTTTTTTTTGTCCTGATTTCAGAAATCTTTCAAGTCTAGCGTTAAAAATTATTGTCCAGATTGTAAACAAATTAATTTGTTTACAATTTGGACAATAGTTTTTAAGTCTTAGACTTGAGAGATTTCTGGAATTGGGACTTTTTCAAAAGTTATTGTAAGTCCAAATTGTAAACAAATCAATTTTTTTTCTCAAGTCAAAAATTATTTTAAGTCCAGTATAATTTTTATTTTCAGGTGCAGGATTAATAACTAGACAAAATGTATTTATTTCAGATTGTAAAATTTTTATTGAACTTGTATGTATACATTGTACATTATTTTCATTGCAATAAAGACATTTTATTATGATCAAAACCTGTTGACTCCTTTTAGATAGCAATAATTTCTTTTTCTCGGAGCCTCTTTTAGGTATCGTTGGACTTAAGGGGTTTTTTTTAGGTATATTTTTGCTAAATTTAGCACATTTTTAACCTAAAAATGACATTTTTGACCACCAATTCAGCCAAATTTTGCTGATTATTGAACAAATTATTCAACATTATGACAATTTATCTACATTTCAACTATTCAACAACTGACATATTACATATAATACAATATTTTCAACTGTTATTTAACAGCTGACATAACTACATATATCACATGAAAAAATAAACCATCAAACACATTTTGCAGCTGAAATAAATTATTGAAC
Organism: Uropetala carovei; assembly: GCA_036926305.1. Classification (NCBI taxonomy): domain Eukaryota; kingdom Metazoa; phylum Arthropoda; class Insecta; order Odonata; family Petaluridae; genus Uropetala; species Uropetala carovei. The sequence continues at coordinate 4,897,890 of JAXCHB010000104.1, read as the reverse complement.
AAGCACTTCAAAAAATTACTTGCCTCTGATAAAAATAACTGACTGAGCTGTGGAAAAATTAATACAAGCATTTAGACTACAGAACAGCCGTCATCAGTGGCAAAATGCCACTGACAACAACTGCTCTGCAGCCGAAATGCATGTATTAATTTTTTCACAACTCTGTCGCAGCTATTTTTATCAGTGGCAAGCAATTTTTCCAAGTGTTTGTTCTGGAAGCACTTAAAAAAGAAACATATCACATTATCAATGACCTTAATTACAATTAACAATGTCTCTTATTGGTCAAAATTGAATGCACGCAACTGATTCCAAATGGGAGCAATGTTCGCATAAATGACGAAAAAAAATGAATCTCGCAAAGCAATGCTTAATTGGAATTACTTAAATGCCAGGATAACATTTTTATAAACTATTCCAAGTCAGATATAAACTTCAAAAATGCAATATTAAAATTTCATGGCATACCTATTTCAAATGTTAATAAAATTAAACCTTTATATTTGCCAAATTAATTATTGTATAAATGCACTGAATTTCATTCCCTCAATTAGACGTATTACTGTTTTTTAAAAAGATTAATTGCATAATATAAACAAAGATTTACTTCTGATAGCAATTTAATTTTTATAACAGCAAAGATTGAACTAAATACATTTTGTCTTTAAAAATTATCTTGCATTTAAAAATATAACTGATTAATCAAGGTGAGATTATATTTACAACATCAAAAACATATTTGTTCTAACATAAAGTTCAGATTCAAAGCTATTATGCAAAATATAACTGATTTAATCAAAGCAAACACTTTACTTATGAATAAATATAGCATATTCTCAAAGTTTGTCTTATATTTCCAGGTTATGTACAGTAAGTGCATAAAATTTAACGATTTGAGGTTAATTTACGTAAAATTTAAGTAGTAATTGCATTGCGTGACTCAACTCACTATCGTTAACAAATCACATTGCTCCTTATCGATAGCTTAACACTTTCATGGCCAATTTGTCAAATTTAAAAGAAAAATCAGCAAATCAAATCATTAAAAATTTATCAATAATTATATTTTTTAACATTAAAAATGTGCAAAATGTAAGTAGCAATACATTATCCTTACAAAACATTTATTTAAAAAATTATATTTGAAGAATTTTCAGATTGTAATTTATGAAAGTATTGAGTGCACGAAAAACTAAAGTATTTCATTAAATATTTGTATACAATTGAGTTATTTATGTTAATAAATTTAAAGAATTCCTTTTCAGTAACGCTTATGTTAGAATAAGCCAAAATCTCATATGGAGTTTACCAAAATTATTATTATGATAATTTAATGAAGATATTTTAAACAATAGCCATGAAATTGTTAAGTAATCTAAAATATAACTCAACCAACAAGAGACAACGTTAATATTTACATAGAGACCAACCTGAGAATCAAAACAGTAACTACAAAATTGAGAAACAAAATAAATATCCTATAATTATTATACCAAATAGAATTGAATGAGCTTCCCACAATCTATATATATTTGCAAAAGTTTGTTTGCGTGTCTCATTATGCTTGCCATAAACTATAAGACATATGAATAACTAAACTTTGGTATGATTATTATTAACATCTTAACTTGATGAATGTATAAAAGGTTTGGTCAATTGGTTAATTATAGTCGGTGCTATAATAACAATAATATAGGAGAATATAACATTTTATAATTCCACTAGAGATGCCTGCATTTCAAATTAGAAATGTCGAATTTTTTATAATAAACAAAGAAGCTTCAAAGTTTATTGTATATAAGGATTAGCTATGATGCTGGTCAATGCAGACATCCATGACATTTGACGGTACAATGAGACACTATTACGTACGCTAACCTTCATAACAGCCTACTTAGGGCCGGTTTCTTGAACGCGAGTTATGGAACCGATAGGCCTATGTACTACATAACTTATGAAAAATCGCTAAATGCGGTTTCTGAAACGTACAATAGCATTTATTGGTTCCATAAGCCTTTCCATAACTTATCTCTACCAGTGGGTACGGTTAAGATGTTATGAGTTCCATAAGAATCTAAGATGGCGGATGTTTTGTCATAACATACCTACGCCTTACGTTTTGTTTTTCGTTACATTGTTTATACAGTATGCACATTGACGGGAACAGTGCATTTATAACATTAAGATAAATAGCAGAATTTCATTGAGTTAAGTAAGATGCAATTTCTTATATGGTATATTGACATTCCCGACATTAGCGTGTTGTTATAATTACTGTTGACATTACCGTCTCATTACTATTACTGTAGACATTAGCGTGCTTTTTTCTTTAATATTATGATTGTTTATCAATTAAAGTTCGCTGTAATTCAATAATTAAATTGTACATCGTGAATTATTGTTAGCTATCATTGTCCCGTTTGTCTCGTTCAATATAGAATGTTTTGTTATTATTTTTTATTTTACGAATTACAGTTTGATTTATTCTGGTTGTGTTATTGATTAATATAGTGGGATTTTGACATAGTTTGTTGTTCTATTTATTCTGACTTACAGAATTCCAATAAGTTAAGGCTTTCCTAGTGGATTATAGTTTTTATTATATTTAGATATCATTACATAAAACCCATTAGCTTCTCTGTCTGTTACGTGATCTACTGATGAATTTTCTTTTGTTGATGTAATCATTTAAAAAATGTCAATCCGCTTTCGTCGCAGTTTTCAGGTACGTAACCTGACGTATAAGCGGGGACTGCCAGTACATATGTTCTTATCAAAATATTAGCTTTACTTCCTGTCTCCACAGCTACTGTTGACCGACACTTTTCATCCTTGCGAAGACTTAAATCATATTTACGAAACACAATATCTGAATCACGTCTTGTAGGACTGGCGCTGTTATCCATACATAGAGATATTAATATAACTGATGAAGTTATTGACAAGTATGCCGATAGTGGAAAAAATAGACGGATTAATTTGATATTGTAAATGTTTTTATTACATTTTATTTTTTAATTTGAATTTCTCGCTTAATTTTTTTTGTTTTCGCGCGTGCTACCACCTAGCGGCTTCCACAAAACTACGTGAACGGAGCAATAGCTATTGAAAGGTAACTTATGACGACAATAGCTTCAAGAAACACGGGGGAAGTTATGAGTCCCGTAACTTTATGAGTCCAATAGTTATTGGTTCCATAACGAAGTCTTTATGCAACCGGGCCTTAGACAACAAACCCATACAGCGGCCGGGTTATGCAATCTTACTTTCGATACTACACAATTTATACAAGTGAAAACATTGACCACTTACTTTATTTGCTCACAATACACTGTGTTGGATGTGGTTTGGTTAATACAACTCAAAATATTTTCCAACACTTTCATTTATATCAATTAAAATATGAAAAAATTTCCCAAATAAAACTTAATTCAAGCATAGATATAATTTTTTGCTCATAATTATTGCCATAATTTGAAGGCACGATGATTTAAAACATAACCTGAGCAACGCTGGGTAAATTTGCTAGTTATTTATAAGCAAAGAACTTTGCAATACCATTTTAATTTAATTTATTCACCAGAGAACTATATAAAGATGTTTGTGTAGCATTGTAAAATAAATTCCAATAATTACTCCAAGATTTGATGCACAAAAACGATTACAGTGTAATTTTCCTAATAAACGTTTAATGTGACTAAATCTTAAAAGGATATTTTGTAGTTTCATTTACATTCTTCGTTAGAAATAATTTTATGAACTCTGTATTTATCTCAGAATCACTACAAATATGTTGTCAACAATTTGTTGCTAACATACATTAAAGTTACGGTAATTTAATGTTGTGCTTATGCAAACTGTATAATTATAAAATATCGATTACTTCGTTTAAAAATTAGTACAAGAGTTTAAAATAATACTAATATTATAATGAGATTTTAAGATATAAACAAGTTAGGAAAGTGTACACCGTATCACAAATGGGTGCGTTTTGTGCATTGGAGTATTTGACAGAAATTATTTATGTGTTTGGAAGGGAAATAGCATTATAAGGTTCTTCTCTTCGTCATAAATAATCCATTTTCTTCCCATTTAAAAATATTACATGCATATGTAAGGAAATTAAACATATTTCCGTGAGATTGTTTACGTTAGCAAGAATGAAGAAGTAACCATGCTAGAAAATTTCAAAGTTCAACTCAAATTACGACTCTTGTTCGATTTTCTCGCAAACGGCGACTCCTACGATAAAAATGTAAAGGAAAAGAAATACCCTACTTTATTAGTTCTACAAGTTTTACTTGATAAATATTTTGATATGACCAATACTTTACGAGATATGAGGGAAAGTTCATTTTTTATCAACAGTAAAGTGGTACCCCTGATTGGCTTACATGAGTCATTTATGTGATTTTCTTATTATCTATGACTGTAAGTCCTTAATATCAAATTTCATGAAAATCTGCTTGGTAGAAGCAGATAACGAACATGCAGACAGACCAGATGGAGACTAATACTAATAGGCGCTTATGCTGGAAGCGAAACGCACCTGACAAATAACCTTGCATGTAATTACATTTACAGATACACATACATTATTAAAAATTTTCTGTAATGACAAGAATGATATGTTACTTATTTGTTCAATATACAAGTAGAAGGTGCTTGCATTCTGTAAGCGTTTCAAGTCATTATTTATGGCTTTTGCAAAGTAAAAATTCAAAACTAGTTAAATAAATAAAACAACTTCAAGTACTCATTAGAATAAACTTCATTAGCCCACTGATTCCCACTGAAAAGACAAAACTGATATCGGTTTGATTCCGATGAAAATGAATTGGAATATTTCGAGGCGGTGCTTACTGTAAAAGAGAGACTGACTGATATTATTCACTTATTTCGGTAAATTGTGATGAGATTAGCCATGAGGAAGTGTATCATCTGAAACAAAAGTACCACGAAGCCATTGAAAAGGAAGAAATCCACAGTACATTGAACCCTGTGCTTACTGGACCTTGACGGAACGTACTTAGGATATAACGGACAGAATGTCCGGCGATGCAAAACAGTTAAATGACGCCACTAATACATTGTGTCTCATGCGCACCTATCACGTGTGCATTATTTGGAAGGCCTAATGAATACATCGCAAGATTATAACTAACGTATATCACGGCGTATAAGTTGACCTTTGAAGCTTAAAAAAATTTTCCAAAAACTTAAAGTCGACTTATACGATGAATATAAAATTGTAAACTTTAAATTACAGATAAATAACATCGATATTTAGTAACAAGGGAACGCCACAACATTAATATTGAAATTCGTAATACCCTTTTAGGAGGTGAAACTAGAACTGAAACATCACCTATATCTCTCTGCGTTTTTGCCAATGGGCCCTTGTTTAAAAGATCCTAACAATTTAAATTCAGGTGTACGCATGGATGCAACATATACTGTTAACCTTACAGTTACAAAACAGAAGGAGCTTACAAAACAGAAGGAGCGATAGCTGAATGGGTAGAATGAATGTCTAGTAGTCAGATGGGCTGGGGTTCGATCCCAGCAGCCAGCATTTTTTTTCAGAAATGGTCTGTATATATATTTTAACTACTAAAATTGTATTATTATTATGTCTTCATTACATTTTTGTTTTTTTTTCGCAATTTTTTGATCATTTTTTTGTTTTTCACGTACGTACTTGATTTATTTGCACTTTCCACATATAATTATAACATTATAATTATAAATAAATAATACAACTTAGGATGTTATAATCATTACTTGATTGTTTATTAAAATATCAATTCCTTAATACGACATTTATGAAATGTTTATTATGGACAATTACCTTATTTTTTTAATTGTATCATCCAAAGTATTGTAATGCTGTAGAAGTAAGTGAGATAGAAGAGGTACACTTCGATCAGAATTAACCATACTAATTGCAAGTTATAATTATATGTGGAATATGCAAATAAATCAAGTACAAAAAAGTACGTGAAAAAAGACAAAAAATAATCAAAAAATATGCGAAAAAAAACATTTCCTTTTTTGAAAAGGGGAATAATGTAATTATCAAAACCATCCTTACGCCTGCCAACATGCAATACTTTATTGAATTTCACCACCGTAGATACTGATTGCGATAACTAGGTGCAGTTAATTTTGATAGCATCATTAACAGCCGACATCAATCAAATCACAGGAACCATTATTTATTTGGTCATGCTCTCTGAGAATAGCAGTTTCTTATTGGTTGAAATTAAAACACCTGTCAAATGGAAGGCTCAAGAAGAATAGCACGGACTCAAAACTATATTCATATATTTTTTAATTACAGTTTATTTCTGTATCTTGTTAAAACTTGGATTGTACAGGACCTTGATTTTGCCTGGCAATGATTTCATGAGAAGTATTTTTAAGTGAAACAAAGGGGGTCCACTTATACTGCGAACATATACCTAATCTAGTATTTTCAAGTTGAAAATTCAAGGTCGACTTATACGTCGCAATATATAGATATATATACATATTATAATGTATATAATTACTGTATATACTCGTGTATGATGCGTCCCAGTGTATAACTGCCGTGTATAACGCGCACTCGTACTTAATTCCAAAAAATCCCGACATTTTCTTATACCACGTGTATGACACACATCCTTGATTTTTGGGAGGTATATGAATTTTAAAACGTTTGGACTTGTCCATAAGTGTATTACGTTCAATAAACTCCATATTATGCATTGAATGATATATGAAAAAAAGGACATACTTCAATTAAAAGAAACAAAGAAAATTAAAAACATAAAAGTTTGCAATCAATTACTGTGTAACATTAATTTCCTCTCTAATTTGACTTTTAAAATACAGATTTCTTACTGACTTTGCATAATTAACTGCCAATAAGCGCACACAGCCTCGCCCTCAGCGAGATTTGTACCCGCTAACCTTACCTATACTGGGGAAATGCATTATCAGAGTTAAATGCGAATTATTCAGTTAAATGTGAAATATTGAGATCAACTTATTCTACACAATTCTTAATTTTTTATAAAATAATTGAAAAAACAGTGAAAACACTGTGCGGGTACAGATAGTACTCCGTTAATTCATCAAATACAACTTATAATTTTGTTTGTATAGTTTACATAACAACGCTTTTACTCATTATTACCTCTGACGGTAAAGCACTATCAATTGCAATTTCCCAGGTTGTTGTTACTATCAGAATTTTAAATACCACAAATATAACTTTTAATTAAAGTTTAAGGCAATAATAGCCCATTAATTCATCAAATGGAAGAAAGAAGAAGATAATGAGGTCTTTGAATCTGTGTAATTTTTACTTATGTACCAATGACGTGAATCGAAATTGATTCTTTTGAAAATTTTAATGTCAATCTGATTCAAACGTACTTTATTGCGTCATTTTATGTCACTTGTCGCCACCTGGCAGATCCAGCCACCATGTGACTAAATGAATAAATAAATAAATATTATAGAGACAGAAGAAGATAAAGAAGAACGACGTAGAAGAGAAAGAGTGAGACGATCAATACGGACGGATGAACAAAGGCAAACAGCGAGAGAGACCATAAACGGAATCAGGTAACAAAGAAGAAACGAACAAACTGAAGAAGGGAGTAATATAAGAAGAAGCCAAAACAGAATTGATGCAGCCAACGGCGGAAGACGAAGAAACGACACAAATTTAAACTCAGCAATAGGAAAATGATTAGCTATTCGACGAGATGATTCACATTTAGGAAACATGGATAAAGAATATCAATATCATAGGGCTTTGTTTTTTATTAACTGAGAAAAGCATAACAGATGCTGGTACGAGAAGAGCACTTCCGCAGCTTCCAGATATATTAAAACTGCCGTAGAGAGAAAATACCCCTATGTGTAAAAATACGTAAGACTAATGTAGTTTCTGCACATGCCAGGACATGAAATATATATATTTAAAGCGGTAAGCTCATTAGTTCTAATTTGAAATGCAACATCAATCACACTCACCCATCTTCTTTCTTGATATCGCAAAGCAGAGCTGGTCTGAGGAAGATGTACGATGCTGGCTGCGTTTTCAGACTTCATTCTTCGGAGGCACGCATCTGAAACAACGACAGAACCAACTCAGAAATCTCGCACCCAAAGGATAAAAATTCTACAAAACCTTAACAATAACTTTTGATTTGAAGTTTATAAAGTAATGGAAACTGGCTAAAAATGTATTATTCATACGTTTTTAAAAATACAGATTCTCATTTTATGAGGTAAACTATAATTTTTACGTTAAAAACACAATATATATTGATAACAAACCCTTAATTAATCCGTTAAGAATGTAACGCCATATCTTGGCTATATTTGCCCATAAACAAATCCGTCCTTGCAAAAAATATTACCAACTCTTCACAGAAAATACTTTACAACGATAAAATCACTCATTAAACATGTTATGCAGTAACAAACTGTTATTCATAAGGACTAATTTATAAGAATAATTACTCCATTATACATAAATATGATAAATATAACATTTACTATACACATATATATACGGTAAAGATATTTCAACTATAAATCAAAGATGAATACAGAAGTTATTTAAGATTTCCTTACCTTTGAAGATGTAAATCCTTGATGAGATTGACCAGGTCAGCTGTATCACACAATAATAACACTACATTTATTTTCCAGAAGATCATAGTTACATGGCAAATCAATAAGACAAACTCAATCACAAAAGAAAATACAAAATAAAACAATATAACAGCACGAGTGGACTAAAGAAAAACAATAATACAGCAAAACATTACCATAAATTACAATTAAGTGGCAAAACAGGGCATACTGAATATTTACATATACAAATTCACATATCATTGTATAACAAAATAAGAAATAGTACTATTAAGAGAAGTTAATTAATATCCAGTAAGCAATGAGGATTACAAACATTGAAACTATAAAAAACTTTACATAAAACTTCACTTCACTTAAAGCGTCTTAAAACGTACACAAATCAAACTAAAAGTACATATTTAAAAACTGCTGTCAAAATGCGTCACATGGACCACTGTTTTCGAAGAACAAACGGCCAAACTTTTGTCAAGATCAAAACTATCGAAATTAAATTTCGAATAAAATAAAAAGGATTAGTTTTTTACTTGTAAAAAGTTCTGGTGTAAACACATAAAATAACCAATAGTATTAAAACACTGCTGTCTAAATGATTATCACGTGGACCACTTTTCGAAGAACACACGGCCAAACTTATATCACGATCATAACTATCAACATTAAATTTCGAATACAATAAAAAGGTCTAGTTTTTTCCTTCTAAAAGGCCCGATGGAAGCATAAAATAAATTTCGAACGGTATTACGCACATAACAGATAAACTCGTCAGCCATTTTAAGATTTCTAACAAGTAACCACAAGTAACGCGCAGGCGCGCAGGCTAACCAACATTTCAAATATATAAACCAGGATATTTACAATTTCGAGAAAAAGACCACAAAAAATAAGCAATTCCTTTTTATATCGTGATTTGTCATTTTAGTAGGAACACAATTATAACTTATTATAGCATCGATAAAATTTGCTTAAATGTTATAAATTACTTGCAGTAAATGAAATTTATTGGCATTAAACTTTTGCTTTGCAAACCTAAATTTGGATTCGTCATGGAGAGGGGTAAAAATAAGGCATTAAAATATATTTTCACATTGCTTAAAAACCGACAATGTAATTAATTAATTAATAACGAATTTTTGGTCCAAATACGATTGCGTTTTTTGGTAAGATTTATTTTTCTGTAGGACATGTCTTCATAAACAATTACATGGGTAGTTTCGGCAGCATTTACAAATTATGCGGAAACAATTATTAGTTATTAAAAACTATTCACGAGTGTAATTATAAGAATAGCAATTATACTACGGAAAATACTTTCAGGTTTTTATCTTATCCATGTACTTTGGAAACCTGTTGTATATTCAATTGATACCGATAAAATATTCGTATAAATTTGAAATGTAGGTACCTACTGATTTACAAACCCAGATGTGAGGAACGTAGAAAAATACGCGTGTAATTGTCCTAACTAAGATACTCTATTTAGTAAGTGAATTAGCCTTCATAATGCACTTAAGAACCATAAAAAACTCGGGTGATTCCTTCTTCACGGTAAACTTCCACCTCATTTCCTATTTGAAATCCAAAAACTCACGTAATATATTTTCAAAACAAACATTCGTGCGTCAATTTCCAACAAATCCTTTATCTAATTTTACAATTGTCCGTCCGTCTTTCTCCATTTGTATCTCCCATTATTACAGCTAATGCCTGTCGCATAAGTCTATTCGGATCATCCTTTGCATCAATTTATAGAAATTTATAAAATTTTATTATTGTAATATTATCGTATATTTCATAAAGGTAAACTCCTCTCTTGAGTATATAACATAATTATCGACTTTATTGGGGTAGTCAATAAAAGATATGTATGAATTTATAATTTCACTATTGTTTGAAATTATGTACATATCTTGAAAATGAAGGAATATATGATTGTTATCTGCCTCTCTTCTTTTATAAATATATTTCATTCGTTGTTATTGGTAATACATAACTACAATTGTAGAACTATCAGTTGTATAACTACCGTTCTTACTTGTCTTATTTATAAATAGTTCATAGGTTGTGTTTGGTAATATATATATATATCATTGTATTGAATAATGAATATTTTATGCTTGTGAATGTATATGCTTTTGTATTGCTTTTTTGTTACATGCATAATTAGCCATCTTGACATCAAGATAATTAGAATCAAGTGTATTTATTAAAATGTAAACCAGGTTATCCTGTAATTATTTTGTTGGGTAAACTTTAAAAATGATAAATAAATATTCTAAGGCAAAAAGTATAATTATATCAGATTCATGGTACTTAATAACAATTTACCTGAATTAAAATAGACATAAGTTGGCATAAATTTGTACCACATTTAAGTTAGGCATTGCAGCTTAGTTTTAAATGATTGCAGCGATTCATTGAATATATCAACTTTATGACTTATAAGGTTGTAGTCTCTCATCATTCTATACAAAGGTAAAATGCGCATATAATTTCTCTCCATATATGGTGTATGAAAAGTCATATCTAACCTTGTATACATTAAAGGCACTCTGAAGTTTATTAAATTAAGTAATTCTGGGCTTTTAATATGGTTATTTAACAATTTATATAAAAACATAAGGCCACTATTCCTCCTTTGAATGTAAAGGTGTGGCATATCAAGTAGTATCGTCACTCCTAACATAGTAAAAAAGCAAAAAGTGTCAAAAAACATAGGTCCTTAACAACGCTTTCAGTATATTATCAGAACGTAAGGGGATTAAGGACAAAATTAAAGCAACTTAAACTAGCTATTTCTACCGCTGACTATGACGTTATCGTACTCACTGAGACTAGGCTCAGTGAAGACATAACTCTGAATTGGACTTACCTCATTTAGACATTTGTAGACATGATCACAGTGTAATTACTTCTAATAAAATTCGTAGTGGTAGGGTTTTAATTGCTATTAAAACAAAATTGCAATCTGTAAAGGTTATAAGCCAAATTATTAATGTAGAACATTTTTGTAAACATTTGTAGTCAAGAGGCAAAGGTTTTAATTGGGGCAGTGTATATCCCCCCAGCCTCTGCCATTGATAAGTACTTATCTCATTGTGAAGTGGTTGAAGATATTGTGAATAATAACAATTTTTTTGATATTATTGTACTGGGGGACTACAATTTACTTGATCCCTGTTGGAACACTGACTGTGATAGCATGTCTTTCACCACTCAAGCAAGAATTATAAATGAAAGTTTTACATTACTGGGTCTTAAGCAGATGAATACTATTTGTACAATTCACTATTACATATAGCTTTTTCTAATTCAGGGCAAGTAACTTCCGAAAAGGATCCAATTCCTATTTTTAAATGTGTTAATCATCAACTTGATATTCATTACAGTGTAAAGTTGGCCAAAGAACTAGATTATAACAATTATCAATTTACTATTTATGATTATAGAAACTGTCATTATACTACATTGCCTAACTACTTAGATACTTTAAACTGGCCAGGAATATTGTGCAATTTGGAGATTAATAATGCTCCATCAATTTTCTACTCTATTCTTTATGAAGCTATAGAACTGTGTACTCCTACCTTAATAATCAAAACAATATCTTATCCTAAATGGTTTAGTGTTGAATTAAAGGAACATGTCAAACTCAAGAAACATTACCATAAAATTTTCAAAATTACTGGGAGTAATGATGATAACATAATTTTTCTAAAATCCGAGGTGAATGCAAAAAACTTTCTGGTTCATGTTGCAAAAACAATATAAATAACATGGAAACAAATATTCCCTCCAACTTAAAGTATTTCTGGAGACATGTTAAAATACATCAAAAATTGGATAGAATACCAAGCACAATGTATTGTAATGAACATGTTGCAAATAATGACCACGATTTTTCAAACCTCTTTGTAAGGAACTTTTCTAAGGTCCACAGAACTGTGATACCTGACACAAAGCCTGCCTTTGACTTAAATTACACGTTTTCCTTTGGCATAATGACAGTTTCAACTGAGGATGTACTAAGGAAGTTATTGTCTACAAATGTTACAAAGTGTACTGGCCCAGAAGAACTCTCTCCCTTTTTTATTTAAAAAGTGCAGTCAATCACTGGTTTACCCACTGTTTATACTATTTAATAAATCTTTCAGCAGTGGCGTTTTTTCTGACCTCTTTAAAATTGCTTACATTATACTGATTCACAAAGGTGGTGACAAAAGCAATACTTGTAATTATCCACCCATAGTAATACAATCAGTCCTGGCTAAGGCTTTAGAAAGTCCGGTTGTGGACAAATTGAGCCCGCTGTTTAATCTGGTAATTGCGGAAGAACAACATGGTTTCAGACCCGGCTTGTCAATGAAAACAAACCTGGCCTTTCAGCATTTTCCTTACATGCAATAGGAAAACACAAACAGGTTGATGTTATATATTTGGACTACTCCAAAGCTTTTGATACTGTAAACCTTTATTTGTTAATGGAAAAACTCAAGGCTATTGGAATTTTCGGAAAAATGCCGGAGTGGCTCCATAGTTACCTATTTAACAGGAAATTATTTGTAAAAATAAATATGGAGTTGAAAATATTAAGGTTGTGCGATGAGCATTTCGTAAACTCACCTATACTAACACTTGGGACGGCATCAGGTTTCAGTAGTGGCCTAGGATATTTGCACTTAAAATCACTTTCCCTGAATTGCTCATCGCTCAACATTAAATTTTTCAAGGAGTCCACATCAAAACCAATGAGTTCCTCACACAGCCAGAATTTCACCCACTCTTCCGCTCTTTAAGTTTATAAAGAATAAAGTGGCCGGATGTCATATTTTTAGAGAACATGTCCTCTTTTTTAGTCTCAAAACTTTTGTCCTCTATTTTTTTTCAGGTACAACATATGTGAATGGCATTATTATGTATTCTATATGTTTTTTCTCGTTCAAAATGCTGAATAATTTTGGCTTAGCTTTACTTTAGTGTGACTTCAATAAGTCTTTTATTTTCCATGAATAAAATAAGTTAGTTTTTATATCAAAGTGAGTTGAGTGGAGTTATTTTATTAGAATAAAGCCGAAAAACTTTCACTCAAAGCCTTGTCCCTTAAGTTAAATGTAAGTAAATATCACTATTATTGAGTTCAAAATTTTTTGGGATAATTAAAATGTAATATGTGAAATCCAATATGTTTTAAATATCACAACCATCATTGCTTTTCTTGCTTCCATGAATAAATTAGGTTAAATCACTTGAGATAGCAAAATTACATTGAATTTTAGATTCTCTTATATTTTCTTCAAATATGGCATGTCCAGTAATTTCCCAAATAAAATATTTTTCATATTAACCCTTTCTTAAATGTCTCACACTAAATGAAAATGTAAATTTAATGAGGATTTACAAAGAACACATAAAATGTTCAAATGAACATGAAGTCTTATGCTTTCTTTGTCAAAAAGCAATATATGTAGTGGAAAAGGGAAAATTAGGTTTGGAGCAGCATTTAAATTCAGCCAAGCATATGAGAAACAGTAAATCGGGCACTACATCAGGAAAAATTACAAATTATGCTATTACTAAAAATAGAAAGTAGGCTGAAATTGTTTCGGCTTGTAACTTTAGGCTTTCATGCAGTTTGACATCACTATGAGTTATCGATCAGTGGATTGCACAAATAAGGATATTTGCTGATTCAAAGATAGCTACTAAAATTTCATCAGCCACAGCTAAGACAGAAGCAATAGTTGACAAGGTATTAGCTCCACATTCTCTACCTTTAATAAAAATTAAACTTGAATATGATGTCATGTACATCAGGATCTCCACAGACGGTAGCAATAATTTATCAAGAAAAATTTTTCCAATACTCGTACAGTATTTTGATCGTCATGTTTAAGGACTCACACAAGCTAGTTGAATTGAAATGTTTAAAATGAATCAGAGGGGAATATAGGACATCCTGTTTTAAAAACATATTATTGGACACAAAAGTGTATCGCATTTGGAGGGGATAACTGCAACTCCAATTTTGGTTATGTTGATGGAAATGGACAGAACAATGTTTATGTACTCTTGTCTGCAGAAGTTGGGGAATTATTTGGAATGAAATGCCCTGCCCGTATATCTTACATTATTGATTTCAGCATGCAACTGATTCCTGTCTAATTGATATTGAATGATTTTTGGTTAAGATTTATAATCGCTTTTCTCTATTCACAGCCAGAACAGAAACCTTGAAAGAATTTTGTGACTTTGTATCTGTAGATTATAATCAACTACTGAAACACTCCAAAACAAGGTGGTTGTCACTTTTCACTGTCATTGAAAGAATTCTAAAAATCTATGAACCATTAAAAGCTTATTTTATATCACTTGAAAAAGTGTCCATTATTTTAAAATCATTTTTTGAAAATCAATTAAATGAAGCCTATCTAATATTTTTGCATTCATTAGTCCATGTGTTTCATACAAATATAAAAGACGTGGAAAGAGAAAAATACAGTGATTGAAATTATGAATATTAGATATGGTTAGGGGGTCATCAATTGACAGAACTAAAAGCAATTTTTTTGCAATAAGTGTGATCACTACCTGTTATTAAATGAAAATGCTGACTTTCTGAATGAATGTATTGCATTTAAGAAAAATTTTATACAAATTTATCAGAATGCATTATATTATATTTACAACTATGGTCTAATCAGTTCTTAGACTAAGGTTTTCAAGTGGGGTGAGTTGGAAACTATGCCACAATGAACAGATATTTGAAATTGTTAAGAATTCTTACTAAGCAAAAAAATTTGTCATTGATAATCCTAAATGTTTGGATCAGTGTAAACATTTGAAAGCTTTCTTGCAAGATAACGTATTATGTCAAAATTTTCTGGAGAAGTTAACAAAAAATGGTTTGATTTCTTTCGAGTTGTAATTAATTCAGACCAGGACTCAAAGCTACTAAAAATTTGCATTTATTTTTGCAATACCGGCTCACAATGAAAACATTTCAGCGTATTTTAGTCTAATGTTTAGTGGACAGGTGGCAAATCGTTTGGCAGTTCAATCTATTAAAAGACTCCTAATCACAAAATATAATTTTAAAATTTTGTCATGCATGCAGTTTTAGGACCATATACTAATTAATTATGTAGAATTTAAAAAAGTGGGCAGCTTAGAAAAAATATTAGATAATTTTATAAAACTTTTCATTTACTTTTAATGTTGCATTATTTGTGTATTACTGAGCCATTGTTAATTTATATAAAAACGCCTTGTACATTTAAAGTAAATTCCTATTAAAACTTTTTTCTACTGTCCTGTTTTTCGCTGTATTTTTTAGCAATTTGTCCTCTTTTCCTGAAGTCAAAATCTGGTCACTCGATCAGATGAAATGAATTCATTTCTCAGAAATAATAACTGTTAAACAATTAATTAAATTTGAACTTCCTCCTTAACCTTTTAGCAGCCATAGGGTGATATATACAGTTATTAACATAATTTTTGAGAATAAAAGTTCGGATTGAGACACATTTATAATTTTTTTTCTATTTTCCTACACATAGTAAGGTCTTGGCAACAGTACATTTTGTTAGTAGTTTTTACAAACTTATAAAGAAGAATTTGTCATTCCTAACCAAATATACAAGTCACACCGAAAAACAGCAAACATAACACCTAAGGTCCACAATGGTCCATAAGACCTGGATCCAATGGTTTAAATCGCTTGATGCATCGAACCATCGATTCATCTTATCGAAAGTCTGAACGTGGGAACGAGAGCGAATGTAGATATACGTATTGTAAATATGATTGTTATTCTGTTTTCATCGTGAAACATTCTATTTCCACCTCATTTCCTATTTGAAATCCAAAAATTCACGTAATACATTTTCAAAAAAAAACATTCGTGCGTCAATTTCCAACAAATCCTTTATCTAATTTTACAATTGTCCGTGCGTCTTTCTCCATTTGTATCTCTCATTATTACAACTAATACCTGTCGCATAAGTATATTCTGATCATCCTTTGCATCAATTTATAGAAATTTATAAAATTTTATTA
The DNA here is from genome assembly GCA_036926305.1 of Uropetala carovei. Classification (NCBI taxonomy): domain Eukaryota; kingdom Metazoa; phylum Arthropoda; class Insecta; order Odonata; family Petaluridae; genus Uropetala; species Uropetala carovei. Next base: position 4,881,177 of record JAXCHB010000104.1, on the reverse strand, counting down.
CTGTAATATTATCGTATATTTCATAAAGGTAAACTCCTCTCTATTATGAATTTTACACTAATAATAATACTCTATTTACGGGACAAGCCCTTTTCCTAAAAATACAATCAGAAATGTATTAAAAATAAGCTAAAATACTTGAACATGTTCGTTGCAATACAGTATAAGCCATTAAAGCACAATAATAAGAAAAACTATCGCACATAAAAATCACTTTCCCTAAATTGCTCATCGCGCAACCTTAAATTTTTCAAGGAGTCCACATCAAAACCAATGAGTTCCTCTCCCAGCCAGAATTTCACCCACTCTTCCGCTCTTTAAGTTTATAAAGAATAAAGTGGCCAGACGTCATCTTATTAGAGAACATGTCCTCTATTTTAGCCTCAAAACTTTTGTCTTCTATTTTTTTTCAGGTACAACATATGTGAATGGCATTATTATGTATTCTTTATGTTTTTACTCGTTCAAAATGCTGAATAATTTTGGCTTAGCTTTACTTTAGTGTGACTTCAGTAAGTGTTTTATATTCCATGAATAAAATAAGTTAGTTTTTACATCAAAGTGAGTTGAGTGGAGTTATTTAATTAGAATAAAGCTGAAAAACATTCATTCAAAGCCTTGTCCCTTAAGTTAAATGTAAGTAAATATCACTATTATTGAGTTCAAAATTTTTTGGGAAAATTAAAATGTAATATGTGAAATCCAATATGTTTTAAATATCACAAACATCATTGCTCTTCTTGCTTCCATGAATAAATTAGGTTAAATCACTTGAGATAGCAAAATTACATTGAATTTTAGATTCTCTTATATTTTCTTCAAATATGGCATGTCCAGTAATTTCCCAAATAAAATATTTTTCATATTAACCCTTTCTTAAATGTCTCTCAGTACTGTCCTGTTTTTCGCTGTATTTTTAGCAATTTGTCCTCTTTTCATGAAGTCAAAATCTGGTCACTCGATCGGATGAAATCAATTCATTTCACAGAAATAATAACTGTTAAACAATTAATTAAATTTCAACTTCCTCCTTAACCTTTTAGCATCCATAGGGTGATATATACACTTATTGACGTAATTTTTGTGAATTGTCAAAATATACAATTATATAAGAATTTCTTTTCTATTTCCCTACACATAGCAAACACTTGGCAACAGTCCATTGTGTTATTAGTTTTTATAAACTTATAAAGAAGAATTTGTCTTTCCTAAGCAAATACACAAGTCACACTCCGAAAAATAGTAAACATCAACAAATCCCGTCCATAATGGGCCATAAGACCAGGATCCGATGGTTAAAACGCTTTTATGCATCGAACCATCTTATCGAAATGTTGAACGTGGGAACGAGAGCTAAAGTTTATGGACCGGTATTCTATCCGATTTTCGGTGTTCTCTGTAAATATGTACAGATATGTTTGGGAAGGCTACTCCTCGGTTGGTAATTTGATTCATTCGCAAAATTTAACGATTATCCACTCAATAATTTCGACCTAATTTAATCATGTAATTAACGTTGTTAGCTCAAAGTAGGCTTGCAAATATGCACGCATGTTGTTGATGTAGATATAGAGTAAATATGATTCTTATTCTGTTTTCATTGTGAAACATATGTAACACAGGGCTTCACAACCATGGGTTTTCGTCTCTGTTAATTTGACGTTTCTAAATTATTTTGCATTACTTATGAACGAGAGAAGGAATTTAAGGATTTTAAAATGCTGAAATGATAGACCATGTTCAGAATTTCCGTAAATATAATTTTAAAAACTATATCTATAACTGTGACTAATAAGATGATTGACATAATGTATATTGTATACTTTATATATTATGTTTTGGGCGGTTTAAATATCATATTTGTCTATATTTTATATATGGTGCTGTTCTAAGGTTGGTGCATTTAAATGACTATGTTTATTGTGTGGTAACTTTTTGTAACAAATTGTTATAAATTGATACGTGAGAATGTTGTTTAACTTGTTATCACACAAGTACAATCTTGCCCGTTATATTTTTTTGAAAATATATTTTGTACGATGAAATATCAAGTGGTAGTTTAATTATTAAGCATTATTATAATTATTCCAGTGTTTTGAAGCATGCACACTTAAAAGAAATAAATCTGATGACTCTTAATTCTTCAAATTAATGAATATGATTGCTCTTTAAATGTCATAATTATTAAGTTAATTACCATCATAATTTTTAAACATTCTCAAAAAAATGTGTATTTTGAAAGAATAATGCGTATGTTAAATTGTTTGCTTACAGTGCTGCTTATTCTGTGAAAGTTTGAGAGAAATCCAACGAGAAGGACATATTCTATTTCAAACTTTGAAAATTTCTTAGTTTTATTTGTTTTTGTCGATGAATACAATTTTTGTAGCAATTGAAGTAAACGGGATCTCCTGAAAATATGTTTTAGTTCCTTTTGTGTGCACACAGGATATGGTAATTGAAAGGAAATAGATTATCTACAACGAAGAAATGAATTTAAATACAGTAAATATTTAGGTGAAAAAATCTGCTTTGAACAGGAATCGAACCAGCGTCTTCCACTTACCACTTACCAGGCAAATATTGTACCCCACTGAACTATTGTAGCAAATTCTCCTGTTTCCCGTCCTGAAACAATATTCGCTCAGCAAGTGGAAGACCCGGGATTGATTCCCTGTGTTAGCATTTTTTTTACCTGTTTCCATATCTCCCATCATTACAGCTTATGCCTGTTGTATAAGGATCTTTGGTTCATTCATTACATCGATTTATAAATACACAAACAGCAGCATTATCTCGATACAGATCCCATTTTTGCATCCAAATCTTGAAGACATCCCATGAATAATTTTGATGTCATCAAAGCCTTGGAGTTGTTTTTATATTGTATGGCAGCACCCGCACCTTCTTGAAACATCGCGATTTCACAAATTTGCCAATCAGGAGAGGCTGAAGTTTTCCACTGCCATCTGAATTTCAGCATAGCAAGACCGTGAGCTGCTCCTTTTCTTTCCCATATGACAAACTTTTCCTTGAAAAGTTAGTTTTATCTCCGGTAACAGTTAAAAACAAACCTGTTTGGTCCACGTTGAATATATCGCACAGTGCATACTTCTGTATTAGTTCCGGAAGCTCTTCTTTCTTCCAGTGATCCAATGTGGCAAGGTCCACACTATTATTGTTACAAGTTGGCCACAGGGCCAATTGACAACAGTATAATTCAATATGAAGTAACATATATACTCCCCACACAAAATAGAATAATACACAGAATTTTTTTAGAGGTTATTGTCTGTAGAATTGATAAGTGTAACTTTTCTTTACATCTTTTGAAGGCGTTAGAAACGAATTAAATTCTAGCTGCAGGTTTGAAACTATATGTGGGAAAACGTTACAAATGGAGAACAATCACCATGGCACAAACGGACTTCTGACCGGGACTTTTAAATTTTGTCATAAGATGCGGAAAAACGTTAGATCCGAAAACATTAGAACGAGAGTTTACTGTACTATTATTTCCTTACCTGTCTCATTCACTTCTGCATAAACTTTGCTATAGGCATTGTCTGTTGCATCTTTCCTAGAATATTCTTGCAGTTAATAATAATAATATAGGCAGTGATAACATTCAAAAAACACTTCCACTAATTTGATAACCTGAGCATCATTTTTAGCAATATTTGTCCGTATAATTTTCATCCACAAACAAAAACAAGGAACTGATTGGCTTGTCTCGACCTTTCAATGTTATATCCTCTTGAATGTTGTGCCGCAAACCACCGCAAATTTAGAGGATATATCGCTTCGTTCTAATGGGTAGTCGTCTCCGGGCGCTACTGCACCCTTCGCCGTGCCCGGAACCAAAGAAACACTTCACCTTGTCTGGAGATTGGATTTGTAAATGTGGAGACCGGCCAATCAGTTTCTGTTAATGTTGTTTTTAAAGTAAAATATTGTAAATCCTACAATACGTCAAAATATCCTTTCAATGTTATATCCTCTCGAACAATCATAATAATTACAAGTTAGGAAAGTGTACAACGTATCACAAATCGACGCATTTCGTGCAATGGAATATTAGAAAGCAATTATATATCTGTACGTAAGGGAAGTAGCATTTTAAAGTCCTTTTTTTCATCATGAATAATCCATTTTCTTCCTATTTAATAGTATTACATGCACACGTAAGGAAATTAAACGTTTGTTTGGGAAGTAACCATGCAAGAAATTTTCCAAGTTCAACTCGATATAAGACATTCTTGTTTGATTTTCTCGATAACGGCTACTCCTACGATAAAAATGTATAGGAAAGGAAATACTCTGTTTTACCAGTTCTACAACTATTATTTGAAAAATATTTTGATATGAGTAATACTTTACGAGATATGACAAAAATTTAATTTTTTGTCACGAGTAAAGTGGTACCCCTGATTGGCGTACGTGATTCATTTTTGCGATTTTCTTATTATATTCGATATTAAATTTCATAAAAATCCGTTTGGTAGAAACCGAGAACGAACATGCGGACGGACAGACAGATGGACCGACCGACGATAATAGGTGCTCATTCTGTAAGCGAAACGCGCCTAAAAAGGCACTCGACAAGCACAATCACCAGTCAACTGGCATAGCCAATGTTAAGCAATGGGTCGCCTACAGATGCAGCGATTTTGTTTTCCCTTATCCTTTACGTACTTTGACTCCAGCCTCTATTTGTCTCATCGCTTAGCTGAATGGCCACACATCTTCGCTGCCGCACTCCTCCCACTGCGCTCCCAACAATACCACCCTCTCTTATATACCTGAAATATCTCCCCATCCTTCCTGACTTTTCTCCTTTCCTGTCCCTTACGCAATCTCCCGAAAGAGTTAACCAATACACGGTCCTCCACAACCCTTTTCAATAAACCCGCCTGGCCCTCCAGCAAGGGTAATCCCTCTCCCGTGCCACTTGATCAAGGGTCTCTCGGCCTTATTCCTTGGCCACGTGTGAGAGAAAGCCAAGAGAGACAGAGGCAGGCATGAATCGCCAGAGAAGACAAGCAATCTCCCAGAGGCACACAAACTGTCTTTGGTCTTTGCCAACAGGGTGTGCAGCGAATTACGCAGCCTAGGCAAGAGCATATTTAACTATACCTTATGTAATTTTATCTGCCATCAACACGAGACAAGATACCGTCTCGCAGTATGAAAATTGTACTTGCCCTATTTCTCGTAATTTATCTAAAGTGTTGGCATACTGAAAGAGATGTATGAATTATTTCCTTTAATCCCTTATCATATAGCTTATCAGGTGGAGTTCGTGCATCAAAAATTAGGGTTTGTTGCTCAGGTTATGTCCCCATCGCATCATAGACTTGCCAGTGGGATGTCGCATATAAGAAAGGATGAGTCAGACCTCCGAGGCAGCTCGTCTGTGATTTTTACCAAGATCGGATTATAGTCGCGTCACCCCAGCGAGAGAATGGTCTAAGAGTGTTACTAATGTTAAACAATGGGATCAGGAAAACAGCTCTAAAAATGAAATTTCTTACGATTTCAGATTTAAAGCTGATTCTGTCAGTTAACCTTCCATCCTGCCAAATTTCAGATTTTTAGCTCTTTTAGAAATTGCTAAACATTTATATCCTCCTATATCCTATGTAAGAAGCATCTATTTATAGCAGATGCAAAAAATTTCCATTACTCAGTATCCCCAAACGACTATAAATTTTCTATGCATATTTTCACTCTCAAATTGGATGAGATAATTTTTTGGGGCAGATCCTGTCATATGGAGATTGCGACACTACAGAAAGTACGTATTAGAGCCATTGGCAGCATAAATAACCAATCAAAATGCATACATATTCTTCGTCTTCCATGCGTACTGGCATTTGAAGCCGCATTATTTGACAAAACCCAACCATCATCTTTCATTCTCAATAGACAAGAGGAATGACATTCTACTAGACAAAACATCATATACCATATGATACCATATTGACCATCTGTTGAGTAAAATGTTATCTACTCATAATCTCATTTGCGTCCTCAAAATAATGTTAGTATTCATGTTTTGTTGATTTTCTATTATGCTTATTAAAAACCACATGATTCATTCACCCGACCAGGAAAAAAAATGATTTTCATGCATTATTTATCAAGTGAAAATCAATTTACAAGAGCCCAAAAGCCATGGAAATAAAAATTGTCAATGATCTACCTAATAGCAGCTCTAGCACCAAATTATTATGAATAGGAATTGTAGAATTTTTAAAATGGGCAGCCCACATAGACACCCTGAGCTAAAGGATTGCATCAGGCTGTTTCCTTATTAAGCGACTTATATCAGTTACAAGCCTGAAATCCGTCAGCATTTTTTATTATGGTTATATACAAAGTTACATGAAATATGGCATTTTTGTCCATCATCAATAAGTCTCTTCAGGCTACAAAAATCAGCAATCAGTTACATGAGGCAAACTAAAAGAAAGGATAGTTGCAGACCCTTATTTAAGGAATTGAACATACTGACTCTATCCTCATTATGTATTTAATGCATGTAAAGAACAATGATACTTTGTTAGAGTTAGTGTACAACTCATATATTCATCTTTACAACACAAGAAACAAAATAAATTATGCAAAACATTGTCACAACCTAAAACATTTTTACGTATAGCTCTTTGTATGCTGGGGCAAACTTATATGACAAACTCCCAAATGATTTAAAAGAAATTATGTGATTATCAAGAAGAAACTAAAAACTTACCTTGTCAGTAAAACCTACTATTTTATAGAATAATTTATATGTGATGGACTTCATAACTGTGTATTTTTGTTGTCAGAGCCTTTTATTCTGTAAAAATGTTTTTTTGGAATGCTGCAAAATATGCATTTTCATTGGCTTGTCCTATATCCAAACTCCTGGACCTATAAACATTATTATTATATTATTACATTGCATTTGGAGTTTTAAAAGATCAACATTTATCCTTATCTTGTAATGCAAATCTTTGAATCCATAAAACGTTCATGTTAATATGCAAATAAAGGATGGGTGTATATAAGGTCATTTTCCAGCCCCAGAATTGGTGAAAAAATTAAAATAAACATTTATTGTTTAATCATTCCACGTAATAGTTTAATATCATATCTGTTCAAGTATGAAAGAATTTTTGCTAATATAAGTGGTTTTAAAATGTTTCCATGGCCCTAACTTCTACTCTGCTTGCTTTTTTTACGAAATAATATCGAAATTGCGCAACTTTTCGAGTAATTACATATCGAGCACCTTGAGGCATGACTTTCTCCATTGGATATGTTGCACAATTAGACAAGACACACATCATATCGTTATAAGAATGTGGTGCCTCAATGCGCCCTTACTTAAAAGTGAACTTTTCGCACGTACGCAGCATCATTGCTTAGTACAGACTGACTATTTCTGTTGGTGTAGCTTCAAAATAAAATAACCAACAAGTACAGGAAGAGATGAAATATAAACGGTAACATTCATAACAACATATAAAAGCTGCAAACAAATGCAAGAAATACATTAACAGTATGAACAGGCGAAGTGAATTAGTTACAATGTTATGAATAGAACTTTGTTTTGCTTACAATTATTTAAACTAGTAGCTATACCCGGCGTAGCATACACCTATCTAGTGGATCTTAAAGGTTATTAATTAAATTTTTTTGAACATATTTTTTAATCAAAGATTTCTCTAAAGACACAATTGCCAATTTCTGGGTTCTTTCCTGACATTACAGCAAGTGTATCAAACGATCTGACTCTTGATAGAGCAACATTTAATTGTCCATGACTAAAAACAGGCTTAGGTAGGCAAGGTCATTTTATCAAATGTTTGGCCTTGGACTTATTGTCATTGAAAAAGCCATTCGTATGGGAACTGTTTTCGTTTGAAACTGAATGGTAAATTTGTATTTGATGGAATGAGTGAGATTCTTGGAATAAGTACCGTGTCTGAGTTTGCTGCACCGATCACTTTTGCTTTGATTATGTGTTTATATTCGAGTAACAGTAAGGCTATGCGCGCACTACCGACTTTTAGTTGGCCAACTTTTAGTTGGTTGAGTGATGGGTGATCCAACTAGAAGTTGGCTGACGAAAGTATGCGCGCACTTGACGACTAAAGTTGGCCAACCATACAACTCTAGCATCTCAGTTCTGAAATGGATTGTCGTGAAGTAGCTACCGTTTGTGCCTTACAATTAGTTCTTAGACTAAGAAAAATGAAGCGTAAAAAGCAATACTGGGTTCATCCAATTACATCTCAACGCTTAGTGAAAGGTCAATTTTACATGCTGTATGATGATTTACGAGCACCCAAAAAAGTTTTTCAGTTATTACAGAATGAGTGTTACTAGTTTTGATGAACTTTTGCAAATAGTTGGGCCCTTGATTACCCACCAGAATACGAGAATGAGAAACGCAGCACCATGTGAAGAGAGATTGACAGTAACTTTGAGGTAAGCAAATAATTTCTTTAATGCTATAACATATATTTATTAACCTTTATAATAAGACAATTTAGAAAGAGGAAAGAAGTACATTGAGTTAAATAAGCAATTTAAAAATATTGGTCTAACATGGCTTAATTAGTGTAGAAAATTAAACAAATTTATCTGAAAGAAAATGAAACACTTCAGAGTAGGAACATAAGTACCTTAAGCATTTTTTAATGGTATAACATGTGTTTATGTTATAATGATAATAATAACAGCAGTAGGAATAAATCATAATTACACAAATTCAACTTAAGACTAATCAGTTCAAATTAAGAAAATACGTATTTATAAAAAAAATAGATTAAAAAAATTGCTATAAAGTGCGTTTATATGATGAGAAATAGTAAGAAAAAAAATCATTTCAAATCTAATAGCTCAGACTGAGGAGATGACTCAGAATTACTATGTTCGGAAGCAATACCTGGAGTACTGGAAGTTTGAGGATATGTTGGTAACGGCAGCGGAAATTGTGAGGTGCCTTGAAGGTTAGAATTTGGATGAAAATTTGAACCTGAGGGGTTGAACAAGTAACTATTGCTTGTCGAAGGAGTAGATTGCGGTTGGATGTAATGCGTGTGTGGTGGAGGTGGAGTGTTTTGCATGTGTTTAGGCTGCAATGTGTTCGTGGAAAACAAAGCTGCCTGAGATGAATTAAATGTAGGTGAAACTTGGACTCTTCTAATGATGCGTAAAATTTCCGTCTTCGCTTCGAATTTCTGGTCCTCATTGAATTTTTTAAACGCTGGCACCAAAGATAACAAAAATGTTTTCTCTTCATCTATTTCCTCATTTTTCTTGTCTCTCAATATATTTAACAACAATTCCTCATAAGGCACGGTTTTCTTTTTGCGAGGATTCACTATTGGACGCTCCATGTTAATTTCATTGCCATCGTCCTCTTCCTCCTCTTCATTGTTTTCTTCCCTCTCCACAGGTTCGACGTCACTCACTGTTTCTCTGTCTTCCAGTGTTTGTAGTAGAAAGAGCAATTGATCGAAATATATATATTTTTTTCTTTTAATCGGTCCTTGGCCAGATTTGGTGGTTTTCTGCGACCTAAGCTCTCGCTTGAAGCACGTCCTCAGATTCTGCCACCGTCGTTGAATTTCTTTACCTGTAATAAAAAGTTTGCCAAATATCTTTTCACTGATATTATACAGGGTGTTTCATAAACAATGAAACAGAGTCAAACTGTGGATTCCATTACGAGGGTAGAGCTAAAAACTAAAGCATGAAAAATTGAATAATAAGGAAATTGTTACATTTTGTAGAAAAACGTATCGACCTGTAAAAGCTATGATTCCTCATAAACGTATTATGACAATGTCATAAGTTTTATTAGCCTTATAATGAACATATGAGTCAGCTCCAACATTCACGAATCTCGCTGTAAATTCAAATATCTGTGCTCATGTCACCCGAAAGCTGCATAATATTAATAATTCTAATAATACTTTTTTACAGGTATCTGGCAACAGGGAACAGCTTTCATTCCTTGCATTTTGAATTCCTACTGGGAACCACAACTATACGTGAAATTGTGAAGGAAACATGCGAAGCTCTATGGAAATGCTTAAAGCCAATATGCATGCCAGAAAATACCGAAGAAGACTGGTTAAAAAAAGCTCATGACTTTAGTGAAAAAACTAACTTCCCTAATTGTATAGGTGCCATCGACGGAAAGCACATCAAACTGAAAAAGCCACCCAGCAGCGGTTCGATGTATTACAATTATAAACAGTATTTTTCGATTATACTTCTGGCTTTAGTGGATGCGGATTATTGTTTTTCCGCAGTGGATATTGGCGCATATGGAGGATCCAGTGATTCACACGTATTGAAGAACTCGAACTTGGGTCAAAGGCTTGAACTAAATCAGTTAAATATACCAGAGAGCAGATTTCTTCCAAACGATGACGGAAGGAGGATGCCATTTGTTATTGTTGGAGACGAGGCATTTCCGCTGTCGAATCGCGTTTTGCGCCCTTACGCTAAAAGAAATCTTACCTATGTTAAGCGCATCTTCAATTACCGGCTAAGCAGAGCCCGAAGAATGGTAGAATGTGCGTTCGGAATATTGAGCAACAAGTGGAGAATTTTTCATAGACCACTGGATGTGAAACCTGAATTTTGCGACAGCATTACCAAAGCCTGTTGCATGCTACACAATTACGTGCGTCAAAGAGATGGAATAAAATTTGAAGACACATTATATATGTGCCAACTTAATAACATTGATCCCACCAATAATAGGGGTAGTGCTGCAGGAATGGGAGTACGGGATTATTTTGCTCAGTACTTTACTTCCCCATCAGGATCTATTCCCTGGCAATATGACAAAATCTAAGAGAGAACTCCGATTAGCGAGTTGGTACCACCTTATCTTTACGATGCGTTATTATACGTCAACATTTTTATTTGTTTTAAGTTCTGTATACATGTATATGTTTTATATTTACACACACACACACACACATATATACACAGAGTGATTTAGGAGGAAACCCCAATATTTCAAGGACGTGTTCTGGAGGTCAAAATAAGCAAAAACGTTCATATGAACATGTGTCCGTTTGTCAACCATAAAGCGGGTAAAGCCGTTTTAATCCCAACGATCGGTAGAAGATAATTGCGGACAAACAATTCAGCGGTAATTGAAGATATATTTTATTATGCCATCAATCTTATTACAGACTTATTACAACAATGAAGAAATGATTTATTAAGCAATCAATCTTATTATTATCAGAAACTTTGTAATAATGATTGATTCCTTAATAAATCATTTCTTCATTGTTGTAATAAGTCTGTAATAAGATTGATGGCATAATAAAATATATCTTCAATTACCGCTGAATTGTTTGTCCGCAATTATCTTCTACCGATCGTTGGGATTAAAACGGCTGTACCCGCTTTATGGTTAACAAACGGACACATGTTCATATGAACTTTTTTGCTTATTTTGACCTCCAGAACACGTCCTTGAAATATTGAGGTTTCTTCCTGAATCACCCTGTATTTATTTATCAGAGGCGTATCCTGAGTTCAAGACGTGGGCTATCTTACCCTAACCCTGAACAAGGAATATTTAAAAAAACTGAAATAGCAAACTTTTTGATGTTTATCACAGGCTGTAACTAAATAATTTAAACTATTGAAACCAGTCTTCCACACACGTTCCTAAATATACTGATTGGTTTGAATTCTCTGGGCTTCGCAGCTAGCCTGGAATATACGCCCCTGATATTTATACATATATATATAAAATTGACGCATCTATTCTTGTAACTGAATTTCAATTATGAATACAGTTGGACCGCGTGATTTGTATTGTTCTGTATAACTTTACTAATAATAAAAAATTAAACTATTCCTGTAAGAGAAATATAAAATAAAGGAATTTTGCAATGAATTTCAGATGTTGTGTTGTCATATGTAAAAAAAACACTTTCGTGCAATAAAAGTTATACAGAACAATACAAACCTCGCGGCCCGACTATGTTTATCATTAAAATCCCGTTAAGTTAAGTTTTTATGAACAAAACGAATGTTCTTTGAATATTTTAAACAAATAAAATATTTGAATACAGCACATGCATACCTTTATTTGCTTTTTCCTGTGGTGCCATTTCACTCCAATTAGGTACCATGATAATGCAAATCTCAGTCCACAATTTCTCTTTCAGATTGCGATCACTGTATTCCTTCTTTCTTTTGTCATATAATGCAGGTCTACTTTCCACACACACGATAAATTTTTCAATCCAATCTTCACCATCCATTTCTGTAAAATTTGTTCACAGCACAAGGAGAAGGACAGGTGTTAGCTGAGCACTCCGGAAATAACTGCGGACGATCCGTAGATAAGCCAACTTTTAGTTGGAAGTGCGCGCACAGACGTTCTGACCTGTATGTTTCAAGAGAGTTGGCCAACTGCTCGGTCGGCGGAGAGTTGAGCACAGACACAACTAAAAATTGACTCAACAATAAGTTGGATAAGTGCGCGCAGTCTCATTTATTACAATGCACTTCACTCATCCAACTAAAAGTTGGCCAACTAAAAGTCGGTAGTGCACGCATAGCCTAAGTCTTCTACCATTACATAGCCCTCATTAGGTTTTTAATGAGCATGATAACAGCTTCAGTTCATGAGGAGGCATTCCGGCTGTATCCACATAATGTTTACGCAGATTTCTTTCAATTAATTTATTAATAATAATGTGAATCAATTAATGGTGCAAATGACATCCCCATAGAAAACTATTCTATTAAAGATGTATTTTACTATTTTCTTACATATTGATACATCTCCCTCTCTCTCTATCCCCCTCTCCCCTCTTCGTCTCTCCCCTTCCCCCTCTCTCCTGTTTTCCCCTATCTCCCTTTCACGTCTTTTCCTTTCCCTCCCTCCCCTCTCTCCTTTTCCCCTCCCTCTCTCCTTTACCACTTACCCTCTCTTCATTTAAACTGCTTATAAAACACGTTATTTTTACGTTCATAAGCTATATAGATTTTCATACTATTAAAAGGCAAGAATCCCATATATATAAAAGCATTGTAGCATTTCCATGGTAGATCAAATTTCCCATTGTTATAAATTTTAAAATTTCTCGATTTTATGTAGTTAAAATCAAATATTTAAGCTAATTCGGTATGAATTTGCATTCTCTTTTCAAAAATAATAATTTTCACTCTTTTTTCCGTTTAATACTTCAAGTCCGGAGTTTGTATCATAATTTTAAATAATTTTAAAATACAATTAAAAAATGGCTTGCACCGATTTCAATGCTTTTCTTATGGGGCTATGAATTGAAAGTTTGGAGTGAAAAAGACCCCCTCGAAATGGAAAATGTTCCGATTTTTCTTATTGGTTGTGACCCATGACCAGGGGTCGGCAACCTGCGGCTCCTGAGCCGCAAGTGGCTCTTTAAGGATTTGCATACGGCTCTCAACTGCAACTCTCCCTGATAAAACCTCCAAGAAAGAAATTGGCTTCGTAAATTATTTGAATAGAAATTGCAGAAAATTAAAAACGTATGAATGCATTCCGTAGAATAAATGTTTGGTTTACAGAGATAATTATAAAAAGTAAAACAACAGCAAGGTTAAGGTGAGAATCGCCCCCCACCCCTCCCGTCAATGACTGTGGCTCCTGTTATGTTGCGTTTTATACATAATTTGAAAAAGTGGCCCTTCTTAGGAAAAAGGTTGCCCACCCCTGCCCATGACTGGCCATCTCCCCAAATTTCAAGTTTCTAGCGTTTCCAGAAGTACCCAAACTGTCGGATACTGTATCACTTAAACTGACACACGTACCTGGTATCTGTTTTGGGGAAACATACCTAAGCCTTTCAATATATAGATAGCAAATTATTACAGACGCTAACTATCGAAAACGTTCGAGTATCATTGGTAGTTCCCGCTTCATTCACCAAGAAGTGCCGTAGTGTCGGATACTGTATCAGTATGACGAACAAAGTCCGGACGAGCGCTAGAGTGTTGGAACTTTTCTTTTGAAAGTTTAGCCGAGGATAGTTTACAAGAAAACAACAAGACTGATGACACAGGACCTTTTTACACTCCAGGACCAAGTCCAAAACTAAAATATAGAAACTCACTCAAGGTGTATAGTGTATAAATCCAGGAAAACTCTTGTGGTACTTCCATCACATCGGGTGTACACAGATAAAGGAGTTATAATACCTGCTGGAGCACGATGTTGTCCTCGGCATTTGAAGGGAATAGTAATGAAGGTGTGCGCTTTGGGCAATATCCAGCTCTTTTCAGATGGAATATTGCTCAATCAAACTGCTGTGAAAGAACTCCTTGAGGGATTTCGTGACATTGCATGTAAAAAGGGATTGGATTTCGACACTCCAGGTGTTCTTACTAAGGTGGACTATTTCGACCTCCACGTGTTAATAACACTGAAGACGATAATATAGTGGCCGAAAGAAAGTTACATTTAGCTTCGCAGCCTAATATTTGGCAGGAAAAAGTGAAAGGAAATGGATGGGCACGAAAAAAGGTTGTGTGGCAGAAAATTACTTCTGATTGAGTATCGCATTTTCCAAGATTGAATCTTGAAGAATTACGTATGCTGACTATAGGAGTGCATCAAATCAAACAAGCTAAATCATATGTGCAGGAGCATTTAGACCAAGATGGATTGTATGAACTTCTTCTTCACAAATAACATTATTCGGGTGCAGCTGCAGTCACGTCATACGTCAAGCAAGACATACAAAGTGTGGATGGAATATACTCACAGCCATGTACCAATATTTACTTGGTAGTCAATGCAAGTCAGGCTCTCGAGTTGTAGGGTTTTGCGCACATGTAGCATCCTTTCCGTGGTGGTTGGGGTACTACTGTAACAGCCCAATAAAAGAACCACAAAGGTCATCAAACCAAAGTTATGACGATTATGTCTTGGCCACTACTGACGCATGCTCAGATGCTGAGGAAGATTCAGTTTCAATGTAAAAGTTTCTTCATCTTCTACAGTGGAATCCACACTAGTGTCAACATACTTTACCTCTTCCCGTCTCTCTATCACCTCTTTTCTCAACTCTTGAACACTTAATTCCACTCTGTTTACGTCACCTGGAGATTTACAATCACCCCTCCTCACTTTAACGTCCATTTTTCCTACTTTAACATTTGCAGAACCTGATGACCGTATATTTCCACATGGATTACCATCAACTGCTACCTTTTCCCCTCCTTTTAACAACGCTTTTCCACCGTTGTTTATACCCTTACTTCTGTCGTCGCATGGTCCATCAGATTCACCGCGAGTTCTCTTCCGAAGGCGCGATAAATATTCCAGCGATGTGCAAGCAATGCCGCTTTTTCTTGTCTGTAAAAAATAATTTATTTATCAGCGTAAGTTCAGACTCAGCACTAGGCCAATTACACTGAATATCAAAACAGACAATAAATTAAAATAGAACAATAAAATACAAAAACGTAACAGAAAAATAAATAATTAAATGTATAGGTTGACCATAATACGAGCAAACAAGAGAATTCGTTTTAAATTAAGTATGGTTCAAGTAAAAATTTGATTTCTATTCAGAAGTATGTCTATATCATGGCTGCCAGTTAATTGGTTGTACGTATTTGGAAGTCGGAAGAACAGAGAGCGTTGAAAAAGGGAAAGCCGAGGTTTAGGTAAACGGAAGAGTGCAGAAAGCCTGGTTGATCTGGAGGGAATTCTTAAAAAGAGAATGATTACATGCATTATTAAAATATAACTTTAATATCTGAAAACATCCCATAATGATGTTATTCAATGTACCAAATAGACTTAAGTAATATAAGCTTCACCTGACTAAATAATGCTGAACTTATTATTGAGAAGGATAATAATCTCAGAACATACCGTATATACTCGTGTATAGTACGAGTTTTTACGACCAAATTTTTATTGCAAAAATTGAGGACCGTACTATACATGAGTAATGCATTTGAGGATTTAAAATTCATGCATCTTCCTGGGCATTTTCGGTGAAGTTATGCCACCCGCACGCATTCTAATGGTAGGCTAACCTTAACAGTGAGGTCCTTTATCGTTGTTATGTTGCTTCGAGAAGAGTAGAATGTTTTTCATATATATACAGCTTCAAATTCACAAATACTTGATATAAGTGAAGATTTACGGGCACTGCCTTTCTTGAATTTTATGTATGTATATCTTTGTTTGCGTCTTTTTACAAGGGATGAATTGGAACGAGTTGGACTAAAAGTATCGTAGACGGCGTAACTTTATGGAATTTCGACACCTTGGAAAAAAGAAATTATTTTTGTAATATTCAACAGTCTTTATTGTTTCTTCAATCACACACCAATCGGTTTCCACTACAAAGTCATTCTAAAGGTGTTACGTCGGTTAGTAACAACATTAGAATGATTTTGTAGTGGAAAACGGTCGGTGTGTGATTGAAGAAACAATAAAGACTGTGGAATATTACAAGGTAATTTCTTTTTATCCGTTATCCCTACCTATTAAGTAGATGAGCGAGTGGAACCATTACGTATGCGGAACGTAATCCAGACGTACTAGAATTGTTACGATTTTATTTCATCTTGTGCAATCATGATTCATATCACTTTTTATTAAATGTTTTAGGAGTAAGATACTTATCCGAATTTTAGTGTACTCGCAAGAAATACTATGTATGACATTCACGGTCTATTCTCGCTAGTAACCATCAAGCTATCGGAACGAAATATATTGACCCCGGTGGAAAGCTGGAGTCGTACTATAAACGAGATATATGATAAAATCAGATTTGTTCACCAAAAAATCAGGGGTCGTACTATACATGGAGTCAGCATATACACGAGTATATACGGTAACCATAATTCTATTTGAAAAATCCGATGTGGCCAATGCATGACTTTCTCCATATTTGGGGTATAGATATAGACATTAAGAAAATAGTGAAAACTTAATCAGTGGACTTCAATACGTGTCTTTCATTTCAGATCTGGAATAGGATTTGTATTCAGAAACACAATACTTTCTCCTATACTAAGAATTCTCTTGCTGTCCTTCCTGAGTGTCCAAACTATCTTTAGGATCCAACTTCACAGGTCTATGTTCCTCCTAGATTAAAAGTTAGATAATGAATTTCAATAGAATCAAAAGAGTCGCAGATTGCAATTGTTATAAAGAGAAGTGAAGAATATATATGATGAAATGGGGTGACACAAAATCTACACTTGACTCAAAACATGTCTTCACTAAACCGACGTTATTCTATCATGTTTAAAAACATCTGATGACATTCTCCATAATACAGAGCAAAGAACATTTATTATTCTTTTAGTTAGAACTCCCACAATGTTTTTTCACATGCACACAGACAGAAAGAAAATAGTAAAAACGAACTCAGCGAACTTAAAAGAAAGTATTTCTATTGAAATTTTGAATGCAATTCACAGAATCTATAACAAACATAAAGAAATACTGATTACAATATCTATTGGATGTTCGACGTCACTTTCTTCAGACAAAAACTGACAAATTTCAATCTCTTATGTCTTGATCACGAATTTCATTTAGTTGACACGCAAAAAAAATCAAGGACTTTTTTGTGGCACACTAGGGGGAAAGGATTCGACAATTTCGGTAATATTGGCATGCGGGCAATAGAAGGTTCGCCATCACTGGTCTAGTTGCTTTCTTTCAATCTTGGTGCTCAAGTCGTCAAAGCGTATACATCGATGTAAGAATAAAAATCTTTCATAGGACATTGTCAAAGAAATTATTGGTGGCCCATCTCTGTCCCATAAATCTTGAAAATGTAGGTAAGCAGCTCGATAAACTCCAGCCATCAATAAAAGACCAAGGAATGCCTCCATTTCTACTCTATCTGAAAAGTACACACAATAACAATGTATCACTAATACTCGCGTCGGGTCAGGCAGTGTTTTTTTCCAAAACACCAACACTCGCGTCGGGTCAAAACCTCATGTTTTGATACACTACATATATTTTGGACGACTTCAAAAGCACTGAAAGGAAGAGACAAACAAATACGGAGATTACATTGGACCCTCGTTCCTCCACTAATCCTTTAGTATAAAGTTCACTCAATCAAACTATTACTTGGGTAATATAGACCCGATGCACAGTGGGACCAAATCGAAAAAAGCTGGACAAAAGTAATGTCTTGTTTGGTTTGAGCGAAAGTATGCTTGTAAATGTCTATCTATGATGTTTTTGACCTCCTGAAATCAATTTTGCTATCAATTTCATCCTAGCTACAACAGGTAACCCTCTGTAGAGAGTTACAATTTCTGAAAAATTAGAAAAATCACTACAAAAAATAACACTTTAAATTCCTTTGTCATTTTTATGTTCTATTTCATTAAATACAAATACTCCAGAGAATATACATGGACATTAGGGTGGCCCTTAATTTTCAACTTTTGAATTTTTTTGGTCTCACCCGCTAGAATGGTTCCAATCCCTAAAATAATGAATTACAAAAATTTTTAGCCCGATCGGAGAATATTAACAGATGCCACAAAGGCCCCAAAGTTACGAAATTGTAGATTTTTCTGGATGTATCAATTTTTTAACGTATTTCAGGTAATATCTCAAAAATGGTAAGTCCTTATCGAAATTGTGATGAGATGATGTCGATAGAGCATTAAATTTCCTACAATTTTGGTATTTAAACTTTTATAATGCGCCCAACCGTTTCTGAGATAATCGCATTTGAATGTAGAGAAAGTAAAAAACCATACTAGAGATAGGACATAGACCTAAAAAGAATAAAGGAAAAATGCTGCAAATAATGCTATTATTATAGTAAAATTTTTACACGTTATATATTAGAAATACATCACTACCCATTACGATTAACAGAACAACAAAATCATTTTTAAAAACACACAAAATTAAATTACACACTTATTTTTGTATTAGCGTTTCTTTTTTACAATCCAGATATTTTTTTCGATAGGTAATCGTTAAAAACTTGTAACAGATATTGCTTTTGACTTTCGTCTTTTGTTAAAATATTATTGTACTCTTGTATTTACTTAATTCCCCTTTCTGCCACATCATTTACTACCGATAATTTTGTCAAGATTCGGATTCCTTTCTGACAATCATCTCTTGCTTCCCATGCATCAAGGTCTGCCTCCAAAAAATCAGTTGGAATTTTAAATCTTGAAAAAAAGTTCAACATTTCCGATGAAAGGAATTCGTTTAACTCTTTCATTATGAAATTTTTTATATCTCTTGGACGTAATAAAATCCTTTTAACAGTAATATCCTCTGATTCCACCGATAATTTTTTTGTCTCTACCATTTTCAATTTTGTATCCTTTGGCACACGAGAATCAAAAAATGCGAGAGCAATACTTTCAGGAGCGAGGTACCATAAGTGTCCGCAAAACTTATTCATGGACGTGCGAGAAATATCAGAATCTGGATACTGCGCCAAGTTTTTTAATAATTGAGAATCGTTAAAAGGGGCTTCGACTGCCACAGGAGCTCTAAACCAGGCTTCTACACTCGAATGAACCAAAAAAATGCATGTCTCGAAATGCTCTCTCTTCCCTAGCTTGAAGCTGAAACTGATTTCGGAACATAAATACTTTTAAGCTACATATTGCTTTCGACATACACCTAGCGTGATGGAAAGCACCAGGATATCGAAAGGAAATGCCATGAAGTGGAGTTTCTCCCAGAAATATAACTGTTAACTCCAGTAATTCCCTATAATCCTCCCTACACTGCTGGACTTTTAGAAAATGTATACAAAATTCTATAGTCTGATTTAGGATATTTTTAATGGCTTATTTCACAAATGTATCCTTTATTCCGACGTCAAATTCTGTTGCGTCGATATTGGGCCACGTTTCTTGAAATCTTTTGAAAACAGGAACGTCTGAACCCAATGTAGGCAATCTCATTTCACATCGAACACACTCCTCAGCACTAGTTCCAAAATGTGGCATCGACAGGGCAGATACAGAAGGTCATGTTTGGTTTGTCACATTTCCTATCAAATATATTTCATCATGCGCACGAAGAGTGATACTTGCTGATGACGACGAAGATGCAGCCATTTTACAATAAATTTTAATACTTTAACACTTTTATAAACACAATTAACACAAATAACCTTGAACGAAAGCACTGTCAAACATTTCAACTACCACAGTTTTACCACAACTGCCGCATATACCTAGGTGAACTCGTCACGTGGTCAATGTCAATGTAACTGGAGCCGCCAGAAAGAGCAAATCGCGGGGGGAAAAAACCGACAAAGCAAATGAAATCAGGGGTTAATTTCACTGCTCTCTGTTGTAAAGCGTTTGTTTATTCACGCTGCCACAAAAAAGGCGACTTCCGAATCTACTCGAGTGTGCTTTTTTTGCTTTCTCTACATTCAAATGCGATTATCTCAAAAACGGTTGGGCGCATGAAAAAAGTATAGATACCAAAATTGTAGGAAGTTTAATGCTCTATCTACATCATCTCATCAAAATTTCGATAGGGACCATTTTTGAGATATTACCTGAAATACGTTAAAAAATCTGATGTGGCCAACACATGACTTTCTCCATACTTGGGGTATAGATATTTAAATTCTATTTATGAATAACATTAGAAGGCAAAATTATTATTTCGTATCGTTAAAGTATACAGTCATCCTTATTGCCGTAAATTACGTAAATTTTGAATATGTTTACATAATCCACCGCTACATGGTGGTGCCGCTGTATACAGCAAATTAAGAAAAAGCAAAATATCTCCGAAATGGATGGTTCTACGAAAATTTGTTTTAAACAAAACTTGGAAGAAATATTATTCTCTAGAACTTTGGTCCTCACGAAGATTACCAATAACGATGTTTTTAAGGAGAAAACCGAAAAACCGGTTATTTATAAATAACTCCTAAACAATAATTACAATAGAAAACTGTTTCAAATGAAAGTTGTAGGAACTTACATTCTCTATACATTTAGTATAGAATTGTAAATAGAGTAATGATATTTTAACGAAGAAATATCGCAAAAACCGAATCGGGTTTCGAATAAACCTCGACTTCCGGTTACCCGTTATTGTCAAAAAACTAATCAGTTCCTTACGCTCATGTCAAAGTGTTATATATGAAGTTTGGTAACGATATGGCACGTACTTTTTGAGTTAGAGCGCCCACACTAACATACACACACAGACATCATTCCGAAAATAGTCTAAACGTGTTCTAGGGACCTCAAAACGTGTATTTCCGTTGAAATCTCGAAGTCGATTTTTTTCATAATACATTCCCATTACTACGTATGGAGAAAGTAAAAAGCAAAATATCTCCGAATTGGATGGTTCTACGAAAATTTGTTTCAAACAAAACTTGGAAGAAATATTATTCTCTAGAACTTTGTTCCTCACGAAGATTACCAATAACGATGTTTTTAATGAGAAAACCGAAAAACCGGTTATTTATAAATAACTCCTAAACAATAACTACAATAGAAAATTGTTTCAAATGAAAGTTGTAGCAAATGACATTCTCTATAACTTTTGTTTAGAATTGTAAATACAATAATGATATTTTAACGAAGAAATATCGCAAAAACCGAATCGGGTTTCGAATAAACCTCGACTTCCGGTTACCCGTTATTGTCCAAAAACTAATCAGTTCTTTATGCCAATGTTAAAGTGTTATAAATGAAGTTTAGTAACGATATGGCACGTACTTTTTGAGTTAGAGCGCCCACACCACCCCTCTGAAACTTCGGCCAAAAACTGTGACGGAAAAGTTCGGAAGGGTAATCCTAAGCCTACTGGCGCTAGTGTCGAATAAAAAGGTGAAAGGAAAGGAACGGAACTCTGTATACTCCGTGTCATATTTTTCACCTTTTAAAGCGGACATCTTGTGAGAGTTTGTGGACTGGTACTGTTTTAGCTGTGGTTTAAATTTTTACGGAAAAATGCCGGTTATTATAAGGTGTTCAGTCGTTGGTTGCGGGAATACACGGGAAAGTGCTGGCATCAAGTTTTTTACTTTCCCGATTGACAGGAAGTTGTAAGTAATTTCTATTTTTTGATTTCGACGACTATGATAAATCTCGTAGTCAAACTCCCTTCTTTGGTATCTAAAATATTTCAATTTGCTATTTTTATGAAGATAGGTAGTAATTACACGTTATGTATGTGATTTAGAGGCCATCGTCATAGAAGCTTCTAACAGATTTGGCTCATCTACGAAAAAATTGTTGCATTAAAATTTTTCAAGGGTCAGAAAATGGTCTGAAATGCTTTAACCAGCCTAGACATACTCCAATGCATAGATGTCTTACCTGCAATTATCATTTCCTTTGTTGGTAACTTGGTGCGCAGAATTATTTCTGTAGGGCAGCGTTTCCCAATTTAATTTTGCTACGGAACCCTTGCAACTCGAAAGAGAAGTTGCGGAACCCCAAACAGTTATTTTGTTTATAAGGTGAAAATCGAAGCACAAGTAAGTACAGATAATAATAAAGATAGGTCATGTGATCAACATTTCGTCTATTTTCATATATTTAAAGATAAAAATCGTTTATACGAACGGCATCTAGTCGATTTCTGTATTTTGTTTTTGTTGTTGTGTATTTCGAGAACCCAGTTTCGCATAAGTACGTGCTCGCGAATGGTAATAACTCTATAATTGCCCGTCTTGATAAGTCTGAATATTCATGATATAAGCTGCCCCAAAATGTAATCAGAGAAACTTCTTTAAATGTTTGTATTAAATGGACATCTGAAGTGATTGGGTACCGTCAGTGCATGTTTCCACTGGAAGGAATCCCCATCGAAAGACTAATTGGAAAGGGTCCTGTACAAGTCCTCCATTCTACTTTTTCGAAGGATAAGTATAGGAGAAGTTTTTCAAATGCTTATTATTAAACATTATAGTCAATGGTGAAAAAGTTAGCAAGAAATTGGTTGGTTTATTCCGTCCAGAGGAAGTGTTTATTGTTTTTGTTGTAAAATATTTGGAATCATCTCAGATATATCTACTTTAATTGGCTGTATTGACTGACAACATCTATCACAAATTGTAAGTATACATTAAAGGAAGTGGGCAGCATATTATAAAACACAGGGATTGGATCCAGCTTTCCATGGATTTATAATATAAAACTACTATTGATCATGAAAGTGATCACAAAAAGAATGTTGGTACTCGGTTATTGAAAGAATTATTTCCATTATACAATTTTTATTTAGGCAAAACCTTGCTTTAGGGAAAGGGAAAAATAATGGCCTGCGAAAAAATATGATTTCAATCCAAGAGCTGTTTTTGTTCCATGTTCTGCTCATACTCTAAACCTCATTGTTAAGGATGCTGCTAAGGTCACAAATGAAGCAATCAATTTCTTTGGCACAATTCAAGATGTGTATAACTTTTTCTTTTCTGGCAGGTTGTGAAAAATCATGTAGACTTGACATTAAAACCTCTGTCTGACACTAGATGAGAAAGCAAGATTGAAGCAATTAAAACATCAAGATTTACCTTGCCAGAAAGTTACGATGCTTTATTTGATGAGTAAGGTAAGCAAAATTTATATTTTTCTTGTGTAACTTTACATTTCTAATGTGTTATGATTGGAATACAGTGAAGTAGTTGTCAAGCATCTTCCTATCAAGGTGGCAGTTGGAGAAGACATCTGCCTATGCTGCTCCAGGAAAGCAGAAAAAAGAACAAAATATACTTGTTCTTTAAGTGTATTACCACTTTGTCCCCACCCATGATTTCTTAAATTTCATGGAAAGTAACCTGCATTTTGTAAATGTAAAATTTTGTCTGTTTTTGTATGTTTTGTATTGTGCACTGCATGCACAAAATGTGCTGCTGTATCTTCGTGCATAAATTAAGAGGACTCTTCCTAGTACCATGTTTGTTAAAATATTTTGCTATGTAAATGTGTAATTTAGATGTGTGTTCCAAGTTTAGGTAACTTTTAGGTAAAATAATTACTTTTTCAATTTCATTACTTTTGTAAAATATGTGCGGGATAGAGTTTTAGTATCATTGTGTGAAAAAATAAGAGGAACTCTTCCTGGTACCATGTTTGTACCCATATTTAGCTATGTGTGTTTCCAAGTTTAGGGAAGCTTTAGATGAAATAAGTTTTTTCAATTATATTACTTTTGTAAAAAGGCGTGTGTGTGTTTATTGGGATATATAGTTACTGCATATTTTTCTTTTAAGTTAGGCAAATAAAAAATATTTTTGATGTAAATATCCCTTCCTTCGTCAGTGTTACAGACAAAAATCATCACTTTATTAAAAAAATTCTAAGTTTCTATAATTTAAACTGGAAAGTGTTCCAGCTCGCAAAGTAAATTTTTATTAAAGTTTCTGAAAACTAATGAATGTAATCTAATAATGCGTTGTATATTAAAAGTTATAAAATTTTTGCTTGGTATTAATAAAAATTCTAGATTTTGTAAATGTTATGAGTTTTACCTTCTGTGAACCTAAAAGCGTGTGCAAGATATTTGTATATGTGATTTGATCGAACGTTTAAATAAATATATTCATATTTCCATTGAATGCATTGTATATTAAAAGTTATAAAATTTTTGCTTGGTATTGATAAAATTTCTACATTATGTGAATGTTATGATTTTTACCTCCTGTGAACCTAAAAGCGTGTGCAAGATATTTGTATATGTGATTTCACCAAAATTTTAAATAAATAAATTTATTCGTATTTCCATTGTATTATATTCATTGTTTATAATGAATTCCCTCGGATTTATTTTTGTGTATATTTCATTGACTCTAATGATCGTCTCTGGAGAATTATTACAAAACTAAAAAATAAAATTTTCCATTATAAATTTCAAAACTTCTCGTTCTTATGCAGTTAAAATATTTAAGCAAATTCTGCATGAATTCGTATTGTTTTATAAAATAATTATTTTCACTCATTTTTCCGTTTAATACTTCAAGTCCGGACTTCGTATAATAATTTTAAAAAGAAATAAAAAATGCCTTAAACCGATTCCAATGCTTATGGGGTAATAAATGGTTACTTGGTAACGGTAATCAACAAAGCATACATACCTAAGCGTTATATATATATACTAGTTGTTATGTGCTTGCATTCTGCAAGCATTTTCAAATTTTAGCATTTTACAAATTCAAATTATTCCCAAGCGATGTTGTACATAATGATATAACCATGTCAAATTTGGAGTTTGTTGCTCATTTAGAAGTGCCTTATAATTTTAATCCTCGTATGGAGCAATAATGGAGCAAAACAGCCCCTAACATTAAGAATTATTACACACTCAGATTTTTTCCATCTGTTTTAACTAAAAACCCATAATTCTGCCAAATTTCAAGTTTTTATCTCATTACGAATTATCACACTCGTATGGGGCCGAAAAAGGGCAAAACCAAACATTAAAAATACGAATTTTTGCAATTTTATCTTAGTTTGCCATGAAAATTCTATAATCGTGCCAAATTTCAAGTCTCTAGGTCCTATGCAGCTGCCTCGCATTTTTTGTTCTCGCATGGGGCCGAAAAGGGGCAAAACCGCCCTTTAAAAATGAGAATTTTTGTAATTTTATCTTAGTTTGCAATGAAGTTTCTATAACCGTGCCAAATTTCAAGTCTCTGGGTCCTATGCAGTTGCATCGCCTTTTTTGTTCTCGAATGGGGCAATAATGGGGCAAAACAGCCCCAAAAATGAGGATTATATCAATATCGGATTTCCTTCATTAGGTGTAGTTTAACATTAACAGCATTAAAATATAAGCCTCTGATTCCCATTAAAAGCTTACCCATATGAAAGGATAGAGCTTGTTACCAAGGAAACCTATTGTTAGACCCAGAAAAATTAGCAATTTTTTGCGATAAAAACTATAAAATTACGCTAATTCTACTCGGATTTGCATTCCATCTTCAAAAATAAGAAACTACAATTTATATCCTATCCGACAGTTTAAGTCTCGAGTTTGTATCTTGACGGGAAGTAATTTTAAAATGCAAATATAAAAACCTCTACACCAATTTACATGTTTTCTTATGGGCAAAAAGGGGCCAAAATAGCCCTTCAAAATAGTAATTTCGACAGTTTCGGATTTTTTCCTTCGGTTGTGACCAAAAACCTATAATCCTACCAAATTTCAAGTTTCTGGCACATCTGGAAGTGCCTCATAATTTTGTATCCTCTTATATATATGATATATATATATCATGTGTAAGAAGCATCTATATATTATAGATATATAGATTGTTTCAATGCTTCATCCCATATATCGTATAAGTTTAAATTCATGAAATTCCTGTAATAGTGATTTTGATACAAAATGAACCTTCGATGTTCAAATCTGATGCTTAAACAGATTTGAGAAAGCCGCTGCATGACGTCACGCTAAGAGCGACGCTATTGCCATCTGGTTATCCCCTTCCGCTAAACTTCGTAACAGCAGTTCCTAATGGAGTTTCAGAGGCCTGGCCCACACTAACATATATACACACGCACGCACACACACACACAGAGACATCATTCCGAAAATAGTCTAAACGTGTTCTAGGGACCTCAAAACATGTATTTCCGTTGAAATCTCGAAGTCGATTTTTTTCATGAATACAGTACTTTCCCATTACTACGTATGGAGAAAGTAAAAATTGATACATCCAGAAAAATCTACAATTTCGTAACTTTGTGGCCTTTGTGGCACCTGTTAATAGTCTCCGATAGGACAAAAAATTTTTGTAATTCATTAATTTAGGAATTGGAACCATTCTAGGGGGTGAGACGAAAAAAAATTTCATCGTGTATAACTAAGAGCCACCCTAATGGACATATGTAAATACCTCGTCACACTTTAATTGTAGAAAAATTTAGCTATTGCAAATTCGCCCACTTCCTCCGGGTCCGTATCGCTCTCCATCTCGTCTAGTACCAGTAGCTCCCCAAAAATCGAATTAATATGCGACAAGAACGCGACTACTGAAATAAATTTCTTTTTCCGAGCAGAATCCTGCGTAGATTAAATAGAAGTAAACGCACAAAATATCACACAGCAACATTTCTGTAAAATTCAATGTGCACGTTTCATCACAATCCTGACAACAATTGGTAAACATTTCATCTTAAAACAAAAAGAGTAAAAAAATTAATAAACCTTCTTGCGAATTATCAAATATCCAAGCCGAGAATCTCCTGAAAGAGTAACAACTCGCGTATTATTATTCCAAACACAATACGGAAAAATAGGTGAACCGCGGTGAACTACCTTCCTTAAAACTTAGGAAAAATATTTCACAATTGGCGGTGGCCTTGAGAATTTCCAAAGAAAACATCTATTACAATTTTAATAGTGCCAAATTTATTACTAATAATTCCTGTTGCATTTGCGCCTGCACAATGAAGAGAAATGTGCAGAACAAAGAATTACCAGCTTCAACAAATGATGCTCATTCATTCCGACAAGTTTGCGGAATGCCAACAATCAAACACGTAGAAATCAACGGAACAATATACCACTGACAAATTTTAAAGATTGTAGTAGTAGCTATCATATCTATTATAGCTAAATAAAACTTGTACCATGTAAACAATACACAGCAACGGAGATTCATGTTGTTATGAACAAATTATAAGGAATATTTTAAACAATTATATTTCCCCAATTATTTACTTTTCTCAATATTATTCAATTAACAAAGATAATACAGCAAAACTGAGAAGCTGTATGGTAAAAAGAAAACTAAAGTATTTCTTACCTCGTTTATAAGCTCCATTAGTTGATGTTTCCCTTTCTCTTCCTTTCCCGCGATGAATGTGTCATTCAAATCACTCATCGTTAAGTTTATGGTTGTTGGGTTATATCGAAAATTTCCAAATCACACTTAAACCAGATAGTCTTACTTCAAAATTATTTCGAAACGAGTAACAGTATGAATGAGCACGAAGCACTTCCGCTACCACCGATACAACTCCCCAACGACATCTTGCGGAATTTCTACACATTATTTAAAATGAATGTATCGTAAATAAAAGTTTCGGGTTCATGTATGTATACTTGTAGTCTTGATATTTTCTTTTCCTGTGAAAGGCGTTCATATTCTATTGTATAAGATTTATACGAGCTAAATTGATTCTTATTAGGAAATACTATACTGTGATCAAGGGACTCTGTTTATATAAACCCATGAAAATACTTATAAAATTCTCATCCAAAGCTTAATAATAAGCAATTAGCTGATTGATTATATCGCATTGTAAGTGGCAGTTTTCTTCACCAAGAATGCGTTCAAAATTTCCATTTCATTCGAAAACTGAAAGAAAAGCATTAAAAATCTTAGAGATTTCTAAAAAAACGGGATATCTGCTAACCCTAATTTAAATCCTCGACATTTCATAAAAATTGAAAAAGGACATCCGGCAATCCATAATTTAAACTTCCTGTCAGAAATAAATCATATTTTAAGCGAAATAAAAAGACTCGTTAAATCTTTTCAGATTTATATTTAATTTCATAATCTTAAACACACTTCAGTTCTTTAAACTCTAAAATTGCAGCAACTTGAAGTTCATTATTTTTCTGTTCTGATATTAGAATTACAGTATTAGAACCTGAGAAATGGTTTGAAAGAATACTCTCCTAGAATAACATAGAATCAACAATTTTGACAGTAAATCACATTGTCTGTGTTAATGAACCTTTATCATTTCTTCATTATTAATTTCTGTTACAGATTTCTTACTTCACCACACTCAATAGTACTTTAATAACACAGTTGTTATCATGCTCTGTGTTATCTAAAATTTGAGGGAAAGCTAATTAAAAGCTAAAGGTTTTATTGAAATTGAAATAAGAGTTCAAAATTTGTTCATATACACATATGTATATATATATATATATATTAACAAACAGACACTTGGATTTTACTAGTAAGGTTTGTACTAATAATGGTACTAGCGCTATAATATTTATTTCTTCT
The DNA here is from genome assembly GCA_036926305.1 of Uropetala carovei. Taxonomy (NCBI): domain Eukaryota; kingdom Metazoa; phylum Arthropoda; class Insecta; order Odonata; family Petaluridae; genus Uropetala; species Uropetala carovei. The sequence continues at coordinate 4,852,174 of JAXCHB010000104.1, read as the reverse complement.
ATGTAAGTAAAAATCCTATTTACAGCAAAATAAATAAATTAAAAATGAAATAAATTCTATATCTATGAGTCTATGAATAAATTTTTGTTATCACATCCTCAATATTGCCTTAACCCCGCAAGCCTGTATTTAAATTACTAAATAGTGTAGCTTAAACGAGGCCTTGGCATAATTTTGCATGGCAAGATCTACTTACTTATATTAATTTATATATTAGTTGTTCTCGGTAGAGATCTTGTCAGAAGAATATAAAAGTTGTTTGTTTTAATTTTAGTACCTATACGTCACATACATAAACTCATACATACATTTTTTTTATTAAATTAGGACAGCTACACAGGTATCTAGCCTTGTCAGACATAGACGTCTGTCGACAAGACAATATACAGTTTAGTTAACTCATAATAGTAATATAAGCACAATTGAAACAAATTCAGAATTTATAGCTTTGACTCGTCTGGCACCTTGCGATATATGACTAACTGCATGCAGAATACTTTGTTCTTGATGCTGCCGCCATATGGTGTCGCTCTACCGCACTGAGACATGCTCTACTTCGACTATCTTTCGCGATCTACTGAAATGTGATCACCGTTTTGCCCACCCCTGGCTTACACTATGTTTTTCCTCTAACGAAGTATAAAAACTAACAAACTGACAGGAAATTGGTGATCCATTGAAAGATCACATATCGATGGACTGCTGTGACACATTAAGTGCCATGAAAGACTACTTTATGCTGATAGAATCGCGATTTAAGCAATATCTGCATTTGGCGAGTATGTAATTGGGCTTCCGACTTAAGGGGTTAATACTATATACATGACAGTGTACATTTTCCCCTCCCTCTAGAATTACTGGTTGAAAAATAAGAGATCATTCAGAATATTTTATAAAATAAGATAAAATAAAATAAATATTACTGAAGTTGAACAGTTTACACAGGAACTCAGGGGCTGAATGCAGTCTTATCACTGGAATAGCTTCAAGCTGACCCAGGTTTTAATTCCCCTTGCTCCCACAATATGTTTCTGTGAATGCTGATGGCAACATAACATCTTTTACAATTTTGAAATTTCCTTAAGTTTGCCTTGGTTGAGGCAAATTGTCTAGCTATCCTCTACTTTCATACTTTAATACATTAACTAATCCTGGTTATATGGCTAACATAAAGAATTAAAACTTATTAGTAAACTTTACCAGCTATCATGATATCATAAAATTTAATTTCCTTATTTTTGTTGAACAGTACATTACATTGCCACAAACCATGACAAGTTCTGTATCCTAAGTTTAGATGCTGCCTTCTCCAAAGCAATTCACAAATTTTTAAATTGAAACAAGTAAGATACACGTACTAAAGCAACAGGTGGAAGCACATTTTATTAAAAATTTTCAGAATTCTGTTTTGTCTCCCTAGTTGCAGAGGGGGAAACCTGCAATGTTGGAACGTAGACCTTCCCATTCATGGAAACTTCACTCCTCTAGCTTCAGTAGTTTGAGTAAATACCATTGCAAAAGTCACCTAGAGGAGAAACTATGAATTACATGAAAAGTACAATTGCAGTGAACTTCATGAATGGATAAGAACTGTCTAATTCAAAAAGAGTTTTCTAAATACCTCTAAAAAATGTTGATTGTCCACTGACAGATGGACAGACAAAGTTATCATAATAACATTTTTAGCTTTTAAGAAAATGAGCTAAAAATTGTGATGATGTATAAAAGGATATTAATTTAAAATATTATTTGTTCAACCCTATGTGGATATCTAATATTCTTCTAGGCCAATTAGCGATACTAACTTTTTAAATAACTCTGTACTCATACAAGGAAAAGAATTGGAAATTTTCATAATCTGCTATTTCATGGTACTAATGACTAATTGTTCTGATTACATGTGTGTTTCTGGTGACTCTTGCCTCTTGGGCTATTGTTACACCAAATGTTCTGATATTAGCTAGTTTTACATTTGTAGGATGAACCCAGAGCTGATATTTAATTATAATATAATTCCACAAAATAATATTGATTGCTCTTAGAGGTGATAAATCCATTATGCATGATGGCTGGTCATAAAAGTACTTACAATCTAGACTCAGCAGCGTGTCAGTTTTCAAGTCATAATAACTCAGAATTCAAGGCTACTTTGGTATCAAACACACACCAATTCTCCACAGGATCTCCTCCTGATCGAACCCAATTTAAAAGGAAAATATAGTTTGCTTGTAAATGGACCCATAAAGCCAAGATTTGAAAATAACCTCACATCCATGCTTATTTATATCAGTAAAGATTGATTCAAAAATCACTCTCATGGCAGCAATATCATTTAAACAAAACTTCAAAATTTAGTGTACTATTACATAATTCTATGAATATGAATGAAAATACCGAACAACAATTCAAACTGTGCTCTTTTGATTGGAAATCCAGATTTGATAACTCCCCAAGTTTCAGGAAGTAAAGCCTGCTTTCCTTATTAGAAAAACAAAATTTACAAGAACTGTTGATATAACTTGTTGAGAAAAGACAGAAAATTTGTTATATTTAATTAATACATATAACGGAACTAAAATGTGATGCAGTCTCACTTCACTGAACATGACCAATCTTTGATGATAGATGAAGCAGAACTAACAGTGACAAACTGCTATTCTTGCTATCCTATATTATTGTGATCTCTTAAATGCGAAGTATGAGTGGAGGAGACGTAGGGGGAAGAGGTTATAAACAGCAATGTAAAACTATGTGAATCTCACCCATTAGGTCCCGGTATCCATGTGATTGATTAGGGGCATTGCTGCCGGTAGATCTACTCCCAAGCAGAAATGTATCACAAAGTAGGATATTTTGCATCCTAATTATCATTAGAGTAGGACAGAGGACATTTTACCTCAAAGACTTGATTGAAGAAGTTTACATTTCCTTAACTGGGACACTATTGCAACTTCATTAGTTTTTTTATGGTCAATTATGCTATTCGATAATTACACTCCTGATGACAGAAATATCTTATAAACGAATTGTAAAATTTATGTCGCATTTAAGCTCACTACAATTTGATGTATAAATTAAATTAACTGATATAGAAAATCAAAGAATCATTTAAAGTCATCGAACGTTTACTTAATTTACATTTTAAATAAATACTCATGGTAAAATTAAAACATTTTATTTAGAGAGCGTTGCATCATACATTTATTAGCATAAAGTATTATCTTCAGATATTAAACAGTGATGTAGAAACTAACAATACAATATTTCTTTATGAAATAGAAATCACAATTTAAGATAAACAACTGTAAATTACATTTCAACAGTAGAATTCAACATAATTAATGAAGACTCAGTCACAACGTAATAAATCCTAAACTGGGAAACCTTTAGAACTTGTTTTGCATCTGATAACTGGAGGTGCTTTTAAAAATATGAATGGAATGATTTCTATACCCTTTGAGTAAAGCATATTTCCATTGGCACCCAGGAGGTAATGCTTAGGCCATCGTTGCTCATTATTTAACATGGCGAGCTCGCTGGGTTACACCAGCCCTACACCATGCTAACGCTTGCTAAACTTAAGTACTCTCATCTACCTAGCTAAACAATGTAATCGATGACAAAATGATTCATACATACAACCATCACCCATCACACACACACCACCACCACTACCCAAAGATGTGCGCGCGCACATCCATGCACTACCATGCTCTACCATCATACACACATTCACACATCTAAATACTACTCCTACCTACAAATCTAAGTTTGTCGCACCTACAAATCTAACTGTCGCACCTGCTAATCTAAGTTTGTCGCACCTACTAAACTAAGGTTGACGAACCTACTAAGCCGAGTTTGCAGCATCCACTCTCCTAACTAAGCAGCACCTTCCCTCCTAAGTTCACAGCTCCTACCCACTCGCATAGTCCTCGCTTCCCTGAAAAATAAAATTATGTATCCATGAGGTTTAGTTTTCATTATGATACGTAATTCTAAAATAATAGAACCGAATAAATGCTTATAAAAAGAAATTATCACGTGGCCACATACACTTCAGGTATTGCATAAAGTGCCAGTTTTACCTATACCGAATTTAAAAATAACATTGCTACAGGCTTTATATGTATGAGAAAATTGTGAAGCCTAGCTGATTTACATCTTTTGCGGTTTTAAATCCCGAAGTAAAATTGAAAACAGAAACATTACCAACAATTTTCATCTTTGAAGTCTTTAAAATAAAATACAATTAAAAAATCATCTTCTGAAGAAATATTTTTATATTTCATTTCCGAATAAACGCATCACCAAGTCTCTCTTCGTGACGTTAAAGCGCGCCGAATTTTCCCCACACGCTACAGTCGCAAATAATTACTTAATCTGAAATTTCTCAACTGAGTGATTATGCTGACATTGAACAACAGGTAAATATCAGAAACGGAGTGGGATATATTCTATTCAACTTACTGACTGCAGAATAAGTACAGGTGATGCATTTATTTGAAAATGAACGGGTTGAAATAACAGGCAAAGAATTCTAAATACATATTAATAATAAATAATATCCAACAGTTACGAAAATTTTTTCAACGTGTAAACTGATGAAGTTGCCACACTCGGAAGAAATATATTATTTTTCGTTATATTTAAGAGATATTTGAGTACCTGCATACGTCTAGACATTAGCAAAACCAAAATTGAATTTAACTCAAGATTAACGAAAAAAAATACTTCCAACTTGAAGGGATGACGTAAATTCATATATATTAAAGAGCTATTGATCATTCGATATTTTAGTACGTGAAAACGGCGGGAAGTTCGTATCGCCAAAAAACATACTCGTACTTATAATCGGTTAATTTGAGAAAATTCAGTAAAATTAATCAAGACCTGAATATTTTATGGAAAAACACAAATATTCCCGTTCAAAGTCCTAGAGGTGGCAAGCCTACCAACAACAATAAACACTACATCTGAAAATGATACCGACTCAATTCAATTCGGTTCGAACGTATTTCTCGAATGATGTTCGTGATATCTTACACGAAATGACGTGTGCATTATAAATAAGGGAAATTGAGCTTACCGTGAGCGTCCATGTCTGTCCAGTGTGGCGTTGATGGTTATCTGCAATTAAGAGCAATCATTATATTAGCAATAAATATTTTAGAAATTTCCTAAAACGGTCTATTATTCTAACGCACGATTATAGGTATTTTATCCGTCAGCGTTTGTCTTTATGAGGAGAACTAAGGCCTCATACAGAACTATCACAAATAATTTTTAATTACCAATTCAACGTTAAGTAATAAAACATTGAATTGCCCAAGTAAAATGACTGATATACTTAAAAAATATTAAATTAAGAATTGATTATAAATAAACATTACCGTTGCACTTAGCAACTCAATGCAACACAAAATTTGGTTCAATATGTCTACTACTTATTTGTATCTTATGCATGGACATTAAAACTTAATCACGATATTAAAAAAGCACATAAATATAATAGATCAGGATATACTGTTTAAAGAATTGATATACTTAATTTTCACTTTAATTCTGGCAATAACACAACAATTTCTTCCGCTTCAACTCATGATAAGGCAGACGAATAAACCATATACATATAAACTCATATTGGGTAAATCCAATATACGACAGCAAAACTACAGTCGCCGTTAACGACGTCAGAGAAATAATAGAATTTAGAAAAATCGCTAATTAATTATGATTTTTCTTCTTAGGCATTTTATATGCCTGAGATCAAAATAAGACTACCATACCAACTGTGTCATCCCTCCAGTGAAACCATTAATTACCTCCACTAGGAGATAACCACGCCACACTGCGATGATACACCCTGTGTTGGAGAGGAGCTCTGTAAAAACAAATCACTATTAAAAAGGAGAAATTAATAAAAACAGTACAATTACATCTAAACATACTTACTCCTGCATGATGAATGGTGTCTGGGCGTCTTCGTTCTTCACTCTTCGTGCATTCGGAAAAGAAATGCACATCTCCAGCAATACCTGTCGGTACTTTTCGTTCAGGGGAAAAGATATTAGCGGCACATACATTTCGAAATTCGATTTAGCATTTATCGTGGAAAATAAACAATAATATGACATAGGATAACAGTACATGTGTCAATTGCATAAAACATCGATCGTGTGGAAATCGTATTGTGGTTTGGGATTTTGTGTGCACACAGGGTGGGACCTTGCAAGGCCGGGGCCCCGGGAGGGAGGGAGGGAGGCAGGCAAGGGGTCGACCCACCTGCCATGGGCGTTAGATGGGGTGAAAAGGCAGACGTAGATTACAATTATGTATATATACAACCTTACAATACTATTAATATAATATATAATGTAATATGTATAATATAGAAACGAAGTGTAGACATAAAATTAAATTTCAAACCGTAATTACACGTTACCAAGTTTAGCGTTGCGTCTACAAACCATATTCGTATTCTGCCATTTAGGACGGAACACGATATGCACCGCTTCACGGACTGCTTAACACTGAATCCAGTCCCAGAGCAACAGGCCCGTCCCGATAAGCAGTATGGCGACATCTATCGTTGTGTAGTGGAAACTGTCGATATTCTTTTGGTATTCATCACGACTATGAAAATGTTATAAGGCGAACAGTTTTGCACCTCAAAAGAGTAGTATTATATTATATATATTATTTTACCAATTTCCCTTTTGAGCAATTTTAAAATGGTTCGGTGTGTTATAAAGTGACGAAGAAATTAAGAGATTTTCTATTTAAATAGATAAGTATTGTACATAGATGTAAACTAGCCATAGAATTGTCATACATTTATTTTTATTATATTTGCCAAAATGCCTTTTCATAATTTAGCCAATTATCGTTAATTAGGCTGCTTCCAACACACAGGAAAAAATGCTGTAATTATTTTATATCAGTATCCCTTCTCGTCAGGAGAATCGTGCTTTCCATTTATTTGGTTATTCGTAGTCTTAACTTCAACACATTCGATTCTGAAATCATCCTTGTGAGCTGAAGGGAGGAAAAAAGTTAAAGCATATAACAATCGCGCGAATCTATATAACTTTGGACATATCCCCGACCGAAAATGCTGATGATGGAAAGTGACTTTCATAATATTCCAAGCTCATAATATATATTGTTAATAGATGGGAATGCGTTTAAGACATAATGAAAATATAGGTACTATTATAAAAGAATAAAATTATGGTTATTGCAACCTATGCGGTTATATAATAAGCTGAAATTAGATAAAGAGAAGTGATTCATTCATGGCGACAAACGTTTAGCATGCACTATTACACATAGTATATAATAAAAAACATTTCTCTGTCTATAACGCTAACTTAAACGCTGATAACTCGAGAAGTAATGAAGATAGAAACTCGAAATTTGGCAGGGATGCTTGATTAACACTTTTTCAGGTGATAGCGAATTTAAATCGCGAAAAAATTCCTTGGTTCGACTCCAATGGAAACATTTCCATTTCCCATTATTTAACATGTAAAAAGGCTATTTTTCGACGTGCAGGCCTTTATTCATTTGGAAATTAAAATTAGAAGGAATTAACCTACGACCTTCGGATTTGACCATTTTTAAGACAAAATTATAAAGTTTCTTATTCTGTTCATCTTTTTTCGCCCACAGTTCGAAATATCCCATATTAAGCGTTTAATTTACATATTTTATGGAAATCTTGCCATTTTAACGGAATGTTGCCATGGTGACAAATTGTATTGTTAGACCTCAAAATCCTATTGTTAAATCAATCCTTATGGGAATATAAGCGCGCTTTGAATGCTTTAATACGAGAGAGGGGGAGGAAGGAGAAAGAGAGGAGGGAGAGTGAGAGGCAGAGATATGGATGAAGGCAATAATATAAACTTAACTAAAGATAGTCTGAATTATTGATGGGCTTTTATACTATTTATATTACTACGTTTTAGTTATATTTTTGCATCGCGTTGTGTTCTACAAAGCAAACCGTTTTTAAAACTACGTAAGTAACTCAAATAACTGGAATTAGATTGTCCACAAATTGTGATTGGATAAATCGTTTCATTAATTCCAAACATTTCTTAAACGTTAAGTATTTACTTTTTTGTCTTTCGTTAAATTAATTAATTTCTTCTGTTCATTCATTTTCTGTTGATCATTGTGTTCTTGAGGGTTTTAAAAATAATTTCTTTTTTTTTAATTTTAGTTCCCTCTGATAATCCGGGAAGTTATTCAAAGATTTTAAGGTGAGATGGATGGTAACGCAGGGGGGAGATGGAGAAAGGGAATTAGAGGGAAGGGGTAAAGAGAGGGAGGAGGAGGGTGGGAGATGAAGGGAGAGGGAGGGAGGGGGGAGAACGGAAGGAGAGGATGGAAAGGAGGGGGAGGGTGTTTATACATTATTTTCCTAAGATTTTCTTCCTTTATTCATCTAAATAGGAAAATGCGGAGCGGTTTTCTTCATTTTTGCTTTATTCGACGGGTATAACTGTGTACTATCTTATTCTTGCGATGCTTACATGTTACACGGTCGAAGTTTTAGATTCACTAAATCCGTTGAAATTCAACGGGCACTCCAGCTAGTATGTATAATATATGGCTTTATGGTTTGATCTGCCAATATAAAATACGTATCATTGCTACTCCAGCTTGTTAAAACAACCCAAGATATTGCCTCATCACGTCAAACCAACCAAACAAGCAGACCAGGGGCGGATCCATGGGGGGTGGGGGCGATGGGGAAGGTCCTTGGATAACCCCATTGCACTCCACTGGGTGCTTTCTTCAATTCATTCCGCGCAAATATCCTCAATTATACGCCGCAGATCAGGTCTATATAGCAAGGGAAAGAAGGATTCTGATAGGGGTAGGGATTTTCAAAATATAGGGCAGTTGGCAGGGGCGGATTCGATAGGTGGAGTAGCGATCGCGCCCCCCCTTACCCCATGAGAAGTATCTGGATCCGCCCCTGAAGCAAACAAAACGCGAACAACTCTTAAGTGAAGGGAAACTTATGAGGCAGATTACAGTAAAATCTCGATACAACGTATCTCTACGGAGTATGAATTTTTATACTCTATACTGAAAGTACGGTATACTGAATATACCCATAAGGAGTAGGTACAGTATTTTTTCTGGAAGCATCTCAGTGGGGGATCGGCATTCTCCCAGGTCCAGCGCAAACCGAAACTGGCGATAATGCGTCTAACAAGAGATATATCCTACACCTTATGATTATATCTCAATGCTATTGTGAAAACAACGATAGGGATAACTGATCATCGGTTATAAATTTGTCAGCTCGGAAAATTCCTTCTGTGGGATTTTGGCGGCATTCCACAGATCTTTCCGTACTAAAGACAATAGATACCTTCAAAATTGGTGTAAACGACTTGAATGAGCACGAATGAAATCCTACGTTAAAACCACAAAAATCTTTTTCGGGACCTCTGAATTTCATACGTACTATCGAAAATTACGTCAAGTTGAAGTACGTTATTTTGAAATATTTATGCAGTATTTATACGGGAAAACTGACGGGGGTTTTAAAAAAGTACGTTGATTTGAAATATACGTCATTTTGAAGTACGTTGTAACGAGATTTCATTGTAATACGGTTTTCCGAAATTATTTCATTTTACCAGGTTATCCTGAAATGATATCTGTGCCCCTATTCCACTCATCTACGTATATGCAGCGCACTTTGAAAAAACTTCGCCGGCTTCAAAGTCATATCTGGCTCTCGTCTTCATCATTGTATTTATTTGATCGCAATTATTGATACATACTGCAAGCCATGTTATTAACGGAGGCCACTTACGCTGATAAAACCATTAACGATTACCACAAAGTGGATCGAATACAAAATTCAAAGATCTATTCTTGCCTATCGTGGTTTAAATCTCGGTGGAAGAGAAGAAAATTATTTTTTTGAACGTGAGAAATATAATGGGCATTCATTACTTCGACGAATGTACTTTAAACAGAAATTAAGGGAAATCGTGGAGATGTTGCTTGCGATCGCATGATATTATCAGCTCATGTAATTTGCAAGTTTGCAATTGCCCACGCGGCATATATTTCCAACTTATTTTTAATAGTGGAAAGCATTAGTTGCTAAGATGGGCCGAAATAGCTATCTAACTCAGAAGTTTTTTTAAAAGACATTATGTATTTTAGTCGAGGGGAAAAGCTATTTGAAAATGTATTTAACTTTAAAACTTCTCAATGTAACAATTTTAATTAAATGTCATGCAAATTCATTGATTAGAATTAAAGGGTCGCTTTTGCGTAATTAATTTGCGGGGCGTATAAAAACTAAAGGAACTACGCTGGATAATTTCCCCTATTCGTTACCTAGCGATACTATTAAACTTTAGAGAGTGGCGAAATAGAATGTTCCGTTTAACTATACAATTAAGATTGTTAACGAAATCGCAAGCGTTTCAATTAAAATAAAAGTTTTAAAATACCACGAAGACCGGTGAAATGAAAAAATACGGTGGATTTTCCGCGGCCATAAAACACAGGCAAAGGATGTTTACTCAATACCTGCCAGAAAACGTGGGCTTAGTTGGATTTCTTCATACAATTTCTACCCAGCTTTATCACTCGCACCACTAACATGGAGTAAGGAATCTACATTCCATTCCTTAGTGTGAGCATTTTCCCACGAGCGACTGATAGAAGAAACAAGAATTTGTTAAGGGAGTGGGTTCGCGGGACAATAAGAAGGAATTTCGGAGGAAAAAGATAAGTGCTGCAAGGTAAGAGGCTTACGATATTACTTAATTGGGCTTCGGATACTGTTAAGCAAGGTTAAGGGCAGGTTACACGTGTCGGGCGCCTTCCGGAGGTCCACCTCCCGGTCGAATTGGAATACGATAAAAATTAGAGAACTTTGACGTCGATCACGAGAGGGTCATTCGGTGGACATCTGACACGAGCGAAAGCAAGACTCATCGGACAAAGCGATACGCGTCTTTGACGTTTACACATTTAACTGGTGCCACAACTTTCAGAGATTCTAAAGCCGGGTACACACTTGAGCAGAGCCTCGTCGCGAACAAGTCCATGTTCGGGTTGATGTTCGCTGAGAGTTTGTAGGGGCCCACTCTGGCGAACAACGTCGCGAACAAGGTCATGTTCGTTTGCTGTTCTCCCTTCGTAAGGCTGCAAGTAAAGAAGTCATCTTCTTTTTGCACTCGTCAACACTTATTTCCACCTCCGATGCTAACTCCATCCACGCATCAAACTTTTTTATTTTATTGAAATTCAACGCATGCCGCGGATCCCACAACAACTCTTTACACCTATAAGCTTCTATTAACTGTAAAGTTTTATCCTGTGTCCACTCCATGTTCACTCTGTGGCGAGAACAACTAGACTGAGGAGTTGAGTGAATAATGGAAGTGTTTCTCTGGAGTGAGAGACAAACAATTCCTGGAATCGATTCCGAGTGAATGCATGGCTCAAAACAATGTTCGTGGAAACGTCCAAACTTGAAGAACCTCGTCGCGAACATCCCTTTGATGTGACGCCAAAATACCGACAACTGGTGGGACGCCGCGAACCTCGTGCCGAACACAAAATGTTCGCCTTAATGTTCGGGGTGGCGTTCGCCGCGCCGTCCGCGCTATGTTCGCGTTGAGGTACGCGACGAGGTTCTGCTCAAGTGTGTACCCGGCTTAACACTCCCCAATTGTTAAAATTATAACTCGAACCTGTTTAATTGACAGTCGCCATTTTTCGTGAATTCTAACGAGATATGCATATGTGTTCGATGCACTCTTCAAGATTTATCTTTCATCTTAAGTTGCTCAAAGTAGTAACAATAAAATCCGTTGTTTTTGGCGTTATCTTGTGGAATTTATCCATTTCGGAGAATAAACAAATTGAACACTTGTACTTTTTCCACTTTCTTAATTTTTATATACAGGTACGACCATGGTTTCACTACACAGTGCTCTGTGTTCAATTTGTTTATTCTCCAAAGTAGTACCGATAAGATTAAAGAAATATATATTTCATTTCTTCGATTTTCCCCGATTCGGACACAATAAATGAGATCTCGTCCACCGAGCTCATTGTTAAACTTTATCGGACTTGCTTACTTCATATATATAGTGACCCTTTACAATATTTTCCTTAAACAAGAACGCTTTCTTCACGGCACGGATTTTTAAATTTGAGCACTAAACCTCAAACGAAGGGATCCACGCATCCCTCGTCTCACTCATGTTGCGCTTTACTAATAAGTTTGAGGCTCAACATTCACTTTAAATAATTGCTAAAAACTGACATCTCTCTCTCCTTTCCCCCCTCTCCCTGCTCTCCTTTTCCTCTTACCTTCTCTTCATTAAACAGCTTATAAAACACGTTAATTTTACGCTCGTAAGCTATATACATAGATGTTCATACTAATAAAAGGCAACAATCCCATATAAAAGCATTGTAGTGTTTCCATGGTAGATAACATTTCCCATTGTTATAAATTTTTAAATTTCTCGTTTTTATGCAGTTGTGTCTCTCTTGTGCTGACGAAGGGATCATCCCGAAAGCTCTAACTTCTACAAATGCGTCTCTCCAACACCCCAGCAGTTCTCCTTCCGGTAAGTGTTCACTGGGTATCCTTCAACACCTAGTTGCCCTAAATATCCTTACTTACCTTTCTTCTTCCATAGTATTTATATATATTTTTTGTGTTTTTCGTGTGTCCTCAGCACCCCCAGTGGCTCTTCAATCTAGGTAAGTGTCCACTGGGCTTCCTCCAACACCTTGTTACTACCTTCATTATTACCTTTCCTTTTCCTTAAGCATATATATATATATATATATATATATATAGCGGATATAGAGATACAAAATTGAGGCACTTCCAGATGTATATGTATATATATATATATGTATGTATATATATCATCATCATCATCATCAGCCTTTTTCAGTCCACTGACGGACGAAGGCCTCCCCCAGACTCTTCCAGTTTTCCCTGTCAACTGCCTCCCTCCTCCAAGTTTGCCCCAAGAACTTAACAAGCTCTCTGTCCCACCTGTCTTTCGGTCTTCTTTTTGGTCTCTTGATGTTTCTTGGGATCCATTCGATGACACTGGACGTCCAACGCTGGTCATTTCTTCTAGCAATGTGGCCTGCCCACTGCCATTTTAACACCTTCACTCTTCTAATCACGTCACAGACTCCCGTCTTCTTTCTTACCCAGTCGTTCCTCTTGCGGTCTCTTCGGGTGATCCCTAACATGCATCTCTCCATGCCCCTCTGTGTTGTTTGCAGGCGCTGTATCATTCTGGCATTCATGGTCCATGTTTCACAACCATATGTCAGAACAGGCAGAACACATTGGTCATACAGTCTCCTTTTTAGGAAGACTGGAATATTTGATTTAAAGATGTTCGCATTCTTGCCAAAAGCACTCCATGCCATCTTCACTCTCCGGTTGATTTCTCCAAGAAGCGAACCATCAGTAGTGATGAGTTGACCTAAGTAAACATAGCTGGTTACTTCTCCAAGTTCTGCTCCGTTGATATGTATCTTCTCAGAATTTGTGAAGGGGTTGTACATAACCTTTGTTTTATTAAGATTCATCTTAAGTCCAGCTTCTCGGCTTGCTTGCTCAAGCTCTTCAGTTCTTCTAAGGAGCTCTTCTGGGCTTCCTGCGAACAGTATGATATCATCTGCAAAGCGCAGGTGACTCAGATATTCTCCATTTACCTTTATGCCTTTTTCCTCCCAGTCTAGCGTTTTGAATACTTCCTCTAGAGCTGCTGTAAATAACTTAGGGGACATAGTATCTCCTTGTCTCACTCCCTTTTCGGCCTTAAAGGCACTCGTCTCTTCATGCAGCTGGACAGATGTTGTCGCATTTTCGTAGATATTCTTGATCAAGGTTATGTACGTTTCTTCTACTCCTTGTTTCTTTAGTGCACGTAACACCGACGAAGTTCGGACAGAGTCGAATGCTTTCTCGTAGTCGATAAAGCACATACATAGAGGTAATTCATACTCGTTGGTCCGACTGATTACCTCTCTCACGACTTGGATGTGGTCCATCGTGCTATACCCACTGCGAAATCCAGCTTGCTCTCTGGGTTGGGCAGCATCAAGATGGTTTTGAAGGCGCATAGTGAGTATTTTGGTGAATATTTTGTAGACTGTTGGGAGTAGGCTGATCGGTCTGTAGTTATTCAAGTCTTCTTTGGAACCTTTCTTGTGCAGAAGGATAATACATGCGTGGTTCCATGTTTCTGGTATCTTTTTCTTCCTCAGACAGGAATTAAAAATCTTAGCGAGAATTGTTTCCGTATGATTCCCCATTGCTTTGAATACTTCCGCTGTGATACCATCCATTCCAGATGCTTTTCCATTCTTCATACTTCTGATTGCGTGTCTCACCTCTTCCGGAAGGATACCTGGGACCTCTTCGGTGGGCATGTTTGCATCATCATTTACTTCATCATTTCCTAGAGGATCCTCATACAGCTTGGTGTAAAATTCTTGTACCCGTTTCAGGATCAGTTTCCTACTATGGGTTATGGAGCCGTCTTCTAGCATCAAGGCCACCAGCTGTCTCTTTCCGATCGAGAGATGTTGCTTCATTTTCTTGTAACTTCTATTGTTTTCTATGGCTTTCTCGATTAGTTCATAATTATATTTTTTCACATCTTCCTTGATGCACTTCCTTATAGTTTTGTTTAGTTCTGCAAAATGGATCATTTCTTTAGGATCATTAGTAATTAACATTTTCCTTCTTTTTTCCATCAGCAGTCTTGTTTTTTCAGTCAACTTTTTCTCTGGCTTTGTTTTAACTGTTCCGCCTATTTCTTCAGCAGTTTCCTTGAGTATCTCTATAAATTGGGATTCAACTTCTTGGTCCTCCAGTGCACTGAATCGATTTTTCAGTTGGAGCTGAAATTCTTCTTTTCGTTCTTTTAGCACCTGCGTGTTGATAATAGACTTAGGCTTCTTCTTTATAAGCTTCTGTCTTTCTAACTTTGAGTTGAATTTTATTCTGCATCTTACCAAGCGATGGTCGCTTCCAGTTTTAAACTGGTTGAGGACGGAACAGTCTTCAGCCAATTGCTTCTTATTTACTAGTATGTAGTCAATTTCGTTTTTGGTACCATTGGGTCCTTTCCAGGTCCATTTTCTATTGGGATTCTTTTTGAAGAAAGTGTTCATTATATATAGACTAGTACATTCAGCAAAGTCTACAAGGCGGTCCCCTCGTTCATTTCTGTCTCCATAGCCCCATTTTCCAACTGCGCTGTCGTCTTCCTTTTGTTCTCCTACCTTGGCATTGAAATCACCCATGACCACTTTTAGATGGCAGCTTCCTTTGTCGTGCAGTTCTCCAACTTCTTGGTAAAAATCTTCCACTTCCTCATCCGAGTATGATGACGTTGGCGCATAAACTTGGACTATTTGAAGTTGATATCTTTTATTTATTTGAAGCACTAGTCTAGCTGCCCGCTCGGATGAACTTTCCATTTCCACGATATTATTCTTCAATTTTTTGTTGATGATGAATCCAACACCTCCTGTTCTTCCTGTGTCAGTTCCCCTGTAATAAAAAATATCTCCACTCTTCAACTCCAATAGGCCTTCACCTTTTCTTCTCACCTCACTAAGTCCTAAAATGTCCCACTTGATCTTCTCCAGTTGTTCTTGGAGCTCTTGAAGTTTATCTTCACTGGACAAAGTCCGGCAGTTAAAGGTAGTTAGGTTGAGGTTAAAGGAATTGGGTAAGGATGAGAAAGAGTGGCAGTGGGCGTTTAACCTCCGGGGATTCTTAGCACCCTCTGCCTTCCTGCCTTGTTCCTGACCACTGCCACGGTCAGAGGCAATCCAGCCTCCGGAGAATGAGGGCCGTTTTTTATGGGTGTACATGTCATGGGGGGATTGTGGGCCTTAAAACACCACGCTGGCCCAGAGCGGGTTGGTGAGTACCTCTTTCACTTTGGCCGGAGATATTGCAGAAAGACTTCACAGCATGGTTGAACCTACCGGTGTCCGAGGACACCACTGTTCTTCGCCCTTTAGCCTCCGTTTACACCCTTCCGCCGACTTTGAGGCAGTGAACTGAGGCAGTTGGAAGGGATATATATATATATATATATATATATATATATATATATATATATATATATATATATATATAATATATAGATGCTTCTTACACATGATATATATATATATATATATATAGATGCTTCTTACACATGATATATATATATATATGAGGATACAAAATTATGAGGCACTTCCAGATGTGTATATATATATATATAGTGGATATAGAGATACAAAATTGAGGCACTTCCAGATGTGCTAGAAACTTGATAGGATTATAGGTTTTTGGTCACAGCCCAAGGAAAAAATCCGAAACTTTCGAAATTACCACTTTAAGGGGCTATTTTGGCTCCTTTTTGTCCCCTTTTGGCCCATAAGAAAACATGTAAATTGGTGTAGAGGTTTTTATATTTGCAATTTAAAATTATTTCCCGTCAAGATACGAACTCGAGACAAACTATCGGATAGGATATAAATTGTAGTTTCTTATTTTTGATGACAGAATTTCAATCAGAGTAGAATTAGCGTAAATTTATAGTTTTTATCGGAAAAAAGTGGTAATTTTTCTGCGTCCAACAATCAGCTACCTAGGCAACAGGCTTAATGTTTTCATATGGGTAAGCTTTTAATGGGAATCAGAGTCTTCTATTTCTCCTTTAAAACCCTACTAGCGTAATGCCCATTGAAATATCAACAGGAGTAAAGATTCGATCATTCAAGCTATTTATGGAGATCAAAGGCATCAGAAACATTAATTGTATTGAAAGTCATTTCCCTCTCTCACCCTCCCTCCCTTTGTCCCCTCCCTCCCTCTCTCTCTCATATTAAAAGCAATCAAAGCACGTTTATGTCCATAATGATTGTGTAATATTTACCTTTGATATTACTCGTGTTGTGCTTCGTTGATTTGTATATGACAAGAAAGGTCTTCAGCCGTGATATCCAGATTAATTGAATATAACACCGCCTCCACCAGTAAAAGGTAACTTATGCAGGTAATTTCACCAAATTTGAAGTAACGAGTATAATAAATGTTAAAATATAAAAGTTATTTATAAAAATTTATTTTTATATCCATTACTTGTATATATTACTAAAATTCTATTTCTGGTTGTCTCTCTCTCTCTCTTTAACACTATACCTCAGCCATTTTTAATCTCTGGGAATTTCAGCCCTTAAGTTTATTTTTTATCGAGTAATTCAACTAATTTTCTTAATTTGTTAATAAAAATCAAACATACATCCCTTATAAAATATATTCATTAAACTCATATTCAAAACATATTTCCGTTAACTAATTTAAATCCAATAGGTACATGGCAGGAATGAAGAAACAGCAAGCAAAGGGGGGGAGGGGGGAGGGGAGAGGGTTGGCAAGCGTCAGCGAGCAGGGGGCTTGTCACCTAGTATATATATAAGCTTAAAGAAAAGGAAAGGTAATAATAAAGGTGGCAACAAGGTGTTGGAGGAAGCCCAGTGGACACTTACCTAGATTAGAGAGTCGCTGGGGGTGCTGAGGACACGAAAAAAACACACACACACACACGTGTGTGTGTGTATGTACGTATGTACATATGTATGTATATGTACATATATATATACTAGTAATATGTGCTTGCATTCTGCAAGCATTTTTAAATCTTAGCATTTTTACAATCTAGAATTGTTCTCAATCGATTATGTACAAAATCATATAACCGTGTCAAATTTCAAGTTTGTTGGTCATTTATAAATGCGTTACAATTTTATTCGTCGCATAGGGCAATAATGTGGCAAAACAGCCGCTAAGATTTTGAATTTTTACAATATCGGATTTCTTCTTTCTGTTGTTACTAACAACCCATTATTCTGCCAAATTTCATGGATGTATCTCATTAAGAATTGCCGTACAACTTTCACACTCGTATGGGGCAGGAATGGGGCAAAACCGTCCCTTATAAATTGGAATGTTTGCAATTTTTTTATTTTATCTTCGGTTGCAATGAAATTTCTATAATGGCGCCAAATTTCAAGTCTGTAGGTCATTTGGAACTGCCTCATCTTTTTGTTCTCGTATGGAGCAATACTGGGGCAAAACAGTCCCAAAAATGGGGATTTGTCTATGATTTTTCCAGAAAGACATCACATCAATTCCATCATCTGTTGGGAGTATTTGAGCAGCTAGCTCTTGATAATGCCGCAGCTCATCATCAAAATTTCCTGGCTGTGGTGTGGTGGTGTTAGCTGGCCTTCGATAAACGTACAGTGAGGATGCATTTTTTGATTTTTTAGCTAGTGGGACATCAACATCAGAGTTTGAGACATTTTGACGGCCAGTACAGCTAGAGGCAAACACACTGTGAGAATTTGAACAAAACTGCCGTAAGTTGTGAAACAATTTCTAATTTCACAGCATTAGTTTTAACATCATCAGAACTAATTTTTTCTAGCCAGCAGAAGAAAAAATTAGGGTCTAACACGGCCGCCAGAAAGTATATGAAATCACTGAAAGCCAATAGTGATTTTTCTGTGTCATTTAAAGAATTTGGTAATGGTATCAAACCAGCGTTAATGCAAATGCCAATAAACTATTATTCAATACTGCTTCTTAAAACAGTAACCATATTCCCCAAATATGTTGGATTAAATTCCAAAAGGTAGTGGTATAGTCCAGTTATTGATGGGACCACTGCTGAAATCGTAATATGGTGTTCACCTTGCACTTTATCTGTGGCATCCAGAAATGGCTGGAGTAGCAATGTTGGGAATAATCCCTCTGGCTGAGTTTTAAATTATACTGGTTTAGTTCTTCAAGCATGTGTTTCAGCTTTTCTTCATCCAAGGACAAAAAAACATTTATTTGTTTGAGAATACTGTCCCACCTGGTGACATTGGTTTGGGGAATACTAGCATGAAGACCAAACCATTTTTCAAAGGCTTCCTTGAATAGTGTACTTGTGTGAAGAAGGCTGCAGATTTTTTAAACTTTTGCCTGGGCACCATATAACTTCGCCTCCTTAAGACCATCCCCGACAGTGAGTTGCAGAGTATGAGCAAAGCAACTTAGTCTCTTAATTGGAGATCCTCTTGAGTTTACATGATAGATGACTGATGTAACAACTTCTGGGTTTACGTCTTCCCATAATTCTTCATTTTCTAAAGTGTCATCTTGCATATCGTTTTGCTGCTCTGATTCATGGTTGATAAATGCTATAGTGCAGTGATGGCGAACCTATGGCATGCGTACCATAAGTGGCACGCAAGACGATTTTGGTTGGCACGCCAACGAAAGGCGAAAACCATACAAAGCATTTATCGTACTGATTTAATGCCGCAAAAACATGTTTTATTTATTTAACTATTGTAAACTTTGTAAACTATTGTAAACTTTAGTTTTACGGTTACAATCTTAATTATATTGATCATGAATTTAATTTAGTTGGCACCCAAAAAAATCAAGGACTTTTTGTGGCATGCAAGTCGGATAAGATTCCACAGTTTCGGTAGCATTGGCACGCGGACTATAGAAGGTTCGCCATCACTGTTATAGTGAATGCTTTACACATGTTTGCGGCATTATCTGTTATAACATATTTCATTTTATCTTTGATTTTATAAGAATCACATTTGTTTTCAAACATTTCTGCAATGTTTTCACCTGTATGCTGACCAAGGAACCTTTGACACGACAATAATTTTGTCATGAGTGTGTAATTTATTATCATATGGGTGGTTACTCCCAAAAAGCCTCTCATTCTTCTATCTGACCAGATGTCGAGCTTCAATGCAATTGTGTCAGCCTCAGCAAGAAATGCTAACACATCAGCTTTCACATTATGGTACAAATTATCCAGTTCAGTCATAACCGAAGACTGACTTATTTCTTGTGAATGGGAATCTAACACATGACAAAATCGCCTGAACTGCGGGTTTTCTGTAATTGAAAGTGGCAGTGAGCAACCGATTATCAGATCCTTAACCAATAAACTGATCTTGATTTTTTTTATTACTTCTAGTTCGGAATGTTTCCTCTAAAATTGGCACTTTTCGGCAATTTTTTGTTTACATCTAATTTGGAATGTTACCGCTAAAATTTGCATTTTTGGCAGTCGCAATATGCAATTGTGGATGTTTCTTGCACTCGATGTTTATGTTAAATAAAATATTTCGTACTCCCTTTTTAAATGCCTCTTAAAACTCCAATATGCACTATCGTCTCATATAATAGCCAATTTCTGTTTGAATGGTTGTACAGCTTTTGGAGCGTTTTCATTGGTTGAAAGGAAAGCCAATAAGGGTTCGGGATATCATTATTGAGGAATATGTTTACCTTCGTTACACAAACTGTTTAACTCGAGCAGATACATTAAAAAGTAAGTGCACAAAATTTTATTCTTTTCCCTTATACTTGTATTAGCAAAATTATCTACAGTCAGTTCCCTTTACGATGAAATCACAGTAGTGAAACATTAACATTAAATCTTTAAATTAAATTTATAGTCTTAATTTATTAAACAGATGTAACAGCTATGTTCTGTTTTGAAATGTGAATATTAATTTATAACATGGCGAAATCATAAATCATATGTTTACCTTCGTTACATAAACTGTTTAATTAATGTGCGCAGATACATATAAGTTTAAAACAGTAATAAAGTAAGTGTACAAAATTTAAGTTTTTTTCCATTAGATTAGAAAAATTACATAAGGTATGGTCAATTATCTTCATATTAGCATTTTTTTGACATTGGTAAGATGAACGCAAAACAGAATTAGAAAAAGCTCACTTCTTTCGTAAAAAAATCATGACTGTTCAAACGCATTAAAAGAATGTCTTTTGCATGTTCAACTGCAGCTTAACAAATTTTAAGAAGCCAATTTTAAATTTAAATTTAATTTTAAATAGAAAAGTATCAGAACATTGTGTGTAAAAATTGTGATGTTTTTGTGTAATAAAGACTAAAATAAGATCTTAATTAAAATTAAATAACGTCAACACAAATTTTACTTTGAGAAAGCCATATTTGTTTTTATTAGCTTTTTGACTGTGTTCCTGATAAACTTTGTACCACATTTTAATGCTTTTGTCGCAGACTTTTTCGTATGCGAATTTTTGTTGATGTGGTGAAAAAAGTTCACAAGGCAATTTTTGGGCAGTTTAGTTTTTAATTTTAAACAACCTACACATACATCTAATAAATAAAAGAGGATGTCTGTCTGTGGCAGCTATAACTCATCAGAGAATAAAGTTAGGAGCTTTAAATTTTTATTGCAACTTCAGGTTGATCATGGGAGTTTCGGTGACAAATATAATACAAATCGGCCCACAGGGTCGTGACTCCGGAGGTCACGGATCGGTCAGTCAAAATTTCAGTTTCTTGAGTATATCTCAGCAACCATTGGACTGATTTTGATGAATCCTACACCAATATTAATGTTGTGATGATATACATTTTCTAGCTGAAAATGGATAAAATCAGTCCACTGGGTCGAAAGGTCTTAATGTAATGGCCAGTTCAAATTTTGGTTTTTTGAGTATATCTCAGCAACGAATTGAAATAGATTTTAAAATATAAATTTTTCATCAGTTATTTCTGTAAAACATAATTTTCACATTTATGGCATTATTGAAGTATAGAAATTTACTAGCATTCCATATCTTACGTAAAAATTGTTGTTGAAATGTTTTTTAAATTGTTTATTTCATTGAAATATTTGTTGTTTTTAATTGAATTATCTTCTAATCTAACATGTAAAGGAAAATGTTTGTAAGTTTGTTCGCTTTGAATGCTTTTAATACGAGATAGGGAGGGAGAGAGATGGATGGTAACTGAGAGAGGTAATTAGAGGGAAGGGGTGGAGAGAGGGAGGAAGGGAGAGAGATGGAGGGGCAGGGGGAAGAGAGGGGGAGAAGGGAAGGAGAGGGTGGGAGGGGGAGGGAGTTTATACGTTATTTTCCTAAGATTTTCTTCCTTCATTCATCTAAATAGGAAAATGCGGATCGGTTTTCTTCATTTTAGCTTTATTCGACAGGTATAACTGTGTACTATCTTATTCTTGCGATGCTTACATGTTACACGGTCAAAGTTTTAGATTCACTAAATCTGTTGAAATTCAACGGGCACTCCTGCTAGTTAAAAATAAAATTTCCACATCCTAGGACGGGCGGGTACACCAGTGGGTGATAAAAGGAAATGGGTTGTGCTAACCTTAATCCAAAAATTTGATATAATAAAAAGTTTAGAAAAAGTGAGAACTGCAATGTTTTAATGAAAGAGTTCAATGTTGGTTCTTCCACTATTTATGACATTAAGATACAGAAATCACAGTTAATGACATTCGTTACGTCTTTTGAGACAACTAGAGAAAATGAATATCAGCGCACTCTTCGTAAGCTGAAACTTGAGCAATTGCTATTTATGAATGGTTTTCTATAAAGCGTTCCGAGAAAGCACCTATTTATGAACCAATGTTGATTGAAAAGGCCCAAGATTTTTATCAACAAATGGAGATTAGCGAACCGTATGCATTTTCAGATGGATGGCTAACACATTTTAAGACTAGGCATAGGATCAGACATTTAGATGTTTCGGGTGATAAAAAATCGGCCAACCAAGGAGCTGCCAACAAATTTTGTGACTTTCTTGAGACATTAATTAAGGAACATGGCCTAACCCCTGATCAAACTTATGATGTTTTAAAGAAAATAAAGACCGCTTACTGTGTTTACCTGTGTATCAATTTGCCTCAAGAATTTCTGTTAATACATTGTTGGGTGTAGATAATTTCTCTCCTTTTCTCGGACAAGGAAACAATATTTTTTGTCGTAAAATCCTAAAGGTTGGACGAAGTTAACCCTTACCTTGCGTTGTTATTTGAACAAAAGTGAGGCTAGTAGCGATAGTCATATGAGAAACTCTGTTGGATGTGATGTAGTTAGTAAATATTAAAATATTCCAATTAAACATGTTGAATACTTGTACATATATTTGAGTTTCATTCCTTCCTTAAATGTCAAGGAATTATTTAAGAACAATTGTGAGTAAAATACTTAGTCTACAGGTTATCAGTTCCAAGGTGAATGTACAATTCTGCATCTGTTCCTTATTTTGGTATCCAAATGCTTTATTGAGGCCTATCCAATAAAACTCTCAAGCAACCGGAATATTCACTTAACCGGAAAACCCAATTCCCTGAACATTCTGGATAACTGGGAGTTTACTGTATTTTTATGAATATTTTTATAATAAAACTTTTTATATTGGAATGTCTACCATAAAAATGCCATTCAGACTTGATTTTCTCTTAAATGACACCTCAGGTAACTTCCAATTTAAAATGTAATCCAGTCTGCAGAATAATTAGCAATTTCCAATGCAGCCCACTGAAGGATTCACAACCACCGATGTGGCCCACCATGTAGAAATGGTTGACACCACTGGTTTAGACCTTACTTCTGAGAGAGTACTCCAAGACACTCCAGTCCCCACCTCCAATGTTTTAAATGCCTGGGCATCCCAGTAAGAATAAAAATCTACTTTCACCATTGTTAATAGCTATAGGAACAATTCATATCACTTATTTGATGAAAGGCAGGAGAAAAACTTGATTCTGTTTTGACTAATTTTTCTATCTTTCTGACTACAAAATAATGAAATTAACTGAGCATAACTCAAGGCTACAAAAGAAACAAATTACCTCTGTCATTCACAGCAAGACAGAGATAGATATCATTAATTTCATTAAAATATTATGGTTGCGACATAATAACCTCAGGGAGTATAAAAATCGCAACAAATGTTTTTATGAAATTTTGTTTGATAAATTTTAACAATGATGGACTGCCTGATATGAATAAAAATAATATGTAAGTACAGAATATACTTTAAATATAACTGAATTTTGAGTGTAGCTAGATTAATTAATGTTTGAATGACTTGATAAGGTAATCTGGTAATTCTGACAACAATTATACTGCAAATTTTAGAATTATTGTATTTATGTCAGAGATGGAAGAAACTTTTTTCAAACTATCAATTGCTTCATTTAGTAATTGTTCCTTGCTTAAAATGTAGAATCTTAGTGTTCAACAATATTTCAAACGCCAAATTTTTACGGATGAGGTCACCATATTAGCCATATATAAAATATTGATAAAATGCATGTTAGTTTACTTTCCCAAAAATCACTTTCCAGAAAGGTAGGTTTTTGGAACAGGCTCATACGTGAATATTGGTAGATAATTATAGAAATAATGACATTATTCTTATATATTTACAATTTTTAGTATAAACAGGTTAACTGACTAAAGAATAACTTTGGGTTAGATTGGGTCCAGTTGTGTTGAGTATGAATAGCAAATAGCAAACCATCAAGACCATGAAGGACAACGGTTTACTGAATTCTAGAAAACAAATCTTTCAACAAAATTACCTTAGGGAAAATGAATCATTCTAGAAAATGACTTGGTAAAAATATTCATTTAGCAGTTCTACAGAATGAACACATCCCCAACCAGAAAAATGAAGGTCAGCATTAGACACCTCAATATTAATAATAGACAATAATTTCCTCCCATACAAAAACATACATTTCAAATATAAATTCTAAATTCGAAGAAAAATATAAATCAATAAGAGCATCAATTCAACAGATGGTAAGTACCCAAAGCAATGCATAATTCGAGATAAAATTTTTAAATGATGGAAGGGTCCGTCTCACTGTCAAAAATACAAATGTCCTAAACAACTGTCTGAAATCTGGTCATTGGTACAGAATAATTTCCCATAACCTGTTATCATTCTTCATTCCATCTTTAAGATTTAGTTGTACTTGAATGATTGTCTGTACAAGTGTTGTTTTGTTTGTTTTTTGGCTAATCAATCTCTTGGGCTCCCACCGCCGATAATGGATACTTTGTTACCAAAATACACATCTGGTTTTCCAAACCTTTTTACAGCTCTTGGAAAAAGTCTTTCAATTAGACAATGCTTTGAGCAACAAGATACAGAGAAATAAATGACTAAATGGTACTGTGGTATTAACACGGCCACACTACTTAGTTCTATGTTCTCCCGCTAGATGGCATTACTTAGCATGCCGGTCTGCCTACTAAGAACATCCTATTTTGACCGTTACATGGCACTATGTGCATTACCTGATATGTCTGCGATGTTTCTACATTCTCATTCCAGGCTGAATGGGATTTCCCCCGAGTCCAGAGATCGCCACAACCCAACCATTATGTGCGACAATAGCACCATCACAATAGCGTCATGCATAAAAGTGATTATGGTTGCCTTAAAAGGATCCTATCCCTCAGTCCTGGCTTGCAAGCTAAATTGGCTTGCAAAGTTTTTTATAACAAATACATTCTGCAAAAATGTTATAACGGTTGTCTAAAATGGAACCTATCCCTCAGTCCAGGTTTGCAAGCTAAATTGGCTCCATTTGCGGCGCAACAGTCAGGTGAGATATTTCGCACCTTAGTCGCCAATTTTCCTTCGCATATAACAAAAGAGTAGTGAAAAATGCATTGTCACATTCACTCGGGGAAATCCTATTCCGTCAAGAATGAGAATGTAGAAACATGAAAGACATATCGAGTAATGCATACAGTGCCACGTGATGGTCAAAATAGGAAGTTCTTAGTAGGCAGACTGGTAAGCATAAGTAGTGCCTTCTAGCGAGGAAACGTAGGACTAGGTAGTGTGGCCGTGTTACTACCGTTGTATTGACTAAATTCCTTATGAGCTTAAAATTTTAAGCCACCTATCTCAATGAAAATAGCCAACATCCACAAATTTTAACCAAGAAATGAATTCAATTAGTAGTCTTGGCAAAGTTGGAAGCACAAAAACCCTGAGAGATGACTCAATTGGCCAAAAATTTATATAGGTCTTTTTGGGAAATTTACACCAAAATTCAAATATCATACCAAGCACTTTCGTGTGCGTTAAATCAGAGAGGGTTAATGCTAAGGCTGAATCATGGTATTCAGGGGCCTTGATGCACAATTTTTTCACAGATCATCCAACCCCAACACACACCTCTGACTGTGGCTCCAGTGAGCCCGAGCTCAACTGCATTCAAGTTAATCCAACATTCGTTAAGGTGATTCTTCACTTTACCCTTGTACCTCCCACATGACTTGCTACTGTGCACACTATCTGCATATCTCCTTCCCATCCACTTTCCCTCATGCATGGCTGAGGGGAAGGGGAGGGGAAGCTTCCCTTTGTTGCGTGACACACACATCTTACAAAAATAATTTGTAGGATTCTTCAGAATAATTTCATAAAAATATGGGTTAGATTCTTACATTAATTATTTGAGAATGCTGAATTTCAAGAGTTAAATGGTGGAAGTTAACTTATATGCGTGAGTGCATAGTACTGATTACAAATGGAAAGATTGAGAAGGAGAAAAATTCTGAACTTGACTGGGGATAGAACCCGGGTCTCCCACATGCCGGGCAGGTGCTCCCCGGTCAAGTTCAGAATTTTTCTTCTTCTCAATCTTCACATTTGTCATCAGTACTATGCACTCACGCATATAAGTTAACTTCCACCATTTAACTCTTATTATTTAACATCGTCTCAATGTCTGGGATAAGTGTGGGGTGTTTTCTGCTGTGCCTCCATGAGGACATCTAGTGTCGGAAGATTTACTAACTGAGTTAGCTCTTTCTTCACAATAAATATCCCAATTCGAGATTGGAGATTTAGTCTGGCTTGATAGCTTAAGGCGAATTTACACGGTTCACTATGGGTGATCATCCCGGATGAATCATCCAAAGTGAATGCAATGGATGAATCAGTTTTCGTTTAGACGTATCACCGAAAGTGAACTAGCCAGTTCATTTCAATATGGCGTCAATTGAGATAGTTCGTGTTGGTATTCATATTGTTTGTGAACACTTGATAAATGAGTGCAGAAGACTTATTATGAAAAAGAAAAATAGAAAAAATCGGCATTGGTGGGTAAAGCTATGGATCATGTGACGTAATACTATAGGAGCATCAGTGTGTTTGTTAAGGGAATGGTCTACAGAAGATCAAGACGTTTAAATATCATCTTCGAATGTCTGAATTACAATTTGAAGAACTGCTTGCAAAAGTGATGCCATTAATTAAAAAACAAGATACAACAAGAGAGTCTTCCTGCCAGGCTAAAACTACAAGTTGTCCTCAGATATCTAGCCGCAGCTGACTGCTTTGGGACA
This sequence comes from Uropetala carovei, assembly GCA_036926305.1. NCBI lineage: Eukaryota > Metazoa > Arthropoda > Insecta > Odonata > Petaluridae > Uropetala > Uropetala carovei. The sequence continues at coordinate 4,824,861 of JAXCHB010000104.1, read as the reverse complement.
CTTGAGGCTTTGTACCGAGTACCCAGATGCTCCATTTCAAAATTTTTACCAGAAATTTTAACGGCCATCTATCAAGCTTTGCAAGATTTTATCAAGGTAAGAAAATGAAAAATATTCAAATAAGATAAAAATAGTATTTGTATTACGTATTTTAATTCCAAAAAAAAATTATTCAAAAGATTCAATTCCAAAAAAGATAATAATGGTATAATTTCGAATGTTTTACATTTTATAAATGTCGTTTAAAAGTTTATTCAAATGAAAACATTGTAGTTTTGTTTATATATCAATAACAGAAAGAGCAATATCATAGAAAATTCAAAATGCTTCACATGACACCTCACATTAAACCTCCAATTGAAGTCATAGCTTCTGCCAATATATCGCTTTCCTCAAAATGGGTCAAGTAGGTATTTGTGAAAGCTCATCAACTAAAGAATGGTCTTCTGACGATGTACCGCATTCCTGACTCTCACATGTAAGTTAACTTCCACCATTTAACTCTTATTATTTAACGTCTTCTCAATGTCTGGGATAAGTGTGCGGTGTTTTCTGCTGTGCCTCCGTGAGGACATCTAGTGTCGTAAGATTTACTGAGTTAGCTCTTTCTTCACCATAAATACCCCAATTCGAGATTGGAGATTTAGTCTGGCTTGATAGCTTAGTGGTTAGAGCACCTGCCTGGCATGCAGGGGATCTGGCTTCAATCCCAAGTTTAGTTCAGAATTTTTCTCCTCAATCTTTCCATTTATGCTAAATTTCACTTGAAAATACATTTGTTTAAATAACCTTATTTTATATTGACATAATACAATATTGAGCATACCAAATTGCGCTTTCAATTATTTCTCCTGTTGTCAAAGTAATTCTCTGCAAGACAGTCGAACAAAAGTGGAAACATACATTCTATACCGGAGTTCAGGAAGTTTCCGAAAGTGTTTTTATGATATCAACAACATTTTCCAATGATTTACAACTAAAAATCAGAAATGTTCACCTAAGATAAGCCAACAACAAAAAATATCTTATTGGCAACCACTGATAAGACGTAGAGCATTAATGAGATCTCTCTCTATGAAATAATTGTTGTACTTATAAAGTACATACATTTTTGAAAAAATATCATTGTTTCATAGTGAGAGAGATTGCTTTAGTTATTACAATTTACTATTAAAAATTTTTGACGCGTAAGAGGCCCTGCGTACATACTTTGCACCTTTGCACTTTTCCTAACTGACTCTGATCCCCTTATATGAAGTAAATGCCCTAATTGACCAATATAGACCACCTTGGATTTTGCTTGGCAACTACAGATTATATAAAAAGTCTCATAAAAGACATTTTTTTCATTTCGAATAAACATCTTTTCATTATATAGTTTTGGTAGCATTTTATACTCCATAGGTAATAATAGTAAGAATCCCTCATGTCAATGTTATCATACAATCCATTTCTGCATAAGCCTAATACAAAATTTGCACATAAATATCAGTAAAGCTGTAATTAAACAGATCAATATTTCTAAGATACAGCATATCTTCAAGTATAAGGCGATTCGAGTATAAGTCAAAGTGTACTTTTTAGCCTACAAAAGCATCTAAAATCCAAGATTCGAGTATAAGTCGAATCAAAGAAGACAAAAACAAGATAATTTTGAAATTTATAAAAAATTAATATACACATATAGAGGTGAACCTCTACTTACGAACATTCAAGAAACGAACAATTTGTATTTACGAAAATTCCACATACCAATGAATTGTGTCTCGCACTTCATTTACGAACACACCCTCACCGACTTATGAACATTGGTTGCAGTAAGAACACGTAAACTTGTCAACACTTGTCATTTGTATTCGAAACTGTACGGGTGCATGTTTATGTACATATTGTTTTTTATTGCCCTTGAAATATGGAAAACAATCCTAAACGTAGTGTTTGTGAAAGTGCTAAGAGCGGTAAAAAACATTTGAGTGCTTTTGATGGAAACTAAAATGGACATAATACACAGATCAGAAAAAGGTGAGTCGCTTGCTTCGATTGGTCATGTTTATGATCTCAATCGTTCAACAATCGAACCATTTTAAAGGACAAAGGAAAAACTGGTGATCATATTTGCAATGCAGGCTCTGTTCAGTCCGTGATTATAAGTAAAAAACAAAATTCCGTTGTTGAAGAAATGGAACGGTAACAATTTGAATCCAGGATTAAAATTTAAAAAAAAAACAACGCTTGAGAACTGAATTGAATCTTCTCTTCAATCCACTCATTTGGGCAAGTTTTTAAAGATAAAAGATAAATTTTAAGTTTTCCTTTCAAACTACTTAAGTATGGCGATACTGTATTATTTTATCTTTAGTCTTCGCATTTTCTACTAATTAGCGTGATTTTTTCATACTAATGCGCTTCAAGTCAGTCAAATGTTTTTTGCCTGTCCTGTTTAATTATTGACCCAAAAAAATGTCCAGCTAGTTTGCGACTCGAATATAAGTCGAAAGTAGGGTTTGATGAGCCTAAAAAAGAAAATTTCTCGACTTATACTTGAAGATATATGGTAAATAACCTAAATTACTAATTATAAAATCACAGCCAGTAAATAATTGTATTTCAATACTTTAACATCCTGATATTTTTGTCATTCTAGTTATGAGTTTATTACTTAAAGTGTAGTGAAAATAAAAAGTATCTTTCTTGACTCTCTTTGTGCAATTCCAATTTAAATATACCTTGTCTTTTAGATATACATAACAAATAGAACATTTTTACTATCCTAGAAAATCTCAAAACCTTTCACATTTTAAACATTTTCAAAAAAATCTTTTAACAGAGTGCAGGCTGAAACAGAAGTGTTCTTATATAAGCATAAAGCTTTAGGACATCAGTAAATTCTGCTGAAAGTTCTTTCTTTGTAATAAATTACACTGGAATCTTAGTTATAAAAGTCTAATAAGACTAAATATTTGTTTGAGAATACCAAATATAAAATAAGATGGCTTAAATAACACTTTTGAGCAATAAAGTTGATGCAAGGTGTACAGGAATGGTAGTGTTTGAGCAACTACATGACAAAGTCTGAAGCTTTAACACAAATATGTCTTATGTTTTAGTTAAATTGAAATGGTTTCAATATTCATAATCAACATTGCTCGTATCCTGCAAATGGCAAATGAAGTACCAGTTTTATACTCCAATCATTAATTATAAAATATTAACACTTTATTGGAATGTAAATTGGCATTTAAAAATATGTAGTTGGTTCAGTTAAAAATATTTACAAATTTACATAAAAATCTACATTAATTTCAGTCTTATCTGGTACAATCATGTTGTGAATTGTTGCATCATAATCACATACACAAATTTTACATTTAAAGAGTGACAACATGATTGACCCCTTGAAAACTTGACAATAGAAAATATGAAAGACAATGGCCGACTCTGCCAAACAAATTTTTTGCCTATTAATATAATTGAAATATATCTCAAATTCCATTGATTTTAATCTTTTTCATCATGTTAAGAACTTGCAATCCAGGGAAGGGACATGATGGGAAAAAATTGTAACAGCCTGTTCCCTCAACACCAGAGATAAGTAGTCCCATATGAGCAGCAAAATGATATTTTGAAGGTGTTTCAGCTCTAGTGCTGATACTGGTTTCCCTATAAGGAGAAAGTGTTTTTAATTAGAACATGAATTTGTAAAGATTCTTCAAAATAAAGTATTAAATTATCAAACAGTCACAGATATACATTTATCCACCAAATACCTTCCAAGTACATGTTTAGAGATTTCAAGAGAAATCATATCTGACCATAAATAAAACAGTAATTACCATATTTTCCCACTGATAACACACACCCAGTAGGCACTGCACATCACAGTGTTTTTAACGCTTTTTAAAATGTATAGATAACGTGCAGTCGAAAAATTTCTGCAGATTGGTACTTCGAATACATTAATAACAGAATAAACTGATTTCTGTCTTTATGGTTTTGTTGAGTCTTTTATCAAATGAATAATGATGTAAGGCTTTCTTTTTCCCAATTTTATCTTAAGTCACATGTGCCATACTTCATTTAATATAATAAAAACCGTCGTCTGTTGGTTGGTTGGCTGGTCACAATATGCAAACGCTAATAACTCGAGAAATAATAATGATAGAAACTCGAAATTTGGTAGGGATGCTTGAGTAATACTTATTCAGAGAATGACGAATTTAAATCGCGAAAAAATTCCTTGGTTCGCCTCCAAGAGAGGTATTTCCATTTCCCATTACTTAACATGTAAAACGCGATTTTTCGACATGCAGGCTTTTATTCATTTGGAAATTAAAATTAGAAGAAATTAACAGATGACCTTCGGATTTGAACCATTTTGAAGAAAAATTTATAAAGTTTCTTATTCCGTTTGTCTTTTTTCACCCACAGTTCGAAATATTCCATGTTAAATGTTTAATTTGCATATTTTGTGGAAATCTCGCCATTTTAACGTGATGTTGATATGTCGACCATTATCATTGTTACACCTCAAATTACCATTATTGTATACATCCTTCTGGGAATAAGCGTGCCTTGAATGCTTCAATATGAGAGAGAGAGAGAGAGAGAGAGGAAGGGAAGAGATTGGCATTATTTGTGGAAAATAAGTATATTAACGTAAATATAAAAAGTTTTAAGTATCAACAGTGTCATTTTAGAAAAATTGGAAATAAAAAGCATTCTTAAATTAAATTCTCTGTAAACCATACATGCTTACGAATTTATATTGTTATTCCTCGAATTAATTTCGTAATAATGGCCGAAGTTTGGAAACGAATATAAATTAAAATTCAATTAAAATTAAAAGGACATTTAAAACTGTTAACAGGCAATTTTCAAAGAAACAACAGTGGATCTTTTAATGAATTGATTTGTTTTTATAAAAGGAATTTTGGTGCTTATTTAATACAGAGTAAGTTCTAAGGCTTATAACCCATTTAAATCTAATAACAGTGGCTATTATAGTTTAAAGAAAGAACTTTCCTTATTCACTTTACAGAATGAATTAATTTTAGGGTAGCATTGCCTATTATAAAAGGAGTTACTTCGGAATTTACAGTATGTAAAGTGGAAGTTGTACTGAATTGACTCAAGTACATATATTTCAAAGCAAAAATCAATTTAAAACTATTGAAAGTTGTTGTTTCGGAAACTGAGAAGTCCAGAGTAGTGAGTGGACGCTAAACGATATTAAGGTACATTTTATTCCAAAATCTATTTAAAGTATTAACAGAGGCAATTGAAGATTGGACAAATCTTTTTGTTACCGGAATTCTGCTTATTTCATGAAATTGAAATGTTAATGCATTAATCCATTAAAATCTGTTAAGAGTGGCTATTTTAGTTTAAAGAAATATATGTACATGGTACTTTTATTCACTTTTCAGAATGAATGAATTCTAGGTTAACATTGCATATTATAAAAGGATTTTCTTTGGAATAAAAGTTTGTTATTTGGTTATTTTAACTGAATTGAATCAAGTTCTCTTCTAAGTTTGAAATCCATTTAAAACTGGTGAAAGTGGTTGTTTCGGAAAATGAGAAGGCAAGAGTGCTGAGCAGATGATAAACGATATTGAGGTACATTATATTCCAAAATCTATTTAAAGTATTATCAGAGGCTAGTTATTAAATAAAAAGCCTATGGAAAACGAAATTAAATCAAGGCAGAATTCATACACTGCAAAATTTAAATTAGAAGTGGTGAGACTAGCCCAAGAAAAAGGGAATCGGGAAGCTGGAAGAAAATTTAATGTAGGAGAATCCAGTGTTTGAGAATGGAGAAAAAGTGAAGCGGATTTGAAAAGTTTACATCGGAGGAAATGTGCAGTGTGACGCAGAAAGTGCTTCCGGCCAGAACTAGAAAAATTATGATTTGGTTGATTTAGAAAGGCCTCAAGGTTTTAGAATTTCAAATACTCCAGTTTCACTCAAAGCTAATTGGTCTGGTTCGAGTACAGCGTTGGAGGAGATGCATTTTTTTTACATTTATGTAGTAAAAACTCAGGCAATAATCGGACCACCTCAATGAATAAAAAATTTTTACGAGCGCTGATTTTTTATTACATGTTAAATTTGTCAATAAATAGTCATGGAATTTAAAAATTTTATGTTTTTAGTGATTAAAAATTTTTAGTCATCATATAACTTCTAACAATTACGTACTTTCTGGTTTTTAAAAACAGTGGTAGAAAATATCATGAATCAAAAATAAATGAGAAATCGAAGCATCATTGTACTAGGCTTAATTAAATTTTTGTCAATTTTAAGTTATTCACTTCTTTTCCTGTGTATAATATGTACATCCATTTTTTCTAAATTTTGAACTTTTTTGTATACATAACGCGCATGTTATCTACCAGAAAATATGGTAATGTTAAATTACAAATCTTCATAATGTTTTTCTACGTAAAAAGCAAATTATAATTTTAGAAATCATGAAACAGGACTTCCTTGTTTTAGAACTACATATTCGCTGTTTCCTTGCCCTATAAAATATTGCCTATATACAGACAACTCCTGTTTAACATACATTCACAAATATGTATGTTGAATAATGATATTGTACATCCGTACTTGCATACATACTGTCTGCCGATAAATACATTGTACTCAGGCACATTTATTGTCTGGCATGTCACTGCATGTGCACTGTTGCTGCATAACATACAGTTGGCAATCTTTACTTCTTGTACGAGGGTAGTTCAAAAAGTTTCTGCACTTTTTTTTTATTGCACCACTGGTGCAAGGCAGACTTATGAGAATTAGCAACATTGAAACTCATTATCTGACGTGACCCCACACTGGTGGGTATGCCTTGGACTCAGTGAGCTATCAGCAATGGAGGTAAGAGCATGGCTGCACTGCTTTCAATTTGCACCAAGGAAGAGCAGAGAGGAGTCATTCGTTTTTTGTGGGCAGAAGGTGTTAAAGGGGCTGAAATTCACACACGTTTATGTGCTCAGTATGGAGGTAATGCTTTACCTCGGCAGAGTGTGTACGAATGGACAAATGTTCAAGAAAGGCCAGACAAGTGTGGTTGATGCAGAGCGCTCAGGACGGCCGTCAACATCAACTAGTGATGAGAAACAGGAAGAAGCCAGAGCCATGATTCTCGCCGACAGAAGAGTGAAAATAAGGGACATTTCATTAAAGTTAGACATCAGTCAAGGTTCAGCCTATTCAAAAGTGCATGACATTATTGAATTCCACAAGGTTTGCACAAGGTGAGTGCCCAAAAATTTGACAGAAGAGCATAAGCACAATCGTTTGGACATCGGCTCTCATCGCTTGAAGCGATATCATAACGAAGGAGAAAATTTTTTGAATCGCATCATTACTGGGGATGAAACGTGGATTCATCATTATGAACCTGAAAGCAAGCAGAAGAGTATGCAGTGGAATCACACATCATCTCCTGTTTCCAAGAAATTCAAATCACAGCCATCAGCTGGAAAGGTTATGCTGACAGTGTTTTGGGATTCCCAAAGTCCTATCCTCGAACATTATCTGGAGTGTGGAACAATGGTAACAAGTGCAGTGTATGCTGACATGTTGCGAAATGAACTGAAGCCGGCCATTCCCATTAAACGGAGAGGAAGATTGTCGGAGGGTGTTCTTTTGTTGCATGACAATGCATGCCCACATAGCGCTGCCCATACCAGGGAAACCCTTCAAGAAATGAATTTTGAAGTTCTCGATCACCCAGCCTATAGTCCAGACTTGGCTCCTTCGGATTATCATCTTTTTTGACCACTGAAGGAAGTGCTGAGAGGTAGTCGATTTGTAGATGATAACGAGGTGTAAAGAGGTGGTGCATGACTGGCTGCACACACAACCAAATTTTTTTTTATGGCATTAGAAAGCTTGTAGACTGCTGGAATAAGTGTATTACAAAGCAGGGAGACTATGTAGAGAAATGAACCATTTGTAATCGCTCAGACAAAGTGTGGAAAGTTTTTGAACTACCCTCGTATTTAATTTATGCTTCCATATTTATTCAATCTGAGTGAAATTTTGAATCATAATGGGTGAATTAATATCCAGAAATGGAAACTCTTTAAACAACACTCAAATCACCACCAGAATCAATCCCAAAGTCTCCTCCTTAATCTCCAGTTAGATCCCTTTCAAAATCCTCTGATAAGAGTCCTCTTTCCTCCTGAGAATAATTTTCCTTATCCGTTATAACAATTCATCAACCATAGCAAGCAAGTGGAGAATATATTTTCATACAAAAAATATAGTTTAAATCAGTATTTATTCAAATGCATGTTGTTTGTATGCTTTAATATACTGTTTACATGCTTAAATTCAATGTATGTTAGTTTATAAATGCAGTGTTAGAATATTCTAGGTAAATTTTGGATGAAAAAATCATGGACTTGTACGGGAAAGCATCTACATTTATGACATCCATTTATATGGTAAATTGCCTTCCGCTGTGTTTTTGAGAATGTAACTTGTATGTTAAATGGACGCTGCCTGTATATATTTAATAAAAACCAAAAAAGCATGTACGCTATGACTCATTCTTTTCATTATAATTCTTATATCAATATTTATCTTAAACTTAATAACTTATAAAGTGCACATGCAATCCTTCAACTATGTTTCAATTGACTTTAAATATCTTCCATTTTCTGTTATTGGACCTACATGAATTTTCAATTCAATAGAGCTTTTTATTGAGCTAAAACATTTTTTATGAACTCAAGTAGCCTAAAATTATGATGAATTGGCTTATTTATTAATGAATCAAAAACACATAGCTATATCCTATAAACTACCTACTTTTCTTTGCTCACATCTCATGCAAATTTTGCCTATAAATGTAATTTATTTTCCTATTGTTGCTTCTTTACTTAGCAAGATGACATCTAGTTCCTTATTATTTTGGTCTAATAATGTATACAGAAAAGATTCAAACTCCATCCTTCAGCAATGTCACATGTCTAAGTTAGGCATTCAGGAAATCATGACAAATGTATAATATACTTTGACTAAATCATTTCACCATTGCTCTCAGCAGCAATGTAACTAGCAACCCAACTCTGGGAGGGGGGAGAGGCAGCCCAAAAGCTAAAAATATTTTGGGGGCTCACCAAAATTTGAAAGTTAATACATATAAAAGTGTAGATCAATATTTTTGTGTCAATGCTCAATTATCATCAATTAAGCCTTTAATGGACCAAAGGATAGCGTTATTCGCTCCACATTTTTGTTTAAGCAACAAAATTATCAATCATTATACACAGCAACAAATATATACTAATAATTATTCAGGAAACTGCTTGTGGGAAGCGTTTAAAACGATTCACCAAACAATTGTCATCGGCCATTGTTGAAGTATTCGCTTCATTTGTGCTATTACACATGCCGCACAATCGGTCGATGGCATTCAGTGAATGCTAAGGGGGGCCAAGTGAGGGCTGAGAACTTCTAAGAGGGGGGTCAGGGACCCCCCATGATCCCCCCTAAGTTACATCCCTGGATCTCAGGCCTTCTAATTATACGAAAAATCACTTATTTCATTAAGTAAATTTTCATACAAGTTGTGATGTAATTAATTTGAATTATCCTCACTGATTATACACTAAGATTTTAATATTTACCAATTACTTGCTCCTTCACATTCTAACAAATACACTTATCATCAGACATCTTATTCCTAGCATATCATACATGCTAAATAAATTACATCAATATTACTTGTAAAAAACTGTATACACAAAATGAATTAATAAGACCAATCAGAAAAAATAAATTCATGACCTCTCACAAACCTTATTAGAGAAAGAAGAGCTCTCTCTGAATCCGTCAACTTGTCTTTATTGGGTGTTGCATTCAATTCACAAATAAGTTTAGGTAAGCAGGAATTCCTCATTGTATCCAGAAGTTTTGCACGCAAAGTTGCATCTGAATATAAGGAATGAAAATTTCAAGAAACAAACATTCCAATTATTAATTTATGTCATCTTTGAGGCAAACACCATAGATTTAAAAAAATTCTAGTCCTTCATTGAATATCAGTCAAAAAAATTTAGAAGGCTTTGATTGTTTTTCCAAATGTGACAATTGGTTAACTCAAGACATAGTCATTTCACTAAGAAAAATAATTGATTCTATTCTTAAATTTGGTTGTCTGTTGACCAAAAATGCATACAAATCTACAGAAAAATAAAATTTGTATAACAGTTGTCAATATAACTGAAAATTAACGTAATTTATTCACTATAAGGCTGTCAAAATAACGATTCTTCTTTGGTTGTAAACACTAGTAATTATATTCAACTTAAGGGAAAAGCTATTAGAATCGCCCCCAGAATATCGAATTTGCAGTTTCATTTGATTGCTTATATAATTACAAGAAAGTTTCCATAATATTAATACAAAATGAAATTTATTTGTTACACCAGTTAAATAGCAACGGGCTAACTAAACCAACTTACGCAATGCATCGATTGCAGCATTGGATTCGTCTTCGTCATCGTCGAAGTGAGTTTTCTTCCCTCTGTTCTCCTGTCCCTTACGAAATTTTCTAACTAGTGTAGCCATTCCGACACCTGAAGACCTTTCCCCGCTATCTGCCCTTCCTCCATCCGCTGACGTCTTCACGTCGGAGAATCCAACACGCTCCGTCTTGGCCAACGATGCCTTACGAAATGTAGGGCTTTCGGACGAAATATCCAAACCACTGAGGGCACGTACAACGTGAGCGATTAACCAGTAGTAATCGCCGGTTAATATTAACACCAAAGAGAAAACAAGTAAAGCCCGAAGCGTACCTCTCTCCATGGTTACTCGTAAACAAATAGCACTCTCGCGAGGATCAAAACAAATTAAAAATCACTGAAGAGCTGGTTCGCTGCCAAATTAATGTGCGTGTCCCAACCCCTCCTTAATGTGCGTTGCGTGGTGGACTATTTAAGGAACAAACAAATTGAGTATTCACCTGCTTTATTCTATCAAGTTAATCCAGAATATATTTGTTCACTGACTACCTCCACATATGTTCGGTTAGGACTCACCGTTAACACTGCAGGTAATTCGCTTTTTTATCTTATGCAAAAAGTTTAAGCCATTCAAAATCGCGGGTTCAAATGACAGTTGTTTCACACTTTACTGCAAAAAATGCAGTCGTTGGTTATGCCAACACAGCATCTTCTCGAAAAATCGCCCAGTGGAATGGAGCAGTCACCAGAGCACTTTTAGGCCTTCCTTATCGATACCTCGTTTTTACTTTTCACCCGACACATTCCAAACGTCCTTGTGGATGCGAGGTCGAATACGTTTGACTCAACCTTTCGTCGTCGGGCATGCCATTACGCTGATACACGGCTAGTCGTAATCAACGGAGCTTTACTTTTCCCACCAAGAAGGCAGAAAATACGCAAAGGAAATCGACTCGTTCTTGAGGCACTTGCTCCTTGTTCACTTCTGCATCGAACACTGCCTTTCTCTCCGACGTTCCGATCTCCCACGCCCCCACTCCTCGTCCTACTTATCAAGCGGCTATCCCAGGAGTATTTCGGCTGGCCCTCCCCAATCAGTCAAACCACAGTAAAAACCGCGTTACCTAACGATATAAAATTCTTCCCTGTTTAAGCGGGACTCGAAATTCACCTATCGATTTCCAATACGTTCCCAAGTAAATTCAGCCGTGATTTTCGATAGAAGCGTAACACTTAAGTCGTTGCTGATGCTATCAATTCGCACTGGCGGAAAAAAATGAGGCAACTGGTTTGAGCTTCGCATATGTAGGGTTCTTTTTATTCGATCTACTTTCCCAAACCACGCCTTTGGAAGGGAGTATAGAACTGCGAGGCATCGCATGAAGTTTTCCCGAGCCAATGAGAAGTGAAGCTGAACGGGCTCTCATGGCAACCTTGTCAGGGTACAAAAGAAGGAAATCGAAATACAAAAAAAATTTCACGTCAACGAGAGAGTGAAAGAAAGAAAGATTTGTCACGAAAAACAGAATGCCACGTAACCAGAACAACTCCTCAAATTTTATAGAGCAAAAGGAGTGAATATATTAAGCAAACATTATCCCACTGTATCGGATTTGGATTTCACAACGCAGGGCTTCGGTTAAGGTAAAGCGGTGAAAGTGGACACCGAGCGCCCGACTAACCGGCTTTCCTGTGACCTCCATTCTGCATTCTTTTTCTTATTCGCCCACTAAACAGCGCGGTTAGTCGCACAGCGAGACTCCGTCTCTTTGGTAGATGTAAATTCACGGCACACTGATCCAAATGATCTAACTGAACTCTAGGATACTGTTGCAATATTAATTGCGATAAAACTGTCGATATAAATGCGTCATGGATAAAACTTGACATGTATACAAGCATTACGATCAATATAATGTCAGTTTTATATCTATGAATTGATATTTTCTATAAGTAACGCGCCTTTTATAATTGAATCTCATATTTTGTTCAAAGACTGATATCTATCCAAGCCACTCGTGTGTGAATAGCTGAAATCGGTTGAATATCCCAAAATTATTAAGTTCGCTGGACGAAAATAAATTTTCGACGAATGGGAATGGGGATTTATCTTGCATTAATTTAAAAGTAGTTAAAAAATCGGCAGTACAATCACTGATGAATGCTTCTTGCAATGCCGAACGGGAGTTATCTCTAGAATATTTACAGTTCAAAGAACGTACCACCGAATCGATTTCACAGGAAATGTCGCTAGATTCCCGACGTCCTTCAGCGCATGTCTAACGAAACATAATCGAGCGCAAAACGATCCATTTACCTTAATGAAAACTGTAGCTAAAATCAACAAAAAAAATATGGTAAAGTTGTCTTCAGCAAGTATTACAATTTTTCAAATATTACCTATTCCAAACAACTGATAATGCTACACCGTGCACTACTAAAGCAAACGGTGTTACCGAGAATGCGGATAAGGAAACGCGGTGCGCGGTTATGTAAGACGTGAGCGGTTAGGAGGGCTTTCACTTCCATTACAAATTTAGAAGCAGAATTCCACAGTTATATAAAAGCTACATACCATACGGATAAATTATAGCATCTATTACGCGTTCAGGTAACTAACGCATTCTAAGTTCCCTCAATTTCTGCGTCACAATCTAAGATTTAGTTTAACTTCTGGATCTGAGACAAGATGAAATTTAGAATTCCGTGTACAGACATCTTAGAGAAAAATAACTATGTACCCAACGAACCGAGCCCTCCTCCACGACACTGGGCCTCGGGCGCCCGGTCGGATTCGAGCTTATTTGTGCCAGACTTAAAGATATTTACAACAAAACTGAGCCACGAAGCAAAAATCTAACTCAGTGAAGTACATCTTAGTGAGTTCCTAAAAAGTTTTAAAATTTTAATTATTATTATTATTTCGATCTCTATACTTTTGAATTTTAGTCTTTCTATGCTTGTACTGAGTTTTAGCTCTCTGTCGCACTTAAATAATAGGAAGGGGCTTTGAAAATTCTATAAATATTACCTTTAAAATGTATAATTGGAAAAATATTGCAGAAAATCTTTGATTACGACATATTCATTTCATATGCTGATAATGAATATCATGCATATTTTGACTAATTATTCGAATTTGTGAGGTTAGGGTTAAATTTGTTACCAATTACTATATGAATTTCAGTTCATCAATGACATCTGATTTTTGTGAATTAGAAGAAGCGACAACGAGGTTAAGCAGTTTATGTACCAAAGAAGTTGCACATCGGAGAGCTCGGGCCGGAAGGAAACAGTAAGCTAGGAGAAATTTTAAAAAAAATAATCATCGAAAGAAGAATGGGAACCTAAATGAATGCAAATGTAACGTGATTGTTAAAGCAGTGACGAATTCTTAAGTTTTAAGTTTTTTTCAATGTTACCTGAAACCGTTGGCAATAGATTAATTTATATGCGTTAAAAATAAAATTTAATAACGTGCTTGTTTTAATAAAAGATTATATGATAAAATTTTCAAAGCAACTTTTTTCATTCATAAATTTTGACTGAATATTAAAAAAGAAACAAAAACAAACATTTGTGTACTAAAAATGACATATTTCAGAGGGAGAGACTAGAAAATATTAACTTAAAAGTTGATTGGCATAAAGACTTTCGAATTAAATCAAACGTTTAACAATTTTCAAGCCGTTCAACTTTTGAACGGCGTCCTATATTCTCAATTGAAATTTATTTTTATCTTTTCAGTACGTAATAAAAATTGTTTTTCCTAAAATTTATTCATTTTATTTATTTCTGTAATTAAAAAAATTGTTGCTTCTGGTCTCCCAAACCTTAAGGAAAGGATTTCTCTGAACTCGCTCTCGAATCTTATATTCATTACACTGAAGCCAAGTTGAAATAGAGCATAATACAGATAATCGGATATATTCGTTTGATTTCGCAATCTTGATTCGCGTGACCCGCCAGCAACATTTAATGCGGCCTTCTCATTGCCTTAACTACAAATATTTGGGCAATCTAAATCAATGACTATATTTTATTTTGTAAGATTCGAGAATTATTCTTGCTATAGCATTAAACTCACTATTTTGTTTCACACGCGCAAATAGAACGAATCCGTTATCTAAATGCCGTTTCGTTGATTAGTTTGTAGTACTTTCCGATCCCTTCGATTTCGCTCATTAAAATGAAAATCCTATTCACAATCCCCGGAAAGAGTGAATTAGGAAGCGAAGGCCGAATATCTCAAAAGTTGGAAATTTTTATTTCGAATGTACAGGAGAGAGAGTAACGAGGCACGTTTTTAAATAAGGCGAAAAGAGTAAAATTTTCGTCGTTACCACGAAACTATGCAAACAATAGTTTGGTGATCGGGAAATCTGTAGGAAGACACGGTTAGTCTGTTAAAGTCTGGACTACGATGATCATGGAATGTGTTCATATTTCCAAATACGACCTTGACATTTAACGCTTCGATCTGTCGAATACTGGTTCGCCATCGCCTCGCAATGGGCCTCAGGGGTTCACATGGAGATGGTTAGCGGATCTCAGCCTTTTGTAACTTATGTCCCAACAAGCAAAAATCCGGATCCCATCACGATAAAAATCTATGGCCAACACGACTTTCTCCATATTTGGGGTATAGATATTTAAATTATTACGAATAGCATTATGAGACAAAATTATTATTTTGTAACGTAAAAGAATACAGCCGTCCTTATTGCCGTAAATTATATTTTGAATATGTTTAGAGAATTCACCGCTAAATGGTGGTGGCGCTGTACACTGGATATTAAGAAAAAGAAAAATATCTCCGAAATGGACGGTTCTACCAAAATTTGTTTCAAACAAAACTTGAAAGAAATATTATTCTCTACAACTTTGGTCCCAATGAAGATTACCAGTAGAGACGTTTTTAAGATATTTGACGGAAACAGAAAAAACCGATTATTTATAAATAATTCCTATACAATAACTGCTATGGAAAATTGTTTCAAATGAAAGTAGTAGGAAATTACATTCTCTATAACCTTTGTATAGAATTGTATATACAATAATGATGTTTTAACGGAGAAATATCTCAAAAACCGAATCGGGTTTCGAATAAACCTCGACTACACAACATTTATAAAGTGTGCCCATTGTGAGCTGCGATTGTGTTTTCATCATTTTTACAATTATTTCCATTAATGTATTTTAAAAGTTTTGATGATCTTACAAATAAATAATTGTTAAATAAATAATTAATTTAATTTTCAGTTATTTTTTCAGTTAATACTAACAAAATTTCTGCCAAACTATGATATACATAAACTAACTTTTAACCGCTCCTCTTGTCTAAATTTTGGCGTGGTTCTTCTATTACGTTAATCTGTTTTAAATATACTACCTTCTCTCGTCTTTCAATTCTTCTAGCGAAACGTCATTCCCCCCTCCCCTTAGCCAACTCCGTTTCTCTTTGCCCTTACCTCCACCCCCTCATCCACCCTCCCACGTGGTCCCTTCATTTCTCTCACTTATAGAACGACCCGCAATAAAAATACTACCGAAAATCACTCTTCCACCCCTTAACCTACCGTCCTTCCCTTTGCCTCTTTACCACTCTGCCACTGTCTCCACCACCCTCCTTTCAGCCTCCCCATCCACCCTCCGGCACTGTCCTTTCTTCTTGATACCTCCCCCACAGAACATTCCCTGGAACTCATCCCAACTGCTTTCCCATAGTTTCTTCGCCTTTTATTTCGCGTGTTTTCCTTAACAATGACCATCTTACACCCTCTCATATCCAAATCCATTCATTTCCGATTTCCTACCACTCCATCCCTCCTAAACCACTTGACATGTGCCACGCAACGCATCCTCAAAGTTGACGTACAAAAACATTCGCCGTATTTGTTTGCGCGTATGTGCACACACACACAAATATATATATATATTTGTGCATTCTGCCTATCATGGCGATTGCAGCGGTCCCGGCATGCGTGCCTGCAGCAACGTGGCTACAAACGTGATGGAGCGCAAAGGGACCTTGGTGGTAAATGCGCCAAAATACGAATGCCCATATTTCGGCTCATAGGTCACGTATAACTTCACAGATTATATTATGTCACCATATACTCTTATTTAAAAGAGTATGAATGAAATCAGGCGGTATCACTTCGTGAATGTTACTTGTGAGTTGTAGGAATATTGATAAAGCAATGCAATTTTAGATTTATAAAAACTAATAATTTTACATTTTTTAAAATTTAAGGTAAGATCATTTGCCTTACACCATGTTAAAAAATTTAGGAAATCAATTTGGAGCAATTCACAGTCATTGATAGAAGTAATTTTAAAAAATATTTTCAAGTCATTTGCATAAAGAAGAATATTAGAATATTTAATGACTGTCTTAACATCATTTATAAAAATATTAAATAATAAGGGGGACAGATGTGCACCACGAGGGACACCAGAAGTCACCAAAATTGGGTCAAAATAATTTTTTATCTTTACAATTTGTATTCTGTTATGAAGGTAGCTAGCTTAACAGTGGGTCACCAATTCCAGAGGCACTTAACTTGTTTTTTAAAAATACAGTGATTGACTGAATCAAAAGCTTTATGGTAATCAGTATAAATAGAATCTACTTGAGATCCATGTTTGAGTGACTCTAACAAAAACTGTTTATATAAGATTAAGTTGGTACATGTAGATCTACCAGCAGTAAAATCATGCTGTTCCTGGGTTATAAAAGATTTATAAAACCTAGTTAAATAATCAGTCATAAGTGATTCGAAAATTTTTGCGATATGAGGTACTTTACAAATAGGTCGATAGTTTTGAACATTAGTTTTATCATGTTTTTATGAAGAGTGCTTAAGTGGTAGTTAATTTTCCAGATTTCTGGGAAAATTCCAGTATTTAAAGAGATGTTGAATAATTTCACTAAAGGCTGAATCAAGCCAAACCTACATTTCTTAAGAAAAAATGAGGAAACGCCATCAGGACCTGCAGATTTAGAGATTTTTAATTGATCTAATTTTTTAAAAACTAATGAAGGTGTTATGGTAAATGAATTAATATAGGAACTATTTAGAAAATTAATTGGAGGAACATTACAAACATTGTTGGAGTAAACAGAGCCAAAAAATAAGGCAAATAGATTTACAACATCTTATCCATCCCTAGCAAACTTGTCATTAAAATAAACATTGCTAGGTAAATCCGTATTTGATTTCTTAGATTTTATATATGACCATAAATGCTTTGGTGTCAATTTCAAATTATTTTCAACAGAGTATAAATATTCTTTATAACATGTTTTTGAAAGTTCTTTACATTCTGCTCTCAACTTTGCAAACATTTCATAATCAGCTATTCTGCCATGTTGCTTAAATTTTTTATGATATTGTTTTTATCAAATATTTTATTTTTAAATTCATTTGTATACCATGTAGGGAACTTTGTGTTTTTATGTTGCTTTAGAGCAGTGGTTCCCAACGGGGTCGGTACCGCCCACCGGTGGGCGTTGAAGAGATCTAAGGGGGCTTTTTTGGTCCAAGGCAAATTTAGGGGGCGTTGAGGACCAACCGCCGCCCCCTGGGCAATACTCGCAAGAATGCGCTGAAAAGTTTGATTAATACTAAAAATCATCGAACGCATGTTTCAACAAATAGTTCTAAATGTCTTTTAAGCAAGATCAGTCCGTATTAAAAGTAGGTATTGGTACATTATAGCTTTGTTCCTAATACCTTTTTGACTAGTACATGAACGAGTCGCAGCATGCGCAGTGCACCACAGTGTGTGTGTATGTTCCGGCTCGATCAACAAAGCTTATATTTACAAGTTTGCACAGGTCATGACAAGATTAACACACGTGCAGAATATCGAATCTATGAATGTTTTGACAGGTTCATTAAACGTTACTATAAATACGTGAGGCTTTTTATCCATACGAGATTGTTTCGAAGTTCCTTCAGAGCAAGTGTGAACCTAAAATTTCTGTGCGGTATCTACAGATCACATTCAAAGGATAACTTACGTGGACCACTTATTAAAAATATATTTTTGTTGTAATAACTATTTGCCACAGAGGTAAGTACGTACATATTTACTATTATTATTTGTTTATTATTCTTTTTACCGACCGACGTTAGTAACGTAATTTAAAACTATCTTTTAAAATTTAAATTTACATAATTTAAATAAATTTACATAAATTTAAATAATTTTTTACAAAAAATTTCTCTGTTGTAAAATATTCATAAAACAACTTACATAAATTTAAATTTAAAATTTATTTAATATGGTGACGGTTGGTCCTGTGATGGCCACAGCAGATTTTTTTTATTGTTTTTATTTTTACAGATAGACCCATGTCGGATTCAAAGAAAAAATGTAGACAATATAATGTCGAATATTTGAAATATGGTTTTATTCAGGCACCCTTAAACAAGACATTACCAATGTGCCTGATTTGCCAGAGAGTTTTCTCAAATGAAGCCATGAAACCTTCACGATTAGAAGAACATTTGACCAAAATACATCCTGACAGAAAAGATAAAAATTTATCTTACTTTCAAATGCTCAAAGAACAACATTCGAGACGTCCAACTTTAGCTGGTATGTTTTCAGCGGCATCGAAACAAGACGATGATGGGTTACGTGCCTCTTACAACATTTCCTTGCTTATTGCTAAATCGGGAAAACCGCACACTATCGGAGAAGAATTGATACTGCCAGCTGTGAGTGAGGTTCTGCGTACTGTACTGCACAAGTCACCGTCTGATATTATTAAGAAAATCCCATTAAGCAATAATACAGTACAGAGACGAATCGACGAAATGTCCGAGGATGTGGAGAGTTCTCTAACTGATTTTTTGAAGACTACCGAGTTTTCTTTACAGCTCGATGAATCTACTTTACCAAACAATGAGTCTTTACTTCTTGCGTACGTTCGCTTCATAAAATATGAAAAAATTTGTCAAGAACTATTATTCGCAAAAAAATTAGAAACGGATACTAAAGGAAAATCTATATTTGACGTATTGGAACACTATTTTAAAGAAAAAGGTATTCCTCTGGATAATATCGTGTCCGTTGCTACCGATGGTGCTCCGGCAATGGTTGGACGATACCGCGGGTTGATTTCAAAAAGGCGGTACCAAATGTAGTCGCCGTGCATTGTGTAATTCACAGACAACATTTGGTTGCAAAAAACCTTAGTGATCGCCTTCATTGCTCACTACAGTATGTAATTACAGCAGTTAACAAGATCAGAAGCAATGCTCTCAATGATAGATTGTTTCGAAAACTTTGTGATGAAAACGATGAAGATTTCAATCGTTTACTATTGCACACAGAAGTTCGTTGGCTATCAAAGGGTACCTGTCTAAAAAGATTTTATGACCTCTTTGACTCAGTTATAACGTTTTTTGAAAACAAAGATGATTCGTTAAGAGAGAATTTATTGAAATTTAAGAATGATATAGCTTATTTAACTGATTTATATAATAAATTTAATGAAACGAATCTACAGCTGCAAGGAGATGATTTGAATTTGATCAAAGCAAAGGCAACTATTTCTGCGTTCGTGTCAAAACTTGCCTTGTACAAACAAAATTTGGGTCGAAGACAATTCTATCAGTTTCCGAATCTTTCCTCTGTGGAAACAAATGATGATGACATTCTGGTATTTTGCCAGCATTTCGAAGCACTTAAAGAAGATTTTACAAATAGATTTCAGGATGTCCTTAACATGATCATTCCAGATTGGGTACTAGAACCTTTCTCAAACCTACAAACAGCAGAATTATCACTGCAGGAGGAGTTGATAGAATTGTCAACAAATGAAGAGTTAAAATTGAAATTAAAAAATGGATATCAAGAATTTTGGATTCAAAGGCAAATTCCAGTATTATATCCGGCTTTATGGGCTGCATCAAAGAAGTTTTTCATTGCATTCCCATCATCATATTTAGCCGAAAGAGGATTTAGCGTAGTCAGCAATTTACTAACAAAGAAAAGAAACAGATTGTCAATAGTGGAACGCGGCGATTTAAGATTGCTGATGACAAATATGGCACCAAATATCGAAAAATTAGTGTCATTACACCAAGCTCAGCCCTCTCACTAATAATATTATATTAATTTTTTAAATAATATATATTTGTTAATCAAACTTTGAGCAATACACCAATATTGTTAATATCTTTTAATAAAGTAATTTTAAAAATCTGTCCTTGTTTTTCAATATATAATATAGTATACTTCACCTAAGAGGGGCGCCATCGAATCACTGTTTGAAAAAGTGGGCTATGACCCAAAAAAGTTGGAAAACTATGGGTTACATTATTGACTTCAAGAACGGGAGTCGGTGTGTTTTTTTTCTGAAAAGGGGGCGGTGAGTAATTTTTTTTTCGAAAAGGGGGCGGTAGGCCAAAAAAGGTTGGGAACCTATGCTTTAGAGGTACAAATTGGGCTATACCAGAAAACAAAATATCATAGAACAGACTTAGAGTAACATTAATATGTATTAATATCACAAAGTAATGATTCCCAATCGATAGTAGAAAGAAAATTTGTAAGACCAATATAATCTCCATTAAAAAAGTCATAATAGTTATACTCACACTGCAATGAAGGTTGAGGGAAAGTGGCAGGAAGTCAATACAACTGACAATGGAGGATGGAAGGAATCTGGTTTAACTAGAGTCTGATGTTAAATTGAAAGTAGTTTCAAAATGATTTGTCTAAATCAGATCTAGCATATTTCCATAAGCGTTAGCAAATGGATTTAACTGAAACAAGTTAAAAAAATTATGAGTCAAGAATAATCTGAGAATTAAGCGAAATATTTCCTACTGGGATTAAACTAGAACACATTCTGTTAAGTTCTTCAGTGAGTGGAGATATGGAGCAATATGCCGTAATTTTCTCAACAATGTGAGTACAGCCATGTGTTCATTATCGTCATTGACATTTCAAGAAAAAATTGTAAATGCATGTGGCGAATTTTCTGAAATTTAGGAATTTTTCTAGTCGAACCCGGGACACCGAGGTGAAAAGCCTCTGTGTTTTTACAGTGTACTCTATATTTTACACTATTCCAAAAAAATTCAGCTCTCTATTCCATATGGTATACACGGTATGGTGGTTTATATTTTTTTGCGTGTAATTAAACGGAATATTCCGGACGGAACCCACATGCAAACACACAGACTTTGAGCTTTATTTTGTAAAGATAACATGTACTACTTAATCACCCTTTAAGTACCAATATGACTTCTAAGAAATATCTAAGTGGAAGTGAAAAACGAAGAAAGAAGAAGGAAATTAAAGATAGGGCATTGAAGATGCCTAAAATTAGTAGTTTCTTTTCTAACTCTGTTGGCAAGGAAAGTGTACAAGTTAAGGACAGCAAAAGTGGTGACAAATGTGTCAGCATGCGATCCTGAATGCAATAATGAGCTTAGCATACTCATTGTTGTACAACTACCAGTAGACATGGCAGTCGAAGATGAAGCTTGCACCTCGCATATTTCAATTAAAGATGCATCTTCTATCAGCCTTTTAGAGATCTCTTGGGAAACCATAAAAGCTTCCTCCTATCCTACAGACCATGGTCATTTTAAAGGATTTATTTTAGAGGAACAAACACAACGGTTCATCGTAGAAAATGGACATTGTAAACGATGAACTTCTTTCAAAAAAGATACGCATGGTTGATCTTTTTCTGAAAAATATTATTACATTTTCCAAATCAGGATTGAAAATAGAGAGATCCTATTTATGTTATTCACCTTCCCTCCAACAAGGTTATTGTGAACCATGCTCCTGTTTGCAGATAGAAATTTGGATAGAAGGCTACTGCGACTGGAAGCATATAGTAGTCTTCCAAAATTCATTTTAATTTGAGATGTGTAACTTACCTTTTCGGGGGCATATTAAAGAAATAGGAAGTAGACAGGGAACAAGTGGTCATTTTTTGTTTCATGGAATTATTGGCTAAATACGACCCAGCTCTTGAAAGGCTAATAAGTAAACCAAGGGGCCAAATAAAATACATGAGCCCCATGGTTCAAAAGGAACTGATCGTTTTGGTTTCTGAAAAAATTAAGAATAAATTAATTGGCGACATTAAAGCAGCCCCATTTTTTCAATTATTTTGAACACAACCCAGGACATTTCCAAAGTTGATCTGTGTGAAATCTATCGTTATTGTTCAATTGAACGTGATGAAAATGGCAAGCCGAAAGCTCTGTGTATCAATGAATCATTTTTAGACTTCTATAAAGTTGAAGACCAAACAGCTGCTGCAATATCTAAACAAATTTTTCTGAGCATTGATGAAAAAGGACTGTCCATTTCAAAGTCAAGGATATGATGGTGCTAGTAATATGAGCAGAATATAGTGGTGTGCAGAAAAGAATAAATGATACCAAGTCAAGTGCAGTTTATGTTCATTGTGCTGCACATAATTTAAATTTAGTGGTTAATGATGCAGTAACAGGCGTGACAGAAATAACTCATTTTTATGATGTTGTTCAAAGGGTGTATGTTTTCTTCGGAATTAGTATCAAAAGATGAGATATATTATCAAGTTCAATATCTGAATCAGATACCCATCAAGCATTATCTATTAAAAAACTGAATCCAACTAGATGGGCAGGACGTTATGACGCAGTGTTTGCTCTCAAACTACGATTTTCTCAAGTTCAGAAAGCTCTGACTAAAATAATTTTGCTTAGCTTAAAGCCAGATGAACGCAATGAGGCCATCGCACGAAAGAAACTCCTCGAAAATTTCAATTTTGTCTTTTGGTTTTCCAGTGTGAAGTTATGCAGTCTATAAATTTAATGTCGACAGCGCTTCAGTCGGAAACAGCAGATCTGGCTACAGCAGCAAAGCTCTTAAAGGCATGTTTAGAGGAACTTTGCAATTATAGAAACCAGTTTGAAGACCTGAAGAAAGAAGCATTGGTCATGGCGAGGGCTGGTCAATTCTTCCTGAATTCGAAACAAAATGACTCAGAACTGTAAAGCGATATTTTGATGAAATTTGTGAAGACCAAAGACTAGAAGATCCAGAAAGTTTGTTTCGGGTGAATATTTTTTATCATACTTTGGATATCATCACAAATCACTTGAACTCTCGCTTCAATAGTCTTCATGACATTGTTACAAGCTTCTCTGTGTTGGATCTCACATCATTACTAAACCTTTCAGACTTACAGTTGCTTAAAGATGCTTCGACATTTGCCATCAAGTATCAGAAAGATGTATTGAAATCATTCACTAAAGAAATTCTAAGCATGAGATCCGCTCTCAAGGATGAAATCAACAGTTTCTACCATCAGGGAACTTGCTAATTTATTGCTGATACAGAACCATTCTCTATCAGCGAGTTTTCCTGATGTTTGCACATCTTTTTTACTGTTTTTGATAATTCCAGTGGTGACTGCAAATGCAGAGCGCTCTTTCTCAAAACTTAATACTGATTTTGTATATTTTTATAAATTACTTTACTTCATCTATAGCTATTTTTTTATTTTCAATGAAAAAAATGTATTGAATTAGAT
Organism: Uropetala carovei; assembly: GCA_036926305.1. Lineage (NCBI taxonomy): Eukaryota > Metazoa > Arthropoda > Insecta > Odonata > Petaluridae > Uropetala > Uropetala carovei. Next base: position 4,800,801 of record JAXCHB010000104.1, on the reverse strand, counting down.
AAAAAGTTAATAGGCCTTCCAAATCAACCACGAAAGTAGTGGAGGTAGGGGGGCCCATAGATAAATTTAGCCATGAGCCCTTCGGCTCCTAGTTCCACCACTGCTTGGTACCTAAAGTTGTGAATATTGGCATGCTCCAAGTAAGCATTTTGGGCACTCTTCTGCTTTTGATTTATGACCTAATCTCAGGGGTGAGCTGCAGTAAGCCCATTGTTAAATTTTAACCCACTTACCGAGCCCATAGCTAAAATTTATCAGATGTGCATATTGTATGTACAACAGCAGGAATTTTCAACTTCTAATATGATAGGAACATATTTCTCTTAAAGTATCTGCCAAGGGCTGTGATATGTAAAGTTCACTGGAACAAGGACAACAACAGACGAACCAAAAAATTATTGTCCATTGGGAAACAAGAGCCACAGGAGTGAACGCCCCCTGTCCTTGCCGTGATTTATCATGTCTTAACTGTTGGATGATGATGAACGAAAAATAAAAAATGTAGTTTTTCTGAGATCTCCTAGCTTGTAGAAACAAATTGGCAACTGCATTCCTCTTCAACATACAGTATGTACACAAAATATTTTATCAAAGTGTTTTAAGTCCACATGTTTTTTCAACTATTTCAATGCTTTCTTATAAAATGAAGAATGCCCAAATTTTTTGTATTGAAAAGGAAGGTTTGAGTACTTGGAATGAAAAGTTGACAAATGTAAGAAGAGACTACAGTAAACTCGCAGTCATCTGGAATACTCGGGGAACTGGGTTTTTCGGTTTAGTGAATATTCCGGTTGCTTGAGAGTTTTATTGGATACCAAAATAAGGAACAGATGCAGAATTGTACATTCACCTTGGAAGTGAAAACCTGTAGACTAAGTATTCTACTCACAATTGTTCTTAAATAATTCCTTGACATTCAAGGAAGTAATGAAACTCAAATATATGTACAAGTATTCAACATGTTTAATTGGAATATTTTAATATTTACTAACTACATTACATCCAACGGAGTTTCTCATATGACTATCACTACTAGCCTCTCTTTTGTTCAAATAACAATGCGAGGTAAGGGTGAACTTCGTCCAACCTTTAGGATTTTACGACAAAAAATATTTTCTTGTCCGAGAAAAGGAGAGAAATTATCCACACCAAACACAATATATTAACAGAAATTCTTGAGGCAAATTGATACACAGGTAAACACAGTTAAGCGGTCTTTATTCTCTTTAAAACTTTCAGCATGAGTCTTACTTAAACTAGCCAGAGTTGAAAGTGATAAACATCAACAAAATAAACCGGTCTTGTCGCCATTATAAATTTGATCAGGAGTTAGGCCATGTTCCTTAACTAATGTTCCAAGAAAGTCACAAAATTTGTCGGCAGCTCCTTGGACAGCCGATTTTTTATCACCTGAAACATCTAGATGTCTGATCCTATGCCTAATCTTAAAACGTGTTAGCCATCCATCTGAAAATGCACACGGTTCGCTAATCTCTGTTTGTTTATAAAAATCTTGGGCCTTTACAATCAACATTGGTTCATAAATAGGTGCTTTCTCGGAATGCTTTACAGTAAACCATTTATAAATAGCAATATCCAATTGCTCAAGTTTCAGCTTACGAAGAGTGCGCCGATATTAATTTCCTCTAGGTGTCTCAGAAGATGTAAAGAATTTCATTAACTGTGATTTCTGTGCCTTAATGTCATAAATAGTGGATGAACCGACATTGAACTCTTTCATTAAAAAAATGCAGATCTCACTTTTCTCTAAACATTTTATTATATCAAGTTTCTGGGTTAGGTTAACACAACCCATTTCCTTTTATCACCTATAGTGCTTATTGGAATTTTAGGAGGCATTTAAAAAGGGTGTGTGAAATATTTTATTTAACATAAACACCAAGTGCAAGAAACATCCACAATTGCATATTGCGACTGCCGAAAAAGCAAATTTTAGCGGTAACATTCCAAATTAGATATAAACAAAAAATTTCCAAAAAGCGCCAATTTTAGAGGGAACATTCCGAACTAGAAGTAATAAAAAAAATCAAGATGCGAGAATTCCGGTTGCATGAGTGCCGCATAATGGAAAGTTTACTGTATACTCATATAGTCTCAATTTCGTCCTTAATAAAGTTGTCTGTCTGGCTGTCTGTAATTATTGCCATTCAAACATGGTCGCCCTCTAAATTAACTACTCCTTGTTAGCCTCCTCCTTGCTTGCCAATTAATGCAATGTGATCTTCATTTTTTCATATTACCTTAACTATTATATGTTAGGTATTTTTATATATCTGTATGTATATTTTGTAATACTTTTTATTGTATGCTTGCCAATTAATGCAATGTGTTCATGTTCATTTTTACTTTCTCCATACGTAGTAATGGGAAAGTATTGTATTCACGAAAAAAATCAACTTCAAGATTTCAACGGAAATACACATTTTGAGGTCCCTAGAACACGTTTAGACTATTTTCGGAATGATGTCTGAGTGTATGTGATTGTGGGCGCTCTAACTCAAAAAGTACGTACGTATGTACAGTACGAAATAATAATTTTGCCTTATAATGCTATTCATAATAATTTAAATATCTATACCCCAAGTATGGAGAAAATCATGTGTTGGCCACATCAGATTTTTTCATATTACCTTAGCTATTATATGTTACTAGCAGGAATGCCCGTTGAATTTCAACTGATTTAGTGAATCTAAAACTTCGACCGTGTAACATGTAAGCATCACAAGAATAAGATAGTACACAGTTATACCCGTCGAATAAAGCTAAAATGAAGAAAACCACTCCACATTTTCCTATTTAGATGAATGAAGGAAGAAAATCTTAGGAAAATAACGTATAAACTCCCTCTCCCTCCCTTCCACCCTCTTCCCTTCTCCCCCTCCCTCCCCCTCTCTCCCTTCCTCCCTCTCCACCACTTCCCTCTAATTCCCTCTCTCAGTTACCATCCATCTCTCTCCCTCCCTATCTCGCATTAAAAGCATTCAAAGCGAACAAGCTTACAAACATTCTCCTTTACATGTTAGATTAGAAGATAATTCAATTAAAAACAACAATTTAAAAAACATTTCAACAACAATTTTTACATAAGATATGGAATGTTAGTAAATTTCTATACTTCAATAATGCCATAAATGCGAAAATTATGTTTTACAGAAATAACTGATGAAAAATTTATATTTTTAAATCTATTTCAATTCGTTGCTGAGATATACTCAAAAAACCTAAATTTGAACTGGCCATTACATTAAGACCTTTCGACCCAGTGGACTGATTTTGTCCATTTTCAGCTAGAAAATGTATATCATCAAAACATTGATTTTAGTGTAGGATTCATCAAAATGGTTGTTGAGATATCCTCAAGAAACTGAAATTTTGACCAACCGATCCGTGACCTCTGGGGTCACGACCCCGTGGGCCAATTTTAATTATATTCGGCACTGCAACTCCCATGATCAACCTGAAGCTGCTGTCAAAATTTCAAGCTCCTACTTTATTCTCTGATGAGTTATAGCTGCCACAAACAGACAGACATCCTCTTTTATTTAACCCTCCAGCGCCGAACTTTGCACTTATGCAATGTGAATATGCCGAAGTGTAAACACTCACTGTGTTTGTCTATGACTCATACTGTCGAAGAGAACTCTACTGCAGATTCCTGGATGACTAAGCTTCAGTCGTCGACTAGCATTCAGTGATTTCAGTGTATTTTCTTTGTGTGTTAACCGATTCTTAGAAGGGCACCTTTGTGATATGGATCTTTCTGGATGGTAAGTTATTTTTGTCTTTTATATAACAGCTCAGTATTACTAAATTATGTTTATTTGTTACAATAGGATACAATTTCAACATCCATAGCAAAATTGTTATTATTATTTCTAATAAGTGGATTTGGGATAGACTTTTACCGCGCTGTTGCATATGTGCAATGTTCGGCGTTGTCACTGCTACGTTACCAGAAATGCTATGATACACTTTTCTGAACTGATTTCAGATGTTTATTTTGTCAAATCAGTGTCAAAGTTTTATAATTTGTTCCAAAGAATCTAAATTTTCACTATACATTTTTTTATTATGGACAACATTGTTTTGGAGGATGGGCTAACAGTGAAGGAGGCAATGCGACTTCTTGAGGGGGAAGGAGATATAGAAGGAAATGAGGCAGAGATATTTATTACACCACTAGAAACAGGAGATCGCACGGACGTAGATTCCACTGACGAAGATGATGGAGTAGAATCTAAGGGGTTACAATGGAACTGGAACAATACGGGAGAACAGAATTCCAAAGGATTGTCCTTTACCGAGCAAAACAGATATGGCCAAATGGAATCGAGGAGACTCAGAACATAAATTAGACAAGACTGACGGAATTGAAATTATAAAATGGATGGACAACTCCGTAGTTTCAGTAGCCTCTACGGAATATGATGATGCACCAAAATCCATTGTCGAAAGATTTTCTCAGAAGTTGAAAAAAATTACTCAGATCCCTCAACCGATAGCCAACAAAGAATTTAACAGACACATGGGTGGCACCGATCGAATGGACAAAGATGTGAATGCTTTGAGAATCGGTAATTATAATTTCATCGATCTTCACTGTCACTGAATCTTATGAAAATTGCCAGGAATTAGAGGAAAAAAGTGGTGGTGGTCGGTGTTCACATGGATGCTCGACATCGCCATGAACAACGTCTGGCTATTGCACAAGAAGGCCTGCCAGAAAAATGTGACAAAATTGCAGTTTCAAAGAGGTGGTCCAGATATATTTGAATAGGTACAAAACGCCTCCAAAGGCACCAGGGTCTTCAAAATCTCGTAGTGGGTCAAAAGAAATCTTACGGTATGACAGACTTGACCATTTTGTCCACAAAATCCCAAACAATAAAAGATGGAGATGTGCCTTGGAATGTTGTACATCGATTGTACGCTTTATGTGTATTAAATGCGATGTAGGGTTATGTATTAGTTGTTTTGTCCCCTACCATAACTAACGTTCTGCTATTTCTGTGTTATGTTACATTTTTCTGCACATTTTTTCTAGAACTATAGTCTTTGAAATTCCTAAATTTTAATACTCATTTGTATCATTTATAAAATTATAAATACCTATTATTACAGTTAATTATGAGCATTGTTTTTTCAACTTCCTTTTTCATAGCATATGACAGGTACGGCATTGGGGGAACTAAAATAGCAGTGGAAGCGCCTAGCATTGCATATATGCAACAGCTGCTCACGTGTTCCCGGTACATCAGAAATTACTAAAATCAATTTTCTGCATCCCTTCCAACTGTTTTACGAATGGATACCCCCAAAAAGATGTAAAATTCACAAAAAAAAAATTACCGGCGCTGGAGGGTTACGATGTATATCATCAAAACATTGATATTGGTGTAGGATTCATCAAAATTGATCCAATGGTTGCTGAGATACCCTCAAGCAACTGAAATTTTGACGGACCAATCTGTGACCTCCGGGGTCACGACCCCGTGGGCTGATTTGAATTATATTCGGCACTGCAACTCCCATGATCAACCTGAAGCTGCTGTCAAAATTTCAAGCTCCTAACTTTATTCTCTGATGAGTTATGGCTGCCACAGAGATAGATAGATAGACAGACAGACAGACATCCTCTTTTATTTATAAGATGTATTTTTATATGTTTGTATGTATATTTTGTAATACTTTTTATTTTTTTTCATCTTTATATAATCAAATTAACAAAACAAATTCCTTTGGAAAGAAGACCTGGTCGTTTCTTCCCTAGAGCTGGTTTCAGACTTTTTAGGAGCACCGAGTAATAAGCAGCATTACTTGTATGGCCTTGTTCCAGGAAATCCACATTAATAATGCCCTGAGTATCCCAAAACAGGGGCCATCACCTTGTTTGCTGATGCCATCGTTTTGAATTTTTTCGGTGTAGGAGAATTTGTGTCTCCACTCCATACTGGAAGTTGTTTTCTGAAGTAAAGTGATGGACCCATGTCTTGTCCGTGGTTATGATACGATTCAAAAAATCAGTCCCTTCCCTCAGAAATCATTTACTCAGGACCCCTGAAATTTGAACCCGCATCGCCTTTTGTTCTGGTTACAACTGTTTGGGCACCCATCAAGCACTGACTTCATTGTATCTACGGTTGTAATGAAGTATATTCTCAGCACTACCAATACTGATGTTAACTTGCAATGCTAATTCACGCACTGACATTCGCGTGTCCCTCCAAATGAGATCATCAACCTGCATAATTGTCACATCATTAACTGCAGTCGCTGGTCCTGCTTTGTATTCTTGTTCTCCACACATTTGTGACCCTCTTTGAATGATTTGTACTACCCAGACATAGTAAACCGAGACAGACAGGATTCCCCATACTGTACTCAAAGTCAGCAATGAATTTCAGTTCCTTTTACACCTTCCTTGCAGAGAAATTTAACAATAATGCGTTGTTCCACTGAAGTAGAAACACGTTCAGATGCTTAGCTCTGACATGGATTGCTATGGCAACAAAACAATTTTTTTGTATTGCCAACATTATAATGACAATGAACACACCTCATCAGCTCATTGTATTATATATATAAGATGTTAATAAAAAATAAAGCCCATGTCAAATTTGAACATCCCTCGTAATTGAAAAAAATGTTGATTTCCAATCCATCTCTTTTCGTTAAAATATAGCAAGCCCAAAGCCCATAGTTAAGAGATTGGCAGCATGCCCTGCATATAGTGAGCCCATTGTTAACAGATGGCAGATCACCCCTGCCTATCCTCTTCCGTAAATCAATTTGAAATTATTCTTGTTGCTGATGACATTAATCTTGTCATAAACAACATTGATGTTAATGTACTTCAAAGTTACGTAAATCATTCACTAGCAGATGCAGAAAACTGGTGCATAAGAAACAAATATTAAATTTCAACAAGTTACATGCAATTTAAGTTTTAAAAAATTCCTCCACCAATTTATAAATGTAAATTGCCAAGAAATCAGTGAAGTGGAGAAAGTTAAATTCCTATTTAAAAATCGATAATTCACTGCAGTGAAATCAACACACCTCCTACATAACCAAGACAAATTGCTCATCTTTATATGCTCTAAACAATTTGTACAATAATACTGATATTCATTAAATTAATTTGGTTGACTTTGCAAACAATCACCCATCATAAACTATGGAATAATATTTTTGAGGGTTGACAAACAAAGCTGCCAATACATGTACCTCGAGGACTACCTGTAGTTACAATGAAAGAGAAATTATAATGTGAGCCAAAAGATCTAAGTGAAAGATGTAAAGGGTATATCGAGAATCTAGTACAGTATATGGAATACATCTAAATTAAGAACTGAATGAGATAGAAAAAGATGGACATAAAAATTTAGCTCAAGGAATATTATACTGTGATATAAGAATGTTTAATTTACCAAGCAACTAAGTGATTATCTAGATACTGAACAGAAGGCCATAAAAAAGAAATTGGTTTTGTAGGTGAATATCAGTTACGGAGGGAATAGAGATAACACTAGTAGAAATGAAGAATGTGATAAGGATGTTTCGTATTTGCTTTACATATCTTAAAATTCGCATTTAACTGACTTTTATAGTTTCGGTTAATAGATTCTAATGAAAATAATAGTAGACTGGAGATATAGGCATCTAATCAAATTTTACGGGCAATATTACAAGTAGATCAGATTTAGCACCACTAAGGGGAGTAAGAGAGTGCTATCTACTCTCCTTACCACCATTTAATGCTTAAGCTGATGAAATAGTACAGGGGTTTGGAATCAGGGGCAGTTTCAGGCATGTGATATATACGATCGCATACAGGTGCCACTTCAGAAAGGTGGCAAAATAAATGTTTTGAAGGGAAAATGTGGAATCAGGTGAAAAAAACTGCTATGACTGGGAATTGAACCTGGGTCTTCTACTTGCCAGGCAGATATTCTACCACTGAACTACCATAGCAGACTAATTCTCCTGTTTCAGAACAGGAATATTTTCTTGGGTTTGATTCCCGGTCATAGCAGATTTTTTCACATTTCCACATTTTCCCATCATTTCAGCTTATGCCTGTCGCATAAGGATCTTCGAATCATCCATCAATTTAAATATTTTGAAGTTTAAAAATTCTAAGAATGAAGTATCTGATAACCCAGCAGACATATGTATTTCTAACCTTTTTTTCTTCAGATTGTAAATACTGTAATATCACCTCTTACAGTTCAATTCAAGCAGCTAAATGACAGAATAAGTAATGAAAATTTTGTACACAATATAAAAATACACATACATACACTTAAAAGTTGAAGTTACGATTTATAAAATCCCTTATAAGCAACTGTTCATTGAAAACTAACAGTATATAACTTTTAGATTAACTCAGAATGCTACAATGCAGATTCCCTAAAGAAAATAATAGCTTGTATTTAGTTTCACAGTTTAAATTGCAGAACCATTTCCAAGGCTTATTTTCAAATATATTGTTAACATTTCTTATACTACTTGCAATTCCCATAACATTTGCAACAGTAGAAAGGAGTTTTTTCAAAACTAAAATTGATAAAAAATTTGTGCTCATCTATGCTGCAAGAGAAACTGACAAATATAGCAATAATTTATATTGAAAGTTAAATTGTCAAAATTAAAATACGATGACAAATGATTTTACGCAGAAAAAGCACAAAAAATAAATTTTAATTAGTTCTTTATGACAAGTGAATTTTTGACAATATAAAATATATTGTTCTATATAGAAGTTCTTAAGCATTTACCAAACTAAAGTTCATCCTAACTGCTGAGAGGAAGAAAACTTTGAGCAGAATAAGATAAATATCTCACTGAATGAACCTAAATATAATTTATTCAATGATAAGCATATTGTTTATTGCAATACACACAAAAGAAATAAAATTTTGAAATTTTGTTTATAAGCACCTGCAAGGTGAATGAAGCTAGTTATCTGCAGTAATCAGCAAGCTTTTTGTAATGCAAATCTAAACCATCAGTCATTTTTCTTCATGAAGACGATATCCCATTTACATTTCTTCAAAGGAGTACAGCTGTGATTAGCATGTGAATGAAGGCATTGTCTTTCAAACAAACAGAAATATCACTTGCTTTTTCTAGACCTCACGTAACCTCCAGTAAAGGTAGGTAATAAGTGTTTAAAGTACAAAATTACTTTGGATCATTGATAGAAAATAATACTTGTAGATATATTTAAATTGTTTGTCAGCCCCTTATTGTTACCTTAAAAAAGTATCATACTATACCATCTAATGAATTATGATGTGCTCCTACAGTGAGAGGTCGTTAATACTATTCCACTGAATACAGAAAACAGATATTACTAACTCTAACAAGTTTCCTTTTCCTGCGTGTATAAGCAATTCAATATTTATTAGGTCATATTTAATGATATATTCTCCAAAAAAACATATTTAAACATCTAAACCAGGGGTGAACAATGTATGGCTAGCATGTGGCTCCCAAGGACATTATATGCAGCTCACAAAGCTCTGATGAGAAAGATATCCATAAAATTTAACACACTAATTCGTATTTGAAAAATTCAAATTATAATAAAAACATTTCATACTCAAATGTTAACCCAAAAAACCTTGTTTACACTTATTTTTCTCTTATACGATACTTCAGAATCTCTTGGCAACATACAATTTAGATTCATATGGCCTGCCAAAGCATTGTCCCACTGGAGGATTGGCTACAACCAACGCAGCCTGTCATGTTGAAAAGGTTGTCAACCTCTGATCTAAACTAATTACTTGAAAAATACTAAAACAATGAATACTTTGTAAAGTACAAAGGATTTTCTCACTTGTCAAATATTTGTTTATGGCCCAATTTATATATTACATTATATACAATAAGAAAAATTTTAATAATAAAAAAATGGTGTCTTTAAGAAAACAACCTACGTAAAAGCATTATTGAAAATCATTACTAAGACCAGGGCCAGACATAGGCATGAGCTATGGGGCTTCAGCCTAGGGCCCCGCAATGCTTAGGGCCCCATAATTCTATACACTATATTAAAAATTTACCTGACAATGCCAATTACAAATTGCAAAGCACAAAGGAGTTTCTCAAGAACGAGTTACATTAAAAGTAAATATAGAACCACCATGACAGAAGAGAGATTAAATTATTTAAACATATTATCAACTGAAAGTGCTATAACAAAATCAATAACATATGATAACGTAATTATAGACTATGCCGCTGTAAAATGCAAGATTAATTAAAATGTAGAATTTTTTAAATATGTCTAAATAAGTACAAATGTTGTTGGTTTGTAATTAGATATTAATACATTAATAATATAATGTACTGGCTCTTTTGTTGTAATAAAATATATCAATATTAAATTTTGTTTATATTTTTATAAATTTATAGGGGGCCCCTAAAAATTATTAGCCCAGGGCCCCAAAACTTGAGCATCCGACACTGACTAACACAATTGAACTAAACCTCCACTTCTTTCTTCAAGTTGCAAGATGAGAACATCAATAAAGGAACCTCATCACAGAAACAAGAAAGGTAAGATAAAGGATATATAGTGGATTATATATTACACAATGTATTATAATGCTGGTAATGGAGAAAAATATAGGCAATAAAAATATTTTGTTAATTAATTTCATCTCAACCATTCCTAACTTCATACTCATAAGTGGAAACAGAAGTGAATGGCACAAATATGATTATTCAGATGCTTGATAAGTTCTTTATATTCAAATGGTAGGAACTGAATGGTAAATTCCCATGGACACACCAAAGAAAATACAAAGTTTACAGGTCCTCTAAATCCTCAACCTAAACTTAGTTTAACAGAACACAGTAACTGACTAATTAGTGATGGTAATTCTTTTGATAAGGTATTATATTAAAAGCAAATATTGTTGCATTGATGATATGATCATACAATTTAATAAGAAACTATTATTAACCCTCTCAATTCCAGGCATAGTGTTACCTGTCATTCAAGAAGCACCATGCTCTTCTTAACTAAAATGCATGCTATTCTTCAACAAGCTTCATTCACCATAATTTTGACTCCAATATTAATACTTTCATTCCTAAAATCCAGAATGGAATTTGGATATAAACTCTAAATCCCAAATTGACTTTCTTGATAGTACCTCATACATCAGCTCAGTCATTTTAATGGTTAGCATCTACTGATACATTAATGATATTATATTATTATTAATTATATTTTAACTTAAAATTTTAATAATTTGAGTTACGAGATGTTTCAATTATAATCTCGTTTAGAAGCTTTACTTCACAACTACGTTCTTATGAATAAATACACAAGTTCAATGTTGCAGACAAATTAAATTTTTTTGGTTTTCAAGGAAGATGGTATTATGAGTACATCATACAATAAATGACGTGCAACCTTGAAAGGAACTGTTCTTTTGAAATTTCGCATTTGTAGTAATTATAAAAACAATAAAACCAAATATTTTATACTAAATTTCTTAAGTATTGTGGTAAATTAAAAGTCCTTATCAAGTGTAAAATTATACTTAAAATATATTTTTAAATTTGAAAATGATGAAATGAACCATCTCTTTTGGGCAGGAATTTACCAACACATCATTTGCCTTCTATTACTGGTGCAACCTACTCCATGCAGCGTAGATGATCCTTGGCAACATTTATGGCTTGGGAATGGCATTCTAGGCAAGGCTGACATTTTTAACACATCAGTATGCTTCACCATTCCACTCTTCTCGTTTAGTTTTCCATCGCTTACTAAAGGAGAAACTACATGCATTACAGATGGTGAAGAATCCTGTTTACCTCAAGCGCCTTCACACACAGCAATATTCAAGCAGGTATAATTTTTTCCGTGAATGCATCAAAAACTGTTTAACTGATCTTAACCAAGCTTCATACATAAGGTATCCTTCTGGGATCATTGATACAATCCCAATATTTCACATGCACAAAAATAAGCAACTTTGAGTAATTGGGCAAACTGCTCCTGCCCACTAACCACGTAATTGTGATAACACATAACTTCTTTATGAAGTTGCTTTACCATCAGATAGATTAAAAATTAAACTCTTTAAAACGTTGGAAACAATATATTATTATTTTTGCACAAATATTTCTATTTCACCTTATACTCTTATTTGCCTTTAATGAACAATAAATGTCTCTTAAGATATAGAATTTCTACATATTCTGGTGCATATCGCCATGTTTTTTTCAGAATCTACTAGGACAAGCCATATTTTTTGGAGTCACAGCTATTTCAGTCGTTGCATCATTGGCATTTCCAACATTTTTGAAGATTCAGGATGAAGAAACTAAATACCAAGGAGTTGAAAATTCTCAATTAAATTCTGATGTGACCAGTAAGGAATATAAAAATGAGATGCATTTAGCCGGTATAATGATATAAATAATAAATGTCTATATTTCTATCTTGAACTGTTCTAATTTCTTTACGAGTTACATAGCTTGAACGTAATATTAAAATTTTCATGAGAATGTCTCGCTTCCTCCCCAAAATATAGTTTCTCATTTTTTTACCGTCGTTAAATTGTAAATATAAACTTATAGCTATATAATTCAATACAAGTAAACAAATGGAATTAGACACAAGTACATATACGAAGAATTCTGGATGGCAGCATGTAGAAATACTCTTACTCATCTTTTGCGATCTCTATCGCATTGAAATTTATGGAGATCGCACCTTTGTCATAAAAATAGACGACTCCGAGTACTACTGTAGAAAAATCACACCAATACCCAAATTTCAATCCACAAAACAAGTTTTAATGCTAAATTATGTAGCAAGAAAGTGCAAAACCATTCGGTGAATTCCTCAAGACGCGAATACTACACAATATAATTCATAACCAAAAATTCTTGGGACGAAAATTAAAACTTTCTATCGCTATCCAGTTTCACTAGGCAAAATAAAATTTTCGGTAGAATGCAAAATCACAAAACTGCAGCTTAAAGTTTCACGTATAAGTCGTCAAACAAACCAACGATAAAATAATACTGGTATTACTGGATTATGGACACCAACATTTGGCTGATTATGAATTATCAAAACTTGACGATACTTATACTTCGAAATTATTCGATCCTAATCAATCCTAATCACGAAATTCTAAAACTACACGGCACATTTATTAATTAAACAGTAGTTTCAAATCTGTGAACATTTCAATAACGAAATTGACAAAAATATTTTTGCCATCTAAAATTATTTTAAGATTTCTACAATCGATTATAGACTGAATAAGGAAATGGATAAACAATTACAGTTTTGGAACTGATTTTGTTAGTCATGCAACCAAACGAACAGCGTATGTCCGTGGGTGATGAGAAAATGAGCCCTCTATTTTAAGGAGGTGGAATTAACCCCTTTCAGAATTGCACCTTTGTTGGTGTTTGTCAACGTAAGAAGTAGTTGAACATAACAAAATGAAGGCGAAGGGGCAAGTGAGTGGTTAAATACTCAATATTCATTTAATTTTACTATTCTTTATCTAATTTACTTTGTAATGGTGTCTCTTGAATGCAACATCTTAACGTAATTCATTCCTGTTTCCTTGTGCCTCTATATCGTTAAACACGAATTTTATGCATCATTTTTCTTAGATGTAAGGCATTTTAATGAGTATGTTATTTCTGTAATTGTTAATATATGTATTAAATTCGGTTGGGGCTCGGTAGAGAGTAGACACCGATTTTCAAGCAATGGTGAACACGTGGAAATTTTCAATATGGCGTGTACCCACTATACATTTAAAAAATTCAATTTAACAGCCATTTGATTGTTTCTTCTAAATTGATTGAAAATTAAAAGTATGTAGTGAATGCGCGTTTTTTTTTTCATTTTTAAGGTGTACATTTTATGTAAGTAGGTAATTTTTCGTGTAAATTTGTGTTAATTGAAGTTTAAAAGTTTTAACTGTGATCACCATTACCTACTCGCAAACTTACGAACTAGAGCCTTATTGCAATTGTATAAATTGAATTCAGTTTCAATGTGATTCTTAAAGTACTACTTCTGTTCTAGCTTAAAGAATTCGAAGTTATCGGGCGAAAGCTTCCAACAGAGAAGGAAAAAGTTACTCCTCTGTACAAAATGAGAATTTTTGCACCAGACCCAATTGTTGCCAAGTCAAGGTTTTGGTATTTCTTGAGACAACTGAAAAAGTTCAAAAAGAGTACCGGAGAGATCGTATCGTTGAAACAGGTATGTATTTTTTCATTATTTAAATGATTTCAATTTGCCTTCATAGTAATGTAATCGCGCACTTTCTCCTCTTAGATTCCAGAGAAATCTCCAATTAAAGTGAAAAACTTCGGTATCTGGCTACGATATGATTCACGTTCCGGGACTCATAACATGTACCGTGAATATCGTGATTTGAGCGTATCCGGAGCAGTTACCCAGTGCTATCGGGATATGGGAGCAAGGCATCGTGCAAGAGCTCATTCGATCCAGGTAATGTTACTTTAATTTATAGCTCAAATATTTCAGCTATTACTTGACTGCTTTATTAAGGTTCAAAGATTAGTAATCAATTTAGGTATATTGTAACTTCCCCGTGTTGTCATTGTATTTATGCCTTCATTGCATATTTTCTGTTCATTATATTTAGATATAATGAGCTTGTTACTAACTAATCTGAATCAATAATCTGGAAACGTATTGAATATTTTGCATAACATCTTTAGTTATCTTTCTGGCATATCTTGAATATTTTCTTCACTAGAAATTTTCATTCCGTACTTTGTATTGATTGAGATATCATGGCTCTTGCAGTGCAATCTTATTTTTGGAAAGTTATAAGCAATGCTTTCTTAATTACAAGCTCAAAGGCATAAACTGAAGGGAGTTGATATAATCAAAGTAATTGCCTTTGAGCAAGGTTTTAAATCATGTTTCCCTGTTAGGCACAAGTTAGGACTTTTCTCTCTGTACTCAATGTATTCCTCTTTTTCCAGATCATCAAGGTTGAAATAGTAAAGGCATCCTTGTGCCGAAGACCACAGGTGAAGCAGTTCCACGACTCCCGTATTCGCTTCCCGTTGCCAAAGCGCATTCAGCAGAAGACCACATTGCCCAAATTTTCTGTTAAGAGGCCTCAAACGTACTTCCTTTAAGTTGTGCCAATTTCTTTGTAATGTTTTTTTGGTCAATTCAGGAATAAACATCCATGTCCTGTGAAAAGTTCTATTTATGCTGTTTCATTAACTTCGTTTCATGTCTATTATAAAAAGTACTTCAAGGCAGCATATTTTTCAAACCATTCGTAGTTGAGTTATGCGGTAAATGGTGTTTTGTTTCTACTGGATAGGGCAAGGGTGGGCAAACTTTTAATGAAGTGGGCCACATTAGGTCTCACATAAGAAGTTATTTGAGAGAATGCAAAGAGTCCTATTAGTGAAAATCAATTATTAATACATTTTTAATACAATAGCTTTGCCATATAAGGTTTTCCAGCTATAATTTTAACCAGCAAATGCGAAATTTAGTTTCACATTTTACGGTTCTCTTTTATAAAAGCATCGCGGGACACTTAAGGTGCTTTCACGGGCAATAGTTTGCACAACCCATGGGCTAGGAGATCCTTGGAAAGTTATTTTAATTTGCGGGGTTCGACTCCGGGAGACATTATATTTTCCCATAAGTTTACACGGGATATTTGATTTTTCAGAGTGCGAGGGTTTTTTTCCCTTTTGTTCATCAAAATACCTAAATATGAACTGAATTTTTGTTTTTGCTTTATTCAACGGATAAAATTGTACATTATCTTATGCTGGCAATGTTTACATGTTACATGGTCAAAGCTTTCAGAAATACGCAATTGTTTTAGAAATTTTGTGGATATTATGCACTCTTTCTGAGCATTGCCAAGGTGACCATCATTGTTGCCTCCGATTCAATTAGTGTCAGTCAAACCTTCAAATAGATGTTTGAATAGCATTATTTGCTTAGAATTTGTGTTTAAACATCAAAATTATTACCGTAGCAATGTCAAACTTTATACATAAAACGTACATATTTATGTATAATTATTCAGTTAACTGCATATGGGAAGTGTTTCTAATGATTTAAAGTAAGTGAATCTTCATTTCATTGTTTGAATGCTGGGATCTTACCCCATTTGGCAGTGTAGCTGTCAATCTCATTGGGTTAGGCTGCGGAGCCCCTTGTATATGTAGTCAGGGGTGGATTTATGGATGGTGGGGCCCTGTGTGCAGCCATTTTTGAGGCCCTATTTTTTTGATCATTTTGGAATTTGGGGGGCCCTCAGCAGCACGGGGCCCTACTTCTGCACGCACAGCACATACCTATAAATCTGCCCCTGTATGTAGTTTGTGTGTGTATATATATATCGTTATAATAAAAAGCAATTCTCTGTCTATAACGCTAACTCGAGAAGTAATGAAGATAGAAACTCAAAATTTGGCAGGGATGCTTGATTAACACTTTTTCAGGTGATGACGAATTTAAATTGTGAAAAAATTCCTTGGTTCGACTCCAATGGAGGCATTTCCATTTCCCATTACTTAACATGTAAAATGCGATTTTTTGATGTGCAGGCTTTTATTCATTTGGAAATTAAAATTAGAAGGAATTAACCTACGACCTTCGGATTTGAACCATTTTGAAGAAAAATTATAAAGTTTCTTATTCTGTTCATCTTTTTTTGCCCACAGTTCGAAATATCCCATGTTAAACGCTTAATTTACATATTTTATAGAAATCTTGTCATTTTAACGGAATGTTGCCATGGTGACTAATTATATTGTTAGACCTCAAAATCTGATTGTTATATCAGTCCTTATGGGAATATAAGTGCGCTTTTAATGCTTTAATATGAGAGAGAGGGGAGAGTGAGAGGCAGAGAGATGGAGGAAGGCAATAATATAAACTTAATTAAAGATAGTCTGTATTATTGATGGGCTTTTATACTATTTATATTACTACGTTTTAGTGATATTTTTGCATGGTGTTGTGTTCTACAAACTATGTAACTCAAATAATTAGAATTAGACTGTCAACAAATTGTGAATGGATAAATCGTTTCATTAATTCCAAACATTTCTTAAACGTTATGTATTTACTTTTTTGTCTTTCGTTAAATTAATTAATTTCTTCTGTTCATTCATTTTCTGTTGATCATTGTGTTCTTGAGGGTTTTAAACACTCTTTTTTAAAAACTTTAGTTCCCTCATAATCTGGGAAGTTATTCACAGATTTTAAGGTTTAATAACTCAAATAAAAGGTAATTAAATGAATATTTTTATTTAAAAAATATAAATTAAAAATTTAGTTTTTTTTATAAAATAAATATTCTTTTAAAATGACTTCAAATAAATTAATAATTAAAAAAGGTCGGAGACTACGGTGAGATGAATTAATTAAATTAAATAAATTAATATTTTTTTTACTAAAATGAATTTTTAAATAAAGTGAAATATTTAATTTTCTAAAAAATATTGTTATGAAATAATACTTAGGAATGAATCCATAAAATTTTCTAAAAAATGTATATAATAGGCTGATTATAATTTTTTGGAAGTTTTAGATTCACTAAATCCGTTGAAATTCAACGGGCACTGTTGCTAGTATGTGTGTGTGTGTATGTATATATATATATATATATATATTTGTGTTTTTCCTGTCCTCGGCACCCCCAGCGGCTCTTAAATCTAGGTAAGTGTCCACTATATATATATACAGTAAAACTCGTTTAATACGAATTTGAGGGGACCGACACATTGCTTCGTTATAAGCGTGACTACGTTATATACGAGAAACATGGTTTTTGGCCTTTACATCCCATATAACACGTATACACATACAGTAAAAGCTGTGCTATCCGGCTATTTAGAACCGGCCACCCTTAGATACCGGCAATTACACAAATACAATTCGTTTTGTATTTCTTTTTCTTTTTTATGAATTTTTGTGTGAATAGTATATGTGTAATACCACAACTTCCACTTTAAAATTTCTTAAAATATAATATGTATATATTACGTATTTACTCCGTATATTTCTGTGGCTGACGAGTAAGCATGGCATTTTCGTTTACGTAAGCCATTTGAATTGTCTAGATGTTTTGGTGTACTTCTACAATTTCCAATTTTATCGCTTTTTTATTATTTAAAAAATTACCCATCTATTGAATATGGCATCAAAATAAATATCTAAAAGCAAGGAACAGGAGAGAAAAGGTTGGTTTAACGCTAACACAAAAGCTGGAGCTGATCAAACGAATTGAAAAAGGAAAAAATAGAGCAGCCATAGCAAAAGAATTCAACATCGGATCTTCCACGCTCTACGATATCAAGGCTCATAAGGCTAAATTAATGAAATTTGTGTCATCTTCTGAGAGGAGTAAATCAATTAATAAACATCATACGCTTCATAAGCCAAAAATGGAAGAACTGGATAAAATATTATATGACTGGTTTTCACAGAAACGTTCAGAAGAATTAAATAATTTCGTCCTTTTCTAATGGAGTAAATAAAGATAAATAAGAAAGATATAATCCAATAAAGTCAATTTTGGGAATAGGTTCACTGCCGTAATCCCCAAACTTCCCGGACGCCCTAAACTTTTCAATAGTCTTTTTGTTTTGCATGTAAGCGTAGCAACGTATTAAATAAGAATGGGTAAATAGTGTCTATATCTAACTACGTGTGGAAGAATTAAAATGGAAAATGCAAACCCCATGCATAGTTATGTTTGGGGAGTACGATAGTGAACCTAAGCCCAATTTTGTTTGGTTATTGCTAAATTTGAGATGTCAAAATCGAAAATCGCTCCCCTAACCGGATATTTCTCCTAATCGGCTTTCCACAATCCCCAAGATAGCCGGATAACACAGCTTTTACTGTATTTGCAGTGAGTCGACTTCAATGCCGTACTTACAAAGAGATGCTTATCAACTTCGCGGCATGTAAAATGTTCGACTGCTATTACATACGATTTTTTAAATGGTCAATTAATATTATTATTATGGTCATTAATTTACATAAACATTTCACATTTTTAACATCAATTTCAAAACAAAGGGAGCGTGGAAATTCGTATGGAAGGGGTAGAGGGAGGAAGGGGACCTCTACGAACAAGTGCGCGGTAAACGGGCGGAAAATATACATTACTTATCGCTCTGCTCGCCAAAATTCGTTATATATGAGGCATTTTTTGCCACGGGACCAAACATTTGTTCGTTACAGCCGAGAATTCGTAAAATGCGTGTTTTCGTTACATCCGAGAAATTTAACCAATGCCCTTATGGAGAAGTTCAAGGGACCGAGACATTTCTTCGTTATAGCCGAGATTTCGTTTTAGGCGTGAACGTTATAAACGAGTTTTACTGTATATATATATATATAAATATATATATATATATATATTTAGGGCAACTAGGTGTTGAAGGAAACAGTTGTGTCTCTCTTGTGCTGACGAAGGGATCATACCGAAAGCTATAACCTCTACAAATGTGTCTCTCCAACACCCCAGCGGCTCTACTTCCGGTAAGTGTTCACTGGGTTTCCTTCAACACCTAATTGCCCTAAATATCCTTACCTTTCCTCTTCGGTAGTATATATATATGTATATATAATATTATATATATATTATATATTTATATTTTATTGTAGTTTTCCTAAAGATGAAAGTAGGAGGAAACTGTGGACTTTGTTTATGAGACGGGCAAACTTTGTACCAATATAATTAACTGCATCATAGAATAATTGAAAAAATTTTGATTTGTTGGTGGCTCCAATGGGAGCTTTTATATTCCTTAGCTACCAAGTAACGGGAGTTTAGAGCATCAAAAATGTTGTTAAAAATCTGAATAAACTTAACTGTCGGTTCACAACCCCAAAATTGATCAATTTTTAATTCATTACCCAAGAATAGCAATGCATTCACGACACTGTTGCTTAATGTCTGTGCATCAAGTTTAACTTTGTCCACACCCTTGCTTTTCTAAATTTCATGGAAAGTAAACTGCATTTTGCAAATATAAAATTTTGTGTTTTGTATTGTGCACTGCATGCACAAAGTGTGCTGCTGTATCATCATGCGGAAATTAAGAGGACTCTTTCTGGTACCATGTTTGTACCCATATTTATCTATGTAAATAATGTGTGGCTTCTAATTGTAAGTTTAGAGAAATTTTATATAAAATAAGTTTTCAATTTTATTACTTTTGTAAAAAGGCACGGGTGTGTGTACTGGGACATATAGTTCCCGCATATTTTTCTTTAAAGTAGGCAAATAAAAAATATTTTTGATGCAAATATCCCTTCCTTCATCAGTATTCCTGACAAAAATCACCACTTCATTAAAAAATTCTGTTTTTATAATTTGAATTGGAAAGGGTTAAAGCTTGCAAAGTCAATTGTTATTAAAGTTTTTGAAAACTAATTAATGTAATCTAATAATGCATTTTATATTAAAAGTTAAATTTTGCTTGGTATTAATGAAAATTCTAGATTATGTAAATGTTATGAGTTTTACCTTCTGTGAACAAAAAAGCGTGTGCAAGATATTTGTATATGTGATTTGACCAAAAGTTTAAATAAATAAATTTATTCATATTTCCATTGTGTTATATTCATTGTTGATAATGAATTCCCTCTTATTTATTTTTTGTGTATAGTGTATTTCATTGACTGTAATGATAGTACACTGTTATAACCGTCGAATAAAGCAAACACGAAGAAAACCGCTCCGCATCTTCCTTTTCAGATGAATGAAGGAAGAAAATCTTGCACTGTGAAAAATTTTAAATAATGTATGAACTCCCTCTCCCTCCCTCCCCCTGCTTCCCTTCTCTCTCTCCCGCCCCTCTCCGCAATATATGTAAAATAAACGTTTAATATGAGCGGTTTCGAACTGTAGGCGGGAAAATATGAACAGAATAAGAAACGTAATTTTTCTTCAAAATGGTTCAGATCCGAAGATCGTAGGTTAATTCCTTCTAATTCCAATTTCCAAAAACATAAAAGCCTTCACGCGCTGATACATAGCACTACTGAAATTTAAGCAGAGGGGATTTTTGTTTAATAAGAATCTATTCATTTAAATAGGAAATAAAATAAATCATTCGAAAATTGTCTTTATACTTATTACTGGCGTTAATCTGGACGACAAAATATTTTCGCCGAAAGGACCGTGAACTTTTCGCGCTAAAAACGAATTTTTGTCCCGAATCGTGACGTATTAAAAACTCGACGGTGGAAAACCAATACCTATAGCCTTGGACGTGCTACGGTAAAAAAGTCGCAATGGAGTCAAAAAAGTTACTGCGGCGAGACACTCGTGTGATCTGTGTTCACCGCCATGACACAGAGCGGCAGTGCTGCCGCCATCGGCACTAGGATCCTCAAATCACCATAGGAAGGAAGTTCTCATTCTGACCGATAGATAAGCGCTACATGTCAGCTATTCTAAACTTTAGCCCAAAATAAAACGCCTCGAGAAATTGATTTAGAAAAATCAATGGAAATTTTACCATTTTAAAAGATCGAAAGTTAATTTTCCTAAAACTTTGTTGTGTTTAATAAATTCCATTTTATAATGCACCATTTTGATTACCTGTAATTTGAATTTACCAAAAGTATTTAACTTTTGCAAGGAAATATAAATTTTGTAAAAGAGCGCAATTTTTCATTTTCGTATTCTCCAACTTTTGATCGTGTCGGAACTGCTAGCAATCATCGGTACCAGCCCCTGGCAACTCAACGGTTTTAAGAGTTTCAAGTTACGCTCATCTTTGTTGATAGGTGTCACTGGGTGCGCTTCAAAATGAAAGTGGGGGAGGGGATGGGTCTGGGGGGTCTGGGTGTAATTCTACGTCCAGGAAGAGTAGGGTCGTGAACGGGTAAGTAACTTTCCGTTCGTAATTCGCAAGAGATTTACGTCGACCTCGTGTTACTGTGATTGATTGTCGGTTTTAAATGCTTTAGTTAGAATTAAGCGAAAATTTAATTGTCGGAACGCCGCATCGGGGTAGCATCATCGCATTAATATTACCGTTCAATTTTGTCTCAAGGTCATTATTTCTTCTGATCCTTAGTTCATAGCTTTTGTGAAATTATTTCTTAATTAAACGAAATGGTTGATCTCTTCACTGAATTTTATGTCGGCATAATCTTTACATTAATTAGGAGACACCTTTACATAAGATATATGTGGATCTATGCAATTATTTTCCTTGGTGAAAGTTAATCATGTGTATTTTGGGTGAACTGAGTCAAGTTGAGACGAATATGGTTATTAATTTGTCGAGTGGTTGTGTAAGCGTATAGTTTGAAGGTAAAGGTTCGTTTTCTATCAACTTTGATTTTTAGAAATGATATATGTATACGGTGTTAGCCTATGATCAGATTGGCCAACGGTGGGAGTTTGATATGAGTTTCTGAGGTAATCCATCTCATTTTCGTGTATTTTAATCTCGTTAAAGCGTATGTTTGATAAAATAATAATATTTTAATGCGCAACTGAAAATATATTGATAAGGTTTTCTCCTAATTATTCAGTTTTCAGACAGAATTCTCCGTGTGCAGCTGTATTTGATTTTGGCAACCATTATCGAGAAATTCATTCAAAGCAATGCTGTATTTCGTTTATTGAAATGATATTAATTACGTAATCAATACATACTAGTGTCATGGTTTTGAAATAAGTATTAAGCTTAACTTAGCAACTTAAGGAATATAAGTCTTATATTTTACAAATCTTGGAATTTGAGTTACAATACAATATTTTCGAATATTATCGGAGTGATTTAGCACGAGAGACACTACATAATGTAATCAGGTTATCAGAAATAATATTCAGAATTAAAATACAGTAGGTACATATTTTAAGATTTCATTCTCTTGTTTCAGAGGAATGTTTGCAGAAGACGTCACAGAACAGCTGTCATGTTCCCTTGTGTGATATCAAGAAATACATATTAACGGTGAGTACAATCTTTTAAGTAGTTTGCCAGTTGCATTTGTATTGGTTGTTACTTGAAGTTTCCAGTGAGAATTATCGACGTATTTTACTGAATAGATAGGATAAATTTAGTCGTGTAACCACGCATGTGTTTTAATTGCGTCTATATATGTGCAGTACTTATTGTACTAATTTTTCCATCTATTAATGGTGAAAGTGTAGTAACTTAAGCTTACATTGGAAAGTGATAAATCTCAATTTATTTTAAGTGAATATTTCATTGAGAGAATAAAATTGATTTTATAATTTCGACTTTGAAAGGTGTGTTAATTATCGTTAACATAAGTGTTATCAATGCTTCAATTTTTGGCATATTTTATGAAATACTTTGTACCTGGGAAATTTTACTTTTCAATCTACTGACATCCATTTCAGCATAAATCAATTAAGTATGCTCTATAAACACGAGATGATTTCATAGAAACAAAATTATTACTTTGTAGTGACAGTGTAACGTGAAATGTTCATTGACTTTTAACTCTTTGGTGAGGTGTAAACTAATGTTGAAATTATGGAGACATTTTGAGGAAAGTAATTAAAATATTTTGCTTGGAAAAGGCTATCTATATGGAAATTGCTAAAGCAATCAATGAAATATTTTGAGGAAAGGGATTTCTTAGTCAAAGTTAGTCGAATTCTTGGAATACATGCAAATTTTTGAAAAGTTTGCTGCTAATGAAAGTTTATCGTGACAATTGGTTTTTATTCTGTTTATTTCCACCGGTGGTTGGCTAATCATCAGTTGATCATGCAAAAATTGTACAGGATTTATTCAGATACTATTTTAGTGCATTTTATTTTATAAATATTCAGTCAATCAATTTAAAATAGCAATTAAACTGTAAGAGATAGAAGGCTGAAATGTGGTTATGCCATTTATTACTATGACGAAGGATTTTATTTTAATGAATAATTGAAAGTATATTGACAAGGTTTCTTCCCAAGTATGTATTCAATTTTCGGCAAACTCCTGGCTAAACTTATTAAATGTTGGAAACCCTTTACCGAAAAATTCATTCAAATCACTGATTTATTTAGTTGATATTCATTTCCGTAATCAATATATGGTAGTCAGGTGGTTTTGAAATAAGTATTGAGCTTAACCAAGCCACTAAAGTAATATAAGTCTTTAATTTCATTACAAATCTATGAATTTGAGTTACAATAGAAAAGATTCCAATGTTACCTCTGTGATTTAGCACGAGAGACATTACATAATGTAATCTGGAATATTATTCAGCATGAAATTACAGTATATATTTTAAGATTTTATTCTCGTTTCATAGGAATGTTTGCAGCAGACATCACAGGACTGAGCTGTTATATTCTCCTGTGTGTGATAACAAGAAATAATAACAGTGAGTATATTCCGTGTGTTTCTTTTAAGTAGTTTGCCTATTGCATTTGACATATTGGTTGTTTAGTGATACTTTTGTTGGCTGTTACCTCAAGAAGTTCCCAGTGAGAATTATCGACCTATTTGAATGAATAGCTAGGAGGAATTTAGTCGTGTAACCATGCATTTGTTTTTTTACTATATGTTCAATACTTATTGTGCTAGTTATTCATCTATTAACGGTGAAAATGTAGTAACTTCAGCGTATATCGGAAAGTGATAAATCTCAACATCTTTTAAGTGGATATTTTGTTGAAAGAATAAAATTGATTTTATAATTTAGATCTTCAAAGATTTGCTAATTATCGTTAACATAAGTGTTATCAACGCTTCAATTTTTGGCATATTTTATGAAATACTTTGAGCTGGAGAACTTTTACTTTTCAGTCTACTGACTTCCAATTCAACGTAAATCAATTAAAAATATGAGATAATTTCATAGAAACAAAAATATTAGTTTTGTAGCGACAGTGTAATGTGAAATGTTTATTGGATTTACTCTTTGGTGATGTGTAAACTATTTAATGTTGAAATTATGGAGACATTTTCAGACAGTTGAAAGTGATTAAAATACTTTGGAAAAGGTGTCTGAACGGAAATTGTTGACACAATCAAGGAAATATTTTAAGGAAAAAGATTTATTAGTCAAAGTTAGTCGAATTCTTGGAGTACATGCAAATTTTTGGAAAGTTGCTATGCTAATGGAAGTTTATCATGACAGTTGGTTTTTATTATGCTTATTTCCATCGGTGGTTGGCTAATCATCAGTTGAGCATCAAAAAATTGTAGAAAATTTATTCAAATACTATTTTAGTGCATTTTATTTTATAAATGTTCAATCAATCAAATCAAAACAGAAATTTAACTGTAAGAGATAGAAGGCTGATGTTTGCAGGGTGTATGTCATGTGTTATGCCATTTATTACTATGACAGAGGATTTTATTTTTGGTGGAACTGGTGTGCGACAAGAGGTCCAATGCTTTTTAAAATGTGAAACATATTTCATAGCATTAACATAACGATTTTTATCTTATTAGCCTGTTATTTACTAAGTATTAAAGACAATGAATAAAGAAGTAAGATCAAGTCAGAAGCGATAATGTCAGTTTTTACCTCTTTAAGTGCAGTCTTGTCACAATGCAAGCTTTAGGAAGATTAGAAATATTTTCTTACTATTCTTTGGCTTAAAATTCAATTCTGAATTCATGTTCTTTGATCGTTTTTAAAGGTAAAAACAAACTGTAATTTTATCCAATATGACAATGGTTTTAGGTTGTATTATAGATATAGACATTATAATAAATGCTGTGATTTGTCGATAATTTCCAATTAAGACTACATGGAATGATTTTTATAAAGTTAATTGATCAATTTAGTTGATTTTATAGCATAAATTAAAATGAATATTGCTGTTACTACTTGAAATTATTAACAGATAATATTTAATACTTGTCAGTAGTTAAACCTCTGTATTAATTTCCATATTTCCTACCTGTTATCACTAGTCTATTTATCATTTTCTGGAGTACTTGATCGTCCTCGTATTTCACTGTTCTTATAATCCTTCCTCTGATTTAGAAATCTCCCATGCCTTCTAACGGTTCCTGCATTAGCCTCTCTCCATATATATTGAATAGAATCGGCGATAGACAGCAGCCCTGTCTTACTTCTCTACCGATATGTACTCCGCTGGTATCTGCATTCTCCAACCTGACTTTTACCAGTTGATTTACGTATAGATTCCCGATCAGTCTCCTGTCTTTCCAGTCTACACCTATATCCTTTAATATCCTCATCAGCAGTACCCAATTTACTCTTATCAAAGGCCTTCTGCCAGTCGAGGAAACATACACAGCAATCTTGACTGTATTCTATTGCCCTTTCTGATATGATTCTCACTACACCGATAGCATCTCTGGTTCCTCGTCCTTTTCTGAAGCCGAATTGATCTTCCCCTAGCATTTCTTTGGCATTTTTCTCTAGTCTTTTATTAAGAATCCTCGTGATGATCTTCGAAGTGTGTGACAGTAGGGATATCGTTCTGTAGTCCTTACACTGCATTGCCTTTGGCTTCTTCTTTAGAGGGATCATTGTCACATCTAAGAAATCCTGAGGCCTCTTTCCCGAGTTGTAAAGCTTGTTAATTAGTTTCGTAATCACTTTTAGTCCTTCCGATCCCATGACTTTAAGTACCTCTGCCTGTATTCCATCGCTGCCTGTAGCTTTCCCTTTATCCAGTTCCAGAATTGCCTTTTGTACTTCGCTTTCCATATTACTTGTTCCCAAGTTTGTCTTCTTCAATGTTATCCTCTTCTTCTGTTCTATTTGTGCTGATCCTGCCTGCTTGCTGTATAGTTCCTTAATGTATACTTCTCATACCTGTGCTACATCCTTTGGTTCTGCGACTATTTTTCCATCTGCGTTCATAATTGCTTTACCACAAATCCCATTAGACTTCTAATCTTCTAACTCCAGTGCCCTAGCATACATCATATCATACCATCCTAACTTCTCAGTTGTATTTCCTCACATTTTCCTTTTATTCAAATTTCCCTAGCTTTATCTGTTACCCTTCTCGACTCATTGTTTGTGCATCTATAGTTGGCTCTACCTTCTTCACTGTTAACATTTTTTTCCATTTTTTTCTCTCATCCATTATCTCCAGCATTTCCTTAGTGATCCATGGGTTTCTGATTTTCTTCTCTTGTTTACCAATCTCTTTATTCAAGGTGTCTTTGATGCTGGCTTTAATTTCTTCCCATTCTGTATTCACGGTCTCTGGTTTGTTTTCCAAATTTCTAAGGCGACCTTCCGACTTCATGCTGAAAGCATTCTGCCTTTCTTTCAGTTTTTTTAGGTCCCAAGTCTGTCTTTCTCTTCTCGTTTTCCTTATTTGTTTCAGCTTTGTGGTTACATCGAGTATTAGAAGGATGTGATCTGAATCAATGTTTGCTCCTGGTAATGTCTTAGTATTTTTTATGCTGTTCCTGAATCTTTGTTTTACTAGGATGTAATCTATTTGGCATCTCATTTTATCTCCTGGGCTTTTCCAACTGTGTTGTTCCAATCTCCCATTATTGTGCAGTTCTACTTCATAAATGTCATTCTTTTGCTCATACATCTCCCTGATTTATTCTTCTTCAATAGCGGTTGTTGGCATATATACCTGGATTATCAACATGTTAACTGGGACAACTTTTAGCTTTATTGCCATCAACCTATCGTTCGTTGCTGTTATTTTTGTCACGCTATTCATCATATCTTTTAAGTACCAGAGCTACTCCCCTTGCCTCACTATTTCCTCCGGTGTAAACTACCGTGAATTCTTCCGAGCGGATCTGCCCTTCTCCTTCCCATCTGACTTCGCTCAGCCCTATGACGTCAATCCTATTTCATTTTTCAGGTTCTCTAGCTTTTCTGCCTTCCTCGTGGTTTTTAAATTCCAAGTATCTTTGCATAAGTTACCTTCGACAGTTGCTTTCCTCAAGGCAGTCCATGCCCGGAGATCTGATTGGGGGACTATTTTACCTCCGGAATATTATATAATATAATCATTATTAGGGAAATGTAATGTGGTAGTTTCCCTCTTGCTTTCCACATCGCAGTACTGTAGCCGATCAAATCATGCCTACTGTTCTATTGAATATATACCCAACCAACATCATTTGTTTTCATCTCTATACCGTACCGACAGTACTGCTGCCTACTGCCAGACACCAATGATAGTTTTTTATTATTAATTAAGTAATTAATTTTTTTGTGAAAAAAACCTCCATTTGCGGGGATCGCACCCCGCAGCTTTGTAATGGGAAGCTGACACGCTAAGCACTACACCTTATGGAAGGTTAAAATTTTAAAACTAATTGTCAAACGAATCTTTCACATAATAATTTGAATAAACTCGTAAAGAATTTAAAATTTTAAGATTCTAAATAGACCTTGATAAGTGAATGTGCTCTTTCATGTTGTTTAAGCAAATTAATCTTTTATATTTAGATTTTTTAGTTAATATTTCTTTATTGAATTCACCACAACCATTTTTCCTCTTCATTGTAGGCATTCACAGTTGATGCTGAGTGAAAATGCGATGGTTTGAGGCGTCGAGGAACCATGAATCGAAGAGTACTGCTTTGCTGAGACGACAATTGATACACCTGGGTGCGAGAGTATAGAGGAATCTGAGCTGGAGGCTATACATATGGGATGAGAGAAGGTTTTTATACCTATATGTTGCTATATTCTGGTTTGTTCAATATGTCAGGCGATAAATATCTTGTATAATATGTAGCTGCATCTTACGGAGGATGTAGGAGAGATTGTAAATTATAAGTCCCTTTCAGATGAGCTAAACGCTTCAAATTTGGCATTATTATAGCTTTATGCTCACAACCAATGAAAATAAATACAATACAATAAGAATTCCAATTTTTAGGAGGTTTTTCTCCTGTCATTCAGAATGAGCAGAAATTTACGATAGGATTAAACGATTCCCCAAGAATTTGATTTCTTTTAAAAATATTGTTTAATCAACTTACACTAAAAGTAAGTAAATGGAAAATATAGTGCTACGTCTGAAAAAAAAGTTTTATCTGATATCGTCCGTAAGAGTATTTTATTTCTGAGAATGTAGGGCATCAATTTTCTGTTTGAACTTAAAAACTTTCTGATAACTCAACTTTTTTATAAAATGCATTTAATTTTTTATTATAAATTTACAAGAATATAAGGTGTTGGTTTTCAGTTTGAACTCTGAAAACTTTCTTTAATTTGATTTTATAAAGAATATTCCATTTTGTTTGTAAAGGTTTATTAGCGTACTTCTATAAATTTTAAATTTTTGTTAAATTCACTTCCGTTAATAAGAATCAAATGTAGTAACAAGTTATTTACGAATTTCCGAAGATGTTGAATTTAAAAACTTTAGAAAACTTATAAAATGCCAAGTTTTCGTATTGACTTCTGAGACAGCACTGTATTTGCTCATGTTTGCAGACTTGTTATGTGAATATCGTTCCGCAAATTGGATGTTGGAAAGTAATTAATTAAATTTAATCTTAAAATAGGAGCAGCCATTAAAAAAGATTATTTGTATCGGGATTTTTGGTGTTCTACATTTAATATTTTACCAAGAGGGTTTGTCGTGGTTAAATAATTCCAGATTTAATTTAATAATTTAAAGAAATTTGGAGATGTAGGATCTGCTTGAATTAATTCAGAAAATATTCTTTGGGGTTTTTATTGTTGTTTATTCAAGGCAGAAAAAATTCTGAGGCAATACAAATTCAGTTCATTATTCAAGTTATCAAAATCAGATAAAGAGATAAAATGCAAATGAAATTTCAGTTAGTTTTGATTGAAAATCCAGACTATGTAAAGTATTTTCATTGTGAAAAGTTTATATTCTCCAATTATTAAGCCATGCATCGGAAATGGTAGTTTAATTGTTCTTGATTCTAGACGATATTTAGAAAAAGATTTAACATTGTGGAGAGTTAAATTTCTTAATTAAGAAAAATTGTGCAGGTTATTTTATTCTTAATTAAAGTCAATGTCCAGAAAAAAGTTCTTTTAATAATTCCATCAATATCCAATTTGCTAGATGTTATTTATTTGTAAATACATTTCCAAAGTGTTGTGTTATTTATATATTATTCAGAACAATTGCAAATTCTTTTGTCTAAATGTATATAAGCTATTGCTTTTCCATTCTGTATAATTATTGCCATTTTTTAAATCTGAACAAACCAGAATTAGCAGCGCTTTTGGGTATATATTTATCGTCTCTCATTTCATATTTTTTTCTAAGCCATGCTATTTTTCCTCTCTACTTTCTCACCAATAGAAATGATTAAAGAAATATTATCCTTGCCAAAGTACTTTGTAAAAATGTCCAACTTTTATTCTAGTGCTTGTTATATTTAAAAAATTTTCTGCAGTTCATGAATATTTTTAAATGGCAATTTTGATTTGTGCTAATATTCAGATCTTTTTAAGTCCAGAAATTTTTTAAGTCAGATATTATTCTAAGTCCAAAATGTAAACAAATTAATTTTTTTTTGTCCTGATTTCAGAAATCTTTCAAGTCTAGCGTTAAAAATTGTCCAGATTGTAAACAAATTAATTTGTTTACAATTTGGACAATAGTTTTTAACTCTTAGACTTGAGAGATTTCTGGAATTGGGACTTTTTCAAAAGTTATTCTAAGTCCAAATTGTAAACAAATCAATTTTTTTTCTCAAGTCAAAAATTATTTTAAGTCCAGTATAATTTTTATTTTCAGGTGCAGGATAAAATAAGTAGACAAAATGTATTATTTCAGATTGTAAAATTTTTATTGAACTTGTATGTATACACTGTACATTTTAATTGCAATAAAGACATTTTATTATGATCAAAACCTGTTGACTCCTTTTAGATAGAAATAATTTCTTTTTCTCGGAGCCTCTTTTAGGTATCGTTGGACTTAAGGGGTTTTTTTAGGTATATTTTTGCTAAATTTAGCACATTTTTAACCTAAAAATGACATTTTTGACCACCAATTCAGCCAAATTTTGCTGATTATTGAACAAATTATTCAACATTATGACAATTTATCTGCATTTCAACTATTCAACAACTGACATATTACATATAACACAATATTTTCAACTGTTGTTCAACAGCTGACATAAATACATATATAACATGAAAAAATAAACCATCAAACACATTTTGCAGCTGAAATAAATTATTGAACAAGCACTTGAAGAAGTTACTTGCCTCTGATAAAAATAACTGCGACTGAGCTGTGGAAAAATTAATACAAGCATTTAGACTACAGAACAGCCGTCATCAGTGGCGAAATGCCACTGACGACAACTGCTCTGAAGTCGAAATGCATGTATTAATTTTTTCACTACTCTGTCGCAGCTATTTTTATCTGAGGCAAGCAATCTTTCAAAGTACTTGTTCTGGAAACACTTAAAAAAGAAACATTTCACATTATCAATGACCTTAATTACAATTAACAATGTGTCTTATTGGTCAAGAAATACGTAAAATTGAATGCACGCAACTGATTCCAAATGGGAGCAATGTTTGCATAAACGACGAAAAAATAATGAATCTCGCAAAGCAATGCTTAATTGGAATTACTTAAATGCCAGGATAACATTTTTATAAACTATTCCAAGTCAGAAATAAACTTCAAAAATGCAATATTAAAATTTCATGTCATACCTATTTCAAATGTTAATAAAATTAAACCTTTATATTTGCCAAATTAATTATTGTATAAATGCACAAATTATATTACCTCAATTAGACGTATTACTGTTTTTTGAAAAAGATTAATAGCATAATATAAACAAAGATTTACTTCTGATAGCAATTTAATTTTTATAACAGCAAAGATTGAACTAAATACATTTTGTCTTTAAAAATATAACTGATTAATCAAGGTGAGATTATATTTACAACATCAAAAACATATTTGTTCTAATGTAAAGTTCAGATTCAAAGCTATTACGCAAAATATAACTGATTTAATCAAAGCAAACACCCTATTTATGAAAAAATATAGCATATTCTCAAAGTTTGTCTTATATTTCCAGGTAATGTACAGTAAGTGCGTAAAATTTAACGACTTGAGGTTAATTTACTTTAAATTTAAGTAGTAATTGCATTGCGTGACTCAACTCACTATCGTTAACAAATCACAGTGCTCCTTATCGATAGCTTAACACTTTCATGGCCAATTTGTCAAATTTAAAAGGAAAATCAGCAAATCAAATCATTAAAAATTTATCAATAATTATATTTTTTAACATTATAAATGTGCAAATTGTAAGTAGCAATACATTATCATTACAAAACATTTATTTAAAAACTTATATTTGAAGAATTTTCAGATTGTAATTTATGAAAGTATTGAGTGCACGAAAAACTAAAGTATTTCATTAAATATTTGTATACAATTGAGTTATTTATGTTAATAAATTTAAAGAATTCCTTTTCAGTAACGCTTATGTTAGAATAAGTCAAAATCTCATATGGAGTTTACCGAAATTATCGTTACGATAACTTAATGAAGATATTTTAAACAACAGCCATGAAATTGTTAAGTAATCTAAAATATAACTCAACCAACAAGAGACAACGTTAATATTTACATAGAGACCAACCTGAGAATCAAAAGAATAACTACAAAATTGAGAAACAAAATAAATATCCTATAATTATTATACCAAATAGAACTGAATGAGCTTCCCACAATCTATATATATTTGCAAAAGTTTGTTTGCGTGTCTCATTATGCATGCCATAAACTATAAGACACGAATAACTAAAATTTGGTACAATTATTATTAACATCTTAACTTGATGAATGTACAAAAGGTTTGGTCAATTGGTTAATTATAGTCAGTGCTATAATAATAATAATATAGGGGAATATAACATTTTACAATTCCACTAGAGATGCCTGCATTTCAAATTTGAAATGTTGACAGAATTTTTTACAATAAACAAAGAAGCTTCAAAGTTTATTGTATATTAGGATTAGCTATGATGCTGGTCAACACAGACATCCATGACATTTGACGGTGCGATGAGAGACTATTACAACGCCAACCTTCATAACAGCCTACTTAGACAACAAACCCATACAGCGGCCGGGTTACGCAATCTTACTTTCGATACTACACAATTTATACAAGTGAAAACATTTACCACTTACTTTATTTGCTCACATTACACTGTGTTGGATGTGGTTTGGTTAATACAACACGACAAACAACAGATGAACAAACAAAAAGAATTAATGCAACGAAAAACAAAAACAGTAGAAAAGAGAATTAAAATCACACAGGAATTCAATGCTCTGACTCTTAGAACGATTCTCTAAGCAAAGAGTTTTGTTAAAATAAATTTATGTCAAGTGAATAATACTTTGTTACAATAAGTGGGCAATACCTTTGTTAACACGTTACAAATTGTACTCGACAATGCCTTATCCCCCTCCCTCCCTCTGCTGTTCCCCCCCTTATCCCTCGCTAGGCAATAATATGAATCTCGAGTCTCAACAATGACATTCGTTGTCCAGGAAACTTATCGATAAAAGTCAAAATCTGTCACATATTCGTTAAATGTGAGTAATTTCAAAACATGTGGTGCATTACTTTCTGGGAAACCCTCGTACAATGTTGTGTGAGACAGACGCTCCTTTCTAGGAACCTGGTATTATCTGAATTTTTAAAGAATGTTTATTTTGAACTCCTGAGCATCCCGCATATAACTGTCCATGCGTAAAGCAAAGCTACCGTATGGTAACTGACTTAAGAAGTCACCTCTCTACTCTGCGTGCAAGGGGATTTCCCTTCTAGGAAGCGCGCTCACCTTCAATGCCCCTCTATTCTAATGGAATTCGTTCCCCTCCACTCTACATATTACCTCCGATCACTGAGGCGTAAGGTAACTTCTAGTAACTTTCAATTGCTACATTAGGCGGAACTACCTGTACTCTACATGCACGTTCTCTACCGGAAGCTTAGAGAACGAACTCCACCTGGCAAAAAGCATCACCTCACAAAATGAATCTACTGCGTTGATTGTCAATTTTAATTACGAATCCTCAAAATATTTTCCAACTCTTTCATTTATATCAATTAAAATATGAAAAAATTTCCCAAATAAAACTTAATTCAAGCATAGATATAATTTTTTGTTCATAATTATTGCCATAATTTGAAGTCACGATGATTTAAAACATAACCTGAGCAACGCTGGGTAAATTTGCTAGTTATTTATAAGCAAAGAACTTTGCAATACCATTTTAATTTAATTTATTCACCAGAGAACTATATAAAGATGTTTGTGTAGCATTGTAAAATAAATTCCAATAATTACTCCAAGATTTGATGCACAAAAACGATTACAGTGTAATTTTCC
Organism: Uropetala carovei; assembly: GCA_036926305.1. Taxonomy (NCBI): domain Eukaryota; kingdom Metazoa; phylum Arthropoda; class Insecta; order Odonata; family Petaluridae; genus Uropetala; species Uropetala carovei. The sequence goes on along the minus strand of JAXCHB010000104.1, from coordinate 4,766,405 downwards.
TAATAAACGTTTAATGTGACTAAATCTTAAAAGGATATTTTGTAGTTTCATTTACATTCTTTGTTAGAAATAATTTCATGAACTCTGTATTTATCTCAGAATCACTACAAATATGCTGTCAACAATTTGTTGTTAACATACATTAAAGTTATGGTAATTTAATGTTGTGCTTACGCAAACTGTATAATTATAAAATATCAGTTAATTACTTCGTTTAAAAATTAGTACAAGAGTTTAAAATAACACTAATATTTATAATGAGATTTTAAGATATAAACAAGTTAGGAAAGTGTACAACGTAACACAAATGGGTGCGTTTTGTGCATTGGAGTATTTGAAAGAAATTATTTACGTGTTTGGAAGGGAAATAGCATTATAAAGTTCTTTTCTTCATCATAAATAATCCATTTTCTTCCCATTTAAAAATATTACATGCATATGTAAGGAAATTAAACATATTTCCGTGAGATTGTTTACGTTAGCAACAATGAAGAAGTAACCATGCTAGAAAATTTCAAAGTTCAACTCAAATTACGACTCTTGTTCGATTTTCTCGCAAACGGCGACTCCTACGATAAAAATGTAGAGGAAAAGAAATACCCTGCTTTATTAGTTGCACAAGTTTTACTTGATAAATATTTTGATATGACCGATACTTTACGAGATATGAGGGAAAGTTCATATTTTATCACCAGTAAAGTGGTACCCCTGATTGGCTTACGTGACTCATTTATGTGATTTTCTTATTATCTTTGACCGTAAGTCCTTAATATCAAATTTCATGAAAATCTGCTTGGTAGAAGCAGATAACGAACATGCGGACAGACCAGATGGAGACTAATACTAATAGGCGCTTATGCTGGAAGAGAAACGCACCTGACAAATAACCTTGCATGTAATTAATTTACAGATACACATACATTACTAAAAATTGTCTTTAATGACAAGAATGATATGTTACTTATTTGTTCAATATACAAGTAGAAGGTACTTGCATTCTGTAAGCGTTTCAAGTCATTATTTATGGCTTTCGCAAAGTAAAAATTATAAACTAGTTAAATAAATAAAACAACTTCAAGTACTCATTAGAATAAACTTCATTAGACCACTGATTCCCAATGAAAAGACAAAACTGATAATGGTTTGATTCCGATGCAAATGAATTGGAATATTTCGAGGCGGTGCTTACTGTAAAAGAGAGACTGACTGATATTATTCACTTCTTTCGGTAAATTGTGATGAGATTAGCCATGAGGAAGTGTATCATCCGAAACAAAAGTACCACGAAGCCAATGAAAAGGAAGAAATCCACAGTACATTGAACCCTCTGCATACTGGACCTTGATGGAACGTACTTAGGATATAACGGACAGAATGTCCGGCGATGCAAAACAGTTAAATGACGCCACTACTACATTGTGTCTCATGCAGACCTATCACATGTGCGTTATTTGGAAGGCCTAATGAATACATCGCAAGATTATAACTAACGTATATCACGGCGTATAAGTCGACCTTTGAAGCTTAAAAAAATTTTCCTAAAACTTAAAGTCGACTTATACGACAAATATAAAATTGTGAACCTTAAATTACAGATGAATAACATCGATATTTACCAACAAGGGGAGGCCATAACATTAATATTGAAATTCGTAATACCCTTTTAGGAGGTGAAACTAGAACTAAAACATCACCTATATCTCTCTGCGTTTTTGCCAATGGGCCCTTGTTTAAAAGATCTTAACAATTTAAATTCAGGTGTAAGCACGGATGCAACATATACCATTAACCTTAAGGTTACAAACAGAAGCAGCGATAGCTGAATGGGTAGAATGAATGTCTAGTATCGGATGGGCTGGGGTTCGCTCCCAGCAGCCAGCATTTTTTTCTTTCAGAAGTGGTCTGTACATATATTTTAACTAGTAAAATTGTATTATTATTATGTCTTTTTTGTATTTTTGTTTTTTTCCTCAATTTTTTGTGATTATTTTTTTTGTCTTTTTCACGTACCTTTTTGTACTTAATTTATTTGCACCTTCCACATATAATTATGATATTATAATTATAAATAAATAATAAAATTTAGAATGTTATAATCATTACTTGATTGTTTATTAAAATATCAATTCTTTAATACGACATTTATGAAATGTTTATTACGGACAATTACCTTGTTTTTTTAATTGTATCATCCAAAGTATTGTAATGCTGTAGAAGTAAGTGAGATAGAAGAGGTACACTTCGATCGGAATTAACCATACTAATTGCAAGTTATAATTATATGTGGAATATGCAAATAAATCAAGTACAAAAAAGTACATGAAAGAAGACAAAAAAAAATAATCAAAAAATAAGCGGAAAAAACATTTCCTTTTTTGAAAAGGGGAATAATGTAATTATCAGAACCATCCTCACGCCTGCCAACATGCGATACTTTATTGAATTTCACCACCGTAGATATTGATTGCGATAACTAGGTGCAGTTAATTTTGATAGCATCATTAACAGCCGACATCAATCAAATCATAGGAACCATTATTTAGTTGGTCAAGCTCTCTGAGAATAGCAGTTTCTTATTGGTTGAAATTAAAACACCTGTCAAATGGAAGGCTCAAGAAGAATAGCACGGACTCGAAAAAATATTCCTATATTTTTTTATTACTATGTTTATTTCTGTATCTTGTTAAAACTTGGATCGTACAGGACCTTGATTTTGCCTGGCAATGATTTCATGAGAAGTATTTTTAAGTGAAACAAAGGGGGTCGACTTATACTGCGAACATATACCTAATCTAGTATTTTCAAGTTGAAAATTCAAGGTCGACTTATACATCGCAATATATGGATATATATATACATATTATAATGTATATAATTACTGTATATACTAGTGTATGATGCGTCCCAGTGTATAACTGCCGTGTATAATGTGCACTCGTACTTTATTCCAAAAAATCCTGACTTTTTCTGATACCACGTGTATGACACACATCCTTGATTTTTGGGAGGTATATGAATTTTAAAACATTTGGACTTGTCCATAAGTGTATTACGTTCAATAAGCTTCATATTATGTCTAAGAGAGACATCGTCAATAATTAAAGCGACTGAGTTGAGATGGCAGGAACCTCACATGGTAAGTTGGGCAAAGTGATGCCGTGTAGAAAACTGCAGCGCCACTGTTGCCAATCCTTTTAAATCAGACAAAAAGGGATCTATAAATTAGTTTTGATTTAAAGTGGACGTTGGTTCTCTCTTTCCTATCTCATTCTAAAACTGTTTAAGAGAAGGAATAACGTAAAAATTTAACAAACAAATCTGGAAACAGGAAACGCAACAGGTATGATTAAGTTCACACACGAGATTCTATGGGTTTTAAATTACTTACGTTGTCAATCGTAGACACTAGAATCATTTACTAAATAAAATTATTTCAATTTGCTTATTCTGTTTTTTTTTGTTTTTGATGTGTGTTTTGTGGGAAGACTATCTTGTGATTTTGCAAAAATTACAGCAATCAGCTGATGAGCTAGTGAAATGCGGAATAATTAGAGAGGATGGAATTATAAATGTATAGAAGTAATTAGGTGTTCTATACATATAATTATGTATGTATAACCTGGAGTATCAATAATTATTGTGCTTTTCCCATTAATTAACCCAAAAAGCGTGAATCTGGTGCGAGGTAGGTTCCCATTTTAAGTGCAGAGAAGTGTTACCTGTGTATAACGTGCACCCTACTTTATGACCTGAAAATTTGGTCTTCAAACAGCGCGTTATACACGAGTATATATGGTAGATACAATGTATAATTTATTGGTGTAGCAAATCCGCAAAAATTAATTGTTCCTCCGCTTGACCTTTGTGACTGGTTGAAATTGACTGACTTGCATTACTTGTGGGGTTTGTTTGTCTTAAAACATTCTTTGTATTCATTGTTACTTTCTGCCAATTTCCACCAGGGTCCGGAAAAATCTAAAATCTCGAAAAAGTATCCCAAGTTCCATTCCTAAGAATAATTCCGTTTCAAATAAGAACGCAAGGGAAAATCAATTTTTCTTATGGTCACTATAATTTATTTCATTCTTAATTATGTTCTTATAAAAGTATGCTCCTGCTAGCACACTGCAAGCACCTTTTACTAGTAAAATATAAAAATTAATACGATTCCTATTTTCCTAAATTAATTAGAAAACTCTGTGCTATTATTTCATGCACTCTTAACAATTTGTATAAATATATAGCAGAGTAAAACACTGTCTTTCATAACATGCGCATTTTAACAATTTAAGGCAACACATACGTTTCCTTCGGATGTTTCGGATATAACAGACAGGCCTTCCCCTCCTTTTAGTCCAATATATCGAGGCTTCACTGTACGTATGTAAAGAATGCGATGTCGGACTGTGTACAATACCACGTTTTGGAATATACCATACACGAAAACGTATCAAGTATATAATCGCAAGCTCTGGAATAATAAAAATTAAAATAGTTATAATGAATCCAACGTATATTTTCAATCCTTTCAAACTTTTACAAACCTATGCCAACAGGTGCTTATAATGGAATCTTAACTTAGTACTTAAAAAGAGTTAAAAATGAAACAATCTTTTGTTATTCTAAAAGCTCCCAATTGCAAGCGCTATCTGAGTTTATATAAACATTTGAAATACAGTTGGACCTCTATAAACATCACCATTGATAATCGTTGTTTTGATCAACCCTCATTTGTCGCCAAATGGTACAAAAAAATTAAAAAGTTCCGATGCCAGTTTTGAATGAAGCAGACAAATGAATGATGATTGCACTGTGACCGAGAGAGAAAGATTCCTGGCATTGCCTCCAATTCAATTAGTGCCAATTAAACCTTCAAATAAGTGAAAGAATAGTGTTATTCGCTTCACACTTTAAGCATCGAAATTAATGCTGTAGCAATGTCAAACTTTATAGATAGCAACACAAATATTTACGGATAATTATCCACTTAATAACTGTGTATGGGAAGCATTTCTAGCAATTTAATCAAAGCAATTGATCTTATTTAAAATCATTCGGATGCTGGAATCTTACTTTTTCAGTAAGTAAAACTATTAAACATCTATAATGCTTATTAAGGCAAATTGTCTCATGCGTAAATTTAAAATCAGATGAGAATAGGGACGTACATTATTTTTTAACAAATTGAAAGTTATATGGTTATGTCACCTTCGTAGATAATCTAAATGACAAAGAATGTTAGGCGACGGGCTACGTTTATTCAGGAGCAGCATGAAAACATTTCTTTTAGATTGATAACCTAGAACTCGCCGAAACTTATCTTCTCTTCATTGTTAATCTAAATAAACGGTTGCATTGATTGATATATGAAAAAAAGGACATACTTCAATTAAAAGAAACAAAGAAAATTAAAAACATAAAAGTTTGCAATCAATTACTGTGTAGCATTAATTTCCTCTCTAATTTGACTTTTAAAATACAGATTTCTTACTGACTTTGCATAATTAATTGTCAATATGCACACACAGCCTCGCCCTCAGCGAGATTTCTACCCGCTAACCTTACCTATACTGGGGAAATGCATTATCAGAGTTAAATGCGAATTATTGAGTTAAACGTGAAATATTGAGATCAACTTATTCTACACAATTCTTAATTTTTTATAAATTAATTGAAAAAACAGTGAAAACACTGTGTGGGTACAGCTAGTACTCCGTTAATTCATCAAATAGAACTTATAATTTTGTTTGTTTAGTTTACATAACAACGCTTTTACTCATTATTACCTCTGACGGTAAAGCACTATCAATTGCAATTTCCCAGGTTGTTGTTACTATCAGCATTTTAATTACTACAAATATAACTTTTAATTAAAGTTTAAGGCAATAATAGCCCATTAATTCATCAAATGGAAGAAAGAAGAAGATAACGAGGCCTTTGAATCTGTGTAATTTTTACTTATGTACCAATGACGTGAATCTAAATTGATTCTTTCGAAAATTTTAATGTAAATCTGATTCAAACGTACTTTATTGTGTCATTTTATGTTACTTGTCGCCACCTGGCACATCCAGCCACCATGTGACTAAATGAATAAATAAATAAATATTATAGAGACAGAAGAAGATAAAGAAGAACGACGTAGAAGAGAAAGAGTGAGAAGATAAAATACGGACAGATGAACAAAGGCAAACAGCGAGAGAGACCATAAACGAAATCAGGTAACAAAGAAGAAACGAACAAACTGAAGAAGGGAGTAATATAAGAAGAAGCCAAAACAGAATCGATGCAGCCAACGGCGGAAGACGAAGAAACGACACAAATTTAAACTCAGCAATAGGAAACGGATTAGCTAGTCAACGAGATGATTCACATTTAGGAAAAATTAATAAAGAATGTCAATATCGTAGAGCTTTGTTTTTTAATAACCGAGAAAAGCATAACAGATGCTGGTACGAGAAGAGCACTTCCGCAGCTTCCAGATATATTAAAACTGCCGTAGAGAGAAAATACCCCTATGTGTAAAAATACGTAAGACTAATGTAGTTTCTGCACATGCCAGGACATGAAATATATATTTAAAGCGGGAAGCTCATTAGTTCTAATCTGAAATGCAAAATCAATCACACTCACCCATCTTCTTTCTTGACATCGCAAAGCAGAGCTGGCCTGTGGAAGATCTACCATGCTGGCTGCATTTTCAGACTTCATTCTTCGGAGGCTCGCATCTGAAACAACGACAGAACCAACTCAGAAATCTCGCACCCAAAGGATAAAAATTCTACAAAACCTTAACAATAACTTTTGATTTAAAGTTTATAAAGTAATGGAAACCGGCTAATAATGTATTATTCATACGTTTTTAAAAACACAGATTCTCATTTTATGAGGTAAACTATAATTTTTACGTTCAAAACACAATATATATTGATAACAAACCCTTAATTAATCCTACGTGAAGAGTGTAACGCCATATCTTGGCTATATTTGCCCATAAACAAATCCGTCCTTGCAAAAAATTTTACCAACTCTTCACAGAAAATGATACTTTACAACGATAAAATCACTCATTAAACATGTTATGCAGTAACAAAATGTTATACATAAGGACTAATTTATAAAAATAATTACTCCATTATACATAAATATGATAAATATAACATTTCCTATATACATATATATACGGTAAAGATATTTCAACTATAAATCAAAGATGAACAGAGAAGTTATTTAAGATTTCCTTACCTTTGTAGATATAAATCCTCGAGGAGATTGACCAGGACAGCTGTATCACACAATAATAACAGTACATTTATTTTCCAGAAGATCAAAGTTACATGGCAAATCAATAAGACAAACTCAATCACAAAAGAAAATACAAAGTAAAACAATATAACAGCACGAGTGGACTAACGAAAAACAATAATACATCAAAACATCACCATAAATTACAATTAAGTGGCAAAGCAGGGCAAATCAATAAGACAAACTCAATCACAAAAGAAAATACAAAGTAAAACAATATAACAGCACGAGTGGACTAACGAAAAACAATAATACATCAAAACATCACCATAAATTACAATTAAGTGGCAAAGCAGGGCATATTGAATAATTACATATACAAATTCACATATCATTGTATTATAAAATAAGAAATAGTACTATTAAGAGAAGTTAATTAATGTCCAGTAAGCAATGTGAAGATTACACACATTGAAACTATAAAAAACTTTAGATAATACTTCACTTCGCTTAAAGTGTCTTAAAACGTACACAAATCAAACTAAAAGTACATAATTAAAAACTGCTGTCAAAATGCGTCACATGCACCACTGTTTTCGAAGAATAAACGGCCAAAATTTTGTCAAGATCAAAACTATCGACATTAAATTTCGAATACAATAAAAAGGATTAGTTTTTTACTTGTAAAAAGTTCTGGTGTAAACACATAAAATAACCAAAAGTATTAAAACTCTGCTGTCAAAATGATTATCACGTGGACCAGTTTTCGAAGAACACACGGCCAAACATATATCACGATCATAACTATCAACATTAAATTTCGAATACAATAAAAAGGTCTAGTTTTTTCCTTCTATAAAGGTCTGATGGAAACAAAATAAATTTCGAACTGTATTACGCACATAACAGACAACCCCGTCAGCCATTTTAAGATTTCTACGAAGTAACCAGAAGTAACGCGCAGGCGCGCAGGCTAACCAACATTTCCCCTTATAAACCTGGATATTTACAATTTCGACAAAAAAACCACAAAAAATAAACAATTCCTTTTTATATCTTGATTTCTCATTTTAGTAGGAACACAATTATAACTTATTGTAGCATCGATAAAATTTGCTTAAATGTTATAAATTACTTGCAGTAAATCAAATTTATTGGCATTAAACTTTTGCTTTGCAAACCTAAATTTGGATTCCTCAAGGAGAGGGGTAAAAATAAGGCATTAAAATATATTTTCAGATTGCTTAATAACCGACAATGTAATTAATTAATTAATAACGAATTTTTGGTCCAAATACGTATGCGTTTTTTTGTAACATTTATTTTTCTGTAGGACGTCTTCATAAACAATTACATGGGTAGTTTCGGCGGCATTTACAAATTATGCGGAAACAATTATTAGTTATTAAAAACTATTCACGAGTGTAATTATAAGAATAGCAATTATACTCCGGAAAATACTTTCAGGTTTTTATCTTATCCATGTACTTTGGAAACCTGTGGTATATTCAATTGATACCGATAAAATATTCGTATAAATTTGAAATGTAGGTACCTACCGTAGGAACCTACTGATTTACAAACACAGATGTCCGGAACAGGTAGAAAAATACACTTGTAATTGTCCTAACTAAGATACTCTATTTAGTAAGTGAATTAGCCTTCATAAGAACTTAAGAACCATAAAAAACTCGGGTGATTCCTTCTTCACGGTAAACTTCCACCTCATTTCCTATTTGAAATCCAAAAACTCACGTAATATATTTTCAAAAAAAGCATTCGTGAGTCAATTTCCAACAAATCCTTTATCTAATTTTACAATTGTCCGACCGTCTTTCTCCATTTGTATCTCCCATTATTACAGCTAATGCCTGTCGCATAAGTATATTCGAATCATCCTTTGCATCAATTTATAGAAATTTATAAAATTTTATTATTGTAATATTATCGTATATTTTATAAAGGTAAACTCCTCTCTATTATGAATTTTACACTGATAATAATAATACTCTATTTACGGGACAAGGCCTTTTCCTAAAAATACAATCAGAAATGTATTAAAAATAAGCCAAAATATTTAAACGTGCGTTCTAATACAATATAAACCATTAAAGCACAAGAGTAAGAAAAATTATACTATCGCACATAAAAATCACAAATCCTATAAAAATTATACTCAAAATCCATCTGACAATATAACAATATCGTACAAACCTTTGTATGAACTCAACATTAACGAGGATATGTGCTAGTTATAATAAGTACTTCTCTAATCTAGACATTTTTATCAGAAAGTCTGAGTATATAACATAATTATCGGCTTTATTGGGGTACTCAATAAAAGATATGTATGAATTTATAATTTCACCATTGTTTGAAATTATGTACATATCTTGAAAATGAAGGAATATATGATTGTTATCTGCCTCACTTCTTTTATAAATATATTTCATTCATTGTTATTGGTAATACATAACTACAATTGTATAACTACCATTGTTACTTGCCTTATTTATAAATAGTTCATAGGTCGTGTATGGTAATATATATATATCGTATTGAATAATGAATATTTTATGCTTGTGAATGTATATGCTTTTGTATTGCTTTTTCGTTACATATATAATTTGCCATCTTGATATCAAGATAATTAGAATCAAGTGTATTTATTAAAATGTAAACCAGTTTATCCTGTAATTATTTTGTTGGGTAAACTTTAAAAATGATAAATAAATAAATATTCTAAGGCATAAAGTAAAATTATATCAGATTCATGGTACTTAATAAAAATTTACCTGAATTAAAATAGACATAAGTTGGCATAAATTTCTACCACATTTAAGTTAGGCATTGCAGCTTAGTTTTAAATGATTGCAGTGATTCATTGAATATATCAACTTTATGACTTATAAGGTTGTAGTCTCTCATCATAGTATACAAAGGTAAAATGCACATAATTTGTCCATATATGGTATATGAAAAGTCATATCTAACCTTGTATACATTAAAGGCACTCTGAGGTTTATTAAATTAAGTAATTCTGGGCTTTTAATATGGTTATTTAACAATTTATATAAAAACATAAGGCCACTATTCCTCCTTTGAATGTAAAGGAGTAGCATATCAAGTAGTATTGTCACTCCTAACATAGTAAAAAAGCAAAAAGTGTCAAAAGACTTATGTCCTTAACAACGCTTTCAATCTATTATCAGAACGTAAGGGCATTAAGGACAAAATTAGAGCAACTTAAACTAGCTATTTCTACCGCTGACTATGACGTTATCGTACTCACTGAGACTAGGCTCAGTGAAGACATAACTCTGAATTGGACTTACCTCATTTAGACATTTATAGACATGATCGCAGTGTAATTACTTCTAATAAAGTTCGTAGTGGTGGGGTTTTAATTGCTATTAAAACAAAATTGCAATCTGTAAAGGTTATAAGCCAAATTATTAATGTAGAACATTTTTGTAAACATTTGTAGTCAAGAGGCAAAGGTTTTAATTGGGGCAGTGTATATCCCCCCAGCCTCTGCCATTGATAAGTACTTATCTCATTGTGAAGTGGTTGAAGATATTGTGAATAATAACAATTTTTTGATATTATTGTACTGGGGACTACAATTTACTTGATCCCTGTTGGAACACTGACTGTGATAGCATGTCTTTCACCACTCAAGCAAGAATTATAAATGAAAGTTTTACATTACTGGGTCTTAAGCAGATGAGTACTATTTGTACAATTTACTATTAGATCTAGCTTTTTCTAATTCAGGGCAAGTAACTTCCGAAAAGGATCCATATCCTATTTAAAAATGTGTTAATCATCACCTTGATATTCATTACAGTGTAAAGTTGGCCAAAGAACTAGATTATAACAATTATCAATTTACTATTTATGATTATAGAAACTGTCATTATACTACATTGACTAACTACTTAGATACTTTAAACTGGCTAGGAATATTGTGCAATTTGGAGATTAATAATGCTCTATCAATTTTCTACTCTATTCTTTATGAAGCTATAGAACTGTGTACTCCTACCTTAACAATCAAAACATCATCTTATCCTAAATGGTTTAGTGTTGAATTAAAGGAATGTATCAAACTCAAGAAACATTACCATAAAATTTTCAAAATTACTGGGAGTAATGATGATTATCATAATTTTTCTAAAATCCGAGGTGAATGCAAAAAACATTCTGGTTCATGTTGCAAAAACAATATAAATAACATGGAAACAAATATTCCCTATAACTTAAAGTATTTCTGGAGACGTTAAAAATCATCAAAAATTGGATAGAATACCAAGCATAATGTATTATTATGAAGAACATGTTGCAAATAATGACCACGATATTTCAAACCTCTTTGTAAGGTACTTTTCTAAGGTCCACAGTACTGTGATACCTGACACAAAGCCTGCCTTTGACATAAATTACACGTTTTCCTTTGGCAAAATGACAGTTTCAACTGAGGATGTACTATGGAAATTATTGTCTACAAATGTTACAAAGTGTACTGGCCCAGATGAACTCTCTCCCTTTTTTATTTAAAAAGTGCAGTCAATCACTGTCACGCACAGACCTTCCTTGTTTTCACCGTTGTAACGGTTTAACCCAGACCCATCCCCTCCCCCACTTTCATTTTGAAGCGCTCCCAGTGACACCTATCAACAAAGATGAGCGTAACTTGAAACTCTGAAAACCGTTGAGTTGCCAGGCCCTGATCGGTACTCATAACATATTTTCAAGTCAATTTAGAGCTATCGTAGCGATAGTATCGCCGGTGTCCACGGCCTTAAGCGAAATGTGTTTATGTTTTTATGGCCGAGTTAATCGAGTTTAGTCTTTAACAATACTGGATTTATCTTCGAATAGTATATTATCGTTATCCAATAATTACGAAAAAAAATGGGGGACGGTGAGTGTGTTTCAAGATTGATTGATTTAACTGCATGCAAATGAAAACCATTCATACAATAATTTGAATTGCAGAAGATGTAATTAGAAGGCGCCTTTTAATCGATGGAGATGGAACTGGAGACGATCGACGATTAAATGTATTGCTGAAGACTTTTATAAAATGGTGCAACACTACGAACGAGATTCCTTCAGAAAGGTAGCATCGGCTTCCCGTTCTAATCAGTCATTCATTGTCGCCAGAGTTGGCATACTGATTTATTAAGTTATAGGAATTGGCCATTTCTTTTCTGTGAAACATTAATGGATGTATTGATTCATCAAACTTTCCATACAATGAAATAACGCTCGCCCATAATTCATTTCGTGGTGGGGTTTGGCAAAAAATCGACCTGCACTTTTAGCATGAATGCTTGACATGTAGATACATTTTGTACAGTCAGGCATTAGGGTATATTTTTCCAAACTTTAATAGTGTAATGCAATTATTCCCTTATAAATGTTTTTAGAGAAAAATAAGAAGTCATATTTCCCCAGCATAGGAAACCGAGTTAATTAGTCGCACATAATAACAAAAATTCAAGTCGGAAGATATTTTGTGTGCTTCTCTTATATTTACAGTTTTAAAGAATTTTATCACATTCATAGTATGCTAGAACTTAAAATGTTTTAAGATTAAAAGACAGGTGGGACTTTTGACATGTTAGAAGTCCTTACACCAAAATTATTTGCTTTTATTACAATTGAATATATGTATTTGAAGTTAAAATTTTAAATGAGCAACAGTAAGCAATGGTATTTATGTTGAGATTAAATAAAATCTCTTGTATGAATAAATAACTGCAAATATTTGTACAATTCCTTTAAGAGAATTACCACTCTTGTTATTAAAAGTTTGTCTTATTATATTATTATCTAGTCAAGCTACTTTGGATCGAATGCTGTCCCAGCTTTGTCAGTTTGAGTGTGCTTTGGCTAGAAGTCGTCTGGTTGCCCGTGCAGCTGCAGCTGAGGTGAACAACTATAAGCGTTTGTCTGCTAGTGTAGAGCAAGGGCTGGCTAGTGCACGAGAAGGCATTACTGCTACACTTGAAGAGTTTGCTAGGGCAAAGATTGTGCGCAGACAGAGGGTACGATATGATGCACTTGCAAGTGTCATTTCAGCACAACCTGATAGAAGAGAAACTGCCAAGCACTTAGCAGGTCTTAAAGCAGAATTAAGAGCTTTGGAGGTGAGTTCATAACCATTCTGTGCTTAGAAAGAAATTACAGAAATTATGTATCAAATCAAATGAGTTATATTGATTAATAAAAAATATTTAAACCGCTTAAACAATGATTATAAAACAAGGAGTATGCTATTTAGCTATGTACCTTAAACTTTTTCAGCAGTAAATTCCAATAGTATTAGTACTATAACATATTGGAGTATAAGTACTCATAGTTTATGAAGAAGTCTTAACAAATTCTAATTTTTTAATGTAAGATTCACTTGGAAACTTACTTTATTAATCAAAAACTCTACGAAACGATGCCAATTTTCTGGGTATTTGTAAGAATAAAAATTACAATTTTCACATTATTTGTTTACAATATTTTTGCCATACCATTTGAAAGAGAAATATCCATTCAAAGATTGAGATCCTAAATATATTTGTCAGTGATTATAAGACTACAAACGGGAAAAAAGATGACAAATAGCAGAATGAAATGACATCTTAAGCTCCTGGTACAGTCGCAAAATGTCTATTTTAGCTCAATAATAAAGTGTGAAAAGTTAATAATGCACTCATTGAAATTTTGTGTGGCAAAATGAAACATCGTCAATATTTTACATTTAAGCTTGTCTAACCCAATTGTCTTGATTATAATTTTTTATTATTTCTTCTAGGAAACCAGAGAAATGCTTGACTGCAAGTTAGATGTTAGAAGAAAACAGTTTCACGTGCTTGTTGCGACCATTCATCAGCTTCAAGGTATGCTAGACGAAGGTACATCCGGTGGGTCCTTAGGTCAGAGCAATGGAAGATCAAGCTCTGGCACTCCAAAAATGGGTGCAGATGCACCTGATTCGTTTTCTGAAAAAAGAGGCCAAAAGAGGAGGAGTGGGAGAAGAGGGGGTGGAAAAAAGCAGAGGAGGGACGAGAGCGGCAAGAGGAGTCACAGAGGAAGCAGAAGAGGTGAAGAGGGGACGCCGGAAGAGGAGGAAGAAGAAGAGGAAGACGAGGAGGAGGAAGAAGAGGAGCCTGACGACATGAGTGCGATGATGGACATATCACTGGATGCGTTTGAGGATGAAGATGATGAAACAAATGCATTAGCAGATCCAGCAAAGAAAAATGGAGAGTCAAATTCACCAATGGAAGTTGAAAACAAAGAAAGAAAGGAGCCAGAAGCATGTCTTTCATAAAAGTCATCTTAAAGGAACTGCACATTTCTTGTTTTTATGTCTTTTGATGAATAGTTTCAATAAAAACCTTTTCTACTCTCTTAATGAGTGAAAGTATTATTGTTAAGACGTTATTCTTTAATCGAGGCAAAACAAGATGGTGTTGACTAATTTACGGTGTATGTTTTATACAATACTGTGGATTCTGATAAAGGAAGTTAACATTTGGAAAAACAGTATTTCATTACTTGCAAGCTCCATTGTCAATAGTAAAACTTTTTTGTGATAACGTTTTAGATTTTACAGGACTAAATGGCTGTGATTCAGTGTTTTTCTGTAAATTGTGCTTAGGAAAAATTGAAATATTTGCCTTGCAGTTAAAGATCGTGTCTTTTTGATGATATGAAGGTGATAATCATCTGGGTAAATTGTTTATCTAAATATAATGTATTTAGGTAAACAATTTTTGTCTTTAATATAGTCAATAATAATAATCACAAATTCCCATTAAAATGAGATTTGTTAACCAACAGAAAGTTTTTTGGATGATGCACTTATTGTTTAGGAGAAAATTAAAGCAAGTATTAAATGCTTATGCATTGTATTTCAACAAATAAACGCTAAATAGCAAAAACAATACAATAAGATTTGGTTGAAGATTGAATTACTAAGCCAAATAAAATTCAAAATTTTATTGCCATATTTATTAGATGGTGGAAATTTCATAATGAACTTCGTTATTAGAGCTTTTACAAAATATAAATCCCAACATGCTTATTCAAAAGAATAAAAACAAAACATAAGACAACTCCCAAGTACCGTAAAAACAATTACCTAAAAAGCACCGTATATTCCAACGTATAAGTCGACCTATGAAGTCTAAAAGTTTTTTCCTAAAAGCTAGGGTCGACTTATACACTGAACATAAAAATGTGAACCTTAAATTACAAATGAATAACATCAATATTTACGAAGACTGTTGATCTTTCGGTGGCGGTGATCGATATTTTGAATCAGCTGTTCCAGTATTTACATTTTATGACATTTATTTTAGATTTATAATAATTAATTTTAATACTGTATTTATGTAATCCGCATCCTCGTACCATGCGCACCCCTATTCTCGCACCAGTTTGAAGAGAAAAAATAAATTCATATTTTAATAAGTTGACGTCTACGGCGGCGGAAACTTAGAAAAAATCAAAAAAGTGTGAGGATTTCCCGGGATTTATGTTTTATCCAACTGATGAACTTTTCACTAAATAATATTTTTGGTTTAACAAAACTTCAGACGACGTGAGAGTATTGAACTCAGAATTCAAAATTATGTTATCATACCAAATTTTCCGGAGTGAGAACAATTATAACTTAAACTTAAACAGTTGCATATATTCTTCCACAAACGGGAATGAATGTATATTCAATATAATAATTTACGAATGTTGTTTACTTTGGTTGCTATGAAAATCATTTCCCTCACCTTCCTTCTCTCTCCCTCCCTCTCTCGTATTAAAAGTAATCAAAGCACGTTTATACCCATAAGGATTGAAATAACAATACGATATCAAGGTCTAACAATGGAATTGGTAGCCAAGGCAACATCCTGTTAAAATGGCAAGATTTCCTGAAACTGTGTGAATTAAATGTTTAAAATGAGCAATTTCGAACAGAAGGCAGAAAAAGATTAACAGAATAAGAAACTTTATAATGGTTTCTTCAAAATGGTTCCTATCCAAAGATTGTGGGCAGGGCCATCCTGAGGGTACGGCAAATCTGGGCGGTTGCCCCGGGCCCCACATCAAAAACCCCGTGCCAATCAGCAAAATGAAGATTGCTGCTAAGCGTGGACGACACTCATGATGGCCCGAAAGCTGCCTTTATCTCATGATTCAATCCCACTCACTCCACTACAAGTATCCAATGTCTACCCTTCCGTCAAAATAACATACTGCCGAACAAACGTAATATAAAACAAACTATAACTATTTTTACTCAATTTTTGGTCTGTAAATTTCCTATTCACTCTATAGCCAATGCAATTCCAGTGTTTTTTGACCTCTAGAGCACTGCTTCCCCAACTATGGTCTGCGGAGGTTTTGTTGGCGGTCCTCGAAGGTTTCCAAAATGTAATTATTTTAGAATGAACCACATATTTAGTAGAATTTTTTTTGGGAAAAGTTAATCAATTCTTACACTATCACAGGTATTCAATACTTTAGTAATGTACCTAGTTAGCTTAAAGATCTTCTACTCCTTCATATTTCCAGATCTCACCTCTATGTAGTCAAATTAACCCCTTTTCATTAATGTGGTTATGGTAAGTACATTTGTGTCAGAAATGAGGTGGTCCGCAGGGCCTGGAGGGTTGCTGTAATGGTCCGCAGAGCTCAAAAGTTTGGGAAGCACTGCTCTAGAGGCATGGGCTGGTGTGTTACTCCTCAAAGCAAGGTGCAACACATAGACCTATGTCACACACCTTGTATTTGTATTTCATCCTCATGTATTTGTCTTTCAAAGAACATACACATCTCACGCGGTTTCCCATAATTGGCCAATGTTTATTTTCCTTGCCTCCAAATGCTTAAGTTAGGTGTCAGTAGAACTAGATCTCTCCCTTGGTATGCCTGAGCAGGAAGAGCCCTAGAACCCTCTCTGCTCTGTTTTGTGTTCTCAAAACGAATGAGCAAGGCAGTTCGGAAAACCAAGATATGCAAAAGAAAGAAGAAAATGACAAAAGGACCTTAGGGTTTGATCTGAGTCACTGGGTTCAGTTTATAGAATCTCTTTGGGATGCGAGGGAGGGTCCTGCAGCGGAGGCTTATTTTGAGAGAAACACCCGAGTATTATTTATGCTCCTCTCCTCTAATCCTTAGGACCTCTGGCCTTAGGATAGGAGGAGGATAAGAGGGGTGTCTGGTCTTTTGTCTCATCTATCTATCCATCTTGATTCTTATGACCAAAATGACATCCGTGAGTGGCGTCGGAAGTAAGCATGCCACCGGTGTGCCATTCAGCAGATAGCCCCACATAATTGCCAGCACACCGGCGTGCCATTCAGCAGATAAAGGTTAAACATATTAAAGGACTGATTGAGTTTCTACAGGAATACAGAAAAACTGGATTTACCTCAGCAATGATGGCAGCAACAGAAATAGCAGCCGAGTTGAACATCAACCCTAAATTCATTGATAAACAACCAAAACGGAAGATTGGTCCATCAGTCAGTGAGGATGAGACCAAGTTTTTGGCTAAAAAGGCATTTGAAACTAGCTACTTCTTTGTCATTGTAGATCAGGCTCTCATGTCACTGACAATGCGTTTCGAACAAATGGAAGAGTACGCAGGTAATTTTGGCTTCCTATATGATATTTAAAAACTTGCAGAATTAACAGAAGACGAAAAGACAAAAGTGTATAAATTTGGACAACATATTAGGTGATAATGATTCACACGACATCGAGAGTACAGACCTTTTCTCAGAATTGCGTGCGCTTCAACAGTTGATCCCCCAAGGAACAAAAAGTGCATTTGAAATCCTTATGTTTCTCAAGTCTTTAAATGGTTCCTTCCCAAATAGAGATAGCATATAGGATTTTGTTAACAATTCCGGTCACAGTGGCATCAGTGGAGCGAAGTTTTTCAAAACTTAAAATAATAAAAAACTATCTTAGACCAACAATGTCCCAGGAGAGATTGAGTGGATTGGCTATGCTGTCTATTGAGAGAGTAATAGCCTCAGATTTGGATTACAATGATCTGATGGCAGTTTGCTGCAAGAAAGTCGAGGAAGTTGAATTTCTGAAAGTAGGAAGGGCAATAAACATTGAGTTTTTATTCTACTTTAGTATTAAGTTGACCTCACGTATTGTACATTGCCTTTCAATTGAGATTTCTGTACGTTTATATTCATATCCAAATTGCAGGTATACATGCAGTTTTCCAGTCATTTGCGACAGAATAGTGAGCATAAATCATTATGAATCAGGCATAAATGATGAAATTATTGTTGGTTTTCCTAATTAAGGACTTGTTTTTGTTCTTGAACTCCAGAAGTGATTACTCATTTAAAAAACACAATAAGAAATATATGTATATTTAAATTATACAATAAAATACACATCTAAAAATATGAAATATTCTTACAATTATTTTTTAGTGTGCGAATTATACCTTGATACTTTTAGATTGTTAAGGGACCCTGCAACTGCTGATCGCCCCGGGCCCCGTATACCCCTAGGGATGGCCCTGATTCTTTCTAATTTTAATCTAAAAAAGAATGAAAGCTAGCACATCGAAAAGTCCATTTTTACATGTTACCTTATGGGAAATGGAAATGTCTTCCTTGGAGTTGAACCCATGACTTTTTTAGAGATTTTTTTGCCATCACCTTAAAATACGTGAATCAAGCATTCCTGCCAAATTTAGAGTTTCTATCTCTATTCTTTCTAGAGTTATTCTCAATTTTATAACGAGCGAGTGTTGATGTGTGACAAATAAATAAATAAATACAAGGGGAGTTAAGTAAAGTGTATAAAAACAAAATATATTTACCAGTAATATGGCATTCCATAAGAAAGCCTGGGTAATTTTTTAGATCTGGCTGCAGACTTGTTTGTGCTGGAAGAGATGGAGCTCCTTGGGAGAAAGAATCTTGTGTTCAGGATTCATATCATTTTGAACAATTCACCCAGCCACATGTCAGACTCACTGTACTTTACCTTCCATTATGATACTCTCCATGCCAAAACAATATTTATGTAAGAAGGATCTAGATAAGAAGTTAGAATGAAAAACTTTTCCAAGTTCTGGTCTTTCAATAAAATTAGAGATACATCTCTTAGGATTAGAGATGATATTAAAACAGTAAAATATTAAGTTTTTCTATGTAATGTATTTCATAAAAGTTACCTTCTCACTCAAATCAGTTTTCACATAATCAAATAGCACTCATGCTATCTTCCAAGCTTAATTTTTACCTTTGAAGTTTTAGGTACATGCCTCATAGTCAGCGAGATTCTTGTACCTCTCTCAAGCTTGTGGACACTTTCTTGAGCAAATTCATTACCACTAGTACAACTTGACTTTTGGTTACACTCAGATAATTCAGGATCATAAACAACAGGAACTTCCTTACATTTTTCATCATAATCTTGTCCAGAATTTTCAATAGAAACTGCCTCCCTCTCTCTCTCAGTCACATGAGTACTTCTATGTCTACTAACAAGTGATTCACTGCCATCAACAGTCTCTTTGAAAATGGCACGAATAACATCCTCTTTATGTAAACATGAATTTTCTCCACATCTACTTTTTAAGTCTTCACATGCATACCAATTAGATATTTCTGGTTCAGAGAAGATGTCAACTGTTTTTTCTTCAATTCCATGAAGATACTTACAGTACATATCATCCTGCAGAATTAGAAGGCTCCTTGGCTCAATGAGAAGGGAAAGTAATTTCTCTCTGTGCTATGAATGATTAAAGATTACATTCTGTTAAAAATTAAGTTTAATAAAGAAATGCATTAAATAATATTATGCATTTACTTTGGAGCTGAATATCATCGGTTTATGCATTACACAATGTGACATCTAAAAATTACAATTAGACATACAATTATGATAGAGTAGCTCTTTAAAACAGCTATTATATCATAAACAAGCACCAATGGATAAGTGAAAAACAAAAAAAACACATATAATCATAAAAAAATATATTGTTAAAAGGCAGAGCCGGTCTTAGGGGTGGGTGAGCTGGGCGGTCACCCGGGGTTGCCACTTTTAGGGGCTGCCGAATTGTACATTATGCACTGTATAGCAAAATTTTTGGACAGATATTTTTATATTTCTCCTGGCTGCAATTAGGAGATTAAGTAGAAATATAAATATTATTGTTTAGTAATAGTTAAACGTCTCCTGGTGGCAGATAAAAAGTGATGGGAGGGTGTGAAGAAGCGTTAATGAAAAATATTATTGATTTGGGATTGTCCATTTATAATTGCCGTGGTCAAGGTTACAATAATGGAGCAAATATGGCTGGTTCAAAGAATGCCGTACAAGCTCCAATATTGCGTATTAATCGGCAAGCTTTCTTTATGCCCTGTGGTTGCCATAATTTAAATTTAATATTAGGTGACATGGCAAAGGGTCAAAGTGTAATATATCTCCCCCACCCTTATTTTTTCTTTTTTGCAACAGTTACTATGTTATTGTTTATTTAGTTTGTGTTATTGTTTATGTGTTTGGGATTTAACAATCAATAATATTTTACCCTTCTAATATTTTGAGATAACCCTTTCATGCAAAATGAAAGCTTGTAAACCCATGACTGATCTGCCTATGGTGACATTTACCCACCCGATCACCGGACAATGGGGAGGGATAGTTTCGTTCCAGAGAGGCGAAGGGCGCGATAGCACCCGGAGACAGCTACACCCGATATAAAAGTCATTATAATCCAAAAAGAAAGCAAGCCGAAGGCTCGCCAATATCCTCGGTTACTTGTAAATAAAAAGTTTTTTGACAATTTCTCATTTTCTTAGTGTGTTTTAATGTTTTTTCTGGGAAGGGGTTATCAAAAAAATTTATTTTTCAAAAGAGCTCTGGGATATCCCAGTAGCACCTCAATTTGTTTCATATGCTTGTCTATTTATGGTTGTCAAGATATATCCAAGAAATATATGTTTTCTAGTGGTGCCATTTTGAATGGGGAAGGGGGGGGGGGTATACTACACTTCCTCCTGGCAAAGTCATATCTTGCAGAAGAAGCCATTTTTCAGGTGGAATCGACTGTTCGACGAAGAAAAACAGATACAATTTTCATATGAAGCCGAAGACGAATCAATAAATGATCCTGAAGAAAAATTATGAGTTGACTTTTTTAATAATTTTTTGGACCAAGCAATTCTCTCACTAAGGGAACGATTTCAGTAAATAAAACGTTTTAATGAAACCTTCAGCTTTTTTTTTGCAGTATTTCGACGCTAAAAAACATGTCTGATGGTGATATGCTTAAACAGTTCTAAGACCTAGAATTATTGCCTTCTGAGCAACGGGGTGAAAATTTGAAAATGACATTGAAGGATTAAGCTTGTTTACTGAACTTAAGACTTTGTCACAAATTATGCCGGACCATTGTGAAACGGTACTGGATACCATTTTATTAAAATTATGCCAAATTATGATATTGCACTTAGAATTTTATTGACTATACCATTCACCGTAGCTAATGATGAACGTAGATTCTCAAAGATAAAATTAGTTAAAGTATACTTGCGTTCAGCGATGACACAAGAAAGGCTGGTGATGTGCAAGGATGTGGGTAATGTACAGTGTAGCGATGCACATAGTTTAATGATAGGTGGTTCTAGTATTATTACCAGTGAAAAAGATTTAGTGGTAGAGAGTGAAAAATTTTCAGAGGTGGAGTGTTCTTTAGATAAATTGACTTGCCAGTATCCTTCGGATAAAGGAAATTTTTCTGAAACTATTGATGATCCCAAAATTAAAAAAATTGGTACAACATATATTGTACAAACTTTCTCATATACTAATTTGTCATTTAGTTATCTTTAGAAAATGAAAATCGTATGAGCCTGTTTTTAGAAAATCCAGTTTTTGTTCAAGTTACCCAAGAATAAACTAGCCTTATATTCATTCATTGAGAAAAATAAAATACGTAGTATTATTGTAGATGTATACTCAAGTAACTGTATGAAATTTGATCAAAATCGTTAGAGCCGTTATTGAGAAAATGGAATTATTGTTAAAGTTGCCTAGAATAAACTAGCCTTATATTCATTTTTGAGAAATATGAACTATACAGTATTATTGAAGACTTAACTCAAGTAACTGTGCGAAATTTGATCAAAATCGTTAGAGCCGTTTTTGAGAAAATCGGATTGTTGTTAAAAATGCGTAGAATAAACTACTCTTAATTATTGATCAATGTCAACCATTTCTATGTATAATCTGCTCAGTATGATAAAATGCCTAAGTACGAGATTTCATTCATTTTTGTTCTACCGTCTAGGCTCCAGAGCCAGTAACAGACAGACAGACGGCATTGTGAAATCACTTTTTCGGATTCAGCGATACCTAAAACGTATATTTCCGTAAAAATCTCGAGGTCGAATTTTTTCGCAAAAACAATACTTTCTTGATACTTCGTATGAGAAAGTAAAAATGATTCTGAGGTATGGATCTTGTAAACTGAACGGGCCTTTTCCGAAAGACAAGAAGCAGAATAGATTTCTCAGTGTAGATTATTATTATGAAACAACTCATACAGGGCAAAAAATACCGAGAGTTTGGTTAGGTTGGTTTCCCCAAAATTGGACTGTACATACTGTGAACCGTGTTGGCTTTTTGCTGATAGAAATATAAAGTTTCATTTCAGCATGGTGTAAAGGCATAAGAGACTGGAAAGGACTTTAAAAAAAAATTAGTGAGCATAAAATTGCAGCAGTACATTTACATGCTTGTGTTACCTATGAAATTTGGCGACAAGGGAAAGATGTTATTACTGGATTAGATATCAAATTTGAAAAAAGAATCAGCATTTGAAAGAAAGTCCTTCGTCATGTAGTTGATGTAACATTGACCCTTACTTTTAGGGACACAGAGAGAAAATAGGTCAAATAGGAAGTGGAAATTTTTTGTTTAACATTCAGCTTTTATCGAAAGATGATCCCGTATTACAGCAACTCTTGCAAAAAGATGACTATCACGTGACATACCTTAATCCTATTCAAAATGAAATTATTGAATTACTCTCCAAGGAGGTGCAAAACGAAATATTGAATGAAATTAAATCAGCTCCTTTTTATGCAGTGATAATGGATACAACTCAAGATATCCCTAAAATCGATCAGTTAAGTAAAATTATCAGATATGTAACTGTAGTAGTTGACGAAAATAACAGAGCCAAAGAAGCAAAAGTTTGGGAATCATTTTTAGGTTTTCATGAAGTAAAAGATCAGTCTGCCTCTGGATTAGAAAGTATAATTGTATATACGATTGAAAAAGTGGTCTTAGACTGACTAAATGTCAAGGTCAAGCATATGATGATGCCCAAAATATGAATGGAATTTATAATGGTGTTCAGTAATGCAGGGCCGGCCATCTATCTTAGGGGGCCCGGATGCAAATTTTCACCTGGGGGTCCCCCTCCTCCTGCCCATAGGATACACTGAATGTGTCTAAGAGCACATCTTGTAGTGGAAGACAGATTCCAAAATGACAGTCGATGTTTTTCCGTGTGCCAATAAAATTTTTTGACTTGCCAAGTTTGGTATACGTGCCACATATTTGCCATCCTTGTACTAGATACTACTAAACGTGTACCTGAAATGATGTTACAGATAATAATGACAATTGGAAATTATCATCACTCCTTTGTTTATGCATATACCGCCATACACATTACAGGTATTAGTTTTTTTTGCAGGTAAAGTAAAAAATCGTTACTTTTTTAAATTTGGGGCCCCCCACGAACTGGGGGCCCAAATGCTAGGCATCCGCGGAATCCCCCTCTTGGCCGGCCCTGCAGTAATGAATTAGAGAAAAACAGCCAACTGCTCGTTACATTCACTGTGCAGCTCATAACTTGAATCTTGTGATTAGAGATGCAGTTGAGGGTGTTCCAGAAACGAAAAAATTTTACACTATCATTGTAAAGCTTTATTCTTTTCTGGGCAATAGCATCAAATATTGGGAAATGCTTACTTCGTTTCAACAGAGTAGCAGACAAAAACAAACTTTAAAAAACCTATCTCCCATGCGTCGGTCACTGCACAACAATGCTTTAATAACACTCAGGTATTGTTTTTCGGATGTTTTGAAATGCCTCTCTAATATAATCTTGACATCCGTAAAGAAAGAGGAGCGCGAAGAAACAGAAAATCTCAAAATTAAACTGGAAAATTTTCGATTTGTTTTTCTGTTAGTTCTTCACAGCAAAGTTTTAGAAATTATCAACTCTGTGTCTCAGTTGCTGCAATCCGATGATGCAGATCTTATGAAAAGCACCGAGCTTCTAGAGAACGCACAACATGAGCTAGTTTCTTATAGAGGACAGATTGATGAAGCTAAATCAGCAAAAATGCTAGCTGAAGGTTGAGGCATAGAACCATGTCTTATTGAAAACAGATCGTGCCGTAAAGGTACCATTGCTGCATGTGAAGTTGTATTAAAGAATACAGTTTCACTTCAAAGTATCTGTATTATATGTAACATTGGACATTGTAATTAGTCAAATACAGAATAGATTTAAGTCAATGAAAGATATATCGAGTAGATTTAAAATATTATGCCCTACAATACTGGCTAACATTACTGATGAGGAATTACACAAGAATGCGAAGGAATTATGGTCTGTTCACCCCGCTGATCTTTCCCCTCAGTTCCCAGAACAGATGCAGTTTTTACTTTCTCATACGAAGTATCGAGAAAGTATTGTTTTCGCGAAAAAATTCGACCTCGAGATTTTTACAGAAGTATACATTTTAGGTATCGCTGAATCCGAAAAAGTGGTTTTCGCAATGCCGTCTGTCTGTTACTGACTCTGGAGCCTAGACGGTAGAACAAAAATGAATGAAATCTCATACTTAGGCATTTTATCATACTGAGCAGATTATACATAGAAATGGTTGACATTGATCAATAATTAAGAGTAGTTTATTCTATGCATTTTTAACAACAATCCGATTTTCTCAAAAACGGCTCTAACGATTTTGATCAAATTTCGTACAGTTACTTGAGTTTACGTCTTCAATAATACTGTATTTTATATAATAATAGCTGTCGTCCATTGGTTGGTTGGTCACGCTATGCAAACACTAATAACTCGATAAATAATAATGATAGAAACTCGAAATTTGGTAGGGATGCTTGATTAACACTTCTTCAGAGAATGACAAATTTAAATAGCAAAAAAATTCCTTGGTTCGTCTCCAAGAGAGGCATTTCCATTTCTCATTACTTAACATGTAAAACACGATTTTTCGACGTGCAGGCTTTTATTCATTTGGAAATTAAAATTAGAAGAAATTAACAGACGACCTTCGGATTTGAACCATTTTGAAGAAAAATTTATAAAGTTTCTTATTCCGTTCGTCTTTTTTCGCCCACAGTTCGAAATATTCCATATTAAACGTTTAATTTGCATATTTTGTGGAAATCTCGCCATTTTAACGTGATGTTGATATGTCAACTGTTATCATTGTTACACCTCAAATTACTATTATTGTATATATCCTTCTGGGAATAAGCGTGCCTTGAGTGCTTCAATACGAGAGAGAGGAAGGAAGGGGAGAGATTGGTGTGTTTTGTGGAAAATAATTATATTAACGTAAATATAAAAAATTTTAAGTATCAACAGTGTCATTTTAGAACAAGTTAGGAAAGCGTACAACGTATCACAAATGGGGCGCGTTTCATGCAATGGAGTATTAGAAAGCAATTATATATCTGTACGTAAGGGAAATAGCGTTTTAAAGTCCTTTTCTTCATCATAAATAATCCATTTTCTTCCTATTTAATAGTATTACATGCACACGTAAGGAAATTAAACGTTTGTTTGGGAGATTGTTTATGTTAGCAACAATGAAGTAACCATGCAAGAAATTTTCTCAACTCCATATAAGACTTTCTTGTTTGATTTTCTCGATAACGGCTACTCCTATGATGAAAATATATAGAAAAGGAAATACTCTACTTTATCAGTTCTACAACTTTTATTTGAAAAATATTTTGATATGAACAATAGTTTACGAGATATGACGAAAATTTAATTTTTTGTCTCTAGTAAAGTGGTACCCCTGATTGGCGTACGAGATTCATTTTTGCGATTTTCTTCTTATATTTGATTGAAAGTCCTTAATATCAAATTTCATAAAAATCCGTTCAGTAGAAGCCGAGAACGAACATGCGGACGGACGGACGGACTGACCGACCGACGATAATAGGCACTCACGCTGTAAGCGAAACGCGCCTAAAAATTGGAATTAAAAGCATTCTTAAATTAAATTCTCTGTAAACCATACGTGCTTACGAATTTATATTGTTATTCCTCGAATTAATTTCATAACAATGGCCGAAGCTTGGAAACGAATATAAATTAAAATTAAAAGGACATTTAAAACTGTTAACAGGCAATTTTCAAAGAAACAACAGCAGATCTTTTAATGAATTGATTTGTTTTTATAAAAGGAATTTTGGTGCTTATTTAATACAGAGTAAGTTCTAAGGCTTATAACCCTTTTAAATCTAATAACAGTGGCTATTATAGTTTAAAGAAAACTTTCCTTATTCACTTTACAGAATGAATTAATTTTAGGCTAGCATTGCCTATTATAAAAGGAGTTACTTCGGAATTTACAGTATGTAAAGTGGAAGTTGTACTGAATTCCCTAAAGTACATATATTTCAAAGCAAAAATCAATTTAAAACTACTGAAAGTTGTTTCGGAAACCGAGAAGTCCAGAGTGGTGAGCAGACGCTAAATGATATTAAGGTACATTTTATTCCAAAATCTATTTAAAGTATTATCAGAGGCAATTGAAGATTGAACAAATTTTTTTGTTACCGGAATTCTGCTTATTTCATGAAATTGAAATGCTAATGCATTAACCCATTAAAATCTGTTAAAAGTGGCTATTTTAGTTGAAAGAAATATATGTACCTACATGGTACTTTTATTCACTTTTCAGAATGAATGAATTCTAGGTTAACATTGCATATTATAAAAGGATTTTCTTCATAATAAGAAGTTTGTTATGTGGTTATTTTAACTGAATTGAATCAAGTTCTCTTCTGAGTTTGAAATCCATTTATAACTGGTGAAAGTGGTAGTTTCAGAAAATGAGAAGGCAAGAGTGCTGCGCAGACGATAAGCAATATTGAGGTACATTATATTCCAAAATCTATTTAAAGTATTATCAGAGGCAAGTGATGATTGAACCAATTTTTTGGAACCGGAAGTCTGCTTATTTAATGAAATTGAAATCCTAACGCTATAATCAATTTAAAACTAATAACAATGGCTATTTTAGTAGAAAGAAAGGTACTATTTTATTCACAAGGAATTTCTGTGAGATTTTAGTTAATTAATTAAAACAGACTTATAATATAGGAATATTCGATGGTTAAAACTGTGCACAATTTTATTCTTGCGATTTTTACATGTTGCACTGACGAAAATTTAGATTCATTAAACCCGTTGAAATTCAACGGGCACTTATGCTAGTAGTTCATATTTGTCAAAAAATGAATATAAGGCTAGTTTATTCTAGGCAACTTTAACAATAATTCGATTTTCTCAATAACGGCTCTAACGACTTTGATCAAATTTCGTACAGTTACTTGAGTATACATCTACAATAATACTATGTATTTTATTTTTATCAATGAATGAATATAAGGCTAGTTTATTCTTGGGCAACTTGAACAAAAATTGGATTTTCTAAAAACAGGCTCATATGATTTTCATTTTCTAAAGATAACTAAATGACGGATTAGTATATGAGAAAGTTTGTACAATGTATGTTGTACCACTTTTTTAGAATGGCACTGAGATCGGCTATACAAAAACAAAGAAGTGTTAGAGACCTTGCTAATCTGCTAATAGTAGAGAACACTGCAATAGCTTCTAGCCTTCCAGATCTGTGTACCTCATTCATGCTCTTTTTGACATTGCCAGTCACCACTGCGAGTGCTGAGAGATCATTCTCAAAGTTAAAATTAATAAAAAACTATTTATAGAACTCCATGAGTCAGACAAGACTAAGCAGCCTTGCAATTTTGAGCAATGAGAATGAACGAGCATCCAAGCTGAATGTTGATGACGTCATAGAAAAATTTGCCGATGTCAACGCAAGACGAAGACAACGATTAAAATAAGGTAGGAATATTTATCACTCTATTACATAAGAGATCGCTCTAGGATTGATACTTTCTATGACGCATATGGAAGTTGAAATTACTTTTTCCTTAGGATTTAAAATTTGATATCTCATTTCAGAAAATTAAATTTATTTTTCTAACTGCAATAGTGTCCAAGTGGTTCAAGTTTTCACCTCATGAGAATGAAAAAATGATGCATTTATGTTTTCATGTTTATATTTTTTAAATATAACAAGCCTTATTATAGAATTGCTGCCAAAAATGTAACTATGTTAATTTTTCGAGTTTTATGCATTGAAACAGATAAATTAATAAAACTTCATGGCATGGTGAAGCTATTATTGTCAAGATTTACATATATCCAGCGCTGTGGCATCTGATGACAGTGTCTGTGCCGTATTTTCAGATATCGTCAGCTATTTTTCAAGTTTTCACCGAGGAGGGGGGCCATAATGGTTCTGCTACGCCACTGCGTGCAATTAATAATGGTTAATGGGGCCACCAAAAATAAGTTTGCCCGGGCTGCCAATTGCCTAAGACTAGCCCTGATTAAAGGAACTACAAAATTTTTTAGTAATATTAAAACATATATAATACTCAAAAACTTACTGAGTCCAAAGGATCTCCAGAGTCATCTGATCTTGGTAGGTAAAAGTCAAGCACTGTATGAGATCCCAAACTTAGAGTTGTAATGGTTGGATAGAAGAGGGGTCCATCAAAATGAGGCTAATGACAAAAGGTATTAAAGAATACATCAATACAGTGCAACATTTTCTGTG
This sequence comes from Uropetala carovei, assembly GCA_036926305.1. Classification (NCBI taxonomy): domain Eukaryota; kingdom Metazoa; phylum Arthropoda; class Insecta; order Odonata; family Petaluridae; genus Uropetala; species Uropetala carovei. The sequence goes on along the minus strand of JAXCHB010000104.1, from coordinate 4,737,165 downwards.
GCAACTTTTTTAATTTTCATGTTGGGGAAGGTACAAAATTATAGTTCTAAACAAATAAATATCCTTGCAGAGTGAGAGTTACATTGATAGAAGATTCTTTGGTCTAGAGAAGTCTGAGAGGATGATAGGCGCAATCGCTCCCACTGAATACCATCTCTCTCACTTGAAAAGTTTCTGGATTCCCCTGGAGGTTAGGATACTCTTGAGTTTATGTAAACATATTCTTGAAAGAAACAACCTACGTCAATTCTTACTCAAACATACCATATATACTCATGTATAATGCGCCCTCGTACTTTTTGCAAAAAAATCCTGACTTTTTCTTCTACCCCGTGTATAATGCACACCCTTGATTTTTGTAGGGTATAAGAACAAAATTATATCGTCATGTTAAGTATTAACTGGAGTACCATAAATAAATAAGTTAAAGCATTAAATTATCATCAGTTAACAATTTTAAAACACTTGGACTTTCCCATAAGTATTATGTTCAATAAGCCCCACATTACGTCTTAGAGAGACGTCTTCAATAATGAAAGCAAATGAGTTGAGATGGCAGCAACTTCATACAGTAAGATGGCCAACTGATGCCGCATAGAAAACCACAGCACCACTGCTGCCAATGCTTTTAAATCAGACAAAAAGGGATATATAAAAAGTTCATTTTGATTTATAATGGATGTTGGTTGGTTCCCTCTTTCCTATCTCATTCTAAAACTGTTTAATAGAAGGAATAATGGGAAAATGTAACAAACAAATGTGGAAACAGGAAACGCAACAGGTAACGTCAAGTTCATGCATGTCATTCTACATTCTATGGATTTTCAATTACTTACATTGTTAACTGTAATACTAGAATCATTAACTACATAAAATTATTTCAATTTGCTTATTCTATGTTTCTTTGTTTTTGATGCGTGCTTTGCGAGAAGTCTGTCTGGCGATTTTGCAAAAATTACAGCAATAAGCTGATGACCTAGTGAAATGTGGAATATTTTAAGAGGATGAAATGATAACTGTAAAGAAGTACAGTAAACTCCCAGTTATCCGGAATGCCTGGGGAATTGGGTTTTCTGGTTAAGTGAATATTCCAGTTGCTTGAGAGTTTTATTGAATAGGCTTCAATAAAGCATTTGGACACCAAAATAAGAAACAGATGCCGAATTATACATTCACCTTGGAATTGCTAACCTTTAGCCTACGTACTCGACTCAATTGTCCTTAAATAATTCCTTGACATTCAAGGAAGTAATGAAACTCAAATATACAAGTAGTAAACATGTTTAATTGCAATATTTTAATATTTAATAACTGCATTACATCCTATGGAATTTCTCGTACGCCTATCACTATTAACTTCTCTTTTGTTCTAATAACAACGAGAGGTAAGGGTTAACTTCGTCCAACCTTTAGAATTTTCCAACAAAAAAAAATTGTTTCCATGTCCGAGAAAAGAAGAGAAATTATCCTCACAGAACACAATGTATTAGCAGAAATTCTTGAGGCAAATCGATATTAAACAAAAGAGAAGCGAACAGTGACACGCAATCATGACACCATTACATACAGTGCAGTTAGTAAATATTAAAATAATGCAATTAAACGTGTTGGATAGTTATATATATATATATTCCTTAACTAATGTTTCAAAAAATTCACAAAATTTATCGGCAGCTTCTTGATCAGCCGATTTTTTATCACCCGAAACATCTAGATGTCTGATCTTAAAACATGTTAGCCATCCATTTGAAAATGCACACGATTCACTAATCTCCACTTAAAAAAGAAACTCCTTAACTGTAAAAATTAATTATATATATATTAATTATATTAATTTTTACGGCCAAGGTTTCTTTTTTAAGCGTCCATTTTGCCGTAGTCTACAAACCCTTTTTTAATTATAATCTCCATTTCTTCATAAAAATCTTTGGCCTTTTCAATCAACATTGGTCCAGATCCAGATCCTTGGAATGCTTTATAGAAAACTTCATAAATACTAATTTCCAATTGCACAAGTTTCGGCTTATGTAGAGAGCGCCAATATTCAACTCTTCTAGGTGTCTCAGAAGATGTAACGAATTTCATTAACTGTTATTTCTGTGCCTTAATGTCATAAATAGTGGAAGAACCGACATTGAACTCTTTCATTAAAACAATGCAGTTGTCACTTTTCTCTAAATGTTTTATTATATCAAGTTTCTGGGTTAAGGTTAGCATAATCCATTTCTTTTTATTACCTTTAGTGCATATTGGAGTTTTAGGGGGCATTTAACACTAGAACCGCCAGATTTTCTGACCCCCTAGAACGGCCAACTTAGGTCATTTTGACCGCTGTTGTATAAATTAGCCAAAACGTAAAAAAAACCTACTGTTACTTGATAAATGTATTTATTTATTGTTTTCTTAAAGTTTTACATAAATATTGTGGATGTTTTAACATTTTTAAAATGCAAAAATATTAAACAAAAATTTTGAAGTTATTACGTAAAACAAATAATAAGAAAAGAAAATCAGTTAACAAAGTTAAAAGCATATATGTATACTAATAATGAGAATATAAACACAATATCTGAACATCTATAATGAATATAACAATGAAATGCAGCGATATAAAGTTAGTATTCATATTTTTTTAAATAATTTATCAGTAGTAACACGAAAATAAACACTAGTCCAAGGACTATTTTTTATAAAATGAATGTAAGGTTAAAAAGAAAAAAAAACTATTTACAATTCTGTTGTATCAAATTTACAATTGGGGATAAATTATCTTTTCTTACAATCATTGCACTCTTGTAATTTAGTGATAAAGCTGCATTTCCCACAAACAGGCTTCTTGCAGGAAGAACATATGTCAGAGGATTTATTTGTACATTTTCCAACCTGGCATTGTCGTCTCTTTCTCTTCGCTGGAGGAACTTCTTCATTTGTATCTGACTCTTCTTGACAACATTTACTTTTCAAATGTTCTTCCCTCAATTCTTCTGATAGCTGTTGGATGAATTCTCTATAGCTGATTTTCTTGCCCGTAACTTTCTTATAAAGAATCCATGCATTGATTGCAGCGAAGTCCAAAATATTGTAAAACACGTGAAGAGGCCAGCGACGAGAGGCTGCCTTGACAGAGTACTTGTGTGCCATTTGATCGATTATATCTATTCCATATTTTGTCTTATTGTAAAATGAGACACTTTCTGGTAATTTCTTAATATCAGATCCAATTGCAATGTCTGGATGAAGTGAGCTCAAGAGAAGAACATTCTTCTTCTTCTTTCCTTGGTAAGCCATCAGAGTTATGTCTTCATGTTTCAAAACCCTTGTATCGAACAACTGTTGTCCTACCTTAGATTTCACAGAATTGGGGACCTCTCTTCTGGAACGATTGAGAGTTCCCACTAAGCTGGTATTCTTCGCCCTTAGTTTTTTGCTAAGCTCAAGGAAGTAAAAAAGTTATCCATTGTAACATTATGGCCTTTATTGATATAAGGATCCAAAAGCTTTAGGACAACATTTTCTCCTACAGACTGTCCAGTAGGGCGCTGCTTATCTTTCCCAAGATATGGAAAAGCATTTAATAAATACTTGGAGTCTACATCTACAGCTAACCAAAACTTTATACCAAACTTATCGGGCTTGTTTGACATGTATTGTGTAAACTTGCATCTGGCCTTAGTAGGGAAAAGTTGCTCGTCAACACATAGATTTTGTCCAGGTTTATAGTGAGACTGACAGTTTTCTATAAAATGGTCCCATATAACAGGCATCAGAGCAAACTTGTCAGATTTCAAACATTCTGATCGCAACCGTCTTTCATCAAATCGAATATATTTTAAGATTTCTGTAAATTTATTTCATGGCATCGTGTCCTTGAAGAAAGAAAACCCCCAATTTTTTTACCATAAAGATTCTAACTCTATCCCTTTGGCACAATACATACCTCTAACGTAGATGCAAGCAATAAACACTTCAAGCTCAGGGAGACTAATGTTCCATTGATTGCCTTTCAAAACTCTTTTTGCCTCCAACTCTGTGCATGATTGTACATGTTTTATTATAAATGTATCAATGAACAATTGCCAAGAACTAACTGGACTGTCACAAGATATTTCTCGTTTAGCGTAAGTCCAGGATTCTCCCATAAAATATTGTGGGTTGGTAAGCGGCCTGGAGACAAATAGTTATTTCTCATTACCTGCCATTTTGATCCATCCTTAGCCGTCTCAAATACAACAGAATCCACTTCCTGACACTGATAAATTTCATCACATTCACTTTTATCACTAAACGCATCATTTTCACTATCTGATTGTTCTTGAATTTGAACTGGCTCATCTTCGTCGTCAAGTCCCTCGATTTCACCTCCCTCAGAATCTTCATCCGATAATTCGCGCAACAATCTCAGTAATTCAGCGTCAGACTGTATTGGACGGGACATCTTTACACAACTAATGCTGAATATAAACTGAAAGAAAAGGAAGATATAAGAAACATCATTGAGAGAGTTCTTAGAAATTCACCGATGTTGTTTACTGACTGGCTTCTATGAAACTAATCATTTGGTTTGCTTGGAACATTTATTTGAAATATTTTCATTCGTTGTGCTTTTCAGTAATATTATTAACAAATACAAAACAACATAATCATAATAAAAAATACATTTATATTACTGAAATCGCCAAACTATTACAATGATAGATAGATATTTGTAAGTAAATTTGATAAAATCAGTGGTTATGGTTAGCAAAATTTATATTTTCTTTTTTTAAATATAAATTTATTGAGAGTCTGACTACCAAGAATGAGCTTCAAAAGCAGTTTTTCTATTATACACTCATAAGTACTTATAATTGAACTTAAAATTGATTTAACCAATGTATTTAAGGTACCGGTCAAAATGACCGCTGTCGGCGGTTCTAGGTATAGCTGTTCATAACTCCGCATCGAATTATCAGAAAAATATCATCTTTGGTGAAATATTGTATTTAATAGACATAGGAAAAGTCACAAAATTTCAGCCTCCTATACTTAAAATTGTGGAATTGCAAAAGATTTATATGTCCCTAGCCGTCAAAATGACAGCTCTGGCGGTTCTAGTGTTAAAAAGGGTGTGCGAAATACTTCATTTAACACAAACACAGAGTTCAAGAAACATCCACAATTTTGTAGCGCAACTGCTGAAAATGCAAATTTTAGTGGTAACATTCTGAATTAGATATAGACAAAAAATTGCTGAAAATGCCAATTTTATTGATAACATTTCGAACTAGATGTAATAAAAAATCGAGAGGCAGGAGATGCCAGTTGCTTAAGAATTCCGGTTGCAAGAGTGCCGGATAACAGGAAGTTTACTGTAATTAGGTGTTCTATGTGTATAATTAATATATGTTTAACCTGGATTATCAATAATTACTGTGGTTTTCCTCTTAACTCACCCAAAAAGCGAGAATCCGGTGGGAGGTAGGTTCACTTTAATTTCTGATTTTAAATGCACAAAAGTGTTACCCGTATATAATGCACACCCCTACTTAATGACCTGAAAATTTGGTCTTCAAACTGCGTGTTATACACAAGTATATACAGCATTTGTTAACCCTCCGTGAATCACGCAGGGTGCTGTGGACACCCAAGCATTAATTTTATGATGGCAATTTTTTCCTTTGGGGTTTTATGGCCCCTACTTTTCAGTAGCTGGAGTTACAGATTTTTTGAACCTTCCCTGTGAAAATCTTTAGTTTTTACCCTGTTTTTCTCTGAGTTCGGACATTTTTTTGAGATGGTGCGCTCTTGTGTGTAGTGAAAATTACAAATTTTTTATTTTGTGTTCTTAAGTCACGGAATTTGACAAAGTTTTCTGTTTTATTTGGCAAACTGGTATTGTAGAGTATCTTCTCAAAATCATCCATCATTTTGTTCAGTAACTGGTATTTGGAAAGGTTTGCAAACATTTTTATTTTATTTTCCACAAAAATTATTTCTTCATTTGAAGTTAATATTATTGTATAAAATTGAATGTATTCAATGATTTTCACTAATTTATATCCATTCATAGATGTCCAATTTGCATTCTGACACAGACGCTCTGCTTTTCAGTGAATATTCTGAAGAAGAAATTCTTGATTCTGATGATTTCTAATACAGTGCTTACGGTTTGATAATGTGAACGACAGAGCAATTAGGAAAGAAACCTATAAATTAGCAGCCATACAGGAGATTTTTGAAATGATAGTTCAAAAATTTCAGGAATGTTACACAAAAGGGGAGTTTCCAATGGTGGATGAACAGTTACCGTATCTGCCCGAATAGAATCCGACCCTGGATTTAAGCCGACTCCCCAAAAATTTCCACAATTTTTTGGCAAAAACATACATTTCGTAGATTTTATGCTGAAATGTGCTGGACATTCATGCACATCTTAGAATACATTTTTCGAGATCGAAGAAAAGTGTGGGAAATGGTTTAGTTGTTGACATTTTGAAATATTACGCCAATTAATAATTTTGCATTGCTGAATAATGTTCCACATTCAGTGACAATAATTTCATTCATCTTCATATTCACAAAGGTCAGATATAGTAACAGCGATCTCGCCAAGATATTTTTTCATTCAAGTCTATTTCCAATGAAATTAGCATTTACATTGCCTTAAGAAATTGCATTTTTATAATTATACACGTTCCATGTAAAGTTTTATCGAAATTCAAACAGTTGAGCATTCAAAGCCGTCAATGCATTTTGCGTAATCGTCAATTTACGCAAGCGATCTCGCCAAGATATTTTTTCATCCAAGTCTATTTCCAATGAAATTAGCATTTACATTGCCTTAAGAAATTGCATTTTTATAATTATACACGTTCCATGTAAAGTTTAACCGAAATTAAATCAGTTGAGCATTCAAAGTCGTCAACGCATTTTGCATAATCGTCAATTTACGCAATCAATCTCACCAAGATATTTTAATATATTTTCATCGTAGGTCAAATATTTACTATATGAAAAATAAAGTACTATCATTTGAATGCGAAGGCAATGAGAGACTTCGAGATTTAACTATAACCCAAATTTTCCTCGGACTTGCATTTAAGCCGAGGGATGATTTTTTCATGATAGATTTTGACAAAAAACATCGGCTTGTATTTGGGCAGATACGGTAGTTACTTTTTGAGGTAGATGCTCCTTCCATCAGCATTTACCAAGTACACCCACCAAATATGGAATCAAAATATTTGCTCTTGTAGATGCAAACATCTACTATATGCTAAATTTAGAGGTATATGTTGGAACTCAACCTCAGGGCCATATAAGTTCGACAATGGCCCAAGAGGAGTCGTAAAATGCCTTGCTGGTCCAATTTTGGGGATGGGAAGGAACATAACCACTGACAATTTGTTTATAAGCATGCTCTTTGTGGAGAATTTACTCCAAAACAAAACTACGTTGGTAGGAACTGTTAGGAAAAATAAGGGGGAACTGCCATCACAGATGGTGAACGTGAAGGACAGGGGAGAGTGCAGTAGCATGTTTGCATTCAGAAAACACAAGATCCTTGTGTCATATGTCCCTAAGAAGGGTAAAAATGTAATTATGCTATCAACTATGCACAAACAAGTCAGCATAGACAGCTCGACTGGGAAAAAAGCCAGAGACTTCTTATAATTCGACAAAAGGCGGCGTCGATACCGTAGATGAAATGTATAGGACGTATAGTATTGCCAGAAATACTAGAAGGTGGCCACTTGCTCTTTTTTATCATTTACTTAACACTCTGGGCATCAACGCATTTATTATCTATAGAAATATTTACCCTGAAAGTAAGATGAATAGGCGGACATCCTTACGAGAAATGGCAAGAGAATTAACAAGGCCATTCATAATAAAAAGAGGTTCACTGAAAATGTTGCCTAAACAATTAGAGAAAGATAGAAAAATATGGAAAACCTTCGATGTCAGGAATGCAGGAGAAGACAAGAAAAGGGTATAGCTGAAGATGTGTAATTTGCCCGAGAAACGAAGACATAAAAATTAAAAAGTATTGCAAATCTTGTGAAAGATGGATGTGTGACTACCACATAACAAGAATTTGCCAAGATTGTTTTGAAAATGTAAAAAATCGGTACAACATACATTGTACAAACTTTCTCATATACCAATCCGTCATTTAGTTATCTTTAGAAAATGAAAATCGTATGAGCCTGTTTTTAGAAAATCCAATTTTTGTTCAAGTTGTTCAAGAATAAACTAGCCTTATATTCATTCATTGAGAAAAATAAAATACGTAGTATTATTGTAGATGTATACTCAAGTAACTGTACGAAATTTGATCAAAATCGTTAGAGCCGTTATTGAGACAATCGAATTATTGTTAAACTTGCCTAGAATAAACTAGCCTTGTATTCATTTTTTGAGAAATATGAACTATACAGTATTATTGAAGACGTAAACTCACGTAACTACGAAATTTGATCAAAATCGTTACAGCCGTTTTTGAGAAAATCGGATTGTTGTTAAAAATGCGTAGAATAAACTACTCTTAATTATTGATCAATGTCAACCATTTCTATGTATACTCTGCTCAGTATGATAAAATGCCTAAGTACGAGATTTCATTCATTTTTGTTCTACAGTCTAGGCTCCAGAGTCAGTAACAGACAGATGGACAGACAGACAGACGGCATTGCAAAAACCACTTTTTCGGATTCAGCGACACCTAAAACGTGTATTTCCATAAAAATCTCGAGGTTGAATTTTTTCGCGAAAACAATACTTTCTCGATACTTCGTATGAGAAAGTAAAAAGTAAATTTATATTTGAAAATAATATTTATTTCTAAAATATAAATGTATTTAATGCTATTTATTGATAAATGCATATAATTTACGTAAATAAATGATGAAGTGTTTTAAATGACTAGTACAATATCCCTATAATCCCAAAAATACTTAAAGCATCAAAAGGGAAGAATTTGAAAGAAAAAAATCTGATGTGGCCAACACATGACTTTCTCCATATTTGGGTTATAGATATTTAAATTATTATGAATAATATTACTAGGCAAAATTATTATTTCGTATCATAAAAGAAGACACGTCGTTGTTGCCGTAAATTACGTATATTTTGAATGTTTACAGAATTCACCGCTACATGGTGTTGGCGCTGTATACTGGTATTAAGATAAAGCGAAATATATCCGAAATGGATGGTTCTACGAAAATTAGTTTCAAACAAAACTTGGAAGAAATATTATTCTCTACAACTTTGGTCCTTACGAAGATTACCAATAACGATGTTTTTAAGGAGATATTTAACGGAAACCGAAAAACCGGTTATTTATAAATAACTTCTAAACAATAACTCCTATAGAAAATTGTTTCAAATGAAAGTTGTAGAAAATTACATTCTCTATAACTTTTGTATAGAATTGTATATACAATAATGATGTTTTAACGAAGAAATATCGCAAAAACCGAATCGGGTTTCGAATAAACCTCGACTTCCGGTTATCCGTTATTGTCAAAAAACTAATCAGTTCTTTGTGCTCATGTTAAAGTGTTATATATGAAGTTTGGTAACGATATGTCATGTACTTTTTGAGTTAGAGCGCCCACAATAACATACACACACAGACATCATTCCAAAAATAGTCTAAACGTGTTCTAGGGACCTCAAAATATGTATTTCCGTTGAAGTCTTGAAGTCAATTTTTTTCATGAATACAATACTTTCCCATTACTACGTATGGAGAAAGTAAAAATGCAGTTTAATTCGGAAAAATGGTGGGATACCCTGTGCGAGTTCTCATGTTTGAATAATGCGTGCAAGTCCCGCAGGGTTAAATGGTCACGACCAATGCTAGAAGCAGGGGATATCCCTTTAAGAAAGATTTGGCCAACCTTTACGCCTCTCCATCTATATTATGGGCTCAGTCTTCGGTAATATTAATCCAAAAGAGCAAGTTGGCTGTCCTTACACTTGGGGATATAATTAAATCCCGCCTTTCACTCATGCTGTTTATATGATCCGAAAAAAGGACCGATATAAATAGTAACAGTTTTGGGTTACAGTTTGTGTTCAGAACATTTATTTATACTTTCTCATACGAAGTATCGAGAAAGTATTGTTATCGCAAAAAAATTCGACCTCGAGATTTTTACGGAAATATATGTTTTAGGTGTCGCTGAATCCGAAAAAGTGGTTTTTGCAATGCCGTCTGTCTGTTAAGGGCTCTGGAGCCTAGACGGTAGAACAAAAATGAATGAAATCTCGTACTTAGGCATTTTATCATACTGAGCAGATTATACATAGAAATGGTTGACATTGATCAATAATTAAGACTAGTTTATTCTACGCATTTTTAACAACAATCCGATTTTCTCAAAAACGGCTGTAATGATTTTGATCAAATTTCGTAGTTACTTGAGTTTACGTCTTCAATAATACTGTATAGTTCATATTTCTCAAAAAATGAATACAAGGCTAGTTTATTCTAGGCAACTTTAACAATAATTCGATTGTCTCAATAACGGCTCTAACGATTTTGATCAAATTTCGTACAGTTACTTGAGTATACATCTACAATAATACTACGTATTTTATTTTTCTCAATGAATGAATATAAGGCTAGTTTATTCTTGAACAACTTGAACAAAAATTGGATTTTCTAAAAACAGGCTCATACGATTTTCATTTTCTAAAGATAACTAAATGACGCATTAGTATATGAGAAAGTTTGTACAATGTATGTTGTGCCGATTTTTTTGTTATGGTTGTTGGTTCGGTTCCAGTTCCATTCCTCTTAAAAATTACCTTGGGAGATAAAAAAGGAGCTGTTTGAACCACCAAAACCACCCCCCTCACTACGCCCCTGGTAATACATGACCAACAAAACAAGAAAGAATTGTGGTGCTACCAATTCAAAGTCTCTTTGAACATTTTTTTAAACCATTACATAACTCACGGTATCTTTTAAACTGATAATGAACTGAATGCTACTTGAATCAATTCATTAACAATTCATGTAAATAATAAAAATAATTTGATACATTTCTTTTTCTAGTATATTATCCAATTATACAAAAATAACCAAGCATGAATTATCATGTGAAAAATGATCATAGACCTCTCAATTGTTTAATTTACCTAATGACCATCAGGCTTCATTGAAAAGATAAAGAATAACATTAAAATAGTTTTCTGTTATAAAACTTTTGTCGGTAAAAATGTACCCAAATTTATAACATCACATGCAGTTGCAGCATCACAAAATTTGATAACATAGTCATACATGAAAGCTAAAATGAAGAGCAATGTTATTACCTTTAACCTTTTTGAGGATCCAAAGAGGTACACATATTCCCATATGAAAAAAAAGTTTTCTCTATAGAATGAAAAACTAGTAAATTCATCAATTAAACATCTTATACCTACATTATTACTTTTATTTACCATTATTCCTTGTCCAGTCAAGTATTCATTAACTAAAACATGGTTGGGTTTACAAGAATCCTTGAAGACTCCTAACTGCCACACTTTATCCAAGTAAAGGGAAAGCCACTGAAATTGAAGCAAATGGTAAATAACATTAGAGGGCCTGTTTAAAATAATAGAAATCTACTGGCAAACTAATCCCTAATAAAAGATGCATTAAATTTTTTAAAATATCTGCTCAATAGATTGCATATGACAATGTGATTTTCCAATAATTGTTTGATGCAGACACTCCTTTCAATGGCTGCTAAAAGTGCAGTAATTTTCTCATCCATCCCTGTTTATCAAGATAATATGGTTATACACTCAGCAGAAGAACTTAGTATAAGCAGGCAAAGCAACACTTAGGGGCTCCCAAATAGTACACGAAAAAATATTTTCATTTCACTTATTTCAATAAAATTCTACTTAGCTTAATGAACTCCAGATGCCAGATAGTGAAAAACACTTAATTTGTTTTAAAACAACTTTTAAAAAACAATAACAATTGAAAGTATCAAAATATACTATGGCTGAGTAGTACAGGTGCTACTTATGGCTCTCCTGGAACTAAAGTATGAGTGCACCAGTGCTACTCAAGGCACCCAAGTGTTAATGACTTTTTTTTTAGATCTACTGAGGAAGGCCCCAAATATTTTTTGCTTAGGGGCCTCCAATTTTAAGTTCTGCCATTGTATGCAATAAACATGGATTTTAAGTAACAAGCTTGATAAAACATTATATAACATGATTTCCTATTTTATGGCATACCAGATAGGTTTGTTGATAAGTACCAAAACTTAACCCAATATCATATTCTTATGCCATAAGCTATTATTTTCATTTCTGATATCTTTAGGATATAAAGCGCCTGTCTTAATTAATTAATTCATGTAGGCCAGCATTTACCAAACTGGGAGTTGTGAAGATGTGAGTGTATATTTAATTATTTAAATAATTAATATTATTATATTAATTATATATATATATTATTATATTTATATTATATTATTTAAATAATAATTATTAATATTAGCAAAACTCAAGACTTTTCTCAAAATATTCTGATAACACCTTATATTCATTGGTAGATGGATGGGGTTAAGGGGGCCATGATAATAGGGAGTCATTGATAAGATCATCTACCATAATATGGGATCATGACAATGCCGTGAGAGGGGGTCACAGAGGCATAATGTTTGGAAACCTCTGGTATAGGTGACAAAAACTTTGGGCGACGGGCTAACATTATGGCTTAATGGCAATTCATGGCCTACAACCCTCACATTAGCATTATATGTATGCCACAGCAAATCGCATAAAATGTACCAAAAATTTTGTATAAGTTTTCAAATGTTGTAGGTGTAACTACGTTTTTCTTTTCATCAAAAACTTCATTGTAATTTAATAAGAAATGCATAAATGTAATGAGTAACAAATAGAATGAAACCATGGTCAAATATGGTTAAAAAACGAAAATATGCATACATCTTGGAAAATAATTTGGTAGCAAGTGAAAAAATAAGAAAGCGATGGATAGATAATGTATCTATATCTGCACTAAATCCAATGCTTTTTTGTGACGGTACGCGCCGGTACGGCGTACCGGCACCTTTTTTCAGAGCGATGTTGACACGTCTAATTTCGGTACATTTTCGTATTTTTAATTCTTTAAAACTTAAAGTAATAAACGGCTTCAATAAATGTTAAACATTTTGATTTTTACTATCAACTTTGTTATTAAAAGCTCATCATAAGTTCAATAGAGAAGGGGGCGAGGGTGCAGAAAGACATGGAGGGGGCTGGGTGGGAGTCATTTTACAATTTATCAAGAGATTAGTACCGGCACCTTTTCTTTTACAAAAAAAGCACTGAGTAAATCATATACTGAAGCAAATATCATTACAATAACACCTTTAGTTAAAAATTATGAAATTAATTTCCATTCGTAGGTGGTTTGGGTGATAATAAACTACATGACTACGTATTTTAATACCTCGGGTATAAGTTCTACCAACATTCCTTTTGGATGTGGAACGCCTCCCCAGTTCTGCAATCGACGATTCGATAACTGCGTCCATTTAGGCTTAGGAACTTTATAAACTTTATTTAGAAGATGTTGCTCTTCTTCAGCAGAGACGAAATTCGGGATATAATACACAGTACCTGGCACCTATTTCAGATAAAATATTTTTTTAATTTAAAGTTATGGTAAAAGTTGTAAGGAAAACACTCCACAAAGATTAATACATTAATAGTACTCTTGAAAAGCTAACCTTTTCTACTTTAAATTCATTGATGTTAATCATTTTTGTCTCACTAGCAATAATGCAACATAAATGCAATGAACTTTAATACTCAATTAACTCATATTGTTGAGTGTGGCATTGACTTCATTGAAAATCAAGTTAATTCTAACAAACTTCTACAATTGATTCCTACTACTACAATTTTGAGTGACCAAATCTGCCACAGTGCCTTTCACAGTTCGTTTGTTTTTCATCTTTTCTATGATGAACACATTCATGCATATTAGTTTTTATGTGATATATTTCGTATATTTATTTAAATTTACGAGACATTTGAAGGATTAATGCTTTACTTTATGCATGATATGCTGGTCGAGGAAGGCAAAAGCAATAGCGGGAAATTCAAATTCTCCCATTACAACAAAGGGTAGGGTTACCAAACGTACGGCAAAAGCCGTACATGCCTGGGTTTTTCTCCTTCCGTCCTCCGGCCGGCATTTTAAAATTTGGTGATTTGCCCATATTTTCTTTCCGGAAAGTGCTTTTATGGCTCCCTTCCGTATCTTACTCTTGTACAGTATTTTGATTGGAAAGCGGGTGGAATCAAAACAAGAAGCCACTCCCAATGAAACTGCCGATACCATTTCATCTTATTTATTGGAAACACTAGAAAAATATGATTTCTCTTCAAAATGTGTTGCATTTACAGGTGACAATGCAAACGTTAATTTTGGAGGTGTGCATAGAAGTGGGGTCAAAATTGTTTTCTCATTCTTGAAATACAAAACTAAAAAGGAACATCATGGGAACCGGATGCCCTGCACATATTCTACACAACTGCATTCAGCATGATGCAGATGTGTTGAAAATTGACGTAGAATCTCTTGCTCTGAAAATATTCAATTAATTTTCTGTTTACACCGTTCAAACATAGGCTTTGAAAGATATTTGTGAATTTGTAGATATCAATTATCAAAAGTTGTTATCCTCAACTAAAACCAGGTGGCTTAGTTTATTTCTAGCATTACAAAAACTTTTGAGGTTATTTCCTGCATTGAAGGAATATTTCCAATGTTAGTATGCCTCCAACTATTATAAAAGACTTTTTTGAAAATGAATTTTCAGAAATGTATTTGGGTTATGCTCTCACCATCTTCTGTCTTCCAGAACAAAATTGAGGCCATGGAAAGATAAAATAACTCTGCATTAGAAATTGTAAAATTTCTTCAAGCCTCGCTTACGTCTTTGGAAGTGCAGCAAAGAGAAAATTTTGTGTCACTGTGTGTAAGAGAACTTATGTACAAGCAAAAGTTTGGACAAAAAATGCGTTTCCTTGAGGAGAGACTACTAGCGTACCAAGAATGCATTAATTATTTGGAAGTGGATAAAACCGTTTGAGGAATTTCAGTGTTTTTGCTGGACGATTTTTAAGAAGGGCACAAATAAAAAATTTGACAAATTATTGCCCTTTCTGGCATACCTTATGGAAAAAGATATAATTATTGATGATAATAAATTAATAGACCGGTATTATAATCTTAAGTCATTCATTGAAAAGCAAGAAGAAAGTTTCTTTGATGAACCCATTTATCAGCAGTGGAGCTCATTCTTTAGGAGTTGTAAGAGTACAGACTGTTTTTCAGAGCTCCTCAAAATATGCAAGATTTTCTTCAGCATCCAAGGGCACAATGCAAATTCAGAAATACTTCTCTTTTGTAAGTGCTGAGTGGACAATGAAGAGGAACCGAATGCCTGTGTCAGTGGAGTACCCAGGATTCTGGTTTGGGAGGGGCACAGAATAACACATATCAATTCAGATTCACATAAATATATTTATTAGCGTGGGTTGCCTACCTCGCAGGGGCTATCTACACAAATGAAAAAAGTTTTTAAAGGATTATCATTAGAAGCAGTCTGATTTTCATTTTAGGGGGAGTCATATTGCACACCGAAGATTAAACTTGAGTTACTAAAGTTCACCATCAAGTCTTGCATCAAATGTTATTAGCAATGCATGTCTGTTTCAGCCATTGATGTAGAAAGTTTTCAAATTACTCAGCCATGTAGGTTTTTGTTATAGATAAAAATATATTGCCTGCAATGGAGCTAAAATATTTGTTTATGTTTATATTCGAAATGTTTATATAATTACAATTCGCAGTCGCATGGTGGAAGGAAAACTTTTTTCATGATTTTTTACAGCGAAATAGTGAAACACGATATCGCAAAATGAGAAACTGGTCTCAAATGGGGAATCAGGAAACTGTGTATAGAGAAGCAGTAAAAGACGAGGTTTACCTGTTTGTGTGTGACTAACGGATTTCTGATGAGAAGATACGAAAGTTTGTGGAGCGATTGTCTCTAGAGTAGGGTTATTCCTTTCTTCACCAGCATCAGGCATTTGGGAAAACGTTTTGGCAGAATAGAGAAAAATATCTTTCCAATGATACACACTGTGGGATGCACAATGGAGGGAGACAACTAATGGAAAAGAACTTCTAAACAATCAGCGGTACTTATATGTAGAAACTTCTTTACCAATCACTACCGAAATTCTTTTCTCCCTCTCGACATCCAAAGGGTTCAAAGAGTTCTCCATTGAGGAATTTTTTCTGCTCATGGAGGAAGACAGTAGATATTATCTTACGATAGACAAAAGGGCACATTTCACTTAGTAAATGCAGTGCATGAACGGCCAGACATCCTCAAGAATTATCGGAAGTGGTTGGGATAGCACGCCCTTTGTTTTGTGCCAAAGCCTATAGACTCCTGGACGCACAACATGAGACAAGTATGAGAATGGATGGGAACGTGAAAATGGAAGATAACCGAGTGGTGGAGATGTCCATGTTTCACTTTCGCTATTTACAAGTTCCGAAATAAGTTTCCAGTTCAGACTTCCTTAAAGGCTTGAAAAATATCCGAGTCCTCTAAGACAATGTTTCTCAAACTGCAGGCTGCAAAATTATTTTAGATGTTAGGTGAAATACCAAAATATAAAATATTCACCAATAATAAAATTTTAGGAAATACAATACGATAAAAATTATTAACAATTATATAAAATAAAGGAATAAGTATTAAAGTTTATTTTTATTATTTTCAATTCAAAGGAGGCCGCATAACATTCAAGGGGCCCGCGACAGTTGAAAGTTGAGAACCACTGCTCTATGCTCTAAGACAGGGGTTCCCAAACTTTGTGAAGCTACGGAACCCTTACATTCATATATTTTTTCTCACAGAACCCTAACGAAGAGATGGTAAGTCTAATCACAATAAAACTAACTTTAAAATCATTATAATGCTTATTTATATAACATGCACCGTAATTTTCCGATTATAATATGCATTTTTTTTCTCGAAATAGTTGACAAAAAGTCAGGGAGCGTATTATATATGGTTATAAATGCATGCAAATTTTTTCAGTACGGAAATAATTTATATTTTCGAACGTTTTTACCAATAAATCATATATTTCAATGCATTTCGATAACGAACATGTTTTTACAAATAAATTGTACATTTCAATGCATTTTCATAACATTCTTTAAATATTGTTTTTTCAAAATAATAATAAGAATATTTATTTATTTACTTTAGCTGTCAGATTCACTAAAGCCTAGGAATTCATTACCACTCCCCTCACTGTCCTCAAAAAGTTCCTCGGCGATCATGTCTTGTTCTCTCTCATCATCTACGTAAATTGCATTGCCAAGAACATTTTACACACCTCGATCGGCTTGTATGAACTGGACTTGATGTTTACGTAAACGATGTCGCCAGGCGACAAAGGTCATACTGTTATTCCAATGGAACAGATTAACACAAAAGGCAACATTGAGAGAGGTTTTTATACATTGTATCGATCTTTAATGGGAGTCAGAACATAACGTGATATTTTCGTAAACTCTCTCAAACATATCTAGTTTGGCAGCAAAGCGCGAACTCATATTCCAACCGATCAGACTAATACAAAAGGCAACACCGAGACAAAATGTTTTTCTACAGTATAGCGTAGCGTAACGTGATATTTTCGTAAACTCTCTCACACATATCTAGTTTGGCAGCAAAGCGCGAACTCGTATTCCAACTGACAAGATTAACACAAAAGGTGACACTGAGACAAAATGTTATTATACAGCGTAGGAATCTTTAATGGGAGAGTCAGAACATAACGTGATATTCTTCTCAACTCTCTCACACATATCTCATTTCGCGGCAAGGTAGGAACTGTCCCTATACTACACATGTTCAAGTAAAATTACATTGATTTTTTACAAAAAAATAGGTGCATATTATACATAGTGATAAGAGAATTTTCACATTTCACTCGTGAAAACATGGGTGCGTATTATATAGGTTGCGTATTATAATCGGAAAATTAAGGTATCTTACAGTATACAGTTTACAAGTAAGGCTCGTGTTTCCTGCTGTAAATAAGAGAAAGATATGGCACCTGGTGCGGTCGCTACACCACAACATGCCACCTCACAGCTATGTTTATATTTTGCAGGTTTTAGGAAGTACATATAGAAAATTCCAGTAACACTGGGAAACATTTCCATTTACAAGAATTAGGGTCACTAACCTACACATCTCCAACAGTTCGATGAAACTTTCCTGTACAGGTGATGTCACTTCCGAGAGATGAATGAGGCAAAAGACTGTCAGTGACTGAGAAGAATTGCCGTGTTCACCGACCAGGTGGAAAATATAAAATTAACCCAAATATTTGAACAAAAACAGGATAAACACTCAAGAAGACAAACACTAAGCCTCCTCTCACATTGTCTACTTCAAGCTAAGAAACTTCGGACACAAATGACCACTCCAACGAAATTGTTGCAGCAGAATGGCGAAGAGTTAGCAGTGACACTGTTAGGGGTTAAATGCCAGAAACCATATGGTAAGGATGTATTTCAATGAGACAATTCACACTGCAACAGTGTGTTGTAACTAATTTTTTCACACCCTTCACCCAATGTCATGCCCTTTTCATGTTCTCCCCTTCCTTCATCCCACTTAGGGATCTTTCCTTTGTAACAGGAGTTTCCTCCTTACATCACCCCTCCACTCTCCTCTTTGTTCACCCACCTTTTTTGAAAACGAAGAGCATTTTCTGTCTCTCCCATCTTTGAACCCTTCTTCTCAGAATAAAGAGCATTTTTTGGAAAACAGACTGCTGCCACCGCCCATATAACTTTTTTATCTGCCACCATATATACGTTTTACTATGGATAATCGATATAATTTTTCTATTTTATTTTTTAATAGAATGAGAAAAATTATGTCAAACATCAGGTCAAAACAATGCGATATTTCCGTTCTTATACAGTGCACGTTGAAAAAATTTTTGCAGGCCCGAGGGACTTCCCGGCTCATTCTCTCTTAAAGCCAGCTCTGACAGCAGTTACATAGGAAGGTTTAAAAACAGAAGAAATAAAATTAATTCTATCTCAACATTTTGTCTTTATTTTTAAGGGATTTCATATTACTATATTTATAAGACGGGCCTGATGGGAATCTGCTCTTTTTCAATGTCATAAATACTAAATATATGGAAATAACAAGTGTTGAAGGATAAGGGGTTGAAAGAAGTCGAAGAGGAACTGCGGGAGGCAGGGTGGTGGTCGGTTTTCTTGCCTTGGGAATGCAAGGGGAGGATGGGTGAAAGGCTCAAGTTGGGGAAAACCGAGAAGCGGAAAAATAAAAGGCAATTGAAGAAGACTAAAAATGGGTGCATGTTTTGCCAGCACATTCTTTGAAAACATAAATCGGTTAGTTGTATTTCCCTTGGGGGTCATGGGCCCAGTGTTCTCCCCCCCCCCCCCCCCCCCCCCCGGTACACCCATGGCCTGCGCAATCAGTGAAGGGTATAACTCTGACTCAATACAATATGAAGGAGATTTCTTGCAAAGAATTTAATTACTATCTTCTTAAAAACAAAGACCTACTGAAAAAATAGGTTCATCAGAAAAATATGTAGAATATAAGGTATTTGTACCTTCAACGTCAAAATTGCCATATTTAGAGAAAAAAGTGCCAATGATGACAGAGAAAAGGACAAAAATGTTAAAAACTAACATCCATAACTCAAAAATTAATTGTATAATTTTTGTAATTTGTAATAAAAATTAATATAAATTGAATGTTTGTTTTAATTCGTTCTATGACACCATTTATAGTTTTTTATCCTTCGCTTTTCTTTTCCTGAAAAAATTAATTCTGAAAGTTTTGTTATACTAAACCAAGCATGTCAAACTCGAACAGGCATCAGGGCCACATTAAAGTGATGGATTATAGTAATTACAGATGTTTAATAATGGCCAGATTTGGTCAAAACTAATTTTATCTAGAAGAATGGACGTCATTTTTTGTCATTAAAAAACGCGTTGTGTTGGGCCTTACTAAGAATGCCAAAATATCGTCTTCTTTTCATAAAAATAAAATAATGCAAAATTATGAGCGCGAGTTTGACATGTCTGTACTAAAGCCCAACTTACAATTAATTGGAGATAGGTTAAAAGCCAAATAATTGTAACAAAAAAATTATTTTACAGTTGGCTAGTGTGTTAATCCGGCATTAATCATCTGTTTAAAATAGTCGTGAAATGCCATGATATCGGTTAAAGGCAAGGGAAAAATTTATTGGTTGTATGTTACCTGCAGTACTTGTACAGCTTTGCCCGGCATTTTCACCTTCGATGCCCTCCTTTTTAACCTCAGGTGTCTGGTAACCCTAACAAAGGGCAATCTCATTGTTATTTGTGTGTAAGATTTTATGAAGTACTAATAAGAATAATTCAAAACGTTATTTTCAGATTTGATATATCTTTTTCCAGATACTCATTACGAGCCATCATCCGTGATTAAGAGCATGGATTCAATTTCAGAATAGCATATTTTTTAATTAACATTTTAATATTTCTAATGATTATTGCACAAATTTGCAACTTAAGTCAAAGAACACATAAAAGAATTAAAACTCGTTTCATACCATCATTTATCAAATAGATGTCACAAATTTGTTCTGAACACAAAATTTTAGGGTTTTAGGGAAAAATCTTTCATTGGCAAGGGTAACTGCATAGTTACCGACTTCACGATATTACATACATTAAATGGAAATTGAGAAAAGTCGTTAATTTGTTGTCAAAAGAATTTTTGACTTACTACAAAATGTACATAGATATGCATATACAGGCAGTCCCCTACTTTCGTACATAATGTGTTCCTGAAAACGTGTATGAAAGTCGAACAATAGACTTACATGTTATAATTGGGGTTCCGTTCCCAGAGAGTCAAAAAATATTATAAATCCCTAATTATCGTATAAATGTTTATTTTTTTGAGCAGGGGATTGAGCAGGAGATTGTGATGCTGACATTGATGGTGTCTTATCAACTTTCTTGAAAAATTTGTCAAGAGAAAGTTGAACACCAGCCTTCTTCTTCTCTTGATAAAGGAGTCTGTAGCAAGCTGTATCCCTATCAACAGCTCTACAGACCTGTGAACTTCCAATCTTCATACAAACTGATAGCCTTACCTTGAATTTTTGAAAGACTCACTGGAATATTTTTTTGATGCTGATCCTCAATCCATAATTTTAAAGAACCCTCCATTTCTTCAATCACTACACCTCGCCTTTTAGACACAATTGTCGACGATATATTTCCAGCATTTTGTACATCTTCTTTAATTTTGTTAAATAATAAATTCAAAATATGAGTGAATTCAAATGAGATTGAGTATTCTACGGTAAGAATAAGAATCCTCATTCATTTTGGCGTGTTTTAGCACAAAATTCACGTCAATAACTTAATTTTAAGATATTTTAAATAGTATAATAATGAAAGCCTTCAAACCATAAAGGTAATTTTTACGTGTTATCTTATGGGAAATGACATTCATCCTCTGAGGTCAAACCCGTGACCTATTTCGAAATATTTTTAGTCATAACGTAAAGATTTATTAACACTGAATTCCTGAGAAATTGCAGGCTTCTAAATTTATTTCTAATCGAGTTATTCACAAAATTAGAGTATTATGCATGACCATGATGATGACTATTACAATTTTATAATATAGGGAGATAGGGCAAAATGCAATAAAATATTTAAATAATTGCAAAAATAAACACTGTTGTACAGACAAAGATGGCAATGCTGCCGAAACTGTTGGCTGGTAGGCAGCAGCACCACGCGGTAACTCAAAATGTTTGTTCATCATTTCGCTGATGTACGAAAGTTTGAATTCGGCGTACGAAAGGCGGTTCAGGGGTGTCAATGTATAATGTACGAAAGTGCAAGTTGTACGAATATCGAACGTACGAAAGTCGAGGATCGCCTGTATTCAATGTGGTGTAAAATATTATAAAACAAAATTTCAGTTAAAGTAGCTTCTATTAAAATAAACAATAAAGATATTCAAATTGACACATTTTTGAAGGAGTATTGTGAAGGGGAGAGAAGGAAAGCAGAAGTGAGAGAGAGAGAGAGTGAATGAGTGACAGGAAAGTTTGGAATCATCAGCACTTGTAAAATATGGTTATTTAGGTAATTTTTATTTTGATAAAAGCTTTTACTTTACAATGGATTTTTGTCTTTTCATTAAAAAAACAGGCAAAAAATAGAAAGCTGCACTGAATTGACAACTTTTATTGCTTGTGAGTGTGGACAAAATTAATGGTCCCAACATAATTTCAGAATTCCTCCCATTGCATAAAGACAACAGTAAACACATCAAGTTCTTAGACACCATACAATCCTCAAGCAAATGGATAACCTTTCCTAAGTAAGGAATAAAACAAAATCAAAAATCTTGCAAAATTTGTTCACTTTTTCTTTTTTGAAACTTTTTTCAGTTTGTTATTGAATTGATAATGGAATAACAGCACTACTGAAATCATTACACTGAGTAGTATTAATCTGACATGAAAAAGCATACATTAATGCAGTAAGTTCTAACTTCCTTTATATTACAATATTTAAATAAAAATAGAATGAAATAAAATATCAATTGATTACCTCCTCTAAAGAAAGCTGATTTTCATTGTATATACCATTTATTGAACTGCTTTTAAACTCCTCAAGCATAATTTTGTAATTTCAGATGAGGGTATAAAATTATTTTGCTTTTTGCTAACACTGTACAGGCCACAGAAATGATATTGGTATTTGCAGTGCTTGAGGTGGAAGAAAAAAAGAAGTGGTATGGTTTGCCAGATTTTTAATGCTGAAAATAAGATGACGGTATGGGTCATGAATTTTGTAAATTTTACATATAAGTTATATATGGTACTGCTATTTTATATATGTATATCTCCACCACTATATTTTAGTAAGTCTGTCTGTCTGTTCCTTTATGCATGCCTACATTTCTCAACCGATTCTGACCAAATTTGGCACGATTCTAGGGGGCACCAAGGGGAAAGTTAATGCATGGTTTTAGTGTCTGTCTGTCTGTTTGTTTCAAAATGAAGGCCAATTTTCTGTCTGCTCCTTTATGCACATCTATAATCAACCAATTCCCACCAAATTTGGTACAATTGTAGGGGGCACTAATGGGAAGGTCAATACAGGATTTCAGTGTCTGTCTGTCTACTTGATTCAAAATGGCAGCCAATTGTTTGACTTCCTTTATGCACGTCCATATTTCTCAACCAATTCCGACCAAATATGTCACAATTATAGGGGATAGGAAGAGGAAGGTTAGTGCAGGATTTCATTTCTGTCTGCATTAACCCTAGAACTACCAAGGGAGGGGCCTCCGAGGCCCACAAATTTTGTTTTCATCTGTATCTCTATTAAAAATAAAGGTGAGGTCTTGATATTTAATTACATTATGCAGAGACTTATAGATAACAATTACTTGAAGTTTCCCATCAATGTATACATATTTCAATTTTCTGAAAATTATTTTGTCATTGGCTACATGCCTTGACAAGCAGGTGGCCTAAATTATAGTGCCTTCTGATTGATCAATTTTATTCTTGCAACTCCTGCCTCCAAGTATTGCTATTTATAGTCAAATTATGGTGCATTTTATTCTTTTCCACACCCTCCTTATTAGTAGTTCATTTGTTTTCTCATAGAGCAATGTATCGGTGTGAAAACCTTACATTCAAGGACGTGGGAGGATTTTTGTTTTGTTTCTCTCAATATGAATGCGACATTAGTTTGGTCCATACCGATAAGCAAGATGGCATCGTGGTCGTTTTATGACAGTATGACAGCAAAAAGAAGGGGCGGTCAAACCCGCTGTCTCATAAAACCTTGGGTTCAGGGAGCCAGGAAAAGAATGACCCTTCCCAAATGAATAGTGGCCCAAGCCAGGGAATAGACCTTGAGGGTGAAAAGAGTGCATTTTACGTCATGATAACATACTGCATTCCCCGTTTGTAATTTTTCCATTTCAAAAGAATTCGTCGCGAGCCAGAAGATGCCAAATGATACCGAAAAATCCAAGATAAATATTTATTATATTTCCATGAAAGGAGGGGTCGATACTATAGATCAGATGGCAAGGAAGTGCATATACCACAAAGAGAGGCACGAGGAGATGGCCGCTTTTGATGTTCCATACTTTTATTGGCATAGTCGGAATCAATTCATATACTATTTTTATTCTTAACTTCCCAGACTGGTGTGAGAATAAAAATAAAGTGCCGCATATTTATAAAGGAATTGGGAATAGAATTAATAAAATCCCAAGTTGAGGAGTGAGCAGAAAATATGACGGGGTTCCACAGACCAATTACAATAGCTACAGAGACTATTCTTGATAGAAAATTAGTAACAGATTTGCCACTTCAACCACAACAACCCATTCATGGGAAATGTTATATGAATCCCTTTCCAAAAAATATAAGTATAGTAACCCTGGAAAATCCACCATGACATGCTCACAGTGCAAAAACCATGTGTGTGGAAAGCACAGTATGAAGCGTGTTGTTTAAATTGTTGTGTCAGCTGTAGCAGATTAAATTGTTTTTCTAATAAATTTGTTATTATTTCTGTAAATACAATCTTACTGCAAAATTAATGTGATTTTTAAAACATAATGAGAAAAAATGTAAAAAAATTGTTTATACGCAAACATTTCTATCTTTATAGTAGATAATGTACATATAATTTCAAATACTTTACTAAAATTATATAGCTTTATTCCTATGTTGTTTCTAAATATATAAAAATTGATTCAAAACATTACTATGGCTTCTTATATTATTTTAGATGCTGGGCCTCTGAGGCCCCCCCTTGGTAGTCCAGGGTAGTGAAAATCGCTTGGTAGTTCTAGGGTTAAACACTGCATATTTTCCTGAGTCCTGTTTTTGATTTGAATGAAATTAGCACGATTGTGGAGGGCTTCCAGGAATAATTCATAAGTGGTTTTTGTTTCTCTCTGACCATTTCATTCAAAATGAGTCGATTGAATTCTTAAATACCATGTATCATCTAGAATTTCTATCAGATACCTATGGGAAAGCCCCATCTTTTGCTCACCCGTTCATACAACTCAAAAATATTTCAGGTTTGAAATTTTACAATACCTCAAAAATTATTAGAGGCCAAACTGTAACAAAGTCTTTCTATTGTGATTGGAAACCAAATGTGAAAGGTTCCAGTGCTAAGGCACTAGCGTGCTAATGAAATCACAAAGTATCAGTATGATTTAACATCTACTAAATGATGGCAGGATGGTTTCTGACCATCTTAACCCTTAACGGAGTGCACCAAATATTTTTAAAATGCTGTCAATTTGTAAAGAATACTTCATATACATTGATCTCTTATCTATCCTATCTTTATTGCCCGACTAATTGAACAAGTTGTTATCAACCTTTTAGCTATTGTTCTTGAGGAGTAAAACAGACGCAAAGCTATGTGCGTCGCTTCCGCTGTGTTAAACACGCATCACGATTTGCCTGTAAAAGTTTAAATATTTCTACAACATAATTTATTTAGCATTATTTCTTCTATTTTTACATCTTTGTGCTTAAAATGATGCTTATGTAAATATATTATGATAAAAAATTTTAATGATATAATGTCATATGGTACTTAATATATCTTGAAAATTTAGTTCGTATATAATGTAGAAAATCCTAACAATAACTTTAACAATGAGAATTATAAATCATAACATGCATTAAAAGGCTAAATAAACAATATTTAGAATGAATCTATTGTTATTAATACTGTTTATGTTCGCATTTTTCACACAATGTAGCGGCACACTCAGTATGCCATGCGACCAATTGCGTGATATTTTTTGACTCGCCCAGTTAAGGGTTAAGAAGAACTGGTATGCCATACTGTTCCACCTCAAGCACTGGTTATCTGTATTAAAGTAATATTCTAAATCTAAAACACACCTTTCAGTCAATTGGTTTGATTTCTTATATTACTCTTGTAGTATAAGCATTTCCTGTGATTATTGGGACTAGAAAATTTGACAGCTCTCACTGTTATGTCATTTATCTTAACATAATTTGATTTAATAAAGCCATCATAATCTTTTCCTCTGTAGTGGCCCTGTTTTGGTTTGACCAAGCATTTTGACCCATGGTTATCAATTAATTTCAGTTTGTTACATTCCTTGCATTTTTCAAATTGTTCCTCTTTAAGAGTGATTTTAGGAAGTATAATATTTTTGTTTTTTCTTGCAAAAATAACTTGTTCCTGAAAAGATATTTGGTTACCTCTAGGCACTGATTAAAATTATACTCCAGACTGAATGCAGTGTAATATTTCAAAGGTTAATTTGAATTAGCAAAGTCTATCATTCTCAATAAATGACCTTTGTTAGACTCACAAGAAGGAAATTTTAGTCAAAATGCATATGATTAATATCCAACAGAAGCAGTTTAGCCTAGGAGTAAGGGCAATAAATATACAGAATTATTAGAGCACTTTCATATTTTTTTATGGTCTCATTACCCTGTGAAATAGTATGTAATGTAATAAGAAAGATTTCAGTCTTTTTAGGCGCGTTTTGCTTCCAGCGTGAGCACCTATTATCATCGGTCTGTCCGTCTGCATGTTCATTCTTGGCTTCTACCAAATGGATTTTCATGAAATTTGATATTAAGGACTTACAATCAAAGATAATACAAAAATCGCAAAAATGAATCATGTAATCCAACTAGGGGTACCACTTTACTGATGATAAAAAATGAACTTTCCATCATATCTCATAAAGTATTGCTCATATCAAAATATTTTTCAAATAAAAATTGTAGAACTAGTAAATTAGAGAATTTCTTTTCCTATACATTTTTATTGTAGTAGTAGTCATAGTAAGAATATCGAACAAGAAAGTCTTAAATCGAGTTGAACTAGAAAATTTCTTGCTAACATAAACAATCTCACAAACAAACGTTTAATTTCCTTACGTGTGCATGCAATATTTCTAAATAGGAGGAAATGGATCATTTAAGACGAAGAAAAACTTTAAAACGCTATTTCCCTTACGTACAGGTATATAATTTCTTTCTAATACTGTACTCCATTGAACGAAACGTGCCCATTTGTGATACGTTGTACACTTTCCTAACTTGTTTGCTTTTTCTCTAAATTATTGACAGACTTGCAAAAGCATCAATATACTGCCTATAAAAAGTCTAAAATATTATTTATTAAACTTATAGATAAATTTCATCTTAAATTATCCAGTCATATACTGAAATGTTAGAGGAATTTTCTCGTGGAGCAGACATCATTTTGATGTTAACAACTTGAAACTGATACATGATTCCTATTAAATTCAATTATTAGCTCTAGTGATATGATTAAGCGAGTGGATAACATATTTCCAGATACTGCAAAGTCAAGAAAAATCTCCACTATGTTTAAGTATTTAAAATATATAAGAAGACTGAACAAAAGATGAGTATTAGCCATGGACCTCTGATTATATATTTTTATTTACATTTTTTATATGAACTAGGAGGCTAATTAATTTAATACTCACAAAAATATACCTATTTTATTAATTACTAGCAGAATTTCCCGTTGAATTTCAACGGATTTAGTGAAGCTACTACAGCACAACATACAAACTCTTTAAAATATATAGTAGATACTTTTTAAATTACAATTACCTTTTCTTAACAATTATAATTAATCATATTTGCTTTTAGCAATCCGTTTCTGAACGTAATGCATTCAAATATAACCATAATTGTATTTCCTATCATTTCACTTTCGCCAAATCCAGCTTCATTTCTTGTGTAATTATGCCTCGCTGAAATATTAACTTTTGTCTTGTAAGCAAGAAACCCGTGAAAAAGCAACGTACAGTTGTCCATCATTGAACACTGACTGGTAAATGTACACCAGATACGTGAGTCTATTTACATTAATAAACATTATAATGTAGAATATAATGATTTTACTTACAAAAAATGTAAGATTCTAGTATTCAATAGACGAAAGAACGTTCAATTACTTTCATCAATAAACACTTCCTGAATAATAATCAGTATCTATTACGTTGCTATCCATAAACATCGATCATTTCGTTACTAACACAAAAGTGTAAAGCGAATAACACTAAACTTTCGTCTATTTCTAAGCTTCATTGAAGCTAATTGAATCAGAGGTAACAATGACGGCCACCTTGGTTACGCCCGGAAAGAGTACGAAAAATCTACAAAATTTCGAAACAAATAGCATATTTCTGAAAACTGTAACATGTAAACTTCGCAGGAATAAGATAATATAGTTTTATTCGTCGAATAAAGTAAAAACAAAAAAATCGGACCATATTTACGTATTTTGATGCTTGAAGGAAGAATACCTTGCAAGTCAAGAAATCGATTCATACGTGTTATCTTATGGAAAAATGTTAATCCCCTATATTGGCAGCACTGATTAATCCCGGTTGACCAAACCTTGACCATTCACTAAGTTAGGATGTAAGGAAGAATCGTACCAAATTTGGTTATTCTAGCTTTTACCGTTTAGGAGGAGTTCCATGAACAACAAACCAACAAACACACCCTTCAAAATATATTATAGGAGATTTATGCTTTTTAACCATAACCCACACTAAATGCATCTTATTTACAGTAAATAATCGTACTCAAGGTCCTCAAGTTAAATCATCCTCGTAATGTACTCTTCCATAGTTACATTAGAATTGAAACAACAATAGAAGCTCAAACGTTGGAAGTCAATCAGATTCTGGAGACGGTTGTGGACTTTTGAGAATTATTATATAATTAAAGAAAATCTTTTTATAATAATTAAATCTGACAAATTTTCAAAGATTGGTCCTTATTCTATCAATTCTGGAGTCTCATGTTGCTAAAATGTAATGGTTTTCAAAGAAAAGAGTAAGTCCTCTGGTTTTTTAAATTGTTTTTTTTTTATTTTAAAGTTAAGATGTTTTTTATAATAAAAAATATATAAAAAATATCAAAACCAAGATATTTTGTCTAATGATCTTTATTTTATTAAGTGTTATGTTCTTCATGATTTAATTCCTTCAAATTATTTAAAGATGCATTCTATCTGCTCAGGATTGTGGTAGGAATGTAAAATATTTCTGTTTCTCTATTCAGAGCAGAGGTGATATTACTGAATTTAACAATACTATCACAGAAAATGTAAATTATAATACAACTACAGTTCAAAAATAATTTTATGAACTATTTTTTGCATGAAATAAAAGGAATTAAAACTATTAACTGACATAAAATTAATTTTAATAATTATTCCTCCCTTTTATTCTACAAATCGTCATATGTGCATTATTATCAAGCACTAACCTTTAGCTATACAGAGAGACACAATCCATTCTTATTGTATGACTAGTTTCTTTGTTATGAGCTGTGGAGTATTGTCAGGGCTCATGCAATTTCAAAGCTAGTTCCCAGACTAACTGTTGGACTGATGTGCATAGATCTTTTATTATGGAGATAATGAATAACATTAGGTACACCTTTCTTCGAAATATTCTCCGTGCCACAGTGCACTTTTCCCAGTGTTCAAAGAGCTGCTACAAGCAATCCTGGAATGCTTATTGCAGATTGGTATGAAGATACTCATGTGTTACTGCCAAGTGACAGCCTGAGCTTTTCTTTTATTTTCAGCAAAAGAAAGAAATTGCAAGATGAGATGTTTGGTGAGTATAGTGGATGAGGGAGGATGATAGTATTATTTTTAGCCAGCTCTTCCTGTATTATGTTGGCATATTTTGATGCATACACATTGTTCAAATTTAGACACTGATAGCTTCTAAATTGCATAAACAATGACAATACAGGCACTCCTCGGGTTATGTAAAGAATGTGTTCCAGCACCTGTTCCATAACTCAAAATTTGCATAAGTCGAAAATTACTATGAATGCTACATGTTTAAAGTATAATTTACAAGGGAAACATTTAGGTTAATTTGTGCAAAAGCGAAACAAGCAAATGTGCATAAGCAATAGAACACACTGAGAACACCGCATTACAACCAATGCCTTGCATTCTTTCTCTGCGCATGTTTGTAGTTCCCACTTGCTTACGCAAACCACTAACATAAACTTTCTGCATAACGAAAATTTTTTAAAGTAATTTATGGGGCCGCTTACGTAAGTGCAGGTTTATGTAACTCGAGGCTTACATAACCTGGAGAGTGCCTGTACCCCACAGCTCATAACAATGAATCTAGTAATACAATAACAATGGATTGTCTCTCTCTTTATAGCTGAAGGTTATTGCTTGATGATAATGCAAACGCAATTTGTTGTCAAGCACATATAGTGCACTCTGATGGACAGTACAGGAACTTTTTGACTGTGCCACATGCATTTACCTTTACCATTTTATTTGAAGAGAGGCTGTTGATCTTTTGGGTAGATGTTCCTTTACAACTGGATTTATTTATGGCTTGTTCCTCCACATATTTTGCTGATATCATTGGCAAATGCCATTGAGAGTCTTGCTTTGGCCTGTTTTCTTTACTTGTCTTTTTATTGGTTACATAACAATTAATATGGGGTAGTTCTTTTATTTCTTCAACAACAGTTGGTCTATTAATGAATTTTCTAGGTGAAACCTGCAAGAAATGATATAATAAAGGCATTTGATGTTTAACATAAAAACATTTGAGATTAACATTATACCAACTGTAATTCAACTAGCAACAAAATATCTGTGGCAAAAAAGGCTTATCCATTAGAGCAGAGTTTCCTAACCTTATCTCAACCACACATCACCTACCAAAATAGAATATAACTCCTGGCCATTAAAAATAATAAGTTAACAGCTACTAATCTTTATGACTGCTCATACAGTACCACCTTCACCATTTTAACTTTTTAAAATCACTGCTGCAGACCTCTCACAAAACTTTTACTAACCACTAACAGTCTGTGGAAAACAGGTTGAGAACTTTTGCATTAGAATATTTTAGCAAATAAGCACTTGACAAGGGTTCTCATTTGTTCCAAATCTTTGCATATTTAGTTAGGTATGAATTATTAAAAAGTTTCCAGACACAAATGATCTTTCTAAGATGTTCTGTTAAAATTTTAATAAATTTTAACCATCACTGTTTTGAATGAATAAAATACAAGAGGCATTAGGAAAGTAACCAGACTGATGTTCAGGTACACATGCCTTTGTTCAGTGATATCTCTGACTTTGATGATGCCTGTCTTAACATGTGCACACATGCCACAATTATTACTTCAGTGCTTATGCAGAAGCCATTATGTGCAGAAATCTGCCACAGACCCAGCATGGATGCTAAGCTTGAGTAGCAGGCAACAATTAAGTTTTGTGTGCAGCTTGGAAAATCTGTCATGGAAATATTCCAAATGATTAAACTAATCTTCAAGGAATATGCTCTATCAATAACTCTAGTGTTTGAATGGCACAAAAAATTTAAGGCTGAAACAGAGTATAGTAGAACCCCCAAATTCATGGGGATTACATTCCCGAAAACCCCGCGAATTTGGAATCTGCGAAAATAGAAACAAAGGCCTTATGAGAAAATGGGAGTTAGGTTCGCAGCTCTCCATTATTTTGACAACAATAAATGATGAGAAGGTAGGCTAAAAGTGGTTTTGAACCAATACAATGTGGCATTTAAATCTGCCGTAGCCGTACAGTTTATCGCATATTGCCTGCCCACTGATGCCACACTTTGGCCACTAGCATGTATATTTTGCAAATCAATTTTCTCACTTAAGCTTCACTTTTATCCATAATATTACAAATATCCTTCTCAATCTTCGGAGAATATTTCTTCATGTATGTTTTGCATATGAAACATTCACTGCAATGGAGAGGAGGTTTATTGCTTCAGTTGCATATAAATATCCTATACAGTTAGAGGAAAGTGGTCCTACTAGTTAAAATTCACAAAAAGGCATTAGAGGTCACACCTCCTCTTTCACTACCGCAGGGGCAAGCATAGGCATCCCCGCATTACACATGCAGGGTTTTCGTACTAAGCGTATTTTTTCTCGGCAAAAGGAAGAAAACACCATCTATGGGCTCTAACCTGTACTAGAAGGACATAGCTAGATACTGGAGATGCTTCATGATGTACTATTTCGGCATACCCATAGCGGATGGCCTGAAAAACAGCGTGATGGATATACTATACAGCATACAGATTATGACAGGCCATGACGAATATATATGGCATACCCACTCAACTGGTTAAAGTCAATGTCTTCTTCGTGCTTCTGCTTTCTGTATTATCACTTGCTTTCCTTTTGGTAGACATTTTCGGAAAACAGGGTCACAGCGTGATAAAAAACCTCGCGGATGGGGAAATTCATTTGTTTAGTGCTTTATCTCTTCACTTCAAAGATGACAGCAGTAGTCCAAAACTGCTAAACTGCAAAGCACACGAATTTGGAAGCCGTGAATTTGGGGGTTTTACTGTACTTGTAAGATGAGCCTCGCTCAGGGAGACTATCCGTGTTGAACACTGACAAAAATCAATAGAAGATTGTACAACTGATCATAGAGGTCCGATGAGTTACTGTTGAAAAAGTCACAAAAGCCTTCAGTGGAAGCACACAATAAGTCCTTGTGCCAAATGGCAAAGTTTCAAGCAAGTGCTGGCAAGGTGATGCACTTGATTTTCTTCTATAAAAGGAGGGTGGTTTGTTATCACTGTGTATCAATGTCACTGGAGAATACTATGCTAACATTCGAAGGGGTCCTTTGAAGAGAAAATTTCAATTAAAAAGGCCAGAATACACAAGACTCTAGATGAGTCCTACATCAATGCCCCAGTGTACCGCTCCAATGTTGCACAAGCGGCAATCAAAGAACTGGGGGCTGAGTTACTTATTCCTCATACTCACCAGACCTGTGACTTCTACCTCTTCCCAGTCATCAAAAAAGTCCTCCATGGTCAACACTTCAGACCAGATGATGACCTGAATCGTGCTGTTATTAGGGTTGCCACCTTTTTTGACCCGATATGGTTAATCATGTACTTTTCAAGCCGAAAAGTCAAGGTCGACTTATACGCCACAATATACGGTAGTTATATAAATCAATTCTCTGGTGGCATAATTACCAACCAAATTTGGAAAAATATAGCAATGTTTTATTAAGACAGAATTCTTCCTATGGCACAAAACTAATAAGCTGTGCTTTTTCCTTTTCTCTTGTTTTATTTCTTTTTTTAATTTTTCAAAATATTACCTTTTGTTATAAAGAAGAGTTCATTTCTAACTTGAATGGCATTTTAAAAAGCGCTACAACAAAAAAAAATGCTCATTTATACATATATTACCTTGAATGCTTGTTGGGCATACACCTTATGAGATTTATTATCATTTCTATCAATGGAACATTTAATACCAGGAATTTCTGCAAAACGTTGTTTTCTGGAACATATTTCATTACCTCTATAAAATTTAAAGATGACGTTTGTAAATATAAAGTCAAATATATAGAAAACTCTAAAATAACTAAAATTATGCCTTTCAATAATGAGTACTTTTTATCAAATATCCAAATTATTTTATTTATTAAATTTTAATCATTGTGCATGTAAGATTCCACAAGAATGGATGAAAATTCAGTTATGTAACCTAATAAGTTGAGTGTTTACCTATATAAGTTGAAGTATCGGTGCTCAATAACACGGTGTGCACTAGATCGTAAATCAGGATCATACACCAACATTTGTTTCAAGACTTCTTTTCCTGGCTCACTTAAATTAGTGATCATAGAGAAGAGTTTAAATTGGCCAAAAGAAGACAAATGATCACACTTAGGGAATGAATGGAGAGATCCTGAAGCTGAATATTCTTCAGGATTGTTACGGAAAATTCCATATCCCCAATGATCACTTTTGTTTTTTAATAGATTCTTTGGCTTATCCCAAGATACAGCCCATTCATAATTGTAAGATTTGCTGAAAAGAGAGAAATGACTTAACAAAACTCATAGTATGTACATATTGGGTTGCCATATGTTCGAATTTTCCTGGACATGTCCGGGTTTTTCTCCTCTCTGAGGACATCCGGGCGGGATTTTAAATGTTGTCTGGGATTCTAAACATTTGTGTTAAGACAGGGGCAGGAGAGTTGCCTTTAAATACCTTATCCTCAAAACATCATTAATATATGATGAAAATACAAGTCTGGGTTTAGTCCAGAATTTTTAGTTCTGCCGTCCAGGGAATAAGATTTAATATATGGCAACCCTATGTACATACTATAATACATACAAACCTGTATATTTATATACAGTGAAAACCACTTAACACAAAATCGCTTAACACCAAATATCGGTTAACATGAAATGCACACTTGGTCCATTCTAGCGTCTATATCTTTCAGTGTATATTTATTCGCTTAACGTAAAACGGTTTACACAAAATACTGCTTAATACGAAAATATTTTTCGGTCCTATGAAAATAAATACATGCAAAATTCTTCAGATAACACAATATGGAATATAATATATAGAGTTTCCCAATGATTGAGGTAATATCTTAAGCCGGGTGTCCTCCTTATTGAGCTTATTGACGGAAATCACACTGATCACATTGCAGTGGATGACCACATTGCCATTGCATCAACTCTGGCAGACAGTTACACTGTGGATATTGATATGCCTTGTGTATTAGAAGAAAGTGACAGCAACAATAGTGTTAATGATGGTAACGGCAAAATGTCTTCCGCTGCAGATATCCTTAGAATGTTAAAAAGTGTGCATTGTTCTTTTGGAAGCTCAATCAGAGAGATAAAATGTATATTTGAAATGGTGGATGATGTGGAACAATTTGTGGCACAGAAAACTGTTGATGCCATTCAGAAAAGTTACTGATTTTATTACTAAAAGGTAGAGACGAGAATTATCATAACAACCTCATTGGTCATTAAATTTGTATGTAAATTGCATTTAATTGGTGTAATAAATTATTTTGCTAAATACATCCCATTGTTGACATGTATCATTGATTTGTCTAAGAGCTTACTTCCATATTTGAAAAATTAAAATTTTATCGTCAAAACTGTTAACATGAAATTCGGATAACACAAAAAGATTGTGCCGGTTCCCAGCATTTCATGTAAACCAGTTTCCACTCTGTATATGTATGTGTGTGTGTGTGCAAAGAAATGATTAAGAATTTGATAGCCAGTTTCCTCCATAAAATTTAACTGCATGTTTTCAGAATTATTGATTGTTAGTCTCACAAACTACTATTGCCTAGGAGACTCACGTTGGACAAGATGAATCTTAATAAAACAAAGGTTATATACAAGTCCTTCACAAATTATCAATATCAACAAAGCAGAACTTGGAGAAGTAACCAGCTATGTTTACTTGGGTCAACTCATCACTACTGATGGTTCGCTTCTTGGAGAAATCAACCGGAGAGTGAAGATGGCATGGAGTGCTTTTGGCAAGAATGCAAACATCTGAAAATCAAATATTCCAGTCTGCCTAAAAAAGAGACTGTATGACTAATGTGTTCTGCCTGTTCTGACATATGGATGCGAAACATGGACCATGAATGCCAGAATGATATAGCACCTGCAAACAACACAGAGAGGCATGGAGAGATGTATGTTAGGGATCAACCGCAGAGACCGCAAGAGGAATGACTGGGTAAGAAAGAAGATGGGAGTCTGTGACGTGATTAGAAGAGTGAAGGCGCTAAAATGGTAGTAGGCGGGCCATATTGCTAGAAGAAATGACCAGTGTTGGACGTCCAGTGTCATTGAATGGATCCCAAGAAACATCAAGAGACCGAAAAGAAGACTGAAATACTGGTGGGACAGAGAGATTATTAAGTTCATGGGGTAAATTTGGAGGGAGGCAGTTGACAGGGAAAACTGGAAATGTCTGGGAGAGGCCTTCATCTGCCAGTGGATTGAAAAAGCCTGATTATGATGATGATATATATATATATATATATATATATATATATATATATATATATATATATATATATATATATATATATGAGTACATGTCTCTCCGTCGCTGAAGAAGGGCGTCAGCCCGAGAGCTCCATATTTGTGTTGTTTTTGTTTTTTGTGTGTCTTCAGCACCCCCAGCAGCTCTGGGTAAGTGTCCACTGGGCTTCCTCTAAGACCTTGTTGCCACCTTTAATATTACCTTTCCTTTTCTTTAAGAATTCATATATATATATATATATATGTGTGTGTGTGTGTGTGTGTATACACACACTAGCTGAAAGTACCCCGGGTTATGCCAGATGTCTTTGGCTAATAAAATTATGTATTATATGGTAATACAATCATTTCTCCCTTTGCACACCTCAAAACGTGTATTACCATTGAAATCTCGATTTCGAATTTTTTCATGAAAACAATAGTTGCTCTATACTACATATACTGGAGAAAGTAAAAACTAATTCTGAGATATCTCTGATACCGATGAATTGGGCGAACATTTGTTTTTCTTTTTATTCAAATATATGTCCTTTCTTTTTTATATAACAATCAATGCAACCGTTTATGTAGATTATCAATGAAGAGAAGATAACCATGTAATGTGTTTAAATAATAATGTGTGTCCCTATTCTCATTTAATTTTAAATTTATGCATGAGCCTATTTGCATTAATAAACATTATGGATGTATAATATAATGGTTCTACTTACAAAGAGATAAGATTCCTACATTCAAACGATGATAGGAAGATTCAACTGCTTTGAGTGAATCATTAGAAACGCTTTCCATACGCAGTTAACTGAATAATTATCCGTAAATATTTGTTGCTATGTATAAATGCTGACATTGCCACAGCAATAATTTCGATGCTTAAAGTGCGAAGCGAATAATGCTATTCTTTCACTTATTTGAAGGTTTAATTGGCATTAATTGAATTGGAGGCAACAATTACGGTCGCCTTGACAACGTCCGGAAAGAGTATGAAATATCTGCAAAATTTCAAAAACAATTGCGTATTTCTGAATGATTTGACCATGTAACATGTAAACATCACAAGAATAAGATAGTATAGAGTTTTAGCAGTCGAATAAGACAAAAACGAAGAAAATCGGTCCACATTTACATGTTTTAATGAATGAAGGAAAAAAACCTTGCACTCTGAAAAATCGAAAATCCCATGTAAACTTATAGGAAAATAAAATTGTCTCCTGGATTCGAACCCGAGTCAATTTTGGAAATCCTGGGTACCTTATGTTACTCGTAGAGTCATATGAAGTCAATTTGCAAAGTTTGGTTCCGATAGCTCAAAGGGCGTGGGAATGCATAAGGAACAGACGGACAGACAGACAGATGGACAGACAGTCATACATACATACATACCAATCATGCTGTTCCCTTATGGGGTAAGCAAGCTAAATGCCTCTGCCATTCACAATATTTCTCCACACCTTTCTATCCTTACATACTTCTTTTGCTTCAAACACATCCATGCATCATTTCATACATCGTCTTCCATTCCTTAAACTTCTGATCTCTCTTTTCTTGAGAGTCTCCTCCACCACATTCAGCCAGCTTTTTCTTGGTCTTCCTCTCCCTTTTGATCCTCATACTCTACCATCATATATCAATTTAGTCAACCGGTTCTCATCCATTCTCTCCACATGCCCAAACCATCGCAGCACACCCCTTTCATACTGACTTCTTAAAGTTTCTTTCATCCCACATTCATACATCACCCAAGTATTCCTGACTCTGTCTCTCCTGGTTTTCCCACACATACTCCTCATATAACCCATTCCAACTGCATTCACCTTACTCATGTGTTTCTCCTGACACACCCACGTTCTCTACCATACAACAAGGTGGGTACAAGCATACTTCTATACACAGCCATTTTTGCTTCCTTAAACACTTCTTCACGATTTAGTACTGACCACATGCTACCCACCACTTTTCTACCGGCATTCACATGCCTTTCTATCTCTCCATCTATTCTTCCATTCTTAGAAAACATTCTTCCCAAGTACACAAACTCATCTACCTGTTCAACAACTTCACCATTTATGCGCAGCCTACAGTCATTCAATTCATTCATTCTATCAAACACAACAACCTTTGTTTTTGACATACTGATCTTCAGATCCATTCTCTCTGTAACTTCAGCCATACTATCTAACATTCTTTGCAAATCATTCGGCGTTTCAGATATCAACACAGCATCATCAGCATACAACAGTACCCGCACATTCACTTCTCCAATCCTCAGACCATTCACATTCATTTCCCGAAATACCATGGGTTGCCGATAACGCGGGTGTACGTTCTGTCTCCCGAAACCCGCATTATAACGGGGTTTTACTGTATTATCTTATATAACCCATGCGGGCCCAATTATATCATGTATTCATTATAGCATGTGAACTTAAAAAACTGAAAGGATCTGCACGCTTGGTTGATTCCTCCTATATAGGAGCGCTTCAATTAAGTGTGTTTATTTGCTTAAAAGTTTTAAGAAAGTTTGTCTCGGAAAAATTAAAGATCGCAAATTCACTGCTAGGAGGTGCAATAAGGGTCGCAGCCATGAAGTGACCACTAACTTTCCAAAAAAACCATAAGCTAGAAGAATCACCTTCGCCGAACGACACAGTTGATATTATTCTCAACCATCTTCGTTCTGTGAAATTTTACAAATGAAAAAATTGATCGTAATTAATCTATACCCTTAATATTTGTGTTTTAACTAATAAAACATATTTGACATTAATGAACTGCCGTTTAGTCTTTCAATTTTAGATAACCCCCATTTAATGTATTACTCGATTTAAGGTACATAAAACTTGTCCTCGACGCAAACGTTAAATGGGGGTTCCACCGTATTTATAAATACACTGTATTCAATACAAAACTCTCATTTGTAATGAATTTATTTCACAACACCTATAATATATAGTGCTTCATAACAAAGATACTCACTATTTACGAAATTTGTCCATTGTTCTAGCACTTGGAACTCCAATGATTGAATGAATAAGATGAATTTGATCAATTTCATTTTCACCAGGAAATAATGGTTTAAGCCTACAAAGAAACTTGAGTGAAAAACTGCTGTTGCAATTGAATTTAATTTAGGAATAAATAAATAAAAATTTCACTTTAATTTCTTAATACAAATTTATTTTTTTGGGGAAAATATTTAGGGTTCAATTTATTCTACATTTACTTTATATTCACTTTATGCAAATCAAAGTACTGATTAAGAAAATAACAAATAAGATAACAATGTAAATCAACAAAACCGGTAATATGAACTAGAGTCAGATGCAATTTAGCATCCCCTATTATAGTTCCCCCCCACATACTGCCCATAAATCTTAATGAACAGAACTTCCAACCTATGATTACATAGAGCAATCATAAACCTCAATTTACCACCACCCCTGCTTTAGCATCAACGTCAGTGATGGACAAACAGTGGCACTAAATCAGGGTCTGCCTGTAAATGTAAAATGTTTACATCAATTCTTTCTTTTCTACCCTAGACCTTACAAAAATTATAATTTTCTCTGCGTAATCTATCTAAGAAAGGTAGAACAAAATCTTGTATGGATAAAAGTTTTAATTTATTTTGTAGGAACATATAAATGCTCTGTATCACCTTGTAATGGAATGATTTTTCCATACATATAGTGTTAAAATACATAGATGTGTTTTGATGTCATTCTTCCAGATACAAGTCTACTGGTAATGTTTGTAGTAAGAACTTTGTATGTAATACATTCTTTGTTCAATGCTGCAAAAAAGAAAATTTTATTTTCTACAAGCTCTAAAGAATGTAATAGTAATATGTATGTATTTTAAATAGTTTTTTGTGAAATGTCATAGTTGTAACAGCAAGGTAACGTAAGTTAAAATAGAAGTACTGTATGATAAATATCAAGTTAAGAATTTTTGCTCAACAAGAAAAACTGTAATATAAAATATGAATATATAAATATTGTCCTGTATTTTATATGTAGAGTATACATTAAATACATAAATTTCAGAAATAAATATTATATTCTTACCCATTTTCCATGCAAATATCAAAAAAGTAATTTAATCTGCGAGGATCTTACTTACGTTAAAAGTTCATAAAAAACACAACCAGCAGCCCAAATATCCATTTTAGGACCATAGTAACCTGTTGTTAGAAGGCATTCTGGAGAACGATACCATCTTGTAGAGACATATTCAGTATAAGGAGGATGGCAGTTTACTTCTTGTACAGAGCCTAAGTCGCCTAATTTGATGATATTTCCCTTCAAAAAGAAATTCTGTAAACATTTAAAATTTGATCAAAATTGATGTAGGTGGATAAAATCTTAGATTATAATATCTTTATAAAATATTGAAATATATTATACATTACAATACAAAGTAATTCTACCTTCCTGTAGGTTTTAGACACACATCACCAAATCCTGGCTATCCAATGTCTTTCTCTTAAAATTCTCACATCCCATTCCTTCTTTTAATGAATCTAATATACCTATCCTCTTCATACCTCATTGTCTCTTTCCTAACATATTTCCTTCTCTGACTTCTTTCAGTAAATCATTTTCTTTCAAATTTTGCCCCATCCATTTCTTCTGCCTACCCCTTATTACTCTAATTAACACGTTGCGTGCGCCAAGTGGCATATGCCGCCAAAGTAGGGTCAATTGGGTGGCTGAGAGCGGCATATGGCGTGCTTGCCCTACTCCTTTTCTATTGGCTCTCGTGGAAGCCAGTCATGCGTTGGAGCCTTCTAGTATTTACAGCCGCCACCAGTTTGTTCTCAGCTTCGAAACAGTGCATTTCGTTTGAAGATCGGCCTTACCATTGCAGAGCAGGTTTTTTAAAAAATTTTATCAGGTATGTTGACTATTTTTTGCTAATTATTATTATGAATTCTTATTAGTTATTACTATATTTTCTGGTTAGTAACTTAGTTTTTATCTTTTCTAGAACCCAGATAATAAGTGAAAACGTTTTCAAAGAAATTTGGATTTTTTTATAAATAAGGTAAGATGTTTTTATCAAAAATTTTTTAAATTTTGCGATGAGCATACTTTCGTAGGCGTCCAGTTTAAAATCGTTGTGTACAGATTTCAAGAGTGATAAGTTATCAATGGTAATGGGATGATTGTATTCCTGTATGTGAGATGCTACACTGGAATTAACAAACCTCCCAAATTTAAAATGTGCCAAATGTTCCTTAAAATGAGTTTCCAGTTTTCATTTAGTCTGCCCAATATAAATTTTGTCACAACCCCTGCAAGAAATTTTATAAATACCTGATTTCTGTAAAAAAGGGATGGTGTCTTTCGGATTGTGGAGGAGGTTAATAAGTTTATTTCGGTTAACTTGTACAGTTATAAAACCGTTTT
Source organism: Uropetala carovei (assembly GCA_036926305.1). Taxonomy (NCBI): domain Eukaryota; kingdom Metazoa; phylum Arthropoda; class Insecta; order Odonata; family Petaluridae; genus Uropetala; species Uropetala carovei. The sequence goes on along the minus strand of JAXCHB010000104.1, from coordinate 4,695,648 downwards.
TGGAAATTTTTTTGCATAGTTTGCTTGTGGTCCTTGGGGCAAACGGAATTTTCGTGTATTTTAATTTGGCTGCAGAAATATTAGTTTTAAGAAAAAGTGTGTAATTATGTTTTCATAATATATTGTAAATTATGTTTGTGTCATAGCCATTCAGTGTAGCAACATTTTTAATGAGTCAGTTCTTTTTGAAAATCTGTTTTGGAAAGTGGTATATGTAGGAGTCTATGTATCATGGAACGAAAAGCTGCTAACTTATGTGAAATGTGGTGGGGTGACTCAAAAGGTATATAAATGTCTGTGTGTGTAGGCTTTCTATATATGTTAAATTTAAGTTTATTATCTAGTCTGGTAAGTAGTAAATCAAGAAAGGGCAGGCAGTTGTCTTTTTCTTGCTCATATGTAAATTTAATGGTTCCATATTGTTTGTTTAAATTTTCCAAAAAATTGGTAATGTTGTCTTTAGATGTGTCAAAAATGGAAAAATATCATTAACATATCTAAATCAAGTATTTGGAAAGTAGGAGAAGGTGTCTTTACATTGTTGTTCAAAATATGTCATAAAAAGATTTGCTAAAAATGGGGAAAGGGGGTTACCCATGGTTGTGCCATGGGTTTGTTGGTAAATATGATTGTTTACTTTAAAAAAGATGTTTCATGCAAAGGCCAGTCAGGTGTATGTAATCCCTGACTGTTACTTGGGAAAGGTCTTGTTCCTTGAGCCATGTTTCTAGAAATTTCATAGTTTCTTCTAAAGGAACATTGGGAAAAAGGGAAACAACATCAAAAGAGACTAAAATCTCATGGTCATTAATGTTTACATCTTTAATTAAATTAATATAGTGAATGTTGTTCTTAATGTTTAAGTTCTGAATAAGGGGCCATAATTTTTACTGTTTATTTAGCCAAATGGATATTTTATATGTTGGGGAATTTATAACAGAAACAATAGATCTAAGAGGAATGTCTTTCTTATGTATTTTGGGGAGACAATACATCCTTGGAATAGTGGGGTTGGAGATGTTTAGTTGAAACCGAAGTTTTTTGGTAATCACAGAAGTACAAGTTTTAAGGGTGTTTTTTGTATCTGTAATCATTTTGTTTAAAGAAGACTTAGTGCTTTTTGTGTAAGGTTCCTCTTCTAGCATTTGTTCAACTTTATCATAGTACTGTTGTTTTTCCAAAATAACTACTGAGTTGCCTTTGTCTGAATTTAAATAAAAACAATCTTTGTTATTTAGTGTTTTAGCTTTTACGAAAGTATGCTCATCGCAAAATACAAAGGAACCATTATGAACAGTGATTCTGGCCCTCTCCCCCATTCTCCTCTTTATAGTCTAACGGTCCATCCTTCCCCCTCCTTTCACTTTCACATAAACACTTCTCCATTAACACTTTCAAACCACACATCAGACCTTCATTCAACATCTCCCTCTGATGATGGCTGCATCGCATCCGAAATACGTATTAGTGTCCCTTGAATATTTAGAGATTCCCGGTTTTGCAAGAGTGTGTATAAATGTGTTTTCTAAAACATTGGTTTCTTTAGGAGTGAATGTGTACTAGGTTTTCCGCTCTTTTTTTTCCTTTTGTTGTTTGTGCGTGTTTGAGTGATTGTTCTCGTGAAGGAAAAAGTTTTTTTTTCCTTTGGGGAAGGATATGAGTGCATGAACGGGTGACACCAGGCTACCTGCGAGATTTTCTTGCCCCGTAAAACCTGTAAGTGTTACTTTTGTTTTTCTTGCCATTGATTCCTTCCTTAACCGTTTTTTTTAACCCAAATTTTTTTTAAACCCCTTTTTTATTGTTTATTTTGTCTCTAAATATTCTCACTTTGTACGATAAGGAGTATTTATGTTTTAATTTAATTATAGACTATCTGTATATATAAAGAAAGTATTTCCTGTAAATGGTGTTTTTGTAAATATGTTTCAATAAATAAATGTAAACATTTTATAAAATTGTATTTAGTAATTTTTTAAAATAATTTTTTATAAATTTTTAATACTATTTTTAATAAATAAGTGTTAAAAATATTGGTTTATTAAAATCCTTTTTTGTAAACTAATTTTTATATCAAAATCAAGAGTTATATAATGTAAAGGAATATACGAATCGGGAATAGTGCAAGGTAGGCAATCCCACAAAACGCGTAGCGTATTTTTAGTGTCATTCCGATGGAGGAGAGTGGTATATCACGCTCTCTATATTTCGCATAAAAAACGGTACTTTTAAACATTAGAATTTTTTTCCGATTTTTTCCAGCTTACAGATGCTAATTACGATACATTTACGAAAAAAAAATTCAGCCACCACCGACAATTGCTCCCGCACGGAATGTGTTAAGTTCCTCTCTTCCTCTGCTATATTCAAAACTTCCTCATTCGTTTTCCTCTCTGTCCAACTGATTTTCTCTAATCTATGCCATACCTACATCTTAAACGTCTCTAATCTCCTCACTTCTTCTTTTCTCATTGTCCATGTCTCACACCCATATAATGCTACATTCCATATCAGGGTTTTCACTAACCTCCTTTTAATCTCTTTAATCAAGCAGCTGGTTAACAGCTCTCATCATCTTATAAATGCCTCTTTTGCTCTGGTTATCCTTGTCCTGATCTCTTTCATACTTCTTCCATCATTTGACAGAATACTACCTAATTAAGTAAAAAACTCCATCTAATCCAGCCTTTCCCCATCCACTGTAACATTGACCTGGATATTGGAAAATCTCATAACTTTTGTTTTCCTTTTACTAATTTTCATCCCAAATGCTTTTGCATTTTCATTTAAAGAACTAACTAGCATCTGAAGGCCTTCTCAGAATTACTCACCAATGCTTTGTCATCTGCATATCTAACTGATTTAACCAGGCTCCCTCTCACTTTTATTCCTGTTTCTACATCTTCCCATGACTCCCTTATCATTTTTTTGGCATAAATGTTAAACAATGCCTCACCCCTTTCCCTAGCATTGCCCAATCCGATTCTCCCTTTGCTACCCTTACCTGTGCAGTCTGGTTCATATACAGATTTCTGATTAAATGTTTACCTCTCCAATCAACCCCTATACAGGTGACTCCCGAGATTCAACAGGGATGCGTTCCTGAAAACGTGGTCGAATCTCAAATTGTCGAATGCCATTTTTCCATAGACTCGCATGTTATAATCGGGGGATACGTTCCCGCATTTCGGCTTGCGAGTCATTTGTTACAAACGACTCGCATGAGCCGGATTGGGCCATCGGCAGCACAAACCTGCATACATCTATCTCTACATACAACTATATATCACAGCAAAATTAATATAAAAGTTATTAAAAAGCACAAAATAACTTGCAGCCTCGCCAGTTAATTTAAGGTAATGCAAACCTGCCCTTCTCTTAAATCTGTCTAACCAGCCATCAAATTATGTGAATTTATCACATTCTAGAATTTTCTCCTTCTGTTTCACATAGTTGAACTACACTCTTCTATTTGATTCAGTTGCATTATCACTATTACATTTCCTTTTAGATATCATGTCAAGTGATAAATTTATAAATAAATCAATAAAATAAATAAATTTAAATAAAAGATTAACAGAAAAAAGAGTGAAATCTAGTCACAAAAATTAATTTTTGCCTAGGTGGGAAAATTTGTCTCAAATAATGCCAAGGGGGTAACTCAACTATCCCAATAAAATATATTGAGTGTCCCTCATTTTTGGAACGTGTTTTTAATGCTATTGACATAATTCCATTCCAAGGATTCTATAAAACGAACACACAAAAAGCTGAAATTTGTAAAAAAAAACAAGTATTAATGAAGTTATTAAGAAAAACTTTCACAGGGGTAACTTCATTACTTGGTAGTCTGAGGGTTAAAATAGAATTCCTTTTATATTCTACTAAATTCACTAAAATATCAGGCTTGGGTTAAATGCAAACAAAATAAAAATGTTCCATATACCGTAATTTTTCGATTATAATACGCATTTTTTTCTCAAAATAGTTGACAAAAAGTTAGGGTAGTTATAACTGCATATAATTTTTTTCAGTACAGAAATAATTTATATTTTCGAACATGTTTTTACCAATAAATCGTACATTTCAATGCATTTCGATAACATTCCTTTAAATATTGTTTTTCAAAACAAAAATAAGAATATTTATTTATTTACTTTAGCTGTCAGAATAGCCTAGGAATTCATTACCACTTCCCTCACTGTCCTCAAACAGTTCCTCGGCGATCTTGTGTTCTCTCTCATTGTCTACGTAAATTGCAACAAATAGTATTTTACACACCTCGACCAGCTTGTATGAACTGGACTTGATATTCACGTTAACGATGTCGCTGGGCGGCAAAGGACGAACTGTTATTCCAACTAACCAGGTTAATACAAAAGGTAACACCGAGACTGAGGTTTTTATACATTGTATCGATCTTTAATGGGAGTCAGAACGTAACGTGATATTTTCGTAAATTCTCTGACACATAACTAGTTTGGCAGCAAAGCGTGAACTCATATTCCAACCAATCAGATTAATACAAAACACGACACTGAGACAAAATGTTTTTATACAGCATAGTTATCTTTAATAGGAGAGTCAGAATGTAACGTGATATTTTCGTAAACTTTCTCACACACATCTAGTTTGGCAGAAAAGCGCGCGAACTCGTATTCCAACCGACCATCTATATCTATAATAGCCGGATGTCCGTCCGTCCGTCCCACCCTGTATCTCAGAAGCCGTTCGTCATAGAGATACATATGCGGTAAACTGCATTTTGTTTCTACAAGGTAGGAAGGCCCTTAGAATACTATTCTCATTTTCATAAGGTCCCGGGTTCGAATCCAGGAGACAATTATATTTTCCCATAAGTTTACATGGGATTTTTGATTTTTCAGAGTGCAATGTTTTTTTCCTTCATTCATTAATACAAGTAAATAGGGATTGATTTTCTTTGTTTTTGCTTTATTCAATGGCTAAAACTCTACACTATCTTATTCTTGTGATGTTCACATGTTACACGGTCGAATCATTCAGAAATATGCAACTGTTTTCGAAATTTTACGGATATTTCGTACTCTTTCCGGACATTGTCAAGGAGACCGTCACTGTTGCCTCTGATTCAATTACTGCCAATTAAACCTTCAAATAGGTGAAATAATAGTTATTCGCTTCGCACTTTCTTTAAGCATCGAAATTATTGCTGTAGCAATGTCAGTAATTCTATATAGCAACATAAATATTTACGGATAATTATTCAGTTAACTGCATATGGGAAGCAGTTGAATCTTCCTATCATCGTTTAACAGCTGGAATCTTATCTCTTTGTAAGTAGAACCATTATATCATACATCCATAATGTTTATTGATGCAAATAGGCTAACGCATAAATTTTAAATTAAATGAGAATAGGGGCACACGTTATTTTTTTAAACACATTACATGGTTATCTTCTCTTCATTGATAATCTACATAAACGGTTGCATTGACTGTTATATAAAAAAGAAAGGGCATATATTTGAATAAAAAGAAAAACATACAAGTTCGCGATCAATTACTAAGGAAATGCATTTTTAGAGTTAAATGTGAATTATTTAATAGGCGAGTCAGAACATAATGTGATATTCTTGTACACTCTCTCACACATATCTCATATTTGGCGGCAAGGCGAGAACTGTCTCGATACTAAACATAGTCAAGTAAAATTACATTGATCTTTTACAAAAAAATAGGTGCGTATTATACATAGTGATACAAGAGAATTTTCACATTTAACTCGTGAAAACATGGGTGCATATTATATAGGTTGCGTATTATAATTGGAAAATTACGGTAGCAATTTGCTGAAAATATAGGACCAATGAAAGGACTTTTGGTACCCTAGGTGAATCTCCAGCCAATTTAACAGATAAAAGTGCATTAAATGAAATTTCCAACTTCCTTCAGTCATTTAGCTGTGAAATAATGTCAAACAGGATTACTTTTTATCAACCAGATGAGTATGTTTTCATAAGGCAACATTAATTTTGAAGAAATTATGATTTCTGACACCATAACTAAAAATGAAAAATAAATTTAAAAAACATCGTACTCTATAAAATAAATACCATTTCAAATAAAATCACTTGATCAAATTAATTTATATGCTCCCTTAACACTAATGTTAAAAAATACAGTTTCAATATTTATGAAATATTCTTAAGCATTACATTCATAAAAATTAACAATTATCTTGAAAAAATAAATTTCAAAAATTAATATTCATTATATTGCTAAGCTATCTCGTAAAAAACAAATTTTACAACACATATTTTATAAAAATTTTGAAGCATTCTCTTGAATATTTCTTTTGTAAGGAAATATAATGTTTCACCTTAATTCACCTTTAGAAGAATATTTTCGGGCTTTATATCACGATGGAAAGTTCCATTCTTATGAATAAATTCCAGTCCATGAAGCAGTTGGTATATGTAATCACGGACTTGTGTTTCAGGTAGACCTCTGAGGCAATAAAAATGATCAGTTATTATCTTAGTTCAATTTACATTTAGCATAAGCAACTTAAGTGATAATTTACCTTTTCTTGGTCTTCATTAAGTCATAAAGACTCATATCACAAAGTTCAAAAACCATAATAACATAACCTGGATAAGGTTCACTGAAAAATAAGGCAACCATTAAAGTAAGCTGCTTTATTGTTATGCCTGCACATCAGGAGCTATCAACATAAGATTAAATTTCATAAGTAAAAACAACATAGCAAAGTATCAACTGCACTGAAAAATTTAATCAGCCCATTATTATGCCTATTCTTTTGTATTCACAAGATGTTTTTGTAATTTGGCCAAATATCCAGGATATAGATTAGGAAAACGAGTAAAATACTCAAATTAATAATCAGGTTAAAATTTAAAATCTCCATTGTAAGTCCCAGAGAGAGAAGTTTAATTGGAATTTATTAACAGTACAGGCTACTCCCGAGATTCAACTGGGATGCGTTCCTGAAAACGTGGTCAAATCTCGAATTGTCGAACGCCGTTTTTCCATAGACTTACATGTTATAATCGGGGGATACGTTCCCGCATCTCGACTCATGCAAGCCGGACCAGGCCATCTGCTGCACATCCCTGCATACATCTATCTATACATACAACTATATATCGCAGCAAAATTAATATAAAAGTTATTAAAAAGCACAAAATAACTTGCAGCCTCATCAGTTAATTTAAGGTTATGCAAACCTGCCCTTCTCTTAAATCTGTCTAACCAGCCATCAAATTATGTGAATTTATCACGTTCTAGAAATTTCTCCTTCTGTTTCACATAAGTGCTAATAGTTGAACAACACTCTTCTATTTGATTTACTTGCATTATCACTATTACATTTCCTTTTAGATATCATGTCAAGTGATAAATTTATAAATAAATCAATAAAATAAATAAATTTAAATATGTAAGTACTGCAGCGTCGGCACTCTTCCGACTCACTAATCTTTGCTGTTCTGCATTCCTTTCCCGTGTCCTCATCCTGTTTTGCGCTGCGCATTCCACCCCCCTTTCCTAGTTATGGACTCTGCACTTCTGCTGATGCTGAGTGTGGATTTTACGAGGTACGGTTCGAGCTGGGGGTACGGTTCGAGCTGGGAACGGCACGAGTCGGAGTCATCCGTTGGAAGTCCGCACGAGTAGATGGATTAGCAATAAACAAGTGTCAATTGAATGTTTCACATTTTTCTTCATTGTTCCCTCCCAACTCCGATGGACCCGTGGTCGCAAGCTTAACAAATAAAAGATTACCAGAAAAAAGAGTGAAATCAGCCCAAGTTCAAACAATTAGAGCAGAAATAACTATGTCTACACTGAAACTAAACCTCGCATGGTTGGTTGGGACGAAAATTACTTCGCGTAAACTAGTTACCAATTCAATTGGCTGGGTCGAAATCTCAAATTTGTTGAATCTCAAACTGTTGAATCTCGGGAGTTGCCTGTAAATTCATTCATTAAAAGGAAAACTTAGAATGAATTAAAATATAGCTATTTTGCTTCATCTTTATAAAAAGATAATTATACAAGGCATTTCATCCTGATCAGACACTAAATATATCCCCATCTAAATATATATAAAATTGACATATGTCTTATAGGTTGAAGGTACTCAAGTACTCCAGTGGTGAAGTACGTTAAGAAAAGGCTGTCTAAGTTACTACTGATCTTGATAGGTGCAAAATACAAAACTACTTTCTCTACTAGGATATGTACAATGAATTATAGAAATAATATCATATATTTACTGAGGTATCTGACACTTTGTAGAATTTCTTGAGTAGAAGGAAGAGAAAATAAATAACTTCAAAATCATAAACAAAAATATCTCAGTCACAAAATAACTATCATCAAATTAGAGGAAGATTTTATATATATATATATATATATATTTTTTTTTTAGGGCAACTAGGTGTTGAAGGAAACCCAGTGAACACTTACCGGAAGTAGAGCCGCTGAGGTGTTGGAGAGACACATTTGTATATACAGTAAAACTCGTTTATAACGATCGCACCTAAAACGAAATCTCGGCTATAACGAAGAAATGTCTTGGTCCCTTGAACTTCTCCATAAGGGCATTGGTTAAATTTCTCGGATGTAACAAAAACGCATTTTACGAATTCTCGGCTGTAACGAACAAATGTTTGGTCCCGTGGCAAAAAATGCCCCATACATAACGAATTTTGGCGAGCAGAGCAATAAGAAATGAATAGCTTCCGCCCGTTTACTGCGCACTTTTCTTAGAGGTCCCCTTCCTCCATCTACCCCTTCCATACGAATTTCCACGCTCCCATTGTTTTGAAATCGATATTAAAAATGTGAAATGTTTATGTAAATTAATGACCATAATAATAATATTAATTGACCATTAAAAAAATCGTATGTAATAGCAGTCGAACATTTTACATGCCGCGAAGTTGATAAGCATCTCTTTGCATATGTAAGTACGGCATTGAAGTCGACTCACTGCAAATACAGTAAAAGCTGTGTTATCCGGGTATCTTGGGGATGTGGAAAGCCGATTAGGAGAAATATCCAGTTAGGGGAGCGATTTTCAATTTTGACATCGCAAATTTAGCAATAACCAAACAAAATTGGGCTTAGGTTCACTATCGTACTTCCCAAACTTAACTATGCATGGGGTTTGCATTTTCCATTTTAATTCTTCCACATGTAGTTAGATATAGACACTATTTACCCATTCTTATTTAATACGTTGCTACGCTTACATGCAAAACAAAAAGAATATTGAAAAGTTTAGGGCATCCGGGAAGTTTGGGGATTACAGCAGTGAACCTGTTCCCAAAATTGAATTTATTGGATTATATCTTTCTTATTTATCTTTATTTACTCTATTAGAAAAGGACAAAATTATTTATTTCTTCTGAACATTTCTGTGAAAACCAGTCATATAATATTTTATCCAGTTCCTCAATTTTTGGCTTATGAAGCGTATGATGTTTATTAATTGATTTACTCGTCTCAGAAGATGACACAAATTTCATTAATTTAGCCTTATGAGCCTTGATATTGTAGAGAGTGGAAGATCGGATGTTGAATTCTTTTGCTATGGCTGCTCTATTTTTTCCTTTTTCAATTCGTTTGATCAGCTCCAGCTTTTGTGTTAGCGTTAAACCAACCTTTTCTCTTCTGTTCCTTGCTTTTAGGTATTTATTTTGATGCCATATTCAATGGATGGGTAATTTTTTAATAATAAAAAGCGATAAAACTGGAAATTGTAGAAGTACACCAAAATATCTAGACAATGCAAATGGCTTACGTAACCAAAAACGCCATGCTTACTCGGCAGCCACAGAAGTATACGGAGTAAATATGTAATATATACATCTCATAGTTTAAGAAATTTTAAAGTGGAAGTTGTGGTATAACACATATACTATTCACACAAAAAATCATAAAAAATGAATTACAAAATGAATTGTATTTGTGTATTTCCGGTATCTAAGGCCGGCCGGTTCTAAATAGCCAGATAGCACAGCTTTTACTGTATGTGTATACGTGTTATATGGGATGTATAGGCCAAAAACCATGTTTCTCGTATATAACGTAATCACGCTTATAACGAAGCAATGAGTCGGTCTTCTCAAATACATATTAAACGAGTTTTACTGTATACACACACACACACACACATATACAAGGTGTCTGAGAAAGAGTGGACACATTTAAAACATTTTTAGTAAGAAAATAAATAAAGCTACAAGGGAACAGTTTTCACCACATGAAAGCGGAACTCTGAAAGTTTTACGTACGCTACTTGTTCTACCGAGCGCGCATGGATGTGCACATGCACCAAATTGAGAGAAAGCTGCATTGTGGAGACCACACAGCAGTTGCTACGAGCATGGCATCCATTCGGCAGAAGGCTGCGAGTGTGGTGGATTATCAGTGTACAAAGAAAACCGTGCTTTTGTAGATTTATTTTCTCAATAAAAATGTTTGAAATGTGTCCACCTTTTCTCAGCATGGTTTCCACAATGCAGCTCTCTCGTTATGATGCTTCCAAGGTATTTATAATCTGAAACTTGTTCTAATGGCTTTCCTCCAATACTTATGTTCAAATTTTCTTCTTCTTTACTTGATATTCGCATAACCTTGGATTTTTCTGTATTAATTTCCATACCGTATTTTCTACCTGTTATCACTAGTCTATTTATCATTTTCTGGAGTTCCTTTTCCTTTCTTGCTAGAAGTACTTGATCATCCGCATATTTCACTGTTCTTATAATCCTTCCTCCGATTTTGAAATCTCCCGTGCCTTCTAACGCTTCCTGCATTAGTCTCTCTCCATACATATTGAATAGAATCGGCGATAGACAGCAGCCGTGTCTTACTCCTCTACCGATATGTACTCCGCTGGTGTCCGTATTCTCCAACCTGACCTTTACAAATTGATTCACATATAGATTCCTGATCAGTCTCCTGTCTTTCCAGTCTACACCTATATCCTTTAATATCCTCATCAGCAGTATCCAATTTACTCTATCAAAGGCCTTCTGCCAGTCGACGAAACATACGCAGCCTACTTGACTGTACTCTATTGCCCTTTCTGATATGATTCTCACTACACCGATAGCATCTCTGGTTCCTCGTCCTTTTCTGAAGCCGAATTGATCTTCCCCTAGCATTTCTTCGGCCTTTTCCTCTAGTCTTTTATTAAGAATCCTGGGATGATCTTGGAAGTGTGTGACAGTAGGGATATCGTTCTGTAGTCCTTACACTGCATTGCCTTTGGCTTCTTCTTTAGAGGGATCATTGTTACATCTAAGAAATCCTGAGGCCACTCTCCCGAGTCATAAATCTTGTTAATTAGTTTCGTAATCACTTTTAGTCCTTCTGATCCCATGACTTTAAGTACCTCTACCGGTATTCCATCGCTGCCTGTAGCTTTTCCTTTCTTTAGTTCCTGTATCGCCTTTTCTACTTCGCTTTTCATAATACTTGGTCCCAAGTTGTCTTTTTCAATGCAATTCTCTTCTTCCAGTTCCATTTGTACCGATCCTGCCTGCTTTTTGTATAGTTCCTTAATGTATTCTTCCCATACCTGTGCTACATCCTTTGGTTTCTCGACTATTTTCCCATCTGTATTAATAATTCCTTTACCATGAATCCCATTAGACTTCTTATCTTCTAACTCCAGTGCCCTAGCGTACATCATATCGTATCGTCCTAACTTTTCCATCTGTTGTATTTCCTCACATTTTTCTTTTATCCAATTTTCCCTAGCTTTATCTGTTACCCTTCTCATCTCATTGTTTATGCATCTATAGTTGGCTCTACCTTCTTCACTGTTAACGTTTTTCCATTTTCTTCTCTCATCCATTTTCTCCAGCATTTCCTTAGTGATAAAAATTTTTCATATTATATTCTCGATTTTTTTCAAAATTCAAGCTGTCGCTTCTATATCGATTGCATGTTGAGTTATGCATACGTCTCAATGTTGATTGGCATATGCGTATTTTTATTTACGCGAAAATTTTTTCCAAAAAAAGTCAACTGAAGAGAAAATGTTTTGAATAGTGATTTACAAAAGGAATATCCCCACATTAATACAACTATTTCCAGCTCTAGTGTTAAATGTGAGGAGCGTTTTTCATCATTTTTAGGGGCTAAAGGTTTTGATGTCCTGTATTTTAAAGTCAAAATACACGACATAACTAAATATGCCCTGTATTTTGTCTTTCAGAAAATGGCCACCTTAGCCATATACCAACTCTTCCCCAGGAACCACATCAGCTTTTGGCAGCCCTGTATATGTGCTGGCTACAAAGTCATAATTTCTTCTTCCTCTATTATAATGATAGTTACTTTATAACTGGAATACATATCATTAACTTTGTAAAATAATTTCATTGTTGGGTTAGAATTTCTTTATTTTCTTTTACTTCTATTCAAGAAATTGTGAGGTTTTGCAAAATAAACACAGGCAAGATTTGAATCATTAATAATTTAATATTTTATTATTAACAACTTACTAAATTGTTTCAAGAAGTTGGGTTACATTTGGGTGATGGCCTATCTTCTGCAATGCCATTATTTCAGGTATATCTTTTATTTGTTTGGCACTGAAAATTAGGCCAAAATTCTGAATCATAATTATAATACTATCAAGAAAGCATTGAAAATTAGTTAATTTTATGAATGAATTGTTTGTCTAAGCTTTTAAATGGAGTAAATTTAAATTCATTTCAATTTTAAATTACAATGAACACAATAAGAAATAATTTATTAAATACTTAAATGTTTACAAAATTTTTTAAACAATTAGAAAGAAAAGAAGACATTATTTCCTTTGTTTTACAATGTTTTTTTCTGGGGGTATGTGAGTCTGAATAAAGATATTAAAAAGATGTTAGTGAAAGCTCTTAAATGGAATGTAGCATTATAAGGGTGTGAGAAATGGACAATGAGAAAAGAAAATATGCACAGGTTAGAGTAATTTGAAATGTAGATATGGCATAGACTAGAGAATATTGTCCTAAGAGAGGGAAACAAATAAGGAAGCTTTAAATACAGTAGGGAAGAGAGAAACTTAATTAGAGTAAGGGACAGAAAGAAGAAATGGGTGGGTTAAATTTTTAAAGGAAACAGTCTACTGAAAGAAGTCATTAATGGAAGAGGCTAAGAGTTAGGAAGAGGAAAGGTATTTTAGATGCATTGAAAGAAGAAAATGGATATGGGAACTTGAAGAGAAAGTCTTTGGAAAGCAGATTGGGTTGTGTATGCCTAAAACCCCAGAAAGTAGCATTACAAGCCATGTACATATGTATGCAGGCCCGGCCCGAGGTACCGGGCAGCTGCCCAGGGCACCAAAGTCTTGAAGGCGCTATCCCAATCATCTATCTGAGTATTACTTGCAAGTGAATAAATATTGGACACTAATTTATACCGTGGATCAGGCTGGATTCTTGATGGAATTCCTTTTATTTATTCATTATCAATAAAGAGCGATGACTAAATTAACATGTGCTTTGTAAATATATCAAGAAACATTTACGGAGGGGGGTGCTGCAGTGCTATCTCACCCGGGGCACCTACAATCCTCGGGCCGCCACTGTATGTGTGCAATAGTATGCAATAATAGTACATACATATTTCCAAAAAAATAATAAAACTTTATTAAAATAAATAGAATAACTTATTTTAGCATTTGATAGTTTAGTTCTTTATCTCCCTCATCCCCTATAAGTCCATCAAACTAGAGTACTGGTATCTATGTTTCTAGAAACAAGGGCTGCTTTGACATAATTCGTTCATTTCAAAAGTAATAAAGTTACAGAAAGCTTTATAAAAACACAAAATTATTCTCAATACAAAGAGCTTAATAATACTAGTTTAAACATCTTCAAAATCATAGGCTACAGATGTTGAGCACTTGCATGGGTATTAAAACATTAATTCTGAAAAACGCCTTCATTGTTATATTTTCTACTACATTAACATACCTTTGATAAATTTTTTTGAGTCTCTTACAAGCATAAAACTTTCCTGTTTGGAATTCTTGGCATTTAAGAACATCAGAAAATGATCCTTCACCAATTTTTGACAGTATCTTATACCCTATATATAATTGAGTGCAATTAGCAAACCAAAGAAAAATTCGATGAGAAACATTAAACAAAATAAAAGTAATTAATTTACGAACGGCATTGAAATCCCAGCTGCATACTATAGATGGAGCACTGAATGATTCTTTACAAGAAATATACATAATTATCAATTTAATTAAACCTACTGAAGTATAAACGTATCCATGGTGTGTAATTTTCACGTACTAAAACATGTTTACTATTACAAAAAATTATATTTCAAAGTATTATAAACATTTCAACTGTTTGAAATTATAAATTTGAAGGCTTTAAAATAATAATTTCGGCTAAACGTGAAATTAATTTGGCCGCCATAATCATACGTTAACGGTTTTTTCATTTTGAACAAACTACGGTAGATTATTTCAGGCTGACCAGTAGTTGGAGTGAGTCTGGGTACAGTATTATTAATTATTATTTGACGTATCTTTGGAAGATATTCTTTCAAATTGAAGAACATTGCTAATATTAGATGAAGGTGAAGTACTTACTGCAAATCTTGCGCTAATCTTAATTCTGATGTATAAAACAACCAGCAGCGGTCTATAGTGAACAGCAATTTCCACTAATTATAGCATATAACATAAATTTTCTACGACATATTAACGGTTTTCCATTTTTTTTATTAGATGATTGTAAGTGGGACTGGTGGAGGTTAACTGAAGAAGATTTTGTCTCTGGCTTCCAATTTAAATTAGGTGATAAAAATGGCGCCTGTGAAAGGATGTTGTGATTTCTGTGGAAGACCTAGTAACGACGTTCTTTACGGCAAACTGCATAGAAAGAGGGATATTAAATGCCATTATTATTGCTTGGTAAGTGCCATTAATTGTGTATAATTTGGAGCAATTATTTGTGCATATTTAGTGCATCGTCAATAATGGTACGTTAACATCGGTAAGGAATGTGAAATTCGAATCTGACCTCTCATGAGAATTTTGTGATAAAAATTCATTCAATAAAATGTAAGTAGCGTATTTCATCAAAATTATTCCGTATAGAATGATTTAAGATCCTAAGACTAATGATCTAGCAAGAATCTATTAATTTCTGTGTACGTGTTAGCTGTTTTCTTCTGCGTCGACGAAGTCACTTTTAAGATGAACATTGGGAGACTTATGTTTTAAATTATATTTCCTATTAACAGCTAACTAGTGTTCACTGTCATTGTTTCATAATGCAATTTTTTTTATCGAAATACAACTATTTCTTTATCTAATTTTACTTCAGATTATATTTCAAGACACGTTAGTCACGAAGAAATTATAAGGGTATTTAAGTTAAATAATATATTGTTTAATTTAATTCTGCCCCTAAACGGTGTGGTGTCTTTAATTGCATATCTACTTTTAGCTGTTTTCTTCAACTTTGGATCAAAACGGAAAAGATGAAGAAGGTATTTTAGGTTTTCTCTTGCAAGATATCCGCAAGGAACTTGAAAAAGGCTCAAAATTGGTAAGTTATAGAACAATTTAGCCCGATTTTCTCGTATTCAAGTGAATGATTGATTTTGCTTTATTTTTTGTTGTGTATCTGACATGTCTGCGCTCTGGCTCTTTTTATAGAATTGCTCGTATTGCAATAGGCCAGGAGCAGTTTCCAAATGTTTTCATGGTAAATGTAAAAAACGATTTCATCTACCGTGTGGAATGGAAAGGGGTTCTCTACATCTATTTTTTAATGATTTCAGGTGGGTTAATCAAAAAGTTTTATTTGAAAATATTTATTCCAATCAAATACTTATGTAGTTTTATATAATTTAATTTATATGCAATGATTGACCTATTTTTTAACCATTCAACAATTGCATGTTTAACAAAGATGTAAAATTTTTAAAAAGTTTGATATAGTTTTTGTATCAAAATCGATAAGCATATTTTTACTAAGTCCTTTTTTCTAACATACTGAAAACTTTGTTCAGATTGCTAGAAAATAACTTGATATCCATCCTTTTGTAACCTAAGTAAATTAAGCTTCACAGTTCATGAGTTCATCACAACGAAAATGCAACTCTGCCTATCATTAAAATATTTACGATGAAATACATATTGTTGAAGAAATTATAATTTTGTGACACAATTATTGATTATTTTTGGGGTACTTTTTATTTCATTATTCTTATATTACTTGAACAGATCCTATTGTGGAGCTCATCGTATAAAACAAAAGCTTCCTGCAGATGTTTTGAATAGCAGAGATGTTAATTGCAGCATTTGCTTTGACCCAGTTGAAGACTTGAGCTCATATGACTCAATATGGGCTCCTTGCTGCAAAAAAAATGGATGGTTTCATCGTCTTTGCCTTCAGGTTGTTACAAATACCTTTAGCATTTGAAATTGAAATACAGCATTTTATAAAGTTCCATGAATATATGACATCTTCGAAGAGGGAGTAATATCATTACCTCACATGTGTAAATTAGGTGTAAAACCAGGTGGTGCAGAATTTTACCATTTCCATAATATTTATATTGATTTCCTGAGTTTTCAGAGTTCGAAACAAAACAAAAATTAAAAAATAGGAACAGGATAGGATGTGTGTGCATGTAATATTCAAGCATTCATTTAATCTAAATGACTTCTGATTAAGTAGAAAAAGGTTCAAAAACTGTTCCATTCTATCATATTTCTGTCTATAAGCATTAATTTTTCATGAAACAATATACATTCTATGTGAGAATGAATCTAAAATTTAAATAAATTATAAAACTATATTTATGGGATTACAACTAATATACATGGCATTGAAGCAATAAATGTAATATCTTGCCATTGATCTATCATTTCAGATGATTTATCATTCTTTATTCTATCATTTCCTCTTGTATTTTCTTTCATTACATTCATTAATAACATTTGGTGCAGTGGTTCATATGTGATCATCCATTTATGTCAAGACAAAACAGGACACACTAATTCAAAAGTCAGTAGTCTATCTAATGCTAGGTAACTGATGGGATTCATGTGTCTCAGCTTTGAAGTTTTTCTCAATTGCCACCAGCTGACTGACACTTCATTATTTGTACCAGCAAGGAAGTTTCTTATATCTCTGCTTTTTCAAAGTTTAATTTGTGTTATAATGAACACAGCAGTTTCATTTTATATGTATTTTTTGTGGGTTGTATTTTAATTATGTTTTGTGACTTATTATCTATTTAAAGGTGTGCTATTGGAATATAATGTATTAAGTTTTTGTTATAAGTTGTTGAAATATCTAGAGAAAGAGTCAGTGACCCACAGCCTGTAGATTACATGTGGCCCCTGACAGTTTCATGTGGCTCTCTAATCTATGATGAGAAAGTGACCAGTAAAATTTAACACAAAATTATATCTTTGTTAGTTAATATTCTGGGTCGGTAGTGCCTTCTTGTTAGCGCCTTATTTAATGTAAATTTAGAAGAAACATCAAAATATCTCTTAAACTATCGGTTTTACGAAAAATTGTTTCAAACAAAACTTATAGTAAATTTTATTCTTTACAAAAGGTATTTATAATAGCAACTATTTATGAAAATTGAGTTTTAAAGGAAATATTCTAAAATACGGAAAAACGGCAAGAATAAACATCAACTTCTGGTTGACCTATATTGTCCAAAAACTAATCAACTCTTGCCCCTATTATGAAAATATTATATTTAAAATTTGGTATTGAAATGACAAATACCTTTTATGTTAGAGCACCCACAAAATTTATATCACATACAGACATCGAGAAAATAGTCAAAAACGTGTTCTAGGGACCTCAAAACGTATTTCTGTTGAAGTCTCGAATTCGATTTGTTTCATGAATACAATACAGGCACTCCCTGGGTTACATAAGTAATGCATTCCAGCACCCATTACGTAACTCAAAATTTGCATAAGTCAAAAATTACTATGGAAAGTACAGCAGAGGTGGGGAAACTATGGCCCGTGGGCCGGATCCAGCCCCCAAAGGCATTTTATTCAGCATGCAAAGCTATTTCGAAAAAGCGATCTCTGAAAATTAAAGTACGTAAGATCAAGCACCCAAATCAACAATCGGAAAAAGACTGAAGGGATTGGGAGAGAAATCACAGTACCACACAGACATGTAACAACAATGTAATCTATTATTGTATTCATATGAGTGCAGATATACACCACAATTATAGCCAGTCGCTAGAATTAGGTAGATTGTTACATTGATTCTCTAGATTAGTAGGTAGTTGCTGTGGCCTTTTTTCAATGCAATTCATACCCAAAGTCACTAGATATAGCTAAAAATTTGCTAGTAAGGCAACATTGGCTGGGTAGCATAGTGGGGATTTCGCATTACAATCCACGCCTTGTGTTCTTTCTCCTCGCACATACATATAGATTTAGTTCGCACTCCTTTATGAAAACCGCTAACGTACATATAGATTTAGTTTGCACTCGTTTATGAAAACCACTAACGTAAGCATAACGAAATTTTTTTCGTACATAATTTATGGGGCCACTTACGTAAGTCGAGGCTGTACTTTCTCTTTACTACGTATATGGAGAAAGTAAAAAATTAAAATTTCTGCTCAATGAAATTCAATATTTCATTGAGCTAAAAGTAATAATGTCAAAGTCTTCACTCAAAAATACTCTTATAAAAGTTGTTACTTTTACACTAGTTTTCTTGTTTGTAAAGACTGTACTGCCCAATTACTTTAAATCAGTAGTTCCTAAGCTTATTGTAGGTGTGGCACTCTTTCATAAATTAAAAAATTGTATTTTTACATAAAGATATTACAATGTTTAGATGCATCCATTGTTGGTAATACTAAAAAATCATTTCCTAGTTACGTAACAAATCCAAATACAGTAAAAATCTCATTGCAACATCCTTCACAATTACCATATATCGCAGCATATAAGTCAACCTTGGAAGCTTAAAAAATTTCTTAAAACCAGGGATGTGATCCAGTACGAAACTAAACATATAGTTTTAGACCGGCATGGTATGAAACGTATTCCTTTCAATAAAGTTTCGGACTGGCATGGTATGAAACCGACTCAATATAGTTTCGGACTGGCATGGTACGAAATAGCAGATAGTAAAGTTTCGGTGCTTGGTCCAGTAACAAGTTTTTTAGTTTCGTTTTGGACCATTAAAAATGTGTAGTTTCGAATTTTTTGTTCTCTCCTTTCGCACAGCGTGAAACCTCATGGTCATTGCTGGATTACACAGGAGCGATAGGCACGTGCCACGTATAATCTAAAGTTACAGATGCGTGCCTTTGAAAGGAATGAATGCATACAGGTCGAATTCAAAGCCCTTTTGGCAAGGCCGGATCTACCCTGAAGCGGCCGCTTCATGCTCCACTTTTAAAGGGGCCCCATTTTCGGTTTTTGTCGATGTTTCAGGAAGGGAGAGGCCCATTTTAAAAGTTGCGCTTCAAGACCCGAAATATGTAGATCTGCCCCTGCCTGTTGGTCAGAAGAACATCACGCGTCGCCCATTCAAATAAACTTACAATAATATGTGAAGACGGAGCTCTGTGAGAACGGCAACAATGGACATGGAAGAATTGTGGCGATTATATTGTTTATACAATAATATGTGAAGACGGAGCTCTGCGAGAATGGCGACAATGGGTATCGGAAGAATTGTGGCGATTATATTGTTTAAATGCGGTTAGTCTGTCATATGAGAACTGGGAAAGTTCTATGCGTTCTCGCCACCACAGCAATCAGTTATTTCTTCGCGTCTGCACAATGGGTCGACCTATACTGGAATTCATCCAGCGATACTATGATTATGATGAAGAGGCTCAAGTATCCAAATGCAAAATAGAGGGTTGCACGGCTGTACTAAAGGTGAGTAACATTTGCTATATAGTTGCCATTTTTAGTCATTTTGGTTTTATCAAAGATGCATTACGCTTTCGGTTTGTCCGTCCATCTGTTGTTCTGTTAACAGCATACACACACACATGTATGTAGAATAAGTATAAATGTCGTTCAGCCACGATAATGGCTTCCGTGCGCATTTTCAATTTTTCAGTGCGAAAGTAGCGTCAATGTTCCTTTTAGAGTCTTAGTTATACGTAACTTCTTCCTAAAGAACGGGGTTGGTCACATTTTTGTGGGAACATCTATTAAAAACTTGGATGTAATCATTATTTTTGATTTATTTTTTAGGGGAGACATTCACCCATGCTGGAACGCCATATTTTTAGATTCCACCCTAGAGAAACTAGCAATTGGTGAAACTGGTGAAAACTCATGTTCTCTCTCATTTAGGTTCTGACTCTATCTCGTCATCGTCATTGTCCAGACGACCACCTGCTAAAAGGAAATCTGGATTCCTAATGATAAAAATGGATGCAGAACTGCTGAAGAAGGCCTGCACCGAGTTATTCACAGTAAATGGTAGACCCTTCAGCCTCATAAATGATTCTGGTTTCTGCCTCATCATTGACCCCATCATCGATGCACTGAGGCAAGAGAATCTCGATGAAGCGGCACTGGTCATGAACAGGTTCAACATCCACGATGAAGTAAAGCGCGAGGTCAACACAATCCGCTCCAAAATTCGCGAGGAAGTGAAGGCACAGCTGGTTTGAAGATAGACACAGCCTCGTGCCTTGGGAGGCAGGTCTTAGGCAGCAATCTCCAGTTTGTGTAAAATGGAAAGGCCATACTGCGCACTCTGTGTGTAAAGTAGCTTTTTGAAAGCCACACCGCGGCGAACTTGAGGCGAGACATACTAAAGGTTCTGGAGGAATATGATATATCTCCAAGCATGATGTACACGGTCGGTGGACATCACCCATCTCATACAGGAGTTCTCCAGAACTCCTAGGGTAAAACTTTCAGAGGATTTCAATGTTTTAGCGTACTGGGAATCCCGAAAAATATCCCACCTGGAACTTTCTGCACTGGCTTCCACCGTGCTAGTTGTGCCGATGACGCAAGTCAGCGTAGAGCACCTGTTCTCTTATCTGAGGCAAACGCTTTCCACCTTGCGCTACAACATAAGTGTGCAATTGTTAAATGACATCTTGCTGGTGAAGTGCAACAGGTTATTTGAATGTTAATTTATTTCATATTAATTTGTAGCATTGTTAAAGTGTATAGTTCATTTTGATTTTTGTTTAACTCGAGTCAGATATTTTTGTTTTATGCAAGTTTTTGTTTTTTATTTATTTCTATAAGTTAACAAAAAACAGTTTTTGCTTTGGAACGTGTTTTTTATTTCATAACTAGACAAATGGATTATTCCTCACCGAATCAGACAAAGGTTGAGCGTTGACCTCTCAAGTATTAATGAACATTTCACGATGTCTTTCTGGTCCAGGCAAATGTATCCTGAAATTTTCGTCGAAATCTGAGAGGTGATCGGCCGATTTAGTGTAGAATGATCCAAGTATATTTTCATACTTATAGAAGTTTATTGAAGAAGTTCTTTGTCCAAGTAACCCTCATTTTAGATCATTCCCTAAATTTACACACGCCCTATTAAAATGCTTTCCGAGGTGGTTAAGCAACGTGTACCTTAACGTGTAGTTCAGGTTACAAGGATGTAACCTGAACTACATGTCATCGGACACTCGTGCACTGCGAAAGTCCCGCGCGCTAAGTCAAAACAAAACAACCTTGGGCGAATAAAAAAAATAGCCGAATACGTGGTATATCCCTGTTTACTCTGGTATAGAGAGATTCGTAATTAAAAATTTTCATTAAGGGTCTTTACCCTGATCACACTGTTGCTGCGGATGCAGATGAAAATGAAAAACCAATAACCCAAATCATACTTAAATAACTGATCCGAAACTATAAATTAAAGAGAAGCGGGCCGACCCGAAACTAAATGCATTATTTCGTACCAAAAATAAAGTGCCTTTTCGGACCGGCAGTCATATCGTGCCTCATATTTTGTGCCTATTTCGGATCGGTTTCGGTTTAGTGTATGAGGTCCGAAACCTTTAAGTATCGGACTTTATAGTGTATTTTCGTACTGGATCACAACCCTGCTTAAAACTGGAAGTCGACTCATAATCCCAAATATAAAATGTGAACCTTAAATTACAGATGAATGACATCGATATTTACAAAGACAGTTGATCTTTCAGTGTAGTTGATTGGCATTTTGAATCAATTGCTCCAGTGTTTACATTTTATGACATTTATTTCAGAAGATTTAAAATAATTAATTTTCATACTGTATTTACTCACATAACCTGCACCTTCGTGTACCCCTAATTTTGAGCCAATTTGAAGAGGAAAAAAATAAATTTGTGCTGGAATAAGTTCTATGGCGGCAGAAAATTAGAAAAAATCAAAAAAGTGCAGGGATTCCCTCTGGGTGTGTTCTCTCTCAGGTTAAAGGAGTGTCGGCAGCTCACAATGGTTTCAGCAAACACAGATACCAGATGTCAACTTATTCTGGTAAAAGTATAGGTAGAAATTGATATTAAATTTTAATGACATAACTGCTTATTTTGAGTAGCAATAATAAACTTAAAACTCAATATTATAAAAATATTACATCATCTCAATTTTGAAGATGCACCATCAGCAGTATAAACCGTGCATTTAAATCCTAAACGTTTGCTTGATTGTATAGATATGCGTATACTTCATAGAATTCTTCACCATCTGCGAGTATGAACGTATAAACTTTACCACCGTAGAGATTAATTGCGATCACTAGGTGTCAGTGGCAGAACCAGAAACTTATCAAGGCGATCGCCCCTCCACTTATTGAATCTGCCCCTTCCAATGACCCTATATTTTGAAAATCCCTATCAGGATCTTTCTTTCCCTTGCCATACAGATCTAATCTGCAGTGTAGAATCGATGAATTTTGTGAGGAATGAATTTAAGAATGTACCCAGTGGAGGGCAATGGGGTTATCCAAGGAGGGGGCAATCGCCTCCCCCTTGTGGATCCAGCACTGCTAGGTGTAATAGTAGGTTACGATATTATCGTTAGCAGCTGACATCAGTCGAATTATAGGAAGCTTTATTTAGTGGGTCAAGCTCTCCAAGAATAACAGTTTGTTATTGGTTGAAATTAAAGCACCTGTCACACGGAAGGCTGAAGAAGAAGAGACTAAACAATATTTATATATTTTTATTATTATGTTTATTTATGTTTTTTTTAAAACTTGGATTGTACAGGACTTATAAGGGGACGTTGTCAAGTCGATGTCAAGGATCCGGTTGAAACTTCTTGAGGTGAAACTAGAGACAAAATAAGCGGACACGTGTCCCGGCTTTCTTCCCCATAGGCCCAAGTTCGAGAAAAAATGGGCAAAATAGATTTGCACGTAAAACGTATACCGGTATTTAACTCGGACAATTCATAGAGCTGCGGTCGCTAAGGCGTTAGTATTGTTAAACTATAAGGTTGGTGGTTCAAATCCCACCATCTGTGAACTTCTTTTTCAATTTTATTTCCGTCTATTTTTTCAAATACCAAGCTGGGTACGTTTCTCAACTTCGTTACTTGTGATTAAATGTTTTTTTTATAGTATTTACGAGTTAAATAAACTAATTTTTGGTAAACTACGAACTATTCTTCGGGTTTACCAAAATTAGAAGTAACGCATCGTCGAAGCTTGAAAAACGAAGCCGACCTTGCTTTTCTATGAAGAAAAAGCGAAGTGCAACGCAAACATAGCCACACCACGCCGTTAAATGAGCGTTTCTCACGGTGCCCGTGATGCCAAGCGGGGTGACGCGCATGCTAAAACGCTACATATTTCCCCGCGACAATGTTGCAATACACGTGCTATTGTGGATCGCTCTTACAATTAAAAGCCGCAGATCATCACCAGTTCAGTTATTGCCGTTCGCTGCTTTTGCTACGTGCTTCTCTCGCTTTACTCCTTTGATTTGCTTTTTTGATATCGACCTCTGCTCACCCGGATCACTTACTCTACCGTTAACTACCTCTGCGCTCTTTGGATTACGATTTAGCTGTTTGATCGTTCAGTATTGCGATTTTTCTCAACTTATTTTACGAGTCTTGATTACCTCCCTGATTTCGACTTTTGCCTTCATGAACCAATTCGCTTTATCGATGGAGATCGATCCAGTTGCCGGACCCTCCGGAAGTAGCTTTGCACCGGACGATGAAGACGTCGT
The DNA here is from genome assembly GCA_036926305.1 of Uropetala carovei. Taxonomy (NCBI): domain Eukaryota; kingdom Metazoa; phylum Arthropoda; class Insecta; order Odonata; family Petaluridae; genus Uropetala; species Uropetala carovei. The sequence goes on along the minus strand of JAXCHB010000104.1, from coordinate 4,671,423 downwards.
CAATGCTTCGTTTTTATCAGATAATCACGATAAACAAAATATAACGGGGGCTGTTCGATTTTTTATGGGTAAGCAATTTACATTAATATGGCATCTTGTGGCTGTCTTCACCCGCATTCCGAGAAATGCTCCAGAATGCATGGTATACATCGAAATTAGCGGACACCAGAAGTGTTTTCATGAACGTTCGGGAGGATTGTTTTCCCCAAGACCTACGCAAACGGAAGTGCATATGTTTCGCAATAAGTTTCGTAAGATGTGCGTGGTGCAAGGAATATCTGTGCTTACCTTGTTTTTACGATAAATACCATCCAAGCCTTTGCCTTAAAAATATTCAGTTGAATGGTTAATAGTGAGAGAACCACCTCTTTTTACCGCTGGCAAATAAAAAATGAAAGATTAAAATATGAAAAATTATTTTATTACTATAAAAAACATTTAATCACAAATAACGAAGTTGAGAAACGTACCCAGCTTGGTATTTGAAAAAATAGACGGAAATAAAATTGAAAAAGAAGTTCGCAGATGGTGGGATTTGAACCACCAACCTTATAGTTTAACAATACTAACACCTTAGCGACCGCAGCCACGGCGCTCTATGAATTGTCCGAGTTAAATACCGGTATATGTTTTACGTGCAAATCTATTTTGCCCATTTTTTCTCGAACTTGGGCCTATGGGGAAGAAAGCCGGGACACGTGTCCGCTTATTTTGTCTCTAGTTTCACCTCAAGAAGTTTCAACCGGATCCTTGACATTGACTTGACAACGTCCCCTTGTTAGATTTTGTCTGAAAAAAATTTCATGAGAAATATTTCTAGGTGAAACAATGGAGGTCGACTTATACAGTAAATATATGCCTAATCATTTATTTTCAACCCAAAAAGTCAAGGTTGACTTAAACGCTGCAATATATGGTTTCAAATTAACATACATTTTTTGAATCTCCATCAATTTTCCCATGCAAATACTGTTTAAATATTTCAAAATAACATACTTTCACTTAACGTAATTTTCAATACTACATATGAACTTCATAGGTCCCGAAAAAGATTTTTAATGTTTTAACATACAAAGTCGGGCAAATAAGTTTCGAGACCAAAATTCTAAAAATCTGTTTTTAATACTACAGATATTTACAATCTAGAAATTTTAAAAGTAGTTCCCCCTCAACCCCTTACACCGTGCCCAGTGCCTCTGCCATTTCTGGAAACAATTTTGGAAGTCTTTAACTGAAATGCCTTTCAAAATTTGTTTCACGGATGATTTAATACCTCAACATCTGAATAATGCTTTCCTTTCAGAACACTCTTCAATTTTGGAAACATTCAGAAGTTGGCTGGTGCCAGATCAGGAGAATAAGGCAGGTGGTCAATCGTAGGGATTTGTTTTTTCGTTAAAAATTCAGGTACTCTGAAGTGAAGAATGAACCAGTGCGTTGTCGTGGTGAAGAACCCATGAGTGATCTCTCCACACCTCCTTTCGTTTGTGCCTGACAGAGCCTTGTTAACACCTCCAAATAAAATGTTTGATTGACAGTTGTCCCTTCAGGCACAAATTCACTTTGCACGATGCCTTGATGTCAAAAAAACAGATCAACATTGTTTTGATCTTGGACTTGGACATCGTGGCTTCTTCGGTCTGGAGGAATTGTTTGTTCTCCACTCCATGGATTGACATTTGGTCTCGGGATCGTACTGGTTGCACCAAGTTTCATCCCTGGTGATGACCCCCTCCAAAAAATTTTCCTCCTCAATTCCTTCCAAAAAGTCTGTACACAAACTCAGTCGTCTTTCTTTCTGTTCGTGCATCAGGATTTGTGGTACCAGTTTCGCCGCTAACTTTCTCATGCTAAGGTCCTCCACCAAAATTTTTCGAACTTTCCTTGCTCATATCAAGCTCCTCAGCTATCATTTTACGGGTTAGCCAGCGATCGGAACGCACAAGTTCCCGGATTTTCATGGAATTTTCATCAGTTCACTTCATTACAAGAGCGCCTTGCCTTTCATTGTCATTAGCATCTTCTCTGCCCTCCCTAAACGTTTGTGCCACTTAAAAACATTTCCTTTACTCATAGTAGCTTCACAGTAAACCGAATTCAACATCTCTAATGTCTCACTAGGGGATTTCAGAAGCTTAACACAAAATTTCACGTTCACTCTTTGCTCAATCGTACGGTTCATTTTCAGTCATCACCTAACCTTCTAAGCAGCAGTGTTGCCAGATCGCCCAGAGCGAAATTTAAAAAATGTCTCGAAACTTATTTGCCCAACCTTGTATGCTTTCATCTGTAAATGACTCGAATATAACTAATTCTTGTTTGTTCAAGTCATTTTACACCAATGTTGAAGGTCTTTTGTCTTTAGTACGAAAAGATTTGTGGAACTCTACCAAAATCCCAGAAGGGATTTCCTGAACTGAAAAATTTAGAACGGGGTGAGTTATCCCTCTTGTATTTTCACAATAGCTTTGAGATAAAATCCTAAGTTCTAGGAATTATCTCTCTTGTTAGATTCCCATTCTTGGAGGTTTCGGTTCGCACCAGACCTACAGAATGCTGACCCCCCACAGATGCTTCCAGAGAAAATGTTAGACCGTCACTTGCACCTGAAGGTCCTTTCCCTCATCTTCTTTTCCAAATTACTCATTAACCCTTACTTTACCAAGATATTTTGCAACTTACTCCTCCCAAGATGGGGTAACTGAATCACCCCACAACTATTTTTTTCAAAATTTGTTGTTTACTGAGGTAAAATCATATTTGTAGATGAACAAGGAAGGTGACTTGCCTAAGAGTTGCAAGAGGTAGCCTTAGAACTTACTCTATATTAAATAAGCACCAAAATTCCTTTTATAAAAACAAATCAATTCATTAAAAGATCCACTGATGTTTCTTCGAAAATTGCCGGTTAACAGTTTTAAATACCCTTTAAATTTTAATTGAATTTTAATTTATATTTGTTTCCAAACTTTGGCCATTGTTACGAAATTAATTTGAGGAATAACAATATAAATTCGTAAGCATGTATGGTTTACAAAGAATTTAATTTAAGAATGCTTTTTATTTCCAATTTTTCTAAAATGACACTGTTGATACTTAAAATTTTTTATATTTACGTTAATATACTTATTTTCCATAAAACACGCCAATCTCTCCCCTTCCTTCCTCTCTCTCGTATTGAAGCACTCAAGGCACGCTTATTCCCAGAAGGATGTATACAATAATAGTAATTTGAGGTGTAACAGTGATAATGGTCGACATATCAACATCACGTTAAAATGGCGAGATTTCCACAAAATATGCAAATTAAACGTTTAACATGGAATATTTCGAACTGTGGGCGAAAAAAGATGAACGGAATAAGAAACTTTATAACTTTTTCTTCAAAATGGTTCAAATCCAAAGGTCGTCTGTTAATTTCTTCTAATTTTAATTTCCAAATGAATAAAAGCCTGCACGTCGAAAAATCGAGTTTTACATGTTAAGTAATGGGAAATGGAAATGCCTCTCTTGGAGACGAACCAAGGAATTTTTTCGCGATTTAAACTTGTCATTCTCTGAATAAGTGTTAATCAAGCATCCCTACCAAATTTCGAGTTTCTATCATTATTATTTATCGAGTTATTAGCGTTTGCATAGCGTGACCAACCAACCAACTGACAACGGCTATTATTATATTAAATAGATTATATGGAAAACCACTAGTTTTGAAAGATAATTAAAGTTTTATTTGTATTTGTAACATTTCAGAAATTTGCATTGAATGCAGCATACTTCTTCAAATGTCCTTTGTGTGCAAATCAGAGAGAATTTCGAGGTGCTATGTTGCGGAATGGAATCTACATACCAGACCAGTTGAGTATTGTTTTCTCATGTTTTTATCAGTTAGTTTTCATTTGGTGTATAGAGAATACATTTTTTCTTGTTAATATTTACAAATTATTTTATCTGTCACAGAGATGCCTCATGGGAACTAGTGCCAAATGCTTTTGCAGAACTTCTTGAACGCCACGAACAATGTGATGCTGCTGTCTGTAAATGCCCTAAAGGAAGAAAATATATATCAGAAAGCATAAGGTATTGTATGAATGTATTTTATTCTTTTAATCATATTACTTAAGAGAAATTGTTTTCATTCATCTTTTTTAGTCTTTACAAAAATCATTATTTTATCCTTTTTTCATTCCAACGTATTTTATCTTTCACAGGCCATGGGATTTAATGTTATGTCGAAATTGTGCCTCTAAAGGAACCCACATAGGATGCATACCTGGTCCAAGATCTTCTTTGGCACGCCGCTCAACATGGGATTGTAATGATTGTCAACCTGTGGTGAGAGGTTGGTTAATGTTTATGTTATTTGCTCTTTAATAAGGTAGTTCTTTGGCTATAAATCTATATAAATAGATAGGCCTTTTGTAGCTGATTGATGAACACTGTCATGAATGACATAGTTTATTTATTTTTATTTAAATATGTAGTATAGAGAAAAAATTGTTTCCATGAAAAAAGTTGATGTTTATAATGATTCTACATAGTTCATATTTCTCAAAAGATAACTAAATGCCACATTAGTACATATTTATTTATTTGACGGACATTACATCCTTTAGCATATATTACTTGTATATAAAACAATATGAAAAAAATGCCTCAATAAGAGTTCAATACATACTCATAAAAAACAATTAATAGAAGAAGTACAAATTGAAATACATATATAATGGACGCCGGCCCCGGTGGCGGAAGGGCTAGTATGCTGGCCTACCATCACTGAGGTCACGGGTTCGAATCCCGCCAAGGGCATGGATGTTTGTGTTCGTACTCATAATTCATATTTCATCACTTATGTGTGTGTCTGATGTGGAAGGCAACGGGAAACCACCACATCATATGTGTTTATTCCCTAGTCGTGTCAAACCAATCTTAGGATTGAAAACCATGAATGAATGAATATATTCAATTCGTTGCTGAGATATACTCAAAAAACCAAAATTTTAACTGGCCATTACATTAAGACCTTTTGACCCAGTGGACTGATTTTGTCCATTTTCAGCTAGAAAATGTATATCATCAAAACATTGATATTGGTATAGGATTCATCAAAATCGGTCCAATAGTTGCTGAGATATCCTCAAGAAACTGAAATTTTGACCGACCGATCCGTGACCTCTGGGGCCACGACCCCATGGGCCGATTTGAAATATATTCAGTACTGCAACTCCCATGATCAACCTGAAGCTGCTCTCAAAATTTCAAGCTCCTAACTTTATTCTCTGATGAGTTATGGCTGCCACAGACAGACATCCGCTTTTATTTATTAGATATAGAATGAGACTGTATCAAAAGCCTTTCTAATATCAGTATAAACAACATCCACTTGCCGGCCAGATTCAAAAGCATCAAAAATGTAGTTTTCCAAGGTTAGTAAATTCGTCAAAGTCGATCTAGATGGAATGAATCCATGCTGGGCAGGAATAATCAGGTACTTCAACATGGGGAAATACTATCAAGAACAATACTTTCAAACAATTTAGGTAACACTGATTGTATACAAATTGGTCGATAATTACTAAAATTATGTCTCTCCCCAGATTTAAAGATGGGTCTCATGTTAGATAACTAAACTTCCAAAGTGAAGGAAAAACTCCTGTATCTAATGAAAGATTAAAGATTACCAGAATAGGATAAGTGAGAAAGGTGGCACAGTGTTTTATTAAGCTGGGTGGTATTTGATCTGGGCCAGTTGGTTTATCTATATTAAGTAATTTAAGTTTTTTCAGTGTATCATCTGTGGTAATATGAAGACTATGGTTTACAGAATTATTATAATTACATTCAAGAAATGCACTAACTGAGTTAGCTTTAGCAAAATCATATACAATACCAGAATGGGATAACTTACACTGAATACAGATGGCAACTTCTATATCTAGCGGTGGATGATGCAAATCAGTGTTAAGGGGTCATTAGATACAGACACTTGTCTTAATATTAGTGAATATTAGTCTAACAATCTATTATTTACATTCTTTATATTATTAATTTTCTCTAAGTTGAGAAAGGCAGTACGGTTGATAAGTAATTGGCTTTCATGGTTTGTAATAGAAGACCGATCAATACTGTTATCAAACCAATTTAGGTTAGGATAAAGAAAGCATTAGGATAAAGCATATAAATTTTCAATTTCATCACAATGCTTCTCATACACAGTCAGTGGCGATTTGGGTGGATTGTATACACAAATGACTATTACAATTACAGAGTTCAGATTTACATGAACAAACAAATGCTCTCCCTAGATTTTATTTCAAAAGAGGGGTACTTACTACTAACTGCTATTAGGACTCCACCACCTTCATTTATGGAAGATCGGTCGGTTCAGAAGATATTATAGTTATTAAATCCTAGTTCAGAGGAACAAATATGTTCATCTAGCCAAGTCTCTGTTAATAATATCATGTCAAAACTGGATAAAGACATCTAACTTAAATTTGTCAATCTTAGTCCTAAGTCCTCTCACGTTTTGATAATCTTCCCTCATTATGAGGGGATGGTTTGGTTTTTTGTGTCCCTAACTGTCACCATCTTGGGTACACCATTCACATAGCGAATGGTTATATTTGTCTCACCTTTCATGATTCTTTCTTGTAGTTCACTTTGCAGCTTCTTGAGATAAGAGCGCTCAACTGGAGTTTGATCTGAACTTATTTTCACTTCTGAGTATATGAGAAAGTTTCTATAATATATACTGTACTGATATTTTTAATGGTTCATTGATGATTTGCTTTATTTTGTTTTTTTCTGATTTAGGTCAAAGCCAGTCTCAAGGTGGTGATATTGTTTCAATAGGCTCCAGGAACTCCAATTATGATGAGGAAGAAGATGAAGAAGAAATTATAGTTGTAGATGATGAGTCAGAGAATGAAGTACCTGAAGCATCAAGTGATATAAGTAGTTCTATAACTAACTTTGGTTTGGCTAGCTCGGTAAGAGATCAGTCCGATAAAATCTTGTCATATTTAATCCTGTTCTTTTTGGATTATTCTTTGCAGTATCCCAAACAATCTTGTGCTGCTTATTCAAGACTTGAAAAGCATATATGTAGCAGATTTGGATATTTGCCTTTTACATTTATTCTTCTTTTCCAGAATGCCATAAAAATATTGTCAAATGTTATTCATTTAAAGAGTAAATCTGCAGAACTGATTGATCTTGTGAAGGAGGAGAATGAACAGATGGAAGTCGTCGTCAGTGATGATGAAGATCCATTCCCTTTAGATTATGAGGTAACAATTTTTATTCATTGAAGTAGTTAATTATAATACAGAATTGTTGTAGATGATAAAAAGCATATTTAAAAAAATATTTTATTGGTAGTTTTTTAACATTCTTATATTACTGTGGTACCACTCTTTTGTGCATAAAATGTCCATACAGTAGTCTCTCGCCATTTGCAAGGGTTAGGTTCCTGAAAACCCTCGTGAATGGCAAATTTGCAAATGGTAAATAATGGGGTATATGGAAAAAATAAGGTTAGGTTCTTAGAGTCCCTATTCCACTATGTAACTTGCATTTTAACCTTTAAAAATATTATAGTACGGTACATACATTCATAAAATGGTAAGCAGATTCACTATGCGCAAGCCTATCTAAAACTTTTTTCTTTGCCAAACTCATCACTTTGTTAATAACTTTTATATTAACCTCACTCGATATATATATATATATATATATATATAAATAAATACTACAGAAGAGGAAAGGTAAGTAAGGATATTTAGGGCAACTAGGTGTTGAAGGAAACCCAGTGAACACTTACCGAAAGTAGAGCCGCTGGGGTGTTGGAGAGAGACATTTGTAGAGGTTAGAGCTTTCGGGATGATCCCTTCGTCAGCACAAGAGAGACACCTTGTGCTGACGAAGGGATCATCCCGAAAGCTCTAACCTCTACAAATGTCTCTCTCCAACACCCCAGCGGCTCTACTTTCGGTAAGTGTTCACTGGGTTTCCTTCAACACCTAGTTGCCCTAAATATATATATATATATAGATATAGTTGTTGGGGTGCACACTCCCAGCCGATGCACAATTTCCAACCGTCCGGAGCCCTTCTGACCCTCCTCCTTATATACTAGAGTCGACCAAGATGGCCGATCCAGCATATAATTTAGAGGACCGTCCAGGACGGACGATCAGCCGGGTTGGCATCGGTGGGAATGTACGCCCACGTCACTAATTGTGACATTTCTTTATTGATTCTCATATACATTTGCAATAAATAATCGTAATGAAACAATAAACCCCTTTCGAAAGGGCCCAGATAACCGCCTGGTTATCTAGGTAAACTACTAAACGCCGGTCTGCCGGTAAATGCTGCAGGCCTTCCAAGGCTCCATGGAGGGCGGCTTCCGCCTCCACCAAGTAGATCTCCTTCTCCTGAGCCAAGGGGATGATGGTGGTGATCTGGTACTCTGGAATCACCCATGCAATCTGCCACGGAGTGGCATCCGAAAAGACCTGAAATTCCCAGGCCAACTCCGTGGCAAATTGTCGGTGTTTTTGAAATACATTTTGTTCCCAAAATAACATTAAATTAACATTGTCTCTTTGATATACATTAGCAATCAGGAACTGTAGTAGGGCCAACACGTAAACCACCCAAATGTAGTCCGCTACCTTGGGAAAAAATCTGATGTGGCCAACACGTGACTTTCTCCATATTTGGGGTATAGATATTTAATTATTATGAATAATATTACGAGGCAAAATTATTATTTCGTATCGTAAAAGAAGACACGTCCTTGTTGCCGTAAATTACGTATATTTTGAATGTTTACAGAATTCACCGCTACATGGTGTTGGCGCTGTATACTGGTATTAAGATAAAGCGAAATATATCCGAAATGGATGGTTCTACGAAAATTAGTTTCAAACAAAACTTGGAAGAAATATTATTCTCTACAACTTTGGTCCTTACGAAGATTACCAATAACGATGTTTTTAACCCTCCGTGACTCGCGCGGGGTGCTGTAAACACCCCAGCCCCTTTTTTTTGGCGGCATACTTTTCCGGGTAAGCTTTATGACCCCTCCTTTTCAGTAGCTGGAGTTACAGATGTTTCCGACCTTTTCTGTGAAAATATTTAGTTTCTTGCCATTTTTCGTTGAGTTCAGACGCTTTTTTCAAAACAGTGTGCTTCTTTCTAGAGCGATTCTTGAGAAATATCCGTTTTAGTGATTATCTTACTCTAAATTTGTTGAAGTTTCCGAGTTATTTAGTGTATTGTGTATCCTAAGAACAATTATCAATTGGTATATTGTCTTCTTTTATATTTGGTAAGTCCATTTATATTTTATTTCTATATATCCTGCCTTTATAATATATTTCGATATTTAGTTTACCGATACTTCATAACGTTCATGTAACAATTTTCTCTTTGCTTTAACATAAATTATATCCTAAAATATGAAATGATAATATTTTAGGTCGGCTTTTCATCAAATAGATCGGACACATATTTTCAACTTACAGCTAGTGTACGTGGTGAAGTTTACAAATTGAATACGATAAGGTTTGTAAATACTTATTTTTCACTCTCTCATGAATTTTTAATTTGCAATTAAATTTTTAGGTAACTTGAATAATACATACTTGAATAATTTTCATCAATTTATTTTCGCCCTTAGATGAGTGATTTACGTTCTGAGAGGGATATTGAAACGATTCTTCTGCTTTCAAGTGGATTGTCTGATGAAGAAGCATTTGATTCGGACGATGAATTTTCGGAAGATGCTGTACATGAATCGGAGCACGACACAGTCAGCGAGCAAGATATCAGCGATTCAGATACTGAAGATCTAACTAGTACCCAAGAGCATTTCTTGATGGGTAAAGATCGTATAACGAAGTGGAGTACTATTGAGCCACGACGAAGTGTTAGAACACCCGTGCATAACATCCTCTCTCAAGCAGCTGGGTTCAAGGGAAATAAAGAAGATATAAAATGTCCATTAGATTGTTTTAACATCATGTTCGATGAAAATATTCTAAGGATAATTGTGAGCAGTACAAACATTAAGATTGGTAAAATTGCAGAAAATTATTCGCGAAAGAGGGATGCAAAGCATACCGACGAAGCAGAAGTAAGATGTCTCATTGGCCTACTTTTTTATTTAGGAGCTAATAGATCAGCTCGCCAGAATATAAAGGATATGTGGGATCAAGGTGGTCTAGGTGTAGAGATATTTTGGGCATCTATGAACTATCAGAGGTTTAAATTTTTGCTGCAATGTCTACGATTTGATGATGTCAACGACAGAGAAAATAGGAGAAAAACTGATAAGTTGGCACCAATACGGGAGGTTTTCGAAATGTTTGTGCAGAAATTTCAACAGTACTACAGCATAGGTGAGTTCGCTACAGTGGATGAGCAGCTGGTCCCCTTTCGAGGTAGATGTTCCTTCCGCCAATTTTTACCAAGCAAACCCGCCAGGTATGGGTTAAAAATTTTCGCTCTTGTGGATGCTAGCGTCTATTACACCCTAAATTTGGAAGTCTATGTTGGGGTTCAGCCGGAGGGACCGTATAAAGTGGAAAACAGCCCTAGGGAAGTCGTAAAACGGTTGGTCGGTCCGATTTCGGGGTCAGGGAGGAACGTCACCGCCGACAATTGGTTCATAAGCGTGCCACTTGTAGAAGACTTACTCAATAGGAAACTGACAATGGTGGGGACTTTGAAGAAGAATAAGAGGGAACTTCCCCCCCAAATTGTTGACGTAAAGAATAGGGAGGAGTGCAGCAGCCTCTTTCTATTTAGGAAAGACATGACCCTTGTGTCATATGTCCCTAAGAAGAAAAAGAATGTTTTAATTCTTTCAAGTATGCACAGTGAAATCAGCATAGATGCGTCCACGGGAGAAAAAAGAAAACCGGAAGTAATTACTTTCTACAATTCGACCAAAGGTGGTGTCGACACTGTAGACGAAATGTGTGGCACCTATAGCATTGCAAGAAATACGAGAAGATGGCCAGTTACAATTTTTTACCATTTATTGAACACATTAGGCATCAATGCGTTCATTATTTATAGGAGCATCTATCCTGAAATAAAGACAAATAGGCGGACGTTCCTCAGAGAAATCGCAAAAGGATTGACAAAGCCATTTATAACAAAGAGAAGTTCGCTAACAAATTTGTCAAAAGAATTTAAGAGAAAGGTCGAGAAATACGGAGAGCCGTCGACATCAGAATCACAGGAAAAACAAAGGAAAGGAAATAGTGGGAGATGCGTAGTTTGTCCGAGAAGTAAAGATATCAAAACTAAAATATACTGTGAAATGTGTGAAAGATATATGTGTGCAACACATATGATAAAAATTTGTAAAGAATGTTTTCAAACTATTAAAAACTAAATGAAATGAATTTGTTTTAATAATTTATTCTTTCAAATTTTATTAAAATTCTTGTTTCTTTCATTAAACCTTACAGATGTACTGCTCATCAACAAATGGTAAAACAGCTCTAAGTTAGTATTAAGTAATGCTAAAAGGACAAAATATTTACGTAGAATGATTATAGCTTTACATTTATAATAATTAAATGGATTAAATAATCAAAATGTGTTTTCTCCCTTATCTTTTCCTCATCGAATTTCAACAGATTATAATCTAGATGCATATATATATTTATTATAAAAACCTTATTAAATTAACAAATAATAGCGTGAAATAATTCTAAGAATCATTTAAAATAGAATTTGCGGTAAAATTTTATGGAAAAAATGTGTCTAATCTGAAAAACTGGTGGGGTGTCAGGAACACCCCACGCGAGTTCTCACGTTACTAAATCGAGCGCGAGTCACGGAGGGTTAAGGAGATATTTAACGGAAACCAAAAAACCTGTTATTTATAAATAACTCCTAAACAATAACTCCTATAGAAAATTGTTTCAAATGAAAACTGTAGGAAATTACATTCTCTATAACTTTTGTATAGAATTGTATATACAATAATGATGTTTTAACGAAGAAATATCGCAAAAACCGAATCGGGTTTCGAATAAACCTCGACTTCCGGTTATCCGTTATTGTCCAAAAACTAATCAGTTCTTTGTGCTCATGTTAAAGTGTTATATATGAAGTTTGGTAACGATATGGCACGTACTTTTTGAGTTAGAGCGCCCACAATAACACACACACACAAACACAGACATCATTCCGAAAATAGTCTAAACGTGTTCTAGGAACCTCAAAACGTATTTCCGTTGAAATCTCGAAGTCGATTTTTTTCATGAATACAATACTTTCCCATTACTATGTATGGAGAAAGTTATATATATATATATATATCAGAGCTGCAAACCGAGCCGCAGCCATTTTGCTGAACCCCGAACCGAACCGAAACCCATTAATTTTTCAATGAACCGAAAACCGAACCGTAATTTTTTGCAAAAGTGGTTATATATATACTAGACGAATGAGCCCGTTTAAAACGGCCTTTGAAAACAAACAATATAAAAATAAAACCAACAAACAAATGATAAAATTATAATATTTTAATAAGATTGGAAAGGGCTACAAATGAAAACAAAGGAATAGTTTAAAAAAATTAAGAGGAAAACAGTCTTATACATCAATAATATTATTAATAACGATGTTCCTTGTAAATACTCTTTCGTTTAACAGCAATATTGCCCTTGATTATCTTTATCCTTAACCCAAAATTTCAAATTATGTTTGTCACGTGTTCTAGTTATAGCTACATACAGCTGTCCATGTGAAAAGCAATATTCAATAAGTAACCACAATCAATCGTTCAATTCCACTAAACAGCAGTTAAGAACAATCTCAATAGATATATCAATACACACTCGCATATACTGTATTTATTTAGATAACAATGTAATCGTTGTATGGTTGGTTACCCTATAATTGGATTGACGCGAATTAAAAATAAGCCACGAAAAAAAATATTTTCATAATATCGGTTCTATTCAGATAATGCGAAGGCACAGCGCAAGCAACTGCCTTTAATATGCAGGAAGACTTCGATAAGACAACGAAGGCACGTTAAAACATCGTCGAATTATTTCAAACATTAGCATGTTTTAAAATATGTAATTTACCGCATTTATCTATCCGGTACTTACGTATTAACGGTGAGCCCAACTTAATACGTAAGTACCGATTGATTTCTATCAAGATATCTGTTGTCTACAAAGGAATTATATCTCGCTTGACTGTTGCGCCACAAATGCAGAGGGTCAGAGAGGATATTGGCGAGCCTTTGGCTCGCTTTGTTTATATTGTAGTTGCCACCAGAAATTAAAATGTGATTGATTTTTCAATTGTTATCTATAACAAATCATTTAAATGTTAATTGGTTTCTTTTAATGTTCATCAAAATTTAAACATGATTTAAATGGTATTTGTTCGGTTTTTGTGTTGGGCTCCCTGTTAATGCGTAAGTACCATCCATCCAATTTATGTAAATGAATATAGGTGCGGCCGCAATTAGTTATAGAGTAGGGGCAGCACTAATTGTTCTGGCAAGTGCTGCCATCTACCAGCCAGTTTGCATAACTAACTGATGAGACCGTCCGGCCAGACACCGACAAAGACATCAAGCATTGTCTTATAGTAGATATATATATATCAGAGCTGCAAACCGAGCCGCAGCCATTTTGCTGAACCGCGAACCAAACCGAAACCACATTAATTTTTCAATGGACCGAAAACCGAACCGTAATTTTTTGCAAAAGTGGTTCGGTTTCGGTTTGATCTCAATCCACAAAGTACGGACCAACGAAAAGACCAGGAATTTCCATTGGAAAAACCAGCGGGTTTGCTTCAAGGGAAAGATTGCCTAACTCTTTCCTCTCTGATACTATTGTTCTCCACATAAAAATCACGTTAGGATCAAAAATACCATTTTTAAATATAAATAAATGAAGACTAGCAGGCCGTTGCAGCTACGCTTGCAGATAATCTAAATAGTTCGGCCCTAGATTAGATCTTTGTTTCCTATTCATTTCACGTGTTTCCCTATTCCTTTGTCTTTCTTGTACTCTCCGCTCCTCATCTACACGAGCAATCCTATGAGCTTCCGCATCTCTTTCTCTCTCTTTCCTACAGTACTCTTCCTTTGATCTCTGGCTCCTCTTCCTTTCTCTGGAAGTGGTAGCTGGGCTAATAGCTCTCCTTTTCACTGCTCTACCCCTTGGCATTTTTAAATTTTCTGTGATTTTACAGCAATATATTAGAGCAATTACGTGATCACAATGTCACAGAGTTACTCAATGCTAGTTTAATATCGCGGTATATTCAAAGGGGAAAAATTTTTCATTCTACCTAGCCTTAGTTCCAATGATTATCATTGCACCCTTATAGACGAACTCACAAACAGTCGCTTTCATTCAAGTGTCTATCAACGACTGCTTTTAACTTCTTAGAGGACATACTATAAAGGCGACGTCAATGCAAGCATTATCAATGAAGAGAAAATAACCATAATGATTTTCTTTCATCTATTTGAAGGTTTAATTGGCCTTATATGAATCGGAGGCAACAATGAGAGTCTCCTTGGCAACGCCTGGAATGAGTACGAAAAATCTGAAAAATTTCGAAAAAGAAAGCATATTTCTGAAATATTCAACCGCGTAACGTGTAAACATTGCAAGAATAAGACAGTATAAAGCTCTATCCGTCGAATAATGCAAAAAAGAAGAAAATCGGTCTATATTTACATAATTTAATAAACGAAGGAAAAAAACCTTGCACTCTAAAAAATCAAAAATCCCCTGTAAACTTATGGGAAAATATAATTGTCTCCTGGATTCGAACCCGGGACACTTTAGCAAAAGAAAATATTTTTCCAGGGACCTCATAGCTAGTAAAAACAAAACGCCGTTTACTGCCTTTCTTTACGACGAAAGGTTATCAAGAAATACGCTGATATAATTACGCGAGGCTTCATATGCACTGACGGATGCAGCTTCACTATGCGCATAATATATACTTAATACTTAACATGATATAATTTTGTTCTTATACCCCACAAAAATCAAGGGTGCGTGTTATACATGTGGTATAAGAAAAAGTCGGGATTTTTTGGCAAAAAGTACGGGTACACATTATATATGAGTATATACGGTATGTGTTAAATTTTACAGATCTCTTTTTGAACACTGCTTCGTGGACAACACAAAATGCCCTCTGGGTTCACGTGAGTCCCATACAGAGGTGCCCCACCCATGGTCTAGTAGCACCAGCTAGAAACTGTATGATAATTATTTTAGTAACAATATACTCTTTCAACAGGATATGTCTTCCAATGTCTTCATATCTGAAATCTCACCTGATGAGCCACATCCAATAGTTGATCTAGAAAGCAATTCTGTAATAACTCTCAACCAATCTAGTCCAAGATTGCTTGAAAGTTCTTTAGCTTTTAAGCATCAGGTTGGTGAGTCAAAACATTGAACTTTTTTTTCCCCAAAATATGTTTTTTTGGGTTATTGTTTCCTGCTTCCGTTCTGACTGACCTTTCTATTACAGGAAATCACTCATTTTCCCGAGCCTCACAATCAGGTGGCGTTACAAATAGAGGGATTTTCTCAGGAAGAAATGGTAGAGAATACCTCTGGAGAAGTAGCAGAAAATTTTGTGATAAAAACTTCAAAGGAAATTCAAAAACTGCTTTATCTTGCTATAGTACCAAAGAAAACAACTGCAGGTAGGTTATTCCTACAAGTTGTGATATTATTGCCAAACTTTTTTTGTTATTCTAAAACATCTGTTGTATTGCATATTTATGGCCCAATTTTAATGTGATTATGAATTTAATGGAATCTCTAATTTATGAAGATATGCAAAAGAAAAACTTAAAAGAGATTAAAACATCGGATAGGCTAATCTTTACTTCCAATGTAAATGCAAACAACTACAAGAAGTAGTGCCATCCAAGAACATGGATAAAATTAGCATGTTTTCATTTTTCATGTGGTTATACTCCCATGTATTAGAATCTTGTTTGTTTTATAACAGGGTGAACCTTATGAAAGTGAGGTTAACATTTACCATATTTAATTGATTGTAAGCCGACCCCCATTTTTCACAAGGGCGCTTGAGGAAAATTCCATGTTGGGTGTTTTCCAGGATTTGTCGCAAAAAAAATACTGAAAAGTATAAATGCTTTGGTTTTTTCAATTCGTAGTTAAATAAAAAAGGTAATAACTAAAATTACGACAACACAAATTGCATTATATTCAATACAAATTTTACTAAAAAGCAATTTGTTCCAGATTTTTAAAAATGCAAATAATAATTATTTTTATATAGACACACTAACCACCCCTCTACCAATAACTCCAGAAAGAATCGAGAACCACCCCTCTACCAATAACTCCAGAAAGAATCGAGATAGAAACTCTAAATTTTGCAGGAATGCTTAATTCACATATTTTAAGGTAATGAAGAAGAAAATCTCAAAAAAGTCCTGGGTTTGACTCCAGGGAAGACCCATTTCCCAAAAATTAACATAAAAATCGACATTCCGGCGTGCATGCTTTCATCCTTTTTTAGATTAAAATTAAAAAGTATTAACCTACGGCCTTTGTATTTGAACCATTTTGAAGAAAAAATTATGAAGTTCGTTATTCTCTTCATTTTTTTCCATCTACCATTCTAAATTGCTTATCTTAAGCATTTAATTCACATATTTTGGGGAAATCTTGCAATTTTAACAGGATTTAGCCTTGCCTTCCAGTTACATTGTTGGACCTCAAAATCCTATTGTTATTTCAATTTTTATGGGTGTAAGCGTACTTTGAATGCTTATAATATGATAGAAAGAGAGGGAGAGAAGGAAGGAGAAAATTTCTTTTGAGCATAATAAAAATTATCTTTTGAAATTTGAATTTTTGATATATTATTTCGACCCGTCATATTGATGGGCTATTACCTAGTTTTGCTATAATTTTGAGTGTGTTACTGTCTGGTAAAGTATACGTCCTTATCTACTCCGTAGAACTCACAATGGATCTCAGCTCTTGAGTGTTTCATTAATTTTTAATCAAAAGAAACAGCTTTAGAGATATGGCAGACACATGCTTTATGTAAACATGCCCAGAAAGCCGGCGTCACATGGTCAAAAAATCTTGCACAGTCGGTTTGAGGAAAAGGTTTGACGTGATGTCATACGACCAGAGTCGTAAGGGTGAGTTGGTGCACGTCAGACGAACAAATAATCTTGTTCAAGCAGTTCAAATGGAAAACAAACATGGCATCCGCGCGCACTCCGAATACACGGGAATAGATGTGATTGTCATGGCCGAA
Organism: Uropetala carovei; assembly: GCA_036926305.1. NCBI lineage: Eukaryota > Metazoa > Arthropoda > Insecta > Odonata > Petaluridae > Uropetala > Uropetala carovei. Next base: position 4,654,089 of record JAXCHB010000104.1, on the reverse strand, counting down.
CAAACCATTGCTATAATTGGATTGGGGCTCCAGGCCATAAGGCTATTAAAAAAGAAGAGAAATAGACGTTGGTGGACCAGATCGTGGTTACAGAGAAGGAATGAGGGATTTGAAGGGAGGGGAACTTTGGCTCTTCTTAAAAATGAACTGCGCCTTAATGACCAGGAGAACTACAGGAACTACCTGTGAATGACTGAAGAAAATTTTAATATCCTTCTCGGTTTTATTGGAGAAGATATACAAAAACAAGATACAGTAATGAGGCAGAGTATTTCACCTGAGGAAAGGTAACTAGCTCCAATCAAACATGATTGTTAATAGTTTGAAATGAAGTATCGATAATTATGAATACGATATCATTAATTGATGGATTAATGTAATTCTTTATTTCAACCAATAAATGAGTATTTCAGTATAATTTCCGATATTGTGCTCCATAATTAGTGATAATTTATTTTTAACTTGCGACAGTTTGCTCAGGGTTTATATGATATGTTGATACTGCCATTATAATGTAATGTTATGGAGTTTGTAACTGTGCATACATTGCTGATAATTGTTAAATACCTCATATGACTGTGCAAATTTTGGTTGTTCATAATTTAGTAATGAAGTCATTTCAGATTGGCTGTAACTTTAAGATTCTTAGCTACAGGAGAGACTTTAAAAAGCTTAAGCTTTAACTAACTCAAAATAAACTAAAAGAAATACAATATATATCAATAGAAAACTATAATAAATAAATGAGACCCTATAAAACTAATAATTGAGAAAAGGAAATATATCTACTCACATTCACTACAATATTTAAAATAAAATGGAATACACTATACTAACTCAAAATTAACTGTTAACTAAATACAATATACTACTTTAAGAAACTATATAAAATTAAATAAAAGCAGAAGAAACACGGCAATTTTCAAAACAAATTCATATATTTACGTCTGATCTGCGCTCACCCACGCTCACCGCAAATACGATGTAAATAAATATGGCAAACCTGCTAACCCCACCACTACTACACATGTGAGCTGTCTCCACCAATTACGTTGCTTATTCCTTCAAACCGATCGTACGGAATAGAAAGTGCCCCTATTTAGAAAATTGTACAAGATCTGATCGTATGACGTCACATATGACCGATGTTGGCCATACAATTGACTTGCACAAGAAAATTTAACCGTGTGATGCAGACTGAAGAAAGGTTTGCCATCGTTTCACTTAAGGGATAACCTTACTACCTCTCATTTTGCTAACATTTAAGATGGAAAGTCTGCAATTATGCCTGTTTCTTCATTAATAAAAGATTAAATTTTAGATATTGCTTTATATTGCATGTGTCCAAGAATAATTCATTATTAATATTATTTAAATCAGTGCTGGCACACGAAAAAAAATCGATTTGTTACGTTTTTCGTTACGGCCAAAAAAGCAATTTCGTTTTTCGTTACGTTTAATTGCTTACAAAAAATGAGTACTTTTTATTTGATATTTATACCTTGTAAGTTTAAGTTTTTCATTTAGAATTATAGTTAAAAAAATTTTCTAAACATATGTTGCAGATAAGGAACATTTTTAAGTTTTCTAAAGAGTCGCAACAGATTTCGTTATTTTTTTGATCATGCATACAAATTAGGATTTTTATGTCCAACATTTAATAATCAAGGTTAATTGCCTTAACCCACTTTAAGTACAAAAATAATGTAATAATTATAATAAAATACTGCAATGCTCATGTTGCATCGTAAAATTTTTTATAAGTAACTCGGAAAGTACACCGGCTGTACCAATTCTAATTCTTGCAACAGACCTAAAATTCGACAAAAATAAAGAAAATTGTCAAAATTTCAAGTTTTCCTCTCGGGGGTTTATTTTTGATAGCTTTCTTCCTTCTCTTATACCCTGTAAGAAATACATGCAAATCATCCATAGGTTTACAGTATTGCATTTAATAACATTTTAGATATTAACCAAAGGATTGTTTTATTAAGTACATATATGAAAGAAGACAGCTTAAATAGTTAGACTGACGAACAAATTACACGGTTCAGGATCCAGGGGTGGAGAGAATGAGACAGTAACTTAGAGAGCACCGACCTCTAAAAGAGGAACTTGAGTATGAGTAAGTGGAAAACCCCAATCCTAAAGAATATTGAAAACAATAGTTTGAAAGGACGATATACTGAGAGGGGGGACAGTGAATGTGAGAGAAGGCCTTCACTATAAGCGGCACATACATTTAAGATCAATGCTTTATCTTCCTCGTTTCTTCTCTTATGCTTCCTGAAGGAATCCTTTCCTTCATAAATGTGGAAAAACCCAAAAGGACAATGGGTGATGGGCGGGGTAGGGCTCCTTTCGCGATTAGGCAGTAGAAATGGCTAAGCGGGTGACAAAGGGTTTTAGCCCACTTTCACTCACCCATATGCTGTGTATGAATGTCTCTACAAGCTTTATAGCCAGCTAGAGCAAGTAGTAACGAATCTGTTAACGAAATAACAAAATTAAATTTTTGGTTTTTGTTATGTTTTTTGTTACAGCTTTTTGAAAAATTTCGTTAACGTTTTTCGTTACGTTAACTCAAAGTTATTTAGTTTTTTTGTTATTTCATTATGTTACATGTAACGTTTTCCAGCACTGATTTAAATACGTATTACTATAAAAGCAATTGGGGATTGGGTGGGGGAGGCAGAAAAATCAGCATTTGCACAGGGTGACTAAACTCCTAGCGCTGTCCCTGCATGCATGCACATATTAGAGATGGTTTGGGGAATCCCAGGATTACGTGCATAGTAGAGATATCTCAGGAGTGAATGTATCGAAACATTTATTTCTTTCTATTCAAGCATTGTGATTTTTTTTACATACATTTAAAGTAGATTGTTTACTTATACATTAATACACTTACTACTAGCATAATTACCCTTCAAATATGACGGTATGCCTGAGTTAAGTATTACATTAAAATAAAATAAAAATTAATGACACCAACTTTTATGTGCACTAAAACGTAAAAAATAAATATAAAATCTGCATAATCGAATGTTCCAGAAAGTATCAATATTCTTGGGCATATAAAATTTGTGTGGCAAATATAGATGTTAATGAAGATTTGTTCACTAAATAATTCTATAAGAATTTGTTACATAAATATAAATAACCTAATCTAGAATAATCGCTATTCAGATTGTAATGAACTTTTACTTACTAATTTTCTTGCATCTGTAAATCTGTTGCTTGTCAACGGATTTACTGTTGCTTCCGGTGACTCATTAGCACTATGCCTCACTTTTCGTTTGTTCCGATCGTTCAGTATTTTCTGTCTTTCCTGTTCCTTTTCTCTTCTCCTAGCTTCGGCAATCTTTCCATTTGGCGAGACCTTCAACGAGTTTGTGCTCCTCTGTTGTCTTCTTTTCCTTGAGTTTCATCAATTTCCATGATTGTGAATTGTATTAATTAAAGGATAACAATATATAATACTTATGGCTATTGTTGTTCAGAATTGGTTTTATATGTGAGTATTCATGCTGAGCATTTAAAATTGTTAATCCCATATATTGGCACCAATGGTAGAAATATACTTTGTATTGCATTGTAGATTTCTCGAGAAATTGTTAATTTCTATAGGTATTTCCTTTCAACTATAGGAAATAATTTCTTTTTCCCATAAGATAACACATAAATCGACTTTTTGACTGCAGAAATAATTTTAACATTTTAAAATATCTCAAAAATATGGTTTTCACGCGGAACTTGTGCATTCATGCATAGAAAATTGTAAAGATTAATGTCCATAGTGTATAAAGTATCATCCGAATATCTCCAAAAATTATCTCATTTGGGTACAAATTTAGCACTGATTATAATTCTTGCATATTAGGAGGTTCATTTTACTGTGGTTCAATTTTTAACCTCTATGTGTAATTTTTGGCTCACACTTGTTCACAATTGATACAATATTCCTGCTTTGATAATTGTATTTATGATTTCCTGTTAATGTTATGAAAATGAGGAAATGCTTGTGGTTAATTTTACTTATTTATCCCCTATAGAAAACTTCGACACCATTCCGATCATTACTTTGGATTAAGATCTGGCAGTTTGAAGAGAGAACAAAAAAGTTGTCGAAACGAGAAAAATTGCACCGTGTGCAAGAAAATGCTCGAAACTTACGCTGGAAGGATATATGACAACCTGTTGGTTGATGGTTGGAGTGAAATTTTAAGTGGTATTGAAGTTGTGTCGCCTGATAAAACAAGTAATAAAATCAGTTCACAGGAATCTCCAGGGAAAAATTGTCAGTATCCTATCATTTCTTCTTGCAGTACTTATAACAAAGATATTTGCAAGCTGCTTTGGCTAAAATCTGCAAAGTGGGTTTGTGGTGCAACCAGCTGTTTGTCAGTATTAAAACACCATAGCTTAGAAAGCATTGAGGAATATTTTAATGAACCTTTGAAATATGACCTCTGTAGAAATGTTGAATTCTGTGCCACTAGAAAAACTGAGAATTGGCTGAAACTTGGTCATGATATGTATGGAATGTCAATCAAAGAACTAATTGGAATGTTAAAACTTTGATCTTGCTATAGAATTTATTACTGGACTACATGTGACTTATTTATCAATTAGGAAAATTTATTCTATTTTGACATACAATTTACACTGATGTTAATTACTTTATTTCATTAGACTGAAAATTGTCGAGTTTATTTATGATATAGTAAAACTTAATTTTCTTATTGAAGTCTAAGGAAAAATTTTAATAGTTTTTTATGCTTTCTAGTTTAAATAGCTTTTTTTGTGTTGTTATATTCTACTCTGTGTATTCTATTTAAGTTCTTTACTTAATGCTAGTCTATCAAGTTGATTATTTTCCTTGAATCCATGAATGTGCTCTTAACAGATATTACTGGACTTTTCTTAAATTAAATGAACTTTCTATTTTTGTTAGATTCTCTGATTATTTCTTTGAGTCAATAGGTCATCATTTGCATTATCTGCAGTTAGTATTTTGCAAAAATGTGACTTTGGCTCAGCTTTATCATCTAAGTTTCTTGTATTGTATTTCATTTACAGATATATCATCCAAGATTTAGTGCCTCATTAATTCAGGGTTTTATTTACTATGTTGTGCAATTTCTCTTCTGGTTTTAAAAGACTTAAGTGTAATGTTATCCTTTGTATTAAAATGTTATACTTTAAAACGGGTGGCTGAACCCATGGAGCATATACATCCTGTGAAACTAAGATGAAAAAACTCCATAAAATTAACACATTCATATATTTTGTTCAAGTTTAGAATATTGAACTGTATACCCTATAAACAATTTGATATGCTATATCAGTATCTCTAGGTAATTTCTGATGAAACTAATGGCAATCTCCAATGTGGCCTGCCTAAGAATTTACAACTATTGATGTAGAGAAGGTTGCCCATCTCTGCTTTAAAAGATGAATAATTGGGTGTATTCTGTGTGGTATAATATTAATTTATTGTTAAGTTAGAAAGTGGATAAAAGATGTATATATGTTACAGTACACTATTAATACCAGTATGGAAATCAGTTTTAGTCATTCTTATAATATGTGTATATTTATTTAGTATTTTTTCCTTTGATACTCAAAGCTTGAATAATTGTCACCTGTGTTTATGGACCAAAGTATGGTATTTTAATAGCATTGCATGATATTACAATTAGAAAAGGTTGGTTGATACAGGTAGTAGGCAGCTTTCTGAAATAATCCAATTTCTTAATAAATGATTGTTTAAGTTGCAGAATTAGAAATCCATGTTGGAAATAAGCAAAGTCATTGTTTTGTTTAATTCAAATGTTAATCTGCAGTATGACAAATCAGTGATATTTCAATCTGAGCAATTGGTAACTTTGACTATGATAAGTAAAGTAATTATCTGAAAGAAAGATGTTTAGTATTGATCTTCAATAAGAACATCTCTGCTAATAATTCATAAAATACTATTTTCTATTTTGAGTCAATAAATGTTACTTATTATTCCTATAAATATAAAATGGTAAAGTAAAATATTTCTGCTGCATAGTATAATTGTGATTTCAAACATTTGATAATGTCTAAGGATTACTTTTTTGTCGGAATGCATACATGGTTAACTTTGTTGTGTAGAAGTTAATTAGTATCAAATTAAAGAAATTCATTGGCTGAGCTGGGTTACCAAAGTCCAAGAAACATTCTAACAAGGTCAACATGGTTGAAGGCAGTGAGGAGTATCTTTTTCAATAAAACCACATACATTCTTTTTAAAATGCAGTAACAATGATAAAATCAGTCTTATTTATGTATCATAGTGTTTAACTGTATTAAAATAATTGCTGTCCAAATTTTTGCTTAATTGCACTGTTGTAATTTTCAGAATTAATGGTAGACTTAGACAGCAAACGGTCATTCATTATTATCTTGATAAGTTAACTACAATTGAACATTTGTCAATGATTTTTATTGTCATGTTAAAATTTTTACTTATATTTTCTATTTCTATAATTTTGTTTGAAAGAGGTCCATATGAGAAATATCTGATAATGTCTATCAACAGAAGTTACTTCTTGCTGTTATTTACAACCCTAATTAGATATTTCAAGTTTATGTTCCTACATTTTAGGTTGTTTACCTTGAATAAAGAGGCTTCTTTATTTCTACATTTTAAAACTGCTTAAAATTGTTTTGCTTAGAAAGGTTAATTGTTGCGAAAGCATCTGGTGGAACTCATTTCAATTTCTGGTCATGGCTGATATACATTATATCTGTACGTTTCTTTGTGTTATATAGTCATTTGTTAAGCATTGGTTTAACACTCAGACAGCATTGATATTCTGGTATTTAGGAATTAATGTATATATGTATATTTATTAGCTTCTATAATTTGTCTATCCTAAACCCTGTATATAGAAATTCATATGTGAATTTTTCCCAACACTGCTGGTCAAAATTTGTTGACTGATTCATTAAAGCATTATCAGAAGTATAAGAATGTTCATGTAACAGCTCATTTGATGTACTGAATTTCCTTCCTACCCATATCAGTTACAGATATGGAAAGTTGATACAAATGTTTAGTTTTTCTTTGGTGTTGAAAATTTATTGTGAGTGGGCATTTTTCCATGTTGGCAATTTGTATTCAGATTATAAAATTGTTTCCAGTAGATAAAACAGGATTTTCAATGCATCCTATATCTTGATCATTAGCAGTTAAATTTAATAAAATCAGTAAAACTGTAAAACCACAAAACAGTAGAAACTATAAAAACAATTGGTAAAAGTTCCACAAGTCAAAAGGTAAAAGTTGCGACATGTTTCGACTAGTCATAGTCTTCATCAAGTGAGGGAAGTGGGTGAAGCAGCGAAATACATGTTGGGGTTACGTTCCCGAAAAACACAACGCAAAATGAAACTATGCAAATTGAATTGCTATTTGCTATACATACATAATAAATCCTTTAAATTAGCAGAATTGTTTCTACCCTTCAAATTTCCGTTAAAATTTTAAAATCACATTTAAATATGCACGTAGAATCAAAAAAATAGGTGCATTGCAGGAATAACAACATGAACAACATGATATAAAGTTAAACTAATACATATGTAGATGCGTAATTTAAGTTAAAAAGGACAAATACGTATAAAACTCATAATACACAAAGAATTACATAACAAAATGTTTCATATTCTAATAATGACAACGTAAACTAATACGTGATTTATTCCAAGATTAAAGGCAAAAATAAAACTCAATACACACATGAAAAACTTACAAAATAGTTCTTACTCAGGTGATGACAGCACCTCATGTTCTGACTCAACCACATGCTGAGATCTTACACAAACAAACCTATCCCAAGTTTGTTGTACGGTTTTTTTTCTGATCTCATTATAGATTATTTTATAACAACTTATTCCATCCGATACTATCCTTCCCACCCTTGGGCTTCTTTCCTCATCAGGGTCGTCTTCAGTGAAGATCTTCAAAGCTTCTTCCATCAACTGAAAGGCTTTGCAAAGTCTTTTTGTAATCAGAATACGTTTCTCTCAGTCGGTTATTTCTGCAGGGTTGTCATCTTCAAAAGCATTTTGCAAATGTAGATCTATCAATTCCTTGTTACTCAGCTCATTGTCATCAGAGGCAGGTACTAACTCGATGATATCGACTTCTTCCATTCCAACAAAACCTACCTCTGTAGCTATGTTAGAAATCTCTCGGCATACTGGTGAAGCCTCGCTGTGAACGCATTCTGACCATATTGCGCGCCAAACACCATTCATACAAGAAGATTTAACTTCCATGAATCGGAAATATTGTCGACGGCCTTCATTATGTTATAGTTTTCCAAAACTCTTTCATGGTTAGTATATCTTTTCCATCAGTAGGTGTCAAGAGCTGCTTAAAGGTTCGCCATAGGTAGTAGCTTTTAAAGTTTGATATAACTCCCTGATCCATTGGCTGAATTAATGATGTGGTGTTCGGCGGCATGAACACAAATTTCACGTTCTCTGACAATTCATTCAAATGGACTGGATGGCATTATCCAAGAGAATTAAGACCTTGAATGGTAATTTTTCCTTATCACAATATGCTCTTATTTCAGGAATAGCACAATTAGAAATCCAATCCTGAAACAAAATCATTGTTATCCAGGCCTTCTTGTTTGCACGCCAGTGCACACGAAGGCGATTCTTCGAGTAACCTTTCATCGCGCTAGGATTTTCCAAACTATAAACCAGTAGAGGCTTGAATTTGTAATCTCTATGGGCGTTGTTAGTCGTTCTTAACTGACTTTGTGACCTGGAGCAGTTTTCTCTTCCTTAGAGATATAAGTTTTGCTCGGTAAGCGCTTCCAAAAAAGGCCTGTTTCATCGACATTAAAAACCTGCCTTGTAGAATATCCACCTTCATGAATCAACGATTTTAAATCTGTACGGAATTGCTCTGCAGCAACATAGCACTAGCTGCTTCCCCTTTGAGTGCAATGCTGTGTAGATTAGCTCCAGTTTTAAAACGCTCAAACCAACCATTGCTTGCTTCAAAAGTTTCTTCTTTTGCTGCAAAAGAACTATTACTAACATTCACTTCATTGGCAGATTGGTTTTTAAGTTCCTCAAATAAGCTTTTGGCCTTGGACTGAATCAGCATTTTGTTTAAAGGCAATCTCCGTTCATTCTGATGCTGAATCCAAACAGATAGCACACTTCTGCTGCGAGTTATGATCTTGGAACTTAAAGTGGTTATGTTTTTTGCACTTGCTCTTATTTTATCAGCATCACGGCCACGAATAGTTCTGACTGTAGTAGGAGGTAAACCAAGGGCTCTACCTATGTCTACAGCCTTCTCACCTGCATCACAGCACCGTAGAATATCTAACTTCACCTCTAGTGTCACAGCCTTTCTGGGCTTTTTACGTTTTTCTACTTTACCACTTGCACTCATAGCTGAAATTAAAAACAAAAATAGGGTATAAAAAGTTAATTTGTATGAAATTTCAAACATCGCTCTTTTTAATAAAATCAGTAGTAGCCCTGGCTTAATGAAATTCCATTATAATGTTGGTAGAATGAAAGTTTCCTGTTTTTTCCAAAAAAGTTTTTATTCTTGACACAACGTGTTTTGATGTCATAACGTAATTTTCAATTGTGTGAAATTTCCTCGGGTGATGGTGATATCTATAAAGGAGAGGGTATGTACTTGAACAAGTATGGAAAGAACTTATATCTCGGGTTCATAAGGGTGTTTTTTGGTACTCGGCTCTAATTTTGTAAAATAAATTCTTTCAAAGATCAAACTCCTTTACACACGAATGATCACTTTGGTTATAGAAAGACAAAGTTTCCACATTGTCTCTACAGATCCACTAGGTCCAGCCCTAGGAACATAGGAATACTTTTATTCTTTCAACATTATTGCTTTTGTTTATAAATAATTTTCCTACCTTTTGCACTTGTGCGTAGAGCGTCACTGACGTCCACTGCAGATCGATGTCGTAGGGCAGGGGTCCCCAAACTACAGCCCGCGCAGTGATTTAATCCGGCCCGCCTGCCTCTAGTGCACTACGTATTAACATAAACAGCAGCAAGCTGTACACTTCCTACTGGCTTAGTGCTTGGCAACACTGGCAACAGCATTGTCGGGGAGCAAAGGAGCTATCACGGGAGTCTAGTTGTTGTCACAACTGTAACTACGCTACGAGTCAGTCCTACTTGTGTGTTGTTTGTTCTTAATTAGTGGATAAGCACTGCAAATTTTATCAGCCATTGAAATGTTGTGATAGTTCGTAATTTTTGGACAGAGCTGCATTGTATTCTTAACTCCGAAATGCCAAATATTTTTCAATAATTGTTGATGCTATGCCAGATTGTTCTAACAAAGAAAATACCACTATTGTAATTCGCTATGTAGAGATTGTCGACAACAGCTCAACATTTTCAATCGAAGAAAGATTTTTGTGTTTTGATAATTTCACTGCTCAAGTTTTAACAATTCTAGAGGAGTTTAGATTTTCAACTCTGCATTGGTCAAGCCTACGATAATGGATCTAACATGGCTGGCAAATATAACGGCATACAATCAGTTCTCCTTGAGCATTACTCAAAATGCATTTTCTCCATCTGTGGAAACCACACATAAAACCTTGTAGGTGTTGACTGTGCCAAATCGTTCAAAGAGGCAATCACTTACTTTGGAACTATACAGCAAATGTAAAACTTATTCAATAGCAGTCCACAAAGGTGAGAAATATTGAAGCAACATCTTCCAGTTTCACTGCATGGGATGTCCAAAATTAGGCAGTCTGCATGGATTGATGGTGTACAACCAGTTGCATATCATTTGGATGAAGTAAGAATGGCCTTAAGTGAACTCGAATCTCTCAATTTCACTGCACAGGCTCGAACTGAACTTAATTCTAACCAGAAATACATGTCCAAATTTGAATGTGTTCTTCTTTGTGGGTTAATTTACTACCAGACATCTGTTGAATGAAGCACGTAACGTTACACTTGATGTTGAGAGGGATAACAACGAAAGTCTTATTGCTGACATTCAGCAGGTTCGTGAACAATGGGATGCGATCTTGAGTGAGGCCAAATAGTAGCTCAAAATATTGGCATTTCATTTGAGTTTACCTGCAATCGCAAGATTCGTAATGAGTCTGATGTTGAACAACTTTATAAAATCAATGTCTTCTTTGTTATTGTTGACTCCATTTTATCAGGTCTTAGAAGGCGGTTTGAACCACTTAATGTAATTTGTAACCTGTTTGGGTTCCTCTGTCAATTTAATAGCCTGAGTAGGGAAGATCTACGTACATCAGCAGAACAATTCCAAAGAAAGTACACCAAAGAACTATCAACAGATGTGTGACGAGGTCATTTTCCTCAAGCGAATACATTCTGTGAACTTTAAACTGGATTGTAAGCCAAACGAATTGCTTCAAGAAATACTCCAACTTGGACTAGCTGGTATGTTTCCTAATGTCACCATTGCATTGAGGATTTTTCTCAGTCAACCTGAATCAGTAGCTTTCGGTGAATGGTCTTTCAGTGTGCTGAAGCAGGTCAAGAATTATCACCATTCAACTATGATTGTTCAAGATTGTTTGAATGGCCTTGCTATGCTCAACATAAACAGTGACTGCAAGAAAACTACATTTTTCCACAATAATTGGGCAATTTGCACATAAAAAGGCTACAAAAGCACTTATTAAATAAAAAAAGAACATTTAATTTTTCGGACAATAGGCTGATGAGTTCATTTTTAATGTCTTATTGCATTGCGTTTTTTGCATGTTAAAAGCATTAATTTGTTAAATGTAAACATTAAAAATATATCACAATTTTTGTAACTCAGTTTTGGCATTTCTTCATTATTAGGCGCGTTTCGCTTACAGCATGAGCACCCATTATCGTAAGTCGGGAAATCAGGAAATACAGGAAAATCAGGCATTTCCGCAAAATCAGGAAATTCAAGAAAATAATTTTCCTGAATTTTCTGATTTTTCTGATTTTCCCCTTTTTCCTAATTTTCCAGAATTTACTGATTTCTCTGATTTTCCTGAATTTTCTGATTTTCCAGATGTACCTGAATTTCCTGATTTTCCTAAATTTCCCGATTTTCCTGAATTTCCTGTTTTATCTGATTTACCTGAATTTCCTGAATTTGCTGATTTTCCTAAACTTCCCGATTTTCCTGAATTTTCTGATTATCCAGAAGTACCTGAATTTCCTGATTTTCATGAATTTCCTGGTTTTCCTGAATTTCCCGATTTTCTGATTTAGCTGTATTTCCTGATTTTCCTGAATATCCTGATATTCCTGAATTTCCTGATTTTTCTGAATTTTCTGATTTTCCTGTATTTTCTGATTTCCTGATGTGCCAGAATTTCCTGATTTTCCTGAATTACCCAAATTTCCTGATTTTCCTGAACTTCCTGATTTTTCTGATTCTCCTGAATTTCCTGATTTTCCTGGTTTTTCTGTATTTCCTGATTTTCCTAAATTTCCTGATTTTCCTGAATGTCCTGATTTATCTGATTTACCCAATTTCCTGATTTTCTTGAACTTCCTGAGTTTCCTGAATTTCCTGATATTCCTGATTTTCCTGAATTTCCCGAATTTCCTAATTTACCTGAACTTCCTGATTTTCCTGAATTTCCTGATATTCCTGATTTACCTGAATATCGTAATTTACGTAAATTTCCTGAATTTCTAGATTTTCTTATTTACTTGTATTTCATGATTTTGCTGAATTTCCTGATTTTCCTGAACATCCTGATATACCTGAATTTCCTGATTTTTCTGAATTTCCTGAATGTCCTGATTTATCTGATTTACCCAATTTCCTGATTTTCTTGAACTTCCTGAGTTTCCTGAATTTCCTGATTTTCCTGAATTTCCCGAATTTCCTGAACTTCCTGATTTTCCTGAATTTCCTGATATTCCTGATTTACCTGAATATCGTAATTTACATAAATTTCCTGAATTTCTAGATTTTCCTGATATACCTGAATTTCCTGATTTTTCTGAATTTCCTGATTTTTTCTGATTTTCCTGATTTTTCTGATTCTGCTGAATTTCCTGATTTTCCTGGTTTTTCTGAAGTTCCTGATTTTCCTAAATTTCCTGAATTTCATGAATTTCCTGATTTTCCTGAATTTTCTGAATGTCCTGATTTATCTGATTTACCCGAATTTCCTGAATTTCCTAATTTTCTTGAACTTCCTGATTTTGCTGAATTTCCTGATATTCCCGAATTTCCTGAATTTCCCGATTTTCCTGATTTACCTGAATTTCCTGATATTCCTGATTTACCTGAATTTCGTAATTTACGTAAATTTCCTGAATTTCTAGACTTTCTGATTTACCTGTATTTCATGATTTTCCTGAATTTCCTGATTTTCCTGAACATCCTGATTTTCATGATATACCTGAATTTCCTGATTTTGCTGAATTTCATGTTTTTCCTGAATATCCTGATATACCTGAATTTCCTGATTTTCCTGAAGTTCCTGAATTTCCTGATTTTAGTGAATTTTCTGATTTACCTGTATTTCCTGAATTTCCTGATTTTCCTGAATATCCTGATTTTCCTCATCTACCAGAATTTCCTAATTTTCCTGAATTTGTTGATTTTCCTGAATTTCCTGAATTTCGTAAGTTTCCCGATTTTCCTGATTTTCCTAATTTTCCTACATCTTTTATTTCAAATAATTTAATAAGGAAAATCAGGAAATCAGGAAAATTTCGGAAAATCAAGAAATTCAGGTCAATCCGGAAATTCAGTAAAATCAGGAAAATAAGGTAAATCAGGATAATCAGGAAATTCAGGAATTTCAGAAAAATCAGGCAATTCAGGAAAATCCGGTAAAATAGGAAATACAGGAAAATCATGTAACAAAGGGAAATCCGGAATTTCAGGGAAATCAGGAAATGAAGGTAAATCAGGAAATTCAGGAAAACCAGGTAATTCAGGAAAATCAGGATATTCAGAAAAATCAGAAAATTCGGGAAAATCAGTAAATTTAGGAAATTCAGGTACATCAAAACTACAGGAAATTCAGGAAAATCAGGAAATTCAGGTAACTCATGTAAATCAGGAAATTCAGGAAAATCAGAAAATTCAGGAAAATAAGGAAATTCAGGGAAATCAGGAAGTTCAGGTTAATCAGGAATATCAGGAAATTCAGAGAAATCAGGAAATTCAGGAAAAACCGGAAACTCAGGAAAATCAGATAAATCATGAAATTCAGGGATTCAGGAAAATCAGGAAATTCAGATTAATCGGGAAAATCAGCAAATTCGGGAAATTCAGGAAAATCAGGAGACAATAAAATAATTTTCCTGATTTTTCTGAATTTCTTGATTTTTCTGATTTTCCTGTATTCCCTGATTTTCCTGAATTTCCTGATTTACCTGAATTTCCTGATTTTTCTGATTTTTTGAATTTACTAATTTCCCTGAATTTCCTGAAATTCCTGATTTTTCTGAATTTCCTGATTTTCCTAAATTTCCTGATTTTCCTGAATTTTCTCAATTTCCTATTTTATTTGATTTACCTGCATTTCCTGATTTTCCTGAATTTGCTGATTTTCTTGAACTTCCTGATTTTCCTGATATTCCTGAATTTCCTTATTTTCTTGAATTTCCCGATTTTCCTGTTTTTCCTGAATTTCCTGGTTTTCCTGAATTTGCTTATTTTCCAGATGTACCTTAATTTTCTGATTTTCATGAATTTCATGCTTTTCCTGAATATCCTGATTTTCCTGATATACCTGAATATCCTGATTTTCCTGAACTCCTTGATTTTCCTGAATTTCCTGATTTTTTTTAATGTTTTGTGTTTCCTGTATTTCCTGATTTCCCTACATCTTTTATTTCAAAGAATTTAATAAGGAAAAACAGGAAACTCAGGAAATTCAGGAACATCAGAAAATTTAGGAAAAACAATAACTTCAGGTCAATCAGGAAAATAAGGATATTCAGAAAAAACAGGAAATTCAGGAAAATCAGGTACATAAAAAAAATCAGGAAATTCAGGAAAATAAGGAAATTAAGGAAAATCAGGAAATTCAGGAATTTCAGGAAAATCCGGTAAATCAGACAATTCGGGAAAATCAGGAAATTCAGGAAAATCAGGAAATTTAGGAAAATCAGGAAATTCAGTAAAATTAGGTAAATCAGGGTAATCAGGAAGATCAGTTAAATAATGAAAATCAGGAAATTCAGCATAATTAGATAAATCAGGAAATTCAGAAAATTCATGAAAATTAGGAAATTCAGTAAAAATCAGGAAATTCAGATAAATCAGGAAATTCAGAGAAATCAGGAAAATCAGCAAATTCAGGAAATCAGGAAAGTCAGGACAATCAGGAAATTCAGAATAATCAGGAATATCAGGTACATCAGTAAAATCAGGAAATTCTGGAAAATCAGGAAATTCAGGTAACTCAGGTAAATCAGGAAATTCAGGAACATCAGAAAATTTAGGAAAATCAACAACTTCAGGTTAATCAGGAAAATAAGGATATTCAGAAAAAACAGGAAATTCAGGAAAATCAGGTACATCAAAAAATCAGGAAATTCAGGAATTTAAGGAAAATCAGGAAATTCAGGAATTTCTGGAAAATCAGGAATTTCAGGAAAATCCGGTAAATCAGACAATTCGGGAAAATCAGGAAATTTAGGAAAATCAGGAAATTCAGTAAAATTAGGTAAATCAGGGTAATCAGGAAGATCAGGTAAATAATTAAAATCAGGAAATTCAGCATAATTAGATAAATCAGGAAATTCAGAAAATTCATGGAAATTAGGAAATTCAGTAAAAATTTGGAAATTCAGATAAATCAGGAAATTCAGAGAAATCAGGAAATTCAGAATAATCAGGAATATCAGGTACATCAGTAAAATCAGGAAATTCTGGAAAATCAGGAAATTCAGGTAACTCAGGTAAATCTGGAAATTCAGGAAAATCAGGAAATTGAGTTAAATCAGGAAATTCAGAAAAATAATTTCCCTGATTTTGCTGAATTTCCTGATTTTCCTTAACTTCCTGATTTTTCTGATTTTCCTGAGTTTCCTTTTTTTTCTGAATTTCCTGATTTTTCTGATTTTGCTGAATTTCCTAATATACCTGAATTTCCTGATTTTTCTGAATTTCCTGAATTTGCTGATCTTCCTGATTTACCTGAATTTCCTGAATTTTCTTATTTTCCTGATATTCCTGATTTTCCTGAATTTTCTGATTTACGTGAATTTCCTGAATTTGTTTATTTTGCTGAATTTCCTGATGTTCCTGATTTTCCTGTATGTGCTGATTTTCCTACATCTTTTATTTCAAGCAATTTAATAAGAAAAATCAGGTAAATCAGGAAATTCAGAAATTTAGGTAAATCAGGAAAATCATAAAAATCAGGTAAATCTGGTAAATAAGGAAATTCTGGATCAGGAAATTCAGGAATTTCAGGAAAATTGGAAAATTCAAGATAATCAGGAAGTTCAGGAAAATCGGAAAAATCAGCAAAATTAGGAAAATCTATCAACTTTGAAATCAGCAATTTCTCTTCCGGGTGCCCCCCCTCATAACCCCTCTCCCCTTGGTCTGATTTTGCTACAAACTTGATCTTATACTTGTATTGAAAGTGACAAATATCAAATTTGAACTTCCTAAGTTAATTCACTCGAGAGTTATCGTCGAAAAACCAAATCGGTGACACCCCCGACCCCCACTTAAAATTTTTTTTGAGATACACCGCATAGCCTATTTTTTAAGCTGGACCAGTCTAACGATACGCTGCAAGTTTCATAAAAATTCGACCAGCCGTTTTTGCGTGATGCGGTAACAAACAGACACACAGACAGACAACAATTGTGCAAACCGGTTCAAATGTCTTCTTGTGATGCAAAACACACAAAAAGGTAAAACCCCGACAAAAAAACAAATGTACAGACAGAGGTTACAATTTTATTTATATAGATGAAAATTTGCGGAACCGGAGAAGTTCAGTGAGACTATTGCAAAATTTTTCATATCTCGACATAATTGTTTTTCTGAGAAGCTGCTTCAAACTTCAAAATAGAATAGATTTTAGGGATCAATTAATATAATATTTTATTAGCGATAAAATTGCTTCATAAGCCTAAAGTAAGGAGAAGGTGCCCGACTTTTGGTAGTAAAATGATTTTTTTTGCAATTAAAGTCGTTTCCTCTGATCTGAACTCTGATTTTTTAGAAGGTAGCTGAAAAAATGCTGGCAACTCCCATGCAGAATCGAATAGTTTTCCTGAAATATGATACTTACGATATGATTATTGGTTGATCTGCAGACTATTCAATTCGAACCATATTTTTTCGGCCCAGACTTTACTATAATAATAGCCCAGGTCTGTTGGTTGGTTGGTTGGTCACGCTTTCACGATGGCCGATATAGAGCGTTTTAACAAACTGCTCGAATAGGTAGAATATTGAAATTTGGCAAGGATGCTTGATTAACATTTTTTAAGGTAATGACGAAAATAAATCTCCAAAAAAGTCCTGGGTTCGACTCCAAGGAAGACATTTCCATTTTCCATAAGGTAACATGTAAAAATAATTTTTTTTATGTGCAGGCTTTTATTGTTTTGGAAATTAAAATTAGAAGGAATTAACCTACGACCTTCAGATCTGAACCGTTTTGAAGAAAAAATTACAAATTTTCTTATCCTGTTCATCTTTTTCCGCATACTATTCGAAATCGCTCATGTTATACGTTTAATTCACATATTTTGTGGAAATATTGCCATCTCAACGGAATGTTGCCTTGGCTACCAATTCCATCGTTAGACCTGTATATCATATTGTTAATTCAATCCTTATGGGTATAAACGTGCTTTGAGTGCTTTTAATATGAGAGAGGGGGGAGAGGTAGAGGGGGGAGCGAGAGGGAGGGAGAGAGAGAGGAAAATAGAGGGGGAAGGGAGAGAAGAGAGAGGGGGAGAAATGAGGAGGGGGAGGGAGATAGAGGGTGGGAGAGGGAGTGTGAAAGGGGGGGAAAGGGAGGGAAAGAGAGGCTAACTAAAAATAGCCCGTCAACAACAGAATATTGACTAGAAATGTTGTATATGGCAAATATATTACATATGTAAAAGTGTGATATTAATTATTTTTAATGAAAATAATAATAATCTATCTATAATTCTTCCGTTGATATTTCAACGGGCATTACACTAGTAAAGGTCATAAAAATCCGCCAGATTATAAACTCGACAAACGGGTTAAGCAAGGAGAATTTACACCATCTTAACTCGTTCTAAATCGAATTTTAAAGAGATCTTTTGATATTTTCGTGTAGCGCCCAAATGAGAAGCATAGCTCAAAGTGTTATCTATTTATTACGATCTTATCCTGCGATTTACTATATTAATATTTGACGTGATACGTAGCACCGTGATTTTTTCTGTAGTAAAGGTTCGCTTCGCAGCTGTTAACCATTTATGAAAAAAATGAATTTTTTGCCTAATTCTTTCAATGTATTTCTCTCGTATTTGTCACCATGAAATTTAGGATCGAAATATTATATGGAAGAGGGCACACACGAAAATTAACCGTATCTGTCCGCCCGTTCAGTTTACGCTGAGAAAAAGCGAAGAACATCGTGTAGCATCATTGATCATCTTCGACGAACTTGTTCGCCACTCAAATCATACGCGGAATATGGTTGCAATAAACCGCTATAAAAATATTGTTTTACTTTATGACCTGTTTTTCCGCTCGTTGCTTTATTTCTATGGATTAATGCTCTCACATTCCGGTGAATTTCTGTAAAGCTTGGAAAAATATTTCTAGCGACGATTTTCTCAACGAAATAAAAAGTTTAAAGTGAGGTTTTTATTATTATAGCATGAATTTCCTGAAAATAATGAATCTTTATAATGCCATTTTATTTTACTTTTCTGGATGATGCAGAGCACGATTCCAGTTATTATTTAGTTCGTTAAAAGCACACACCGCATGTTCATCCAGCATCAGACAAGCAAATAAATACAGGGAGACGTCTTGATACAAATGTTTACATTACCTCGTAGACGAGTTCGACCTATTACTCTCTCCCCCCGTCTCCTGTATTAAAAAATACCCCTGCAGTTACATCTCCCCTAAAACCGTCCTTCTCCTCCTTCCCCTTGACCGGAAGCCTTGTCCTCTTGTTGACCGGAAGCGACAGGACACCCGACACCAACCACGCCGCCTCACCAGTCTCCTCTTCCTCCTCTCTTCCCTCCCGCACCTCTTCTCTCCACTTCCCTCTGCCTCCATCCCACGTTCTCTCCCTCTCTCCTCCCTCCGAAACCTCCCTTTCTCTCGCTCTCCTTCCTTTCTTCACTCTCCTGGAGTCCGTATTCACACACCCGCTCACACCTTTCCTTTGCGACAGAAGGGCAACATTAGAGGATGGGGTTGTGGAGGAGGAGGAGGCGACGATGGCCGTCTACATGTGCGCCGTGATTGGGGAGGTCCCCCTCTCGTTTATTTTTTGTATAAATAAAAAACAGAGCCGACGAAACGATCGAAATCACGACAGGAAAGGTTTTTATGGGGAGTACCTGTGGAGCATCTTTGATGGGATTGGAAGATACAAAAAAATATGAAGCAAAACGGAAACTCGTTCCGGTAAAGTAAAGCGTTACTGCTTTTAATTTGAAAGGAGTATTTTTATGTGCAGGCGTGAAAATTATTTTTGTTTTTTTATTTTTCTACGATTAAAATTACAGTATCCTCGAAACGTGTATGGAAAAATGACAAAGTTTTTTCCTAACGCATGCATATAACGAACTAATGGAATCCGCTCGAATTCCCCTTAAACCGAATATATGAACTGGAATAATGAAGTAATTTTAATCTAGGAAAATGTTATATATATATATATATATATATATATATATATATATATATATATATATATATATATATATATATATATATATATATATATATATATATATATCTAGTTAATGTGTGCTTACATTCTGCAAGCATTTCCTCTCACCTTAATATAAAGAGTAAGTGCAGACAAATAATTTTTAAACACAAAAGTTTGCACCTCTGCGCCGATTTACGTGTTTTTCTTTATGGACAATATTGGAATAAAAACAACCCCTGAAATTTATATTTGTAAAAATTTTATAGGTTTTCATCATTTGTTGCAAATACCTCACTTTTCTGCAAAATTTCATGTATGTAGCACCTCTAGAATTGCATTTATATAACTTTCAGTGTTTAAACTTTATGAATTTTCAACAGCCACAATAATAAACTTTTCTGAAATTTTCAAATCTAATTGTGACTGAAACACAATTCCTTAATTTTCAGCTTTCTAGCTCGACCGAAGGTATATAAAGATTAGTCAATTTTTTAAAACATTTGTGAATTTTTAACGGCCGAATAAATAAACATTGAAACGTCAAGGAAACAGACATTAATAGGTCTCAACTGAGTGGGAGGAAAGTGGAGAAGAATGGGGAAAAATGAAGACGGCTTGCCTTTTCCGGTTGTAATAACGCACCAATTGTCGACATACGAGAGTTCTGAGACACCCCTCTTGCTCTGTGAACTGTGCCTAATGTCCGTGAAATCATTGGCGGTGAGAAGAAGACCCGAGGGGTGGTTAGTGAGAGGAATGTGGGGGAGAGAAGGGGGGAAGTAGGAGGGGGGGATTCAGCACGGGAGAAAAGGGGAGGGATTTTTTTTTTAATTCGTAGCGGCGTAACACTGCATTGAGCATCGAGTCTGCAAGTGTATGAAAGGGGTTCCTTATTGCCGAGGCGGCTGGAAAGGAAAGTTAATGGAGGTGAGGATTCGATCGGGATGTGAGAGCTTGGAAAGATGTTGGGTTAAAAAAAAAGGGGGGGGGGGGGGAGAAACCGGCCGGAAGGACACGATTCGGGAAGAAAAAAAATTTAATCCTTGTTCAAGTAGTCGTACAAAATAGTTGACTGTCTCTGTTGTCATGATCTCGGGGAAGAAAATATAAAAAAAAGTCGTCTACGAAAGAAATCTCATACTATGGGTCCACTTTCTAATACGTACGTGGGGAATGACTTTTTTATGGACGAACAACTCTTTGAGATCATTTAGAAACGGTTTGGAAGTTCTCTGCTTTTAACGTCAAATTAGTGTAATTTGAATTCGCACAAAAATGGAGATCTTTAAACGAGTGTTCTACATGCTTACGTAAGGGATTACGACATCTGATATATTTTGTTGTCATTTTCTCGCAATAGGCTGTTTACATAAAAATATATACACGAATTTATTTCCAAGATTAGAATACAAAAATTATACGATTATTTTGATAATCGTCGATGGAATCTGCAACGCAAAAAACCATATAAATATTAACGACGCTGCATGATAAAAATGGTCGGTGAAATAACTACTCGTAACCGCACAATTAAAGCAAGGATAGGGAAAATAGGTCAGCAATACATAAACTGTTATATGAGTAAAATGTATAAACGATATTTTATTCCCTGTTATCCACACTTAGTCCACACAAATAAAAATAAGGAATAAAACAAAATTTTCTAGAAATCAAGTGAAATTCAATTCCCTGAGATCCACACCAAGCTAGTCCCATAGTAAAAAAATATCATAAAGACTGCCACAATTGGACAAAAAATTGTCCCTTACCAACCACAAACTCCGATCTTTTTTTTCCGCGCCGAGGGCTCCCCTTTATAATCTATACGCAGCACCAAACAACAGCCGAGATCGAATCACTCAAATTTCTTCTTGCCGCATAACAGATGGACGGTTGCATTGAGCTGACTTTGTTACGCCGTACTCTCCCACGTAACGTGCTCGTAATGTGATCGATAGTATGAGAACTGCTCTGGGTCACACACCTAGCGATGTTATTAAACTTAAGAGGAGAGCAGGAAATTGATGGGAACAAAAGACGGAGGAGTCTATGGTGTGGGCCTGAAAGATTAGGAGAGAAGAGAGGGAGAGTGGCGTGGAGTAAGAGTACGATGGTTTCGGATGAAAAAAGGGTTCTCGGAGATGGGAGGAAGCCTTAGGAGACGAGGAAGAACATGCGGAAGAGGGTTAGGAGGAAGGATTTCCTTGCGGGAGTGGCGGGAGGTGTTTTGTTTAAGAGAAAAAACTCTAGGGATTAGTCAAGAACTAAAAGAGGATTAACGTCATTTGAAAGCTTTTCAGGGAGAGGTTAAAGATGTGCGAGCAAAGTTTAAAAGGGGAATCTGTTTCCCCTAGGATTACGTGGAGGGAAGAGGGTAAAAAATGCAGTGCGCTCGGTTTGCTTCGTTAAGGTCTTAGATGAGCTATTACGTGCTGTTGCGTGAAGAGATTATCAACGGTGCCTATTGTAAAAACATAGTAGAATAGTATTAATTTTTCATGAATGAAAATCAGAGCTGCAAACCACTTCAAAATTTGGAGGTTTTTCGGTTCGCGGTTCGGTTCTATATTTTTGGAAGTGGTTCGGTTCAGACGGGAATTTTGACAAGTGGTTCGGTTCGGTTTGCGGTTCGGTTCAACTAAATTAATCATTTGAAATACTATCCGGATATAATTTATCCAATATATACGTTACACATTCAGTATCAATCTGTAAGTAAATCAATCAGCAGTCATTATTATTTTAAATGAAGAAGAATTTATTTAGAGAAAGGAAAAATTTATATTTAAAAAATTTGTATTACAATCCCATCATCATCCTATATATTATGCGCGTAGTGAAGCTGCGTCCGTCAGTGCGTATGAAGCCTCGCGTAATTATATCGGCGTATTTCTCGAGAACCGTTCGTCGTCAAGATATGCGGTAAACGGCGTTTTGTTTCTACTGGCTATGAGGTCCCTGGAAAAATATTTTCTTTTGCTAAAGTGTCCCGGGTTCGAATCCAGGAGACAATTATATTTTCCCATAAGTTTACACGGGATTTTCGATTTTTTAGTGTGCAAGGTTTTCTTTCTTGGTTCATTAAAATATGTAAATATAGACCGATTTTCTTCTTTTTTGCATTATTCGACTGGTAAAGCTTTATACTATCTTATTCTTGCAATGTTTACACGTTACGCGGCCGAATATTTCAGAAATACTCATTCTTTTTCGAAATTTTGCGGATTTTTCGTATTCATTCCGGGCGTTGCCAAGGAGACTCTCATTGTTGCCTCCGATTCATTTAAGGCCAATTAAACCTTCAAAAAGACGAAAGAAAAGCGTTATTGTTATTTTATCTTCACTGATAATCTAAATAAACGCTTGCATTGACGTCGCCTTTATAGTAGGTCCTGTAAGAAGTTAAAAGCAGTCGTTGATAGACACTTGAAGGAAAGCGACTGTTTGTGAGTTCGTCTATAAGGGTGCAACGATAATCATTGGAACTAAGGTAAGGTAGAATGAAAAATTTTTCCCCTTTGAATATACCGCGATATTAAACTAGCATTGAGTAACTCTGTGACATTGTGATCACATAATTGTTCTAATATATTGCTGTAAAATCGCAGAAAATTTAAAAATGCCAAGGGGTAGAGCAGTGAAAAGGAGAGCTATTAGCCCAGCTACCACTTCCAGAGAACGGAAGAGGAGCCAGAGATCAAAGGAAGAGTATTGTAGGAAAGAGAGAGAAAGAGATGCGGAAGCTCATGGGATTGCCGGTGTAGATGAGGAGCAGAGAGTACAAGAAAGACAAAGAAATAGGGAAACACATCAAATGAATAGGAAACGAAGAAGATCTAACCTAGGGCCGAACTATTTAGAGTAATTGCAAGCGTAGCTGCAACGGGCTGCTAGTCTTCATTTATTTATATTTAAAAAATGGTATTTTTGATCCTAACGTGATTTTTATGTGGATAACAATAGTATCAGAGAGGAAAGAGTTAGGCACTCTTTCCTTTGAAGCAAATCCGCTGGTTTTTCCAATGGAAATTTCTGGTCTTTTCGTTGGTCCGTACTTTGTGGATTGAGATCGAACCGAAACCGAACCACTTTTGCAAAAAATTACGGTTCGGTTTTCGGTTCATTGAAAAATTAATCAGTGGTTTCGGTTTGGTTCGCGGTTCAGCAAAATGGCTGTGGTTCGGTTCGGTTCAGCGGTTTGGTTCGGTTCGGTTTGCAGCTCTGATGAAAATACGTTATCGTAATTTGTCGCAAACAATCATTATAATTCTCGTCGGAAGGTGGTACTCAAAATGTTTGTCAATTAGTAATAGCAGTGGGAAAATGAAAATTCAATAAGTTAATGACATCGCTTTCATAGAGGTTAATTGATAAAAGGTGCAATCGAATCAGCACGAACATTTTCCACTCGATGAAAATGGCTATATCGAAGATGATTTTATATTATTGGATTCCTGTGATAAATATCATAATTCACCCTATAGAAAATTTTTCCAAGCTGTGTTATTTATCATTAAGATATAACTGTTAATATAGAATTAAAAACTGTTAAAACTATAGAGAAAATTACTTGAAAAAATATGCTGGGACTATTTTGAGAGTACTACATATTTAACTAAACTATTATGGTGAGACCTTTGAAAATCTTGGTGTTACAGCGTTGATTGTTTCAGGCGTAACTTACAATTATTAGAACTCATCTGTTTTATAAAATAAAAACATCGATTATTTAAGAAGTAAAATATTTATTCCAAGGATTACACGATCTAAGTTTCAATTAAGAGTCATAATGTTATTTCGAAAAATACTTGTATTTGAAATCGTTCATTATGATTGATGACTTATAGCAATTAAGTATGTTTATGATTTAAAACTATTTTTGTTGAATAGGAATCATAAATTGAGATTTTGTAGCAAGGTGAAAGACACCATGTACATTTCTGCGATGCGTTGCAAGAAAATTGGAAGGAGGAGGAAGGGCAGTTCCCTAAAAAATAGAATGGTGGCGGTAAAGGAACGACTCAGAGAAGAGGAGGATGGGAACATGGAGGAAGATGGAGGAGTGGGTGAGGTAGGGTTGGGTGCAAAAAAGTGACGTCAGGTGAGTTGGTTTCCTGAGGCTTTCGTGACACGCGCATGGAAGCAACCGCGTTTGAGGACGACACGCGAGGGAAGTGGGTGACGGCCAGTGGGGTGGGGCGTAATAAGAGGGGGTGGGAAGAGTAAAGGATAGAGCGGAGGAGAGAAGTGGAGAGGGAAACGCAAACAAAGAGGAGGAAGGCGCTCTTCGAGACAATAACTTGATACGACCCGGTGCTGCGCGGGGTTGAAGACGGCGTGGGTGCAGGCGTCCGCCTTTTAAAAAAGATGAGAAAGAAAGGGGGTGCCACAAGGCTCCCGTCTTGGGCCACTTTTCCTTCTCTAAAGGTTTTTAGAGAACGGGGTGTGGAAGACCTCCCATACCCGATTCTGGTGTGAAAGGATTCTCATAGGGAGTGGAACATCGCGCGACCGAGATTGCCGGAAAGATGGGTGTATGAGGGGAAGGATCACATGTGTTACTCGATGGCGTACCGGCTACAAGAGAGTGCGTGGATAAAAGGTGTTATCGTAGAGAGATGGGATGAGAATGTATGTGTGCGGGAGTGAGATAGACGCGTGACCCACGCGAGGCGCCAGATTGGCTAAGAGTATGCTCTGATTGGGTTCTCACGGAAGTGATGCGAGAGATCAGATTCGAATGCGTAATTGGAGACCAAATAGTGTCCGGAAAATATGGATAGCGCATGTGTTACATGGGTTCGCTTATCCTGCGATTACAATATAATAGCCTGTTTATAAGTTTTCACCTCTGTTAATATTCACATTTGAAATTCGGGACGATTCCGAGATCTCTTAATCTTTATTCTCTGTTGAATAGATGATGTAGGTTAATCATGGAGCCATGTCTGAACTGACTTTGAGTACGAATGCTCCTTAGCAAGTTACGCGTCTAGTTTAATCAAGCATTTTATAGCTAAAGGGTCGCCTATATCATCGTATCATGTAATTAATACAAGCATTTTCATGAGATTGATAATTTATATTTTGAACAATTTAACTTTTTCAAATTATCTCCTACACTTAAAAAATTCTTACTTATAGAAAGCTAACCATAACTGGATAATTTCCTATTATATTCTAAAATATGACCATAGTTTATCATATGTATATATAAAAACTTACGGAAGAAAAAAGGTAAATGAGGATATTTAGGGCAACTACATATATATATGTATGTACGTGTGTATATATGTACATATATACATATATATATACACATACATACATATACATACATATATATATGTGTGTGTGTGTGTGTAATATATATAGAGGAGAATGTTTGCATGTTTATATGTTTGTACCTTAATAACTCAAGAATACAAAGTCCAAAAAACTTTCAAACTTTGCACATGCTTTTATGTCATCTCTGAGAATGTTTTAGGCAAAAAATACCTCGCAGAAAATCCGGGTTCGCCCCCAGGAGATAATTTTGTATTTCCCACAAGATAACACGTAAAAATAAAAAATTGACCTGCAGGGTTTTATTTTTTTGCCAAATTAAATCAGAAATAATTGACCTATGATCTTCGTATTTGTACTATAGTAAAGAAAAATCTATAAGGTTTCATATTCTGTTCGTCTTTTTCCGCTAGAAATTCGAAATTTCTCGTATTAATCATTAAAAACGCAAATTTATGTTAAATATTGCCATTTTTATTACGACTACCATGGCCACCGGTGTTGTTGTCTCTTTCCTTTTTAACCAAACAAATTTTGTTTAATTTGACAACCGAATGTTTTTTGTATTGGGATAGTTTATAATAAATCATGGCAAGGAATTATTTGATGAGGATAACGATTTAAGAATCTCATAATTGCATCATAATAAACTGTTCATTATGTACAGCAGGTTAGTAAAACATGAATAATAATTTTAATTTTTAAATACTAATATTTGTTGATTATAATTGAAATAATACTAATAAACAGTTTTTAATGATGTTATGTGTGGCATAGAGTTCTCCAAAGGAAGATGTTTGTAAACTTACGTAAGTAACTTAAATAATTAGATGTAGATTTTCCACAAATTGTGATTGGATAAATCGTTTCATTGTCTCCAAAGTATTGTTGATGTAAACAATTTTCTTGTAACAGAACTCGTGGATGAGAGAATCGAGCTAATGGTCTGAGGGTAATATTCACTCTGTGATTCTTAAAAGTTCTCTATTTACTTTTTTGTCTTTCGTTAAATTAAATCATTTCGTAAGTTCCTTTGTTCATTTATTTTTTGTTGATTATTGTGGTCTTGCTGGTTTTACTTACAGTTTACGTTTTGAAGAAATCGTCACGAAACTTCGCATAGTGATATAATTTTACCCTGCAGGTAACATAGGCTATATGGATGGTGATAAAAATTGCGAAGAAAAAACACAAAGTGTGGCATAGAGTTCTCCAAAGCAAACTATTTTTAAAACTACGTAAGCAACTTAAATAATTAGACGTGGATTTTCCATAAATTGATTTTCAAACCTTTGAAGATATCGAGAGAGGGAGGAAGAGAGAGGGGAGGGGGGGAGGGAGGGAGAGAGAGAGAGAGAGGGAGAGAGAGGGGGAGGGAGGGAAGGAGAGGGAGAGAGGGGGGAGGCCGGGAGAGAGGGGGGAGGGAGGGAGAGAAGGGAAGGAGAGGGTGGAAGGGAGGGGGAGGGAGTTTATACGTTATTTTCGCCAGATTTTCTTCCTTACATGATACACGGTCGAAGTTTTAGATTCACTAAATCCGTTAAAATTAAACGGGAAGTTCTGCTAGTCTACTATAATATATTTTGAAGCGTGTGTTTGTGTGTTTGTTCATAGAACTCCTCCTAAACGTTAAAAGCTAGAATAACCAAATTAGGTACGATTCTTCCTTACATCCTAACTTAGTGAATGGTCAAGGTTTGGTCAACCGGGATTAATCAGTGCTGCCAATATAGGGGATTAACATTTTTTCATAAGATAACACGTATGAATCGATTTCTTGACTTGCAAGGTATTATTAGTATAATGTGCATGGCACAATCATATAACATCATATATAATATTAAATTCACTTTAAACAAAAATATTTCTCACTCCAATGCCAAAGATACTAAAGTACTAATTTATTGATTTTCAACTAAGTGCATCCATCTTCTTAAAAAAACTATCAAGTTTCAAAGGACAAAGCACGAGTGTGGTTGCTATAACCTAACCTTTTTATCTAATTTCAGAGTTTACATTTTCACGAACGTGAAGATTCTTATGTCAGATTTAATTTTCAAAGTCCATTATCTCAATACATGAAAAATACACATACGCGTCTTTGGCATTGGAGTGACGATTTGTAATATTAAAACTTTCGTCTTTAATTATCTTACTTACTTCTTATTTTTTCCACTAGTTGTAAATCGTAATAACACTCCAGATGTAATTTCACCTGTGAGAATTGCGGATGTTACAAATTCTTTAATAACTTAATCTTTTAATAAATTAATGTCCATCAGCGCAGAATCTTCTCACTCACCAATATTCCATTTCACAATATTCCAGTTCACAGTGTCTGTGCATAATATTTTAGGCAACATATTTTAGTTAGAGAGTAGTTCAAACGTTGTTAGACTGTGAAAAGTAGGAGCTTGGGCCGCGTTAGAGCCAGTGCAGTATTCAATTGACTGAGGACACACGAAAAACACAAAAATACAAAAATAACACAAATATGGAGCTTTCGGGCTGACGCCCTTCTTCAACGACGGAGAGACATGTACTTATATGTGTGTGTGTATGTGTGTGTGTATATATATATATATATATATATATATATATATATATATATATATATATATATATATATATATATATACCTGGGAGAAAAATAAAATCAGTTCCGATGGTTATTCAAGTTCTACTTTTACGTTGTATGAATACGAGATCATAATTTCATGCTGTTATAAAAATGAAGGATTTTGCTATAACTTTCGTCATTATCAAGCATTAATTATGTAATGACTGTGAAATTGATAAACACAACTTAGAATTTAAAATTAAATGAAAAGATTAAAAAATTAGGATAAGATTATTAAGATAGTATTTTTATTCTATGTTTGTGTATAATCAGAGTATGTTTTATCAAAATGAAGCCAGGGAGTAATTGAAACGTTTATAAAAATCAGGCTGGCATTTTCGTGTAATCACTGATGGATACGCCAAAAGTCCACGCGGAACTCTTTTGCTCAAAATTAATCCGTACTAACTAAAGAAATCATGAGATGGGTTTTAAAGAACGAGTTATGTGCCATTTGGATTGGATATATAGTTCTCAAATCTTTGCATGTAAAAATTCAGAGGAGCAGGTCGATGAAAGAGAGAAAGAAGAGTAGCAAGCGAAGAGACAAGAGGGGGTGAAGTTTTATAGCGGGAAAGGGGAAGAGTGAGAGAAAAGGTAAGGGTTGTAAGTTAATACGGCGTAACTGGCCGAAAAAACCAGAAACCGGAGAAATGAGCGAGGAGAAGAAATGGGCGCCGAGTTGGGTGGATGGGCGATAAGGTGAAGGAGATGACTCAAAAGTCGGAGAGTATGGCGTTTTTCTAAGAACAAAGGAAAAAAAAATTAAAACTGGGTCTTGGACTGTCGATTCACTTGAGGACATTTTTAAATATCACAAACCTTTCCGGTTGGACTCCTTTGTGACACTGTAGTTTTTGCTAGTTTTGAAGAGGTATAAAACGAATTAATATTCATAAAAAATTTCTTATCCACGAACTTGAATATACTAACCGCAAGGTCCTAAAATTATTTATTTATATCAGTTTTATTTTTAATAAAAATCTTTTTTTTTAGAGCATTTCCATTCTGATTACGACGCCAAATTTTCGAACGTTTAATTTTTTAATATCTTTGTTTTTAGTGTATCGGATGACGGACAACTGACACTGCATATTTAAAAAATATATTGTTTGTTTTAAAATTTGAAATATTCCGTTCAGGCTATTTTATTACAATAGAAATGGATGCAATTTTCTACCAGTTTTCATTTTAAAATTGCATTTAAAATGGAAAGGCGAATACAATACGGCCTAAAATTTTACACTAACTTCTTATTATAATGTCGTAATCCTTTGTTAGAAAAGGAAAATACAATAGGATTATGTTACATACAGCTTGTTGCGCATGAAAATTACATCTTATATTATATTTTTCTCAATAAGTACGTAGATATGTACAGGGATACATTGCGTCGAGATCATCCATTGGGAATATCTCCACGATGAAAAATAGCATTAGTTTTTTTACTTCACGTCCACAAAATAATACCATTTGTTAACATTTCGTGTAACCCTTCCAAGTTTAGTTTCAACTACTCTCTATTATAGAGTTATTTATCTCGATTCTGGGACGAAATCTTTAGCGGCACTAATGCTTGATATATGGGAATATTTTCCTACTTGTATTACGTATTACGGCTAGGAAGAATCTCACCAAACTTAACTAATTAAATGAGCATAAGGTGAAGCATTTTTAAGTCGAGCACGGCATTCGTGGCAAATATATTGCGTCGTTAACGGATAATTACTTCTTCAACTACCTCGGCTTCATCGAGAACCAGGAAGCACATGCTGCTGTTAACACAAGGCAGTATGGGTATCATCAAACACTACACGATTTTTAACGGATAACAGGAATCAAAAATATTGTAACTTAACTGGTCGTTCGACTTTGAGTGTAAACATTTTGCTGGTGAGTCGACCCACTTTTGTTGCGGACAACGCTTCCCAAGTCCTAATTCGCGCTAAACCGCGTTGTGCGGTGATAAATTCAGCCGAAACGGAGTCGGATTAGAGGGATTTATTTTTTTAACGGTATTCATCTCGTGAACTCCTGGTAAAGTAAAAAAAGGACGCCATATTGACTCATGGCATTGGACAGAAACAGAAAGAAAGAGAGAATTGGAGTGTTAATGTAGTCGTGGGTGCCGGAGGAATGCTTGCAGCTCGGCAGACTTTCACGTTCCTCAAAGTTCACCTGTGGAAGAATAATGGAGAGTCATCGTTCCGATATTAGGGTAATGTTAGAGAGGATATGTCGAAAGTTTCGCTGAGCGCAGACAAGCGAGATGACTGCACGAAGGTAAACGGAAATCTATGTCTTCATTTGAACTGCTAATTTGAGACTTAATCATTACTATTGGAACTTAAGTCATTCACAAGTGCGATAACTAAGTGCCTAACCGTTTTCGTGGAATATACTTTTATACTGAGAAAAATGGGCATGGAACCACATCTCCTTGCCTTTCGCAAGTTGCTATAACTTGGATTTTATCTGTTCTATTATGTTTGTCATTAAGTTTTGCATACATTTATTTTAATTACCAGCAATTAGTTCGATAGTTATTATAGATCTAACATACATTACAGTGAAGAGCCAATGGGTACTTTTCGTCACATAAAGTTTAACAGAAACAGTTTACAGGAAAATTTTCGTTGTATTTCTTATTTGGAACTCGTAATGTCTGTGCTTTTAAGATGTAGCATAGTTTAATTATTAAGCTATGTTTGCTTAACGGAATCTAATATCCAAAGTTATCATAATAAAAAAACTTCGTGTTGTACATAAGTAGACTATTGCTGGTTAAATTTTTGCTTCGAAATTCTTCAGAATGTGTATATCTCCGACCATAGCACCATTAAGACCAGACGATTCAAGTTTCATCACGTTTACAAATAATCACAAATATATCTCATCCTAAGAGACCTTAAGCACATAGCAATTTTTATTTGGAGAAAATCCCGATGTATTCAGGGATAAATTCCAGTATGGACAAATTACTTGAGAAAAAGCGAAGTAATTATTGCACCACCATACGGATAACGTTTGTAACATGTGTCATGTTCGGATAGACGAATGAATTGGTTTGGGTGACAAGGGATGGACCTCCTGGAAAACAACAAAGCATAATAACTCCGGCGACGGCCCGGAAAAAATCTCAGAAAGGACAGAAGAAAAAATAGGGTCAGGAAAGGTTCACTAGATGAGGAAATTATAATCGTCCGACTAAACTGAATGTTAAAAAAAGCGTTACACATCCTGTTAGATGACACTTTGGAAAAGCATTAAAATACCTAAAGATCTTCCGATTACATTTCAGACCATAATGGAACATAGTTTTTTAACCGTAACTCATAGCTATGATTATTATGCCAAACAATAGTCTGTGAAATATACTGCATAGTGTAATTTCCAGTTAAAATAGATGTGATTGAAATTTGAAATTTCATAGTACAAAAAATTATATTTAAGGAAACATTTGCCGTTAAGTTTTGCGAGTTAAAAAATTTACGCTCAAAGCCTACGTAGATGAGTTAAAATAACAAGTTTAACTATGAA
The DNA here is from genome assembly GCA_036926305.1 of Uropetala carovei. NCBI lineage: Eukaryota > Metazoa > Arthropoda > Insecta > Odonata > Petaluridae > Uropetala > Uropetala carovei. The sequence goes on along the minus strand of JAXCHB010000104.1, from coordinate 4,621,728 downwards.
AATCTTTTCACAAATTTTTCGATCTTAGAAGACAAGGTTAAGGTTTCTCGGCAAAGACTGTAGTGAAGCGACGGTAAGGCTTACAAAGCAAACTCATTTCTACCTTTACGATATATGTAACTAATTGGACCAATTTAACCAGGTATTACCGTGGGATTTGATTAGCCTAAAATCTTTTGTGCGAAATAGATAACTAAAAGTCACATTTAAAGGAACTCTGGTAGAAAAATATGCTGATCTCTTTCTTATACCTACACTATTTTTATTCAGTAATATTCAGCCGTTGAGTCAGGTAAATAATTATGCAAAGCTTCATAAAAACAGAAAACCTTCAACCGTCCAATTTGTTACGCCTATGATCAACTACGCTAAATGAACCGGAATTAGGGATGAAAAGATAATAGCGAGATATAGAATCCTCTTTAATTAGTCCATCATACCGTATGGCGACGCTCGAGTGTGGGAAACAGACATCGATGGGCTACCTAGATCAGTGCAAACCGGATTTATAATCGAGATCAAACGTAACACCACATTTTAGGTCGTCTCAGACTAACCTCAAATCATTTGTTACTATCCTGCCCTATCTCGAGCGCCAGCAACTGAGCCATTAAGAGAAACTTCCATTGTCTCGCTTTGGAACAGGACAGGTGCCTTACGGGACCGTGGTTACCCACGTCTATCACCTCCCTCCCTCTTCTCTTTCCTCTCCCTGGTGTGCTGGGAATTCATTTCGCAACCTGAGCAGAGGGATTTAAAAGAAAAACCCAGATCCAAGCCTAACGATAGAAACAACGTGGGAGATGCACGCGCAGATGAGGGCGCCCTAACCGACGCTCGTCTTGTTTTTCTAGTCACCCATCCCCGCGCGGCGAAAGTGAAAAAAGAGGAACGCTTGTCGTTCCGGCGAGGGCGTCGAGGCGCAAAAACTGTTTTTAAAAAAAAAGCGAAGGTAGGAGAGCGCGTGGCCATTAGAACTGATTGGCCAAGAGAAGATAGCGCGCATCTTTCTACTGGTTAGTAATGCGCCCTCTCTCCGTTAGAAGATTATACCTCGAGGGGGGCTATTCCGAGGTGGAAAGAGCGAAAAGGTGGAGGGCAGGAAGAGGGCGGCATACAGAGCTGCGGTCGGCTCCTTTCAATTAGTCCACGTCCTAGAGACTATAAAGTGTAATCTCGGCTAGGGAAGAAGGGTTTGGAGCGACTTCATCTGGTTGCTAATTGAAACTAAAAGGTCGCGTGGAATGCAAAGGGTTTTGTGCCATCATAGTGGATGAGAGAGGGAAGAGGGTGTAAGGAAAGGAATTCGTTCTATGGGTGGAAGTGAATAAAATTTGTATATCTGTACCTTTTTTATAAATGTGTATGCGCACAATTTTTACACATATGTATACCTAAAGTGCTCCATACCATCGAGCATATATATGTATAATTATTTGAATTAAAACGTTTTATTTGAGGATTATTCTTAAATTTTATTGAGGCGTTTTAAAATTGCGGTAAATGTAAACATTTTCAGAAATGGAAATTAAATTGCAGTACACACAAATTTTAAATTATTGTTTATTATGTGACACTGAGGAATAAATAGAGGAAATTGAGTTTAGAGCAGATCGTCTAAACTAATTCTTATTACCTTAAAATGATCAAGGAATAAACAGGTCATGGTACATATGTATTTGTAGGCTTCTTTTAAAAGTCGCTGTGGCATAATTATATATCAAATTTAGAACAATTCGGTTTATTCAGTGATGACTTTGTAAAAAAATTGATTCTCCAATTTTCTCCCTTAGTTTCTTTGTGTTCCCTTATGTTTTTATATTTTTTAAAATACTTAAGTCTTAGTAACATTTTAAATGCTATTTTAGCGATAAGGATTGTCAAGCACTCAAGAGAAATTTACATTGAAAACAATAGAATGATAGAGATTCGAAGGTTTTCAGCGAAGCTTTTGTATGATATAAAAAGCGATATAGATTTTTTACATCACTGTATAAATACAGGTAATTTTTATTGTCTTTTAGAAGTACAAAATCACCTTTATACTTCTCATAAGCTAACTATCCCGGACACTGTACCTCACTTGAAAGTGGTCTTGAATGAATAGGGACTACTGATGGAAACTGTCTTGAAGGAGCCTTTAAAGTTAACAACACCGGTGGAATTCGAAAACAACAAATGCTACGAGTTTTATGACCAATTTCTCCTAAGGGGAAGACATAATCGAGGAGAAAGTCGGTTCTACGATAAATAAAGACAATATCTACATCATAACATGCTAGACTTTATTAGGATGATTGGATGGTAGGGCATGGGTAAAAAGGAGATCCTCTTAGCGGCCTACGGGTTACTTCGATTAGGGATAGACAAATGTTTGTTATGCCGAGTCAATTTTGCATTTTCATTCGTATCAGAGGCAGAATATTGTTGAGAAATATTTAAGAAAAGTTACGTTTTATGCTCAACTAAAGGTACGCTGCGCAGTGACTTGCGTATTTTAAAAATTGGAATAAAAGCACTACAAGCCTCCTTTAAAAAATTATCATTAAGAGAGTGTCATAAGTAAGTATCACGTGACAAATTTTCAAGAATTGAGAAAGATTACTGTCACTCTTCGTTTCATCCCTTTCGTTCCAATTTTTCCATTATACGAATTACTTGTTCAGTGAAATTCGGTGATTTTGCCAAATATGCATTGCTTTTATAAAATGTGCCATTTTTGTCGTTTTAAATGTTCAACTAAAATATTTATCTGGTCTCATTGGCTGAATAAGAAAGGAGCATTTTCGACAAAGATATCAATTTTTATTAATGGAAAATTCTTTGAATATTGTTATGATTAGAGGCCGCCTGAATCTATAAGAGATGATACTGACAGTAAATTTTCGATATTGGTTTGAGAAATTAATAACGTGACATTTGAAAGACAATTCCAGTTAAAGTTTAAGATAGTCATAGAATGGTTTTAGTCTAACTACCTGCTCCTCCATGAAAAAAAATATAAGCACATTGAATTTTGTATTATAGTAATATTTTACCATACATCTATAATATTTCAGAAGTGAATTTTTGACATAGCATCATTCCAGAGAAATGAGTCGATTTGGTTGAAATTTGAAACCGTCACTTTAGGTTGTTATGTATAACAAATTACCTACTGTACATGAAATTAAGAGAACCATTATTTTTAATGTAGTTGATTTTTATCCTTAACTGAGCTGAAGAATGCAAAATGAAGGGTAGAAAATTAATGAGGGCACAGAACCGGATCTGTGAATCCTCTCACGTGAAGAAAACTTTGCCCTTTCCTCACTAGCGTTGCATACATAACCTTTCGATCGTAAATTCTCTTTACTTTTAAGCAGGAAGATATTCTAAAGGCGCTTCTACTTTATTTACAAACTTTTAAAACGCTTCTGGAGTTAGAAGGAATTTATTTTATAACGTACTTTTCAGCGCGTACTTACTTTTAGTTATAATGTTAGTCAGTTATTAACATTTCTACATAAGTCAAAATTAATTTGTTTTTTTTGGCAAATATATTTAACGAATATAACTAGCATTGATTCTATTAATTTCTTAGGTCTTTTCCGGAATGACTGGATTTAGTTCTTTCGTGTGCTCCATTTTTCCTCGTCCTATCAATTACGAGCGACCTTTAAAATTTCCGTCAACGTACATCACAACAAAGGCGTAGCGTAGAAAGAAAACACTTGTACGATTGTCGTGTTGTTAAAGTAGAAGTTCGAGAGAAACATTTAGGAAAGCGAAGAGAAAGTTCTATTTTTTTGGTCGGAAAAAAGGGGAATGATACAAAATATTGTATACTGAAGGAATGCACGCGTTCACGCGCGCGCGCACTAGAGATGCGATGGAAGGCAAGGGAGGGCGATGTGATAAGACTAGGATGCGAGGAGAAAGGCTACGGAGTGGAGCGTGTGAGGGGAGGAGGGAAGGAGGGAGGAAGCAGTCATGGGAGTTGGTAGGAGTAGGTGTGTTCCATTAAAGGCACGTGAGACGAGGGTGGGTGCTGGAATCGAATGCTGAGAGCGGGTGGGTGAGCGAGTGAGTTAGAGAGAGAGAGAGAGAGAGAGGGTTGAAGATGAACCCCCGCCCCTTTTGAGTGAGGGCCCACCCTAAACTGCGTCTCCTCCCTTCTCTCCCCCCCCCCCCCTCCACCCTCTTTTCCGCCGAGACCCTTTCCTCTCTCTTTTTCCGCTATCCTGTATCTCAGCAAAACTCGCGAAGCCACTACGCCCATGTTAACCGTTTTGGATAGGAATTAGTTAAGGGGGGTATATATATATATATAAAATATACTTCGTCGTCAGTGGGAAATCGGAACTCTGTAATGCTATTTTTAACAAACTTTCCCAGTAGCTAGAAGATTGACATTTGGTAGGAATGTACAGTTCTTAAAGTAAAAGCCATTCACGAAAATAAAATTACCAAAATCGACCCGGGTTCGGTTCCCGAGAATGATTTCCATTCCTCATAAGATAACATGGAAAAATCGATATTTCGACCTGCAACCTTATTTTATTTTGCTTATTAAAATTCACATATCTGACCTACGATTTTCGGACGTGGACCGTATTAAAGAAAAATAAATGCAGTTTCTTATTCCTATCGTCTTTTATCGCTTTCGAATCTAAATCTTTCGAATTTAACGTTTTAATATCATATTTTGACAAAATTTAGCGTTTTTAACGTGAAGTTGCGTTGCCAACCGATTACATGGTTAAACTCGAAATCCTATTACTCTCACGTATGCTTACGTTCTCTCCGAACCTCCATGGACCCTCCCGACCCAATTCATAGGTATCAGAGTTATCTCAGAATTAGTTTTTACTTTCTCCAATATACGTAGTATAGAGAAAGTATTGTTTTCATGAAAAAATTCGAAATCGAGATTTCAACGGAAATACACGTTTTGAGGTGCGCAAAGGGAGAAATGATTGTATTATCCTATAATACATAATTTTATTCGCCAAAGACGTCTGGCATAACCCAGGCATCACCGGGTACTTTCAGCTAGTATATATATATATATATATATATATATATATCAGTTGTGTCTCTCTTGTGCTGATGAAGGGATCATCCCGAAAGCTCTAACCTCTACAAATGTGTCTCTCCAACACCCCAGCGGCTCTACTTCCGGTAAGTGTTCACTGGGTTTCCTTCAACACCTAGTTGCCCAAAATATCCTTACTTACCTTTCCTCTTCCTTAGTATTTATATATATATATATATGGTTCACGGATGTGGATCACGGGTGTGGATCACGAATTTCGTGACACGGACGTGGCAATGAAAATTATAGAACGTCGGTAAGCACGTGGGTGGGAGGAAAAGCTTCAGCTTGGGTGTAGTTAGACTGTATATTTATTTGGCGCGTGAAATGCAGGGGGCGTACGCCGGGGCGTAGGCATGAGTAACATGGCGGCTGAGGGTTTTATGAAGGCAGTAAATAAACTGCATAAAGTTCGATTCTCGAAAAGTGCGAAGATTTTTTCGAGGTCGGGTGCTCGTGAAAGAACCGTTAAGATTTGTCGTTTCCATTAGAGATTTTTCCAACGTTCATTAAATTTAGAAATTATACATGCATTTTAAATTTTAGAAGGTTGAGTGTGTGTCACCTAAGTACGTTTCATTAGTACTGCTAAATAAATATTTGAGCTATCTTTTAATGACGGTTACGTTCCTCTGATTATTTTTTCTATATTGCAATTTTCGTATAATTGTCTTCACAAATTTACTTGGTTACCTTTCTATTTATTCTATCTATTTAGCTATTAATCGTTTGAATGATGTTTGTTCGAATTAGTATTTTGGAGATAACAGCCGATATAAATATTTTATTCCCTCGTCGCGCTATCTTAATTTAAAATGAAAGTATATCTCTATTATCAATAAATATTACACCAATCTCATGAAACTATAACCGAGAGAGAAAATTTTTTTACGCAATTATTTTCTAGCATGTGCATGCTGCACTACTTCCAGCGCAACTTTTCAACTTTATGCATACGAATTTATTTCTGGCGATAGATAATATGTCGAATATCTCTCCTCTACTCCTTCCACTCAACACTCTCCTCTTCTCTTCCCTCCATTATATGCATCCTGTTCCCCTTTTATCCCTTTCCCGCCTCCATCCTCTCCACATTCTCCGAGGATTGCCTAACCCTTCCATTGTTTTTCGATATGTCATATTTTCTGCAAATCACTTCGTGCGATTCCCGTCGTTGCCGTCCTAAATACTTTCCTTCCTTCGAAACAAAATCCATCAGTTCTTATCTCATAATTTGCTATTGTGTATCTTTAAAACCGTGACTTCTCATGGAGGAATTTCTGCCTGTTTTGCGACAGTTGATGTGTTCAAATTTCTACACCAAGTAACTTAATTCGTTTGAATGCATGAGTAATAATCATATCGTAAAAGTCTACATAAGCGCGGGATCTTTCTATTCATTTATTGCTCACATCCATATTATTTGATTGAAAACAATAATTAATCATCGTTTTGGCAATTTCGACACAAACTAAATGGGTTACATTTATTAGAAATGAGATGAATTATATTAATCATTAGAACTTAGATTACCTATGACTCGACTGAAAGCAAGAAGATTTCTTTCGTTCATATGAAAAATTATCATTGAGATAGTACCTATCAAAATTTTTACAGATGTATACTTGTACTAGAATATTACTTTCTTGTTAACTCCAGAGGCAATATTTTAACGTCCGGATCATCTTTCTGGGACTAATCCAACTATATATTAATTTTACGTTGACGTCTGTAGACATTTGTGTACAATTTATATCGGCGTATTTCTCGAGAACCGTTCGTCGTAAAGATATGCGGTAAACGGCGTTTTGTTTCTACTGGCTATGAGGTCCCTGGAAAAATATTTTAGTTTTCTAAAGTGTCCCGGGTTCGAATCCAGGAGACAGTTATATTTTCCCATAATTTACGCGGGATTTTCGATTTTTCAGAGTGCAAGGTTTTTTTCCTTCATTCGTTAAAATACGTAAATGTAGACCGATTTTCTTCTTTTTTGCTTTATTCGACGGCTAAAGCTCTACACTATCTTATATTTGCGATATTTACACGTTAAACGGTCGATGTTTTCAGAAATACGCATTCTTTTTCGAAATTTTCTGGATTTTTCGTACTCATTCCTGGCGTTGCCAAGGAGACTCTCATTGTTGCCTCTGATTCATTTAATGCCAATTAAACCTTCAAATAGACGAAAGTAAAAGGTTATTCGCTTCGAACTGTTGTTTGAGCATCGAAATTAATGAAGCATAGCAACGTAAATATTTACGAATAATTATTCTGTTGACTTCATATGGGAAGCGTTTCTAGCTGTGTCAATAACATGTGTAGATATAACAAACAAGCTCCCAGCGTATTGAGTTTTATTTTAAATTGGGCAATTAATTTTTTTTTGTTTTGTTTCATCGTTTGAATGCTGGAATCTTACCTTTTTGTAAGTAGAACCATCATATTACACATCTGTAATCCTTATTAACGCAAGTAGGCTCATGCATCAATTAAAAATTAGATGAGATTAGGGAGGCACGTTATTATATGGTTATCTTCTCTTTATTGACAATCTATATATACGGTTGCATTGATGTCGCCTTTATAGTAGGTCCTGTAAGAAGTTAAAAGCAGTCGTTGATAGGCACTTGACGTAAAGCAATTGTTTGTGAGTCCGTCTATAAGGGTGAAACGATAACCATCGGAACTAGGGTAAGGTAGAGCTACTAGCCCATTTACAGCTGCCAGAAAAAGGAAGAGGAGCCAGAGATCAAACGAAGGGTATTGTAGGAAAGAGAGAGAAAGAGATGCGGAAGCTCATAGGATTTCCCGTAAAGATGAGGAGCGGAGAGTACAAGAAAGAAAAAGAAATAGGGAAATGCAAAATGAATAGGGAACAAAGAAGAGCTAAGCTAGGGCCGAACTATTTCGATTATTTGCATTTCATTTATTTCATTAATTAATCAATAAAAATTATTTCACTAAACCTTCAGTTTATTTAAATCGAGTTGAGGATCGGAGATCCGGGGCTGCCCTATTAGTTAGGCTTAATAATGGGAATAAAAAGAATAAGTTCCCCTCACAGGATATGTTGACACGAAAGGAACATTTTCAAGATTTTTGCTCAGGTGGTACAAGTAAAAACCCGTATTCTCACGACTTCATTGGACCGAAACCTTTCTTAATATCGTCCTTTATTTACACTACTCATAAGACGAACCTGGGATGAAGAAAAGAGCCGCGAGTGCAAATGAAAGTCCTTTGAGTGATCGTTCCGACCGAAATTTGACGACGAATAAAAAAGAAAGAAGTCTATTTTTCCACCTCCAACCACCTCTCATTCGAGCGGCGACTGCGGAAATTGCAAAAGGAGGGCGCTTCAACCGATATCCTCTTTTTTTCCCTCTTGAATATATTTTTTTTTACGGTCGCCGTGGGAAAATTTTGTCGGGGGCGCATCCACAAGGCGCTTCGTAACGGTGGACTTCCTTCGCGTGCAAAAAGAGCCCGGCGAGAAAAATGAAAAAAATTGAGGGAGAGATGGAGATCGATTCGCTGAAATTGGAGTAAAACGATAAATCAAAGGACGATTCAACGGATGAAGGAGCAACTCACTTTATTTTTATATATGTTGTGGTCATAATAAGGGGCGGAGCGGTGCGGAAGCATGGTGAATCGATAGTCTCATCAAGGGTTATTAAATGGGTGCTGAAAGTGATGGGCTTACTGATGATTGTGGAAGTTTTAGCCTCTTATACCATGTCTATCTATAGCAGTGATGGATGCATGGCTGGATATTGCATACCCAACCTAGATGCAGTATTTACCCTATTACTCGATTTTTTCCCCATAGACTAGGTCTTTCGGACAATGATCCTTGATTCTGAATTTTTCTCTCTCACACGGAAGAGACATTCAGAATGAATGGTCGTCGATCGACAGCAATGGCGTATTAAATCGGATGGCAATCGGGAAAGTTTCAAGATCCACCGCTGCAGTTGACTTTTTCTTATTTATTAATTAAAAACCTACAGTAGTTTCTCTTTTACAATACCACTATAATGATATTTAAAAAGGAAATAGAATTTTTAATTTGTAGTGGGTCGAAAAATAAAATTGACTGTAGTTGGTAAACAAGAAGAACCTCTTCTTTTCTAATTCAGTGTACACCTAAACACGAGTAGTGCTGAAGTACAGGTAATTATATATAAATTTCAACTCATATTTCAGAACATTCTTATGAGCCAAAGTGAACTTTCTATAATTGAAATCACGAGCGATTTTGACACTCTAGTCGCTTTATATGGAAGTCGCTTTGGTTTAGTGAACTCCGGGTAAACCATTAAAGAGCCGCAGGTTGCCGATCCCTGGTATATACCAATAAATAAAAAATATGCATTTTTATAACATTAATAATAGATTAAGTAGTGTATATCTATTACTATTTTTGCTATTGGACGAAAGCGAAGCTTAGACAAAGAAAAATATTGGCGTTTTTGCTACAGAAAAATAACGCGGAGAAATTAATGCACTCAATATTTTATCGTTTGAAGGAACAAATATTCAGAAATAAAAGGTATTTTATTTACTCACCTTCTTTATGTCCTACGTTCAGTGTATAAAATAATTATTTACTAATTTGATGCAAACCAATTGCTTCATACTCTTAAGGAGAGACGCTATTACCACGCTAAAAATCAAGAGATGCCATAATCAGCGCTTACGATCTACGCATTTCCTCCTCAGGCGTTCAAATCTCCCATCGCGCATCTCCAGCGAAACCGATCTCCACGGTGACGCACATTGTTCAACCTTCCTTGCCGACGAGGCAGCAATTATGCGTCGGAAGGGTTGCCTTTGACAGCGAATCGCAAAGGCGAGCGGCGGTTGGATCCTTGGCGCACTTCCTGCTGTTAGCGGCGCCACCAAAAAGGGAGAGATCAAAGGACTGTGGAGGAGATACTGGTAAGAATGGGATAGGAAGGCGCCTGTCTGAGGTCACTAGGATGAACCCTCGTTAGTTTGAGATCCTTATGTATGTACTCCGTGCGGTCTCCATAACGGTCTCCATATTCAAAGGACGGCTTCTTGAGCCGACCCTTTACGTCTCATCTCTCCTACCTCTCTTCCATCTCTCTTTCTGTACCTCTGGCATGTCAACTAAATGGAACTGTCACGACATAGTTGCTTAGATGAGATGAAAATTAATCGGATGCTTATAATTCATGAAATTGTCGTTACCCAAGCTCAACTAAAATATGTACAGATGTATATCATGTAATTCACATGTGTGGCTTATATTTTTAGAATTGATCCATGACAAAATACCAAAAATAACAACGATGTTGGAATTCCCCTTTTAAGTATAATTCTAACGTTGTTACTTTCTGTGCTTTTTTTTTTTACAGATGTCACTTGCATACCCATCTTTTTTTTCTGAATACGCCTTTCAAAATCATTGATTATGTCAGACGAAGCTATAAAGTCCCATGCATGCCAAGAAATAAATTAGAAAGCACAGTAGCATGAATACAATATGATTGCTGACGCAACTAGAGCGTTAGTCTGCCTAATTGTAACAAACGTCTTCCATTGACTACGTACATTTACTACCAAAACTTGCATACTGGATGCCATTATTGCATTAAGAATAGGCCGCTTTCGCTCATCTGGAAATTTTGGACGAATCATTTGAATTAAGGAATTGCTACTGTATTTAAACTGATAAAATTTTGAAATAACGATCACCATCTGCAAATTTTGGAAAACGTTTTCCGTATATAAAATGTATACTAAATTAAAATATCCAAAAATCTATAGATATATTTTAGTGAAATGAATATTTCACATTATTTTGAAGCTAAAAATCACGAGAAGTGCGACTTAAGCATGAGCAGCAGTACATCGGTGTACACCTCTTGCGGTTACGGTTGATCAGGCGACAATGAGCGATAAAAATGTTGTTCCCTCTGCTCATATTTTAATTTATCATTAATTGACGAGCTTTTTATTATTTTCTTCTTGTCGACTTAGTTCTATCTTTACGATTAGTTTTCTGCTATGGTCGTTTATTTTTTTAAGAAAACAAACAAACAGGAAGAGCTTACAGGACACATCCGTCCTTGCCTGCGGCGCGCCGCGGCGGTGCTTGAACCAGTAACCCCGTCACGGTCGAGGCAAAGTACCGACAAACCATTTTCCCACACGTCTTTCAGAGGTGGGATGGATCATTTGAGAAGATGATTTGGCGTTATTCGGCGAAATGGGGAGTGAATTAGAGGGACCAAGCCGAGTCTCTTTCATTTTTCAATGACATGCCAGAAATAAATCGTCATAAAATGACTTTTGTGAGAAAGTCAAAGAGGAAATCGCGGATTTAAGGTTGTTTTATTTTTCAATCAATGATAAACACTGAAAAATCATTATTATTAATGAAATATTTACGAAAAATATACAGATAAAAAATCATTTAACTTTCATTCTTCATTTTAATTATTCCGTGGAAATCTGAGCAAAGGGTATTAATATAGCTGGACAAAGAAATTAAAAATCCTTACATAAAAAATATAACTGCCCATGCTTAATTCGATTCGGCGATTCATTTGCAACGTATTTTGGTCTATCTTCATTTGCTTCGTTGATGTTTTTACTATTTTGGCACTAAATCGTTTCGCACAATCTTCTAAAGTCTATTTGATATGTATAAGTACTTGCAATATTCTTCCTTTTTAAATGTCTCGCGCATTATTCTTGCGTAAGAATTTTAAGAAAAGCACATTTCTCTGTAACACTCCCAGTCACCTAAATTCGAACATTTTACCACCGAATAATTAATTAATTAAACTTCAAATATTCTATTCACTAATTTATTTATCATTACTTTTGTTAAAATATGCGCATTTGTGCATATTTTCGCTACGATAAACTCAAGCTAATATGGAAAATGTTTCTGGAACCAGTGTTGATACAGTAATTCATAAACGAAAACCTTTTTTGTGAGAATTACCATCAGGAATTTTCCTGGATTTCTTTGAAATAGGAATCGTAATTTTTTATTAACAGGATACGAAAAAAATTTTCCCCGCAGAAATGGAATTAATTGGTACGAAATACGTAAGAAATTTAGAAATTGTAAAGTTTCCTCTCAGGAGAGTGAAAAAATGTGAATTACTCTCATACTTCGTCCAAACTCATAAAATTGATCCTTCATTGCATTTTTTAAATGGAAATAGCAAAACTAAAATATTTTCTATATTATTTCGAAATGTTAAGCAGTCCAACAACAAACAAAGCAGTAAAAGCAATGAATCTGAAATCATTACCCGAATAAATTACTTTCTTCTAAGATATTCAACTACCGGTTATACGAGAGATTTTGTGTGTTGTATTTTTTGTTCAGACTGTGGATTCGCCTTTGAAATGATCTTTTTCGGTTTCTCCGGTCGTTGTTCTCAGGCGAAGCCGGAGCGAAAAAAGTAAGCGGAAATTCTTTCAGGTTTCAGTCGACGGAAGGATGGCATGTCAGCGTGAGAATGAAGATGTAATTAGGAAAAATGCCGGTTGAAAACTCACGATACTCCCAAGGGAGAGAAAAAAAATAATACGAAGAACAAGGAGCGTATCTGGGATTTGAAAGATTACGGTACGTTGTTTCCGTATACTCATATATCATTCACGAACGAAAAATCTTTCAAAAACGGCAGTACATATATCACTATTACTTAAATAATAACGACGCATTGGTGGTTATAAATAGCGTTCCTACAATGAGCTTCAAATTGTCGATGTTAAATACCGCTTCTTAAGCTACCATAACATAGATCCTTCTTTAAATATTTTATTTACATTTACAAAACGTTTTTTCAAGTAAAAATAACTAGCTATTTATAAGTTCCATTGATTATAGATCATGTGGACCAAAAAATATTAAAAACCTTAAACTTATGGTGCAATATCAGTATTAAACATAGAATCTGGCAGGCCACAGAAACCCAGACAACACTGCTGGAAAAATATCTAGCGTTGAAGTCTCCATCTGTTTATGAGTTTAATTAATCCTGTCAAAATATATTGATTTTGGAATGTTATGTTGGAATATTTTTTCAGGAAATAAAATAAAACTGCTAAATCTCACACATATCACCGCAAAAAGCGCAAGTATAGGAAGGTACTCGCGAAAGCGCCCTTAAATTTATTACATTGAACATAAACATTTTTGTCATATTTGTGCCCTTATCTATAATAAGTATGCTATTTATTTAGTAAAGACATCTATAAAGTTGTCACTTATATGCAGTGCTTTTTTTTGTAAAAAAAGAGGTGCCGGTACTCCCATCCACCTCTTCCTGCACCCTCTCCCCCTTCTCTATTGAATTTGTGATAAACTTTTAATAACAAAATTGATAATAAAAATCAAAATGTTTAACATTTATAGAATCTGTTTATTACTTTAAGTTTTAAAAATTTTAAAAAGTACCGAAATTAGACTTGGATCAGCATCGCCCAAAAAAAAAGTTGCCGGTACGCCGTACCGACGCGTACGATCACAAAAAAAGCACTGCATATATGTTATCGATCAGTATCAAAGCGTAATTTCCATATTTATCTTAAATACATACGCATACGTTCTCTTTCCTCGTACTCTTTCCTAGTACTTTGTCATAATGTAGTCTTCAGTGATGTGAAAAGTAGGTTTTTTTTACGTTATTACGACTTTAACGTGAAGTCAGCAATATAGAACTCCATATTTGGCCCAATAAGAGTAACCAGACTAACTATATTAAGGTCTTTAACAATAAAAATGGCTAACAAAAAAGCCTATGCCCACATCAAAGTTCAATCTCCTGACCTCAGAGCAAGGAGAGTCTGTTGCTCAGCCTATTCTGTTGCCGCAAAGGTAGATTAGATTAAAATGTATAGATACGTACGTCAAGTATTGGGCAAGAAGGATAAAAAACGCGACATCAAAGCATCATAACACGTTGGCTAAAAAAAAACAGTTGAACTGAATGGGCACAATAAATCGACTTGTACGAGAGGAGTCTCACTCAACGGGAGACGGTGAAAGGGAAAGGCTTGTGACCGATTTATCGAACCCTTGAGGGCAGAAGGCGCGTCGTCTTGAGAGAGAGAGAGAGATAGAAAGGAGGAGGAGAAATTAAATGGCTCTGCGAGATTGAATGAAAAAGGCAGAGAAAAGGAAGAGGTAAATAGGAGAAAGTGGAGAATAGGTGGGATGAAATGGATGAGTATGTCTCTTGTTATCCCGCAGCAAGAATGCGCGCTTAATATGCGAGTGAAAATATTGCACTTAAAAAAGTTAAGTATAGGTAAGATTTTTTAATCAATATTATGACATATTATCATATCGGGAGATTAATTATGTGCCGGCACAAGTGTGTTATGGGGGAAACACTAACGCGGCTCTAGGAATGACTTCCACCACGGTTACGAAGATAACATTGATTAACGATGAAGTTGTTTTGTCTCTAGGAATACTAAGAGCCATAAGAGGAGAATCGAAACTTTCAGTGGGGATTACCTGGAATTTCGAAATGCAGCAAACCACTTGTTGACATTCATCGGTACTGTAGAACGCCACAACATAATTCTCTAACATAGATTTTTTATAAACACCTGCACCTTTTGAGAAACAATAAAATATCTCCGCCTCAAACCGGGTTGCAAAACTGAGAAAAATACTACGAGAATAAGAGATATTAAAAGTACATATAGCATAAAATCGGAAGAATAGTAGTAGAGAAGGGATGGAACATATGAACTATTTTCGTATAGGTGATGTATGTACAATATAGGAAGAGAGGATGATTATGCCTCTAACGAGATATCCTTTCATTAATATTCCGCGTTTCTTTGTTCCATTAGCTGATCGGATCTTGTGCCATTCTCCCATTGAGATGAGACGGACACATTGGTGGGTGAGGGAGGAAGGAATCGGTTGGGGAAGGGTGGGGCGGCGGTGGACGGGAGTAGGCCTTACGTCGCCATGGTTTCCACCTCGTCCCTTCCTACTCCTTTTCCTCTACTCGCCCACTTGCTTAGGCGTCGACAACAACCTCTTGACTTATTGACCTTCTCGGCCCTTTCCCTATTTTCACGTTCTGAACTCTCGCTCAAAAACTTTTTTTTTTAGTTTTCGCTCTCTCGGGCGGAGTTCGTCTTTTTTTCAAGATAGGGGCGTAGTTCATCTGGAATTTATTTTCTCTTAGCCTTTTCTGTTTACTCCGTAGAAATAGAGTGAGTGAAAGAGTTTTACTAAGTTATAAAAATCGAGGGTATCTTTTGGGCCAGAACTTTCCAATTCAGACACCTGTAGCGACAGTCGTATAATTGTGAATTTAACAGTTGTCAATATTTCACCGATTGCGTCTTCATCATATAGATCAGGGACTTCAACATGTGGTCCTCCAGTTCAGAAAATGTGGTCGTTTCGTTAATTTGATTCTACCTTAAGAAAGTGGAAGAGACAATCGTGGACTAACAAAGAGACACGAATTAGGAATTGTGTTTGTTGAAAACATAGAGCATTTTTTAATAGTGTGTTTTTAAATTTTAACGAAATGCTTACGCCATACGTTTAGGTTATTTATTCGACACCCAAGCAGGGTCAGCATGATATTTCTGATCTAGATCGAATTAGAAATTGAGAGATAAGTGAAGATAATAGATACGTCGCAGTGCCTTCAAATGATTATTCATCTGCAAGAAATGGAAAATATCTGAAAAATAAATTCGTCGGAATCGTTATGATGACTTATTTCAGAACTTTAAAGTTTAGGCTTGCACGTGGGAAAATGATGAGAAAACGTAAAATTTCGTTTTGATACTTGCGATTGAATATGAAAGGTACGATATTTATTGCGTGCAGGTACGTCTTTAATTGAACACAACTCCGAAGCCGTGGAGAATGGATAGATACGATAACTTATTTCCAATGCAAGACTCGTGGGTTCGAATCCTTATGTGGTCACGCTCGACTTATCCGTTGCTGCTGTAGATATAAAAGGCCTAAGTTGTGCGATCGAGCTTCTGGTTAATAAACGGCAAACACTCGTATTTCTTTCGTAAAGAGTTAATCCCGAGCGATATATCACGCGTCTCCCGGTGTGAGGGCCCTCGCATGAAGAATAGCGTCGGTGCGATTCATTTGTTATAATCATTCAACCGTCATCTTCCTTTTTCTCAGAGAGAGGCTTTGAAACATCCGTTATGAGCCTGTTTCACTTTCGAAATCCGCGTATTGGAAAACTGTCCTCGTCCTACATTTTGCTTTTACTCGCCCGAGCCGCGTCTTGTAAAAATAACTCTCTCCAGGTGGCGGGCAGAAGCTCCCGGCACGGTTTAATGGCACCGTGCAAGCGTACAGCACTATTTATCGGGTTGGGACGTAAAACGTCTTCGATCTTGAGGAGATCACGGCAAGACGCACGCATGCCGAATTTATGCGCCGCGTACTAGAATGTTAAACACGCGTCTTTCATCAAATGTCGAATGATTTAATTGGCTTTAATAAGCTTGCACTGAGAATAGAGCGACCCCAACGCAACATTGGTGGTTTTGAATTTATAGATACAAG
Organism: Uropetala carovei; assembly: GCA_036926305.1. Classification (NCBI taxonomy): domain Eukaryota; kingdom Metazoa; phylum Arthropoda; class Insecta; order Odonata; family Petaluridae; genus Uropetala; species Uropetala carovei. The sequence goes on along the minus strand of JAXCHB010000104.1, from coordinate 4,605,076 downwards.
TTATTTTACCTACAAAGTATTTTCGTAGTTAATAAAAAATTGCATATAAAAATTCTGAATATTTTGTTCTTCCCTGGTAGTTTATTAGGAGAAAGAATATTTTCAAACTGTAAAATGAGGTGCGTGATTTTTTAGTCTATATTCATTATACCGATCGCCGTTTGATACGCGTTCTACTTTCTAATTTACGATGTTTACTCTAGGTTCAAAAAATCTCATACAAAATATACTTTTATGATATTTATTTTTTGCGTTTTCTGTTAAAAATATATACGAAAAGTGTGTGTGTGTGTGTTACGCCGAATAGTCGTAATTGCCGAATCCGTGAAATGGGCAGGTTTTTTGCAGCCGAAGTTCTAGATCTCTTTTTCACCAGTTTCAAACTCAGAATAATAGGCTATCATTTTTAGTTTTAAATAAACTATAACAAAAATTAGTAATTATGTAAATAGAGACCGAGGCGTTTTATAACGTGAAACACGTCCAAGGAACCCGTCGCGTTAGTGTCGTGTGTTTGCTTTAAAAACAATATCAATACCACCTTCTTTTAATATATTTAGTAATTTATATCTTTACCAAGTTGACGGAATAGGCAATATTTGCTCATTTCACGAAAAGGATAAAGCCGTCGTCCAAAAAAAAAAAAACCTGCCCATTTCACGGATTCGGCGATCGCCCCCCTACCTATCGAATCCGCCCCTGCCAACTGCCCTATATTTTGAAAATCTCTACCCGTCTCATAATCCTTCTTTCTCTTGCTATACAGACCTAATCTGCGGAGTATAATTGAGGAATTCTGCGCAGAATGAATTTAAGAAAGCACCCAGTGGAGTGAAATGGGGTTATCCAAGGAGGGGGCGATTGCCCCCATCGCCCCCCCCCCCCTCCCCCCGTGGATCCGCCACTGTGATTTATTAATATATTGTATATAAATATGTAAGTAAACTCAATCCGTGATAGAATCCTATTTTAAACAATGATATTAGTGCTTCGTGATTGGCTAATCGACTTTTTAAGTGACTGAAACGTTAACGTTCGTTGAGAATAAACTGAATCGATTTCTTCGATTCAAAATTGGCATACTTTGAAAAGAAAAAAAACTCACAAAATGAAGTCCCATCGTTAAAGTTTCAGTTGGAAACTTAACGCGTGATTAAAAATTCATTATAGCTTATCGGATAAAACCAAACAAAAAAGGATATTTTCTCTAAGATAATGAAATTGTAATTTAATTCAACCATCCCCCGGGTTAAAGGTAAAAAGAAATAATTTAACAAATTAATTCCCTCAAAACTTTCGAATACATCCATAAAAGGGAAGAGTCGCAGAGAGAAGACTTTATAAAATTAATAGCTCCGGATGGGTCGCTAATCAATCTCTCACCCACCATTCTGTTCCGCATACCACCTCTCCTCTTCCCTCTCCTATTCCTCGCTTTTTTAACTCTCGCCTTCGCTCAAAATCTTCCATTCCGCGAGCACGTGCCTTCAATCCCGTCCCACAAGAGATCCCGTTTCTAACTCCATTCTCGTGCCTGTAAAAAAGAAGGGCTCCTAATATCGCGCGGCGGAAAGACGGGTCGAGACGGATAGGCGAGAGGGCGTCTTCGCCCCGGGAGACGAGAGAGAAAGTGGGAGAGCGCCACGTCACCCTCGTAATCTCATCTCCCATCCTCTTAACCCTTTTCCCCCTTCCACAACTTGCCAATCCTCCTCCGCCTGTACCGCGACGGTAGCTCACACGCAGGCCGCCCTCGATCGGAAGATGCCCCAAGGGGGATAGCGGCCCGAACGCATCTCCGCCGATCTTCCCTTTCCTTAGCTTTCCTTCGCGAATTGATTTGCGGAATATTTCGATGAACAACTGGTGAAGGAAATTCGTTTTCAGAATGTGGATGCGGATACGACAGGAATGAATTTTAAACGCGCTGTAGTAACAAAACATAATGTCTGAAAAAAAGTATCGGTGGCCATACAAATACAGGTTTATGGATCGTAGTGACAATAGAAAGTACGGGAAACAATGTCAAGCAAGCTAATTCAGACTCTCATTCTATCTAGATATTCAAAATTCGTCTCAATTACTCTTAAAGGTAATCGGTAATGGACGGCTTTGGTATTGCAAAGTTAATTTATCATTAAAGTTTCGACAAGATAGCAGAAGACGGAGGTCAGTTATTTTTATTGGAAAAGTAAACTGAAAGACTTTCTTGTTCTTGCGCTAAAATTACCTAATTATCAAATTATTAGTTGAAATTATGAATAGTCCTCACCTCCATGCTGAATATTTCCTGGAATCGATCTTTTTTTTATCGGTAATGGACTTGAGAACACACCGCGTGAAATTACCTAGCATCGATTTAATTCATTGGTTCTAAAGGAAAAAAATCTTAATATTCCACATATAAATCGAGAATAGTGTGAAAAATACCTTATTGTGGCTCGCAGCCCTGGATGAGCAAAAGGTTCTTTGCACTTGCGTGTGAGATTCGTATCGCACTTAATGACGCTTCAGTTTTTCTTCGTTTCTTTTGAACCTCCGCCACCAACCGTACGTCTTCGCACAAAAGTTTGATAAAGGAGCGTTTTCCATCACTCCCTTCCCCTTCCGTTCTCTCTCTAGCTCGAAAAAAATCCCATCTCGTCAGGCAATTTACGGTTAGTGAATCAGTTGTCCTCCTTCCGCAAAAACCCGACCGTTTTCTCAACTCTCTCCTCCTCCCGCATCCAAACTTCCAACCTCTCTCCTCCCTCCCCCCCCCCCTTCATCACCTCTTGCCCCTTAGCCATCTCCTCTTCCTCCCTCCTCCTCCTCTCACTCCCTTCTTCGAACCTCACACTCTCCCTCGTCACGTACTCCTTCCTTCAAACTCGGCGTTAATTTACTCTTCGAGTCTCATTTCTCGTCGATGAAACGCCAGTTCGGATCCATGAAGAGGTACTCTACTTTCCCAAAGAGGTGATCTCTAAGAGCGCAGCGCAGTTGACCGAAAATTTACTCCTCAAGATAATCTGATAGCAGTAATATATAAGTGGAATAGTTATGAGGAGTGGAATGGAATAAGGACAAAAATTTATCGCAAAAACGCTTATCGTATTGCAAGAGAGAATTTCTCGTATTTTTCTTCCTGCGAAGCATTTCAGCAATGAACCTCAATTACTATAACATTTGCGTTGAATTCAAGAGTTATTTGCGAAAGTTATGCAGGTCAAATTACCATGAAGATTTATCTTTGATACACTGGGCCAAAAAAGAGAACATTTAAAAAGGCTCACCTTATTGTTTGGTATATTGTATAGTATTTTTCAGACGTAAAATTGGTAAATAAATAACATGCTCCGACAGTCAATTCTTCTAAGCGTTGTAAATTCTCAAACTGTCGATTTGAAAAATAATCTAGAATAAACATTTAACACGACTACATCATAGCCGAAATGCCAATTCTGTTTAAACACCTTTTTTGGGGCACTTGGAGTTACTTGAATAATCTAATTTGAAATTATATTGAAAAAAATGCGTTGTCTCGCTAAAAATATCTTTAGCTTTCAAGTAAAGGCAGAGTTATAAAATGACTTTAAGCATTTAATACTTTCACATGGAGCCATCTACGTCAATTCTGATTTACATTAATTATATGGTTGATTTTAACGAGTAAAGTCAAATTAGGTGGATTTAAAGCTAATGTTTGAGATTATAATTTGAAGGCGTTCATCGAGATATAAGTGATTTTTTTAAAGTGACGTTAATATGACTACCATGTTTAATTAAAAGAGATTTTTAAAAGTTTTTACAGAAAATTAGTTCCTAAAAATTAATGTTGAATAGTATAATAAAGTTTATAAAACTTGAATGCGGCTGAAGTTGATTTTTCCAAATTACATTTTTAATAGACACAGCGCGTCACTTTGGGTTGAGGGTATGCTCAATTAGTCTTGCCTAACTAGCTTTTTTTATTATAGGATTCGGTTGGATAAATACGCACGGAGATATGCGTGACCGCTGTTATTTTAGGAGTCCATTGTCTCTCCGATAGTTTGCGGCGTGAAAGTTGCGACTTAATTGCACAAATCAAGTGGACGGATGAAATTATAGGTTGAAAAAATTTCGAAAACTTAAACCCGTCTGATTGACACCCGAAGGCCGATCGACTATTTAACGGCAAGAGTGAAGTTTCTGTTTGTAGAAGGCGATATCGCAAGGGACTAATTGAGCCGAAGCCGATCATTGAATTAGTTTTGTTTTGCTTCGCTGCGCTACCGTTATGAAGCGAGACGGAGAATTTTGCCACGCTGAAGTTTTTAAATGGACACATGAAACTTTTTCGGTATATTTTGAAAGCAATACGTTTTCGTCGTAGATTTTGACTTAGATTTTTGAGGAAAAACACAAACGATTTGCCGAGAACGTTTTATTTAGTCCGAAAAAGCCTCCCAAGTCGTTCGCGATTTCGACGCTCGGAGATCCATCCAAATTTTTGTCGACATTTTTTTTTCTAACGGGATTAAATCCATCGGAGTCCGAGAAGGATACTTCACTCACTTGCCTTCTTCTCCACGGTAATTTCACGCCGGTTAGTTCCACATTTATCAGCGTTCGCGAACAAGTTTGCGGCGGCAACGCGAGGCCGAGATACGGATACAACCTACTTTTTTATTGTCACGAACGCCAATAATAAAAGTTTTATCCTTTTAGTGCTCTCCGCTGCCCCCTCTTAATAAAAAAAAAAGCCTCAGTGTTACAGATCGGTTCCTCTCCTGTCTTACTCTCTCTTGATTTTCTGTCACCTCCACCCTCTCCCCCACACTCCCATCTCCCACCCTCTCCACCCTCACTTTCCACTCTTATCCTCTCTCCCTCCTAAAAACCTCGAAGTAAAAGCAATAGAGTGAAAAAAACGTGAGAGTGACGTATGAATTCTACGTCTTTAAAAAGAAAAAAAAGAAAACATATAAGAACGTATTTTCATATGTAATTTTTTTTGCTGAGACCACTAAAAATAATCATAGAAATGAAGAACTAGTTTGTATTGCAACTGTTAAAAGGAAGGCAGAAGCTCGGCAGTGTATCAAGCGTGAAATGACCCACTAATCTGATGTCTGTTGGATTGAGATGTTTTTCTCTAACAACAGAATTCGCGACTTCGGGCCCGGATGCTTACGTTTCGCTAAGCAGACACCGGGCAACAAATTTAATCCTTGAATACTGTGTTTACTCTCTATTTTTCCGACTTGTTCCTTGCTTGTGTTTGAGATCATGCCAGTATATCCGTGTTACTTCTTAGGGGAAGGGGATTTTCTCAAAAGATTCACACGCCATGCAAACATCCTCCCTTTCCAATTGCCCTCAACAAATACTCAGACCTTAAAGTCGCTCAACATTTCAGTCGAGTTCTAAATGGCGGAGGTCACGTGATGTCGGAATGAAGAAAGGAGAGGGATTTATCGGTGGAGCGAGGGTGGATGTTTAAGAGTGAGGGATGGCGGTGGAAGCTCTTTCCTCGGCTATTAATCAGACTTAAAAGAGAGGGGAGTACTCGCTGGGCACCTGAATCCCCGCCGTCTTGACATTGTCAGGACGATTTCTCGCCGCCCACCCTAAAAAGAGATTGCGGCGTTCCGTAGCGGCTACGGAAAACGAAGGCTGACTACTTCGAGACTGGATTGCGATTCAGGATGCTCTGGGTGTGTGAAACGGCGGCTTCTTTCCAGTTTTGCTTGGTGCGACTTTTGCAATGAACGGCGCCCTAAAAGGAGACCGGGGATGAAAAAGGAAGGGAGACGAATTTTTCCTCTTTTTATGAAATGTGGTCTGCGATTTTAGGAGCCATACTGAAAGAATATATATTTTTGGGTCGTTTATTTTTTATTCGATTTTTAATCTAAAGCAGTTCTAAAATATCTTTGATTGCAATATACAAAATTTGAAATACAACGTTGACGGAAGGGCTTTGATTTTTCGTATGGTGTTATTGCGCTATATAGATCGATTACTTTTTATCACATCCTTCATTTTATTCTTGAAAATATTTTGAAATCAACAAGATAATTAAAAAAATGTGAAATGACGTTTCCATGGAGAAGATTCATAGGTGAAAATAAGACACGTGTAATGGTGACATTCGTGTTTATTTTATTAACAGTTTAGCAACGAACTTTCAGCCGATGTTTCAGTACAAAGTGAAAATTTATCCTCTGATATAAACGGGAAGCATGATATATGGCCTGGCTAATTTTCGTGTTACGTGAGAATCTAATATATATAAAATTGACTTCGTCGTCGTCGTTGGTGGGAAATCGGAACTATGTAATGCTATTTTTAACAAACTTTCCCAGTAGCTAGAAGATTGACATTTGGTAGGAATGTACAGTTCTTAAAGTAAAAGCCATTCACGAAAATAAAATTTCCAAAATCGACCCGGGTTCGGTTCCCGAGAATGATTAACATTCCTCGTAAGATAACATGGAAAAATCGATATTTCGACCTGCAACCTTATTTTATTTTGCTTATTAAAATTCACATATCTGACCTACGATTTTCGGACGTGGACTGTATTAAAGAAAAATAAATGCAGTTTCTTATTCCTACCGTCTTTTATCGCTTTCGAATCTAAATCTTTCGAATTTAACGTTTTAATATAATATTTTGACAAAATTTAGCGTTTTTAACGTGAAGTTGCGTTGCCAACCGATTACATGGTTAAACTCGAAATCCTATTACTCTCACGTATGCTTACGTTTTCTCCGGACCTCCATGGACCCTCCCGGCCCAATACATAGGTATCAGAGATATCTCAGAATTAGTTTTTACTTTCTCCAATATACGTAGTATAGAGAAAGTATTGTTTTCATGAAAAAATTCGAAATCGAGATTTCAACGGAAATACACACGATTTTACGTCACGTTGCCATGGTAAATGACATGTTTGTTTCTTTCGTATGTTTATCAATAAGCTACTGTAAGAAATGTATTTTAATGAAACCCAGTTGAATAAGTTTATTGGTGTCAGTTCACATTAAAATATATGTCTGGCATAACCCGGGCATTGTCGGGTACTTTCAGCTAGTAAGATATGAAAGTCGATATGTATACTACATTTTACCTTACGTTTTTAAAAGAAGTTTATGTTAAACGCAGAGTAGAATATAAAGACTCGTGACCCAAATTCACTAAAATATAATCATCGAATGCATAGTAGTTAAATAAGTTAGTGTGGTTTTATTTTCTAAAAGACAAGATATTCTCCGACATAAAGACGAGGCAAAATTATTCCGACTCTATTTTTATTCTAAACGAAGAAGAAAGCCATCACTTGGCTTTGACGCATGAAATCGTTCAGCCCGATTTGATATAATCAGTTTTTCACTGTTACTTCATGAATACCCATTCGGAGTTTCGTACCATAACTCGATAAAAAATGGGACGCTGGAAAAAAAGGCTCCGTCATAAATATCCGCGAGCATTAAAAGATTTTTACGTTCTCCCGAAGAAAGTGGGTTATAAAGAAGCTTTTAATTCCCCTTTCCCTCCCGTTACGAAACGCTTAAGCAATTTGCTCTTCAAGAGAGGAAAACGTGATCCCCAATTCGAGACCGGAAGATTGGCACACGCTACCTTTTCAGGCGGCGTCCATGGAAATCTTCTTTCTGCTCGATTTGAACAATTTGAGAGCGTTTGGATGGCGATGGATAGGAGCGTGGAATCGCGGGGCGGTCCGAAGGGCGATTAGGGACGCTTTCCCTCTCTCCTCCTAAGCGGCGCAGTATCTCATTCTAAATTTTTTATCTCTTCCTAATCTATTCGAACGCGGTTTTCTCGGTATACTTAGATCGTAGATATAGCGGAAAACGCGATGCGAAAAATGTTCTGAAAAACACGCAATACGGTACGAAAAAGAAATTTTTTTGAGCCTATGGGTGAATATGCGTGCATAGCTGGAGAATCGTGGGATATTTTCAAGGAAAGTTTCAAAAAATTAAATTTCACCTTGTTCATGAAATTTTTTAAAGTTAAATATAGTTCAAACATTAACGGAGGAACATTTAAAAAATCTTTTAAATCTCAAGAAATATTGGGTTTAGTATTTCAGCTTAATTTTACCGAATTTGCATTTTTCGCGATTGTATATAATTGGCTTAAAAATACGGTCACATTCGAGTTGAAAATTATAGTTTAGTTTATGATGGGCTAATTCAGCTTATCTGGTGACTTAAATCGGATGTGGAATTCTTATTAATTGCACATTCTGTTCGTATCAGTCACATTAATCAAACTCTAGCCTGATATTTTTTATTAGCATGTGATGTTAATTGTCAACAACTTTAATCGTTACGGATACGGTTCGGTTTAATCCGGTGCAGTATATTAAAGGTAGCGATTGTCTTGTGTACATAATTAAGTGCCTTCCATTTTTGAAGGATATGGAAATTAATTTTCTACTTCAATGCCGTCATGATTTTTTTAGATTAGATCGCATTGTTCCTTGTCTTTATTGAGCTCCTTGAAGCAGGAAGGCAGGAAATAGAAGACAAGGTTTGTCATGAGCAAATAAATTGAGAGATGTTTATTTCAATTATGACAAAATGTTAGGATATATGCGAGTTTTAATCTTATCTCTTTTGGAATGTATTTTAGAAATAGTGTTACTGCATAATTTCTTCTGTGTCCAAATTCGCACATTTCTTTATAAGTCCGTTAAGTTTATCGTCCTTTGATGTTAAGTGGAAATTTAAAACTAATTTTTTCTGTTGGTGTAGACTGTAGATTGTTTAGATTGCCAAACGCGAACGTAACAACCGATGTATAGAATTATTCAGCTTTACTCATATTTGTTGAACATTAGAAGGAATATGCCGTAGAATTACTTGGTCCTTCAAAGTGAGACTTGAAGGGCTTTCGTCTACTGGGCGATGTTTTAATATCCAGCAATCAGTGAATGAGCATTTTATTAAATGAAGTTTAAACTTGAATTAGAGAGATGAGCGCAAGGTTGTTGGAAGAGAAAACACTTTATATATAATAGACAGTCCTGTGTCATCCAAGTGCCAAGTAATGCTTTTTGCGGAAGAACGAGCCGTTAAATGCTGTAATACCATGCATTATTGCGCTGTTCATTTGTCAAGAGAAATTAAATCAACATTGTAGCTTTTTCAGATCTCACAATCTAATTTTAACGAAATCAAACTTGGTTATTCCGAAGTGATCTTTCGATCTTACCACATGGCCGGAATGCAAATTATTCTAGATCTCCTATAGCTATAAAAATAATTCTGACTATTAATGAAGAAACTCCCATTGCTTTTTATGTAACGCGAAGCGCATTTTAATAGGAAAAATTCTCACTCTGATCCCTTTTAAGGAATTAGCGCTTCCTAATGTCTCGATCCGTCGAAACTCGACTACATAACAACACCAGCTCCGATCTGCTCCCGTTGTCCGAGGCCTTCGACTCCATCTCCCTAGGTTTCACGCTGTATAATGGGAAGCGACGCAAACTGGTCCGAGTCTGCCTTCAAAGGGACCGAGGATGGGGAAGATTAAAAAAAAATAACTTTCCTCACGACTTCCCCGTTCGCGCCCCATTGTTAATACACGATTAATCTTAAACGTGTACGCGCCACCTTGGCGTGATGCCATGTATAATCGGTAAGAGGGTTTTACTGAGTGTGTTTTCGCAATGGAGGCAATTAGGTGGGTGAGGATGAGGGAGTGATATTTGGAGTGAGGAAGGAGTGGTAGTAGGCGCGTCTCCGATTTGGCCGTGCTTTCTCTTCCGTTCCTAAGGATGATGGTCTTGTTCGAGACGATCTATGCCTCCGGGAAGCGCACGCCTAAAGGCTCTCTCTCTCTCTCTCTGTAAAGGTTCCTGTCGCTCGTCTTCTCTCCTGATTTTAAGACGGTAAATTAGCCCTGTGGCGTGCACGGGCTCTCCGTAATAGGATCTCGCAAATAGATAAAAAATAAATTCGCTGAAATAGCGATTACTAGATAGTGTTTTAAACAGCAAAGAGTGTAATCTAAATCCTTTTTAATGTTAGAGCTATCTACGAAATTCAACTATATATAACTATATATAATAGTTAACCAAATTTTCAGCGATGAGGGTCAAGTGCTTTAAATTTGATTGCAACTTCAGTGAACATCTTGTTATTTTTTTCAGGAATACGTATTTCTACGTAGGTATCGCGTATCAACAAGGATCTTTCCTTTGGCTGATGAAAATTTGTAGACCGTTAAATGATTTGGTATGTAATTTTATGCTCCTTTGCTATAAAACAGATGAAATTTTAAGTTACTGAATGCTTTGTCGATATATTATTTTATGCACAGGTATATCATTTCTTTCTAATACTCCATTGCACGAAACGCGCCCATTTGTGATACGCTGTACACTTTCCTAACATGTTTTATCTATTGGCGTAGCTTCATATCCTTAATATTCATTTGCACAAAACTTTGAATAGTTTTCTCTTACGTGCCTAAGTCTATATCAGCGGTTCCTCAACTTTTTTATCGCGTACCAGCGAAAACGTGACAAAATTTCTTCGTACCACAGAGTATTAGGTAAGGATGAATGTAGTAGTGAATGCTGGCAATAAACTCGCGTACCACGGGCAGAAGCATCGTGTACCACTTGTGGTACGCGTACCATAGTTTGGAAACCTCTGGTCTATATTATATACGTTTTCAATAATCCTCGTAAATATGCGCCGAGAAACGCATACGTTTAAGGATAAAAATCAGGTGTTTATCGAGAATTGCAGCATAAGACACTTATGGATATACTAGTGTAATGCCCGTTGAAATATCAACGGAAGAATTATAGATAGATAGATTATTATTATTTTCATTTAACATAATTAATATCCCACTTTCACATATGAAATATTTTGTCATATACAACATATCTAGTGAATATTCTGTTGTTGACAGGCTATCTTTAGTTAAACTTAAAATAGTTGCCTCTCTTTCCCTCCCTTTCCCCCTCTTTCCCTCCCTTTCCCCCTCTTTCACACCTCCTCTCCCACCCTCTATCTCCCTCCCCCTCCTCATTTCTCCCCTCTCTCTTCTCTCCCTCCCCCCTCTATTTCCCTCTCTCTCCCTCCCTCTCGCTCCCCCCTCTACCTCTCCCCCCTCTCTCATATTAAAAGCATTCAAAGCACGTTTATACCCATAAGGATTGAATTAACAATATGATATACAGGTCTAACGATGGAATTGGTAGCCAAGGCAACATTCCGTTGAGATGGCAATATTTCCATAAAATATGTGAATTAAACGTATAACATGAGCGATTTCGAATTGTATGCGGAAAAAGATGAACAGGATAAGAAACTTTGTAAGTTTTTATTCAAAATGGTTCAGATCTGAAGGTCGTAGGTTAATTCCTTCTAATTTTAATTTCCAAAACAATAAAAGCCTGCACATAAAAAAAATGATTTTTACATGTTACCTTATGGAAAATGTAAATGTCTTCCTTGGAGTCGAACCCAGGACTTTTTTGGAGATTTATTTTCGTCATTACCTTAAAATATGTTAATCAAGCATCCTTGCCAAATTTCAATCTTCTACCTATTCGGGCAGTTTGTTAAAACGCTCTATATCGGCCATCGTGAAAGCGTGACCAAGCAGCCAACCAACCAACCAACAGACCTGGGCTATTATAGTATAAATTTGTATGGTTATTAGGAGGGTCCTATATTCATCTTTATGGCTATACTAGCAGAAATATCCGGCGTTGCTCGGGGAAATTTTGTTCAAATCCGACCGCAGTTCTAGATGATACATGGTACATATTTAAGAATTCACTCAGCCGCCGTTTTAAATACAACGGGCAGAGAGAAACAAAAACCACGTATGAATTATTTCTAGGAGCCCTCCACAATCGTACCAAATTTGTTTCAAATCAATAGTAGGACTTGGGAAAATACGCGTAGTTTAATCAGTCCAATTACGAATAAGGAAGTAGTCGTTTCCCACCTTTCTCACTGTGTATAAGATGTAGAGTTACCTATTCTTTGAGAACAGGAAGTTTATGAGAACAGACATCAGAACAGTTCGAAAAGAACTGTTCCGTTCTTTCTGACCCATCTCTAGATGGCAATGCATTAGCATACAAAGTTATTTTGCTTTTCGTACAATTAATATAAAACATTTGAGATTAAAAAGTAGCCTACGGCCTTTCTATTTGTGAAGAAAGTATCTGTTGAAAGTTTGATTACTCTAACTTTAACGATGTGGAAACATATATATGCACAAATAAACAAACAAACAAACTTTCCAAAACTTCAACTCACAAAACAAGTTAGGAAAGTGTACAGCGTTTCTTACAATGGAGGATTAGAAAGAAATGATATACCTGTACGTAAGGGTAATAGCGTTTTAAAGTTCTTTTCTTCATCATAAATAATCCATTTCCTTCCTATTTAAAAATATGGAATGCACACGTAAGGAAATTAAACGTTTGTTTGTGAGATTGTTTATGTTAGCAACAATGAAGAAGTAACCATGCAAGAAAATTTCTAACTCGAATTAAGATATTCTTGTTTGATTTTCTCGATAACGGCTACTCCTACGATAAAAATGTATAGGAAAAGAAATAGTCCTCTTTACCAGTTCTACAAGTATTATTTGAAAAATATTTTGATATGAGCAATACTTTACGAGATATGACAAACATTTAATTTTTTGTTCCTAGTAAAATGGTACCCCTGATTGGCGTACGTGATTCATTTTTGCGATTTTCTTATTATATTTGATTTTAAGTCCTTAATATCAAATTTCATGAAAATCCGTTCCGTAGAAGCCGAGAACGAACATGCGGACGGACGGACAGACCGACGACAATAGGCGCTCACGCTGGAGGCGAAACGCGCCTAAAAATGATCATAAAAATATTCAAATAAACTGACTCAAACAGGGCGAGCTTCATTAAGTCATCGGAATACAGGTACCTGTACCCGCCTTATGATTTTTTATCCCGCCTTATGATTTTTTATCCCATCAAGATCGAACGAATAGGACGTTCTTTATTAAATCTAAAGATTACATTAAGGAGCAGCATTTAAAGATAGTTAATAAAAATACGAAATTTGCCGCATGTGTGGGGAGAAAAATCGTTGACTCAGATTTTTCTCTACGCGTAGATTTCTGGGCAGTGTTCTATCAAATAACTTCTTAAATGGATTTTCTTTTTAATTACATTAATTATTATTGAAACCTCCTCAAAATGTGACAATTCAATAAAAAGTATAGTGCCTCAAGTATTGCCGATAAGTTAAGGCATTTGTTTATAAAAATATATTTCATTGCGTTATCTCATCTCCACCCGCCTTTTTTGCACGTGAAATAAAACAAGTGCTGAAAGTCTTTTGCTACCCGAAGTTTATTGGGTGAATTAAATAGCACGAGAAGCATTCCCGCTCAAAAGTTTAAGACATTGAGAAAAGTTGATTTTTACGGTGACAATCGTTAATAAAATCGTCCTACCTCTGCGATAAGAACGAATGTGTCATGCCTGGAAGTTAAGATTTGCGCTGAGATCTGTCTCGGATTATTCTTTTTTGAGGCACTGGTCATGCGATTAAAAGTATTTTCATGCCTTTTAGGAACATAACTTAAGTATCTCAGTATTTCATTATTATGGGTGTAAATATTTATCAGTAGAATCTTCGCATCTCAATTTTGACCGATTCAAAAAAATTCACATTTATTCTTGTTAAATCGCGGGCTGTTAAGTAGGTTCGGATGAGTACATAGAATGCATTATCATGTTGCTACTAAAAGCCCTATCAAGGATCGATTGATATTTCCACGGAAAAACGTTATAGATATTTCGACATTTTAAATTTATTGTGCGTAGAAAAAATTTTATCTATAAAGGAAGTATTTTTTAGTATGTAAATATAAATCTGAAGAAATAATCTCACAAAAATAGTTATTACGCTACAAAACCAAAGTCTGATTAAAATATTAGTTTGTTTTCTCTCATAGACGATAATTAAACTTGAGCAATTATAAAATCATTTGAATGCATAAAATACTCATAAATGTGATAGTAGCTCATAAGACCGCAGAACAAATATTTTAACTACTATGAAGATAAACGACCTTAGCATTGCGGTTAACAGCCTCGCGAACGATTTACACGTGCAATAATCGCGTTTTAATTCCTGCAACAAACTTCTTCGCCATAAAAACTCTCCGTCAAAAAAGTAATAGCTTGCACTGGGATCCTCTTAGATTTATTTTGCGGATATTTCTTGTGCTTTGTTACAATTAAGAGCCGCCGAAGTAATTGCTAATTCACGGATTGAGTGGCAGACGCTGATGATATCGTAGATTACAGTTCTGATATGTAGAGCACGACGGCCGCTTGATTGTTGTTACCTACACATCCGTGCCATTTGAAGAGAGAGATCACAATTACGAGTAATTAATTCGACTTTCTTAAAATTCGGCGTTGGTGCCCTTTATGAAGGGGAGGGGCGGTGGCTAGTAACTTCCCAAACAACGTGATTAATGGATACACACGTCTCTTCGATTAAGATCCAGAAATCCCACGTCGAATGACGTACGGCGACGGAACTTTTTTTAGTCGAAAAAGAAATACGGAATGCGGCGTGGAGTTGCTATGGCCCCAATAACGGTAACTTGGCCATTCGATATATCACGCGGAAGCTTTGGACCAAATTAAATCCAATACTCAGCGGGCACTGGCGATGCGTGTAACTACTGCACAAGTGGAACACGGTCGCCACCAGCCATCTCGCGCCTGCGCAGCGGAGGCCCGGAACATCCAAGCACGTCGTTGGCGGATGTCTTCTTCTCTTGCTTCCAGTACCCCGGGGGGTAGTGTTGTGAATGAGCAAACTTGATATTGACTAATGACTCTAACAAGCTTCGTTTCCTTCCAGTTTAGTTTTTTGTCCTAGTGTAATTTTTCACTTTCTTCTTATGATAATCGCGCCTAGACAATAATGTTTCCATATCAAATTAAAACTAAATTAAAGTCTTCTTATAATTTATAACTTACCATAACATATATTTTTCTTCAAAATGTAATTTTATTATCATGAATTGTGTTTACTTCCAAACTAAAGGATAATAAATGTGTTTAAGGACAAAAAGCTAGGATAAGCAATTTGAGAGTCTTAACATTAAAATTTTCATTATTAAAATTTTAAATTTTCCATGCAGCAAAGAATAATGTAATCTTTAGATTTCGATAGTAGGAAATACATTTTATGAATTCAGAGAACATTTTAATATATTAATATTTCAGCCGAACAAAATACCCTTAAGATTTAATCAAGGCCAAATGCCGACATCTACTTGCGAAGTTTAATTCATAATCTATTTAAACTACGAGCCATCTTCTTTCCTCCCCAGAGTTATTATAGCCAAACACGAAACCGTAATATATTTCCCTGCTCGTAATAATACCGCTCACTTCCTCATACCCGCACGTTAATTGATAAAAAATATGTATGAATAAAACTGAGGCCACCAGAAACCCCTCATCTTCACGCTATCAAAAAAGGAAAGCAAGTTCAAATCACCGACTCTTGGCTTTGACCCGCACCCGGTTTCAGGTCCGCGAAATCGCCCCCAGGCTGTGCGGGTGGGTTTTTCAAAGCGTGCGCCCATTACTGCCGGCGGACAGCCGCGCACGCACATAAACGACGACACGGAAGCCTTTAATCCTTAATCAGCATTGCTTCGAAGAAAGTTGTTTTCCGTCTTGTCCGCGGGACGTGTGTAGTAGGGGTCGGGCGCATAGATTCGGAAGATGGCTTCGACCCGGAGGAGTGAAAACCTCGCAAGGGGCGCCATTCCATTGGGAAAGGGAGCAGCGAGGAGGTGGGGAGGAGGAAGCGAGAAGGAAACGAGGGGGAGGGAATATGTGACGACTAGGAACGACTCGAGATAGTCCTTTTGCGAGCAACTAGGACGGAGTAAATGAGAACAAGTAATGGGTATAAAAATAAATTTTTATAAACAACTTTTACATTTTAACATTGTTTTATACTCGTTACTTCAAATTTGGTAAAATTACCTGCATAAGCTACCTTTTACTGGTGGAGGCGGTGTTATATTCAATTAATCTGGATATCAAGCCTGAAGACATTTCTTGTCGTATACAAATCAACGAAGCGCAACACGAGTAATATCAAAGGTAAGTAATCGGTACTATTACACAATCATTATGGGTGTAAACGTGCTTTGATTGCTTTCAATACGAGAGAGAGGGAGGGAGGGGACAAAGGGAGGGAGGGTGAGAGAGGGAAATTACTTTCAATACAATTAATGTTTCTGATGCCAATTTGATCTCCATAAATAGCTTGAACGATCGAATCTTTACTCCCGTTGATATTTCAATGGGCATTACACTAGTAAGGTTTTAAAGGAGAAATATAGGACTCTGATTCCCATTAAAAGTTTACCCATATGAAAGCATTAAAATAAGAAACTACAATTTATATCCTATCCGATAGTTTAAGTCTCGAGTTCGAATCTTGACGCGAAATAATTTTTAAATGCAAATGTAAAAACCTATACACCGATTTACGTGTTTTCTTATGGGCCAAAAATGGGGCAAAAAGGGGCCAAAATAGCCCCTCAGAATGGGAATTTCGAAAGTTTCAGATTTTTTCCTTCAGCTATGACCAAAGACCTATAATCCTACCAAATTTCAAGTTTCTAGCACATTAAAAAAGCATCTTTCGATTTTTTTCCGACTTTTTCTGTTCACTCGTCTACTTATTCCTCAGGAGGTCGATAAGTGTTTAGTACAGGCCTATTTTATTAAATTCAGGTTATCATAGCGTCGCGTTTTACTATCCGACCTCTGAAAATTCGGAAGAATGCGCGATATTTTTTCCCTTCGTGTCTCTATTCATTAATGCCAGGTAAGAAGGAATCTTATGACTGTTATTTGCATTGCCCCGAGTTCTATTATACTTGTACCAAGGGGTCAAGAGGTTAAAAGATGTGGTCAGGTTATTTCATAGAGATTTTTATGTAGAGGTGCTCAGGTCGTGGATCGTGAGAGGAACAATGCATTGCTTCAAATTGGACCGCAGACATTGCCAAAATTTTCCAAAAGCATTAAACATAAAAAAATAATAAGTAATTTATGCCAGAAAGCCCAATCCAATTTTGTTGTAAAATGGAGGCTTTATCTATAAATCTACCAACAACCGAATCTTAGTAAAAAAATTGAGTTTTAATAATGATTGACGGAAAACTATGTTTCACAAGAAATAATAAATTTTAACTTTAAAACAATGTTTACATCAATAATCAGTGTTCTTAAGTTATCTGTGTTTTAGCACTGCGCTAATGTGCGGCACCTCCGGTTTATTGAGATTAAGATAATGACTTCAAAATTCCATATCTGTTCCTTTGTAAGATCTACGCACATTTTTAAAGCTTTGTAAAATATCTTTTTTATGGGAAATGATTCTTTTTAAATCTTAGGTTGTAATTATTCACTTTTTTATATTCGACGTAAAAATGTTTTTTTCATTTTTACATCCCTATCGCACGTTAAAACAATTAACATTCCTTTCATCCATTACTATACATGGAAATGCTAAAAAGACATTTTATTCGCAATAATTTAGAAAAGGCGCACTTTTGATACCTTTCTCTGAAGTAGGTACATACTTTACCAATTTTGGCTTTCGATTTTTACCAAAAAAACTTTCATTTTAGCACCACGAGCGATATCCACCTCTCTCTCTCTTTCTAAGGAGAGAATGGTAGAAGTGACGGCTCGATCTTCCTCTAACTGGTTTCGCATCGGGGGGCGAGGTTATGTAAAAGGTCTCCCATCTTCAAGAGACGGAAACGAGAAAGATTTCTCTCCCACCCTCTCTCTCTCTCGCTCTCCTCCCCCTCTCCTCCTCTTTCGATAATTCCGCTTTCCTGCGATTACTCCAAATCTTATTCTTCTTCTTCACACACGAACCAATCGTCCGTCTGTTGCAGTTCCAAAAAAAAAACTGTACGGACGCCATAAGGCCTACGCTGCTGCCTATTCCCTCCCTCTCTCTCTCGCTATCTTTCTCATTCCTCCCTCCCTCCTAAAGCTTTCACATTTGTTCCCTTTAGGCCTCTGTAAGAGACCACTTCTCTCTCTTCCGACATACTCATCTTCTCTCAATCCTCTTCGTCGTTCTTCCGTGAGCACCGGGAAGCTCCATATGTGCGTATCATCTGCACTTCCCTTGAAGGGCTCCATAGTAATATCTCGATTCATTCATATAAAAAAGTAATTCTCACCCTTTCCCATTGTGACTTGAAAAAGGGCATAAGAATTTGCCTTTTTTAACGTTTTACGTAGGTAGGGAATACTGGTGGAACGGAACGAATATGTGTATATATATATATATATATATGTGTGTGTTAGAAATATAAAAATAATAATATAAATATATAAAAATAATTCTTAGACCGAAAGAAAAAAACGCAGATTTCATGATTCGATGCAGTCAAATATAAGATTGATTTTTAAATTGCCGATGTTTGTTATTCATGCTTTCTAGATACCGTTTGTGCGTGAAAATATCGTACATTTAAGTAACATACGTCTAAATTGATCGATAAAATGCTCTGAATTAAAATCGCTGAAATAGATCGTTCTTAGACAGTCCGCTTCCCTTTCGTACTCTGTGAAATATACATTTACAATAAGTCATCGCATATGACCATCATGGCGACAGTCACCTTTTTAATTAATTCTCTATACGAAGTTATCGCAAAAAGCTTACAGGAAGTTTTAGGAAATTTTTTCCTCTTTCTAACTAGTTTTTGTTCGATGCTGTTATTATTCAATGAAAGTTAGTTTTAGAAAAAAATTGTTTTTATTTTTTGCCGAGTCGTTTTAAACTTTAATTTACCGTTAAATAGTAAAAGTATATACTTTCACTGTCATGTCAAAATATGATCTCACGTTGAGTCGTTAGTTAAATTTTTTTTTTGAGTTTACAAGTGCGCCGAACAGTTCTTCTGTGTTAGTTTTATTTCCTCGTTACAGAAGCGTAACGGAACCGGATAGCTATCCGAAAAGTTCAATATAAATAGTAATGTTTCATTTCATCTTTTGTCTCCATATAACTAAAGCGATGAAAATGTATTTAACTATGAAAAGCATATCAGCAGCACTGATGACAAATCACAACTCCAGATATTAGTGACGATGGCGAGCATAACTTCCTTGATTTACGGCATCGCTGGAATATACAACTTAATAACTAGCTGTTTTCCAAAACTGCAGGTGTACGCTTAGCTCTCCTTATTTATTCATAATTTTATTTTAGTGGGCTCCTGTATTTGATGTTTCAAGTATGTCTTATGAACTTTCTTTTGTATAAATTTTCAGTTGATTTCATTTTATATTTATGAGAAAAACTTAGCTCTCTATACACCTCGATTTGAACTGTTTTTTATTATAGAACCCAGTGTAGTTACCTCGATTCGACGACTATCTCGCAGAGAACCAAGAAACATTCTTCGATCTATCTTTTCCCTTCAATTGTTTCCTATACCCCTGGTTTTCAAAATGTCCCATATCTTCTTGCCACGTTATTCTATCCGAGGATGTTTCCTCTCATGGTTTCCTTCTGCACACTTTCACTTTAAAGGCTCCGTAAAAATCATCCACTTCCGCCTCTTTCCTGATTTAACTTCTCCATTCTCCATCCCAAAAACTCTTCCTTTTGCTTCCCTCTTTCTCATATTCTTTAGTTTGGGATTCACCTGCACCTCGGACTTGCATACAAACTTCTGTCCTGTAAGCAGATAACTTTTATAAATGGCCGACATCAATCTTTCAATTAATTTTCCATAAAGTTAATGCTATCCTTACGGCAGCTTACTATTCCCCAACTGGTGGTAAATATTTTCCCTGAAGAATTTACATTTACGCTTCGGCTCCGAATCGGAAGAGAAGAGGAATTAAAAAAGCTGAAAACTGAGAAATGAAAGAAGTAGACAGTGGAAGGAAGTGGGCGTCTACGAAGCTGAAGGGAGTACGGAAAGGCGGAGGAAAAGGGAATAGGAGAAAGCAGATAGGAAGGGGTGGAAAAGAGGGGGGAGGGAAAGAGAAGCGGTAGTGTGGGGAAGACAGACTGCAGAGCGATTCCCATAGTGGCCACCTGGTGAGCCACCTGTCACATCTCCTTCCGTCCTTCACTGCCCTCCAACTCACCCTCCTCTTCTCCACGGGGCCTCCTCACCCATTCCAGAACCCTCTCCTCTTCCCCATCTCTCTCCTCTTCCCCATCCATTCGGATCTCCCTCCATATTGCGTCCACAACAATGCTCATTTAAATCACGATTTAATCAGAGCGGTTCCTTTTATTGTCGATGACTTGCGGTTTTTTTACTCTTTAAAAAATCTTCCTCTCAAAATCTGCCTGTTTTGCATTTATGCATACATGGCCGGCGTCTAAGTAGAAATGAGGTATCGCTTAACTTGTTATGCCTTAATGTTAGATTGTGGTTCCGTTTAATGCATCTCATGTTTTAACACGTCATTCAGTTCATTCACGGTAAATCTCAGATTACTGGGTGGAAATAGTAACTTTCACTACGGATGGTATTTTGATATAATTCTGTAAAATTATTAAAATTGAATTTTTTTCGCCTGTCTATATTGTCACTATTTATTGGTGAAATTTATTAGGAGCTAAAATATTTTTAAAATATTGTTACTATATAAATTGCACAATGTGTTCTCTACTTACTGATACAATTTTTAAATAAGTGACGCACCTAATATGTATATGAAACGGATTGTTTCTTGCATCAGAAATTTCTAAATTAATCGCAGTTTATCCTTTTATTTTATCTGTCCCTCTGGAATTTGTATCGTAACATCATTTAATAAATCACTTCGGTACCATGTTTATGCTGTGCGCACCATAAGATTCGTGGCCTATCTCTGGTTTACAAATGCGTTTGACGGCGCTTGGTTCAGGATTTTAAAATGTCGTTTTCTGTCTTTCTTTAAAATCAAATCGCAAACTTTAACTAACACAATACGGTATTTCCGGAAGAAACAAACCGTATGTTTTGGTTCAAGCATGTATTAAATCAATTACATTTTAACTAACCTCGTTTTGTGTTTGATTTTTACACCATTCTCAAAAGAGGAAATTTAACATTATATAGGGAATGTTTCATTTTTTAAATCAATGGCGACTGGGCGACGTGAATTCTATTCACACTTTTCCGAATTTATTCGCTTGTCGAGCCCGCCCTCAAAACCTTAGTTATCGCGTCCCGTCGACTCAAGGCACTTCTGATTTATTGCTTGGGGAGAAAAAATGGCATGCAAGTATTTTTTTGAGCGGCGAAATATTTCGCTTCTTGGCTTATCCCTCACTCCACCGTATAGCTCAGCGGTACACATCCATTGGCCGTACGCATACTCATTAGGGGCACTTGAAGAGCTTTTCAGGAGTACGCGAAAAAAAATCAAGATCATTTTTCTCCTCTCTACAGAATTATTACATTATTGTTAGAACCAAAAGTTGTGAAGTTGCAATTACGAATAGCGCATGGAACCTTTTTACTACAAGTTTTTAAAACTGCAATATTTTGCCGTAATACTTCAAAACTCATATCTGTAACAAAGTTTAACCCTTGAGATGTAGCGCGCGGCCATTTTAGTCGTCTTGAAAATGTAGGTTGAAAAATGTCATTGTTACTTATATTTACAAATTACTTGTTTTAATAAGATTTTTCCATTGTTTTATATCTGTACAGCTTAAAAATATATCAAAGTTATACGCGAAAATACAGGAAGGGATGCATCGACTAAAAATGTCGAAGTTCACTTGCATAACCTATGCTTAACAACTACATAGAAGCAAGAAAATAGTTCTTCGGTCGTTTCGTGTTATTTAAAACAAACGTGAATTGCATTCGATGATGAAATCACCGAAATAAAAGGAGGAGTTATGCTGGAGTAGGAGTTCTCAACATGTGCTCCGCGAACCACTGGTGCACCATGAACTAAATGTAGATGTCCCGTGTTAGCAATATAAAATGTAATCCAAAGCTAGAAACGACTGTAATTAAGGTGGTATTGTACGCGCATCCTATTAAGGATAGAAGTATGAAACAGATTATCATGGTTATCTTCTACTATGGTGTGTGTCCGTGGTTCTGTTATTTTCTAGTAGATAATACCCGAGTGCAAAAGGTTTAGAACTCTGCGCTAGATGGTTTATTTGACTACATAATAATATATCATTGTATAAAAAATAAAAGTTGTGAAACGCTAAACAATCTGATATACTGCCACCAACTTGCGTACAGTTGGATTGAATGACCTATAAGCTGTTTCATAATTGGTTTCCACGGTGTCTTCCTACTTTAAGTGACGTTTCTTTAGTTAATTTACTAACTCTTTCTAGGTGTCCGTTAAAAATAACGGTAGGAAGGTTCCGCGTGTTTGACACGCAGGCATTTGCATCGCTTTTCGACTTAATTAGCTAGTAACAGTGACAAGGCGAAATTTGCAGGCTGGAAAATCAAACAGCCTGCTGGACTTCAGTTTACATGGCCCATTTTTAGTAATCTACTACAATATATTTTGAAGCGTGTGTTTGTGTGTTTGTTCATGGAACTCCTCCTAAAAGATAAAAGCTAGAATAACCAAATTAGGTACGATTCTTCCTTACATCCTAACTTAGTGAATGGTCAAGGTTTGGTCAACCGGGATTAATCAGTGCTGCCAATATAGGGGATTAACATTTTTCCATAAGATAACACGTATGAATCGATTTCTTGACTTGCAAGGTATTCTTCCTTCAAGTATCAAAATACGTAAATATGCACCGATTTCTTTCGTTTTTACTTTATTCGACGAATAAAACTCTATACTATCTTATTCTTGCGCAGTTTACATGTTATACTGTCGAAGTTTTCAGAAATACGCTATTTGATTCGAAATTTTGTGGATTTTTCGTACTCTTTCCGGGCGTTGCGAAGGCGGCCGTCATTGTTACCTCCGATTCAGTTAGCTTCAATGAAGCTTATAAATAGACGAAAGTTTAGCGTTATTCGATTCGTACTTTTGTTTAAGCAACGAAACGATCGATGTTTATGGATAGCAACGTAAATAGATACTGATTATTATTCAGGAAGCGTTTATTGATGAAAGTAATTGAACCTTCTTTCCTCTACTGAATACTGGAATCTTACATTTTTTGTAAGTAAAATGATTATAATATACATTATAATGTTTATTAACGTAAATAAGCTCACGTATCTGGTGTAAATTTACCGGAGTCAGGTGTTCAATCCTAGACAACTGTACTTTGCTTTTTCACGGGTTTCTTGCTTACAAGACATAAAAGTAAATATTTCAGCGAGGCATAATTACACAAGAAATGAAGCCGGATTTGGCCAAAGTGATACAATTATCGTTATATTTGAATGCAATACGTTCGGAAACGGATTGTTACAAGCAAATATGATTAATTGTTAAGAAAAGCTAATTGTAATTTAAAAAGTATATACTATATAGGTATTTTAAAGAGTTTGTATGTTGTGCTGTTGTAGCTTCACTAAATCCGTTGAAATTCAACGGGAAATTCTGCTAGTACTGAATAAAATGATGCATAGCAGGGGTCACAAATTCACAACGGGGCGTAGGCCACATGACGTTGCTGCACCAAATCTGCGGGCCGCATTCCATGTTTCCACAGGTTTTCCCAGTCCTAACACCCTTTTATATTCTCTGTAAATTCACTCTACCATTTCACTTGGAGCGAGGGTCCCCATCCGATGCACCAATTTGTTTTTTAAAATACTTGATTCGGCGTCGTGGGTTAGGTCCTTTGGACATCTTAGAAGCAAGCAGGCAGCCGTACTCCAGCTGTGTAGCGTGTTATAAATGAGAATGAGCGAAAACTGCAGATATTTTGAAAGTTCAGATGAAAATTACTCCTTAACTCACTTGGGTTATTTACAAGGATATTTTTGAAATATTTTATAGAAAATACATTTGAGTTTGAGCTTTATCATAATATGAAGTTATTTATTTCTCGGGCTGATTAAATGCTCATCGTGAGCCACGTTAAGGTAGCGGGTAGCGTGTTTAAAATCACCGACGTATGGAGCGATGCTTGAGTAGGAATTCGAATCGGAAATGTACGAAAGAAATATAAAAAGTCTTTTTTATCGATCTTAACCATATTTCAATGACAACGACGGCCTGAGGCCTCCTCCAGTGTGAAGGTCCCAAGGAGTTACTAGCGTGAAACTTGCACGCTAGGCAATAAAAGCCTCCGAATGATAATGGCGTGTGAACGTGACTCTAAAGGTCATATCGTTTCTCAATTCTTTCCACTTTTTCCTCCGTGGTAGTTTCACACCCATCATCATTGTAATAATTACAATTTATTTTTGCATTATTTAAGTCTATTTCCGCGTTTTATTGTTATGCTTAATGTTATATTTTGGAGATAAAGTTTTGTTACATTATAGTGGTTGGATTTTTTTCAACGAGTCTAAGTTACGCTCACAATTCATCTACTGCAAGGTATATAGTGTGCTATATATTAATTACTGCTCGGAAATCGATAGTTTTATACGTTTCGGCTTTTACGAAAGAAGAAAATCTACGGTTTGATCGTCTCTTGGATGATTTTTTGTATACCTATGAAGGATTTTAAAATATTTATCTGTAGTTCAATAACAAGGTTCATGCCAGTTTTAATGGGGGAATTGATAATAACTGCGTAGCCAAATGCCCTCGAAATCACTCCAACACCGACATTGAGTCGCAGTCATTAATTTATTTGCCATCGAGGCTGTCGGAACCGTTATTCTGTCCCTTACTCAGATACTTATCTTCACCTCCGAAAGTAAAAGTCAACATTTTGACGAATGAAGTGAAAAATTACACGGTGTGCATAGGGAAAAATAAGGGACTGAAATACATAC
Source organism: Uropetala carovei (assembly GCA_036926305.1). Taxonomy (NCBI): domain Eukaryota; kingdom Metazoa; phylum Arthropoda; class Insecta; order Odonata; family Petaluridae; genus Uropetala; species Uropetala carovei. The sequence goes on along the minus strand of JAXCHB010000104.1, from coordinate 4,580,113 downwards.
AAAAATCGACTCAGTCAAGGTGACGAATAAATTGTCGCAATCTTTTTGGAGAAGTCTCCGACGTGATCCGAGATAAAAAAAAAAGCTTTTCTTCGGAAGGCAAAAAATAAATAAAACGATAATACAAAATTTTTCGCACGTCGAAGAACTATAAAAAAGTCGGTGGACAATGATATTTGTGGTGTGTCACCGTAACGGGGAGCGTATTGGTTTGCAGGAGCGTGGAAAGTATTCCGAGGTTCGCGTGAGTGGCCGGGCATGGGGCGGCATTAATGGGACGGCGCACTGATTGATGGGAAGGCGCCGAGGTTTCTGGTCGTGTGGGTGGCAGAAGGACGATGGAGGACTTCTAAAGAGCGGAAGGAGAGAGAGAGGGAGGAAAAAGGTTTTAAAAGGAGAAAGAGGTTGTTGTCGGTGTTATTGGCGGTGGAGAGGGAGACCGACATATGGGCGAAATTTCGAATTTCGGTTGGCGAGTGGGGTGCCTTCCTCCATTACCTGCACTGGGAACCCGCCGCTCTCACAGTTTCTTCTCTCTTTCACTCCCTACTCTTTCCTTCTCCTCTCTGCCCTTATCCTTCTAACATAACCCACCCTCCACAGCCTCTAAAAACTCAATAACACAACCCCTTCTTATACGAATGCATCACTCCTCTTCTCATCCAAAGAAATTTTATTTCGTTTGTTCCTCTCCTTCTCAAGGGCGGATCTAGAAATTTCCCAAAGGGGGGGGGGGGATTATTGACTATTTTTTCATGGGGTGGGGGATGTTTTTAATTTGTACACTAAATCCTTGTCAAAATTTTCTATTAATAAACTATGGTACACGATAGAATAGTATGATAATTATCACAGTGAAGCCTATTGGGGAAAACCTACTGCAGCATGACAACCCCCTCGGCTTCCCCCTTTGCTACCCCTAAAGAATATCCAAGGGTGTGGGGGGGGGGGGGGGGGGGCGGTCGCCCCCATCGTCCTCCACTTTGGATTCGCCACTGCTCCTTCCCTTTCAAATTTTCTTTGAAGAGTTAAGTGGTGAATGTAAGTTTTGTCGAGATAATAGGTATTTGGCGAATCTTGTGGGCTACAGCAAAATTTTGATCGAAAACTAAATGACGATATTTTCGAACTGGATTACAGATAAAGAAATTTCGACTATGTGTATAATTATTTGGTTTATTTATAGCAGGGGTCCGCAATCTAGTGGTTGCAAGCATCGGGGTACTCTTTTTCAGTCTTACCGCGAACTTCTGTGGTGCTTAAAATCACCTTTCTAAGCAACACTAATTTAGTTTGTTTGCCTGTTTCCTTTCTAAACGTGTGAAAGGACATTTTTAATCTTTAACATTGGATTGATTTTATTTATGATCATTCCTATTTTTACAAAAATATAGTGGTGCTCCGCTGGGTGTTCTAGAACAGTGTTTTTAATTCTTTTTATATAGCGACCCTGTGGAATGTCTCGCGACCCAGTCGAAGGGAAGGCAACGTGGAGAAAAATACGTTCTTAACTGAGTTTTCATTAACTGTCTATAAAAATTACTACTAATGCTAAAATATTGGCATTTATATAATAAGAGCATTTAGTTCCCTGTCATGTTTTATACATTTCAGGTGCTTATGCATCGAGTGCTCGCGACCCGTACTTTGAAAAACACTGTTCTAGAATCTAAGTTGGTGCTCGCCACGTTGAATAGGTTACGAACCGACGTCTTAGAGTAAGAAAAAGACATGGCTGATTGTGAGGTATCAAATACGCGTCTGCATCAAGTAATTTTCCGCTTTTGTGTTCAAGTGTAATTTAAATCATTTAATTATTATATGGCAGAAATTAAAGCATAGCCTAATAACAGCCAAATATAATACGTATGCTATATTAAGGAATAATAATAACGAAGACAATTTTCATTAGGCACATATTAAATAAAAACTAAATAATTAATACATATATTAATTCCACTAAAATGTCATCAAGAATAAATATTTTACATAATCAATGAAGCAGCCAATTAGTTAGATGTACTAATGTAAGATCTAGATTTCAGCAGGATCGTTAACTCAGTTATACTTAATAGCTCTCAAAATGGATCGCTTTTAGAAAATAGTAATAGCTTTATCAAAAAAATCCTATTTTAATGCAGTACCTTTCACAAAAAGTGTATTCCAAATTCGCTCTTCAATTGGGCTATTTTGACCTGTGGACTAATATTATTTTTCTGCATGGCAACTTTCATCGATTTGGAATCGGTAATTCTTGACTTAAATTTCTTATTAGAGGAATAGAAGAATATGACTTTATAATACCTGTTAAGTATCTATCTCACCCATAATTTTATTTTTTATAAATAAATAGAAATTACTATCACATTGAACCGAATGTATACAGCTGACAGTGGCATACGCAGAGTTTTCCTAACGGGGGGGCCAAATTCTTCTGTAAGAAACAAAAATGAAACTCAATGTTAACCAGTTGAAATAATTTTTATATCACTATTAATAATTAGTAACTAAAAATTATTATTGAAGTGAATTTTAAAGTGTCAGAACTAATATCGAACGGTTAATTGATTTATTGAAGTTTGTCTTACTTCTTAAGGAGGGGGTGCAGGCCCAATGGACCCTTAGACCAGGCATGTCAAATTGGCGGCCACGGGCCGCATACGGCCCTTTCTCTGCCTTACTGCGGCCCGAATGCTAATTTTTTTTTCAACTAAACCGTTCGAGATTTTATATAATTACTTTATTTTTTGATAAAAGGAGACAAGATTTTTTCTTAGTTATTGAAATATAATAGAATGCGGTTTCTAAATAATTGCTTTTAATAACAAAAACAAGCGAGCAATCTTCTTGATGAAGTCTATTTTTCCAATTCTGGCCCTAACTAATCAACTGTAATCCTAATGCAGCCCTTCTATAACATCTACCACTTCAATGCGGCCCTAATGCTTCTTCGAGTTTGACATGTCTGCCTTAGACCGAAAATCGGAATATCAGCCATAAGTGGAAATGTCCGCTCTCCCAGACCGCTATAAATTTTTTATGTATATTTTTATTTTGTAAATTGTATAACAGTCGCATAATATGTTAAAATAATGTGAAACGGATTTTGCAATATCGAAACTAATTTTAGCCACACCAAATTTTTTTCACTGGGGTCTGACATACCGATTCTTCGGTCTAACAATGTGTTATCATTTTGCGTCACAAATCGTAATTTGAACTATTAATATGATTTACATGAAAATGCATAAAATTGACACAATGTGTCTAAATATAAAAGAGGAAAAAAGTGCGTCGGCCGGGAATCGAACCCGGATCAACTGCTTGGAAGGCAACTATGCTGACCATTACACCACCGACGCCTTGATGCAATTGCGTGATGCATTTTAACTAGAACCCATTCAAGTTAGTATGCCTCTGACTCGTAATTTGAAAATGCTTCATTTCCTGAATTTGTATTAATATTCAAGTAGTGTAGTACACTTTTTTACAGAATTGAATTACACTGTTTTTGCGACAGACAACATCCGTCACCATCTATATTTTCTCCATGAAAAAGGACGATTACGCATTCAAACATACATTTTGGCTTTCCAGCTTAAAGAATAGTATATGATTGGTATAAATACATAAAGAATGTTTAGAATTTGATGTCATTTTTAGTTACTTTATTCATATTATACTCTAAAAAGCCATTTATGGCTTTGATAGGCAAGATTTAGCCATTTATTTACGATAGATCTGTTAAAAAACTGAATCAAATGTAAGGACCGCTGAAAAAATTTAAATCACACGAATCACAACCTGATCATATAGTATATTATAAGAATTATGGAATGGCAACGTTAGTCGCTTAAATCGGTACAAGTAGGTGCGCCACGCAAAAAAATCTTATCGATATTGATACTCATATTGAAACTAATTCTTTGGACAATTTAGCGACTTCAATCTTATGATGAGCACCTTAGTAATCTGGGTTCGATTAAAAAATGTTACTCTAATATAACGCGACCCTTCTGTTCAATGGCCGAAATGTTTCTTATAAAATATTCCATGTTTGATGTCTCTGACAATCTCATGTTAATGAACCCGCAATATAGAAAAGAATCTCAATATTTTACTCTTTAGGAATAAAGTGAATGATAACCTTTGTTGTGACAACTCCTCTTAAAAGTAATGCCCATTCCGAACATGCGCTACCATGTGCCCCTTCATAACAGCAGAGCTGTAAAAGACGAACTAGTTCAATATTTGACGCCTATTCCATATTTCTATTTCTTCTAACGATGTGTTTCCGATTTCGTTTTTAGGATTAGTGTAAACGAAACTCATCTATTTAAAATAGCATTATAGTATTTGCACTAGCCAATAGTTAGAATAATGAACCTATAATAACTGTTTTGAAGTTGTTGAGTTTGAAAACGCTTAATGTGAGCGCTCATTTGTAATCATCGGTTTAAATTTAACTTAAAGCATGCAGCATTGACATAAAGCAGAAAGCTTCAATACCCGAGGCTAAATCGGTAGAAAAAATGTTTCCTAGACGCGTTTAACTTGAATCTATGGGAATATTTTCCGTGGGATCCTTGAGTTTGAGAAATTTCCTCAGCTCTGAGACACACGGGAAAATATTTCTGTGGAATAACCATCGGATGTGATATTTTATTTTCAATTTGTAAGGAGAAAATCCCCTCCACCTCAAATCTGATATATTTACAGAAAGTATGTTAAACTGTCTCTAGTTTTCCCGAACCATCTAAACTGCCCATTCACCTCTTTAATTCACACTCATTTTCGGGAATCATTCTTTATTTAATTTAATTCAGTGAAAACTATTTCAAAACGTTCGCAGACACAACTGTGGCAAATGATTAGCCCTAGGATGGTTGATGGTAATTACCTGAATTTTTATACTAAAACAAAAATAAAAATTAGGGAATTATCACTGAAGACGTTTGCTTTGAGGAGATTCAAAGGATTAATAATTTCGTGTAATACAGTTAAAACGCGATCGCCAAATTTCATGAGGTAATCATTATTTCAAATTAAAAATATTTGTTTCAACAAAATATCTTTGTATTAAGATTATTTAAGAACGTTGGGTTAACAGTTAGTTTAACATGAGCGACTAAAACATATTTGTCCTGAGCTACTTGTTGAGAATAACCTGATCTCATACGATAATAAGTAGGCAACCTTTTATGCAGGATAGTTGAGCCTTCATCTTGTATAAAACATTCGATTCAATGTCGAGAATGGAGACGTGATAAATTATGACAGCAAGTTTGCCCTTATTATGATTTATCTCATTTGTATAGAACACTTTTATTTCACATTTATTTATATCGATCATAGGGAATAAATTCTATGATAACATTTGCGAAAATTTGCTTTACTCTTATTTTATTTTATTTCGCAGAACCTTAATAAATGGCAAGGCAAATGGTAATCAGTAGCAGTCTCTCACGGTACCTCATCAAGCTTTGACGGAACACAATTTGAATATCTGTGTAATACAGTGCCGGAATGAAATTTTCATGCAGTATACGTATGTTCTAATAGACACACTGCTGTTTTCCATATATATAATTTTTGTTTTCTTTCCTTGAGAGTTAGAAATGGAAACGACCTATTGCCTTTTATGCACAAACACGTTGGAGTAGATGAAATAGTCGTGATGCGGAGTGAGTCAGAAGGCAGAGTTAACACGAGAGGAGTATTCATTTCTACAATATAATATAGTAAAATATATTCGTTCACATTCAATACAATAAAAACTCAAAATTTCCTTTGATATTTGTTAAGTTATCATATTAATTGCCTTAAACTGAACTTCATAGCAATTTATTTGGTGTTATTTATTGACTATGTTTATTAAATGCTCTGGAAAACTGTAAGCTATGAAAGAGCCTCTCAAAACCTCTTTGTGTCTGGTAAATTGGTAATTATGATGGCACGGAGAGTCAAGAAGGCGAGGAGATAGGCGGGAGAGGGGAATCATGGGCTGAGGGAAATAAGCGGGAGGAAACTGCCATGTACACCGCGGGTGAAAGTCACAAAATTCTTCCGGAACCTTGACACAAGTTGACCTCATATTGAAAAGGAGCCTCCAAGGCTTCACTCGATGAGCCGACGGCGCCTTCTAAGCAAAGTGATTCAACGACATTTGTTAGAATTAGGATTTTGGAAAATTACCAATACCCAACTGTCATTTTAATTTCATCCTGGGAAATGCAGCTGTGAAATATAAGTGATTAAATACTGGCATGTACAACTCATGCATACCTTAGTAATTTTGCTTTAAAAATGAATAGATATTGGTTAAAGTCCATGCTCGTGTGTATGTACCTAAAGGTAGAAAAGTCCTTCCGCGTTTTTGAATTAGGAAAAACTATTCTTGACAGTCAACTTTTGCTTCCCAGATCCAATCTCGAGTGCTAATGAAGATAATCCATTTGACTTTCTCGCATTTCTATTCATCGAAATTTTTAATCTTTCACTCTAGTATCCCAACTGAATAGACAGAAAGGCTTCTTGAAAAGTTTTGCGCTTAACGGTAACGGCAAATGCTCGCGTAGCGAGTAATATCAAGCTTGAGGTTAAACTCGCCTATATAGGCATATTGAGATAAGATACATTTATTATTTACTGACTGTCACAAAACGAGACGAAAAATAAAAAATGCTCTAGATTACTATAGTGATAATAGTAAAACCGCCCTGCGAGTAATGGAAGCGATATAATCTAAATGTTGGTGAACACTGAATTTGTTGATGTGAATACACTAATGTACTTATTTACAAAACGAGTGGTTCCAAAACAGGTTCACGAGAAAATTTCAGACGGTAGAGAAAGACTTCCAGGGTTGCGAAGACAAATAGTTTTTGTTTTTAAAAATTTTATGTATGGATATATTTATAATAAAATTAATCTTTTCAAAAATAAAATAAATATTTATAATGCTTTGAAATTTGTTACATTTTACATGTACTGGTTGATGGAAGGGGTTAAGGAGGTCGTGAATAAGGTCGGCTACCTTAAAATATAGTCACAGCTTCATAAAGGCTGGGAACCGATGCATTAAGATTGATTAAACCATGTACGCAGATGAACGATCGTTTATTTACCACAGATGATGATTACTTTGTTACTAAAAATATTGTGGTTTACTCCATCTTTTATAAGGAGTTAGCGATTCCCAACGCTTTTATAAATGCCGCATCTTTCCAAAGATGAACCTTGATAGCATACATAACTACAGTTATCACAATTACGGGCGTACTCAACTGTTGTCAGCGTCGCCAACTTAATTAAGTAAAAAACTTATCCTAAATACACGGTTAAGCTTCCAGATTAACAACTAATTTGTTTTTCGCGGTACCGGTCCGCGACATTTTCTCGAAGAAATACTGGCATACATCAGGCAAGTAGAACTGGTGGCCCTTCCTTTGCCTTTCCCCTGCCCGAATCCAAATTTTTCTCTCAACTAAATCGTTATAGATTTTATATAAATACTTTATTTTTGTGGAAAAGAGAAGATTTTTCCTAGTCATAAGGTACAATAAGAACACGCCTCTAAATATTTGTTTTTAATAAAAAAGCATACGTCAAATCTTCTGTATAAAGTTTATTTTGCCAAATCTGGTCCTCATTAAACAACTGTAATCCTAACAATGCCCTTCCATAACATCCATCACTTAACTGGTGTCCTGACGCTTCTTCGTGTTTGACATGCTTGGCGTAGATCGTCTACTATTGCATTCAATCCACGAGCTGATAATTCATATTTTCAACGAATAGCCATGGCATCGTTTTTCCGAGAAATCTAGAATAACATCTCCACCCAAAGTCGATACATTGGAGCGTCGACCTCCATAGCGATGATGAACACAAGCATCTCTCGCGGAGAGAGGTAAACGACCACGGAGCATTTTCCAGAAAAGGGATCCTGTTTTTCGCGCGCCCTTGGATTTCCCTCCCTCCTCCAAACAACCGCAGTGCTGTACACTGGAAGAATGTCAATTGGCCACTGACCTCTCACACACCCAACCTCCTCCTTTCACCCCGAAAACAAAAATCTCACATCTGCGTCACCTCATACCCGACTCGCTCTCTCTCTCTCTCTCTCTCAAACGTGAAAACATTTCCCAAACGTCTCCTCTCCGTTCCCAAGGGACGATCCTTCGCGACGGCGCCGAAAGCCCCCTAACAGCAGCAGAACACGATTATTCCAGGTTCTCCCCCGTCCCCTCCCTCGTCTCGAATCCGCGCCACACCAGAGACACGCAAAAGCCCGCAGATGCAAAAGGGACGCGAAGGGTTCGGTGCGAAAGACCGCAAAGACACACGTGTTTGCCGGCGCCGAATTGGCGCTGCGGGATATCGCTGCGGATGGCGGGAGGAAGAGCCTTAAAACCAAGGGTTCTCTTTCATTTCGCCCGAGAGGGGGTCGCGATGTCTTCTCCTTGCACCTACCCACCCCTCTCTCGCACCCGAAAATTCCTACCCGTCTTATCGTCGCGGTCAGTGGAATTGCTTTGTTCTTAAAATTCTTCTCCTTTTTAAAGCCTCTAACTCCAGCTCCCTAACCCCAGGGACCCCTAATAAGACCACCCGCGGAATTGGTGCACGTGTGCGGGGCTCCATTTATATTACGACGCTGGGATTTCCCTGTCTTTTGGAGCGGTTGAGTTTGTGAGGCAGATAGGGTGAGAAAGTTGGAGGGGTGAGTGCGTCCTCGTGTGGGAAAAACCCTGTCCCCGTCCCCTCTCTCAGTTCTAAGTTACTACTACGCTCTTTCTACGGGCCTTCATCTCTCGAAGGAGGAATGGAATATTTCCTTAACAAATATATGATTTGGGCTTTCCGTAGACAGTATTCCTCTGCTTATAAATAGTAAAACGAAATATTTCTTGAAAAAATTAATTGTTCTTGTACACGAAGAGGCGCACTGCATCGTCAAAGGTACGTAGCTTATTTATTTGAGATTTCCGTTCAGTACATCATTTAAGAAACATAATTGCAGGTGCTGATTTGTTGTCACTCGTTTCCGCCTGTTTCAACAAGCAATTGACACCTTTCCTAATTAACCTCTTTGCCAACCGACGCCCCTTACTGTCAGTTTCGTGAGACCTCTTTTGTGATACCTGTTCTCTACCTTAAGTGTTTAGTGCCTCCACCACACTGAGAAAATAGTCTCCTCAAGGTACTACCTGTTCAATAGCCTTTAACATCACCCCTGTTACTCTTCAGTAATCCCCATAAAAACTGACACCTTATTTGTCTTAAATGCCATATTATCTTGTCCATAAAGTTAGCAGCAGATTAGATTTATATTTTAGCCATGTTTCTTTTATGTATTTGTCCATAGTATATGAATATACTGCGTGAACGCTTAAGGTGAAAACGACAAATATGTACCACGTGATCACGGTAGGATGCAAACTGTCGACCAAGGAAATGAGAGCTTCCACCAGTGGCAATTTTTAGCCTACCATACGTAGTTTCAGTAATTAATTATGTCAAAAGAAACAGCATACAAATTTTATATCATTACTAATCAAGGGACAGTCGAACAGACAAAGACTTCAAACAAAATTTACGCTATGCAGGCGATTCTTACATTTAAGACCAAAATGTCTCCGAGGATTATTTAGTTCCGGAAACATTTGCTCTCTGAAATAAATCCAAAATATAAAATTACATTCATCACATTAACCCAATTAAGTTTGTATATTTATTGTAGAATAACATTTGTTTTATGTAAGAACTCTCGTTCTCTATTGCTACCGTAAAGAGCTTTATTATCGCAGATTTACCCTCATATCCCATATTTTTATAATAAATATGGTTCAAACAGTATTAATACTTCGCATAATCAGTTGTAAAAATATTTGACAAAAATATTTCACACTGATAAAATGTCTTTGATTAATTCACAGAAATATTTTTATTCCATTATAAAAATGCATGAACGGATACATACTCATAACTTACTGTATCTGGGTGAGTAGCATATAAGTTAACTTCCACCATTTAACTCAAGAAATAATTGTTCGAAAGAATAGAGTTAGTTGCTGACTTAAGTAATCTGCCAAAAATCTCAGTCACAAACATTCAGCGAGTGTTAAAACACTATAAAATCTCTGATTAAAATATAATAACTGAATATACTTTGTAACGGATATAAATATTTTTATTCGATGTAGAAAAATTATTCAAAAAGGGTCCACCATGAAATAGGAAAATTCATTATTTTATTTAGTGGTCGTTTTTATAGTTTTCTTTCATATTTTTTTCGATGGAATTAATAAAAAACGAACCTTATATAAAACCTTATAAAACCATTAGCAAACTGTTCCGTAAGACATGTTAGGTATTGTTGTACAGTTCACTGATGCATCCCTGTATTCCTCAAAAATGAAACTGCTTCAACGAACATACGTATTAAAAGGATTTTCTACGGAAAAGATCACGTTCTGCACATTTTTCTACGGGTGATTATCAAATATTGCTACCTACCAGCTTCTGAAGTTTTGCTATCTCAAAACGGTTCATTATATTTCTTTATAATTTATAGAAATGAAGGATTCATGCGTTTTCAGCCTTTCCTCTCCAATAAAAAACATTGCCATTTCTTTTAAGCCTAATGTACTAGCGTTAAAACAAGTGGAAGTGTCGTAACAAAATTTATTCCTTCGCTTGCTCTGTAACGATGTCTACCCGAGGCCATAAGAAGATGCCTGAAAAAACAGCAAAAAAAGTAGCGTGGCATGTCGACCTCTCCCACCGTATATATTATTCGCGTTACGATTTTAATAGCTCTCCTCCATTCGCCGAGTCAGCCATTACTACGATTCTCTCCTCCTCCCAACTCTTTCAGTCCACATAAACATTGAATCGTGCGTCCATTCATCGGATTCATTGCTCTTCTCCTACGCCACACACACACACACACACGGTTGTTGATCCAACTCTCCCCCCTCCCTTTCAAACCGTATCTATCTCTCCGTGCCAATAGCTGCTTCCTCCTTTGCTTCTCCAACGACACAGGTTAACTACCTCCCACGCTTCTCTACCACGTTCATCCATCCAACCACCGATCTCAGTCTCTCCTTTTTCTTCCCTCCGCTCCTTCACTCCCCATTCCGTTCTACCAACCGGAAATGAGAGTGGCAGGTGCAATCCTTGCCCTTCTTCCATAGAAATCGGGTTTCTGCGGAAACGACTCCTTTTTCAAATGCAGCGAGCGACGCGATTTTTAAACCCCACCCTATCTCCCTCCACCCCGCCTCCTTCCTCCCTCTTTTCCACTTTTCAATCTCCTTTGACGGTGACGGGTTCCTGGCGCCAACTGTTCAACAGCTCTTTTCCCCGGGGACGCTGACCAATGAGCAAGAACGTCGCCCTCTCCCACCCCCTGCCACCACCTTCCCCTTTTTTCAGCAAGCGCGACGCAAGAAAGGGGTCCACCTCGCCGCGACCTTGATTTCATCTGTCCTTACGAATGGCGAGAGGCGGACAAAGATTTTCGTTGCGAAGCTATTTGACGAATTTTATTCTATCGGTAAAATCCGATTTCCAGCGCTAGATGAGGGGACCGTTAATCAATTCACGGGTCTAAATACAAGTCCAACTACTGGGCTCAATTGAAGGAAAACGTCTTATGGGACATGGCCATATAAAAATTTTGATTTGAACGTTCAAAATTTCTATCATTGTGTATTGCAAGGTTTTGATTCAATTTTTTCTGTCGAGCCTGCTCCTCTCCTCTGAAAATCTGAACATGTTAAAACTGTCTTCTTTTACTCCCGTACTTAGGGTGACTTTTACTTTAAATACACTTCGAAGTGAATAAATTCGAGGATGGATTTGGGAACCGACAGAGTTCCGAGTTCAGATTCTATAAACAATTTTCGCCAGCATCGATATGCATTTTAGGGAGGCTTGATTTTTTATGGTATTACAAATTCGGATTCAAACGAACGTGTGGTGATTAATTTTGGGACTTAATATGCTTGCCGACTGAAAATGTAATAGAGGATGATTCCGTGAATGTTTCGATGGTGGAATGGATATTTAAATTATGCTCTATGGATCAAAAGATGTGATCATTGTGGAAAATTCTATAGCACATTGCTGTTCAAAAATAAATCACTGAAACTTTGCAGCTTTCCCAGCTTATTAGCAGTGTAATATAGATTATGTGTTTCTGCCTCTAAAATTCTCTGCCACGGTCACACATGGAATTATTTGATGAACAAATATTGTTACGAACATAATATGACAAAAATAATTTTAAATTGTTTTTTTTAGAATTTTTCGATGATTGACGGATCTAGCCTATGTCATCGCTAATATTCTTATTAAAATGGTCTCTAGTTGAACCGATTTATTAATAAATAAAGATTTATATATAGGCAGCTTTAAAAAAACAATTTGATTTCTTCTGTGAATATGCCTACTCGTTACGTTATATCAAACGTTTCAAAAATTGAAGAACCTTGTAATGCGAATGCGGGTGCGTAAATGTGACACTGGCAGTGTCACGATGCTTTCGACCCGTTAAAAGGGTGAACAGAGTCGGGGTGTGGCCTCCCAATGGGAAGGGGATGGCGGATTTATAGCCTTCGTACACACGTGCACGCTTCTAGCCGAAGACGTGGGGCGCAGCAGCTCCCTCCCTCGCTCTCTCTCTCCGCCGTCCGTCGCAAAAAGACCCGCGTGTCGACAGCGGCCGCAGGATTTTCCCCTCTCCATTCTCCTTGCCGTGCCTGCTTCGCCAATGAACGGACGAATTGAGATTTTTAATCCTAACCAATTGGCCATAAAAAAGTCGTTCACATCGACGAACGAATAATTCCGAGTGTGCAGAACCTATTACCGGGAAAGGCCGTCCCAATGAATGTGCTTAGGATGATATACTGATTAGGCAATAGTTTTAAACGTTCGAGCGAGCGTTGACTGGAATTTTATCTCACTTTGTTTTGTTATACCGTGAAATAATTTAAGCTCTTTAGTGCTTTCTCGATTGAGTAAAATGGATCTCAGTGCGTTAATGATCGTTAATTAATTCGGAGAGAAAAACTTATACCGCAATGGGTCCCATATTTCCCCTCCCTTTTTTCTGCCGATTATTTAGCTCTGAAACAGTCAGCAAAAATGTATGCGGATAATTTTTCATTTAAGTGTGAAAATGTCGGCGTCAGTGGTAATGGTAATATTGATTTCCTAGAAAGAGAGCGACAAATTTTACTGGTTTTTCAAACTGATACGCTAGGTTTCTAAATTTATAACCGTGTGAGCCCGTTGCGTTAGGTAAAGATGGAGAAATCACGCGGAGAAAATCTCCATTTCCTCGTGAAAATTTTGGGAAAGAAAATTTCGAACTTATGCGAGTAAATACGGTATTTGCTATTTTACGGAAGTTAAAGGAAGCTTAAAACCAAATTCATATTTACTAATAATTTGCGGAGAAATAAATTGATTTTTCAAGCTACAGAAATGATCCATTTTATTTCAAAATAAATAGCATCAAGCCGGGTACCGTGCAGGCGTCACCATAATAATTCCACTTAATACGTAAAAATTATTTGCCCTGCGGAAAATGGGTTTCGTACATTAAAACGCGATATCGCTCTGTACTCAGAGAACTTTGCCCGTTGCAGGATGCTATATTCAAATCGTAAATCGCGATGAGAAATCCGGGGACTCGTATTTTCCTCAAACACGTCGTTACCGTCCCTCAAAATCATTTTAAAAGTTTTTCTCAAAAAAGTTTTAAACCTGCGAAATCAACTTTTGAATACCAAAATAAGCTATATTACTTATTTCACAAGATATAACCGTAACTTCCAATTTTTTTATTTCTTGTGAAATTCCTTAGATTATGCTACATCACCTCATAGCCCTAAGATATATTAGTCCTATGTCGCTATCTTTGCGAAGATCTTCAAATAACCTGTCATCTGACTGCCTTTTTTCTAAAAGCCTACCTTAATATTCACATTTCTATCTCATCTAGTATATAGTATAGTACTTAGTCTTATGCATAATTCATGTATATTTCGAGATGTGTATGAAAATGTAGGATAACAAGTTGTAAGAACACTTCAGTCGCATCTCTTACTAAAACTGCATGGTAAAATTACTGTGAAGCTTCCCGCTCCGAGTCCTAATATCGGTCCACTAGACGCGGGAAATATAAAACATTCCCAAAATGGCATTTGAAGATTAGTGCGGTCTGCGCAAACCTTACAATTCCATCCGTTTCGAGTGGAGTCGGCGGCGGCATCCCTTTCAAACTCGGATGACCTTCTTGAGGAGTGGAGTTGCTTCCTAATGTTTCGTGCTAGAGCTAAGAGAGTGAGTCCCTCTCTCACAAAAGGATCTCAAAATAGTTCAAGAGAAAGAGCGGCGCCTTTTGTGAGCAGCGCTCTAGAGCGGGAAGATAAGCTTTACGGGATTTTATCGCCGACCTGGGTGGGCGGGTTGGAGAAAATATACGGAATCAATAGTCCTTGAAATTGTTTAATCGACCGTAAATAGTTAAATAATATGAAACTTTAAAACGACCGAAATATGAAAAAAGGAAAAATTTGTTCAATGCATAGAACAGTAATTATTTTTACCTAGTTCCGAGGAAAAAATTTCACGACTAGTTGTTTAGTAGCTAATTAAAAAACAACATTCCCAGAGCGAGTACATATAACTGAGAAGAATGCAAGAATCGCCTCATTTCCTAGAATATTCGCTATGGTAATAAATTGCACGGATAGACTTATAGATAGAATAATCACTGCATGCTTACTTTATTAAAATTAAAACGTCAATAGTTTTTCTCATATATGTCAATAACTCGGTTCTTACGGCTATAGTCAACTTGATATAGTTTGCTTATAGCTATTAATAGCGGTGATTCGTTAATTAAGTGGAGAAAAGGAAAGCTTATGGTATTGAAATCTTCGTCATTATGAATCGACAAACAAATTTTCATTTAATGCGATAATAATAGGTAAATTATGAAAATTCGTTCAAAAAGATTGAAATTCGGCAGGAATGCTTTGAATCATGTAGTAAGGGTGAAATACGAAAAATTCAGAGAATTTTCTGGGTTTTAGTCGCGAAGACGATTTCCATTTCCCATAAGATAACATCTATAAATAAAAATTTCGAAATGCAGGGTTTGTTTCCTTTGCAAAATTAAAAAATTATTCCAAACTTGAAAAAAATATTATAAACTATTTATGTGCATATGGATTGCGTGCTTAGCCGCAGCGGGTATACTCTAGTATTTTTAAAACTGTTTAAAACAAGCCTCGAACTCGCCTCCCCCAATAAAATACTTTACTCCTATCCCGCCTTTTATTAATCCCGGATCAATTATCGAATCATACTTCGGAAATTTACCTTTAGAGTTATTGTCAACCAACCTCTCGAAGCACTTTTCTAACTTCCTGATTATTAGCAAACCATTGGTTTCCTCATCTCCCATTGGTAAGGAAATAGAGATTTATATGATGTACTAATAAGCGCAAAACCCAACGGAGCGCTATAAATACACTAATATGAAAAGCTAATGATAAAAATAATTCCCGCTAATGAAACTATGTACATTATCTTCTATAAGGATATAATTAGCAGATAAAGAATTGTGCGGAGACAAAAAATACTCGTGTGGACTCAATATAAGGATCTAATGCAGGAGGACATTACTATCAAATCACTCTTTAAAAATTAATGAACATTTAGTAGGATTAATAGTTAAACATGATAAAATGTAATAATTATAACATATTTAGCTGCGTATTCAACCTATCTTTTATAAATACTTACAATTAAATCTATAATACAAAAAGTTTTGTGATTTATGAATAGAAGGAAAGAAAAAAGTATCCTATCTTCGAGTAAAAATTGAAACTGATGTTGTATGGAATACCTACTTAATTGAATAAAGAAAATAAACACTCCTAGCGTTCCGAATGTGCTTTTCCCCATTATAATGTAGAGTCTATATGAATGTCGATCTTTTCATCTTCCATAAGAAATTCTTTTTCACCGAATGAAGTATAAAATTCTGCTTTCTTCAGGTTTCGCACTTCTTCTGTTTAATGAACAACATTAAGGAACGAACGATTCTTCTCCAATGAAAGCCTAAAGAGACCTGATCCAAGAGATCTTCTGGGTTATTTCGAAATGAATATGAACGTAAATGTAGGAAGGGGATTGTGAAGAGGGGGTATTGAAAGCTGGTTTTCGGAAACGATCCTCAATACCGATTTAAAACAGATTTGCTATTTCCAAGACTCGATAAGAGGAAGGATGCAAAAAAAGGGGTAGACATCTGCTATTCTTCCAGCGAAATGGTTTGCGGTAAGGGCCGATGGCACTGTACGAAAAAAATGCCGTCTCAGTTAGAGGGTTAGGATAGCAATTAGTAGAGTAGCACCTCCGACCCCCTGCCATCTCCACGGTGAATTCATTTTCAGCCGCCTCTAAAACGTCTTCTACCGACAGCGAGGCAATGCGACCGCGTATCGCAAGGGTTCGGAGGTTAATTTTGCCTGGAAGATTTCGCGTCATTCTGGTATTTCAAACTTTCTCTTTTTGCTTTAACACACGGGTTCTAGAAGAGAATATGTGACAGAACATACACATTCAAAAGGTACAACTAGCATTCCTATAATATATATAGACACAAATACGTTGAGGGAAAAGCGCCCATGAAAAGATGGCGCCCGGGTGCATTGGCGCGGCCGTGAGTCTTAGAAACGAAGTTTGAGAATCACTACTTTATACAATTCTATATATTTTATCAACGCATTAAAATAAGAATTCCCCACATTCGTTTGAAATTATTTATGTATACAAATACCATAAGTAGGGCTCAAGCTAATAAGCGCTTCCTTGAATGTCGTACAGCTTGCATAATTATCTTATTACATCAATTTTTTATTATTAGAAACTTGAAATGATGAAACAATTTAATTCAGTCACTATACAAAGCATATTTTGGACAACTATAACTTTAATTGAATATCTTTAAAAATAAATATTTACAGGCCGCTAAAACATGTTAAACTTCTCAAAATATCTGTAACAATGACAGGTGAATTACCACCCTTGGCTAAAACGCACGCATGGATTACCATTTTATTGCTAGAAGAATTAACTACCTTATGTATTGGATTGTAGCAATGAAGAGTTTTTTATTCATTTTGTGCGAGCTCTAGTGTGGTTTATTTTCTCTTGATATAGGGTTTACAGCAAGGAAACGATCGAATACTTAAAATGATTGTAGCTGTAGGATTCAACTGCATCATTTATTTGGCATAAGACATAAAGTGAGCTGGGTATATCAATTTGGAATCTACATTGCCTGCATGTAGTACCATCAAAGCAGAAGTATGACTTACGTGATCCGAAGAATAAATCGAACTGCCTAATCCAGAACCGAGACTCAATCGAGAAATAAAACGAACGATAAAATTCCACGGGCAAACTTTTTCATTTTCTTGTGGGAAAATATCTGCGTTCCCACAAAGTAACGAAAATAAAAACTTCCCCTCTTCTACCTTCTTCCATGCAGCTGGATGGTGTGGCACGAATGGAAAATCTTACCGTTACTTTCCACCCCCTCTTTGCTCGTTTCGAATCCTCTCTCCCCTCACCCCCTGCGCGATCATCCACCCACATCCTCCGGTCCGCCCTCTCCCCCCCCTCCCTCACGCCCTTCCATATCCCCAATACGCTCCCCACATCCCAGCCTCCTGCTCCGGCTTCCCGAAAAGTAAGGAATCGCACGAGGAGGCGGTGGAGGGCGTCTCTTGAAAGTGTCCCTCTTAACACGTGAAAACTATCGGGATTGGGAGAGAGAGTGTGAAGGGAGGATTGGGGAGCAAGACGGGGAGAGAGACACCTGCTGAGGTCGCTAAGGAGAGTGGGAACGAGAGGCAGAAAGGGGGATTGATGGTCAAAGGGTTTCCTTTTTGGCAAAGGGTGCTCCGAGGTGTGGGAGGCGTCGGGAAAGTAGTAGCAGGGGAAGTAACGGGAGAAAAGCAATGGAGAGTGGGAGGTGTATTTGTTTGCGAATGCGGCGTAGAGTGCATGTCGCAGTTTTCAAGTCGAGTGTGCGGTTCCACTTGGATCTTGCGGTTTTTTTCTTCTTCGCTCAGATAAGAAAGGGTTTTCGTCCAGAAAGACGGTGGAGTGGCGGTCCGCTGTCTCGAATGGGAGGTGTCGGTTTCTACTCTGGAGATAATGTTATAGCTGTTGTATTTGTTGTTATTAACCGTAATACATTGTTGCTCGTTATAGTCATAACGAAAAACGATTAGAATGAACAAAACGGTTATTTTATGCATCATTTTCTGAATGAATATTCGGGCAATTCATCTTTTGATAGTTCATGGGGATTGTAGCTCCTTGTACAAATAGGTATTTTTCTGTTTCGAACAAATAGAAAGTAAATAAAATACGTTTGACCAAGTCTTGATAATTGCAAGTGAAATTTAGTAGTTGTTCTCAAAACTTTTATTAGTGAACACTTAACTGTTAATATTAAATCATTCAACGAAAATCCAGAAGACAGCATAAGACATTAAGATTTTTAAAAAATGAGTTGTGGCGATAATCGTCGAAAAGCAAAATTTTCTCTTAATTTTATGTATTTTACAACAATTTCATCTACATAGGCGTGATAGTTGTCTTACAATTGTAAAAAAGTTTATTTTCCCTTACCCGTCTATCACGAATAAAGAAAACGAGGATTCAAGGATATACTCTTAATACTGTCATTTAGATGTATTTTGTTTTAGATCCGTTATAGAATTTATTTCACAATACATATTTAACGGAGGAGATGTACTTCGTATTAGAAATATCTTATGCGTCTATGATCGGACAAATGGTATGCATAAATTATCTTCAGAACATAAATTTTATTTTTGTTAGTTTTAATCGTTTATGTTTCTAACCTTTATCCTTCTTCTCCGCTTAAGATCTGACAAACACGTATCGAACCACTCGGGGTAATTAAATAGTTCTTCCTCGTCAGATTCCAACAACGCCCGCTCGAATAAGAAACGTCCCTTTCCCGTTTCCAGGAAAGAAGGAAGCGGCGTATACGAAAAAGGCCCCCCACTCTTCCCTCCCTCATCCCAAGAACCCTTCCTTTTCGCGTTCTCCACGGGTGTCCGACTATCACGGCAGTACATCGTCAACCCGATCTCATGCGCACGTAGAATGCGAATGCATTCCATGGAAGCGCACGAGCGTGCAAGGCCGCCGCCGTCTCCGGAGGCTGAGCGGGGAGGAGGCTGCGGAAGATCCGAGGCGTTCGTGCATTTTGGCTCTCTCGTTGACAACCCTTTCGGGTTCACGACCACGACCTCCCTCTCCAAAACCACCTCCCCTCGAGCCCCGTAACGAGTGTGCTCTCTGTACCGATGGCTGCCTTTCTCCTCCATCCCTCCACTCCCCCTTTCTCCATCCCTCTCCGCCTCCTCGCGTGTGTGTTTTGGGGGTCAGTGGGGTGGACACGGTGTTCGCGGGGCGTAGCAACGTGAAACAGAGCGGAGGCAGCGAGGAGAATTTGGAAGAAGGGCCTCCCTCATCCCAAGGGTCTGTGGGCACAAGCGGACCAGACTATTCGTCAGGGAAACGCTTAACTTTTGTAGCTAGTTGGGATAGCAACCTTACTGAACACTTAGATAAGCTACCCGTTGGGTTATTTCTTTAATTCTGTGTTCGTGTATGTATATCTCAAGGCAATCAGTGGTATCGAAATTAAAAGATATGTTATACTATGTAGGCATGGAGATATTTTATGCTGTATGGTTGAAAAGTAATTGTTTCTTAGGATTTTATTTTAAGACTGACGCTCGCAAAATCTCCCCCCCCCCCCTCCTTTGCTCGCTGTTTCTTCGTTCCTAGCATGCACCTATTGGATTTAGATTAGTTTAACGAGAATATGTTTTGAACATGGGTTTAATGAATATATTTTATAAGGGGCGTTATATTTGGTTTTTAATAACAAATTAAGAAAATTAGTTGAATAACTTCATAAAAAATAAACTTAGAGGGCTGAAATTCCCAGAGATTAAAAAATGGCTGAGGTATATAGCGTTAAAGAGAGAAAGAGGCAATCAGAAATAAGATTTAAGTAATATAGATAAAACATATAAATAACATGAATATTGCGTTCGATTTATTTGCATTGAATTCACACCTTTCGTCATTTCGAGCAAGCTTTAATCTTATTTTCGTTCTTTCAGCCCTAATTTACATGCAAATGCACGGAAATTACCGAAGACAACAATATCGATAACCATGGAATCTTATTGTTGAAATGTTAAAAAATTTATCAAAACTCGAGTATAAATTCAAAATATGAGCGAATTCGAATGAGAATGAGTATTCGACGGTAAGAATAAGAATCCTCATTCATTTTGGCATTTTTAGCGCAAATTTCGAGTCGATAACTTAAATTTAAGATATTTGAAAGAGTAAAAGAATGAAAGCCGGCCTTAGTAGAGGGGCGGTTAGCGTGTCTAGCTCCCAATGATAAGGGTCGCAGGTTCGAATGCTGCCGAGGGCATGGTTGTGTGTTTCGTCCTTGTTATTGTTGATACGATATTCAGTATAATTGGCCCTGTGCTGTCTCTTAATTCTTGCCAATAAATAAAAAAACCAAAGAGGTGATTTTTACGTGTTACTTTATGGGAAACGACGTTCATCCTCTGGAGTCGAACCCGTGACCTTTTTCCAAATTCTTTTTAGTCATAATGTAAAGATTCATCAACACTGAATTCCTGAGAAATTTTAGGCTACTAAGTTTATTTCTAATCGAGTTATTCTCGAAATTAGTGCGGTACGCATGACCAGGATGATGCTGACTATTACGATTTTATAATATAGAGAGAGATGAACGATTAACCGAAGTGATAGGAATTTTATAGAATGAAAAATATTGATTTTTGTCATCGATTTTTATGCCTGCAATAAAATGCATATAAGAAAGTAGTTTCGAATCGTTCTCGCTTATAAAGGCAACAGATTTAGAATTTAAAACATGAAATTTATGGAATAAC
The DNA here is from genome assembly GCA_036926305.1 of Uropetala carovei. Classification (NCBI taxonomy): domain Eukaryota; kingdom Metazoa; phylum Arthropoda; class Insecta; order Odonata; family Petaluridae; genus Uropetala; species Uropetala carovei. The sequence goes on along the minus strand of JAXCHB010000104.1, from coordinate 4,559,024 downwards.
TTATTAAGATCTTTATGCACGGGACGCAGCTGAGAGATGTAATCTACAATAATATATTTTGAAGTGTGTGTTTGTTCGTTTGTTCATGGAACTTTTCCTAAACGATAAAAGCTACAATAACCAAATGGTCAAGGTTTGGGCAACCGGGATTAATCACTGCTGCCAATATAGGGATTAACATTTTTCCATAAGATAACACGTATGAATCCATTTCTTGACTTGCAAAGTATTCTTCCTTCAAGTATCAAAATACGTAAATATGCACCGATTTTTTTCGTTTTTACTTTATTCGACGAATAAAACTCTATACTATCTTATTCTTGCGAAGTTTACATGTTATACTGTCGAAGTTTTCAGAAATAAGCTATTTGATTCGAAATTTTGTGGATTTTTCGTACTCTTTCCGAGCGTTGCCAAGGCGGCCGTCATTGTTACCTCCGATTCAGTTAGCTTCAATGAAGCTTATAAATAGACGAAAGTTTAGCGTTGTTCGATTCGTACTTTTGTTTAAGCAGCGAAACGATCGATGTTTATGGATAGAAACGTAAATAGATAGGTACTGAATATTACTCAGGAAGCGTTTATAACGATTGATAAAAGTAATTGAACCTTCTTTCCTCTATTGAATGCTGGAATCTTACATTTTTTGTAAGTAAAATCATTATATTTTACATTATAATGTTTATTAACGTAAATAAGCTCACGTATCTGGTGTAAATTTACCGGAGTTCAGTGTTCAATGATGGACAACTGTACGTTGCTTTTTCACGGGTTTCTTGCTTACAAGACATAAAAGTAAATATTTCAGCGAGGCATAATTACACAAGAAATGAAGCCGGATTTGGCCAAAGTGATACAATTATCGTTATATTTGAATGCAATACGTTCGGAAACGGATTGTTACAAGCAAATATGATTAATTGTTAAGAAAAGCTAATTGTAATTTTAAAAGTATATACTATATAGGTATTTTAAAGAGTTTGTATGTTTTGCTGTAGTAGCTTCACTAAATCCGTTGAAATTCACCGGGAAATTCTGCTAGTAAAAATATATAGGTTTTTTCAAACATCCACTGTCAGCTTATAAAAAAGTGCATATAATCACACATTCATACTATATAACGAGGAAAAATAGTAAAGTTTAACAATTTAAACACTTAAAAATATATATCCTAAGTACACATTTGGTAAAATCATGATAACTGAAGTTAGTAATAATGATGTTTTCTAACAGCTAAAAGGAGCATTTTTAGTTATATGAATCTTGCATTAGAGATTGGATATGCTTCGCAAGATCGTTTCAACTTCCTGCAAAGGTCTTGTTTTCAGGTGTTTACATTCTTGAATCTCGTAAAGAAAACAGCGTATATCACATGCTGCCTTCTGGTCGTTAGACCCATTATTATTTATACCACTGTTGATTGTCATCTGAACCTCGCAGAATGGAGATAAATAAGACGCCGACGGCAAATACACTCAAAATATATCGCGACCGATGTCTCTGAGGCAGAAATTTTCTCCCTTCCACATTCTAAGAGCTCGACGATGGATTGAAAAATATTTGGAAACTTTTTCACTCCCACGCGTATAAGGTCTGCAAAGTAAACTCATGGCGAATGAATTATTTTGTTATTCTAGTAGCTGAAAATGGTAAATAAGGCGACTTATTTTGAGAACTTCAAAACATAGTTTGAAAGCGATCTACCGTCTTGGTGAAAGGCTCTGGGATTGTCAAAATTATACTCTTAAAAATATATATTTATCGGTTTCAGACTTCCAATCCATGAAACTATCAGTAAGAATTGAATGAGGTGCTTGGACGCCATGAAAATATTATAGAAAATTAGGAGACATTTAGGAAATGCGGAAGCAGGTAAAAAAATCTAGTAAGACCGAGAATCGAACCCACGTCTTCCAACTTGCGTATATTCTACCACCGAACTACCGTAGAAGGCTAATTCTCCTGTTTCAGAACGAGAATATTTTCTTAGGTTCAATTCCCGGTCATAGCTGATTTTTTTCACCCGTTTCCACATTTCCCATCATTACAGCTTATGCCTGTCGTATAAGGATCTTTGGATCATTCCTTCCATCAATTTAGGAGACATTTAGTTTAAGAAAAAATAAGTACCTCTTTGAGCTTGTTCGGTTCTCGTATTACGCGAGGATCGCAATAATTCACTCGAACCTTGATAAGTGGACTATATAGATATGGACAAAAAACATGAGATACTGCCCCGACAAAGGCCACAAGAGTTGGTATTGCTTAGCTTTGTAACTCCTTCTGCTCGTTGAGCTTCCTCCGTTCTTGTCACTTTCTAAAACTCCTCCACCGGTCATGAGCCATGATCCAGGATAAGTAGTTTTTTTGGAACTAGCCCTAGAGGGCAGCAGCAAGAGAAAAGCAACACTCCGTCTAGTGGCCGTTCGATTTTTTAAAATGGCGCTAAATACGAAACAGAGCTTATTGGAATACAGAATACATGTTCACAAACTTCATTGCCACTGAGCGAGGGTGGCTGTATATAGTGGTATTGGTATGTGTTCTACTTAAGTTTCGTTAAAAATCATATATCTTATTTTTAATGCAGGTTAAGCTAAAAAAATATGGATTTTCTCTATATTTGTTCTTAAACATCCCCCCCTCCCTCCCTCCGAATGAGTGATAGTCTTTAAAATAATTGACAAAGCTTCACGTTGAATACATATTAATAAAAGGCCATTATCAAAATATGTTGATAATGGCCTTTTATTCTCAGAAATTACGTATTTTTTGCATATGAATCTATAAGCTAATATTGGCGATGATTCTGAACTGTTAAAAATTAACCTTCCCTCGAACGATTTACAGCTTGAAAACGAATAAGGTATATTAGAGAATTTTATTTGCGAAGATATACGTGACTTATCCATAACTCCTTATTCACAAACAGAGCATTTTGTAAACATCACTGGCGCGTAGGCCTCCCAAAGATTCAACACTCGACTCGGTTGTTTCACACGGAAGTATTTTTATGGAGAGGTGAGGTGCCAGTTTGCCCAAAGGAGATGGAGGTAGAGTGAGGGAGTTGGAGGGAGACGGAGAGGTAGCGAGGAGGTACGGAGTGGAGGCGAAAGGGGTCGAGTACAGCGGAAGAAGGGAGGGAGGTGATGACTTATAGACTTGAGGGATGTCCTGGTTGGCAGCCGTGGAAAACGACAAAGGAAATTATTAAAGATAAAGACGTATAATAGCATTGAATCAGAAAAGAATACATAGAACTATCGGGTGAATCAACCTTGGCAACTTTTTTCAGTATATTTTCAAACGACGAAAGAAATCAATTACTTCCATACCACCTCACTGGATTAAACTCAAAAAATTATTACATAGACGTTCAAATTGTTGTCAAAGTCCTGGTCAAAAGAACAAGCTATAGAGAGAGAAGAGCGAGTGAGAAATAATGAATTATGAAAATTCTATGAGAACAGACGAATGAAGCAGAAACTGAGGAATATTGGGGTCAGGAAATAAAAAAATAATTATGTGTTATAGTACTCATCTTATTACTTGAATCTTATCAACCATCTTATTGATACGCTCGTCCAGCCATCACTTATAATGTGAATTGACGAATCACTACTGAAGTGGTCAAGTTTTTGTTTAAATTTGAATGTGGTTTACGCAAATCTAGGCCAGCTATAAAAGGGATGTCGATTAGTTAAAAATATGAGTATTTTTCTAAATAAATAAATAACGAAATCATTTTTCAAAATTAATGCATGGTTTATCTGCAGAAATGGCTAATTAAAAATAATGTACATAATGATAAGGTTAAAAGGAATGTTGACATATTGATTAAAAAAGCAAGGATAAAAATATGAGGGTAACAGGGAAGAAAATAACCAAGAAGAGAGACAATTTAGGTAGGAAGAAGAGTGGACGGAAGTGATAGAAGGCGAAAAGACGATGATAAGTTTTATATTGAAGAGAATTTAAAAGAAGCGCGAACTGAAAAAAGCGCGAATAAACATATAGACGATAAAAACATAAATTAGATAAATTAATAGTCTAAGGGTCAGGAGACGAGAAATTCAGGTGAAAAAACAGAAGTGTGTCTCGGAGAGTGCAAGAGTTCTACAGAATGGAAGAATTTAGAGAATGGTGTCTTTTCGATGGAACAGTTACACAGTGACTCACGGGATGCCAACTAGAAGAGGGAAATTAATGAAAAACGGCGGGAACAATACCTCTCCTTCGCCGGACTTTCTATTTTTTTAGGTGGATATCTTTACGCCCACCACACTCAAGTCTCGCACAACCGCTCTTCTTCCTCCTCCACCTAACTCCAACCTTCTTGAACACGAGATACCCAAACAAGTGCCGACGGAGAACAGGTGACTTTGCGGATCTTGTCAATATTATTTCAATGGCAAAGACAAATCTATCGGACTCTCAAAGCTATCCCAATGTTAGAAAAATGTGGAAAGTATGACGCATTTTTTATTTTACTGCGGAAATTTTAAGTGATGAGGGACGTTTTAACTAGCCTTTTTTATGGAAAATCACCCTGGGTGTAATTTAAGAATTAAATTAAGTACGTATTTTTAAGTTAAGCTCATTTCTAACAGTTAACAATTTCAAAATGTGTTGTTGTCATAAATTTCCTAAAAATCACACTCGGAGTGAATGTGAGTCTGTAACCTAAATGACTCTTTAGACTCGAGACGTGGAAGATATCGAAAATACGTATTCTCTAACGAAAATATCTTATTTATTCATGCTCTGGTTATAGTTCAAGCAACTTTTTACTGCGAGATAGTTATTTAAAAGCACAGTTATCAGTCACTGCAAAAATAAAGCGGCCGCGTAAGGTATGGATGTGTGCAGTTTAGAAAGAATCGCTATCAGCTACTTCGTGCAAATTGATTTATTTTACTCGGTGGCTTTAAAATTTCACATTTATTTTTATGTGGTCCTTACCTGGAATAAAATTAACTTCAAGATTCAAATAATATGTGACGCTATTAAGTTTTTCCCCAAGATTTCGTAAGACCGACGGCAGAAGTTCTCAGAACGTCAAGGAGTCATGGAAGCACATTTTACGTTTGCACAACTTTATCTTCTTGCGACTCGAAAATCGCATTAAGAGAATCGTGTTGACGCTTGGAACGATTTCTTCGTAAACATAAAACTAGTTTCCTTAAAGTTTTCGACCGGCGGCGCAACTATCGCTTCGTGTGACCTTCCAACCAAGCCGAGATTAAAATAATTTCTTTCCCAATGTGACATATGAAACTAGTTTCCCAAACAGAGCCACCTGATCATGGTATTCACGGTGGAATATCATTGTTGTTTTCACCAGAAATTCCGCGCCCCTACCTTGGAGTATTTTTATGCATAAGAATAGGTTCAACCTTTCTAATAGCGAAATTTTGGGAGCGAATTCCACATTGCATATTACATTTGTCTTCATCGGAATTTGATTTGAGCTTTACTTGAGTCACTATGAAAACTAAATGAACTAGATTTTATGTATTGTTTCTTGAAGAATAAAAATTCCTTTAAAAATATGATCTGCTGTACTCTAAATGTTGTCGAGATTATTCATTGAAATTAAGCTGTTTGTTATAGATTGACAGGAGGAGTGGCGACCTTTCGGGATCAGATTTTCACCTCTAAATGCTTCAGGATTACTACTGCCTGGACCCGCCTCGGCCATCAGTCCGAAAATTTAAGGAGGCGCAGCATCAACTATTCTTCTTGAAGAAGTGACGTCATGCAGCGTGTGTGTGTGTGACCCATTTGCACATTTTGACAGAGGAGTGGCACAACGCCGGTGAGTGATCATCCTCCGTTCTTTGGTTTGACTGTAATGGCATATGTTTTGGTGCTTCGTAAAAGAAAATCGTATTCCGTAAATTTTCTACGGTAGGTCCTGGCGCTAGCGACGTAAAAAGAAAACGTAATCACTCACGAATGTATTCTAAGTCGGAGGTCGGGAAAATTTGCGAAATTTTTGCTAGTAATATAGCATAAGCGCTAGGTTTTCTGTAAATCATTCACAATGGCGCTGTGATGTCTACGCCTCTCATACTTCGCATACTGAATTTAATTAGAATATGAATAATAATCTTCAATAATGACAATTTTATCTTACACATAAATCAAAGTGTTGTCGTCGCATTTGAGCATAATCGCTAATATTTATATGACACTAACTGAAGTATCCGGCGTTGTCCGGGAAAATTCGATATACTTTATATATGACTAAATCTTACATGACCTGTGAAGCACCGATCAGGACATTTATTCGGAGACAGTACACCATTTGCCACAAAAAATCAGCGAGAACACATAATTACAATCTATGGATTCGAAGATAAATTTAATAAAGTGCCATAGGGCCATTATCTATTTTGTTTACATCGGTTGACACGAATATATTTTTGGTGAGCACTATAAAAAAAGTTTTCTTTCCCCGGGTCTCATTTGATCTGTGAGATAGCAATTCAAGAACTTATTCAGAAATAAAAATTCGAGAACTTCCCAAGACTGCCTCATAAGCCAATCCGTAAGCGTAAGTGAAGGAACCATTGCACCTAGACTCAAACTGCGATGCTTCGAAGAAATAATAACGCCTCGTTACCCTTCTGCTGGAAAGAAATAACAAAATACTAAACTTTGGTACATTCGGTGGCCGCCGCGAGCGCCAAGAGTATATGGGAACTAACGAACGTTCAACCCACCAATAGTTGGCGTATAGCCCTTAATTAAATGAATAGAGACGAAAAATTCAAATAGGTTTTTTCTAGGAAACCTGGTGGTAATTTTGACCCCTTCATGTTACTTCTGGGATCTCGTGTTTTCCTTGTCGTTGTTTGAATAACGCGGTAGATTTTTTATACTTGTCAGTTATCATGTATTTACATTATTTAAATTGCCTCTGGGAGATTTTCTATTTAATAAACGCAATAGGAGATTTTGTTACCGAGTGGATTAAGCGCTCTATAAATCTCCTCCGTTGTTTGGGCGTAGGTAGACTGAGTTGCGAAATGAAATGAGGGTTATGCATATCGTTTGCTCATTGCGTCACCCCCACATCCCGCCTTTTCCCACCCCCTGGCAATTCCTCACCGAAGGCTTGTGTTTGCATGCCGACGTGGAAGAGGGAGATATATTATGACTGATGGGAGGCAATAGAAGTAGCACACACGCACACAGACACGTCTACATAGTAATAATCCATCACGCATTCCTTTTCTGCACTCGACGTTTTTAAAAATCTCTTTCATGAGCGCCGAAAAATAGTTTTGTTTTTTTCGCCCCTGATGTAAAGGCAGATTGAGTCGTTAATGAATAAGAACAAGTGTGCGCCAGCGGAGTAATGCGACATTAACACTTTTGAACTGCGCGCATTCCTATTATTACTAAACGTTATTTAATTTATCAATTTGCAGCTTCGACCACTTCGACGGGAATGATCGATGAATACCGATTGTATCGAAATATAACCAATAACATGGATATTGCAATAATAATGTGGCGATTAATATATCGTTGCTGAGTCTGTCGTTGAGCTGATTACTTGAGAAAAAACCGAAATGATTGAAATCCCAAGAAGATTTTTTGTAGTGAGGAATTAAGGAAGCGCTATTATTTCATACTTAGAGAAGTTATAAAAATTAAATTCCGTTCGCGAACTGTTAAATTTTGAAAATGACATGCTATTAATTAATTAACTAGAAAATATATTGGAGTTGATTAAAATTAATTAATTTCATTATTAAATTGGCATTAAACAAACGTCATGATGACATTTCATTGCCACATTGGAAATCAAAAAATTATACTATCGAAATTCATCCTTTGTAAAACGTTCAAATTTAGCGTAAAAATTATTTTCCTCAGAATTTATCTGTTAATATTTACCCTTAAACTCGACGAATTACAAAAATAAACGCATAGGTTTCGATTTGCGATAAACTCGGACTTACGACATCAATACATTGATACCTCGAAATCGACATCCGATATCGTACCAGTATACATACGATATTCGACATCCGATGCGCTCCGAGTCTACTTTCTTGTGCGTATTTTCGGCCGATATTCAGTTGGACGATACGACTCGTACGCATTATATGTATTAATTTATCGATTGTTTTAAGTCTTAAAAATGTTTATTATACAATATATAACACTCATTGGTTCTTAAACTTAATTTATAGCATAAATACGACGGTGCATATTTTTCCAAGGTCCTGGAGCGTATCTCAATTTATAACATGTAAGTCTATGAGAAATTGATATTCGACTTAACATAATTTGACTTAGGATGCGATTTTCTGGAACGTATTAGAGTCGTGTAAGTCGGGAACGGCCTGTACCCATATGAATTTAAGTGATTTTCTGTTATAGTGAAACGACGACATTGCCGTTAGACGGAATTATTGGCGCATCATGGAATTATTAATGGCGGCGAATTTCTTATTCGGGACGCGGCAGAAGGAACGCATTCTATTGTTGAAAGGGGACCTTTTTGATGAGCGTGTTGGAAGAGGAATTCCACGAGAGTAGGTAGTCGGTTTATAAGAGTTCTCGAGAGATGAGAACCTTTCTTAGCGGTGACAGCTCCTTCACGACTCAGGGACTTGAGACAAACGAGGACGCACTCTTTACCCCGTCTCTGCTTCTCGCTCTCTCTATTCCCTCGCCGTTTTCCCTTACCACGGACCGTCAAACCCACTCTCTCCCCTCTTTCTCTCTCCTTCCTCATCCCTCTCACGGGTCCGATATGGAGTGAGTGCATAAATGAGATCACGACATCTATCGGAAAGGAAGAAGACCCAATCATGCTTCGAGCCATCGGAACTTTTTTCTAAGCCGGAGAGTGGAAAAGGTTAAGGGAATTGCCGTTATGCGGCGGGTGATTGTAATTAACTCCACCAAACAAGGGCTCGCGACGGCGGAAAAAAGCAAAATTTCTCTCTGGATGCGGCGGTGGAAAGTCGGCAATGTCAGTTTAGCGGCATAAATTTAATACGGTGCGGTTTTCTCCTGCATTAAATTAATGGAGATATGACTACAACGTTCATATAGATCTTTGTGCTTTATTTCTAAGCGCAATAGTCGAAAGAATCTAATATACTATCTTGTCTGCCAATTTGTAAGGTAATTCATATAAATGGCGTGATGTACTTTGAAATTTTATTTAATCGATACGATGAACTCCTCGTTGTACAAATACTTTCGTACTGTATTTCCTTTTTTTTTATTTTTCGTGTGAATAAACTAGTGCACGAAAGATTTTTATTGCTTTCGATCTTATGCGCTGAGATGTACCAGAATCGTTGAACTTCATTTTAGAAGTCGTTTTAGGCAATTCATGGGCATAATAGACAAAAAGATCGTATATACCGAAATATATGAAATAGCGTATCCCCGATAAATGTACGAGGGGCAAAAATGTTTTAGAGTGAAAAATAAATTGTATATGACAATGCTAACAGTAGTAGATACGAAAAGTTTTGTTAATTTTCATTGCCATTAGAGGAAAATTTAAATTAAAAAAATTTGATAAATTTGCCACAGGTGATCATAAAAGCCTACTACTAAACATTTATACAGTCGATACAGAACCTATGCAACCTACTTATAAGCCAAGTTTTAGGAATTGGAAGGTATTCCAGAAATCGTAGCGCAAAACATGTTTTCGATAGATATATTCCTGGGAGTTGTATCTCATTGTAAATAGAAAATCTAGAGGAATTTGAGTTAAGTTGGAGAATTAATTTGCTACAACCAATGTAGATCATCATTTCACAAATTTTACTCATATCAATTAGATTTTGATTACATTTTTAACTGGTAGCATGCGAATATGAAGGATATAGGCTATGTAAATTAAAACCATGAGAATATATTAAAGAAGTAATGTTTACAGTCTTATATTTTTCAGTAATTCATTAATAAATGTTAGTTTCATATCTAATATCAAATAATAGATGACCGAAGGAAATCTAGAAGGTTAATCAAGGAAAAATGTTTTCTCTTGCCCTTAAACATTGCGAATTGAGGATAGAATTAAAGGTTGACAGGATCTGAATCCTTCACAAATTGAAAATAAACCCTTATGAATCGAGGCTAAATTTAACCTAAAAACCGATATCTATAATATATAGACGCTTCTTACACATGATATATATATATACACACACACATATACATACACACACACACTAGTAATGTGTGCTTGCATTCTGCAAGCATTTTTAAATGTTAGCATTTTTACAATTTAGAATTATTTCCAATCGATTACGTACAAAATCATATAACCGTGCCAAATTTCAAGCTTATTGTTCATTTAGAAATGCCTTATAATTTTATTCGTCGCATATGGCAATAATGTGGCAAAACAGCCGCTAAGATTTCGAATTTTTACAATATCGGATTTCTTCCTTCTGATGTAAATAAAAACCCATAATTCTGCCAAATTTCATGTTTGTATCTCATTAAGAATTGCCGTATAATTTTCGCACTGGTATGGGGTAGAAATGGGGCAAAACCACTACTAAAAACTGGAATTTATGCAATATTTTATTTTATCTACGGTTTCAATGAAATTTCTATAATCGTGCCAAATTTCAAGTCTCTAGGTCCTATGCAGTTGCCTCGCCTTTTTCGTTCTCGTATGGGGTAATAATGGGACAAAACAGCCCCAAAAATAAGGATTATATCAATAACGGATTTCCTTCATTAGTCGTAGTTTAATATTAATGGCATTAAAATATAAACCTCTGATTCCCATTAAAAGCTTACCCATATGAAAGCATTAAGCCTGTTGCCTAGGAAGCCTATTGTTACGACCCAGGAAAATTACCACTTTTTGCGATAAAAACTATAAATTTACGCTAATTCTACTAGGATTTTAATTCTGTCTTCAAAAATAAGAAACTACAATTTATATCCTATCCGATAGTTTAAGTCCCGAGTTCGTATCTTGACGGAAAGTAATTTTAAAATGCAAAATAAAAACCTCTACACCAATATGCATGTTTTCTTATGGGCCAAAAATGGGGCAAAAAGGGGCCAAAATAGCCCCTTAAATTGGAATTTCGAAAGTTTTGGATTTAAAAAAATTATTTCCCTTCAAGATTCGAACTCGAGACTTAAACTATCGGATAGGATATGAATTGTAGTTTCTTATTTTTGAAGACAGAATTCAAATCCTAGTAGAATTAGCGTAATTTTATAGTTTTTATCGGAAAAAAGTGGTAATTTTTCTGGGTCGCAACAATAGACTGCCTAGGCAACAGGCTTAATGCTTTCATATGGGTAAGCTTTTAATGGGAATCAGAGGTTTATATTTTAATGCCATTAATGTTAAACCACGACTAATGAAGGAAATCCGTTATTGATATAATCCTTATTTTTGGGGCTGTTTTGTCCCATTATTACCCCATACGAGAACGAAAAAGGCGAGGCAGCTGCATAGGACCTAGAGATTTGAAATTTTGCACGATTATAGAAATTTCATTGAAACCGTAGATAAAATAAAATATTGCATAAATTCCAGTTTTAGTAGTGGTTTTGCCCCATTTCTACCCCATACCAGTGCGAAAATTATACGGCAATTCTTAATGAGATACAAACATGAAATTTGGCAGAATTATGGGTTTTTATTTACAACAGAAGGAAGAAATCCGATATTGTAAAAATTCGAAATCTTAGCGGCTGTTTTGCCACATTATTGCCATATGCGACGAATAAAATTATAAGGCATTTCTAAATGAACAATAAGCTTGAAATTTGGCACGGTTATATGATTTTGTACGTAATCGATTGGGAATAATTCTTAATTGTAAAAATGCTTGCAGAATGCAAGCATATATTACTAGTACATTTATAAAGAGAGAAAACAGCTTATCAATAGAGCTATATATTTGTACTCTTGAAAGGGATTATGAAGATTTGAGAAGACAAAGTATATTTTCCGCGTTCGGTCTGAGAATCTGACTCTCATAACTTAATCTGACCAACCACGCTACCCTGAATGGTACAAAAAACAACGACGTACCATAATGTTTAGATTAGATAAATATATTGTATTAGTAAAACTAATTTCTGCATCTGTGTTGATGGTGTGATTATTGACGATCCCATGATAATCGATTCCACCACAAGAATTGTAGTTTATATTGACGATAGTAACAGACTCAATACAATTGTGAGACTTTAACTCAGTGACCGGTATGTAAACAAATTCGTTCAATTTTTAATATAATAGGCAGCAATTAAATATGTCACTCTCGCGCACCCAAATCTTTTCATCCATTTAGGGCTACTTCGTAATACAGACAAATAGTTTACTCAAGAGGTGACGAAAAATAATGTTTAATAAACCATTGTTATAAACAGTAGAAAATGCGGTGAAATAAGACAAAACCCTTCGCGTTATGCTGCTAATCTACTTTATTCAGTTAAAAATGAATCAACGAGGAAAAATATTTACCGAGACAAAATGCAATGAAGTATTAAAACGTTTATTTCTAGCTAATAACGTCTACATTCACCTCTATTGATCTAACAGTCAGTGACAATAGAGTGTGTCAGTCCTCGAAATATAAACTCTATTCCTAAATGCATTAGAATCGCATAGGTAGGATATGATGGTGATGGAATGGGAGGAGAACGGTTTTTCAAGCGAGAGAGAAAAGAAGAAAGAGAGAGGAAGATGTTGGATGTTGGGGGGTGGGGGGGGGGGGGATGAGTCGGAAAGGAGTGGGGTGAGGGGGGGGGGGGGGCTAGGTGGATGGGATGAAGAGGACGAGTCAGGTCGTGCCGTGAAAGTATGCCGCGACATACCAGATAGAGAGGGTGAACAGCCCGGTTGAGGAGAGCGTGGGAGGAGAGAGGGTTTATGGGAAGGAGAGACGTAAAAGGGAAGGGGTAGAGTAGCGTCGGGAGGGGGAGATAGGTGGAGAGAGAGAGAGGGGAAAGGCGAGAGGTTAGGATGGAGGGCGAATGAAAGCCAATGAGGGCCTTGGGCTATACTTTCAGAAAGGGAATGGTTCGACCTCATGTGAGATTGGAATCTTATATAGGCTACCCGGCTTGTCCCCGCGACTTAAACGTTACGGTTTAACTATAAAGAAAGTTTTCTGAATTTTGGAATGTTTATATTTTTTTAGTCTTTTGAAATGAGTGCAGGTTTTTTAAATGTTCTAGGGACATACGGATAAGATAGCTCGTAAGGCGGTCATATATCACCAAGCATTGCGAGGTAAAGAGGTTGTGCTTTTATTTACCGTTTCGCTGTATTTGTAGGTAAGATAGAGTTACCATCAGATGTTTTTATTGAGTTAATATGTGAATGCAAATATATCTTGTTCTTATTCAAGTTTTGGGGAAATAACTTTTAATTAAATTAATAAAGCATGACTGAATTTATTCAAAAATAAAAAATAGTTAACATCCTGGTAGAAATGGTCAAATATTGTTCTGCTTTTCTATTCTCCAGCAAAATTAATCATCTGAACTAGTTCTTATTGTCACATCTATGGTGAAAAGAAATAAAATGTAGACCATATTTAGGTCACATATTCGGTTAATCACTTAAGGCAATTCAACTTCAACAACCTTTTTGCAATTATCAATCTCAGTGGCGGAGGTGAATTTTGGAGGTCCAGGGCTAAAACGTTATTTGGAGGTCTTAGACATCAACTAAATTAAGTATACATGAAAACATTTCGATGAAACGTAGGTTCTTTATATAATAAATATTGTTTATTTACGCATTTAAAATATTATATTTGTGATTTTTAATTATTTTGTCGGCCCTGGAGCTCCTGTTAATTCATTGATAGATCCGTCCCTAATCAACCACGTTAGAAATTTTTTCCTTAACAATTGAAAAAAACTATGCCTTTTGAAACAAATTTATCCATCAATGCCGTTCCTATATATTCGTTAAATGAGCTAATTCTACCATTAATAGCGATGAATTGAGGCACTCCGGAGGCGAAAAGATGATTGAGTTTCAAGAGAGGCACCGAACTCCGCCAAAGGGGCACGCGTCCCTCAATCTTTCGAGATGAGCTTTCACAAACCTGATTGGACGAGCTGTTACCACTCTCTTCCCCCTCACCTTTCTCCTCTCACACGGAAGCGACGAGCTCCTGTCAAAAGCCCTCATCGATATTTACGGGCGATAGCGCTCCGTGATCAACACTCATATGAACTGCACTTAAAAATATTGCATCCAGATGCGGTTGACGCCATATGTCCCACTATATGGAGCTCTCCCGTACAAGACGGCTGTCGCATCTCTTGAAGAAAAAAATGGAAACGACTTTCAGCAAACGCCGATTTACTTTTTTTTCTTTGAAGTAAAAGAGCAGGAGAGAAATCACCTTCTCGTTTTGGCAAATATGACGTGGTCTAGAGATAAAAAAAATTGAAGTTTTACGTGAGAGGATATTTTTATTTAACGAGATTTCCGCCGGAGAGAGGCGAGAAGAAATCTAGATGGGATCGAAAGTGTTGTTTTTTCCTTTCTTTTTTTTTTTAGCATGACGCTGCGGATTCTTGGCGTTTTTCGCCGTCGCAGTAGACGTCTGCTGGATTACGGTCGCTCATATGCTCTTTTTAGCGTTTATAAATAGGCGCATGCGTGAGCATGCATGAAAGGGTACTTGTATAATTCTACGAAATTTGCTATTTTCCCTTTCTTGTGGTCAGCGAACCCTATCGAATACATTTAGCCGGAGAGAAGATTTGGAATATAAAGAGTTGATACTATTTTCACTTGATTCTATTTGTAAGGAGCTAAAACAAAAACTCTTCTTCGAAATTGCTGATTTCATTGTTAAAATATAGAAATAATGCGGTTCTTCATGACGCTTGATATTAAAAATTTTTATACACAAACTAATCACTTAATCGATATAAGTTATTTATGTGAACTCTATATTTTTCTTTTTATTTTTTAGAATAATTATTCGAATGACATATTAAAATAAACAACATATTTTGATTTTTTAGATAAGGGTAAAACTCCTTACTGCTAAAGTTGCGCTTTGATACATTCGTTACGGAAATTCTTATTTAGATACTGCTGCTCGTATTAAATACACAGAATGCATCGCTGCGTTACTTCCTGGAACATAAATGTATATATTCCTAAAATATCTTTCGATACGAAAAATATTTATGAAGAAAACGACAAAAAACAATCTTCGACCACCTGTTGATAGATTTGGGAAATGGTGCTTTCAAGATGGGATGATGGCTTTGGAGAATCGCATCTGGTTATTATTACTTTCTCGCTCTATCTTTTTTCTTTGGCGACGCTTCAGGTCAAACCCATAGCGCATTACTCCCAAC
The DNA here is from genome assembly GCA_036926305.1 of Uropetala carovei. Taxonomy (NCBI): domain Eukaryota; kingdom Metazoa; phylum Arthropoda; class Insecta; order Odonata; family Petaluridae; genus Uropetala; species Uropetala carovei. Next base: position 4,543,658 of record JAXCHB010000104.1, on the reverse strand, counting down.
CGGTACCGTGAACCCGCAATACCGAGCAACGAGTATTTGATGACAAGTAGTGCAGAACACCTTTAGAATCTTCCAGTGAGATGTGGACCCGAACGGTAACCAAAAACATACTATTGGCGCAATGAGTATGTTTACCATACTAGTTATATCAAATAATGTTGCTCGAAAGAATCTATTTCCTTTGAATTTTATTTAAAATACGTTAAATTGGCCCGAGTGCGGTGAGAGACTTCATAAATTTTCATACCCTAGTTGGTCTAAGGAACCGTTACCTCGTGGTTAAGGGGCAAGCAATATATTCCCACAGCCGCTTAAGTTGGCGAATGTCCCAAAGGAATCACAATGCGGCATGTATTAGCATATCTTTTAGACGACATTTCAATAGATGCATTAGAAAAAGCGCGTACTCTCCCGTTCAGTTTAATGTCAACGCTTTTCTGATTAATCGTATTACCGGGAAATTTCTTCTCATTTCTACTTGGTCAAGCATCTTCAGAAGCTTACATTAATACATTCATTATGCATTAATGAAGTATCTCCTTAAACCACCTCTTTCTTTAGCATAACATATTATTTAGTTTTAAAATAAACAGGAATGAAAAATCACATAGTTCAGCCTACACCAAACAATCAAATCTAAATCATAAGTATGATTGCGATTTTAAATTGTAGAATTTTTAGCTGTTATCCCTTCTTTGTCTAACAATAAGCTATCAATACAGCATTAATGTAAAAATTCATGCATTATACCTAAGTAGAAACTTTGCCGAGTGACTTTCGTGGGAAATATTTTTATGTTCATTATTTAACATTTCCGCACATAGCATAGCATTAGGCAGCACGAAACGCTTTTTGGAATAGAAACATGAAAAATAATGTAACTTGAAAGAAAGAGAACTGTACAATACATAAAAATAATGTCATGTGCTATAATCGGCAGCCATCTTCATCTAGTTCCTCTCAAATCATTAAATTATTCCACTTATATCAAGTCGCCTCTTAAATGGCAGTTATAATCGGTCTGTGCCATTAAAAAACGAGTTGGTAATTTTTATTATAACAGATTCAAATACTGTAAAGAATATCTCAGGTACTTAAAAGGCATTAATTTGAAGCGCCATAGTATCCAAGTTGAATTTTTTTTTAACTTTGCTCGTATTAGGTAACTTATTTTATGAATATTTCAAGTGTAGTGAAGGTGCTAAGTAATATTTTTATTTTGATATTCGAACAGATTTGATCACATTTGAAAACATGGAATGAAGGAGGAAGATAAACGTGAATCTGTAGAGTGGAAGTTGGATCGCGTGCCGTGATAATGCGTGGGAGTTAGGCGAGGGGGCGGTGAGATCACAGCCCAGTGAGACTAGGAGGGCGGTTGTAAATGCAGATGAGGCGGACGGGATGAAAACATCGAAAAGGATAGTAAGGAGATCCATTAATGTTTATCCCAACTTGGTAAACAAGTGGGAGAAGCTTGTCCCATTCCATGAGTTCAAGAGCTCGCATCTCTCTTTCTCTCTCTCTCTCTCTCTCTCTCTCTCTCTCTCTCTCTCTCTCTCTCTCCTCCTCCTCCTCTCTTGCGTGTTCCGGCGTACTTCGCCGTGTCTGTTAAGGGCAAATACGCCAAAACAATCGGTCTCCAATTCTGCGGCTGTGCCAAATGGGAAAACAGACAATGAAGCATGAAATGTGTAAATCATCAAGCAGGATTAATTTCCGTACTTTGAATGCAACTGTCGCTCTTGCATTTGTAAATGTATAGCCACTCCAGGCATTGTCCGACGTTGTGAGTTGAGTAATTCAGTAAGACTGAGTGGCTAGATTACGGTATATCTTACAACGCGCGCAGGATAATTAATATCGAATTATTACATCATGTAAAATTTATTCAAATCGCTCTTACTTTTATGCATCCGAAGCGCACTAAAATTTCCATTTGAAAATCGGAGATAGTAAATTTTACAAATTTCTATTTTTTCATCGTGTTTTAAAATTGTAATACACAGCAATATAGAAGCAACCTTTGTTTCCGTTGTCGTTCCAAAAAATCTTTTGCCACTGATTCTGACGCTGTCCTTTTGCTATCTAAACTTATCATTCGGCGGAATAATTCGGGAAAAACTTGCGAGTTGCACATCACGGCCGCATTTTTTTTAAAACAATGACGAATCGATTCAGCGCACGCTAGCGTATTTATACTGCTGGCATCCTATTTCCGAACGCGGATGATTTTCGAATCTCGTGTGACCGTACTCTTCAATTTCTCTCTCTCTCTCTGTCTCTTGCTGACTTCCTTCCGCACTTCGGAAGTCGCACGCTCACTTTCAGTATTCACAGCGTCGTAGAAAACTGTCGCCGTCGTCAAGGCAACCGAGAATTAATCGTGGAGGCGAAGTGATTTCGCGAAATTCCGTCTCCTTCCGCGAGAGGATTCCACCGTTCCCTTTCCTCTTCCGCGCCTCATGAATCCCCAACGCGATGATTCCATTAAAACGTCAGCCTCACGGCGACGTCACGAGCGGAGAGAGGCTTTCGGAGGGGGAGCGAATGGGACAGGAAAGCGACACGAGACGCGCGAAAGTTCGCCGCAAGACCGACCGTTCGGGCCCGTTCATTCTCTCCTCGCCCTCTCCACCCTCTCCCCCACCTCCCGTCGCCTCTCTCCTCGTCAATGCCAACCTTAAAACTGTGGTCATCCTTTATTCTCGCGGAAAAAAGAAGATCCTTTTAACGCGGATGTTAAAATTCTATTTGCTTATCTTCGGATTTTCCGCCAAGTATTTTTTGAGTCACCCCGCAGAATTCGAATGCAACGGATGACCCTGCGGCGGAATTTCGTAAGCTTTCCTTTACTCCACCCTTCCCCCTCTCCTAAACCGCCCCTCCGGCGTTCCTTCTCCCACTCCTCTGCTACTCTCTCCTCCCGCCGTACGGTTAGAGAATGGTATTAAGCATTAGAAATAATCTTAGCTCGCAGATCATGTAATAGAAATGGATAGGGGCATAGGAAGCTACAGAGAAGGAAAAAATTGAGAGAGCGAGAGTATTGTCTCATCCGGACATGGTTAGTAGACATTCCACGGCGATGACCCAAGTTCGACTTCCTGCTACAGCAGCCGTGGGAACACAAAAGAGTCTGCGCGTCACATTACTTCCGCATGTGAAAGACTGGGAAAGTTCGGAAAAGGTCAAGAATAACTCTCATCTACCCCCACCTTGTCCGAAGGATTGCAACAGGAATAGAATCTTCAAACACCTGTTTTTTTCTTTGATCACCATTCTCGGAAACGTTACTTGCCATCCTGGGCCCATTGATACGAGCAAATTTTCGCAATCCCTTTTTTATGAATAAATATTGGTTGTGGTGACGTCTCCGGTGTCGATTTTATTTTCGCGGTGTGGTTTAAATGTGCGTTTCTTCCAGAGTTTTTCAGGATTGTTTCATCCGGAAAGAATTCCACACCTTTTTTTTTCCGGACAAATAGACTTTCTGGCCAAAAGCCGGTCCCTCGCCGGTTTACGCAACGGTATCTTCCGAACTTTTTCAGTAGAATTACAGTATTCGGCTATCAGAAATGATGCGTTTATACCACGCAGAATTAAATTTCTTGCTTATGTGCGACCTCTGTAAGTCTTCCTATCACACGTGATTTTTTTGGCATATTTAGGCTTTCTTAACTATAAAATATGTTGTATGACAGTTTTCCATATGCTCCTCTTATACCATAATTGGAAAAATTCCGGTCTCATTTTAGTCATTTTATATTATTTAGAATCTATATATATAAATAAGACTTAGGTATGTTTCCAACACTTAAAAAATTTTTCCAATGGACTAACATGCAATTCATCCTCCCCGTGATCTAATGCCCTCCTCCATCCTCCTCTGCCCTTTCTTTCCAATCCTCTTCCCCTCTCCGCGGCTGTGATACTTCCCTTCTTCTCGGCTTGCCCCCCCCCCCTCCCCCCTATTGACTGCCTCCTTGCAAAACGTTCCCATTTAAACGCACCAAATCTACTTCCAATACGAATAAACGTGTTCAAAAACACTAGGCCGCGTATGTTACGCGGGGTATAGCTAGTAAATGATAGAATCTTTCTTTTCGCGTTGAGGGCATAGCTAAGATTTTCGTGTAGCTTTGAAATTAGTGATTACTGGAGACTAATATTTGCGTTTTATATACTTGATTATTTAGTGAGTGTAGTGAAAGGGGAGTTATTGTAAAGCTTCTAAACGTCTTATGACAGTGATAACAGTGTGTAACCTTTACAAGAAACGAGCATTAGGATCAATCTATGAAGGTCACAAAATACTTTACCATTTTAAGTATTCATAACCGGTAAATCACATGTTTGGTTATTACTGGTGAAGCATTCTCATAAAGATATGCAGTCTTTTGTGAGAAAAATATTCTTATTTATTTCTCTAAAATGAATGGCGTGAAATGTTATAGGATTACTTGATGCGTGTAGTACTTATTCATTAAAAATGAACGAAGTAATTCTTACAAAATTAATATTACAAGCCTCAACGAGGTGCTCAAGAGAGATATGAATGTATGGAAATTTTTAAACCAAAAGGGGCGATCCCTCCCAATTTGGACCCGCCGCTGCCTCATAAAAAATAATTCCATCAAAATATACTCTGCTTTTAGGAAGACGCATGGTGCTACAACGCTTAAAAGATTTGAAACTTTGAATAACCTCGTACTTTACACCATTGGTGTTTTACGTAAAGCGTTTTTAAAGCGCCTCGATAACGAGTTTCCTTCGGCGTCTGCAAGGCCGACTTCGTTATACATCAACAGTTGTGTTACTTCAAAGGAAAGGTACCATAATTTATGCTCGCCTTGCGCATACCTCATTTCTGTGCATTGCAAAATTATTTTTTTTTATCTGAGAGAGTTTTTTTTTGGATCTCAAATGAGTCCCTAAAGTAATTTTTAAAAGAGGAAAAAATATTACTTTCAATTTTAACCCGAGACGGTTACCCAGCTCTCCTTGTGATGTTCACTCACTCGTAAATCACTCAAAAGTACTAATTCACATTTGCCTAGCCCTAAAACGTGGGTACTACAATTTCAACATCTGTCCATTACAAGGTTAAAAGTCTGTTAAATTAGGTGGAAAGGATCAAAGAGAAACCAAAGCATGAATTAAGTACAATATTCTAGTTTTCATTGTGAAAGTACTAAAATCACTGTCAAATACTTAGCATTTTGGTTGAAAACTCCCCGATAGATTAATATTTCCCATTAAAAGTAAGAAATTTATTTTTCGGAAATAGTAATTTACACCCGACAAAGTCATCAAATCCTAAAAACAAACCTTTTATTGATTTCGGAGTATTATATGCAATTGCGACTTTTCAGAATATTTAGATTGAATGAATACGTTCCATGGATTATCCGGTATAAAACAAACGCGGAAAGTAATTTCGATCGAAGCTCGTCTAAACAAAGATATATTTTGAGTACTAGTCTTAGAAAAAATAGGTGAATATAATTTCGAAATATTTTATTTCCCGGGCGGGATTTCAGGAACACATTATTTATGATTTCTGAACGGTGGAAATTTACTACTAGCAGTGCGGTTTTTATTGCCGTTTTAAAAGACTCCTTGCCATTTAAAAAATAATTGATCATCCTCCTCCCCCCTCTCCTGCCCCACGCATATATTTCTGAGAAACGTGACCTAAAGTAAAAACCCAAAGGACGTATTGCTCATCGAAGTTACCGGGCGCCATTTTAATTTAGTTCTTGATGAGCATTACGATTGTCGGTTGCTAAATATTTCTCCTTTGATCCCGGACGCATTGACCACATCAAGAGGAAGAGGGATGTTATATTGATTGATACTGGATTTTCCCACCGTTCAGATCATCACCGATCGAAAAAAAAATAAACTCACCAAGAACAAAATTTTATAAACAGAATTAAACATCGCTTGTTAAATATTTACAATTAGCAAATATTCCAGGCGTTACTCGAGTTTTTAAATCAAGGAAAAAAATTTGAAGAAGATTTGAGAATAAATGAAGTACATATTTAAACCAAGTTAATTTTTTATTGTAATGCTTGTTGGTATACAATATTTCTTGTCTTCCCATCTTTAAATAAATTTTTCCGCACCCTCATCTAGACGTAGCATATAATTGTCCATGGGCAAAGCAGTCGTTTGACCAATCGACTTTAAAAGACTGCCCTCATGCTTTGTTGATTGTCATGACGGGCAAGCCGGATTGGAAACTGCAGTATTTTAAATTGGTGATATCAACGGTATTCGAGGTATAAAAACGCTAGAACGTAGGAAGAAGATGCGGTTTGAAACGGAAACGGGACAGCATGGAAAACGAAGGACAAAATGCCAGGAAAAAGCCAAGAAATGCAAGGAAAGAAAGAGAACGAGGAGGATGGATAGAGAAGGGGAAGATGAGGCGGAGTATCAATAGGAAGCACCTCTAACGGATATTAACGGAAAATCGAAGATATGGCTACGGACGAGGATTCAGAACGCGGAATAAGGGGGTGGATTTGGGAGGAGAGAGGGAGTAGCTCGCGGGAGGAGGGAAAGGGTCGAGGAGGAGTGGGAGGCGTTGGGAGGAAGGCGGGTGGTCCCCCAGAGACGGGAGCATGGGTTAAACGAGGGTGCCACTGCTCCGGCCCGCTCGCACCACTCGCCCACATCTTCCCGCATCTTACAAGCCCGGCGTTTCCAGTGCAGCGAAACCTGCCTCAGCGCACCTTTGGCGGTCCACCCCACGTACCTCGATCTTCCTCCTCTCCTCCTATCCCATCCCACTCCTATACGAGCCTCTCGCTCCTCTCTTCCGTCCCACTCCCATCCTCCGGTCCACCCACTCCCGCTATTCTACACTCCTCCCTCCCTCCACGTACCTCCTCCTCTCCCCCTCTCTCTTCTGCTGCCTACTTTCACACTATTCTGCATTCCTACTCCCTCAACTGTACCCTTCCATCTTGCTTATGTGGGTGCCATTCCATCGGTCTCTCTCTCCCTATCTCCCTTGCACCCCTCTCTCCTTCTCCGTTCCTCTCCCTCTTTTTCTTCCCTGTCCCCTCCCTCATCCCCTCTCTATCCCCTCCCCCTCTATTTCTCTCTCTTACTCTCTCTCTCTCTCTCTCTCTTTCTCTCTCTCTCTCTTTCTCTCTCTCTTTCTCTCTCTCTTTCTCTCTCTCTTTCTCTTTCTCTCTCTCTTTCTCCCTCTCTTACTCTCTCTCTCTTTCTCTCTCCGTATTCCTTCTCCACATTAATTCTCGGTTCCACGTCCTTATTCCGCAATCCTCTCCCATCTTGAAATTTAAGGCCTTAACATTTGGAATTTGTGGCGGTCCTGCTGACACATGGGATTAGTTTATTTCGTCTACCTGATGTGATCATCGCTACGCTACTTTCGATCGGCGATTCAGAGGGAAAAGTGGGCAAACAAGATGAGCCGTCGAGAAGAGAAAAAACCTCAGAGAATTTGAGAGGGTGAAAGTTGCTGTTTTTTTGCTCGAGTTGATGATAGCGAAGCGTCTATGGGACGACTGTAATGTTATATAGCCACAGTTTTTTGCTAGAGTATTGTGCAGGAAAAAGATGTTTTTCAGGAAGCTGAAGATGACCCATTTACGTCATTGCATAAAAATGTCGAATATACTTCAGGTACAAAGAAACGTAGGTATTGATCATTAAGACGTAATAGATTTGAAATCAAATTTCATAAATTAGAAGATGGAAAATCAGAAATGAATTACCATTATCAATTTATTGCTTGAATATAATATTTGACCTAAATGATACCTGTAATCATTATATAGTTGTCAACTAGGCATCTATTTATTTTTTGTTTTAATTAGGTCTAAAACAATATTCGGACCCGCGATCTTAGGGTTGGGAAGCAGAAAGGTTGGCCACCCCTCTACTCCCTGATCTAAACCGTCATCAGCGGCTATTCACCGATCGTTTATTCTAAAGAACTGAGGACTTGCTTATATGATTCTCCGTGTTGTTCTGTAGCTGTAAAAGCTGCATTGACTAAAAAACCTTTTAAAATAGAAATTCGTCCGTTTAATATGAAACCTCCACTACTAAAAATAACTCGTTTCAGGAAAGGCTTTACGATATTTTAGTATTTATTAACTTATTGTATATCTGTAAATCCCAATTAAGCTTGAATTTATTCTATTAAAACTGAATAAGTAGCCGTTTAAATTCATCTGGTAAATTATTTCGCCAAAAGGCGTCCAGTGTCGAAATATTTTCGGACACAGCGCTTAACAACTCGAGTTTTTATGTGAAAACAAATCGCGTTTTTGAAAGTGGCCGCACCCACAGCCACCGAGTTATTTTATTCGAAGTGAAAACATAACGGGAACATTCAAATGAAATTCCATGCAAAATGACTTGCATTGATAAACAAGAAAGAGATAAATAACATCGCTAAACAGTAATGTCCAACCTGTTCCCATACATTTGCATTCTGCGGCGGCGATCCTGTGGGACCTGTGATAAGGGAGCCACCCCCACATACCCGCGCAAATAATCCCTGCAGAGAGGCCGGTCAGCTCCAAAATTAGCTCTTTTATTTCAATAAAATTTGTGTGTTTGTTCAAATCCTTTTCGTTATTCAGTACCCCTTCGAAAGAATGTCTTATATTATTCGGCGAAAAAAAATCAAAGGACTGGTTAAACGTCTTGTCTCTTTCGAAAATGTATAAAATAGTCAAAACCATTAGTGCGGTGTATGTTCTAAGTTAGAATTACTGATCTGATGTAACCTGTATGTTAATCGATCTTACATTTTAAAATTTAACTAATAATATAACATCAATTATGCCAATATCCTGTATATTATGCGCGTAGTGAAGCTGCGTGCGTGCGTATGAAGCATCGCGTAATTATATCGGCGTATTTCTCGAGAACCGTTCGTCGTAAAGATATGCAGTAAACGGCGTTTTGTTTCTACTGGCTATGAGGTCCCTGGAAAAATATTTTCGTTTGCTGAAGTGTCCCGGGTTCGAATCCAGGAGACAATTATATTTTCCCATAAGTTTACACGGGATTTTCGATTTTTTATAGTGCAAGGGTTTTTTCCTTCATTCATTAAAATACGTAAATATCGACCGAGTTTTTTCTTTTTTGCTTTATTCAACGGCTAAAGCTCTATACTATCTTATTATTGCAATGTTTACACGTTACACGGTCGAATTCTTCAGAATTACGCATTCTTTTTCGAAATTTTAGGATTTTTTATACTCATTCCGGGCGTTGCCAAGGAGACTCTCATTGTTGCCTCCGATTCATTTAAGGCCAATTAAACCTTCAAATGGACGAAAGAAAAGCGTTAATCGCATCGAACTGTTGTTTGAGCATCGAAATTAATGAAGTATAGCAACGTAAATATTTAAGGACAATTATTATGTTGACTGCGTATGGGAAGCGTTTATAACGATTTAATCGAAGCAATTGAATCTTCATTCCATAGTTTGAATGCTGGATTCTTACCTTTTTGTAAGTAGAACCATCATATTACACATCTGTAATCCTTATTAACGCAAATAGGCTCACGCATCAATTAAAAATTAGATGAGAATAGGGACGCACGTTATTTTGTAAACACAATGTATGGTTATCTTCTCTTCATTGATAATCTAAATAAACGCTTGCATTGACGTCGCCTTTATAGTAGGTCCTGTAAGAAGTTAAAAGCAGTCGTTGATTGACACTTGAAGGAAAGCAACTGTTTCTGAGTTCGTCTATAAGGGTGCAACGATAATCACTGGAACTAAGGTAAGGTAGAATTAAAAAATTTTCCTCTTTGAATATACCGCGATATTAAACTAGCATTGAGTAACCCTGTGACATTGTGATCACGTTATTGCTCTAATATATTGCTGTAAATTCGCAGAAAATAAAAAAATACCAAGGGGTAGAGCAGTGAAAAGGAGAGCTATTAGCCCAGCTGCAGCTGTCGGAGAAAGGAAGAGGAGCCAGAGATCAAAGGAAGAGTATTGTAGGAAAGGGAGATAAAGAGATGCGGAAGCTCATGGGATTGCCCGTGTAGATGAGGAGCGGAGAGTACAAGAAAGACAAAGAAATAGGCAAACACGTGAAATGAATAGGAAACAAAGAAGATCTAACCTAGGGCCGAACAGTTTAGATTATTTGCAAGCGTAGCTGCAACGGGCTGCTAGTATTCTAATATGTACAACGTTTAAATAACTATACCTAATAATAAAACGACAAACGTTACATGAATAATGTTTGTAATTCATCTGAAAAACATGAATTTATTTAAGTAATTGTATATGTTTATGTTGAATAATTGCAAAATCGTTTTGAATAATTAGCTCTCGTGTTTTGTATAGTTCAATTTTTTATATTAAGAAGCGTAAGATTGTCAATCATTTTTAAACCATAAATATTATATTAGTTAAAAGTGGAGCTAAAATGCTTTTGTTTTACTATTATAACTTAACAACTAACTTGAATAAACAGATTACAGAATGTTGAAGAGAAGACGTGATTTACAACCCATCTATAACAATATAATTCTAAAAAATATTATGAGCAAATGTTAGCGTTTATTAATTTTTCAGAAGATATAAAAATCAGAAACAAGTCATGCCTAACGAACGCCACCACTTCGAACGCGTACTTCCGCGATAAAAAAATACGAAAGAAACCACCCCGCTCGCGAAATAAAAGCGGTTTGAAAGGAAGTCAGAGGGAATGGGAAGAAGTGGGAGAAAGGTTTCATCTTTCGAAAGGCCGATGAAGATGAGCGACTCCCTCTCCCTTTCTCCTCTCCCGCGATATCCTCTTCTCAACTCCCTTCACCTCATATAGCACACTCTCTCTCATCGGCAACCCCACAACCGCGAGTCTATAGGGGGAGGGAGGTATGGGGTGAGTGCGTGCGTGTGTTTGTGCGCTCCGATATGAGAGAACTTTCTCCGCAGAGATAGAGAGTGAGAGATGGGTAGTGTGTGTCCCATTGGTGGCCCTCGGGTTAGAAAACAGCGTCGGGGCAAATCGACCCGTGATCTCCGGCGTGCCCTTCTCCTTCCTCCAACGACACGTGTGTCACATATTTTAATAGAACGCCACTTCCCCATTCGCCTAAGTTTTCCTTATTTTCTTTCTGTCCGTTTTCTCCGCTCGCCTTTTTCTGCCAGTTTACCGTTATTATCACTTTCCCTCTCGTCTCTCTCATTATTTGATCTTTCTTTCCCTTATCAAAGAAGCTCATCCCCGCCCTTTCTCTTTATATAACGTATTTTTTTTAAAGCTTCACTTAAAACTAATCTGAGCTGGCTTTACTTTCATATGTTTTTATTACCTTTTTCTTCCGTCGTTATATTTCTGTTCGGCGTTACTTAAAGACTCGTTTTTTCCACCATTTTTTATTTTTCGTGCAACCTATTTCTTCTTTATCGTCCGCCAATTTCTTTTAATTGCCTCTTCCTATTTCTCACATACCACTCAGCTAATAACGTAGAAATCAAGGAAGAAATTCTTCTTTTAATGCAACTATAGGTATGGTATGAAAAAATCTTCTGTGACGTAAGCCATCCCTCATTAATTATGATCATGATTTATTTATGCATATGGTTAATATAGGTAAATAAACGCTGGACTTTTGGCAATTTACATAATATTTAATTTAGATATTTATACCTTCCAAATTTAATTTTTAGCTTTCTCTTTACCTCGTGGGAGTTTCTTAAATATTTCGATCATCCCTACTATTCTCATTCTATTTTATGTACATGGACTAACTTCACATAATTCAACCTACGGGTCATAACATTTTCAGGAGAAATTACAGTTTGTTACTGATTGTATAAGTAGCTCCCGCCGAGCGTCGCCTTACTTTAAATATATTACTACACCTACGCAATCAAAAAATAATATCCCTTTCCTTTTTCAGAATGCATTTCATACCGGAAAGCAAGATCACACTAAAAATTCTTAGTTATGACTTTACAAAGTTACACGATTTCCAATAGAAATAAAGTTAATCAAAGTTAAAAGAGGGAGCGAAAATGATTACGGAATGCAAATACTCGTCACATAAAAAGTTATAAATTAGATTTTGAACGCGAGTTACGAATTATTCCTCTTCAGGCAGATAAATTTAAACCTTAAAAATGTTGTTTGTTAAAATTTCGCTTGACAGTAACTTTTTTAAGTTGAACATTAACACTGAAGAAATAGGATGTGCGAAGGGTATAATATTCGAGGGCATTTTGTAATACGTGGTTGAGAAAACTTATGGAACGAAGAAAAAATAGATGGTATAGAATATATTAGGAGATTTGGGTCCGTGTGAATGAAAGAAAATTGCTAGGACAGATTTTGAGACAAAAGAGTACATTGAATATTATGGAATTATGATTACAAACCAATTCCATAAATGATTTAATGTAATTTTTATTTTCTTAATTCATATGGATGTTTAGAATGTTAAAATTATTCGGTTAGTTTGAATTCGACCGTGTTACTAAATGATAAAAATTTATCCACTCCTCGGAACATCCATTCGGAAGAAACACCTTTAAAAATTCCTACCGGTGCTTCAGTTTTTTGAACACAACGAATTTCGGATTATAATCACTCTTAAGGTCAAACTCTGAGGGTTAACAATCGCGACCAAACAATTTTTCGACTGCAGCGCGAGGCGATCGTCATTTCCATTGTTTAAGCGAGAGAAAAATAAATACTGTTGGAGGGGGAACACTGTTAACGTCGTGGAAAACACCGCGTTCATTATCACCCTCAGTAATTTAAGAAGAGGTTTATCAACACATCTGACGTGCTCATCACGCGAGACAGTTCGCAAACTCGAGATAATCGTCCATGCGCCCAGGCATCATGGCAATGCGCATTAACTGACCCTCGAGAAACAGGAAACGAGACAAAATCTTCTTTAACCCTTTAAGGCATTCTAATTCCCTTTTTTATTTAAAACGACAGACCTTAATCGATATCGAAATTTGGATTTGATGCATTAATTGCAGATTAAATCACAACATCTATGCCAACAATTGTGTTTTTTGTGGAATTTTGTCAGGTTATTCTTGGAGTTGGTTATAAATAGTGAGGAATTTTAATGTTATTGCATGGTTTTTATTCAGTTCAAATGTAGTATTATTTACATTTATTTTTAATTCGTCGATTTTTACTTGGCTATGTACATACGTAAAAGCACTTACTATATACATTGCGTTCATAAAAACTTTTACAGAAGAGCCGTCGTATTTCCAAAAAACTTAGCAACCGCAAGGGTGGATCGCCCTCTCCTTGGATAATCAACCCCATTGCACTCCACTGGATGCTTTCTTAAATTCATTCCGCGTAGAACTCCTCGGTTATACCCCGCAGATTAGGTATGTATAGCAAGGGAAAGAAGGATTCTGATAGGGGTAGGGATTTTCAAAATATAAGGCAGTTGGCAGGGGCGGATTCGATAGGTGGAGTAGCGATCGCGGCCCCCCCCCCCCCCCCCATCCCATGAGAAGTTTCTGGATCCGCCCCTGGGCAACTGCAATATATATCTTGACCGGTAAAACGATTCCTTGCTGAATTGAGTGTATTACATTATCGATGTAATTAGTCATGATATAACTTTTTTATTATTAGCACCAATAAAAATTGGCACACCACCGTTGCCACCCCGATGCTAAGCGCGTTGGTTTTTTTTTCGTGCAATTAAAAATGTATAATGGATAAGGCGTCTGGTCTTTTGCGCGGTTAATATGACGAATAACGTCGTTTTTTCACGCACGAGCGTGCTTCGCCATATTCCTTCTTTTTCTCTCCTATTCCCTTTTACCTTTTTGGCTTGGCGTTGAAATTGCTTCGCGTGCCGCTTTCGGGACAAGAGCCAATTATGCATCACGGCTTCCCCTAAACCACTATGCATAAACATAAAATACGGTTTCGCTCCGCGGCTCCGCGTTGCATCCAATGCATGTGCATTATTTCCCTTTTTCTTTATCGCAGTCGACTGAAAAATGGCATTTCTCCCCCGCACAACCTTATCGTCACCCACGGAAAAATAAAAGAGATGGGAAGCGAAAAACATCGCACTTTACTAAAAGCGCCGCACTAGCCCCCTATTCTTGGCAGAGCTGCGTTTTCCGAAGAGCGGTCACAGGAAAGGTGGTCTGACAAATGAGGCTTGCCTGATGACTTTCTCACAATCAGCTTAGGGATTTAAAGCCGTGTTATTATTACGTAATAAAAACAGACTTAATCACGCGGTCCTGCTGTGGTAGCACGTTTTCCATGCACTCCGTAAATTTCTGTTATGTTCGTATCCCCAAATCATTTAGGTCAGAAAAATACGAGCAATGTCCATAAACAAAAGGTTCTGTATGAGTAAATATACAAAACAAATTAAATAAACAACAATAAAGTAATTTGGTCTTAAATTTTTATAAATGTTATTTTTTTACTCTGCACATGTTTGAACCTGCCTTAACACAGATTTGCAGGCTTCGCTGTCAGAAATCTTTTATCGTTAAATAAACTGGCAATTTCACATTCCCTTTAATGTGCCTGCATAAATTTAAACTTGGCATAAATAACTGATTCTAGTCATCGTTTCTGATTAAATTCACTCTATTACGCGTCATTTTATTTTTCAGTCACCTGAAGTGACTAAATTTAACGTATTTGGTGCATATTATCGATTGCAACATACGCGTTTTACGCCTGCTCGAGAAATAAGCATTTTTATTTTACAGCCTTCACAAAATAGGAATTTTATAAACTAGTTAATAATTTGGCCAACGTATTAACATTTTTATAGAAAATGTCGGAAAGACGTGAATAATTATTAAATGAAAACAATAGTATCAAAAAATTATTTAGTGGAATTAATGACGAGAAATAAATAACATGAACTTACATTCATTGTGGATCCAAAGATTAACTACAATGAAACACGTGGAAGCGTGGTAATTGATGTCATACTGGAATGGTTGCATATGGTTGTATCGATGAAATGAATATGTTTTATTTACTGGTGATGTTTTGAAGTGTTCAGTAGGTAATGTATTAAATTTATCACAAGACTAGTTATTAATGAATTAAAATGGCATTTCATGGTTGGTTCGACCTGGAAAATAAAAAATTGCTTAAAAGCTACTAGAAATGAAAATATTGTTTTGGTTGTATCGAATCATAGCTTTCAAAACTTCTTTCTAAGAGATTGTATTTTCTTGCGTAGATAACATAATATCCCTCATCTGCTCGACCTTCAGTAGGGAACGTTATCTGACACTCGGTATCACCCTTTTGAATAGCAGCAGAGAATGAACGATAGGATCACTACACTACGATGAATTTCAGATTCCACTCACAGCTACTGATTCAAGTTTCATTCATGTCAATTGTCCACTTATCAAAATTTCCGGAAGAAATCAATAAAGCTTTCGTGATTTTTCTCAAGAACTCTAGAGCCACTAGCAGAAAAACAATCGCGAATCATTTTCACGTCCGAGGTGTTGTCTTCATCCCATCAGCATTCAACAAGTTGGCGTGAGTTAAATATTGATTTCTGGGATATTTGTTGTGACTGATATTTTCTGAATGGGTTTTAATCGTGCTTACTTTTCTTAGAAATAATTCCAAAAAATAATTTCTTCCATGATTGTGCACTTTCAAATTCTGCCACCCATTAGTTATTTGGTGTTATGGACAATGACGGAAGGTTTTAATTTGACGAAAGTAAATAGAGGATGAGAATTGAGCGAAGTTGTAATCTGCCAATTTTTATCAATTCCCGATTGTTTAGCAATAAACATAAAGCGAATATCGCATTTACAAATATAATAAGCGCGTAACTCAGTAAATATGAAATCATAATATGAGTAGCATTATTTTTTAACGTATTCACCAGAAATATAACTGAAAACATTGCATAGAATTCAGACACAAATAGAAAATTTAGAACAGATTAATGTCAGCAATATTTTAGATTTCCATTTATTCAATTTTCGGATTCATAAGAAATCTATCGTGACCCCAAAATCCGATTATATTTTGCGCTACCTGTATTAATCGTGCATTTCCCTCGGCCAAGAAGTCTGTTTTGGAGGTCTCCCTCACCTCTGTTTCCTCCCGACCCCAGTGGCACACTCCCTTGGGCTACTACCCCTTCATGAGAGACCCCTTCATGAGAGCCGAAAAATTCCAAACATCACTTTCGCGCTCACGGATTCGCCCAGGAGGCAAAGCTTCTCCCATTACGCTTCAACCCATAAATTATTCATATCTCCTTTCGACCACTTTCATCCGACCCGCAAACTTTTATAGCAACCCACCCACAACCGTCACTTATTCTTCCTTATCCAATCTATCCGAAGGCGACGGGAATGACTTTCGCAACATCTCACGATATTTTGGCGCCGCGTGTGAAAAAATGTCAGAGTCGTTAAGCTGCATCATGATTTTTGAAAAAAAAGAAGATATGGAGGAGAACTAGAAGACTTTCCCTTTCGATTGGGCGGATGATTGGTTCTCATGTAGGCTATCAAATTGAGTCGGTAAGACGGTGCCCTGATATTAATCTTTCGATTTTTTATATTTTTCTTTCTTCTTTTTCGCCTGGGTTTGGCTCCTCCTTTTTGGCTTTTATTATTCTTCGGATCTTGCCTTTCCTACAGCCTCAGGGTCCTCCGGAATTTGTGGGGGTGTGTGGGAAGAACTCTTCATTTTCCTTCCCGTGGTTTTCATGAGTAACCGGAAAAACCTTTCGTGGAAATTCAAGAATCTCGGTCCAATCTCTGTTCGATAGCCTCGGTTGAAGCGGATGAGTATTCAGGAGCTCACAGACAAAACCAAAGCGATTGTTACTAAATAACTAAATAACTGAATGAGATAGTAAAAAAACGAAATTTTACTTGCAATAATCGTTAAAAATATCGCAAAGCCATAAAAAGAAATATTATATAGCATGAGCCACATTTCCTTGATAACAGAATGTTTTGGTAGATGCAAAAACTTACGTAGAATATTTCATCATATTTTACGCATACATTTTTATCCAGCAATGCAAAAATACCGGCTCTTTTATCTAGCTAACATTCTGTTACAGACAGAGGTATTCTATTTCATTCAATACGTGCATATTAAATCACCAGAATGAATAACATGAAATGTTAAACGTCATAGAATAATAGGAAAGGGAAATTTTTATTGGTTTTATTGGAATTATGTATATCTGAATATAACTTTTTCTGTTGTTTTTTCCGGTCGATTTTCTGTGAAGATAGAGAGGAGAAATTTAATAAAAACAGAATAATCCAAGAACGGACTACTGATCTCATGTTATTGATTAACTCCATTTAACTCAAATATATGAATAAGGCAATTCCATAGAATTGTTGCAGTAACCAAATGCCGTATTGAGTGGCAATTCTAACCACAAAATTTACTATCATCATATATTAGATGACTCGCAATGACCTATCAACATTTTTACTCTATTAAATTCGTTTAATTCCTATACTAATCTTTTGAATTTCATGAGGATTGTTCATCATTAAAGTGTGTCAAAGGCTTAAAATTTTCTTTGTCGCGTTTGACTGATGTTGAAGGTTAAAGCTTGTACATTGCACGAACTACAAGCAATTGACAAAAAAGCTGTCACAATCAATTTCCAACAATGAATACCGACCGCACGACAACTTGTTGAATATTGATGTGATATGGGCAACATCTCTCGGATATGGAAATGCTTCGTGATTCTTTTTCCGGCCCTGAGCGGTTCTCAGGAAAAACACGGAGGCTCTGTTGATCCCTGCCTGAAATTTTGATGTGGACAATTGACATGAATGAAATTTGAATAGAAGATTGTGAGCGGAATATGATAAGATTACATAAATGAAGTGATATTCATCATTGTGTTTAACGAGGCGAAACCATGTCATTTTCTTATCTTTTACACGATTATTATCTAACTAGCATAATTGCCCGTCAATATGACGGGATATCTTTAGTTAACCTTAAAATAGTTGCCTCCCTCCCCCTCTTTCTCTCTCCCTCTCTCGACCTCTTCATCCTCATTCCCTCTCTCCACCCCTTCCCCCTCATTCCCTCTCTCCTCCTCCCTCCCTCTCCCTCCCTTCCACCCTCTCCTTCCCTTCTCCCCCTCCCTCCCCTCTCTCCCTCCCTCCCCCTCACTCCCTCTCCCTCCCTCTCTCCCCCTGCGTTACCATCCCTCTCTCTCCCTCCCTATCTCGTATTAAAAGCATACAGAGCACGCTTACACCCATAAGGATTGATACAATAATAGGATTTTGAGGTCTAACAATGTAATTGGTAGCCAAGGCAACATTCCGTTAAAATGGCAATATTTCCACAAAATATGTGAATTAAACGTATAACATGAGCGATTTCGAATTGTATGCGGAAAAAGATGAACAGAATAAGAAACTTTGCAATTTTTTCTTCAAAACGGTTCAGATCCGAAGATCGTAGGTTAATTTCTTCTAATTTTAATTTCCAAAACAATAAAAACCTGCACATCAAAAAATTGATTTTTATGTTACTTTACGGAAAATGTAAATGTCTTCCTTGGAGTCGAACCCAGGACTTTTTTGGAGATTTATTTTCGTCATTACCTTAAAATATGTTAATCAAGCATCCTTGCCAAATTTCAATCTTCTACCTATTAGGGAAGTTTGTTGAAACGCTCTATATCGGCCATCGTGAAAGCGTGACCAGCCAACAAACCTGGGCTATTATAGTAATAAATATTTATTTATTTTAAATATTTATTGGCAAAAATTCAGAGACAGCACGGGGCCAATTATACTGAATATCGTTACAACAACAATAACAAGGACGAACACACACGACCATGCCCTCAGCAGGATTCGAACCTGCGACCCTAGCGTTGGGAGCTAGACACGCTAACCACCCCTCTACGAAGGCCGGCAATATTGCTTCCGATCGGGGAAAAAAACTAGATAGTTATGGGGATAAAATTATTTTTTTGCTTTGATAAATTTTATACAAGCACTTTTAAATGGCGAAATAACGTCTTAAGTAAAATAGTTCCATTATAAAACAAAATATTGTTTTAATATGAAATTCTGATCGCATTAAACTTGGGCCCGTTCTCCTTCTGGAAGTATTTTGGAAACTTTCCCTTTCTGAATACAAATCTAGTTTGCCAACTAGGTAGCAATTTATCTATCTAATACAATGATTATCCGCTGTTTTTTTATTCGACATTCATTATGATTTTACCCACCTTTTCAATCAAACCTGTTGTTCGTCAACCTATCCCTTATAACCGTCAGGGTAAAAGTAAAGGCTTTCAAATTAATCTATTTTGATGCGTAATATAGCCCTCCGTATACTTCATTCAACAATGAACGAATGTAGGTAAGCCCCATATTTTTCAACTTTTCAATATCTAAACGTATTTTTTTTAATGGAAAATTTAAAAATCAGGACCTGCCATTCAAAATTTCTTAGCTCTTCTCTCATTAAAAATGTCTGAATGTCTGACAGTATCTATCAACGTGATAATCGCTCCTAAAATAACGAATATTTAATTTCGGTGTTTCATTGAGATTTTCGGCGATTCACGAAACTATTAGGTTATTGCACACGCATTTACCTATGTTTGGTGGAAGGTTTCAAGGGTCCACAGATGATATGTCCACAGTCTTTATGTTCAAGCGCAGTCGATTTAGAGTGAAAAGGTTCAGTCGTAACCACAATTGCGTGTTCTTCGACCGGAGAAATTTTATATAAAAAACTAGAATATTGCCCGTCATAAAATAACGGGGTTTTATTGATAAGAAACCAAAAGAAGTCGATATTATTTTTATTTCAAATCACCCAAAGATATTTCAAAGCATACAATATTAAACGTACTTCTGCTTATTAACATTTTATAAATTTAGAGAATGGCAAATGAACTGAAAATGTTGAGCGTAAGTAATTAAGTAATCCTAATTCTCATTATTGTCATAACATATGATGTAACTGTTAAGCTTTAACGGTGCAAAACAATTTAATTTTTACTTTCGCAGCGCAGGTAGTAATACTTCATGCTTTCATACAGTTATTTATGCTTATCATATTAATTAAAATCAATTACATTGAATGGTAATCAAAACAGGAAGTATATAGCTGAAAAATTGCAGATGGACTTGTGTAAATCACATAATTTCGAGAAATTAAGCATTACCCATAAAGAGACAAAACGGCAAAGTGAGCATCACTGGGTTGCTATAGATTTAACTTTCTATGGCTATAGGATATTGCTATATTATTTAATTTTGAATGCTATTTAGAAACATCAGCCAACGATCTCTTTCCCACCAACAACTTATGGGTCGCTTGCCTGACCGCGCACGGCCCCGCGCTTTATATATAAATCAGTATCATGAAAACTGTTAAAGTTATTTATATTGAATCTTTTTCAAAAACATACTTCAATATTTCCGAACTTTTCATTCGAATGATTACCCACCTAAACCAGTTAGAAAAAAGTTTGTCGAATGTAAACTTTTTTCATGTGTCGACTAAAAATTTGAGATGAAGGTTACGTTTGTTAATTTCTTTATAGGCACATCATAAATTGTATGTTTTTCAGTTACAGGAACGTCATTTGGAATCATTAAAGAAGTTTTATAAAAATAATTGACACTTTTCGATCAATATAAGCTGAGATATGATGTTGTATGTTTTAAAAAGTATGACATACGCGGAATACAAAAATTTCAAGTTTTTAAAACTTTTAAGGTAGTTGCCGAGTTTTTAGAAATTTTAAACATACATAATACGATTCAGCATGGAATTTACTATAAGAAAATGAACCTTTTTCAAATTAATGTCCACATTGAATATTTTTATTTCATAGAGTGACAGAGGGAGTGACAAAGGGACAGAATAAGGCTTTTAAAAAAAATGCCGATAATACGAGTTAAAATATTTCGAAATTTCTAAAATTATCAAGAATCTATTCAAATTGCCACTCACTAGCCTTATAATTCAACTTTTAGCGTTTTATCATATAATCATTGAAAATGAAACACTTTCTTCAGAATTTTTTCTTTTGTTATGAATAGCACTCGACAGTTTCTCCACTTATTAACACGAAATACTGCAACCTAATTCAGCCGCTTATAAAAGCACACCGATTGCGAAATTTCTTGGTATTTATCCGTGCCCCCCCCCCCCGCGTAATGAAGTTCACAGTTTTTTAAAATATGCTTATCCATTACACATCGTATGTATGTCGAAGCAGCGTCATCCTTTTCTTCGTTTATAGCAGCAAAAGTAATCCTGCGTAATGCTGCGTATATGGGTTAGTCTCTTTGCAGAAACACGAAATATCGCAAAGCTATGATCCTTACCTCAAAGAGAGATATGCTAGTAGATATTTGGATGATGCACGTACACACACGTGCGTGTACAAGAAGCGTGACCAGAAACGTTTTATTTCAAAACTGGAAGTTCTCGAGGATGGGAAAGCAGATGCACAAAGTGATAGAGACCGGAATGAGAAGTTCAACACGTGGAAGCGGTCATCGTAAACGACGTAGGGTGTGGTCAAAGACGAGAGAGAGAGAGAGAGCGTATGAGAGATGCAGAAAGATGGACGTTGGAGTGAAGAAGAACCTGAGAGATAGAGGAAGGAGATGGATAGGTAAGAGAGGAATATTGGAGGAAAAGTGTGATAAGTAGAACGGACGGTTAAATAAAGAAGAGGAAAGAAAGAGGTGGATGTAAGAAAGAAGTAGAGACTAATACTTAGGGAAAGGAAAAGAAAAATGGGGAGAGAGAGAATGAAAGGAAAATAGCGTGAGAGAGGAAAAATGCTGGAGCGAAAAGAAGAGAAGTAGTAAAAGAGTGAAGAATATTAATGAAATATGTATAGAGAAAAAGAAATAATCAGGATAGAGAAGGGCTGTCAGGAAAAATGAGAGCTAAAAATGTAAGATAGGCAGATGTAGTGAGACGGATAGGGAGAGAGGGAGAAATACTTCCTCCGTCTCATCGCATTTATCGTTCGATGGAACCGTGAAACGAAATTGCCAGTGCCACAAGAGTGCGTGCGATAAAGGGGGCAGAAAAGGGTCTTCCAGGAGACATCCGCAACCGAACGGCACGAATCCTTTTCCATCCCTCCTCCTCATACTCCTTCACGCGTGACCGAACGCGAGGCGCGTTGTCCAGGTTATTGCGTAGCCTTTCTTCACCCCCTCCCCCCTCACATCCTTCGGATCTTCTCTGTTCCGGTAAAAAAAAAGCGAAACAAAAAACTCGCGATAAAATATGCGCGGAAATGGTCGGTGTAGGGGATGGGAAAGAGAGGGGTAGATAGGAGGAGGGAGATATGAAGGTCGAGAAATGAGGTAGCGAGGGAGGAGAGGAGTAAAATATGCGAGAACATATAAACAACTTGAGCGGAGGAATAAAAAGAAAGCGGGGAAGCGAAAGAGTTTGAGGAGGAAGAGGGAATGTAAGCTGAAAGCCATCCCAGAGCTGGGAGAAAGTTTTACGATTAAGAGATTCAGTGCTTGGGAAATACTGCAATTTTGGATCAATGGGCTTGAATTGTTCTGAAGAGGAAGTTTGATGGTAGGCGTAGAGAAAGACCAGGCGGGAAGGGGAGAGTGGTTATGTAATGAAGAATTGGAAGAAAACTTTAAAGAATAGCCGAATGAGTTTTGTCGAGAAGGGTATCTTTTACAACTACACAGAAGTGAAAATGAAGGTTTTGACATAGGTTCATTTTTTTCGAAGACAGCATTATAGTTTCGGATCAATGTTTTATTTAAAAAATAAACTATAATAAAGAGCTGGTGGAAAAACGCTCGTAAGTTGAAACTGGATATTCATTGTTGTTTTCCTAGATGGCAAAAGCCCAAATACTGAAATTCCAGCATGGAATTGCCATATGGTGTTAAAATAGTTTTTTTGTTTATATTGGCCATAAATTGCGAACTCTGATTACTTTCTGAAGTTGCGAGTTGCCAGCCGACCGTTTTTACGAATTTTGGCTCTACTCTTAAAGTTTTCCGGAACAGGAGGGGAAATTAAGCATCTCCTCTCTTCTAGCATTTTTCATTATTTACGAAGGAATATAAAACGGTAATCATAAAATATTCACATTGACAAGAAACATTGATTTCAGCGTTGTGCTATTTTAAGTGTATTTTTCCCTCACAAAATTGTTGCAGAACGTAAACCAAAATTGAAATTATTTTCAGCCCTTAATTTTAAGTTAAAACTTGCTTGCTGTTATTTTTTATCCTCGGCATACTTCATTGACTTATGAAGTTTACACCATAAAAATATTAAACCTGGTAACAGATAACATTTTTTCCGCTGAAATAGTAATTGGTTAAATGTATCCATTATCAACGCGTTTAAGTAGGTACCTTCATGTCTCACGTCCGTGTTGTAAAATAATATTTTAATAGGAAAGAAGATAAAAATTATTTCAAAGCTGATCGCAACAATTTTCAAAAGCGCACTTTTCTTTATTTACAGCCGGTCAATGATGATTGAAAAGGAGATAGAATAAACCTGTTTGTTCAGATGAAAGGCTTATCGTTATTAAATTTCATAACAATTGACCCAGGATGGAATGGAGATTACCTGAGTTTGCTCACGAAAAACAACGGGTAACAAGACCACAGAATCTTGCGATATTTCAACTTGCGGTTACCCTAGGAGGGGTGAGGTGGCTTTAAGAGAATTCAAGATAAACATTACATGATATTTCTGGATTGATACAGAAAAGCAACTTTATGGGCAATAAATAAAACAGTGAAGCTATAGTCCTGATAGAATATAGACTGTGAATACACCAAGTGACCAGTTTATAATAGTAAAATAACGTTTGCGGTAGAATTACGCTTAATAAATTAATACTATCTTTATTTATGCATAAGATATTACATTCGTAATGGACAAATAGGCCCAAAGCTATATAATCCATGGGAAAAGAAATCTTTTAAGGCGACAGAAAATGAAAAGGACAAAACACGAATATATATACTTTGATCTGAAAAATATATGAAGTACCTCACTGAAATATTTAATTTTTTATTTTATCTAATTATCTTATAAAATGTAAGTATTTAAGTACGTTGACAGTGATAATACCGGAGTTAAAGAATATATTTATTACCAGCGTAACTAAAAATCACGATATGCGAAACCATCTGAACATCAAAAGAAAATAAATTAACCGATAATGCATTTAATACATCAATTGCAAGTTTAATAGTTCTCTCCTATCGTAGAAAGTGGTATTTATCGGTATGTAGAACTCGCGCAACTCTGCAACAATCTCGGTATCGGAGGAATGCTTCCAGCTAAAAAGATAAGAACGACCCTTTTAACCTCTCTCCAAAGCCGCGTGTGTTACATAGTTGAGCGCGGAACGTTTTACAGACCCTTTGCGAACGGCCTATTTCCGCCCGAAGCTCTCGAGAAGGGAAGTACTGCCAAAATCTTTATTATGCACTCCATCCCGCCTGCATAAAGAAACGCTTACCATGCTCAAGAGATCGAGAAGGACAAAAAAATCAGAAACAGACAGTAAAAATAGAGACGGGAAAGAATGGAGATGGCGAATAAAAGTCGGAGATGAAAACGCAAATAAAAAGGCAAAAGAGCACGAAGAGGCGTCAGGTGGAGATGACGCTGCAGCAGGCAAGGAGGTGGGGAAGTAGAGCGAAGGTCTCGGAGCGAGGGCTATGGGAGGGGGGAAGGGAGGGGGGGTGAGTGGGAGGGAAAAAGTGGAATTGAGAAGCGGCCGTGAGGTGGTCATCGTACCGCGGGAGATAGAGAGAGAGAGGAGGCGGAAGGGGTGCGCAGATAGGGGGCGTGGCGAGGAGGGAGAGAGGTGCTTCCTTGGCTCGTGCCCGCAAAGTGCCTCGGGAAACGGCTCGAGTCGAAGGAGGGGCAGTTTAAAGGGATAAAAGAGCAGGGCGAGAGGGGTGCGGAGGGAGAGCAGGAGATGGAGGGGGGAATAGCGAAGAAGGACGAGCGGGGGTTAGAATGGCAGGCGAGTGAATTAATGGAAGTAAGGAAGAGGACTTAAAGGGAGGCGTAGGGAGGGACAGGTCGTGGGAGAATTGCGGAAGGGTGCACGCGCAGAGGGAAAATAGGCGTGAAGGGTAAGAGGATCAAGAGACATAGTCACCGTCGATTGGAAAGAATGTTCATACGACAACGGAAGAGAAATATAGAAAGAAAGAGAGGAAAGGGAAAATCCACAACGTTAAAATATAGACAGGAGGAGGATAGAGGAAGTAACGAATAGTGAGACTCGGAGATGTTGCAAATGAGTGATAAAAATACTTGGAATGTAAGCTGAGAATGTGGAAATGTCATGGCATAAGGAATTGAATAATGTAAAAAATTGTATTAAATTAGAGAGAGAAACACAGAAAATAGACGAATAAGAGCCTTAAAACAGTGAGAATAGAGAATAGTAAGCGAACATTACAGGAAGCGTGAAAGAAAAAAGTTTGAAGAACACTGGAAAGGTACGAAGAGAGAAGATACAAATTCTTTCCTCTCCAAAAATAATGTGGGAAAATTGAGTCGAGTATTGGAAGAACGAGAAAAAGTACTAACATGAAAAAAATCAGAGAAAGTGTGACGGAGATAGCGGAGGAACGACGCTCATAGAAAGGAAAGTGAGCGGAGATAAAGAAAGAAGTTGTACGTTGAAGATTAGGAGGAAATGATGAGGATGCAGAGTTGAGTTTTAAACGCTTAGTTTATTGCTGGAGAACATCTGCGCGTTCGCCCAGCTAACGTTTGATCGGCATGCAAAGTGGGTGGCATATCTTCAGGCGCCCAAGACGTATTTATCGATATTCTTTATTCTAGTCTTACGCGTACAACGCGGAAGAAAGTGGAGAACCTAGGAGATAGATTTCAGCTTTAAAGGACATTAACACGCACATGTTATGCTGGCGAATCCGGAGATGTTAATGTCTCAAACCTGCAATTCCCATTTTGCCTAAGATCGAGAATTCCTCTTTGTACATTCACCTTCGGATGCCAATGTCAAAAATAAATGAAACATTTCTCGACACTCGTATGAGGCAGAGAATGATTTACTGGTGTAGATTTGCAATGAAAAAGTATTTTCGTAATTTTTTTCATATTTTGCAATAAATTGTATAATTGTATAAAACCAATTTTTAGGTTCACCGTTTCCATTTTTTATTATAAAAAACTTTGCTAAATGTGCAATTATAATTATTTCATATATTTAAACATAACCGTATGATATAAATATTCACAGCCTGTTAAACGATAAAAGTAACGGTATTTACTTAACATATGAATTACAGTGATTCTACTCGAAAACATAAAAATTAAATATTTATCGTATGGTCTTGTATGAGAATTAGTGAGGCAAGTCTAACAAATTGCTGAAAAAGAGTACATAAAAGTTAGAATAAATTCCGAAACTTATTTTTAACGAAATGGCCGAAAAGCATGGAAACATAAACGGCTAAAATACCACTTTCACCAAACTGGGCACATAGTCAAAGATCTAAGACGGGTTCTAGTGGATGAAGTCGTAAAGCGTACGTCAAACGCCTCACTGAAGTTTACTAGGAAAACTTCGGAAATCTTTTTTTTTTAGAAAAAACCATTTACACATAAACGTAAAAGTCAAGGGGAAAAGATCGGTGGGGAAAGAGAGGCGTTAAGGGGAAGGGTGGAAGGGAGAAGGTGGAAATCGTGGGGGAGGGGGTGGAAGCTGGGAGTTGTGGGCACGCACCGTGAGGGAACCTGCCCCCTGCGTCCTCCCCCCCCCCCCTCTCCCCTCAACTCCTCTACTCTCTGAACACACATCCTACTACCTTCCCTCCCGGAGTCTTCCTCCAGAGGCATCTGCGGTGGCAACGGAAGCAGAACGTTCGTCTAGTAGAGGCAAAAGCGTGACCCAGGCCATCCAGACTCAGTCACCTCTATCTCTCCTCCTCCTGCCTCTTCCCTCACAGTCACCTCCTTCCATGGCAAATCTAGGAGTAAAACCATTGAATATAGATTCATCTTTTACTTATATGACGCACATTTCTTCGATTCTTACTACCTTATTCTTAAATCTAGTAGCTTATTTCCTCGGTTCATCGTATGCATCAACTGAAATTAACGTCGTCTGAACTTGAATAGCTCTCATAGTTCGAATCTGGAAGGCATTTTTGGAGCAATAATTTGAAGCAACATGAAATTTATTGCTGGAAACTTTCAATTTTTCATCTGTATTTTTTAAAAATATAGTCAATATCTAAATATATCCATGTCACTAACTTATCTTTTTTGAAAATTATCTTTTTTACGAAGTTTTTCTTTTTATCGTAGAGTTTAAAAGGAATGTCAATATCGAGTCTCATTTGCTTATTTATTGCTAAATACTTAAAAATAAAACTCAAAATTTTATTATCCATTGGCCAAATATTTTACATTACGTTCATGTGACAATACTATTTGTATATACATAATAAGTTACAAAAACAACATTGTTCATTTCATTTTAAAATATATAATACTTTCATTATTAAAAAATTTTATGACAATGAATTTATAATTGTGTACATGGACAGAATATTCGCTCATAACTGTGTTTAATCTCAGATGATATCGTGACAAAAAATCTTACAGCTGGTAGATTTTTTATTCTTATTGAAGTATATACTCGCCATATTCAAGCTATTTTAAGGTACGTTTGGCATGCCCCGCATCTATTTTCAACAAAATTTATCGGTCTTAAGGATTGAAAAGTTAATATGATTAATGCTAGTCTTCATTAATTTGGTCAAATACTACTCGATATTCCAGGAGATTAATGTTTCTAGATAGCTAACTTTGATGAAATACGTGAAAATCTTACGAGGATAATAGTAAACCTAACATTTAGGTGATATTAAAGAGAGAATGACTAAATGTTTTAAAATGAGTTGCTAAAATGCGGCTTCTCTAATTTTTTATTATCGTATCAAATATGTTGTTTACACGACCTCGTTCGCCATCTAATGACATCGAGAAATTTTTATTTTTTATTTATTTATTTAAAAAAATACAATATTTCATGAAAATTACGCAAAAACCGTGAAGAAGGTTATGCGCGGCCTGGAAATAATAAATATGAGTAATAAATCAAGATAAGCTCGTGAATTTAACATTTTTAAATTTTCCAAACCTCGCTCTCGTAGAAAGCGAAAGGAGATCGCTTTCAGCCGACTCTGAGTACTGAAAACGATGTTCTTAACATTTAATGAAATAATGTTACCAGAAATGTCCCGTTTCCATCATTCACGCGTCGCGACCGATTCCTCTGGCGACGAGATTTTTCATTCGCTTAGAGAACGCTGTCAGCGGCATATGTCTAGCTCAAGAATCTATTTCCCGGGCATGGCCATTTAATCACGACGTACTATCGGTTAGACTACTCGCGGCATAGCTGAGTATGCGCACCTGCTTCGCTGTAATGAACTTTTTATGAACAGGTTTTGCATTTACGCGTGAACACTCGTTGATAAAAAATCGGAGTGCAGTCACCCTTGTTGGTAATCTGCCAAGGGATACAATCTGACGGTCTTGGGGATGACTATGTCGTTCTGTTTTCACTCACAGATTTTTATCGCGATAATTTTTCTTTCGCAAGGGGTACCTGTTATAAAAGTAACCCCCTCTTTTACGCTTGACGGTGTTTTTGGATTAAAAAAGTTCCGCATGTATTGGTCGTAAAAAGTGTTAGCACAACATTTCGGCCCAAATATTAATAATTCGAAAATAAATAATGGAGTTCGCTGTTTCTTTTTACTTCCGGGATTTTAAAACTTAAGAAGGTAAAAAAGAGAAAACTGTGTCTTTTGTTAGGCGATCTTCGCGCCTCATTAAGTCCTGAATATTTTTAGTTGAAAACTAATCTTACCTCTGACAATTTATTCCAGATAGACTATCGATTTAAGAAATAGTATGATTGCACCACAAAACTCTAATTAACTAATTATTCTATATGTTTAAAAAATTCAACTATTTCATATGTATTTATAATGTTCTATTTTGGACGAAAACGCTTTTAATCCAATGAGTTGAGTTTCTCAGAAGGATAATAGTAAAATAAATGTAAAAATAACATCACTCTCTCATTTGAGTCGAGAAGTAAATTGCATCGTTAATTTTCATGTCCGATAAGGCGATATTAACTTTTAAAAAATCACACCGTACTTTCGGAAAAAAGAAAAAAAGACAGATTAAGCCGGTAACAGCACCTGAATTATAGTGCTTGTCACAAAATTCATGCTCACGCCTTTACTTTAAAGAGTTTCCATTAAAAAAGAGGGATAAAGCAATTCTTTTCAAAGTTAATAAAGTTGCATAAAACGTCGCTCCTCCTCTATACCCACGGTATTTAACACGGGACTTCCCAAACCTATATCACGAGAGCGTCAGGGGGTAGATGCATGGAGTACAACACTGCGTTCCTCAAGAGAATATGGGCAATGTACCTACTATGGCGCGCCATGGCGGTGTAAAGAGGAGAGTGGTGGGGAGGCGGTTTACCGTGGCCGAAGACGGATGGTCTGCAATGGTGGGAGAGTGCGGCCTGGGAGAAGAAGAGCAGGAGTAGGAGGTGAAAGAGAGAAAAGAGGGGGGGTAAGTGCGGGCGAGGGGATGGGAGGGAGGCGAAACGGGGAGAGAGAGAGAGAGGGAGTACGGGAAGCGGAGGGTGGCGAAGGAGCGGGGTGGGGCAAGGGGGTTCGTTCCGCTCCGAGTAACCTCCTCCACCTCCTTGAGAAGGTGGTGGTGGCTGCGACGGAGGGGTTCCTGGGCGACATCTGCATAAGGAAGTGGGTAGAGCGGAGAGAGCAGGGAGAGAGAGAGGGGGGGAGGAGGAGGGGGGGGGAGAAAGAGAGGGGGTTAGCAGCACCTCAAACTACCGACCCTTCGTCACGGAGAGAGAACACTGGAGGTAGAGGGGAGGGCAGGGGGATAACTTTCAGGGAGCAACGGCCATGGGAAATGTGTTTGGAGGAGGAACGTAAGAAGAGAATAGGAGACAACGAGAAAGGAAAGGAGAGAGATAGGAGGCAAATGTACGAATCAACATATTAGAATTACAACGAAGGTAAGAAGTGAGAAGTTTAGGTTGGGAAAAAGTATAAGAGTAACGGAAAGGACGAGGAGAATAGGATAAAGAATGATCAATGGGAGAATAAGATGTGAATGAATTGGGAGAAATGGAAAATTTTCCGACGGATGGGAAAGATAAATGTGACCGTGAGACAGGTGTAAAGAAATAAATTTATTATACTGACAAAGAAGTAAAGAGGATACGAAGTATGAAATATTGCTGTTATCGTAAATGAAGAAAAAGAAAATGCGATTTTAGTTGCTGGGATAGATATAGCGGCGATAACAGCCAGCCCCGTAACTAGATATTTTAGAGCCCGGGGCAAACTACTGGATATGCTTCCTCTTCCCCTTCAAGAAATGATTTTCTCTAGTTTATTTGCTTAGTTGTGCCCGGGGCAGATGTCCCGCTTGCCCCGCCCTAGTTACGGCAATGATAACAGTGGCGTAGGGAGCATGGATCCGATGGATCGGTCGATACAGGGCCCGGAGTTCGAGAGGGCCCGAAGGCCCATGGTCGACATATACAAAATTTTACCCTTTGTGTCATTTTAAACTACAAGAGCTGCTAAATACAGTGAAAAGAATCCGAGATCATGAAACTTATTTCATTAAAATTTTCCCATTAAAAAATAAAATAACCAAAAAATATATATTGGAGGAGAAGTGGGGCCGTAAAGAATTCTCGAACCAGGGCCCGGCATCACCTTGCTACGCCACTGATAACAGTTAGAAAATGATTCGGAAGATATGTAGAAGAGAAATATTAAAGTTAAGTAGCTGAAAGCTAGGGAATTGTGGTGGGTGAAGGGAAACAGGGTCTAAGAAGCATTTGAGGAGATAATCCATAACTGACAAAACGTGCATGGCGGCATAAACAGGGAGACGAAAAGATAGATTGATTTACAACATAGATTAAGTGTGGTTATGGAAGGAGATTGACATGTTATTTTTCGCTAGTCGTCCTTTTTGCCTATGCAGAAAGCTTTTAACGGCAACGGGTCTAGAGGCGAATGATGAATAGGCATAACAAAACATCAACGTACCCGCGGGTTGAAATCGTAGTCGCAACCTATATTTTAGGATGCACACGTTGGAAGAGATTGAACAAGACCAAGCCGTAAAAAGATAGGAGACAATAAAGGAAATATGACGAGGATTTACAGCAATGAAATCTAAAATTTTACTCACAATCAGTAATGGAAAAAGTCGTATCGTTGATGAAGAGACTATCCCAGAAAAAGTTATTGCCTACAATGAATATCGGAAGAGGAAAAATAACAAAAAATATACGGGCGAGATAGAGCGGAGAAAAAGGGAGGAAAAGTAGACATGGGAAGCGAAATGGCATAAAGCGAAGGAAATGGCGAGAAAGTCGCGAAGATGGATGGATAGAATAAACTTGCTACAAAGAAATATGTAGAAATAGCAAAAAAAAATTGGGTTGATAGCGTCGGAAAGAAAAGGGAGCGAAGGAAGAGCAGGATGTTTGAAAAACTGAGAAAGGAAAGGGATAAAAAAGATTGATAAAACGGAAAGAGATGACGAGTCGAGGGGTGAGGATTGGGAGATGGTGGAGGCGAGATAAGTACGGAACGAGTGGGACCCAAGGGGCAGACGTGAGACAGCCTTAAAATGCGAATGCTCATGTAGGGGGCCGTGAAAGTACACTGGGGGTGTATCCCCTCCTTCCATCCACACACGTACGCACATCAACATAACACGTGGGAGAAGAAATTACGGTTGACTAATGCGTTTCTACGACTCCAGTGGCTAAAAGTATATCTGAGAACTCGTTATTCTGTAGTGGAACCGTGTCAGAAAGGAAAAAAACCTCTACCTCACGTGATAAATTAAATACTTCGCACTCTTAATGAGTGGCGCGTTTAATAATGCGGAGTAGCGGATGAAAGAGTAAGGGCATCTAGTGAATGGATGGTTGGGTGGAAAATGGGATTTGCTCCGCTCATAGTTGTGACAGCCTCTGCGTTAGTTTTATTTGATGAGATTTCACGACGTCTCTCATTATAACTCCTTGTTTTTTTATGCTTCAAGCGCGAAAAGGACTGTATCATAGCCAAAAGTAGACGCTCATTGCAATTTCGATATCATATTCAACCTATCGCAGTCCAGAGCTCCAACGCAGTCAGGCTGGGAAGCACTGGTCTATATGAAAGACTCAGACACAGGATAGTTAAACGAATTATGTCAGTTTTATCGCAAGCAGTGACTACCCGTTATAATATACTGCATTAACTTTTTTTCCTGGGACAAAAAATTGGTGGCCACGATTAAATTCGCAGAAAAAACACTCAGTGTGACGTGAATTTCGCCAAATGGACGGTTTTTCAGACGAGGAGAAACACTCGCGCTTATTGGAAGATCGTCGCCTTATTTTGAGAGAACCTCTACCTCGCTTGGATCGGTGATTACGAACGGAAGCACATTTCAACGCTCGGATAAAGTCCCACTCGAGTACGGAACGCGAGGGGAGAGAGGGAGTGTGAGAGGGAAGAGAGAAGGATGTTACAAGCAAAAAAATTAAGAAGAAACTTAATTTCCTGAAACATAACGGCAAGTAATGAAGAAGTAATTTCGTGCGATGTTCTCCGTATACAAGAAAGCTTTAGCCTGGTAACCGTGGGAATGGGTAGGAAGGCATTTCCGATGTAACGATAGAGCGCATATATATGTATACATTATATATACATATATATTTATTTATTTATATAAATACACGTACATATATATTTCATCCAAACTGGAAAAGGGACGCGTAATAGTCGTAACGCATGAGATGATTTTAAGGCTAAAGCTTACATATTTATTCCCAAGTCGTATACGTTAAAAGCGCGACTTGAATATGAAAATAAATCTCAGTAATCGATGTGTCGTTAACTAGGTCACAGATACTGTTGTGGAAAAGAGTTGAAGGTTCGAAGGAGGCGAAGTTTTTTAATCCTGAAATATGAACCTTTGACAATTAAAACGTAAATAAACATTGAACCATTTATTTTTTCGATAAAATTTTGTCGATTTATGTATCGGAAGATTTGGTAGGAATCTAGAAAAAACGCAAAACCTTTTATTTTTTAAATCAATTCTTCAACACTGCCGAATGTCGGCAGTCAGGGTCATGTTAAGCTACCGCGAGGTCCTGGACACCAGATGGGTTGCGGGGCCCCCAACCCATTGGTTCCGATATATTGAAACCAATCAACCATAACACTATATTGATAATAGGAAGAAATGCAAGGATATTGTATCAAACAATTGAAATATGATATATTGATATTGGAATTTATTATAAAAAATAATTTTCCATTGGCCAGTTTAAGGACAATAATGTCTGGAAATTGAATCAACCTTTTAATATTTAATAAATATATCAGCAAAACAAAGAAGGCAGATGATCTTGCCATCATATAAATGAAAAGCACGTAATTATGCAGCATTAATTATGCCAACTTAAGCTTGGAAGAATTTTTTTCGAGACCTTTCTCTAGAGCGCGGGGCCCAGGGCACGTGCCCTGGGGTGCCCTGTCGGCAGTGCTGAAGAATTGATTTTATCCTTTTTACTTATAGATACGAATACAAAGTTATTTTACCGGGGCCATAAAATGGAATGGGCATAGACTCTTTTGAGTTTAATAACGGCAATAAAATAGGAGTCGTAACCTTTCATTGGGTCTGCTTAGAAAAATGTTCCAGTCGCCCGAAAATAGTCAATAAAATGATTAATTTGAAAACTACACCCCTCGGTTTAATTTTCGAAAATGATTCTAAAACAGCTTAATGGATGAAAACACTAGGACAAGAGTCAACATACTAGTACATCAGCAATACATTTTAAAAAGGCATTATTTTAATATTATTTTTTCTGAAAGATTATATAGGAAAATTTTAATTTTGCGAAGATTACTAACTTTTGAACGAATATTTACAAGGAGACCTTAGCTGGTCGTATTAAATGAACAAGATTTGTAGATAAAAACAACTTGGTATATATTGCGTCTCTGTGTATCTGAATGGGAACAACAACATGAACTCCATGGAGTGTGTGGAGGACATTTTTCACGTTTATGGACATTCAAAAGAAACCGAACAAGTCGATTACTCCGGAAGTGAAACACCTCCTTAACGATTTATATCAGCTTTAAAAAGCTTACCC
The DNA here is from genome assembly GCA_036926305.1 of Uropetala carovei. Taxonomy (NCBI): domain Eukaryota; kingdom Metazoa; phylum Arthropoda; class Insecta; order Odonata; family Petaluridae; genus Uropetala; species Uropetala carovei. The sequence goes on along the minus strand of JAXCHB010000104.1, from coordinate 4,509,325 downwards.
TATTGAAAGGAAAGGTGATAGAACTGGTAGAACCACTGCGGTTACTGTAATAGCCACTGTCTCGCGGTGTCCGTCACTCCCCTTCCCGCGCGATCTTGCGTCTATTGAGCAATGCACGTGGGAGTCGCAGGGCGACGTGGCCACGCAAAGTCCCGTATTTATGTATATTGCGCCGCAGGATGTTTCGGATTTCATACGAATCGTCGAATCGAAGACTTTATAGCTCGTAATTTACGGAAATTATATTCAATGTGTCTTGATTATAATCTGATATGCGGAAGTAATACAAAGAAAGATGGACACTGGCTTTGGGAAATTTTAAATGTAATGTTTAATCGTTCCTGAACATCACGTCAACTTTATATTCAAACATAAACTACCAGTGAATTTTTAAAAAACTTTTATATCAATTCCCGAACTGATAATGAGCAATTGAGCATACTCCGCACAATATCTCACCTCCCTTATCACCACATAATAACAATAGTATACCAATCTAGATTAAGTGCCAAAAATTCAGAACGATATAAACCCATATCGTTTAACGAATTTAAGACTCGTAGAATAATTTAAATAGTTACTTTTTCAAGTCACGATAAATGCCCAAATTAACGATGTACGTGGTGTTTTATTTGAAACTTTTGTCACGCCGTTAATCGTGATAGGTCTCTTACATCCGCTTGATGTCTCAAAATGGAAAAGCAGTTAATCACTCGAAATATGAAAGAAACTTTTCTTTCCTGCCACCACAACAATAAAAGTCTAAATAAAGATTTTTCTAACAATGCTTTTGTTTGGATTGGCGTTTTAAAGCGCCTGTAAAACTGTTGTTCGCTTAAAGCTATCACTCACTCTCTTCCTATCGAGAACGACGTTACGGAAGAAATGAGGGGAGAGGCGAAGGAGGTGAGAGAAAGGTAGAAAAGTGGAAGTTTTCGAGGAAGGGGAGGAGGGACGGTTAGGGCAAACTCTCGAGGTTCCTTTTCGGACGCACTCGGGTTCTTCTTCCCTATGTTGCGACCAATTATTTCGCCGAGATTTGGACCGCGGGGAAAGAGGCGTCAGATGGGAGGCGAAGACGTGTGGATGTGAGGGCAGGAGGAGGATAGGAGAAAGAATCCCCCTCTCCCTTTCTCTCGCACACCGCACGCCCCTCAGACCGCTGCTCATCCTTCTTTCACCGGTTGCACATCTGCGAAGGGGGGAGGGGGGGTGGAGGGGGGGAGGGAGGGGGGGGGGTGGAGGCGTGAGGGAGGATGTATGGGCAGAAGGAGCGATTACAAAGGAGCTCTGATGACGCCAAGTGGCGTGTCCCTTTCTTGAACCCAGATGACTCGCTTCTAAGTCTCGGACAACGCCCCTTGTTTAGTGGATGGCTGCGAAATTGAGAGAGAATGAAGAGGTGGTGGTTGTGAAGAGGGCAGCGGAATATTTAGTAACACGGCGGAGAGAAATAATGTATTTTTTCTATTTTTTGGGGTTTGGTGAAAAAAAACTCGCATCATCTTTTCCGTCCAGACCTATTTTTTCGGTGGTTATTTCTTGCGATGTAGAGAGCTTGGAAAATCATTTTTATGCGTTGGAATTTACCATATAGTTGACGGACGGAGAAAATTCACCCTTTTTTTTAAACATTCGTCGAAAATTCTGTTTGGTGCAACTGAATCTAAGAAAATGCGAGAAAGTGTTTCGGAGAATGAATTCAGCGATCAAAATCAGATTTAAAAAAATGCTATTAGCGATCATTAGTTATAAAATATTTCTAAAATGTTAGTAAATAAAAACATTTTCGAATAATTTTCTTCGACAAAAGCGGGTTTTATACGCGAGGCGCGTTTTTTGGCTGTATTTTTTTATTCTGAAGTAAGGCTCTAGATTGCTAGGGTGCAAAAATAATTTATCTCGATTTACTATATCTTTAAGAATGATCATCATCACAAATAATTTCACAAAATTATTGCCGTTGTACTATCCTTTCTGTAGCTATATCGTCGGCATTAAGTTTGTAAGTCACCGCAGAAGGAGGACGTCATTTTCTACTGCGGTAATTCCATTCATGAAATACTTTCAACATCTGCGCAGTTCCATTATATTTTTTTTAATACAAGAATTAATTGAATTGTGGCTGAATAGCTTGCGATAAATAATAACCTTTTTTTAAAAGTTAATGATCGTTCTTCGGAAGGATTAAAAAAAAAAGATATTCCGTTACCTCAGGTGCACCGCGGCTATAAACACCACGAACATTTAAAAATGTATTTGCGTTTCCGTCATGGCCGGTGAAAATAAGCACCCGTGTCTTTTTTCTCTCGGGACGATGCAAAAACATAGAGACATGTATGCGAAAACATTTTCATAATTTCTGAACGCGAGGTTGAGGTTCATCCCCGCTGCTTCATTAAGGCGCGAATTTTACAGGCGAGGATTATGGTCACGGCATCCAATCTCCCTCTCCATTACCACGGATGACTGAGGACTCGGAGGGTTGCGTTTGATTTTTCATTCGCAGGGCTGTGGAGCGAAACCGACGGATTGCGTCGCTCACAATGCCGCGATATTTTATCGCTCCCCGCATCAGGTTTCATTTTCGTCCGCTGCGGAATTAATGAAAGTGCTCGCGACGCTCCAAATGCACGGCGATATAAGCTCTCTAGTATGCCGCATTTATTAGCTGAATTCCAAACGCTCGGTCGATGAACTCGCCTTGAAAATTACAAGCGCCTCAATCGCGATCCACAGCTTCGCTTCGGAATTGGCACCTACAATAATTGATGCAAAGAAATAACGATCGTCTTGCTTTGTGGTTGGATTCCCGCTGATAAATGTGATAACCCTAATACCTATTTAAATTTTCGGAAAAACAGTCGCACGAATCGATTACAACAGAGCAGCCATCAGCGGTGATTGCCGAGTAGCTGACCGGAAAAAAATTTTATTTAAACAGACGACTTTGTAGCCGAATTCGTATCCGGTTTTCCGAACCTTTTTGTAGGTTTTGGGACTATGTATCAATCTAACTAAGATAGATTTCAAAAACTAACTTTATGCAGATCAAAAATATAAATTAGAATGCCATCAAAGGCAGTTTTCGTTACCCCTAGAGGTTACGTTATGTTAACGAAGAGCTAATATTTTTTAAAGGCCTGAAGATATTCTCACTGAATATTATAACCTTAACATCGATTCCTTTATTCAGAATTCTAGACGCCTAATTTATGTATTGTTATAAAATACTACAAAAATTCCTATTTTTAAGGCTCACCTATAATTTGATTATTTTTTGTCAACTAGTGCTGCCATGTGACATGTAATTTCTGCTTTCGTACTTCTTCGAAAGCCTTATCGATCTCCGTAGCAACTAAACATGTTTGTTCAAATTTTCTGGCTTAATTACTGACTCATACTTTCACGTTACAAAGTTTTGTGACTGAGAATGTATCATAACGATATTAATTTTATCGGAGAACCATAAAATACTATCGTAATATAAGAAAAAATTATGTTGGAATGAGGATTTAGGCTGTTGGAATAGTTACCTAATGTTCTCATAAAAATTCCACAGGAGTTGTTTTTATTAGATTAGATTGCAACTTGGTTAGAAAGATATTTAAAATTGATCAGAGAAAATAATATCTACGCTTCACTATTAGGCATTAGCTTCTTGGGCATGTAAAAAAAACAGGCGGAACTATTTTTTATAGCACCTACAGAATATCTTGTTGAAAGAGATAAATAAATTTGAATATAATAGGGTTGGGTTGCGATGGATTCCGAAGAAAATTTTCACCACAGATTTTTGACTATTTTTTTAGCGTTGAGGGAAAATTTTTATTTTCGTTGAACCGTTAACTGCTGATGAATAATTTTAATTTTCTATTATTTTATGTGCATATTGAAAATGTAAAATGTTAAGATGGTCATTTCTCAAACTTATGCATAAACACGCCTGTAGAAATTGCTGTAAAATTTTATGATGAGATTTGAATATTCACATACGGAAATGAAATGATTTCAAAGGATAAATAAACTTTAATATGACTAAGGAGATAGAGAGAGAGAGTAATCTTAACTTCTTAGCTGATTGATATCACTGATATGATGCCTTATTGCAGGGGTCGGCGATTTACGGCCGTATGCGGCTCCCAAGAGCATTTTATGCAGCCCGCTAAACTACGATAAAAAGCGATCCGTAAACCTTATCACACAAATCCGTGTTTTTTTAGTAAAATTGTGATATTAAAAATCTATGATTTTCAAATTGTTGTTCACTTCACTTATATGACATTTCAAAATCTCTATACGACTTCCGATTTAAATTCTAATCCGGCCGATAGATACATAGGCAACTTCCAATGCTGCCCACCGAAATACGTACGATATATGCAATCGCCGGCGCAGTCCGCCATGTAGAAAAGGTTGCTCACTCCAGGCTTTTTGAATAAAAAAGGTTATATTCCATCGCAAGTTTCGGCGAAAATTATAATTTTTTAAATAAAGCATTAATTGATGCAAATATTTTCGCAATATTATGAGAAAAAATCGTGTTTGAGAGCTTTTTACATATAAAATCCATGGAATCTGGCTGAACTTTGTGGTAATTGATACTCATATTAACGAAGAAAAAATAACTGTTAAATTCCACATTTTTTATTTCGCGGCCGGTTTCGCTAAATATCATCAGGAAATAAAAATTGTGGAATTTAACAAAGTTATTATTTCTTTATTAATACTTTTTACACATCTTATTCTATATTTTGGGATATAGTACATATTTTGTTTGTGGTTTCCAAAGAAAATACATTTTGGGTGGAAATATGTTACGAAATCAAATGAACTAAAATTAGTCAAGACAATAAATAATGTTTACTATAGCTGTCACTGACAAATGGCTTCTCTACAATTGCGTAAGTAAATAATAACCTAAATATGTAAAATAAAAAGACGAAAAAGGAATGTCTATACGCAACTATAGTCAAATAACAGTCCAACATCACGTCGGAACTTCGATATGAGAGGCTTTCATTTTTTCTCACAGTGGCAACTTTTACTCCCTTGCATCGGCGACGCCGTCTTGGACCAGCGAGCGCTAGAATAAAAAAGAGCTTTTATATCCTGACGAAAACCCGAAATTGCTTTGATAATAACTAACAAGAAATATCTTTAATTTCTTAAATCTTAGGTCAGATCGGTGAAATAGATTACCATAGTACCGGCGGAATGCGATGTTTGCATTTTCATCTTTTGAATGTAACGATCTTACAATCAACGTCCATGTGGGCAAGCTAGATAGTTTCGACTGTTATGGCGTGCCACATTTCAATACTGAAACTAATTAGTTTGTAGACAGGCACACCATGGAAACTGGGATATATTTTAATATAAATAAATAATTTAACTGTTGTATTACTACAGAATATTAAACATTTTTATAATGTTCGCGTCACTTGTCTCGCCCGCGCTTCCTATCTTCTATCTACTAATCGTAAATTTAAAGTAATGAGATGATTGCATTCTTTAACTAGCGGGTCACATGCATCATTGAAATTAATAATTTAGACTTATCCTATTCATTTTACAACATAACTTTATTCGCATCCATTTATAGTGGCTAAATAATACGCTATTCATTTTTGAGTTCCGAATTATCTCGAAATTTTGTAAACACTTGTCTTAAAATATCAAGTTGGGAGTACGAGAAAAAAAGAGCACGCAACGCTATAAAATTCAAACAAATTCACTTTAACTATGCGTATGTGTAAAATTCAAATTAACTGAAACTGTCATGCATTTAAGTCGAGTAAAAATTCCGCCATAAATACAATTACAGAGATGTGCCTAAAGTGAGAAATATTTGTATTCATACTTCAATTTATAGCCTATAAAGAAATATTCATCATAAAAATTAATCTAAATGCTTAGAATTCCGATAGAGATCGTAAAATTCTAATCACAGAATAACTTTAACATACGTATTGTTTTAAACCTTTAATAGCGCCTGCTTTAGAAACCGCTACCTTGATTTTTTTTAATAAAATAAAATATTATGTTGCATTTCATGAGCGGTTTTATGGCTCCTATTTAATAACCAGCCTTCCACTTGTATACTGATGCCCTGCTGGAGAGTCATTAAGTATTTAGAATTATTTATCGATTTTCTCGGAGCAATTTACTCGGGAATTTAGCCAGGCTTAACGAAGCGAATAAGTGGCCGGAGCGTATTATCCTTTGCACGGAGAATGGGTCTTATTTCCCACCCTCGAGTCCAAATGAGGGGTTTGTTGCGCGGCTCCCACAATGCAGGTATGTTTGTGGGATGAGGGAGAGAGAGAGAGAGAGAGTCAAAATGCCTTACTACCAAAGTGCGCTATTCTACGTGGTGTAATTGAAAGTAAAGGATGTGTGGACCGCATGTATCCATAATAATCGAGAATGACACAGACTGATACTTCAGATACGTAAATTTTTTTGGCTTACGTTACGCTTTCACTCCTGTATGTTGAATGCAATGAGTTTCCTTTAGTTAAGTCGCATGATACGTACATATGTCGAATAGAGGTGCAGCGCTCAAATGTAGGTTTAGAGCATATAGTTTCGCGAGTTTATGCATCATATAATGTTTTATTAGAGCGTAATGAAAACACCGAAAAAATGATCCGTAGGAACATCCTTGCTTGTGTATATTTGATAATCATCGCTCGTAATTTCAGTGAAAGTTTCGCATGAACTATTTTCTCAACTTTCTTTCCTGGTTGACCCCACTGTTGTGTAAGGAATTAAAATTTTTAAGTTACAAGTATGAAAAAGTATATTCATCGAAAGCAAGTAGACTATACCAAAATAATTTTAATTTCCTTGCTCTTTAATTGAGTTAAAAACAAATGGAAAAAATACTCCATGCAAATTTTTTCGAATGTTTAGTTAAATTACGTCATACAAAAAATTGAATTATTTAGACCCCCTCGTCAAATATCGTCACAAAAATGTAAACAAGTTTTTCAACCCTCCTTCCATATAAAGAAATACAGAATTTAGTTTTTACTCACAAAACATTAATATTTTATTTTGGTACATTACACAAATCACACTTATTTATTATGTTTTAGTTACTTTTATTTTAATTCAAGGTTACATGAATTAAACTATTTAATTTGAAAAAATATGAGGCGAACAACAGAAAAAAATCATAGGACGGAACAAAGATCGCATAAGCCTATCTTTTCACAGGAAAATAGGCTAAAATACTCCAAAAGTAAATTTTAGTAACGAATATGTTTTTAACATTTTTTCAACAAACCAAAGACGTCACCTAATAAAAACCATTCTTCCTCGTCACGAACCGTCACAAAATTACCAACACCCTCTCCCCAGAGCGTGGCGTAATTTATGGATGGCCCCTTACAAAAAAAAATGAAAATATGTTAAAAGATCACAACGGTTCAGCGCTGAGAAATTCATAGCCTTCCGCTTAAAAGACAAGTTTTTAGCTTTCCTAATTTTTTCATCGTTACATTGTCACCTCGTATTTAACTTCATTCTCTTATCATAATTGTATATAATAAACGGTAAAGAAACGCTTTCCACGTCGTTTTCTGAAAAGCCTCTCATGGGAAAAATAAATTAAATTCTTCCAATCACTCGAATTCCCATACAAAAAGATAGAATAAAAGCCTTGGACTTCACATCCGAAAACCTCGGAGGTTGAGGGGGGAAAAAAAGTATATCGCATTCCCAAACAGGAAGGGTTTCTGTTCGAGGTCTCATTCCTCGCGTTGCCTTGAGTGAAGGCCCTCGTAAAAAAGGAGTGATCGACGCTTAATAACAATAAAAATAAAATACGTGTAATACCGAGACAAAATTAGAATATGTAAAAAGAACAGGAAAATAAATTGGACAATTTCCGCCTCCTTTCGTGGTATTTGGTTTTTAGGACGCTCTGCTCGTCCCGTTCTGCACAGGAAATTGCGGTCGGTGCTTTGATAATGAGGACTAAGAAAGGGCTATTAGGGGAAAAGGAAAATGCGGGGGAAAGGGCGTGAGGAATAGGAGAAAGAAGGTAGGGGAAGAGGGAAGGGTTAGAAAAAGGGGTAGAGGAGAGGTTCGAAGATGTACGGATACATAGAAAGAAGGTTTTGGAGGGATAGGAAGGGAAAGGGAGGAGTAGAAGGAAAAAGAGGAAGGTTGAGAGTAAGGAAGAAAAGTGAGAAAGAGGAAGGAGAGAGAGGAAGGAGGTGGCGGGTACGGATTAGGAGGATTAGACCAGGAAATGTACTGTGAGATAGAGCATAAGGAAGGAGTAGAATCATCAGAATGATATCAACCGTACAGTCTCTGGGAGAACCTTCTGTTCACTCTGTATAAATGCATACCTCTCAAAACTGTGGCTCTTATTAGCAAGTTAGGAAAGTGTACAGTGTATTACAAATAGGCGCGTTTCGTGCGATGGAGTACATGAAACTAAACGGCATACTTTGAACGAATGCACATCATAAAACAGCGAAACACCACGACCCGATTATGTCTCTCTGTCTACTAAAAATTCTTCCCTACCTTATGTATTTGCCCTGTAATATTCTTCCTCGTAGATAATCCATTTCCCTGCGCTTAAAAAAATCCTGCATGCACACGTAATGATATTAGACGTATTTTCGTAATTATAGTAGATCTTATTTACTTAAGATACAAAGATTGTTTACGTTGACAAAAAATACATATGCATACATGCATGTTCAAAGTGAATTACGACATCCTTGTTTGATTTTATTGAAAACAGCTACTCCTACGATAAAAATGCATAGGAAAAGAAATATTTTTAATGGCTAGTTCTACAAATTTCATTTGAAGACTTTTTCGGTTTGACTTATATTTTTACGAGATATGAAAGAAAGTACGGTTTTTTCCAGTAAAGTGGCACCCCTGATTGGTTTACGTAAACCATTTATCCTATTTACTTAATTTCCTTAGCCATAAATCCTAAATACCAAGTTTCATGAAAATCGACTCTGATGACTGACGATGACGATGTTTGCAATAATACTTATTTGAACAGTCGAGCTTTTATTTTCGCCCGAATTTTAATACTGTTGCCCCCTTCTTTTGCCTTTTATTCTCTAGTCAATAAACTAAAAATCAAATACAGGTTTAACGTAATTTTTCCAAGCAGAGATTTCCCGCGAGAACAGTCTTAATAGCTGGTTTCCAATCCGAACCAGCCTCGTCTTCGACACGCATTTTTTCCCCTAGATACGCAACTGCAACAATCGATTCACCGGAAGGAAAGTCAAAACACCGCTTGCCGCATTTAGTAAATGACGGATAATGTAGGCATCGGATTTATGTACCTTTTCTTTGTGGTTGAATGACATGAACTGCTAGCCTTGTGGTTGATCCGAATACCACATCCTGTAAATGTGCTCTACATATATTGTTTTCGATGGAAAGCTTATGGGAATGAAGTTTAAATGATTATTATACTTATCAGAGAGAAGTTTTTTAGGCATTTCTTCTCACACACCATACGGGAAAGGACCATACGGGATCATAACAGGAGAGTGATTCCCACGAGGGACGTTATTAGGTAGGTTTTGGTGTGCTGCACCCCCTGCCACCCACCAGTCTGGTGATTTGCAGGGTATCATGTAGATGTAGATGTAGATTACTATTCTTAGAGGAAACTTCGGAGATAATTAAAAAAGTAACCATTTAGCTTTTGATATTATTAAAGAGCTGAATTTCTACACATTTCGTAACAGTCCAATAGACTAATAAATAAATATTTTGATCTTCATATAAAATAGCATTTTTTCAATCTTTGCGCAGTTTTTATAAAATAATAAAAAATTAATTCAAGAAAAATATCTGTCGAACAAATATATATATATATATGAATAAATATTCATTTTGTTCTATCGTAAAAAAATTACCTCAAAAGTAATTTCGTGTAATAAATGTGGAAAACAAATACATGAATCCACATGATAATTAGGTGCAAGATACTTATCACCCAATATTATGGGTCAACAAGAAGCTTCTCCGACAAAGAATTGGAATTTTGACAGGGTTAAGAGCTGTATAAAGCATTAAATCCAAATACACAAAGCAACGATATGGATATGAAGAATAAGATGGCAAATGCTGAGATTAGGGCATTTTTAGAACAAACCTCAAAGAGCTGCAGAGCGGGATTTAGAAAAGACTGCTACTGAAAGCTAGTAAAAATTGATTTTTTTAAATGTCCATTTGTACCCTCTTGATTGTTTTTGAAATTATCTAGGTCTGCGATATTTCAGGATCACTGTTATATGGGAGTACAATTCTTACGCGTCAGTATTACGGTTCATCGCAACTAATCAAGCGGAAGCATATGTAAATAAATGAGAAGAAATTATTACTAGAATTCCTCGATATACTGAATAATATCTTAATATTTTTTCTAGAGTAAATTTCATGAGATGGATTTTTAAAGAGCTCAAGGCATTTAGAATTATTCGTAAAATATAGTAGATGGCTTTTTCGTATCTGTTCATAAATCTAAAAACTTCTGAGAGTAGTCGTTCGTGAGCGACATATAGTTCTTCAGGTATCATGATTCGGAAGCTGCATGAAGAATGGGAGAGGAAGGAGGAGAGGGCGATTGAGACGGCGTCTGCAGCCGCAACAGTTGCCAGGGATACGCTCGAGGGAGCCTCAATGTTCAGCCTTGCGCTCGAGCACGACCTCGTACCATGCAGCATCTGAAGAATAGACCAGGCGTCACAGCTCCACGCTTCCTCCCCTCTCTCCTCCAGTCTCTCCCACCCCACCTCTCTCATCCCTCTCGCTTTCCTCCATATCTGCTCCCTCTCCCTCCTTTTCCCACTCATGCTTTGCCAACTTTTCCCCCTATTCCCTCTTAGTCCCTCTCCCTCCTGTTCCTCCATTTACCATCTACTGCCTTTTCCCTCTATTACTTCTCTCCTTTCTATCTCTTCCTTTTCTACGGCCCTCTCATCTTTTTCTTTTCTCGCTCAGGTTGCACTCATTTCATTTCTCATGACTCGACCTCTCTCTCTCTCTCCGTTCCTATTCCCAAGGAATTATCCCAGGCGCTAATGACTGGAACTCAGTGAGTCATTGTCTCCTTTAGCAGGATATGGCAGTTGTTCTCTTTTTCTCCTGATACTGCTCTTGCTTTTCTAATAAAATAGTCACGCTCAAAATTCGCTAATTGTATGTTTTTGGCATGCCAGAAAAACTACAAAAAATAACTGTTTATGAGGATGATCATTTACTGAATCACGAACCATTGCTAATGATAAAAATCGAACTTATTTTTTGGCTTAAGCTTAGCTAATTAGTTTTTCTACATCATTTCGTCAAGTAAGATTTCTCAAATCTAAGTTAATCAGAAATACTTCTCGCTTTCATTGACAATACTAGAAATACTAAATACGTTATCAATTTCAAATTATATTATGGATCAACAAATTTCGCCATATATTTTAATACACTTGAGAATAAGATAGTAATAATAATAAATAACCTATGAAAGGAAACTATAAAAGTTTACTCAAGATGGAAAAAATCTTAATTCAAGTTGCACGAGGAAAACCTTTTCAGGCTCAATACAAGAATTTGAAACTTAACGCATTAATAAAGTTAGTTTAAAAAGTATTCATAATCGCTATTCGTAAACATAATTCAGTTACTGGCGGAAGTAATTAAAATTTATAGAGTAAAAAATAAAACCAAAGTCGTCGCAAAACAGGAAGTTATGGCGCACAGGTGAGACTCGCTCTTCTTCCTTTAGTTATAACCCATTCGAGATGTTGTCGCACGCAAAATACCGTTAAAAACTCAGGAACGAAAGTGAAGCGTCTAATAAGGTTCTAATGAGGTCGTGAGAGACACGTTCCGAGTTGATTGAGCAGTCACATTCCCTCTGCTGTCTACTCCTCAAACCCCCAAAATGTGCTAACCAAAGAGTGTCCCCTCTCTCCCTTCTTCTCGTTTGTCGCCTTTCAAAAAGCCGTTATTAAAATTAGTCTGTGAAGTTTCGGTTGAAGATGGCCACAACACTTGGGAGAGAACCTCCTCTATCGCTATTTGTCTAACGATCGCGGCGGAAGAACAATTGGCGCTAATTGGTCCTTTCATTTCTTTTATACTTCTATTATCGCCGAGAAAAGGATAAAATACTGTGTCTTCTGGTTTTTCCTCGACCTATATTTCGCGTACAACTCGTGAACGGGTTTTTCGAAGTAATTAACGCTTTTTAAGGGTCGCGCTTACCGCCGTGTTGGAAGTCACCGCGAAGTTGGCACAGGTAATCGGAGAAAAAATATTGAAGAATGTCTCTTCTAAGGAAGGTTTAACATGAAAATTTTAATTAACTGAGCAAATAATGGTTTATGAATAAATCGCGGATGCACTTCAACTTAAATATACTACCATTTTATTTTGAACGGAAGTAACTGAAGTTGAGACGAAATTAAATTTTCTGCTGATGGACAGTCACGAAGATTTTCCATATATCTAGTATTTTTATACTTCAGTGTTTCAAAATTAATTGAAACTTGGTCATCGCTCTTTTATTTCCTTAATTACTTAAATATTTAGGAGATAAACACTCCTCAGCCATCTTATACGTTATTATATTTATTCTTTCAAAAATGTACCAAATTTTCTTATGTTCCATATGATCGTTGCGTTTAGGTAGAATAACAATAAATAAATAAATTCTCTTTCTGCAAGATTTAATTTGCCAAACTGCTAAAAAGAAGGATCGCATTATCAACAAATGGTTGTTTAATCATAAATTACTTTATTTCAATCCTAAATTGGCAAGGGTTTCACATCTTTTAATTTGAAAGAATTTCAATTAATTTTATGGTCTTTGGCATTTGTTTCGACAAAGGTTGGCTACCTCAGAAGTAAGGCGTATCTGCATTTCCTACGCAGTTGAAAGTCTGTGTGGTTATCTGATTTTTCGTCAATTCGTTTCAACGCCTCTAATTCTGGTCGAAGAAGCTCGGTCAGCAGGTTGTTTAATCGAGCAAAGGTCACGACATGAAGAAAGTTGAACTCGTGGCCTCTTGACCAAAAAGTAGAACCAGACGTCTCTTGCTGCCACGGATACCGGTTGTGTCAGAATTTGAAATTGAATTATAAATTCTATTAAATGGTATGATGCTCAAGAAATTTCTTCAAAACTCTCTAAACAAGTTTAAGAAATCATCGCACGAGATTAAATTTACGTATCTCTTCAGTTTCATATCAAGAAGGCTAAGTAACTACAAATAGCAGAATAGTAACTATCGTGAATCTGCATTCATGTGTTAGAACGTCAAATTTACTGTCAAATTATAAATGCAGAATATTTGTATTAATTTGTTATAAAATTGTTAGTCAGTCAACAGAAGATTGTTTCAGTCATGGAAACATTCTAGAATAAAGTTTGGCAGATGAATATTAGAATATTTATACAATGATCAGAATAAAATATTCAATGAACAGTTGCACCTTATGCTGATAATTAATTCTACGGTAGCATGAAGAGGCGGATGCACAGAAACTTCTCAAGGGGGGGGGGGCGATCGCCCCTCCACCTATCGAATCCGCCCCTGCCAACTGCCCAATATTTTGAAAATCCCTACCCCTATCAGAATCCTTCTTTCCCTTGCTGTACAGACCTAATCTGCGGCGTATAATTGAGGATTTTTGCGCGGAATGAATTTAAGAAAGCGTCCAGTGGAGTGCAATGGGATTATCCAAGGAGGGGGCGATCGCCCCCCCCCCTCCCCCCCTTGGATCCGCCACTGGTAGCATGCTATAGTTATATCTTTAGGTAAGGCTTAACTTATATGATTCTGAAATGTTTTCATCATTTTGTAACAACCAGGGAAAAATAAAATTAACCTACCTATAATATAGATAGACCCTTTATAAAATACTGAAATTACAATTTTTTCATACCTCTCAGGTAATTAAACACGGCAATGGTGTTCAAATAACAAGAAATTTGAGACTATCACATCTGGCATTTCGTGCATTGGAATAAGTCTCATGATCTTGCTAATATGTTCACGAAATTGACGTGGACTTCAGGCAGCAGTTGGTAAATGAATAAAATAAATAAGTAATTACACCATCGTGAAAACCGGTGATAATTTATAAGTAATTAATTGCAACTGCGTAGTCGATGTCACAAGTGACAATCAGCAATGTATTCATCTCAGTTACTGGCACAGTTTCATTAACCGTCTCTTGAGTCTTTTGCCGTGACTGAGTTTTAAGGGAAGCGAATGCACGAACGAGAACGTTGGATGGTATTGGGTCTCTCCTCTTTCTTTCTCTCTCTCTCTGTCGGCAGCGATAATTGGTTCCTGCGCTTCCTCACGTTCAGCCTTCAAGTTCCCATCTCTGCCCTTCTCTTCTTTCTCACTTCACGCCGCCACGCTCCCTCCTCTGCCTCCTCCAACTCTTTCCCCGCACCCCATCCTCTCTGCCGCCCCACTTTCCCGCCCACAAATCCTCCTTGGAACTTCAACGCTGCGGAAGGAAGTTTTATCCTTCAGCGGTAGGTTTCGGACAGGAAGCTTCCGCACCGACGTGTCCCCAATTAGAATATGGCGAAGAAGCGTTAATTACGATAACGGCTGTAATGACGATAATTACGCGTTATAAAAAATTACATTTTATCATTTTCGCAACCTATAAAATTGGGAACGAAGTTATGACAGGGATTTTTACTTTGTCTTGTAGCTAAAATCGGTTGGCCATTTGCTTTTTCCTTCGAATGGGCTATTCATTATTCTGTAACTACCAATTAATTAAATTAAGCCATTGTGAAGAAAAGCGTTGCTAATGTCAGCCGATGTTTCGCCGTTATAAGAAAAAGTTATGAATTATTAGGATGGTATATTAAAGGGTAATAGAATCTACCGAAGACAATCAGGTGGAGTTCATTAATCTTATGTTTCCTGTGAAAATTAATAAGTGGCTTCCATTGTTCTTTTCCTATGCGGTTTTGTGCGTCCATGAAAAAAATCTATAAAATTTTCTTATAATGGATAATTTTCTTTTGTGTAATTTTAAAATTGTATTAGCGGTAATAAATGCGTTAATAAATGCGTTAATAAATGTTGTTCACTTTCCATTTAAACGAGTTGTTCCAGCATTCGCAGGATAATTAATCGATGCAACAGCAAAGAGAGTGACACTTCATAGGGTAACTTATAGGCAACAAATTCGCTAGTTACCTTTACTATTCCGCTGAAAAATCTACCACTCGATTTCTGAGTATTATATTTCTCCATCTACTCAGAATCCTTTTAACCTTGGCTCAAACCATGAACCAGGAAAGCGATATTTCAACGCCGTGTAACACTTAATCTCATCTAATTTCCTGGCAAATGATTTGAATAACAATAGTACGACCTAGCGCTTTATCTCAAAATCATTCTTTGAATCAAACTACCGGAAAACGGTCTTCTTTGAAATAATGGATGGGTCTGAAAGAGAGGCGAGTCAAGAGGATTGAGTGCTACCATGAATGTCGAAGGGTAATGCGCAACAAATGTCAAACATTTCCCATATTTGAGAAAATGTGATCCCAGAAGGTGACGTGCAGTGAAGGATAAGTCAATTCGCCATGTCCATGATTGTGATTGCAATCCCTAACCACAGAAAAATGAAGTAATAGCTTGAAGGTTTAAGCGGAAGAATTGTATTTTTCAATGATGAATTGTTTCAATCTTACATAATTTTCTATCCGTTATATCTCAACTTGCGTTTTTCTAACGCACTTAATATCATTTTCTCTTTCTTATGTCCATGTATCGCTTATTTATTTATTTGGTCTAAGTTATACAATTTTTCATAATACGCGACTGCGAAGTTTGCTTCAAACCCACTTTGCCCGTATATTTTCACATCATCGTGCAAAAATCGAGAGAAAGAATAAAACGAATCGAAACGTAGACGGAAAATAAAGAAATTAAGCTGACATTCCTCGAAATCCGAGTGGTCCAGCAAGTAGGTTCACTATGCAGAACCCTCGTTATGTTAAGGTATCCGATACATAAATAGTGAGCATCGCCGAGGTCTGCAATCTCTCACTCTTTTTCTCTCTCTCTCCCTCTCACATTCTCTCTCCCTCTCTTTCCCCGTCCGTTTCCTGCTTCGGCCGTTTTTTCTTCTTTCCATTCCGACCGAACATCTCTCACGGAAACAAAGATTATCTGCTTTTTCAGAATTCGCCGTTTCTCCTTCGCAATTTATCCCGTTTTAAAGGAGGAATCTCTATGGTAATTGGAGAGGCAGTTTGAACAAATAAAGGGCGGGAAAAAGTATTTCGGGTTTTCGTTTCCTCGATGGATTTAGAGATGGCGGAGATGCGCAGAAGTATGGAACAAGAGAAAGAGTAACAGAACGAAACTGATGCGAGAGAGAATTTGCTACGGATGTTGAAATACGTTAAAATGTACATCTTTAGACGCATGAAGAGTTTTTCGCCAATTCCCCCAGATATCCCACGATATGAATCATAATTGAGACAAATATATACTCATTTGGTTGGAGCCCATTTAGCTTACTTCTATTAAAAATTGTTTCGTACAACGCGCAAAAACCTATGGCGATAAGTTATTAATTTTACCAGAAAAATGGAGGATTAAAGTAGCCTTGAGTGAGTCATTTTGAAGGTTCGTGTGTTTTTTCAGGTATTTCGAAAGCAAGGAAAGGGAAACGGAAATGGGAGAACGCATGAGAGAGGAAGAGGGAAATCGATGGAGGAGAAAATGAGAAGAAAGACAAGCAAATTCTAGAAAGAAGTTATGAAAGCAAATAAAATCAAATTAAGAGGAAATTTAAGTTCGGAGGAATGTCGACATAGGGAGGAGAAATCTAGGAATGGATACAGGGAAAACGGATGTAATTGGTGATAAATATCGTCCATGTTGTTAAACGGCCTGTAGCAAATAAATAAAAGAATGAGTTTCAAAAACATTTGTAACTTTAATTTTTCCAAGTCCAGAAAAATTATTCCGGTCAAGGATGAATAATATAACCGAAAAGATGATTAGATTCTATTTCACGGAGAGGGAAGTTTAATGAGAGCGATTTTGAAAGGAAGGATGTGAAAGATTTCGATTTTTTAGATATATGATTGGACGATGCTATATACACCACCGGCTACCTTTATTCAAGTTTGGTAAACACAGAGTGTGAATAAAAAGGGTAATGTCGAGTTAAGTGCAGAGATAAACATTTTGTGCCTCACGTTATCTCGTGTATTGATCGTGATAAAGTATTATAGTTCTGAAAAAAGCAGGTTTTGTGGAGGAAAGACAGCGTAAAACCTCTCAACTAATGCCACTCCAAGGCAAAATTAAACCGGACAATATATTTCGCCTCTTCAGCTTTTTCCCGTTACCCTGAGTCATTTCGCCACTATCAGGATGAGCGACTGAAAAGTCGAATATTTTTTCTACCTCCGAGGGATTTTTGACTTTGCAATCTCGAGTTGTGGATTTCCTATGATCCCCAGTGCGCTTTCGACGACTTAAAACATGCCGTCTGAATTATCGCATTTTGTTTTAAGAAAATGTAAAAAATCCACTGGAGTTAAATAGTCGCAATGTATTGCAAAATCACAAGGAAGAGAGAGTCAAATTAACTCTCGTATTTTTTCCAGCGCATCGATGTTGACTCCTTGTATTTTCTTTTCAATATGGAAAACTGCATTATTTGTACCTGATTTTCATTTAAACTTTTTATCGGAAATGTAACTTTAATAAAATTTATATTTACTTAGCCATTTGGGAAGAGAAAAATTCATCCATACCCTATATATTATGCACGTAGTGAAGCTGCGTGCGTGCGTCCGTGCGTATGAAGCCTCGCGTAATTATATCGGCGTATTTCTCGAGAACTGTTCGTCGTAAAGATATGCGGTAAACGGCGTTTTGTTTCTACAGGCTATGAGGTCCCTGGAAAAATATTTTTGTTTGCTAAAGTGTCCCGGGTTCGAATCCAGGAGACAATCATATTTTTCCATAAGCTTACAAGGGATTTTCGATTTTTCAGAGTGCAAGGTTGTTTTCCTTCGTTCATTAAAATACGTAACTATGGACCGATTTTTTTCTTTTTTGCTTTATTCAACGGCTGAAGCTCTACCTTATTATTGCGATGTTTTCACGTTATACGTCGAATTTTTCAGAAATACGCATTCTTTTTCGACATTTTGCGGATTTTTCGTATTCATTCCGGGCGTTGCTAAGGAGACTCTCATTGTTGCCTCCGATTCATTTAAGGCCAATTAAACCTTCAAATAGACGAAAGAAAAGCGTCATTGTTATCTTCTCTTCATTGATAATCTAAATAAACGCTTGCATTGACGTCGCCTTTATAGTAGGTCCTGTAAGAAGTTAAAAGCAGTCGTTGATAGACACTTGAAGGAAAGCAACTGTTTCTGAGTTCGTCTATAAGGGTGCAACGATAATCATTGAAACTAAGGTAAGGTAGAATTAAAAAATTTTCCCCTTTGAATATACCGCGATATTAAACTAGCATTGGGTAACTCTGTGACACTGTGATAACGTAATTGCTCTAATATATTGCTGTAAAATCGCAGATAATAAAAAAATGTGAAAAGGAGAGCTATTAACCCAGCTGCAGCTGTCAGAGAAAGGAAGAGGAGACAGAGATCAAAAGAAGAGTATTGTAGGAAAGAGAAAGAAAGAGATGCGGAAGCTCATAGGATTGCTCGTGTAGATGAGGAGCGGAGAGTACAAGAAAGACAAAGAAATAGGCAAACACGTGAAATGAATAGGAAACAAAGAAGATCTAACCTAGGGCCGAACAGTTTAGTTTATTTGCAAGCGTAGCTGCAGCGGGCTGCTAGTATTAGTAATATGTAATGGCAAACGCATCTTTGAACAATCGATCCGTCTGTTATCGAGAATTTTCCCGCCAGGCAATCACATAATCGAAAGAACATCCCAAAATGATTCAACTCATTGAGAATGATTTGTGTTACGTCAAACCAACTTAATCGAAACAACTTTCACCGGTTCATTATCTTTTATAGAGCCAGTAACGCGGGTAATCAACATAATTCGTGCGACTCCAACGGCAATTGCGGTCTCAAAAAACACCGTTTTCGCATTTGTTTCGAATAAAACCGATGGGCGGCGCCTCGGGCGCGTACCTCTTGGTAGAAACGCCCGCGGTAAATCATACCTCTCCATTGAGACATAGACACACAAAGCGACGCACGTTATCCGCGTTTCGGTTGCGCGTGTTATTCTTCACGACAACTCCCTCCTCCACTAGTTTTCCCTCTACTTAGCTCAAGGTGCGAATTTTATCCCCAGACAGCAGTGAACTAGCAGAAAGGGGCGACGGTTGTAATTGCTGTGCTGTGTACATATCCGAGCGTAATTTATAACTCAGACTTTTTTCCCGTAGGTTCGAAGAGAGAGGGCAGGTGGTTGCTTTTAAACAGGTGTGTAAGATAGAGAGAGAGGGAGCGGAGATTCCGCGAAATCAGTCGGATGAGCACGAAAAACCTTTAAATCTTTAAAGCGTCCGTGGCCGTCGCTTAAGTATTTAAGTTACCGGGAGGGAATCTGCGATAAATGGGGTTTTGCGGGGAAACGAAATTGAGAAAAACCGAAGGCATTAACCCTTTCGACTCCATTTTTTGACCTTGTGTAAAACACTCGGAATTTTCACGTGAATTAAACTTTGAGAATATCTTTTAATTTTAACTAACCAATCCTAATTTCTACACAGCGCGATTTCTATAATCATAGTCCGTCTGAAAAGTGCATAAATCTCCTATTCCTGATATATTATGATACTTTCGACGCAATATTCAATTTAAAACTGATCAAGTTTTCCATCGAAGATGGAAGTCATAGCTTTAACATAGCCTAAAATATTAATATGACCCTAATTTCTTACCATGTTTAAAAATCTGGATATAAAATGTTAAGAGTTCGTTTTAGTATGTTCAATGTAAATATATTGGGTGCAATCACATTTTGTATGTCTGATTTCTCAGCGGGTGGATTTTAAATCCGTGTGATCCTATGGTAAAGGAAGACGACAGAAAATCTAACTACATCTAACTACGTCGGCACTATACGTACAGATCGACGGCAGAGCGGGATAAATGAGTTCCTCATTCATATTCTGCGTTGATGAAAATTAGCGAGAAACATTATGAACTGACTAATCTTTAAATTAAATCTGAGCTTTTGGTTGGGTTCTGTTATTTCATATTAGTAAGATATTTTAATTGAGGTTTAAGAAAGCGTATGACGAAACTAATTTCTTTATTAACGATAAAATAGTTAAAGTTTATAGGTGGTTTCCAATTAATTAGCTCTTTATGAAATACAAAAATACTGAGGCCAAAAGTCATGAAAATTTTATTTTGCACCGTGACGAGGCAGACAAATAAACTGCATCAGTCTTTAAACATTCCTTCTATGGGAACTGCGCCATAGAGCTTCGATGCAATCATTTTCTTGTTTCAAAGGCCAAGACGTTCTAAAAAAAGTTATCTACCGATCACAGTAATTTTGGTATTTTATCGAAATATTCTACGTTTTATCGCATTTATATATGGGGGTGCTTCAATGACTGCATTTCTGCCCATGCTCGTTAAGTTCAGGAAAGAAAGTCGTTTGTTCTTTTAAAAACTGGAAATTTATTATTCGCAAAATAACGGCAGTATTTGATTTACTTTACAAACATCGTCTTCAGTAACTCCAACTAATAATTAGATGCAGATTACACCGTTAACGTTATGAATATTATTGTTCTTGATCAATTCATGCGCAATTAAAGCTGTATATTGGCAGTGGCGCGAGTTGGCCGAGTTTCAGTGTAACTTAATACTTATTTATAAATGAAAGAGCATCTAGAATAAGGGAAATTGTTCAATATAATTGGATCCCCCATATTTTGTTAAGTATTCTATAGTAAAATGTTTTTAAAATTTTCAAATTGTCACAGTCATATAAACTAATTAATCCGCGTTATAATCACCTAGCTACAGAGCCTGATGATCTTTTCTGTTTCTCGAGAAACAAATGCTTATAGATTACTTAAATTAAAACATTTCGTTCGTGAAAATTGCATTTTGAGATAGGATTTTTCGCAAAAAGTCAAAATTTACCCATCATATTAAATATGATTTTTTTCGAAACAAATGTATTATCTGAAGAATGCTCTTTTTCTTCGAGAGCAAAAGAGGACGAAAGACTTAATTATATGCCCCCTCATTCTTTTTTCATTCTTTTCTCGGAGACTAAGGCGGCGTAGCCTTCATTGCCCGCCAATAAAAAGAAGATAAAGGATTCCCCCACTCAACTGCCCCACCTCCGAGTCCCTGAGCCACACGACTGGTTTCTCAATTTCCAATTTCCAAATCCTTCCCACTCCCCCCTTTATCCCCACACGTGGGCGCTCGGACCTCATCGCGTCCTCTCCTGCCCACCGAATTTTCACCCTTACCGTCCCACACCTCCCTCCCCCGCTTTCCTCCCTCTCCGGCTCCCCGGCCACCTATACCTCCTCTCCTCAACCCTTCATCCGCCCCCACACACCTCTTCAATCTTCGAGAATTCAACGGGCACCCCTTTCCTTGGCCGGCCTCCCCCATGCCTCCGACCTCCTCACGCCGCATTCCACAGGACCCTACTCTCCCTCATCTCAACCCTTCTCTCTCTCTTTCTCTCCTCTCTTCTAACTCCCTCTCCCATTTCCAACATCCCATCCAGTCCCTATCGCCACCGACTTATGGAGATGAGCCTGTGCTACACGCCTATATTTTTCACCCGACACAAGTGTAAAGAGGAGTAAAACCGTCGGCTTTAAAAATTTTATTTCATCGAACCGAGGGATTCTTGGACGTATTATATAAGGAGGAAGCGCTGTGTATATTCTATCCATCTATATTTTACGATTACGTTTATTGCCTACGAGTCTGCCAAAGGCATGTGCCTGGGAATTGCTGTCGCCTGGCTTTCGAGTATTGTTACTATGATGGTAGAAAAATTTCCTTAATTATCTTTTAATAAGATTTATTTGTAGAGTTCCAATCTCTTAGTAACTAAATTTTAGAATGACTAGAGTACAGTAAATTTCGTCCATTTTTCTATGTTTTATAACTGTAAAAAGCACAGGCAATTAAAAATAAAACAACAAAATATTTTTTTAAAACACGAGAACCACTTTCTAAGCTTGACCATCAAAAGACGGTGACGCTAAGCCTAAGTCTCGGGGACTAACCGTGGAATTTCTGCAAAGTATTATTTTTCTTGGCTATCAACCAATAAGTGATTTTAATGACCGTTAGACCAAGAGAATGCCGTTTCAGAAAGGAATAATTACAGCTTAACATCGACAAGATTCACAAAATATAAAAGGTAAAAATCAGCCAACCTTATTCTTTTCCAAATGGGTTGGAAACTTTTAATTACGCGTGCAAAGGTTGCGGGTCAGTCCAATGGACGTTAAAAAACTTAAGGTAAATTTCTTGAAGCCGGGTAACAATTCAGATGGGAAACTTCCATTCATTGTTTCCTTTCCCTAGTGACAGTGACCTCGCCAAAAACATTACTTTCTCCTATAACCCTCTTCCCATTTCTTCCTCTCTCACTCTTAGCAATCATCTACCCACCCTGACCCCAATAGGCACGAGATATATATAAAAGAACACGAAAGAGAATTACAGATCCTTTACTCCCATTTTTTCCCCCGAAAAAGGTACCGTCGCCATTTTCACGTAGTGAATCCCGAGGTGGGCACACCCCTTAAGTGATGACTCTTGAAACGCTCATTTTAACGAAACACAATAGGATAGAAGAATGGGAAAGAGGGGAGGGGAGGGAAGTGTTTGAAGGAAGATCGTTCGGAGGTCTCCTCCTATATATTCTCTCCTCCCCCCCTTGCTCTCCTGACCCATCCTCTCCATCAACTTCCACCTTCGCCTCCCTCCTCCTCTCCTTCTCCATCCGTCTCCCTCGCATTCCTTCCTTCCTCACCCATTTCCTCCTCTCTCTCTCTCCCTCCTATCCACCCACCCGACCTCGAAACCCTCCTACAAAGGCCGTCCTTGCCTATCTCATCCTCCTCTCTTTGTTTCTCCCTCTCTCCTTTCACTTCTTCCCTCTCTTCCTCTCCTCGCTTTATTCTCTCTTCCCTGCCTCTTTCACTCCTTGTTTCAGACGTTTCCTACCTCATTTTTCCAAAGATTTTTTCCGTATGTGTTGGAATTTCTGGTTCGTAAAGTTTTCGACATTTAACGAGACGAGCATTTTTCCTGTGAGCAATAACTTATAAGTTTAACTTAATAATAATAGTTTCATGGCCAAGTTAAGTCTTGCAAAATACTACGCATGAGAAGTTAATTTATTCAACTTTGGAACAAACTAAGCAAGATACATGGACGATGTAATTATGAAAGAGTAAGTTGCGCCCTCTGTAAATCCTTTCTAACATCCTTTTCCGTAGAAAAATCGTCTTCTAGTATTTTCCTTATTTACCTTTTATTTATCTTTAAACTCTTACTAGTACTCTCTTGAGTGATCACCGCTAGAGCACGATTAATTGAAATGTGTGTGGGACTTTAAAGCTTTAGTTTTTCCTAATTTTAACTTCGGATTCGTATGGGAATAAAACGAGTTAAAATTTTTTGAATGAGTGAAATAACGAAATTTATAGGAATTATCTACAGGTATCTTCAAACAAGCTATTTTATTAATTATTTTGTCATATTCAGGTAAAAGGAAAATATCAATTTATTTGAAAAATAAGATAATTACGGCATGTATGCCTGTTAGACATTCCTAACCATATCCGCTTCTTTTTTTAAGAGAAACGTTAAAAATAACGACTGCCAACCTAAACTCAAGCAGTTTCGAGACTGCTCAAGGCCAGTTTTTTTGTTCGTCGCTGCTTTCGCAATTTCCTTTTCCTTCATTTATTTCTATTTATAAATTTATGGAAGAAGCTAACGAAGAGAATACCCTAAAATATTCAGGTTTTCCCCGGCAAATATCAAAATATCATCGTCGTCATCAGAGCACAGGTAACGTGAGCTCGAGTCACGCCGGGACTGTACACGGTGAAATTTCCGATAATTTACGGTCACCGTAAAAAATTACGACCGCTGCCTTGATCCAAAATAAAGCCAGTAACAAGCGGTCGAAGAGCTGCAAGCGAATAAGATGTTTTTGCCAATATCTTCTTCTTAGCATTCGGAAAGAGTTTAACTACTTTGCTTGCCGATCGTTTTTAAGTGCGATATTTCCCGTCGATTTTTTTCAACCGCATTAATCGGATAACGGAAAATCGCTTTATAATTTAATGACGCCCTAAGTAACAGCTACGCAATAGCGGCTTGAAATCTCATGTTCGATATGCCTCCCCCAATAACAGTACATCGAGGAGAAAGAAGAGGAATATAATCCGACAAACGAACGCCTTGCATGTATTTGTGAGAGACACGAGTTTTTGAAAGGGTTTTGCAGCCGATGAAAGACTCTCCTCCTTAAGCACGGGGCTAGCTGATATTCCCGAATATACCCCCTTCCCCCCCATCTTGTCCATCTAACCTATTTGCATCGATGACCTAGTGGAGGAAAGACGCGTATCTCATCGTGCCTTCTTCTTCCGATGCCTCGTGTTCGGTCCTGTTTCCCTCCTCCACTCCCTCTTTTCCTTCCCTCCTCAACCCCTTCCCTCCCTCCCCACACTCCTTTCCTCTTCGAACTTTTCCGTCCCATTCTTTTCCGCCTTTACCTTCCCCACCTAGACCAGAACCACCGCCATACCTCGCCGACTCCCGGTACGACCTCCTCCTCTCTCTCTCTCTCCACCTCACCGCTTCCTTCTCCCATCCCCCGCCTACCTCTTGCCCACTCCATCTCTCTCCTCCCAACAGACACCTGACCTTCAGGTCACCCGTGTCACGAATAGGGGTCAGAGGCGGTAAGTGGGGAAATGGGATGTAAAGAGGAGTGGAGGTGGCAGAGAGGTATGGGTAGAGGGAGGTAGAAGGAGAGAGGTTGAAGAAGAATGAGCGGAGAAGAGGGATGGGGAAGCGGGTAGTGTGTGCGAGATATTTTTTGATGCATCTCCCCTTCTATAAATAGATTTAAACGGCACGGCAGTGAGGTGGAGAAAGAGACGGAAAGAAGAAAGAAAAGGACGGAAAGGTGAAGAGTGAAATAATGACGGAATAGAAAGAGACAGAAGATATGAAACTTTGGTTAGAAGTCGGAGATAAAGGAGAAATACACGAAAATCTAAACCAAAAAAACAGGTCCCGTTTCTGCGTGGCTGGCAGTCATATTGGAGACGGAAGCGACGTCGTCTGTGGATGCGTCGTTTCTTATTCTCTCTCGCGATCCCGTGAGAAGGCAACAGAGGGATTTAGCTGCCCATTTTTTCCGAAGAATATAATAAAGTTAGTTTCTACTCGAGAAACACGGAAGAGAAATTGAATGGGCTTTCTTGAGGACGAGGTTAAAGATTTAAAAAGTATAGTGGACCACTTAGCAGGTCGATTAATGTGTCTGGGTGCAAAATCGAGAGAAAATTTTAAACTGTAAACCGCTAACACGATTCTTATTTGGTCGAGTTCTTGGAATATTTTTGGGATGGTTTCAATTTTTGATTTTATTGATTGCTTTAATTGGAACTGAAATCGATAAATATTCATCCTAATGCGTTGATTAATAACATCAATAAGATTGTAGTTAAATACTATAATTTATGTAAGGATAAAATCTTTATTCTTTACTATTTCTATTCCAACTAAATACATCGGTATATACTTTTGAAACTGTCAGGATAATTTAAGGCCAATTTCGAAAATTGCTTTCTAGGATTGAAAATAATTAAGAAACTAAGTTGTTAACGGTTATCGCCAATAGGATCGAATTCAAGTCATAATTCATAAGTGTTCTGAACTATCCCAAAGAAAGGGCTTTAAATTATCCATTTGTTCAAATACCCATGAAAATTATTTCTAAGTATCATGTGTGCACTACTGTTTCAGCGCACTCCTTTAGTCTTACTTAAAAAATAATTTACATTCGTAACATAATAAGCATCATTAGGAGCAATTCCGCAAGGACAGTTCATAACCATGTAATTATTTTTGAGCGAGCTTGATCACCGTCTACTTCAGATCCTATTATTTCTTCGCAGTAATCGACATAAAGCGTGGGAAATTGCGTAGGCCGACGCAAAAATATATGTTACCATGACAGAGACCTTCGCGTCGATCGATGCATCCTTGGTCTTCCGCTGAAGAATGACGTTACACAGCGATTGCATAGGGATATTGGGCAATCGCATAGATATCGATTGGTATTACGTCACCTTGTCTGACTCATCATTACTTTCGAAACGTGTTCATCTTAACCGGAATCCGATTAATTCACCATATCCAGCATTCCGGATTTTTCCGCGAGGCTCGCTGAAGCATCCTCCTTCGCCTTTCGGCTGAGTCACGGCACTGTTTGAGTGATATCACGATCGTGAGACGTCCTCCTCACGCGAAGGATTTTGACGATTTAGTCATTGTATCCCCCATCTTCCTCTCCCTCGCGGTCCGAAAGAAAGAATGTTGCAGGATGAAAGTTGATACTGACCCCCACATCCTATTGGACAACCCGAGCGGGACGCTTTAGAGACAAGGTCGAGGAATGAATCGCAACTCAACGGGAATTGACGTATAAGGATCCGTGTTCTTACCCCTCTCCTTCGACATACCATATTCGGTTCCGCATTTTCCGGTTATGAAATCGTGTTGACCGTACTGGATAATTCATCGTTTTTCCTTATAGTAATGTATGGCCTAATTATATCCTTATATTGTCCTGAAAATTACCATGGTTTGGGATAGTTAACTTAGATCGCGGTATTGCGCCCAAGGAAATGCATGGAATTTAAGAGAGCGATTTTTACTTTCTCCATACGTAGTATAGGGGAAAAAATCGACTTCGAGATTTCAACGGAAATACACGTTTTGAGGTCCCTAGAAGTCGTTTAGACTATTTTCGAAATGATGTGTTTGTGTGTGGATGTCTGTATGTGATTGTGGGCGCTTTAACTCAAAAAGTATTTGTCATATTAATACCAATTTTCATATATAACACTATAGCATAAGCACAAAGAACTGATTAATTTTTGGACAATAACGGTTAACCGGAAGTGGAGATTTATTAGAAACCCGATTCGGTTTTTACGATATTTATCCGATAATACCTCATTATTGTATACATTAACCATTACAAAAAATGTAGAAAATATAATTTCCTACATCTTTTATTTAAAATAATTTTCCATAGCAGTTATTGTTTAGGAATTATTTATAAATAATCGGTTTTTTTGGTTTTCGTCAAATATCTCCTTAAAAACGTCGTTATTGGTAATCTTCGCGAGGACGAAAGTTGTAGAGAATAATATTTCTTCCAAGTTTTGTTTGAAACAAATTTTCATAGACTCATCCATTTTGGAGATATTTAACTTATTCCTAATTTCCAGTATACAGCGCCACCACCATGTAGCGGTGAATTCTGTAAACATATTCAAAATATAATTTACGGCAATAAGGACAACTGTATTCTTTTACGATACGAAATAATAATTTTGCCTTATAATGCTATTCATACTAATTTAAATATCTAGACCCCAAATATGGAGAAAGTCGTGTTGGCCACAGATATTTTTTAGCTTAATCTTATTTTCAGTTTCACAGTAATCCTACGAAAGAAAGTAATTAAAGCTAGAATCGAGCGATATATTTTCGGGAAAAATGTTATTTCTATTTACTGTTATTTGTATTCGCCTTTATTTCCCCGTTATTTCTCGAGATATATTTCGTAAAAAGCAGGTACAACTATACTACTTATTAAAATATGTCAATTTGCATGTTGTCAGTAAAATTCCTGATACTGAAATTTATTTTTATTCTAGTTTCAGTCGAGCCAATAAACAATCTTTTCTATGTAAATATCGATTTGCTGAAGTAACTGCAAGAAAACTTGCTAAAATACTTTGCTAAAAAATTTTAAATCACGTAAATTTCATTTTCAATTATTTTGTCATGAAGTTCACCAACCTGGCGTGCAGCATGGAAATTTCAAACAATTTTACATTTTCGGCTACTTAAATGATTCAGCTGTTTCGTCATATTTAATAAATAAATAATAAATTATAATAACATATGATCTGATTGCACGTAATTACCGAAAATCACGCGAAATGTATTAATAATTGAATCCTATCATTTTTTTCTCACGTCGAAGTTACCCATAAAATAAGGTAATAAATTGATAATCTTTATAAACCACTTCAGAGAACAGCTTTGACATTAGCCAACCGCAAAAGTATATCTTCTTTAAAATATTTCAAATCGCTTTTAACAATTTCCGAAGACTCCACACATTTAACGAACTTTAAAGTAAAAATTAATCAAAGA
Source organism: Uropetala carovei (assembly GCA_036926305.1). NCBI lineage: Eukaryota > Metazoa > Arthropoda > Insecta > Odonata > Petaluridae > Uropetala > Uropetala carovei. The sequence goes on along the minus strand of JAXCHB010000104.1, from coordinate 4,480,839 downwards.
GAAGGTTACAATTAAAGAGTAGAAAAGTGATTTGTCATGTTACAAGGACAATTTCTGGAATGAGAGGAAATAGCGCGCGCATGAGAAAGAGAGATGGAGATAAAGAGAGAGCGAGGAGCGCGCGAGAGAGATGGAAGAGGTTTAAGGAGAGTGCGGTGACCTCTGACCACTGTATCACCAACCTTCTTGTCCGCCAACTCTGACCCCCCACCTCCCCTCTCCCACTACTACCAACTCTCTCTCTCTCCCTCTGAAACCGCTACTTATTTGATGACGTCGGACACACCGTTGCAGACATTTTGGCATACGCGAGAGCCATCCTGACCCCCCACTCCTCTCCGTTTTTTCAACTCTTTCATCCCTTCCTCCTCCCCACCCCTACAATCCTCTCTGCCTCCTTCTCCACCCCCTCTCCTTTCCACCTCCCCCTCTTCCCTCCCACTCTTCTCCTTCTGTTCTCGCAGAGGCACACCGCACAGCGTCACCCAAACATCTTTCCCGGAATTCCTCCTTGCCTTCCCCGTCTATCACCTCTCTGGAGACAAGGGGACACAGGTGCCAAAGGCGGCGTCCGAGTAGGGAACGGCTCCTTTTTCACTCCCATGACCCCGAAAAAATAACACAACCGGGGCTGTTTCTTTTTAGGCGCGTTTCGCTTGCAGCGTGAGCGCCTATTATCGTCTGTCCGTCCGTCCGTCCGCATGTTCGTTCTCGGCTTCTACCGGACGGATTTTCATGAAATTTGATATTAAGGACTTTCAATCAAATATAATAAGAAAATCGCAAAAATGAATCACGTACGCCAATCAGGGGTACCACTTTCCTGGAGACAAAAAATTAAATTTTCGTTATATCTCGTAAAGTATTGCTCATATCAAAATATTTTTCAAATAATAGTTGTAGAACTGGTAAAAAAGAGTATTTCCTTTCCTATATATTTTTATCGTAGGAGTAGCCGTTATCGAGAAAATCAAACAAGAAAGTTTGAAAATTTCTTGCACGGTTACTTCATTGTTTCTAACATAAACAATCTCCCAAACAAACGTTTAATTTCCTTACATGTGCATGTAATATTATTAAATAGGAAGAAAATGGATTATTTATGATGAAGAATAGAACTTTAAAACGCTATTTCCCTTACGTACAGGTATATAATTTCTTTCTAATACTCCATTGCACGAAACGCGCCCATTTGTGATACGTTGTTCACTTTCCTAACTTGTTTATTTATTGTGGCCGTCTGTGTCTCCTTTCCCATATTAGTAAATTGAATAAAAAAGCAGAAGAAATGAAGGGAGAGAGCAGGCGTGTCGAGATCTGCGCTCCAAGGAACTCGCCTTTACCTGAAATGGGATGGATTTTGCGCACGGATGTAAAAAATATAAATCTTCTCGTTTTGTTTCGTAACGTCCCGGAATTGCGAATACTTTTTTCTCGCCGAAGTTAAGCGGCTTCCGCGCATATAAATTATTTATTGCAATTCCGCTCGGAATGGGGTTTATTATTTTATACCGTTCCTTATTAATTGTTGCCGTTCGTATCGCCTTCCGAATGGGAATGGATTCTATGAGAAATAAAATCTGCTTAAGCTCCCATACATGAAATTTTCTTATGAACGAAGTAGTAAAAATTCCACATTATTTCCCATTCAGATAACGGTTCCTGTGAATTTACGGAAATAATGTCTATTTACTTACTCAACATTGATCTGAAGTGCCACTAAAATGGTATTGAAATGGTCACTAATAATGTCATACGGATCGTAAATTCAGAATCACACTCCCAGGGGCGAATATATCTTTAGTTTGTCCTCAACACCTGTAATTAAGGGTTAAATGTAAGAAGAGACTATAAGGTTTCAATTGTCCATGTAGTAAAGTCATTTGTCTGTCTATTCTGAGATTGTCTTCACAGACGTAATTATGAATTTCTTGCGCCAATTTTCAACTGTATAAAGTAGTAATATAAAGCCGTAATTTGCATTAATACAAGACAGGACTTTGAGATCATCTTATGACTAGATGATGACCACGGGATTCACACGATAACTTCAAAATCGATCTTTACGGAGCAGAAAAGACAGCATTCGAACAATCTCCAATTACGACAACCACATACCCAAAAAACCTATCGACCTACTCGTACTAAAGAGTACGATTATGCCCTCACCGTATCCGGACGCTCAAATTTATCCAACATTTTTTTTGCGTTTCTTTCAATGACTCCCGACCTAGTTCACCGCATCCTGGGCCGTGACTCTAACCCACCCATTTTACGTTTTCACGATTCCAACTTTTTGCGCTGATTTTTTATTGTCTGGAGTAATTATATTTCCTTTAATGAATAATATAGGTATGTATATCACCACCAAAATGAGATCAGTTAATGGGTGTCTTTAGCCTTACAATTTCACTACGAGCACATAACCTAACCTCCTTTTCTCTGCACGTTAATTATGCAAGATCGCAAAATTCGTACATACGGAGAATTTGTTTACAATTATACCTAATAGGTAGGTATAATTACACCTACCGCACTGCATAACCTACTCTACCTATGTTCATCCAACGTCTTCTTTCGCTAAACTAAACGCCACAACTAGCTCGCTAATACAACAGAAATACCTAAAAACTTCCACAAATCCGAAGAGGTAACTAAGTGTATCCTTATCAGGGAGTATGAACTAAACGGAGGGATGTGTAGAGTTAGGAGAAAAAATATTTGCCTCAGCGAATCTTATTTTTGTTCTGTCAAATAAGGTCGAATTAGTTGCATCGAAGAATATGTATATTGTATCTAATGCGATCTATACTCATTTAACCAGGCTCAGTTAGATGTTATAACGCAGGAAAATGGTGAAGGCACGCCGGTAAGAAGTTAGAGCCTTGTTTTTCAATTCGACTGACAATGATTGGGATCATCGATGCCGAGTCGGGTCGAATGTGGGCATGCTTTCCCGGGATTCGAAGCAAGCAATTAATTTACACACTTTTTCATCAAATGGTAACTCTCTTCTGGAACAGTTTTTTAGGAAGAAATTGTTGTTAAGGCTGAAATAATCGACACTGGAGTAGGTAATATCCCCATCTTATATTTAGGGATATATTTTAGCTGTTCATAGCCATGCGCGTACCTCTACTTAATTCTGTTTCTCCTGTTTAATTTTTTTATTTCATAAGCCATTGCCATATATTTTGAAATGTATGCCTTACAATTTTATTTTACGGACGAGAATGGTTAATGAAGGGAAATTGAAGCATTGTACTAAAGGTAGGAATATTTTAACACATAATTGAGAATTGATTTTATCCCTTAGAAATATTGAAGTAGATTACCTAAAATGAGTTCATGGCAAACAAAATGTTGCGTTTTAATCTATAAAATCAAGAAGCAAATGTAGCTTTTCAAGGCACACGATTACTTTCTATTGTTTAGTTAATTATTTCTATGAAACACGAATTTCCTTGGCAATTGGGCGCCACAGACTTTATTTGTGATTTTACTGTCCCCGAGGCACGAATGATGTCATTATACTTGTGGGCAACTTATGCTCAATTCTTCGCCGATGAAAGGAGGAATTCACGTTTTATTTACTGCGGACAACATTCGACTCAGTTATAAAGTACGGTATTACCTAGGTATATAAAGACGCAGTTCTTTATATTTACTATAGAGGTGTAAGACCGAGGAAAATAGTCAAATTTGTACTAGGTGCTTATACAAATGGCACTTACAGAGCTTGTATTCCCAGCATTTTTAATGGCCGTTGAATATATCTTCTTACACTATACACTGCTTAGTAATTTGCCTGTATAAGAATCAAATGATCTGCCAGTTGCAACTGACCCTACCAACAGTTGAGCAAACGTTAAATAATACTGAACAACAAATTTTGAACTTTTGTTTTATTTTTGCACGAAATAAGGTGGCTCTTATTAATTTTTATGAGCCGAATTCAAAACTGAAGTCGGATCTTACCTAGCACCCATAGTTTTTGGAAAAAACACAGGCCATTCTATTCAGAGAATTATATTCAAATTTTAACAAATCGCAAAATCCTTAACATTATAAACAATGTCAATCAATTTTTTTATTTGCTCTTCCTTTTGTAATTATCAGGTGTCTCTCTGATCAGTGTCCAGCAATAATCTGCTAGCATATTAGTGTCCCACCTGCCTTGATAACTTTTTTCCATTAATATAGCAATATCTTGATGAAATCGCTCGCTAACATCTGAGAGGTTATTTGGAAAAAATTCCAGGTGCGAATGGAGGAAATAACATAATGGAACCAAGATTTTGATAGGTTTACAATAAACTTTGAATAAAAGCTTCATAATTTTCAGCCCTATGATTACCCAAAAATTTTCAGAAACTTTCTGAAACGACTTCCAAGCTTCCAGTTCCAAAGTATTTCTGGGTTTCAAAATATTCATCTTTCACTGGCTCTCTGAACTGAGGGCCAATGGATATACCTTCCATAATCACTGATCCAGCAAATTCCATCCCTGCAGTCTAGATCATAAAATTTCTGCCTGTGTCTTTGATAGATTCAGATCACGAACAAGATCGTTTAATTCACTTTGGTTTACAAGGTGAGGCTTATTTGAATCCGGCAACTCATACTCTGAATCATAACTTGTCAGAAATGTTGCCATTGGTTCATATTCTTTCTCCTCCTCCAATGACCAAGTTTTGGGAGGAATAGGGATTGGTAGTTCATCACTATGACTAACTGGCCTCGTAGCAGAGAGAATACTTGGGTATACTATTTTTTCTGTCTTTACCTTTTTGTCCCTCTTCTTTAGTCATGCAAAAGTAGCAGTCGTTGACATGATTGGTCGGCTCTCTCCACACCATCGGGACAGCGAATGGCATTGAAAGTTTGTATTTATTCTTCAACCAGCCTCTGAGACGCGAAGCACAATTACCACAACATATATGATGAGCCCACTTTTTGTCCTGATCTCCTACCTTACAACCGAAACAAAGGCGTATGCCTTTTTTATTAAAGGCGTTATAGACTGGCTACGGGATTTAATTGTGTAATCACCACACACGTAGCAAAAAGTATCTGATAAATTAATTCACTGACATGACATTTTTCAACACTAGTTAATTGTTAATGAAACCACAAAATTGTTAATGAAACCACGAAATATAAATAAATATAACAAAATCAAAAATTTGTTTAGAAAAAGATGACGTGGCTTTTCACAAAACAACAAGTTCACCGCTGAATTGCCGCGTTATGTAGACACTTTCCTTTTGACGTTCTAAAAGCAAATAATGTCCAACCGACCGTTTCTCTGTTGCCAACTATCCAGTGAGTATATCTTGTTTAACATAAAATTGGCAACGTCACATGACTGGGCTACATTACGTAACAATGTTGCGATTAATCGCCTTCTACATTTCTTTGCACTTATAAGGAAATTTACAAATACAAATAAACTTTTTATGGAATATCTTGCGAACTGAAGGTGTCAGAAAAAAACAAATTACATATTCGGAATCAGCGTAAAAAATGCATGTACGCCATCCTATTTTGCTTAAAAAAAATTTTCAATGTTGTTCAGTGTAATCTGTAGATTTCTGGTAGAATATTAACTCCCGCGTGACATCGTGATTGACATTTTCAAAAGTCTCTTTTCCTAAACTTGTCCCAAAAATGTTGGCACCTTGACGAAATATTTAGTCCCTCTCTGTTATTCTTACGTTTTTTGACCCCGTGGGTCGCAAGCTAGTAAAAATGAGACGCTTCATTGCCTTTTCGCCGAGAGCCATTCGGCGCCACATAAGAACACACGCTTAACATTGTTTTGCGACAATTTAAAGAAATATCTAGCGCTCTTGAAATTGCCTGTTCGGCGACGGCCCTCGAGTCGTAAGCTATCGTAAGAAGAAGAATAAGAGGCATTTGCTCTCATTAGTGCTGCAGAGGCAAACAAAAGGAATTCGATTGTCCGATTAGGGTCGTTAGGCGACCATTGCAGGTGGTTGCTATCGTTAATTGCTCGTTAGGTCAAGAGGGAAGAGGGAGAGGGAGTTTGGTGGTAACCGTAAAAGTTCCTCAAAACGGATACGGGTCGATGGATTTGCTCCCTTAATCTTTCCCGATTCTTCCGATCGCGTTGTATGCGCTAATTATCAAGTCCACACCATGAGATTGGGTCGAAATTTTTGATATTACGGATAACATCAAGAAGATATGGCTTGTCTGTTAATTCTTAGGCATGATGAAAAGTTTGCTTCTCATTACAATTCTAAGTTTCGCGAATGCCAAACTCCATTCTCTACGCTACCGAGGAGCAGTGTTGCCACTCTAGCGAATTTGTAGCTAGATCTAGCGACTTTTAACTCAAACTAGCTCCGAAAAATCAACTCTAGCGACTTGTTACAAATCTGGCGAATCGAAAAAAGATTTTAACTTTTTCTAGCTACTATCTAAAACATCCTAGATGAGTCGAAGATATGGTACCCCAATAAACAACTAGCATTTGCAGATATCCTTAAATGTAAAGGAGGGAATAGACTGGCAAGTTACTTGCGACATCTCGCGCAAGGAACTCGCCTGTGTGTTCACACTGTCAACAAATATCGCCGCGTTTTACTGTCACGCGAGTTCTCGACTCTGCGATTCGCGCAATTTCTCGCCCGTGCGTTTACATAAGCTGTCGTTCTTTCAGAAACATGCCTTCAAGAAGATAGATGGAAATTCCCTCATTGCATAGGCGCCCTAGACGGTAAACACATACGTAGTAGTTATACAAGGGCCTGATAAAAGCGATAGTTATTTTTATTATTACAAAGGTACGCATAGTATTGTGCAGGTACTTTTGATGAGGAACATAATGTATCACATGAGATAATTCCAGGCACCTGGCGAAAAGAAGGCGGAGTCTCTAAAGAGCTCCTTTTCCCTTTACAAGGAGACGTACATATGTCAGAACTATTCAGCCGATGCTAAGTGTTCGCGAAGGGTTTAAAAAATATTTCATTTCGCCGACTGGTGAAGTCCAATGGCAATATAAATGCATTTAATTGTACGTAATGTAAGCAAATTTTGTATTGAAATATAAACGTTTTTTTGTCTTTCTATATTGCCTTTTCTACTTTTTCATAGTTGGCATTGTAACGTTTATATAAATAGGTACTTGACAAATTATTAGTAATATCCGAGCTGGTTCCAGAAGACCTAATGAAATTTAAAGAAGAAAAATATGGCCATGCAGAAAGTGGACGATGATCTGTTCCAGCTCCGCTTTTTTTAACCTTCATCTTCTTCATCTCCTGCATGTAGCGGCTCCTTAAATTATGCAGTTTTATGCTGATTTCTGCGCCTGTCATATGTAATTGTGAGGCAGTTGAATTCAATGCCTCCTGTGTTTTAATTTATTCCTATATTATGGTGACCTCATATCTCATAATATAGTGTGATGTCTGTACAGCGTTATCAAAAACATCGTTTCTTCGCTTTACCACTCTTTCTTTGCTGCCATGGTTAAGTGAACTCGCGGATCCACTCGCAAAGATATCGAAACTGTTTCGAATTAATGTGTGAACTGTCGCAATAAGTTTAACTTGTGGTTACAATAGAACGTGGCGGTGGATCACTGTCTCGCTGCAGTTTGCATTACGGACTCCACTGTCTGACAGTAACTCGTGCGATTTTTCTCGCGACTAACCCGACCTAAGTAACCACAGTTAAAATACGCAAGGTGATTGAGTAAAATGAGGGATTATTGCCACAATACATGGATACTCTTAATTACTTTGTACATTAAAATACATAGTACTGTGTGCATGTTTTCTTTAAACATTTTTCCCGGTGTTGGGAAAAAAGTTTTTCAATTAGCCAAGATATTGGTTCAGGGGAAGGTTTCATCTTTTGGATCTGTGTAATAGTTGATGCATATGTTCAGCACACAATTACAATACTCTAATAGTTTATAAACATCATATGGTTAGCTTCCTTACACAGCCATGAATATTACAGGTAATTAAATATTCTAGCAACTTCCTAGCTTCCAAGAAGATGAAATCTAGCTCCCAAGTGCTAAAAAAAAGTGGCAACACTACCGAGGAGGTTAAAACAACGCGCTATACAACGGTAACGTCGTAATGATGTAAGGAGATTTGGTCTAGAACTTGCGTGCTGTGGGCCATATCTATGCGTCTCTCCGGCTCGAGCAAATTTTTATTACGAGACAAATTTTTTCCTTTAATTTCGAATTCCAACGAAATATGATATCGTAACTCATCGCTCAATTACAAAATCATTCAATTTTTTTCATTTCAGCCCTCTAATCACCTAAAATTCTAATTAGGCTCTCCTATGGCGACTGTCGCTTCAACGCAAACTCGGTACGTCATCGATCTTGACTGGCATCATATAGAGTAATTTACCATGAGCTGAATTTGATATAAATGCGCAAGGTGTAATTAAGGTTGATGAGGTTTTTGGGATTTCATCGCGTTGATCAACGATAAGAAGAGATATCATACAAATTAAGAGGCAGAACTGATCGTTTATTAAAGAATCTCCGTTCTCTATGAAGAGATTTTCCATCATAACGGTAAAGTTCATTGCGAGCAAGGAGGGCGATGTACAGTCACGGGCAAGCAGCCGTTATTGGCGATGCGAGGGAACGTACTTTAGATTGGTGTGAAGATCTTTTCTCGCATTTTGAGCCGCTCATAAAAATATTTTCCTTTCATATTATTAATTATCGACCTATCTGGACATGGTTTACACCCAAGCCTATCCTTCCGGCAGAAGTTAAAATTGAATAAATAAGGCATTCATTCAAAAATCCTTATATAACCATTGAGCAATAATCGCGTCTCCTCGGACCTTGAGGTATAATTCTCCGCGGCCGGCGCGCCGGTGGTATTCAGCTTGTATCTTATATCGGAGGCATATCTTATTTGAAATAGAAACGTTAACGTATGGTGCGGCTGACGTATAGTTAATTTTAGTCGTGGACAGACTTAATAGATAAATGAAGAGAAATGGCGCTCAATTTGCTAATCGAATTGGCGCGCTGCCGGAATAATAAACTCGGAAACGTGTACGTAACGCAATATTCGACACCTATTGGAAATGAAGCGTGTTTTTCACTAAAATTCTCCTGGATTGAAATTCAAGACATTCGAGAAATACGGCCATATTTCATGCCCGTGAAATGTTTCTTTTCTAAAGCAAAGAAGAAATTTATTAGAATATAATAAATAACAGTCTATAAAACTATTGCTATTGCCTCTAATGAGTGAAAACATACATATTTTACTATCGCTTACCTGACATTATATGACGATAGAATGTTTTTGATTCTTGACAGAACTGATTTCTTCTTCAGCCTTATTGTGTTGACATTGTCTTGAATTAACACGAGATTCAATCATTCATCGAATATTTAATATGAGGTATAAAATGTGCCTTGTTCAGTTTGAACCTTTATATCCGACATGAAAGTATTTTTATTGTGTACATTTTCAAGACTTAAAATGCTTATTTCATCATTTTTAAGCGATCAATTAATTTAAAGTTTAATTTTTTCACCTTCATAAAAACCGCGTATATAATACTCAAAATTCGATTTCTCATAAATAAGTCTGGTTGGTAGGAAATAATAAAATAAATATCAAAAATACCGTTTGTGAGTACAAAATATCTGCAATCGTTCCATACTATACATGAGAACCGATACTCCTTATCAGCAAAAGTGGAAAACGTGACATCTATCCGCCGTCCCCAGCTAATGTCTAAAAAGCTCCTAATTCCAGAAACTAATCTATTTCAATTTTTTCTTCGTGGTGCTGATTAAAATGAGGAGGTTTGCTCGTTCAGTTACATCGTATTATAAAATGAGGTTATCTTTTCCCAGGCTTTATAATCTTTGGTGTGAATATCATCAAATCCGATTAAGACCGTTTCCAATGAAGTCGGTTCTTTGTATATTAAGACTACTCAAAGGAAATATCATTACTGTATCTTAATTTATCGCTTTTGTCTGGAACGAGCGAATGAAAATTATTGCTTATCAACAGGAGAAAAATAATCAATATTTTAATCTCAATTGAATATTAATTGATGGAAAAATTATACTGTGAAAAATATACGGTCCGAATGTCACCATAAAGAATGACGGACGTTATGTAAAAGTAATGAGCAATCCAATGAAATCATTTCAGGCATTTTACGCTTGAGATCATAGTGCATAGGATGAGAGGAAAATTGAAGGCCTGCTTCAAACTCGATCCTGCTATAACTTTATTTATAAACGCTCTGTCATCGAACATCGTGTAAACGTTTATTGACACGTTTTCCATATACGTAGCAATTACCATCCTGAAGTGGGTATTAAATTAATTCGCTATCGGAAAGAAATATAAAGGCTGTTATCTATTTTGGAAAAATACCATAATTGCGCATCAAGTTATGGTATAAATATGATCCATTCATTGGCGTGTAAGTCGAAACACAGCCGAATCCTTTTCAAGTAAATTTTCCTATTTTTTGACATAGGTCATTATACTTGGCATTTACGATTGGTTTCCATTAGAAATCATGAAATATTGCATTAACGAGAGTATCGTTGAGTGGAGGTCAAATTCATTCAGGTTCGTTCGGTGGGCTCTGAATAGTATTTTCAAAATGCAGATCTTTCGAGGCGATTACGAAAGATATTTCAAATGTAATAAATATTAATAAAGAAGAACTCAGAAACATTAAATAGTTGAAAACGTAGAGGATGGAATTATAAATTAAATATTTCTAGTGGTTTTTAATAGATTCAAAGTTAGAAGATATTGTTGATACAATTATTTGTGGAGAAATAGCGTTAGCCGAAAAAAATCAGTAAGACTATAGCCATTGGCGGATCTATTTGGGGGACGATAATGATCGTACTCTTGAATCTTCCCATTGTCCTCCATTGGATGCCTGCTGAAACCCATTCCGCGCAAAATTCCTTGATTATGCGCCACAGATTAAGGACAAAGCTCAAGGAATAGAAAGATTCTGACAAATACAGAGATTTCCAGATTAAAGGCTCGTCGGCAGAGGTGGATTCAAGATGGGGATGGACGATCGCCCTCCCCTTGGGAAGTTTCTGAATCCACCTCTGACTATAGCCAGATTGGGAGGAAACATTCATAATTTTTACGCGTGTGGTTAAAAGTGTGTAGATACTTTAGGTTCACTCTGTGAATCGTGTCTTTCGATAGTCATCCCATGTTCTACAATTGGACAGATCGTATGGTAAAATCTTATATTGTAAGTAATATTCTGTGTCAACCACACTCGTATTTTTCACTTTACATACAATAAGCGCATCAATCTCTCTTTGAAACTCATTTCGGTTCACCCTACGGAAATGTGTAAATTTATAATTGAATTAAACCTGGTTTCCACTCACAGAGTCAGCTGCATCAACTCAGCCGTGTGGTTTTAAAATAAAGACGCGACCTATATTACGTTCATAAAACATTCCCAACTCTCGAGAAAAATGCATCGGAGATTAATTATCAGCTGCGGAGACTCCATTCTTCAACCCATTCGAGATGAATGGAAGTTTATAAAAATCACACGGCTCTTTTCCCTCCTCTATCTCCTACCTTTCCTCTCCTCTCAACCGGCCATAATGACAAAATTAACGAGTGTGGGAGATGGCACGGCCCCCTTCCTTCGAATTAAAACCGAAGACGCTCCTACGTCTCACGAAATATTTTCCAAACAAGGTCAAAGTAAAAGAAGACAGTGAGAGAGAGAGAAGAAAGGGACCTCTTTCCTTTTAAGATCTCGCATCTTGCACGATCTCCACTGATCTTCCCGTCGCATAGACAGGAAAGCGGTGATGAGCTGCATTAGTTCCCTGGGTGGTGGAAGAAAATGGAGGATGAGAGAGTAACATCTCTACTAGATTATCTAAAAAATTCCAAGATAAGAAAAAACGAGAATTCTCTGAAAAAAAACCACAAGAAAAATATCCATGACCTACCTCCATAGTCGACAAGGAGATAGTGGGGCAAGATGGTGGAACTAACTCTCATCGCTACGACCCCATCCCCTCTCTTATGAACTTCTTCGGACTCGCCCTCAGGTGGGGGAACTGGCAAATAACGTCCGTCGAAGGGATGGAGGAGGAGGTCAGAGGTCGGGGGCGGGAGGTCGGGAGGGAGGTTTGTTGAGTCCCGCGAGGCGGCTTTCCCATCGCTGCATGCTGATTGGTCTCCGTGAAACCATTTACGTCTACGTGACACAGTGAGAGGGAAGAGAGGGAAAAGAGAGGAGATCGTTTGGATGTTCCGTTAACTTCACTCGCGAGAACTTTGAAATCAATTGCAATGCTTTGTGGGAATGGAACTGTGACAATCGGGATAGGGATGGATCGGTGAAGAGCGTTTCCAGACTTTTCGCCAAGAAATATAAAGCTCATGACGATAGAAAGAAAGTTTTGCTGAAAATAACGTGAAAAGCATATGAGCTGAGGTGGATAAATATTGATTAATTTAGCATCGACACAACCGATGTTTTCAAGCATGAATACAAAACTTATTCCGTTTCCGATAAATTTAAGACCTTAATTATGAGGTTTTTTATTAATAGGGCGCTGTTTTGAAGACTTGTTGTCTTTCTTGTTAATTCACTGGAGAATTATCGAGCTCGTCTTATGGCTGAAAAGAAATTTAAGAATATGCGCTTAGTGTCAACGATTTTAAAAAATATGTAGGTATCTCGTACCAAAACTTTGTTATGGCTATTGGAGATACTAGCTAAGATTGTTACTTATTTTTTCAGTTTTTCATAGTATTTAAGCGCTTATTCTTGGATTTGTCTTCATGTCATTTAATCCATTGTAATAGGCCATGATCATTCGTGTTTATGGGTCATTCTTAAATAAACAAATGTTTGAACAAGTTATGATACCAATGGGTAATTATTCAACTAAACGTGAATGGTTGGATTTTTTTAAGAAAAACACTTAGGCAGACTTGATCCATTCGCGCATTTTTATTTAGTTCAAATTAAGATCCAATAAGATGCGTAAGGAAAAATATAAAATTAGGCATTGATCATTTTTTCCTTGTTATTTCGCAATGCAAAAGAGAGGGCTGAAAATGTTCATGTTTTAAAAAACTGTATTGACGTTAGATTATGCTTCTATTAATGAGTTTTCCGGTATATGCTGGATATATTACTGCTTTATTCGCCCTAACATGTTATTTTCGAGCAAATCAATCGTCATTGAAGATCCTTAATTTATTAAACGTATAAGATTTATCTTTAACAACTTTCATGTGCGATGACAGTATTTAGAAAATGCTCTTCGTTTAACATGCAAAAATCTCTCACGAGTGCAGGAAATACTTCAACTTCATGGTATATAGTAAACAGATTGAAACACTACTGGCGAATTTGCATATATTATCCAGCGCAGAAAGTGTTACGTGCATCGATCATTGAGTATTTCTATTCTGAATTTATGATTTCGACACGCGGAATGAAGAATGAATAGAATAACTAGTACGTTCCCAATGAAATAACAAGGGGAAGTATTAAACTATGTCCAGTCTTTTACATTAAATTGTGCGGCGAGATAGAATTGCGATTTAAAATATATTGACAAAAAATAAGAGAAAAATTTTGGTGCGTGTGATAGTTACTATAAAAAACATATGAATTGCAAATGTATAAAATTCATTAACGAGGACATCTATGTTATTTATATGGCCATCGCATCTGTCTGCATAAGTACAGTCAAAGCCTTATCACAAGTCTCATAGAATCTTGCAAATTGAAGAGATTTGTAAAACATTTCTTCGTAAAATAATTTTCAAAATCGATAAGTAAACATTTAGATAAGAGAAATATTACGGTTATAGAAACAAAAGAGATTGGATGCGATTAATAATAATTATGTAATAAGTTTTAGGTTCTATGTACGTACAGACTAACGTCGATTTGATGGATTTTAAATACAAAACAGTCTATTTTCCTCCAGTAGTATTTCTATTCTACTATTCGCCGTTCTATTGGTCGAATTTTTAGTTTTCTTTTCAACTTTGAGTTACTGGCTTGTAAGACGATCGCCGGAGGAATTGTGATAATATTTTGAACCGATTTCCCTTAGGCGGAGAAAATACGCTCTTTCGAAAAACGCATGTAAATGAGAAAGTAATTGTGCTGAATGGAATTACCTCTTCCATTCAAAAACACCATTACATCTCGTTATCATATTTATTTCTTAATTGCCCTTGACGGAGCATTCCTGCTCCCTCCAAATAGGTATCCTTTGAAGAAAAAAATTTATAGTTTTTTCATGAAAGAAAACTCGTTTGAGTAAATTCAGTTTAAATTACAACCACGTTGTAACGAGAATTCTCTACACATCGAAATAAACTGTTCCGTAAAGTCATCGACAGGGGTGGGTAGGGAGCTGATATAACATGAAGAGAATTTAAAAAATGAAAAATTAAAAGAAAGGATAAAAAGTGGAAGAAGACCTGAAAAATATCCATTTCGCCCTTAAAAATCAAGCCAACTCTTTTTTTTTTAATGCAAGCAATATTTTTTCTCGCCCATCTATTTCGAAAACCCGCTTCGCCGTCTCGTCAGCGGAATGTGAGAAAAGACTGGCACTTTATTTAACGAATCAAGTTACGCCATTCGATTGCGCGAACCGGCTTCCCTTCCGCGCTGGGCCGCATCCCTCCGTCCTGAACTCCATTCCGCTCCAGAGGAGCCGCCATGCGTAGGAGGACGCCGCACTTTCCTCCCGATGAATGCGTGCCTGCGTTTGTCGCGGGGACTACCCTCACAACCTCTCTCTCGCTTCCTCATTTTATCCTTTCTTTTTATTACTTCGGATCCCCCGTCTTCCCGTCTCTTAAAAGGCGGTGAATAAAAATGAGAATGTTTTTCAAGAAGTTTCTGATCACGTATGAGTCCACCGGTGGGGCTGATGGGTTGCAGGTTTTCCCGACAGAGGAATGCCGCCCCCTCACTCCACTTCCCGCTCCCCGCTTCTTCCTCCGTCTCTCTCTCTCTCTCTCTGCCTCGTTCTCCTCGTAGCCCCCTGCGTCTCTCTCTCTGTTAACTTCCCACCCCCGTCGACCTCGTCCCCCTCCCTAAGCAACAACCATCACCTCCTTTCAACGGACGGGTATGTGGAGATCGTGAGCGAGGGGAACGGGGGAGGAGGCGGCGGGGGTGGGCTGCGCTGAAGATCGACGGGCCTCGGGACAATCTCTCCCCCCTCTGGCTCACCCTACTGCTACGACAGCGATCCCGATCACGCCCCCTCACTCCATTTCCTCACCCACCGCCCCCATTCCTACGCCCCCGCTATCCCACTCTCCTCTCTCCCCCTCCCGCTCCTTTTTTCTTCCTTCCAACTCAAAACTACTCCTTCTGCACCAGCCTCTCCTCGCTCAAGCCGCTTGTCCTCCCTGTTATTTTTTTGTGGGATTTATGCCGGAGAGTTGAGGTCAGGACGACTACACGAGGTATAATGAGCGATTGGCATTAGATGGTTTCTTTCCTTTTTTTTATAGTTTACGGATTTTTATCTCCGCGGTGGGTAGTATTTTCGGCCGTAAAAGGACTCCGGCACATACCCGCCTTGTTGTCCTTATCTCAATGTCGTCGTCGTGGTTTTTGGAAAGTTATTCGAGCGGAATAGACGTCCAACGATTGACGTTTCCTGTTTTTTGTATTCAAATCCGCTAGATTTTATATGCAGCCACTCTCCATCCGTATCTCCTCCAAAAAAAGGTAAAGGATGTCCGAAATATGAGAAAGTGAATTCATTTTTATTTATTATTAGACGCATAAAACTTAGGCATCGTACAATGACGAATAAAGAAGGATGAAAGAGAATAATTACCCTTACAAACAGAGCGAGATTGAAGCTTTTACATAAGAAACTTCGTTTATATAATTCTTAACTTTCAAACTCATAATATTATTAAAATAACGGATTCAGTTCTTCTAAGAGGAAATAGTGTTGCCCAGAATTTTGATTTTTTACTTTTTAAGTTTAGTATATTTCATCTTGTTAGTTAGATGTATAAGGAAATAGGAGATTTTAATTCTCGTGTTGATAAATCAAAGTTCAAATAGCTCTCTACAAATACTATTCTTCTAAGACAAATTTGCACTTTGATATACTATGTGATATTTATGCTATCACCAAGAAGAACAAGTTGAGTTGGTTATATTGACTACTACCGGTTTATTTCTTTTTCAGTCGAGATTAAATGTTAACAACGTTGAATTGATTACTTGCGAGTACAGTGATAACTTGAAATTAGTATGGTAAATAAAAAACCTCTATAAAGTTTAAGTGCTTATTTCAGGACTTTAAATGTCATTTTGTCCTCATTATTAGTTATCACAAAAGATACCAAAACCAATATATTCTCTGAAACAACAACTTTGAGGTCAAGTCATCACCACAAGTCATTGCACGATGTATATCCATTATTTTGACTTTTCTCAAGCCTAAGTTCATATTAATCTTAATGAGATGATTAAATGGAAAACTCATTAATTAACTTATAGGGGACAACAAGTTTTCATCTCCCTCATATTAATTTTGGCTCGCATCCTTTTCATTCGATGACAAAGAATAACCGCGGCGGGACTAAAGGATGTAAAGAAGCGTGTTGGGGAGACAATTCTAACCATTCATCCAAGACTCTCCCATTACAATTCACAACTTCATTCAGGGTTTAATCATATAAGTCGTGGTCTCTTCAAGAGCTAAAGATTGTAGATCTCTTCAGATGGAAGTGGGAGGAGAGAGCCGGAAGGGGAGAGATTTTTAGATGTTGCACACGCTATAGCTGCACCTGTTGGCGCATTAGAGGTCTTTAAGACATTCCTCGGATTCCATTACATTTTCAACGCATCGAGTCGGTAAAAGAGTAGTTTTCCAACTCCTTCCTTGTCCGTTTGAAATGCTTTCGTGCTTCGAAATATACGGAGGATAGTAAGGGGAAAGAAATATAGGTAAAGGTTCAATTAAAAGTTAACTGAAGAAATGGAAGGGTGATCCGGATTATAATTGTGGTGTGATGAAGTTAAAGAAGCGAGGCCATGGCGGCTATCCACCAGAAAATCCTCAAGTCTTCCTTGTCATGAATACACAAGTTCAAATAAAAGTTACTTAATCACTTACCATTGAAATCTCTAATTGTAAGTTAGTTTGTAATGCGCATTGAAAAAGACCCGGTAACGTACATATCTACTGAAAAATGAAAAATCGAGGAAGACGCGAGCTCCATGCTCATGTAGTTTTTTAAATGTTTAAATGAGGGTATTATGTATTTACTTTTTCAGCTCGCACGCATTATTTTGTCCTCCACCGTTTCTTCTCTAAAAACTTGTAGCATTGTATTCATAGATATTATAATCGATTTTTGCATGTGGATGTTATTTCGTCTTCACTATTGTTTCTGTTACACATACATACATACATAAGACGGAAAACTATATTCTGAATATCATCATTTCATTCCACACCGCCGAATTTTTCTCCTTAGACTTTGACTATTGCCAAACTAATAAGATAAAACTGTCTTAAGGTTATTGCTGATGGAAACTAAAATATCAGAGAAAAATTGGCTTCAAATTATAGTTTAAATTCACTATTTCTACAATATTTTTTAGAAATATAAACATATGCAGTTATTTTGAAAAATATTGTTTCACAGTAAAGGTGAAAATAACCCAATTTCAGTAGCCTGACGCATCGGAGAAGCGCGCTATTCCGTCTTATTCTGGAGCACGAAATCTCGCTACACATTTATTACGAACAATTAACCCACTACTCCGTTTCTCGAGTTGAAAAATGTCGAGGGTTCGCCTTAATTGAAAACAAAATTTATATTTTTTTCTTAATTTAAGGGTTTAATTGATGTACTTAGAGTATTATTAACCCAGAACATGACACTACTTCTTGCGTGATATACTTATAATTTAGAGATGCTTAATAAGAGCCATTACTTCGATGCTTTATTCACACACATTACCATTAATTGCCGAGTGGATGCATAATCACCGCAACGGAGAGCAGAGAAAACTGGCGTCGTTCGAGCAAGGTCCAGAAAATTCAACAAATTAAAATGTGAGACTGATTGTGAATCTGGCCATATGGATGAGCTCTTTCCACGGGTATTAATTTGGATGTAATTGCTGAAAAGATATAATCCATCGTGTTTCATGCAAATGTGAGGCTAATTTATCTTTTCCAGCAACGTGCGTGAAGAAAATGCAAACATTGTATTATGTGAATTGTTTTAACTCATTAGTCGCCTTGTGGCTGTTAAAATTTCATTTCATGGACACATATTCTTTATTCAGATACAGTTACAGCAATTAATTTCGTTCTTTTTTCTATTCTTTAACATGCATTCATAACTAAAGGAGATAAAAACAAGCACTTTTGAGGAAGGATACTGCCTTTTTCGTCTGTCGTCATGACTGTTAGCCAATCCCACAAAGGTAAGCCTCAAATTATAGATAAAATATGTTGTATCTAAATATAAAATTCCCCATATTGCATAGTAAAGTCTAATAGTGGAGCTAAATCATTGTACTATAAAACCCATTGTACGCAGCTTCACGCTAAAACGAAAACTAGGAATCAATTTTCTGAGGAGAAATAGCCTTTAATTCGTGTACAGTTATATAAAATTACGGAAATGAATGAGTTCTCAAAGGTCATAAATTTGCACTCCTTCGGCCTCAGGCAATTTGACTCGCAGACAGATTGTCTCGAAAGATAGTGCATTCAGAGGATGCCCCGTTGTGAGTGGAGACTTCAACGCTCGAATGAGTGTCGTTTGGAGTCCGACGGTGTTGTAATGGTCAGTTAGAAAAGGTTACTGACCGCGTAATAGGAGAGATTTTCACCCGTAGGTGTTTCCCAACAAGGTCTTCCTGGGAAGCCAGAATGGTACTGATACATCTCCCATGCCAATCAAGTATCGGTTGGATAAATTAGCTGGGCGCCTAATATGCGGTCGCTCTACCTCAAATTTATCCCAACTTTTATTAATTTCTTATAAGTACTCTCAGCCTCATTGCCCTTTAATTAAACAAAGTTGCACGTGGACTTACGCATGCGCAGACACCAACTGTAACACTCCCATACAAAACAAGTTCTTTAAGCGATCCGTAGCCATTGGACGATCAAATTTACTTTATATTGATTACGACTGTAGTAAAAACATTTTCGTATTTATTTTCCAACGGCCGTTTAGTTCTCTTCCACCATTTTTTTGCCGTCTACTCGCTATTTATCGTCTACCTGCCATTGTGTTTGAACGATTTGAGATAAGTTTTATAATATATTACTTTAATTTATATTTAGCCCTTATAATTTTTGGACCTTTTGCATCTCTAAACATTTATTTTGCTTTCAATTTTAAAGAAACACCTAGATTTTTACAAATAATCAGATAATCATAGAGATATATAAGTATTCAAGACAGAAGAATACAGAGGAGATTCAGCCCTGAAGAGGAAGAAAACAAACATTTTAACAGCCTTGATTAGCTTAGAGAGAACTGATATATGACCAACATTTACCTGCTAGAATATTTAGGATACTTAAATGTGCTCTACACCTCTGGAATTCGATGGCTTTTCTTCGTACGTGCAGTACAAAACATTTTACGAACACTCATGTACCCAGCAATCATTTCGTTTTATTTTCCTAGACGGATCGATCACGCGGTCACAAAGCCTTTAGTAGCGTACAGATCCGCGATATACCGTATGGACCAGACCAAATAAGATTTGTCTCTCGAAGAAATGGCGCCACTTTGTGCTCTTTCGTCCGAGAGAACTTCAGCGACAATAAATAGGAATGCGGAGAAAAACAGACCACCCAACTCAAAAAAATGAGAATTCAATGCTCTCTGAGAGATCGCCATGAAGGAACCTTGAAATCTTTGGAGATAAAAAAAAAGTGGGAGACAATGGGAGAAGTGCGAGAGGCGGTGAGGAGAGTTGGATGACTCGATGAAAAGGGGAAAAGAATGGAGCTGGCGACGACGAAATGGTCTTTACTCGGAGCCCGTGGGAAAGTCACGTAAGTTTTCGGTCTGAGGGTGAGACAGAAAAAAAACGGCTCGGCGCTTATCCGACGGCAATGGAATGAAATAGCAGGAGGTAAAAAGAGGACGAAAGGAAGGAAGAAACGGAAGGAGGTGAGGACAAGCGACAGTGCCAAATCGCCACACCTTAAAAACTACAACTGGAAAAAAGTTGGACTTCGTAGGGCGCGAGTAAAAATCTATTCGAAGGAAACGTTGAAAATTGCCTCTGGGTGGAAAGAAAATGAAGAGGGAAGAAATTTCGCAAAAGGGGAAGAGTTGAAAATTATCGTAGAGCAAAGATCATATTATGCTTAAGAAATAAATATATCTCTAGACTAAGATACCATGAACTAAAATTTTGCTTATCGATAATTTAAGAAATCTTGAGTGTGGCGTAAAGAGTCGACCGTTCTTTCTAAAATTTTTGTCGTCTCCGCTCGATTATTCTTCTCGGGAGATAAATTCTTCCTCTTCATGAGTCCTGAATGCCTCAATTTATTTGATAATCTCCCTTAGCTCGTTCTTACCGCCTGTATAACGTCCTTCTCGAACTTCTCCTTTCAATCTTTATTCCCAACGCCGTTTTCGGCAATTCACATTATTTTAAGTGCACTTCCCAACTGATTATACTCTTTTATATTCTCTGATGAATAATTCGCCGCATCTTCTCTCTATTTTATTACTGCTGATTGCGTCTTCACTCGAATCTTTCCTCAATAAGCAAGTTTTTGCTCCATAAATTGCTTTAATATCAGACTATTTATCAGAGGAAGCTTTAAGTTTGTGCTCTCTGAATTTATTAATGTTTATGAGTTCTTACTTCATATTTTCTTCATCTATCTTACTTCCAAATCATGGTAACTTCTCCTCGATCTTTCTTTCTCCAGCATTTTACCTTGTGCACTTCACATTTTTGCCTCAGGTTTCGGCTGACTTCATCTCTCTGTTACAAAGAAACAAGCAGCGTCTTGATATTTGGTATTCACATCTGCGTACGAGATAATTACTACCACATGGAAATTCATGAGGTATATTAAACAGTTTAATTTACCAACAAAAGTTGTTGTTGTTGTTGTTGCATTTAGCCTAGTCTACGGATGTCTTGTTCCTTTGGTTCAGATTTGTGAAAATGAAA
This sequence comes from Uropetala carovei, assembly GCA_036926305.1. Lineage (NCBI taxonomy): Eukaryota > Metazoa > Arthropoda > Insecta > Odonata > Petaluridae > Uropetala > Uropetala carovei. The sequence continues at coordinate 4,459,590 of JAXCHB010000104.1, read as the reverse complement.
ATTCATGGTCGATTGCTTTTATGGATTATTAACTTTGGCGGTAAATTTCAACGAATTGTGTAAACATAATCATGCAAATATTTATGAAAAATATTCTCTTAATACGATGTATCCATAATACAAGATGCAAGACATTATTTTATTAAAATAAATGTAAATGCTCCAATGATGTATTTCCTTAGGTAACAATTCCCAGTAAATTGATAGATACTTTCGTTTTTTCGTATCAACAAAGGTTCAAACTATGTAATAGTTAATCAGATTTATGTAACTGCTTGTGACGATTCCGTTATCTTGAAAGGAATAACTCAACGTAATCTCAAAAATTACATCATTATTCTTTTTTAAGCGAAGATGGTATTAAAATGCCGTCATACGTGTATCATCAAATTCCAAATGAAATTGCTTGCACAAAAACCGAAGGAATTTTCTTCTAGAATCAGAGGAGGGTAGGGAACATTAAAAAAATTAATTTTCGGTCCAATTTCCTTCTTATACACTGTTTATAGTTTGCGTGTTGCCGCAGACTCGTGCGGGTTGGAATCTATAAACTCCCGATTCCATCAGGCATATCAGCGTCTTGCGGTCGCAAAACCGCGAACTTTTTCATAATTGGAGACGGGAGACGAAGAAGAGGAAAAGTGAGTAAGGAAGTAGGAGAGGGAGGAAAGAGAAGTGGAAAGAGAGATGAACGGGAAGCCGCGTAAGCCGCAATGATCATCTATTGGGATGCGCAGTTTGGATAACTCTTCGCCATGTTCACATACCATTGCATTCCGATGGTGATACTCTTACTATATTGAGACTTTTGAAAAGAATTCATGTCTGATAGTTCAGGTGTAAAAATTCTTCGCTATTGGAGAAGAGTAATGGTGGTGGACCAAAGTCTCTAAAGCTGTGTTCATTGTGATTAATATTGCCGGACCTTTGTCCGACTAGTAAATTGGTGTTTGGTCGATTTCATCCATTGAAACTTCGAAAAAGGAAAACTTTAATTCTGTTTTTATGTTTTCTTCGACTTTAAACGCCTCCGTTTTCGGAGGAATTACTACATCTATATATTCACTATAAAGAAGCATAATAGGATTATTTGATATTTAGATAAGTACGAAGTTAAATTTCTCTAAGTTTCGAAATAATTCTCTGTTCTTATTTCCGTATTAATTTTAAGTATGTAATTCCATGAAGGTGCCACGAAATTAATGTGAATTTTTAGCTTAAAGTCCCACGATTCCTGATAGGAAAATTTTTACGCACTGCCTGTATCGACCGATATATTGAGAAAAATGTTTCCTTTAATGGGTTGCCAAAATTTGAAGGTATATCCTGCACTCAGTTAATATGAAAAATGCGGAACGAGCATAAGCTTGTTCTACGACTTGAAAAAGGTTAGTCATTCCAGCCCGTATCCTTTCAAGAGCATAAAATTTTTTCTGAACATTATTGAATAATCTTATGATTTTTCTATTTAATTCTGCTTAGAGAAACGTTAAAAAATAACATTCTTCAAAACCTATTAAATAGAACATTGATGAGAAAACTAATTATGTAAAATGAAGCTTATGAGGGTAAATAAAAATCGTACGATCTCACAAGTAATTTTTAATTAGTTAAATTAAAAAGAAAACTGGACTTTACCTCCACTGATCAATTTATGTTAAATTTTGAGAATATTCTTTGAAATAAACATACGATTATCAAGAGCACGAGAGAGAGAGCAACAGCGGATTATAGATTTAACGTCCGTCAGAAATTCTTTGGAATTTTAACTATGGGTAGAATGAAAATAGACAAGCTTCATTGATCAGCATTGTACATTTAAAATTGAAAAGTTATATTTGAATTACCTGAAAATCTTAGAAAGTATAAGGAATGGTTGGATTTTACTTCAAATACTTAAAACTTACATCTATTTTAAAATGTATATTACAATAGTGTAAAATGTGGAAGCAGTCATGTTTCCCAAAACTACAGAGATGTATATGTAGAATTCTATATTCCTCGAAATTTAAAATAATAAATATTTAAATTATGCTAAGATGACAATGACCTAATTTATATCCACAGTTTTAAAAAAGTTATATTTTAGGAATACCATTTTTTGTATCCAAAGGGAAAAACCAAAGAGTATAAGCGGTATACATATCGGAACAATTTCTTTGACTCGATTTAAAATCAGTTATTTGAAATCATCGATGTGATTTAATTTAAAAATCACATTCAAATTGTTCGTAGCTTTGTCAGACCTCTTAATATATTTCCTTTAATGTTTCTTGGGAATATTTTATTTGTTTTCACAACATTTTTATTAACGATATTCGCAGTAGCTGATGAGAAGTGATTTGTGAGAGGAAGTTTAAGGTAAAGCAGAAATCGAGACAATGTTGTATTTTCGTGTGTACGCGCGCATACGAGTGGGAGAGATAGAGAGAGAGAGAAGGATGCTGGGATAGAACCAGAGGAGGACGTGGAGCAGAGAAGGAGATGAGTGTGCGGCGGGTGGGAGGAAGGGTGGAGAGAGGACAGGAGGAGAAGGCAATCGCAGATTGGAATTCCTTCGCATGAATCTTGCACCTGGGAAAGTGACGCCATTAGAGAACGTGTAAGGAATCAACCGTTCTTTCAGGAGAAGTGGAGAGAAAGAGATGAGGGGGGAGAGATAGAGTGAGGAAGGAGGTGGAGGGAGGCGTGGGAGAAAAAGAGGAGTGGGGGATGAATAGGAGAGACAAGGGTATAAGGGGAGAAACGCTTGTGCTCGCGGTGTGGAAAGAGGCGGAGAAATAGTTGTGCGAGGGATAAAAGGTAAGGTTGGGTGAAGGACGATTTGAAGGTTGCGGAAAATTCATTTGGGAGGGAATGGGGAAGGAGCCTGGAGAGGCGGAAAAAAGCGAGGGATAGGACGGGTGAAAAGGGGGGAATTGGTCAGACCGAAAAAATTACGAGCCACTGGTTGCGGAGGAACAAGGCGAAAGAATGCGGCGTTCGGATAAGAAACAGGAGGAATAGAGTCTGAGAGGAGAAGATGGGGAAAAATATACGATATGTATTTTTTGCGCGCAGAACGTTGGTAAGATAAGTGTAGGCATTATGTACGATTTTAATCGCGAGTTCGAATTCCGCTATATTCATTAATTAACTCTTTCCCTCACGTAATTTGTTTGCTATTTACTGGTCTGAAATAACATACGAAAATCGCCATGTTGGCAAAAAATGTTAATCGGTGGGAGAGTTAAAGAAAATAGAAGACCCAATGTAATTTGGGCGTATAGTTGATAAATGCATCTGTTTTTAAGGAAAAACAACGGAACACGATTAAATGAATGTAAAAACAACATGGATAAATGATAAATACACCATTGACTATTAAAATTTTAACTAAGAGAAATAGAAAATTAACGCGGATATGATGAAAATATTCTTCAGAAAACCTACTTAAATTTAAATTAAAATATCCGTGTCCGAATTCCTATAGGAGTAAAGTAATAGTTTTTAATACTGGTTTTTGTCGATATTATGATGAAAGATATAGGAAGATAAGAAATGAAAATGTCTGTTATTCTTTCAATAAGTTTATGAAAGAGTCTAAGTCTAAATATCAACGGCTTTCATTTATTATATATTCCTATATACAGCAAAACCTCATGGATGACGAGGTCATTATATATTACTCGTAAATTCAATATACGTATTTCTTGTTTTCTTTAGGAAATGAAACATGAAAAAACAAGCATTTTTAATTTAGCGATTTTATACGGACGAGGTTTTACTCGTGTATCTATTTCGAATCACTTGTTTGAGATATTTTCTACTTTAAATGTTAAAGCTATTTTATAGAAATTAATAGTTGGATTTTCTATTGTTTCTTTAGATAATTCAGTATTATCATTTTGTAAACCGAAAAATATTAATTTCATCGCGCAAAAATATATTAGCATTCGTAAAGAATTTTAATCGTCCCAAAGTGATTTATATGTATTTATAAGCAAGAAAAAATTAAAATTAATATCCCCTGAATGTTTATAAGATTACAAGTGGCAGACGCAACCAGCTGGTGCTTTAAGGTATGTACATGACGTCGAAATATTATGACTGAGATTGAGTTGTATAGTGTGTAGCGTAACATGATGAATAGCGAGAGCATCATTAACTGGTTGTTTTGCACCTGGCTAAAAATCCTCCTTCCCTCAGATACCAATCTCATCATACGCAGTTCGTCCTCGGAGATGGTAATGCAACCCCACCTAATCATTTGAAATTCCTTCAATCGAGATTGCAATATGTTTAAAGAATAACCACAGAGGTCCTAAGGTATTTCCGTGTGGTCAGAAGAAGCTTAATGGTAAATGTTTGAGAATTTGTGTACATACAGAAACAGGTATTTTTGGTTTCATATTAAATTTGTATGATATATGATATGAAAACAAAAAATACATATAGGAGGATTTTTAGCCAGGTGCAAAACAAGCACTTAATATATAAAACTTCGGTAATGCATAATGTTCGTACTTAAGCGGAAAAAATTAGGAAAAAAGAACTTTACTCTTTTCTTATCTCCAGATTTATAAGAGAATGAACATTTTAATTATTTTACTTATTTTTACTAAAAATCCTGGTTTGAAAGTCACGATTATCGAATTTAGGTAATCTCTAGCTCAATGGGTATGTTATCAATAATACAAGTTTTGCCATCTCAGGGAATATCGTCGAAATTCCCTTTAAAGTTATCATTTTCAAAACAAGCCGATCAGTAGTTTAAGGTTGGATTTATCTATAGTATAATAATTTCCGAAGTTATCAATGTGCATCACGTCTAAAACTTGGTACGTAATTTATTAATATTATTACGTGGCTTAATTTTTAACTTTAAAATAATAGAAAAATTGTTTCAAAAAGCAATTTTATTCGTATTTTATGGAAGAACGTTACTGCTTAAATGCCTACAAGAATGGGCAATAAGGTTTCCGTGAAATACGCTCTCTTAGAATCACAGCGACAGCCTCACAATGTATCGTATATGTCGTGTTGTTGAGGCGTGGGAAAGGAGAAACCAATATGTATTCCGCGATGCTCGCCAATGGAATTCATCATCAAAAAAATATCTCTTTGAACTTGAAAAGAAATATAAATTTAGAAAATTTCGTTTGTGATGCAAAGAGACGTAGGCGTTTTCTTCGAATTCTCTTCCAGTTAACCGCTTCACAGCTTCAAGTTTCAATGGTTTGAAGGCGTTTACTTATAGTTTTATGCAGTCTTTGTTTGACGGTACTTATTTTGAGCTCATTGATACTTTAAGTGTTGTGTGGATTGCGATCCTTTATTTTCAAGGAGTACCATCAAGTATTTCTTGTTGCGCTACAACATTACGGTGCATTTTTATTGACGGGTGTGGTAGACAATTTTCCTGGAACTTGAGCATAAAAATGTAATATTTCTCGTGGTGGCTTCGAAAATTCAATACCCAACCCATCTGATATTTAGAATGTAATTGATGAGATAGAGCAGGGGTCCCCGAACTACGGCCCGCGGGCCACATCCGGCCCGCCTGCCTTACACAACCCAACCGCCCCCCCCCTCGAAACTTGCTCTTTGAAGTTTTCACACGGCCCGATCATTCATTTGAAAGTGGCCCGCGCTGTCGTACATAAAACCTAATGTGGCCCTTTCAATAAAAAGTTTGGGGACCCCTGAGATAGAGGAATCCTAAACAATCTACGAAAAGGCGGGATAACCAGATACATATTTTTGGTACAAAAGGAACCGCCCTCATTAGCGAATCAACGATGTATGGTTTTAAAAGAGTAGATTTAAGAACGGCTGCTTTGTAATTTAAATGTAAATCTAATTTTCCGAACCTTTCCGTGTCCCGAGTGTTATCCTGTTGATCTACTATACAGGCTAACAAAGAATACCTTTTCGTGTGGCAGAACGAGAAGGTATCGAACGAAGTAAATAGAGGTCCAGCCAATAAAATGTTTATCGTTTAGTAATGTTCCATTCTTTATTATTTGGGTCGCATTCTGCGATCGACGTTGATTAAAATTTCATGAATGATTTTCATGAATGATAAGGATTGTTAAAATGGATCGGTTAATTTACGCGTTAAACCTAACTAAAAGAAATTCACATTAAATAGTAGCGCTTTCAAATTTGAAAAGTACGTTCGCGACAGATGGGTTTTACAAAATGCTTAAGAGACATTTCACGATCTTTGAACTGTCAAATAAGACTTTCTAAACACCCTCATACGGAATTCCACTCGAAACGTCGGGAAATTAGCAGTGACAACAAAACGGAATGGAACTGAAAAGATCAAACCGAAAGGAAACATACGTTGAAGCTCTTTAAATCCACGCATTCCGTGCGTAAATACCGTGCAATACCAATCGCCCGTAGAATAAAAACACAGAATCATAAATTAACATTCCGAGATTTTTATTTTATTCTGCTCGTTCCTCCCGCTCGACTGTCGTTTATATACCCCTCTCGCACCACGGTGTTCCCCCTCCCTCGCTACGGTGTTCCCCCTTCGCATCACTCAATGTTATCCCCCTTTGCCTCTATTCGCTCACCTGTCTTATGAGAATCTCATCTCTTGCATGTATGTGTGTGTGTGTGTTTGTCCTCCCAGGCAACGGGAAGCGGAGTCGCGACTTGAAAAACAATGGAAGAACGAAAGGCAAGAGTGAACATGCTCTGTGTCAACCCTCGCTAGGGGTGGGAGAGATATCGAAGTGTTTTGAGGGGGAGGGGAAAAGGGAGAAGGATAGAGTTGGATTTTCATATCGAGGCTATGGGGAATATGGTATCCGTAACACGACACTAGAAGTGGAGAGGGTGAGAGTTGGAGAAAACATAATAGGATTCATAACGTAGCGATAATCTGAGTGAATGGAGAGAGAGAGAGAGAGAGGAAGGAGAAGGAATGGAAATGATGAGCGTGTTCCGTTAATCCTTCGAGTTTAGCGCTCATTCACACGGCTATTCTTCCCGCTGACTGGAGTCATTGTTTACCTCTCTCAGATGATACGCAAGATTACCGCGTGTTAAGGAAAAGCGCGCGTTATTTGGAGAAGCTCTATCAGTTTGCACGATACTGCTTTCGAAACTAAATTGGACAAAAGGATATAGTACACAATGGAAATATTTCCTTTTATTTAAACGTCAAAACTTATGGTTCTATGGGGAATGTTTAACAATGAAATATATGTATTAGGTAATTCTTCAAAATCTAAAGGCAAAGCTCGGCCTAAAACTAAATTGGGAATAGAAATAAATTGTGACAGGTACTCAGAGGAAACGTTGAATTAAATAAAAACTAAAAGGTCACTAAAAAGCTCCTAAACAAAGATGATACTTTATAAATATTTCCAAATAATGATACTGTCTTTCAAATCATAGATATGGAGCGTGTTAATATATTAAAATCAGTATAAAATACGACTAGTGCAGGTGTTTTTTTATTTATTTGAGAGAAAAAATGTGTTGCATAAAGGAAAAAGGAAGTGTCAAATATAAACATATGTGGCTGACAGAATTTTAAGTTATGAAATGTAGACATGTAAAATGAGGAGAAAACATTTTTAATCTGACGAAGGATGCTGATAAAGAATTTAACATTTGGAATATGGATGCATTGCTAAGATTATGGGAACAAATACAAAAGGACTAATATGAGAAACAAACGAAGGATTTTCCAGTTGATATAGGAGTTAGTGCTTAAATTAGAGGAAGTTGAAAAACAAATTGGATGTAATCTAATTAAGACAGCTCCAATAGCCGTGGTTTCCAATCCTTGTATGGCTATAGGGCCGGCTCTAGGGGAGAGCACTTGAGGCACAGGCTCGGGGCGCCGAATTTTAGGGGCGCCAAAATCAAAAAAGTCAGCTGAAGTTAATTCTTAAAAAAATCTAACACGCCAGCCCAAAAAGGCGCAATATATATATGTAAAAATATCACATCAGTGATAGAATGAGTTGCCGGATTTATAGTTTTACTCTTTTCAAGGCAAATTTTCATCCCAATTTTCAGCTTGTTTTCGCATTAAAAATTTAAAAAATGATCATATTGTCTATTATAGCATTAAAAACCTTTAGAAAGTAATAAAATTGATCACGAGCAATCTGACGGTACAGATGCGATTGTATCCGGTAGTGTTCCGTAACGAATTTCGATCTCTTTTGTTATCGCTACGTATGTATCGTTATGAAAGCAGGGGCAGATCCAGAAACTTCTCAAGGGGGGGGGGTCTCCCCTCCGCCTATCGAATCTGTCCCTGCCAAGGGCCCTATATTTTGAAAATCCCTATCAAACCTTTCCTTCCCTGGATATACAGACCTAATCTGCGGCTTACAATTGAGGAATTCTGCGCGGAATAAATTTAAGAAAGCACTCAGTAGTGTGCAATGGGGTTATCCAAGGGGGGGGGGCGATCGCCCCCCCCCCCTTGGATTCGCCCTTGTATGAAAGTGAAGCAATTTCTTCTGACGTGGCAATAATAATAATCTGCTTATGATAATTTCAATATAGTAATGTGCAAAAATTTAAATAAAGATTATAAAAAATTAAAAATTTGAGACGATAGGTAATTGGCAAGCCTTCAGCTCCCAAATGTTTACTTATGTCACAAAGAGCATCCTGCCTTTTGTTTCTATTTCTGTAACACTCACTTTTTGTGTCCCATAATATCGGTTTTGACCGGTACAGATCAATGAGTTCACTTGTCTTTTCTACGGTCCATTCCATTTTTTACTCGTGACTAAAAACGCATGCGCTCACATTGACCACTCCTTGAATACTGAAACTGAACAGTGAAAACAGAATGAGTCATCCGACTTCCCGTCTACACTTCAGTCACATGACATTGTCGTATGACATCCCTTTGATAAAGACCGACAACATTTGGAAACTTGAAACATGTGTCGCGTGACATCTTATGTCGTATGACATGATGTTTACATTTGACTGCCTGGTCCTACGACATGGTCGCGCGACAGTGTCGTATGACCATGTCGCTCAAGTGTAGATCCACCATAACATGACTTTATGACTTTGTCATATAGAATTTACATACAAATTCAAACAATGATTCTACTCGCAATTTTTTCACCAACCTCTCGGAAGTGGCTCATTGTATCATTTTAGCTTTAAGCTTTATCGTAATGTATCTCATTGTAGTGAATGGTGAACAGTATTCATTCTTTTCTTGCATCTTGAAGAAGTGTTTGCGCTTTAGTCACATTTCTCTGTTCGTTGATAACACCGGTGAGTATTCTTTTATAAAATACTCGAAAGGCTATTTGCTTGTATTATATAACCTCATTACTTCCGTACTTTTACTACTGCACTAAACATTTTAAATCAAACTTTTTTAAAAGGAGTATCCTGCGAGCCAGATTATTTGTAAACGTTATTTGGTTCCCACATCGGCTGATATTTCATCAATAATTTAATAGCGATTTTTAACAAAAATTGTTCTGAATACTTTATATGCATTTATTCAGAAGTAATTAATCAATGATAAATCCAAAATGCCGAACCTAACACAACGCAATGGAGCTTGTGCCCGAGAAAAAATGTGATTTCTTGTGAAAGTATAGCATTATTAGTAATTATATTAGTATAGACAACACAATAATACAATTATTAATAAAATAATTAATATGGTTTAGTTATTCTAAAATAAATTTTAAAATTAATAACAATTATATATATAATGAAATTATATATATGAAATGAAATGTTGGTGAGGGGCGCTCGAATAAATCTGATGCTCGGGGCGCCAATACACCTGAGCCGGTCCTGTATGGCTATTAAAGGTATCTTAAGTAACAATTGGGTCCCAGATTTAAGTTCTATAGCTCATTTTTTAAATGGGCTGCTAAATAGAATAACTAGATTTTATATTTTCCACCGACCCCATACTTTATTATTTATTCTAGTTAACTGAGTGTTAATTAAAATTTAAATGTTTTTTGTTTTATCTGCATTTATTTTACGAATTTATAAATCTACAGGAAAAATATTGAATTTAACAAATATTTTTTGTGAATTAATATATTACGCAAGGATTATGTTTATTCTGAGAGATTACTGCGCATATTCTGTGCACCTTCTTCAAGTAAAAACTTTTCCCACAACTAAATATTTAAAACCATAAAACGCCATATCAACAAATTAAGAGCACTCAGAATGGATGTTTAAAAAGCTGAAAATTTCCCCCGATGTGTGATTCTTAAAACAAACCCATAAGTAATCGAGAGTGTTTGCAATAAATTTTATGTTGCACATTAAATTTAGAGTGGTCGCCTACCCATTTGTGGAGGCGAGCGTAACAGCTTCAGTATTTACCAGTTGGAGTGAATTACGTCTTGAAGTGGTCCGTCACCGGAGGTGTGGTTAAAACTCCAAGCAGAATCTGTGTAGGAGAATAAGAGTAAGAAACCGAGTCAAGTGGTGTGCGAGGCCAACACATGGCCGTTCGTTCCATATACTCCATGATTTAAGCGCTCCGAATTCTCCAAAAAGGACTATGGATGAGAGATTTTTAAGTACAGGGCACTGCGTCGAAACATGCGTCTTCAGCTGTTGATTTCAATGGAAAAAGTTGTTCCAAATTGACGTAACCCGTTCTCTTTCCGATATTTGAGGTTCACTGAAGAAGAATAGCTTTTCTTAACTGAAATTTAACATCCATTGTTAATAATTAATACGAAAATTACAAGCCATAATTTGTTCATCATCTTTTATAATTATTATAAAAGAGGATGAACAAATTATGGCTTGTAATTTTCGTGGAATGAAGTTAAAGTTCCGAGAATGCCGCGTTAATTTTCTCGTCTATTAAATGGAAAATATAAACAAATTAAAATTCATGACAATGAGTGGCGAAGAATATTGAAGCTTATTATCAAGTCTTACACAATGCAATTATTTTGCTTTTCTTAAATTCCATCATCCATTGGTAAAGCAACTGCTTTCAGAAACTCATCATTTAAATACCAAAAAGTATGTTAGAATATTATTTATTAGGATATGCGCTCTGTACATTAAAATATTTTTATATGATTAAAAGCATTTGTTCGGTTCTCGTATTACGCGAGGATCGCAATAATCCACTCGAACCTTGATAAGTGGACTGCATAGATATGCACAAAAAACATGAGATACTGCCCCGACAAAGGCCACAAGAGTTGGTATTGCTTACCTTTGTAACTCCTTATGCTCGTTGAGCTTCCTCCGCTCGTGTCATTTTCTAAAACTCCTCCACCGGTGATGAGCCGATGAGTCAGGATAAGTAGTTTTTTCGAACTAGCCCTAGAGGGCAGTAGCAAGAGAAAAGCGACACTCCCTCTAGTGGCCTTTCGATAATTTAAAATGGCGCTAAATACGAAACAGCATTTACCTAATATTACCCCGAGTTTAGTTATTGAACGATGTAAGAATAAGGACTTCGATTAAGATTATTAACGCATTCGGAATAATAATTGGAAGGTACCGAAATTAATTTGTTTAATTAGCGAATATAAATTATTCTTTTTAAAGAAAATGATTTTACGGAAAACACAATCCAATGTCATTAAAAAAGCTGTTGGTGATGAATACATTTTTACATCTAATGTTTTTCATGGCCACGAAAGAGTGAATTGTAATAGTTGAGGCAAGGAGAGGCTTAATGTCCCCGGGTTTTCAAGGGAAAAATGCGTGGCGCTTTTAAAATACGTACATTAACCATGATGAACGTAGTAAAGTTTTAACTTTATTAAAGTAAATTTACCGTTTTAATGTGCAAATGAGTTATATATAACATACATTGAATTAAGAAGTTAATTAAATATATGCTTCATTGTGTAAAGAAATTTAAAAGTAAGACTGAAGAAACATCAGGTAAAATTTTTATGAGATTAATTTGTTACATTTAAATTTATTGACACCAAAAGGTCCGAGCGGTTCAATCGCTGAACTCCGCCTTCCGATAGTCGATGTGTTCCCGCTTTGTCATACCAATAATTTCGAAAGTTTATTCATCAAATGAACAGACAAGCCCATAGGGATCGTCGCACTGAGCCCTATCATCGTATCCAATTAATGTGGGCATTAAGTAATAGCTCGAGCGTCGAAAGAACAAATAATCAGTCGAGATGATCCGGATTGATCCATCTCGCCTAACCCATATTCATGACGGTCCGCATGGCTTTACTATAGGATTGACGGATCGATCAGAAATCCTTTCTCATCGGCTCGATTAAAAAAAAAAATTAAGAATTTGAAGTAGAGGGATAAGAAAACCTTTATTGGTATTTTTGTGTTTTCAAAGAAACACCGGAAACAGAGGGCGATATATCTTATCGAAAGAAAACATTTTTCGATCGAAGAAAAACAATATACTCCGTAGGCTGGAGCAGAGGTATAGATACGCGGTGAAGATAAAGCGAGTTTTCTTTGAGCACGCGAAGAAAGCTCACTTGTTGGATACGTTTTTTTTTAGATAAAAGGGTTTAGGAGAGGGACGAGAAATTTTTTGTGGCTTGCGTTGGACGCCGCATTAAACAAGGCCTTCTAGGAGAAAGTGCAGGCCTTGAAGTAAAATTTATCCCTCTGCAAAAATTTTCCAGGTGATTTTTTATTTTGATTCTTTTTTAATTCCTCATGACGCGAAAAAAAACGCACTTTTATCTGAAAGGTTTATGATCATGATATTCTTTCTATGAAATTTGTTTGATTTTTCAGTTTAAGCCATATATTTAAAAATAATTTTCTTGATTTTCGTGAGTTGAAAATTGTCTAATTGTTTCGTGCGAGATGTGGTTGTCAAGTCATTTGCTTTATGGTTGATTCTATAGAATTCAATCACGTATGTGTCACATGAATAACTACATTTGGAATTGTTTTATTTGAAGTGTCTGCCACTTCAATATGCAGAGCAAGGGAAGCAAATCTCATTACCATTCTCGATGTCGCTGTAAAAATTGTACGCAATACACTGTTTCGCTAATGAATTGCAGGCATGTTTTCATTAAATTCTATTTCACCAAGTAAATTTATGTCCCACGATTGCTCAATACTTCAGTAAATTAAATATACTGAAATTCATTTCGTTCCTCGATTAAATCACTGCAAATTTTAATTTAACACCATCTCGTGTTTTAGTTAGGGCCTATTGAATACAGAACTTAAATAGAAATTATCTTTTAAAAAATCATCTTTAAAAATGTTTTTATAAATATATCCTTCACCAAGCCGGTGTGAAAATAGAAACAGATTTATTTTTACTATTCTAATTGTTGTTGATGTTACTTCAGTTTGTATGCTCCTATGATTTCGTGAACATAATCTTTCATTTTGAGGAAATTGAGAGGAACTTTGAGTTGATGATCACTGAAGTAGTTTAACCTTTCAAGATAAATAAAGGTCCAAAATGAGATACGAAGCGTATATATATTTTCCATCCATTTCATTCTCATGCAGTATATCACCAGAATCATACATAAAATTGACATACTTCTTAATTCGAATTTTTAGAAAATTTTCATGTAGTTGATGCGGTTTATTCCTTTTAATGTGATACTACCGATTTCAAAAGAACGGGGTGGAAGTTCTCCCAAAAAGGACTTCTTGGGTAATAGATATACAAATCTATTATTGAAAACAAATATTTTAAAACAATCTAAATCATTATCATTAAGTGGAAATTTATAATATTATTTATCAAAAAATAATGATAATTTCATTAAGTATCCAAAATCATGCATATAGATGTGGACACACCTAAAAAAGAAAGTGGAGAAGAACATCTGCAAGAATTCCAGGGTCTCGTTTAGCTGGATTAGGAAATATTCGGCAGTAACATTTCCATGCATTCACGCACGTGACTAAATCGATTCATTCTCCGCATAACAGAGCGTGGATCTTTTTCCAGGTGAATAGATTTTATTCCCCTTTATGTCCAAAAATCAAGTCGATTCAGAATATGAGGCGTTGCGCCGTCTGATTCACTTTCTCTTGACCGCTCACGCCGACCGCCTCCCATGTCTTTCGCCCTTTAGCCCAGAGGGTTCTCTACCCTCTGCATCGATTTTGCATGCACGGCCACCAACACCGGCGAAAGAACCCTCCTCTTTCCTCTCCTCCCTCCGCTCCGGTTAACCTAGGTCACGCGATCTGCCTCGTCTACCAGAGAGGGAGTTTTAAAGCGATAACCATTGCAACTCCCCTCCAACCCCTTCGAGCCCTTTCCCGTCCTCTTCCCTCGCCTCGCTGCCTCCGCCCACCCCCACCTCTCTCCTCCCCCCTACCCACCCCGCGAAAGCCATTCCGCCCAAAAATTATGGATTCCTCCATTGACCACACACCGGGGGCGACGCCCGCTCTGTTGGAGCTTAGAATGGGATAGATAGAAGAAGATGGAACCGGGGTGGGGTATACCGCAGTCCCGCGGCGCCGCGCCACGCGCGTTAAGCATTTTTTGGAAGTGTCTATGATAATGGGAAGTCTGTCCGAAACGTAAGATGGATGGAAGTTTTGAGACACTCTCCCTGAGGGGAAAATGCGTTTTTTTTCTTTCGGAGAGATTCCGCGGAAGATCGCGGGAGGATTTGTTCGATCCTGTGTGCGGAGGAGGTTATTTTTGCTCCCATTATGATAGAGGTCCTTGAACCGTGAGTGGTCTTTATTGGAAGGAGTACATTTTTATCTCTCGATCGGTTTGTTGCGATCCTTCGAGATTCGAGGGCAGCGTTTCAAAGTGAGTTACGTGATGCTTCGTAGTAAAGGAACTTTAATTTTTATGCGTCTGAAAGCAGCCGTTCGTTAATAATCACGTAGCATCTACTGTTAACTCTCTCGAAAAAAATAAGCAGAATTTGGTTGGGGTCGTTTCGCGAAAATCGCGCTACCTAATAGCGCTGAGATTGCCTGAGAGGCGACGATCTACCTACTACGCCTCTGATCTTATTCCCGAAAACCACACTGAGCTACGGTGAGTAGTTTTTCACGCGGTTAATTAATGTTTTCGACTTGTTTACTCGTTCCGAAACGCTTGGATATATTTTAAGACTTCCTGCTCGGCGGAAAAAACACGAGCGAGATTTATAATTCTTTGCTCTATGAATAGATAAGGATGTTCATTTCTATGAAAAATATTTGTCGTATTTGATTTTGCAATTAATTTTTTCGACTCTCATAAGTCTTTAAGAATTTTGGGTGATTTCCTACAAACGTAAGCGTTAAATGGATTTCAGTTGGTGCCCATTCAATTCTTTTGAAATTTTGAAAGATTTTTCAAATCTGTATATCTAGATATTTAATTTTCCAGACAATTATATATTGCTTTTTCTAGGCGCACTTATTTCAGGAGCAGTAAAAATATGAAGGAATTTAATGTAGGAGATTTCAAGGTTTGAAGTGATGTTAAGGGCCTGACTTGCAGAGTATCAGGTAGATATAAGGGCTAGAAATTTTTCTTAATATTTTGCCAGCATGCTTCATCCGCTCCCAAGATGGAGGAAGATGAGTCAACTTTTTATTTTTAGACTTTTCAAAGATTCTTTATGTGAACTAGCGGAAGTACTCGTCGAATTTCAACGGATTTAGTGAATCTACTACAGCACAACATAATACACTGGTTAATTTTATTTCGTATCATATCACTCACGTAAGATCCAGCTTTGTCAGCAATGCTCAGCCATAAATGAAGGAGAGCCATTAAACAAAAAGTATTGTTGAAAATATGAAAGGCACATTGTCAACATTTAATAAATCTCACAAAAAATGCTAATCATATCGTTATCATTATATTTGTATTATACTGAAATTTGATTGAAGTCACATGTCTAGTTTGAAAGAGGGTAAGTAGGCTTTAATAAATGTTGCAATCTCTCTTTCATTTTACCATATGACAAAATACATAAATTAATACGGTAAAATATTATGAGCTTGGTTTGTATGGCATGTTTGTTTTCATTGCTACAACAAATCTTTCTCTCATTCGCTATATATTACGCGGGACACGATAATCCGGCTCTATAGATTACGGGAAAATTGTTTATACCAATAATACTTTGGAAATAATGAAACGATTTATCCAATCACAATTTGTGAAAAATCCACGTCTAATTATTTAAGTTACTTACGTAGTTTTATAAACAGTTTACTTTGGAGAACTCTACGTCACACGAAAATATCATTAAAAACCGCTTATTAGTAACATTTCAATTAAAATCAACAAATATTTGATTGCCATGTAAACAAAGCAGAATCGCACACATAAATTGAAAAACGATATTACATTAAAAATTATCCGTATAAATGCATTGGTCTCTCAACGTCGGCGACAATGGGAGTTGTCATGTTAGTTTATATTTGGCGTTTGTTATAAGACTGATAAAATCATGTCTTTTTCTGATTCTAAACTCATTTACGCTAATTCGACCAGAATTCGGATTCTGTCTTCAATAAAAATAAATGTTGTTCTTTCCTGCATAGAACCATCTAAGTCTCAAGTTCCTACTATGTTTATAAGTAATTTTAAAGTGTAAATTAAAAATAGTCTACATTCATCAGTTGCAGGACGCGGCAAAATACGTGGCGTTGGATGATTAAATCGTTCGCCATTTTGAATCAAAGTGACAGGCAGAAACGAAACCTTGACAATTCACTACGCGAAAATGTAAGGTAGAAGTGTACCAAATTTGGTTGTTCTAGCTTTTATTGTTTAGGAGGAGTTGCGTGAACAAACACACAAACTCTTCAAAATAATCCTTATGTGAAATTTATTTCCATGGTTATTATTCACGGACACACACACAAACAACGAAATTAATATAAGAGATTAGGGAATTACTAACTTCCCCAAAATGGCATTTTTTGATAGTTCATCATCAAGTCGAGCCTTGACCTTCTCTTATGAAGTTCCAAGGCATTTTTTGTTTTACATGAATAATTTTCTATCCTCTCAGATAACGACCTTCCCAGGTTGATAGCACCGCACATATACACACATACATACTCTTCCGAAAAGCACCAAGGGGGTACACTGCTTAACGACCCTTCCAAAGGACGGGAAGCTGACTTTAATGTCCTCTCAACACTCAATTAGGGGGCAGGGTAAGCGTGGATTGAAAAACCAGACAACGCCAGGATTTGGATCCGTTGAGTGGAAAGTCAGCATCTGAACACCTTTTCCATTCAGAGAGTTCATAGAATATATTATAAAAACTGTTGCGTCAGCGGAAAATATTCTGCTCCATCCTTTCTAAATGAGTTAATTTGATAGTGGCACTGAAAGCGGCCTCAATGGAGGGATAACCTGAGGACTTCTCATGTGAAACTACATTTCCCTACCAATCTTTCCGTTGTATTTCATTGCATTAATAGAGATATCATCATCATCATCATAGGTAGTCTTTCAGTAGACAGGTCCGTGATTATTCATGGTTAAACTTGGTTCTTCTTCATGTCTTGATAGCTCTCTTTCCCTTTCAAGTCGTCTACTAGCTGAAACCTTTTCCTACCTCTTTCTCTTTTTCCATCCAGTTTTCCTTCTAGCACTTCTTTAATCATGCTCTCTTCTCAGATAATGTCCAATCCAGTTCGCCTTCCTCTTTTTGATAATCTGTATAATCGTTCGCCTCTCTCCTATTCTTCGCAGTGCTTCCTCGTTTTTCACCCTATCTATCCATTTTATCTTCAGCATTCTTCTTCATGTTCACATTTCGAAGCTTTCCAAGTATTTAATATCATTTTTCCTTAGCGTCCATGTTTCTGCCCATACAAAGTTGTACTCCATACATAGCATTTTATCAACTTCTTGCGGATATCCTCCTTTATATTCCCCGTTATACAGAGATGATAAAACATTAATTATTGCTTACGTGAATTTTTTTCGAAAATATTTCTGGCTATTTCCTCGAGAATTTAGATACATTTTTATTCACATAATATAAATCACTGTATATAACCCATGCGAAAACATATGATTCGTCATTAGCTGCTCAAGAATGAAATCAACGTAATAATGTCAGTTCAGTTTGTTAGTCCCAGAACAAAGTGGCCGTAACACATCAGACAGTTTAAAAAAATATCGTCTGAGTTGATTGCTTTTATCCCTTCTCTTTAGCGGCTCAAGAGCCGGGACGTTTTGACGAAAGTTCTCGTGGGGTAAAGCGTCTGTTGACGGATATCAAACACATTCACAAGGCGTCTAACGTGTTTATTAATCCTTTATTAGATAATAAGAGGCCGGGAAAATACAGCGATGGGAGTGTACGAATGAGAAACGAGAGGGTGAGGGCGGGGCGAAATGTTTGAGGGTCAGAAGCAGAACAGCGAAGAAAACGACTCGATCCCATCCATTAATCCCCTACTCTTCAACTCTTCTCCCCTCTCTTAATTCACTTTTCCCCACTCCTATCTTCCCTCCTCCCACTCTCTTTTCTCCATCCATCCGCTCTCACATGCTGTGATTTCCTCAATGAGGAGCCCTCAAGTACGGTGGCGCCATTCCACTTGCAAGCGGTCTCAACTGGAACTAATCGCGCTTCGTCGTCAACGGTCTCATCGTTCCGTTGGTTTGAGGGATGTCGGTGAGCCGGCGGGAATAGACGAGGTATGGTGTGCGGTTAAAGAAAATAGAATTAGAGAACGAGAGGATGTTAGGTGTAAGAGGAGGGATAGTCAGTAGATCTGGCCTGGAGTCGGGGAGAAAAAAAAATTGTTTGAGAGGGAAGTGTCTAACGCATGAGCGTTGACATTCAAAAGGTGTGATCATTCTACGTGTAGAAAAATGGGCGGTGACTATCGAATGCAAATTTGTTTTTCAACTGCCTGTAGTGTTCTTCGACAAATCTTTCTCGAAAGTGACGCTATTTATGGAGACGTAAGCATTATGAGCTTGAATCCAATATAAACTCAACAAGAATCTTAGAAACTAAGGAGAATTTTGAAATTGACATTCAGAAATTTTCGCTTGATTGCTGTTATTTTCATACTGCTTTATCTATTGAATACAGAAATTTAATTGCATTCCCCATAATAACATGAAATATGCTTTTACAAAAATATTAAGTGTATGACAAATAATACAAGTTCTTTGGTTACATCTTCGTCTTTGTTTAGAGTTAAATTTATATTGATAATTTTCTTGCGATTTATTTAAAAATTCTTAGTTTACACTATTTGACAAATATTTTGTTACTTTGAAGATCCAATACACTTCAGCACTGAAAAAGCAAAATATTAACGATTTAGTTATGTTTTAAAGAAAATAACGATCTATAAACAGCATTTTTCAATTTTATAAATTAATTTTCCGTAGCAATGGCATTTTAAATTATTTTTGGCGTTGCAGGAGATGAGTATTTTAATGTATTCTTAGGACCTAATCTATTTTTGATGCTACAATACTTTAATTATTTTCCTCATTCATGCAATATTTGGTATTAAAATGTATAAACGTCATGAAATATGTTTTCAAACAATGCTCTACACGTGGAGGTCTAGCAAAATGTCGCGAGATATGAAATTTCAAGTGCTTCTTATGTAAGAAACAATATTAAATAATAGCGATGATTTGATTCGATTTTATGCTACACATTTACTCGTAATTTTTAACACTGATTCGAATAAAATGTTATTTTCGTCAATTTAAACCTATGTTATGACCAATCAACTCTTAAAATAATAACATGCATTTCTTATTATCCAGTTCATTTCCATTCTTTTTAATAATATCCATCTACGGCTACTTCACTTGGTTCGGTGAGAAATATTTTCACTTAGTGAGAAGCTAATGGAATTAATCAGGAAAAATGAGTTTGGCGAGACTAAACAGTTTGTCAAGTACCAAAGTTTTTTATTACCTCCAGACAAGGCCTTGACTGTGAAGTTCGTAAGCATCCTTTAAGAGTTAAGGTACTTCAGTAAACTAAAAAGAAAATTTCTGAGAAATTTCCGCAAGTTTTATTGCATTTTGTTTATTATGCAAACACCCGCAAACCTAACGGGTTTAATTGCGCACAAATATTTTTAATCGTGCTAATTCGTTGTCAAGGACTACCGTCTTTAAAACATCTGTTCTCTAAAAGATGCTAACAGGTTTACGGAAACCGAAAAGTTAGATACTACTTCATCTTCACACTAAACACGTTTTCAAAAGAAAAGCATCTCAGTATATGATTTAAAGAAGAGCTGGGCAGAAAATATACTATAGTAAGAAATTAAATGATACTATATATATAATAGCATTTATATTACATGGTAATTTAAATGCTATTATGACGTTTTCTCACATTTTAGTAAATAACAAAATTTTAAGTTTTGACATTTTTTGTAATCTTGGATGGTGAAATATTTCATCTGAGATAAAAAAACAGAAGAATGCCATTTAAAAATAAATATCTCGGGAAAATGTCAACAAAAAAAACGTTATGTAAATTTAATTTGAAGTAAGAATGAATATTTTATTAATTATAGCTTTTTGAATAGTCAAGTAACGAGTGAGAACATTTAGTAAAATCGAAGCAACAAAGTAAACTACATTAGATGTCCGTTTGCACTATTAAATTCTGTTTTACAACGCGAGTACGTAAGCATCGTATTATAGCTTAAAATTATTTGAAATATATACTGAATAATTCATATGACATTGTCTACATGAACATTTTAAAATTGTTGTTGTTATTTCAATACCGGGTATTTAACAAATTTAAAAGTGTTTTAATGCATAAGTAGTATCTAATGTCACCTTTAGAATATGTTAACAACTACATAAAATGAAATTGAATAAATTTTAAAACAACAATTGTCATTAAGAAATTCAATATAGTGGTATGCTCCTTAAAACTCGCTTTCTGGAAAACACTTATTTTCACTTTAATAAATGCATGCATAAATGAGGGAAAATATCTTAATGCAAAACTACAATTAAGCATTAGGTCTATTCTATAATTAAAACTTTTTGAATTTTTTTGCAACAGGATCGACCGCGTCAACGTTTTTCGCGCTTTTATCCTAATACATCAGCGACCTAAATTCCCACTCTCTTTGGTGAGATACATAGCTAGTGAAGCTTCAGCAGTCTCGTTGAAGCCAACAAGCTTTCTCTGCGCGTAACAAACAGTGAAGTGGACCATAAGAGGTGCAACAGATTAACAAGCGGCAATAATTGGATTGGAATTGAAAGAGTTAGCCGTGATAACACGATGAACTGGGCGTGGCTGTGGTCCTACAATGGAGCGTCTATACAGAGGAAAGAGAGGGAGAGTGAGATGGGAAAAGGGGAAAGAGAGAATAAAGAGCCGCCGACTGATGGGATTCGAGGTGGGATGGGTCTCACTGGGCGTAGAATGGGTTTTAGTCTGACGGCGATGGCGTGCGGTGCACGAGAGTGCTTTCTCGACATGTGTCTGCGGGAGGGCATTCACGAAGCAAGGACGGTCTTATTGGAGAGGTCATGGGTGCGGCCATTCCCTGTGCCCTACGAATCCCGACATAAGCTCTTTTTGTGACCGAATTTTCATTTCTCTCTGAAATCGACGAGGTAGGTAACTCCTGTAATCATGGAACGACTGCGTTCAGATATCACTTCCATTTGTAGGACTAAAGTAATGAGATGAACTCAACGATTCATATTTTAATTCTTGCTGCCGCTTAGATAGAGGTTTTTAACGGGCAGTACGTATGCCTCTAAATAAGAAGTAACTTTAGGAAAAGTCGCGGCGCATTGATTAATTTGGAAATAATTCCTCTTTGGACATTATATGTTATATATGGAGAACCACAGCAATGAAAAAGTAGTAAATGAAAATATAATAAATTCTGATGTGGCCAACACATGAATTTCTCCATATTTGAGGTATATATATTTAAATTGTTATGGATAGCATTATAAGGCAAAATTATTATTTCGTATCGTAAAAGAATACAGTCGTCTTTATTGCCTTAAATTACGTATATTTTGAATATGTTTACAGAAATCACGTCTACATGGTGGTGGCGCTGTATACTGGAAATTACGAATAAGTTAAATATCTCCGAAATGGATTGTTTTGTGAAAATTTGTTTCAAACAAAACTTGGAAGAAATATTATTCTCTAAAACTTTGGTCCTTACGAAGATTACGAATAACGACGTTTTTAAGGAGATATTTGACGGAAACCGAAAAAACCGATTATTTATAAATAATTCCTAAACAATAACTGCTATGGAAAATTGTGTCAAATAGAAGTTGTAGGAAATTACATTCTGTATAACCTTTGTATAGAATTGTATATACAATAATGATGTTTTAACGGAGAAATATCGCAAAAACCGAATCGGGTTTCGAGTAAACCTCGAATTCCGGTTAACCGTTATTGTCAAAAAACTAATCCGTTCTTTGTGCTCATGCTAAAGTGTTATATATTAAATTTGGTAACGATATGGCAAGTACTTTTTGAGTTAGAGCGCCCACAATCACATACATCCATCCATACACACACACATCATTCCGAAAATAGTCTAAACGTGTTCTAGGGACCTCAAAACGTGTATTTCCGTTGAAATCTTGAAGTCGATTTTTTTCATGATCACAATACTTTCTCTATACTAGGTATGGAGAAAGTAAAAAGCAATATACCGTGTTTACTCTCATAAATTCGCCACTTAATTGTAAAATTGGGAGAAGAAATGTGCGGATAAGCTTTCAGGTGAGTGTGAAGATGATAGTGTCAGTACCAAAGCTAGTGCAGATATGCGAATTAAGTAAACGCTATTTTTATCACTTAAAACATAAATACGAGATTTTGTTTTTACTTTCTCCATATACGTAGTATAGAGATTGTGTTCGAGAATTCTCGTCTCGAGAATTCTCGAGAAATTCCTATTTTTCAAATTCTCATTTCTCGAGAAATTTTTTTTCTAATATTCAAGAATCTCCAGTCTCGAAAAAAATTTCTCGAGATTTCGAGATTCTCTGCAAGACATAGGAATGAACCGTCCATTAGGCGATAACACCTCTGAAATAAGTGCGAATCTCCTTGATGCATTGAAAAAACAAATTGCCAACAGAAGAGATGTGCCTTTAATTTCTTTGATAAAGTATCTTCAAGACCCAAAATGCCTGCAGCTATGTAAAAAATACGATTTCTATGCGCTAAGTCAAAAAAATGAAATCGTCAAAACAGCAAAATTAATCATGAACAGACTATACCATTATTCAAATGAAAAGAATACTACACTGAATCATGCTGAAGAACCAGTTGAAGAAAACTTAAAAACGGATCAAGGTGATAGTCTGAGCCCGAATCAACAATTGGAAGAATGGATCCGTAAATGCTTGATGCCAAGCCAAGTAATTGACGATGACTTCCGTTCGTTATCAAAAGAAATGAACGTGTACGAGGCAACGGGAAAACCAACTTGGAAAAGCTGAAAAATGCCTTAAGTACAATTAGACCAACGTCGATCCAAAACGAAAGAAATTTCTCTATTTCTGGAAATCTGGTCTCTAAGAGAAGGGCAAGATTATCCGACAAATCAATAGACTGTCTGTGTTTTTTAAAACATTACTTCATAAGATGTGATAAAAAGTAATGCACTGATAATTGTATTTTAATCTTGACCTTTCTAAGTCATATTACCTTTGTTTGTTATTGAGTTTCAATTAAACATCATCTAAAGACTAAAAATATGGTATTCATTTCGAAATTATTTCTGTTGTAATGCTAAAGAAAATTATTATCGAAAATAGTAAGTAGCTCACTTCTGTATGAGAAATATTAATTAAAATTAATTTTTTTAAATTCAGAATTATTATCTTCCATTGCCACTTTTTAAGATAAAAATATTTTATGAAAATTTTCACGAGCAATTGCTTTCGCACTCGAGATTTCTCGAGAATTCTCGAGACTGAAAATAAATTCTCGAATTCTCGAGAAAAAAATATTGGGAAAAGAGAGAAATCTCGAATCTCGAGAATGAAAAAAAGTCGAGAAATCACAATCTCTAGTATAGAGAAAGTATTGTATTCACGAAAAAAAATCGAATTCGAGATTTCAGCGGAAATACACGTTTGAGGTCCTTAGAAAACGTTTTGACTATTTTCTCGATGTTGCCTGTGCGTATGTGATAGGCACTTTTAGAAAAACCGATAGCTTACTAGATATTTTGATCCCTAGAACACGTTTAGAATATTTTCGGAATGGTCTATGTATGTGATTGTGAGCGCTCTAACTCGAAAAATACTTACCATATCATTATCCTTGAACTACCGGATATCATCCAATATTACGGATAAAAACTCCGCAGATTTCCTAAATTTACGGCATGCCAATAGGCTCTCAAACATTTGGAAAGCCCGACCGAAAGAACTATAAACGGAAATATGTCGGATTATGTAACCAGCAGGTAACAGAAAAACTATTAGATTAGAGAGTATAATGCAAGACGTGAATATCGAAACGGTTCGGTATTAATTATTCCCATGGTCATCCCATGCGAATTTCTGTTATTATTATCTTGTGTCTCGATCCAAGATTAAAAAATCTTAATTAAACACAAGTTCCGCGCCTGTGAATTAAAAAGAAGAATGTATTCATTTTTTGAAATATTCGCGTTTAAAAAAAAATTATTTTGGATGTTACAACACGGCAATCGTACTGAAATGAAAATATATGTCAAGGTTTTTTTTTACGTTCTACATTGTAATAAATATTTCCTGAGAGTGTTTGAGGCCACGAAATTATTATTTACGCTGTAATATTTAACGACGCTGTCCCGGAACGGTAGACGCCCATATCATTTATTTCCACATAAATGTACCGTGAAGTTTCTATCGCTGTAGATTCTAAATCTTGATATTTTTGTCCAGCAGATAAGCATATTCTCATTTGGTATGAGTTTTTCGCTAGATTTGCGCTTTGCAACCGATATAAATCGGAGAAAGTAATGTAACTCCGGACCATTACCCTACAAACGAAACACCGCTACTTGCCAACATACAATTTCCGCTAATGGGTCGCGGCTACGAGCGACTCGTATCTACTTCCGTCCCTTGCGTCATCGAGGGTCGCTGGGACGGCGAGAGCGAGTGAAGATGGACGAGTAATGATCGCCGGTATAAAAAAGAAGGAACCCGCGCCGCGTAGGAGTCTGCGTGAGGAATAAATGGAGGCATTTGTGTATTGCTTTGGCCCACCACGAAGCGGCGGACGCATTCTCATACACTTACTCACTCCCACTCCCTTCGCCAACAATCCCGTTTACGCTCTTTACGTCTAGTTGGATTCAAATCCCAATTTTTTATTCGGGCGGACTCAAAGCGTCCTTGTTATGCATCCATTAAATTACCTTAACCTTACAACTTCCCCCAAAACTTAAGATTTGAGAAATCGTTAATACTAAATGGAGAGCAATTTGGGTCCAATGACTTTAACTATGAACGTTCCCAGTTGACCGAAATGTGGTAGGATATTTTAAGAATCCCGGCGATTAATTTTGCGATTGTGGATTGTCTTTTAATAACTACTCTAGAAATTTTGATACAGTTTCTTAAGTGGAAAAACTACACATCTTCCTTCTCTGAATAATCTGAATATTTGCAATCAATCACTGAAATTTAAAATTCAAGAAACCCACTATTTCTCCTAAGAACAACAATGATTTCATCCCTGAGCATCGGCAAGAAAGTTGATACATTTTCTATAACCTCAAATGTGTTAATGTTGTATTATTGACTGTTGTATGAACTTCCTTTTGCGCTATCCTTACGCTTGGATAAATACTATCGCCAGTAGTAGACGAGTCAGAGAAAGACGTATAACTATTCCACTTTCGCACGCGCGGAAAGATTCGTTATAGAGGATACAGTGGAGCGTTTTTGGAGGACGCTGCGAGGCAATACAGTAGTGATGCGGTGTTTTCTCCCTTTCCTTCTCCGGAGGTCAGCGTGAGATGAAATCTGATCGCTGATGATGGCGCGTGCGCCCCACTGGAGATTATAAGACGCTAATAGGGGAGGGAGGGGAATGAGACGGAAGGAGGGAGGGAGAGAGACAAGGAAGAAGGGGGTAAGAGCGGGAGATGGAGGGAGAGACGGAGAAGGAAGGAATGGGCGAGAGTTCGTGCGGCTGAATTAGTTTCTTCAACGAATGAAGAGTAGTTTTGCATTCGAAATTAGTGATTTGCGAAATATTTGGTAGACTTTCAAAACTTTTTACGCATGATCGATGATCAGGATATCCCTTCTACGTTTGATATATAACATTTTTATATTTTAAAAATACTTTGCTCAAATTAGATCTGAAAGCGTGCAGAATCCAGAATATGTTCATTGCGTGAAATGAGAGAGTTTGAGGAGGATAAAAATTATAAACAAAAGTAACCGCCCATATTCTGTTTGTGTTTATATGTTATATCATCATATTCTTCAAGATAACCGGTTAATGTTTGTTTGAATAAACATAAGTGAATTACCACGAGATCGGTTTAATGATTACCGTAAAAAAGATGCTGCAGAGTTATGTCTACAAATGTGATTTCACATTTGGAAAATAATGAGATGAAAGGCAAACTCATGTCTGTTTTAATTCTTCCTGCTTGAAGAAGTTAATTTAGAACTTCGATTTCTCAAAACCGCCAAATACGCGCAACCGCCAATTCCAGGACCTCTTCTTCCAATCAGATTCTAAGTATTAAGGTCGAGTAAAACGCATTATTATGTTCGGCGGGACAAAACCGTAAAAGGAAGTGTTTTGTGGAATGAATGCGAGAAGACATGGAAAGGAGGCAGGGGAAATACCAACGATGACCGTGATAAGAGGAAGAGGGAATCAGTAGAATGAGGCAATGAAACGAGGCTTTGAACATAGGACGAAGTGAAATCACGAGAAATGATGAGCAATTTGAGAGAGTGAGAAAGATGTTTTAATTGTGAGTATAGTGCAGTGAAAAAGGGTAATAATCTGATAGAATAATGCAGTGCACTGAGAATGGGAAATAATGCATTTACTCAGTGAATGTAAGAGCGAAGGACAAAGATATGTTATTGACCTACATTTTACGGAATTTAACTTAATTGGGAATCTTTCTTTCAAGAATAAAAGCGTTATTTTCCAGATTCTGAACCACTGAAAAACGTCAAGAGTTTTATTTTTTTACCATTTTAAAGATAAAAAATTATATGAAAACAATAGAAAACTTTTCCATCGTCAGTTATCTGTAGAGTGAGTTAAATTGTACAAGACTTTTTCTCTCGGACCTGGATAATTTTTCCTCAATTTTAAATTAACATTTAAAGTTGACTAAATGAATAAATAGGCTTGGCGAATGAAAACTGCAAATATCTTTCCCTGCGATGCTATAGAATTTAAAGAATATATAAATGCCAATATAATCCTATATGATGGCTTGGTTCCGTAAAACAGTCATTATATAATTAATTAATATTTACGGAAAGCCGAGTTTCCAAATTTGGGAACCTTTAAGACATGCAAACTTTTTCTTGCTCTTCTTTGTCTTCAAGCAGTTCAAATTAGTCAACAATGCAAAATATCACGTTAGCGAGGAATTAGCTCTACATTTTTTTTACTTATCAATCATGTTACAATCTCGAAACGTTGAGCGTACAACCGAGAAAGTCTTCAGTAATGGCGTACCTAAATTACGAAACGATAAGTTCTTAAATATCGAATAATTTGGAAACAAATGTCGCATGTGAGCGGCATCCAATCATTTTTCCCATGCTCGCATACTCCGTCTTATTTCACCGCTCAAGAGCATCAACCATTCTCATCTCTCTCCCTTCCTACGCAGCGGAATATCGTGGGATGAGATAGAGGAAGGGAAGAGAGGGGGGAAAAAAGACCTTTCATCGGCCGCTCATTCAAATTCTTTCCCCCAACAATCGCGAAAAGTAATTTATGACCAATTTCAATTCGGTGGTGGCCTTCTTACACGTTTAGGAAAATGGCGGCAGAAGTGGATGAACGCGTCATGAGAGAGAGAGAGAGTGAGAAAAGGAGATGAAAGACTTTTATACGGCCCTCAGTGTTTGTGTATTTTGGCGGGCAAGGAGAGTAAGAGGTAGAAAGGGAGCGATATCTTACTTGAAGAGGATGGTCTCACTTGGAGGACGGACAGAGTGGGCGTGGAGGAGGAGGAAGGACGAAAAGCGGAGGGCGCAGGAGAGAGGAGGAAGGAGCAAGAGGAGGGAGGAAGAAGGGGAGGGAAGATGAAGGGGGAAAGGGAGGGGGAAGGAGTGAGAAGGGAATGTGACGGAGAGGAAGGAAATAGACGAAAAGGATGAATGTTACGACAATAGGAGAAGGGATGAGGGAAAATAGAGAGAATAAAGAGGGAGAAAAGAAAACTAGGGAAGAGACATGAGAAGGGGAGATAAAGAGGAAAAAAGATCAGGAAAAGGAGTGGAATGAAGAGGGAAGAAGGAAGGGGGGGGGAAGGAGGAAGGAGAGAATTTGGAGGATGTAAGAAAAGGGATGAGTGGAAAAGAGGGAGAAAGATGGAGGGGAGTGTAGGGGAAGGAAGGAATAGGAAAATTAGCGGTCGGAGGAGAGGGAAGAAGGCGGAGGAAAGGGACACGAGGAGTAGTAAGAAACGCTCGGGCCTGGTCGGCGCCATTGGGATACAGTGGCGGATTTCTAGGGTTCGTGGAGGCGTGAAAAATCGAAATGGAGATGGAGGGATGTTGAGCAGAGAGAAAGGGAGAGAGAGAAAGAGAGAGAGAGGGGATACGCGTAGGAAGAACGTTGGCTAAAGGCGTGTGTGAGAGAGATGGGACGGGTTTCGGGGAAAGATAAGAGTGATGGAGTGTGCTGGGTCACGTAAAGTTTAGAAAGCAGATTATTACAATGTTTTACTAATTATCTCGTTTTCAAATGTTCGTATAATTTATTACTCTGGTATTTAAGAAAATTCATTGGGGTTGGCCCGCGGTAACCTTCCCAATAGATCTTCCGAGGAAGTCAACTGCTCGTCTACCGGGAAATTTACGGAAAACACAACTTTCGGAAATATCCATGCACTAATTGTTGGGTGCTGTAGAAATGAGTGTTTTCAATCTCCGGAATGCTCAAAAGGAAACGTATTTATCCAGTAACTTCTCAACCGAGTTTGTTTTTGTGGCGTGGAGACAAGTTTTTCGTGATTCTTCAGAAGGATGAAAAAAGAAGTCGGCGAATAAAATAAATGGAATTGCGAGGCCAGAGAGAAACGCGATCTTATCAGAAAATTATTCTACGAATATCCATGAATTGTATAATACTGAGATGCATAAGTCAAATTATTAAATTTCATTGCCGCTACTACAGATCCGGACGATTTTAATCGTATTTAGATATGTTTTCCGTTAATCTCCAGGGTCATTTCATTTGTTTAAATTATACTATTATATGCGAAAACCCTTAAGTCGCTTAAATTAACAACAACGATAATATTTTTCGTTCGTATCCCCAGTCAGTATTCAAACGTTCGACTTCAGTAGGTATTGTCCGTCACCTCACCCAGTGATGCGCGAAAAAGAAGAGGAGAGAAATAAAAATGACTAAAATAATTGAGTTGAGACATAGGAAAAAGATATATTTAGAAAATGAGAAGGATATGGAATCGTAGTGAAAGTGATGTGAGACTGAGTAGGCGTGCGTAAAGAGAAAATAGGAAAATTAATGGAAATGTCGACAAAAAAGAGAGAACACCCAAATTAATGCAGAAGAATGACAGAATGGACAAATTAAGTAACTAGACGAAGAAATAAATAAAACGCAATGAAGAGGATAGAAAAGGCGAATAAAATTGGTAGACGAGAAGAGGGAGAGTAGAAGAGGGATGAAGAAATAGATGAGAGGGAAAGTGGCTTTAGATATAATAGGTTTTGATTTTTTTATTTCGGTCAAAGACTCTAGAAAGAGAGAGAGAGAAAAAGAAATGAGGGGATATCCACACGGGTCGGGTTGGATACCACGCCGGTTAGAGGAACAAAAGAAAATCGAACGGATGAATGGGTGGAAATGCGTCCGTGGAGAAGAGAGATGGGAGGGGAATGGGAGAGGAATGGAGGAGGAGGCGGGAGGATTGGTAGGAGGAAAGAGAGAGTGAGGAGGGGGAAAGGAGGAGGACGAATATTTGGGAAAGGAGAGAAAGGGAAAGAATGCGGAGAGGACGTACAGTGGGAGGAGGTAGGAATATAAGTGAAGGGAATGAGGGGAAAGAAGAGAGGAGAGGAATGGACCGAGTAGTCCCCCTCTCTCTCTCTCTCTGTTAAAACACGCTCTTCAATCGCCCATTCCTAAAAACCCACCCAATTACTTACCCCTTCCCTTTCCCCCGCAATTCCTCTCCAGACTCCTTCGCCCCTCGTCTCCTTCCTTTCTTTCTCTCGCGGTCCTCGATCCGTGGTCAGGGGGAAAACGCGCACATACCTTCAGCGGCTGATTTTTGGTTTTGTTTCCTCTATGGTTCTTTCGTGTAATCACTCACTCCTCTGGTCATCGCTCGTATGTGTGTGTTTCTCTTTGTCTCTCTCTCTCTCTCTCTTTGCCGAGCCTTTTGTGAAGTGTTTTCTCTCAAATGTTCCTCATTGAATAAGTTAGTCCTCTAAACTAGTAAATTCTGTCTTTAAACTAAGGATGCCTTTTATTTACGTACACAGGAGATGGCAAAACTTTTTAGCTCTAACGCTTTCGCGTACAAAATAAGTTCGCTTGTTTATTCCGAATACAAGGGGCAAAGAAAAATCAATCTCTCCTATTAAAATTCCTTCGGCGTAGTTTCTACTTATGCGTCGTGATATAAAGCTGCTAGAAAAGCTTGAACTTCCGAAATTTAATTTGATGGAAGTATTATTTATTTATTCATTTAGTCACAAGGTGGCTAGATCTGCCAGGTGGTGACAAGAAACATAAAATGCCACAATAAAGTACATTTGAATCAGATTTACATTAAAATTTTCAAAAGAATCAATTTATATTAACGTCATTGGTACGTAAAGTAAAAATTACACAGATTGTGTCAAGTTAGAATTTCAATTTTCAAAAGGAATCAAATCATTGGTAAAGAATAATTTTCACTTCATTGATAAATAGGATTGATAATCATAGTTAATAAAAATAACTTTAAATAAAAATGCAACATATTGCAAAGATAAAGATCTTAACTATATAAATGATTTGCTTACATAATAACTGACATGACAACATAACATGATAAGGGAAATAAACTAATAGGAACAGACTTTGTGTTCATGAAATAGATTTGAAAATTATAAACAGCAAGAGTAGTTCACATACTTGTATATGATGTTCTTACGAAAATGCGAATCGAACAGGAAGGCCCGCTGACAATATGCTCAGTATGAAGCAGTTTTACAGTATTTATGGAGAAATCTAACAGTTACTGCTTTTTATAATCGATATCATTGGCCTTAGAAATTATTAGCAAGGTAAAAGAAGGTTAGTAGACATTACGGCTGAGAAACTTCATACTAGCATTTATCGGAAAAGAAAGAGATGACGCCACGTCATTTCATTCCGTCACCAAAAAGAAATATTGCCAGAGGATATTAATCAATTAATTATATTACGTGGAATCTTTTTAGTTTACAATGAAAACCGGTAAGAAATTTAAAGTCGTAGAATAATTTTCTTCGTACAATCTGGTGTAGCACGCTCATACGCGTCATAGTAATAACAATATTATTATATTATAAATATTATTAACCTCGCAGGTTTATCGGCAGTCCAACTAGATGTTTCGAACATAGACCTCTTTTCTCAAAATTGAGAAGTTTGTCGACGAACTGCAATATAGTGTTTAGCATTTGAAAGAATATATTTTACACATTCAAGAGGAAGAGATTTTTACATGCGGCACCAAGTCCGAAAATTGGTGTAGATGAAGGAAAGGGGAAATAAAATAAAAGGAAGATTAGGGACATTGCTTTCATTTCGATACTTAACGAGTGCTGAAATTGGAGAACTATTTATGTAAATACATAACGTACATACATCGGTGGAATACTTCACTTTCTCACGGCATAAGAACTCCTCGTGAGACACTCCCAAAAAGAATACCACGGCCAAGATGAACCTTGCAGAACAGAAGTGACGGAAACAGTTGCGGAAAATCCATGCGTATGCAATGATTTGGTAGAAGAATTTCGATGTCACAATCATGCCTCTTGTGGAATGGGAGTCGAAACTGGTAATAATTCAGCATCATATGAGAAAAATATAATTAAATTTACGTTATATTGCCTTCACAGTTTTCATTTTAGGGGAAGATATTACCTTTTGGTGATCTGAGTCTAATTGTGGGTGTATAACTAATTCATTAAAAACAATAAAAATGAATAAAAAATTCAAATGTAGGAATTTTTACTATTTTTTAAATTAAATATTTCGTAATCGTCTCTGAATGTCGGCCAGTTAATTTCACGTGTTGATAATTTTTGCAATTTTATTTCCCCGCCAAATTAATGTAATATGATTACTTTTTGGTGTTTTTTTTATAAAACTAGATGTTGTCTTTTCTAGCTCATTATTAGCTTGCACTTTCCATCTGTCTACACCACAATCTCCGAAAAATACTTTCATAAATTCCGATTACTTTTATATATGCTGAAGGCACATCGCTACTTAGGATTTTCAATTGATATTAGGCTGAAAACTGGTGGATTTTCATCAATAAACCCGGGAGTATATTTTCTGTGTAATTTTTTGCGAACTCGGCTGCTATTCGTCTAAAAATGAATGACTTCAGAAACGCGCCCACGCTACAGAGATTCCGGTTAAACCATTGCCACAAATTACAATAATAATCCTCCAAAATATGTTTACGATCGGCGAGTCTCACACCAAATAACGCGCGCGTGAATTATAGTCACTAAATCATACGCCTCAAGAAATCTTTAAAAGTCGTTGACAGAATCCCAAAAGCCACTTTTTTTCCGCCGCCTAAACGGTAGAATCCTTTGGAATCTTTTTTGGTCTCAAATTTTTAAGCACAGGTTTCACATGCTCACATAAGCACTTCTTTGTACACCTTTCTCTTTCAGAGCCAAAAGGAAGAACAGCCGACGCACACACACACTCTGCACATACACACGAACAGGTTCTGGTGAGTCTTCCATCTCTTTCTACAAATTGGTCTTCCGAAAAACCTGTCCCGCCTTTGAGACTTTACGAGCTTCCTCAAGACGAATACCAGACTGAACTGCAAGCTTGATAAATGCTCCGGGTCACTACTATCAGTTCCGACAACAACCAAACTAATTTACGAATTGATTTTTAACCTCTCGTCGAATTTTTTCCACCAAAAACCGATCTTCCACTTTCTCTCAACTTACTCGGAGATATATTTATTTACTGCCGCATCTTTTATCGCTTTTTCGAGCGAAGCACAGGTGTTGCAATGAATTAATGAAAAAAGAAACCTGAAAACCAAGTTCTCCTTAAAGCATGGTTACTTTAAAATTCTTCATACCTTAAATAGCTGACAGAGATATTAATCTTCCATTATTTTCTCAGAGTTTGCTACTTAACACAGTGGTAGCATTTTATATTGCACGAATCATTCTTTTACTTGTTAACTTCGCAATTTCTGTCATTTTATATCGTAAGATGATTTATTTTACTCCTCCAGTATATAAATTTCAAATACCAGTTCTTGGTTTCGTTTGCGCATTTAACATAAAATAATTTCATATCACATAATTCAGGATTAAATCCTTTCCTATGTAATGAAACAATATTGAAGTCGAAACTCCGAAGTGTATATAAAAGGAGAACACATTTCTATTTCGAAAGCTTCGTTTCCACCCATAAACCTTGTAGAACAATGTTAGGTCACAGTGGAAATGAACAATCTATTGTGGACTTGGCAGTAAATTCTTTCCATTGCTGTTTTCTTTAAAACGATTAACCAAGATGTGTGCTTAGAGTACAACCGATCTCAATGGAACAAATTCGAGGAGTCGGACTATAAAATATGAGACTGACAACGACTCTAGACGTCAGGAAAAACAGTGGCAAGACTTATCGACCGTGAAACGTCTTTCAAAATGATGGCGAGTCTCCTTTGTCCAAATGTCAGGTGAAACTCTTTGAGTTTTGACTTTACTAACCTTGAAGGGGAAAGCTGACAATGAAAAACGTTAAAAAACCAAAATGACTTTAGATTTTATAAATTTAAATATTTTTTGCCGGAAAACAAATCCTAAATAATATTTGTTTAAATGACTTGTCGAAAGAGATCGATTAATTGATGCATTTTATATCTTCAGAGGGGTTTGAGAAAAATTAGGAAGTTTCAGCACAGCTATCAATTTGAAAATCATCCAGGAGTTTTCGGGTTTTTAACGGCAGCATTGATACCAGCGTTCCCTTGTCAACTATGAAGATGGAGAAGTTAACGTATGTGAATTAGAAGTAGAAAGCAAGTCGTAAAAAAATATCGATTCAAAGACAGTGAGAGGTAACTTCACTGTCGATTAAAACTGAGCAGATGGGTTTCGGTTGGATTACGAGCCAACTTTTTTTTATTTTTGAAGAGTTCAATTCCCACTCATTTCCCGATCAATAAAAAGGTTTAGTTGCAGAAAAAAATCAGCGCATTGCAGCGTGACAAGCATTTTTTCTTCTTAACCTTTCATTCCACTTCTTTCGATCCTCATCGTTTATTTCTATTCCCCCGGGGACGCTTCGAAAAAAAAATCATACGCTTTGGAGATAAACACGTGACTAAGAAGGTTAGCCATTCGTTCGATTTCGTTACGCGTTTAACGGTATAAATTGCGCAAAGTTTGTCTTCGCCTAAAAATTTTACGGTCCGCGTTCTTCTTTTTTACTCGAGTTTTTGTTTTTTCCGCCGAATTCTTTTAGGCGTCATTTTCTTTCGTCGCGATAAAAAAAACGCTCTTTCTCTCCCCTCACTCCCCCCTCTGTCTCTCTACGTCATGATCTCTAGCCTCACAAACACAAGCGATGCTCAATTTTTCTCTCTTACCCTTTCTTTTTTATAAAGTCCCTCGCTTTTTTCTTTATCTCCTTTTCCTCGGGAGTCACGAATTCTTTGCTCCGCCACATCTTCCACCAAATTCACTTTATCCAGGGGGAGCGACTCGCAAAACCTTTCCCCCTGCCTCTCCTCCCTTCCCAATCCGTCCTCACCACCAACCTCCAGATTTCCCACTCTTGCTTCTCGGACCTTTCCCCTTCCCACTTCCTCTCTTTCTCTCCGCCAACATTTGGCACACTCCCTCTTCCTCCTCCTCTTCCACTTTTCACTCCCTTCCTCTTCCTCGCCATGTATCTGTCGCTCGCTCCCTTTCAATTTGCAAAATAAACGGTAAAGGAGTCATGGAAAGGAATTCGAAAGGAATAGGGTAGGGAATATCCGGGAGTGAAAAATTGGATAGGGATATGGGAGTGAGTGTAAGGGAAAGAGAGAGAGAGAATGGAACGGAAGAGGAGGGGCAGAGGAAACAAGAGAATAGGTGAGAATGGTAAAGGAAAAGCAGCTAAATGACTGGACTGTATTAAAATACAATTTGGTCTTTTACCTAAGAAATAGTTAGGTGAGCCGAAATAGACCTGATGAAGGTGATTATCTGCCGAAACCGTGGGTGATTTTATATGGAAACCGTAGAAGTTATATAAGTATGTATTTCATTCATAAAATATACATTTACCACTTCCATAGAAATCGGAGAAAATTTTATGAAATATGAAGAAGAAAGAATAATTAAGGAGAAATGATGAATAATGATAGAGGAAGAGGAGGCCGAGAAAATTACGAAAAGGCTTTTAGAGGATAGAAAAAATTAGGGAAAAAACATAGAAATGAAGAGATTCGTTAAATAGCCTTAAGGACATGATTCTATAGCAGATAAACGAAGATGGGTGGCCTGAATTAAAGGAAGTTTTTTCTTATTATTTTTGCTAAGCGCGTGATAAATGGGCATGCCGAGCCGGAGCAGTACATGTCCATAGCGACGGGTTACAAGGGACAATAATGAATCGACTTTTCGACTTAATTGCGAAAAAGGGTCTGACCATCGGACAATGGCGAAGTGAGATAGGGGATTTTTTTTTGAGGAGACAGGGGTTGGGTTGGACTAGGCAGGCGGTAAGGAATAAGAGAGAATTGAGATGGAAATGTTTTGGAAGAGATAGAAAGTGGAAGGTCTTGTCATAAAAAACGAAATAAAAAGAGATAAAGAAAGAGAATATACAATCATTATTCATAATCGGAATTTACTGACACCCTCATAAATCTCCTCTTTCATTTAATTCATTGAACATCTCCCAATATGTAAAGTTAAAGTGAAAAATGTACTTAGGAAACTTAAGGCGCAAGTATATCAAAATGAAGAGACTGGCAAATTAATGTCGTTTAAAAATGTATGTTTATCTATATAATAATAATCGATAAATACCATTACTTCTACCTAATTGAAGCTAATAAGCCACCAGAAATATAAGTTCAACCATCAAAGATAGATTGCAGTGTTGCGTATTTTCAACCGTGAAACAGGAAGTTTTATAAAATTAGTACAGAGATGTATCTTTAATTATCACGGTGAAAGCCTTATTTTAAATAACTTCTTGCAATTTCGATTCAAACGCCTTAAATACTCGGAGCGAATCGACCTCTCGCTCAAATTGAATAAACATAAAAACACATCGACAGTAATTTCCAACCTATCTCAAACATTGATTCGTAATAATTTACCTGTTTAAAGGAAGCGTTAAGATTCTCTATTATTTTGCTAGTGTTGTTATACATTCTCATCCTGCCGAAATATACAAAGCATATTATTTGCTTCCTGGTGCAAGGTTTGGCGGGAATTAGCCCAGTTAGTTTTAGGCGATTAACCGCATTGAATCGGTGCTTATTTTATACTTTTCATAATTTGACGAAAATCGCCCATCAAACCACAATTGTTGGAATGTAAAAGACTTGGCTATTGCGAAATTAAATGAAAATGCAAACATTTTTTCGCCCGAAAATATTGATATGTATGAATGTGAATAGTGTAATTATAACCATAAAATTAAAAAATTGCCATTTTATCGTGTGTGTAGCAAAATTTTACAAGTCATTTGAAAATGGGGAAAATAAATATGTTGATTTGGAGATGTTGCAAAAAAAAAGGAAAATCTAAATATGATTCGTCAACAAGAAGAGTGCTTGGAGCGTGACGCCATCAAAAACTTAAAAAATCCTAATGAGTAAACTGAAAAATAAAAAGACATACTACTTAAGCAGTGTTTCAAGAAATTTAGATAATGTCATAATATAATCCGCAAATGGCATCAACAAAAAGGTAAAACTTATCCTAATATGCCTCAAAATGTTGTAAGCAATTTTTAATACGCAAAAAAATGAACGAGGATATGCAATTATGTGGAAAATGTATATATGAGACAGTTCAGATGACTAAAAAATGATCCGAAATGTGATGAAGTGACGAGGAGTTTAATTAGTCCTGAGAAAAAAATGTTTAGGAGTCCTGGATGGAAGAGGTTATATCTCCAAATGGCAGAGAAAGAAAAAGAATAGGGAGAAAAAAATTTAAAAAGAGAAATACGTGGAGAGACGTGGAGGAAAAAAGGGAAAAAGTTCGAAAGAAATAAAACGGAAAATGGCGGTCGAGGGTGAAATACGATGGAATCTGCGCTTAAGAGCGAGGTGGGGGGGGAGAGAGAATGCGGGGGAGGGGGAGAGAGGGAGAAAGGTGGAGAAGAGGGGGAAGAGAAGGCTCGTTGGAGAGAGAGAGGGGGGAGGGAAGGAGAGAATAATCGCCCAAGAATTTCCCCGACTTGTCCCGTCTTGGGCTCTGAAAAGACTTCTCCTCGAGCTGCCCTTCCTTCTCCACCACTGGGCTCTTTTTTTTTAATTTCTCCCCTTCCCTTAGACCTCCATTCCCTCGGAGATATTTGTAACGGAGGCGTATCCGATAAAATGCGTTGCTTAGGAACAGTGAGCGGCTTCATTACGGAGCCGACGTTTTGAAGGTTATGCGCCGAAACAGAAAAAAAAAGTCCGAGGCGCGAACGCGATTCGGGAAACAGGACTTATACTTCGTTAGAGCGATCTAGATAGTGTTTTTTGCCGAAAGAAAAGGGCGGAATTCCGAACTAGGATATCTTGGTGTTTTCCTCCATTCCTGGCATCCTAGATATACTACACTGTAGTAAAATGCTGTGTTATACGTTAACCTTAAACTTGTACTGGTCGATAAATTTATGCTTTTTAAACTTGAAAAAATTTGTATAAAAAAGGTGGAAATCTGATATTTCCAGTGACAGCGCTCTTGTTATATACAAGTTCACCATCATTTTTTGTTTCAGCAACATGCAATGTCTTAAAAAATCATGGCTACGAGTATTCTGAAAACGGGCGTCTGTAAAATTGAGAGGAATTATAAAAACAAAGTATAAAACAGTGACATCTCATGACCTCATCTATTTTATAAAGTTAATTGCGAAATTTTAGTTTTCATTGATTTTAAAATAACCTTCTCAAAATAAAAAGTAAGATTGCGTTAAACATTAACAATAAGCCAAATATAGCCATATAATATCCTTTCCATACAAATATAATGTTCTTTTGTTAGTTAATATCGTTTATCAAGG
This sequence comes from Uropetala carovei, assembly GCA_036926305.1. NCBI lineage: Eukaryota > Metazoa > Arthropoda > Insecta > Odonata > Petaluridae > Uropetala > Uropetala carovei. Next base: position 4,420,969 of record JAXCHB010000104.1, on the reverse strand, counting down.
TCTAAAATAATAATTTGATTTTAGGGATAATCTTATTTTGTCCAATATCGTTACTTAAAGACTTTATCACGGTAGAGTTCAGTCACTATGTTTTGGTGTTTCATAAACTCACTCTTAATTACCATTAATGTTGTGCCTAAAAAAGAAATTATAGAGGACATGTATGGAATTAACAGAATAGTGCATGGAGATTAAATTTATTGTCAATGAAGATTTTTTTGGAAATAATTTTGATATAGTTCGGATATGATTTAAAATAATAAATATTTCAATTGCGTACAAGGCTTAATGGAAAAGATAAATAGAATTTGTGCGATTCTGCTAAAATTTATTGTAAGCATCCATTTATCTCCACTACGTGGAACAATCGAGTATTGAATCTAAATATCTAATGATTCATTCTTTAGCTATAAAAAGTGGAAAAATTATAAAAATTAAACAAAAAAAATATTTGATTAATTTAAAAGCCTTAATTAAAATACCAGTAAATGAAACAGCCGCATAACTATTAAATAATAAAAAAATAATGTAAATTAGAAAAGCCAGCGCAACACCGGAATTTAATTGGTAATATTTACGTAGCTTACATTGTATCTATTGGAGCAGTTTGAGTTATCGTTTGGAAGCCAGTCATAAGATGAGCACGATAATATTTTTTTGAAATCGCAATTTGAGGCAAAGCGTCCAGACTTAGGTAAATTTCTATCGTCGCTGAACTTTTAGATGGCTAATTTTCATCTTCCTCACCGACACACCGTGAAAAGCCCTCTTCCTCTTCCGCAAAATGTTAAGAAAAAAGAGAGAAAGAATGATACTAAATAGACAAGTCGAAACCCGTAAGATGTAATACACATCAATTCCCACGCACTCACAAGCACTCATAAAATGAGCCTCTTCTGTCGCCACGAATCAAAAAGCCTCAGGGCGTGGGACATCCCCTCATAGAGGCTGTAATTGTTAAGCGCAAAAAGTCATGGGAAAGTCGAGGAGTCCGGGAATGAGCGGGCCAGCGAGAGTAGGGTGGTTGTGCTCTAAGGCAGATGAGGCTTAACAGGTGTAGGGAGTGGGAAGAAGGTTTCGGTGATGTGTCTTAGTTTAGCCGGAAGAAATAGGGAGAGAGGAAAGAGAGTCGGTCGGTGCTATGCTTGATCGTGTGTATGAGAGAAGACAAGTGCGTCTCTCCACAGTGCCTATTGGATGAGGACGCGCTCCTTATAAGCTTTGCGTGTCGGGACTTGTCTCGCGCCCTCGGCTCGTGGGAAACACGAACAGTGAGACTGGCTGAGATGAGAGGGAGAGAGGGAAGTGGAGTGGTGCGTGTGTATGTGGGAGGTAGGGAGGAGAAGGGGTGAGGGTAAAGGGATACGCGAGGTGGAGGGGCGTGAGAAACGCGTGTATTATGGGAGGCCCATTTTTTCAGAGGTGGGGGGTAAAAGGGAGTTTTAGTAGAGAGGGGGGGTGGGGAAAGCGTTAGAGAGAGCATGCGGGGCGATATGGCACCGAGGGTGAAGGAGGAGTAGCGGGACGGAGGGAGGGAGGGATTCCCTCCGCTTCTGATACGGTTTAGAACAGTTGGGAGGACTGGTCTTCATGATATGCAGAGTGAGAGCGAGAAAGGATGATGAAATCACTTCAGTCGTCGTGCGTAGCCCTTTTCTCGTTTTTTATGTAGAACGTAAAGGAGGGCACTCCGTTGAGGTATCGAAATGTATCGCGAAGAAGATGTCGCTTTCGTGTATCACGAGTTTTTCTCGAGTTCGGTATCTGCGATGGCATTTTTTCTGGAGAAATCAGGGTTATTATGATTGCTGCTTCGTATATACCTACAGCTAATTCACTGCGAAAAGTGCTGAGTATAGCAATAGCACGCTGAACGAAAAACAATTTCAAACGCATTTACGAATTATAAATTCAAACATTATCAGGGCATAATTACATTTTAATTCTTTAAAGTGTTTATATTTATTAAACAATAAATAGTTGTGGGAATTTAAGCACAGTCACTCGTAAAGTTCTTAATACAGCCTTGGTTATCCCAATTTTATGGCACGTTACCAAACTTACTCTAATAGAACATTAGGTACTATTTATGCTTACAGAGTCATACGTGTTACCATGTTTACGCGCCTCGTATTTTAGGTATTTTGTAACAGCTGCCGTGGCGGGAGATTAATTTTGACATTTAAAATTATTTCATTATAATATCATACTTACACTTCACAAGTATGATCTTAGCTTTGTTCATGCTTTACATGCTTTGGACATCCGCCGTTCGTTTTTGTGGTAGCGGAGAAGCTTGAGCAAGCTACGTATCATTCGTGTAAGAGTAGGAAAAAATACCCGAGAAATAAGAGGAAGAAATTGACAAGGGAGAAATTCCCTTAGACGCAGGTGATGATACTTTAAAGGTTTGCGCGAGAAGATTTCATTAGCAACTAATCAAACTAATTTACGTGAGATCGGTGTGTTTTTCTCGACCTTCGAGTGCAGTTCATTGTTGTTTTTATTTGTACAATCATTTCAGCTGCTTCAAACTTTCTACCACGGTGTTGAAACTCTTAATTTTTGAGATTCGTATTAAGCAGTTAATTGGTATCAAATGGTGATATTTTTTCAATAATTATGTACTTTTACCGAATTTCTCTTCTACCGACGCTTTTAAAACGATAAGTAAACTGTCGGTCACTTAGTAACGTGGATGAAAAGTCGATCCGTCTCTTAAGCGTAGAGGTTTCGTTATTTATTTTTGTTAAGAAACTAATCGTAATCGCCCGTGCGGACTTAGTTAATCTAATAGTAATAAAACTGTGTATTGCACTTCGTAGTAGTATAAGAAAACATTCCTACGGTGTCTCGCTGTTTCGTGAATTCAAATAAAAATGAATAAAAATATAATTCCAGCTTAGATTTGAGCAAAAATTTTATAATGATTATACATTTATAGTTTATTAATTGAAATTTTGAATTTTACTTCTGTCTTGTATAAATAATCCATTCTTTCGAATTTTGTTTATAGTCGTTATACATTTATTAACGTGTCATTGGGATATTAACTCCAGGCTTCATCCTTGATCAAAAAATAAACTATTTGAAAATATCTTCAAAAGCATATAGATCGTAAAATGTAAAAAGGAAATGGATATATTTTTTGCAATAAAATAAATACAGTAAAACTGTCATTTCTTCGATATATTATTTTTTATTATTTCATTAGTTTTCGGCAATTGCCTCATTTGCTCCCTATGGATCCGCCCTTGTTATTACATGTAAACACAACTGAATTAAAAAAACCTCAAGCACTTTCCAATATCGTTTGCAGTATGGCTTAGTACATTGCATATACGTTTTCATTTTTTAAAACTCGTTCGATAAAAATTCTTTTAGAGCTTTTAATAAAAGCAGTTCAACTCGATTTTCGATTAAAGCATATGTATATACGTGCACGCATAATATATTATATGCATATATTTTGCTCTCGCAATCCAAGTCATGCGAACAGAAACGGATTGTTACTTTTTATTATTTCCACCAAGCTTATCCGACGCGGACCAAAATAAAATGGGCCAATCGATCTGGAGGCCCCTCTCTTCTGGCCAAGTTTTATCTAATCTCAACTTCACTCACTCTCTTCCGATAAACCTCCCTTCATGACTATCCTCTCGCCCCATAACCAGCAATCTCACCTCAGGACGTCCACCCTCCTCCGTCACCCTTCCCCCTCCATCCCTTCTCCTCTCTCTCCCCGTTCCCTCTTCTCCGGTGGATCTGGGTTCGGACGAAAAGCGGAGGGAAAAAATGAAAGAGAGGGAGACTACACATCATCGTGGGAAAGATTGCCAGAGGAAATGGGATGAAGCGAAGCGAAGAGTGGAGGAAAGAATGAGGATGGGTCGGACTCTCCTCCCACCCACTCACCTCTCCCTCCCTCCTCTCTTCTCGATCTCTTATCCCACCCCTTCCAGTGGTTTACCGTGAAGAAGTAAGTGGCGAGAGTGACGACTTCCCTTAAACCGCGTAGTGCTCAAAGCGTGGTGATAGAGGAGTGAGAGAAGCTCGAGTCGCCTTGTGAGATGGAAACAAACAAAAAAAAAACGGAAGATTCGTACTGACGCATTCGCTCCGCGATCGCTTAAGAGTTTCGACGTCGCCTTGCCGCAACCACGTAATTGTTACGCATAACTATGTATCGCTACGTCGCACAGTGGGCCAGGGTAGGATTTTAGCGGGACAAAAAGCAAATTTCTTAATGTTATGAAACGATTACTTTTAAATTCTTGTTATTGCATATCCATATGGTATATATTTGCGCTCAAAACGCGACTTAACGCTACCAATACGATGTGGAGACCTTGCAATTCCGCTAGACTTAATAGCGGGCGGCATAACCGCGCGTCTGTATTGTTCGTGTGCCCACTTTAAACAGACGTACGTGCAGTGTTTTGAATTTATAAATATTCACTTTACAATGAATATTGTAGAGCCAGGTATGTACTTTATTTTTACCTATTTATGTAATACAAACTGATATCGGTAAATTTTTTATGCTTATAATTAATGACACTAAAATAATGTAGGGTTTTTTAGTTTTATTATTTTTTGCATAAGACTTTTAAAACGCATCTTACGTCGCTGCACAGAGATATCATTTTATGTATGTCCCGTTGTTCTTCCTCTTTAAGTTTCCATATGATTTAACTGCGTCTGTAATAATAATATTTTTTTAAAACGTCGGCGACCCATCACTCGGAAGGAACTGTACGAGTTGTTGAGTGCAAAATGTAACACAAGTTTATTAAGCGGTGACTGTGGATAAATTCTATTATGTTACATCAAAGAACAGATGAATATTGAACACTTTGGTGATAATGTTAAAAAATCGATAATTAGAAAATTGTCTTTGTTTATGAGTGATTTTTGTAGGCGGTGGAAAAGGTGTCACAGAAATTCGGAGCGATTCATTAAGCATACGGAATGTGGCTTGACAATGAGCTACTTTTTGTTAGCAAATCCACTTTACGGCCGTCCTAAAAAGACATTTTGAAAAAGTAATGACAAAACTAAACGGAGGAAAGTCGACAGTTTATTGCAAACACGCAGTATACAAGAGCTGTCGATTGCAACGCAAGCAAACTTGAGAGCTGTAGGAAGTCGGAATACAGCCGACGTCACACAAAAGGCTACTATCAGTACTCCTCGCCGCATATAAAAAGTGAAAAAGATATTTCGTGCAGACGATAGTTCACAAATAAGGAGGGTTTTTACAAGTGAAGAAGTTCTATCTTTTATAGTTAATAGATCAGCACACACGCGAAAGTCATCTCGAAAAAAATACAAACGAGGGCCTGTTGCAAATATTACTAGTCTCTTCCGATCCAGTTATTTCAAGCCTTGGTCCACTTCCTAGAAAGAAAACTAGCAAGTATTCTAACGAAGTTTTGTCTTTATTGTCCGCACCCAATGTAACGCCCAATGTAATGCCTTCTCCAGGTTCCTACAGCGATACTACAAGCGATAGTGAATAGAATTGTATTGTAATACCCACTTAATTATATTATTGTTATTAATTTACACAGAATTTGATTTAATTTGCTTTGTTAATATTCATTGTTAATACAATTATTGGTTATAGTATTAATATCGTTAATAAGTATGGAAGCGTATGGAAATTACGTCGATAATAATGAATTAATGTAAGTAATGTAGTTTTATTTCTAGAAATATGTACAAAATATTGTTAATTTCACTTTTACTTTGTAATAAAATATCTTCCTATTGTTTAAAATGAAATATTTATCTTTTAAAACTTTTGTCCTACTAAAATCCCACACTGGCCCACTGCGCGTCGTCGAGGAGAGGCGCCCGCCTACGCGGCGCGGCGTGTAAAAGCGAGGCTAGAGATGCTATTACATTAGCTCCGTACGTTTTATTACATGGAGGATTCATGATTTTTCGTTTGGTCCTATGATAGAAACGATGGATGAGATTTTTAAAAATGCATACGGTGAATATAACCTGATCGGAAAGTAAGAAAGCTTTAATCCCTCAACTAGTAAACGATGATAGGTAGAAAAAGTGTCTTAAAAACTTGAGCAAGTTATTATTACTGCGGGTAGTTGAATTGTCTCTGATAATTGGGAATCAAAAATATCGTACTGCTGTCAGTAGCAAAGGCGATTTTTTTTAGATATTGTCGAACATTTATTCAGTAAGTTAAACTTCGTCAATTTCTTTTATATACTTACTACTAACTTTTTAAGGGTTGAAAAAATATCCAGTTTAAAGCCAAAATTGAGAAATTAAGTTCTAAGAAAGTAATATCGGTGAATACCACCGATGAGGGCTGTTTGGTAACTGAAATGCTCATATGGTTCTCATAACATTTTTGTTGCTATTGGAGATACATGACATATCTAACTTTAATTGAATAGTGATCTTGTGCTTATTTACTTCAATTTACATTTAGTGTTCATTAAATTATAACAATTAAGTTAATTACTTCTAAATATAAAGGGGTATATTTTCCCGTAAAAACAATTTTTCTTGAATTCACTCAAATGTTCGCAAAATTCCCAGTGTGTCTTTACATTTGTTTAACCTAAAACATTCTAGGACATTTTTCCTATATCTTATTATATTTCCTTGCATCATGTCGGCATTAATGGCAAGAATATGTTTCGTTTCAGCATATAAGAGGAATGGACCATACATTCCTTTTGTTTCCTTTTATCTCCGTTTGAAAAACGGTATTTTTTGATGATCCTTCCCATGAATCATCTCACACATGCATACTCGACTGGTAACCCAGGCGGCCGCATAAAAAAAACAAACAAAGAGTGCGGATAAAAATCCATTTTTTATACAAAACACTCTGTCACCATCGAACAACCACTCACGAAGGAAATAAAACTACTATGGAGGGAGAAAGGGAAAAAAGAGAGAAAAGACAAAGGCGAAACTTAGACCGCAATCCACGCGCGAGTATAGCGTTACATCTCCGATGGGTTCGGGATAAATCCGCAAGAGGGAGTGCGCGAGGGCGGGGGTTATAACATTCCTGCACCTGATCCTTCCTGCAGAATGCACATATAAACACACGCTCGACGTCCACCTACCTATGTGTTGTCATTTGAGTTCTAATCTTGCGGCATGCGGCAGCTGCTTGCGGTGCCGGGAGTTCGCGAGGGAGAGAGAGAGGAGCCTTTTTGCTTGACATAAACCTCGAAGCATGGTTAGAGTGTTTATGGTTTTGAAATACGAGGACGTAAACCGGATGCATGGGCGACAAAAACATTACCTTTTTGTTTCTTTTGGCAAATTAGGCGTGATGGCGTAATGCGCTGGGAGAATTCCGTCTTCATGGTCCGAGGAGGTTATTTAATGCTAGAGTTACACTATTATATAGCGACTCGAGATTTAAGTGTGTAACGGATTTGAGGAGAAAAAAATCAGGATGTGCGCGATGTTGAACGTTTCAGGGCTTTTATTTTTGTTACATTTTTATTTCTTTTTCAAGTGGGGAGACGATAAAGCTTAAATTTCTCGTGCGACCTTACGCTATACCATCTGTAAAATAACCTAAATTAAAATATACCATGCAAGATGAATTTCTTCAATACAAAATATGTGAAATCGAGATGAAGTACTGGATCATTTTTGTGTGTTTCTATAATTATCTCTATGCTATAAATAGGAACATAATAGGAAAGAATTCTAAATTTAAAATATATTCAACTATGCATGACTATGCTTAGAGAAATTTCTTTGTTGAACTTTGTTTACAAAAATAGAATATTACGATAATGCAAGTAGTCCGCATAAGTGAAATAATCATAATATATTATAACGTTTTTAGGTCAATATTTCAATTTTAGTTATACTCCGCGAACCAGATATTGAATTCTAAATTAAATAATTGTTCAGTTACTTCAGCCATGCAAGATTTTGTATAGAGAAATTCCCTTGTTAAACTTCGATTACAATAAATAGAATATTGCCATAATGCAAGTAGTCTGTCATTTTTAATTCCTTAAAACTAAACATTGTTAAGAATTTCGCGCCGCCTGAATTTTAAGGGATTGTTTCTTAGTATTCTTAACATAAACGAAAGACGTTTTTATGAAAATAATTTACAGTTGTAATCATAAGGGAGCTACATATAGATAAGTAAGCGGCAGCACCATTCGTCCGCGCATCACACGGCAAAAATAAAATCTTCTTTGGTCGATTTAACTATAGAATATAAATGACTCAGTAAGTAACCACAGAAAATTTCGCGTGCCGAGTTCGAATCAATCTTAGCCCTTACAAAAGGCCTCCTTGTATTTTTAGATAACCGTTACGATTCGAATCAAAATCAACAAGGTGGGGTTTCTTTCCCAATGCCGACAATGCAATGTTGAACTTTTCGCGCGCGTCCGACCTTCGACTCGAAAATAACACGCAAACACGACATCACACTTCGATCATAGTTTACACGGTCAATAGAGCGATCTTCTCATGTTTGACTTTTGAAAAACAGATAAGCCTTTCTCGATAGCAACGGACCCAATGGAACAGTAACCTGGCATGACCGCGTCTCGCTTTACTCGAAGTTGTCTTCGTAGTGATAATTTTTTTCACGATCTTTGACGTGCGAAAGGTTTATTGGTACGTTTCGGCTTTTTTGCGGTTTCCATCACAAGAATAGCGCTATTCAAAGTTTTCAATGTCACCAGAAAATGATAGGGTTGGATTTACTTTTAGGATAATTCAAAACGTGATTCATGCGCAATGATAAGACTTTCAATAGAAATTACACCCACGTATATCTGCATACACGTGATTTTTAAATTTTAAATGCGGTTCTTTTATTTGATTTGTACTTTCGCAAATTCGTAGTGTTCAGGGAAATTATTTTGATCGCGGAAAAAAACCGACTCCAAAAGCCATGCTTGTGTCTATGCGCGATTCTAGACCCTAAACAGATGTTGCCAACTTCGTGCTTGCGAGCACCGCTGTGCTCTTTGATAGCCTGACTGTACCCTTCTGCGGTGCTTAAATCCCGTTTCTTTTAACCAATAATTTAATCTGTTCATTTGCTTTCATTCTGAACGTGTCCGAGAACATTAAGTATAACTTTGACGCTGGATTGATTTTATCCACGAACTTTCCTATTCCTGCAAAAGTATAGTGGTTCTCGCTTTATATTCTAGCATACAACTTGGTGCTAGCCACATAGAAAAGGTTGGAAACCCCTGCCCTAAAAGGTCTAAGGAAATCGAATGATATTTTATATTACTATTTTCCAGAATAGAAACTATGAAGAGATGAATAATCGTACCTTTTTTTTGGAGTAACAATATTCTTAATTTTTAAAAGTGAGCCACAGTCAAATAATAACTTCTAAATTTTTATATGCTAAGCTGTGTCCATTATGACGGAGTCACTGTACGTCTCAAACATTTCACCATTGCGATTATATACAACTGTCAAGTGTCCCAATGCCTTCGGTAAATGCGGTAATATTTCTAATGGTAATGTGATATTTCATCAAATAAAATGCTATGGTTACTGGAATTAGATTGCATCACACAAATAGCATGTCAATATTTACTAGAGAGAATTGGAATTGCGAGTAGCATTTAGCCTCTATTGTGTTATGCTATACTATTAGGGCAGCCCCGGATCTCCGATCCTCAACGCGATTTAAATAAACTGAAAGTTTAGTGAAATAATTTTGATTGAATAATTAATTAAATAAATGAAATGCAAGTAATCTAAATAGTTCGGCCCTAGGTTAGATCTTCTTTGTTCCCTATTCATTTGACGTGTTTCCCTATTTCTTTGTCTTTCTTGTACTCTCCGCTTCTCATCTACACGGGCAATCCTATGACCTTCCGCATCTCTTTCTCTCTCTTTCCTACAGTACTCTTCCTTTGATCTCTGGCTCCTCTTCCTTTCTCTGGCAGCTGTAGCTGAGCTAATAGCTCTACCTTACCTTAGTTCCAAAGATTATCGTTGCACCCTTATAGACGAACTCACAAACAGTTGCTTTCCTTCAAGTGTCTATCAACGACTGCTTTTAACTTCTTACAGGACCTACTATAAAGGCGACGTCAATGCAAGCGTTTATTTAGATTATCAATGAAGAGAGGATAACCATATAATGTGTTTACAAAGTAATGTGCGTCCCTATTCTTATCTAATTTTTAATTGATGCGTGAGCCTATTTGCGTTAATAAGGATTACAGATGTGTAATATGATGGTTCTACTTACAAAAAGGTAAGATTCCAGCATTCAAACGATGAAACAAAACAAAAAACAAATTAATTGCACAATTTAAAATAAAACTTAATACGCTGGGAGCTTGTTTGTTATACACATATTATTGACACAGCAAAAAAGAAGAAAATCGGTCCAAATTTACGTATTTTAACGAACGAAGGAAGAAAACCTTGCACTCTGAAAAATCGAAAATCCCGTGTAAACTTATGGGAAAATATAATTGTCTCCTGGATTCGAACCCGGGACACTTTAGCAAAGGAAAAAATTTTCCAGGGACCTCATAGCCAGTAGAAACAAAACGCCGTTTACCGCATATCTTTACGACGAACGGTTCTCGAGAAATACGCCGATATAAATAAATGTCTAAAGACGTCAACGTAAAATTAATATATAGTTAGATTAGATAGGTACATACTCGAAAAAGGAAAATTTTAAAATATGGCTCACCTAATATCTTGAATCCAATAGATGCTGTAGGTATCCTGTAGCGTAAAGTGTTTGAGCAAATGAGAAGATTTCACAGCAGCCGTCTATGGTGGCCATTCAACGATCGCCGATTCCAAACTGAACACGTGTTTTGTGGAACCTTGTGACTTCGAACTACTCTAGCGCTAGTAGGCTTCTCAGTCTAAATCACGAAGCACAAAGGGAACCAACGGAGCGCTGATTTGCGTTCTCTCCTCTAAACACGTAAGCAGGGGACCATCTAAACCTCTTTCGCAGGATTCGTACCCGGTTCACGCCGAGTATACTCAGCGTAGCAGGCCAACGCCCTCCCCACTACGCCACGGCAACTATGTATATCTCGTAAACTGGGGCGTAATTTTGTGTTTTCCTCAGGCGGTAGATTTGCACACAGTGGCTCTTCGGAAGAAAACGTTCTTCCCGGTGTCAGCTTGTCTTTTGACGTTATCTGAACACACTGAGCAACGACACTAATTCTAGTATTTTCGTTCAGACTACCACAGGGGCGGAACCAGAAACTTCTCGGGGGGGGGGGGGGGGGGGGGGGGGGAGGGGGGGGCGATCGCCCCTCCACCTATCGAATCCGCGCCTGCCAACTGCCCTATATTTTGAAAATCCCTATCCCTATCAGAATCCTTCTTTACCTTGCTATACAGACCTAATCTGCGGCGTATAATTTAGGATTTTTACGCGAAATGAATTTAAGAAAGCGCCCAGTGGAGTGCAATGGGGTTATCCAATAAGGGGGCGATCGCCCCCCCCCCCACTCCCTGGATTCGCCACTGGGCTACCGTGGGGTTACTGAATTACCCCATGAAATTTCTATTGTAAAAAAATATTTTCATGAAAATTGTTCATTAATTTAATTTATTAGTCTTTTTAAGTCATTTTGAAATACTATAGTAAAAACGATTTTCTTTAAAAAACAAAATATCAAATATTATTAATCGAAAGAAATACCTACATATAAGCCGCACATCTGCTGTGGCTTATATGACGTCGTAAAGATGAAGATGAACTAAAAAGACAATCTTGAAGATCAACGCTGGTAAAGAAAGTGAATGACGAAAAATTCGATTTTTTATGAGGAATACGTTCTGAATTGTTTTCATAATGATATTTAAAATACATTACACAACAAATACATGGAAGGACAAAAACCAGAAATTTTTTAAAAGGAAGCTATCTAAAAAACATAGTGTCTGGGGTAATATTGTTACCCCCCTTGGTAGTAGAAAACGTTTTCTACGTTGGTCCACATCGTTGGTTGCGAATAATTCGATGGGCCGCAATTAGAATTCCCATATGTACTACTTTTGGTAGTGCATACAGTACTACTTTTTCAAATACAAATTATATGTAATTACTGTTTTGTAAGATAATATTAATTAATGAAGGTTGTAGATTTATAAGTGTACTACTTTTTGTAAAAAATGTCCTAAATTTTGAAAAAGAAAGTCTTACTTTAAGCGGCCAATGCTTAGGTGGGATTAGAGTTTACGGTAGAAATTTCCTAGAGATACTGAAGTACTACATAAGTGAAAATCAAGTCTAAAAAGATTTTATGGTTAAAATTTCAAAATTAAAAGTTCTATTGCTATTATTTTACCAAAATAATATGTTTGTGTAAAATTTTATGACACGCTTTTTCATCATGGCTTCACGGACCGCATAAAATGCTCTCTGGGGACGTAATTTGCCCAGAGGAAGGAGAGAGAGAGATGAGACAACTGATAAAGACGATAATAGGGAATGCGGTCGGGGGGATTTGTTGCCGGGCCTTCAGGCGGCCCATGCACCGACAGAAATTGAGGTCTCTGATCTAGCGTATCAGTCTTATATCGAGATATTTTTATCCAACTTCTTCACAGCAAATGTTACACGAAATCAATATCGTATTTCCTTCTGAGGTTGCTTTTGGCACTATTTTAAATGTCTTATTTTTAAAAATCACATTGCCTTGCATTTCTTCATCAACAGTTATACTAACAAAATATATCGGAAAGTAAATTAATAGAAAATTTCGAAAATTTCAACCTCATCTTATGATTTGCGTAGAATAAATTATATAGTTCTCTACTTAACTATTTTATGAATTAAGCTGCTAAATCTTTAATTTTATGCAGGGCTGGCTCAATAATACAAGCAGACCAAGCGACCGCTTGGGGCGCCGAATTATTAGGGCGCCAAATTTTTGGAAAATACCTTAATTTAGTTTTTCCATTTGGTTTCCCGTTGATATTTTTAGTGTTTGCAGCTGGCGAATATGTGACTTCAAATGAATGTTCAGTGGCAATAACCGGGCTCTACTCCAAATGGTAAAATGGTATTTCCGAAAGCGACTACCGAGAATACTACTAAATACAGATGGCTGGATTTGGTTTTTCCAACATTTTATTACTGTGTTACGTGCCGGGTGTCTTTGCCGACCAAATGAAAGCAGTTCTCACCGCTCCTAATATTTCTAGCTGATTCCCTCTGTCATTTGCCGCCCCCGAAGGTTTCTGTCTGGGTGCAATGCACCCCTTGCACCAAAGGTAGTCACAGGCCTGAAGAGAGAAGCATTCCTTTAGGTTTGATTATCAATTTTAAATTGGTTATAAATTCATAAGCTGCTCCTGTTAACGAATTTTGCCCTTGACTTGTTGTAATGATTCCAATAGATGATGTTCGTAATCAGTCATAAAGTTGGAGTCTCATTTATTCACGATAAAGCCCGCTTTTCATTTCAACCCATATTTTTTAAAGTAATTTTTTTCTGAAAGTCTTTCCAAGATCACTTCCAAGATAAGGTTTTGATTCCATTCGTTTTGTCATTCTTTTTTCCCTGCATCCTTGCTTTGCAGTAATCACAGATGCCCAAGTGCATTTCGCAATCAAGAATCAATTTCATCCTTTCTACTTCATTCCAAGAGCAATTTGTACCATTGGCTTCAGATAAGTGCGTCACTGCCAATGATTGAGCCCCATCTGTGCATACATCGATGCAATAGTTCCATTCAACCTCATTTTCATTGAAATAAGTATCGCACAATTTATAATTTCATTGTGACATTTCAAATTTATTTTTGTGAATAAAACCTTGTTTTTTATTAAACTGTTTAATCATAAAAATATGCAAAACATCAAAATAATTATATCCTAATAAACTTCCGAATTTTAATGCAAAATTTATGTATCGATGGGGCGCCATAATTGAAATCTGCTTGGGGCACCAAAATGTCTTGAGCCGGCCCTGATTTTATGCATAATTTCCCGGATTGTTTTTCAGTGCACGTGTGTTCTATATACGAGTAATTTTAGGTTATGTTTCAATTACTATGAAAAATTTTAATGAAAATACGGTACCCAATTTAGGTATACTTACTTTTATTAGGAAATCTCTATTATACAGCAATAATTTGTTTGGCTGCTAAATCAGAAATAAACCAGCCATAGCAGTAATAGAAAATGGAAAAATTTTGGGTTCGTCTACATGATTTGGAATTCATAGTGCGATAGTACATAATAGTAACCAGAATAGCATAAGAGTATTAAGGAAAGGGATTAGGATATTAGAGATATTGAAGAAACAAAATAAAGATTACGGTTATGCTTGAAAAAATAGTCAAAAGATGACTTTTATTTATTGAAGGCTAAGTGAACAATGATATTGACAAATTTTCAACTATGTACATGATATTACACCTTTTCTCACTTTTAAATATACAATATTTTACAAATTCATTTCAACACTTCATTTTTTTAATTCATTTTTTACGTATTTTTAACTTGTCCAAAAAAACAGTAAGTACAAATTACAACAATTGACAAAACTACTTTTTTAATAGGGGTGGGGATTAAGGGGTTGTCATCCCCTCAAATATTCATGGAAAAAATGACTTAGTTTTTAGTTATATTTCATTTTAACAGGAACATCTTGATATCTTTGATAAAAAAGAAACAATTTCAATAATAATAATTGCTAACGAAACATGGAGAGAAAGCATTTCAAATAGCATCTCCCACTTAAACATCGAAGAAAAGAAATATCAATTAATTACAGCAAAATTGTCTTACCACACAAATAAACATGGTTGCATGGCAAAGTCCAATGAACTGCAACAATTACAATATTCGTTAATTTTAATTTTTGCATACCTAAACATTTTTCATTTTTATAATACCTGTCAATGAGTATCATGCACATGCAAAAATTTCTTTACACCAAAAATATTTTAAAAAGTGTTTCAATAATTTTTAATTATTTTTCCTTTATACCTTTTCATCAGTCAATAAGAAGAAGCCACCCCTAGGAACAAATATCCTTCCTTCATTGAAATACTTTTCGACATCAACTTCTATACTCTCATAATTTAAATATTATATTTCTGTGACTTAGCTTCAAAAAAATTGGGGAGGGAAAGATCTTTTCATATAGAGGGAGGGGAACAGGCAAGGGACAGAATGGGAATCACAATATTATTAGAACACTAATTAGAATTTCACTCACTTTTTTCACACAGAGATTTGACAGCATTTGAGCGTTGGTTGTAACAGGACCATCTTAAATCAAAAGTTACCTTAGCCTAAGAGGACAGAGTCATATGACTCCCCAGTCTCTTTATGTATTTATACAGTACTCTTGTGTGACTACCTCATGTTCTAAGATGGCCTGCAAGTGTAGGCTTGGGCCAACATTTATATTTTGTGCGCATATTAAAATGGCTGACAAGGTGATAATTTTAGCAATCACCCCTCATCTTTACACAAACACTACAAATCGTCACCTCCCTGAGGGAAGAGATGGAATTTTTAAAAATGAGAGAGAAATACGTTGTGTGAGGGAGTTCTTTAAAAAAAGTAAGTATTATAATCAAATTTCTTTCGACACCTCATTCAGTTACTTTTTTAAATGCTCTCCTGCACACAATTTCACAAGTTACAAATTTCCATTAAGAATTGAAGAGAGAGATATATAGAGAGAGAAAATGGGTGAAAGAGATTTCAGCACAGTTGATTTACTCCACAAGGGAGTCCACAATTATAAATAAATTAAGAACTGTACAGGGTTTGTGCTTCATCTCTTAACAGAATTACTCCTCTTTCTTCTTTGTTTTAAATACATTTCACTGTCTCAGACCCAGCATTCCAAAAGTAGCATCCAGAAGCTTCAATCCACAAAAAGGCTGCCCAATGACCAATCTTGCTGCCCAAAATGTTGATGTAGAATAACTTTCATCTGGCCAATTTGAAGGGAATGACTGTGGGTTGGAGACTAGAGTCCAGCGTTAATCCTCGTTCAAAAAAAATATATTTATATATTTTCAACGAACATCTCCATGATGACAGCACACTCACAAACAATAATATTAATAACTATTAACATTTTTGGCAACCATTGGCTGTCGATCCCCATTTGCTGGAGTCCTTTATTCTGGGGCACATCATTATCAGGTTGCAACGATATTTCTCTCAAACAAACACACAAACACTCACAGATCACAATGAATGAACACTCATGCTGACAGGATTGACACAGACATACAATTTGGCTGGCAGCGAGCCCAAGGATGTTCCCCTGCCCAAATATAGGTGGTCGCCGATTCACTGGGGCATGCAAATCAGCCTTCTCTCCCCAATGGTGGAATGCATCCCCTTGCCTCTTAAAGGGTCAGCATTCCATGGCTGGGCTAAACCCCTTGGGCCTCGCACTCACTATTAGAAGCAGGAGGCAATATGGGGTCCCAGCCCCGTCCATTGTCCTAGTTTTTGGTGCGACACCCACCACGTCGCACGCGTTCACACACGTCACAAGAAGCACACATATGCACGGAGGGGTCTCCTCCAGGTCAGGGGGTACAAGCAGGCTCAGACCTCTGTAGCCAGCATCCCACTGCCCACAACTCCCCCCCCTTCTTCTTGCAGGTGCTCCCCTATGACAAAGACGGGGCCACCAGAGGGTGACGTGCAGGATGCCTCCTTCTCTAGAGACCTTTTGGTCATTGAGGAGTCACTATCAAAAAAAAATTTTAAGTCTAGATAAGTCAACTGGTTCCAAATGTGGGATTGGAAAGGCTTTTCATTTCAACTTTTTAACATTATAAAGCAACTTTAATCCCTTTACAATTAATTCATTTAGTTATAATGAGTCAAAATCAGAAAAGGAAATTACTTTTACTAGGGAAATGAGCTATGGTTTGCATTTCGCATCAGAAAAACTAAATAATACATTTTGATGCTCACCTTGTGTTGCAGATTCCTGCAGGAGACACTAGTGAATCCACAGAGAGAACTGACACCCTCTTGTCGATGCATCCAGAAACCATGGACGCCCTCCTGAGGTTGTCGAAGTCCTTCTCGACCAACTTCCCACCACAGCTACCCCCCACAACACTCCCACCACCGCCCAAACCCTGTGAAAGGGCGGCGCGGTGCGCTGCTTCTGTGTTCAACTGTTTGTGCCCAGCGCTCTGCTGCTGTTGCTGTTGCTGCTGCTGGGCGACGGCTGCCGCCCTCTGGAGGGCGTAACACAGATCACTCACACTTGACACTACACTCGCGTTCGCACTGACGTCCGCTGGTGGCGGCGCCACCTCTTCTACCACGATGACGCTGTTGACGCACTTGTGCCTGTTCTTGGCAGAGCCATCTTCCGGGAATCCCCACGTGTTGCGTATCATGTGAGCGTCCCTCAGCAGCGACCCTCCGGTCGCGGGAGGCGGTGGGGTGCCGGGCGGATGCTGCTTTTGCCTCTTCTCCGCTCCAAACACGCCCGCGTTCCTCTCGTTCTGCATCCTGGCCTCTTCGTCCGCTCTCCTCCTCTCCCTCTTCCTCCTCCTCTTCGCCAACGCCACGACGGCAGCGGCAGCTAATGCGGCGGCGGGAACGGCCGTGGACAGGGTCGCGATCACCACCACGTGCCCGGTGGAGAGCGGAGCATCTTCCGTCCCTAGTTGAGACGAAGACCCGAGGTCCGCAGCGGCTACTCCCACCACCACGTTCTCCTCTCCGTCTTCCGCCACATGCCTGGAGACGTTGCCCGTTGCCCACCGGCCGTTTTCGGGCAGCTCTGGAGGCCTCCTGAGGGAGCAGTCCTTCCCGGTAAAACCAGATCTGCAGCTGCATTTGTAGTCGTTGAGGAGGCTGAAGCATCTACCGCCGTTGGCGCAAGGCCTCGCGGCGGCGCAGTAATCGACCGGGCTCTCGCAAGAAGTACCGGCATAACCCGGAACGCATGAGCAGTGGAATCCTCGCCGGCTATTGTCCATGACGCAAGTGGCGCCGTTGAGACATGTTGCCGCTGCATCGGCGTCGCAGGGTTTTCGCGCGAGGGTGGGAGGACCCCCGACGGCGCAGAGTGGGCCGGAATAGCTTGTGGCACAGTGACAGTCGAAGACCACCCCCGTTCCGTTGGCTCTGGATATGCATGTGCCTCCTGGATACGAAGGTAAGATATTAGAATGTTTTACTACACGACAAAGATAAACACATGGTTGCAAAAATGAGTAACGGCTACGTTCTTTCTTACTTTAGATATCTATTATTTAATAATTTTTAATTAAGCATGTAACTGGATAATCATGTTTCTTCAATAACAGGAAACGATAGGTCTTTTATATTATTTTTTTAAACAAAAGGAAATAAAAACAATTCATCCGATATATCTGCATAAGATATACATATAACATTAGATGGAAACTTACCGTTTAAGCACGGTCTTTCGGCGCAGGGGTCCATCCTCCTTTCGCAGTGGTCACCGCCATATCCTGGCGGGCACTTGCAGGTGTAACCGCGGAGAATCACGTCCCTGGGACGTCCTTGACCCCCAGTCGAGGGCGAAGGGGACGATAGGTCTCGATCGAGGCACGTGGCCCCGTGACGGCAAGGAGAATCCGCGCAGGTTCGAGTTTCGGGAGTCTCGCAATGGACTCCACGCCACCCCTCGGCGCATTCGCAGACGTACGAACTGCTACCATTTGCCTATATTAATGACAATAACGAACTCGTGAATAAAGAGACTACACAGTCGATACTAACTCGATTGAAAAGAACCTTTAAATGAGAAATTCGCGATGCAGTGAATTTCACAATAATAGAGTATTTAATTCGGTGGTCCACAAACTACGGGCCGCAGACAGTGATTTCAACGGTCCGCCTAACGTCAACTTCTAAGACAGGCATATTCATATATTTGCTCACAGGAGGTGTCATTAGATAACATTTACGAAATCTAAACGATATTTTTCGTTTAGATGGACACAATATATTGTCATATAGGCGCATGACAAATTACACAAAGAAAAAATCTTTAAAGTAGCTCTTTGCAATTATTATTAATCATTTAAAAGATCGTATATGGCCAGGACAGTAGGATACATAGCTATCTGTGGCTATGCTAGTAAAACATTTGGTGACCTCTGATTTAATAAATTAATAATACCGAATAAACTAAGGCTATGTGAATCTCAGTAGCTTGACTTCAGTATATAGAAATAAAACAAGTAATGAGAAATCAATTAGTACTCACCCTACACGTTGCACCGTTGAGGCAAGGATGGAGATGGCCCGAACCCGGGCCTCCCCCGCAAGGAGGCGTGGAGGCAGTGGTAGAGGGTGCGGCCGGCGGTGGTGGGTCCACTCGCTTCTCGCAGTCGTTGCCTCCGAACCCGGGAGGGCAGGAGCACGTGTAGGAACCTTGGCCGGTGTTGAAGCACGTACCGCCGGATTGGCAAGGACTGCGGGAAACAAGAATAAGTTGTTAAACGGAGCAAAGGGGATGACAGATAGCGGAGAAATCCTATTCATAAAACCGGTTTATCGTTTTTCAAGTAGTAAGAATCATTACAGTTAACAAAACAACAAGCCGCAAAATTAATCTAGAAAATTGAGAGTGATTTCAACGCCCGATAAAAAATATCGTAATGGTGTTATTAAAGGGTATGTAATTTGAATGCTTACCGATGATTGGTGCAGTAGTTGAGGTCCTGGTTACAGAACAAGCCCCCCCAGCCCTCGTCGCATATGCAATTCCACGGCTCTTGGCAGCCGCCGTGAAGGCAGCCTGGGTAACGTTGACACTGGTCGCACAGGGGGCCTTTCCAACCACTATGGCACCTATAGACAGGAAGGAAAGGAATGAAGAGGAACCGTCAATAAGAGGAATTTCAAACACTTAAGCGAATAAGGAGAGAGTGACAACATAAGAATCGCCATACTTTCCCATTTAATCATAAACTCGTTTTTATTTTGTATTGTGAGGAAGGAGGGATGGGAGAATGAGAAGAGCTCGCCGCGAATCCAAAAAACCGTTGGACATTTTTCGCAAAAAGGTGGCAAAGTGTCTCGCCATCCTCGAGTTCCATAGAAGGTTGTTGACACTTGGTCTTCGCGGAGGGGAAGGATAAGGGAGGGAGAAATAGGAGTGAGATGGAGGGGAGGAAAAGGGAAGAAGAGGATGGGATGGAGGGCGAAGATGGAAACCTAATGGACGAGAGGAACGCGGAGAGACGATAAACGAAGGAGCAGCGACAAGGAATGAGAAAGTCAACAAACACGGTTCCGCGCCTCGATAAATAAGTCAAATTTATCCTCCTTTATTCCTGTACAAGGATTACCGTTCTCCGAAATTTTGAGCGGTTTAAAGTGGCACAGTACTCGGAAATTGCGAATCAAATTTGGAAAAACAATAAGGAAGAGATAAATTAACCTGAGTATAGAGAAGAGGGGATAAAAAGAAAGATAAAAGGAGAGGGAGAGATCGATAGATAAAATGGAAAGAGTGAGAAAAGAAGAGAGATAAAAGATAGGAGAGAGGTGGGAAGGCATAAGTTGAGAGGGAAGAGTAATGTAAGACAATGTCTCATTGAGTTGCAGAACCCATGCCTACGGAGGAACGGTATTGGGGTGGTGGGATGAGGCGAATAGGAGGAGGGAGGGAACGATGAGGTGGGGGAAGGAGGGTGGAGGTATGCAATGGGAAGGGAGGAGTAAGAAAGGCAAATAGAGGGGCGGAGGGGAGGGAACAGTAGATAGGTATATAGAGGGAGGAATGGAGAGAAGAGGAGGGACTGATAGGGAGGTGGGAGAGCAGGAGAGAAAGGCGAAGAGGTGGGATGGGAGATTCCGATGGCGGAGGAAGGGGGATTACAAAAGACACCACGCCCATTTTCTACCCACCCTCCTCTCCCTCCATCTCTCTCTCTCGTCCCTCAGGTTCCCACGCTGTGACACTCCTTTATGCAGGTGAGGCAGTGGCAGGCCGTGGACAGGAGGATGAGGAGAGAGGCGCGGATGGAGGGATAGCGAGGGGGAGTAGGAGAAGCGGGGAGGGAGGGAAGGACATTTGGGCGGAGGAGGACAGAGGACACACACACACGCTCTGAGAGGTGCATGAGGTTCCAGGAGACATGACGTCACGGATGATGTACGAATGCGGAGGTGGAAAAAAGAGGGATGTTCGTATCCCGTGGGGGACTGCCGTATAAAAATAGAGTATAGCAAAAAGTAAGCCAAGACTGAGAACGAAGGTCGAATCCCGCTTCAAATTAAGACGCCAAAATGATCTAGATTGAGACGAGGATAAACCATTGATCATAATAGTAACAGACCTGATTGGGTCAGCGTACGCGATTAGACAACCGAGCTAGTTACCGGTGGAATCTATGACGACACAAACCAGCTAAAGTCGCATAATAGCAGGTTGGGTACGAAGTGGGAACTAATGCTGCAAGGGATCCTAAAAAATATACTCACGGGACGTCGGTAACGAACCAAATCGACCGTTCAAACAAATTCTCTCTGTTCGGAAAAAGAGGGAAAAAAGAGATTTTCATCCCAAACATTTTTCGGAAGTTCGTGCACTAAAAAACCCACGCCACGTCCCAGCTTCAATACCCGGGACACATCACGGACTGAGCTTCGCATCCTCACTATCAATGAATCTAAGTCAATGACTGCCCTCCACACACACACACGCAGGCACGCACACACAGGCGCGCGCCAGGGCAAAACCACACCACAGACACACACCTAAACCTCTCTCTCTTTCCTTCCTCTCTCTATCCCCTACATTCGCCAAACATTTTCATCCCTTCCCCTCCCACGCTTATTCCTCCCTCACTCCTCTCAACCCCTTCCTACCAACCTCCTTTCACCTCCCTCTCTCCTCACCTACCTCATTTCTTCCTCTCTCTCAACGGCGGAGAGGGAGAGAGAGAGAGAGAGTGGGAGGCGGCGGGCATGGAGGGGCAAGGAAATATGCCTTGTCGTGAATGCCAATGCCTCGTACTACTCGCTAAGAGTCACAAGACCACATGAGGCCACACGGGTAGGTGGAGGGGGAGGCACACGGCAAACACACTCCATCCTCGCGGGAAAAGCGACGGGAGAAGAGGAGTGGGAAGGAAGGAGGCGAGGTGGGAAGAGGGGAGGTGGCGAGCTGAGCACAGTGCTTGCAACGGTTGGGATGAGAAGAGAGTTATATAGAGAGACTTAAGAGGGAGAGAGGATGTGTACGTATGTACACGAAAGGCGTAAAGAGATGGAAGGAGAGGGAGGAGGTAATGAAGGAGGTGTGAGAAAAAGATGACTGTTGTTAAACTGCGTTGGTAGTTTTTATTGGAGGAGAAATAGGGTGAGATGAGAATGATTTGGTCGGAGGAACTGTGAGTAATGCACATATTGACTTATTAACGCATCGGATGTTTGTTTGAATAAACTTTGACTTCGCCATTATAGAGTGGATTGATTATTGGAAATGCGAAAGATGCAACTAAAAGTGATTTCGAAGAAATAACTTAGAATAGGAATAAGCTTTTTTAATTCCAGCACGAAAATCAATTCTGTAGCTCAGCTAAGGATGGAAAGAGATTTGAAAGGCCGAGGAGGAAATGAAATTGAAACGCGGAAGCAGTCGGCATTAATTGCAAGAATTGGAAAAATCGAATAACTCGGATATGTGCCGGAGAGAGATACGGTACGGCGATGAAGAGGGGGAGGTTGGGAGGGGGGCCTTCGAAGAATCGAGTGGAGGGGATGGAATGAGTTAAGAGGGACGGAGGGGATCGGAGAGGGGGGAGAGGGCAATGCTGGCTCCGACTTGGCGATCTAAAAGAAGCGGACGGAGGGCTGGCCGTGGAAACCGCAAGAGATCTCAAAGATGACTGTTTCTCAGACTCGCCAAGAAAGAGAGAGAAATTAGGGAACTTTATGTTGTAGCTTAAAACCTTACTATTCATATTTATTGCGTAATTTTTTAACTCCGGAAAGCCGACACAAAATCCGCCCCCTAACCGTGATCATCTTATATTCTGATCCCGCGAATTTCTCCATCAACGAAGAAACAAAAACCGGCAAAAACGGCGTCAACAATGTCGCAAATTTGATTGCGACATTGGGGATTAAAGGCTGGTCTCGGTGACTCGATTCGATTCCGCGGCACGTAACCTCTCCTCGCAAGGATTGCCACCTGTTAGCTCCAAAACACCCTAGTCACCATCCCTTGGCAACAATATCGCGCATATAAAATTTCTCACTGTGGTTCCGAGCTAAAACTGGCAAACAGTAGGACCTCTTCCGTGCTATTATCCAGTAAATTAATAACCCTTCTCTTTATGTCTCATATCCGCCGAACGCGAAGAAATCTCGAGAAGGATGAGTCTGTTAGGAAGTGAAAATATGCGCGGATTGAGCGAGGCTGAGAGAGGAGTCTGCGAGAGGAATGTGGAAATGGGGATGAATATAGGAGAGTGGACGGAGGAGAGAAGCGGAACTGTAAAAAAAGATTGTGGAAAGGATCGGAAGGAGGGTGGAGACGTGAAGCAGGCAGCCGGAGGAACGGGCAATGACCAACTAACACAAGCTCCACCTCGCAATCGCAGCACACAGCCTACCACAATCCCAGAGAATGGGAATCACATTCCCTGTAATGCCCGATTTCTATCCCTCTCCATCCCTAAAACTTCCCCTCTCTCTCTTCCTCCTCTCGCTCAAACTCCACCAACACCACCCTTCCCAGCATCTCTCTCTCTCTCTCTCTCTCTCCACCGCTTTTAATAAAGCCATCCTGCAGTCTCACCATCTCACCAGCTTCACCACATTCCGCCACCTAGCAAGCAACCCCCATCCTTCTCCGCCATCTCTCCCCCATACCCCTTCCCTCCCTCCTCCCACCCACACCCTCCCGTACGGGGAAAACGCCCCTCCCCCTCCTCGTGCCCATCCACTCCAATCTCTTCCCCCTTCCCCGCCTCCCTCTCCTTTCTCCTTTCTTTTTTACGCTCGCTCCGTTCCCATCCACTTTGCTGCGAAGTGACTAGCATATATAGCCGGTGAGTTATTCAAGTTAGCTTTCCCCTTAATCATCTTGACAAACTCAGCGCACTTATTTCGACGCGAAATCTCTTTTTTCTCTCCCTCTCACATTCGTAATAATAAGTTGTATTTTTTTAATAAAAATTAAAAAATTGTCCATTAGAATGCTTTATTTACGAGCGGGAGAGAGCTTGTTTGACTCCCACTCATCCGCGAATGAAATAGTTTAAGACCTTTCAAAAATAGAATTATTTTCACGGTCCGAAATAATTATTTCGAACGATTGGATCGCCTACCAGGTCACAGGAGAACATTTGTTTTACGAGTCGGAAAGGAATGTCTTCCAGCCGTCATTTTCGCGGCCGCATTCGTCCATGTGCCGCATGGCGAGCTGCTTCGGCGCCACCCTCTTTATAACCGCAGACTAGAGTTCATTCAGTCATCTTAAGGACTCAACGTTATTCACATCTTTCGCACGCTTCTCCCTCCATAGATAAAGCGCTTTCTTGCAGCGATTTATCCTTTCAGTTTCTTCCCCCCCCTCCCCTCCCCCCATAAAAATACGCCTTTTTTCCTTTTATTTCGACTGAAAAATTACATGCTCGCTTGTTATTGAATCCTCCTAATCTTCCCGATTCCATAAAAAAAAAATTCATGCACGCGTTGAGAACTAATCTTTTCCAGGCATCGGGAAGAGGCATAAAAAATGACTTGGCGGTCTCGCCCATAATAAACACGGTTTCTTTTCTTTCTTTCATAACGACTTATTTTTTTATTTTTTCCCCTCCCTCCGTTCCCTCTCTGCCACTCTCTCCTCTCTCCACCTACAATAACACCACTCCCCATACACAATAATACTAGCGCTGCCTCAACGCCCATTCTTCTTACGCCCACCCGACCTCCCCTCCTCTCTCCTCTCATCCCCCTCTTTTCCACTCCCTCCGTTCACACTTAGTCGCATCGACCACGTGACACGGGAACGGAACGCCACACAAACGCGCGCATCGGCGAAAGACAAGCACCCTACACACGCATTTCCGCGCTTCAATTGTCGTTCTCTCTCTCTCTCACTATCCGCCCCCGCCGTCCTCAACCCTTTCTCTCTCTCTCTCTAGTGTTTTCTTTCATTCGTTGTCTCTTAAACTCCTCTCTTCGCAAGGAGGCGAAGACGTGCGCCCCCCTCTCTCACGCATCCATCGCTCGCAAGCGAATCGGCCTACCTTACGTCGTCCCTTGGTTATCCTCGTCTCTTGTTCTTTTTCTCCGAGAAGCGGAAGAGGAAAGAGAAGAAAAGCACGCAACGACAAGGAAGAGGAGGCTCCCTTTTCCTCCCACGTTTGCAGCTTAAATAGTTTTAAAGAACGTTCCGGTTTGCGCACGCGCTTGCTAGCAGTGTTACACGTATTTGGTCACGGGACTGGCGGGAGCGCGTGCGGACGTGCGTTGAAGACAGTCGCCGCAGTGAAAAAGTTTCTTTTTCCTCTTTACGTCCGACAGAGTGTGTGGAAAGGGAGGGGAGAAACGGGAAGGGTTCGTGAGGTGAAGGAGAAGGGAGGAAAATAAGGAAAGAGGGAAAAAGGAGGGGAAGGAGAGTGAAGAAGTTGGGAGAATGATGGAAGGGGTAGAAGAGGTCGCCATGGGGAAAATAGGAGATGGAGAGAGGGGAAGGAGCGAGAGAAACAAAAGAGTAACGAGGATTTGTACTTACAAGCATTCGTTGGGCTTGTTGCAGTGACCGTGTTCCGGATGACACCCAGGCAGGCATCGAGCTGTTGGCGGAAAAAAAGAAAAGAAAATTTTAATTTTTAGAGTAAACTACACAAAACATGAAAAAATAACCATTTATTTCATAATGACCACAAAAATGAAATGGTGTTTCTACGACGACTTTTAGCGGCCGACATGCCTCGGATAAAACAAAACACGAGCGGGGCTTAATGGGCAGGAGCGAAAAAAGGCCTTAAAATCGTAGCGTGCACACAATGCTCTGATAAACTCGGAGAAACATTCACCCATACGCCTCCTCGGTAATTAAGTCTCCATAGTCTTTTTTGCCAACCTTCATTACTGATCCCATAGCAACAGTAATGTGCATTGTGGGAAAAAACAATACGAAAAATATTTGCATGAGCAAAGGCGGGAGAAGCAACCACGGATTTTATGAAGGAGGGAAGAGAAGGCGGAGTAAAGCACGGGGGAGGAGAGAAGGGTCGGGACGGGTGCAAGCAGTGAGCAGGAGAAGATTGAGGGACGGAAGGGGGAGTGGTCCGGCCAGCAGAAGAGGGAAGGGGGAGTTACCAAAATGGAGGAGATGAGAACTGCCTTTATCTCTTGCCGGTCATGGCGGAGTATGAAATGAGGTGCAGGGGAAAAGGTGGGGGAGGGGATTGAGAGAGGGGAGGAGTAGGATGGTCTCTTGAGTTTATGAGGTGGGAGTGTACGGGACGATGTGGGGAAGAGAGGGACTGCAAGGTCGGAGATGGGATAAGAAGGGGTGGGGGGTTGTTCGGAATTAGGAGAGAGGTCGAGAGGGAGGGAAAATGGGGATTTGTACTTTTTTTGGCGAAGCTTATGGGGAGGTCGGAAGATACTCGCGCTGGCTAAGGAATCTCGATGGATAATATAGAGAAGAAAAAAAATTTAATTGAAAGAAAAGTTTTTTTGAAACGTCGACACGTAATGAAAGTGTGTCCTTGCAGGCTGAAAGCTATTCTACTTATTTTAAAAGTAAATTATCGAGCGCTACAAGTTAGTTAACTCCTTTCAAACGTCCTCGTGCAACAAAAGTCGATGCAGGCTGTCCAAATTAGCATCGGTTAGACTCTTTTCCGTTACAACAAAATAGAATCTGGAAAGAAATATCGTGTTTATTACGAACGATATGAAAAATAGAGCGGCAGTTTGGACACTGTGAATAAGGAAGTTGGCAAAAGGTCCGGAGAGGTTATGAGGGGGGGAGGGGGGAGAGAAAGAAAGGAGTGAGAAGAGGATTGAACTGGAAGGAAGGGAGAAGAGGAAGAGAAGCTAAAGGCAGGTGGAGGGTGAGCTAGGGGCCGGGTGTAGGAATACGGCGTAACGAAAGAAGGGGAAGAGGGGTCAGGAGAGCGGTCAGCCTAGAAAGAAGGGGCTTCTGGGAAGGAATTGCGTACTCCTTAGAATAACAACTCTCCTGGAACACGACAAACGGAAAAGAAAATGAACTCGCTCTTCAGCAATTGTAGTACATCGGTTACAAACAAGCTTCATAATGAAGAAATGATATTTAAGAAAATAAACAAAAGCCTCGATGCGAAAACACCTCGGTTACTTATTACAGAGATGAATGAAGAAGATCTAGAGTGTTCAGGATCGTTCTCACGCACGCACAATTATTAAATCCTCTCGGCGCAAAAACCGCTTGTTTTTTGTTTCGGTGATCGGCGTGCGGAGAGCGATCGCAGCGAACGGTTTCCTCGTGCTGCCGCGGTTCGACAGTTTTCTCACACACGTCAGAGTCCGAAAAGGGCGTTCCCCTCCTCCTCCTCCTCCTCCCTCTCCGAGTGAATCACACCTGCTCTAGATGAAGGAAGATGCAAACGACTTTTTAGCGCCCAAGGATAACACCGGCCACGGCGGAGACCTCCCTCTCTCCTCCTCCCTTTGCCGATTCCTCTTTTTTTGCACCACTTCTTCATTTTCTATCTCTTCCGAGCATCTTCTTTGTTTCTTCCACCCCGCCTTCTCGTAAGAGGGCGAGAAAGAGACCATAATGCCCAATCTAAAGACGAAGCGAACGACGGAGGAAGGGAACGCGAGCCGACAGATGCGAAAATCGGAGAAAGGAAGACGTTCAACCAATTTAAAAAAAGTTTGAGGAAATTGCGATCTAGATTTTTAAGCGTTTCATTACCGCTTCCCCTAAGGTGATAGATATAGAGGGTAGGTGGGATTTCCACGAGCCTTCTCGTTCAAGCGCGTTGTCATCTTTGGAACGAGCGAAGCGAGGCTTCGAAACACGTTTTCTACCAAGAAATTAGGGACGATCGTTTTACGCGATTGAGGTGATTTTGTGGACGATCAATCATGGACAAAACTTTTTTTAATCTAATAACATTCCACAAGGTTTTTGACATCGGAAAAGTACGCGTCCGAAACTCGACGAAACGCGACCGACTTAGCACCGCCCACCCTCTCCTCCACTTAACGAAGGAGTGATTAAAACGAGGAAGGAGATGGTATCTGAAGTTGCTGACCCAATACTGCATTTGAGCGCCGAAGAACCATCGGTAAGGCGAAGACATAACGGTCGATATAGAAGAAGCCCGTATATATTTACGTGAGGCGGTAAGGGCTCCAGCCGCTTATTGCCAGAAGTGGAACAGTTATAGCGGTGTCGAGCTTTGGAGCCGAGGAATAGCAACACCGGGACTATTTTTAATGTTGACAAAGATCGCAGCTGATGGAGGTGGTGGTGAGGATTTGCTTCCAAATGTGTGAGTTATTACGGTGGAAGAGACAATGTCGCCATTATCAACCTTCTGCACAATATCGATTAAAAAAACTCGAGAATGCGCATAATAAACGCGATGAAACTGCGAGTACTAGAGGCAAAAAAGAAACGTGAAAGAGGAAGAATAAGCACGTAAAATCAAGCGGACGAAATATAACTCGCGAAACAATACAAAGAAAATAAAAACAGGAGCGATGACACAGATGGGTAACGTTGGCACTAAAAGAATCTTCCTTTACAGTGGTCCCAATGGTTATGCTCGAAGAGCGAGGTAAAAAATGAAGAAAAAAGAATTAAATCGGACGGAAGTCTCATTAGAGCGAAGGCAATGCAAGCGCTCTCCCATCCTATATAAGCATTCTCACACAGCAAATCTTCCCAGGGCCCTCTACCTCCGAGAGTATTCCCATCTAGCCGACGGGGATTCAAGTCTCAACGACTGCTATCAAGAGGGAGGAGGAGGCGATGGAGGGAGGGGGAAGAAATGGCAGACGGGGTTCGAACTTTCCACCACAACCCCACCCATTACCGACACCACCTACCACCTCCACCCCAACCCCCAATCGAAACCTTGAAGGTAGTCGAGAGAAAAAGAGGTTATATACCTCTCTCTCTCTCGCTACGCTACCGCTTACTTATGTAGGAGGTGGGAGGAGGAGGAGGTGGATTCGTGAGTGTGTGGGGGGATGCAGCAATATCCTCGCTGAGGGGCCTCCCTTAGGGGAGCACGCCGCCCCTGAGCGAGAATGAAGAAGGGAAGGAGGGAATAAGGAGGCTGTGGGGGAGTGATAGTGAGTGATGGGGAAGGTGGGAGGGGAAGGTGTGGGAGGGAGGGAAAGAGATGTTTGGTGCCTGAGACTGAGAAACACGGAGAGGGAGAGAAAGAAGCGAGGGAAGTGGGGAGAGCTGGGGAGGGCGGGGAGGAGAGGGAGAGGGGCGCGCAGGAGAAGGCGTGGGAAGCAAGGAACTGTCTGGTGGCTACTCTTACAAAGCCTGGGAAAAGTCGGAATGGAGATGGAGGGGAGGCGAAAGAGGGGGTGGAGGTAGGGTGGCGGCGGGGAGGGGGTGGAGGCTGAGGGAAAGGTGCACGGGAAAGAGGGGAGGGGATGCAGCGGAAACCGGAGAGGAAAGGGGTTGGGGAAGGGTGTTGCGAGGCGTGGGGAAAGGGGTGGCTGGGAGTGCCAAGGAAGATCACCAAAGATATGGCGAGAGAAGGGCGGAAAAAAGGGGTGAAGAGGAAGGAGAGAACGAGAGATAAAATAAGTGTGCTCGCGAATTAGAGGGATAAAAACGGCAAAGCTAAAATCTAAACTGTTAATGTCGGTCAATATTTCGTTACGCCGAAACCACTATTTCAATTTATTGCGAACATAAACAAGACAAAAAAGTTTTTCTTAATTTGATTAAAACGGGGGCGGTGGTTTAATTTCTATGGCAGGATCGCTCTATGGATTATATTTCCGTATGAAAAAACGCGATGGCCTCAACAATCATGAGTATTCCGAGGGAGAATAGGAGGCCTCCGATGGTTAAGGTCACGGGTTCAGATCCTGGTCACGGCGCTTTGTGAGCCTCACGACGTGTTTTGAGGAATGGGAGAGAAAAATCCCTCCCCCATCTCTCTCTACTCCTCCAAGAGCTGTACTCTCCCAGACTAAGAGGTGAACAATATATTTTTGCCGGTCCGAAAGTGGCTTCTTCGTGGCGAGACACGATGGGGATAAAAAAGAAGGGTTGGCAACCTACAATACCAATATTGATCAACACGCGCTAACCAAACTGCAGACCTTGAAGTCCCCTCATCATCTTCATCAGCGCTCTCGAAGAGCTGGACTCGCATACAAGAAACTCAATAGGATCGAAACACCGAGAAATATTTACCGACCATTTTCATCAAATAGGAAATGCAAACATGCTTTATGACCATACGAGATTTTTTCATTTGCGAAACTCGAAGCTTTAAAAAATCTCGTTCCCGAATCTTTTTTGGACGAAGGAAGAAAATACTTCATAGGTCGTTGAATTTAGCACACCATCACGACCGACGCATGGAAAACGGGGGCAGAAATTCAAAAACGGAACTTTTTTTAATAGAATATACTCTTCGAAACAAAGGGCAAAAGCAAAAGTCGATATTTTCATATGAAACGTAGAGAATGTGCCATAAGAGAAAACTGTTACGGCGAGGAGATGAAGATTCTCACGAGGTTTTCGAAAATGGCTCAATGACTCAAACCAAAGGAAAATGGGTTAAAAGAAGAGTAAAAGGACGCACCAGACCAGTTGTGCTGAAATTCCTGCGTTCGCGTAAGAGACCTTGAGGTCGGAGAAGATCGGAGAAGGGAAGGCGCGAAGCAACGGAAAGCATAGAGAGAATGAATGACGCATAGGAGAAAATAGAGAACAGCGAAGGCGCGATAAAGCAGAATAAGAAGAGATGGAAATCTCTTTAACGCGGTCCAGTCGGCAAGAGTGGTATAGAGGAGAAACAGTTAAGACCTTGAGATGAAAGAGGTTACGAGGAAGAAAAGAGGTAGAAGGGAAGAATGGTGAAGGCGGAGTAGGAGGTGAGGAGGGAATTGGAGGAGAGTGGAATGATAAAGTGAGGCAGAGGTAGGCTGGGACGATGATCGGGGAAGGGGTAGGGAGAAAGTGGAGGATACGAAGGGAAGGGGGCGTCCGGGGAGTATGGGCACGGCGTGGGATGGGTCGAGGTAAGAGTAGTTCATGGGGTAGGCGGGGCCAAGAGGGGTCTATCTCCGCGCTGAAGATGGGGCTGCAGAGGTTTCCATCTCTCTCTCTCACTCTCCCTCTCCACCTTTTATACCTGCTACCTTAGCGGCTGCATCCAGCCCATAATAAAAAGCTTTTCTCGACCCTCCGGGCTATGTGGTATCCCAGAGGCATGGGAACACATAACCTGGAGGGGAAAAGGGACGGATGAGTGAGGGAGGGAGGAGAGGGGGCGTGAGGGGAGGTGAATCGGAAGAACAGGGGGAAAGGGAATCCGAGAGACGGGGATTAGAGGTGGAAAGGGTTCTATGAGGAAAAAATTAGGAGATGGAAAGGAAGGTAAATGAAAACACGAGAAAGGGAATAAATAGTACAGAAGAAATTTGGTGAAGGATTCAAATTCGTTAATGGAAATGACTGAAGACAGCGGCTACATATTTAAAAACATTAGAGTAACAGGATACGAGAAACGTAGATGATAATGAAAAATAAGAAAATGGGATATTCTAAAAAAAAAAAGAAGCAATGTCTCTTCGAAAACAACAGAAAAACTCATAAAAGATTTTTGCGAGACAACGAGAAAAGGGAACGTGAAAAGAAATGAAGGAATCTCAAAAAATACAGTTACACTGTGAAAGAAAAATGTGAGAGGGAAGAAGAGTGGATGAGAAGAAAGAAGGAATGTTTCCATAAGAGGAACGGGTGAATGAGGAATTGATTGACGCTGCTAACACGGCGTGAAAAAGCGTGTTCGAAGGATTCTTTCGGGTTGCCAAGGTGAATCCATAAGCATGGAGGTTATGAATCCGAGACGGAAAATTTCCCTTCTCTCCTGCTGTACCGACGCGGGTGATTGTCCTTCGACGGATTTATTTGTGCAAAATTTTCCGTGAATAGAACGGGTGCTATATCATATCTCACGCAAAACGACTCTATTAACATGCGGGGAAAATTTCTGTAGAATGCCGGAAACGCTTTATAACTTGTAAGCCATGTCACGGATCGCTTAAAATTTGGTGTCACGAAGCCGAGTCTCCCAACCTTGAACCCTAAAGACAGTGAAATAGTGGCAGGGCACTTGTGTAAAAAGGACGAACCAGAAAAAAAAACTGGGAGGAAGAGAGAAAGGAAAGAGGGGGAAAGGTTGGAAATAAAGAGGACGGCATGAAGGGACACGTAGGATGGAGAGAATTTGAGTCGGTTGCGAGAGTGGAAGAGGGAGATGGAGGAGAGCACGGAAAGGATGGGATGGGAGAAAAGTGTAACGACGTGTAGGAATGGGAAGGAAAAGTGGAAGATGTGAGAAGTCGTGTGGGGAAAACGCATGTGATATGTTTGTGTAAGAAGACTTGCAGTTCGAAAAGGCTCGAATGAGTCATCAGTATTCGATCCTTTCAGCCCATGAGAAGGAACGAAGACAAATTGTTTTTTTAGCGCCAGCGACATGTAAAAAGACGTCGCGCCTCGTGCGTCGTTTGTTTTGATTGGTCTACAAACAATGGACCGGCCACAACAATCGACGATTGAGCCAACGACCACCGATCTGAGGAGTTATATGCGACCATAACCACAAAAAACAAAATCTCATGCTTAAAAATGTCACGATACTTTAAATTTTGCAAGTTCTGAGAAAACAAAGAAGCCATTATTGTCTGTAAACAACACAATTCCATACCGAGTGAAAATGAGAAAAACCACCTCTCTAGCCATTCTGGACGTTTGAGTGCACTTTCGCCGCCTTTTAAAAGACAATGACACGCACAAAAATGGTGTCTCATTCTTAAACCGATGAGATTATAACAGTCGGAGATTGAAATTCAATACTTACGAGTGGTGCAATAATCCCCTTCCCAGCCTGGAAGACACACTCGATCACCGGCCGCCGAACAGGTGTAGTGCCCGAATCTGTCGTCCCGTGGGCGACAGAGGTTGGCACACCCGGACCCGTAATAGTGGGCGTCGCATGTTACGCGAGCTCCGAAGCGGAGTCGGGCCCTGCCTCCCGGAAGGGCCTTGCCTCCGGGGAGAGTTCCTTCGCCGTTCGATCGAGAGTCAACACGAGACCACGCTGCTCCGACCTCAAGATGGCCCTGCGTTGTCAATCGAGCCAATAGAGTCTGGTTGGTATCTGTAATAAAAAAACGTAAAGTTAGTTAAATAACCTCGAAACGTTTCCTAATAATTCTATCGAATATACGGAACGACTAAGTAAAGCCCACATCTTACTGTCGCATAACAGTAAGTCGCGCAACGACAGATTAAGATACAGGCGTTGAAGTCCCTCCAATGCTAAATCAAGCTACAGTCAATACATGCGAGGTTTTGTTAAAAATCCCTCTAATGTGCACGTTTTTGAAGATCTAAAAAGACAAGACCAAGATAATATCCGAATAAAAGAGATTGGTAGGAGAAACACCTTGGAATCAGACAGGGAACAATACATATTAACGAAAAAATAGTAATTAAAAAGCAGATGGAAATGAGGGCAAGCGTATAATGGATTAAGATAACAGCAACGCGCTGAGGGAGAGTCGGGCGATTGTAACGCGATAGTGGGATAAGGAAGCAAATTAAGGACGACGGGAAAGAGATTTCAGAACGGGAAGGTGCGGAAGAATGGACCCGTGGGAATGCAATTATCTAACACTACCCTTCGGAAGTTACTTTAGGCGCGCCTTTAAAGGGAAGAATAACTAAGAATATATTTACAGCAGAGTAATAACAATAATAACCAGTTCGCACCAACGGGGACCGCTCCTGAAAAACATTTTCGCCAGATCTATTTTAGCGCCCAGTTTTCCCTTTAGACTTTTTGGGTGCTCTTCGGGATTTTCTTGAGCATTTCATATCTTTTTCAAAGGTAAAATTTCCCAATTTCATCACTTTTTGTGCCCCAAGTAGTTTGGAAGATAGGAGTGGAAAAGCAATTACCACTCCTTTGAAAGCGGATCGCATGATGTTTAAAAGGAAACCCCTTCTTTTTCTGAAACTAAGAGTGCTGCACGGTTGCTTGTGGTCATGACGGGATTTATGTTCCGAGGCAAAAAGTCAAGGCGCGATATAAAACATCGTACTACTTCATCTAATTTTTAAAAACGTTTTCTTTGTACTATTATGTTGTTTAAGAAAAAACAAAATCGCGGAATACTTAAATAAAAACAATAAACGTATACCAGCAAAAAAACAGCAGTATGCCTAATTGTCGAAATGCTAACGGAGAAAAAACGCGTAAAATGCAAATGAAAAATGGCGGGGATTGCATTCCCCGCGATACCGTCCGAAAACATCATAAACACGGCATGGGCGTGTTTGAAGAGGTTTGTGTTATAAGACAAAGGAAATGTCTTGAAAAGTCATCATGAACATCCCCCATTATTTCATCCATCTCGAAAAAAAAGACTTGTATATGTGTAAACGTCGTGACCAGACGATGACTCAACGGGACACAACACGAAAACGCACACTAGTCCGTGGTCAAGTGAAGCCTTCGGTAGAGCCACCTGTAGTAGTCGACCTTCACCGGATCAAAGCTCTTATGAACAAGAGTTTTTTTCTCCTCTTTCTTACCAGGCGATTAGACCTGCCCCGAAGTAAATCTCGCTCCGGGGCCCTAGCGCTCTGGGCAGACGCCATTAGGTTTCCCAGAAGAGGTTTTTAAGACCCCCGAAGGATGAGGAAGGCCCGCGGCTCTTGGGCAGAGGGCGTTGGAAGTACATACACGAATAGTATAAGGTAGGGAGAAAGGAAAACGGGGTGGGAGTACTGAATCCAGTTCTTCAACCCGCGGCCATTTTCGTACGCGGAGGCGAACCTCCTCCTCCTCCTCTCATCCCTCACTCCCCAACCCCCTCCCGAACCCCCCCTTCCCTTCTCCTTACACACCCACCCTACCCCGAGGGGTCTTGGTAGGGAGGCGGAGGCAGCGAAGATAAAAAAGGAGGGAGACGAGGCAGGGTTGGGAGAGTAGGGGTGTGGAGGGGAAGCTGTACGAGTTGAGGCTACGAAATCTACATGGCGCTCCCACACACACACACGCACTCACTTCTTGGACGCCTCTGCTTCCTTCCCTTGACCTTCGCTTCCTCCCGCACTGCGTTTAGTTCTTTTTTATTAATCCTCCTATCCACACGGCGTTCCGAAAACACCACCGGTACCACAGGTCCTCGTTCTTGGACTCCTCACGTTTCTTTTTTTCTCTTGTGTTTCGTCCGCCTCCTACGCCGCCCCGACTAACCCTTTAGTATATTGCGCGGCCAGCTTCCTCTGCCCTCGGTTACCTCTTTCTTTCCCTTCTCTCTTGCTCTTTAATTGCGCTCATTAGTATCCCCTTCTCCATGTCTAGCCGAGAAGAAGGATATTGAGCGTTGAGAGGTATTTACTAAAGCACGACCGAAATGAGTTTCGGTGACTTAAACGAGCGTTTACCTGGAATGCTTGATTAAAACTGGACACAACGAACGAATCAACATAAATCAGTGACTCCGACTTTCGTTTCGAGTTGATCAAGAGTCAGTGATTTCTAAAAGAAACTCCAGCGTAAAAATTTTCAAAGGTAGAGAAAAATGTTCTAATGCGGCTAAATCCGCCAGAACCACCGTTCATGGCCAAGACAAGTGGCTTCGAAGGGATTTTCGCGCGCTCTAATTGCCCTTTCTGGGAAACCTTGAGTGAAAGAAGTCCGAGAGGGACAGAATTGTCGGCGTAGGAGGAATCCATTAATCTCGCAGGAACAAAGAGATTCTCTACGAACGAGTGGCACACAAAAAGGAAGGCCGTGTGTGAGGAGGAGGCGGAGAGGAGGAGAGAGACATAGTGATCGCGCACCTCTCCTTCGCTGCTCCTCCCCCTCAACACCCCTCCCACTGAAGATACCATAAGCACACGAGCGTCTGGAGAATGAGAGGTGAGAACCTCCGCCCTATCCCTCGGGATGAATGTGAAACTTTTAGGGCCGTCGTTGTCCATCAAACCATCGTTAGCGCTACCGCAGTTTTTGAAAGTATTCTCTACACGCCCTAGAGTTTATGACTCTCCTTCCACATCCACATTCCTCTTCTTCACCCTGTTCGCTCTCCAACGATGTAAGGGTGTGCACGAAGAGTAAGCCACGCCGGTAAAACGAAGGAACAATACTATTCGCACACACTGTACGGAGAAAATACAAAAAATAAGAAAAAGCAGGGACATTCGAAAAAAAAAGCCCACATCCCCCATGTTTCTGAAGGGAAAGTTATTTCGGAAATATTATGTGAATTTTCTCGAACAGTTTTTCAAGTTCCGTACAACATTATTCATTGCAAGGACAGACTGAAAATGATGCTAAAAAATTATTTGGAGCAAATGCGAGGGAGAATTAAAAAATGCAAACTATAAGAGCCAAAAATGCAAACTATAAGAACCAAACCAAACATCGTAAGGGCTCAAGGATGGCTATTTGTGGGAATTCTGCATCGAAATAAAATATATTGGGAGAAAGGGAGAGATACTTTACGAGCTTGGGAGGCGTGAGTTGGAGGAGGGCATGGAAGAGGAGAAATGGTTGAGAGAAAGAGTAGTCATTTAGGGAACCCTGACAACGCAAGACATCAACAGCGTAGCGGATGCTTTTTACAGGTTTGCCCCACTGCCCCTCGGTGCTCTTATGAGCTGTCCATCACACACTCGTTAGGTAGCACGAAGCGGAGGACCTAAGAAAAAAAGTTTCTTCACTCTAGTCCTCGGAATTCAGGGAAACGACTTTTCTCTCACCTTTCCTCTTCCCCCACCTCTCCACCCACACAAAGTTTACGTCTTTTCGAACACCTCACTGAGAACCGA
Organism: Uropetala carovei; assembly: GCA_036926305.1. NCBI lineage: Eukaryota > Metazoa > Arthropoda > Insecta > Odonata > Petaluridae > Uropetala > Uropetala carovei. The sequence goes on along the minus strand of JAXCHB010000104.1, from coordinate 4,383,908 downwards.
AGAAAAAATTGACAAATGACTGCCTAGCTCCTCTCTAGCTCCTAAGGCACTCCCATTAAACTTTTAAACTAGCTACCGAAATATTCGTCAGGTTATCCCCTTTTCATTCTTACCTCTTAAGAACAGTGGGCGGAAATTTAGCTAGACGGAGAGTTCCGAGAACAAGTTTGAAAGTTAAAGAGCAGCTAAAGTCACCTTAACCAATTTACTTAGTGCAAGTTAATGAACAATACGATTAGTTTTTTTTACATATATGAGACTAATTTAGGTAAAAAATACTTAGTCATTTTTTACCGATTCCCAAAAAAACGTCTAAAGAAAAACAATTCATACAATGTAGCCTTGAAATCATGAAATAATAAAAAGGAGACAATGAAAAAACAATTTCAACGAAAACGAAACTGCAGATGAAAGAAAGAAATTAATAGCGAGCGGCCCAAAATGTTTGTGACAACTGCACTCAATGCCCAGTAAATAAATTAACACAGTAGTAAATCGCATTGTAAGCTCCGGAAAATACCCGAAACGCCCTATTCTGTAGCTAAGAAATCCTTATAACGCTAACAAAAAGAACTTATGGTAGCACGTAGCGTTCTTACAAAACGGTACATTCCTTCTAGTAGGAAAGAAGAGGAAGCTGCAGTAGGCAAAATAAGTTGGGAAGGAGGCAGTGACCTCCCGTCGAGGGAGACGAGCTTTAGCGGGGGTGGACACAAAGACGGTGTCATAAAATGGGGAAATCTCCTAATTGCCTCCCACCGAAATGATCTCGGGTAGTAAAAGCACCTGTACTTGAAAAGGGAGTAACGCGCTTTGGGACATCCCCGAGTGAACGGAGGACAAAAGAGGACGACATATGGCCACGGTAGCTGAGGGAAAGGAGGACAATCTTCAGTTTTTACTGATGTCCTATCAAGTGTCAACCATCCTTTGCAAGTTCTACTGGGTTAGGAATTCCCTCAGGGTACGCTCAAGAGCCTTTCGGTACGCACACGGTATAGAAGCAAAGGGAAAAAGACCTTCCCTCTGGGTGGTCACCCACGCCTCAACCCCCCTCCCGCCCACCGCCACCGCCGATCCACTCTCAGAAACCCCGCTTTAATTTTCACCCTATGACTACCCGAGGAGGAGGACCTCTGAAGAGGCCGAGGGTCAGTCATAATTGCCGGAGGGAATATTAGAGGTCAGACCTTGTGTCAGGTAGAAAGGGAGGAGAGTGAGACGACCCTTTTTTCGGGAAGTAGAAAATAAAAGCTATCTCCCTCCCTCCCCAGAAGAAAAAAATTGTAAGGAGAGAATAGATTGGAGGATATGAAGACTATACTAACTGATCATTATTGAGAGGTGGTGGAAAGAGAGGGAGGAAGGGTACTTTCTTTGAAACATCGGGAATAAAACGTCATTTTGAGACGCAGGGAAAATACGGGGAATTAAAAAAATAAAGACGATGGATATATACGGGGGATAATTACGAGGAGCACACGATGGCGATATTTAGACGGGAGGAGGAGAAAAGAGAACAGGGATAAGGAGCTGTTTTCAAAACTATTAATTTTACGGGTAAAAATATAAACGAAGTAGTCCGGAAATAAAATTATCCTTTTTATGAAATTTTTTTGTCGTCGTCCCAGACGAATGGAGACCGAGAAATTCGACTCTGCGGTTACGACAGCGCAACACGTTTGAAAGAAAAGGAGAGTGAAAAACAATAGCCGAGGTGGGAGAATGGTGGAATTCCAGCAATGGAGAGTGCAAAAAAAACCGCGACAGGAAGAATGCGGTGGATCCAAGTCTCGCGGATTGCAGAAGAATGGAATTACCGGAGACGCAAAGAAAAATCTTTGGAGGATACCGATGAGTGCTCCGCTGATGTAAGGAGAGGGAGAGAGAGACGGAGAGGAAGAGAGAGAGAGGGAGAGGGGGGGAGGAAGGGAGAGAGCGAAGAAGTTCCGCACAAATGGGCGGGAGCGTCCAAAAAAAAAAGAAAAAAGAGAGGGATGTTAAAGCAATAATAAAATATAAGTGGTCGTAATTTAATGTTCCCAGGTTTTATAACGTATCTCTTTGTAAACTGTACTCTATCCTTCCCTCCTCCTCTTATCTCCTTTTGCCTACCAATTACTACCAACCTCCTCTAAACCCTAATCTCATTCTCTCTCTTACCCTCTCGTCCGCCAAAACACCACCACGACCATCACTCTCCGATTCTTGAGGAGCAGAAAGGGAGTGAAATAACAAAAAAAATCGTACGTAAGGAGTTTGTTGGTAGGTCTCGCTCAACTTTTTGCCGGAGCGGATAACTCGCCGCCAAAAGAAAACCGAAGAAAAGAAAGAGATCGGTCCTCTCCTTCATTCAAGACCTCCTTTGCCTTCGCTCTCCCTAAGACGGAAAACCATTGATTTATTTCAGTAAGGAGAGACTCTTAATCACAGTTTATTTACTGGGCGCCAAGTCTCTTAAAGATTGAGGGAGAGAATTGGAAGGGTCGCAGTAAAAGGGAGAAAGAGAATGAGGGCGCACGAGAAAAGCGATGACCCATTCTCGGCAAAGTACCATATTATTACATAATTTTCTCCCACCCTCGCGGTAAAAATACCCTCAACCCATCTCTGCAAGCCACAATAATTTTTTCGGGGTGAGGGATGGATGTGAGAGGAGGGAGAGAGCGCAAGACAACTCTTCCCACTTTCCGACAATACCTCTCTTTTCTCCGGGAAATCTATGCTCAAAGCGTGAAACCACAATTAGAGCTTTGGAGGATAACTGAACGGTATGAAATATCTTCGACACGAGTTGAGTGAAGTATGGCGACGTTTGAAGACGGTAACATCGATGATGAGGGACATTTTGTAAAAAGACGGTTTTAAAAGCCGTTTTACCCACCGCAATTAAACCTATAATTCGCCGTTTTTAGACCCCCTTTCCCGTACCGACCCACAAACAAGTTGCCAAATTCTTAGGCCTCGGGGGTTTTGCGCACGTGAATCCTTTTTCGGGGTAGACCAATTCGAGAAAAGCTGCACTTATTTCTATTGACTGTCAAGGGTTTCTTCATTTCCCCTCTAATTTACTCCAAAAGAACGTTGGAATTTTCGTGCCACATAGTATGTGGCAGCGTGGCAGGCATTGATCATCATTTCAAATACTGGCTGTCAAGTTCTCGATAATTTGGAGTAAATGTTAATTAAGCAATATATATACTTTTAGCTTTAACCGCTTTAATTATAAAAGGAAAGAAGTAAGGAAGAAAGGAAAAATGCATTCTTTGGCTAATAGTTACCTATTATAATAAGAAGTAGGCAAGAATTTATCCTAATAAATACTGAGTCGAGTTTCCACTGAAAACGCGCAAGTTTTTTTCCCTTCTGAAATCCAAAGAACTAACACGACGATATGGATAGATATTTCCAATTTTATCCTCATTTCCAAATAAAGTCTCCCTTTCTATTTAGGCAACAATCCAATCTATTCATCTTAGAAAAACAAAAACAGGCAGAGAAAAGACGGAAGAGAAGATGGTAAAACACAAGAATTGGTCTGGCGGCAAGAGACGAAGGATTTGAAAGAGTGAGGTGAGGGAAGATGAGGGGAGGAAAGAAGGAAAAAAGGGAGATTGGGAGAGAGGGGAGGAAAGGGATGTGGAGCTGTAGGTAGGGGTAGTAAGTAGTAGACGGGTAGAAGGCTTCTTCGGTAGGGCCGTGGTAGCATGAGGCGCCGACGAGGAATAGAAAAAGGGAAGAGATATAGAGAGGAGGAGCAGGGTCTGCGAGGAGGCTGTTATGAACCCATAAGAGAGCAGTCAGGAAAAGACAAAGGCTTGGGGGAGGAGCGGGAGGGAGAATGAGCGAGGTTGGGGTGGAAGAAATATGGAGAGATTCGGAAGGGGGATAAGGCGTGGGTGGATGGCGGGGGATGCTACAAGGTGCTTCCACACAAAAAAAGCTTCTCTCCCTGTTCCCATCCTTTCAACCGCGTTGTCTCAGTTCCGTGGCGCCCGGAAAAAACCGTGCATTTTCTCCCCCTTTCCTGCCTTCTCTCTCTCCCTTTCTTAAAAGCTCGGTTTCATTTCGTTGTACTCGGACGAAAAAAAAATAACTCGCGATCGCGATAGAAACGATACGATTGAGATATTTATGAAGCTTTTCGAAACGTTCTATACTATTCCTCAAAAATGAAGATAAAAGGGAAGGGCGCCCTGGATCCTTTAAGTGAATATTATCCTTTTAAAGAAAGAGAGGTCAAATTTATTCAGCCTCGAGTGATTACCCTCAGAAAATCCGGAAGGGAGTCGGAATCTCCCATTACTGCCTTTGCTTAACACACGAAAGGACTTAACGGCGGAAGAGAGGAGGACGGAATGATGAATTAGTTTGGAAGGAAATACGGCCAAGGGAGTGGAACTTAAGGTTTAGGTTGAAAAGTAACGCGCCATTGCTCTCTCACCACTTTTCCCTCCGTAAAAAAATCCTAGCTACTCCGGTAAGCCTATTATCTCAGAATCCATACACTATTATGACTGTGTAAACAGTTTTGAGGCTTTTCGGATGGGGTCAGATAAATCCATGCATCCTTTGGAACGGGCGAAAAAAAAGAGAGGAAAGGTTCAACAGGAGGTCATTCATCATGGTTGAGCGAATATTTCTTTCAAATAGGACGTTATATGCCGATCCGAACTCCACTCAATCCTTTCTTCCGGCTCATATTCCCTCCTCTCAGTTTCGAATTCGAGGAACGGATGAAAAGTGAATGAGAAAGTAGGCGGGGAGGAAATTAGAGAATTCGCGGTCTGGCGAGGGGAGAAATGACAAAGTTGATCCTCAAAAATAAAACTCGGATGAATTAATTCCACGCGAGAAGTAATAATTTTGTATAAAAAGACCGAAGTGAAGTGTGATTATTATATCCGTAAGATGCATGGTATTAAATATTTAAAGGGAAAGTGTCGAAAGGAAGCGTACATATTTCTGACTCATCACTCGCCGTATTAAAGGGAAAAAATCGCTCCAGTATTTCCAAAAAAAAATAAAAGAGTGAGGGAAAGACGATAAAGATCATTTAGCCAACCGCACGCATTTCTCCCCCTTTCCGCCTCTATACTCCTTTCCGACCGACGCACTCTCCTTCCTCCCTCCCACCCATTCCATCCCGCTCCGAAATCCTTCCATCCCTCATCCTCCTCTTATACGTCTAAAAAAAAAACTCATTTTTTCCCGACTCTACCCTCCCAACTTCTCATCCGCCATTGCCCACAAGAAGGACCAACCCCTCCCCATCTTCCTCCTCTGCCTCTCCACAAACACTAAAAAAAAAGCCACCTCCTCTTCCCACACCCACTTCAGACCCTCCCTGTACCTCACTCGCCACCCATCACCCAACCTCATCCTCCTCTACCGCAGTGATTTGAGATACCGGTTCACGTGGGGACTTCCTAAAGGTTTTCAGGAGGAACTTCCTCTCCTCCTTTTTTACCCTCTTTCCTTCAACATCCCAGGAGCATCCTGCCCCTCTCTTGCCATCCTCTTTTTACCCCTAAAGCCATTCCACTTCAGCTTTAACCTCTTTCCCTACCCGCCTCACCGATCTTTCGACGGAGGCGTAGGAGTCGGTTTTTAAAGGTATAGCAGAAGCATCGGATGTCCCCAAAGGAGAAAAGAAGGATCCCCCAAAGGAATATTACCCCTTTCTCCCTCTCTCACTTAAACCCAAAAACACACACACTTGAACGTGGCTTACTGCTAGGAAAGGTTTTGTGGAAGCGGAAGGTGACAATATATCTCTGTCTTTGGCGTAAACGATGGGATTATATTCCCTTTAAAGGGAGTCTTTTCTGAAGGAACGTTCATTGTGACCCGTTCATCTCCTTCCAGGCTTCGCACAGCACTGGGTTAGACAAATCTCTGGAGTGTAGCTAACGAGACAAATTGACGACGCGAAGGTAATTTTTCGCGCATGTCGGAGAGGATTCAAGGGGAACTAACAGCCGGGGATACAATAGGGTTTGAAGCGAGTGACGCGATCTAAACTTTTATGAGATTAAGAAAGAGCCAATAAAAATACAGTAGAAAAGAGTCGAGGAAAGAGATGACGCGGCAAAATCTTATCTCGAGCTGGGACATTAAAATAAAAGCGATAAAAAATTGAAAGATTGCAGAGTGGATAAAGACAATAGAAGAAAACGCACAAAAAATTAGAGGACGAAGTTGTATCTCTTCGGAAAGAGACACAAAATAACCTTCCCCATCGAGTAACTGTACTCACGTCTACTTATCTCGCCATGGTGACATTCCAAAGAGTGAAATAAGGATGGAAAGGACTTCCAAAACAATAACATCGGATGTTAAAGATATACGGAAGGAAATATCTTGTCGAAAAAAATTGTCCGTGGATTACGAGCGAGGATGCGGAGAAAGGGACAAGGACGTATAGTGTAACGAGGGCGTCTTGAATAGAGGGTCTCATCTTTCGGATTGCTGTCAGGAAGTGAAAAATGATAGAGGGGAAGGGTGAGAGTTCGGTGGGTCGAAGAGGTGTTGAGGCGAGGTTAGGTTGGGAAGATGAAGACGTAATGTGCGACCACAAAGAAAACTTTACGTCAGTAAAAAAAACAATGCGGAAAAACACGCCTCCGGTTGTTGGCAGAAAAAATAATTTCTCCCGCATATGCGTGCGCAACTTTTTTGCATATAAAAATAAAGTGCCTTGAGATCAATATTTGGCCCAAATTAAGTATCTCTGGAAAAGCTAAATAGAACGAGACAGAAAAATTGCGGCCCTGAATGAACTGAAATTTTCAAAACCCGAGTGATAGGACCAGGAAGTGGAAAGAGGTTGAAGATACCGGAGGATCGGGTGGAGAGATGAAGAAAAGGCTGAGTTTCGAGAACGAGGAGAGGATGTCGACGCTGGAGGTGGGGAAGGGGCGAGGTGGTGTTGAGTGGGATTGGAGTAACGGTGGGAAGGAGGAAGTCAAAAGTTTCGGGAGGTACGGCATGCGATCGGGTCGTCTCCTTTGGCCAGCTGTTACGCACATGGCAAATGCAAAGGCGACCAAAAGGGAAGGAAAGGCGGCCGAGGAAGGGGAGGCGGGAGAGAGGGAGGATGTGGGGGAGGAGCGGAGGAGGGAAGGTGAGCGGAGGAAGTCCCTGTATGAAGCAGGAAGGAAGAAGGAAGTCCGGGTGAAAGAATATTTCGAGGATTAAGTAATACAAGAACGCGTAATTTGCCTTAAACGCTTTTCCTATGTTCCGACATACTATGTGATGTTCCACGATAAAACGAATCGCCGATTGGCATTTAAATTAAATCGTATGTATGACCAACAGCACAAAACAGTATCGAGATACATGCACGGAAAATATTCTAAGAGGAATTTATAGAGATTAAACGAAAAAGGAAAAAAAGACTATTTAAAAATTTCCAATGTCAAACCGAACCAATAGCGCCTTCGTATGGGGCCGTGACAAATTATTTATAAGACAAAGCGAAAAAAGTGTGTAAACACAAGAGATAAAAAGTACGGAGCAAAGTGAAGCTGAAATATGCGCGCTCATGTTTCATGATTCACCTGTAGCTACCAGAGAATCTTTCAAGTGTTTAAGGTCTATTAACTCGATTTTATTGAGGAAACGGACAATTGGAAGAAACGAGGCTGCAAGTAGAGCACCTTTAAAAAGGTTACCGACCTCAAAAAGGAAGACTTTTACACAAGTATGCGCTGTTTGCGCAACTCGGAGTCCCTGAAAAGCGGGCCAAGAGTAAACAATAAGCTGTCAGGAGAATAAAGGGCTGTGATGGGGAGAAAGCAGAAGTCGGAAGGGGTCATAAGACCGGAATTACTTTTCGGAAGCGAGAGAAAGATGAGCGCGCCTCCAAACGTATGGGATATATGAATATGCATATATCTGTCGAGCACTTCGGAAAATTCTTTTGCGACACCTTTCGAAATTTTATTGCAGGTCACAATGGGGCAATGATTAAGGTAAGAAAAGTAGGGTTCGTTGTCGAGAGAAAGAGGGGTAAAGAGACAAAGGAGGCGGCTAGGTAAGGTATGGAAGGGGTAAAAAGGGTGCAAGGGCTGGACACCTTGCCTCCATTCACCTCCTCTCTCCCTCCGTCTAACTTCCGCCGCAGGGAAAGGTGGGCGCAGAAAACGGAGGAGTTTATGCGGGCGGAGAGAGATAAAGAGAGCGGGGGGGAGAGAGGTAGAAGGGCACTGGGGCGTGGTGTGGGGACAGTGGTCACAGGACAGAGGAGCGTGCAGAGGGCGGAAGGCGATCGTGTGGAGTGGAAAGGGTTTAAAAGAGGACGGGGAGAGAAAAAAATTGAATGGCGACAGGCGCCCGTATACTGTTCCAAGAATACGTAGGGATTCCTTCTCGTCCACCCACACAACCGTGGAAGAGGAATTAGGGAATCGCCTTTCTCAATGTTTCCGCTCTCAGCGTTGCCGTATGAAAGGATATTGTTATTGTTCCACCACTAGCAGTGTTTCGATTTTGTTTCAAGGAAACATACATTCGATGGAGAATCCATTTTACCAGAGAGAAAAACATGCAAAAATAAGGGCAAATACGAGAAATTTGGTTGTACTCACCACTCTCAATGGTCGTCCCGTTGTTGTCCCTCAATGCCTCCACTATGAGCGAGTAGGTACCCTGCGGAAGACAAAAGAAGATCGTTAATTGGTTTGCGGTGCCACATACACGCACAAGTCAAAAACCCCAAATTTCATGAAAGCGAGGAAGGAAGACAGCAATTCGTCTGCCCTTAAAAGTCCCACGGAATGTATTTAAAAAAAAGAGAGCACACGAGCTGAACGATTAAAAAAAATCCGTTTATCTCATTCCTATCTGATCTTCCCCAACTCCATTAAAGGTAACTCCGGTCATTTCCTATAGGAGGAGACACTTCCTTATTTTATGGTCTCAAGTCACAATTAACTCTTAAGAGCATTTATTAGTAAAAAAAAAAGTAAATGCGATTTCATCAACTCATGAATTTTAATTTCAAGAAAAAACTCCTTAATAAAAATGTGAATACCAAGGCAGAATAACCACCATGAAAAGGATGTGTATAATTGGTTTATGCAATATTATTTTCTCAATTTAACACACAAATTGCACACCAATGGTGCTCTCGGAAATCCTTAACCCTCAAGGACTTATGAGAGAGAATAGGTTTATCAAAAGTGGGATTTGATCTAAATACGAAGCAAAGCGACGGATAAAAAAAACGGCAGAGGTAGAACGGGTTACGTTGGATGCGGAGGAACAGGCGGAAGGGGGCGGAATGAGACGAGAGGAACGAAATAGCGGGAGAGAGGCGAGGAGAGTGCGCAAAAGGAGGCCGCGTTCTATGGGCCCGCCAGCACACAATGATGGTACGGCTCAGTCGCTAGGCAACCGGTTCGTTCCCGGCACTTCCGGGGGAAGACAAGAGGAGCGAGGGATAAAGAGAGAAAGAACTACGAGATTGACTGTGGAACGAGATAGAGGAGAGGGGGAGAGAGAGAGAGAGACGAATAGACTTGGGAGAGAATGAGAGACCGAGAAGAGATCAAGAGTGTTCTTCAGACGAGAGCTCAACAATCGCTGAAGCCGAAAGACAAGAACGAGGCTGACAAAAGGGGAGGATTTGTGGGGGTAGGAGGTGAGAGAAAAGAGGGGATGGTGGGTGGGTTGGCCGGGCAGATAACGCAGGAGGGATATGGCGTCGGGAAGAGGTAAGAGAGAGAGAGAGAGAGAGGCCAATGCGACGCGGAGAGGAGACAGTTCTCTAGCGAGAGGAAGATAGAGAGATGTGGGGTATGTGTGACAGGAGAGGAGCAGGATGAGGGGAGAGGGCAGAGAGAGGAGAGGGAGTGGGGTGGGGACGGTGGCAGCCAGCTTAACTAGTACCTTCCTTTCACTTCCTTCCACGCTCCGTAGCTTCTTTCAACATCCATCTTCTCCTACCCTGGGATCACATCCGTCCACTATAAGATAGACCTACTCCCCTCTCTCCCTCCCTCTATCTCACTTTCATTCCCTTCTCTCTCTGTCTCTCTCTCTCTCTCTCATCTTCTCTGCTGGCTCCGCCGCGATCGAATCACTTCGTCATCGGCGCACTCAACAATCGCCTTCAAAAACGCACAAAAAATAAACATCCGGCGGCTCTTTATAATCACCTCTTCTATAACTACCGCGGGATTTAAGTTCGAGAAGGAAAAATACGTGGAAAGTTTTCCAAGTCTTCCACGAAGAGGAGAATTATCCACCTTCCAAATTTCCTGAAGAAAGACCAACGGCTGAAAATGTTACACCAATTTGGAGAGAAACTCGCATAGAATCAACGTGACAATTAGTTCCGTCGCGTCGACAATAAGAATAAAAGCCAAGACACTTGTTTCGTGTGTAAAAAGTAACAGGGTTCCTACCTTTTATACAAAATTCGTGGGAAAATGTCATCACTTTACCCTCAAAATCTTTTTGACTCCTTTTCTCCCTCCAGTTCTCAAAAAGAACTCTTCACATAACCCGCCCACACACACACACACACACAAATGTAACCAAGAGACCCTTCTCATTTCTCTATCTAGATCAACCCCCTTTCACATTCCCAACCCCGCGTACCGGAGAACCATTTCGCCAAAGAAAACATCTTCCCCCCTCATACACCCCACCCACTTATTCCACCGACAACAGCATCCTCCCCGTGAACATCGAAACCTTTTTTTCCGCTCATTTCGTCCAACTTCCAAAAACACCACATCAACCTCAACTGACTTAGAAAAAAAAACCACATCGAGCTCTCCCCCACCCCCTCCAAAGCTATGCGCGTCTGCATCTTCCACCAGCTACGCCGCCACACTAATTTCTTACGGACTCTTAAGTCATCCCCTTCCTCACCCACAACCACCACCACCACCCCCGTCGTATTCATCGCGCGCCACCCCACCCCTCCATCTCTCATCCACCTTCTCCTCCTCCACGTCCCTTCCCTCTATCCCTCCCTCTCTCTCTCTCCCCTCCCCCTCTCTCATGAAGCCAATTAACGATAAGCTCGCCTCCGACCATTTTTTTCTCCTGTTTTACACACCTTCTCGACTTTCCCACGCCGAGCAGCTCTCCGAAGACTGGAAGGAGGTTGAGAGCGAGGCGGAGGGAGGGGGTAGGAGAGAGAGAGAGGGTAGGGGAGGCGGCAGGGTGGGTGGGAGGGAAGAAGGAAAACGTCGGACCCAAAAACAAAAACGCGGTGCTCGGAGGAAAGGCAGTAAGAGAGAAGAGGAGAAAGAGAAAAAAGCAAGAAAAGAGAAAATGGAGGGAAATGAGAGAGAGAGAGGGAGTCGCCGGGTTTGCGAGGAAGAGGAGTGGGTTGGGTAGAGGAGAGGGAGGAGGAGGGAGACGGACGAGATGGAAGAGGGTTGGAGAGGGAGAAAAAAATTAAAAGAGACGACCTTCTACCTCCATCTTGCTGGGAGGGTGAGAGGGAGGGAAGGAAAATGAGGAGGGAGGGAGAGTTGGGAGGAGGAGGAGCAAGGAGGGTGGTCGGGGGAGGGAGCCGGACGAAACCGGTCCAAGCTTCCGTACACACGCGAGGAAACGGACCCAGAGGCAAAGGCAGTCCAGGAGACTTAAGAGGGAGAAACTGGGGAAGTGGTAGATGGAAAATTTCAGTTGAGATCGAAGATATGAATATCGTGGATGCGTCAATTACCCAGCAGAGAAGTTTAATCGCTTAATCGATCCTTGCAATTAAAACTTGCACTCAAAAATATAATAGTAATATGTGAAACCGCCGTTCCGGGTAAGACTCGTTCACAAGAGCTACAAATAATTTTTAAAATGAGATAATTATTCCGCTACGCTATAAAAACTTCAGAAGATGATCTCGTTTTATACATCACGATCAAAATAAAGAAAATATGGCTTTTAATTAATGCAAAGGCCAAGATTCATTTGTATAAAAACGTGACTTAAAAAGAAGGAATTGTTGCGTGAATGTGGGTGTATATAGCCAGAAGCAATAAATGCTACAATATCAAAATGGCTTTTAATTAGGGGGTGACAAGAGAAGCGAGGGCGGAAAAAACTCGAAAAGATTAGGACGGTAAGCAAAGAGAGAGAGACGGAAAGAACGAAAAGGGAGTCGATCTCAGAATGGGATGTTTTAAATGGGGGGCGTAGACAACAAGGCTCTGCCCCCTTCGCCCAAAAGATTGCGTGGGGAAAGAAAATGCGTCGAAATGATTCCCATCTAAGGTGGGCGGGAAATGGGTGGAGGAAAGGTAGGATTTGGTAGGATTAAAGGGGTGTTTTCGGAATGGATTCGAGGAAAAGTGAGGGATGAGAGGTGAGACTTCGTGGCAACGGGAGGTTAGGATAGGAGATGCGGGAATATCGGGTGAGAAGGAAGGACGAGAAGTCGATTTGGATGGGATCGCATTAAATCGTCTGAAAGGGAAGGGGGGGGTGGCAACAATCCGAGGGTAAGGATGGAGCGTGATGGTCTCCAAGGATCGAGATGAGAGAGGGGGAGTCTTTAAGGAAGAGGGGTAAAGGGGTCTGTAATGAAGCGTGGAAGGCGTTTGGTCTTCGCCCATCGGAGCAGTTCTACTCGGATCCCGGCGGTCTTTATTACGCAGGCGGGAGGAGGAGGGGGGGAGTGGAGTGCGAGGGAGATGGCCGCAGCGGCGAGGGAGGATGCGTGCGATCAGGTGGAGTGAGGGAGGGAGGGGCAAAGGAGGGGGAGGATGGGAGAGGGCATTCACTCAGCTGAACTAAGCGGGATCAGCTCGTCATCCACATTTTCCCACTTTTCTCTCTCCATTGAAGACCGATTTCATGTATTTCCGGCCTCTAAGAGCGCTGTAAAAAAGTCGTAAAGGTTGAATGGGCGAGGCGCTTATCCTTACGTGTTTACGGAGGATGTTACGACGGACGTAGGTTAATAGTAAATAATCCTCTATTGAGTGATTTTGGAAAAGCCTGAAAATAAGGACGGCCGAGTCCATGATAATTACCTTCGTTTACGAATAGATAATTTTGAGACGCATCAAAAATCATAAAATTTGGACTAAGCGGAGGGAATTAATCAACGTTAACTATAACATTTTATTCTTCAGAAACATAACTCTGCTGAAAAACTGAGTTCAACAATCGTAGTCCAGGAGACGGAGTTTGCCTTGGGTGCGGACACAACTTTCCTTGGTGAAAGAGTATTATGGGTCGGAATTTCTACGCTCGTAAAACCAAATTAACCGACATGGCAATAACTAGCTCACAGTAGACAGCTTACGGAAACGCCGGAGGAAGGGCTTTTGGTCAAGGGTTTGACAAAAGGCGAACGATGGGCGTATGTCGGGTGCAATATAGGTGGGACCCCAACTTCCCCCGACAACTACACGTGACACCGACCCCACCCTTTACTTTCCTTCTTTCCCTCTCTCCCTCTCAGCCTCACTCTCTCCCACCCTCATCAACTACTCCGCAATTAGACCCGGTAAACGGTTAGTCTTACGCAGGAATTCCAGGAACTTACATGCTGATTACAGGGTCACGGTTCCATATTTCAATAGTTGAAACGTGGCCATTTCTTTTGGGGAAAATTAGCGGAGGCGATTTCCATGCCAGGTTCTCCTCCCCTCAAAATAATACAATTGTTTCTATTGGAACGAGCATCTTTTTTCATTTCTAAGCAGAGAAATTAGCAGCGGATATGTGAGATAAATTCTAGATTGCAAGAAGGGAGACAGTTTAAACCGCCAGCGCAATGGTTCAACTCTTGACTCATTCAATCCCGGACTAACACTTTTCCACACTTTTGACCAATACATCGCCACACGGGTTCTTTTCAGGACGATCCTTTAAGAAATTGCAAAACTAACCTACTCTTTATTCCACGTCGAAAACATGAAACTGTACAGACGAACATGGATGACATTCCTTTTCACCCTCCCCACCCACCTCTTTCCAAAACATCGCCACCCGCATTCTACGAATTTCCACGAACTACTTCCACCGTATCAAAACTGCCACTTCTCTCCACCCCGACCCTCTACTACTTTTCTCTCCTTGAGTTTTACTGCCTCCACCTCTCCAAATGTCCACACAAAACGTGAAAAACAATTCCAAACCAGACGTACCGGAGGAGAGACACCCACCATACTCTCTCTCTCTGCCCCGCTCAAGGAGCCTAATAACATCATGGTCAGCCTTTTCACCCTCTCGGGGGATCCGCGCGTCCGAGGAACCTCGTGGTTGAGGACTGCCCTTAACAGTGACATGAGCGCAATAAACGAACTCCCCCACTGTAGTGAGGTGAGGTGAAGAGGGATGACTCGGTGCGTTAAAATTGTTAAAGAGAGAAGACGAGAGAGGAAGAGAGGGTGAAAGGAGCGGAAGAGAGAGGGATGAGAGAGAGGAGGTTATCCCCAAAAATGGAAAAGGAAGGCCGGGGAGAGGGATGGCATAATAAGACATTCCAATGGATGGTACACGCCTATACTTGCGTACTCCCATACGTCACGCGCCGAAGTGGAGAGAAGATACTTTTTCACCTACGCCGGAAAAGGTATCTTTTTGGCACCTCCTAAAACGCTGCTTCCTCTCGAAAACGGATCCTTTTATGCGAAACTAACACAAGAGACAAAAGGGAGGCACAAAACTCAACCCCGCCCAAAAATAATACGTTTTTAACAGCCGTAGGTGAACCAAGGTTTTTTCCCCCTAAACTCCCCTACACGATCCTACTAATTTCGTCCTTCATCGGGCCATGGGAAAATTAACCGAATCCAACAGGGCGGGTGCTAAATTATCCTCGAGTCTTTTTTTCGCCTTCTCCTCGTTTTTAAGCTGCATCCTTTTTAACGCGAGAGGCTTAAAATCCGTCAAGATGTGCTAAATCCGTCAAAGGAACTGATTTCAGCGGGAGAGAAAAAATGCGCTGTTTAAAATGACTCTTCGATCAAAAAATTTTCTCGCTCGACTGTCGTAGATGATGGGCGAGAGATGAGGAAGGGAGTAGGAGGGGGAGGCAAACAGAAAAAAAGAACATGGAGGAAAAGAGCAAATGAGGGGAGAGAGAGAGATAGGGAATGGTATGGTTAAGGTAATCATTTGAGAGAGAGTGGGAATGGGATTTAGGAGAAACTTGGCAACCTTGCATCGGAGGGATGTCTCTTGTTATACGGGGCGATCAGTCAGTCAGGGGTGGACGGATGGCGGTCCAGGAGTAGAGGCGGGAGGGGTGGGGCCAAGGGAGGGTGACAGACAGACGGAGGAGGAGTAGGTACGGATGGAGAGAGGGAAAAGCAATGAGGAGGGGGGAAACCGGAGGGAGGGGGAAGGCAAACGGGTGAGGAGAAGGGGGTGAAAGGAAGCGGCGTGGTCAACTAAGCTACCACGAGGCACGGCGAAGGGGTCTCAGGTATGAATCAATGCGACTCATAGTGAGGATGGCGTGACCGGATAGCTCATGATGTCCTCGATTTGAGATCGAAAGATACGAGCGACGAATACAGACTCATTAGATCGAGACCGATTCAAATTGGAGATGTTCGAGAGCTAGTTACGCACTATTAATTCCGGACATTACTTTCCCGATGATTTAAGAGCACAACAGCATTGGCAATAATGAAACTTAATAGAACGTACTTAAGTCGCAATTTACACCGAAGCATTAATCCGCAATGATGTGTCGATTTCCAATTCGAAGAGATTCTACAGAAATGTTATTTCCGATGGATTATCATGACAATGGGTCTACTCGCTTCTTAAGAAGGAAAGTAGGCAATGTCCGCCGACTCCCTCTCTCTTTCCATCCCGCCCACATCCATCAAGGAGCAAAGTTTTACGATACTTGGGGAAGAAGAAGACATTGGCCCTGGCCCAGTTTTAAAGGTGCACAACCAAAAGAAAAGGATTGCATCAAGGCTATATGTCAAAACATCAAAATCTCGCCGCAATGCCATTTAAAATTCTAGCCATGTCTGTGATAAACAACCACGGAACAATAAAGCGGTCAGCGTGTTGGAGGTGGGGGTGGAGGAGACGAGGAAGGGGGAGGAGATGAGGGAAGAGAGGTTCCCGTAGGATGGGAAGCAGCGGAGGAGGAGGTCAGACAAACAGCCGTCCACTTATTCAAACAATACCTTTCCCACAGACCATCCCGAGGGGTACTAAGCATTCGAAATCTGCCATTCCAATCGGGACAAACTTAGAGAGAGAGAGGGAGAGAAAGGGAGAGAGAGACGGAGAGGGAGAGAGAGAGAGAGAGAGAGAGAGAGAGAGAGAGAGAGAGAGAGAGAGAGATAGAGAGGAAGCGAGAATCTACTTTTATTCAAGAGTGAGCGGGAGGGAATCTCCTTTAGCAATTTAAAGAGACCACGAATGCCAAAATCGTATGGAACCCCATGAAGAATACGGTACTGTAAGAGATAGGAAGAGAACCACCTTAAAATATTATCATGCGCCGCACCGTAATAAAAATTCTCGTAAAGTAAACGGAAACTTTTAAACTAGAGAGAAAATATATAAAGATAATCTCGAAAAAAATCACGGTGCGCACCGAACTTGACTGACGCCTCGAAAACTATTTTTTTTTTTAAGTTCCGATCACGTTCGACCGCATCTCTCCCTCCCTCAATATCCCCCATCTTAACGAGTCTATATATCTCCCGAAGAGAAATACCTTTACGTGCAGCGTTCGGTCCGAACAATTTTATGCCTTCCCCTCATCCCACCGCCGCTCCTCACTCAATCTCTCGCTCTCTCTGTCTCTTTGGAAGCCTGTTTACAAGAGTCTCCCACGACTGTCAACTCGGCTTCCTCCCTCTCCGCGCGGCCGCTCTACCTCCCTCCCCCTCATCCCTCCTCTTTTCCCTCCCACACACGCACACACACACACCTCCCCTCTCCCCATACCCACCCACTTTCCCCTCACCCTCTCTCATCCTTCTCTTATCCGGCCCCCAATGTCACACAGCCTCCCTTTAAATATGGAGCACACACGGTAGGAGGGAAAAGAGGTAGGGAAAGGGGGTTGGTCGGACGGATGATGATGGTGAGGGAGATGCCGAGGAGGTGGGAGGGAGGAGTGGGATGGTGGATTGGACCTAAAGAGGTGGGAAGAGAAAGAGTTGGCGTTTAAAAGCCGTACAGCGGTAGATTACAAGGGCGTGTAATAGCGTGGAAGAAGAGAAGACGGAGACGAAAAGTTTCCTGGAAATAAAACGGCGGTATGCAGAGAGAGAGAGAGAGAGTTAGGAAAGGAGAAGAAAGATACGCATGGGAAAGGGCCGGAGATAAAAGATGTCTCAATCTTTTTTCGAGATATCGCTCCCCACTGTCAATCTTTGTGATATCCATCCGTCGCTTTCACTGCGCTGGCTCGTTGCTCCTCGATTCCAGGAACGATTCCGGATGGGTTAATGCAACTGCGTGGACTAGGAATGCCCCACTGGGACTCCTCTTCATTCCTAGATCGGCGAGCGACGTTGTCAGATTTATTCTAAGGATAAACCTGGCGGTAAGTATTGCTTCCTTATCGCAAAAACTATGGGGACTATAGGACAATAGCGCTGATTAACCTCCGATGATGAATCGGTTATTCGAAAATCACTGCGTTACTTAGGCGACAACGGGGCCTGTAGAGGTAGGCGAAAAAAGCAGTCCACACGACAGCAGGGCAAAATTCGATAAAGACGGGGGGACAGGAGAATGGAAGACGGGAAATGAGAAAATAAGTTGGCGGAGGATGCTTGGCAAAACCGACGCGAAAATAAACAAAAAGAGCTGCAGACAAAAGAAGATCGAAGAAGAAACAAAAACGAAAGTGGTTCCATCCGGTCCAGAGGTGGGGCTGGTATATAGTAGAGTGAGTGAGTGCCGGTGAAAGGGGAGTGATGGAGGGGCGGAGGAGGATCGGAAAGAATGAGAAGGAGGGGGAGATAAAGAGTGGGGAGTTGAAGGAGACGAGGAAATCGGACGTAGGATGCAGAATCCCGTGCTGTGCGAAAAGCCGAGTAAAAGCGGTGCGGAGGAAGGTGGGCAGACAGACGATGGCAGGGAAGGCCTGGTCGGTCGCCCGTAGCAACAGCCTAAGGGCACCATAGCCTTGGGCCTTTTTCGGAGGAACGGGAACAATGGCCGCGGATGGACAAGGAGAGTGCGGCGAGACCCAGCATTCCGATACGCGACGAGTAATATCGATTCCGGAGCACACAAAAGATGCATCCAGACACTATTATTCGGAGAGTCGCATTCTTTCGGGAACGAAAAACTCGAAAATATAAATATCGAGGGAGAATACATAAAAATGACGATTTACGGCAACGACATAAAATTCCTATTTACAAACATTTAACGAGGTGTTTCTCTTCCTCTAAGTTGACATTTATATTAAGCCTTGTGTGTCCATGCACAAAAACTCTATTCACCTTATATTAACTACAACTATAAGAAACTAAGGAATTTTTCACGAATAAATCAACGCTAATACAATTATTATTTCACAGGAAAATTGATGGATCGGACGCCACCGATCGAAACAGAAAAAGGTGAAAAAGAGAGCAATGTCATGACGTGACCTACCTCCAGCAAGAGGAAGAAGAAAGTGGAAGAGAAAAGAGCGAAATGGAAGAGGAAGAGGCAGAGGCAGAGGATGTCGGCGATGGAAGATAGAATTCAAAGCAAAATACCAATCCGAGTGGAAGAAAGGATGAGAGGAGGGGGAGGAGTGATTGATGGTGAGTGACTGAATTTGTACCAAGCACGATGTCCTCTACCCTTTCCACCCGCCCGCCACACCCCCTCCCCTTCCCACCTCCTCTACGCCGCCGGCAAAAGTGTCTCCCACGGAATACATTCGTCCGGATAAAGAAAAATAGCCGTCGCCGCTGTTTAACGTTCGAAAAAACCATATAGAAAAAATTCCACAGCGAAATCAATTACCCGAACGCTCGACCCCCTGCCATGATTTCCACCGAATAACGACAATGCCGAAATATTTTCGCATCAAGGTTCGATGTTCCGCTCCCGGCTCCTAATGAATTCCCTCCTGTAATGCGAAAGGTTTTTCTCGGCTTCCCCTTCTCCGGAGGCCAAATATTTAAGTCGACAGTGCAAACCTAGAATTCGCCGTTAGTATAGAAATAACTTCTCCTTTATACCCTAACGAACGAGAAAGAATTTTCATTAAACATCAAGGTGTTATTTCCTCGAGCACGAGCTCAAAATAATAGCAGAGAAACTCCATCGATGGGGTTCATCGTTTATAATTATACAAAAAGGAATCACAGCTTAAGAACTAGCGCATGATTACCGGAAATATAAATGTATGTACCCTTTCTTCTACACTTGGGTTATGATTGCGTGTAATAACGAGCAATTTCCTATAATAAGTTCGTGTTCGCGCGTGTCTTTCTCCTTCGCCGCGTAAAGGACGGTGCGTCATCGAGTTTGTAAAGAGTTGGGTAGGATAGGCGGAAAAAAGTGCAGCTAACCTGCGAAAAGAGAGAGTTTCGAGAAAGAGAGACAAGAGGAGGCAACAGGCTTTCATGGGAAAGGAAGAGATCTCGCCGGGAATCGAACCGGAGAGCGTGGTTCCCACACCCGCGTGACCGACAACCACCTCCCCCATCGCCTTTCCCTCTCCACCAACCCCAAACCCCTTAGAAGCGGAGCAAATCGAGGAGAAACGATTTTTAAGGGTTAAAAGGAGGAGGGGGGGGGGGGGGGGAGGAAACGTACGTTAACAGGAGGATCATCTCTGTCTGGCACTGGAAAATCCAAAGAAGTCGGTAGGAGACGGGGAGATTCGAGGAAATGCAGCGAATTTGATGCGCCTTTTAACACGGTGCGGAATGGGGTCGCGGAAAGGAGGGAGAAGTGCAAGGGAGTGAGAGGGAGGGAGAAAGGGAGCGAAATTGGGAGGGGTGGAGAAGAGAAGGTAAAAGTGGAGGGGTGTCGGTGGGTGGTTCTCTCTCTCTCCAGAGGAGGTCGTGGGAAAAAGGCGAAGCGGAGGAGGTTGGGTGGAGTTCGAGAGAGCGACGGGGAAGCAAACCCCGTTCCTTTCGATTCATTCCAAGGGAAAGAGGTGTGGGTGGAGAGAGGAAAGTGGGGAAAAGGCGGCGTGGAGAGCGCGTTACGTAATGGGAGCGACCAATCGCTTCAAAAGGGGGTAAGGTTGGGTCGTCAACAGCGGGGGGAAGATATCGCACTGTTGCACATGAGGAGCATTAAGATACAAAAAGTAGAAGAGACAATGCTACGGCTCGAGACCGGAATGAGGACGGTAACATGTCGATATATATCTTTATTTATATTACGTTACTCGCTGGAGTGAAGAAAATCGATAAATAACCAGTTCAGGCCATAAAAAACGGTTGAGGGATAAATAAGACTGTTTATTTGTAAAAAGATTAAGATAGGAATAACATCTTTTTCTAATTATGCAGAAGAACTCGTGTAATAATGCCGTAGCGACCAAATACATCGTTATATGCTGGTCACGTCACGAAGCTAGCGGGAAAAGAGAGAGGAGTGGATAAAGAGCGTTAAAACTGCGCAGACGAAAGGCGATTTGCGAGGCGCCAATTCATGAATCTCGGAACGAGTCGAGGCAAAAGGTCTTCGTAGTTTATGTATGAGTTGGAGGCGGGATGGGAGTGCATGCGGGGCCTCCACCCATGGGAGGTAGGTGCGCGGAACCACTCACTCTCTCCTTAACCCCTCCCTCCCTCTCCTCCCACCTCCCTACGGCACCACCCAAGTACCTTAACAGAGAGTATTACTCTTTGCGGCGTATGCGAGTAGACAGGCGGCATGCCGTCTCCCAGGGGGACAAACGAAAAAGAATTACGACAATGCTTCGGGCGCGATCCGACGCCCACCTCGCTTTCCCACGGACTCCGACGAGAGTAAATAGCGGTTCGATTACGCGGTGCTTTATTTAGAGGGAGAGCGGAGGGGGTAGGGGGATTCCCAATTGCGGGGTAAGGGCCGGAAAACGTTGACCGGAGCGAAGTCATAAAAAGACGTTCTAAAAAAGCCAAAATATCACCGAAGATTTATTCGTCCGATGCTCATGTCCTTCCTTCGTAACATCACGTCTCGTAGCCGCTGCAGCATTAAGGACCGACCGTCCTATCTGGCTCCATCCTCTTCATTCCCCTCGCCGCCCCCTCCCCCTACCTAAAGCCCTAGCTGCCGCCGACTGCGACGACCTTCCCCATCCAACAATGCGCCTCTCTCCCTCTCCCAACAATCCCTTACGGGCATTTACGGAATGGAGCCGGCTAACGCCTTGGTGGCCGGAAGCTGTGAATTATATATTCCATGGGAGGGTCGGATGGGCGGCGGGTGTGAGGGAAGGAGTGAGGGATGGAAGGAGAGAGGAGGAGACTCGAGGTCGGGAAGAGGCGCAGAGAGGAGAGAAAGAGTTGGGTGCTAAAAATGGCACCAGACAAGTGTACGATAATATTTTAGAAATTATAAGTTACATACTTAAGTTCTATTTTGGGATTGCAGTGAGAGGTGAAATATAAAGAAGATTATTAATAACTAATTCCTCTAAATGTTTTACATATATTTAGCATTATACAAAGCAGTTTATAAATCAGTAGTGTTTTTCATGAGCAACCACCGTGGTGTTGGATGATGTTGCCAGCCGTTACAAAACGGATGCATATACTATGTCTGACTTCCCCTTTGCGCGGAATGGAAGGTCAAGTAGCCCGAGTAGCATTATGTACTCTAAAAACCAAGTAATTGTTCTTTCCTACCCAAGGAAGAAATTCTGAACATTCACTGGTTACACATCAGTTAAAACTCGGACGCCATATATACTTTGCAATTATTAATCCTAAATGACCTCATAATACACTCAGCATGTCTATCTCGTTGCATATCGTAGGGAAAAGGTCAACTGTAATGTACAACGAAAAACGTGTGAGAAAGAACTTTAATTCCCACCGACAACAGTAACACATGAAGTCTACGCTACGCGAAAGAAAAAAACCTGTACCATAACTTCTTTTTATTCCGAAAGCTCCAACCGACACCGATGTTGTAATTGCATAAACGAGTTATGCAACTGGACATCGACGAAGAAAAGTAATTCGACATTAGGAGTGGATATTTAAAAATGGTCGGCGAGAGATTAATTCCATCGGAAGAGCATCGCCCGTGGCATCGCCATCCTTTCCTATCCATTCAATTTCACTCGTTTAAAACCCCTTGAAAAACTTTCATTCAGAGAGAGACCGAGGCCTTCGCACACTGCAAAAAAGGCAGCACCGCGCACATGCACATGCGATGGCCCTAACCTTTCTCCCCACCCCCTATATCCGCCTCGACAAAAGGGAACCCCTCCCCTCTTACCCCATGGTCCACGCCGATTCCCCTTCCCTGACCCGTTGGTGCGCCCAATATCCACTTCCTCCCTACCCCCTCTACTTTCAATGCCCTCAAGAAACCAGCTCCATATTCACATCGGGGATCGTCCAGCAAAAGGAGTAAGACTTTTTTGGGGGGATGAGAGGTGGAGTGAGACGGAGGGGGAAGGTGAAAGACAGGAGGAGGAGGGAGAGACATTTAAAAAGAGCACGAAAGAGAGGGAGTTTCTTTGGCCAACGGGCATTCCGAGTGAGGAGGGGGGCGGAGAGGAGTGGGAAGGTGGCACGATTCAAATTCAAATATCGCTCAGACACATATTCGGATGTCTGCGTCACACGTCCGGACTCCGTCTCCTTTAAAAATGGAGGCCCCAACGAATCCAGAAAGAATGCTAATGCATCTCATTTCGCTAATTTTCCCTGGTATAGAAGGAGACATTATTTGAAGAAATCTAATGTGGCAATAAAGACATTTGTGTAAGCATCCTATTGATGTGTGTTTGCGAGTCGAAGGGAATAATTGCTATTTTCAAATGTACCACAATGAGATGCCTAGTTCATTCCCAAGTACATTAAAACCCGTTACAGAAAAACCTAGAAATGGTATCCCCAGTTTTTAACGGTCTAGAGCTAGAAAAAAATCCTCTCAACTGTCTACACCACAGATAAACGATCTTCATGCTCGAATTAAATGACAACTTCCACGCATTAAGCAGGCTGAGCCACTGCACTGAAATTCAGGCATCCATGGCGTTTTCTGAGCTAAGCCTCCTCACTTCTCTACGAACTCTCCCCGCCTCGATTCATCCCCTGTACTCTTCAAAAAACCGTCCTTTCTCCTTCTATGGTCACGTGATTTAAATCCCCTACTCCCTTACCTCCCTTCCAGCCATATGCACCCTCATTTTTAAAACCCCCCCACCCTTCACTCTCTCTCCCCTCCGCCACCAAACCTCGTTTTTTTAACGGTTTTTCTACAAGTTATAGGGTTGGCTCCCTATGCCAGCGCTAAGGCGATTCGGTGAATGCAAGTATCAGCGCTCATTTCTCCTTTTCGGGCGTTGAAGTCTCCGACGAGAAAAACGGACTGTTGAATTTATATTCATCATTAAGATCGGTTTCAACAAATGTTACTTTACTGATTGAGTTATGTTACAAACCATATATGAAAATTAATTTGATTGTGGGTTTTAAGAAAAATATTTTTTAAACATTATTACTTCAATTGCACAGATATTTTTATTTGTCTTATATTTTTATTTCAAAAGTAATTGCCCCACAAATGTAAATATTCCTATGTTTATTAGATCTCTCCTGTCTTAGCAACTCAACATGAGTTAAAATTTTAATTTGTTTCTATTTTGAAAAACGATTAGCCATTTTTATTAGTAATAATTGTTTAAAAACAACCAAAAAAGGACAAATTTCTCCCACGATTTAAGAACAAAGCCTCTAAGGTTGGCAACTCCGTCGATTACGACTCATTCGCGAACTCCCATTTGCACCACCAAGTTTTCCCAACGCACGCGCACCATCTACATCCGGAACAGATGGCCCGGCACCGCCTCCTCAACCTCCCCCGACTCTTGAGCGGAAAATGCATTCTTTGAAGCCGACCTATAGTGCGAGAGAGAGAGAAAGAGAGGGGGAGAAGAAAAGGGCCATTTCCCTCTTCTCGGCTTCCGCCATTGTGTCTGCACTTCCTACCAAACCTATCGACCCAACCCTTGCCTAACAGGGCCGTACCTTTAAGTGAACTGTTTCTTTTTTTTCGGCAACTTCCGACCCCCTCGTAACATCCAACTCCCCTAAAAAAATTCCAATTCGAATCGGTTAGCAACAACCATAAAACCGAATTCTATCGCACGGATTCGCCAGGTCCGCGTTTAAAGAGCACGGCTAATGAACGTTACGAATACGAACAAACTACTCGTTCTTCCTAATGAAACATTTTACGGATATTTACCACTTAGTAAATATACACCACTAAGTACAGCGTAACGCGTCGCGAATGCACGTAGGAAATTACTGGAACCTAGTTTTTACAGGGTATAAGATTTCTTATTTTCATTTTAAACAAAACAAAGTAAGAGAGACAGCGAAGCCTTTATCCTGTTTCATCGTCACTCTTTCTTTAAAAAAGGGTTAGGACACGTTTAAGAGACGTTGAGAGTTAACGGGGGCAATCTGTTACTCGAGATGGAAGGAGAGGAAAGGGAAATTAACGTACTTCGTGAGGAGGTAATAACGACGAATGCGTAAAACAGGTGGCTAACGAGACCGGTACTTCGATAAAGAGGACAGAGCAAAAAACGGGGACAAAAGGAGAGGCAGAAAGACAGCGAAGAAAGAGAACTGTGTAAGACAGAAGACATTTCAATAGAATATTCGAAGGAAAGCGATAAATTCCAATGCACATCTGTTAAGCACTCTCCGCGGCAACAATTATTCGAAAGTTTTATTTAAAGGACCGATTTCGGTGAAGACGAGAGACGTGGGCAAAATAAAAAACCGCAAAAAAAGCGCAGATCGATAAATCGACGCAATAAAGCCTGCGTGAGACTTAGAGAAGAAGATGGCATATAACATATGGACTCGGTTAAATTAAGTGATGCTATTAGGAGAGGGTCAACAACAGAAACAGGGTGAGTGCAATCAAAGTATCTCCTTGAAAACTGCCTCCCAACAAACGCCCACTCGGATGCGAGATGAAAGAAAAATAACAAGAAGTGCATGAATAAGAATGAACGTTTCCGAAAGCGTGTCAAAGCCACTACTCCCACGGGTCTTTTACTCTGTCGCGCGCCTTGTCCAAACATCCTCGAAAGGCGAAACCAAAACATGCGCGCGCCTACGCACGGCGACATTCGCACGCGCTATGGACGCGTGTCGTTTAATAGAGCACGCACGTGTCTTCCACCCCCTCTCCCTCCTTTCCTTCTACCGCTCGTAACTTGCGCCGCACCACTTCAATCCACTTTCCCACGCCTCGTCATCTCCGCACGCCCCAATCCTGTCTACTCCATGCCTTATTGGCTTTAATTGCGAAACATCAACAATGAAAATATAACATCTAAAAAGTTCAACTGTTTGAGAGCCGATGGCAAAACCATATCCACCGAGTTCCACTCAATTGAGGATGAGAAAGTAGGTGGACAAAAAATTTTCAATGGCAAATAATCGATTCTACAAATGTTCCCACGGAATCTTGATCAGACATGGTTTACTAAAGTAAATTTTCGCAAGATAATAAAGAAAAGTTTTTTAACAGAGGAAACTACTTCGTTCAGAAAAGCGAAGGAAGTACTATGGTACGACTGTACTTCAGAATCCAGAAACAGTGAATCGTCATAAAAAATGTAAATCGTCCGCGCGGATCCGGAATGCTGCCTCTCAGTCAGTTGCATAACTTCGAATAAAGACATAGCGGATCTAGGAGATGAAGAGGCGAAAGCGAGAGATAACGCTTAGAAAGTAAAAGAGCGTTTTTCTCCTTGGAAGGATCCAGGATCCACTTCCCCTTCTCTGCCCCTCCACCGCGTACCGTCGTGATAAAACATGCAGAAAAACAACACTCACCGGCCAGGCGAAGTCGAACCGGAACTGTATTGGCTCCTCGAGAATGCCTCCCTCTCCCCCGCCGCCTCCTCCGGCAAGGTCCACCGGTGGCGTCAGGAAGGTACCAAAGATGCACGGAGAAGAGTTGTCTATCCTCGCCTGGTAGTGCTTGAGACACACCCGGAAACGGGCCGTGCAGTCCGTTGGCGAGCGGTGGAGGATGCACTCTGGATCCGTAGGGGCCGATCCCACGCAGCACCTCATGCCCTCGGCGGTGAAAGAGTTAAACTGAAGCTCAAACACTCCCGACGAGGATGCCTGGATGGGAGAGGAGAAGGTTCACATGGGTATTGCGTCGACACGTTCCTTTCCTAAAGATAAAAAGTTCATCTCGAGACAAAATATATTATCGGTTGGAAAAGGACAAATTCATATTGATTTATCAACTAGCTGACAAATACTTATTATACCGTATCCTTAAACCTCGTTAACAGAAAAAATTAACAACTTGCTATTTTTAAAAATGCAGATTTACTAGGATAGATTAGGACCTAAACTGGTGTAATTCTGATAGGATAACATAACCAAATAAATGAAACCGCGCGAAATCATCTACAAATGGCAATAAAAGGAAATACATATAAGGTTAAACTGCGGCCGTGTGAACTTAAAACGCCAAGAGGTTAAGGCGAGGAGAAGGAAAGCTATAAAAAGGTTGTTCGCTATCAAGTTTTCGAGCCAAAACAATTTAATACCGCTGCACCATCTCGCAAGCGCACCTCATTCACTTCACTTCCTGCTAATCTCGTTTTAACGTGGCAACATTAAAAACATCCCTCCCTCTCGACCATCCACCGCCTCTCACCCCTGCCTCCAGCATTTGAACTTGTCCAAGTTTTGACAAGGAGAGAGAGATATATGGGAGGGGAAATCCCTGAAGGCAGGATGCAACCGCCGACGGGTAAGACTTAATGAAAAAGGAAATCTAGACGTAATCGTTCGACTCTTTTATGAAGATGATGACGACACCCACAAACTCTAACCCGACTTCTCCGCAGCAAGAGATCGAGCGGGAGGAATGAGGTGAGGAATGGAGCGGAGAGAGGGTGGGAAGGGAATGAGTTGGGGAAGGGAATGAGGTGGGGAAGGGAATGAGGTGGGGAGGGGAGTGGGGGGAGGATGGGGAGGGGGAAGGGGGAGGAGTGGGCGGACGGGCGGAATCGAAACGTTTCGCAATGGTGCGGTCCCGAGAGCAAGCGAAGAGAGAGAGAGAGAGAGAGAGAGAGAGAGAGAGAGAGAGAGAGAGAGAGAGAGAGAGAGAGAGAGAGAGAGACTTCGCCGTATCCTCCTCCTTCCCTGCCGTCCCCCTTCCGCTCCACGCTTTCCATCTCCCGCCCCCTCCCCTAAAACCTCCTCAGGCTCTCCGCGGCAATTGGGTCGATCTTCGGACTGGGGAGAGGCTCTTATTAGGATGAGTAAGAAGGCGAAAGTGAGTCGTAAGAGCGATGCGAAGGTCTTCCTCTCCTCATCCTCTTTTCAACGTGGCCAGCCTCCGTCGTCCCCCATTCCTTGTTGCGATTCTCGTCTTCGCTTTAAAAAGAAGAAAAAAATTCTTTCCCACGGAATCCCTTGGCACGTATCAGAGCCCGAAATTAAAAAAATTATAATCTCTCAGGATCGCTTATCAAAATGTGATTTAAGCTTGTTTGGGTGGAAGGAGAAGAGGAGTCGAGTGTCTCGAGCAGTGCTTATTTCGTTCACTTCTTTGTGTTCGTGACTTGCGACAATCCTTCATTCCTCTCGGTAAAAAAAAACCCGAAAGATACTTTCGAAAACGAGATAGTCCTAAATATTTTTTTAGTCTGTCATGTTTTTGTTAAGTCGGGAGTCTTCACGGTTTCACGAAATTAATCTATCGAAAAAAAACCTTTAACAAGTGAATTGAATCGTAACATTCATTTCGAGGGCTGAGAATGCTTTTCGGCGCAATTTTCTCGGCGAAGAATCTACGCGCTCAGAAATATTAAAATTATCTACTCGCATTTTTGGGCGAACAACATGGTATGACCCGATGAATTCCTACAGTTTCCAATGGTGCGACACAATTTTATCTCGCTCTTAATAAACAACAATTGCAATGTCGTTATATGCGCGAAAAACTATAACAAAAGTAAAATTTCAATCCGTTCGATGAAACGAGCTGAGATATTAAGGCGAGGAAAAGTCAATAATTTCCGCTACGACTCGAGAGGAAGGGATAAGAGCGGTAGGGAAGAGAGACTATAGGAACCCAGCCACGAGAGTGAGCGAGAGAGGTATGAGAGAGAGAGAGAGAGAGAGAGAGAGAGAGAGGTACGAAAGAGAGGGAGAGGTACGAGAGAGAGAGGTAGGGAGGGAAAAAGAACAGCGTATAACGGACACACTATATGGCATCGCAGCTTTTGCTGCACCGACGGTATCGAGCGACGAGTGTGAGCGGCCGGGATGCTGGGAGAGAGTATTAGGCGGGTCCATTGCCGGAGGGCAGAGAGAGTCTCCGGAAGAGGACGAAGGGAGGAGGGATGCCCCACTCCGTTTGGGACGGGGCGGAAGGTGCGGAGGGAGGGGGGGAACGTTGCCGCCGGGATGAAGGGTGGAGGGGAGGAGGCTTCGCGAAGATCGGTAAGAAATGAAGAGCAGCCGGCGGAATAAGGGACGGAAAAACAAAAGATGCGAACTAGGCCGCGTGGTCCCTCTTTCCTTTTCGAACCGATAGGGAAAGTCCATTTTTCGAGCCGCGCCGTAATGCCCAGGACAATCGAGGATCTTCTCCATAAGAAGATGGTGATGAACGCAAAAACCTGACCTATTGCAACATCGCGATTTTCCTGCGAGAGATACGGCCAAAAATATACAGGAAGCATAGGAATCGGAATTCTCTTGCAATGCGCGAGCGAACGAGAATAATAACGTTCAACCGATTCTATTCTCTTTTTGCTATCTGGACTCGATGGAATTCAAGATCGATCGTAGAGCGAAGATCGTACCGAACCATGCTGAATTTCTCTTGGACTTTCCTGTAGCTTGTCAAAGGCATCAGCCGAGACTAAGAAGATTGCTTCCACAGAAGGGCATGACATCTTGGGAAGAGAGGAGAGGAAAATTTCAGAGGGGACTGAAAGAGTTTGACAGTAAACAGGCCGAAGGGATGAGGGCAGGGAAGGAGGTGGAATGACTGCACTACTCTTTAGCGGACAACTAAGGTCAGGGAAAGAGGGTCTCTGCTGCAAGACGACGACGTGAAAGGAGGCTGTGACGGTGGAGGAATAAGTTACGCTCCGATGGAACCGAAATTATTTTGAGAAAGTGACAAGAGTACGAACAGTTTGTAGCAACCCATGCAAGGAAATAACAACACATTAAGAGTGCACCGGCCACATGCAAATCCACCGCAAGAATTGCAACGTATTAATGCGAGTATACCTCGAATGACTTCAATGAACGAAAACTCACAGAACTCCTTGTAAAATCTTTGACTGCAAAATACGGCTTCATAGCTTACTCAATATTTAAGATATCCGGATCAATTACTGTAAACAAAGAGATTAATTTAACAACATAAATAAGATCTTTGAGTGAAAGAGGAAGTATTCATATTTTTTATTCATAATATTATCCTTTATTTTTTCATTTTTTCCTGCTTCCCGTCGCATGTATAATTTTTTTTTAACCGGCGCCTCCTGGCAATTGATATCGCCTCTTAAGTGATAGGAGGAGTCGTCCTCCTCCCTGCCTCACCCTCCGCACACCAACAGAGCAGAGCAGCAGCCTCACAGTGCCACTTTGGCGAGCTCTTGTAACCTAATCTCCTAACCCCCACCTTTGCCACCCCACCTCCGCTCTCTCCATTCCACCCTCAAAGGAGAGAACGTCCCCACCCATCTAGGCCGCCGCCACCCCCGCGCACTTCTCAGCCGCCGGCACCCAAGGATTGCTCCCTCGCCTGCATCACTGCCGCTCCTCCCCACTCCAAGAAAACGCGCGAGCAAGATGAGCGTGTTCTCCTCCTCTTCCCTTCGCCCCCGACCGACCCTCACACTCCTTTACACACGTCTGTGGCGCCCGCCAGCCACCAAGACCAAGGCTCGAGTGAGCAGACACCAAACCCATCCCACACACTACACCGGATCTTCCCCCCTCCCACCCTTCTAACTTCCCCGGCATCTTCTACTACGTTTGCACCCCACAAGTAGCGTGCCACACGCACTCATAATAAGCATAGCGGGAGAAATCTCCTTAACTCTACCCTTAAATGCGTAAACTATGTAACACTCCAAGGGCTTCTGTTTTTCAAGAACCTTCATATTGTAGGCAGTAGTAGTTACTAATTGAATGAAAACATCAAAAACAGGCTGTACGATAAAATATGTAAACAGGCCGAAATCTGACTAGGGAAATACCGCACCATCCCCCCTACAATGGCGCCTTCTACTCCTATTAACACCGACTGGATTTTACAATTACCTTCACGCAAAGACGAACTTCTCTCTCGGCTACCGCTCAGCCGACACCCTCTCTCTTTCCTTCTTCCTGCCACCTATCCCATAAGAACCTTCCCACCCACCTCTCCAACCCATATAACCCCATCTCGACTTTCCTCGAACACTTCCTCCTCTCTCTCAGACACACATACAATCCTTCCTCGACTCTTTCTCTCCTCTCTCACAACACACACGACACTCTACAACCCATCTCCTATTCCATAGAAAAACCCCTTTCCTCAGTTCACCTCGCTCTCTACCTCCCACGCTTCCTTCCTCCTCCTCCTCCTTGAAGTGTTCTCTCGCGTCCACGCTCTTGTTCCTCCGAGAGAGCTAGAGGTCTGTGTGTATAAAAAAAGGAAGATCGCCGACGCGCGACCAAACAAGGGTGAACGCTTGCCACTCATTGATAACGCCAAAGGAAAAAAGGGTTCGACATCAAAAAAATTCCTCCACTTTTAACGGCACCTGGAGTTGCTTTTTAAACATTCTTAGAGGCGAAACGATCAACTTCTCATCCATCTAATAAATTCTGATTCGTTTCATAGACGAAAGCAAGAATGCTCTTCAATGACTAATTCCGAAGGAACGTGGAAATCGCCACGAAATACGTACCATGGAGGCCTCAAAAAGTCCTAGAAAAATGCCGGAAATAGCCGAGTAATCCCGAATGCTCCCGTTTCCTAAGTAATGCCGAAGAGTGATGCGGATAAATTGCGCTGTGGATTTCGGGCAAAAAGCGATCTAACAAAACATGTTTCGATTGCTATAAGAGAGTATTCGATCGAGGTAACCAAGCAACGCGTTCGACTCACTACCGCAACTTTGCAGCGCGGGCATGAAATGAATCGGGCCCCGACTGCGCAAAGAAATCGTGAGATTAGATTTGGCGGAGAGCACATAAGAGGGGAATTTTCAAGAATTGGAGCGAAAAGATAAGCGAGGAAAAATTCTCCATAAAAGGCCCTTGATATCTTAAGTCTACAGCCCCGAAATAATTTTCTCTAATTTCTTCCACAGTTTTTAATGGTCTGGAGAAAAATCGCCGTGTATCTAGATAAATGGAAAATTAACCCCATTTCGAACCTATTCGGGCTTTCTATATATGCCTAAAAATTTCCATGCAATCGGATGGAAGCAGTCAAAAATTTGCTTCCGTTAGGAGGAAGACCCACGATAAAAATCCTCGAGCAAGGACGTCCTAATGGCTGCCTGATAAAACCCGAGGGCCGATAGCGTGCATGGAGTGTCCCTCGCGCAGTGAGTGATTCGCGCGCGGAAATGTATTCCGGGAAAAAAGCGGAGTTCCACAGTAGAGGAGGAAAGCGAGCGGTCGCGCGTCTCAACTAATCGGACTGCCACGAACCGAGTTTAGTCAATGAACGTGGAAAATGTCGCGATTATATAGGGAAGGTGGCTTGAAATGAATCCTAACATATGATTTCCTATTCCTAATGGACGTGTCCCACTCATATTGCCAAAATTAAAGACACCTTTAATATCTCTTATTTGTAATTATTTCGTAATATCGTTCTAATCAACGCGATGATATCACGTTGCAAATTTAACGTAAAAATGAGGACATTGAGGCAGGTTGTCATTCGACCATATAAGAGAAGCATCAAAGTTATGGCAGTCGAGTATTATGCAAGAAAAACAACCGGAGATCATCCATTTCCTTTTATAAATCGACGCAAATGAAGTTTTCACCGAGATTGGGCTATTTCCGCCGCGATCACCGCAATAAATTAAGCGCGGGATGGAAGGAGGGGGGTGGTTCGTAGCCGACGATTACGGAGGCGTCGGGTCAGAGGGGGAAGCCGCAAAACCGGGGATCCCTAACACTGGAGAGCGGGGTAAAGGCCGGTGGCGTCCTCTTTGATTTGGCTACAAACTTCCTTGCCACAGCCGCCGTCCCTTCTCGCGCTCTCTCTCTCTTCTCCCTCCTATCCCTTCTCCAACGCAGAAAAGTATTCTCGGATACCGAGACAACACACACGCACTGCTATACTCATACCCTCTCTGTATCGTCTTAGCGACGAATAAACAACCAAACCGTGGAGGAAATTCTCCCTGCCAAACACTCACTACCTGCTTCACGGAATCTAAACGAGTGAAAACAAAAGAATAGCGATGATTAAATTGCCTCCACCGTTGCAAGACAAACTATAAAAAAATATCTACTAAAAAAAGTTATACGCTTTTAAAATTTTTACTAAAATAAGGAGGACAATTACTTCAGGTGACCAATGGCGGCTGTATGTAAAGTCAAAGGGAAATCGACTCGAACGGTGAGCTTAACTAATGCTTGAAATTAATACCACGATAGCTTACCCACATAATGCGAGCCCATGCAAGGGAATTGTTTATTGGCTTTGTCTACATGTCCAAGTTGATTACGCCTGCCCTGCGAGCACAAAACGAGATATTACATCAATCATATATAGTAGCGTGACACTCCGCGACTTGCAACGTCCTTTCTACCTCGACTTGTAGTCACGCCGACGAGATGAATTTACAGGGTATCGCGAGAGGTCTAGCTACTTAAAACAATCTTCGATTGTTTATTTCCTTAATGGTATATCACACGCCCGAACCACTAATAAACAAAATCATGGGATATTCCGTTACCTCACAGCCACAACACAATAAAGCGCCTTATTAAACGAAGTATGGAAGTAAATCGGTGAATTTTTGGAGACTTACCTGTTGGAGTAATCCAAAGATGACGAAGGAGGCGACTAGGGCCACAATATTTGGTATTCCCATCATCACTTGTGGTTGGATTCAAAAACACGAAAGTACGATGGTCTTAAAATTCTTCGCCGACGTTGATTTTGAGGGCAGCAGCAGACGATGATTCCTCTTTAATGAACACGCCGTCGTAGGTCGTAGAAAAATTACAAACTGTGTCGCTTGCAGCCGAGGAGACGAACTAAAAAAACTTCCCAAAAAAGCTAAAACTAACACGTAAAAAAGGACACAAAAATGATTCTTCCCGTATCCGGTTCAGTGGGGAGGCTTCGTTCCAACAGAGTATTAGGTGTCGATCGCGTCCTATGGTTTATCATTTGTCTTGGTTTAGGCGTCTCGAGTTTTTCTCGTGAACACCTAAGTTTCCCATGGGACCTCCGTTGTCCAGTCGTTCAGTTTGGGGTATCGACGAGAGTCGAACCTCTGGCCCGTTGCGGCGTGATGACACAGGCATACTCTGTCGCGGAAAGATGTGAGAATCGAGTTCTCACCTCCTCCTCACTCTAGGAGAGTGTCCTCCGTCAACACGCACTGAGGGAGTCCTACGAGTCGTTTCTCAGGTCACCAATGCATTCGCAGGCCACCCAAACCTGCCTCACACTGCCCTCCGCCCGTCATTACGATACGTGCTCACCTTCCGAGAGTCACGCCACGATACGAGTCTCCCCACCGAAGCAAGAAGAGTCCTTCGAAAGCGGGGTAACTTCCCGAACGGACGATTCCTCCGCCCCCTCTCTCCCTCTTCGCAGCCAGGGACGAAGATCGGCAAATATAATCCAGAAAGGTTTTACGGAAAAATATCCACCGAACACACCAGCACTCGGGTATAAAGGGGTTCCGTGTGGGAAAACGACGTCGAATTGGGGTGTGGAGTAGTCGATTTGAAGGGCGATAATGACGACCAATCCACAAGGAACCTCACCGGTGAACACACGGGTGAAAACAAAGGGAGAAGTACTATCCCCTTCTCTGCATGAGTCTTCTGTTTTTTCCCCCTACCTAACGCCCTCGTGGATATCCTAGAGATAAAGGAAAATTCTCCGATGACAATATCACACAGCTTTTTTTATTTTGCGGTCCGTCAGGGGATGACAAAAAAATGTTTCGTAAAAAAAAACGCCGCGAAAATATTTTTGCCGTTTAAAACACAAGCACGCCGCGATGTCACGAGGAGAAATATCCCGTCTCCACTTTTTTCAGCGCCGACGGAGAAAAATAAAAAATATATAAACAAAACTATTTCCCCGCGCGTGTGAATTATCGTAGAGAATTGTTGGAAAAAAAGAGGGTCGATTTAAAAAAATTAAAACTTGAGAGAGCACTCAAAATACACAGACACAGCACACATGAGGGTATGTAAAGTCGCTAAGGGTGTGATCACCAATAAATTGCGGTGGTTTTTTTTTAAATGTAAATGGTTGACAATCGGTAACCTTCAAGAACTCGTCACGAGTCCACGCTACTAGCTTGCCGGCCACCGACTGAATGAGGGAGCAAGGAAAGCTTGTCCCTTCTCTCCCCTCCTCTCTCACCCTCGCCCCTTCCACCTCCCTTCCCTCCTGCAGATGCTTCTCCTCGGCTTTCCCCCACCCCCTTTCCACGCTCCGCTCACACACACGCAGAGGCACACAAAAGGGGGTAGGGTGCTTCACACACAACACGGGACAGCGACGCTTGTCGGCCGTCTCTGGAACTACGACGGCTAGGTCCGCTTCCCGCCGCTAGATGTCACTGGCGAACGAGGGAGGCTAGTTGAGTCGACGTGTAAGGGGAGGTGCGACGCGTTTCTTCTCTCTCACCCAGTCTTCCTCTTCTTCCGATTCGTCCCCTCCTTCCTGCGGCGAGCGAGACAAAAGGAACACATTGAAAAATTATAACACAAAAGACGTGCAGGCAGTACGCTTAAAGTTAGGTGCATCGCGTCAGACTTCGTATCATGTTACATTTTAATCTTTTGGCCTCGCGTGTCCGAACCTTTTCTTATAGCGCGCTTTTTAAATTGGATGAATGAAAATTTTCGTTTGTTTAGCCTCATATCAAAGACTCATTGTCTCTTTTAACACAAATTTCAGGAGTTAATACACATTTTAGTCATTGAACAGATCACAACAGCAAAATGACGTCTTACAGGTTCGAAGATATCGTAAATTTTTGTCTCATAAAAATATGTGGGACACAATCTAAGTAGGTATTACAGCAAATTTCAATGTGCATGGAACAAAAATATTTATCTAAATAATCAGACACTCCATAATTACTCTGTATTAACATTTTTGCGCTTATTCTCTGATATATATATATATCTGATATCTCAGGATTTACAGACTTCAGTTTCGATAATAAGGGACACCACATCTTTGTTTGCCGTCTATCGTTAAAAACAAATTTGCTAGAGGATGTCAGAAGTTAGGCTTATGAAATTTTAAAATTAGACTGGTAGGAAGTGTCTGCCTTCTAACCTAAAGGTCGCGGGTTCGAATCCCGCTTCGGGCATGGATGTTGTGATTCGTCAGGATTTTTCCCCTACCTGCCTTTGGCTTTGCGGAGAAGGCGTTATTAAAAAAATGAACACAACACACATATGATATGAAATGAAATTTAAAGAGCTTTTAGAGACAACGAGACAAGATAAAGAAATACGAGAAAATTCCATTAATACGAGACGTATGCTAATTAAATCTATGCTGTATAAAGATATTTTTATTATAGTTTATTGGTTCGATTTTAGCGTTTTCGTCCTCTAAGCGATTCCAAAAATATACGAATCATAACCCGGTACTCGTCAAATTTCCACGAGATTGAACTAAGCAAATTATATTTTGTGTTACTACTTACGTTCAAAAATGATCAACGATTTAAAATCCAGTTTTTTATCCAAATGAAGTCGGAACCACGCGGACACGTCGGAGACGAAAAATATCCTTAAAACAGTCTAATCTTTAGTGGCACTGACACTAATCACAAAAATCCTCGGATCACACCTTTATCTTCCGATATCACTGTAATCCAAATAGGGAATCGTCTGAGCAAATCAGTGCGAAATAATTCGCAAATCGCCAAGATTCTTCCCCGGAGGCGTTCGTTCCGTCGTCCCGCAAAAGTGTTCGATACGGGACGTCTCGTCAGAGAGTGCGGGCGCGGGAGGAGGTCCCGAGAGTTTTTATATTCCGGAAGGAGCGTGAGGGAGTATTTTTTGGTCGGGCAGTGAGGGGGAGGGCGGAAAATGTAGGAGGTTGGGTTGCATCGCTAGGGTAGAAGAGGCGAAGGTTGCAAGAAAGGGAGGGGCAGATGCGCAGACCTCTCCCTCTCTCTAGTATGACTATACACACCCCTTCCCTTGCTTCGTCTTACCAGCCCATTCCTTCACTCACCCGTCCTCCCTCATCCTCCTTTACGATCTCATCTCGCCTCTTCTCACCCTCCTCACAATTCAACGAGCTTCCCACTCGTCCTCTCTGTTCCTTTACTCTCGCAGGTAAAGATGTGGGCGGCTGATGGTGGAAAGGCTGTGGGATTGAAGTTACGGTGGGTAGAGAGAGAGGGAGGATTGGGATGAGCGCTGATTTAAAGGGACGGAGTCAGGAGAGTTCGTACCTTTCTCTGGTGATCGAATGCTCTTCTTGTTTGGAAGAAGGTGGATTGTTTTCGTCATTTGGAGCGTCCGAAAAGTTAGCAGACGGATTTTGCGAAACGATAACTATCATAATGCATCTTCTTATTTTTTTGTTAGGCCCCATTGGGTTCACACGAAAAAAACTGTTGCTTATAGCAAATTTTTTATCGAATGTATTATTTAACGCGGTCCACTAATCGCAAAAAAATTTTACCTTATCTTTCACCGAATTATGATAGAAAAACAAAATAGACCACAAAGAAAATTCAAGTTCTTTTACTAAAACCAACTGGAAAAAGTATTTTTTCATGTAATTTTAAAATTATATATAGAACGACGTATTCTCATTGCTCCTGATCTCATCGTCGCGCACAATATTTTATTAACTAAACATTTTTATTTATTTTAACATTTATGAAAATATAAAACCTCTACTATCCAGGCCGATGTATGAAAACACTCTCTCGTCTATTTTTCTATTCAAATTCCTTTTCGTATCTCAATAAAGGGTTGAAGGAGGACAATGTTATTCAGGAGCAATATGCTTCCGATCTATGCATGCGACCACTACACGGACCATCCAACACCAAATGTATGAAACACCAGCCAGTGGTTGTTCTCGCAACACGTCCTCCTGCCATCGAAGACCATTCATTCTCCCCCGCCCTCCTCCATTTCAACCCCTCCGCAGCCATTTAAATGGTCCAAATGGAGAGGACCCACCCCTTGCGCGAAGAGGAGTGAGGCAAGGGACGTAGGACGGGGGAAGGCGCAAAGCAGTGAGGGGGTGGTTTTCGAATGGCGGGGGTGACTGTCTATTCGTTTGAGCATGGGGACACCCCTCTGATCTCCATGGGTACGTCAGCAGATGTTATTCGGGACGCCGTGACGTCACCGAAGACTGGAAATGAATAGGTAATAATGGCGTCAGAGGAGTTTTTTTTGGCATAAGCGTATAAAGAGTTGTCGCTCCATTTTGCATTGAGTGGAGATCACAAGCGTAGCGAATTATTAGGGATGTTTCCGGATAAATATTCCTCGTAGAATAGGGTAATGTAATAAAACTTTTTCCCACGACCCAGAGGCTAATAGAGTTTCCAAAAACGTAAAAGTATTACTTTATTACACTTAACGTTATCGATAAAAAGCCGTCGTGGTTTCATAGATGAAGGTATTAAGGCAAATATTCAGGCGTAATTGGTTCCTGCAGAGATAATAAATATCTCGCATTTAGTTATACCTATTATAGGTCTCCTATAAAGTCAAATATAGTGAAATAAATCTTAATTTTTTTATCTTGATAATTTTTAGGACTCGATCCTTGCTATTTTCACTCACCGATAGTTTCTTTTTTAAAATGTATTCATCTCCATATTTTCATTCACATTTTCATGTCATTCTTATTGTCACATCTCTGACTTCCATTCATGTCTCAACTGCTGATTCCAAACTTGCTCACTTGAATAATTTGAAAGACAGTTCCATCCATAGAGTGGAACTACTCATCTTCTTAGGTAAACTGCTAACAATGTTGCATTTTTAAAAGCTCAGTTATCTAACGAATTAACTCCATGCTGTAGGGGGAAGTTATTCTGAATTTAGAAAAAAATCGTCAAAGAATTAATAGCTCCTCGGCTTAGCGTACCTTACAAATTGCGATTATATCCTTTTTCATTTCATCTAAGAATGAACACATTATCGACCTACGAGAATAACGAATGAAATCTTAATTGCCTTGCCTTCGGCTTGGTGTAGTTAATTTGTCTTCTGCTCGATCCAGGTTTAACGTGAGCAGCAAAGAATGTATTCTCGAGCCATGCGGTGGCTGGGGCACCTGGAATTTTAGTCTGCACCTGACGTCTCATCGCTTTAGTAAATCAATCTGACCGGTGTGGGATGGGGCGGTGAGGCACGCGCCTGAATGGTGCTGACGGTGCACGATTCTCACCTGAAAAAAAAACCCGGTCGATGGTGCTTCCTCCTCTTCATGGGTTGCCACCCTGCCTCACCGGATTTTCGGGAGTCAAACTGGCGTTTACTTGGATAGGGAGGATAAGGTCTTTTCGCATGGCCTCTGACATCCTGGACGGAATGTAATGTGATCCCAATGGAATTGATCTGACAGATTTGCTTTTAAAATATTAACCTTATCGACTCATCGTATGAATACAAAAAAATTGCCGCATAAGGTTGTCATATCTTTATATATCTCTAAGCTAAATTTTTTACATGGCTGTGAAGGACAGTACTCTACTCATTTTCTGGTAGTAAAAAGGGAGCCAAGATTATAAATTGAAGTTCCAGACAAATATTTTGATAGATAAATTTTCACGGCATATTTATCGTTAAATGTCTTTAAGTTATCATTTTTATGACTGGTAAATTAGTCGAACATTTGAATTGCGAAAACGTCATCGTTAAAATACTATTCGAATGTTTTTGGTGTTTTCCTTTTTATGAAGATTACTCCGATTATTTATTCTCGAATGATAATTTTAATATTTACGATCGCTATACAACGCAATTTAAACTGGCACGTAGTTCTATTTACTCAAGAATCCTGTTAGTCGCAATGAACACTTGGCAAAACGTTCCGTTTCCCCATAGTTACTCTAACGAAACCTTGTGTCACAGAGTCTAATCACTTCGAGCCGAAAGGACTATCGGTCCAAAAAAACAATGAAGAAACACATACGTTGGGATAGAATTGAGATGCCGAATTTATAAATATCCGCAGTATTCTGCAAGTCATTTGCACAACTCCCTCAATGCCATTAACCTGCTGTGATCAAAGGGATCTTCCCGAGTCATTACATCTTCACCACACTGTAAGCAATACCCTTCTCCCATGCCATCGCGCCCAAGGAAGATAACGTAAGATCAATTTAAGCGTAACAAGTTTGCCAATAAAATGGACTAAATAATAATCGAGCAATATTTTTCTCTAAATCATTGTTATTAAGTTTTATAATTCAATCGCATTTAAAATGTCTTTCTGCAAAGTAACGGATTATTCAGTGGAGTATATCGCAGTTTTGCTAAGTTAATTTGAAATAAATCCTCTGTAGTCAATCCTTGGCGCCCCTGGCACATCTTTATGACGTAGCACGTGCTATTTAAGTTTCCCTGCACTTAATATTATTAACTGGAACTGACAGTTAGAACCCACTTCAAACGCGACGAATATCGCTGAAATGCAGACGGACCAAATTTCGAAAACTTGCGCATCGGTTGCATAACTCTGTAAACGAGTTCATTTTATATTTTCCTGACGCAGTTGCTGAGATTTTCACATTGTAATTCCGTGTTCTCATCTTTAACTCGCTTGATTTGTACGTGGGTGTAAGGTACACTCAAACGGTTTCTAAATAAATGGAACAATCAGGTCGATAGTGAATCCAATTGTTTGATCAAATTTGCACTCAATTCCCTTAATTCGGCCTCAATTTCCCTCCAAAACTAGTAAATTTCTCCACATCTTGCTCTCTCAAGCCCTCCGCCTCGCGCTCATCTTCCTTCCCACCCACTTTACCACCCCACCCTCTCCCCACTCCTATACTCCCTCCACCGCTTGTTGATCATCTCTCTCTTTCTCTCTTGGGTCGAAAGAGAGAAAGGTGCAGAGGATCCAATAGCGTCGAGCGTGCCATATGCCACACAGAACGCAGAAGGATAAGAAAGGGGGCATGCGCCACGTGGAACGCCACGAGATACGGAGCCGGGATTGGATTAGGATTACACACCGCCCGCATTCCAGAAGGTCTCTTGCGTGCATAGGAATCCGGGTGCGCGAATTGAAGAGAGAATACGATTCAGGAGGGAAAAAAACGTAACGGGGCCAGTTCGGGGGAATTCGTCAATGTAATGCGCGCATCTGCCTGATTGGAAGTCACCGTCGCGGCGGCCAACTTTGAAAATGAGAAGAAGCAATCTTTTTTTTTTTTTGAGATGTAGGGATGACGGCAAAAATTAACTAATAATTCAAAATATGCGTTATTTCTCTTGCACCAAAAGACAAGTATTTGGCATAAGAATATTGATATAAAATTCAGCGCGTGATCTGAACTTGACGAGGAATGAAAATAATCAATTTTCCGTTTTTTGTTTAAAAAATAGTAATGAGTTTAGGAATACTTCGATGAAATGTCAAAATTTCGCCAATTTATTGATGTATCCTTTATGAGACTGAAATTTTAAAAAATAAAATCAGAAATTTGAACACAAGTTCTTGATTCAAGTGCCAACCAATTAACCCATTTCGTTCCAAGTACATCATTTAGTGGCCTTCCCATGATTTGTGATGTTTTACACGTTTTATAAATTAACACACACTGTCGAAATAAAACAAATACTATTATTCTTCTCTTTTATTAATGTAGTGCTAATGGTAGGAATAGGAAAAATCACTATCACTTGTTCTTTTCTAGTGAAACGAAAAATGGGCTAAATTATATATTTCAAAAGTTTAGTGAAATACCTCAATTTTTTATGGGGCAGTGTCACCTTAAATTATTTTGAAATGTTTATTTAAAATTTCAAGTTATAAGTACCCGCACTATTCAACCGTGATATGACTTTATGCATTAGCAGTATTTACTGATGAATGGGAAGAAAAAAATATTTACAGCTATGCCATCCTGAAACAAAATAACTTCTACAGACCACAGTTTAATTCGGTTTGAATTATATTTTGATTGGCTGTTTCCATGTATTTTAAAACAAAAATACTACTTATCTAAGCTCTACTATAAATGAATTATAATTCATACTTCTTTTGCTGTGATTCCGTAACTAAGGAAATAAAGGAGCAATTAAAATCAATTTTCTCAAAAATGGGTTGCCTCTTTGCCAGTGAGAGTAATATGTTTTGCTAACGTTCGTCACGTCGACAAATTCACATAGTGCAGTGAACGAGTCGTGAATTAAACTCATCCACATCAAAACGCCTAAGCTTTAGACCAAACTTGGGTCAAGATTTCCGTAAGATGCTAGCATAGCGTGAGGAAAAATTATTGAAATTATTTGTAAATTTGTCTTGAATTTTTCTACGTCTTCCAACGTACCAAAGCGATCAGACGAGCTGCACGACACCGAATAATTTTTTTCCTCTAAAAGAACAGTTAAAAAAAAATATTTCGCGCTAAAGTATTTCATTTTTTTCAACGCGGACCGGACGTTCTGAGATCGCATCCGTACGAATTCACGCTCCTGTCGCTTCGCGTCCACGTCTCTCGGCTACGATCACTCTCTGGCACCTCGGTGCTCGGTCGCACTTCCAACCTCCCCTTCGAAACAACCTCCAACTATAAGTCTCCCCCCCTTTCACTCCCCATTTTCCCCAAAAACCCCTTCTCCCCCTTCCCCTCACTA
This sequence comes from Uropetala carovei, assembly GCA_036926305.1. Taxonomy (NCBI): domain Eukaryota; kingdom Metazoa; phylum Arthropoda; class Insecta; order Odonata; family Petaluridae; genus Uropetala; species Uropetala carovei. The sequence goes on along the minus strand of JAXCHB010000104.1, from coordinate 4,341,720 downwards.
TCCTCACCACACCCTCGGTGAGGCAGCTGCCTCTCTCTCTCTCGGCCATCCCCAAGGGCCCAGCCGGCGACCCTATGCCCACCTCCCTCCTCTTTCTCCTCTCCCCTCCTTTTTCTCTCCCCTAACCTCACACCACTCCGTCGTTAGCTTCCTCTATCTTCCCCACCTCCTGCAATATCCTCTATGTAACTCGCCAACTTTATTAATCGTAGTCTTTGGCTTAAGCTTTCAGGTAGCAATCCCACTGTTTATGGTAGTCTCATCTTATGCCCATCCACGAAGCCCGCCTCTGTTTTTGCTCGAGGGGAAGCCTTTAGGCAGGGAGAGAAAACTTTCTTCGTAATGGTGGCGGGTTCGACCCCGGAAAAGTATAACGGTTTAAATAGCGCGTTTTTTACCATCAATCATCGTTTTGCCGGTCATCCAATGCAGCTAAAAAAGAGGCTCAGGAGGAGAATGAAGAGATATATAATCAATCAATCTCCCTTGAGTTGAGGTCGGGCATTGAAAATAAAAAGGCCTTGCACCGAAGGCTTCGGGTTCGGTTCCGGGTGGTAGTTGAGCATCGGAAGAACAATGAAAAATAAGCAGGCCTCGTGTTGGCCCGTCTGAAGGCTTATTTTTTTATTTTGACGTTACCAGATTTTTAGGTTAAGGTTGAGAGTGCCGATTAAGAGGATGAGCGTTAGAGATGTCTGCGGTGATTTTCTATCTCGTCATCTTGATTAACGCGAGTAAAAAAGAGGATAGGTAGTTTGAAGGAAGAGCTGCGCTATTGTGTCTCAGTGTTATCTCGCAAAAGAACACGAAATCGAAATTTAACAATATCAAATAAACACCACATAACCACCGATACAAATGATTAAATTTTACTTTGTTGAAAGCTTATTGTTCTTTATAGTTATTCTTTGGTGAAACTTAAGACTGTTGAAGATTTTTAAAAGTAAAACAACAAACGTAGAGCTAGAATTAGAAATCGCATCGGTGGGATACCGTAGCTCAGAAGGAAAATGTTTATTCGCGATTGACGATGAGAGAAAGGTGTCCTAGAAATCTTGGAGGAGATATGTGCGGTGAAAGCTATCGTTTATGGAGATGGGTTAAGCTTCATCGCCAAGTGCATATTGTTGAAGAGGTGAAGTAGGTCCCGGGACCGGCCGAGCAAGACTAAAGAGACCGCTGACATGTTATGCGATTTAGCAGAGGGGTAGGGCAGGGACTGAAAGTGATGTCAAACTAAAATTCATTTAGGGGAATTTTTATGCCTAGTTTACTTGAACATCGTTGGTGTCGCTCACTGTTCCATTTTCACGCTCTTTGGCATGATACAAGTAAGCAAAAGTCTTTGAGGTTGAAAGACAAGCTCCAAAAAAATGTCTATAATGCGAACAAATTTTGTCGACAGCAATTACAGGTAAGGAATATTTCTGCTGTTTAATAATTAACAGAAATACGAGTAATAGAGGCCGAATAGTGAACTAGATTATTCGTTTATTTTATATTGTTCCCTACCAGCCATTTTAATTTGAGTGAGAATAATATTGAATCTCTACCGGAATAAATACTTCGTAGGTTCAGAGAAAATAATTGGTAATATATATGCATGAAAATCTAAAAAATAATAAAATATTTCTCATCATTTCTACTGTTACTTTACTTTGTCGAGTACTATTAAATTTTATACATTTTCCATAAATTTACGGCTTTCTTGTTGGATTTCATAAATAAAAGTGCATTAAATAAGTCCGGCTTGAAGTCTCACCTTCCTCGCCATCACTTACGATGGCATTGGCAGGATGAAAGCCGCTTATCCAACAACTCAGTCTGATGAACTTCTGACATGATTCACATTTCCTTTAGAAACCCTGCGAAACTTCATGGACGCATGGCAGCGGGTAGCATAGAATCGCATCATTCTCGAGAAGGACGTGCCGATAAGAAACTTTAGTCCAAAGAATAACTGAAACATCAGAGACGTGCCCCTGTCGAAGGCTGTATCTTGAACTTAAGAGCAAGCAGAAGCGAGAGAGAAAGAGGGTAGCGGCGAAATAGGACACAAAGACCACCATTTCCTTCGCCTTCGGAGCGGTTCCTTCACGATCTTCACTCGTTCCCTTCTTCCTTATCCTTCCTTACCTCTCCTTCCGCACATTCTCCTTATCACAATCCTTCAATCTCGCTTCCTACGCAGAGAGAGAGAGAAGGAGTATGTCCTATCTGCAGGTTATCTCCTCCTTCGTCCTTTTTTTCCCTACCCTTGCTTCCATATCGACGACCTATCTGTTTATGTCCCTTCCGTCACCCATTCCCTCATCCCTCTGCCCTCCTAAAGGCGAATTTACAGTCATAATCCACCCCTTCAGCCTCAGTCGGATCGTTTTCGGGAGAGTCCCCCGAGCGAAGCGGAAACCCTGACCAAGGTAGGATAGGGGGTCGTGGAGTGGGTAGAACCCCCCTAACACCTGCCTGCTCCCACAGGGCCTCTTCCTAGCCTCCCTCCACCACCTCCTTCCCCACTCCCTTCCTCCATCTCCGACCTCCTCTCCCTCCTAACGTGTTTAGCTCAGCGCTTTGCGCCATGATGTATAAAGTTGCTTGCACTTTGGGCAGCCAGTGTGACTTTATCCTCCTCTCTTGTCATGCGGTCTCGGATTTGAGCGTTGTAAAATCCGCTCAATCGCGATAGCTTCATACGCCTTCTCTGTAGATCGATCGGTTCAACCTTGGCGATCTCTTGGATCGATTGCTAAGTTGGCATTCGGTGCGGTCGGATCGAGTCCTCCATCTTTAATTTCGAACAAACGTAGGTACCGTGGGGATAGTATTTGCAAGTCACCGTTATGACCGATGAAACATAAATGCGACGGATAGATTTAAGAATATCCAAACCGTCCAATCGTATCTTTTGGTTCTCATACTGTCTGAAGTGGCAAACGTCTTAATCTCTTATTCTACCTCAAGAGTATGCATTCGCGCTATCGTGTTACTATTGATGCGAACCGCTCTGGTCCTCAAGTCAAAATGTTGAACAAACAGGAGTGATCTGAAGAAGCGTGTGATGTCTTGATAATCATGAGTTTATTAATTTATTAAAGTTTAACGATGTAGCCGCTGCTGGATGTTATTACCTAATTAAAAGTGAAGATTCTGAGGAACAGCTTTCGACGATCATAAGAGCGTATTAATTGGTTATAGATAGGGGCAGATCCAGAAACTTCTCAAGGGGGGAGGGGGCGATCTCCCCACCTATTGAATTCGCCCCCGCCAATGACGCTATATTTTGAAAATCCTTACCCCATCATAATCTTGACACACATACCTAATCTGCGGTGAGGAATTTGCGCGGGATGAATTTAAGAATGCACCCAGTGAAGGGCAATTGGGTTATCCAAGGAGGGGGCGATCACCCCCCCCCCCTTCCCCTGTGGATCAGCCACTGGCTATAGCTGATGAAACAATTTATCTCGTCTCTCAATATCTCGAAAAAAATTTTAATACATTACTTCGTAGCAATTGTCTATAAATACAGTGAATCATGGCTATTCAACATTTCCAAATTTATATCGGGTTGACCTTACTCCGTTAAGGTAGAGATAAGATTTTTTAATGTCTGAATAAAATTCTATATTTATTTTCTTTTTCGAAGATTTTTTCTGGCTCATAAAGGATAGTTCGGGTGGTAATAGACACATGCGAGTAAATTTTCATATGAAAGCAATTTTTTCGAATTTATTAAGGATCCCAGACAAAAAGACATCGCCAGAGAAAAACACAGGCAAATTTTTTGCCTCGGTGACTAAAACGTTATTTATAAACTTTTCTCCGGAAACTCTCCATTTCTTTTATCCAGTGGTATGAGAAAAATCCGAACTTCATTTCAATCCATTGAGCAGAGCAGGTGTTGGCGAGGAGAGCCTGTTGCGTCGAGCCGGCTAAGGTATAAAATAGGTTCTTCGAGGATGTTTACGCTTCGGGAATCTTCCTATCGTCCTTATAAACTTTCTCCGATAGGGACTTCTATAGTTAACTGCGGATTCATCAATTATCTCGTTTATAATAAATAAAGCGAAACTGTTGCTGAATTGCTTTATCCGGAAAGGCTAATTAGTTTAAGTTCGATGTATTTTTATATGCATAGCGAAACCTTCAATAATGCTCATTAACAACTAATTTTACCTGAGAATACGATGAACTGTGGAGACATCGATCTGCGACAAATTTCTTTGCCTTGAAGGAAGCAAATATTTTTTAAAAGTATAAACAAAGGGAAAGTAACAAAATCTGTGTAATTAAAGCTAATCACACGTGTATATCGCCGTTCGCGGGGGTAACGTCCCAGGAGAATCGCAAAATCGCTAACAGCAAGTAATTAAAGTTATGTGGAAAATTGTTCTCGGTTCCCGTATGTGCGAGAATGGACCGTAACACGATTTTTTTATCATACTGACGATTGTACAAGACAGAAACTTTGTGGTTAGTCCATATTTATGGAGAGGGTACGCAAGATGACTTCATGTAGAAAATAATACATTAATTGCTTTGAAACATGGTGCTATCTATGTGCCTAGGCACGTGCAGCTCGAACCTTAATGACGACTCGTTTTCCAAGATAAAATGTGGAATAATTTTCTTGTAGAACATAATACTCCCCCAGTATTTCTCCCTTTAAGTATTGAAGTACGTAGTTTGCCCCCTTTCTTAGCGGGCTTCTACGATGGATTCAAAGAACAGAGCTCTGCTTTTTTTCTGAAACGGAAACGGAAACATGGAGCCTTGGAGGAAGTGAATGAGACTTTCTTCGTCTCGGGGATAACTCTTTATGCAGATTCATTTTTAAAGGCTTCATAAGCGTTCGTCTTATGGAGAGAGAGGGGGGGAATGTAGGAGGAGTCAGGATTATGACCAGGTGGTTGAAGACAGAGACATCTTATGCCGTGCAAAAAATAGTGATCGGCAGTGGTATTTATGCAGCACAAATGTGCTAATTCATAATTTACCTCGTATTTCTAAAATAATATAATAATTCCCCCCGAATGGGATTAGGAACCACTATTTGTTTGAAAAAAGCACGAGTAACTCTTTTATTCCCAAATTTCTGGCAAAAAATACAAAAGGTTATATCACAAATTGCAAAGATTATTATATGGAGACTCCAATAATCTGAGCACCGATACGTAGATCCTTTTCCCGTAAATCTTACGAGCTTCCGTCGAACTTCGTGATTATCTGACGGATAGAAATGAACCATTTCACGGGAAGTACAAGCTATTTACTTTCAGGAATGCCACGATTCCGCTCATTATTTAAATTTTTTGCTACTTTTTCGATTTCGGTCGCACAGAAGCGTGACTTTTTGAAATGACGACGGAAGAATGACTCGCATTAGTCATATAGACGATGGTTTCTTCCGACCGACTACAACCGAAACTATCACAGGTCTTGCGCGTTAGCGAATTTGCCTTTCAGGATAACGTTTTCTATCGGGACTGCATTAGTTTTAATAGTATTAAAATTTTAATGAGTATTACATCATTTGGTGATAAACGGAAACGTCAATTTTTAATTACGCAGAAAATTTAATTATACAAGGTGATTTCGCAGTAAAGTGTACGTAGATGGATCGAGAAACAGCAAGTGAGAGGCGAGTCTCTTTGCTCTGTCAGCCGCTCCACGATGAGGAAGGAAGGAAGGAAGTAAAGAAATGCAGCACCGTAACGATAAGGGCGGTCGGAGAGGGAAAAGAGGGAGGAATATACGGAGAAAGAGAGAAAAAAGGGGAGGAAGGAAAGTGGGGGGGGGGGGCAACGCGTGCTCTCTTCTCCACACTCCCGCTCTCCCCCCTCCCTCCCATCTCCTCGGAAAGGAGGGCCGAACCCGGCTCGTCACGGTGGGGTGGCCGCGCCTGTAAGACGCTCCCAGTGATATCTCCGAGCACGCGCCATCTTTTTCGAAGGCCCTCTTCAAACGGCTGAGCGAAATGTCCAACACGTGTTAGTTAAAAAAAATCCAGCTCCTAATGTATCATTCGGGTAATGGTTAAGGCAACGATTTAAAATCTTCGACTTTTTTCTTTTTTGAACATCACGGATATTAGATGAAGACATGTTTATGTGCTTGAGAATTTTTTCCTGTTTCAAGGTCAACGTCTGCGAAATATATCTGCAGACTTTACGAACGAAGAACTCTTTTATATGTAATGGCGTTTTCTTTATCTAAGGATACTCAGGCGATATTTTAAAAAGCAATTTGGATGAAGTCCTACTGGTAATACATTCTTCCGAGGCGAATGGAGAACTTTTCATTGGTTTGGAAATAAAGTAAGGGAAATGATTTATGTAATCGGTACTCGAAGGACTTCTAGTACGTCGCTGCATTTGTACGAGCGCTGTAAATGAAAATGATTTGGATGTGAATGAAGTACCAGTTTCTCTAGAAATATTTCGGTAATTTTGGTTTACTTGAAGTACACAGCTTAAAACATTGAAGGTGCTAATAAAATACCACGAGGAAAATGGGAGTCATATAGTAAACGTTCTAACAGAAGTCATGTTCTACGACGGATTTATCAATTTGTTGGTAACAAAACACATATTTAGTCATTTTGCCTTGAAACACACAATATCAATTTTGTTGATATTCCTTAGAAGATAGACTGGTACGACTTGCAGTACCGGTCCCACAATTCAAATGGTGTTGCAAAATATGCATATATAGGATATAAAAACATATTAGAAAGAAAGAGTAGCGTTATTCATGAACCTGGATAAAATGAGCGCGTTTTTTTCTATCATTAAATTCGGTAATATTTGGCGTTTTGTTTCACTATGAAAATTTCTCCCGTTGACGTAATTGGCGAACTGAGGATAATTCGGAATTTGCTCACAGATTATATGCTTGTATAGCTTGTTTTCATTTGGTAATATATGGTTAGTAGGACGTCGTTTTTTTAAGTGGCATAAATGCAAAAATGTACCTACGCTCAAAATCATTTATACATTCGGAGATAATAAAAAAATATTAACCGACTCCTGTCCGACCCTGTATATTTTTCAAAACTTAAATAAAAAAAAGAAATGGCATCATATATCACCCTGCATATTTCAGTCTTATATCTCTTACAGTTTACTTGCTATTTTAATATCATTGATTTCACAGATGGACAGACAGACACAGCGAAAACATAAGCTCTTTTATGAAATAAAACGCGCTAAAAATTCTATCTCTTCACAATAACGCACTTTATGCTAGGATTTTATGAACTATGGTCTACGATTCTGGACTGGAAAAAGTTTTTAAATGTTTAAGGCGGAGAAATAAGAGAGAGAAAATAATTCCATTGGTTAAAATTTGGTAGATTTCTTGGAACCGCATGAGGAGTAGAACTTTTCATCGGTCCTCACAGATAGGAAGCCTTTCCCCGTCTCTCCTTCTCTGCCCGGGGGGGGGGGGGAGGGGGAGTGGGGGAGGGGGGAGGGGAGAGGATACAATGCAAGGAAGGGTCGAGAAGGAAGGATTTCAGAAGATTTTTCTCTTTGCGGCTTCGCTCTTTTTGTGAGACCGTCCTCTTCCTAGCCTGTCCTTCTCTCTCAAATCCCCACTCCTTCTCATGCTCCCCCTTTCCCCTCCTTTCTTTTCTCCGGAAGGAAGGAAGGCTGTGATCGCGAAGCGTGGCAGGACGCGGGTGGCGCGCGCCAGACGAGTGAGCCCGCTCGACTGCAACGCTCTCGGCGACGGTCCCCAGAAGCAACATTCATTCCATTGTTGGTGGAGGAGAATAATTACTATGTGGAAATACAGAAATTTTCACAAATCTCATCTTACCGGTTGGGCAATTCACCCATCAATTAATTTTAACAAATTAATTCAAAAATTCCAATCCAGTTAGTGATTAGGGGAATTGAACTTTCAGAAAGAGTTGTTGGATGACCCCATACCCCCATTGAAGAGTATATGTTACATATTTAGACGTGAAACTTGAACGTGAATAATAGTAAAGCTTGCACAATGGTTATCAAGCGTATTTTAGATTGACCTTGAGTCAAAAGAGAGATATTAAATGAACTAAAATAAAAAATAAATTTTTAAGGTATGGTATTAATGTATTGAAGAAATCTATTTCAGCGTCAGACCTCCTCGTTACTCCGAATTGATGAAATATTTACGAAATTATATAAATTTAATTTCTGGGATTGCAAGGGTGGAATCGGTTCTAAGCCCCCCTCCCCGGAGACCTTGCACCACAGATCAAAACAACATGACAGACTGGAAGAAGAGTTCGGAAAGAGGGCAGATGCTTTGACCTCAGCCGAAGAAGGAGTTGCTGACAAGTAAAAGAAAGAGATCTCTGACTGTAAAGAACGGGAAAGAGAGTGAGGTAGAAGAGCGGCTGACGACTTATCGTACTTCTGTTTACGATTTTCCCAGTATCTTTCTCCCAAGGAACCCTCCTTTACTCCTCGAGTCCCTCGACAGATGCCGTCCATCCCTAGAAGAGTGAGGCGGGGGAGGCAGAGGTAGAAGAAGAGGGGGAGGCAGGAAGAAGAAGAGATGAGGTGGATGATGCGAGTCCCATCGGCCAGAGAGAGAAAGAGAGAGAGAGGGAGAGAGGAAGTTAAGGCCGAGAAAGAGGAGGGTAGCGGAGGAAAAGACGCGTGCCGTCAGCCAACCAGAGGCCTCTCCACAGCTGTCCACGGAATGGTCCGAAGGAACAGGAGGACAAGAAGGCGTTGGGAGGGGAAGGAGAGGACGGCAAGGTGGCCGCTTTGGGGTGGGGTGGTCTTCAAGGATATAAAGGGAGGAGATGGAGCGAGGAGGTGAGGTTGAGACGCCGGAGGGAAGGAAGGAAGAGGTGTGGGGGACTCCCCTCCCCCAACACCTCCTCCCGGGAAAGTCTTAAGGAGGACCGCTTGGGAGAGGATGAAGGGAAGGAACTGTACTTCTTTTTGGAACCCACTGATTCATCTCATAACAGTGAAAGTCTAGGAAAGTTTGAAGCCGCTGATTAGCTGTATTCAGCGCCATCAAATTTTTTTTGCTTTTCAAAAATTTATATGGAGTTAACTTTGACATTGATATCCGACCTGAAATTTTGCTATCGCATCTGGCTTGTAAATTTAGAGAAAAGTTTATGCATGAAATTTCTTATCCATTACTACTATAAGTATTTCTGCCAGCACAGATCTGAAGTATGCTAAAAACATAATTTTTTAAGTCGAGGCGTGATGCTGTTATTGCTAATAGATGCGTTTAATTTCAGAATCTCAAGTATGCCGTGAACTGAATGCATTATATACCTTTTAGAGCTAAATGTTTCATTAAAAGTCTGTTATTTTCTATGAAGAGGATTTCCTTAACTTTACCTGAGCTTTGTGTCATAAAGATTCTATCGTATTTTAGAATCTTGAAGCAATTTCATGGTTGCATTTAAAATACTTTAATTTATTAATTTATGAGATCGCCTCAGTCGAGGGACGGTTAGCGTGCGTGGCTCCGAATGCTAGGATCGCGGGTTCGAATCCTGTCCAGAAGTTGTATGTACTCGTCTTTATAATATTTATTAAATTTACTGTAAAAGACCGCTAACTACTGTTAATGAGCTAAATTTAAATATAAATAATACACAGAGATATTTCTTCATGGTGAAAATATCATGTTTACAACTTTTAGCAGAATGAAATCAATATTCTTCAAAGTTAGATTCCCAGATTTTATCAAGCCAAATTTTATATTTAAATATTCAAGTTCAATTTGCCGTATCTTTACCTTCACCACTGAATATTTTAAATGTTTATCAATTAAGATTTTATAATAAATACACCCGCCGAATAAGACGACGAATAGATTATTTTCGCGAGATGCATCTCGGAAGCATTCAGGAATACTATGACTGTCCCAGTGAAGGGAAGCATTGGGAAGCATAGGAGAAGGGGAGAATTGAGGGAAAAGGGGGCGTGGGAGGTAGGCGGGGAGGAGTGTGAGAAGGGACGGAGTGATGTCCGGAACGGAAGACTTACGAGCAAAAGCTCCTCTTGAACGCTTTGATGAGTGTGTGTATGTGTGGACTCGACTGACCTCTCTTCCGTGGACCTTTAAGACTCACGCCCTCTCTCCCATAGTGCCATGTGTCAGACGCAGAGGAGATGGGAAACAAGGCGGAAGTTTACAGACGGCTTCCATTTCCCTCCGTTCTTAACTCTGACTAACCGTGAACCCCGAACCTCCAAAAACCTCCACGCCATAGTCATCTATTTTCCTTCTCTATGTATTTTAAACGTCCGCTATTAATTCAGACTTATTACATCTAGTACCCAGGAAAAATTACACGGATTTTATACAGAATCCCGGTAAAAAATCGGCTCATTTATAGCCAAAAAAATTAAGGTTAGGAATCTTTGAAAATAATTTGGATTATAATTGTTAAAAATTAATTAATATGAGAAAAATGTTCGACTGTGAAAGAATTTTTATATTCAGCCAATTTTGTTGGGTAATTGTGAGGATTAAATTATCTGTCTGTCAAACGGTGACTGTTAATCGTACATCGGGTCGGTTTTCAGCTTTATTTTTACTGATTGATAGGTAGTTAATTATATCACGCCATGCCTTTTATTATAAAGTTATTCAGATTGTAATTCCACCCATTTCTCTAATTACTATATTACTTCCAAGTCCATCTTAGTAAAAGATCGATCAAACATTGAAACTAATGCCATGTAACAGTTTAGAAATGGAAATATAAAAAATTCTTGCTTTTAATTATCAATTCACAAGAGGCATTGTTGTGTAAAACTTCGAATAAATAAGGACCCATACTAAAACCATCCATCTGCTCAAGCCAACGAAATTTTCCCATGGGTTACATTTCCCTCCAGCTGATGATAACAACCTATGATTAATAAATCCCGACAGCTACATACTCTTTTGATCTCGACGGGAATGTTATATTTTATAAACTCTTTTCAACTCTTAAAAGGTTCTCGTCGGCGTTGAATTGAGGTTAACACTTTCCTTTTTTAAAGCTGACCGATTGATGGATCAATCGTAACGCGAGGTGTGGGAAAGAGATCGGGGCGACAGAAAAAGAGAAAAACTTTGAAGACGAATCAAACCCGTCGATCCGAACAATAAACCCTTCAATTCCGAGAATCCTGAGATATCCCTCGTGTCTTTCGTTAGATAGGGTGAAAGAGAGAGAGATAGAGAGAGATTATGTCCGCTTCATCAATCACTTTCCCACCCCTTTTTAGAAGCGAGAGTCAGGGAAGAGAGGGATATGGGGAGCTAGAAAAAAAGGAGGGGCAGAGAGAGAGAGAGAGGTTGTGTTTTGAGAACAAAAGGACCCGCAGCAGGGTACTGGAGGAAGAAGAAGAGGACCACGATGGATCCGAGGAAAAAGAGAAGAAAAAAGGTTCCAAGTCCCACCGGTTGGAGTGAGCTTAAAGGGGGAGAGGGTTGGGAGGAGGATAAAGGACGTGGTGTTGAGTCGTGGGAGGATAGAGGAGTCTCCGGGGTGCCGACCTGCTCCCAATAGCCAATCAAAGGAGAGCTCTTTTCCTTCCAGAGGTTGCACCTTGGTTCTCTTCTTCCCCTCTCTCCCCTTCTTAACCCCGCCGTCTCCTCACCACGACACTCCCGAAAAAGGGACCACCTCATCCCTTTCTAGCCCTCCTTTTTTTTCTCTCCTCCCACTCTGAACTCCTCTTGTTCCCACGCATAAGAGAAGACTCCTTCCTAAAAACTTCCCTTCAAACACAGACTACGCGTACACCCGTCTCTTTCTCCCACACTGCTCTCTTTCTTTGCTGACCTCCCCTCTCACTGCTCTCTCTCTCTCTCTCTTTCTCGTACCTCGTCTCGTCCTCTCCTACCTGTTTTCCACTCTTGCATCTTCCTCTCTCCCTCCATCTCTCTCGCATTCTCCCCTCACTCTCTCTATTTCTCACTCCACTCCTTCCTCTTCGTGGAGCACAATCGGCCCTTTCTTTCTGGCTCAAAACCACAAGAGATTCTAACTTCCTCACACCGCCGCCATATACCTTCCACGCCCACCGACTCCTGCTTCTTAAACCCTCGCACAGATTCCCTTCTCTCAAAAATGAACGCATCTTACGTTGGCTGTGTAAAAAAGAAAGGGTCTCAGCTTATCTATTTGCTGAATCGTAGATCTCATTGCTTACATCAAAAGATATACAAACTAATTGTAAGACGGACACGAGAAAATTTCAGTATTTTTCTTTCATAAAAGTTATTTCCCGTATTTCTTATATCGAAGAATATTTTTCCATATCTAGAAATTTTTATCTGAAAATGTGAAAATATTGTTACGAGATATTCAGTGTGAAGTAAGTGCTATTTCCATCATACTTACCCGTAAATGTGTGGCGTTAGATGGGAATTTTTCAATTTCTTTAAACCATCAAATATAAAAATGTGATTGCAGAGGAAAAGTCTCTTATTTAAAAATAATTTAAAGACGCAAAAGGAAAGTTGAAAAACATTAGTCTCAAATTTTTTCCAGGTCGCAAATCACCTTCTGTGTAACTGTTTATGTAATGATACCATATATTTCAAATGCAAAGCCTTCTTAAAGGAAACTACTATAGACTAAACTCAAATTTATCTCAAATTGGATGTCTATCGAACATTTTTCATAGATACACTTACATAGATTTTTTAAGTTTAAATTCAAGTCCTTTAATATCTATATCGTTCTTGCTTACACAGATATCGATTTGTCTTATCGTTTACCCCAACGTCCTTTTTGAATTCTCCCTTCTATCACGAGCTAAAACACCGTTTCACAAACTTTTTCCGAATATTTTATATTGACACCAGTAAATTGTTAAACTGACTTTGTATATCTTTAATAAAAAACTCAACAGATTCATCGCTAGCCAAAACTCTCCCGCAAATTCTTGACGAGACTGCACACTTACTGAACACTATAAAGAAAGCGTTCGAGAAACAGAATACAAAGTAAAGTTTCGCAACAGCAAATGCAATTATTAACTTTTCCACGTTACAAAGTGCGCATGAGTCATCTCTCGGAAATAGGACACTTTTGCAATTATGCCTCGTTATGTATGGGCGCATGACGCATTTTGAAAAACAATGGATAATTGTGAATAGATTAAAGGACCAAGGACGCCTGATGACCTCTGAAGGAGAAATAAAAGCGATTAAAAATAGTTAACGGTGTTATTTCCGAGCGGAAAGGAAGCAAAAACGTCTTGGCCATTCTAGAGGTGAATTAATTATAATAAATTTCTTTGGAAGAAATCATTCCCATTCGGTTTCCGTTCGAACGTTAATATGGAGGAAGTTTGTCATCCAATTATATCTAATTATATCTATCGTTTAATTGGATGTTCCTTATTAATTTCCAACTTTGAGGTCAAATATTTTAAAGCACCAATTTCATGCTCACGTCGACAGTTGAGAGGGAATTGGAATGAAATTACAAGACCTTGTTAAACCAGTCCGAAATTAATGTAAATTAAATGGCCAAACTATATACAAACCTACTGTACACAGTGGCGTACTGATAGCCCCCGCAAACCCGCAATGCGGGGGAGGGGGGGGCGAGATTTAAGGGGCCCCCAATCGTTCAAACCATACTGACTAAGATATCCATAGGGGGGCCCCATATTATTTGCTGCGCCCCCCCCCCCTCCCCCCAGATTTTTAGGTACGCCACTGACTGTACACAAATTTTCGCGTATATCTCTAAGCTTTAGTTTCAGGCATTCCAATTTTTCTTGTAAATGTTTTTATTTTAGATACGAAACAAATCAAACTTAACGATAAATCACAAAACTGGTTCAATTCATTGTTTAATTATTTCGCTTATCCGTTGACAACTTGAGAAAGTTAGAAAAAAACCGCAGCGGTAAAGTATTTTAAGTGTGTTGTTAAAAATTGTGTTTAAAAGGTGCTAATTTCACCCCTTTACATCTACGTTGTTATCGCAATTGTATTAAGTTAATTTTTTCGATCGATGGCAAAGCTCAACCTTTTACCAATTACGGCGAGAATTTAAAAAGTACACACGATCTCTATTTGTTCTGGGACAAGCCGGACGTTGTGAGGGGACATTTCCGAACCCCAAACAACGACGCAATAAAAAAAAACCATCACTTGACATCCTTACGCAAAAACTCTCCCCTAGATAAGTGTTTTGTTTGTGTGCACACCTATTATATTGCCATTACTTCCTCACTTCCTCCTCTCTCACGCAAACACTCCACTACTCCCGTAACCCTCCTAAAAAACTTGGAAATCTTATTGCCGCCCCCGCATCCCCTTAAAAACCTACCCTATGGAAAAAAATCCACACGCATCGAGCAAAACACACTCATCTCTTCTTTTTCGAGACCTCGCCCGAAATTTTCCCACAGCCCTTCCTCCCACAATCTCCCTCCTTCCTTCCCCTCCCTCCAAGTATGTTTGCCTTGGAAACACACCCCCTCCGCGCCTATGCATCCACCACCGCTAAACTCTCTCTCTCTCTCAGAAAAGGCAACCACTTTTGGCCACCTTTCCCAACCGACTACCCTCTCTCTCTCTCCAACTTCCGCACCATCCCTCCATCTCCCACTCTCTCACCCCTTCTCCTCATCTCCCTCTCTCTCCTCCCCTCACCCCGCTCCTTACCGAGGCAAGGGAGGAGCAAACATCCTCTCGCTATATATGAGGTTTGAGAGAAGGAGAGAGAGGAGATTGGGTAGGGAGTAAAAATGAGGAGGAAGTGAGATAGCGAGGACTGAGGAAGGAGGGAGGAGAGGTGCCCGCGGATGAGTTGGACGAAAAACACCCCATTCTTAAAAAGAACCAAATGTACGGGCTCCATTCTTCCGACCCTTTTTCACCTTTCTTTTATCAATTTTCACGTCCCTTCTTTTCGCCTACTTCCTAACCTCCCTCAACGCCAACACACACATCCCCCTCTACCTCCTTCCCCTCACTCCCTTCCTTTCCCCCTTCCCCTTCCCTCCCCCTCTCTCTCTAGTTCTTCATAACATCCATCCCTTCATCTTCCTCTCTCTCTCACGCCGTACTCCTCCCGGCTCCCGTTCCCTTTCTCCCTACTCCTTCTGCTTCCTTAAACCCTCCTCATTCTCGTCTGCACGCAAACACCTCCCCCATCCGCCAAAACTCTGCTTCCGGCACCGAACACTTCGCCTGACTGTTTTCACCGAAAACCTATCGTATCTCTCAGCCGTCATCTCTCTCTCTCATTTCCTCACTTCTTACGAATTTTGACCCTTCATATGTAATTTTTCTCACCATTCGGTCTCGTAAGTGACGCAATTATATTCAGAGATATTTCTTGGATATCGGTTTATTATTAATGTATAACATATTATCTATATGTGATTTTAATATTAAGTATAATATATACGCATTTTCCGTACAATGTAGAGTTATTAAATCCAGTATGCGACGACTGAAAACATTAAAACGTTTAATATGATTACCGTAATAAGCTCTTTAGTCAATATATTGCGAGAATAGTTTATAAGATTAGGAATTTAAAATACTTTTGGTCATAAACCGAGACATTCATGTGTGAATTTAAGATAAATACTGGAATCGTTTCAGATATGTACTATTTAAATGATTAATCGGATTATTAAAACATTATTACTCTAAAAAATTGATAAATTAAATTGTGATTCCCTATAAAAAGACTGATATGATATTGAGTATATAAGCATTATAGCCATTTGCATGGATGCCAGCACAAACAATCAGGAGATCACACGGAGACGTGAATTCTATAGCAAAACTATTGTTTCGTTTAATGTTTTTCACATTTAACGTGTATGAGTATATACGTGAATATAAATCTATAAATCTCGCGTACAGGGATGCATTCAAATGAAAATAAAAATAAATTTCCGCAAGTGAATGAATTATCGGCATATTGGACATTGAGTGCGCAATTTACGAGTTGTTTCAATTTCAGGAATTAAAATTTTTATCGGAAGATTCTTTTCATTGGACAGTTAATAAAGCAATCTTGACATCGAACGTCTTCCGTTACTGAGCAGTTATCTCTGATCTTATATATTACCTGAGCACTTATTTTTCTACGAAAACGATTTTCCGCCCCTGCCATTATCGTCTATAGGTGAGAGTTGATTAATGACAGGTCTTCCGGCAGTTGTATTGGGTTCTGCGGTGGACCCGAGGACCTTTGAACAAATCCTGCCTTGTTTACACTTCCGAGCACTCACGAATAGAATGGCAGGAAGTTATAAAATGAAACTGCCCGACGAACGACGGTGAAAGTTGACGCTTTTATAAATCCTCTGAATGCCTGGAAAGTCATGTACCCCTAGAATAGGTCATCAACTCAAGAGGGGGTCTCTGTTCCCCTGACCATTTCATCTTTTACGCTAAATAAATTAAAGAGTACTAGAAGTAGATGTCGTGTTTCAGGTTTGCTGTGACGTAAATCATTTTTTTGCTTCGATTGGGGTAAAATGTCAACACAGTGCAACAATTTATGCAAAATGGTCAGAGCCTTAATTGAGTCATACATTCCCTCGGTCCATAAATAAATTTGTAAGGATTTATTATTCCAAACGAATATCTTCACAGCTCTATATTTTACTCTGGTTATTCATTCCGTTACGTTATTATATTAAAATCCGGAAACTTAAAAGATACATTAATTGCACAAAACTTAATTATCTGTGTGATATACGAATCGAAAATAAAAACTCATTCCTTCAATTACTGAGGGAGTCGTGGATACGTAGGCAACATATATAAATAAAATATAGCCGAGCCCTCGCAACTCGAACCAAAAGGGAGGAAAAACTTCTTATCATATAATTTATATTAACATAGTATATGGATAAGGAAATGGAAAATATTTTCTTCGAGCTATCGTGGATTCGAGTTACAGAGGTTCGAGTTACCGTGGATAGACTTTACGAGGAGGAAATTTTATTCAGCATATTTGTGTGAAAGACAGGAGGAAAGTAGGGACATAAATTACGCACTATACTTTTGAGAAAAAAAAACAGAGGCAGCCCAGCGGACCGTTCGATTTCAACCGAACTGCATCCAAGGAAAAATATTAACAATGAGAGAAGTTCTTCTCTCCGGGGAAGGCTGAACGTTTCCCAGGCATCGAAGGGCCAGCAGCTGCCACCGAAGCGCGGTCGACCCGAGCGAGAGGAAGGGCCCCTCCTCAAGCTATCGCACCCGTCTTCGAAAACCCTATGCTCCTTGGGCTCCCTCCCACGCGCACCCTCCTACTCTCCTTTTCCCTCCTCGGTTCCTTCCAGAAACCATTCCCATCCTCCCCCACTGGTCACTTCCACGGCCACCTTGGCCACTTCCGCCCGCCTGTCCACCGCCTCCCTCCTCGGGATATCAGTTGTAAGAAGGGGCCAGTTGCACTTCACCGGGGAAAAAAAGAAATAACCTCCCTCACACAACTTGCGGATGGAGCATTAATATGAGTCGACTCCACTCCACCAACCCTCACTATCCCCCCTACTATCTACGCCTACACACTCTACCTTATTAATTATATCGAAATTGGATCTACTAATGGCTGTTCTTTTATAGTTATTTTTTTTTTGCCGCAAGACGCTTAGTATGATTCGTAAGGGATGATCGTTAGGAATAAGGGCCGTTGTAGATAGAGGCGTACACGAAAAACAAAGTAACCGCACGAGAAGATACTAGATACTCTCGATATTCCTGGTTAATTCGACATGGTGTATAACTCGGGTTTTCAGCCCTTTTTTACTCGCGTACCCCTTACGGCACTTTTTTATGGTCGCGCGACCCCAAGAACGTTTAAAGTGGTAATGAAATGAATGTCACTTATAATAAGATAGATATCTCATGTTTATAAAGTTAAAATTCACAGTTTTGTGTGGTAGTTTTCTGTTTTATGACGTTATTCTTAGTTCTTACATAGCAACTTTTGATTCCGAAGTCACGTACGAAAGAACAATTATAATCTTTAACACTTTCGCGTACCCCTTCAAAACTCTTGACGTACTCCTAGGAGTACGCGTACTACCTGTTGAAAACTCC
Source organism: Uropetala carovei (assembly GCA_036926305.1). Classification (NCBI taxonomy): domain Eukaryota; kingdom Metazoa; phylum Arthropoda; class Insecta; order Odonata; family Petaluridae; genus Uropetala; species Uropetala carovei. Next base: position 4,323,657 of record JAXCHB010000104.1, on the reverse strand, counting down.
TGATATAACTTATCCATGAACAGCCTTAAAAGAAATACGGACCTTGATAATCGAGATTACCAGAATAATAGCCGAAGTGCGCGTCGGATTTTCCAAACAGTTTTATGACTGTCGTTGTTATTTTGAATTTTTCATTTAATTCCAGCCTTGTCGTGAGCTATATAGTTCATTATTGAAATTTACATCGTCTAATTAACTTCCATGCTACCAAAAATACCTTTTTATTGCTAAAGCTACATTTTTTGTTTAAGAGGTTTTATTTAATGAGGCGACCCATTCATAATTCAATGTTATACAAAAGAATTTATTTAACTCGACACCCTATATTCGATTGATTTAAGGTAATTCTCTCCTTTTTCCAAAATAATCTTAACAACTAAATCGCGTCCGTTCTTAATTTCTATTATGCAGAATCAACACTTTACAAACACCTGCATGGAAGATATTCTCCACTCCACAAAACTGTTGCGTTTTAATGGATTATTTTAAAAGAGGTCACGATAATGGGAGCAAACAATTGTTCCTTTGAATTTTTGCCCGTTGCGTTGCTCCGCCTCGCTTTCTGGAGTAATGAGGATCGCTCCAATTACCTCCACAAAGTCACGCGGGGGACGGAATCAATTTCTTCTAAAGGAGCAAGGAGGTTTCTCTGACAACTATCATGCGAACTTTATCGGTACCTCTTTACCAACTTCGAATACCGCATGTTCTCCATTTTCTGAAGAAGAAGATGAAGGAGACGCGTGTCTGTCGCGTGGCCGAGGATGCCTCCACTTCCTCCCACACCATTTTCCCTCCCTCTATCCCCCTCTTCTTTTTACTCCCTTCTTCTTTCACTCCTCACACACGCCCCCTCTCTCCCTGCTTATCTCTCTCTCTCCCTCTCTTCACTCGCACGTATAATCTATCCTTTTCTCCTCCGGCCAGGCGTAGAAGGTCTCCTTTTCGCTTCGCAAGATTTCCATTTCCTATTATTCCCCTCTCCCTTCTGTTCTCTTCCATCTTTCCTCCTTTTTCTCTCACCCCTCTCTCCCCCCTTTGGTCCTCTTTGCTGGCCCTTTTTCTTGTGAGCCTCGTTTCCTTCCTTCCTTGGCCTTCACGGCTTATACTCTACAAAGATCCTTCTCTCCGATCTCCTTCATCCTTACGGAGCGCCAGCCAGTAGGAGGAGAATGAGAGAGGTGGAACGCTCCCTTGGTCCGCAAGGTTGCGTCTTTCTACTCTAGAATCTCATAAGGATGCGGTTTGGAGAGAAAGAAGCTTAAACTTTCATCTAGGGATCTGCTCCGCCCTCCTCTCCATTCTTCTCTCTGTTTCTATCTCTCACACACTTTCTATACTCTCTCCTCGTATTTTCTCCTGAAATAGTATATCAATAGCGTCGGGAAGGCCTCGAGCAGATCATGAGTTGTTGAAACATCAGTAATTGAAATGAAAATTGATTTATTAATGTGGCTTGAGTTCGCTTTCTTCGAAACGTTATTGTTTCATCGGGGCATGGAAGAAAGGTAAAGATTCACGTGAAACAGTAACAGAACTACTCTCTAATTCATGATAGAGAGTTTAAACCATCAGATAAATTATAAGAACACATTGAATACCTTGAAAGTTAAATGATTTGCGGACAACAAATAAAATTAAAAGACGCAAGGAAAGAGATTCGCGTGAAAAATTGGGTAGTGAATTAAAAATCGCAATTATAATCTGTTTCTATGCTTTTTAGTTTTTTTCAGTTTCAGATTAGGCTTTTATGAATACGTAATATTTACGACCGTCTAAAAGAGGGGTCTTAAAATGCGTATGAATAATTATGAGAGAAATTTACAGTTTCCGGCCGTTTAAGATGGATGCTCATGATTGTAGTAGTAGCAAGCCTTCTGTCTATTCCTGCTGGATAAGAAATTCGCTACGTCGTTTACTGAGGAAAAGTGAACGAACGAATTTTACTAACGCGGGACGGTACACTTTTATATAGCATATAATCATAATTTTACAGCGTTCGACTAGTTTTAACTGCAAGATAGTTATTTACTTAATTAGAGCGAATTTATAACCAATGGATGGTAGAAAGAAAATCGTTTTCTCTTATATTCCTTTGGATACTCGCGTAAAGGGAGAACGACACTGTTGAAAGCCGTTAATATTTGATGTAAAATACCATTTTTCGGCTTATTTATTTTTTAATAAGTGTTTTATGGCTGAAGAGCGTGGATTAGAAGAACGATGGAAATTACGTTCTGCATAAACATCAATGAGGCGAACTCCGCCTACAAAATAAAATATCGGTGGATTTTTACGAAATCACCAAAATCTGCCAGTGTAAGGTTTTCGAGAAGCACCGACCTCTCATCCTCCGGCGAGAAAGATATCCTTAAATCGTCCTTGAGACGTAACAACGGAGGGAATTGACACTATTTCAAGGAAACCATCCGTGAAGCAGTTCTGTGGAAGACAATAAAAAAGCTCGACCTTTTTTTTTAAAAAGATGCAATGCTATATTAGGCTAATTGAATCAATTCCGAAAAAAGCTGAAAAGCGTGCAAGGATGAAACAATGGCTGCCAACATTCCCCTTTGAAAATAAGACCGAGTGATCACAACCTTGAATTCTTAATTACCGCTTCCACTCCCTTTTCAGCGCCGGATGTGTCCTGGCGTGAGCAAAGCTCCTATAAAAAATACGGAGGCTGTTCTCTACGTAAACTAACAGTAAATTAACGCTCAATATTCCCGTTTTGGGAAAAACAGCAATCCTCATTAGGGACAGTGATGGCATTTCAATCTTCTCCTCCATTCATAAAGGTCAGTTAGCGTCCTTAATTATTTTTTGCGCTTATGTGTTTACGCTGATATTTGAATCTTGTTCAAGGTTTTTTTCTTATTTGTTTGGCTACGCGTATACCAATTCACCTGATTATGTGAGCCGAATAGATAAACAGCTTCAACTTCAGCGAAAGTACATTTCGTTCCCATTTGTCATGTAATTAATTCCAAAATTCGTCGGTTTATTCGATCGTTTTAATTCATTTGTAACAAAATTGTATTTAAAAATACAAATAGCAAGAATCAACTAAACCTCATAACTGGAAAAATCTCTCATCCTTCCGATTTCATTTTACTATAAAAAATACTTCATTTCTCTTTCTGGCACCTAATTTCCAAAAAATCACGCCTCTCATGTCGGCCGACGCACGTCGGAATTCAACTGTCTCAACAACCACGAGAGAGAGAAAAAATAGGAGGTGGTTGTCATGACGACCACGTTGCCGCCGTTGAGACGTTTCTATGGATGCGCGGCGTAGTCTCCAGACCGGAATTCCCTCGTTACCCTGGTCAGGAGGGCGTTAAGACGCACTGACTTGAGGAGAGAGGGGAGGCGGGGAGAGAAAGAGTCCAATCTTGGAGGAAGAGGGGAGAATCAAGGAGGGAGGAGAAGGGTTGGGCATCAAACCGTAAAGGGAGAACGAAGGAGAGAGAGAGAGAGGCGGAGAAAGGGGGGGCGCGAGGGGGGAGGAGTGTTAACGGGTGCGGAGAAATAGGGGGGGGGGGGGGGGAGTCAGACTGCGAGGCATTGTCGTGTGCACGAGGAAGACGAGGCGCATGTAGGGCGGGAAATAAATTGCAGATTAAGTTCCGAAAAAGCTGAGTTGTTTCTTCGGAAGGAGGGAGGGTTGGCTAGTGGAGTTGGGAAGGGGCAATTAATTCCTGGCGAGATAGAGGGAAGCAGAAAGAGAGAGTGGAGGAAGTTTAAACGCACGAGAACACCGATTCCTTCCTCACATCCTCGAAGATTTGCTCTTCTTTTATATTTAAAATTGAGAGAAATGCATTGTCCGCTTCCATTCATGACTTTTAAAAGTAAATGCGGTAGGAAAATTTTGTTGAAAAGGAATAATTTTGGTGATATAGTACTACGTTTTTATGTTACTTCTTGAAATTATTCGTCTTTTTAACTTGTTTCTCTAAGCAATTAATGAATTACGTTATTTTTTTATCTTTAAATTTAAGGAGTTCTAATTTCTAATTTACTTTTTGCATAAGCTTTATCACTTGTGGGTGGATAACAAACGTAAATAGAAACAACGTTCTGACTCTCAAATTAGAACAAAGCTATCTGCGCTTTCACGTCTTAAGAGTATTTCAAGTCTTTGTATTTTTCTGTCATTCAGTTCAAACGATTTGAGAGGAATAAAATCATTAGAATAAAGCGTCAAAAGTCGCAAAGAACCGTGAGTGCTATTAAAAGACAGTAAATAGTTTTGAGAGTAATACTTAGCAGTTTTATATGATAAGGAAAATTTCTCTAAGGCGTCGATGGGTCGTTCCCCGGTGTGCGTATCGAATCGTTTCGAAGGGAGACGAAAGGGATGACGGGTAAATTCCTGAGATTGAACACTAGACTTTCATCGTTGGTTTGAAACCTGTCTTTGATCGCCCCCTGCCCGTGGGAAACCTTATACAACAAGGAAAAGGAAAATGCAGGAAAACGAACACATCCCACGGACAAAGTCACCCAATCGGAACGCTATGATTCAAAAAGTTACACGGTTGGTAAATGGTTGCCCTTTTTTGCCCTCAATGGTTTCGGATTGATATTGAATGAGCTACAGTCCTGGTCGCTCTTGTAAATTCCCTCTCAATAGTAACCCCTTTTGACTTTGATTTACTTCTTGCAACTGTTTTGTAGAAGTGCTCGTATCTCTTACTCTAGTGGTCTTAAACAATGTGTATGTGTCATTAAACAAAAACAGGTAACATTAAATAGACTTCCGACACAAATCATTACCCCAACTGTAACGATGGCAATGATTCATTAAAAACAAATGTAAAGTTCTCGAAACATAACATTCCTAATTGAGTGCGAGGTATTGTGCGATTTTAAAAAGAAATTTAGACTCGCGTCCTCTTCTTTGTGTACAATTAACCTTGATGGTTTTCCTTCTCCCTACAAAAAATGAAGAGAAACATTGCAAATTCGGTTTAGTCCAATGATCTGTATTTATCGCGAAATCCAATTGTGTGCACGAGCTATAGGGAAATCAATGTAATAAAATTTCGGAATAGTTCAATTTGTAAAAAAATATTTTACTAAAACATAGCTTCTTAAAATTTGAGTAAACTCATGCGATGGAGGAAAAACCGCAGCGAATCATCTATAAGTAGTACATTTAGAAGTCTTATGAGAGCAGCATTCCTTCCAATAAAATTTAATCTGCGCATTATGCGCGTTCTCTTCTCCTTTTCACGAAAACTAAAAACGCACAGATTTCGAGGAGATACGGCCTGCGTGGAAAAGAATACACTGGACTCGCTGAGATAATGGGAGTGTGATTCCACGCGAAAAATTTCGGTCGCACACTTCTCAGGAACTTGCTTTCTCGCTGGTCAAGAAGCACCGAGAATAAAAGTGGAAAAAATAAGGAAACAGGAGGTCTTTAAAAAGCCTGGAAGACACGTAAGAGAACGGAAGTCAGTATAACAAAACAGGAGCGGCCAAGGTCATCTCGGTGGTATCATCGCGTCTTAAGGGCACTCACACCACTTGACCATCACCTTATCCTCCTTTCAGCTCTCTTCTTCCCTCACCTCTTCCTCTCTCGTCCTCTCTCCGCTCTTCCTACTCTTCCTCTCCCGGATGCGTATACGACACGCGCACTATTCGCCAGCCGCCCAATAATATCGCCCGCCATCTTTTCCGCCGAAAAAACGACGGATACTTTCCTAAGAACGAGTCATTCGAACGGTTCGCCTTTTGTTTGAACGTTTGAAAATCAGCACCGACATTATCCAAGTTGACTATCCGCTAGGTGTTGTTTTCCACCCTGACGTCACCGTACTATGCATATAAAAGGCGCGACTCATCCGCAGGGATGCGTGTAAAATTTGCATTTTTTGCGCAGGCATTAAACAATGAACCTGCAATTTCATTCCCGTGAATCATTTTAGTTACGTAAGAATCATTCATTCATAAGAAAAAAAACCTCCCTCTCATAGAAATTATTAGCGGAAGGGTAGGCGTTGCCAACGAAACAACTTGAAAAAAACATTTGCACGCTGTTGAAGGTTGGCGAAAATGCAATCACCAGACAGAGAGGAAGAGAGAGAGAGAGAAAGGTACTTCCTAAATGGCTCGTGGATGAAATAGAAGGGAGAATAAACACATAGCCCCTTAACAATGAAAGGGTAAATCTCCTTGCATGTGAAGAACCCCAAGCAAGATCTTTTTTTTTAAAAAAACTTGCTCATTTCGGCGGTTGGTCACATGCTAATTAAAAGAGCAGGGCAGCGGGAGATTATATCCAAGGATAAGACTCGTAAGGAGGAGGGGAAGGCGTGGGTGTAGGAGGAAGAATGGGGGGAGTGTTATTGTAATTCGACAAGAGAATATACCGGAAGGTCCCAAAAAAAAAAAAACGAGAGAGAGAGAGTGTTGAGATAAGGAGGGAAATTAAGGCGAAGTTGACGGAGCTAGGAGATGCGGGATTTGGTAGAGAGGTTAAGGGGTGGGTCGAGAGGGAGAAGGAGGAAATAAGGAATGGTGGAATTAAAAGAAAAAGAGAGGCTTCGAGAGGGAAGAGGGTGAGCAAGAATGATGGAAATTAGCGACAGGAAAATTCGTTAAATGTACAAATCATCACTTAAGAGGAAAAATGAAATCGAAGGGATAGTTTAAAATGAGAACAATGTGAAGTTTTTCTAAAAATAATTAAGATAGCGGTTCGGCGTATTAACATATATACAAAAAACGTTACATTAAATGAAATAAAATATTAAGAAGTATGAGAGGAAATATAGGTACATATATTCATAAAATATAAAATAATTAATTAATTCTAATAAAGGCATTACGACTCGAAAAATAAAAGAAAAGTTTGGAATGTGCTGTAAGAACTACATTTCACACAGAATAAATATATATTGAAGCTAAAATAGGAGGTAAAATATATATGGCAAATTTTAATAGAAATAAATATTCAATATAGCGAAATGGCGAAGGATGTGTTACCCTTGAAATGCGGAGAGAATGACATTTGTACATCGAACGCATTACAGAAACATTACGTCCATCAACCCCTCCGCGTTCCATTCAAGCAGTAAAACTATACGTATACATTAACTGATCTGTGATTATGCGAGGATAGAGCAATTTTTCTATGTGCTACTTGTTATCCTTCACAAATGAAAGTGTTAAATCTGTAAAATATTTATTTTCGTGAAAAAATAACCCTGCAACAGAAAAATGCATATAGTACAAGAATGGTTATCTGTCAGCGAGGAAAATATTACGTTCTGTCAGCGAGGAAAATATTACGTTTCAAAAAGGAAATTAAATAATTGATGCTGCTTCCGAACAATGGATTTGTTACGGATTGACTTATTCATATCCTTTTAGTACTTTAAGTTTTTACGAAAGAAGATCAGTTTTTAATCGCTTGGAATGTTTTTGTGATTTTGACCTAATAACTTATATTTCCTTGGAAAGAAAAAAATAACCTCGAGCTTAATTGAAAAGGTACTATACATATATCTCGATAGTAACTCGTTTCGTCAAGGCAGTATAACAATGTGAATGCTAAGGATGGGATGTACAGGTGCTGCTGAAGGAAAAATGAAGATACGGAAGAATCAAGGACTATAGGTGCGATAAGATGACCTCAGGGGTGGAGCGTGTCGGTTCCCGGAAACCTTGAAGTCACGGTTTCAGCCGTGAACACGGACGCCTCAGCTGCTAAAAGCTGTTATTATAATCGTTAATCACTAGTGTGGATCAACGGATGTGTGATTGAAATTTAATCAATGTTACGACGTAATAATTTCGAATGGAATTTTGCGGAATAAAAGAAGCTGAATGTATCGATGGTAAAAATCATACATTATAGAAGTTAAGGAAAAACGGACTTATACTTATCTATTTCCGATCATTAAAAATTAATTTCATTAATTCATATGAAAACAATTAGAATTAAGAAATTATATTTCTACACAGGAAAACAGAAAGCGACCCTGAAGATAAATGAAAAAGATTAAAGTCACAAAAATTCAACATAACCCATTAGAGCAAAGACGGACGAAACGTATTTGTACAATTTATTTTAAATTTAAATCAATCTCCGCGTTCGAATACATGATAATTCTTGAACAAAAAAACAAATATGCCGAGGCTGATAATATATCAATTTTTGAACGACTGAAACAGTCCATGGCTTATTTAAAAATAAATCATTTGAGGAAATAAAATTCCAGTCACGCATTTTGCTGTCTTACATCAAAGTGTAAATTTGGGGCATACCAAAAGCTGAATGTTTAATATTATTATTTATTAAAGTTGTTGGAAATATTTTGTTTGCTCATTAAATTTTATTATTTTGATAAATGTAAATGTAAACTTTTACATCGCTGTATGCTATATTAATAAACGAGGGAAGAAATCATAGTAAATCATATACAGCGCCGTAACTAAAAAACAGACAGGTGATGACCAAATGTTTTTTTGACTTATTATTGTATAGTAGATCACACTTCAAAAACTATTGTTTGAGCTTTATTTGTTCTGTAGATACCCATGACCCCGTTTTTTAAAAAGTATTATAAGCGTTCAAAATAACCTCAGCGGATAGTGATTTATTGAGAGATAATCTAGGACCCACTATTCAGCGATCGACCTCCGCGTTATTACGGGTTTGCGTGAGAAAGGAGATCCATTCAGAATCCAGCATAAAATCGAGTAGTTCACTGCCAAATGAGCAACCTTGAGAGCGCCTTGTGCGTTTTGTATGGCGTAAGAGAAACTTGGAAGGTCATCATAGGGTAGAGGGTGGCCGAGGGGGTGGGAGTGGGGAGAAGTGTGAGTGTGTGCGATGGTTGACTGCAAGGAAGAGGATGGGCCATCCGGCTTCTTCCGCCAACTTCCGGTGGCACTGCCGAGGTAGCAGATACGAGAGTTGGTGGGAGGGTGTGAGCGGGATGGCCCCAGAGAGACGGAGGTTAGGTTGGCGCCAGTGAAGTTTGGCAGAAGGAGACTGTGAAAGAGAGAGAGATAGAGAGAGAAAGAAAGGGGGAGGGAAGAAAAGGTGATCTTCCCCAAAACCTCTAGTCTTTATGAATGATAACTGCCAAGGCTCCTATGTAGCGGTTGAAGAAAAAGTATCCGTCGCTCTCATCCAGAGATAGATGTGAAAATTGCGACTAAAGAATAGGCTCCAAGGAAGCGTTGCTTCAAAAATGTCCTAGTTTCCCTTCGATGCATAAACTGTCATACAAAAAACTGGGGAAGATTTACGACAAATGATATGTATGTTTTAGTTATCGCTAGCTGAGTCACAAACACAAGTTTTTCATTATGCTCGTGACCGGCCCGAGGTACGGGCGAGCCGGGCGGTTTCCCGGGGCGCCTAATTGTTGGGGGCGCTATCCCGATCATCTGTCCATACATTACTTACAAGTGAATAAATATTGGACACCAATTTATATCGTGAAACAGGTTAGAATCATGATGTTTCCTTTTATTTATTCATAATGAATAAGTTTTACAGAGCGTTGAATAAATTAACCTATATTCTGTAAATATCTCAACAAACATTTACGGAGGGGGGGGGGGGGGGGCGCTGGAGTGCTATCTCCCCCGGGGTGCCAAAATTCCTCGGGCCGCTCCTGATTATGTTAAAATGATACCGATGGATAAGTTCTATTTATATAACTGTGTAGATCTGAATAGGATCAGATTAATATTTTACTCATAAAATTAATTTTCAAGGATTAAAGTTGAATATAAAATGGAAGCATAAACTAAAAAGTCCCTCAAATCTAAATTACTAAGCTAGCCGTAACTTGGTGGAATTCCATTAAAATGGAATGGAGAAGTAATCTTCCACTGAATAAACTTGGTTTGGCCACCTCGGGTATTAAATTCCATAGTTGAAGTACTGTAAAATTATCACAAGAATGCCATTTATATCTTCATACTACGCATTTTTCAAGATGCTCTAATATGCATAATTTAACTTGGTAGTGCGCATAGCTGTTGTAATTTCACGACACCATCAACTCGAAAATATTGAGCTTACTTTTCATTTGAGATCCACTTCAGCAAATTAAATGTCCACTTAATCCCGACACGTAGCACTCGAGTAAACCCTTGCCCGAACGACGCGCACATTCACTCCTCTCTTGGATTTCAAATTTCAGATGTACGTTTTAATTTATTTGGAGGAGAAAAAAGTTTTCCTTCATTGGAGTGCCTCTCTAAAATGGATTTTTAACGTATGCTTAACGAGCTGTTTTGAAAGGTGCTCTCTTTCGCAGAGACGGGGGGGCTGCCTGCAATAGAAAAAGGATCGGAAAGAGGGAAATTTAGAGTAGAAAGTAGGAGAGAGGAAAATCCAAAATGGGAAAGAGAAAAAGGTGGTTGCATAAACCTCCGAGCAAAAACGTGAGCCACCTTGATTCCATCCTCTTTCGTTACGTCACTGAGAGAGGTTAAGGAACGAGGGTAAGGAGTGGCGTCATACGCAAACCCTAGGATGCATTCTTACGCAGGATATTTTCTGAAAAGGGAAGAAAAGTTATTCCTCCCCATACTCTCTCTTTCAAAGGCTTTTTATCTCTCCCTCTTTCTCTCAGAGAAGAGATAGGGACATGTGCGAAGGGAATTGGGGTCGGAGGAAAGCTTGCAAGAAGAGGTTTGTGTCTCTTCTTTCCTCTTCCACGCTCAAAAGTGCTCGAGTCTTCCTCGTTCTTCTCTAGAGAGAAGTGGCTTTGGAAGAGATGGAGTGGGATGAAGGAGGGAGTTGCGAAGTGGTCGGGGGTGGTGGTCGCGAGGAGGTAAAACGGAAAGGAGAAAGAAGGCTCCTCCTTAACGAAGAGAGGATGGGGAGGCAGATGCGGAATAAATGGGGTTGGGTAGGGAAAATAGTGAGCGAGTGAGTTGAGATTTCTGTGTGTGCTAGGCGAGATGTTGTCTACAGTTTCTAGAGAGAAGACATGTGCTGGAATGAGGTCGGGAGGAATACGATGAGATGCTCAGCCTCTCCTCTTCCCTCTTCTCCTTGGAGTGTGTGTCGAAGGGATGGAAGAGGGGGAGAGGAAGGGGAGGGAAGAACGAGAGAGAGGTGAGGAATAATAGTAATTGTCGGTTGGTTGACACTGGGAGGAAATAAATCGGGAAAACAAAGCTTTACGAGGAAAGATCATATTAACTATAATATTAATTCTTGTTTAAAATAAAAAAACTTTCTACGCGTCTCAAGAATTATATTTTACTGTTTATATGTTATAAATATGTACTCGAACAATTAAATGTTTTTTCTTTTTAATTTCTTTTAGCTTTATATTGCAGGAGTAATAATAGAAAATGCATAATACTCATATACATATTCGACTGTCGAGGCTTGTTTTAAGTGCACTCTTTACCATACAAATTATTTTCTTATTGTTTTTATTTGGACTATGGAATGGCATTCCTTGTATTTGAAGTGCATTCACAATGATAGTCTAAAAATTTCAGAAAAAAGTACGTACGTCTTCGCAATTCAGAAACTTCCACGATTATCTTTACAATGTAAATCATAAGGACACAGGAAGGCGAAAAGATCGTTTCCAGGTGGAAATACCAACACATGTGCAGGCGTCCAACAGGAGGGAGACAGCTGTTGATTCTGGAGAGGGAAAAGAGTAAAGAGATTTCGGTGGCATAGTAGGCTGATATGGGACGGGTGTCGATCGGGGGACGCGCGATTGGTTTGAGGTAGTGGAAAGGGTTTGGTTATGGAGTGCGTAGGAATGGGCGAGTGAGTAGGGGAAGAGGGTTCGGGGGCGCAGAGAGAAAGGAAAGAGAGAGGGGGCGGCAGAGGCATGGTGAGGGAGGGTTTGTAGCGAAGGGTCCATTGAGGGATGTGTTTTGATCGCCCCACATCTGCCGCTCTCGGCACGTGCTACGGCACGGGCCATTTTAAATCCTCATCCCCGCGGAATAGACAGCAGTGGAGCGGAAGGATTTACTCCTCCTCCCCCTCCCCTGCCTAAAATTGCTGAGGTGTCTCTACCCCCTCTCTCCCCACCCCTCTTCCCAATGCGCTTCCTAACCCATCAATCTCTACCAACATGGTTCTCTATTCTGCCCTCTCCCCACCTCCCTCTCCTATTTCTTTTGGCCCCCTCATTTACTTCCGTTCCTCTTCCTTCTTCCTCCCATATTCTTCCCATTGCTCAAATTTCCTGTTTCCTTTGCTCTGCCGGAATTGCGATGAAGACGCTTCCGGTATTTTACAGAAAGCACGAGTAAAATTGTCCAAAATTTGTCATAAATGTGGCGGCAAATACATTTAACACCTTGTGTTACTTCAGGTAGCGTAAATTCTATGTTCTATTTAAAACTGTGAGCGTTTGTACCCTAACAAAAACTAAGCATAGGAGAAAACTGAAGAAAGTTTTGAGCTTTTATAAAAGAATTTACTCATGATGATAAGGAAAAATGTAAGAAGTTAAGCGTGATATTGCCGCCATTTAATCTTCCAACAAATGTGCTCTATATTGTTATTTTCTTTCGTGCAGCCGGTTTAAAATGTTGATTTCGCTAATATCCGCGGCGATTCTGTGGTGTTATATTTCAATTAGTTAAAATGAATGCAATTTAAAATCATAGAGAGCGATTTCACTAATAGTCGAGAACATAATATCCACATCAGGGACTGAAAAATGATAAAATACGAAAAGTTATTCAATGAAACAACAACGCTCACGGTTAGCTGGAAGGAACCAGAATTGGTGTACGGATCTATATTAAAATAAAAAGAAATTAAAAGCTGACATTTACCTCTGATACAAGGAAGCAATGCGCTAATATTCTCTCGTTCCGTATGCAACAAAACGCAAGCCTTATGTACTGCGGATATTTAATTATACAATTTCGATTTCTTTATGAATAGTGATGTTATATGAAAAAGGTAGCGAAAAATATTAGTTTCCCTAAAAATTTTCCCTAATTTGACCAAATAAACAAAAAATTTCAATACGTCCGTATGGACAACATTCATACATTGAATAAATAAATATTCCTACATGCATAAAACATTGGACGTGAAACGTTGCGTTTCTTTATCCCTTTTGCGATCACAAATTTTGTTAATACAAAATTTAGCAACAATAGATAATAATTTATACCTTATCATTCATTTCACATTTAAAAAACCCGACTGAAAAAGTTACTGTTAACATTTTATGAGTGTGAAGGCATAAAACCGATAGATTCAAGTATTGCCCTTCCGCGCCAACAGCTTTCGTGCAAAAACTTCAACCGATGCCGTTGCGTAAAAAACGATTTACCCGGTGAAAAGCAAACACAAGTCTTCCAGGAATAATAATTCAATAAATATATGCCGGATCAAAATAAATCCACCCCTCAAATTTCTTCGGTTACGCCTACAGAAACATCCATCACTATACCTTCTTCCTCCCCTCTCTCCATCCTCGCGCAAATGGAAGAAAGAAGGATGACTTTAACTCCTCCCTTCCCGTCCTCACACATCCCTCCCTTCCTCCCTCATCCCCATGGTCCGCCATCCGCCGAATCCCAGAACACCCACCTCCCAAATGCAACCCTCCTGTTGCTCCTTCCGCGACCAACTGTGGCCCTCATCTCCGTACGCTCTCTGACTACCTGCAAGCGCACAGCCCTCCTCTCTTCCAAACCACACATGCTTCTCTTACCGATTCACCCCACCGTCCTCTTCCTCAAAATCCCCCAAAAGGTGGAGCAGCTGCATGACCTCCCCACCCTCTCTCCCCCTGACGACGCCTCGTCCGGACCATCCCTCACCATTTCATTCCTCCCTTTTCTGCCCTCCCCTCTCTGCGCCCTCTGAACTCTCTCCTCGCACCTTCCCTCCCCTCTCCCTCTGCATCGGCTCATACCTACACACAAAACCTCGTCGCGTGAAACCCAAAAGATTCCGTGTATTGAGGCAGTTCCGTGCATGGGAGGTAGAAATGATTCTGAAATTCCAAACGTAAAATCAACGACAGAATGCATGTGCCGTGCTATTGTAAACTGAATTACCATACGTTATGTTTTTATTTTGCTGTATTAATGTGCTCTCCGCTTCAATTCCTCTCATAAAAGTCCACATCTTTAGTAATACATACCCTGTAAGCCAGAAAATGGCGCTCGCAACAAAAAATGATTGCCTTCTTCGTCCGCGACCTTCCTACGATAATCGCGGATTGCCTTTGGGAATAAAAAGGAAGGAGTTTTAACTTTATCGCTTTAATCTTATGCCTACATATTAAAGAATACGATTCAATAGTGTAATATTTTATCACAGGCTCCGCGGGTTGTGTATTCCACCGATGTGGTGACTGGGATTGTTATTTTAAATCATCCACACCAAAACAATATCAAGTTATCGACACTTTTTATGATTTCGAATCCGTTGGTATTTCACGGGAATACCATACGAGAAAAAATGGCCAATTTTGTTTAAATTTCAGAAGAAAAAAATGATAATGGATCAACCTTGAAATAACGGTATGAAAACCAATTAATAACTTGCCCTCCGCAAAATATTGTTCAGGAATATACCGCACAGAAGTACGATTGAGGAAAATGACCGATAGACAGCTCGCCAGCGGTTATTTTGAGCCATAAATTTTGATTCCTCGCCCCACAGCTACTGCCTTTCCTCGCACCACTTCATCAAATCTATATCTTTCTTCGTTTCGGAGAAGGTTTCCTCCCTCCTTCCCTCGCTTCCCCTTACCTCCTATTTCCCCGCTCGACCTGATTTTTAAATGGTGGCAGTTTCACCATGCAGACAGAGGTAAATAAAATAGGGTATAGCCATAATGAAAGGGAAAAAGTGGTCTATCTTTCAGTGTCGTATTACGGATGAGAGGTAAAATACGAGTTTTCATCCTGTGACCACAGCAACAATAAGAAATTCGGAGGAAAAAGCATAAAAGTTTAAATAATTGCAATATGGAAATTACCTCACCCGATTTTAGATACCATCACCCTACATTGATTATAAATTTCAATTTACACTGAATATACTCAAAAGATTAATTGATCAGCGAAAGGAATAAAAATATTACTTTTAGTTTCAATCGTTAAGAACGTAAAATAAAATGCAATTTGCCATTCGGTCAAATTTCAGAAGATGATAAAAACATTGAATATTGGGTGAAATTTTTCTAAAATCGTTCCTTCCGACGATTTAGCGGGTCTATTTTATATATTCGTGTTGCGTAGATGTATTAAATTAACGAAAGAATTTCCTTTTCCTTTTGTTCATTGATAACAATATTTCTGTAAGCATACCAAAATTGTACGATCTCAAGAATTTGACATTAAAAGGGAGCGAAAAGTTTTGGGAATGAAAATTATTACGAAATACGAATCTCGCTCAAAAAAAATGTTACAAAGTAACTCTGTCAATATATCATCCTCTCTATTATGAAACACATGCACTCCACGACAATTGCTTTGCATTTCGGTACAGGTGGACGGATTAATGTGGAGAGGGAAGAAAGGGTGTCTAAGAAACCAGACGTTCTCGAGTCTCAAAAGGAGTAAAAAAAAGTCAAGGGTTAATGGCGGTGGAGTGAGGCAAGGAGGGTGGATAGCGGAGGGAGGAAGGGGTAGTAGGAAGGAGGAGGGAATGGGGGAAGCGGCACACGAACTGGACATTTGGGAGTCTTCCCTTTTTGAGCGAGGGAGGAGAGCACCTTAGGCGGCAAAAGACGGATGGACACTCCCACCATTATTCCTTCTTTTTTCCTCTCGTGACTCTGGCGGCTGCAACAGTGGCTGCCTAGCAACAGGGGGCGAGCAACGGGGGGCGGAGAGTGAGAGCTCGGGAGATGGGGATAATGCGAAGAAAATCCACACTGAGACGCATCCTTAAAGGAGAAGTTCCCGACAACGGACGATGGAGAATTCCTGTGCAATAATTCAATGTATGTAGAATATATTTAGTCGGCAAAAGAAGGAATATTGCAATAAAATAGGTTCGCTATATTCAGTCTCTTTTAGAGATAAAACGAAGACGATAATGCATTGATGTTGCATTAAAATTCGGATTCTTAGTTTATTTTACATAACTTTTATTTGACCTATAGAAAACTACTAAAATCGTATGGATTTCTAATACAACCACGTAAAGTTTGATTAACTACTACTACTACTATTAACTACTTTTTGGTATTAAAATATAGAGTTCCTATATGTTTTACTATATTTTAGTTTTCTTTGGCATTTATATAGGTTTTCTATAGCTTACTCAAAATTTTTATCTTATTATTGAAAGGAACATGAGCTCATGACATTTTAATGTATGCTATTTAGTCGATTGCGGTCCACGTTATATTCCGAAAACCTGATGAAAACTAGTAATTTTTAAATAAACCAATGGATATCAATTCCTTCAAAACGGAATTTACTAAAAAACCGCAAAAATCTAAATTTGCGACATAATCCACTAAGAAGTCCAAACTTTGTATACCAGCGATAACCAATTCCTCGTTCAGATGACAGTATTACAGAGACGCTATGCAGAGTTTAAAGCCGAGGTGAGGTGAGGAGAGGGAAGGTAGAGAGAGGAGTATGCGAAGGATGGCGAGAGGTTGCATGGCACATAATGAAGGGGAAGAGGGACGCGGCCAGGTAAAGGAGAATAGTGGGCCATTTAAATGGACCCTAAAGGTTCTTTGGAAGTCACAAAGGAAAGGGAGGAACCCTCGCTTCGGGGGAGATTGAAGGGAAAGAATGGAACCGAGTTACGTAGGGTTACGCTGACGAGGTGAGAGGACCGAGGGGTGCGTGTTTTGGGAGGGGGGAGTTGTTGGCTTGTCCTGAGGGCGAGAGGGAGAGGAAGGGATGCCGATGGAGAAGAGAAAGGAGAAGGATGGAAAGTCGAGGGAGAAAGGGGATGAGGGTGATACGCCTTTTGGATTTTCAGGGAGGAGTAAGGGAATGTCTTTGAGAGCCAACCCTGATATTTTCCCGGCGAAATTTTCGGTGTCGCGGGATTGAACGGGTGTGAGAGAAGGGAGTATTTGTGGAGAGTGGTCGAAAGGACAGAAAAATGAGAGAACATGGCAGAAGATAGGGAAAAGGAGACGGGATGGAAAAGTGACGGGCATGGATGTATGTTTAAATAAATAACGTATTCATGTATTAGTAGGTAAGACGTAAAGTTGGAAAAGATTATGGGGACAAAAGGCTGTATTGGTACACCTAGGGAAAAAGACGAATCGTCGGAGACTAGGGAATTCATGCACTATGTAAACATTGTGTTGAAGGATTTCTTCTATTTTATATTATAGATCTCGGAAAAAATGGCGCCAATCCTTTGAAACATTTTATTATATATTTTTTCTATTTGATAGGAGTTATTCTATACTAGTGTAATTCCCGTTGAAATAGCAACGGAAGAATTATAGATAGTTTGATTATTAATATTTGCATTTAAAATAATTAATAGCACACTATTACATATGAAATATTTCGTCATATATTACATTTCTAGTGAATATTCTGTTGTCGTTTAGTAAATGCCTTTGGTTTTTATTTTCGGCTATAAAATTCTGATATTCTTCTCCCAACTTGTTCTCGTCAATGCTACTTATAATTGTCGGTGTGCAAAGACAGGGAAATAATTATATGTATACATATATAACGTAGGGAATATAATTAAATTTCGTGCACTTAACGTTATGATTGTTTTAAAATTGTACTCTGTACTTACGAATAATGTTCTCCGTCGTTGTGTAAATAAAACTCTTTAAAAGATTTAAATTAAAAACTAATTAATCAATCAGCGGTATAATTTCTTTGAATATTATCTGAACAAAAACAAATCACCAATTTATTTCAACATTGTAAACTGTTCTCTTGACGATTGAATGAATCATTGTAATGGAGATCCTTATTGACAAAAAAATAAACTGTTTATCGTAGAAACCGTTACATAAACAAATATAAGTGTTTATTATATATTCCCGTCGTTTTCGCCGAAAGAAAGGTGAGTTGTTGACGTACATGTGGCGCCGACCTATCGGGCAGAATGAGAACTACATTTCGCTGTCGGCCATCTTGCGTTCCTTACAGAACAACGTTTTTATTATAGAGAATAGACCATTTTTCTTGAGAAGAAGAATAGAAAAAACTTAATGGGTTGGTAATGAAGAATCTCTTATTACTTCAATAAAACTTTTGGAAAAGGCATTTTAGCATATTTGAATCAAAGTCCACGCAAATACGTCCTCGCGATGCTGACAAGATCGGAATATATGTCTGCCTAATTTCTAGAACATCCAATTATGTAAATGCGAGGAAAAATGAAATATCCATTAAATGTTAAGACGAAAATCAAACTGCGGGAAGCAAATTCGAATAGCCCCAAGAGAATTTGGAATGAGAATAGTGCGATGGCGGGAGTGATGTTAGAGGAGAGAGCGAGATATTACGCACAAAAAAATGACAGGCGAACGATGGAGGTGAATAAGAAAGGGCTGGAAAGGGTTATAACGGTTTAAAGGATAAGACATAGCTCGGGAGAGAAGAAAAAAAAAACCTTTACCTGAGGGGATTGTTTGCCGATATAAGGACCTATAGGGACTCGCGCTGGAATGCATGCGAGATGAGGATTAAAGATCTCTGAGGAAGGAGATTGAACGTCGAAGGATCGCATGAAAAGATGACGGAATCCGTGAAGGAATTAATTGCGGAAGAAAAAAATTCGAAGGCTAAAGTGAAAAAAATATTAGCCGTTAAACCTCGGGGCGCATTAATCTAACTTAAAATTCACGTCGAAATATCCTCTTTATTTTTTTTTTTTACATCAGAACGTTTTTCTTTGAAAATACAGCCTTCTAGGACGGCCTTCACAACGTTCGTTAAACGAAGTTGTGCACGATGTGATAATTCTTCGAAGATGTTAAAAGGGAGGCAGAACATGTTCGGAAAATCCGTCCAGAATAAAAAAGTCTCCCTTAATAAATCTTAGCCCCAGCACGAGGTTATAAGATTTTTCTACCTAGTAAATCCCTCGACGATATGAAAGGAAGACGATGATATATAAGTCCGCGTAGTCAATTGTGTGCGGTCGTGAAATACACATAATCTCAGCAAAAGGAGACTTTTATCAATTTTTCTCTGAGTTACACCGATCGTGAGCACACGGTGCGAAACAGAAGAGCATCGCATATTTTTAGTCGTTGAGGATAGGAGGAAAGAGAAGAGGAAGAGAGGAGGGACAGAAGGTCACGGTAAACTACAATGCCGAAACAACTCACCTTAACGTATTTTTATCTCATTCTTTTGGTCTCCAGCCAAAAGTTGCCTCCTTCCGAACCTCGCTCCTGCCTCAATGCAATCATGATTCCTAGAACGGACCCTATCCGTCGCGCTAAAGGTGGCCGTACGTTACCAGGGCAACAGGTATTCGCTCCATCCTCCGGCCATCCCTCGAACTTCTTCACTCTTCTCTCGTTCTTTATTATTTTGCTTCTCTTCTCATCCCTTGTATCCTGAAACCCATATATAACGCTTCCTATCTCTCATCGCCAGTTTTCACCCTTCTCTATCTATTTTGTCGGCCTTCCATGATATCCTTTGTTTGGTATTGCGAACGACCGCTATTCCCACCGCGATTATATATGTATGATAAATGATCCATCTCTTCACATTGTCAAGATGTCAAAATGTTTCTCTTCGTGCTGCATCTAAAGCTTTTTACTAATTGTCGAGCAATGTTTAAGATAAGTTGATAATTCATTTAAAGTTGGAGTATTACCCATGGTAATGCTTCAAAGGTTCGCATAGAATACCCTTATAAATAGTTCGATGGTGGAAATGAATAGGGAAGCGACTAAGATATTATTTGTGAATTAACACAAGTAAGTGAGAGAATTATAATTGAGTAATTTATCTAAATTGCGGATATGTACAATTTCAAATTTCATTGACGCCAGAATGAATATTTTATTTAACAAAGGAAGAGATCCAAAGCTCCTAGTTAGATCATTTACATCATATTCCTTCGTGGCCGTACCCTATATTTAAATTAATTATAATAATTCGAAATAATACTAACTTTAAAGATGTTTAACTTTGTTTGTGGCGATGAAAAATTTTAAATTTTTACAATAATTTCCTCTCTTTGGCAATTCAGTTCATGAATAATTATCTATCAAGGAATTGATGAAAAAGTCACAATTTATCAAGAAAAACTCTGCAATTTAATGAGAAAGTTGATGTTAATGCTCACAGATTTCTGTTATTGAGTTTAAATTCCCAAAACGTGTCATTATTTGCTGATGTCGCGGATAAAATTCCACAATTGTACGTCGACATTTAATAGTCGTTGAAATTAAAAAGAGAGCGAGACGACCTTTAGCCGTTCATCCACATCCTTTTTTGCCAGACCAACCACATCGATTATTTCCTCCTAACAAGCCTTCTCACGCGTTAGCAAAAGGGGTAAGACGGGCCTCTCCCTCCGATGAACAAACTAGAGTTCCTTGTTCCGGAGATTTGAATAGGCGAGGTGAATAGAAGTGGAAAATAAGGATCGGCGGGGGAAGAGACCGATGAGACTCAGCGAGGAGAAGATATAGGAGGGGTGGGGGTGTTGCCGTGGGGCTAGAGATGGATGTTGCTCGTCTAGACGAAGTAACGGCCTTCTCGTTGTAAAAAAAACAGCGTATAAAAGATGAACGGGGAGGGGAGGTTGGGAAGGTCTGCAGAATACGTTGGCGTAAGGAGCAGCTCTTTTTAGGCTTCCGTGAACGGTCACTGTCCTTTATCTCTCACAAAAGGGACCGAGATGGATGGGAGCTTAGGCCTGGGTACCACGGTAACGCCTTGGTTTGAGATATGCATGGGATCTCTCGGATGTTGGAGAAAAATATTATGTTTCCAAGTGGGAAATTCAATATTTCTGCGAGGAAATGGAGTGGATTGCGTCGGTTCGGGGTAGTATCTCCACGAATAATGGTGTATTTTTTCCGTTATTCTTAAAACTGCATATTGAAACTCGTAAAGAATAACTTCCTTTTACCAACGGAATTACCATCTTTTCATAAGTTTCCAATTACTGATATGCTAATGAGAAACCCGCAAAGAGAGAAATCGGTTTCATACGGATGATAGCGTTTTATTATTAGAGATTATTCCTTGAAAATAATAAAAGTACAATTTATTTTCACTCAATTGTCTTATAGTTTGCTATAGTTTATCTCTGTCGGCGTTGAAAACATTTAAACCTCGATGTTATACATATGGAGAAAATCTCACAACTGAACACGTATGAGATGTTCATGCATGAAAGGAACTATTTATATTTAATTATTCCTATAATTATTCCTAGTAAATATAAAGGTTAATATCTGTTCTTGCCTTCAGTAAAAATTACAAACATATAGGAATTAATATCAGGGAACTTTTAACTATTACAATTTCTTATTCAAAGTGTGTCCAATAATCGGAATAAACGGGCTTTGAATAACTCTGCTCCATCTTTCAAAAGTCACAATAGTTCGGCCCAACCGATTCTCTGATGTGAAAATGAGCACTCGCGCGCTGTGAGTCGTGACGTAATCCAGGGCATTGATCATTAACTCCGTGAGAACTCTTGGAGTATGTGTCGAAAATATGATTGATTGTATCATTTCAATATATGAAAGAATTAGAGTTGATTCTGGAGACTTATAAACCTTTGACGAGAAATATGAAAAGATGAGTCATTCCCTTTTTAACGGTTACAAGTATCAATCTTCCTCGAGATGACATTTCCAAAAGCGAGAATCCGGGCTAATGGAATAAGAACATTTTGAGGCGGAAATAAAGAGAAACATCACAGAAAATATGATAATTATTTCATTGAACATTTCCCATGGAAATTAAAGCAGAAGATTCTTAACGTATTTTTCCAAAATTCAGGAACGTATTAAGGTACACGTATCAGGCACACAATGTTAGATGCGTACCTTCCTTCCCAAATTAAAATAAAATTGAATGTTAGTATGCGGTATAAGAGAGTTAGCATATGAGATTGCTGCAATTCGGTCTTTATATATTGCAACATGTACCATAATGTCTAGACTTAGTTTTGCCAATTACTACACTAGTATTAACTTTTTATGCATATATTTTTTAAATTATGGGCAACTCAAATCCCTGCGCTCAAGTCTCAGTCCTTCAAGTCTTTTTATTAATACACCCCTGCCAACATTTATATAATAACTTTAGGAGAACTACTCAAGTTTTGATAGCAAAGATCAAGAGAAAAAGAGATCACTGCAAATAAAAGAGGTGGAGAGGGAAAACAGCAGGGAAAGAGATGAACTGGTGAGGAGAAGACAGAAAAAGTACAATTATGGGAGGAGAAAACAAAGAGATTTATAACCGAAGCAATTGGAAGAGGGTAGTACAAGGGGAGAAGACGAATCAAGAAAATACGAAGACGGGAATAATAAACGGCCAGAATCTTGAGAAGAGGATGGGAAATAGGAAGAATACGAAATAATTTTGGAGGGAGTGAAGCAGAAGAGAAATGGATGGAAATGGTGAGAATAGGATAGGATGGGAGGGGGGGGGGGGAGGCATGCGTGAGGGAGAAGAGAGGGAAGGCAGCCGTAGGGTGAATAAAAAAGGAAAGAGGAGGAGAGGGGAGAAGTGTGTCAGAGGGCGGAGGAACAACGGGGGAGAGGAAGAGGGAGGAGGAAGAGGGTGAGGTTGAGTTGGTTTTTCAGGCAGGGCTTAGGAAGAGTGCGGGAGAGAGAGAGGGACAAGCGAGGAAGCGTTGTGGTAGGTCGTGAAACGCGATGAAAAAATTAAGGTGGAGATATATAGAGGGGAAGAAAGGGAAGGAAGTGACTTCGGGACGATCGAAAAAAATCGTTCGTTCAGAACGGAACTGATAGGCGGAAACCGTAAAGTCAGGTGCTAAGGGAACATGGTTAGGGTCCTGAGCGAATAAGGATACGACTCTCTCCTCTCCCCACCCTCTGGGATGCACGCACTCCGGTAATTAGCATAAGGTCGCCGTGAAATATTTATTGACTATTGTACTTTTGTTATCAGACATCAGCGAGCTCTGTTCAGGAGAAGAAAAATTCAGCTTGCACGCGCTCAAATGTTAGTAAATTGGGTCATGTAACGGGCCTTCAAGAGAAAAAGAATAATGGGGAGATTTTTGTGCTCATCAGGTTAGATCTGAAGGTTTCCTTCTTATGTAACTCAAGATGGGAATACTTCATTCAAAGAAAACATTTTTCCGATCTGACTGTATGCATGATTTTACATTTATCTTCTGCAACATAGAATACTCGCAATTATCCATAAGCAAAGTTTACACGATCGCTCTTTAGACAAATATTTTCGAGCATATTTTGTATCAAACATTCAAATGTGATTCAGTTTTATAAAATTCGACCTATTTTTTGAGTAAAAGAAGCAGAATTGTCCATAAATATCGTTTTACCATTGAAAATCTGCACCGTTGCGCATACGCGCGGTTATCCTTAACGACTACAATCCATGAGGTTACGAAGGTGATTTCACGAAATTTGAGATAACGGGAGAGTTTATGCGATGTAAACACTCAAGAGTCGTGTAAAAACAGTACAAAGATGATGAGGGGGAGAGAGAAGTCCGATGGACGGAGGAGACCTTAGAGGGAGAGAGGGAGATGCAACCGAGGTGGAGGGAAAGATAAAGAAGGGATCAAGAGAAAAGATATAGAGGAGCGGAAAGAGGGAAGAGGAGTTTTAGAGGAGCACTTTTTTCACTTAAGCTTCAGCAAGGCAGGTGATGGAGTCGGATGAGGAGAGAGCATATGGAGTGAAGGACCCTCATCACGAAGAAGGCAAAGGAGGAGAAGAGGGCAACAGGGTGGTATGGAGGGGAGTAAGGAATAGAGGAGGGATTGTAACAGGAGCGGGGATGGAGAATCGAGACGAAAAATCGTTTTTTCCTATTGAAAGAACCACCCATCCCTCTTTGCTTGCCATTCCGATTGTCACCTCAGCTTTATTCTCATGGGCCCCTCCGAAAATCCTTCTATTTTCTTCTCCGATTGATAGACAACATCGCGGGATAAACCGAAAAGTAGCAACTCTACAGCCTCTCTCACCTCATTACTCACCTTCTAACATTGCCACCCAATTGCGATGGTCGGTTATTCTTCGATGGTCGCAAGAAAGTTTTTTTCTCCGTAATCGGACTATCTCGGATTCTGCTCGTGAATTTCATTGCTCTGTTTCTTACACCCAGTTTGCGCTTAGCGCTTCTTCAATTTCATAAATACTCAGATCCTCATCAATGGCCTACCTTTAGAAATGTTCCATCATAATGGCCTGAAGCGAGGTC
Organism: Uropetala carovei; assembly: GCA_036926305.1. Lineage (NCBI taxonomy): Eukaryota > Metazoa > Arthropoda > Insecta > Odonata > Petaluridae > Uropetala > Uropetala carovei. The sequence continues at coordinate 4,299,291 of JAXCHB010000104.1, read as the reverse complement.
TCCTGTAACCTTCTTTATTTCTTGGCAACTCAGTTTTCACTTCGTCTAAAGGCTGAATTATTGTTCTTCCTATTTCTCTCTTGCCTTCAAAATTTCCTCCGATCGTTCTTTTAATACTACTGTCTCTTCCAAACTCCTAAGGACATGCCCGATCCAGTTCACCTTCACTTTTCTTGTCATTCTTAGCATAATTCCTTTAACACCTATATATCTTAATCATCACTCAGTGTCTTACTTCCTTCTCAGCAAAAACTATGTCAGCATTACGATCATTTATCTATTTCAATAATCTGGATAAACCCAATCACATGAAAAATGATAAATTACACAAGACACGAAGTCAAACACTTGGTTAGCCGAAAAAATAGCAGAAAAATTCAATTGTTTCTTCACATTCTTAACATATAGAATATTAGTCTAATGGCGCTGTTAATATAAAAATTATATACAATTTATCATCGAAATTAATATTAGAATGTAAAATACACTCCATAACAGTACGGAGTTAGACAACTGTTCTTCTGAAAACTCTTTCGAAAGGACACAACGAGGGAAATCTGGGTTAATAATGAAATATTTTTATGGGCAATGAACTGTTTTACTGCTTAAAATGTCATATATATATATATATATATATATATATATATATAATAATAAAAGTAATTTCGCCCTTCAGGGCATATTTGCATAAATTTAAATTGTAGCTTACACACCACCCAAACAAACATAATAAAGATAGCATGAAGATCTTTGGAAGATACACTTTCTGGAAAGAAAGGTAACTAACTAATTTGATTGAAATTTAATCTTAAATTAAAATAAGCCTGTTCTGCTTCCCTACGATGAAATTTCATTAAAACGCAAACGAGATATTACAATCCTTACTACGATTGTAAATAAATTTATCTTGCCTCAATTACAAACCGCCATAAAAAGTTTAAATATCTTATAGAAAATATAGTCTTATATTGTTTTATGGAGGTATTTAGTACTATTTCTTCGTTATCGTTGAGTAATTAATGGCGTACCGATGACTTTCCTTGTACAATGTTACTCTTCCTGAGGGCGCGTTTCCCCCCTAATTTTCCTCTTTCCTTACGATTTACGCGTCGTCGAGAGGCGCGAGAGCACTTTTATGTGTTTATATATTTGCCCTGTTACCATTTTCATTTCATATCTCGGAAGATCTTAGCCATTTCAAGAACGAGTTGAGCATTCTACCTCCTTGCCCTCTTTCTTCTCTCGCCTCTTCCTTATGCAGCCCCTTCCCTCATCAGAGATGACTTATCTCTTTTCTCCGTCCATCTCATCTTTCTCACACCTTCCCTCCATCGACATCTGCTCCTTCGAGATCTTTCTCGCCCTCTGTCTGATGTGAGGTTGAATGCGCAGCAACTCGCTTCATTCGTCTCCGCTATATTACTATAATGGAAAAAATTACGTTTTGTTTCGGGGTCTGCGATCATATCTACAGTATTTCGATTGAGTTTAAAATGGATCATAGCACTTGCATAGGATGTTCTGCGAAAGTCGATCGTCGCGATAAAAATCTGAACGATTTTAAACTCGTTGGAATCACATCATAATCTTCGAGGACGGGTTTTATTTTTTCATAACTCTCACGTTTCCCAATCCGTCCTCATTAAATGCTCTTGGGGATAAGATTGAATCAAAGAGATGGTCTGATTACGTTCACCCTGTCCAATCTAAAATCTAATACGTAATGATTGATTCTTAGAATTGTAGTATGATAAATTATCCTGCACCATGTTTCGTGTTTAATTTATAGAAGACGATTTATAATCATATGAAAATTCAAGAATGACTACCATAGCGGCCAGAAAAGAGGACCTGCACTTAAGTAACATATTCACTCCATATAATAATCATAAAGTAAAGGTTACATAGCAAAAAACGTTCTATTTCTATCATTATCATCGCATCTGGCCGCATAATTGCGAATTTTGAGTTTTCATGTAGTATAATTATTGTTACATGCGTCCTCTAGATGCTTCATTTCACATTCAGACAGATCAGCTTTGCATAACATTACAGATGCTATATTAATATTTCATTAAGACATTTCATATAAGAGATGGAATTTCATATGCAAAGAATTCGTTTGCAAAGATTCCGTTCTCAAAAGTGGACATTGTTGCACGTAATATGTTTTCTAGGAAGAATTAGCCGACTCGCATGTCACCGATTTGGAATGAACGCTACTATGAAATATGATAACTGCAAGGGATTGAAAGAAAATCTCCCCATCTGCCTAATAGCCCGACGAAAGCCTTTTCTGCCTTTGCATGACATTGTCGGCTGCACAGAGCTTATAATCCCCGAGAGATTTGTCTATGAATGCAATGCCTCCACATAGGATCCCGTTTCTGCTTCAAAACTTGGATTTCCACTACCGAACTACCCTCCCTATCACTCCCATCCCGACCACCAATCATCCCCTCTCTACCTCCAAATCATCTCACTCCTCCTTCCATTTCCCCCTCCACCGCACCCACCTCCCTCTCCTCTACAACCTGAGGCTCTCGGCTATCCGAACCGCCACCACGCGACCCTTGGGGCGCACATGCGGCGCCCAGGAAATAGATCGCCCCCGAATGGACAGATGCCACGCGTCTTACGTTCGAGGGACTTCTCTTGACGGCCCCGAGGCGCACATCCCAAGTGAGAGAATGGAGGAGGAGGAGGAAGGGGTGCTGGCAGGGAAGGGGGAGTTAGCGCGTTTGTATTGGAAGGGGAAAGGAGAGAAAGGGAGATGACGGTGAGGAGGAAAGGAGAGCGGGGAGGCCTTGAGGACGCAAGACGTCTCCGGGCCGATGCCCTTCTTGGCAGTGGCTCATTAACAATGGTCTCCTGGAAAACGTGATGTCCCAGGGTAAAAGGAATGACAGGGTTTTCTCTCAGAATGTGCGCCTCGGCGAATGCCTCTGGTCTCCGCTCATTGTTAAGTTCAGGCACAGGCCATTGTTTTTGAGCTTTCTCTGTCGTATTATGAGCATCGGCTTACTTGTGGAGGTTTATTTGTGAGTTTCAGTCATTTCAAAGTCGTTCAACTGTGTTATTCATTAAATGTATGCACTGTACGTACATTGATTTAATTTTCATTTTTCGTGACGTTAAATATTTCAGACCGAGTTAAGGTTGAGATAGTATCAAATCAATTTTTGTGGAGCAACTGCAGTTTTCAAGAAATTTTAAATACATGATAACGGTCGATGAAAGATGAGAATACGCGAATTTGATTTCAAGACAGAGCAATATTGAGGCTCGCATTTCCTAAGACAATAGGAGGTCATAATAAGAGGTTATAACCTGCAAGATAAAATTCTGAAGGGCATTTTGATGCATAGCATCCTCTGCCACCCTCCACTTTGGCGAATTTCAGTTCGACATATAGATATGGAGGTCAACATTTAGAAAGGTGTTGATGTAAGATGCAATTGTTTGCTTAACGTTGATACATATTTAGCATCACACAGTGTTGCGAGATAAAATGGAATCGGAATTTTAACGACTTGTACGTAACATAAACATGAATTTTACTTCTCTACGAAACAGGATATATTGTAAACAAAGTGTGATTAACATAAATTAACTTTCTCTTAATCGTTTAAAAGTCTTTATGCGGATACATTATTATAGGTATACCGAAAGATTCGAGAGACGGTTATGCCTCCCCTAAACACGTTAAAATAAATAATGCATTTGTATGAATTACAATAGTATATCAGTGCACGAGGAGGGACGCCGGGATAAAACTTTATACGGTAAGGATAATAAATTACGGCCTATTTTCGCCGATTTTAAATGAATGGGTGATGCTAAAATAGGAGGTCGCCTTAAGTTCACCGAGTGAAAGAAAGAAGAGCGCTCCATACTTCCTCTTCGCGAGAGAAATAGAATGGATTACATTTAATTGAGGGAGAGATGCGTGCGATAGGGCAAAGAGATGGCATTGAACAAAGAGGGATAGGAAGGCGGCGGGTGCGTTATGGTAGGGTGGAGGAACGAGGAAGTGCGCTCGGGGAGATAGAGCAAGGAATCGAGGCGAGAGAGGTGGTGTGTGTGTGTGTATATATATTATATATATATATATATATATAGAGAGAGAGAGAGAGAGGTTGGGATGCGAGAGAGTTTCAAGAGAGGTGAGAGTGGGTCGGAGGAGGTCACAATGAGGGCTGGGTAGGAAGAGGTGGAGCTAAGACTGCAACACACAAGTGACGGATAGCCACGTGCCTCGGGATGCCCCCTCGGTGCAACGGCAGCTGCTGCTCCTGCACCCACAACACCACTCCTCTTTTCTTTCCTCCTGCGTCCCTTCTCTTTCTTTCGCACCGGCCACTTCTTTCCACGTCTCCCCAAAAATTCCTTCTCCCCGACCGAATGGGACGACCTAGTTTAAGCAAAGTGGATGGTTGCCCAAGAGACGTCGTTTTCGTCGCAAGAGGACGTGGGATAAACAAGAAACCCGTGAATCATACGAAGAGGGCGACGCTTGCGCGAGAAGCAATTGCAAAGCATTGCGTCACGTACGGGAAGGTTCTGATTTTCTCAAGGTTCGATGGGGTGTTGCGCTGGCTTCCTTATTCTGACGCACATATTATAATGATAGATATGGGAATAAAGCACGGGTAGAAAATCAAGTTTCTGTTTGAATAATCGTTTTAAGCTTTTAAGGATTTGAAAAAAAACGCTGACAATCATTGGCAGCAAAGGAAGTAATTTATCCTTCTTTAGTAGGTAAAATTGATTAAAATAATGCAGTTTTATTTTTGTTATAAAACTAACAGGGACTGGCTGTTTATTTTGTACTGTATTGTGCAATATTCTCTTTCGGAATATGTAAATAAATCAAAAGGCCATAAATTAGGACTTAATTGTTATTAAAAATGTAAAATTTCGATTGGATTTAAATGCAAAGTAACTTTGAAAGTGATTCACTATTTGAATAATAATCATTTAGCTAGTTAAATAGTTACCTTTTATAATTACATAAAAACACTCCAACTTTTAGAAATGAAATGGTATTTTCAGAATTTTTGCGCGTTTAATGAAAATAAGATTTCTAGATAGGTACTCAAGCAAGGATAGTCGTATCATTATTTGAGACGATATAACTCTATTTTGATGTTAATTGGTAATAATGAATCAACTAATAATTATAATGGAATGTTCCTTTAATGAGAGTAATTTTAAAGGAAGTATGGAAAGAACGATTAAATACCGAGAAGGAAGTTATTTCTGCTTCGTGAAAATCTTTGCATTTTACTAAGCATTCTTAAATATAGATTTTTAATTGGTAGTGCAGAGATAAACAAAGTTTCTTTTAATATTATACAGATAATTTATCCTCCCGATTTTAGAGTATTAATAAAGTCAAAAAGGTCACTCGTGGAATAAATATAGTATGTGATTCGATATAGACATTGGGGACAAAAATTTCGTTATGCCGAAGCAATTCTCGAACGGAGTAAAGGACTTCGTCATCAACAACTCCTTCGTCGAATAACCGCATTTGTTATGCTGATTTATTGTATATGCTGTAATTACTCTTCCCGTCCTCCAGTTAAGAGCCATAACTCCCGGTCGCATCTTGAAGCCCTCTCCGCCGGCATGACCTTCGCTCTGGCGCCTCACGTCCTTGCAAATGCGCCGGCGCCGGCATTAATAAAAAGAGGTTCCACCTTAACCCAACCCAAACAATTCCATCCCCAATCTCCGATAGTCGTTTGTCTGTCTCTTTCCGCGAAACCCTGCAATTCCCACGCCCCCTCCCACCTTTCCTATCAAAGCGACATACACCGTTTGCCCGCTTCGCACGGGTCTTCGCGTCCGTTCCCACCAGGTGCCGCTGCGTGGGCGGGCGTGACTGGAATCGTGGATCGAATGTACGGCACGAGTAGCGCCGCCATCCATCCCATAATCCCAAGGCCGTCTCCCTTTTCCTCCTCCCTCCTCTCTCTCTCTTTCCCACTGTATCTCTCTTTGTATCTATCCGTTAAAGTGGTGACTAATGTCATATCGTACGTCGCGTACACGGAAACCTTGTTAGAGTCCCAATGACGCTGGGTTGCGTAAGACGGAGGGGGGAGATTTACGAGCTCAATGGCATCGGACAATTGATCTGTCGCCGCACGGCCTGGGAAGCCCGAGTTCAATTACCGACGAGGACTTAGAATTATCGCAGAAAGCGTAGGACAATGAAGATATTTGACTTGAATTGTCGCGCGCAATTTCAATTAAAACCGACTCGCTCTTCAGTGTAGCATCCAAGCAATGCGAACAATATTGGAACTGTTTATTTAAAGTAATACAAAGTTTATATTTTTTCTATACTAGAATAACAGCATACCTATATTGCAATAATATTCTTGAATAAAAAATACGCGTGGACCTTTACGAGCAGAAAGTAAGAATAATGGTGGTAATTATATCTTTATTATGGAAATGAATAATAATTATATCAATTTTATACCACTTCTTCGGCTCCATTTCTTATTATATCATGTGGTATATATTGTAAGATGTGACGTGAAAATACAAAATACGATTGTGTGAAGGATTTGACGTTAGGAAATCGGCGTTTACTTTCGAATGAATTAGCTTTGCCTTCCGCATAAGGTTACTATAAGCTGACTTTTGCAAGGCCACTTTTATAAATCAGGTAGCGCTGTTACGGCGTGACAAAACCCAAGAGGAGAAATAAACCTTTTATTGCGGAATGGCTGAAAGTGATTTTTCTACTTACGATGCGGTTGGTTGTGCAGAGTTACGCATTCCAACATAAATTTCATTGAGCAATAATTTTAACTAGATATAAAGAATACCTTAATCGCAACGGATAGTAATAATATATTTACAACATTTTTGAGATATATAATATGTCGGAGATTTTTTGTGCTCCTCAAAGCATGCACTAAATGAAGATCTTTTCAGAATTTTTTAAAAAAATGAATGAGAAGATTTTCCAGCGAAGATCAAAAGAACATGAATAGTTTATTTCAAAACTGTAAATCATCTGCAATTTATACGACAGCATTCTGTAAGTTGCCTCTCAGTTCTATTATTTCAGAGGATAATTAAGGATGTGTTAATTCTAAAATGACAGATCCAAAAATTGAGGTGTTTTCTCGACGTAAACACATCGAGGAGGAAATATTCGTGTAGTCTCCGCTAAGATAAGCCCATTATCTCAGTTTTAACGTGTTTTCGGTAATTAGGATATTTCGAATTTGTTTCGCATTTCCACCGTGGGAAAAGATTGTGCATTAAATGTGATGATCTTCATTATACGAGTATAAGTATGCTACTTCGACCGCGTAACATGTAAGGAAGAAAATCTTGCGAAAATAACGTATAAACTCCCTCCCCCTCCCTTCCACCCTCTCCATCCCTTCTCCCCCTCCCTCCCCTCTCTCTCCCTCTCCCTCCCCCTCGCTCCCTCCCTCTCTCTCCCTCCCTTTTTCCCTCACTCTCCCTCCCTCTTTCTCTCTCCCTCTCTCTCTCTCCATCCCTCCCTCCATCTCTCTCCCTCTCTCTCCCTCCCTTCTTCCCCTCACTCTCCCTCCCTCTCTCCACCCCTTCCCCCTAATTCTCTCTCTCCTCTCCATTACCATCCATCTCTCTTCCTCCCTATCTCGTATTAAAAGTATTCAAAGCGAACAAACATAAACATTCTCCTTTATATATTAGATTAGAAGATAATTCAACTAAAAACAACTAATGTTTGGTTTCCATGTAAACAAATTACAATCGTACACAGAAATTGACAAACAATATTACGTTAAACATTTCCCCATATAAATGCATTGAACTCTCAATTTCGGCGACAATGGGAGTTATCATGGTAGCTTATAATGGGTATTGTAATAAAACTGATAAAATCACGTATTTTATTGATTCTAAATGCATTTTTATGCTAATTCGATCAGGATTCGGATTCTATCTTCAATAAAAATAAACTTTGTTCTTTTCTTCATTAAACCATTCAAGTCTCAAATTTGTAACATGTTTCTAAGTAATTTTAAAATTTAAATGAAAAATAAGCTGCACTCGTCCCTGTGTAATTCAAATGGAGAAAATGAAAAAAGGAAATATTTTTTAAAATTAGACAGGTAAATAAATCGAAATAAAAACCTTACTACACCACCGTACTCGTTATTCCGGTTAAAATGATACATTTCTCTTGTTTCTACATGCTGTAGTTGCAGAGCTATAAAAATACATACAAACACTTTATTTTATAGATATATAAGATAAGCTCAATCATTTTAAGACGTCACATATAAATTTAAATGTAGTATCATTTATTATTCAGCCAAAAATTCCATTTTTAATATCCTTCAATATTTTTCAGAATTCAAGTGATTTTCAAATGTGTATCAGATGAAACGATTGTATTTTTTGATAATCTCACTAAAATACATAAATACTATTTAGATCGATCCAAAAGCCACAAAATGCTAACAAAACCAGATGCAAATTTCCGCAAAATAAGAGCCCATTTCAGTGAAAAAGCATCAGATTCTAAAGAACAAATATTATGAATACTGAAGCCATCTTAGTTATTGATTGGTTCTCAGCCATGACGCGAGCTGAAGATATTTTTAAATTCTAAAATATACATCTTCATACGAGGTTATTGGTATGCAAGGCAAGATTTTAGGACTCTTATTTTGTTCGCACTTTGTCGACGTACTTTTGGGGTAACATGTCTACTCAAATCTAATGGTTGCATCGAACAATTTAATCGGGAGTCTTCAAAGAATTCGAAACCCAATCAATTATTTCGTCGATTCTGGATTCTACCATCACTCCATCCCTAGCCCGTGAAATGACTCCTAAATACACGTTGTCAAGACCTTGACGTTAATCTCTTTACCGTGACTACGGCAGCTGTATTGAGTATTATTGTCTTGCAATATTATTAGGCAGAAACCCGATTTCTCCGCAGTGACAATATCGCGGCGTGATACAGAAGTCAGATTTAGAAAACGTGAAAATGGGAGGTAACTATCCACTATCCACCGTTCGGAATCGAAATCGCCTTTTTTATACTATAGGTATAGTTTAGGCAGAGCGAAGCGGCGGATCGTAAAATTCCCAACGTTGCGTCCGTCACAGTTTGGGACCTCGTCGAATCCCGTTTCGAGAGGTCCGAAGCTCATTAAGCACCTCGAGGGTTGCTGGAACGTTTTCGCGATGTGGCGCAAGCGTAGTTCGAAATGAGGAAACGAGAGGAGTTTATATGTGTGGCCGCCCATCGCTCGCTATGTGGCGCGTGACGATCAACTCCTCATGGGCCCGTGAGCTATGGGCTTAACGGGGAAGAAGAAGAGAAAGAAAGGAATGCGGGAACCCGCTCTGTTGCTACGCCATGCAGCTCAATGCTCCCCCCCACTAACCCTCCACCTACCTACACCCCCCCCCCCCAAACCACCCCACCCCACTCGCATACAACAACGGCCAACTACTAATTGTCGATCCATTCTCCTCATTGTGTCCGCGTTTTCACAACGAAAGCTGCTTCGGGCTTTGCTTGCCTCGTTGTTAATTATCGGGAATGGGGGGAGAAGGGTGGAGAGGGGTAGGGATGGTAGGTGGAGAGAGAGAGAGAGCTAATAAGGAAGTATTTTTAATCTCTTAATACTAATTGAAGACAGAATGAGGATAAATCCGCTATCTTCCGCCGCTGTGTACGATTTGGTGTTGATTTTGTATGTTACTGTGCCCGGATGTATGGGATTTTGACGCGATGAAATTGGCATTAGCGGTACTGCCAACATGTTTTTCGAGATTCTCAGTATTTAATTAATAAATAGTAATGATAATGTCTCGTCTAAAAGATTAATGAATTGGCATTATTCCATGAAATTTTAACGTAATAATATATTTTTCAACCGAAAGTAATTCGATGCATATTTATTATACAATTTAAAAATGTAAACAAGAATATCAAGGAGAAGAAATTTAATTGATACGTTAGCGTAAAAATGACCAATTGGTTTAGATTAAAAATATAAAATACATAAAACTCTGTATTGATCACCGATTGAGTTTTTTATATTAGTGATCATTATAACTGCGGTTCATCAGCATTTAAAGATGAGTTCTTATATTACGCTTTACACAAAACGTAATGTAGTAACGAAACATAACTGTACCGATATTCAAAGAAAGACAAAAGAAAGCAAAAAAATCAAAACACAACCTTAAATGGAATAATAATTTGTCACCTTTCGTCTTTCCCTTGTCTGACAAATAGACACAGCTTCTAAAAATGATTCTTTTATAAGGTCCCACTCCAAATCCTCGTCTTCTCTTCTTAAATCTAGGGAGAGTATCGTAGCGTAAGATCAAAATGATTAGTTACGTTCAAATACTAGCCTAATGGTTAAAAGAGTTTTAACGGCCAAATATTTTTTTTTACGAATGAGCATGAGGATATCACTTGAAAATTATTGATGTTCAATTGTAAGTATTTTAGCAGAGGAAAGAATTTAAGTTTTCAACCGAAGGAATGATAATTACAGTTTATCAAAATTAGGAATCTACGAATTTAGACGGAAGTATTGCAGTTCAGGGTCACTAAATTACCTCGACCCATTGAAAATATTTGAGAATTTAATCAACGACGTAACTAGATCAAATTACTTATAATGGAAAGAAAATAGTACAATTACTCCGGATGTAATTATTAAAAATTTTAAAATTGCGCTTCTAGTTTACACTAAAATGGAGTCAAAACGCGCTCGACCTCAAGCCGTTTCACAAATAATTCTGGAATTTGCTGACAATTTTGCTACCAATGTGTTTCTTTAATTTAGGAGATGCTTTTACATACGTCGAACATACAGAAAGAGCTGATACGTTTCACCGTAATTATTTTTAGAATCGATCTCTTAAAATTTTAATATTTATATAAACAATATTCGCAAATAGCTTGCCTATCAGATTCCTTAAAATCCGCGGGTTTCCCCTGCGGATTTTACTCGTTGCATAATGGTAAATGTTTCATTTTGCCGCGGCACCAAATACACTAGTTTTTTACACACGCCAATCGACTAGTGTGCTAACACTCTCGCGATCTCATCACGTTTTACAACTATAATACTTGATGAATTTTCCCTCGCTCCCATTCTCTTTGGATCTTCTGGAGGATGCCTACGTTCGAAAGCGTAACGAGCAATGAAAAGAGGGGAGGATCTGAGAGAGAAAGAGAGGGAGAACAGTGATTTCTTGCCGAGGCGACGGCGTAGGAGTGTGTGTGAGTGTGTGGTTGCGCTAATGAGGACAGATAATCAGAAGAAGGGCAGTCGTTTAGGACGGCGGCGAAAGCGGAACACGACGCCCAGATAGAGAGCAAAATGGAATTCGGAGATTGTGCTCCGAAGTGCACTAATTTTAGAATCACTCACTCAAAAAGAACTTTTGGGAAAGGTAAAAACCGGTGGAGAGGAAAAGAGAGGGAATATGAGAGAGAGATTTATATTTATGATGCCATCTTGGAAATATCCTCCCCATGAAGTTGCTTGCATAAGCAGAAATGAGGGGATTTTTGAGAGTGCGTAAAACGTATCAAACATGAGATTCGAATGATCTTGTGCCCTGAATTCCTTTACCGCGTGGAACACGGGGCTCGCTATTGCAGAAGAACTGGCCATAAATATACAACGATATTTATTCACTCTGTCGCTGTGTTAATCGAATAAGAAGCCAGCACATCAATTCTTCCACACTCCATTCCCATAGATATACGGGTTTTTAGTTATAATGTGAAGTTTTTCTACAAATTTCACAACGTTATTCATTATGCAATCCCCTGAAAGGAAGTATCGAATAATTGCGTCAATCGTTTCTTATAATTACGGTCTTCTTAACATTCCTTGCATAATCTTGCTATCGTAAATGTAAATTATGTTTCAAAATATCATTTAAATGGTGACCAGTCTTCTTATATACAGTGAATCGGAATATTCGCCTCTCACATATTTTTCTGCGTTTCGATCCAATGCTTTTTGTGCAATTATGTTCCCGACTCTTTGGAAAATATCTTTTCTTCTCCATCTAATACAGTGTGATACTTTTCCTTCTGTTTTACTGGTTACGTAACTTACTTGTTCGACGCTTATATGACTCTTCATTGACCCATGATTAAATATTTTATATTATATTGATTGATTATATTGATGGAAATGAAAAATCACAATTTAATTAGTCGAATTTTAAACTTGTTTTAAAATGAAATTTTGAATTAAATTGAAAATGTATCCAGTCAGTGCATCAATAATTAAAACTACTAAAATACTTTTTTAACCCAGGAAAAAAAACCAGATCTAAGTTAATATATGAAAATATAAATAATTATATTATTTATATTATAAAAACAAGTTTCAGATTATAAATACCTTGGAAGCATCATAACGAGAGAAGCAAAATGTACAGATGAAATCAGGACTTGAATAACAAAAGCAAAAGCCGCTTTCAGAAGAAAGAAAATCCTACTAACGGAGTACGGCTTTGTATGGGGCAGAAACATGGACGCTAAGGAAAAATGATATAAGATACTTGGAAAGCTTCGAAATGTGGACATGGAGAAGAATGCTGAAGATAAAATGGACAGATAGGGTGAAAAATGAGGAAGTACTACGAAGAATAGGAGAGAAGCGAACGATTATACAGACTATCAGAAAGAGGAAGGCGAACTGGATTGGGCATTACCTGAGGAGAGAGTGCATGATTAAAGAAGTGCTAGAAGGAAAACTGGATGGAAAAAGAGAAAGAGGTAGGAAAAGGTTTCAGCTGATAGACGACTTGAAAGGGAAAGAGAGCTATCAAGACATGAAGAAAACTGCGGAAATTACGAGTATATGGATAACCAAGTTTAACCAGGAATAATCACGGACCTGTCAACGGACAGACTACCTATGATGATGATGATTATAAAATCATAAATAATTCCATTAAATTATCATGGATGAAGAATTTATACGTATTATCTGAACTATTGTAATATTTATGCTTGTGCTATTATTGTTTTATATTTATACAGATTAATTGAAGTCGTTTTAAGAGCCTTAAACACGATGATTCTGGTTACAACTGAAAATGTTCACGAAAAATTTCCATTTTAATATTTTGACTTATCTTCTTCATTTGGAAGAGTTGCATATTTAAAAACACGTTTGTAATGTATCGAATAATTGTTTTGTGACTCAATATCCGCATTCTCGATAGGAAAGGGTTTTCACTAGAATAAGAGAGCGCGTTCTTTGAAAATTCGCTTTACACGATTTTATCGTAACGCCCGCTTTCTGAATTCGAAATATTCCCGGAAGCTTTTGGAAGGAAAAGGGGGAAAGTTTATCTTAAACCAATTCAAATGATTTCTAATTTTATTCAAAACAGGATTCGCAACAACGTCTATAAATTCCCTGTCTATAAAGGAATTTTTAGCTTCCACTTTAACTTTTCACCAAACAACACGACCCCTCATTCTCATCTCTAATACATTTTTTTCTCAAAAATGGACAAATGAATGCCAAGGATGCGTTAAGTCAAGTTCGGGGTTTTCCACAGCATCTTGCCCTTTCCTTGTGTTTATAAATAGGATATTTAGGAAAACGCGAAGAGCTGTGGCGTACGTGAACGGTGTAAGACAAAAATAAGTGGAATTGAGCAATCGACACAGGAAGTTTTGTTCGAATATGATCGTAATCTTGGATTCGAAGCAAAAAAATTATTTGATTGAAATATTAATGGATCAAGATATCCCCGTTTGATAGTCTAAATAATTTGTTCATTATAGCACTCCAATAGAACCAAAAATGTTCTACGTCGTTAAATAATGTATTCCAATTTGTTGCGAAAAGTAAATGCAACTTTCTATATACGATATGAAAACTAAGAGAAACGGACGGCATATTCAATATATAAATATAATCTGCATTTTGGGTGTACATTTTCCCATAATAATTTCAGAACGATAAAACACTTCAGAAAATTGAACAAGAGTGTAACAGTATAACGAGATAGAAGAAGCGCTAATAATTGGAAGTAGTGAAAACATACAAGACATATATCTGATCGATTATATTTTGCAAACAAATCTTTTTCATTCTTCTCCGTTAAAGAATTTTTACGGTATTTTTGTTACATATTAAAATATAGAAAGTAAATATATATATATATTATATAAAGATTTTCTACAATATACTTGAAACTCAAAGCTATCCTATTCTTAAACTCCTTGATAACGTGCATTTCGATTTTAAATAAACGATTCCAAAGTTGTTCAAGCAATAAATAGCTAATTCAAATCGTATTGCGAGCAGACTACCTTTACAAACCGAAAGGACATTTTTGAACAGGAGTCATCCAGGGGCGGATCCAGAAACTTCTCAAAGGGGGGGGGGGGGGGGGCGATCGCCCTTCCACCTATCGAATCCGCCCCTGCCAACTGCCCTATATTTTGAAAATCCCTATCAGAATCCTTCTTTCCCTTGCTATACAGACCTAATCTGCGGCGTATAATTGAGGATTTTTGCGCTGAATGAATTTAAGAAAGCGCCCAGTGGAGTGCAATGGGGTTATCCAAGGAGGGGGCGATCGCCCCCCCCCCCCCTTGTATCCACTACTGGAGTCATCTGATATCCTCCGGAAAGTTTAAACGAGTCAATCGCAACGGGTCTGAGTTTAAATGTCGATCCGTGTAAATAAACGAGCGAAATGTAAAAACAAGGAAAATCGAGCAAAAAAATCGAGAAACTCGCCGCAAACGCAAAAAAGCCAACTTTGGATGAACTCTCTTACGTCTCGCTATCCACGCACTTACTCCGCGGAGCCTAATACAACAGCGTAAAAAAGGGGAGCAGCGAAGAAGAGAGAGGGAAATACGTATGAGTCGTCATTACGTGGTGGGGTGGGGAAGCGAAGCGAGCGCAAAGGGGATGGAGGTGGGGGAATTTCAAAAGATGATCAGGGGCGGAGAGCGTGTCTTAAGGGGCGAAGTGGGAGGAGGGGCGGCGGCGTGCCCCACCCCATGGAGTCTTCCCGGTCGACGACCCTCCCTTCTATATAACTCTTGAGGAGAAAGGGTGGTTCGCGTTGCAGAGAGAGGGAGAGAGGGGAGGTGATGGGGAGGAGGAGTGAGGAATAATGGCGGAGGGATGCACGGAATAGGAGGGGGAGAGGTGAGTTGAGGCACTCGAGGCATGACCGCGTGCCACCACCTTAACGATTTCCATCTGAAGGAAGTGGCACCAACGAAAGTGGCCGAAAATTCCGACGCAGTAAGGAGCGGCGGCGGAGCACCATGCCGCGTGAAGCAGCGCTTTTAAAAATGGACGCGCTTTACTTCTCTCTCTCCCTCCCTCCCTCTCTCTCTCTCATGTATGGGCAGGTGTATCTGTAGCGCGCACCGATGGGCCGGGTTTAGGTGGAGCAGTGATCGCGGAAATTCAGCCATATAACGACTCCAAAATAATAGTTACGTGGACCAATAAGCGTGCCAGGTCTAGTTTGATAACAGTTACTTATAGATGGACATTCAACGAAACATATAGGGCCAATTATGAGTGATTTACATCACAGTTCGACAGATGAATCAGCAGGTGAATCAATCTTGATCAAGGCACGTTATTAGCCCAAACAACTCATTTTTAAGTTTCCTCATTAACTATGCAAAAATTGTAGACACGAGGGTGCATAGTTGATGAGCACGAAGAACCCGCATATATAAATATACTTTAACAAATTTAGACTAGAAAGATATATACATTCATAATGATCAAACCGATTTACAAGATCCCAATCAGCGCCACTTTAACTTGTCTACCGTAATATAAAAATCCGTCGAAACTGATTGGATATGACAAAAGAATTTCAAAAATTATTTATATATGTCATAGAACACTGGTTCTCGAAATTTTTGCAGGTGTGGAACCATTTAAAAGATAACCTCACCTTGAAACAAGGTCATATATTTATACATAAAAGTAACACAACTTTCGGACGCATTCATTTGTTGGTAACTTCATCAGTAACAATTTAAAAAGCGGAAAACAATAGCCCTAATGACATTCCTAAATTATTGATTTGCATACATAATCAGTATTAGAAGGCACTCCTAACATTCGGTTTCTGCACTACTGCGTATCGCGGCAGCCAGTTTAGGAGACACTGTCCCAGTGCAATTTTTTGAGAATGTTTACAAAATTTTGTTTATCATCATTACTTATTATAAATCTCTATGAATAACGCATGAACTCAAATGATGTAAACACAGTTGGTCTGACGGTAGCGCAGCTCAACTTTCCCGTTTATCTCTCTTTCGTCCCGCTGCTGCACGACGCGTCGCACCTATTATATAGTACTGTTCTCGCTATGTGATGATTTGCACCTTTTAAGAGACAAACGACAATGCCGACCGATAGTACGGTGACATAATAGATTCAAAAGGGCCACTAATGACTATACCAAAATACTATATGCGACCCACAGGAATTTTCTTAATGCGCCGTCGGCTCCAAGCATTAATTACGTCGCCTTCGCTGCTGGGACACACCTCTCTCCTTCTCTCTTTATTTGTCTCCTATATTCGTCCTTTTTAGTTTCCTCTCTCCTTCCAGTTCTTTCCGTATCTACGATACCTTCTTCCACTCCCTCCTTTCTCTTCTCTTTTGCTCTTCCTCTTTCCTCCCTTCCCCTCTTTGATACCTCTCCCCAGCAATAATTCCCTCTCACTCCTCCTCCAGAGTCATTATCGCCTCACAAGCGTCTGAATAATGGCGCAGGACAAATACGGAGCAAAGCCGATAAAATAAAAGAAGAAAGAAAGTAGGGGTCGAACCCCTCATAAGAACTCGGTTTCGTCTCGAGGCAGGTGACGAATATACTATTTGGATGAGGGACGAAGGTAGCGGTATAAGGAGAGGGAGGAAAGAGGGGAGGAGGAAGAGGAGGTACCTCATTTACGTGGGATCGGAGGTAAGGTGTGCGGAGGACATGAGAGGGAGGGTAGGAGAGAGAGAGATTTGGAGAGGAGGTGAGATAGGAAAAGCTGGCTGGGGCAGATGTCCGCTGCTTCCACTATTCTAACCTTCCGAGGATAGGAAGGGAAATCGGCGGAGAGAGGAGAGGGACGTGAGAGTGAGGAAGCGGATGGGAGGGGGGAGGAAGGTCTCCCGAAGAAGGAGACACGGTTTCATCTCCGCGGAACAGACGGGCCCACCTCTGAGAAGAGATGATCTTATTCCCTCTTGCAATGGGAGCCTTTTCGTACGGGACACGCAAAACGTCTTCTGGAGTCTGCCGGGAAACCCGAGAATTTGAGGACAGCTGAACTGACTGGATGCAAAAAGACATGAAAAAACGGGAGAAGACGTTACGAAGACGACGAGTTTGACGACTTGGATGCAAGAATATCTACATAATACCCTGCAAATCACCAGATTGGTGGATGGCAGGGGGTGCAGCGCACCAAAATCTACCTAATAACTTCTCTCGCGGGTATCATTCTCCTGTTATGATCCCGTATAGTCCTTGGGAAAAACGAACCCTGATATCGCTCTGTCCTACAGTCGATCTCTCGTATTTTATCCTCGTGATCATGCCTACCCATGTAAGTAGGTGCCTCTAATATTCCTGAGACCTCCTCTAATAGAACTTCCGACCTAAATTTCTCCAAAAAACCTTAACCTCGCGCTAATTCTGCAGTCCTCTAGCGATATCCAAATCAACTCCTTCAAGAGTGATGTGACGCTTGATTTTTGCTCATATTTTTGCTTTACAAATCTGGCTGCTCTGCGTTGGATTCTTTCTAACTCAAGTATCTGTCCCTTTTCGTACGTATCCCATATGCTGGAAGCGTATTCGACCTGAGATCTGACTAGTGATAAGTAACACGTTTTTCTTACCTGTTCTGTGCTACTTCTTACTATTCTGCCTACGAAGCCCAATTTCTTGTTTGCAGCACTTACGACCCTTCGAATATGCATATTCCACGATAGATCACGACAAATGGTGACTCCTAAATATTTAACGTACTCCGCAGATTGGATATTCAATCTATCAATTCTGTACTCCGAGTCTAATTCATTGTTCTTGACCTTCCAGAAACTCAAAAGGGAACATTTGTCGTGAGTAATTTCGATTTGCCAATCTTGACGTCATGCTGGATGGGCGTTTAAATCTTCAAACGAGATCAATTTATTTTTGCAAATTAAATTCTTCGGAAGGGTCGATGATGAACGACCTTACGCTAACCGAGATTTATAGGGCTAATCAAAACATTCGTGCCTGATATTGAAGGAGTGATAAATACGATAAGATACAATTGGGGGAATTAAAATAACTGTTAAATGTCGACAAAAAATCGGTAAATAATAAAGGTGAAATACGTATGTCGAGGTAATGGATCCTCCGTAAGTAATTCAATTTCGCGGCAGCTATTGTGATGTCCTACTTAAATTTCGTGGTTAACAAATTTGAGATTTCGGAATTTTTGTTATTTCTAACTTTGCTTTATTTGCATATACCTTTATTCTATTATTTAAGAACGGTTTGATTAGTTGCCTTAAATTAATTTTCCTACATCTTAGAACAATCAGTTCATAAAATATCACTTCGAGAACATTTAAAACACCAATTCACACTCTTACTACGAACGCAAAATTGCTTCTCCTTTGATTATGAAAATTGATTAATTCAAAAAATTGCTCCTCTCATATGTACAAAACTTTTAAATCGAATCATGTTCATTGATAATTAAAATAATAGCATTAACTAATAAAAGCCAAACAAGAATAAAGGAAGTTAACAATTAAAGAAATTGATTCATTCAGTGTTCGGTGCTTATTTACTAATAATATTCAAAATACTTCGTGGGGGATAAACTGGGCATTCAAAAATATAAACGCTGAGACATCATATTGACGGATTAGAGAGCGCAATAACCGGCGATCGTAAAAACAAAAGAGTTTTCAATCCATAAAGCTGATTTACATAATAACTAAATGAAGTCCATTGCAAACACCGGCTACCCACCAAAGAATATGGCCATTAAAAAAGAATAATAGCGTAAAAATATTTTATATTAAGATAGAGGCGAACGTGGTCGTCCCCAGAATCATTTACAGGGGAGGGAAAAGCCCTCGATGGTCTTGAGGCACTGGCAGTGGCGCGACTGCATCGCCCCATTTTATACATCGTTTAAACGTAATAATTATTAATACTTACTGTTTTCTTTTATATACCCTTATTTTACAATACTTTGGATAGCATATTTTAAATATTTTCGCCGGTAATTCCACAACACCTTTTGCCCCCTTTCCTTTCTTGGACGACTATAGAGATGAAATAAAAAATAGAGGATACTGAACAATCACTAATAAAACGCTAGAGAATAGGCTACAAAAATCCATCAGAAAATCACCAAGTTATTAATGAGAGAGAGAAAAAGAATTGCTGCGAATCGAGGAGGAGGAGTCTAAGGAATGGAGGAATTGGACTGGAAGGAGAAATGACGAGGGAAAGAAGATGAGAGCCAAGTCAAATACCTAAAAGAACGAAGGAATAGAATGGAAAAAAGTGAAAGTGATGAACGAAAAAATATCGTTTGTATGTTTTCCCATCAAAGGACGAGCAAAATGTTACGAATATTTCAAAATACAACGAAGGAAAGAGGATATTGAGAAGATAGAAATATTCCAAGAAATCAAGAATGAAACAAATATGATGAGAGCACAAATAATAAGGAAGTGAGCGTACGGAGATGATTTTTCGTAACAGCGTACAATTAACTGATAGTTGATCGCAAAAAACTATCCCAAATTAGGGAACAAGATAAATTAATAACAAGAGATTAAAATTAATTTATTAAAAAATGACTTGAAGATGAGAGGAGGACAGCGCGATCAAATGTATAAAAACGTAGCATAAAAAAACCTCCTTTGACCTTCACCATACTATTTTGTTAATTGAATGCATATGTTAATAAAAAGGATATGATAAACTTCATGATTTGAACATAGCCGATAACGCGAATATAAAATTTTGAAATAACACGACTGAGAATTCAAATCAGAAAGAATTCTAGAGAAGGGAAAAGGAGGAGGAAGTAAGATGGAGATAGATCGCAGTCCACGAAATGACTAAAGGACGAGAGGTCTTGATGGAAGAAAAAGGTTATTAGCGCCGAAAGTATGACAAGGGGATCAACCACGTCAACCATTTAAAGTGGCACTTTTAAGAGGAGGAAAAGCGGACGGATTGGTGGTATTAACGACACCGATACTGGGTTCGGAAAACAGAGGGGTGCCGGATAGAAAAAATGTCTATAGGAGCAAATGGTGCGTGAAGAAGACAAGAAAGGCGTAGTAGGAAGGGAAAGCGGGATGGGAAGAGAAAGAAGAAAGGAGGAAAATGGAGTGAGAGGGTCAGGAAAAATGATAGCTGGAGGTGGGGAGTGCAGGTGAGGGAGCGGCGGGCGGGGGAGTGGCGGAGGGAAAGGCGGACGGGGGAGGGGGAGGAGAGCGATTCGAAAGAGGTTGACGCGACGGACAGGTGCATGAGAGAAGTTTTGGGGAGGCGCGGTAAAAGGAGAGAGAGCTCGGAGATGAAGATGGTGGAGAGGGGAAGGGAGGGGGAAAGATTTTTTGATGATGGGTGGGGTGTAAAAGGTGTTCTCCAAAAGGGCGAGGCGGAGGATGGGGCGCTGAGCACTCGGTTCGGCGTTTTCGCCGAGTGACCTTAGCGCAGACGATGTGTGAAGTCGTCGCACGGAATCTCGCCAATTGTAGAACAGGATGAAACGACCCCATTTTATATGCATACAATATATATATATATATATATGAAAATGGGAAAACGTTAATAGTGAAGAAGATAGAGCCAACTATAGACGCATAAACACTGAGTTGAGAAGGGTTACAGATAAAGCTAGGGAAAATTAGATAAAAGAAAAATGTGAGGAAATAGAACAGATGGAGAAGTTAGGACGGTACGATATGATGTACGTTAGGGCACTGGAGTTAGAAGATAAGAAGCCTAATGGAATTCGTGGTAAAGGAATTATGAATACTGATGGAAAAATAGTCGTAGAACCAAAGGATGTAGAACAGGTATGGGAAGAATACATTAAGGAACTATACAACAAGTAGGCAGGATCGGCACAAAGAGAAATCGAAGAAGAGGATAACATTGAAGAAGACAACTTGGGACCAAGTATTATGAAAGGCGAAGTAGAAAAATCGATACCGGAACTGAAGAAAGGAAAAGCTACAGGTAGCGATGGAATACCAGCAGAGGTACTTAAAGTCATGGGATCGGAAGGGCTAAAAGTGATTACGAAATTAATTTACAAGATTTACATCTCGGGAGAGTGGCCTCAGGATTTTTAGATGTAACAATGATCCCTCTAAAGAAGAAGCCAAAGGCAATGCAGTGTAAAGACTACAGAACGATAAGCCTACTGTCACACACTTCGAAGATCATCACGAGGACTAGAGAAAAAGGTCGAAGAAATGCTAGAGGAAGATCAATTCGGCTTCAGAAAAGGACGAGGAACCAGAGATGCTATCGGTGTAGTGAGAATCATATCAGAAAGGGCAATAGACTACAGTCAAGATTGCTGCGTATGTTTCGTCGACTGGCAGAATTCCTTTGATAGAGTAAATTGGGTACTGCTGATGAGGATATTAAAGGATATAGGTGTAGAATGGAAAGACAGGAGACTGATCAGGAATCTATATGTGAATCAAGTTGTAAAGGTCAGGTTGGAGAATGCGGACACCAGAGGAGTAAATATGGGTAGAAGAGTAAGACAGGGCTGTTGTCTATCGCCGATCCTATTCAATATATATGGATAGAGGCTAATGCAAGAAGCGTTAGAAGACACGGTAGATTTCAAATTGGAGGAAGGATTATAAGAACAGTGAAATACGCGGATTATCAAGAAAGGAAACGGAACTCCAGTAAATGATAAATAGACTAGTGATAACAGGTAGAAAATACGGTATGGAAATAACTACAGAAAAATCCAAGGTCATGCGAATATTAAGTAAAGAAGAAGAAAATTAGAACAAGTATCAGATTATAAAGACATTTGAAGCATCATAACGAGAGAGGCAAAATGTACCGATGAAATCAGGACTAGAATAACGAAAGCAAAAGCCGCTTCCAGAAGAAAGAAACTCCTACTAACGGGGAATATAAAGGAGGATATCAGCAAGAAGTTGATAAAATGCTATGTATGGAGCATAGCTTTATATGGGACAGAAACATGGACGCTAAGGAAAAATGATATAAAATACTTGGAAAACTTCGAATTGTGGACATGGAGAAGAATGCTGAAGATAAAATGGACAGATAGGGTGAAAAACGAGGAAGTACTACGAAGAATAGGAGAGAAGCGAACGATTATACTGACTATCAAAAAGAGGAAGACGAACTGGATTGGACATTACCTGAGAAGAGAGAACATGATTAAAGAAATGCTAGAAGAAAAACTGGATGGAAAAAGAGAAAGAGGTAGGAAGAGTTTTCAGCTGATAGACGACTTGAAAGGGAAAGAGAGCTATCAAGACATAAGGAAGACTGCGGAAAATAAGAGTATATGGAGAACCAATTTTAACCATGAATAATCACGGACCTGTCTACGGACATACTACCTATGATGATGATGATATACATATATAAATACTACGGAAGAGGAAAGGTAAGTAAGGATATTTAGGGCAACTAGGTGTTGAAGGAAACCCAGTGAACACTTACCGGAAGTAGAGCCGCTGGGGTGTTGGAGAGACACATTTGTAGAGGTTAGAGCTTTCGTGATGATCCCTTCGTCAGCACAAGAGAGACGAAGGGATCATCCCGAAAGCTCTAACCTCTACAAATGTGTCTCTCCAACACCCCAGCGGCTCTACTTCCGGTAAGTGTTCACTGGGTTTCCTTCAACACCTAGTTGCCCTATATATATATATATATATATATAAATATAATGTAAAATATCTACCGAATTGGTCTTTGTATAATTTAAAAGAATGATTCACTGACTTTTATTGGAAGAACGCCTACTGGTAGAAGATATTTTTATGATCAGCATGCTCCATATTTATTTATGTATTTATGTTTACGAATATAATGGAATTTTGAAGATATAAAATCCCCAAACTACAAAATGTAGTTCTTTATACGCACACTTAAATCTTGTAGGTTATGGTTATTTTAAAATTCACTTAAAAACATCTTCGGGGGCGCCTTGTAAGGAAAGCGATAGTGTGTGTAGCGAGAAATAAACACTTCACCTTAAAGGAAATGGATAATTTATTAAGATAAAATCTTCCGTAGAACTTCCGTGTATTTGGACATCAGAAAAAAATGAGTAAAAGCGTTAAGCAAAACGTTCCATTAACATAGGAGAGGCTTCTAATTTCTTCCAACTTCATTTAGGCGAATGGTGCTTTTAAACGCGAACCGAGTAAAAGGCAGACGAGTAGAAAACAATAAACGGCATTGAAGCGAAAACTTACCTAATTATTGTTAGAAATAAATCTAGGTTACTGTAAATTAAAATATGCATAAATCAAAATTAAAACATTAATTTTTATCGCTAAATCAGATATGCAAATAATTAGGTATTTAGTAATGAAATGAGGTACCGATTCGATCACTACGAATCATATTTCAATGATTCGAAATCGAATTGAATTTCGAAGCATCGCAGGGCCCTTATATTACGTATAACGAGAGATACATTACAAAGTATTCAGCAAAGAAGAGTGCGTGCGTACTGAATACTGTAGATTGCTGCATTACTGAAATGTACATCAATATTAGCATTTTGTGTCTTCCATTTCGAAAAGAACTGAAGTACGATGTCACTGCTTATATACCGAATGATAAACGATTTATCATCAAATAAAAAAACTCCAACTTATTTACTTTTCACTGGCTCATAAATATTACTTTAAGGCATTTTACAATGAGCGCAACAACAACAACAAAGACGACCACATACGACCATTCTCTCAGAAGGATTCAGTTTTCGAACCTGCGACCCTAACATTTGCCGCTAGACATGCTAATCACCCTTCTACCAAGGCTAAAATAAAGCGACATTCAGTTGGAAAGACAACAAAGCGACGATTATAAGATTTTTAATGAATTAATGCTCGTGTCAAATCTGACATCCTGTAGCGGATTTAAGGGGGGTCGCACGTGGCGCTCGCCAGGGGCCCCTTGAAGTAAGGGTCCCCGGGAAAATGTTTTAATATATAATAACAGAATATAAAATATCTCATTTTAATAGTCATGAAGAAAATTTTATTTTTTTGCACGGCGATACTTAATTTATTGAAACAGGGAGTCAAATAAAGGGGTAGAGATAGAGGTTTCAGAATATACTTAGATTGTAGGGCCTCAATTATAATATTTAGTGCCAGGGGCCACAATAGTTTAGCGCCACGGGCTCCAATAGTTGAGCGCCAGGGGCCTCAGGACGTCTAAATCCGACACTGCCTGTAGCTACTATAATCTAACTCGAAAGTTGGGTTTTCTTTACTATTGCATAAAGTGAATGAATTAAAATAACTCCTCTTGAAACAGAAGTTCCCAAGTATCACGTGATAGCGGGAAAAAAGTGTTTAAACCTGTTGAAAAGAGCGTTTGATTCTATTCGAGATCCCACGTAATCACAATGAGTGGTCATCGATATGACGAAGCTCCGTTACGAGGGCTATCCTGGGACCGCCTTAAAAGAAAAAAAAAGAGCGTTATTACGGAGTTGGCCGTTAAAACTGGAAGTTGTTGGTTTAGTGTGGGTAACGAAGCATCTCTCCAAAACTTGAAGACAAGTTTTGGAGTGTCTTAAAACTGGTAATGAAATGGTATCGATTACTTACGAGAAGTGTCTAGACATCGAGAATTATAATTTTTATTCTGATTTAGTAAATAATTGTTTAAGAGAAAGTAGGTATATATATATATATATATATATATATATATATATATATATCTGAATTTAAGGTATATTGAAGAAATATACTCATTCCAATTTAATTATGTATTAGCTAAAATCTGCAGGCGATCAAGATTTTAACTTGCTATTTTCCATTTCTTTGAAATTGGCTTATCGTATGTATGATTGGAGATTTAAAATGCAAAATCCAGCGCTATCAAGATATTTACGAGATGTTTCCAACGATGTTGTTACTAATTGTAAACTACTATGTACTTATAAAATTGGGGTTATTTTTTCCCTTACCAGATAAAAAAGATATTAAGCGAAAGATTACGTGAAGTCATCCAGCCCGCTAGAAAAAGTATGAAGGACCTGTGAGAATTCTAGGATAGCAATTTAAGTCAGGTGTAGGGGAACATCTTGGGGAAAAATTTTAGAGAAGCATTAGGGTGAGGGGTGCCGGAAGGGACATTGGCGTAGGTAATGGAAGTAAGCGTGCGTGATTAAAGGGAATGGAAGGGATAGGCAGGAAATAAAACTGAATAGAGCGTGCCCTGATGTGGCCGATAGTCATTCATTAGCAAATTGGTAGAATTAAGAGAAGTATACAGGGTAATGTGTTGTGACATTGGCAGGAAATGAAAAAAGAAGTGACTTCGTAGATTAATTATACATAACGTTGAAATAAAACATTTTCAAGAAATTACTGCGACCTAGATGATAACCTCAAGGGAGTAATGCTGTATAATGAGTTTTCTATATTTTCGAAATCGAGTTTAATATTACCAAAATCCATCGATAACTTAAAATGCGTTGAATCTAAAAAATATTTAAATTACCAATAAAGCAGAATAAAAATTGCCAAAATGCGATACTTTCAATACAATACGCGGAATCAAATATTAATTATCCAAAAAACACTCACAAGATTATTTGAAATCAATAAAGCATAAAGTACTATCTCTTTGGATCACCTTTGAAAATTTTATTTTCTTGATTTCATTGCAACATTATCAACGGAACACAAAATTATTTAAAAGCTTTACTCAGTTACTGAAATTTTACGTCCACACGGTTATCTCCATTTAAATAGTTCTACTTGAGATATGCGAGCTGAATAATAAGCACTTCACTCCTTTTAACAACCTTTACGTTAAATCTGAAATCAAAATAAATATTTGCTCTGCTGTTGATTTTCAATCCAAAGCATAATTTACGTCAGACATTCTAAAGAAAGCGGCTGGTAGAATTTATAATCAACCACTGTTATATAAATTACGTTAATGAAAACAGGAAAAAGAAAACTTACAGCATTGGTTTTAAAGCACAAAATAGTTACCTTTAAAAAAAAAAGATTTTTAGAAATAATTTCCTGGTTAGAGTAGTTTTTCTTGCAGCACTCTTGTTCAAGTATATGAGAAACACGAAAGCAAAAGAAGGGAAAAATGAAATGCGTGAGTGCTATGGAATGGGTGAAATGTGCAGGAAGTGAAAAGGGTTAGAAGAAATATTCTCGAAAAAACATCACTTCCTCTAAAAACGGCCAAGAATGAGAAAAAAGGCTGTCAAATATATTATGACAGCTTATTTGTCTAATGGTCCCGTATTAGTGGATGAAATAGCCGTGGCGGCCTTCTGGTATTAAGAAAAGTGGTTGGCATATGGTGTTAAGATGCACGATTGATTGTAAAAATGGACGTTTACTTCAGTCTAGATAGGAAAGAAGAAATGTTAACTTCGGAATTATATTTTTGCTTTTATTTTTCAGAAGTAGCCACAACATGGAGTTTAGAAGCAGCACCGATAGGTTAAACAAATACGAGAATTTTAATTCTTTCATTAAAAATAAATGTAGCCTTTGGGTTTGGAATATGAACAATTCTTTTACTGAATAAATTCCATGAATCTTAGGAGTTCACAAGAATTAGAATTAGAGTTTTGAAAACGTCCGTGGAATCATTCTAAGGATATGAAAATTGAATATTCATGTGCACCTATAATCGATGTTATTATAAGGATATTGTGTGAGAAATAATAATATGCGTAAATTTTTATCTAATTTTAAGATTTGTTACTGCAAATGAAATAAAAAATCACAAAAACTAGATAGTTGAGCCTTCAAGGCAATGATCCCTAAGAAATCTTATGATAATGATGCAGACAAAAAGACGCGAAGGTTTCCTGTGTCTTGATAAGCAGTTTGAAACTTTAAAAGCATTAAAAATGGAGTAAATGGCAATTTTAGGCACCGTTGCTATACATTTGCCATTTTGAAACGTCGTCATTTTGCTAAAAAATGAAATATTTTATGATAGCGTATTGTGTTACTGTTTGTTGTCAACCGTTAATGAGATTCCTTGTTCGCTCAGATTAATACCCTTCAGTTTACATTTTCGATGGTTGTTCCTACTTGTTTAACCGTTACACCTCCGTCAAATAACAGTCTCCATTATCGTTAATATTCGTTCCGACCTAAAGTGTTCCTAATGAGGAGAGGGGAGGGAGAGAACCAACTTGTTGCACTCTCAACAAAAGTGCTCTCTTGGCAGCTGATGTTCCCTCGCCTGCTTGCATCCCCCCGAGACTTTCCACCTGCTACGCAACCCATCTTCTATTCGCTTTCCTCCCCCCGCCCTCCAAATTTCCGAAAAACACCACCCACCCCTATATTCCTGCACGCCGACCAACCCTCCTCGTGCACCTTTTAAGAGACCATCACCCCCGGGATGGCGAAAGAAATTCAATATCTGCCATCGGCTTTATTCTCACCTCCCCGACACCTATTGCTATTGGAAGGAGTTGGGATGGGGAAAATGAATAAAGGATAAGAGGAGGGAAGGAAGGAAGAAGAGGGGGTGTTTCTTCTCCCCTATCACGAACGTCTGTAGGGAATTGTCGGGAAGTCTTTTACTTCTGCAAGGGGGGGTGTGGGGGTGGTTGAAGGTTTTTTTGAAGTTGGCAGATGGAGGGCGTGTTCAAAGGAAGAAAGAGGGTGGGAGAGGAGGGTGGTTGTGTCGAAAGGGTTGAGAGAGAGAGAGAAAAATATGGAGGGAGGGAGGTACCCAACTTGATGGTTGCTACGTGAGGCTTGAAAAGGAAGCACTTGAGCAGAAGGGCGTTCAGTTATCATTTCTTACATCTTAAGTTGTATTTATAATTAAAGAATTGTTCTTCGGGAAAATGTTTGCTCTAAAATGTTCCTTCAATTTCCTTCGGAAGAAACGATAATAATGAAATATTAGACGCAAGGCGTTATTTAATTAAGCTATTTAAGTTGTAATAAACCGTTTGACAGTTTGACATAAAAGTTGCGAAACTAAAAGGCGATCAATTTATTCGAATTTTTCCATAATGTGAAGATTTTTCTTCGACATTTTAATCCAGAAAAAATAAGTTTTCACTCGAGTTGAAAATCGAATCCACAATTCCTTTACCCCTTTATGGTGCTCTCCTACACCTCTTTATTTCTGTTGGCAAAATTTATTTATGATAATATTACTTAATTCTTCCTTTGAATCTATGACGGCATTATTTCCTACCACGCATTTAAGTTGTTGCTGAGCATTAGAATATGAAAAAAGCAGATATTTCATCTTAAAAACAAAAGGCGTGTTTTACGACATTTCAGTTTTACTAAAATCATGACGGAGGAGAACACAAAAGTGAAACTGACTGCCCTTTTATCAAAAAACACGATAAAGTAGCTCTTGGCGCACACTGTCGTATCCTATGGCTCGTAAAAACAAATTCACTCGCTAATCAGACATATAAAAGTGGTTTATATAAAAATCAAATATGCATCATCAAAATATTTACAAATTCTTTTTCTCTCTGTATCTTTGCCTTTCGTTCCTACAAGTTTAATATCTGACTGGATACGTTTTCCGTACGTGTAATCAGGGCGAGCAGGTTCTATCGTGCCGTCTACTCTGTTTACTCTGCTCTCCACACAGTATCTCGCGTAGCCATTATGAGAAATAGTGCGTTACCATGTCAACCTTTGCAAGAGGAAAGCCTACGCTTCCCGCCTATCAAAAGGATATCACGTTGCTTGGTTACAGCGCGGGAAGGTTTCTGAGAAATACGTTTCGACCGACGTTAACCATCTATCCATATGTCTCATGCATTTACGTAATATGAAATATTTGCTTCCTGGAATGAAAGCGAGAGCTTAAATGCATTGCACTGAAGATACCACATATGCTGGTAATTTGCTCATATAGAAAATTTACGATAATTAAAGAGCGATGCGGGTACATGCTCTGAATTGCGGATGAGTTTTACAACAGAATATGACCCCAAAATAAGACAACATGGCTAAAAAGAAGGATTTATATAATTCTGTAATTATTTTATGAATTCAAAAGCAATGTATGACCAAAGATAAGTATAAGAATGGTGATATTTTATGTTTTTATAGCGTATAATAGCAATACAGAAGAAGTACAAAAGAAAAAGAAAATGAATGGGGTTAAAAGAGTGGAAATCGAAAGTAGACGTTACCAACCAGCCAGTTTACATAAGACAGGGTTAAAGTTTAAAACTGCTTTAATATTTGTTGAAGGATGTGATTAAAGACAAAATGTCATCGAAGAATCACGAGAGACTGTAAAGCTGAGGTACAAATGCGAGACTCTTACGATCCTACTAAAATTAAAATTTTCTGGAAAAAGTTTTAAGAGCGAAATATTTCATGGAGAGGTAGAAATGAATTAACAGACAGATTTTTACTTTCACGAATTTTATAAAACTCGAATTTGCACATTTTCCTTTCCCTAAAATAAAAATTTCACTTCTTTCGATTCAGTGGGCATATTATAAATCGATGCATATAAGCATTTTCCTTCATCCGTGGCACTGGTAAAAAATGATCCTCTTATAAGCGAAAGGAGAGATGCACCTTTGGAAAATTTTCAATGCTATCAGAAAGTTTTATTAGATTTTAATTCGGAAAAAAATATCCGCCGGTGCGAGTCGGAGGAGCAATAGACTGTGGCCCGACTCCATTAAATGGACTATGACGCTGCGCTGCACTGTCAATAAATCAAGAAAAAGGGCATATCGATTGTCGGATCTACGGGAGTTTTTTTTGCTAAGGAAGCAGATGCGTCCAATGGCAGGTGAATTTGTGGAACGAGAACATCGCCCGACGTCTTAGGCGAGCAGTCTTATCTCCAGCGAAGCAAATGATTTAAGTATCGAAAATGGCCTTGGCAATAAAAGCGAAAGTCATGTTTATGTCTTTGATTCTTTAATTTTTTTTCAAGGTCCCACCTGGAATTAAAAGGCTTACCACCCGGGCGACAACTAATGATCGCGCTCTGAGCGAGTTTCATTTCGAGAAATAATCCTACTCCAGCAATGCGAAAGATATCTACGCCTTTAGCGTTAAACACATTTGAAACAAACTTACATTTTGAGCATTTATATGGCTACTTCGGACACCGAAAGGTTGGGGAAACCGGATGAACATTTCTTCTAGGCGGTAGCTGCCCTCAGTTATAATTCACCTATATTCGAAAAAGGATTTTTTTGTGAATTTACTTGCGCCATCACTGAAGGAAGGCTACTTCGCAGCAGAAATGCGCAACTGAGGTTCCTTCCTTTTTAATGAATATTGGAGTTATATAAGTTATGAAATAAATTCCAATAATAACTTAACCTATTTAAAATGACTGTATAGACTAAGTGTCTGCTCGTAGCAGCACCGCTTGTTAGAAAAGTCAAAAATTAAAAAAGAAAGTTGGGAAATAAAAGAAAAATACTCGGCAGAGACTTATAGACGTTCTTACGAAAATAATTCGAGAGTGCTGCTCTTTTGTATAAATCGGTTGTGAAGATTGTTTTTGTGAAGAAAAATTGAGACATTTTCTCCCGTAGCTTTTATATGGTGTTTGAGGTCTCGAAAAGTATATCTGGATAGAGAATAAAATTCACCACAGAATAGTCAAGGAGAGCACGAAAACACCATTCACAGTTTCTGATATAAAAATTATAGTTCCCGATAACGTTTTACACGAAAATTCTGTAAATGAAGGATAAATTATCCCTGGATTCAAACCCAGATAAATTTGATAAAAGCCCGAAAATAAAGACAAAATGGTTCTCTAACCTCGGCAAAATCGATAGATGTCGTGGTCTTACTCCTCAATCTACCATTTCTCATTTAAAATCATAATTTGATTTAAAAGCATTGAACATGTTTCCGTGGTATCAGAATATTTCATTGCTAACATCTCCAAAAGCTTCTGTTTTTCTGACAGTAAAAGAATTTTTAAGCTGATTCGGCACAGATTCTATCTTCGAAAATAACATAGTACGTTCTTTCAGTCGTACAACTGTGCAATCTCAATTTTGCATCCTCATTCTAAATAAATTTTAAAAAGTTACGGATATAAATGGCGACGCAATATATTTTTTATGGCAAAAATTTTGTTTTAAAATATTAATTGATTCATGAAGTATTCCACAGTTCAAGGTTTTCAGATTTTTTCCTTAAGCTTTCACGTTAATACATGCCTGTCGAATTTCAGATTCTCACTCCGGATCTACAATTTCCAAATCGATGTGACGCACGCACGCAGTTACATTACAAACTTAAAATATAGGATAGTACGAAATTTTATATTTAAATGTGTCGCTTTATATTCAGGATTTAATTAGCACTGCACTAAAATCGTGCCTGCAGTAAATATATTGAAAGGAAAGGGAAAATATATGCAACAAAATAACGGGTTAAAATTCTATTTTTCGAGGTGACTCTCAACAGACTAATATCATTTAAATCATACAGATGAACAATGACGATCATTTTTCGCAATGCTTATTTTAAGGATTTAATTGTGCTGAATTCTGTAGGCTATCATTGTAAATCTTAATTAGCCGTGGCAATTCCAACCGTGAGATCCTCGCGTCGAACCCTTGCGACTTTCCGCACGTAATACCAT
This sequence comes from Uropetala carovei, assembly GCA_036926305.1. Lineage (NCBI taxonomy): Eukaryota > Metazoa > Arthropoda > Insecta > Odonata > Petaluridae > Uropetala > Uropetala carovei. The sequence continues at coordinate 4,267,365 of JAXCHB010000104.1, read as the reverse complement.
CCCCATTGGTCTAGCTGTCTAGAAAGGATTGTTTTTCCACACTACCGGTCTCCTTAATTAATTACGCAAGCGCTTAAATCCTTCGTTGGACAATAAACTCGCCTCGACGCAATTCAGTCATGCGCGCGACTGCGTGAAGGTTCTTTGTATCGGAAGCTTCAATGACGGATCAAAAAAGTTGACGTGGGACAGAGAAGGAGGAGGCAGACCGTGGGGGTTGTCGTACATAGATGGAACCGAGGGTTTAAGACGGGCGGGGGTGGCATATGGCGAGGGGGCAGGAGGGTGGGCGACTGGTGGAGGCGGCTGTGGTGCATCGGGGGTCTGCACCAACCAACGACCACCATCCGTGGAGCACCTGGCATCGGGAAGGTTTGAGGTTGAGAGGGAAGCTGTGTGCAGGAACGCACCACGTGGCAGATTTTTTAATTTTCGTACACCTCATCGGGAAAAAGAGAGGGAGGTAGGTGAGGGGCGTCAGACGAGGGAGGGTTTTTGTTAGCGAAATGGGAAAGGGATGAGAGAGAAATGGTGGTCGCTCCGTGCCACAGCTTTGATCCGAAACTCCTCATCCCGAAATGGATGGAGTTGTGGGGTGGGTGGAGGAAAAGGGACTTCGAAGCATTAAGTGGGGTATTGAGAGGGTGGTTGTTCTCCCTTTTGGGCTGAGAGGGTGGCAAAGGCAAAAATGGGAGCACGTGCGGTCCATTGATTGGGTATCTCTCCTATTGTTGTGGCCCGTTGTTGATAGGTTAAAGGGAAGAGGTGTAGGGGGTGTGGAGCGAGAAAGGTAGGGGGAGGTTTAGGGGGTGGAGGCGCTGTGATTTAAAGATGGCGTATGCAGGCAGGCTGGATTTATTTTAAATGGATGTCAGTATCAAGGGAGAGAGGTTTGTATTCGGGAATCATTGGTTATTGACCTGATTATTTTTCTTTCGAACTCACGTTCAATTGGTTTAGATCGACGAAGAATTAGTCCGATGCTCGTAGCAGACCGAAATTATAAAGGATCAAACGCTAATGGAATAAAAAGCCAGCAAGATAAGAGGGATTCCTTGAATTATATTCAGCAGAGTAGAAAAACATTAGGAAAACTACAATCTTCCAGTATTTTTTGCAGAAATGCTTTACAATCGACAACTTTGTATTTAACAGGGAACAATCGAAGTTATTATCTATTGTGTGCTGGCCGAAGCTAGCTGTTTGACCAAGTTATTGAGGGATGCAGGTATTTCGAATAAAAAAATCCAGAAGAGTACGGGCGTGATCCAAATGCATAATCAACATAACACGAACAGCGAATGGGGGACCATACGCACCAGAAACATAAAAAAACACGCCCACTGTAGCGAGAGAATGAAATCAGGTCAAGTGATCAAAATAACATTTCACGAGGAATACAGTTAGGAAATGCTTGATGCTGAAAATTTGTCGGTGAATTTAGACGAGAATAAAATTTAGAAAAACGCATTTGCACACGGATCACTATTAAGTAATTAATCTGAGGTTAGAATACGAAGCATTCCGCGAAAAACATCCTTGAAACGCGGAAAAGAACGAAAATTAACGCGAAGGAAACAGGTAAATGACGAATTTTAAAACATTTAATTACGATCTGCGGCGTAAGGAGTCACTAATGAGCAATAGATGCTGATACATCTTGGAATGCATGAAAATGTCTACTGTCGGCTCGCAAACTGAGAGGAATAACATTGGATGAGGCCTATCTAGTAGGGAAACCTCTCATACGCCTTCACAATCCAAAACCACAGAACAACAAAACACTCGAGAAGCTTAAAGAGACGCGTGGCGATGAGGTCCCATTATTGGAGCCGTGGGTGTAGGATAGGGTGTGAGGTGGGGAAGATGGGGTGTGTCGGCACGAGCCAGCATTCAACAGTTGGCGGCCGTCTCCCTTTTGTGGAGGGTGGGGGTGGGTTTAGGTGCGTGTCCCAGAAGGCCAGTGGTGTCTGCCGATGGAGTTTATACGGGGCCCCACGAAATTGAGTAGGATATGGACGTGTGTGCGAGTGAGTGAGGGAATGGGAGGGTGAGGAGGAAGGGGGAAAGGGGGGAGGGGGTTGCCTATTAGCGGAGGAGAATGAGCGACTGCTTAGGGGAAGGGGGAGTAGAGGTGCGGGCTGGGGAGGGGTAGGATAAAGAAAAGAAATAGGGATGGTGCCACACCAACTGCCCTCGCACCTTTCACCCCCCACCCAGGTGCTCCTCCTGACCTGTTGAATGCCGACGGGACGCGCGCCGGCCATCTTGGATGAGAATAGCACGCACAGCTGTTATCAGGTCTCTCTTCCTCTCTCTCTCTTTCCCCCTCCTCTATAATCCCCTTCCTAGCTCCTTCTTGGAAAAAAACATCCCCTTATGCTGTTGCACGGCTTCCCTAAACATGCATTTGGATTGTGTATGCAGTAAGACAACAGATTCTCCGTCTCTCCTATTCCTTCTCTCTCTTTCTCTCTCTCACATCATACCGTAGCACGCGCTTAATTTACAAAATCCCGATTATTTGGAGTAATAAGCCTCGAAAAAATAGGTACTACGGCGTCACATTCAATTTTGCCTTCATTTAACAGGTTTAATGAGATTTATAAGACAAAGGAGAAGCGATCGCCCTTAAAATAAAAGTCAGTTGTTTCCAAATCCGCGAAGGAGAAAGCATTCTACTATAAGTTCATTCTTAAATCTTTATGTTTATAGCGCGACATTTTAATTTACGAAAGTTCGAAGCAAAACTTCGGATACCATGAATTTCTTCATAAAAATGCCAAATAACAATTAATTAAGCATTTATTTTGACCGAAATATATAGGACAAAATAATACTAAATAACCTTATGTTCTAGTTTTTGGATATCGTATGTAACTGTTAGTCTAGAAATTAAATTCCGAAACTACAGTTGAAATTATTAATTGCGCGATAATAACTTAAACTCAGTATAAGAAAGCTTATTTATTTAGTTGATACGATAACTATATCCACTATTAACAGTTCCGAATGGCTAACATACAAACATTTATTGACATAAAATAATTATTACACTCAATACTCTCCCAATTTTCAATTATATATTTACCCTATTTCTAAATACTATTAGATTAATTTTAGATAAATCGATGTAAATATTTTTCATACAAGTAATCTTGATATTCTAAACCTTTCAAATTCCTTACACTGAAACTTCGCTCTTTACTCGAGGTTAGATTGTATATACAAAAGCATGTGTGTCAGCTCATTATATATATTTCTTTTAGATGATTAAATTCTGATTTCTAAAGTGTCTGAGTTAATTTCTGTAAAAATTGACCATCTATAATCTCTAATGGCAGACAATACCCTCAAAAGTATAGCTATTACATGTGAAAATGTCAAATGTTGTGCGAAGTGTTAAATATTGTCTCCAACTACATAAATGTAATTATATCGTACATAATGTCTTCATATCGGTTCGAGAGTAATGACGGGTCATTTATTTGGGCATCGATTTTAAACCCATCAATCAATGTGAGTGAAATGAATCTAAAGGACCTCCCATTTTCACAATTTTAGAAAATAATATGCCCGATGCACGATAAAATGTGCAGGCCTTTCCATCAGAGAAGCACATTTTCTAGCACAGCCGAATTTAGCCATCTAAAATAACCCCGTGTATCTGAGCGTTTAAATCCCCTCCCAAAACGCCCTAGCCATGGAACATCAACAACCCCCTGGCTCGCGTCGTTCCCCGAAAAAGTCTTTTTAATTCGCGGATGGAACACCGGGTAAGGGAGGAATGGGGGACCAATCACAGCCGCACTTACAACGCACCTGGCTTCCTCCAAACAAACCACCACCCCTCTGTTACAGCAATTTCGAGGGAGATGCAATGGAAGGAGGGGAGGTATCTCAACTCCCTCCATTCCCCCATCATCAAAAATCTTCCAATCCACGAAACGGGGAGGTGGGGAAGTGCCTTTCACAGAGGGGGGCTTTAGGCTCTCGCATAAAAAAAACATCCCCCGAACCACGGAAAACCACGGGCAGCATGCAACCAAGCAAGCAAGCATCCTCTCTACCGTAGCAATTCCTATACACACGAGTAGATAGAGAGGACCCAAGGGTAGGTTTTGAAGTAGGGAAACTGAAAAAGCAATCCTCCACGGGCAGTACCCCAGCGTGCGTACCCTGCTTCACCAGTTGCTCCTCTCTCTCTCTCTCTCTCTCTCCCCCTCCTCATCTTTGCTCTTCCCCTCCCCTCTCATTCCGTAGCATGGCTTCTTACGCCGGCAGAACCCCACTCTTCCCCTCTTGTCTCCATTCTAACGACCCATCCCACCAGAAGGACGCTCAAACCAGGTGCAAAGTACCCCTCAGAGCGTCGCTGCTGTTCGCCCTCCACCTGCCCCTCCCCCTCCTACTCACCCCTCCTTCGCGCCTCCCCTCATCTTCCTTCCTCACCTCTCCTTCTTCCTTATTCCAACAACTCTACTCATTTTCCCCATCAAATTCATTATCGTAATCCTAATTCATACCAATCTCTCTCCATTTCCCTCTCACCGGCCTGGCTGCTGTAATCCTTCTCTCTCAATCTGGTGATGCAAATCGTGAAGGATGCGTGGTTTGAAATTTCGGAATCCCTCTGGTTGGGAGGATGGACGATCTAATGAGTCAGGGCATTCGTTGGACCGGAATCGGTGTCCGTGCGCTTTTGGGAATTTTTGAAGCAACATTTTTGGATCGAATCCCATCATAAAGACCCATTTTCAATTTCCTCTGAGCCATTTATTTAGCAAAAATCAAGCAAAAATAAGTAGAGCGTGTCTCTCTTTGGTGCTCTTTACGTGGTAAAAAGGCATCTAAAATAGAAAAATAAGATTTCATATTACTAGTGATTCATGTTGAGCTTGAAAGGCTATAAATAAGCAACACTTGTAAGAGTTATGAGCAAGCGACGAAATATACGAGAGAGAAATATTTGAAATGTAATTTAATTTTTACACGGGTTTAGTTAAGCATTTCATTATCCTCAAAGAATCCTAGTGTCAAACTGAGATGAAATCATTTCTCTCTTGAGATTATCGACGATGCTGTACATTTGTATCTATTCACCTATTTCCATTTACAAAGAGCTAGCTGATGAAATAACCTGAATTTTACCTGACAAAAATTTGCATAGATTTCAATTCAATGGAGTGTTGTTTGGGATAAAAAGTTAAAAAAGGAAAAAAAGATGTTTTTACGATGAACGTTGTCAAATAAGAATATTTAAGAGCCCAATCCTGTTTCAATAATGAATTTATATTTTGTTTTTGCATCAGAATTACGTAAAAATATCTCGAGGAAAGAGCGCGTTCTATTTCTTTCGACTCCTGACGTTGTTACGCACTTTGGAAACTACATTTCCACATTATTTTCTCGCTCCGCCTGAGCTCATCGTGTAAGGTAATATACAGAGAGTGAAAAAAGAGTGACGAATAGAAGGGGGTGAAAGAGCGAGAGCGTTTTAATCGGGAACGGCGCGCGCGTCCAAACAAAACCGATCACCGACATCTGCTCCGAGGGCGCACTCTCTGACGATTAAGAAAAAAATCAACGAGAGTCGCCGCCGCCTTCGTCACGGACATTGATTGCGCGAGCAATAGAGTCGATCACGTGACCCACGGAGCGAGACGACGTATTACGGACGGATGGACGGACGGTCCATTTCCATCCCCCGTGTCTCCTCGCCTCCGTCTTGTTTATTCGCGCGTTCCGGTTCCGATCGGACGGATTCGGCCTTCGGGTCCCAGGTATCGACGGTGTCGCACCCATCAAAGCGTCCCACTCACATACACACGTTCACGCGCTCTCTCACGCCGCCACTGCGTAAACGTGTAGCTTTTTCCGTTTCGCTTTCTATTGCGCGCTTTTGAAAAATTCCTCATATATATATTTTTCCTTCTTTCGCGTACTGACTTTTTTTAAATCTTCGTGAGCCGCCATGTGGAAACTGTCACAAAACGCTATAAATCGCGGTTTACTCTAAAAAAAGTTTCCTTCCGAGGCTACGCTCGAGGTAAAAATTAATCAACCGCAAAAAAAGCGACGACTGGGTTATTATATCGAGGAGGCGATTAATAAACATCACGGCAAAAAGTCGCAGTTTCTTACGCGTAATTTTTAAATCACTGTCTTATTCTCTCAACTCTGACAATATACCTATCAGTGTTTTTTAGATTAAAAAAATATAAGCATTTAGACTCACTACAATGACATTAAAATAATTACATTCAGGCATAGCGAAGGATTAAATAATCAATTGCCATAAGAGTGTTACGCGGCATTGTGATGTGTGACGCATTAAATCCTTCAACGTTTAATGACCGTATCCAAACCCGCAATACATGTATCTCTTTTCATAGGAAAACTCTTTAAAAGCAAGTTTGCTATTAAGTGGTGATTTTATTAGGGCAAAAATATTCTAAATTAATTTCGCCTAACCGAAGTTTTTTCCCGTTCGAATTTAATGTGATGACATGGTGCCGCTGAAAGATGGGTTGCGTATTTTGTCGCCAATGGGTAATTTATTTTAGATATATGTTTTGTATTCCTTTAGAGGAAATTTTGTATTCGGGTATAGCTTAAGTTTTGTGTCGTTCTGGTCTCCGCCTTGTCTACACGATAGCAAACTGTGAATAACCCCTCTGTAATTAAATTAATATTTGGTGGGAACAATTTCAGCATTATAAGTGCGTTTTTATCGTTGTTGGCTTTAAACATATTCCTGTGGTAATAACTCTTGCTATATGTATTACTGCGGGAAAATTAGGTCCGTTTTAAGTGTTTTCGACTTTGCAGGGACGTATTTATTTCGTAATAAGAAGGAAACCTGTAATTAAATGATCAATTTCCATTGGTGTCACGACATTGAGATGCGTGACGCACAAAATCCTTCAAAGCCACCGACCGACGCTAATGCCGCAACGTTCGGATCTTTCGAGAACCAGGAAGAGCACGACAATCGACAGGTGATCCACGCCCGCGTGCCGTCGCACGCAGCGTTCCATCGCACGCGGACGAAAGAAAAAAAAGATTTTGCCATATTTTTTCCGCCCTCTTTACAATCCCGGAGAGAGAGTTTCCTGTTTACCACAACCTCGGAAGAGAAAGAGAGCAGAAGCGAGCGGTGATTCGGACACAAGGTGTCTTCGGCAAAGGAGCAGCCAGCAAAGGAGAAAACCACCACCGCGGGCGTCCTTCGCACGGCCACCAGGCGCACCTCCTCATCCCGCTGTCTTAAATTGTGGGCGCCAGCCACCCTTCCCCCACCGACCACCATGAGGCCTCGGAAGACGACGGGTACCACCGGTTGCAAGAAGCACCGGTTTTCCACCTCTTCCTTCATCTCCCGCCTAATGTTTCCTCTTCCTCTCCCCTCCTCCTGCCTCATCTCGCCTCTCCCCCTACTTCTCCTTCTTCTCGATGCGTACACCAAAAGGCCGGCGCGGATTCTCCTTCACCTCTCTTCCTCCGACAGCGCCAATATCACCTGTCCCCTCTGGGGGCCAGCTCCTGCGCGCATGCGCTGTTGGCTCCGAGGCGCGTGGCAGATGTTTCGTCAAAAAGACGATGTGCGCGTGCCGTCGGAAGCCGAAAAACTTCTCTTTCCCGTATTCTTTCTTTCTCTTTATCTCGCTTTGTCGTAAAAAAAATACCCGCATCTTGAATTTATTCTTGCGTACCTCAAGTTGATCTTTATCGGTGGTTAAATAGAGAAAACTACTTGCTCTCATGGCATCCACGATGTAAAACTTAAGTAACTAATGTGTTTGAAAATATCTCTGAAAGTTTTACCTGTGGCATCGAATACAATTATACACTAATATTTTAGGAAGTTTTGTAACTACTTCCCGCAGCTTGTAAGAAAAAGAAGAACGATCATGTTATGTTAAAAATATTTTTCCTCTCAAAACGTACACTTTATAAAACAACAGATTCTCATATTTTTATGACTAAATAAACACGAAACAAAAAATAAGAAACACGACCTCGATTTCGATTTTTGTGTCCGATTTCTCGTTTCGGTGCTACTAAGATAAAAGCATTTTGAATCGACGTTTCCTAGTTTTTTAATTTTCAGATCATTGTATTCGAACACGATAATCAAGATTTCTAAAATGAACAGAATGAATTCGTTTCCATTCAATCGAAATTAATATATTTTTCTTCATGACATTGTCTTCGATAGCAAGGCTACGATGAGTCAAATAAGAAATAAAAATTAATGTGAAAAATGAAAACGATTGTGCCGTAATAATAGGGAGAGAATATAAGAAAAGAAACTTCCAGGGCAATTCTAGGTATAATCAAGGATATGAAAAAAATAACGAGGGCAATATCTGGAACACCCATTAACTCATTCTATTAATGTCTCAGGCAATATAATGGACGAAAGAGCTTAAAGTCTTCCGTGATATTTAACAAATTCCATATAAGACACTAACGCATTGAATACATGCCACCGAAAGACGGCTAGGGAGAATTTGGATCGTATTTATCCAAAAAGGGTGTAAACATAAAGAATAATGAGAGGAATTAATATTTATAATGAATATTCTTTCAAAATTAAATGGAATTAGATTTTACGATGCTCAATTCCAATGGGTTTTGCTGCTTTGGTGTTTTATTTTATATGGCAGAGTTAAAAGTCAGTCAAGTATTCGATCTTGTTTAATATAAAAAGGGACATTTGCACCATGGAAGTTCGTAATTATCCCTATCCCAGTAAATAAAAACCTTGCCTCTAATGCATGTTTATACAGAATAGGAATCTAATGTAAGTTACACCTAATGAAATGCTGATTGTTAAATAGAAAATAAAATAACTTAATTCAGTATTCACGAGAATATTCTTGTGGATCATATACTTAAAAGTCATTTGATTTTTCTACTAATGTGTTTATTATGGATCACCACAAAGTTAAGGCGCAGTCTATAAATTTAAGATATTTGATTGTATTTGTGTTCTGTCACGCTAATATGTTTTGATTCGAACCATTACTTCGAAAACAGAATCAATCATTTTCCATAGTCGAGTACCTTTTGATATAATATGATTATATTTTTAAAAAGAAAATTTGAAAATCTTTATTGTATCATAAAGACAATAATCTCAAATTGTAAATAAGCTCTGTATGCAATATATGTCGTATTTTATCAGTCTATGGCTTGGAAACCGGAAAGCTGAAGTTAGGTGTGTGTGTGTACGAACTCTCAATCTGGTGGCCCCGCAAAAAAAAAAAAAAAAAAACAGGTCACAGCACATAAAACCAGCTTTCATAAAATGCAAAGTGCCGCTCGAGTTTGGGACACGATGCAGACCACTAGGTCCACGTGTGGCATTATTTGAAGGGTGGGTGGAATGGGATGGGCAGGTGCGTTTCTCGTACGTGGAAGCGAGCGCAAGTGTGTTGGGTTCGATCCACGCGCGCCTATGCTCTTGGGAGGTATGGAAAAACACCCAGCGCACACCCACCCACCCTCGTGGAGGAAGAGCAGAGGGAGGCTTAAGGGGCCTAAATTGGATGGGATAGACGTCCCGGAGCACCTTCAGCTGTCCCGCCGCACCACCTTCCTTCCCTTTCACCTCTCCTCCGCCCTCTCGGATCCTTCCGACTCCTCTCACAGGCGGCGCCGTCTGCACAATGCCACCCGACGGAGAAGACTGTCTCCTGGGCGTATGCTCTTGGTCTTACAGGCGGTCGAGGGACAAGTGTGGGGTGTGCGGGGGGGAGTGGGCGGGAGGGAGCGAAAAAAGAGAGAAGGAAAGGGTAGAGGAGCAGAATGTCATCCCGAAAAAAAGCCGCGCGCGACGGGCGAGATACCGAAGCACATAGGGACGGCGGAGAGGAAAAAAACAGAACAAGAGAATAAACACTTCCGCATGTTTGAAAGCAAGAAGAGCGCGGCCTTATTCTTTCTGGCACGTGGGAGCCTCTCGTTGTTTTTTATTCTTACGTCGGTCTGAGGAAATCTCCACTTCCGCTCACCTTGCAGGGTGCGTGGGCGACAGTGGGAGGAGAAAAAACGGGTTCATTTAAATCAAAATGGTCGAGCATCGGGAGGGTGGTGCTCCGCGGTGGCGTTCCGATGCGTATTCGAGGGTGAGGAAGGGATGGATGAATGGGATGGGGTTTAAGGGGTTCCCGATCACAGCAATACGGAAGGGTGCGTTGGGCACGTGTTGAACGCGGCGACAAATTGGCTGTCCCAAAGGAAGCAAAAAAAACTCTCTTTAATATTTGTAGTAACTTGTGAGACAAAGGTTACGTGTCTCTTCCTACATACAAAGCGTCAAATTCTCACCTGGTGCAAGGAAGATCACCTTCGATGCTTTTTCATGCTCATTATTCAATGGATGCATCTGCTTTTGCTTGTCAGCATGAACCTACATGTGTTTGGGCAATTTTCGCGAAGATGGGCTCGACTGAAATTTATTATAAAGAGTGCAAGGTGGATAATAATTTATAATAGTAAGTTTTTTATTTTGTACATTCCTTGATAGGGTTGCAATAGCTTACATCCATAAATTCTCAGACCAAATATTATAAATGACTTTAAAGAGTAATTATAGGCGTCTCTCGTTAATGGTTGTCTGCGCTAATCATTGTTTCGCTCAACCGTTATCACTACATTATAACCCTCCTCCGCGCAACCGGTGCCCGAGTCCAGAGCAGAAAATGCCTAAGCGTTGTTTGAAGTTCAGAATTTAGAAGTATTGTACCTACGGGAGAATGGGTTTTGTTAGTCGTTGAGTTTTCCAAGTAGCAATTTACGTCGTTTAGTGAGGGATACCTGTATTTGGTTTTTAAATGGATATATTATGTTAAATAAGTCTCTATCATTTATATAAATTAAAGAACTCTTCGTATTTCAGTATGATTGTATTTACCGGTGTGCATGTAAGCCAACCAAGTATGAAAAGTTTTATTATATTTAAACTCCAAAATAGTATGTAAAGAATCGTGTTACTAATGTCAATACAATGTTGTTTATTTCTTCCCGTTGTAATAATTTACAAATACTAAGAAAGCTTAAAATTACAGTGGTGTATCCAGGAGGGGGTTTTGGGGGTTATAATCCCCCCCCCCCCCCCCCCCCCCCGCTCTCCATTCAAAAATTTCCTTCACGATCGCGAATCACTAAAAAATAGGTACAACCAGGGCTGTAGTGGAGGGTATACGGTGGTATACGCCGTATACCCTCTGCTTTTTTCGAGTGAATAGGGTATACCCTCTGCTTTGTCGAACAAATAGCGTATATCCACACCTTATGAAAAATTATACAGGTCGATTGAAAAAAAACCGCTCATACGTTTTCTACTATCTATCGTGTAATTTGCTCTAAAATACTGGGTAAGAACCCTCCCTCAAAGTTTTGCCTTAGTATACAGTATACCCTCTGCATTTTTTACGACTGCAGCACTGGGTACAACATACATTGTACAAACTTTCTCATATACTAATGCGTCGTTTAGTTATCTTTTGAAAAATATGAACTATGTAGAATCGTTATAAACATCAACTTAAATAACTATACGAAAGTTGATGAAAATCGTATGAGTACAAACTCAAGTAACTGTACGAAATTTAATCAAAATCGTTTGAGCCGTTTTTGAGAAAATTGAATTGCTGTTAAAAATGCGTAGAATAAACTTCCCTTAATTATTGAGTAATATTAACCATTTCTTCATATCTTATACTCTATATTATAAAAGGCTTAATTACGAGATTTCATTCATTTTCGCTCTACCGTTTAGGCTCTAGAGCCGCGAACAGACAGACCCACAGACAGACGGCATTGCGAAAAACATTTTCGGACTCAGCTGCACCTAAAACGTATATTTCCGTCAAAATATCGAAGTCGAATTTTTTCGCGATAACAGTACTTTTTCAATATTCTTCGTGTATGAGAAAGTAAAAAGTATCATGGGGTTTGGCTTCAACCCCCCCTCTAGAGTTCGGATTCAAAATCCCCCCCCCCCCACCCCTTCCCCCGACAAATTCCTGGATACGCTCCTGTAGAATTATAATATTATTATCTTTGCTAGTACTGCTGCAAGTGAAGTCCGATAAGAACATCAGCAATAGCATTTAAATAACACACAAGAAAAAGCCATTTCATTTCTTTCACTTAAACCGGAAAGAAACGTGAATATAAATTTTATAAAGCTGAATCTTGGCCGGTAAGACTCGTTCACGAAAATAAAATTACCAACGCTAATGATGTACGCCGGGGTTGCCAAAGAAAGGACAGGTGAAAAATTCTCTCGGCTGCACTCTAGTCGCATACGTGACCCAATAACGGATAGTGAAAACAAAGGAAGGTGCGACACGTCCCTGTTGCGGAAGAGAGAGTCAGCGAGCCCGTGAGAGGAGGATTAATGCGATGCAGGCGAAAATAATGCATAATAAAAAGAGGCGGAACTTTTTTGAGCGTGTGAGAGAAGCGACCGAGGAGAAAAAAGCGAAGAAGACGAAAACGGTATTGCGGATTAAGGAGCGAACTTTCAATTCAGAAGGGGAGGAATACTTCTAATAAACTGCATGACTCAGACATTTGGGCTGTCTTATTTGAAAATTATTAATGAGATTTTTCTCAGAAAAATTTCCAACGGAAATATTCTTTTCATAATTAAGCAAAAACTTTGTCCTGCGTCGATTTTTACTGTCAATTTTTATTCAAAATATGATTAAATTTAATGGTATTATCTCTATGACAACTCGCAACTATGTATTTCGTTCATAGCGAGTGTGAAAATAGGAAGGTAATTCTTTCCTTGCACGTCTTTCAATCGTATAAATGCAACATTTCCCAGTTGACTCAGATGAAGGGAATCAATATGAACACCGAACGGGGTTGGTCTTTTTGGAAAAGTGGTGGCAAAGAGCGACATTATGAGAAAGTGTACGCCAGAGATGCTCCAGTACCACCACCAGTCGTCCGATCCGCGCATCTGCCTCTCCAGTGTCCTTCCTACCCTCTCTATTTTTCCTTCTCCTGCTTCGGAACCACTTGCTGAACGAAGAGAGCGTGAATAAGAGGGAAATAGAATGAGAGGAGGATAAGTTCCAGAAGGGCACTTTAGATAGCAAACACAACAACGATATCCACGCCAAAAAGGAAGAGCAATACGTTCATAACGTCCCTTTATGTTGTCGCTTACCTTACGCTTGCAATGTTACTTCAACTCGTGATTTCGGAGACTGTTATTACCGGGATCATCGCGAACCGATACCATACAAAATGCAATTTAAGTATAAATTCCCCAATGTTAAAGGAAGTAGGAAAAATAGCATAGCCTACATATTTCTTTCGTGTTTATTTTATAAAAGTGGAGTAAAAATGTAATGACGGACGAATTTTACTGAGAATTGAGGTATTTCTCGAGGTTAATATATCATTTCTGCATATGCTCTGCATGGCAGTTTATATTATAAAACACTTTACCCACATCGAATTTCGTCGAATTGAATGCAGGGCAAAGAAAAACAGCATTTATTTAATATTAAACGTTTTATAGTTGTATGTTCAATGCATTTAACAACTTGTTAGTAATCAGTAACTTAGAAATAGCATTCAAGACCCGTTTCAGAGATTGTGACAACGATGAGCTCAAACGGCCATGTCCACGACAGAATTAGAACCCACAACCCTTTTTTGTAGGGCATCAACTCTACCTTTATTCCTGTCAGACGATATGCTTCAGGAAGCATAGTGGATCGAAATTCTCTAACTAGACAGTATGGAAAATAAAAAAATATGGGAATTTACTCCTCAATTTATTCACAGATGCGCTTTGGCTCTCAAATGCTTCTAGAAAATTAAAACAATTCAAAACTTTCATTTTATGGCATTTCGAGCTTAAGAGAGATGAAACGATGATTTCTCATCAATCTAATTGTACAAAACACAAAATCAAACCTGCAACTTTCTGCCATCGCAACCAAGAGCTGTACCCTTATTTACCATTTTCCATTACCTTCATTGCTTCCATTCATTTTATTTTATATGTTGAAAAAACGGAAAGAGAGGATGAAAGGACGAAATAAAACAGTGTTTCGCCCTTCCAATCTCGTTCCAAGCTCCTCTCTCCACTCGCTCTTCCTTCGTTCCGCTTTCCTCTTCTACTCCAGTGTTGAAGTCTCTCCTCCTAAGTCACTTAGAATGTTTTGAACGGCATCTAAACTTCATTTAAATACGACATTATCATATATATATATATATATATATATATATATATATATGTATATATATATATATATATATATATATATATAACATTTATAAGAAAATACTTGTTCTAGTTCAAATATGAAAAATTTCGCAACGCGTCTTCTACATGTTAATCTCAATATCTTTTGTCCTGCTGCATCAAAATATCTGACTTTAAGCCGACACGTGTTTTATTCATGCAATATATCTCGAACGGAAAACAGGCATTCTAAAACAAGACAATGCCGTTTCTTCTTTACTCTGCTCTATAAAGCGTAGGAAAAATTGACGGATATCTTCTTCCCACTCTCAAAAGTGGCCCTGATTTAAGAAATAGTTGAACGTAGGTTTAAAAAAACGAACAATTACGTAAACGAGAGCTTATTTTATGCTTGAATTTCAGGGTAAATACTATCCAAAAGCGTAGTTACGACTTTATAGTGTTTGTATTTGTACAAAGCTGTGGGATGTTTCAAGGCGCGCCAAAAGATAAGATTTGGTGTTCACAACCTTCCTCAATGATTATTTACATAGCCCATATCTTTTATTCTTTTTCTCCGAATCTCTCTCATGGAGACATTTTCTGAGCTTCAAACCCCTTTCTCGCTCTCTTTCCCTCTGTTAATTATCGCTCTGCTCTTTTCTCATCCCCTCGACGTACATATCCAACCTCACAAAACATCTTCTCCCTCCTACTCCTCACACCACATATAATACATCCCCACTTCAGCACCAGATGCATACACGCACAGTCGAGAAATTTTATCATCCGCTTGTGCTTTTAGGACTCTAAAGATTGATTCTATCATGTGGCTTTCAGTGTCGCAAACTAAATAATGGTTTATCTGACGTTCAAGATGACGTAGGTGTTTATTTTTAAAACTCGGTTTGATGATATATAAAAAACGAATTGCTTTTTTGTGCAGCATTTTATTTACAGCAGCACACGTTCATTTCCACAATATTCGAATCAATTTGGAAGCAAACACGTTATTTATCCATTTCTATACCAAGATCGCATAAGTGCAGCCTTCAAATAACAAAGTTTCCACTGCAAATATTTATGTTTATTCCAGAGTGCATATGCTATATTCTGGTGCCTAACATAATTTTTAATAAGATTCTTCTCTTATGATATTATTTACACGTGACAATCATTTTTAAATTCAATCGTTCTCTATAAAGGTTGGTTAGCTAAATCTGTAAAAATAATTCTTAGGCCACAGTGAAGTTTGTGTTTTTAAATTCAATCGTTCTCTATAAAGGTTGGTTAGCTAAATCTGTAAAAATAATTCATAGGCCACAGTGAAGTTTGTGTTTTTAAAACTTAGCAGCATAATTGGGACATTAAGAGATAGAAATTATTTTAATATATAATTCATAAAACTGCAATAGACATGAAAATCTTGGGAAAACCGTAGGTGCATTTCGGCTACGAAGCAGCTATGTTCAGTGGTGAACCACTGTAACTAGATTATTATTATTGAAGCTATTTATTTTGTCGATTCGCTATAAAGCGATCTCGCAAATTGTTGGAATGATTATAGCAAAAAATGAGCCAAAGTGTATCAAAACAATGGAAGCAGCAGCCTTGGAAAGGTATCCGCAAAAAATCTATGCAAATATATCTGAGAATTTTTTATAGTTTCAATAGACGAAAAATAGATACCTCAAGTAATGTGTACGTTTTGATTGTTCTCGGTTATTTCATCTTCGCTGAAAATATAAATGCCGCGAAAGATGTTTTCAGATCGAGAGTAGGACTATGACGCCTCAAATCCTCCTCTCAGACGTCATAGTATCTCCCTTCTCGCAATCAGACCTTTTCTCCCAATCCCTCCTGTTGCTTCTTCCCTCTCTCTCACTCTCTCTCACCCGCTGCACCACTAGCAACGCTACACGCTCCTTTAGGTGCTTCCATCCACAATCCACAGGCGATCCTCTTCCTCCTCGCCCAAAGCCCGTCACGAGATAGGAAGCACATGTGCTGGAAGTGGCCCTCTGCAGGGCAACTTCGGAACCAGAAGGTAAAAGGGAGCAGGAGGGGAGGGCAATAGAGTTCGACTAGAAATGGGGTGAGGATGGCCAGAGCACAAGGTAAAGGGAAGGCGAAAGGAAAGGGGCCATAGGAGAAGGGGACGGGATGGGGAGAGAGAGGCCGCCTTTACATGCGGCCCGGGCCATCTGCAAGCGTTTTTCGTCATTGGGTCACGTGGTACCAGGTGGCACGCGACTGTGAGGGAAGGAAGAGGAAGGAGAAGGTGCTGGGTGGAGGGCGAGTTAGAGGCGGGGGGGAGGGGATCGAGGAGGGGTGTGAGTGGGGAAAGGGGAGGGGGGTTGTGCTGGCACATTGTGCACCCGTCGCCCCACACCACCGACGCCGAAAGTTCACCCCTCTCCCGCCCACCTCCCCACGCTCACGAATGTTCGGAAAAACCTCCAACCAAACACCCACCATAAAGGGTAAGTATATAGTGATAGAGCAAGGCAGCGCATAAAAGTTTTACATTGCGTAATAGAAGAATCCACGAAGAGGGAAGATCGAAAGTCTGGGTCGATGCGCATTTGTTTTACTGCCCTGAATTCTTGATGAAAAGCACAAAGCAGCCAAGTTGTTTCGACTTCGGCTTTTACTATCAAATTTAAATAGTGCTTTTCTTGAGTAATATGAATAATATACTCTTGCTGATGCCAGTAAACCAAACTAAACTCTTCCGATAACCGGAGGGACTCAAAGATGATTAAAACTACAGGCACTCAACCAGGAGAAGAGTTGAGTGTGCGGACGCCTGAAAAAATAGTAATGCTCACGCCTGACTTAGTTTTGTGACTGTTCCGAGTACTGTTTATCGTTGGATATAAATGTCACTTGCACACTCGGTTATCTGCAGTAAACGCTCTACGATTTGCTCAAGATAATGAAAAGGACAGCTGCTTCTTCAGCTTGACTCGCGGTTTTTGTTTTCTTTTTTCTCTGCTACGACTACCCTTTGCAGCCTCAAAAGCTTGACTACTTAATTTACGATCGGCAGGTGATTTATACTATTCGTCAACTTATCAATAGCTGATATTTTAAAAATTTTCCTAGAGATCTACGTAAAATATGCAAACGTTCGAAAACGCACCGTGATTCAATTTTAAGACTCCGATTTAAATCTTAGCGCGTCATTTTTGATGTTTTAAAGTATAATTAACAGCAAAAAATCATATTTACGATTGTTAAAATAATTTTTATTTGCTTATCAATGGTTGTGTGTTAATTGTAAAAAAGATGTTATTAAGGGTCATAAACCTCAGTTCGTCCTCTTGTCGGCGCGGATAGCTCAATAAATTGCCTCCAATCAATGATAAGATTTTAAATCCTTCTCACCATCGTAAGAATCACACGAATGCTAGCCAATTAGCCCACTCACGACGACCGACTCCAAATTGCCGCCATGCGCCCTAAATGGCATTATAGCTCATTGATACCAAATTACGATTCATATTCCGATGATATGGACGTGAGGAAGCTTGGGCACGCTCCGAAGAAGGCCGAAGAGGAGCGACGCGTGGCCGGAAGCTTGCTGACTCTTATTCCGTCACGTGCTCCTACTAAAAGCCCGACAACTGCCGTGGCTTCGGCGTCGAACCGGCGGGTTTCTCGAGCGGAGAGATACTAGCGGTACCAGCAGTGAATTGGTGAACAAAGGCGAATAAACCTTTCTTGATAAACTTATCCGCAATAATCCGTTAAATATTATCATGCGCCAGAGTTAAAACAAACGCATTTCGGCCTTTTCTCCATGCTAAAAGAATTCGATTTTTTTTACTATCAATAAGTAAAATCAATGAAAAATTCCGAATGCAAAAACACTTTAAAAAGTTAAAGTTAAAAAATTAAAGTTATTATTTATTTATTGGCAAGAATTCAGAGACAGCACAGGGCCAATTATACTGAATATCGTAACAACAATAACAAGTAACAACAATAACAAAGACGAACACGTTCGACCATGCCCTAGGCAGGAATCGAACCTGCGACTCTAGCATTGGGAGCTAGACACGCTAACCACCCCTCTACTACGTTCCATGTAACATGAGCATCGGTTCGCCTTCGGTGACAATGCTGAGTCGGGGGTTAGAATCATGTAATACAATGTGGAAAACATTTTCCCCTATTTTTGCTAATAATCTCATGTTTCGAAAGTTTAATTCGTGTGTGGGTCGAAAAAAAATAAAAGCATTTGAAGTAGAAGTAATAATACTTGCGATTCTGCTTAAACCAGGGTGTTATATTTAATTTCGAGTGGTGCATTTTTAATTATCATTAGGAATAATGTTTAATTTGTTGCAAATCGAGGAAGCTGTCCGCTAAAGAAACCTTTTCAAAAAATTAGTTACCCCTTTTCAATATACTAAAAAAAATTCTTTTATATTTCGCCGTATATTTGTTTACAAAATAAAAACAGCAATAAGAAACTTAAGCTATCATAAAAAACTTTTCCTCTGGAATTTTGAAGCTTATACGGAAGCTGGGTAGATTGGAGGATTAAAAATAATTCCTTTATCAAGAATCCTGTTTTAAAAGAAGGATATACCCTTAAATCTTACATCGACTTGTGGCTTTTTAGGAGTAAAAAATGACCTTTTCTTGTCATTTTTCACAGTAGAATAAAGGCGACGTAGGAGAGGGAGAGAGAGAGAAGGTAGCCCGTGACACACGCACGCGTAGAATTCGGCGCCCTAGCCAAAAGGAAAAACACGCAACAGGACAATGGCGAACATGTAAAGGTCTCCGAAAGAAAGAATGGCCTAACCTGACCCAGGGAGAGGGTCTTTCGCGAACGTCACAGGGTTCCCCATTTTTGTGTGAAATGAAAGCGCTAAACCCGTAGAATACAAAAGTGTTGCTGAAAAGCGTCTCTCCGTGCTTCACTGAGTTTTGGAGAGGCTAGAGGCATTCAGCCTTTTCCCTTTAAAGGGAACTGCCAGAATAGAAGTAGAGAAACGCGAAGAAAAAATGAATCGTCAAGTGCCCTTAAGAAGAAAGCGTTCGTGGCGTAATCTGATGGACGATTCTCTAATTCGGTTATCGGATCTGTCATTAATGTTCGGAGGTGCGAAAGGGACGGAGAATCCTTGCAAAATTTTATTCTGCGAATGCGATCAGACAAATATAACATATTGGTAATAATTTCGATGGTTTTATTCTGTTACAAGCGAACAGTATCATAATGGATAAAATAGAGGAGAATACTTCGCCATTTTCACAAAGTGACAAAGGATTATCGCAAAGTTCGAAAAATGAAAAGTTGAGCTCAAGCAATGATTGGAACCCAATCGAGGATCCGAATAATTTTAATAACCCAATCATTTGGTGGTTTTTGCAGTTAAGACGATTACCATATGGAGCGATTGCTTAACTTTATTTTCAATACAGCGATAGTCATCTACGACATACTCGCTGCGCATTGCGACGATCATAATTTACGACGAAATGACTGTTTTCCTACGGAAATGACTCAAATATTGAAAATTTGTTTATATTTTGTAATACCGTTAACTAAGTAGCATTATCATTTTTTACGGGATATAAATGATTTTATTTACCAACAATATAATGAAATGGAATATTTTGTTCCATTTGCCAGCAACGTGATTTATTCACTGCTCCATAATTACTGTCACAGCTATCGACTGTTACTTATGCTCGTCCTTCTAATTTAATTTTCTACGTAAATTTTTGATTTATGAGAAGCCGCAAAAGCAAAATGATAACTCTCCTCCGCGGAAATACGCAAAAATTATTTAAATCACTCGTGGAAAAGAAAGCGGTCATCGTCCTCTTACTATGGCTAGAGAAAGAGAGATTATGAAACCTTATTCAGTCTTAATAAGGAGTTATAACACTTTGAGTAGGAGAACGCTGCACAAGAGCGCCATGGCTGTTATTCCGTCTGTCTCTCTCTCTCATTCGCTTCCTATCGGGAGTATCGCCGAAACAACAGCAGCCGCCCCAAGCCATGCTAGAGAGCAAGAGGGAGAGAGAAGCCCCTCTCTTTCACTCCAACTCCTCTCTCCCTCTTGGTGTGAGGAGATCGGGGCACCGACGCCAGCGCTCCCTTAGTAGACCACGTGGCAGCTGCACCGTCCACCGACTATAACCACCCCACACTCCACGCGCCCTCTATCGTCCCCATGGCAACCAGGGTTTCCCGCCCTTTTTTTTGCAACCACCGCCGCCACCTCCGGCCCAGGCGTCAGGGGAACATCTGCCCCTCTTACATGCCTCCCCTCCCTCGTCGTCCTTTTCCTCCCTCTCGTTGCCTCCTTCCACACCGTGAGCCAGCCATTGCTAAGAATTCTAGCACGTCGCATTTTTTTAGTTTATTCGGCCGGTCCGGTATTCGAACCCGGAGCCCTCTTTTAGATTTTTTAATGTAAACAAAGGGTCGTTGAGCTTTTGACGTGGAGAGCTGAAGGTGAGGATGCGAAACCAGTCAGATGAACGACAAAAGAGTAAAGAATACTTTATGACAAATCACACAGGCGAAACGTAAAATTTTAAAAAGCATAGAGAATAATCAATAAAAAAATGCTTTACAATATAATTCTGTAGTAACTCGAAATAATAATCGGTATAAAGCAGATTTTAAAGTGCTTTGGAACTTGGTGAAAATTTGCTAATTTTATTACGTTAAGAATATAAAATTGAGCTTTAAGTCTGCAGTAAACTCTACAGGCGATCTAAAATAACAAATATATAGAATCATTTTTATACTCGTGAGTTATAATCAACAAGGACTTCGACAAACATCTCGCGGCTCAGCAGAAATAATCCTGCGATAAGATTAAAAAACTTTAACTCGTTATCTTATTAATTAAGACCACGAATAACCAAAATTACACATTTGTAACCTGAATATATCAAATAATAAATGTAAATGCGGGCTTGTGAGTGGACGCTCATTTCCCAGGGCTAGTTTTTAAGTAACATACGCGCAATAGACCCAAACACAACACTTGCATTCTGACAAAAAATATCGACAAATACAAAATGAAATATAGATTGAGAAATACGGCCGCCCGTGTGCAAGTCTCTCATTGGCCGCCCTTTTAAGGCGTTCTTTACAAAAATTTTAAAAAAACGCCTTTTATAAATTTCCGTAGCCAATAAATATGAAAGAACAAAAGGCATATTATGATACCATCCGCATTATTGTTAAAAATACTGTACGTGTCTGACGATAAATCGGCCGCCCCCGTTGTTTGACCGCCCATGTGCGTCGCACACATCGCACATATGGACGGCGAAATTGAGAAATCTCACAGCCATCTTAATCTTACGTTTCAACAGGTTGTCAAGCGCAGCTTCACAGCTACGTGAAAAATAGACCTAAACAAAAATTTATCATAATGTTCACGCACCCGTAATAAATCTATCGAACCTGCATTTCGACCTTATTCCTCCCGCAAAAGTGCTGCATTATCCTCCCGCCCCCTTCCTCCCTCTGCCTAATGCCTCAAAATGTAAGCCAATCCCCTCTTTCCCTCCTCACTCTTTCTAAGCATCTCCCTCCTCGTTCGTTCCCGTATCCCGGAGGCTGCAACAATAAGGGAACCGAGGGTGCGGGGCTCTCTTACCTAGGCGACAATGGAAAGGGAGTCGCGGGGAGGGGAGGGGAGGAGGAGATGGATTCAGAAGGGGTGGTTTGTATGGATACGGTGTCGTAGGGATGAGGAGGGGAGCGAGATGAAGAAGAAAGGGAGCGATGGAGGGATATGGAGGGGAGTTGGTTTTTGTGAGAGGGGCAAAGGGTGAAAAAGGTCCACGGGCGGATCACGTGTTGATATGCGAACCGAAAAGGAAGTGTACCGCCGGAAATTCCTCCGCATAGGTATATGTGCCTTTCATAACATCCCGTAGCGGTAAAGTGCAAAAATGCTAATTCGAGATTAAAGGATGTGTATTTACGTTGGGGCGGGATGAAGGAAAAGCTTCGATGATGTTATTCCAATATTTGGCGAAGATATTTGTCTTTTAGCTTTTCGATCCTCGAATTTCCCGCGGAACGGCTTCGTGGAACAGATTTAGACGTCGGCGGTACGCAAATGTATCATTTATGGCTGACACACATAAAGTCCATTTAAAAACGGTTTTATTTCGAGACACATTTTTACATTAGTTATTCAATGCAACGTTCCAGAGCAACGGTATTAGCGTTTCCTGACCAAAATACTTTAGATAAAATATTGGAGTATAATGCTAAATTGCATTCTCTACATACTATTTATATTACAGTATAATCTAAATCCTACTAGAAAATATAAACAGGTTTGATAAGCCGTAGTTGCGAGCATGATGGGCTATAGCAACGGCGAATCATTACTAGCGTTATGACTGATGCTCAGTGGAAGAGGGAACTTAAACGCACGTTGAAATAATTTTTAAATAAAACTTTCGTCGACACTAATTCATTCCTCTTCAAAATGATTTTTATGTATAGCAGACTTTGGAAAATATCTGACACAAATTCGAGCTTTCTACAAAGCGTTTATTTTCAACATTTTCCCGCCGAGGGAAACTTGTGTACATTTGTCCTGCTCTACGAGATAGGGAGGATGAGGTAAAAGAAAGGGTTCTAGAAATAAACTTCCTACATACAGCCATGAAATCAAAATATGTTATTGTCCTCTCCCATTCAAGTTCCTACGCTCTTAATAAAATAAAAGGTTAAAAAAATGTTATTTTCCTTTGTATTGATACTATTTTATGAGCTCACGACGTCCTGTATTTTTTTTATATAAACCAATTGGGTGCCGATTGCTCGTCCATACGACCGCCTCCGGGCTTGGATTTTTATAAACGAGGAAACAGAAAACACTCCTATGAGAACAAACTGTTTCTCAAACAAAAGCGACTCAGGAACATTTAAAAGGTTTTTTCCCCTTTGAAGATTCTTCTTGATTGCTTTCCTTTACTTTGAAGGTTTCCCCGGCGATCGTTCTACTGGATGTTCCCAGCGAAGTCTATTATGGGAGCTCTATCTCTCGAAGATATTTACGATGGAAGAATAGAAACAATGAAAGTAGTTACGTGACTCGGCTTGACTTCCTACCAGACGAAACCGCAAGCTTTTCTCGCGGCTGACTGACGACTTCGTTAACATCGACGCGGATAGAGTCGTAAATCCGCCCAAAGGAAATACGCCTACTCTTTCTCACTATGGCGGACGATGGGAAATCTCATAAAGACCAGCGATTGCAAATATTTTGAGATAACACGAGAAAATCATTTTTATTATCTTACGACGCTATGGGAATATTTTTTTAGTTATTGTTTATTTTACGAGCATAGCGGAGGATTTTAAACGAGGAAACATGATTACGTCAAATAAAAAATATATGAAAATCTTTCCAAATTCTTGAGCATAATTTATATAAAAAGCTATTCATGGAATTATAATAAGGTAATTCTGATTATTATTAATATAAACATGATGAAATAAAACGAAAGTAACGCAATATATCTCAGGCATTACTCAATATAAAATTTAATAAAGCTTATATTGGTTAGAATAATATTCTCTATAAAATTCCTGGAAGGGAAGACTCCATGACTTGAATTCCGTGTGCCATCGATGGTGATGAAAGGGTTGAAAAAAACATCGAAAATTAATCTGCCATACAATCAGTTGAAGTAAAGCATTTCAGGCATCCAGCGTTATACTCTAAAAATTGATGTCATATTTAGTCATTTGAATGTGAGAGATAATATTATTCTCCAACTGTTGGATTTACCAAGAAAAATGCATACATCACGATTTTCCATTGCGTAAAAGGGGTGAGCATTTTATACGTAATAATATGAGAAGTGGGGAGCTAGCCGCCCGCCACTTTCAGTGTCCCGCTGGTCCGGCAGGCGTCGGACTCGGGCGTGCCAAAGGGGTGGGGGCAGGTGGCCACGCGCTGCTCCGCCCCCACCCGTGTGCCCTCCTGACCCTCCCCCCCACCATTCCACCACATTTACAACCACCCACTTCGCCCTTCTGTCCCCTCCCTTTTCGATCCCAGTATTCATGACTTCCCTAACCCCTCCACGCCGTTACAAGCGACTGTCTAACCCACCGCCACCCTGCCCAAGAGGGCCATAGTAAATGACGACGAAGGAGTATCGGAGTAAATAAACAAATGAGCTGCTAAACTCGCATCGAATAGGCCATTCTCGGCTTTTCCTTCAACATCCTCGCCTCTTTCTCTCTCACACACTCTCTCATCCAACCCTTGCCACATACGAGTGTGTAACGGATTTCAATCACTCTCTCCGGTCCAGAAATGAACGCCAGAACGAGCGTCAGTCTCTCTAAGTTCACTTCATTTTAATTCCATTATATTTCGGGCAATCATTCGCTTGCGGCGGGCAATTCCACTACGAGTATTTATACATCGGCAACCAAAACACGAAACGATCTCTGATGTTTGCATTTGGTGAGATATAAATCCTATTTTATTGTTAACTCAGCGCCAGGGCCGGCCCGAGGTACCGGCGAGCCGGGCGGCTGCCCGGGGCGCAAAAGTCTTGGGGGCGCTATGCCGATCGTCTATCTGTGCATTACTTGCAATTGAATAAATATTGGACACTAATTTATACCGTGGAATAGGATGGATTCTTGATTACATTTCTTTTATTTATTCATTATCAATAAGTTTTACAGAGCGATGAATAAATTAACATGTGCTTTGTAAATATATCAAGAAAAATTTACGGGGGGCGCTGCAGTGCTATCTCGCCCGGGGCGCCAAAATTCCTCGGGCCGCCCCTGCTCAGCGCGTTAAAAATCCGAGCTTCATAAAAAGGAATGCTTCGGCTGAAATCGATTGTTTCTAAAAATCTGAAGCACTAACCTTAAACGCAAATCGCTCGTTTTTCCGGTCTCCATTTATACGCGAGAGCAAATTAAGTCTAAATTTGCTAGAGTACCATTAAATTTCGAGTTTAGCGCACGATAAATAAATAATGGCTGAATATTTTTGGTCATTTTACGAGGGGCAAGATAAGAGAGGAATTCTTAGTCAAAATCTATGTAATACAAAGTAATTCTTTTATTTGGGATAGTTCTTACCATACTGACCTCTTTAACCAGATACGTCGTCTACATGCACTGAATTTTAGAATTCCAACGTTCATCATGTATACTATGTGCATATAAAGTAGAACTCGGTTATAACGGCATTCAAGGGACTGGAAATTTATTGTCGTTATAACCGAGTGTCATTATAACCAGTGCTGCAGTCGTAAAAAATGCAGAGGGTATACTGTATACTAAGGCAAAACTTTGAGGGAGGGTTCTTACCCAGTATTTTAGAGCAAATTACACGATAGTAATGTTGTTACGATACCATAAGAAAACGTATGAGCGGTTTTTTTCAATCGACCTTTATAATTTTTCATAAGGCGTGGATATACGCTATTTGTTCGACAAAGCAGAGGGTATACCCTATTCACTCGAAAAAAGCAGAGGGTATAAAGCGTATACCACCGTATACCCTCCACTACAGCCCTGAATTATAACCGAGGTGTATGGGAACATAGAATTAGTTTCCAAATTCTAAAATTTATATTACGATCTAATAAGTTCAATAACATTATATTATGACAATAAATAGTACATTATATTATGACACAATAAGTACATTAAACATAATAGAAATATTTTTAATGATTAGTAAAATAATCTGATATTTTTTCTGTCTCATATGTGCCGCCAAATTGAAGTGTTTTTCGAGGTCCTCCTCAATGCAGTGAAAAATACTAAATGTCTTTTTATTAGTCTCCTTTGATTCATAAAACCATGACATAACTTTTATTACTTGCACAGTTTTCATTAGCCGTGGGAACTGGTTCGTCTTGATCCTCTACCATTTCTTATCTTCTTCTTCGCTACACTTTCCATGTTGCCCTTCCATGACCTCCCTCACAATGTCTAGGTCCGTTTGAGCTTCTGTTGTTATGACATCGTGGTCAATTTCTGTATATGAATTGATATCTTCATAACTTTTAAAACTTTCTACGTTCCGTTAGTGTTGTTTAATTAAAATTGACGTCTACTGACTTGGTTTTAGAAAATGACTCGTGCAAACCTCACTGACAATGAGTAAAGAGTTTCCGCTATCGGATCCCTCCCAACCTGGATGGTCAAGAGACTGCCTTTGGTCCTTCAATGTATTGGCGATCAGCAAAAATTAATAATAAAACCTGAATCATGCAATGACATTTATATGATATTAGTTTTCTTCTTCTCACCCACACATACAAAAATGTGTTGCGTCGAAACTGTGTATACGCATACAAATATTTGTTACCTAACTTCCATTGCCGTTATAACCGAGTGCGTTAATGCGTTATAACCGAGGTGACCATATTGCAATATTGTAGGAACGGGGATGGGACCTGAAGAATATGCTGTTATATCCGAGTTGTCGTATTAACCGAGGCCGTTATAACAGAGTTCTACGGTATTTTCAGCTGCCTGTCGGTATTTATAAGTTATTATGATTTTCATAAATTAATTATGTTCCTTAGGTCCGTTAGGCAAATAAATTTACCAATGAGGCGCTGAATATCCTTTTGATTATTATTTTCGTTCACCGAAATATACATTGAAACGCCATCCAAACAATGTATTCATTGTTTTATATACTTTCCAAATATAATCCCGCGCATATATTATTGCTTAAATGTTCTCTACAATCGTCTCGACCTCGTAAACAATTACGTATCGATGGCCAAAATAACATTCCCCTCGTCATCCGCGTTCCGCCTCCAGAATCTCGTGCTTCGTCCGCGAGTCTTAATTCAAAGAGGACGCTCACGCGTAAAACTCCCTTTCTCTCATAAAAACCCGCTCCTCTCCCTCCACCGACTTCCTACCAACCTTCTCTCTCCCCCATACCACTCCTGCCAACACGCGTGCTACCCTCGAGACCCGCCGCCAAACCGAGCGATACGGGTGGCTTATCAGTGTTCCTGCGCGAGGAGATATGGGGAGGAATGGGGTGGACGTCGGGGCGTCGCGGGAGAGGGGGGTGGGGCGAGGGGAGGAAGGAGGAGGGGAGGCGGCAGGTGCGTGTGTCGTCATTGTCGTTCCTTGTTCTTCGGTTCCGTGCGTTCGGAGGCCGCGCGCACATCGCATGCAGCGAGGCGAGCGTGCGTGGCGAACTGCTTCACGCATGCGCGAACTCCTATATATTCCCCTCCTCTCTGCTCGGCTTCGCCTTCCCTTCCCTCTAGCGGGAACCAAAGTACTACACGAATTCCTTCAGGAAAAGCTATAGTTTATAAAAATTTTATTTATAAGTTCGCCCTTTTTTGACCTAAGTCTTGGCATAGGTTAATAACTTCAATAATGTATTTTCGCAATCCGAAATGCGAGGAAAGAAAGATATTCAAAGGAATCTTTAATTATTTTTTAAATTAGCCCACAGACTTTTATGCGAGAACTTCAGCAGTAGAAATGCTTTGATTAGCTGCGGAAATGTTCTATAGTCCGCAACGTCTTTATTTCTTCCTTTAAACCATACTCGTGTTATACATAAATATGAATTTGTTAGCGTAGGATTTTAAGGAAGCTTTTAAATTTCGGCTTGCTTTCCGATGACAACATGATAAAAGTACAGCTATGGAATAAAATTTTCCTCGCAATGTGTTTCGTAATTCAATCGTATTTACTGGGAGAATTTAGAATATTACGCATTGGATTCGAGAATTAAATAAACAAAAGGATCTTGGAAAATTCTATTTTGGAAAACTAACACCCATACGTTGGTATAATGAGAGCATTTTGTATGAAGAGCTCAA
This sequence comes from Uropetala carovei, assembly GCA_036926305.1. NCBI lineage: Eukaryota > Metazoa > Arthropoda > Insecta > Odonata > Petaluridae > Uropetala > Uropetala carovei. The sequence goes on along the minus strand of JAXCHB010000104.1, from coordinate 4,239,278 downwards.
AGAATTCCTCTTAAAACCATTCTAAAAAACTTAGCATTCTATTTCCACGGCAGACAACTTGATCATTCCAGTAACAACTTCAGTAGCTCCCCAATTACATATATCTCAAAGGAAATATTCCGCAGTTTGGTACGACCTCGAGCAATCCATTTTTTCCTGCTTCTCGATTCTTCGGCGACAAGTGCGAGCGAGCTGCCTAATTCGCCGAGACGATTAAATTAAAAAATAAAACAAAAGTAGGTAGTTTTTCCTCCGAGAAATTTCGGCAGGACCTCGAGCATGAAGCGGGGGTGGAGTTGGAAATGGGAAAGGGGAGATAGAGAGAGAGACCGAGGAGGGGAAAGAGGAATATGCTCACGCAGAAGTCGCGTCTGGACTCGCTTAATGAGTACGTTCTTTTTTTTTATTATTTCGGGATGGAAGAGAGAGGAGGGATGATGAAGAGGAGAGGAGAAAAAACAAGAGGGAAAGAAGGAACGATAAACGGATGGTGTTGCGAAGAGGAGAGGAAGAGGGGGAAATGTAGAGGAGTCACCGGAAGTGAGGTCCGGTGCTCTCTCGCTTATATTTTTTCGACGGCCAATATAAGGGAACCCTAATGTATCATTCTTAAGCATTTTCCTTGGATCCAATTAAGCATATCTAAGAAACTTTTAGATCTGACCATTTTTACTAGCAAGTAGATTTATTTTTTTCTAGGTTTTAATTGGACTTTCGATCATTTTTTTAAAAAACTTATCTTTTAGGCATCTAGATCGTAATCCTTGATCAAGAGGTATTTCCATATTTATGCTAACTGCCATTAAGTATGCATGCTCGAGCATTCATGAATACAATTATGTCCACGAGTTTTGTGAGGTACGTTTTAACGAGCAATTATACGAGGAAATAAAGATCGTAGAACGAAATATGTGAATTTTATTTAATCGCTATCAATGACAATTAGGAAAATATTTTTAAATGTCAATTACTATAATAGGCACGTCATGTATGAAAAATTCTTAACATCATGTTCAATATATAGTCATTACAGGCAAATGTAGAGTAGGTACCCCACGTACTTAAAATTTTTCGTTTGACATATTCTAAATGAAAGAAAAAAGCCATTTGTTCTTTCAGTGTTTTCAATGATTAATAACATGAAAAAAGTCAAAACCACTGCCCCAAATCAAAATAATTCGATCAGCCGTTGTTCCACAAATGATACAGCGAAAATAAAATAATCGCATCCATGATGGAATCATTATCTCTCTGGGTGTGGTTCTTCCTTTTTTTTATATCAAGGCGAGACAGGTGGGCGGGTGAGGTTCGAAGCTTCCTTTTTCCATTCGCGGTGTGTTTTGGCGCCAAATGCGACGGAGAAGAGGAGGGGTTAAGGGCGCTGATGATGGGAAATAAAAAACACGCATGCGCACGCATAAAAAAGCAGTTTCACGAATGAATGGAAACGCGTGTTCGCATTTTCGGCGGAGAGCGGAAGTGGGACAGAGGGAGGAAAGGGAGGGGAGGGATGAAGGGGGAGGAAGAGGTGAGATCGAGGAGAGGAAGGAGAGAGAAGAATGGAGGGAAGGGCGGGAAAGTGAGGAGGCAAGGTTAGCGGTTGGATGCTTCACTTCTCTTCTCTGCATCAGAATGGGCCAATACATCGCCGTGATTGGTTAATGATGGGAGTGGTGTGAAAAGTTAGGTATTGGTCCATAAACAGAAAACCAACAACGAGGAGAAAGGCGAAGGAGAATTATATCGTAAATATTTACGCTATAAATCTCGAAATAAATTAGGTAAGAGGTCGACTGAATTTCATGATAAGGGGAGAACCAAAAAAGATATCACGTTAGTAAATAAATATGTCGTTTATTTCTTAATATTTAATATTAAAATTACTAAAGTCTGCCGAAAATAAGAACTCATTAAAGTCTCGGGGCTTAGCAGTGGCAACCCATGGACAATGCTGACAATGCTTTTAAGGCATAGAATTGCGTCAGAAATTCCATCGCAACGCGATGCTTCAACATCATCGATAAATCAATCCTGAAGATGGATAGCACGCCGTATTTTGGGGAAAATTATAATATTAACAGCGCTTAATCACTTTCGAAATAGATTTTCCTAACTTTTTCCTTCTTTCTCACAGTATATATTCTGCTATAACAGTAGCGACCGAACTTTCCTAACTAATCTAACTTTACGACCCAATTATAAGTTTCATAAAAATATTCACCTCTCCTTTTTCTCTCATTCCACTCACGAAAAAACACGTTTTACTCATTCACTCATGAGAAAAGGAAATAATAATATTTTAAATTATAGTAATTTTATGCTCCAATGGTCAAAAACGAGTTACTCCAGATTTGGTGTATAAGGAGTCCCACGCTCTATTAATGTTGGGGAAGAGTACACCTTTAAAATTATTATTCAAAACACATTTAAATATTAAAGGTTTGCTTTTTCGCAGAGCTCCGTTACTTTTCAGGACAAATAAGACAATTTTCATCTCTTCTGTGAATCCTCGACGAACAATGACTCGAATTCTTCAAATGTTAATTACTCTATTCTACTTTATTCCTTCTACTCTTTCTCGTCATTTGTTTACATTATTCCTTTGTCTTTTTTACAATTTAATGCTTAAAGTATTTATCACGTATCGCTCCATTAGGAGTGGGGTGATTACGCTAAAGTAAATTATTAACTATTAGGATAAATGAACAAGTCATCTGTACAATAAATAAATTGTACAGGGATAATTTGGGTTCTTCTGAAAATTGTTTTATTTATTTTCATCGAACTAAAGCGAAAGAAGAAATATTTTATAGGTACAGTAGGTCCTCGATTTACGAACACCCGTACTTACGAACGATAGTCCATAAGGTATTACTATTCTAATAAATCGGGAATACGAGCGCCAACTCGCACATACGAATCAGCGTTTTCTATCGGGAATTACTTGCGACAGCGGAGCGCGGCGTCAATCCTCCGTGGGATGTTATTCGACACAGTAATCCTTTACATTCTAAGTTCAAAGTTACTTGTTCGTTCGATGATCGGGAGGATAAATAAAAACAACTTAAATTTAAAATAGCACATTTTTCTATTATTATTCATTGCAAATATACAATATTTCAGTTTTATTTTGGGCCTAATAGACTATGTGGACTGACTTTGTAAACAATTATAAAATATAGTCTATTGTTCCAAGTTCCGAACAAAAGACTTACGAACAAACTTTTGAAAGGAAACGCGTTCGTAAGTCGAGTACCTGCTGTACTTGCATATAATTCTAAAATAAATCCTACCGAGTTCTGAATGACTCGATTAATTAGGTCTGTGACTGCTCCATTTACAGATATGTTACCATTATGGTAAACTTCGCTCTTCTCGAAATTTTTAAGAGTCGCAGAAAACGAATAAATAAAAAGTTAACCACGGAATCCCATGCGCATCAGCATTAACTCTCCCTTTAATGCTTCCGAAAACATTTTTCGGGGGCGCGTCAGCGAGGTCGTATGTCCATTGAGCTCTTGACTACCGAAAGAGCGTACGCATGGATTTATTGTGAGACACGTGTTGTGAGGAGTAATGTTGCAGGAAGGGGAGGAGCAGAGGGGCGGGGCGGAAGAGATGAGGCGGAGAAAGACCGCTTTCGGGAGATCTGAGGAGGACGCAGTCCATTGTGGGGGGCAGCGGAAGGGGGCGTGGAGGAAGAAGGGGGGCGAAAGGGAGTTCTTTAATGCGAAGAAGGCTCGTAGATGGGGAATACCAAAAGATACGTCCTCGATGTTCTTTTCATCGACCCTGCCGGAGGAACTGCATACGATACCGTCCATTCAGTCGGTGGCCATGAATAAATAATATGACGCACAGCAAGCTCGCCTCATGTCGGGTCTCGGTGAACCTGTTTTAACTCGCCCACTCGCCGGATATTTATTTTCTGCTTTTTAAATCCAAAAGGTGAGTGGATGAATTAATAAACATCCGAAACTCTGACGTCTGGTTGTCTCGCTGATTTCTTTTTTGGATTATTTGAATTCTCGACTGCTATCACGGCTTTTGTGACGTTAGAGTTCACTGAATTGGGCTAAATTTTACGATACGGATGTGAGAAAATAAATCACTCTTCGGCATAGGAAATTGTTTAATTTAGGATGGTTATGTAAATGCAGCAGCGGAAACACGAAAGACAGGCAAGCATCAGTGTTATGAACAAAATTATTTACAATTCCTCAGAAATTTCACGCTAAAATTCCTTGTTCGGAAATTACTGTTATCCTGTATTTTTCATTATGTCATTGAAAAAGTCATGCCTATGAAATTTCGCGTAGCAACTTAATTTATTAGACGAAAAATTTATCAACGAATTGTCTTGTGTAATCAGAGGAAAGCCTTTAATTTCCAGAGTTATCGGTCGCTTCGGTGTTCGTAATCTGCGACTATCACCCGTTTTCAAATATCTATGGACTCCTACAGTCCATTGGTTCTAAAGTGCGGTCACCATACATTTTCGCTGCGCCACAAGAAAATTCCAATAATTTAAATTATTTAAAGAAAAACAATTATTAATGATAAATAAGTAACCGTTGTGATTAAATAAGAAAGTATGTGGAAGTTTTTACATGCTTATTGCTACATTTTCTTTAAACTTTCCTTAATGCGGCCACAAAAAAGTATCTCCTGAGAACCACTGTCCTACACCATCATTACATCGAATGTGTAGTGGTATATTTACTTAAATCAGAATGGCTTATCTATAGCACGCGTTTCAAAATTGCCACTATTATTATTTTAGATGCTTCTCTGAAGTCTAATGTCATAAAGCCAGGGCGGATCCACGGGGGGGAGGGGGGGGGGGGGCGGTCGCCCCCTCCTTAGATAACCCCATTGCACTCCACTGGGTGCTTTCTTAAATTCATTCCGCGCAAAAATCCCCAATTATACGCCGCAGATTAGGTCTGTATAGCAAGGGAAAAAAGGATTCTGATAGGGGTAGAGGTTTTCAAAATATAGGACAGTTAGCAGGGGCGGATTCGCTAGGTGGAGGAGCGATCGCCCCCCCCCCCCCCCCCCCCCCCCTCCCCTTGAGAATTTTCTGGATCCGTCCCTGCATAAAGCTAAATGTTTGTCAGGAGAGATATATTCATCGATAATTAACATTACTCAAAATTAAAGTACCTATTTCACGTTAATTTACAGAGAAACGTTTATGATGAAGATAACTCTAATTGAAACAAAACGATTATAAAACTAGAAGCGTATTTTGGCCAAAGAGCAGCAAGAATTTTTCTTAGATTCAAATAATACCACATTGTACCCAGGGCTGGCTCGAGGTACGGGCGAGCCGGGCAGCTGTCCGGGGCGCCAAAGTCTTGGGGACACTATCCCGATCATCAATCTATGAAATAATTGCAACCGAATAAATATTGGATACCAATTTATATAGCTGAACAAGCTGGGATAGTAATGGAATCTGTTATTTTTTCAATAATCAATAATTTTTACAGCGCGATGAATAAATTAACATGTAATTTGAAAATATCTCAATAAACATTAACGGAGGGGGCGTTGGATTACTATCTCGCCCAGGGCGCCAAAATTCCTCGGGCCGCCCCTGACTGTACCCTATATGTGAATCTGCTTTCCCAACATATTTGTGGCTGTTTGAATTATTTTGCAATTGCCTCAAAATGTTGGATGCAAAGTCATTCGCGATAGAACTGTTTTTGAACTTATCAGTATTGATAAATTTAGTTTTTATTCTTACTTAACCAATGAATCAGTGAAATTCAATAGGAATGTGGCATTATTTTATTGCTATTTCAAAATTATCATGGAGCGAAAGCTGAAAAAGTTTTACCATCCCTGTGACACATACCATTTGAAGATATATAAAGCTTGCAGAGGGGCCAAAAGTAACCCGCTCTTATTTATTTTAAATAGCTCACAAACATCCGTTACCAGCGTTTTACAATAACCGTAATAACGTTAACATAAAGAATCACATACAACCATACCCTCGGCAGGATTCGAACCTATCTGGCTTAGCATTTGAAGCCTACCACTACCAATGTCCTAGATTCTATTGGGAACTAACCGCTACTGTCGGGAACATAAAAGTCCGCTCATTGGAGACAGCCGCCGCTCTGGAGTTGGAATATTCCAATACATAGTGCCGACATGTAATATCTTCGCTTGCCAAGCTCTTTGTCTAAATGTATGAAAACGTCGTCGGCTAAAATTGCATCTCACTTCTCGACCGCCGAGGAGAAAAACCCACCATAAACGCAGTTTCAAGAACCCTTCATTCGGTGTTGACCCCAGGCTGAAGCACATTTCGGAGGTAAACATCTGTTTGCTTATAATTTCCAGATAAATCTTTCTTCGAAACAATGCCGAGTTCTTAGGGCCGCCGTATAAATTCCAGCACACTCCGGATAACAGTGTTGGTAGGAGTGCCGACATGCAATTACGGACTTCCCAGTGTCCCCTCGACCTTTCACCTCCAGACCCACGGCGTGGGGCAAAAGAGGCCGACAGACCGTCCCCCGGACGACACGTGCTCTTCCGCTCCCGTTCCCGTTGTTTAGCGCCGCCGCTATCGTCTCCGGAGTCGGGATCTCACCACGTGGTCCTCGAACCACGCCCAGCCACGTGTCCCGGGACAGAATCAGTGAAAACTCTCTCTCCTGCCATGGCGGGCGCACGTGCGGAGGGTACATGGGAGAGGGCGGGGGTGGACTCCGCACCCTACGCCTCTCTGCATAAGGGGTGGAGGGCGATGGAAATCCGGGCGTTGCATGGCGAGGAGGAGGTGAGAGAGGGAAATAATAAGGGAGGCATGGAGAGGGAATGAGAAGGGGTGAAAACAGTAGAGGAGATGGAGAGATAAAACTGTTAAAAAGGGTGGATCGATTAGCGAAACTTACCCGGAAAAAGAGGGAAATAGTCGATTAAGCTCTTATAAAATAATATCGGGTAGAAACTCGTAATGGTGAAGACGAAATTAGACAATTAAAAAGAATTAACCCGGAAAAATACCTTGGCAAAGCCTTCCCAGGTTGAAATAATAATTAATATCACTGAAATTAATTAATGCTATTCTTATTTGTATATGTGTGCTTTATTTTACATGATTGGATGGAAAGTAAACATTTTGACTGAAGAATATAATAAAAATGCATCGCGATTGAGGACAAGTATTAATCACTTCTTTGAAGCTTGATTTTTTAAATGTAAACACTGACAGGATGATTCAGTAATTTTATGAAGTTATACCATTTGAATCATCAAAACGACTTTCGTAAAAATAGATTTTATACAAGGTTTTTGCAGCTTACGATATACATTCCAAAACGAAAAATAAAAAATTCACTGTGGCATCAATCCAATTGATTATCTAGCAAACTTATGTAACTGACATGTGTATTTGGATGGTTCAATAATATGATGGTTACATAAACAATTTAATAAACATCAATGCTGAGAATTAAAATCTACTTATTTCAAACGCTGTATGTTCATCGGTATAACTCGAAACCCGGCATTTTCCGACATCAGAATAAAGCAGGGAAGGGGAAGGTCGCGGAGAGGAAGCGCAGATACAATGGGAAGGATGGGGATAGCAAAGAGCAGGATGAGAGACGCTGGAGCTTGTATGGAGTGCGCGGAGTAAGAGGGGGGGAAGGGAACGCGATGAGGCTGGGGAAGGGAGCGGAAGAAAAGAGTACGGGAGACCCTTTGGCCGCTTCCGCCGTCCTCAATTCCCCCTGTCCTTCCTCTGCCCCCATCCGCCTCCCTGCTCTGGAAGACCTCCTCTGCACACTCTTTCCCGCCATTTCTCCGCACAAGAGCTTCTCAGAACTCATTCTCTCCCTCCAACCCTATCCCTCTCTTCTTCCTCCATTCATCCCCTTTCACTGATCTCTTTTCAAGGCTGCATGCGGGGGCGTTCTTACAGGAAGGAAGCCGTGGGTCATTCACATCCCATCCTCAGTTTTTACGCACGCTGCCTGGATCCTTGGCTCGTCCTGCGTTCTCGAGATTTCGGGGTGTGGCCTAACCGTGCGTCGAAAGCTGGCAATGGTACAAGGTTATGGAGGAGACGCCAGGGCCTCCGGAGCTGCTGCTGTTCCATCGCAGTGTTACATATGTCGCAAGACAAACTCAAATCGAACTCATTAAAAAATTCTGCTCCTGGCTTAATATAATGAATATTTTTTCGATTTGCATTTTAATCGGCGGAGTTTGGGAATGGGTATTATTATAAATGAATTTGTAATCAGGGTAGCAACAGACACAGGTCATTTTAATATAGTGTAGTGCGCAGTAAATGTAAAAATGTGTGGCATTAATGCTAATCGGTATGACATGCTAAATCGATATCGACCACATTCATGTAGACATCAAATTATGAAATCGGTTCTTATTTGAAGCATAATGTTAATTAATAATATAAATTGTCGAAGAAAATATTTATCTATTAAATTATCCAAAGACGGTGCTATGTTCATTAATTTAAATACTACAAAGTAATTGTTTTTGGAGGTTCGATTTTGGCCATTTTCCATGTAAAAATAAGGAAGGGACACGTGATATTTTGATCTATATGACAACAGTTCCCAAGCAGTTGCAGCTGCGATCCTATCTAAATGCAGCCGACCTTATCGTGACCTCCATCAACCAAAAATGTAAAATACATAATATTAACATAAATAACTCAGAAATATTTTTCACAAAATTAATGTTAATTATAAATACGTATATATTCATACGTAGAATTAAAGAAAGAAATGTAAACATTTCATCTTCACGATCCTCCTGAAAACATTTCGCGAACCGCAGTTAGGGAATCGCTTCTATATGGCAAAGAAATTTATGAGCATTAACAGTAAAAACCCGGAAATCGTAAATGAAATGTAATTATTTCCTAAATTAAGGATAAACGTAAAATTATATATATAAAACGCAAAATGCACTGCTTCAATGAATCTTTTTTTTTAAATAAGGCATGCTAACAAAATAGAACGCAAGTTAGCTTGATGACTCTTGTCCGTTTTCCTAGGTTTAACGCAAATTCATATGAACTCATGTATAGCACGATAAAAATTTTGTTAAACTATGTTTCATTGACCCCTCTCTCCTCCTCCCCTTCCTTGCCTCTGCCGCTTCTCTAGGCCGTTGAACCCACGCCAAAGCTTTACCAATTTACCTTAAATTCGGAAAAACCCAACCCTCGGAAAGGGCAGAGATATTGAGATAGAAGTGAGGAAGACATTAGCCGTAAGAGAGAGCGAGGTTAAACCCGGTCCTTTTGGGGGCAAAGAAATTGTCGTAAAACAATTCCGAGAATATATTATGACGGTTGGGCGAAAAGATCCCCGCGTCGATGGGAAAAGAATTCGGTTTCGAGCGGGCGTTATTCCACTGTTTCCCCGATCGAATCTCATCCGCAGTTTCTCGAGGGAAACACTTTCCTTCGCAACCCTACTCGGATCGGATCCTTACGTGAGATGGGCGGGGAGGATTGGGGCAATTAGGAACGCGGGCTGTTGCCCCTATTTACAGCTCTCGGACCAAGCGCTTGACCCCTTTACCGTCTCCCTTCCCTCCTGCCGCGAACGATTCCATGCTCTTTTGCTTAAAAGGAACGCCCGCCGAGCGCTATCTGCGCGCTAGCAAAATAAAACGGCAAAAATTTTCCGAAAGGGCGATCTGCTGAATGTTTTTCTTTGAGGATTTTGAGATGCCGTCGGAGAGATTGCGGCGGCGAGAGAGAAGGGTAAGGGTTTTTATCTCTCGAGACCAAAGCGCCGAAATAAAACGGACAGAGCGTCGAAATGTAAATGTGGTTTAAGTACTATGTAAGTGCGGGAAAAACCCGGAATGGGCGAGTCGAAGAAAAGGGTATATATCCCTTAAAACCCCCGCAGAGAGTAAATATTTGAAATGAAGCGGAGGTCGGAGCGGGTGCAAAGACCGTTCCGAACGATCGGAGTTGGCTCGGATGTTTGAAAACGCGTATAATGTCGGAATTCTCGCACCTGCCCGAGCAAATTTTACGAGTCTAACAGAATCGCTTGCTGGAGAGATCCTGAAGCATTTTACAGCGAGCGGATTCATTTAAATTTCTGGCAAAAGAAACCCCGTCTAGATGGTAAATTTAGCGCGAGTAACGAAGTTATTAGAATACAATTTATAAAAAATTGTGGTATTCATAAGTAAAACATATTATAATATACTACATTATTAAAAATTAAAAATAAACAAGAAAAATTATCCTGCCGGACATCATTAAGTAGCAACGTACCACAAACATCTTACACAAAATATTTTTATCATATTATCTCTGGAAAACAATTTATCTACGATACTTTACACGTCAGAGGCGCCGTAGCTTCGTTGGTTAAAACGCCTGTCTAGTAAACAGGATTTCGTGATTTGGAATCCTCGGGGGCTTAATTTTTTTCTCTCTCTCGAAATTCAAAATGCATTTTCTAATTACGATTTCAGTATCTCGAGCTATAGATTTTCAGCGCTGAATGTATGTGCGCGGTTGGTTTTTAATTAATTTATCACCTATCATAGTACGCGTAAAAGACTTATATTAAGCCTGATTTTTCTCCTTTCGTGCTTCGCTATAAATTAAGATTTTTTTCCTTGTATAAGGTGATTAATCTTAAGTTGGAAGAAAATTCTGTAAAAAAATATTACCGTCATGATGAAGTTCATGGCGCCGCCAGCAAATACGAATCGGTAGTCTGCACAAGGAAATAAAAATCTCCGAATCAGATAGGAATCAACGCGCGTCGCCGTATTTGGCTCACCAATTTCTCGTCACGGGTCGAGTCGGCTGCCCTCGGGAGATTCCTCGTCGGCCTTCTCGCGGCAGATGATTCTGCAGAGGAGGAAGAGGATGAGGAGGAAGAGGAAGGGAGGGTGGCGCAGAGGGCGCTCATCGCCCACTCCCCTCGGGCGGCGACGATGAATAACACTCGGTGTCCGAATCCCACAGATGTCTATTTGATCTACCGCTCCTCTTCATTCGCTGTCGAATCTGCGAGAGATGCAAAAAGAATTTGATCTGCAATGCGATTCAATATTTGCTCTCGATACGGGGCAAAATGGGGCGTTATCAATTGGATCGCTTTGCGAAAGAGGATTCGACTCCTCGGGCTGTGTTAAGTGCCCTAACCACCCCAAATAAAAAACGGTAGTAAGAATGAGTTTTCCGTTCCATCGAGTTACAATGTAGCAAATCATGACATTCTCGCATATTTGTCCATGCATTTTTCTTCTTTATAAACGCAAATTTTGAAAGGTTTCTTTTATCGTACCTATGTCAATGCAACTAACTCCCGATTTACAAATTTTTTATCTTACGAACAAGATTTTTTTCACCTAATAATTCGATATATGTACAAAATCGAAATCTAACAAATATTTGACCGACTCCACAAAATGACACCTTTTTCAAATGAGTTAGGTAAAAATTATATATAAACTTTTGTTGTTGTCTCGGTGGCCATTCCATTTTGAGACCGGAAATGTTTGTGTTTATTCCTCTAGCGTGTATGTGTGTATGTATGTGTGTGTGTGTATATATATATATGTATATGCCGGCCGCATGGCGCATTGGCCTACCATCACTGAGGTCGCGGGTTCGAATCGCGCCAAGGGCATGAATGTTTGTGTTCATACTCATAATTCATATTTCATCACTCATGTTTGTGTGTCTGATGTGGAAGGCAACGGGAAACCACCACATCATATGTGTTTATTCCCTAGTCATGTCAAACCAATCTTACAATTAGTATTGAAAACCATGAATGAGTATATATATATATATATATATACATATATACACACCATAGATAAATCCTTCTTTTCGGTTTACAATCTATTATTCAAGAAAAATTCTCGTTCTTAAACCTGGAGGCTGTTTATTCATTCCTTGATTTGTAGACATTTTTTAAATTGCACATATCCGCAGAAAATGCATCAGCTCTATAAAGTATTGTCTTCATGCCCAGTAACTAACAAGCACGAACAATTGCCACTTTCTCAGATAAATCCCCCTTGAAACGCTCTCGACGCGCAGGCGTGAAACTGCTAGGGGACATAACAATAGCCGTGGTATACGAGACAAAGGCCGCACTAAATCGCCGCCATTCAAATTACTCTCTCGGAAATATTTTAACCCAAAAGTTTTCAGGAACAGGTGGCATAAACAATAAGATCCTCGAGAACGAAGAAAGGAGTGAAATAAAAAAGTTCGGCAATCATCTCGATGGGCGACCATACAGTCGCCGTCGGAACTGGCGAAATTTTGGCGCACAGATGTGTGAATTTCGAGTGACTTTGAGCTCTCGTTGCACGCAAGACTCCAGAGAGAGAGAGAGAGAGAGAGAGGAAGAGAAAGAGAGGATTTTATGACGCGTTAGAATCGTCATCCGTTTTACGGTCAAGTGGCCCGAGGGAGACAACGGCGCCCGCGCCATCTGCTCGCTTATTCCGTCGGAGCGGCTTGAGGGGATAGCGGGAGGGAGCGATCGGGAGTGGAGGGGGGCGCAGGAGGGAGGGCGGGGGGAGGAGGAGAGGAATCGTAGCCGATCAGTGTCGAGCGAATGCACTCTTTTTTCTGCTCTCGAATGTATAAGTAGGAAGAGAAGCGGATGGGAGCGGGTGTCAGGTTGCCGCGTCGAAGAGGAATACAGACGTATGCCAAAGTGACGCGGCTCTTAATGTTTGCACTCGCGAGATGCTTTTAAGGTACGCTGACGTTTCGCTTCATAAAGCGCCGTATCTGGCAGAGTGGTCGACGGATGGAATTGCGATCACGCGGGTTTTCGTAGGATGTCAAAAGTCCGAGGACGCATTAAGAATAATGGATAAGAAGGGTTTAAGATTTTTAACGGTACAAAAGTTTCGAAGAAAGTGTATTTTCAAAAGAAAATTTGGGCACTGTGAGCTCTCAAAGTGGTCGCATAAAAGATCTGAACGGGAACAATTTCTTAAAAACATACTTATCATGTGCGGAAGTCAGATTTAGATAGCAGAAAAACTCTAATCTTAGTGTAACATGCTTGACTAATGAGTTATTAGCGGTCAACTACCGATAATGGCGTCTTTACGAGTTTATCCCTACTTTCATTTGAAACAGAACGATTACATTAACTGAACGACCCCCAAACTGGAGGTCGCGGAGGGTTTTCATGGCGTCGCGAAAACAGAACAGTGTACATATAATAGTTCAATATTTGAAAACTGCAGTGTTAATTCGTTTACATAACTTTATTGTATTATTTATATGATAAGAAAATCCTGATTTTTAGCAAAATATACCCTTACCTTGCCAACCAAGTTAGGAAAAACGATTGATCTAAAGAAGTCAAAGTTAAGTTAGCAGAAATGTTTGCTATCTTCTTTTCCACTCTTATTGTTAGTTATACACTTTTACGATGTAAGAAAACATTAAATAACAAAATAGCAACTCAATGTCTTATTCGAATCAATAACTCGTTAGTGTTGAACATTTTATTCTAATTAATTAATTATTTTTTGTCGCTATTACTTAAGAGCTAAACTGGATTAAAGGAAAGCGATTGATCGATCATCTGAGTCTGCTTAAAGGAATTCAGCTCATGAGCCAAGCCAACGGAGCCAAGAATAAGCACCGCCACCGCAGGCGCTGAAAAGAAAGCTTGGATACTATGTGAGACGGACTGCTAATGGAAGCCTTGCCCTCTGGGGGGTTAACACGCAATTACTGCCATTGTCGACCACGTTCCTCCTGTTACCCGGCTATTATCGGGGGACAGAATATTCTGGAAGCGGGCATAGAGAGAGAAGAATGATGGCGGAGAAAGATTTTTGGGCGCGAATGTTACTACTTTTGCTTTTGGCGGGAAATGAATGAGGGTGAAACGTCCGTGTGTGCGTGCGTGGACGTATTGTGATTGGTGGTTGCACGCCGGGTGGTTTCAGTGGCGCAATCTGCGAGGTTGATGGTGGCAAGTGAGCCTGCTGGGATTAATGTCCCCTCGCGTGATGGTTGCTATATAGACGGGAGGGTGTACTCTATGCGGGGGTGGGAGATGTCGGGGTTTCGGGTTAAATTGGGGGAGAAAAGAAGAAAGGAAGAGGGGGATAGGAGGGAGGCGTAGGGGTAGAACGATGGGGGAGTGAGGAGTGCAAGTGTGTTTCGAGGAGTGAGTGTTGGGGGAGGGTTTGTTGTCTGGATGGGGAGTGAAAGAGCATTGGTAATAACTGGAATATAATTTGTGGGCGACGTGGGGATTGAACTAATGAGGCGAATGAAAACCTTTTTATCATTGCGCCGTCATAGCGACTTTTTCCTCCTATGAGTTGAAAGTCTTTCATTCGCGAGCCAATTAAAGTTATATTTAATTTGTTATGACATCTCATCCTTAATGACTTCCTTCATTCGATTCCATGTAAAATATTAGTACAAAATAGCATTTTTTTCATATTTAAAGTTTTATAGTTATATACAAGTGAAAAATGTTATGTTTTACTCGAAAGTAATTGTTTATATATGTTCAAGCAATCCCTTAAATAAGACTATATTGTCACAAATTGACTATAATAATAATATCTACGATAATAATAATTGCGTGTTTTTCATTCTGTCTGTAACGTAGTATGGCGTTGAATAGGAGTGTAAAAAATCTGATGTGGCCTACACATGACTTTCTCCATATTTGGGGTATAGATATTTAAATTATTATGAATAGCATTATAAGGCAAAATTTATTTTTCCTATCGTAAAAGAATACAGTCGTCCTTATTGCCGTAAATTACATTTTGAATATATTTACAGAATTCACCGCTACATGGTGGTGGCGCTGTATACTGGAAATTAAGAAAAAGCAACATATCTGCGAAATGGATGGTTCTACGAAAATTTGTTTCAAACAAAACATGGAGGAAATATTATTCTCTACAACTTTGGTCCTCACGAAGATGACCAATTACGACGTTTTTAAGGAGGTATTTGACGGAAACCGAAAAAACCGATTATTTTTTATAAATAATTCCTAAACAATAACTGCTATGGAAAATTGTTTGAAATAAAAGATGTAGGAAATTATATTTTCTACATTTTTTGTAATGGTCATTGTATACAATAATGACGTATTGTCGGAGAAATATCGCAAAAACCGAATCGGGTTTCGAATAAACCTCGACTTCCGGTTAACCGGTATTGTCCAAAAACTTTTCAGTTCTTTGTGCTCATGTTAAAGTGTTATATATGAAATTTGGTATTAATATGACAAGTACATTTTGAGTTAGAGCGCTCACACTCACATACACACACACAGACATCATTTCGAAAATAATCTAAACGTGTTCTAGGGACCTCAAAACGTGTATTTCCGTTGAAATCTCGAAGTCGATTTTTTCGTGATCACAATACTTTCCCATTACTACGTATGGAGAAAGTAAAAACGCTAATAAGTCAAGATTTTTTACTTCAATTTTAGTCATACTTTCAGGATTTACTCGACTTCACCTCTGTTAAATTTTGGACAGTTTACCATCTGCAGTAGCATCGTGGCTTCGATTTCAGGAGCGCACCTTTTCTCCAATCGATTAACACGGGAATGGCTGTAGCATATTTTTTGTTTACCTACATTGTAAAATTACTTTAATCATGGCAGGAATTTGAGATTTGTGTCCAAGAACGGCTAAAAGAAGTAATACAATATACTTTTTATATAGGTGTATGACATATTACACACAAAAAAATCTCAAATCTATCTCTTTGAAATTTACTGTCAGTCATTTGAAATGTCGTATGCGGTGATATATAAAGCATCATGTGGCCCTTAAAAAAAATTTGTGACCTCTGATTTGTATCGTAAGAACTGAATCTGGATGATATTTCTATGGTTAATGATGTAATATACAATATTTAAAATTGCTTCTGCTGCTAATTACCGACGAAGATACTCATCGACTCGCTAAGGGCACGCTACTTTTTCTCATATACGTAGTATATAAACGATCTCAGCAAAATTGTAAGCAGTAGTTGTAGATTATTCGCGGACGACACAGTGGTTTATAGAACAATTCGTAACGAAGAAGATATTCAGATCCTCCAATATGATTTACATTCCATTTCGGAATGGTGTAAAAAGTGGCAATTAGAATTAAACAGTGATTAATGTTCCTTATTTAGTTTTTGGCAGGGTAGACATCAACAAGTTATCAATATTGAGTATTTTCTAGACACGGGGCTCATAAAAACGGTGAAAACACAGAAATATCTTGTTATCGTATGAATGAGCAATCTATCTTTGAAGGAGCATATTCGACGGATAATAGGAGCAGCTCATAAAAGGATAGGATTTGTCCGTAGAATATTAGAGTTATGTGATGAAAAGACCAGTAACGTTTGTTATTTCTCCCTAGTTATACCGCTAATTAAGTATTCGTGTAGTTTATGGGACCCTTATGAGATAGGCTTCATTCATTTAACGAAAGAGAGCGCGTTTCGTGAAACGTCGATATGGTAGGCAAGTAAGTGTCACGAGCCTAATCAAAGAGCTTGGATGAACGGAACGGCGAGAAAGGTCTAGGCATCGGCTATTGCAGAGATTTAGATCAGAAGACTTTAATGATGAAATATTAGGCGTAATTAAGAGCCCAACTTAGGTATGACGCCACGACCACACCGACAAGATTCGAGAAATTGATAATAGGACGGATAGATACAAGGAATATTTCTTCTCCAAGACAATAAGAGTATAATAGAGGAATAAGATGATAGGTTGGAGATAATCTGCCCCTGCCACACACCAATTGCGGGGTATTTATTCAGATATATATATGGTTAATGATATATATATTCAATTTGTACATACATACGATCGTATCTATACCATAACAACGTTTCATGGGTAAGGGTCGCAACTGCGGAAGTTTCCTTTCAATTGAAAAAACGAGCATCGGCATTTGAACACAAATGGCACGCGACCTTCCAAACCGTCTTTTCCTAATCTCTCAATCTAAAAAAAAACACCTTTAGCTTCTAAACCGTCCGACCTTTTTCTTCAGAACGTCCCCCTCGGCCATCAAAACGTCATGGAAAAGGTCTCAACTTTTGGACACGCCACGGATGGCAGAAAAACCCTGATTCTCCTCCTCCAAGCTATAGAGAACTAGAAATGGAGAAAACTGAGATCGAAGGAGAATAAGCGTACCCTTCACGTAATCTCCTATCTCTAACCTCTTTCGAGTCATGTCCGTTAATGTCTCCTTCTCTTATAAACCCTGACAATGGCCTCTCTCTTTTTCTACATATGCGTTCACAAAAAACGGGGAATGAGATGGACTTATCAACCCATCCCAGCTACCTCTTTTTCCTCTCCTGTTAACGATTACCAAATCGCCGTTAGCGGGATAGAGGGCTAAGAAAAGAAGAACGGGACTTTTCGGGTATAGAACAAGAGGAAGTGAATGGGGAAATGAAAAGGGAGAGAGGGAGGAGGAAGAACACTAGGAGGGAGATACCGGGTTGATGAGGGCATTTTTTTCTGCCGAGTGGCGCGAAGAGAATGACGGGAAGGGGAGGAGCGGGAGAGGGTTGCAAATGGATCATATACAGGAGGTGGCGGCGGGGTGTGTGGAGAGAGTCGATGGGGATAAAAGAGTGGCCCACAGGCCCAGAGCGCCATCTGCGTAGCAGAGACACTTCCAAAACCGCGCCTTACTCCTCCTCCTCTATTGCAGACCTCCCCCGCGCCCATTCCACGATCCCTGTAAACTTTTGGGTACGTTTCTTCCCTCCTCCCCCTCCTCCATAACCTCCCAACCCCCCTCCCCGACACACCCACCTCTGAATGTCTAAAAGACCCGACTACTCAGACGCACGCCGTAAACCCCGGGTGGCTCGAGAGTGCTCGAGAAATATGCGACCGGGGTTCGATTCCTTCCAAGTGGATGGGATTCGTCACGCCACGTTTGTCACATGTCGCGTGGGATGATTATCTCTTGTTTTTCCACCCCACTCCTTTCCCCAAAAAAAAGAACCTGCTCTCTTCCCCTCTGGTTTTTTCGTGAGTCAAAGTAAACTCAATTCGCGGATGCGATGAAAAGTTAATGACTTTTACGGCGAATTTCAATGTTTCCTATTCATTTCAGTGCAGGGTTATTTCCTATAAATGGTATATCGATATTTTCACTAGAATTTTTATTGCAATTAGAAAAGTCTCTCGTCAATTTTGATGGAATGCGGGTGCAATCTAATAATACGCGTGCCACATGTTACTGGCGTAAACTGGACTGGCCGATTGGTAAAGCAATAAAAGATCGGTCAAATGGAACCAATCCCGCAGTAAAGCGCAATAAAATCTCGCAAATGCTTTGTCTGGGCTCTCAGCGAAGCCGGATATGGGATTGTTTTTCTCCGCCGTTTTTAATGGCCGCCAATGTGAAAACTCAAAGCTAAATATAATAGCATGGCCATAAACATCGCTATCGACTCTTTGTTAGCTTGGATAATTAGGTACACACATGCTCTTCACCCGGAACGGTTATATCGCAATAAATGGAGCACGGGGTCACCGGCGTGCTCGTTTACTTTCGTAGAGTTCACCCTTAATGCGGAGGTATCTTGGTGCCCTCCTCAAGGATTGCCGACTCGACCGTAACTGAACGAAACTCGCATTCAACAAATGAACACTCGTTCTAACATGAGGTTGGTTGAACCAATGTTCGATTCTCAGTTATCGTAAGTCCAGACAAACTTTTTGTCTAGACTAGACATATAGTGGCGCCACCTGATCTCTCTAGAGACCAAGGTCTGTAAGCTCTATTAGAAGAAACGAATAATGCGGATTTACTAGAAATGTTCCATTTAATACAGTTAGATATAATAAAAATCTATTTAATTTAAATTTTAGATTATAAAATGAAAATAAAATCCATGCTGGTCTTCCAAAATGAGTAAAGCTGGGCTTTGTGAACATGTTTCCATAAGTATTTCGAGATCGGTTTGAAGAACAAAACTTTTTTCTTTTTGTGCAGAGCAAATTTTAGATAAAACTTAAACACAATAACGGGCATCCTGGATTGGCAAATAATAAGTTGTTATTATCGTTTTACGGCTTATTTTTGGTGACGACTTTTCTCACTTATTGCATACCTACGCAATGAAAAGCAATCACTATAGTACCAACAGTCAGTTTGCATTGTCGATACACCCATTTAATTTAATTGCAGCCAAAATCTCTCCTATATTATCTCTCTCCGACTGGAATGTTTCTGGGACCGCTCCTGTATTTTACGAAAGGGAAATCACGAGTGATAGCGCTGCTCGTCTAGCGGGATAATTCGCGAAATTTATCTGCTGCATATAAAACTGAGGTACGTTATGAAGCAAAAACATCAAAATCATAATGATATTTTGATTTAGCTACATATCAAACATTAATAAAATGAAAACGTTGTACAGTATTTTCAGCTTCTTTCACAAGGAGATAACACTATTTTAAACAATTAAACAATGCTTGGAAACGAACATTGCTACTGTACTGATAAAAAACATATAGAGAGAAACGAATTCACGTAATCATTTTATTGCTGTTTGGTTCTCTAAAGATTCAAAATTTTGAATTTATATTAATAAGAGAGCAAATCAGATAAGGTCAGATCAAATTTGAAAGAAAAATATTTAAATCAAAACTTTCCAGGCGCAAAAATTTCTGAAAAATTAGTTTCATTCTTTAAACAGAGGCGACTGTGATGTTTTTCTTATTTTTTCGTAAAAAGTTTCTGATACCTCTTCTTATCTTTTGTCTAATATGTCAAAGTAAATCAAATTTATTAGGTCTAACTCCATAAAATACGTACCAAATCCAAATGAAATTACGTTTCTTAAACCTTTTCATTTAGTTTTCATCAACAACAAGTGAATCTTGGACCAAATTATTTCAGAAAACCCCCATGGCGGAACAGATAACGCGTCGATGTACCAGATGATTGCAGATTCGAATACTGGCAAGCTCGTTATTAATGTTCTTATTCGAGATAAAATTGGTTCTTTGAATTTTACCTTGCTAAGGTCTACTCGTCTCCAAGGCCCTGTGGCGCAACTGATAACGCGCCTGACTACGGATCAGGATTTTTCCATGCCTTTTTCCTGCCATCTGTATTCATAAAAAGAAATCTAAAATATTTGCGTTGGAGCATTTTAGCAGGAATCGTATTTGCTGCACATTATACTTTCATTTATATCTTATTTGAATATAACAAACATGAAAAGTCGACCAGCATTTTTTTGCAAAGTTTTAATCTTATAAAATCATCATTTAGGCATTAATAGTGTAAATGCGAAGTTATTTTATATATATATATATATATATATATATATATATATATAAGGCTCTTCGAGAGATAATTTAGAAAAAAATATTAAACGAAAAAATTAATAAATAATTGCAAAATTTTGACTTTTTTGCTAGATTTTGGAATAAGATAAAAGCCTTTATTTTTTAAATATCCCGTTTTCGGGAAAAGACAACAACAAGGAAGTTCACTCATTAATTCACATTTTAACATACTGAGATATCACGGTTTGTATTAGAATTAAGGTTACGGTTTCCGTTAGACCTAAATTTATTTAGGCGAATATGACGCCTTCGCGTTGACTAAGGAAACGGAACGAAATACGAAGCCAGCGTCGCGCGAACCATTATTTAATTGCCTAGAATAAAAAAAACTTAGGAGCAAGGATACGGCGAGGTATGCTTGCTTTACATTGAAGGAACAAAGCCTACGACTCTCAGCTGCCCTTACCGCCAAAAATCACGACGCATAATGGTTGGTGATATCCATCGCATTCAGATATTTGTAAGGATGAAATGAGTACGCTCTTATTTGGGACACGTGCCTGACCTAGAAAACCCTTGGTGAATAGGGAGATTCGTGAGATGTAGTAACGCGTGCGTTTATTCCGGTGTGGGTGCCGGTCTAAGTTCCTTGCGGACGAGATTCTTACGGGTGACTTCGACGCTCGAAGGAGGAAACACCTGAAGGAAGACTTTTTTCCTGCCCTTGTCGGCCATTACACGCGTGAGCACGTGGCACGGAGCAGACGACCCGTGACAGAAAGTATAGCGACGACATGCCCTTATCGCTTATACCCACTCGACCATCTTTTCCTCTTTCGGAATACACCACTATTCCCTCAAAAAAAATACGTACGCGATCGACTATGCTCTTCATATAGTTATAAATTTTCTGAGATTCGAGCATATAAATTGGCTATGGTTAAATTTAAGGCAAGGCAGGTGATTCTTTAGCGGGTATCAAATAAAATGAGCAATTAATCGATAGAATTTCCTTGAAAAATATTTATTAATGTAAATTCTTAACAAGCGAAGAGTTTTATCTCAAATATGTAACGACTTTGCCTTCCGGTCTCATTAAAGTGCTTAAGCTATCTAAATGTTTTTTAATTAGATAAAAGTTCTTTTTTAATTAAGGTCAAAAGCGGAGTTCCATCTCTTGCTTGAATTTAAGTTTCGGTAAGGTTACATAAGGGTAGTATTTGAAAGGATCGTAAATATATTCTCATTCTCAGCAAAAAGATAAGAAATATTATATATTTAACTATCTTCATAATAATCTTATTAATTAAAAATACGCTCTCGATGTGACTATAACTGAGGAATTTTCTCAAAGGAAAAGAGAGGAAACATCCAGAAAAGAAGCATCAAAGAAAATATATTATGTACTTTGATATTTAATAGTTTTAATCCTACCGTGGTTACGTATGCAGATTGCTGCAATGTATAACATACAACAATGGCAATAAATAAGCTTGATAATCTGTAGAAAGCCAAATACGTTGATATTTTCCTTCTCCTTGAACAAAAAAGGAATACACATGAACTGTGATTTGAGACGAGTGTTAACGACAATATTTAATGCATTAAATATTTCTCCTTACATACTCGAAATGGAAAAACTCATAGAATCGGTAGCACTAGCGTTGGATAGAGGCCAGTAAATATAGCACAATCCACAGGTCGCAAGAAGTACAGTATAGAACCTTTTATCCGGCATGCTTGGGATATGGGGATAGCCGGTTATCTGTAATTTCCGGTTATCTGGAATATACTAATAAACAATGCTCGGAAAGATCTAAAACCCAACGGAACGGTGTTCTGATCCGTCGCATATTTCGATAATATAGTTGCGTCTCGTCAAACATTTCGTAATACCGTTTTGTTAACTTCGCTTAATAAAAATATTAAAAATTTTCTTTATTTTCCTTCACCGTAGTACAGAAAGATTAAATAAAACTTTCACTCGATCGTAAATGTTCTATCAGTTAGTTCGTGTTCACTGCTTTCGGTTCCACTGCCAGAACATGCGTTCCGTTTCGTAATATTTTCTGTTTCGAGCACTATTATAATACCGTATTTACTCGGCTACTCCGCGCACCTTTTTCCCGAAATGCCGGTGAAAATAGTGGTTGCGCGTCTTACACCAGGATTTCTGAACAGGTTACATAAATTGCGAGTATCGACAGTAAATTATCTGCAATATGCTTACGTCTACCTTTATATTCGCAAAAGCCGTTGAATTCTACGAAGTATACGCGTATTTATGCGAACAAGCAAAGGTTTAGGTTACGCCCGAGCTGCAGGCAAAAACTCGCAAAAGTAGGCAGAAAGAATACGCCGAATAACTGATAGCTATTGTCCAATGATTATTGAGTGTTTGCTGGATGGAGAATAGGTAGGTGCATCTCAAGTGTTTGGACTTATTTGTTCGAAACCTTCCAATATTTACTCACGAGACGCTACGCGAAAAAACTCTCCATCCGCGTAGGGAAGCTCTCAAAAAGAGGACTATCGAGGAGATCCCTGCTAGTATCGGCATAAAGAAATCTCCCAATAAATTGCGTCACGTAGGAGGGAAAATAAGCTTAACTTGAGCGGAACTTATTTCAGGAAGTGGGAATCGGTGAAAAAAAACTTATTCCGGCTCAAATTAATTTTTTTCCTCTGAACCGACCCAAAAATAGGGGTTCGCGGGTTACACGAGTAGATACGGTACATACCTGTACCGTACAGCAATAGAAATACTACAGTAATAGGGTACTTTCCAATATAAATTCCTTGTTCTCTTCCAAATTACGTGTTCACTAGTTCATCGGAACGCTCCCAACGCACGGTAATGAGCCGGGTAATTACTAGCGAGGCATTAACTTTAAATTTTTTCCTCCTAACAAAATTTGGAAAAATGCATTATTTTTTTTAAATAGCCGGTTAACTGGATTTCCGGATAACTGGAGTCAGGAGAAAAGGTTCTATACTGTATCTGAAAACGTCGCTCGTGCACGCCCAAAATTGCTGCTTCACTCATGAATTAATATAAAATATACGACGTATATAGCGGAGGGTCAGCGGAGCAAAGACGGTCGTTAAAAAACGAAAAAATTTGCCGTTTGAGAATGAAATTGGAGGGATGGAAATGATGCGTGCGAGTGGAAGAGAAGGGTGGTGGATGTGGAGGAAGGGGTGGCCCACGGAGGTGGATTGATGGCCGGTAGGAAGGAGTAAAAAGAAGGTTGCTCACAGAGGGAAGGGAGTGGGCGGAGATGTGGAGTAAGGGAGTCGAGGGGCGGGAAGAACGGGAGGAAGGCGGGAGGAGGTAGAATAATGAGGGCAAACCATGCATGGAACTCTACCGGTGGGAGCAGGGAGGTGTGACGGAGAGAGGAGAGAGAGAGAGAGATAAGTGAAGGGTAGCTTTGTAAGGAGGGAGGGAAAGAAAGAGGGAGGGAGGTTTGGAGTGGAAAAGAGAGCGAGAGGAGAGGCATCGCAGGTTGGAATGCTTAAAGTTGGAGGAACAGTGAGTGAAAAAATGAACAACGCGAGGTTTCTGTGGTATAAGATTGCGAAAACCCGAAAAAGAGTATGAAATTGTTGTTTTAGTTATAAATTTGTACACATAACGTATATAACTTAACCGATATTTTTACAGAGAACCAAAAAGAAAACAAAGTTTTGTGTATAAAAATAACCGAGCACCAGGTACAATTTATAAACTTCTAAAGAAATGCCGCTTTATGGCTGCACTTCGTGTCACGAAATTGGTTCTTTCCATTGACGGATGACAAATGAAATATTTTATTCATCGCAATTCTATTTGCTAATAATCGTCATTTGGGACAATGAAAACTATCATATATACACTTCTAAGGCCAAAACGAGGCAAAGGACAGCAAGGAGGGACAGGAGGTTCGTAAGAAAATTTATTAGCAGGAAAATTTCGATGGTATGATAAGAAAATAAAGTTAATTTATTATTTTTAATTTCGCTGTTCCATTGTGAAATTTGTAAAAGTGATAGTAATTCAACATTCGCAATATTTATTTATATTGAAAAGTTCAGAGTTTTTAAAAAGGAGTAATGGAAAACTTTTAATAGGCCAATGAATATAAATGCAAAATTCATATTAGAAAAGAGAAACGGCACGTGAGATATTTGGAAGAATAAATTAAAAGGGAGGAGAAGGTAGTGAGGGATTTCAGAGAGTTGATGAAATGGCTGAGATGGAATTCCACAATGCTAAGCAAAAATCGAAAACTGCAGGATCACATGCATTTCGTCATAAATTTAATCCCAGATTCCTTGAGAACGTTTTGTCTTCGTATATTTACGCTGAGTTTAGTCCCAAATCAAAATGCCATCGCAAATAAGCGAATTTCGGTTATTTTTCCTGCAATATCCGCGCAATTAATTTCGTAACAAAACCAGGAAACATTTTCATCCTTACGGAGTTTAATTATCTTTATATACGTTCTATTCTCAGACTCCTTGGATTCTTTCACCGAGTTTCATGATCAAAAGTAGTTTTATTACACACATGCGCAAAAAATTTTTAGATCGAATCACGCCGGAATAGTTTCTCTGATTTGCTTTCGAGACGTAACCGGCTGAGGAAATTATCCCTGAAACGCGGCCGAAGAGGCTGAACTGTCCCAGCAACACAAAACCCTTGGATAAAACCGAATGAAGCAATACAGGCAAAATGATGTCGGGCGCAGATAAATTAGGTTTAACGTCGTTTCGTGCATCTGAGTAGACTCGAAGCGGCCGAACGATCGAGAGAGAAAAAATACGCGGAGACGCAATTGCTCGACATTACTCGAATTCGTGACCTCGTTGTCTGGAAGAATTCGTCCTTAATCCCTCCGTCTGGGATGGCCATCGGATGAGTCCAAGAAATCAGGATTGGTGGATACGATTTTTTTTAAATATACCGATAATGTACCTGAGGAATGCGTCTCAGAGCAAAAAAGTCGTTTGTCCGAACGCGCAACCGACGTCGAGGTGTTGCAGGAATACCATTTATTAAGGAACTGCATATCGGCGCGAGCAATTTGATATTTTAGTACGTATGGGGCGGAGGGTTTGAGGGTCGACAAGGAAGTGGTAATAGGGCATTGGCGTGGGGCAGCAAAGGACGAGGGGAGGGCGGCGGGAGGCGGGATAAAAAAGCCTTGGAAGGAAGTGGAGGGGGAGACAGTAATGGAAGGAGGGCGTAAAAAAAGGCGGAGGGAGGGGTGGGTGGGGAGGGGGAGCGCTGGAGGGTGGAACGGAAAGAACACCTGGCCGAGAAAAGGAAGAGGGGAAGTGGAGGCGGGAAAGAGAAAGAGGTGGACGGAGGAGTGTTGTGTAGGAGTTTAGGTTGGGATTGAATGGAAGGAACGAAATGTGAGGCGGGGGGTGGGGGGAAAGAGATTCGCCAGTGGTAGGAGTGGGGATCGGGGATGGGAAAAATAAGGGGTAAAAAAAGTTGGGACTCTGCAAGGAGCGGGAACTGTGAATGTGCATATATTAAGTTAAGGGGATTTAAAAAAAAACAGTCGAATCGTCGACGGTGTTGTACGGAGAGATGATTTTTAAATTTTAGTGTTTTGGTTATTAAAAAGGGAGTTGGAGACTACGGCGAGATGGATGTTTCACAAGTAAAATTAACTCCTTAGCCGTACGAGCACCTTGTACGGTTAAGGAGTTAATTTGTGTTTTGGTTATTGGCCACAAAATTTTAATTTCCCGCACAAGGATCGTCGACTGTGAACTGCGTGATTAATTTTTGTCGTTTGTCGACTTATTTTGGATGAATATGGGACACGGCATATTGTTTCTTGAACTTTTTAAATTTACAAGAGAAGATGAATTTTATGAGTTATTAATTGCTTGCAATTGAAAAGTTTTGGGCTAGATTATGTTTTCTTGATGTTCTACACTAATAAGGATAGGTACTTAGATGAAAGTTAAATTTTAAAAGGGCAATTAATATATATTGATACTGAAAATTATTTGGACCGACATAAGAACATAAATAATGCTGATAAAACCTAACCATTCCACTGCAGATATTGTCACCAAGTAGCAAAACTCAATACGACGAACTTACTCCAATGTACGCCTCAGAAACGCATTTTATGATGAAATAACATCACAAGGTAAGGTAAGGCCGAGCGAGACAAGTTCGACATTCATTTTTCTCCCTCCCACATATCCAGTGAAATTGATCCAAACCAATTCTTTATTCCATTTTTAACCTCGTCCCGCCTCTCTCATTCGTCTCCCGTTCGGAAAAACGGAAGAGGATTTCTCCTTCGGTCGAAAAGAAGGTCTATAAGAGACGGAGACATCAACGATGGAATAGAAACGGATTCGGAATGGAAGGGAGGAAGCGGAGGATTGTTTGAGACGCGAGGAAAGGATCTGGAGATTACAAAAAAGGATCAGAAGGCGGTTTCTGGGTACAGGAAGTCGGACTCACATCCTTCGTTCGAGAATGTCCTTTGGGAGGAAAGGACGGAATTCATGGGACTAGATCTCGATATCCAAACGCTTTTGTGGGTTTCTACGCAGAGAAGAGGAATCCGCACGCTTGGATAATAACTTGAAGAGTACACTTGCGAAGTAGATATTTAACACAACACTATATCTTATATCATATTTTATATCTTCAACCCTCACAAAATGAATTGTAATTTCTGGGTTTCCTACTTGCATTTCGTTCTACATTATCGGTTCCCAAACATTTCCGACCTAATCGCGATCCTAACCTCATTCATCTACCAATAAATATTAAATGTAATGTTAATTTCAAAATAATTATTTTAGTAGCATAACAATCTACTTTAACGACATAAACAAGCACAACATAAAAAATGATCAAAAACATTAAGTCCTCGCAACCCCTTTGGAAACTTTTCGCGAATTCCAGTTTGGAAAACACTGCATTTCCGAACTTAGCTTATAAATCTAAACAACTATATGACCCATACATTTCCTAATGCCATGATATGATGGTAACAAGAGTTCGATGGACGATCGTCTCTCAGGACTGTTTAGTTGAAGTGAGCGTCAGGTTTACTGGGCTGTTTTATGGCTGTAGTAATAGCCTGCGTCTTTCATTTGAATTCATGAAAGGTGACTTCCAATAATTTTTTGGCTTATTATATTATTTTTATGAATTCCATTTGAATAACTTTCGATAAAGTTCGCGCCAAAAGTAGCCTCTCTCGCGCTATTGATGCCCACCTCTTAAATAGAGGTGGCGATTCTCATTTTTAGGGGCTTTTCGCTTACAGCGTGAGCGCCTATTATCGTCGGTCGGTCCGTCCGTCCGTCCGCATGTTCGTTCTCGGCTTCTACCTAACGGATTTTCATGAAATTTGATATTAAGGACTTACAATCAAATATAAGAAGAAAATCGCAAAAATGAATCTTGTACGCCAATCAGGGGGTACCACTTTACTGGTGACAAAAAATGAAATTTTCGTCATATCTCGTAAAGTATTGCTCATATCAAAATATTTTTCAAATAAAAGTTGTAGAACTGGTAAAGAAGAGTATTTCCTTTCCTACACATTTTTATCATAGAAGTAGCTGTTATCGATAAAATCAAACAAAAACGTGTTAAATCGAGTTGAACTTACAAAATTTCTTGCATGGTTACTTCTTCATTGTTGCTAACATAAACAATCTCGCAAACAAACGTTTAATTTCCTTACGTGTGTATGTAATATTATTAAATAGGAAGAAAATGGATTATTTATGATGAAGAAAAGAATTTTTAAATGCAATTTCCCTTACGTACAGGTATATACTACTTTCTTTATAATACTCCATTGCACGAAACGCGCCCGTTTGTGATACGTTGTACACTTTCCTAACTTGTTAGAATATATTTTGAAGGTGTAATTCTTAGATAGTTCAGCCAACGGTCAGAGAAAACGGATAGGGTTGAAACATGAAGGGATGGAAAGGAAAGGGGTGCAAGAAACGGAAGTGGTTTTGGAGGAAACGGGTGGAATAGACGGCGAGTGAACTCTTTGATAGATGTCTTTTTGGAGAGTTATTTCATAGCAGGAGGTGCAGAGAGAAAAGGGTTGAAAAGTTTTTTCTTCAGTGGCCAACCGAAGGAGTTAGTGGACAGATGTAAAATGGAGGAAAGGCAGAAGGAAGAGGAGGAGGGGATGGCTATAACGAGGGGTCAGCAGAGGGTGTCCACGATGGAAGAGGAAGGAGGGGAAGAAAAAAGGGGGGGAGAGAGAGAGAGGATGAGGAAATGCGGAGGAGGATGAGAAAGAATTGTAAATGAGAACTTGAAGGAGGGCCAGCGCCATCTTAAAGGACCGGAAATGACGCCGTTGCGACGCGTGACGCTGTTAATGAGTCACGTGACGCGAGCGGGGCAGAAAATTGTGGACCGGTGGTCGGAGAAAGGAAGGAGAAGTTTTAAGAGTTAGAGGAGGAGGAGGGAGGGAGGTGTAGGGGAAGAGAGTGGGAGGGGGAGGAGGGGAGAGAGATTCGAAAATGAAAAAGGAAGGGAAAGGAAGATCGCGTCGAAGAAAAATGGCCGATCGGCCGATAATGAAGGTGAGTCAGTTGGATTGGAACTAATGAGTCCACTCCTCCTTTTTTCCTTTCCTTACGTTTGTTGATTAGTAAGCGATCCTGCTGGCATCTGGCGGGCAACAAAGGCGTTAAATCGTTGCAGTATGATACACACTATGGTGCTATGCACTTGAGGACTCACAATATTTAAGATAGCCACGTCGTTTGTGCTCGAAATTGGTATCGAGCGGCTTAATTGCGTGGATGTTACCAAGCTCGGTGGGAATAGCGTGAACCGGTGTGATCCAGCGAGAAGTCAATAAAACGGGTTTTCGTGTAGCGTATCCTCTCCCGACTTGTTGTTGGCCATCCGTGAAGAGGAATTTATTTATTTTTGTATGGCAACATTTAATATGCCCTGAGAAATATGCCTCGCATCTAAAAGATATGGAACTTTTCCTACCTGAAGGTGAAAAAGGTTAATTACATTTTATAGTATTTCGAAATAAATATTTCATTACGCTAATGAAAGATTATACTTAAGGATTACTTTTTTGTAAGGACGTTATTGTGAATTCGTTAAAATAAAAATTTTAACTTGTATATCGGCTGATTTCGAAAATGGCTTCTAAGTAAATAATATAAAAGTTGCCAATTATATAATCAAACTAACTGGGGTAGATTAAAAACGTTGACCTTATATCTTATATTTCCCATCGAACAAAAAATCATCACATTAAACATTATTCAGTTTCCCAGTTGTATGCGAGAATCCACATTTGAAATAAAATAATTATATTGTGATTATTTCAAAATAGCGAAACCTAAAAAACGAAAATTTGGCCGAAATTACATCGCATCTGAGTTGCTTCGAAAGAAAAACGCATTTCTTCTTACGTAAATGTTATTTATTAGTGAAAATGCCATCATTAATGCATTGGGCATTTTTCTATCGCTTTATGAGTGTAAGGATAATTTATTCCACTCTGTCGATAGAGGTTTTTCTCAAGACGAAGAGCAACTTATGGTACCTTCCGTTTTACCTCATATGGTCTATAAGGGAAATAAAATTATCTTCCTGCATTCGAAAAGTCAAATAACCCTTTATCCTTTTTTCTGTCTCTCTGCAAGATATCAATCTGCACTGCATTTATAGTCTAGCCTTATTAATCACCCATGAGAAAAAAACCTCCGACGGACGCCACACACATGTCCATGTTTGCTTTTAAATTATGGGCTATCGTCCAGGGTCAGAAAATAAGGAAGGTACCTAAGACTACTTTGCATTCAAAGATGATGACCATAAAGGTGTTTCATAATGGTCAATTTCCAAACAGGAAACAATTTTTTGTTCATATGGTCTCTATTATTACATGCTGGAAGAATAGTCATTTTAATTAACTGCGCATAAACAGAGAAAAATTTATACTTTCATACTAAGCCCTAATACGGACCTAGACTTAAAATTATTATCCGAAAAACTACGTGAGATAATTAAAATAGCCTGATCAGGAAATTACGTGTGGGAGATGCGGTATGTTAGTTAAATTTAAGAATTATAGTATCTTGAAATGTTGATTGTTCTAAATAATGAGACATTTAATTCAAGAAATTACACTGAATATCTATATGGCTAACTCCTTCTGACCTGCCAGAACACTTGTATGTTTTAATAATCTACGAATACTGAACGCCCCTTATATAATACCCAAATTAGAAGATGGAATTAGCTGTGCTGGTGGAAACTTTAAAAAATAATTAGAAGATTTTTTATATGACTTTAACATAAAGTTGTGAGAAAATATTGAAAAAAATTGTCACACTTTTTCATTTTTTGTCTGAAAGAGAACAGTAAAAAGAGTTGGATCCCAGAGAAAATAAATATAAGAAGGAATCCAGAGGTTTAATGTTAGATAAGGCTCCTTCATCATGAAGGTCTACATCCTTCAGATTAAGATCGCCTTACCAATTGTCAAATCTGAACACAATGAAAAAGAAACAATCCAAAAGTTTCGTGAAAACTACGTAGATTTCTACAAGGACAGTTGAAAAGGACGAGAGATGACTATATAATACGCGCAAGGTAAAGGACGTGAGTCGGCAGGAGATAAAATTATTGCTACTGGTGAACAATACATGACAAGTGACTTCCATTTTTAATATGCCAGTCTTAAAACGACCGGCTTCCGGAGAAAAATGAAGTCGTAATCTGTCATTCCGGCGGGGAATTGAGATGGAAGAGGGATTTTTCGCCATATAAAGAACGCAGCGGGATACATTCTGAGGTGGAGTCTTCGAAGAAAGGCAGGGAAGGAAGAATAGCGGAGTGTAGCAAAAACAGGAAACAGAGATTAACAGTCTTCCACGCAACGACCCCTGCTCCTCAACCTTAACCTCACCCCAAATGAATCCTCCATATCTCTCTCCCACTCCAAATTTCGACTTTCTTCCATTGCTTCTCCTCCCACTAATTCACCCCTCTCTCCTCTCTCCTTAGCGTGACCTTTACACTAAAGCAAGCAGCCTTTGCTGAACAGCATTTAGAAAATCAACCTTTCTAAAAAAAACGAGTCGCTCCCTTCCTTACCTGAAAAACTTCTGCTACAAAGAATTATCAATGAAATCACAGATTAACTGCTTCATAATTTTACATATTAGTTATATATTTAAATCTATGCCAAATGACCTCAGAAAACTAAAATGATACTCATCCTAAAGCCTAAACAAGTTATTGTTATTCGAATGCCAGCAAGAAATTGTACGTTAAGCCTGAAAATAATGTGAAACGACGAATATCCAGAAATTGTAAAACATTATGAAAATACGATAAACACTTTCTGCAAATTTATTGCGAGTCTCATTTGAAATATGCCTACATAAGTACATGAAGCATGTTTACATTAAAAGTGATAAAATATCATACTCTCCCTCTTATAAAAAAAATCATTCATTTAAATTTCGAAAGTTACTAAATAAATTGGCTGTTTCTAAAATAAATCACAGATACAATGATTTTTGCTTATGTTTTCGAATACTCAACATATTCGCGTTATCGTTGCAAATACTACTTTTTATCGCTATACTGAACATCGAATGCGTTTGCCACATCTTTTTTAGTCACTTTAAACCCGGATTTCGATGGCGAAAATTTCTCTATGGCAACGCCAAATAACTGACCCAATTTCGCTATAGCTGTATTTTGGGCGTATGCCAATTCAAGAGCGGAGAGGGGGTGCGCCTAAAGTAATGTCATCTTTCTAAGGCGTCTGAAGATGATGGGTCGTGACTCGTCGTGACCTCTGTTGAGACCCCGAA
This sequence comes from Uropetala carovei, assembly GCA_036926305.1. Lineage (NCBI taxonomy): Eukaryota > Metazoa > Arthropoda > Insecta > Odonata > Petaluridae > Uropetala > Uropetala carovei. The sequence continues at coordinate 4,207,071 of JAXCHB010000104.1, read as the reverse complement.
ACCACCTACTCATATGCCGAGGGCGTTCCCGAGAGGAGACAGAAAGGATGGATGGAGTACATTTTGCAAATTAGGAATAAAACATTTTCTCCGATGCAAGTTAGAAAATGTTGCAATTAATTACCACTAATGCATCTCGCTTACCGTTGAAGTCAGACGAATGAATGAATAATTTCTTCTTGCGAATGAAAAACAGGATATTCAAAGATTTATATTAATTATAAAGTGCATTGTGTCTCGTAATTAAAAATCCTTTGACCGGACAATATACATATAAATATTCATTCAATGAATTTAATGAAGTATAGTGTTTATTTTGTTTTTTATTGATGGATAATATTTGTTATAACCCATATACTTTGTTCCAAAGTTTCATTGGAGTAAGAAAAATTGACCCTAATGTGTAATAGAACCGGTTGCAACTCAATCAATACGTGATATCCTCTTAGCATAAAGACAATATTACTTTGTATAAATTTCATTGTATATAATTAAGAGTTGTGGTTTACTTGATTTAAATATTTAATAGATATATTTCCGTTACATACAATTGTTTTCCACTGAAATAAGCAGATCACGTAAAATTAAACAATATTGGTCGTATTCCCGAAATATTAATGATCATTTTTCAAATACCTCCAAGAAAGATTATAAAAATATGCTTTTTGATGTATCTGTCAGGTGCAAGAAAACTCATCTTGGATTAATGACATTCTTCATTTCAAAGATAGATGTATTACTTGAGACTCATACGAAACATAAATTTGCAAATAGGCATATATATAACTACTCATCTATTGAACAAGAATTCGTAATATCTTTTGAATCTAAAAACGGATGGCACATCATGAACGATTAAAACCTTACGCTAACCGCATCTTATAATTTCGCACCATTCTTAAGCATCAATCTTCGTAGCATGTTGCTCACGAAGGAATTTCACATCGTAAATTCGAATATTTCTATATCCACTTTCAGCACGCATTTTATTTCTCCCACAGTATAAATCTTATCCAACGCGAGACCTTAAAGGAATCCGAGGTATTCTGGTGTCCCTCCTCACAACACCCGATCCGTCCACGGCCATCTACTGCTCACCTCCTCCTAACTCACTTCCCTCCAACTCCTTCCCCCCCTCGCCACTCCCTTCCTCCCCCCTTCCCTATAATCGAAAGAGAGAGAGAGAGAGATCCATAGGATTTCATTCATGTCTCCCCCGTAACAACGCAGACTCGCTTTTCATTCATTCATACGTCCGTCCCCTCACGGTCTATTCAAGGAGTGTATGGTGACGGGAGGGAGGAGGAGGAAGGGGTTACGTGGGGGCTGTTCTTGAAGAGAGAGATGGAAGGGGAGAGAAAGATTTGGACGGAGGTGGGGAGAGTCTTTCTGACGACACGCTCGCTAGTGGAGAGGAGCCAATCAACCCGCGATGTGCCACTGGTCTCGGCGAAATTCGCGACGCAGGCCCACGTGTGCACTTAGTCGAGCGTGATTACGAAGGCGTTCGTTGGAGGGACGGACTGACTGGGGTGCACGGTCTGAGTTCAAGAGAGAGAAAGGTAGGAGAAGACGCTGAGCCTACTGTACTGTTCTTGGCTCGAAAGGAACCTACTGTTGTCCATTTCGCCGGAATCGATAAACCTTGGATGGTACCGTGGATTAGAGTGAATATCGCGCGTGAATTTTGGATATTAATTCTGAATCATTTCGTAGAATGCCATGAACGGAGAAGGTTTTCAAACGATTGAATTTTGCTGTCTGAGGATTGAGATTTTTATTCAAAGGTGAAACGGGTTTATCGCTAATATAAATAAAACCTGCTGGATAACTGGGGCTCGCAGATTTGACGGAAAAGGGAGCACAAGTCACATTTATAGCACTTGAAATTTACTTTAGTTATACAATGAATTACGAAACGTTTATCCTTTCTTTGAAATTATTTTTGAGAGTGGTTTTCATCACTTAATTAAGCCCCAAAAACACTCCGCAAGCATATTAAAATATAGATTGTGCTGCGCGAGGAAAAAACGAAGGTAATATTAATTTCCATTAATGACCTAAAACGGCTGCGCAATAAGAAAAGCGACAAAGGAATAAATGGGCGTGTTAAAACTTGTCCGAAAATATAATGAATTTGTTTTCATCCTGGAATGGCCGGCATTTTCTTCATATGCAAATGTTTTATTGCGCGCCCGAAACGTAAACTGGAAAAAGTGGGCGAGGTGATGCGAGACCGCCAACGTATGCACGTTCTTTTTTGGTAATAAAAATATTGCGAAAACAGTAAAACCAAATGACAGTTACCTCATCCTGCCTGAAGACCCAATTAGAAGACGAGGGCTGTTATAAAAAATTTTTTTTTTAGATTAACGGGAATACGATTAGACGATGTTGCGAAAAGGGGCGCACGTTTTGAGAAAAAAATAATAAAGAAGCTGTATTAGGAACATACAGGGGCGGGGCACCGGGAGAGAGGAGACGGTTCTGTGTAGAAAAAATATCCGACGATGAAAAAATATAAGAAAGGAGCGATCGAAAAAGAGGTGAGGTGAGGGAGGACGAGAGGGGGAATGAGGGCGGAAGGGAGTAGGAGGGGAGGAGAAAGAAAAGCTTTCGGGGTGGAGATTCGAGATTGAAGGAATGCAAAAGCGGCAGGAAGTGGAGTGAAAGAAGTAGGAATAATGAGGGAGGGAACGGGAGAGGGGGCTGAGGAGGAAGAAGGGGTGGAAGGGGAGGAGGAGGATGCCTTCGGAGGGAGAGGAGAACTGTGATGGGTTGGGAAGAAGCGCTTGGAGGGGCTAAGGAGGAACTAGAGGGGGAGAAACTGGAAATTGAATGGGAGGAAGCGAAAAAAGCGGAGTTTGGGGAAGAGGAAGGGAGAGGGGGGGGGGGTAGAATTAAGGGAGGAGAGTTGTTTTGGTAGTTGGGTGTGTGTAGGGAAGGTGAGGGAGAGAGAGAGTAAATGTATTCCTAGAACGAAAGAATGGAGGATTCTTTGGGCGGTGGTGGAATTGGTTAGTCGCTCACGAAATGCTACGATTCATTTATTTCACATTTTTTACGCCGGAATGAAAGAGGAAGTGCCCTGAAGATAGAGGATGCCGAGAAATATATGACAATTTGGTTCGATTCTGAAATTATATACCCAATAAAAGTTTCTTATGTTAATATTTCGGTATGAAATGTCATCAATAAAGAAAAGCACACCAGCAGATTTTCTATAGGATATTGCTTTGATTATGGCACAAGTAATGACAAGTATGTATATCAATAATGCGATAATAGATCTGCAATATGCCTAAGATTTAAGTTGAAATGACGAGAAGACAGGATTTATCATAAAAAGAGTCTTATCTGATACGTAATATCACACAAGCCCCAGATTGGTTATTCCAAAAGAAGAAACAAAAAACCTACGCTTGAATTACCCTGGGTAGTAATAGTTAATAATTTTTACTGATGATAGTAGAAGTCCATGAACATAAATGGAACTTTTCTGAAAATTGGCCATCTAAAATGGTTAAACATAACAATCTCACTTTTATATGAGTCATGTGGTACAATTTATGAAAAATGGAAAATAATCAAAAAAGTTAATTATTGAATAAAGAACTAACTGTTGTACGTTCATCCATCGGTGTTTTTAATTTCACAGAAAAATTAATTAAAATGAAATTTAAGGCGATTTTCGGATAGATTTTGAATGGATACTATCCTGTTTTTGTTGAGCTTATAACTTAACGTTTCCTTATCAAGTTACATCTTTATCTCAGAGAGCGCAACCAATAAAAATAAACTCATGAACACTTTGCATGTATTGTAAGTAGATAAACATCATTATATTTTGTAAAAAAATTAAAATATCTCCCAAAAACAAATGTTTCATGTATACAAACTCAGATACCAGATAAGTACTGGATGTAACGTATAATTAAGAGCAGGGGATGTTATATTTTCCCACCCATCGACCATAGGAAAGAGGAAAAAAGAACAAGATCTACTAGACAGGAGAGAGATAAGAAAGGCATTTACACGGATGAGATGAGAAGGTTAGTAGAGGTGAAAAAAGGAGACACTTAAATTCGAGTAGTATTCAGAATAGGAAAAAGGCTCTTTTGGGCGGGGGGATGCGGTGTGGGCGTGTTTCCATTTTGATATTAATGGGAGAAGGGGAGGGTGTCAAAAGGGTGTGGGATGGGGGAAAGGCGGGACCTGAAGGGGGCGTGGATCTCACGAGGAAACAGCGGATCAAGAAAGAGCCGGGGGTGAAAAGGGGCGGCTCCAGGGAGAGCGAAGTATGGCAGGAGTGGGTGGGAGGGCGTGGGTGGGTGAAAGGGACGACGGGAGGGTCTCTCTGAATGATTGGAAAGTGACTGTGGTATCAATTGAGAGACGGATATATCGCGCCGAACCTTCTACTATAGTTTTGCGGTCGGAGTGAGTGACGGATCGCGGAGGTCGACGCTTTCTGGTAAGACAGTTTTTCCCTGCAACCTTATGGAACGGATTGAAAGCGCTCCTCCGTTTCGTAGATAGGTACTAACCCTTTCGGGACAAATTCCTAATGCTGTATGATGTTAAAGAAAGAGGGGTAACGAGTAAGATGCAATTTGAAGGATAAGCAATCGGTGTTACGGAAGCTATTGAGAGGAATTTTTTTTCGAGGTCAAAGAATAAGATTAAAGAAACTTGTTAAAACAATGCACGAAGATCTGCAATGATCCATTTGAACGACACAATATTTTTACTTTGAATGAAATTGGTTCACCTTTGCAAAAGACTTCACATGCTCCCGATCACAGTATCAGTTTATATTAAAATTGCAAGAAAATAATCTCCTATAATATATTTTGAAGGGTGTGTTTGTTGGTTTGTTCATGGAACTACTCCTAAACGATTGAAGCTAGAATAACCAAGTTTGGTACGATTCTTCCTTACATCCTAACTTAGTGAATGGTCAAGGTTTGGTCAACCGGGATTAATCAGTGCTGCCAATATAGGGGATTAACATTTTTCCATAAGATAACACGTATGAATCCATTTCTTGACTTGCAAGATATTCTTCCTTCAAGTATAAAAATATGTAAATATGGACCGAGTTTTTTCGTTTTTGCTTTATTCGACGAATAAAACTCTACACTATCTTATTCCTGCGAAGTTTAGCTACATGTTACACGGTCGAAGTTTTCATAAATACGCTATTTGTTTCGAAATTTTGTGGATATTTCGTACTCTTTCCGGGCGTTGCCAAGGCGGCGGTCATTGTTACCTCCGATTCAATTAGCTTCGATGAAGTTTACAAATAGACGAAAGTTTAGCGTTATTCGCTTCGCACTTTTATTTAAGCAACGAAACGATCAATGTCAATCTTTATACATAGCAACGTAAATAGATACTGATTATTATTCAGGAAACTGTGTGTGGTAAGCGTTTATAACGATTGACGAAAGCAATTGAACCTTCTTTCGTCTATTGAATACTGGAATATTACATTTTTTAAAAGTAAAATCATTATATTCCACATTTTAATGTTTCTTAACGTAAATAGGCTCACGTATCTGGTGTACATTTACCGGAGTCAGTGTTCAATCATGGACAACTGTATGTTGCCTTTTCACGGGTTGCTTACAAGACATAAAAGTAAATATTTTAGCGAGGCATAATTACACAAGAAATGAAGCTGGATTTGGCAAAAGTGATATGATAGGAAATAAAATTATCGTTTTATATGAATACAATACGTTTGGAAACGGATTGTTACAAGCAAATATGATTAATTGTTAAGAAAAGCTAATAGTAAATGAAAAAGTATCTACTATATATTTTAAACAGTTTGTATGTTGTGCTGTAGTAGATTCACTAAATCCGTCGAAATTCAACGGGAAATTCTGCTAGTTTATGAATAAATTGTTAGTCAGATGGGCTAATCATTAAAAGTTTTTCGTTTATTATGTATATGTGTGATTGTCTCTTCCCCTTAAAAATGACGTATTATACCTATTTTTTAAATTTTAGATAGGGCTTCATATAAGGGTGGTTATTATTTTGTGACCTAATGTCATCCAATTTCTTTAAATTCTGATACTATTTCATTTGTCTTATCACTGTGGTATCAAAATGACCAAAATGAATTATATATATATATATACCCAGAAAATATAAAATGAATGAAAAAAGGTTATCAAAAATTTTTATCTTGCAAATATAGTTTACATCGCAATATTTGCATTATCAATTATCTCAAATACTTTGAAATGTGTTTGTCATCTAATAATATATAACTACGTTTGCCTTAGCTTAATTAGTTGGGCTAATTTAAATATAATAATAAATTCCTTTTCCAAAATCAGTTGCTACATAAAATATATTACACCTTGATGTGGCAATCTGAATTTTCGAGTGAGACGTGAAAATAAAATCATAAGGTGAATTAGCCGATCAGTTTCAAACAAAAGCTTTGCACGAAACATTTCTTGAAATCGTTTGTTTTTACAAATAACAAATATCACTAGGAGAATTAACGAGGGCTTATCCACGATCACAAAAAAGGAAAGCTATGGCAAGAAAGACGGCAGATTTAGAAAGCGAAGGGGAGTTGATGGAGTGAGGGAATTTTGAAGAAGAGAATGGAAAGGAAAAAGAGGAATGGGTGCGGTGGTGGGAGAGGGCGATGGGTTGGGCGGGATGGCATGGGCGGGGCTGAATATAAGGGAAAGGGAGAGTTGACGGAAAGGGATGGCTTTATTGGCGGTCGTTAGGGACTGCTCGCTTCCTTGCTTGTCTGCGGAGGAAAATAAACAAAGGTACACGGGTGAGAGAGAGAGTAGGAAGGGAGAGAGAGAGAAAAAAGGAACGAAGGGAGAAGGAGATGAACAAGACCACCGCGAGAGATGTTTAAAAAAAAAGAGAAGTACGATGCACGCCTCTTCGCAGAACGAAAATATTTCGAGAAAAAGAGTTACGCAAATCCTTGAAGAGCCAAAGAAGAGATTGAGTCTCCCTGAATTTCTTCGCGTGATTTTTTCCACCGAGAAGAACGAATAAATTCTAGATTGGCTTTCAAGGTAAAACGCGAACACAGCATAAAGATAATAGTAAAAATAGTATATGAATAGTAGTTAGCACAGGTAAAGGCAAAACTCTTATATTTTCCCAAGTCACGTTCTGCATCTCAAGAACCGTATGTTGCGGTAAACGCTATTTTGTTTCTGCCAGATAGGAGACCCCAGAAAAACTGTCGTTTTCATCCGTCATCTTGAAATAAAACGGCGACCGTTTAAAATACTAGAAAATTTATATTTCGGAAACGGTGCTTAAGAGAAAAAATTTTCGAACAAAAAATATGCGCCTTGATAAGAGCAATTCCAAAAAATTACTTTCAGCTAAATAGGAGGCGTGTAGCGTCGAAGTTCCTTGAACGAGCTAATATATGACCAAAAGGTTTTATTTTTAAAGTCCATTTGTTTTTTCCTAATAATTAGAAAACTAGCATCTTGAAACATATCTGAGTCGAAATGAAATACCATTTTCTTTCCTTTGCTACATTTTCTGCCCCTTTTTCGTCGATTCTGGCCGTAGAAGGATTCTCGCTACCTGGCTTTTTACAGAAGCGTGTTGTGTAGCAAATTTTGCGTAGATAATAAATATTTCAACGTATGGTAATTTGAACGAATGTATGCATGAAAACTAAATAATGACATGGATATAAAATCAATCAACAAAACACCGGCCCTTGTACTATTTCTTGCATAACTTACGTCTGAGGCATGTATCGTAAATAACTCATTAGTAAAACACGAAAACAGGAAACTTTCTCCGAAAGCTGCATTCTTCCTTTCGGCCTGATTCCTTCCTTTTGGAAAAGAGATTTTCGTTGCGGCGTGTGGCCAAGTATTTAGAACAAGGGGCGAAAGGGGGAGAGTGGCGTATTGTTGTGAGGGCAGCCTGAGTGGAGTGGGAGGGGGGCGGTTGAAACAGTGGCGGCTGCAGTGAGGAGGGGTCGGGGGAAGTCGGTGGGTGTTGCGGGGGTGGTAGTGTGATTTGGCGGTGCGAGGCAGTGGTTCCACGCCTCCTTCCCTCCCCCTGTTAGAGAGGGTTGCAGCAGCCTGCGGTGGTCGCCGTGGATTCTTCACAACAATTTTGAGAAGTGGGGTGGGTTGGGGTGAGGAATACCCCCTCGAGACCCGTGGCATCACAACTTCCGGTTTCCGGCCAACCCCAAATGTCGGAGGTGGTTGGTTCCTCTCCTTGTTCTTTCGCTGAGGAGGGTGGTTGCAAGAGGTTAGCTCAGAGGGTTGAGAGGAATATGGGTGTCCTGCATGTGGAAAGGATTTTCTAGAAGGGTGTTTTTTGTAAAGGGTGGAATTAGTAGAGGGAGTGGTTACAGTATGGACCAAGGGGAGAGATCTTGGTGAGTTTTGAGGGAGTATGATAGCGCTCGTCTTCTTTCTATGACTGGATCCTGTTACCGCTTTTTATAGTTTCCCTTTGAACGAAAAAAGACCTCATGTGGTTGCCTTAATAATAAGCCGAAGAAGAAGGCGAAAAGAATCGTCTTTCATTTATCTTCCACAGGATACCTATAATATGGAACGCTTTTGCTCTTTTAAGAGTTTCTATCCCTTACATTGAAGTAATGTATATAAAATAAAGGTATACATACATGACCAACGAGTTCAAATAAATAATTATGGTAGGGGACGGAAAGTAATCGCAACTATTTTGCCTTCAAATTATATGATATAAATTTATGCATTTTATATATGGCGCCGTGGTTTAGTTAGTTTGTAATGATGATTAAAATGTTGAGGAATGTCTAAAATATAACGTAAGAAATTTACCTTATTGAAAGAAAACTTTGAGGCACCGTGGAGACTCGAACTCCCGATCTTCTGTTTACTAGACAGGCGCTTTAACCAACTGAGCCACGGCGCCTCATTTAATAAAATGTTAAAATAAACTGAAAAAGTAATAAAATGTCGCTTTATCTAGTTGCAGCGCTATTATCTATATTTATCCAAAATTTTATTCTATTCAGAGAAAGGAGGTTTCATCGCTATATTATAAAAGTGGATTGAGTTTCATAATTTTTCAGTTACTGACGTCCATAACGCACCATTCTGGTATTTTTGACCATTTACTCGAAATCTTATGGTGCAACGCTAAAGGAAGATAATTCATTCTGCCAAAAGTAAAAACAAAATTTTGGAATATCTTAACATATCTCTGTTATAATGAAGTTTCTTTAATTCTTTACTAGCCTTGTATTTAATTTGGTATCAATGTAATCTTAAAGATGGAACCGTGGCTTATTTTTAGTTGGTTAAAGCGCCTGTCTAGTAAACAGGAGATCGGGAGTTCGAATCTCCCCAATGCATTAGTTTTAATCTCATTTAGAACATATTCCTACCGAAAACGCTCTCGACTTTTTAACTTAATAATTTAATTCAGTTTTGGTTGATAGCCCGAAATAAATGTTATTAAATATTGCTTATTGGCTGTACGAAAACTTAAAGGCATGCTATTACATCAAAAAATGCTCCGAGTGTCCAACTCTTGACAACTTTATTATACCTACGTTTTAACGAACTAATACATGGTACCTTGATTAGAATACTGTTAACTGAACACTGCAGAAATATCGTTTTTATCTAGTGATATAGTAAATATCGTAAATATAGTAAATAACGTAAAAATGAGTGTTAACCAATAGTTCGCATTCGTTGAATTATCATACAGCCAAGGACTTTTTCGTAGCGCTTTTAATGTTTTTGTTTTGAGTTTTACAGCAAATTTTGTAGAATTGTGAACCAAATTGTTGCGTCTTAATCAAATTAAGAATACGATATCCCTTTTTGTTTCCGAAAGCAGGTCGCTATGGTATACAACGTTTTAGTCGAATTTGCGGTCTATAAACAATTAGTCACGAAATATTATCGATACCAGTGACATTGCAACTGTGAACGAAAAGCTTGGTAAAGAATTAGACCGCGAAAAATTAAATTAGACACGTTTACACGCGAAAAGACCTTCAAATTCCCGAAGACTGTAAGTCGCATTAGTTCCTCGAATGAATTTAGCGAGTTCCGATATTTAGGGCAGGCCGATGATGCTAACTGGGTCGAATAGGCCATCGACTTCCCTTTTCCATTTCCTCGCTGCTAAATCCACTCAATCCCAGCTGCCTGAATTTCCGACATAAACCCCCCCCCCCCTCCCCCTTCCTAGATGCCAATCATCCCCACTTCCGGTTTCCTAGAGGCCTCATCCTCTTCGCTCTCAATTGAAATCTCTCCTCTGTGCTTCTCACTCTCTCGCCCCAGATACCTGTTGGCTGCATAGTCTGCTTGCACAGGATGAAAGCATCCAAGCAACCATCGAATTTTCCCACACTCTTCCTAAAGACCGTCGCCAACCTGTAACCTTTTGAGTGAAAATCTATTTAAAAAGGAGAGGGGGAGCCGTTTCGAGGAAAATGTGAATAATTCCTGAAATTTGTAGATATCCGCATTGAGAAGATAAAAATTCTTAATTTTGTGCCTCTATAGTTAATAAAGCGCTAACTATATTTTTATTTTATCATTTCTAATAACATTATTATCTCTTTTAGCAAAAAATTATTGTATAAATATTATACGCTTTCTACTAAATTATATATATCACAGTTTTGGACGGAAGTATTTGAAATACCCGAAGACAAATCACAGATGCATTTCAATGAATGAATATTAAATTTTAAATAGAAAACTAACTTATAAATCTGAAGCAAAATGGTACAAATGGTTATCAATTTTATTAAATTAATATTTAAGAAGAGAAAAATCCAATAAATGCCTTAAGAGAGAAAATTTTACGGCTTGTGCCTTATAACCTTCCAACAGTTGTAATACTACAAACATTGACCCAAATAAAGAAATCAGTTAAAATTTCTTCGCTGTGTGATCCATGCGTTCTTGTTCAACGCCTTTACCTAAGCAGGTTGTTTAAAAACAGCTCTGAATCAGTTATTCGTCATAAAAACTTAACTTTTTAACTTGAGAAGCAACAAGAAGAATACTTTCGTAGAATAATCAATTCGTGTTCATTAATAAAAGAAAATATTATAGTGCAGGGATCGGAAACCTATGGCACGCGAAGAGATTTTAAGTGGTAGGATATTTCAGAGAATAATTATGAAGAGTATGTATTTAAAAAAGAATTTTAATTTTATTTCAATTTTATTTTGTATTTTAATGATAACACGTTATATTCAGGATTCCTTATGATATAAGAGCCGTTTTTCGTAAGGATAGCACGCGTGGAGTGTCAAAATTATGAATATTGATAAATAAAAACGTTGCCGAACCCTGTTGTAGTGAAACGTAAATAATGCGTTAGAGAAAAATAAATACATAGTTTCCATCTCAAAAGGAGAAAAAGTTTGAATTTTGTTCATATATACAAATTTATAATGTTATATTATTGTAATATTACGTCTATAACATTTTTTTACCTTTGCCAAAATTGTCAAATTTTATAAGTAAAGTTCCAAACACCTTAAAAACTTTTAGCTAACCAGGTTTTTAGTTTTGGTTACAAAACAGTCATCATCATTGGCGATTAACCAATAGTAGATACCAAGAAAAAACGGTTCATTCATTTTTAAATTTTACCAGCTTCGTTAGTTTCGTTTTATATATAATATTTCACGAAAGAAATCTATCTTAATGCATATCTAAAGAACTTTAATAAAGCATAGCACTAGTAATTCTACGTCATTATATCTCCCAGGAAATAATTTCTTTGGTGCGATTTATCAGGCAGTATGAACAAAAAATTTAAGATTTATCAATTAGCTTCCAGATTATTCAAAGAATAACACAGTTTTCTATTATAACAATGTTTTATGTAATTACATCTAATGAGGATATTGAGTGATAAATTAAATCGCAAACATATTTTTAAAATGCACATCCTTCCTAATGCGCACATAATCCCGTCTCTCAAATTAACTGCATTCGTTAATCTCTCCAAAGGTAACACGTGAGCATGGCTTTTCTTATTAGATCATCTATATGCAAACACAAGTGTTCGTATAACACCCTCATAACCCTTTCCTTACACATCAGCAATTAGCGCAATCTCAAGTCATCCGGCATAACCAAACACGCAAATACACCATGACCTACCCAAGTTAAACAACAACAACAAATAATCTCTCCATGTTTTTAACCTGCATATGCCTCGCGTCGGAGTTTTTTTTCGCCACGCATGTCCTACGCCCACCTTCCCCCAATTGATCGTGTCCAAGGACTACTCCGAATACGGATGCAGATGTCACATTGCACGAGAGGAAGGAGAGAGAGAGAGAGAGAAAGGAGAGGAACAGGAGGATGCGGGAAGGAAGGAGGGGGGGAGGGGGAGGACCCACGGCCAGGTTGAGTCTGTCAAAAGAGACTCCCCCAGATCGATCATTCCAATCAGCTGTTGCACTCTCCACCACCGCTCCAGAGAGAGAGGCCCCACTACACCCACGCATCCCGCCCCCTCCCCTTTCTCAAACCTCCTGTCCCGCACCCCTCAGCCCCCTTCCCACCTCCTCACACCTCCCTTCCGGTCGGACAGCCTCCTCGCCGGCCGTCTTCTCTTGGAGAGTTCTCTCTGAGATGTGAACTGAAAGGAGGGGATGAGGAGAGGGCCCGGGATGGGAGGGGGGGGGGGGGGGGGGGTTGGAGGGGAGGTGGGAGAGGGGGGGTGAGAGGGGGTGGGAGGGGGAGGAAAGGGGTCGCAGCTGCCAGAACTATAGGGAACAGATGCATGGAGTGGGTGGAGAGAGAGAGAGTGGGAGGAAGGAGTGGAGGGAGGAAAGTACGCAGAGAAGAGGTGGAGTGGTGGTGGTGTACGTGAATGAAGCGTAATGAGAAAAACTCTTCCGAGAAATTAAGGAGGTTGTATTTGGAATTAGAGAAAAAAAGAGGAACGTTCATTCGGTATCCTTTTCTATGATCGAATAGATTCGGAAATTTTCATTGTACCGAAAGTCGATGAGGGTTTTCAATTAAGATTCTTAGAATTCGTCTTTTGCCTTATCATTCGGTCTGTAGACTGATGATAGTTTGGAACTCAGCCGGAATCGGTATGCATGATTTACTTTAATCGCTATCGCTTGTTTCGTTTGTAAAGAAATCATATGAAACAAATTAAAAATGTTTGCAAAAGTATTTTCAGATAGAAAGATAAAGGGTAATGGAATTTATTTAAATAACTCCTCTCATTTGTCTTTTGGTTGAAGTAGGGAAAAATGAAGCATAAGAAACTATATTATCAACACGGTATAAATAAATTTTGTATCGTTTTTTTATGAATTATTAACAAATAGTAAGATAATAAATGCTTCTCTAATAGAAAATAATTTGACTCGCTTTAAGATCGAGCGCGAGAAGATTCCTATTAAGTCGTTCTGAACGTATTTTCCTCTCTATACGCGTATGAAAAGGCACGGAAATGGATTTGGTGTCATCAATTCCACGCCAATGAATATTATATAAGCAGGACGAATCTATGGGCGTACCCGTGAGGCGAACCACTGGAGTGGAGAGACACACGCATCTACTCAAGCCAAAAGAGGAAAATTGACCTGTTAAAGCCTACATCCTTCAAATTTATGATCTTACCTTTTAGCCATTGTCTCTCAATTCTTCTATTAAGGAATGTGCGGGTAAAATGTCGCGTATTATGGCATCACCGAAATGTGTTTCGCACGTTTTACGATGTTTACTCTAATTATATCGAAATAATTTAGAAAATTAGGGGAAAATGTAACTAGATTACCTTCTAAGATAGCTATTATGCCTTTAATACAATATTGCGGAATGAAAATACAAATTAAATCTTTATTAGTGAGATAAATAATTCTGACCGAGATAATCTCGCTGTGCGTATAAAAAAGCTTGAACAATCTTGTGCTAATCAATTAATTATGCGCCTTTATTTACAATTTTAAGTCACAAAATAAACTTTAACTGGCTTTTAAGCGAGTTATAAAATGCAGGGAACACTACGAGGCAGCTCTGCTGTTTAAAAATATGAAAAATAAGTCTAATTTAAAAGAGTATTTCAAAATTATATTTAATGAATAAAAGAAATAGTTTAAGAAGATTTTAACTGCTGGAAAAGCAAGATTTTTTAAAAACGGATTTTGCTCGATATTTTTGCATGTGTCTTCCTTAAAATATCTAAGGTTTGACTCAATTCCTTCGCAGAAACTACATTTTTACAATATGAAAACATATTTGGAGAATTGTAATGTTCCTCATAATAAATGTTTTGCGTTTTGTAATATCCACGAGGTATCTTAACACAATTACATATCAATGAAAATACACTAAATCCAACTACAGTTTAAATAATTGCACTATAAGAGCTTATATCATAGAGCACTACAGTTAAGACGTTCAATTTTACAGCTATTAATTAACGACTGATAAATTGCGACGCTTTCATTTACGAGAGTGGAATAAAAACCTCTCTTCTTATTCTCGACCGAACACGTTTCGTTCATCGATCGCTCCTCTCCTCCCGATGAAATGTAATTTTAGGTTTCTTGCCTGACAAATTTCTCATGCGAGCGCAATTAAAAGCGGTTACAAAACGATCTTCTTTTATTTTTTACGATTCGCTTCGGTTATCCTCTCTTTGCTCATTCCCATTAACCGACTGCGATTTCTCTCTTTCTCTATTTGAAATTCAACTCGCGAGTGAAAGCAGGGAGGAGAGGGTGGGTGGAATGAGGCGGGCGGTCGAAAGGTTCCGGAGGGGGGGGGGGGGGGGGGGGGAAGTGCTTGGGAGATGGGGCGGAAGGGGTGGAAATCAATTCGCGGAACCCAGAGACTTGCTTTGTGACTTTTAATTACGCGACGCAAGGAATTCTTCGTCAAAAGCGATCTGCTTTTTACTTCCGTCATTGCTAATTCCAGCTATGGCTGGAAGTTTTGAAAGACTCTCGTTAACCGAACGTGTCTGCAAGGAACCACTTCAAAGCTACCGGCGAAGAAACAGAATAATGATGAAGACCATGCTACTTCATGGTTTGTTTTCGTAATTCCTGCCATGCTATATAATATTTGGCACTTATCTGAAAGATGTATCAGCCTGCCAAAATTTAGAATTCATAACCAATTTTCTAATTTTTAAATTATGAGGTCTGTCGAAACACGTTAGGCTAAGATAATCCAAGATTAGCTTGTCAGTTTATGGTTGTTGTGATTATTAATTTAAGTTAATAATTACTGTTATGCTGTTGAGTGTCCTCTTGGATAACCTCAGATATTTTGTCATAATGAAGGATTAGATAAAAATCATTCTACTTCTACAAAAGTAGATATTTTAGTATAACAATTCATTTTTAATTAACGTTTTTCGGACAGTTGCTATTCTGGATAATTCAGTGAAAGAATTAATACGATATAAATTTCTGTTTGCGTGTTAGCGTACTTAATTTCATTTTTAACTGATCGTCTCCTTAAAAGTTGTAATGTATCACGTGTCTAATGGTTTAGAAACAATAAGTGATTTGGACTAAACATGCTACCTACCATAGCAACCTGCTTTCGAAAATAAAAAGAGATACCGGATTCTTAATTTGATTGAGACATTACAGCAGTCGTTTCGAATTGGTTCACAGTTTTGAAATCGTAATAAAACTGAAAACAAAAACATTACGATGTGAAGAAACAATTCTTGACTGGATGAGTTGAAAAAACAGCGCTTAATTATACGAATGCTTAATTACAGTTTGAAATTTATATTTACTACAATGTTATCCATAAATCAAGGAGATAATTGAGCAGTTAAAAGCGTTAAATATTATATCTCAAGGTAAAAGTGGTAATTTTGAAAAATTTTTACTTTACTATTACTATATAACTGCGCTATACACAAGGAGCCGTGACTTGTTTAGTTAAAGCGTGTCTAGTAAACAATACGTCTGGAATTTGAATGTGCCGGAGTCTTGTATTTTACGCCATAACGTGCTTTGAATTTCTCGTACAATTACAGCCAATTAACATGACTCAATAAATTTTGGTTCAGATATCCAACTACAACTGAATTAAATTATAATAAAATTATAAAATCGGCCACGTTTTCGCATTTAATATGTCCAATATATGATTAAAATTCAGGCAACGAGGAGATCCCAACTCTCGAACTCCCCATCTCCTGTTTACTAGAAAGGTGCTTTAACCAACTAACAATAAGCCAAGGCTCCATCTTTAAGATTACATTGATACTAAATTAAATACAAGGCTAGTAAAGAATTAAAGACACTTCATTATGACAGAGATATGTTAAGATATTCCAACATTTTGTTTTTACTTTTGGCAGAATGAATTATCTTCCTTTAGCGTTGTACCATAAGATTTCGAGTAAATGGTCAAAAATACCAGAATGGTGCGTTATGGACGTCAGTGACTGAAAAATTACGAAACTCAATCCACTTTTATAATATAGCGATGAAATCTCCTTTCTCTGAATAGAATAAAATTTTGGATAAATATAGATAATAGCGCTGCAACTAGATAAAGCGACATTTTATTACTTTTTCAGTTTATTTTAACATTTTATTAAACGAGGCGCCGTGGCTCAGTTGGTTAAAGCGCCTGTCTAGTAAACAGGAGATCGGGAGCTCGAGTCTCCCCGGTGCCTCAAAGTTTTCTTTCAATAAGGTAAATTTCTTCCGTTATACTTTAGACATTCGTCAACATTTTAATCATCATTACAAACTAAGCCGCGGCGCTATATATAAAATGCATATAATTATATCTCTCTATATTATAAAATCGTAATGGCCATCATGATGCGTAACGCCCTAATTTAGTGAATAACTCGATTATAAATAAACTTAGAAGCCTGAAATTTCTCAGAATTTCTGTGTTGATGAATCTTTACGTTATGACTAAAAAAATTCAAGAATGGTCACGGGTTCGACTCCAGAGAATGAATGTCGTTTCCCATAAGATAGCACGTAAATCTCACCTTTTTGGTTTGAAGGTTTTCATTCTTTTACTCTTTAAAATATCTTAAAATTAAGTTATCGTTACGAAATTTGCACTGAAACACGCCAAAATAAATGAGGATTCTTATTCTTACCGTGGAATATTCATTCTCATTCGAATTCGCTCATATTTTGAATTTATACTCGAGTTTTGGTAAATTTTGTAACATTTCAATAATAAGATTCCATGGTTACCGGTATTTGTCCTCGGTAATTTCCATGCATATGCACTTAAATAAAGGCTTAAAGATCAAAAATAAGATTAAAACTTGCTCTAAATGACCGAAGATATGAATTTAATACAAATAAACCGGACGAAGTATTCATGTTATTTATATTTTTTATCTATATTATTAAAATCCTATTTCTGGTTGTCTGTCTCTCTCTCTCCCTCTCTCAAGCTCAAGCCATTTTTAATCTCCGGAAATTTCAGCCCTCTAAATTTTTTTTCGGATTAATAAACTAACTTTTTAATCTGTTATTAAAAACCAAACATACATCCCTTATATAATACATATATTCATTAAACTCACATTCAAAACATATTCCCGTTAAACTAATCTACATCCAATAGGTACATGGTAAGAACGATGAAACAGCGAGCAAGGGAGGGGGAGGGGGCTTGCCCCCTAGTGTGTGGGTGTGTGTGTATATATGTATATCTGTATGGTGCGTTAAGATGTTATCAACAGTAAAATTATAAAATCTTATCTAATTTTATATCATAACGAGGAAGTATCCCTTTCCCTGATTATTTCTCTAATCGGATTTTGAATAAATATATATGACAGCGCTGTAACTAGATAATAGTTATAAACACAACATTGCAAGACAAAAACGACATTTTACAAGCCGGTTAGTGTACTTTAACGAATCTCATCAAGGCGCCGTGGCTTACTATTAGTTGGTTATAGCGCCTGTCTAGTAAAAAGGAGATCGGGAGTTCGAATCTACCCGATGCCTTAATGTATTTTTTCAATAAAGTAAATTTGTTAGTTGGTAATTTTTTATTCATCAGATTTTTTTTAAATCGTTGCAAAAAGAACTACTTCACAGAATATCAAAGAATATTCTTTTGCTTGCAATCCAATTCCGCTCGATGAAGGAAATTAAGAGACCTTTCCAGACGCGCCATATGTGAAGACTCCGTTCCCTATCTCAAGCAACTAAAGACGAGCATCCGTCTGCCATGCGAGTACTGTCTCTAATCGGCGAGACATCTAAATCCTGCAGCGAAGCTCGCGTTTCGTCACACTCTCTTCCTCTATCTCTCTTACTCTCTCTCTCTCGCTAGAAGACGTTTGTCACCCTTCACGTGGCCATCCGTTTCACCTCCACGGGGTGAGAGTGAGAGAAAGGGAGAGATAACCACTCCGCCCATACTCCTTTCGAGGAATCCCTTTGTGCACATCGCCGCAGACCATTAAGCGCGTCTCTGCACGCATGGATCGACTCATCAATCGTCTCGGACGATGCACTCGAGCGGTCCATGACTCCAAACAAACAGACGATTAATATTAAATACCGGTTCGTTTTTTCGTTTTCTTCGCGTTGGATTGAGTCCACCATTTGTGCGAAAACCATTGCAAGTACAATAAAACATAAATTTGAATGTTTTTTTCCGATATTTCCATTAGTAAATTATATATAAAGCAGAGTTTGCCAAGCGATCTTAAGAGTAAGCAATAGTAAAAATAAAATTTGATTTTTAAATTTTATTTATCGTTGCTTAAACAAGCAAAAAACATATTTCATAATTAGCCCTTAAGTGAAGTTCATGTTCTAAAGTTAGGATTCGTACTCGAATACTAACTTTGAATTCACGAGAAATATATTTTATGATATATTAACATTATGACCTATTGAATTTTAAGGCATAAATAATTTACGAGGATGCATATATGTCAAGGTTGGCATATTATCATAGCGTTCTCGAAAGGAAAGGCATTTATTTCGGCATAAAATAAAAGGCCGCCTTATTACTGTTCCTGAATTCACTCATTAATCTAAAGGCCTACTTAAAAGGAACGTTCTTTTTGAAAGTTGTTCCAAACAGGCCGAAGAATCGAGAGAATCCCTAGAAGGAGGAGAAACTACTTTTTGGAATACTCATCTTAATCGAACCTTCAGCGCATTGAACCCGCATCGAAAGCCTACTTGCAAGGTTACTTGCAAGGAAAAAGGTAACGGTACCGCACCGATATAATAAAAATAAAACAAAGGAGGGAAAACCCCCGTCCGTTTTCTAACTCGATTTAAATTAAGGCATCCCCTCTTTTCCCCTTTTGGAAAGCGCGCATTAACCCACTATCCGCTCCGCTTTTATCTCCGAATCACTTCCTATGTCGGTACTCTCACTCCATCTCGACCCGAGGGTAGAAAGAGGCCAAGACGAGTCAATATCGCACAGTTTCACCGCTCGCACTCTCCAATGCGCTTAATGGATACAACGGCGTCGAACAACGAGACCGAAAAACTTTCTCCAAAAAAAAAAGAAACGAAAAGGAAAAGAAGCTCCTATAATGGCATTTCTTCCCCATCCCCTTCGACCTCCGGTTTCTGCGACGGAAGCTCCTTTACTGCAAAACGCTCCTTTTATTTCTGTGAGCGAGAGAAGGGAAAGAAGAAAACAGATGCGTACGCCACGAGACTCGATCCCCTCTCCTCCGCCGTGTAAAAGCATTTGACAAATGCCGCACGATGTCTGCCGCCGTGCGAGGCCCTGGCATTTCCTTCCTCCCTCTTTTTTTTAAAGAAAAAAACGAGGGAATCATCTGTCGCTTGTGTTAAAGGGGAAAATGAGATCCAAAAATAGGTGAGTGGGTGCTAGAAGAAAAGGGGTGAAGGCGGGAGTGCGAGAGTTGAGGTTAGGGCACGGAGAAGGTTTGAGTGATTCTTCAAAGGGGTTTTTTTTATTTGTGTAAGAGGTGCGAGACAGTGGGGAGAAGGTAAGCGTTGGAAGGAAGGGTATGGAAATATCCGCGCATGCTGACTCACAAATAAGAAACCATAGCCCAAAGTTAAGAAGACCCTGGAATACAGGTGCATATTTCTCTTGGAAACAAAAACGAAATGCTTCCCGTTATAACTTAATAAATCATATACTGTAGAATTAGTGGCAGCAGCGGCGAGAGAAAGCAAAAAGATTAAATTTAATAATAGTTATAACATCCATTCCCAAATAATGTAATCACTTTTAGACAATCACCGAACTCAACTGAAATAATAGTTTTTGAAAACATATGTGACATGCAGGAATAGCAACTTGAATTCATTGTAAATTTAGGCAAAGAAATCGAAGTTAAGGTACTGCACAAATATTTTGATTTCACCATATCTCTCTTTTTAGTGGGCTTGTCTCCAGCTTTCAGGCGCATCGAGAAATTGGCATTCTGGTTCAAGAATGAGCACTTAAGGATAAAAAATTGAAAAAATCTTAGATATCTCCGATAAATCATAAAGTTATGTAAAACCATATGCAAATTTCGACTACGATGCATCCTTCTTCAATGGTGATTCGCCGAAAAAATCTACTTCCGGTAAAAGTGCTTATTCTTCAAGTTGTTTTCAGCCATAATTCTCTAGGGAATTAGAATTCTGCTCTGAACGAGTCGCCTTCAAAGGTTTTCATTGGCGCTATATAAGAGTGAAATATATACTCGCGATTCAGCAGAACCGTGCACTTTTCTTACCGGCATTTACTTTGCAATCGAAGGTGCTGAAAATATTGATAGGATTCGATTTTTTTAATGCTAGAGAGACATTTCCGAAAGTGTACAATGCTATTAGTGGTATATGACAATTTAGAGTTTCTATCTCGATTATTTCTCAGGAGTTATTGGTAGAGGGGTGGTTAGCGTGCCGAGGGTCGCGGGCATGAAAAAATAAATATTACTCGCAATTTTATATCGAACGGTTGTAACGTTGCGTCAGACAAACCAACAAACAAACAAACGTACAGATCGTCGAAACTACTATAGTGAATAGAATGTGGTGATAGTGTAAAATAGAAGAATTCTTTTTACAAAAAATGTCATTTATTTCATATCTGAGAAACCAAATTCGATATTTTTATCGCCGCTGAAGTAAACAGTATGAAACTAATCTCTCACCCCGACTCGATTTGGAACGTTGTGGTTTAATAACTTTAACTTAGTAATTATTTGCTAAAATTTAAATCTTTCCTATTATATTGATATTTACATGGGAGTTTCTTTAATTTGAGCATAAAAATGTAAAAGATCAGCAATCATTTCTTATCGGCCCCAAATCTTCTTAAAACTTATTGACTCCGGAGCTTTTTCTCTGTTTTCTACATTCAATTTTTTCCCGTGAAAGCTTACATTTTCTTATCAATCATTTATTTGAAAAATTATGTACCAACTTGTTCCTAACCTGATTTTTAAGAAACTGAGGAGACATTTTCACGGTTATTCAATTTTAAAATGAATTATTTATTGGTTCTGGTCAGCTTCTTAGGGAAAATGTGTTCCTCTATACACATTACACAACATGAAGCACAATTCATATTCCTTCGTAGGCGTCTTCTTGGTACACGTTTTATGAAAATGTTTCCGATTGCTAAAATCTTTGCTTCTAATATAAAATTTTGGTTTCTCTTGTTCTCCAGGTATCGTTTACACAGACGCATAGTCACGATGATAATTTTCACAATTTCTTTTGAAATTTCTTCTTTGTGAATCTGATATTAACCAACCTTAATGTTCATAAAATTATAACGAGACAATTAACATATATTATGTAATATACATAAAATGTTGACAATAAGCTATGAATGTCTTTATTTACGCTGATTTTTTTGAATTAACGCTTAGCTAAATTTTAGAAACTCGGGTTACTTTAATTTTAATTCCATAATTCATTCCTGCCCGACCGTTATTTTTTAATGGCAACTACACTAGTGTGTAAAATAATTAATTAAAGCTACTAAACATATTTTTGCTTACACTCAGCAAGAATGTATTCTTGCTTTCGTAAGGAACGTAATTCATCATCACCATGTGGGAGAGAACGCTTAAGTAACTGCCTGTGTGAAATCGCTGAAGAAGCAATTTCCTCCTGCGTAACTCAGAATGCGAACAGCAAAGGTGCGCAGGGCATTAGAGACAAAATAGACAACGGTTGACAGATCTCGAAACTCGCGCGTCAACAATCATAGAGGCGAGCAGCTTGAAGCGGATCCACATCGCGGGGAAAGGGTTGAAATGAGGTAAGGGGGAGGTTGGTGGAGAAAGAGGGAAAGGGAGTGAGAGTGCGACAGCGGCGCAATGTGATGCAGTCGGATGCCCTCGTGGCGAAAGAGAGGGGGGAGGGGAAAAACAAGCTGGAAAAATACTCTTCCACGTGTCACATTCGCTTCCTACTCATAAACAGCAAGGTGTCCCGTAAAGAAGAGAGCGAGAGAAAGAAAATAGTCCCACAGAATTCTAACCCTTTGAAACCCAAAAAACAAGAAAGCTGAATGGTAGCCTATGACGAGCGAGAGGGATTTCGAACAAAAAATTTGCAAAAAAAAACGGCGGAATCGGGGGTGACTTAAGAGAGGATCTCCTCCTATCGCTGACGCAACTGATTTCTTTTATTCGTCTATTGCTCGCAAAAAACATTCCGTAATTGTTTCATCGGTCGGACGATTATTTTTTGCGCCCGATCGCTTACGGCTCGAGACGTATCTCCCATAGACTCATGAACTTTCTCCTTCGAATTTCCCACGACCGTTTCCGAGTTGGTTGAAAGGGGCAGGGGGGGGGGGGGGAGGAAGGGGGTAGAGCAGCGATGGAGGGGGGAATGAGCGAGAGGGGGTTAAAGAACGTCTTTCACGGGTTGTGGAGAAGTGAAAGGGTTAAAAAGGAGCGCGGTTTTCGGGAGTAAAGGTATCGTTGGGGCTATGCAGCTGCGCGTCCAAAGCAGCGCAAAAAGGTTTTTGGAAGCAAAGGGGTTGGATAGGAAAGACGCTTTCTGGAGAGATGGGTGCGGAGGATGTAAATGGTAATGGCCGCGGCGCTGTTTTTTCCTGTCAGATGGCGATGGAGAAGCGGAGGAAAGAGATAGAGAATGGGTGGGAAGGGAGGGGTGAGGCAGTTGTGAGAATTTTAGAGTTGCAACGGCATTTTAAGTGGATGAAAGAATGGCGTCAGTACGGTAAGCCATTTGACGAAAAGTGACAGCGAGGTAAAGTGAAAATGCAGCTGCTCCAGCAAGCTCATTGCAACGTACGTATTTAAAACATGGGAAGGTAAATGTTGAAAAGCTATTGTTTGCCAAAATAAGTATTGCGAACTTGCTTCCACCTTAAAAAGGAATTTAAAATTCAAAATAGTATGGCCAATGGATCGAAAATTGTGATTTTAACAAACATTATTTAAAGAAATACATTTGTTAGAAATAAGTTTTCGATTTTTGCCAAAAAATAAGAATATCAGAATCTGTAATTTTGGCCAGTGCGAATTTGAGAAAATTTTCGAATATACTTTATTTTATGTTTACTACGTGTCACAGAGAAGACGGCCATACGAAAATGAGAAACCTGATAAGTTTAACTAATCGCAAGTGGAGAACGGCAAAGACTGAAACAATTCTTGTATTTCCTCTAAGTTTACGTAATATATAAGATATATATATATCCCTAATCTATTTTTATGCCCGCGCAGTGAGATTTTACTCTTAATCTTTCAATCGAGAAATATAAAATATTTTTGTTTTTACAGCATATGCTGAAAATATATTTTTCAAAGTAAACAACAGTTAAAAGAGAATAGTAAGTGTTTAGCATGGATTTAAGATGATGGCGAAACGAATATCGAGATCATCATATGTAAATTAAAAAAAATGAAAGAATTTTCAGATGCGATCATAAGCTGAAATAATTCCTTTGATGCTTGCGCGAGGAGACGATTCATTAGGATTTAAAGGGCTTGCAATTGAATTTGGACAAGCTGAAAATCAAGACATTAATTAATATTTATAGTTTCAACGATTTAAGATGTAAGCTCACCCGTCAAGAGATAAGTCACGCCACTTAACGAGGGAGCGATTTTGGTAAGCCCACGATAGGGATCGAGCTTAAGAGCAAAATTCCCATGCAAAAAGACTCCGTGAAAAGACTCATAAAATCTGAGGTGGCAATACGAAAGTTGAAACTTCCTCGAAAATTTATATATATATAACAGTCAGCAAACTTAACGATGGCTGTTATCTAGATTTTTATACATATGAGATTTTCAATATGAAGGATACTTAAAATTACGAAAGGATCATCATGGTTCCTTGTTACGAACTCTTAGATATTGCTATTTAACAAAAGTTAATTTACTGTAGCATATCAAATTTCAGAAAAACACGATCGCGTTTTATTTCTTTCAAATTTAGCAATTTTTTCTCGAAGCCTTGTTCCCAGCCATTGTTTGTTCTTCCTAACAAACAGTTGCTTCCTTTCTCTGGGGATCAAATGCAGAATTTCCTTTGTTCAGGTCAGTTCTAGCCGGCTCATTGCCCTTTAAGTTTCTCCACGCTCTCAATAATATAATTGCCCTCGATGCAAGCACCACCCCTCAGTTGCTATTCAGCTTATCTTTTAGTCATTTTAAAAACTCGCCTCTCTGTACTTCTTTGTCAGCTTACATATTTTTGTGTAACTTTGAATTCAAAATTTCTTTGTCGGTTAACAGTGTTAAATAGTTACGTTTGGAATTATATAAATTGAAATGAATTAACCTGGGAACACGCAACCGTTTTTATGTTGACAACAACTTACTTATTTCGTAAATAAGAGAGAAACTATAAATTCAGCGGTTGTTGGCGAGGTATATACAAATTTGAACTTGATTTTTACGAGACATCACCTAGGAATGGTGTTGTTCAGAGGTATTGCGCCCTTTCCAGCTCCTTGCACTTTTAACGGCTAAACCAGGAGAATAAACACTGCTCAGGGGCGATGTGTGTGTGTGTACGACACACATGGGCGGCCAAACAACGGGGGCGACCGATTAATTTTTGTAAAGAACACCTAAAAAGGGCGGCCAATGAAAGACACGCGGGCGGCCGTGCCCGTGCTTATTTAAATGCCAGAACGTTATCTTTATGTGATAGGGAAAGTCCAGTTTATCTTTAAAGGGGACTTGAAGATAATGGGACCATAAACGGGCTGACGCATAACTGAATATAGGGTGATGCAGACAAAAAAACGTTGAGAACCACTGATTTAAGATCTTCTAAGGAGCTATTTGAAAAGATCCGATTTTACCAGCTTTTAGCAAAAAAATCGCGCAAAAAGTTGTAAACAGCACTAATGAATTGCAAAAAAAACTACATTCGAAGCTATAATCTCCACAATTTCATAGAAGCCAAGTCTTCCGGAACTCACGTTTAGTCCGCGGCATTCATGAATGCCAGTAAAAGAAGGAAAGATAATTTATCAGAGACACAAAGAGGATCGTTACTTTGCTTAGCCTTGCTCTCGGTACGCAACACCGACCGTAACTGAATTCACTTGGTAATTACGACGTGATAACCACCATGATAATTTTCCCCGACGCTTAACTGCGGAGGACCTACGCTACGTAAGCGTGGGGAAGGGAATGTGAAGGGATGAGAAAGAGGCTCTCTTTATCTGATGCGGCGTATCCGCGCCAAGGAAAAGTGCGCAAGGGATTAAAAAAAGATTGTAAATCTTCTTACGAGCGAAAACAGTGAAATTTTGAACCGCAATCATAAAAAATTTATTTCCGCTTCTTTTATTTCCAAATGAAAGTTAAAGAGAAATTTGATCTCTGCTACGCATAATTTATCTCGAGTAGATTCGCTATCGTATGCACGTCAAACTGGTGGCCCGCGAGCCGCATGCGTCTTCTTATCTGCTTCGCTGCGGCCCGAAGGCGAATTTTTGTCTCGACTAAATCCTTCGATATTCTATATCAATACTTTATTTTTGTGAAAAAGAGAAAATATTTTTTCATGATCACAATAGAAAGCGTTTTGAAATTATTGTTTTTAGGCTGTTGATGACTATGCTATAGTTGAAACCGGTCGCCCTTTTTCCCAATGAAGTGGAGTTTTTACCAAGTGCAAGTTGTCTTTATTCTCCTTGTGTTGACGTAAATAATGCTGGCAGCGTATGATTACCATCGCAAAATACTTTTGAATTTTCTCCCTGAAGAACCGAATACATTAAAATCCTATACCGGGGAAATGCATTATTAGAATTAAACGTGAATTATTGAGATCAACTTATTTTACACAATACTTAATTTTTTATAAATTAAGTGAAAATAAACCGCGCAAACATTGCGCGGGTTCAGCCAGTAAAATTATAAATGTCCAAGCAGACAAAACACGGAATTACAAACGATTGAAAATGTTAAGCGGCTGATACTAACAATGAATGTGTAACGCACTACACACCTATATGAAATAAAACCGAATAATATTAAGCTCACATAATAAAAACTACATCTCAATAATCGTTCCTAAAAATAACCAATCCAGGCGCTGATACGGATTCGCATGCTTTAAGGTAATTGACAGGATCTCGAGGCGGTCGGGCTGGAATCACTATGCGGTACGGATTTGGCCCGATGGCCGCAATATGGGGACTCCTGCCCTACCTAATTATTTTAATTAAATAAATATTACTAAAATATAGACAAATAAACAATGATAATACGATTTTTCTTTCCATTTTAAGAAAAATTTAATTTCAATGAATATCTTTTCTCCGAGAAAACAAAAGATGTGCTCGGTTAAAATATTTATTTGCCAAAAGAGTTAAACAATTTTTACCTCTTGGGACCAAAACAAAAAAACATATTGTTATTTACGATTCCACACGGCTTAAATTAATTAACTATTTGCATAATAACGCTCCGGAAAAGGAGAATAACGGAATTATTTAATTAGACCAATCTAATAAGCTCGTTTAATCAAAGCTATATTTTTACCTGATCATAATTCCTTAATGATATGAAAAACGGTCACTTACATAATCCAAGGTGCTTTATGGTAATTTTAACACCAGGAATTATTCATGAAATCATTCTTTGGAAAAGGCAATGACCCGCTTTGGACGCACATGGTTAACACAACTATCAGATGGTTATCTATCCGCCACAAAAAAAATCTGTATGCCAGGAAAAGTATAAAATCCAATGACGTGGATACAAACTTTCAAAATTCTAAATGGTATTATATAATTTTGTAATGAATTTTTTCTATAATTTTAACGTTAAAATTAAATTTGAAGAGTTGTGCTGCGTTAAAGTAAATCAACCGATTACATTCAATTTTTAAAACAGAATTACCTTTCGTCCCATTGGAGTCAACATATCTCCATGAAGCATTAATAGTAAGAGTAAAGGGAATGTAAGTTACATTTCATTTAACAAACTCTCCGTCGGATGTCATTTCTTTTTAATAATGCTCGTATGCAGCTTTTCGAAAATCCTAAACTCTCTTATACACTTTGGCTGATTTGGCTTTGAAAAAACTTGGCATATAAAGAAAAAAATTAGTTTCGATGCACCCAAAATTTGGAGAAATGTTACCACGGTACACTTCGTTGGGAATAACTGGAAAACGAATCCAATCCGATAAATAATTTGTGATTAAAAGTACTTATTATTAGTCGATGACGCAGTGAAGTTAGCGGGGAAATTAATTAATAGCATGTGGATCTGCGATGGAATGATTTCCCATGGTCATTGCGCGGATATACGGCGAGTGAGGAATTAACGCAACTAACGAGACACGCATTACAAATATTAATGCTTTCCGTTGAAATGGCGAGGTGTGAGGCGTC
Organism: Uropetala carovei; assembly: GCA_036926305.1. Lineage (NCBI taxonomy): Eukaryota > Metazoa > Arthropoda > Insecta > Odonata > Petaluridae > Uropetala > Uropetala carovei. The sequence continues at coordinate 4,179,223 of JAXCHB010000104.1, read as the reverse complement.
TCCGGTGTTTAGAGAGAGGTGGATAAACTCGCGGTTCAAACATTTGAAATGTTAATCGATAAAATATAAGAAAGAGGTCGCGTTTGACGCCGAGAATGATAAATATTTAAGAGCGGTGGGTAGTTTTATTTTTATTAAAATAAATAAAAATGGCGATTCATTATTACTGGAACTATAATTCGTTTATATGATTAGATAATATATTGTTTCTACTTAGGAAAATTTTAACAGAAGTAAACAAAGTACTAAAAAAAATTTCTTTTATCTAAGTCAGTCAAATGTCGAATTTCCTAGTCGGAGAGAATTATTTGTTGCGACAAATGACTTTTCTTTTAATTGAGAGTTCCGAATAGATCATTAAAAGTTTCACAATATTTCTTTGATATTGAAGAATTGCTACTTTATGCAAGACAACAGCTACAAAGAGGGTATATTAATTAGCGTTTTAATTATAAACTTTCATTAATAAATCATTAACTTCATGACCTATTTGAAAACTCGATTTATGCCGCGGATGGTGGTTTGATAGTTTGCGAGATTTATTGCCTTTAACGTAAGGCAAAAACCCATCGATAACAGTAACAGAAGTTGTCACTTTCTTAAAAGTTATCGTAATCGCTTTTTTCTCGAAGTAGTTTATGGTGACTACTCTTAAATCAGAGGATTATGCAATCGAAACTGAGATTTATAGAAATTAAGTTCAACAATCGAGCAATTTACTCTTATTTTGCACTCACGTCTAATGAATGCACATTTCACGTTAAAATTTTGTGTGAAGTCTTATTTTTATTCATTGTTATTGAAATTCGAGAGATTTTTTCATCAATCTACGCTTTGTTGTTGATTCTCAATCAATGTAAGTTGCAAACCTCTAGGTTCATCCTTTACAACCAACAACGGCATCATTTTCAGCATTGAAGTTGCAGCATAATAAAGAAAAAATTAGAAAATTTTACAAAAATATGAAACATGTCTACTTTGTTAATTCCGCATAAAAATGAGGTTAAAATGAAATTCGACTATTTGGGCGACATAAATCACGGAAGTTGCAGAAATAATAATAACGATCGTAGCTAGAATTTTATAGATTTTATTTCTTCGTTGAAAATAAATTATTTCTCAATAACCAAATAATAAATCTATAGAATAGAGAAAAAATAAGAATGTCACTCAAAAGTATGAACAATAATGAACTTACTTGACCAATAGAAAGTTTGAGTAATCTACTTTCAAAGACGTTGAAAGGAGGTCACGTTCGTTATTCTTCAAATAGCCCACTAAAATTATGGATTGTACGATAAACTTCGAGGGAAGTACGAATTTTTATTCCTCTGCGATCCAAATTGCCTCCATAAAAATACCGACAGAAATCTATAACGAGAAAAATCGAAATCAAATCCATAGCTCGTAAAAAAAAGGATGGAACTGATAGAAGCGGGTGGGAAAAAAGAGAAGGGGGTTGAAGGTTGGAGAGAAAGGTCGAAGGACGGGGGAAGAGGAGTAGGAAAATATCGGTCACGTGGCCAATGGGATGATACAGGAGGCAAGTAGCAACGTGTACTCTATTTTATGGCTTTCCGAGTCCCATAAAACAAAGTTATCGCAAAGTGCTATGTTAGGAGACTGGTACGGATAGCCAATGGAAGAAGAGTTCGTATGGAAGGGATGAAGATGGAGAGAGGCGTAAAAACGAGCGATCCTAGGAAGGGTTTTGAGCCTCGTCCAAATATCTGGCTTATGAAACTTGCGCTGCTGCAAATGTTTCCAGCGGAGGTGAGAATGGGAACGCGCTTGCGACTGTTTGAAAACTTCTGTGTACTAGTATTTCAAGCTCTTACGGCAACCGAGCGGTAGTTTCTTTGGAAACGTATGATAAACGACGGCAGTTCCTCGAATGAAACCCCAATGAAATGGAGATACTACTACCTAAGGACCGTATATTTGAGCATTTCTTCACGACCAACTGATTATAAACGGGTGGCTTAAATAGACTGGAAATTAATCTAAAAATACACTAAAAGAACACTTATGTTCCATTATATTTGAAAATGTTTATTCGTGTTTATATCCATGCTGTGATAAACAATTAGCATCGGGGGAAAATAAAATTAGGTTGACTGCACGAATTATCAAGAAATAAGCAAACAGAGAAGCAATATACTACATAATTCTTAAAATAATAAAAGACTAAAAAAATTCTCTCGATGCAATTTAATCACAATTTAATGATTTCATTATTCTGTATAAATTCAACTTTTTTTTAGTAAAAGTCTAGAGAAGGAGTTAAAATTATTCATCAAATCTCAAGGGGAAAATTTACAAAATAAATTTAAATAAAATTCTGTAGCAACATAAATATTTAACGAAGAAAATATATAAGAAACATTAAATAAAAAACAGAACTTTGTGCGATGATTGTGAAGCTAAGTAAAAAATGAAATTCTTCCGACGAAAAAGGAATTCACATGCATTAAGGATGTTTTCTCACGACGAAAAGTTTATGAGCGATTATTAATCATCAAATTTTCTTAGGCATAGCTTTTGAGAGAAAAAATGCAGTCCGCGAATGTAAATTATTCTTTATAAATTATTGCTATTTTCCATTCAGAATTGTTCGGGTTTGTTTAAAGGCCGCGAACTTACGGTCATCGAACATGCAAGGAAGATTTTCCAGCTAAACGAATGGGAAGGAGGAGAGAGAGTGAAAGGGGAAATATGGAGAAAGGGCCTTAAATGGAAGTTGATGGAAACTTAAGAGGAGAGATGAATGAAATATTACATTGAGAGGGAAGAGTTCGTGACTCTAACATATAAACCAGAACAAAAAAGAAAGAAAAGATTGAAATGAAGAGGAAAGGAATGCACAAAGCTTAAAAGATATGACTTTAACCCAGGGGTGGGCAATTGTTTTGGCTGGCGGGCCACACATCTTTGGCGATGTAAAATTGTTAATGTTTAATTTTCATCTCCCATTTGTACATAGAGGAAATTAAGGGGATATAATTAATATGAGTTAAAAACTGTTTAAGAACACCAAATCATATAGTATGTGTTTATTGATTAATTAATAAAAAAGTAACTGCTTATGAAGAACATTACTATACATAACATGAATATTCAAAGTGTTGATGAAAGCATGGGAAGTTAATTCAATTAATAGAAGAATAATAACGTTAACCAATGTAATGAAGTCTGAACAAAACGTTGTCTAAACATGTTCTTTTCCGTAACATTATTATAAAGTGTAATTGGGCGGGACAAAGTGTTGTCGGGCCGGATCAGGATCAGGGTCTGCTAAACATTTTTGTGCGCTTTTCTAAGATGTGAAACGAAAAAAGTCTCATATGCGCAAAATATGAGAGTTTTGCACCGGACATAATTCAAGGAGATACGTAATTTATCAATTGATATGTAACTGTTTCAAGTTCCTTGGTAATATTTTGTATTGCATTAGGAATATTTCCAGCCATTGGTTCTGCTCTTCCATGAAAATATTTCTGGGAAAATTCCCGCACCCACGAAATTTTTGCACTTTTTCAACAAATTTCTCTCAAACATTACGAAGTAGTTTTTATCCGACCATCAATTTCACGAGAATCATGAGAACAATTAGCCGTGCTCGGTCGGAATGAATCAAATGCGTTTTGAACGAGTGAAACGAGCAAGTTCTACCGAGTTTAATCTCCCTATTACAATCTCGTCGACGAAGCATTACTAAGGAGAGGACGAAAGAAAAAGGAGAAAACGGAACGACTGCAAGCGGAAAGGAAGTAAGAAAGAACGAGGAGACAGTGCGATGCGAGTGAATGACAGCGGGAGAGGAGAGTGGGGGAAAGAGAGAGAGAGGGTGTGTGCGCAAGGGTGAATAGGAGATGGAGGCGAGGAGGGTAGCATAAGACCAAGGGGCTGGAGAGGGAAGGTGCGAGGAAAAATGCGAGAGGGAAGGGCGAAACGAAGGAGAATAGGATGGATGACGAGGGGGAGATAGATGGAGTGGAAATGTGGCCGTGAATGGGGGAGATGCAAACGACGATAGGAGGATGGGAGGGAGGAGAAAGGAGAAAATCTGAAGGAGAAAAAGCGGGAGAAATAAGGGGGAGGAGGGAATTTGGAAGGGGTAAACGAAGAAGTGGGGTGGGGAGAGTAGGGGGAGAAGGAGAACTGAGTGGTGGAGGAGGAGGAAAAAGGAAGGCAGTGCCGGGAGCGTCCCTTATCTGTCCCCTGGATCAGAAGATCAGCAGAGCGTCGCAAGGAATCAGAGAGCGAGGCGGAAGGAAGGGGACGAGGGTGGGAGTGAAGAGGGGAGGGGAAGAGGGAGAGGGAGGGAGAGGAGAAACGGGATGGAAAATTTGAAAGGGAATCGATGATAAAATATGGGGTCAACAATCCGCGATTGTAACAGCAGAGCACGAGGGAAATTATTAAAATATTGCCGTTAAAGGAATAACGGCACGATAAATGGATAAAACGAATAAATTAAAGCTATTAATAAGGGTGCACGTGGAAGAAGAGGATTTAAGGTTTTTCTGATGACAAGGTATAATTTTGGAAACAAAATAAACTTCAGTCTGAACTATTCATTCCTTTTTCCGAGTATGTAAACTTGTGATTTAAATATCGAAACGAAATCTTCCGTAAGTATATATATCAGGCATGCCTCACAGCGTAGAAATATATTAATTGGCAGCATATCATGAAATTGACAAACAAATGAAATAAAGATACTTTTCTTAGTTTTGTGAAGTTATGAGAACGTCCAGAAAATATAGGATTCGGATTTAAATAATCTCGCTCACACCGATCCTCTTCATATGTTGACAACATCTCTAGCTTTGTTCATTTAACGACCAGATCGAATTATTTATAATTTATTAAACATAGTCTATGCCTGTAAAAACGTCGATTGCAAATATTTGAGATACGGTTGAAAAAATTATTTCGCATAAATATACTTTCTGTGCGTTAAATTTCACCACGGCGCGCATAATTCAACCGCTCTGATATCGCGATATTTTGTATTCAGATCTATCAAAAGGAGAAAGTTGGTATTGTTATCGTATCGAAATCGAATTCATTTACTCTTCGAGTAAGTATTTAAATATTTTCTAAAGCTGATTATATTCCATAATTTTCTGATATGAATTCGTTAAAATATGTCGATTATAACGGAGTTTTATTTAGCAAAGATATGTATTAAATATCTTACATTTACTTTTTAATGAATACATACTTGTGTATATATCAAGTGGTAATATTTTTCTTTCGTGAAAATAAAAAAAAACTTGTTAATTTGGCTTGAGGAAGTTTTAAAAAATCGCCCAATTAAGACAGAGCGAAATCAAGATTTGTACCCTAACATTCAGCCGAAATGAAGATAAACAATATTGAATTAAGTCAAGTATAAACACAAGAAAAGAAAATAAATATCTTTGAAAGTGAAATTTTACTTTCCGCTCTCAACCATCCGATCAACGATGCGCTTTCTTTTCTCAAAATCAAATTAAATGCCATAGCAAGTGATAAAAACCCCAATTTCGTCATCTAAACATTCCTGCTGCTTTATCTCTCTCACAGAAACCTCAGTTCCATATATACTTTTCCCAAACAATTTCCATAGGATTGATGAATGGCACGCTCTGGTTTTCGCCATTAAAACTCGATATATTCCATTTTTTTAATGGAGATAGAAAACGTCAAATTTATGACATGGAAGATTAAGCTACGTTTTCGGCGCTATCCATCCGTAAGCCGTAAAAACTGGCCGCTCTCTCGGGAAAACAAAAAACAACGGGAAACAAAAGAACCGGTTAACCACGGAGTCGATAGAATATGGCGCCTCTTTGAAGATTCCTATCATTACAATATTCGGGAACGCCGTCCTATTATTATGTGGTCCGATCGTAATGCATCGAAATCGGAACCAAAAAACTGTGTAATCGGTGACAGATAATAATTTTCTCCCTTCGAGGGAGGCTTTTCAAAAGAAACCGTGAAAGGGCGGAGCGATTTGGATTCTAATACTTAACTCTTCCATCTCTTACTGGTTCTTCGTTTTAAAGCTTCCTTCAGACACATCGATTCCGTACCCCTCACAAGCGCCCTCGAAAGAAATTCCAAACGGTCGACTCCTTTCCGATAGGTTGCAAATCCGTCTTTCGTGCAAAACTACCCACGTCTTACGATAACCCTGATTCTTCCCTTTTTTTTGCCATCCGATTAAATCCACGGCCGCTTCTTCCCTTCAAAAAACCTCAGACCCATCTCCTTCATCCTTTCTTTCTTCTCTCTCTCTCTTATTCTCCTCATAACTTCTGTCCCTCTCTTTTTCATTCTCCATCTTCTCCTCTGAGCTTTCCTTTCTTTACTTCTCTCAATCTCTCTCTCTCTTTCCTTTCTCCTTCATCTTTCCGTTTCACTCCTCGTCTCCCCTCCCACCTCTTTCCCCCCCTCCCCGCCAATCTCCTTCCGTTTCCTTCCCTCTCTCCACCTCCCTCCCATTTCTCTTCCTCCCTCATTCACCTCCTACGGACGCACCTCGGAGCCTCACCTGCCACATTCAATGTCAAGGCTCGCTTCCAACAACACCCTACGCCCCCGCTCCCTCTTCTTGATATATCTCCCTCCCCATCCCTCCTTCTTCCCAAATCTCCCTCCTCAGACCGCCAGAAAAAAGAAGAAAGCGAGAGATCCGAATCTTGTCCAACATCCGTGACGTCAGGGGAGAAGGAATGGTTTTAGGAGGCTTTGGAGGAAGTGGAATGGAGGAAGGAAGAAGAGCAGAGGAGGAAGTTGTACGGGATGTTTTGAAGGACATCGAGGGTGCCATCTTCTTACTTTTGACACTAATCATTCAAAGAAGAGGATGAATAAAATAAAAATTAAGAAACGGGCGAACGGGGATTAATATCTCTTTTCTAAATGGCCTTGCAGGATCTGTTATTATTCTTGCGCGAGTAAAAACTGTTAATTTATCTTGTTGTGGTTACAATAATGTTAATAGTAAATATTATATAAATAATTTTATAAATATAGCACCAAAATAATTTAATGGCACGTACGTTAATGAAAGTACTTTTTTAAATTCAACTTTCGATTTTAAGTAGGTCTCCGTGTTCGTGCTAAGAATCGTTTCATGTACATGGAGTAAAAAAATTCAATTTTGGGTATTTTAACAGGTAATCTTAAAGAATAAATGTAAGCATAGCAAAATATCGATAAAAGTTTCCCGAATTTAAAATGTTCCCTCATTTACGGTTATTTTCAGCCCTTGACAAAGCTCCAAACAATAAATAATTCGCATTTAGTGCGAAAATAGGGAACCGCAGTGTGTAGAATAGAGCCAATAAAATATAAAGGTCAGAAAGGGGAAGACGGAAGAGTAGGAGAAGAATAGATGAATGAGTTAAAGGCGAAGGAACGGAAGAGAGTGGAGCGATAAAAGGATGGGGATGAAGGAATAATATGAAGATTCGGAGTGACACGAGGGAGGATATGCACAACGGAAGCAAGAAGAAATTAACGCCCTCTGCTGAGACGGGATTGGAGGAAGGAGAGTGGGCAAGCTATCGAGGGGAAGGAGAAGGCAACAGGGTGAGACGGAAAAAAATCCTCCCCCGCGCCTCCTTTCCTCTTCCTCTTCCATAATTCCTCCCCCTCCTTACCACCCTCCTCTCCCTCTCTCTCTCTCAAACTCCCATTCTAAACTCTTTTCATTTCCCACCGCCATTGTTCTCGCTAAGGACAGCGGAACTGGTCACGTGACATCTCGGAAGAAAAGAGGGAGGACGTATTGGGAGGAAGGGGGAAGAAGGCGCTTCTGCCCTTCTTTCTCTCTCTCTCTCTCTCTTTCTCACTCCTTCAACTTTAAAAAAAAATCGTACAGAAAAAAAATGAAATCTCTCTCGTAAGCGTAGGGTCGCCACTACGTTCCTCTTCCCAATGAGAGAGTCTCTGATCGTCTGTGTGTGCGTGCGTGCGGGAAGAGTCGAGCGCTGCTATTAGCGAAGTGGGCAATCTTTGTACGTGTGGGGAGGAGATAAGAGTGGGATCGTTTGGGAGGAGGAGGAGAGAGAGAAGGAGTGGCGAAGCGTAAGGCGAGGAGGGCGTGCGTGCGTGGGCGGGGGAGGGGTAAGGAGCGGAAGAGGTGGACGTCACGACGTCGCTCACGCATACCTCTCAAACCGTCCGCTCTCTCTCTCTCTCATTCCGATGTTCCCACCCCACCCATCCGCTCCTCCTCCCTATCCTCCCCTTTCCCTTCATCAACACGCACGCACCTCTCTTTAATAAAAAAAAGGGTTCGCGAAATTCTAGTGTTTTCCTTTAGCACCTGCCGCATTGCTCTTGTGTATACGGCCAAAATGGTTTCGCTCCAACCGGTTTCGTGCCATTCCGCGCATTTTAATATCGTTTTGCGTGAGGGAGGAGGAGCCCAAAGAGAAAGGAAGGGAGAAAGAGTAAGACGACCTCTCTTGCATATTCATAGAGATTTCACGGTGCAAATTTCTAGATTGTGTTTTGCGAGCAACAAAGTCGCGGAAAGGCGTTGTGAATGAATCAGAATTGTTTGTTTTTTTATATTGTCTCCCTTTATAGTCGCTCGCGGGACTCAAGGGAGCGATTGTAGCGTTACACTTTTTTTTTAATTCCCGTTGAATTTTTCGCGCGAAATTTAATGAGCCGGATCTGCATGTTGTCTTACACGGAATATGCGTAGATGAGTCCTTTGTATTGAAATTAATAAATTGTCCAAGATGGGAAAAATAACGCGATCGCCGGCGGAATCGCCAATTACTGTCTCCGTGCCGATTAGAGGGATCCATTTCAATAACGGTACATATGAACTAGTGGGAGCTTTGCAGTAGGGAGTTATTCCCACGCTATCGCTTCATTTTTTGTTTCAAACGTACATTTTATCTTATCGTTTCTCCTTATATTGAATAAATGCAAATGGAAGAAGTGATTGAGGTTAATGTACCCAGAATAACTGGCTGGATCACAAAATCTAAGCATGCAATTATGATGCCAACTCGATTCGCTGTTGTTGGATTTTATGTACAACAGAAAATAAAAACTTCATTGCGTCTTAACTTTAGTCTGAGAGACTTTAACTGCCTTTTTTTTGAAAACTTTATCGTTACCTTGGCTACTTTGGATCCTTTTCGCATATATCGTTGCATTGAAGAAGAATGCATTCAAAGGTGCGTAATCAGTCAAAAAATAATGCTGGAAGTTTTCACATAATGACTGAAATCTGAGTTTAATCTCTGCTTAAAATTCCTCCTCTGCGTCTATGGTCGCCTAGCAGTATTCCCACCGGCATAGTGATTAAGATGATGAATTGAGCCATTCAGACTCTGCATCAATTTTGAAAGGGGAAAGATGTCTATCATCGTAACTTGAAATTTGTACGCAGCAATTAAGACTGTCTAAAAACTGAATCCATTGTAAAAGCGGTTTTACGGTGACTGGATTCTGTCCTTAATTAATTGATAAAACGGGTTTTTTTGCTCCTGCACAGAGTAACATTCTCGGTTTCGATACATTTTCTGGAGTAGTAAAACAGCTTCTGTTCGTTTTATCCTTTATAAAGGTTAATTTATCTTTCTCATCAGACTTTGCAAGACCATAAAAGCAGATATGTCGGTCTAATGTTTCTTTCGGAACTTATACCAACAAGATCAGTTGGGACGTTCAGTTTTACATTATGCCTACCGTTTTTATCTTCTTTTACAATTCATGTATCACTTACTAATACTTTCAGTTTATATTTGATTCTATTTTACAAAAAAGAATTGAAGATAGCTCACTAAGGCGTAATTGTTCAGAATTATTTAGTTACGAACGACCTTTACTCCTTATTTCCTAAAAAATTTTAATTTTTTCTCCACCTCTTCGGATTTCTTTCGCCGTTATTTTCTACGTTTTTCACCTTTAAGGATATCACCTTGCAACTGATACTTAACATCTTTAGTTTGAGGAAAACGTTTAATGTGAAACTTCTATTACACTCACAAACACGGCATTTGCGATTGGGGTTATTCCCAGGCCAACCAAAGCTTAGCCAATGTTTAGGTGTCTAAGTATTCATATAGCACATTTATTATATACGCGAATTTTTAAATGGCCGATGATGTAAGCCTCAGAAATACATATATATTTAATTTTTTTCGCATCTGGAGACGCTAAATGTTGGAATAATGCAGCACAAAACTTTCAGCCTGACAATTTAAAGAATTCCTCACAGAGTAAGAACGATGACGAGATGTTAATTTTTTGCGAATTTCCCTCCAATTCGCTCATCACAATGCAATCTCCCGACACGTTTTCCCTTCTTTCGCCATATCCCGAATTCCATCCAGTTTCCTTACCTCTCTCCATTAATACAATTTCCGCACCTTTCCTGCCCGCACAAAAACTCTTCTTTCGACTATTGAAGCTTAAAAAATATCAGGACGTAGCTCTCCATTAGGCTAGCCATAACACCCATCACTTTCCGTTCCTATGACTCTTCTTCCTGGTGTTCTGCTACGAGAACGTTCAGCTTCCTAGCACGTATTATTAACCGATTCAAAATGAGCAGGTGGCTACAAAGGGTGTCGCATGCTTCCAACTCCTCCGACGCTACACTGTTTCCCTATAGGCTATTTATCACTTGCGTGATACAAATCTATTAAGAACCCCATGACCGCATAACTAATGCTGATGTCGATGCCAACTTGGCGTGTCAACAGATGCAGATCTCAATCTATCTAGAATAATAGAACCATTGATTTTCAATCAATACGTGACATTGAATAATAAATATTGCTTTTAAAAGGCTTTTGGGCAAATAAAAAAACTTCGCGGAAATGTTTATAAAATGATGTGTCCAGTTTTATTGGTGATTACTGATTCTCATCCTTCGATAAGTTTAATAGAGAAAATGTATTATAAAAACGAATGGATAAAAATACAATCGATAATCTTGGCAGCTTAACAAACTTTACCTAGATATTTGTCAAAAATATGACGACGATACTTTTATCTTGATATCTGTAATTTTTAAATAATTTCTAAAGTGAAAAATTAAGACTGGAAGACAACCAATGATGAAGATAACAGCTATAAAAAATAGTTGAGAAAATTGTATCAGAATTACATTCGTCTTCCATTGTTTTCCATTTAAAAAAAAAATAGAAATTGATATTTGCTCATCAATCTGGCGATATCAAACGCATATAAATCAACGAATGGTCGTGGATATGCCTCGGTTACGTAGTGTATTCATCAAAAACGGCAGGCGTATGTGTAGATCATTTATTTTTTCTTCAAATTTCTCGTTTCAAAACCTTATGAGAACTCCAATCAAGTTACTTTTAATTAAAATCAAGGCGAATTAGCTAGGGAGTCGTGCTTTCATCTTCCCACTCACGAAATCTGAGACGCTCCTTCCAAATCTCAAGTGTTTTCTCACGGTTTTCCAATTATTGAAGTGGCGTGCTCTCAAGTCCGAATTTATTTAATAGATGCAACTGCCGTAGGAATATTTTAGGACGTGTGTTCTGCACTTACGGATATTTGACTTGGAAAACTTTCAACTTTTCGTGTTGAAATTAATTCCGCCTACGCTTCTTTATTAAAAAAAAACAAAAAAAGATAAATTACGCGGAGATTCACACATAATAAGAGACAAGAGACTGAAATTTTCGTTTTGTGTAAGTTACTCAGCTGGTGGCATTTTCCCTTTGAATTTGCATAAAAACTATATATTGTTCCTGCATAAATATTTTCTCTGTCGTGACATAGCTTAATGTGTAACCAATTACATGAATTAGTTTTTAAGAAAATGAATTTTCCCACTATTATGAATGGAAATGCTGTTTCCCCGGCAAACTCACTATTATTTTAATAACATTCTTTTTAATGTTTATATATGAATGACTACAATTATCGGCTGATAAAAACTCATATTTCTGTACCTCGATTGATCAAAGTACTAAAATAACCCGGAAATAAATTCTGTGATGAAAAACTGTGCGTTTACAATTTGTTTACAATGAAGAAACATGAAAAATTACCATAGTCTTTGAGTTAATTATCAGTAAAAGAAACTATTTACGACAATTCGTGTATTTGAAGATAAGATAAATTTAATCCGTGTAGCGTATTGATGATATTATGCAACATACCATTTTTTATAAATGATGGTAAAATGAAATACATGCATCACTAATTATTACTTGATTTCGTTGCTATTCTTGGCCGTACCTTTTGTAGTGTTTTTCAGTGAATTTCTGCATTAAAATTTTCCTAAAAACTAATAATTTATCATCACTTCATATACACCATAAGAGAGAGTTACATTACCTCCTGTCAGTGATATGATCATTCCGCAAATGTCATTATATTAAATCATTTAACAATATTTTATGCAAGAGAGTTCCTGTGGCATAAAAACACAGAACATCCATTTTACCATTAGCATAAAATAGTGATTTATTGCCACTGAGAAAGGCTGATTTGTAGCTGAAAAGCGCAAGTAGATTTATTAATCATATAATGACAACAGAAACTGCAGAAACATTTTACTGGATTCAAGAACGGATACGTCCAGAATCCAATTTGAATGTACACTTTTCTGGATGAAGCGCCAGTTAACTTAAACAGTAGGTTATTTCCGGCAGCATGAATGTTTCCCCCTAAATATCGAGCACGCCTCTTCGCTGACCTTCTCACCTCCATCAAAACTTCGCAAACTGAACTCCGAATCGCCGTTTCTGGCCTCCCTTATTCCAACCGCAACCAGTAATTCTAAGCGATTTCATTCTGCTTTCTTGGAAGAAGGAAGAACTGTCGCGCGGGCCATACTGGCCGACTACGCTCGGACTAAAAGGCTCCCATTTTTTGGAGGATCTTTAAAAAAAATCTCCACGGAGTAAATCATTAATACGTGGGCCCTCTATTTTAAAAATAGAACGTGGTGCCCCCTCACCCTCACAATCCGCGGACATCTGCCTCCTTTGCAGACTAACCCTCTATGATGCGGCTGGGAGAGAGGAGAGGGAGGGACGGAGGGAGGAGAGAGAGAGGAAGTGAGAGAGAATCTTAGCAACGGGACCTCGTGCATCCGATGCTCCTCCCCCTCAAAAAACGCCCTCCGGCAATTCCTCAATCTTATCCACCATATACCCGGGCCAGCATTTTTTCCTTCGTTTTTTTCCCCCCTCCAGAGGGTGGGAGGTTGCACATGTGTCGGGCACCACGTGTGACACCCTCGTCGAAAGGGTGAGAGATGGGAAAAGGGGAGGGAGCGAGAGGAAAAAATAAGCGTCTGGAGTAAAGAAGGAGATGAGGTTGGGAGGTATGGGTGCGTGCTTTAGTGAGCGAGGAGGATGGGTGAAAAAGGGGTACGAGAAGAGGGGTGTGGAGTGTGTGTGCGTGCGTAAGGACTCCTTTTTTTGCGCTCAGAGAAAAAAAGGGAGAAGACGTGAGGAGTGATACGTATCATAGGTGCGGATGCATGGCGGAAAATGCGCAGAATGCGTCTGAGAGGAGGAGTGAGGAGAGACCGGTCGAACGTAAAAAAAAAACCAACGCAATCGAAAAGTCGCGGTCGGGGAACAATCGAATTCGTTCGAGGAGAAGATTTTTATGCCATAAAAGCCATAAGGACCCTAGATGAATTATGTGTTAAGCTTAAATTCAGCAGCTTTTTCACCTGAGTGAGGCGCTAACTTTTTCTCCGTAAATATTTAATGAAACGTTCCTTTGATTTTAAAAAATAACACTGGAATATATAGGTACTCAATAATCTGAGTAATTATGCCAAAGAGAGGAAATCCCTACCGTTTCGACCAATTGTTATATGTAGCTAAGGATCAGTGAAGAGAAGGTAATTTACTAATCTTACATCATACAATTTTATATGATTTAAAGGAAATAAAAACTGAAAACGTGATAACGATAACATTTAAGGTCGTTACTACTGTATGACATTAATAAAAATAAATAATTCATAATCCTAAAATTTGAACAAATATTATAGTCGGTCTCGACGTCTGTTTACAAATGGGACGACGACCTTGCTTTAAAGAAAAATGGGCCAAACACGAAGAATTAAACCGAACGACACAACATGTACACCCCAAAAACTGCGGCCTGGCTTATTTCTCTTCAAGCCGCGCGTTCCTTTTGTTTGAGGTGGGGCATAAAAAATGTGTTACATACTCATAACAAAAGGGCAATATTTTAATATTAAAACACGTTAAGGCAATATCTGCATGTTAAAACATTTAATCTTCCACGAAACATTTCAACTGAAGGTGAATTAAAGTAAAAGTCAGCAAAGAGTGTGAACCAGTAATATTCTAATAATGGCATCAAACTATATAATAATATCTATGAAAAAGCGTGCTCTTAAATGCTTCTTCTTTGTGTTACGAACTTTTTTGGATTGGGAAACGGTAAAGACATCGTTTGGTAGAGTTCGGAAGTGGGAGGGGGAAAGGGGTGGAGATTCTTCGCGGGGGTGTCTGCTTAGTATTAAGACCGGATACGGCACGAGACAGTCAATAATCGCTATGGAAGCCAAGTTGAAAAAATAAATGCCATATGTTGAGGTAAGCTAGACGTAGGCCTGGAAAAAAATGATTTGTGGCCTGCGGGTTGGGAGACGGGAGGGACGGGTTGAAAGAGGGAATTGGTGCGTCGGAAGAGAAGGAGTGGATAGGAGGGAGGGAGAGGGTGCCGGAGAGAGAGAGAAGGATTACGCGATCTCCGAGGAGTTACCCGCGAGGTCTGGTGCGGGCGACGTGAGGGATGTCACCCAAAGGGAAGAGAGGGGAAAGAAGTGGTGCGCGTCGCCAGCCAAAGACGCAAGAAGGGATGGCACCAAAGTGGTACGGCGGCCTTGTTAATTGATCGGAAGGAGTGCCTCTCCTCGCTCTCTCTCTTACTTTCCCCCCCTCTCTCTCTCTCTTTCCTTCCGGCGACAATGGAAAGAGTGAGGAAAAGGGTATTTCCCGCGCACCGGAAGTCGCGGAACAGGGTGAGGAGATGGTAGCGCCACACGGTCTGCGATGGCAGTGCGAAAAAACGAGAAACAGATGATGGGAGTACAGAGCATATTGGAATGGGGGGGAGGGGGAGGAGGGAGGTCGGATGACTACCGCGACACGCTTTTCGCGGGTCTGCAAAGCACGTGGCACAAGAAAGAGCAAACAAGAATAGGATAAGATGAGAGCTAGACTAGCAATAGGCGCCCCACTAACGACGAAAGTCAATTAGATATGAATGAAAATGAATGTAAACGCGTGCCCAATCACAAGTACATGCGTTATTATCAATATGCATTTAAAAGGTTAATAAAAATATCTTTTCAAGTTTTTACACTGTCTTCATTTTAATTAATATTCCAGTGAGCCATATAATAGTAAGTCAACTATGGATTTTCTATGCCTTATACGCATATTAATTCAAGGCAAACCTCTTATCTTTTTCTATTTTACCAGAGAATATTTTTAAACGAAAAACTAAAAAGGAATTTCGTGATAAGATGCTATTAAAGCGAGCACCGAAAGAGCACATCTTAAGCAATATTATACATATATATTGATCTATCAAGGCATGAAGAAGACTGCGGAAAATAGGAGTATATAGAACCAAGTTTAACCATGGATAATCACGGACCTGTCTACTGACAGCCTACCTATGATATTGATCTATATTTCCTGCCTTTTCCAATTATTTTCCTTTTAAGAAGCTATTAAATTAGGTAACGAGGAAGCACATCCTAAGCAGCAACATGTTTCTTGATCTATATTTTCCAGTCTTTTCCCAATTATTTTCCATGTAATAATTCAAAAATCTGCACTAAATAATTTCATCATCTATCCCGAGGTTCAACTTCAGAAATAATGAAATTTTCATCATCGGAAGAGGAAAAATGCATCTCTTTTTCTTATCTTTATTTATTGTATTTTGATTTAATTTAATTATACTTAAAATATTAATAATTATGACAAAATGGATTGTAAGAAATGTAACGTTTTAATACGTTTCATAAAAATATCGCTATATTATAGCCTAAGTTAACTACAATAATGACTAAAATCCACGAATAAACAATTGAGCTAAAATTTCTTCTTTTTGGGGGGTTCCGAAAAATGAAGCATTTAATAACAATGATCTACCGATTCGGAATGATAAGGCCACCGTCATTCATCATTCCGTCCAAAAACGAAGGACAAATTAAATCACGACCAGGTAAAAGACGTAGCCTCGAACGACCAGACAGACTATATATAGCAACATTAATATATAACCTCCTCGAAGCGGAAAAATGAAACACAAACACGCATCGCTCATTTTTTCCCCCTCAGACTCCGTCGCGTCATTATCGCAACCCGTAATTTCCACTGTTTACGTCCGCATGAACGGCAATGTATTCCCGTCGGAAGAGGACACAAAACGAAAAAAAATTTAAAAAATACGAAAAACACAAAACGATGCAAAAAACAAGCGCTCCGTAACTGGGGCAACTCTGCTCTTCGTCTCCCGCAGAAAAAAAAAGGTCGAGGCTTTTGTGAGCGAGGATGAGAGAGGGGATCCACAAGACACACCGGGGCGTGCCCAAACATCACGCGAGACGGCGAAGGAGCGCGCACGGCACAGGAAGAGAGAGAAGTGGGGGGGGGCTTGCAAATCTCGGTATGTCGCCCGCCGGATGCAGCAGCGAACGAGAGCGCCCTCTGGACCGGACGGAAGGAAAAAAAGCAGACGAAGGAATCGGTGGAGTGAGGCGGGAGCAGGACGGAGGTGACAACAAGGACGAAACGCTGACGGAATACTTTTTTTCCATTTTACTCCAATTTTCCACAGACGATTTTTTTCCGCTGAAATAACAAACTCAAGAGGCTTAAACATAAGAACATCCTACGGTAAAATAAAATTTCATAATTTGAAATGATTCTTGATAAAGATAATCGACCCCTTTCAGCTACCCAATAACCATCCTCAGTGATATTCATCGATCGTTTACACTAAAAGTTACTGCCGCCAGCGATGAAGATGGCTGTTATGCGTATGTGGTTTATTCAAACGATGTATGCCTACAGGGGTGACCCATTCCATAAGGTGACATAGGTAAATAAATCATTCCATTTTTGAATGACGTAGAGATGAGAATAAGAATCAAAATACCATTATGGCTGCTTTAAAAATGCCCCTTTCAGTTCCCTTTAGTCTGGCAACTTATAATACTTTCTTGTTTCATGGGTAAATATTCGCCATCATTTGGTCATAGTGTGGTTGAACACGGGAGTTTAGAAATTTAAAATTATTTTAATCACCACACTGATTCAACATAAAACTAAAGAATAAGTTACAAGTACACCAAATCTATAAAATGGCATAATGATTTGCAGTACTATCAGCCCACGTTGTTCCAAAAAATTCGAAAAGATATTTTAAAGATGTTAATCTAGTAATTTCAAACCGAATGAGGGGCTTCTGTAATCTATAGTAGATATCTATAAAGTAAAGTGTTTGTATGTATGTATATATGTATGTTTTTTTTATAACTCAGCAACTACAGCACGTAGAAACAAGAGGAAGGTGTCATTTTAATCGGAATAAAGAGTTTTGTGATGTAGTCAGGTTTTTATACCGATATAATTGACCTTTTTAATTTTTAAAAATATTTTCTTTTTTCATTTTCTCCATTTGAATAACATAGGGATGAGTGTAGCTTATTTTTCATTTAAAGTTTAAAATTCCTTAGAAACATGGTACGAACTCGAGACTTGGATGGCTGTATGAAGAAAAGAAAAAAGTTTATTTTTTATAGAAGACAGAATCCGAATCTTGATCGAATTAGCGTAGAAATGCGTTTAGAATCAGAAGAATACGTGATTTTATCAGTTTTATAACAATACCAAATATAAACTACCATGACAACTCACATTGTCGCCTAAGTTGAGAGTCCAATGCATTTATATGGGAAAATTTTTAACGTAATATCGTTTTTCAATTTCTGTGTGCGATTTTGCTTTGTTTACATGGCAACAAAATATTTGTTGATTTTAATTGAAATATTACTAATAAACGTTTTTAGTGACATTTTTGGTATGGCGTAGAGTTTCCAAAGCAAACTGTTTTTAAAAATGCGTAACTTAAATAATTAGACGTAGATTTTCCACAAATTGTGATTGGATAAATCGTTTCATTGTTTCCCATGTATTGTTGATATAAACAATTTTCTCGTAACAGAACTCATGGATAAGAGAATCGAGCTAATAGTCGGAGGATAACATTCACTCTGTGATTCTTAAACGTTCTCTATTTACTTTTTGTCTTTCGTTAAATTAATTAATTTCCTTTGTTTCTTTGTTCATCTATTTTCTGTTGATTATTGTATTCTTGCTGGTTTTACAGTTTTCGTTTTCAAGATATCGTCACGAACTTAACATAGTTATATAATTTTACCCGCAGGATAAAATAGGCTATATGGCGATAAAAAGATTGGGGGGAAGGGGGTATTTAATTTAATAATTATTTTCCCATAAGTTTACACGTAATTTTCGGTTTTTCACAGTGCAAAATTTTCTTCCTTCATTCATCTAAATAGGTAAATGCAGAGCGGTTTTCTTCATTTTTGCTTTATTCGACTGTTAAAACTGTGTACTACTATCTTATTGTTGCGGTGTATACATGTTACACGGTGGAAGTTTCATATTCACTAAATCCGTTGAAATTCAACGGGCCCTTCTGCTAGTTATAACTAAAACTTTTCAACATAAAACTCATTTTTCTGTTATCATTGTGGCTTAGCATTTGAAACAACGTAGTTTAACGAAATACAGAAAAAATCACAACGTGTAATAAAGAGGAATTGAAAACAGTAATTTTTTTCTGTTTCGCTACGGATCGATTCAACAGAGTTACGTCACAAACTGAATTATATAACATAAGTTAATTTTCCGAAGAAAACTCAAACCTCATTTTCACTAACTCGGTATATTTAGGTCGATCATCTATTACAAAAGAAAACTGTACTCGGCAGGTGACTAGTGACAAAGAAACGAAGCCAAGAGGAAAACGTTTCAATAAATCGTATCGGATGTAACCCGGATATATTTTTTAACTCCCGGACTCCTTTTCTCCTCCGAGTCCATTTTTACTCGCTCAACAATAAACCCCACCATTCAGTCTATTTCCAAGCGACCACATCCACGTGGGTAGGTAGCCAGAGCCATCCTCGGCCATCCTCCTCGAGATTATAAGAGGTCCTGGCCAGGAATTCCCCGAAAGATAGGCTCTCTTCCAATCTCCCATTCCCATTCATTCCACCCTCCCCTCCCGCTCCCCTCTTTCCACTCCCATTCCGATCTTTCTCCTCTCTGCTCTCACTCACTCTCTTTTCCCCCTTTTCCTCTAGGACTTTGCAATAAAAATCCATGGTTACCGCCCTTGGGAAGAGCATCCGCTTTGGGTAGATTTAGCCAGTAAATAAAACCGATTTTTAAATATATACCTAGCGCAGTCGTAAACTACAGTGCCGATGAGGCCGAGAAATAAACGAGTCGATACTGACCGTGCCAATGACAGAAAGATCACACGCGCACCGGCGTTTAATGGCGCTGATATCGTTCCAGATTGGCTGATATCCAAGCACTTGATAATGAAATCGAATGAATTGTTAAATCGAGTACGGAAGTCAGGAGTTCCGGAAATCGATCTTTATTCGCGAAAAAAAGGGAATGCTTATAGTTGGTTCCCTGGGTAATACATTTAAAAAATATTTAATGAACTTACCAACCAAATTAACATGTCATTTCCGTATCGTGCTAACAAACGAATAAATAGGACGGGACGGGTAGTTGCTACGAGTCAGTTTAGCGCTGACATATCAAAATAGACCGTAGCCACATTAGTTAGATTTTAGTTCTAGGAGGGCCTCATTAGCAATATGTTTCTCAAGGGTCGAAAAAGGAAAAAATATTACAACTTGTCTCTATGATCAAGATATATGTTGTCCATTGCGGTCAATGACTAAAAGAACGCGGTGCGATAACAAGGAAATAAATCTTGTCCAGTCTTAATAAAGTGCTCATACTATGTCAAACATTTTCTATATGCAATAAAAATGCAGGTTCTATGAAAGCATATTTAAGGCCGCAACTTTGACATCTAGTGACTGAAATACATGACAAGGTGAAAGTCAATGCAACGAAAATCGCATTAGATCTGCGAAACGGAAGCGAAAGAACCGGAACCGATTCTTCGTATGCTCACAAAATGAACGAAGGCAGTCTCGGGGTAAAGAGCGATTGCCTCGAAATATTACCACTTAAATGTTTTACGCGTTCGAAAATGCTCGTAATGAGAAAATTGTAGGGGAGGTCTGTTGCGCCTCCTCTCTCCCGTCTGCCTCTTTCCCTCCACATCCATCTCATATCCGCCCCCCCCCCCCCTCGGCCCGGGGGCGGATACGAGATGCTGCATATTCCATCCCCATCCCTCCTCCGTACACTCCCAACCAAAACCCTTTCACTCCCACCACTTGAACACTTATTTTTATTTGGTTGAAAATAGACCGTCTAGCCTCCAGTGCTGATGAATGCCACTCGAGGACCCAGTAGCCTCCTCGCCTTCTCTCTCTCTCTCTCTCGCTCCTGGCAGCTCGTTCAGATTGTCTGCTGCGACCAAACAAATCGATTATGTAGCGTTACGTGCGTTTGTATTTGTATGCGACGGATTCTGTTAAAGCAATGAATCGAGGCATTCAGTGTGTATGTTTCGAACGTTACATTTATCAAAGAAACCAATTATTTAGGATTTATTTTTTTATGTTTTAGAATTTTGTAACACAGAAAAGTTACGTTTTTAGATCGAATAATTACATTTTTCACAAATTTAAGCATCAGTACGCCGAATGAAAACTTTTCCGCCACAAATTGGTCATCGTGGGCTGTCGATAATGGCAAAACGTGACAGTTTGGACAGTTTAAGCAGAAAGCGTTTAAGATCGACGTATATTATACCTGATCCGCCGCGTTAACTTCGTGAACGGTTTGAGAATTAATTCCAGTCATGATCTAATACTAAAATACAATTTAGAGAAAGAGCCAAACTGTGTTCTTCGATGGGAAATGAACCCGGTAGAGTTGTCGCCAATATTCGATTTATCAAATTCTCTTTTCGGTCACATCGACCGAGTAAGCCCTCTCACTGTGGAATTATATATTTTTTATTTTCGCTGACATAACACGCCACCTTTTCATTTATTAATACTATTATTCCTACAGGTAAAACCGTACATTTGTGTGTTACAGTAATAAAGGGCGGCAAAATAAACATTTAAGCCTCTTCTTAACATATAAAACAAACAAGGAGTATGATAACCAATGAGTTTGAGGCTCACGTGAAACTAAAACTTTTCTGCTCGCTATCCACGGGAGAAATTTCAATTCCCCTCAGACTGAAATAAAACGAAAGGACACCGCGTCGAAAGTTAAGAGTGACTCACTTTTCACTCGAACCATTCCCGTGGATGTCCGACGTCTCTTCTAGAAAAGAGGAAAAATCCGCGGAGGGAGAATACCAAGGACTTCCAAAGAAATGCTACGGCACTTCCATTTCAGAGCTGAACAGTGACGAAATTATTGCCGCGATAAAAATCTACCGGGATGAGGCATCTCGATGCATTAAACATTATTTTATTTTAGGTATGGAAACCATCCGGATACGGCCATAACTTCTATTACAGAGCCTCTCCATCCGAGGTGGTCGCGCATTATCCATGCACAATGGCGCCCAACCCGGCGACTAATTTATTGTTTTTGCTTGAAGACCGATCAAAGTTTACGTCAGTCGGGGACAAAGAGGCGGTGCGTGTGGCGAAAAATGGCGATATATCACCTTCGATCTCTCGGTTTCCTCGCTACAACGCGATCGACCAATATTTTGGTCACATAGAAGGAAAGGGCGGCTCGAATACGCCGATTAAGTGGAATGAATTGACAAAACCTTTTCCGCAGACTAGGAGGATTTTTCCCTTCTGCTTGTAGCTATTTTTCTCCTCGTGTTCAGTGATTTGCTCACGATCGCCTACCGAAGAAAAAATTCCCATGTCAGCATCTAAAGTATATGTTGTTATATGCTTATCCTTATTTGCTTTCGTCGTGCGACGAATTGACGTGCGACGAGTTGTCTTGCGACGAATTGACTGCGACGAGTTGTCGTAGAACCCCTTTGCACTACAGGCAATTAAATGTTCGTTACTTAATTACTAGTATCTCTATGTATTATTATATATTTACACACTATGAATTGTACGTTTTTATAAATTGCAATTCGGTAAAAAGTAACAAGAATAACAAGATTCCCGGTCTTCACAAAAAATTTCGATAACATATTCAGTTTATAACAGGCATAATGAACTCTCCCTGTCACTCCTTCTTACTGAAAACTTGAATTCGCACTGCAAGCTCTCGGTTTTATTATTACATTTCAGTGTTGCAATGGTTAGGAGAAAGTCACGACTTTCTTTTTAAAGAAAATAAACTCTTAATCTTAAATGGCGATGCCCAGTTTACTTCATTTCCGTATAACGCTGAATCGGGGATGTTAGTTTCAGTTATGTTCACTAGGAGACGGAAACAAAAACGTGCAAAGTACGTAGCTTCCTTCTTTAAATAAGTTTGGACAGTCATGAAATTCCGTGAATAACTAAATTTTTACCTATCAAGGAATAAATTAGAAAGAGTTTAAATAACGATAAGCTATGTGTCCATATTGATAATGAATCGCTTTTGGGCAAAGCAAAGCTTCGTAACAGCAATGGGTGAGTCGAATAACGGATGAGTTAAATAAATTAGATGATCAATTTTTATAGTAGAATTTTAGAATAAAACAAGAAGTTAAGGCCCTTCTCTACTATTAATATATAAACTTTTGCTAAGTACTAAAAATTAATAATAAAACAATTAGTGTAAGTAAGATGTAAGTTTTAATCATTTGGATCATGACTAATGTGAAGGATATCTTACCCGAGTATTTATAATTATTTATCATCACTGTCTTTAATATAATCTCAAACAACGACCAGAAACTTTCTTCCTCACTTCACACGTAGACTATGGTTATGTTCTGAATAAAGAGTTATAAAGTCTATTAAATGACCAAACCAATACAACTCATTACATAATGGGTGATTTGAATAAAGAGAAAATCTGATGTGGCCAACACATGACTTTCTCCATATTTGAGGTATAGATATTTAAATTATTATGAATAGCATTATGAGGCAAAATTATCATTTCGTATCGTAAAAGAATACAGTCGTTTGAATATGTTTACAGAATTCACCGCTACATGGTGGTGGCGCTGTATACTGGTATTAAGAAAAAGCAAAATATCTCCGAAATGGATAGTTCTACGAAAATTTGTTTCAAACAAAACTTGGAAGAAATATTATTCTCTACAACTTTGGTCCTCACGAAGCTTACCAATAACGATGTTTTTAAGGAGATATTTGACGGAAACCAAAAAACCCGATTATTTATAAATAATCCCTAAACAATAACTGCTATGGAAAATTGTTTCAAATGAAAGTTGTAGGAAATTACATTCTGTATAACATTTGTATAGAATTGTATATACAATAATGATGTTTTAACGGAGAAATATCGTAAAAACCGAATCGGGTTTCGAATAAACCTCGACTTCCGGTTAACCGTTATTGTCAAAAAACTAATCAGTTCTTTGTGCTAATGCTAAAGTGTTACATATGAAGTTTGGTAACGATATGGCAAGTACTTTTTGAGTTTGAGCGCCCACAATCACATACACACACGCGCACACAGACATCAATCCGAAAATAGTCTAAACGTGTTCTAGGATCCTCAAAACGTGTATTTCCGTTGAAATCTCGAAGTCGATTTTTTTCATGATCACAATACTTTCCCATTGTATGGAGAAAGTAAAAATACCTCTGTAATAGTACGAATTTTCCGGACTCACATTTGCATGCCGCAGAAAATGTTACGTTCTTATGTTAAACTTGGGAATGCCATTTACGATTTAAAAACGGGTGATATTTATCTTAATAAAGACATTCAAAGACTCATTTTCTAACCTCTGCAAAAATGATATGTCAGAATGGAACGTTGAGTTTTCAGTACGATTTCTAGTGTGTCCAGGAAGTGAGAGTTGCAGTACGCCGTAATGATACCATGATGCGTTCGGTGAAGATTAAATTTAGTCCAGGAGTCATCCATTCATTCGGGGAAATAGCGCGAAAAGAATGCACCATCGAATCTCTTGAGCTTTCTTCAAATAGTGTAGCCAGTAGAGGAAACCTCCATTGATGCTTATTCTATTGCAGCAAAAAACAGAGGAATCCCTGCTGATGTCAAGCGGAAATACTTGCAACAACAAAACTAAACTGAGAAAAGAATTCTCCAAAGGAGTAGTGAGGGTTCTCCCGGAAAAGGCACATTTAAATTTCCTCAGAATCACCAAGGAGGACTGGAGCATTAAGAATGGTGCCCACTCATTGCTGCGATGTTAATGCTCCCGAAAGCCCCTGTTTTCCTTGAGGCCAATGCTAATCTATTTATAAACCTTTCCGCGGGCCAAAACAGTTACAAAGAGCAGAAATCTCCCACAGAAAATTGCGTCTTTCCAGACGCATCGAAAAGTTTTTTGTGCCGAACTATTTGTATAAGTGGCAACGAAACACCTATGCTTTTTAAATTGATGAATTAAAGGACTGAATTGCGTGGTGGAGTGCAGCTGACGACTGGTCTTACCAACTGCTGATTGTGAGTAAAACAAAATAATTCTGTAGTGATGAGAGAACTTAAACTCGGAATTATTTTTGAAACATTTACTATCATCACATGAACTATACGACAGATTTACGGATTGTAGAAATTTAGGCCAATATTTCCTTTGGTTACAAGACCGAAGCTTTTGAAGTGATGTGAGGTCGTCCTACCTGAGATGAGAGATAGGTATGCCTGAACGATACAACGCGAAAAAATGTGTCACGAGATGAGAAAGTGAGACTGAGGAGGAAGAGAGAAAGGTGGAAAGGGGATTGAAGATGGAAAGGGAACGAATGGTGGGAAGGGGAAGGCACACAGAGAGAGAGGAGGGGGGGTGGGGGGGATTGGTAGAGCCAGAAAAGACTACTCCAGTTGGCGCCTTCGCCAACATATCCCTCGACCCACATCCTTCATCCCAAACAACACAGAGAGAAAGAGAGGTGATGCCTCAGTAGAAAGAGATAAAGTGGAAGAGAAAGAAAGAGAAAAGTGAGAGAAAGAGAGAGGTAAAGGTTTGCTTTGTCAAGGGAAGAAACCCGCACCGCCGAAAGAATCACGGAACGAGAAACAGATCGCGGTTTTTCGACGAATTCGCTCGCTGCCTAATTGGAATTAAAAGTGTTCTGCTTAAATTTAAGATAAAAATAGCAGAAAATGATACTCGGTTACGATGAGTTTATATTCTACTTATGGTTTATTGTTTCATAAAATCGAATTTTGCATCCCTATGCATATGAAACCGATACAATTCAACAAAAATTAATGATGTTCATTTTAAAAGACCGAAATAGGCTTAAAATCAAGGATGACAAATGAAAATGTCTATGGCACCCAGAACGACTAAAAATATATCGTAGGAATTAAAAACAAAACTCTCAATAGAATAAATATCCTGTCCAATAAGGAAGATAATTGCATATGAGCTTGTTTGTGGTGATTGTATATGAAAGATTCAATGGATTTAACGATACTGTAGCTGAAAATTTTTAGACGATTATAAAACACTAGAGTTAAGAAAATCAAATACAATTTCATATTTGCAAATTTTTTGTGAACGCCTGTTGATAAAGCTTACTGGCACAAAGACAAACTAATATAAAAGACCATAGCAACCGGATCGGCGGATAAATCGATCTCAGAATAGACCCTACATTCAGTTAAGCGATTCCTTGTTTCTATGACGGACACTTCCACGTATTTACTCCCACCAGTACCCTTCTTCCACCCTCACCACCACCGGTTAGCTAGTGAACCACGGGACATTACCGAATACATCTTTGGACGGAATCCAAGGCGCAGTTTCTCCCCTCTACCGGCGGCAATGGAACTACGAGTCCTCGGAAGAATCGAATCCCTACGGTGCATCCAGCATCGCGCGGCGGCGCCTCCTAGATCACCTACTACACCCCCTCGTCTCTTTCTCCACCCCCTACTCTCTCCTTCCCCCCCTCCCCTCCTCCACACCACCCGCCCGCGTGCAACGCGGCCCCCCCCTCCCCCTCACCTGCAAGAGCGCGCCTTGGCATTGCCTCAAACGCTCACTCCAGAAGAGAATGAATTTCTGTCAATGGGTGAGACTTAAGAGCGGCCTTTGGCGAAAGGATAATGGAGCGCATCCGAAAAAAGTCCACTCTCCTAGTTAGTGACAGAGATGAAGAAGGCCGAAATCAAATCCCTTTGATTTGAAATGGGGTCACGATACAATTCTCCATTTTTTTGAGTTCTTTAAGGTCGCGCCTCCGTCCGTTTTGGACGAATCTTGCATGACGATATATATTTTCATGGATTGGGAACGATTTATATCGTTGGAGAAATTTCGCTCAAGATTATATTAAGTTCCGATATTGGGTTTAATTCATTAGGAAATAAAGAAAGCAGGAACGAAGCGTAGAATTATAAATGCCGGAGATTGATTTTAATTTTCAAATAAAAATGTCTTCTTAAGACGAGGCTCATATGCAAATTTCAATCATTCGGGGAATTTTCCTAACAAACGAACATAGTTATTATTTGTATCGTATATCTCACCAGCACAAAAATATCTACTTCTAGTAAGAATTCGAGTTAAATTACTGAAAGGGGATGAAAAACTCCAAAAATTGAAGGCACCATTTTAGTGTCTATTAAATCCACTATTCACGATGTTCTAGTATTTGTCGTCTTAGCTAACATCCTTCTGGTAATGGCAAGAGATATCCTGACTGGGAGTGGAATCAAGGGTCGTAGATCGCCGGCGGTGGAAGATCAAACGAAGATGGCAATCCCCCTTGGGTGTCCCATCGCCCCCTTAATTGTTTCTAGTTCCTTCCCTGACCATAAACAAAGAAAAGAGATAATTTAAATAAACTCATATCTTATTCAGTTACCGTTTTATCGATGCAATCTATCGGATTCTAGAATTTCTAAACACAACTCAGAACAGTATATTCAATAATCCGTATAATTTACAATTGGGTATTCACGTGCTCCAAAAACTGTCGTGCGTTCATCACATTGTCTAATCTCCGAGGACGTGCCATGTTGTGTAGTCGCACAGTTATGCAGTCTAGGTGATTTTGAGGATGCGAAGTTTTCCAGGAACCCTTGTATGCGAGAAGGCGAGCGTGTCGACTGTTAAATTTCGAAAGAGGAAGCGTGAGTCACCGTTCCGAATAAAAAAATGTCGAGCGAATCGAATTCGGATGAAGAGAGAGAGAGAGAGAGACGAGGAGGTGGGAGGAGGTGTGTCGGTCCATCAACCGGAAGGGTGGGATGCTGGGCGTCCGAAAATAGCGCCGCCTAGGAGCCACTGTCTGGACGAAAAGAGTCCAGGAATCCCGAAAAGAAAATACTCTGGGTCTAGAGGGATATCCACTGGCTTAATGAAAGCCACCCTTAATACCGGTGATTGATCGATCTCTCTATGGCGTCTGGAATTTCAGATGGGATAATTTTAGAGGCCATATTTTCCTCGAATTTCTTTTGGCGGTCGAATCGATAATTTTGAGCCACGTCGTTAATAATTCCTCTGTCCCTAGTTTGCAGCTGAAATAAACACTTTTGGAATTTTCGCTGAAACCGAGGATTTCGGTGGTCAACGACTAACGACTTCCGATCGCCTCTTTCAACTTAAGCTCGAGTGATAATGGTTTCAGCTAATGTTTTCTATGAGCAATGCAGATAATAACATTCCTATAGCTATGAGAAATTTAGAATAAACTTTAGCTAGGGTTTTACTTACTCAACCTGCCTTGCAATTTAAATAAGCCTATGATTTTCACGGAAGCTGTTGCCATAAGTGTCGCACCTATCTTCCATAATAGAATCTACGGTCTGTTAAGTGGCAATGATTACCGCCAATTTATTGCTGACATATGTACTTGTCGTTTAATAATTATGAATGCGGAAATCGCCAGGATTTCGAATATGTAATTTTTGGTATTGTCGAGATTTTTAAAGCAGTTAAATATTTTCTTATGCCTGCCTAGTTTATTTTCATCGGATATATTTGAAGTAACTAAGAACAGCGTAACTTGTAACTCGCTCTTCCGATTCATGTTTCCAACGGTATTTGTAATTCGATTACGGTCCGATTCATGTCGATCATTGTCGCAAGAGATGACAACAGGATGGTGTTAACACAATCAGTAATTGACCGGAAGCCTTGAACGCGTGTCACACCTAAATGGTTTTCCATGGGAAAAGAGGGAGGGAGAGAGAGTGAGGGAGAGAAAGAAGGAGACGTTAACGGAGGCTGTCGATGAGTAGTAAATTGTTCTCATGGGAAACCATCGAGTTTTTTGTATGAATGGGAGCGTTGGCGTTTGGGTGGATGAACCGATGGGTCCAGGTAAGGTCATACGCCGAAGCACTGCACCGCAACGCTCCCGAGCTATGGGAAAGGTCTCCTTCCTTGATATATTGCTATTCCTAGAAATGCTGACGATGTTTAGCCACCCAGCGGTGCGCAGAGTCGTCGCGAATGTCCAAGGAAATATAACATTAGTTCTATACGAAACTCAATTGAGCGGTTAGAAATCAACAGCTTTCTGAAATAGATTTTCATTTAATTTTAAAGTAATAAAAAAGTCACTAACTCAAAAAATCTTTATTAGAATATGTAAAGTGGTGTTTTCATTTCATTCCGTACTATCTCTTCCGAGTCTTATTGTACTTTTTGTCACGTGTAATTTTATAGAGCAACAATAATAGGAATATACCTATTTTTATGGAATACCTTTTAAAATACCACCTAAAACTGTGGTTATACCAAAGGATGTTCTGAAAACAGGAGCGAAATTATAAAGACAGGATAATTAGCTGCCAATTATTTTGGCTCTCATATACCACATAAAATTTAACGAACGATCTCGGTAATTGCTGAAAAAAGAAACTTAATTTTTCCGAATACAACCCTATCTTCAGAAATAATTTCTCCTGTCTAAATTTCAGAGTTCCGTACAATTATTCAATGATAAAGTCTCCCATAACGACTGCTTTCTCCCCCCGTTGTTTCCGTTAAAGAATCTTTAGAAAAATAGTAACTCTTCAGTCATAGAATAATTTTTTTCGATTGGTAGGCAGCCATATCCTTTAGAAATTCCTTTTCAGCACCAAAGTGTTCTTCTCTCCGACCATCTTGCACCCGCTTTTTACCTTCCACGGAATTGGTACGTGCCGCTCCCGTGGGATCCAAAGGAAGAGATTCCAGGGAGGGATTTTACCGTTCCCTTCCCAAACCACTTCTACCCCCCACCCCTTCCCCTCGCATTTTCTGTTTTTTCATCACGTCGACGGCTCGGCGCAGTGCATTATGGGAACCCAGTGGCGCTCACATCCTGCTCTCGAAAACGTAATGGATTAGAAATGTCTTTAAACGGAGTTTTCTCACTTTTTCATCGCGAGAAAGAGCCTTTGGGCTTAATTTACATTCCTCCGAGTCATCCGTCCTTCATCCCCCGTACGAGATAGCCTCAAAGAGAAACAAAAAAACAATCCACGCAGAGTTATTTGCATACCTGGTGTACGAAATCGGAGCAATTTGGAAGAAAGCCAAATGAGAGAAGAGAGAATAAATTCGGTGAATCGTTTTTTTCCCTCGGAAACAGGAAACAAGCCTCGCTGAATTTATATTCGAATCGGAACGACTCAGAAATGCCCGTTCGCCAAAATGCAGCATTTACATATTTTTTTACATAATCAATAAAAACGAATGGAACCAGGACAGTATTTACGGATTATATTCTTCCTCGCGTTTTTCATGTCATATCATAAAAACCTTTGTCGGGGAGTGGCATATATTTGAAATGACTTCCCCATTTGAATCGGTTTCGAAGAAGTCGAATGTGACATCATCTCAAATCGGCGACAAGTTGCTCATCCCGGCTTCACGCTCATTTGATGGCATCACCGCCCCTTATATCACTAGTTCACAACGTAGGTGCGATGGGATTATCGCGACGAACGTGAGCGAACTATGTACTTCGAGTTAGGTGGGCCGCGTAATGCTCTCCGCTCCCCACCTCTCTCTTCGGATGAGTCGACGAAATCATCGTTTGCTATTCTTGGAATCCTTCCACCTGCTGGCCACCACTTAACCAACTGAATGACCAAAAGTCATATCCGCCGGACGGAAATTTCTCGCCCAATGGTCGTGAATCTGTCGCAGGTTGAAAAGCTTGAGAGAGAGAGAGACCTCACGGAGGGTCGCGATCAGCGTTGCCAACCAATGATAATGATTTTTACGGACAGCATGGAAAAAAATTAAGGACAACCAATTATTTTACGGGCAAATTTTTATGTTTGTGTTTTCTAAATTGTCCTGTGTCACTAGTGCAAAAAGAGGAAAGCTAGAAGTGGAGAGGGCCATGGTTGTCAAGACCTGAGAATTATTTTTGCTAACAGAATAAAAAATTCAGACATTCAACCTTTTATTTATAAATATCTAAGTAAAAATTGAATCGTCCAACAGCCATAAAGATGAAAATTAGCAAACTCGAACTCTAGAGTTTTTGGCAGTTAATCGTCACTATTATTCTCCATTATATATCCTGTAAGTCGTAAGAGCAAAAAGTTTTAAATAAACAAATAATGAGTTATCAATTTCGAGACTCTCATTTAAAATTGGCATACAAAATAAATTTCTAATATTTCCAAAAATTAAAAGGTTTTGACTGTCTTCCTCTTTTAGTGACTTCCTGCAGAATTTATTTACATACCCTCTTAAATATAGTTTAATAAATAGAGTAATTAATTATGAATCTACCTCTTAAACTAGTAATATATTTCGTCGGCAGGTATTGAAGGAAATTAGGATCCAGTTATCCGTGAACAAGGCTTTGGTTTTTTATGGAAACCACACGATGTTGTTTGGACGATGAACCAAAACGTAATGAGCAAATCACTGTTGAAGTGCAACGTTACCAATGTCACGATGGACGAGTGGAGAAACATCGTTGGAAATTACAAGTCGTAAAATCTCAATATCTATGTTCAAAATCCCCAATCCAATTAGCTTCGTTAACCATTGCGACTTGCGACTATATCTGAACATTTTTCGCGAACGCCATACTCTTGGTTACAATCGCAGTGTACTTTGGCGTGAAAACGAGAATGTATAAGATGAATATTTTTCGTTTAACCCCTGGAAATCTCCTAGTTTTATTACGAACATCTAAAAAAATTTAAGGACTTTACGGACATGTGCAATTTTAGCTCTTTTTTACGGACTGTCCGTAAATTTAAGAACGGTTGGCAACGCTGGTCGCGATGAGCTAAGAGAATATTAAACATGAGATTTTGGTGCTTTTTAGAACAAGAGCTATCCTAGCTGTTCTATCTAAGATGTACCAACAGCGCAACCCTTACAAAATCATCCAATTGCGTTCATTGAGAAATAATGTAAATAAATAAACCGGCTGATATCGGCCGAGTGCGGTAAACGATGCCTGAATTCCTCAAGAGCCTCGAAGAGAGATTGCAAAATTAATATTAGAATAATCTATATGTGTTTTCAAGTATGGGCAGTTAAGAGTATACATAATCTCAAGTCTTTTACAATTTCTTGTGGGAGCTCTTCGATTAAAATATAAAGAGTAATATATTAATTTTTTGCAGTGTGTTTTATTATAAGATACCTGGAAATTGATCTTTTCTTTAAAACTAATTCCTTATATGAAAAGTGATGTGAGATTTGTATTACCTTGAAAATTATAATTCTGTGATAATGGACCTTTAAGTTTGCTTGTTAATGCTGTACAATCTTATATAATAAAATTGAATGTCTGTCCGTGTGTTCCTTATACATTCCCACGCCCTTTGAGCTATCGGGACCAAACTTTGCAAATTGACTTCATATGACTCTACGGGTAACATAGGGTACCTGGAATTTCCGAAATCGACTCGGGTTCGATTCCAGGAGACAATTTTATTTTCTCATAAGTTTACACGGGATTTTCGATTTTTCAAATTGTAAGGATTTTTTCCTTCATTCGTTAAAATATGTAAATATGGACCGATTTTCTTCGTTTTTGCTTTATTCGACGGTTAAAACTCTATACTATCTTATTCTTGCGATGTTTACATGTTATACGGTCGAATCATTCAGAAATACGCAATTGTTTTCTAAATTTTACGGATATTTCGTACTCTTTCCGACGTTGTCAAGGCGACCGTAATTGTTGCCTCCGATTCAATCATTGCCAATTAAACCTTCAAATAGGTGAAAGAATAGCGTTTTCGCTTCGAACTGTTGTTTAAGCATCGAAATTAGTGATGTATAGCAACGTACATAGTTAAGGATAATTATTCTGTTGACTGCGTATGGGAAAAGTTTATAACGACAATTCATCGTGTGTATGCTGGAATCCTACCATTTAGTAAGTAAAACCTTTATATTATACATCTGTAATGCTTACTAACGCACATTTATAATACTTTCCATAGAAGTCACTCGACATCAGTTTGTGGTTGTGAATAAAACGTCTAATCTATACAAGTTTTTCTAGGACGCCAACATTTCCCCAGAAAGTGACAAATGCTTCTTTGGTTCGTAAATGACACACATACCGCACAGAAATATATGGGGCATTTGCTGTAATTAGAAGGTAAGTATGCTTTATTAAAGATTCGATCCCATTTTTAATATTCTTACAAGTTAAAATTCTTAAGATTTATGGATTACAGTGTAAAGGCGACTTTCTCTTGGTCACTTGGTTACGTGTTTGGCACAACCCGGGCATCGCCGGGTACTTTCAGCTAGTCCATTATAAAATTAAAATTCCTAAGAAGTTTTCATAGGAATCCGTTATCAAGCCAACTTTTTTTTAATTTGTGCGATGTGAGTTACTATATGCAGTTCATTTTAATCATTACAG
Source organism: Uropetala carovei (assembly GCA_036926305.1). NCBI lineage: Eukaryota > Metazoa > Arthropoda > Insecta > Odonata > Petaluridae > Uropetala > Uropetala carovei. The sequence continues at coordinate 4,146,057 of JAXCHB010000104.1, read as the reverse complement.
TACATTTAATTTCCACAGTAATATTTACATTAGTTCGATATCTGCAGGGCATTATAAAAATATGTAAGAATTTTTAAATGGAAAAATACCTACTTTCACTACTAAAAACATTGGCATTCGTGGGTTTTAAACTTCTATTTCTCTGCAGAGATAATTATAGTATTAGCAATTCCTTCCATGTATGTAAAGTACACGTTGTTTGTGTAATTTCAGTTCTAATATTACATTGACATTAATACCTGCAATCCGCCAGAAGCGTTTGGCAGGGGGTGTCACAGCACCAAATGAACTAATGCCTCTGTTGGTCTGTCTTATTTTGTCTGGGAAAAAAGATCTGTAGTAATTTTCAGTTCTAGCGACTATTACAAGGGTGACATTGATTCCATAAATTTTAATGGTGAATTAGACCACTTTTTATTATTTGCGAAAGAAGAAGACAAATCATAGACCATTACTGGAATGAATGCATTGGTTTCCATTATGAAATCAACTTTTCCTAATGTAGAAATTATTTTAAGAATATTATTAACAATGCCAATTTTAAATGCTTCAGGGGAAAGATCATTTTCTGCCCTAAAGCGCGTGAAAATTTATCAGTGGAACACAATGAGTGACAATCGTCTGAATTGTTTAGCTTTACTTTGCATTGAAAATGATTTTTTAAATAATATACATCCGAGCGTAATAATACGTAGACATTTTTGCAAAAGATAATTCTAGAAAAGAAATTTATGAATTGCTAGTACCTTCCATATAGTAATTATACCTGTTGTAATTATATGCTTTATTTTTATCGGTTGCGCAATGACAATTTGGATAATATTTTAAGAAATGTATTACTTCTTTTGGAAAAATGTTACTTTTCCACATGAAATGAAGTGGATTTTTCACAGATTTTTTTCATTTGTATGTAGTATTTCTATCAAAGTAATGTAATAAATTTTGCTAAATATGGTTTTCTATAAATTTTGTCAACTCTTTATAAACATTCCATCTTATTTGTTAGTGATTCTTCTTCCTTCTTAAAGAGAAAATCTGTATTTCCATAGAAAAATCAAAAATGAAAGTGAGGGTTTGTAGCAATAGGTGAAATGTGTGTAGGTTATATGAGTACCATAATATTGAGGGTCCCGAATTTTTTTAGCGCCACGGGCCCCGGAAAGCCTAAATCCGCCTCAGTATGCGTTTTTTCCTGATATATACGATATATCAGTGGCGTACGCAGGCGGGAGGAGTCCATTGGATCTGGACCCCCCCCCCCCCTCCTTACGAAGAAAATTAATTAACCGTTCGATATTAGTTCTGCCATTTTAAAAGTTACTTCCATAATCCTCATTTTTAGTTACTACTTATTAATAGCGATATAAACATTATTTCAGCTTTTTATCATTGAGTTTCATTTTTGTTCCTTAAGAATAGAATTTAGACCCTCCCCTTAGGAAAATTCTGCGTACGCAGCTGCGATATATGCAACATATTTTCAGAAATCTGAAGACAGAAAATAACTTTCTAAGATATAAAAGACGGAAAACTTTCAGGATAAGGAAAAGAGAAGAAAACTCTGAATTTAGGACACATTAGCTCGATTAAACAATTTATTCGGAAGCGCATCTTGTGCGCGGGTGGACGGGCGCAGTCGTGTACTTTTTTGCATGCAAGCGAACCATTAAGAGCAAAAAAAGTGCGAGGGAATTATTCACTTATTTAGCCTCGATGCATTCAGGGAATCGTAAACTTCCTTCCTGGAAAGGACTAAAGAGACCGCGCGTTGCACAAGAGGGCGCTTGGAAATGCATCTCTTTGGGACTCCTCTTGCATCTCACCTCGTTTTTAGTCTTTTAGACTATGCGGCGAACATGTGTGTGAGAAAGACAGACGTAAGAACACTTAGAACTTTCTTCCCTTTGAAAGTAACAGCATCCGACGCAGGACGCCACTTCTCATCTGACACGATTTCTTAAAGACTCGAGATAGCCGTGTCACACGAATGTACGCCCCTTTTTCGCAATGCACTTAGTGCGCGGGACAGTTTTACAAGGTGTTTATAGACTACGCTTCCGTCCTAATGTCGTAGGCGTGCAAACTCCGAAAACTCATACCGACCAAGATAGCTCACAAGATGACGAAAATTAATTCCCTCATAAGAGAACAGAAGCTGGGGTATTATGTTTTCTTCAAAAATTTAAAAAGCGATTGATTTCAGCGACATCGACAAGAAGAAGACCGGTCGCTCTTTTACGTGAAGTTTTGACTGAAAACTTAAAAAAGCGATTACCGAGAATCATTAAATATATGGGATGATGACTGAAATCGGTCCCGTGAAATTCTATGAAAATATTTCCATTAATTGAATAATGCACGTTTTCTGTAATATAATATGCCCATGAGCGATGCGCATAACAAATGTTAAATAATTCTGAAATGCAAACCTCAAAATCTCGTTTCACTGTTGCGCTTTAATTATTTATTTTTAACTAGTAATTTACTGTATTTAACAATGAGCGCAAGGACGCAAACACATACAACCAGCCCCCTGCACGATTCGAACCCACGACCCTTACATTGGAGGCTAGAAACGCTGTTCACCTCTCTATAACTGCCTATAATAATACTCTATCAAGGAAGAATCCTGTTGCAGCATTTCAATAAAATTCATAAATTATTTAGTATGATTATTGCCATTTGCAATGGTTCTCATAAAATTTCAATTTTTAATTATTTTCTCGAAATGCATATAGTTATCTACCTTTCCACAGAGATGAAAACATTTGAGTTCCGCTATTTTAATTAATATCCTTTCGAAATTAAGATTGTACTGTTAAGATCAATGCTAAGCTATGTGTTGTTTTTTATTCAGATTTGACTGATGTAGAAAGACGTTTATTTTCTAATAGAGGGCTGATTCGACGTCATTTAAAGCGTACCTTAGGATCCTTAAAACCGGCAGACAATTTAATTAGATTCTTTGATAAGATTCTTTATCAAACACATAAAACATCTAAGAAATTGGTCGCGTTAATTATAAAAATCTTTCGTAAATAATTATCTTTTCACGGCAATTCTCAACGCAAATCTCAGCATTTATCCGATAAATTCGAATCAGCCTCGATTTATTTTTACTCCTTCGGATCAAAAACTTCCGCGTTTTTCTTGAAGAAAAATATCCGAACCGGAAACGACCACATTCGGCCACGCCCTTCTCCCCGTCGTCAAGCTGAATGGGACGTTTCACTCAAGAGAGAATTAGCCGTCGCTATTCACTCGTCTCGTCGCGGGATGCGGGGGCGTACGTCCCAGAAGATTCAAGGAGGAGGAAGCAGATAGAAAAGGTGGCGGAGGGAGAAGATCGAAGGGAGGACCTCCACTAAGAAAAAACCCTTTTTTGAACGCGTCCTTTGGAAAAAAGAAAGGGAACCGTCCCTCTCTCCAATATTGTTGTGACTCGTCCATTCTGAGTGATCCTGTGGGAAAAGAGAGAAGGGAATAAACATATTCGGAAGAAATACTTGAGCGGTGTTTGATAGAATAACGACACGAAGCTGAAAACTGCCGTCGAAAATAAATCAATGTCATAAAATTATGAGACGCTGGCGTGACGGGTTATCGGTTGAGTCGAGTGAAATAAATCTTTATTCTATCAAGGTTTTTAAAAAAATCGTTCGTATTGGTGTTTGTTTCTGTTGGCGAATCCAGCGCGAAAATACAATATTTTAACCTATTTTAAGTATATCAATAACTATTAGTTATTTACTCAACTTCTATTTAAGTCATCTTAGTGATCCTTTTTCAAAATTTGATCTTTTTTCACAGATCTTTCACCAGAATGTCAGTCGATTCTTAGGAAGTTGCGTTCATCGAGAAAATTATAGGAAATATTTTTTTCTTGAGAAGAATAAATACGTGCAAGAAATACGATATTAATTCTAGCCCACTAAAGTAATAATCATAAATGTAAAAAAATAGATATATAAATTAAAATCCACGAGGAATAAAACATATTACACACAAACAATTTTCAACAAATACTCTCACGTCGCGAAATAGGTGGCAATACAGGTTTAATAGTAAAGACATTATGGGTGTGTTTTAGAAAAGTAATAACTAGTAAAAAAGAAAAATAACAGGTAAGATCGATTAACATTTCTCATAAAACGGCAGTTGAGTTATTGTCCCGAACATATAATTTTGTTCTGCAAAGATATTAGACAACTGACAACTGCCGTTCCAAATTATATGCTGCTTAACTAACGATTTACCGTCATTGAAATAAAAAATTATTTTAAAATTATCCCCTGCGTGTATTTTTATAATCCTTACAGGTGACTGCTTTGAAGAGTTAAGATCAATTAAAGAAATCTCCAACTCATCCTTAGAAATTGTAACGTTCCAATTAATTGATTTTTAAATAAAATATGTGTTTAGTGGATTTATATTTTTAATATGAATGATTAATTCAATCTCCGCCGCTGACGTCGACCGGAATGAGTCCGTGATACATTTGGAGAAGAAAAGGCAATTTTCGGAACGTTGAAAAAGAAACGTCTTCGCCAGGGCATTTGTAGTCAGTGACAGCTGGATGAGGTAGGCGAGAGTGCGTTTTAATACGAACGGTTGAACAAGAGAGGGAAAGTGAATGTCTGTTAATGTTTCTGGAGACGTGACCAGGGAAACAGGAGGGAGAGAGAGAGAGGGAGAGATTTACGGTCTCTGGAGTGAGTAACAGGTGGCGTTAGGGAGGGGGAAGGGGGAGTGGATGGTAGCTTTGTACGGAATGCTAAGAGAGGAGAGTCTTTGGCTTAAAGCGTGCGCATTCGAGATTTGTGATCTCATAGAGAAGTAAGGGGAGAAATCATAAATAAAAATGCGTCCACATTCGAGATTACGCGACGGCGTAATAATTTCCTGCTATTATACGTTCGGTTAATGGAATACATTAGATAAAACGAGGAAGAGACGTAAAGATGTAGATATTGCCCTGCTCATTTTAAGAGATAATTTGGATATATTTTCGCCATTAAATTATAGAAACATTAAGGAATTTTATTTTAGCCATTTTTCATTTCTTGCAGCCTAGGGATATATTATGACTCTAATCGTGGTCCATCTGTTGGTAAGACGAAACTCGAGCAAAAATGGAATTTATTAACCTACATTAAATGTTTAACCCACGAAGTTAATGATCAAGTGGGATTTCTGGTGAAAGTCGAATAACACCAGCGGCAGATTCTCCAGCGTTGAGAGAACACCAAAACAAACAAACTCCTGAAAATGCAGCTAATCTTTCACCAGCACCGCACGACACCCGCAAAGATTTTGCAGCAAAAACACAAACTCTGTTTTTTTAATGTCCCGAAAAAATTCAACGCCACACGCGACGCTTATAAGCGCGCAAAAACGCAGAATAAGGGACAGATAGAGAGAGAGAATAATGCCAGATTTTCCTCCGCGCAAACACGTCTCCACATGTTCGTAGGGCCATGCTCCTGAAACATGTCACAGGCAGTTAATCAACCCATTTTTGCTCGTTCCATGGGCCTTAAGGGCACGGGCCAGTTGGCTGTCGCGGACGGGAGCCCGTCAAGGTCAAATCAACACAGCATCATCCCCTGCAGAGAGAGACCACATGGTAATGGGAGCGGTCCAAAGTTTGTCCTTGGGGAACTCTAACCCTCAGGAGAAGCAGCGACACCCTCTCGCCCACGCCGAAGGAACAGATGCACGAGGGTGGGGAGAAAGGGGTGCGTGGTCCCCGTGGGTTTTTAAGTGCGGCGCGAGTGAGAGAAAGGAGCTTGGGGGAGGGATAAAAAGTTGTGCCCTCACGCGGCTGAAAACGGAGATGCCTTAGGGACAAGCGCGCCGCGTGTGGCGCAGAAGACATCGTGTTTCTCTTTTTTTCTTTCTTTATACCGGAAGAGATCGACTGATTTCACGCTGCATCAAGAGGTCATCAGCACTTGGCGTTTCAAAATGCTTTTATTTAAATCGAGCTAAATAAAATATTCTCCATAAATATCAGTACAATGAGCGGTAATTTATCATTTAAAAAAAATATCTTTTTAGTCTCTAATCCTTAGTATATATGCATATCCTTATGAGGTCATTACTAATGGAAGATAAGCGAATAACATTAATATGACCCCACGCATATCAGATATTGTCTGATATTATTTTCCCTTCTATAATTACCAAACTGTTTCCTGCAGAGACATAAATCGTTTTTATCATCAATTACTCCAAAGGGTATAAAATAATGGAACCCTCTTTTAGCTGACGCTAAGGTTATCTATATAGCGCTTCTAAAGTATATATTTTATTAAATTAAAACGTTAAATGTAAGGAGAAATAGTTTAAAATCGGCGCAATAACACATTGTCACTATGGGCATAATTACTTTGAAATCGAAAATTATATGAAAAACATATTTTATTACTTTTAACCATGAACTCATACTGTTAAAAATTTCATCAACAAAAAGTAACAACCAAGTATTCGATAAATGTTGCATAAAAAGTTATACTTACCAATAAACCACAGTTATATCGTATGATGATATAACCAGGTTTCATTAGGTTATAATTATAACATGCTTCTTTTAGTGCGCTGTTTATGAGCTGTCAAAATATGATACCTATAGACTTCTTTTTTATGAAATGTTGATAAATGGTGTACATTTGTAGGTTAATGCATATAGTAATTAATTTTCTTAAAAGGAGAGAATATTTAATTCCGGAAGCCAAAATTATTTTCAGCTTATAAATTAACTTTTTAATGTAAGCAGAAAAAGTACAGAAAGATTATTTTTCAAGTGCTTAAATGAGGTAGATACGATCTAATTAAACACTGAAATTGTGCATGCACTACCGTAAATGAAACCTACGTGTCCGACCATAATCAAGGACGGAAAAACAAGTTTTTCTTTTTTTTAAGAAGTAGATCAAACGATAAATTTCAACCCCCGTATAATCAAAGAATATGCATGTAATCATCTAACTACTGCCCAATCTGAAATATATTCACAAATATTTAGAATGTATATGCAATCAAAATATATTTTAATTGATTATATCTGGCGAGAGTAATTTATTTTATTTATTTATTTATTTTCGATTTAAAACAAAATTTTAAAAAGCAATTAAAAAGTAAGGGATATTAGTTAGGATTTCACTTCACTAAGTTACGTTCAAAAAGTATGTTGTTTCATTGTTTCTTAATATTTTATTTTGGAGTGTCGTCAATAGCTACTCGGTCGAAAAATCGAGTCAAACTGCTACTCACAATTGGATACATAAAACCGTCGAAAAATACCTCCGTTACAACATCCATCGCAAGATCACCCCACTGACGGAGAGATCAAGGGACGGAGAAACAGCGTAATAGGCATGACAAAAGAGGGAGAGAGCGATAGAGGGAGATCTAGAGGGAGGGAGAGAGAGACAAAGAGAGGAAAAGGGAGAGGGAGCGAGAGAGGAGCGTGTTTATCCCTCTTGACGAATCTATGCAATGTCTTGCTCCCGCCAAGAATCCCAAAGTGTCGAGTAAAAAATAGAAGCGTGGTTTGTAGTAGGTGGTTGACACTCGGGAGAATAGAGAGGAGGCATGGGAAGGGGGAGAGGAGAGGGGAGAGAGATGGAGGGGAAAGGAGTGAGAGAGAAGTGTGATAGAAGTTGTTTGAGTGGTTAAGGGCTGTGTGGAAGAAGAGAAATAGGGTGAGAGAGAGAGAGGAAGGGATTATAGTAAAGGGCAAGGCGAGGGATGGAACAAGAGTTCTAGCCTGGGGTCTTAAAAGACTGCCCAGATGGGCGAATGGGATGCTGGGGCGGGGGTGGTTGTCCTCAGAGTTCTTCGCTCCTCCAAGATACCTCCTGCAAAGTGCATGCGATCTCCTCTCTTGGTAAAGGATCGCCCTTTCAGGGCACGTAGGGAGTGCGTGCGTTTATGCGAGCGTGTGTGCGTGCAGGCACCAAGGACGCCGGAAGGAGGTTATGACAGCGGTATTTTTTACGCCAATTTATTTATACGCCTGCCATGATGCACGGCCGTACACGAAGCAGATCCTTTTTTTTTTCTAGTCGGAGTTTTTTAAGACGGCCCATTTTGCAGAGCTTGCGTTCTGGATTTTTTTTAATAAGTGGGGATTTTATTTATGATGGTGTTCTTTAAGGAAGTCCGTTTTGGATTGCTTTAGGCGGTTTACTTCACTTTTATCGTTCGGTTCATTTTATGTCAATTTATAACCTATGTTTAACGTAGTTTTCACTCTTTCTTTCGCTTAGGGAAATACACGTGCTCTCTTTCCGAGTGGGGAAATATAGGGATGATTTCATTTAGCTGCATATTAAAACTGGACATATATCTAAAACAAAGAAACAATCAGAAGATTTTAGGAAAAAATCCTTTGAATATTTAAGGAGAAAGCTAGTCACTTCTTTGTAATATGCTTTTTATGCCATACTTCATTGAAAATTACTATTTTAACTACGATCACGCACACTCAGTTGTAAAGTATGTGCAAAGAAAATACTATTTAAACGGCAGTACGAACGAAAACATTGCTAGAGATTCAAAGAATTCTCAATACCGTCTTATGGCTAAGATTAAACTGATAAATCCGGATCCTGCAAGAGCCATGAAATTCTATGGCTTTTGGAGAATCCCGATTTATCGATTTCTAAAGATGATATTAAAAGAAAATTAATATATTCCTACACGATCAAAATTTTACTTGGAACCCTAGTGAAGTATTAGAACTTTAGCGTGCTTCGACAGAAAATGTTTTTAAAAGTTTGCGTTAATGCATTAAAAAAACGCATGAAGTATGTGTAAAACCTCTCGAGGCAACAAATTACGCTCCTAGCACCGCTAGAAATATATTATAATCAATTATCTCAATTAGTAAATTCATTTATTTTTTCAGCCTTGCAAGATGGGACAAAAAATACTATACCACGGACAGCTTAATGAAAATATATATCCCACTGAGGTGTCGCGCAAAATAAATTGCGAAAAAGTAAAAAATTAAACTCCCTAGCCGAACGTTAACGTACTTACAAGAGGTCTTTAACCGAGAGGCTAAGCCACCGCAGTCCAAATGCAGGACACGTCCAGTTTCTCTCTCTCTCTGTTTTTTTTACTCCTCCTCCTTCCCGGTGAATAAAAGACGCGGGGGTGGTGTTTGTGTAGCAGCAGAAGAGAGGCCAGCCTGATGCTCCCAGGGGGGAGAGAGGGGTGCGGAGAAAGGGAGAGAGAGAGAAATGTCCGCGTCGGAGGCACGCATTATTTCATTTGGGGCAATGGGGTGGAGGGTGGAAGGGGAAAAATGGAAGGGAGCGGCAAGGTGGAGGGAGGAGGATGGAGGTGGCGCCAGGAAAGCGCGCGGATAGTGAAAGTGGAGGAGTGGTGAAAGGGTCGGTTAGCGTTAGGTGGTAGATGGGTGTAAGGAGAGACGGAAAGAGAGAAAGAAAGAAAGAAAAGGAGATAGAGAGAGAGAGGAGGGGTAAGAGGGGCAGCAAGAGTGACAGATAGGAAGCGAAAGAGGACGTACCAAAAATAAGGGAGGAATAAAGAGAAGAGACTGAGGAAAAGAGACGGAAGAAAGAGGAAGAGAAATGTAGATTAGAGGGGGAGAAGGATGGAGAGGGAGATTAGAATAAGAATACGATGAAACCGGGGTAAACAAAAGACGACCTATAGAAGGGGAAAAGGTAGAGACAAAACAAAGGCGAGAAAAAAAGAAAATAGAGTAAGGAGAATGGAGAGAGAGAAAGTAAAGAAAAGAGACAAGGGAGAGAGTGAGTCGAGTCGAAAGTTAGAGAAATGGAGATGAGTCCGTCAAGAGAGAGGAGAACAAAACAATAAAAGGAGAGAGAGAGAGAAAGGGACATACCGAGTAAAGATCGGGCGATATGAGTTCTAGAGGAGAGTGAAATGTAGAGGAGAATCAGAATAAGAATTTTATTCAAATTTGAATCCAAATGTTAACCGCGCTGCATATAAACTGAACAAGCGTAAGAGAATAAGGGAGAGGATGAAATGACCGAGCAATCGCTATGAAGGATTTATGAAAGTGTTCTGGATTCATTCCTACCGCGTTCCTGAGGGAACAACACAACACAATAAAGGTTCTTTTCTGAGGTCATTCTTTGGAGGAGAGAAAAAACATTTACAGGGAAAAGTATATGCCATCTTAACATGAGAATGTCAGAGAATCGAACTTGTAGATCTCGCGCATACTACCTTCGCTCAGATAAAGACTGATTTTACCTGTTTCCGATTTTTCACCATGCATTGTATAAACAATCAATCTCCGAGATGATAGGACCTTTACCAGAGAAGTGACATCATTAAAACTTAAAATCGACGTGTGGCTATAATACATTTGTACGGAATATGTTTGTTTTTCTCATACATACGTATATTTTGTAAACTATATATATTCGATTAGCGTAATATTTTTATTTTATTTCGAAAGAGAATCTTAAGGAGTGTAGACATGTCTACTGCATCATCATCCAAAACTGTTCATACCAATCAGTTTTTAAGCTTAACATCTTTGGATATGCGAGAGTTTCTGTAAAACTTATTCGCTTGTTAATTGATATAAATTATAACGCATGCATATTAATGAGTCATATACGTGTTTAATTAACATACAAAGACTGCAAAAGAAGAAACACTTGTACAACGAACACTGACAACTATTTTGATTCGTCTTACTAAAAAACATATAGTGTACATTTATTAAGCCAAGGATATAAAACAGCGATCCCAAGTCTGGTTGAGCAGACCTCATATTTCCTCAAAGAATTTCGTCAGTAGTATATGTCACGGAATACAAGACCAGTAATTCGTTGAAGATCATCTAGAATTGATCAAGTTTCCCATAATGCATTTCTCTGCAACTGATTCTATAAAATTATTATTCAGATGTCTTAATACATAATACCAAAACCTAATTATTTGTTATAAGAAGATCTCTTTGTTTTTATTTGAAATAATAACATCTGAGTATTCATAAGCAGCCTTATCCAGAAGATTAGAAAGCATACAATTTAATAATACAATTACATACTCATAATTCCAAAGCGCTGAAATACAGCTGAATGCTAGTTCACAGAAATTACGATCTTTAAATTTGCACTAATATTTTCCAACTACCTTACTTGTACAATACGACTGTATTTGAAGAACTTTTGAATTTTGATGGTATGATATTAGTTTAATTTTTAAAATATGATGCTACATTAATTTTGCACCTCAAACACAGACATTTAAATAATATTGTATGATTTCGTGGTAATTCGGAGCGTAGATAATGGGATTGTGTATAGAACAAGTGAAATAACTCAACATACCAACTGTCTTTCACTTCTTCTGTATGATTCATTTAAGAGGAAAACTGAAAATAGATTCCGAGTCAGTTTAACTTCTAATTATAAGTGAAGTCGAAAGAAATTGCTTATGATTAAAATAGGCGAGTAGAAGAAGCCGTACCTATTTTAGGAAAACTCGGAAAGCTCTCGCCTTTAATGGTACCTAAATTTGGAGCGGTTTGAGGATATGAACGAGGGGAGAGAAAAAATGAAGTATGCATTTTTGAACGCTTTATGACACCACAAATGAAAATGAACGCGTTGATAAATGTAAATGGTTTCCTTCGTCTCCTCCTTCCACACAAACCACGAAGTGAAAATAATCAAGACCAACTACAGCTTGACAGCAAACGAATGAAGTCATTTCTTACTAAAACTGGTATTTATTTGACGCGACAGGTTCGATTCAATCCGTACGATATTAAATTGCCGAGAAAGGGGACGGTTTTCAGAGTATTTACTTCGATTACTTCTAACTCTTTGAGTTTGGATTATTTAGTAATTTTTTATTTCTGAAAAAACTTATATAAAACCACCTTTAGTTGCCTTTGTTGTGATGGTACAATTGTTTGTGAAATTCGCTCAAATTGTTCTGTTATAGAGGTTTACGTAACACAAAATAAAAAAAATCTCCAAAAATAATTCCCGGCTGAAAGGGCTAAGCCAGAACTGATTGTGGGTGGAAGAAGTGCGTGCTCGCTCGCACGCGCACGCAAGGGACGAGTGACCCAGCGCAGTGGAGCCGAGGGTGATTTGCTGCGGAACAAATGGTGAGCGAGGTACACATCGCGCATGGAAGGCATCCTCCTTCTTCGAGGAGGAGGAAGACGGCGCAGTGCCACGTGACCTGAACGCATGAAAACAAGAAAAACAGCTGCCTGTCACCAAGCGCGTGACGAAGTCATAACAACTGGATCCAGAGGAGGACAGGATGACGGGAGATGGGAATAGCTTGAACTTAAGGGGCGAGGATTGGAATACGAATAGGAATCCGAATGAATATAAGTCATTGGATGATTAAACGGACGAATTGCCGGATAAAACCATGACGCCGGTCTCACAATCAGACACATTTAGATATATGAGGGTAAATTGAGACATCGTCTTATCGAGCCTGAAAATGACCGGTTAAAAAAATTTATTTTAAAAAGCACAAAAACATTTTTTTAAACGTACTCAAAGGCTCAAGATGTAAAAGTATGCGTCGCTGAAGTTGTCAAAAGAAAGTGTATCAATATTGTGAATGATTTTAAATTCGATTTTATGAGGTAATTTTATATTTGATAGTGTCTTTCTATAATGTTAGTCGTTAACTGCAAAGGATATTCGTAAATGAAATTATTTTATTGATTATGCTAGACTGAAATAATCATTTAAACATGTTATGAACAAGAAATGAAAATTTCACTGATAACGAAATGTAGAAACTGCATACCATTATAAATAGCGAAAAACTAATTTTACGCAAAAATTCCTGTCTGCAGAGATTATTAATCATAATTATTGCGCAACAAAAGCTCCAGAAGTCAATTCAAATGAGAAAAGGCGACCAATTACTTTTATTAATCAGTATAAATTCAAATAATTGAATCGATTCACGTATGAACTCATTAGCTAGTTATTTTGCGAAGGCTGTAAATTTTTCGAGTTATATATCTTCAACTTTATACACATACAACGAAGTTCTCTTCACTACATTGTTAAGGAATGCTTGGGAATGCGAAAAACGGAGTTAAGTAATGGGGATTGGTGGTTTGTGGGTGGCGTGTTCCCCCAAGGGGTTGTCAGCGTGTTTTGGTGTTCTGTTAGAGGCGCGTGGAGCATTGGGGACCATTGGAATGTCGCTGAGGGTAGCTGCCAGAGGAGGGTGGCGGAGGCGTAGGCGGGGTGAAGGGGGGAGAGGGGGAGGTAGGAGGAGAGGGACGGGAGGGCCGCAAAGCGGAAGGGTAACCGCGCGCGCGCGCTAATGCGTGGCCAGGGTAGAATAGATGCGGGCGAGACGAAAGGGGGAGAAAAGGGGAATTTTTTAATTTATAAGAGAGATGTTCGTCCCCTTCACGCTCACACGCACATTATCTATATATTTATTTATTTATATTAAATTATTTTTTGAAATTTTTGTATCAGTGATTGTTGACAACATTATATGTTGCTTCCTCCCTCAATCATCAAAATGGTATGGTTAAAATGTCTTTCAATAATATTTTAATTTTCTTGTTTCGGTGATTAGTGACAACATAATAAACAATTTAATAATCTAGAGCGCAGTAACTTTTTGGACATCCAGTATGCAAGAATAAATAAAACGGCTGGTCCAATTTCGATCAACTTTCGCCGTTATATCAATGTTAAGTTATTCAAGGCAGAGAGGATAAAAATTATAAAGCTTGTAAGGCGTAACATAGACGAAGGAAGGGTAGACCTACCAATTCTCAATAATGAATTTTTAATACATTTATTACATGGATGTCGTATTATTTTAAATTGTAATTTCGAAAAACTGCCGTCTCACAAGAAAGCCGTTCGCAATCGATGTTGAATCAGGAATAATGCCCGTCGATCCAGTTTTAAGCAATTTCGTAGGGGTGGATGCTCGAAATAATCAGCGGGAATTTTCCGAGCGTAATTACACGTTTTTCTGGTCACGCTAACTAGCTGATCTTTGATAAAAAAAATGTATTGGAATTTGGAATGAGGTTAACTGCTTTTCAGGTTGCACACTTAGGTGAAGAGAATTGAGTAAAATTGGTGATTAATTACACAGTGTGATAGAACTGCGGGAAAAAATTAATTAAATTTGCTCAAACAAGAAGTTATGGAGGTCGAGTATAATCTATTATCCAAAATTCATAAGTGTAATTAAATGCTGCTTTTCCAAATATTTATCCAGTTTCTGTTGTCCATGTCGTAAATATTTTACAGAAATTAGTCACTTCGACATTAACACTTTTGCGTAAAAAGTAGCAAAATAGTGATGATCAGATATATTCTATGGGGAATAGCTGGCTATGCATGGGGGAAATAAAGTTTTAAATACGAATAAAAAGAAAATGTCGGAGATAAATGAGTTTCGCTCTCGAGCACGCAAAATAATCCCGGAATAAGTTACGGCAATAAAAACGGCAAAAATGTTAATTTTTCGTATGTAATCTAGTTTAATTGTAATTAGAACTTCATATTGATAATAATGATAAATAGGAATTTAGGATAAGTCACATCATTATGCACGAGTATTTACAAAAATCGAATAAGATGGAGATAGAATTTTAATTATTCGATTTTGTTAATACGAGTAAATGTAATAACCATAATCTTTAGACATCTTTGGTATTTATGGACTGAGGTTCGTACTTTAGGAGATATCAGTATTACGGTGACAGAATTTCTCAGATACTTCGGATGTCTATCTTAAAGGAGTGCTCTTAACGTTGACAAATGTATCGATACCTGGAACTTTTCCGTAAGAGTTTCAGTGGATTCATTTTTAAACCTTTATTAGATATTCATAAAGAAGCAATTGATTTTCGACAATGAGATTTGCTCGACGATTAATTGTTTGAAAATATTTCCGCGAAGATGAAGGAAAGAAGATTTAAAAAGATTCATACGTAAATATGTACCGAGATAATCTAATTGTTAGTTCTGTGTAGCCAGGTATAAAAACACCGTTCCACTCAAATGCAGAAAACTCGGTAAAATAGCGATTTTGCGTCACAGAAACCTCTCCCTAGAAAATGTGACTCATTCTTTCACGATCGCGCCACGAAACACAGCTACGTATCTCAACGGTTGAACAAGTTCATTTGAATACGGCGTCCCGCGTTCGAAATGTGCATTTG
Source organism: Uropetala carovei (assembly GCA_036926305.1). NCBI lineage: Eukaryota > Metazoa > Arthropoda > Insecta > Odonata > Petaluridae > Uropetala > Uropetala carovei. The sequence goes on along the minus strand of JAXCHB010000104.1, from coordinate 4,130,849 downwards.
GGTCGAACAGGAATCCCGATTTCGAAAAGGAGGCACGTTTTTATTTATCGAGTGAGTAAGCGAGAAAGTTAAGACGCTTACGGAAAGATCTGCTCACTGAATCACAATTCAAGGTTTCGGAAGACACGGATGCCCAACCGGAGTTAAAGTTACCCATTCTTGGAGAGCTATGCCACCGTGCAAGTCCCCGTCTTGTGTGTATGTGTCCGCAAATATTCGAAGTTGCCGATAGAACGCGCGCACACATATTCCGATTGCGAAGACCTGGACTTTCTTCTTTTTTTATGGTCGAGAAGCGCCAAGGAATGATGAGAAGGGACGGGGTTCCCAACAGAAGAAACAAAAGAAGTCCGAACTGTGTCACCAGTACTGGCGGCTTGCAGAGTATTCATGTAAATGTAATAAAAGTAAGAAGGAACGAAATTCAGCTCTGAAATGCACGTTAAAGAAATTGAAAGGGACTTAACACTTTTTGTCGCATGTAGTCAGAATCTGCGAAAGATAACTCTCGAAGGATGAATTACGTATAGTCTCTAAAGTGACACCAAACGCGGTGATGTTGGCAAGCGGCGTGACTCAACAGCGTTGCGTATTTGTCAAGATGTTTGCAAAGGCAAAGTCACGATCAAATTCGCTCATCGTCGATTGTATTTTACGTATTTTGAGACTCGTAAAAAATGGAAATTAGACATTAATGACATGAGACAGTGGAAAGACTTGCTGGGGTAGAATGTCTAAAATAAAATTTACAAATCCTTTTAAAAAATCAGTGTTACGAAGAATATATTTGCTTTAGTCTTACGAGCTGATCATTTTTGCCTCGAGGTGAGATAAAAGTGAATGTTGTACATGTATATGTACACCCTCAAATATAACAAAACTTAAAAGAAAGAGGAAGGCCAACTCGATCGGGCATTTTCTGAGGAATGAACACCATGATTTAAGGATAGGGTAGAAACAAAATCTGAAGACAAAACGGAAACTATGTTCAGCCATTAAACGACATGAGGAGGGAAGCAGCGAGTTTTGAGAAAATAATGGGGCGGAAGACACGACGATTAGAAAAACTCGTTTTAGCATAAAATCAAGGACCTTAATTCGGACCATCGACGATAAGGTTTACGTTATAATTTTGAAAATTCATGAATCGTCTAACCAAGTGACTAATAACAAAGGAAATAGAATTAATTATTTAAAAAATTTCTACTTCGGTCGATTTGTAACATCCTCCAAGTAAAATACCGTGAGAAGGTGGAAATAGAGGAAAAAAGAAGAAGGATCGAGGTGAACGTGCGTAACAGGAAGTGCGTAAAGAGGAAGCGATGGAACAGGAAGGGAAAGAATAACAGGGAAAGAGAAGGGGACAGGTGAGGAAAGACGATGACCTGAACTGCCCACTTCTTTTAATGCCGCCATCCTACATCTCGCGAAGATTGAGAGCCACAGCACGTGCGTCTCCCTAAATCCTAACATCTACGGAGTAAACAATTTTAAACTCGACATACAAACTCGTCGAACACATGGTAAGAGAAACCAACTTGCTTTTGCCCAGAAAATTCATTGCCATAACAATTGAAATCAAAAGGGTATACGAGGAAAAATGTGCGGCAGCCAATAAATATTATAATTCAGTTTTCTTTATGCTTCAAAGTATCGAATTCGAGAGAGTCTCTATTGGATAACCGTGTTTATGAGTTAAAAAAGCTTATTACAAACTCGAAGAATGACGTCATAAGTTCGAATTTCCAATCGAGACTCATTCAAACATTTCAACTCTTCGAAGATTTTCACGTGCTTAATTTGATGAATAGAAAAGGACGGTGGTTCTAGCGCGCGGGAAGTGTGATGAACTTTATATTAGTTACATTTTTGGAGTGACATGGTAATCTCTTCGACATCCTCAATTTATTAGATTTGTGTCAACTATTGCTTTATCATCTTTTCACCAATGAAAAATATGGCGCTTATCCGATGACTTTACTTATAAAATCTATTTTCTTTTTATAATTCGATAATAATTGTTTATTCCTATCACTAATAACAAGCAACCGAGTCTCGAAGACTTAAACATTTATCATCTCAAATTTCATTCGAACGAAAAAATATTTCTTGCAGTCATGACTTACGCATGTTAAATTTAAGTTCTACAGATTTAATTTTGTATAGCTTGAATGTTTTTTCATCCTTTATTGTTGAATTTGTTTTCGGCCATAAGACGAGGTAGATAATGACACGTGCTCATAAATTTACGAATGGTACATCACGTGTTTCCGAAGCAATTCAGATACATTGCATGTCCCTTAGACATCCCCAAAACGTCTCATGTCCCACTACGTCACTGTATTCTGTGGTGAAAAACGTTGAATGGATATCTAAAAGACCTGCAAACTAAGTTAAAATAGCCGTATGTGGCTCATGTTTTGCCACTATGCTTTAAATGAAGCAAAAGACTTGACATGGACCATTCAAACCTTGAAAATTTAAATAGGTACGAGGTGATTTAACGGAAATAAGCGACTCAACATAAGCGACTGCTCAATCTGCGCAAACGGCATATACTTATCTCGGGCTTTTAAGACATTTAAATTTACATTACGCCATTACGCTTTCGTCGAGATGGGCAATCTCGAGTGGGAACAGGAAGGTTCAAACATCTTTTCCACCGAGCAGTAAAATAAAAAACTCCATTCCGTTTTCCCAATGATACTCTGAAGAGTAATGACGCAACACTGACGAGGGTTTCGAAAATTAATTGACGTGACTCAGAGAATACACGAGTAGGCAAGGAAAAAAACACCATCCCCAGCTTTAAACCGCTCCACCGTCTTGATAGTTCGAAAAAAGAATGGCCGGGACGCATAATTCGCGTTATATGGAGGGAATTAAGTGACTTGAAATTTTTTCCGAGACGGTAACAGAAGGGTCCGTCGCAGTAAATATAAAGAAGGTTGATGGAAGGAGGCGAAGCGAATTGGATCCAGGAAGGAGGGATGATAGCATTATTACGGGAGGAAAGAGGAGGAATACGGGAGTGGAGTGAGAGAGGGGAGAGGGATTGGAGATAGGGGGAGGGAGAAAACCGCCCCTTGGACCACTCCCCTCCACCCCCGCCACCGTCTCACTTCCAGAATTGTGTAACGAGAGAGTATTTTTGGGCGCGTAGGAACATAAACACCGGACATTGCGTCAAAATGACGCGTGCCGAGGGCTTGTTGAATTTCTCTCTCTTTCCCTCTCTCTCTCTGGGTGAAAATATGCGAGATACAACCTTCAAAGGGACGGCTCGAGAAAAAAAAGGAAGAGCAAAAATAAGAAAATAACCGCTTCCCATTCCTCCTCTATCCGCGGTTAGTTTGTTCAGAAGGCGATTTTCATCTCAGCGTGCTTTCACTGGTTGAGATTCCCGGATGAGAGAGGGGTTCCCCCATCCACCACGTTATGGTACTCGAAAATGTAGCGGTGCATATGTGGAACGAACCCGGTCCTCTCGGTGTAAATATAGAGTCGCGTAAACATCCACGCATCCCATTCGGGATTCATGTAATCCACCGACGTCAGCGTTTACGCTTTCGCGGCTCATTTCGTATTTCCGGTTATGTAGTCGATAAAAGGTTACTGACCTTAGGTGCCATTCGGTATTGTTTGATTTGATGAGTTTCAACACCAATATGTAAATAAATATGTGAATTAAGTGGTTATGAAGAAAATAATCTAAAAACGGTGGTTTAGACTAATAGAAAAAAGTGCCTGAATAATTACAAATTTATGTTACAACCTAATTTCTCTGAATGAACAATAACATAGCTATCATCCCTAAAGTAATACAAAAAGATATATTTTGCTAAAAAACATAAAATGAAGCAAGAAAAGCATTACTGAATACCGAACAGTTACTGTTTGCAGCTGGTAGCAGATTTAGGACAACATGACAAGGTAGGATATAGCAATTTTTATCTGAGTTACGATAAAAATTTTCTGTCGTATTTCGTTGAATTGATGAAACGCAAGTCCATCAAACCTTACATATAGAATCTCCTAAAGTACCAATGTATAAGAATGTATAAGAAAACATTTACCTAATCATACGTTTATAAAATAATTCGTTTTCGTGAGCTGGAGTTTTATAATAACCTTACTTCGCTTAAAATATCTTTATTAAAGCGAATCCTAAATGGGAGTGGAACAAAGATATCTTTGTATTGATCATCGTTTATGAATTTTAGCTCGTTATTCTAAACGTGGCGGAAGAAGGTTTTTCTCCCTAGTCCTTTACCGCTTTTCATCAATGTTCTCTCAAGAAGACTCAAAATTAGACCGCTTTGAGTTTTGGTAGTGTACTCCAAGTCAAACCGTAAGAGCATTGCCAGACGTGACATGCTCCTCCTTTAGGGAAATTCACCTGGCGAGTCTGCCGCTTCTTGTCGGTTTTTACAGAAATCCATATAAATATATCTCAATGGTTATTGAATTTTATAAAAAATATTAAAACATCCTAACTCATAAAATAAAACGTTCTAGCTAGTATATATATTTCAAATTTCAACAAAAAAGTAGTTTGGGTAGTAAACATCCTAATATACCGTATTACTTTTACAAAAATTTGTATAAAAAAGAAAGATTAACATTGGCACGGGAAAATCCCGTTTAATCCTATTTCTTATAGATGTTCTCTTATAACATATATAAACGGGCATAATACCAACTACGGCATTTGAAATTGTACTTGCAAATCGCTTGAAGAACTTCTTAACCATGCAACCGTCAGTCTTCACTCAATATATAGGTAATATTCTATGTGTATCACGATTCGCTCCAATGATAATCAAAAAGACTTTTAGATATATCCTCATTCCTAATGGTCCATTCTCCTTTCCCCTAATCCATCCCTCCCTCCCCTAATCCACCCCTTTCCATCCAAAGTCGCCTCCAATCGCCACACGTTTTCTTAGCCAGTTCCCAATGTTCTAAGAAAGCGGAGAAAGCGTCAGAGGTTCGGAAATAGAAGCGATCAGACAGAGAGCGAATAGAAGAGAGAGGGAGGGAGAGCAGGGTGGACACGGCGAAAAGAAAATAAGAACACTCAAAGAAAAAATATGGAATGAAAATAGGGTGGAAAGACACCACAATCTGGATAAACAGTGGTGAATAAGAGTCATTTATTTGGTTCCCGTAATATCTATTGAAATGTAAACCAAACTATACTTGTTACCGATGAAACATCGTCTGTATAAGCTATTGAATGATGGTAATCCATTGAAGCGAGAATGCGTGCCTTTTCAAATCCTTTATTTTAGAACCATCTTTGTTGGGATCGCGTGATACATAAAATATAACCGAAGTTCGCTGTTCTTCATTACGTTTGAAAGGAAACGTTCGATGAAGATTATAAAATAGGAGAAAACCATTCAAAATCTCTAGCAGCTTTGGACTCAACAACATACAAGTCGGTCGATTTGTGACTCCTTCATAATTCAATTCCTTCTGATAGCATCGTGATTACACACAAGCGAGAAACATGCCGTAAAACTGTGTACATAATTCATGCGTGTAAAATAAAAATAATTCCAAAGAAAACATCCAGTACTCTAATAAGCGGTGAAATGTCTTAAACTAATAGAAAATTCAATTTAAGGATTAAACTGATGTTTACATTAAAATAAGAGAGCATACCTGAAACACAAAAATTCAAAGATTTGTTCAAACATGTTAGTACAGTGGGTTCCGCTTATTAGAATCAGTGGTTAATTGAACCAGCCCCTTATTGAATCAAAACCGGAAAACCAAAACTATTTTGTATCTAACGTTTTAAAAAACCTCCCCTTATTGGAATCACATATTTCGGTTTATTGAATCACGTGGCAATGAATTGATGTGAGGCTCTATACCTAAGGTTGCTAAATGCTACCGAAAGGCGGATTTTCTTCATATCGAGCAGAAATGAAACCCGAAGAAGAGGAAGTTGAGGTAGAGTTCAGTAGATTGAATTCGATAGATGACGACAATGTTGTAGCTCCTATTGACAGAAGATGGCATTGTACCTAATTGACATTCGAAATTACAATGCAAGTGTTGATGAAAAAGTGGAGGAAGATGACCATGAAATATACTGTTTACTGCTGAAGAAGTCAAAAATGCTTTGGCTGTCCTTAGAAAAGCCTAGAACTGAGAGGACGGGGAGAGAAGCTCGGCCGCTTAGCCGTACACGACGGTATATGACTCGATTCCTCGTCTTAAAGACAGCATGATTCAAACGACTTTGGATGTCTTTTTAAAATAACATGAAAAGTGAAATTCGTGTTTAAAATTTTATTTGTTATAAACTTGTTTATATTATATATCTCAAAAATTAACATAACCATCAAATTATAATATATGAAACAGATGTGAACTTTATTTTAATATTTTATTAGTTACCATACCTAAAATACACAGTCTCCGGATTGCTGAATCAGCCGTTTAATTGAATCAAATAACGGTTTCCCGACTTGATTCTAAAAGTGGAACCCACTGTAATTTTACTTTACAAAGAAGTTCCAAATTGGTAGAATCTAGATAATCAAACTGACTACTTTAATTTTATGACCTAAATAAAATAAATCCTAATAGGATATTTTATGTATTTTACCTAACCAACAGAATACATTCTCGTAGTACACACAGAATAAATGGCATAGCCAGGGCACGGTTCATTCTCGACGATCCCCTATTTATTTTCAATATTTTTCTCGTAGAAAACCATTTAAATTACCATAGTAATGTTCTCGTTGGCAGAGGTGCAGGGAATCTCCTCCAGACATTTTCCCGGAAATACAGAGGGCAAAAAGACGGTCGCGCTCCCGAATTAAATGCCTCATCCACCCTGCGTGAGTCACTCCAAGTCAGGAGACCTCGTACATGCTTCTTTATATCCCTCTCTCTCAGGCGACGGCGAGAAAAGGACTCGTAGGATCGCCAGAGGCAATATACTTGAAGCGACCTACGTGCAAAGTATATGTGCGTGGTGCCAAAATGTTCTCTCAGTCACGTTCGATTTTATGAGTCGATTTTGCCATAAAATTGGATAGGAAAATACCTCTCTATATCGTCAACCGTGTTAGGTCACGTCCCTTGTTTTGATTTTCAGAAATCGGTTTATTTCATATGGATGAAATACTATCGAAATTATTTGCACTCGGTCAGTTTATCACAACTTCTTCGAATTTCTTTAGCATTCTCAAGGTATTTTATGGTCATATTATTTTATTGTTATTATATATACCTTCTAATGGTAATAAAAATTTTAAAATAATATCTTCAATAATTTAAATATCAATCTGAACTACTTGCATAAATTTATAAATGTAATCCAGCACATTGTCATTTACATACTTAATGTTAAGGGAAACTTTTATCTGATTGAAAAAAGGTACCTCCAGATGATAAGACATTATATTCTTTCTTCAATTTATTAATATTTTCTACAACAACCAATTGGCTTTTTTCCAGTACTTCTTCATTGGTCATGTTTTATCTCAATAAGCTTAAGTGGTTTGAGGTGAGCTTAGTAGACCTTAAAAATAGAATGAGAAAAATTACTTGGTGTAAGTTTTTGTAACTGATGATGACTAGATATTAGTCGAAACCGGTCGTATTTATTTTAATAAAGTGGAACTTATACCAAGTAATTTTTCTCATTCTCTTTATGATGGAGTTCCACCAAATAAAGGCTTCCTCCGTTGATTTTAAGTAGACATTGTTCTGATCTGACACCTCGCAATAAAAGTGCAGACATAGATACTAAAAATTAGATAATGAAACAATTTTAAACTATATGTTTACGATATTAATATATGCGTTAAATATTTACTTCGGATGGCAAATTTAATGCAGTTCCTCTGTTATCTGCAAAAAAAAAAAACGCTGTGAAAATTTATAAAACTTTATGTAGTCAGGAACTAGATCTTTTCATCATGAAATCCTGATAATTAAAATTTAGTTTCAATTACCATTTCTTATGATGTAAATTTTACCTATACTGATACGTTATAATACTACATTTCCGATATTTACATATTTATGGACGCTTTGCGTTTTTAACATAATAAACTTCACTTTTTTTCACCTTAAATAATTTATATGCGTTTTTCTTAGAAGATCAAACGTACACCATTTCAAGCTGTCTTAATTTCCAAATCCCTCTGGAATAACAGATTGCCCAAGAGAAGAGTTCATTCATCGGTTAATCTCTTTTCTTCCCTCTCCACTTAAATCGCGTTGTTTTTCTTCTGTCACCAAAAACCTCCGCATTTGTAAATTATTTAGAAGAGGGATGTGGTGGAAGGGAAGAGGGAAAAATATATATGTTCCTCGAAGCTTTGGAGAGTGCCGAAAGACGTTGAGAGAGTTTTTCGAGGTGGAATAAAGTCCAGAGAGAAAGTGTTTGACAATCCCAAAAATAAAATTGGAAAAGGTCTTTAAAAACGAAACGACATCCGATCCGAAATGCTACCGTCTCCTGAAGGAGTACCTGGAGTAAGCGAACGGTACTTGCGCGAGATTAGAAGAGTGACTTTTCGGCTTAGCGGCACGCGTGCGGTGCGTTGCGCAATCCTGAAAAACTAACTAACGAACTTGGCAAAGGAGGGCTTCTTTCCATCTCATTTACCCTCGCACTTATTCTTCTTTTCTTCCATTCTCTCTTCCCTCGAGCGCGCGTTTATGCAACAATTTCCGACCTCACCCACGCCATCTCGGTGGCATGCCAAGTGAGAGTACTCGCTAGAAGTGAAGTGATGTAACACCCCCTCACGCACACGCGTGGAAATAGAATTTCGGAGAAAGATAAAGCAAAAGTGAACTTACCAACAAAACGATTTCAAATAAACCTAATGAAATTATAATACCGCTAACAAAATTGAGAGTTTAAGAAGTAGATAAAACGAATATATCTTTGCGACTTCTTTAAGGGTCTCACTGAAAGTCGGTTTACTTCGCAATTAGAGATGAAAAACATTTGTAAGAAATGGTAGAACCGTAAAAAGTGTCTTGTGATAAATATCGGCTAAATTTAAAATTAAATTGGCTGAAAAATTAGCTAAGTCATGGTCTATATAACTCCTTCAAGCATCGCCTTAAAAGTATTTCAGCAAGCGGTGGCAATAATAACGTCTTGTGATATTAAACAAGTTAGGAAAGTGTACAACGTATCACAAATGGGCGCGTTTCGTGCAATGGAGTATTAGAAAGAAATTATATACCTGTACGTGAGGGAAATAGCGTTTTAAAGTTCTTATATTCTTCAAAAATAATCCATTTTCTTCCTATTTAATAAAATTGCATGCACGCGTAAGGAAATTAAACGTTTGTTTGTGAGATTGTTTATGATAGCAACAATGAAGAAGTAACATGCAAGAAAATTTCTAAATTAAACTCGAATTAAGACATTATCATTTGATTTTCTCGATAACGGTTACTCCTACGATAAAAATGTATAGGAAAGAAAATACTGTTTACAAATTCTACAACTTTTATTTGAAAAATATTTTGATATGAGCAATACTTTACGAGATATGACGAAAATTTCATTTTTTGTCACCAGTAAAGTGATACCCCTAATTGGCGTACGTGATTCATTTTTGCGATTTTCTTCTTATATTTGATTGTAAGTCCTTAATATCAAATTTCATGAAAATCCGTTTGGTAGAAGCTGAGAACGAACATGCGGACGGACAGACAAATGGACAGACTGTCGATAATAGGCGCTCACGTTGGAAGTGAAACGCGCCTAAGAATGCAAAATTAATAAGCAAATATTGCATGAGAACTCTTAACTGACTTATGTTTCGAAATGAGTTCGTTCTAATTGATTTATAACTCGGTTTACAAACATTAAATGCCTTTTTATTTTATATGTCACAGCCTATGTAACCATTGCAATCGCTATTGGTGGTTCAATTTGGCATCATACATGGTAATAAAAAAAGGAATAAATAAATGTATTGTATTTAGATGAGAATATTTTAAAAGTCCATTCTATAAGACTTTTGATAAAGTCAATAAATATAAGAATCAATCACGTAAAAAAAGGTCGAAATTTTGCCATCGGAAAGATAGCACAGCAACCCAAAGAGAGCTACGCATCAATTCATCTCGCAGCGAATGTTTTGCGCCCGGTTACTACGCAACCCGATTGTCACACTAGCACTGCACTTTGTCTAATGCCCGTGAAGGGGTTTATCAAAAATTTCTTATTTCTTTAGCCTGTCTTGCTTTATTGACATATCTTATTTGAGAGTTTAAAAAAATTTAATATCACTTAAAAATGACTAAAAATCAGCAGAAGATACAGAAAAATTTATACACGTCAGAACCTTGTTATAATAGGCAGGATGGAGAGCATAAACGAACACGAAAGTCGCCATGAAATTTTGTGTAAATATAAGAAAAATTAAGAAAGATAAACGTATATAAATGTACATATATTTGGATAGTATTTTAGTTTGCGAAAAAATCTCGTAATTATGGAACATCATATAATGTTACTATAGGCGACCTACTTTTTCGATAAAGAAATTTATTATTAAAATTAATATATAATTTTTAAAATAAGCTACTATCAATATTAAGCATAATTATTGCTAATTTAATTAATTAAAGGTTTTTTGTCAATGCACACAGGGAAAACAATTTTGATATGGCAATAAAATTATTTCAACCATAATGTCACTTGGGTGATATATTAAAAGAAATTGTCATTTCCCTAATTAATCAAATTCCACTAAATAATGTATTCCTCCTTGAGTGCTATTTATTAATTTAATGACGTAAAATAGAAGAAGAATACAGAAAATTATTACCACGTATATTTTGATTAATAGAAAAAAATACAATCGATCATCGCTAGGAATTCGGCATTACTTATCGGATATAGAGGAAAGATATCTTTTAACAGGTGTTAAGAGTTTTCATTGCTCTTCTATATTGAGTTATTTACAAGGTTTTGGGAAAACTGTTGATGTTACGTTCGACACAATAAAAGTCTTCGAAATCAAGCTTAAAATATTCAAACGTGATGTGGAAAGTTGTAGTTTTAAGTACTTTTCCCGGTTGAAGAAACAAACGAAACAGAATTTCACGACAAACTTGACTCGAAAAATGTTGTGAAAACAGTTTAGTGAGATCTTACACACAAAAATCTAGCAGCTCTCGTCCAGATTTATTCAATTCAGGGAATTTGAAGACAATGCAAAATTCGTTAAATACCCTGATACAGTTATTTTGGAAAATTTGATATTAGAAATATTTGATTGGATGGACTTATATGACTTTGAAATGCAGCTAGATGAGTTCCAGTCCAGCTCAATTTGGAAGCAAAAGTTTATTGACGCAAGGTCTGAATTAGAAACAGTTGAACGAGATCGGTTAACAGGAGTAATGAATAAGAGCGCTGACAGTGAGGTTCTGAAAGTGTGGAATACCATTCCGGAAACGTTTGACACTCTGTAAAGAGTTGCTAAAGCGATTCATTAACTTACTTGTGTGACTCTTTGTTTTCAGAAAAGAGAAATAGACAGACTGATGATGTTAGTGCTGCTTGTGTAGCATTGAAATGTACAAACTACACACTTGCTATACAAGAACTATCTTCCACAGTACAGCAGAAGAAATCCCACTAAGTAACAGGTAAAATTAATTTTATTTTTTATTGGTATTTATATCATTGTATTTAATTTGCATTGCATGATAAACGGATAAGTAACCTTAACTGGCATGAATAATATTTTAAGGTTTTTTGTAATATTGGCACATAGGTGTGGCCAGACATTGAATAATAGGGGGAGGCATAGATGTTCGGACCGTGCGGGAGGGGGACAAGTGATTTAGGGAGCGCTTTTTTAATTCAATGAGGCCACGTGTTTCTTCCGAGCTTTCAAATGCGTTTTTTCGTGGTGTTGCAGCAAACAATCAGCCCCGCCGTGTGTTTTTCAGATGCAATAAAAAATCGGTCCGATATACATCGCACAGACTTGCGTACGCGGTGATAAGCGACCGCTGGGCGGACTTTTTAAGCTCGATTTATTTTAATGTCACTGGACACGAATTAGTTATTTTTTTTAGACATATGGCTAGCGCAGTATGATATGTGATGCCTAGATCTATCGCTGCAAGAAATTTGATCAAAATTGTAAAAGCTATTTTTGAGAAAATCTAAATGTTGTTAAAATCACAGTAGATTAAATACCATTTGTTAGTATGCAATATTTATACGCCCTCTCCCGGTAGCCACGCTTATGGTTGGCACGCGAGCTAGAAAATGATCTCTCATTCCTGTAATTTGGGCACGCGATCTCAAAAAAGGTTCGCCAGCCCTGCCCTAGGTCTTCTTTAAAATTCTAACTCCAGAAATGTTTTGGTAATCAGAAAGCCTTCAAATACAAAAATGGAGAAAAATCTTTCATCAAAGGATCAATAGACCATGTGAATCCTGTTCGCAGTGAGCCTACGAAACGCCTCCTTTGACACCTCATCTCCCACCGAATTCCATCTCGTACCCCGGGGAATCACATCCAGCAGTCACCATGACAACCGACTGTACCGCCACCACCCCCTCCACCCTCCTCCTCCTCCCCACCCCCCACTCAACAAGCAAAAGCGGTATCGCGCAGCAATTTTCTCTCACAAACTTCAGAGAAATTCGACGAAGGGTGTCGAAAGATCTCTTCCGTCCTCCGCTCTGAGGAATTCCAGCGATCGCAGGAAGCAGAACAGGAGAGAGATGGAGAGAAATGGTCAGAGGGAGAAGGAGAGAGAAAAGGACACTGAGGGAAACAGGGATGCCAAACGAAATAGCTCAGCGGGCGTGCGAAGTCGGCAGAATTAGAAGCGGCCTCTTATTTAGAGTGGAACACAAGGGTGTGGCATTTGGTTGGCATTACTTTCCATCCGCGAAGAGACAAGAGAAGATGGGAGAGAGAGTGGGAGAAAGTTCGGTACAGACAAAAGCGCGAATGCGAGAGGGGGCGGTGAAGGATAGGGAAGAGGAATTCCTCGCTGAAAAACTCTGTTGGGGAGGTGTGGAATCCAGTGCCGATCTCTCTCTCTCTCTAACTCTCTCACTCCCCTCCCTCCTCGCCCCTACCCCCTCCTTAACTCCTCCCCCATTCGCGCCTCTCTTCCACCCCCTCTCCCTCTCTCCTCAACTCCTCGGCTATTTCCGTTACGGACCGCCTGCCGGAGCAAGCGAGGTTCCTCTCGAATCTGCTCTGGGTAGCGCGGCTGACTCGGGGCCACCCCGCAAACTTGCACGGCGAAAAGGGATCGGAAGAAGGCGACGAGACGCGGTGGACATCACGGAGTTGGATTAGAAAGGGATTCGCGGTTGGAGGTCTGCCGGTTTGCGGAGACAACAAGTGATGAGGGATTTGGAGGGTGTTTTTAAAAAAAAATATCGCGAATGTAGCTTACGTTTCTTCAAATTAGATTAAAGTCGGGGCTATTTCGGCACCTGTAAGAAGACGCTTTATGTAACGAATATTTGCGAATGTGGAGCGCTGGTTAGGATAAACTAAAACTGGCACATTTTTAAAAGAAAAATAAAAATTGCGTGAAAGTTGATTTCAGCTGTACTGCGATGTAGATTTTTAAAATATTCCCAACTGTTTGACGTCAATGATATACCTAAATTCGAATAAAAGATCATTGGATAAATAATAAGAGTTATCGAATCGCGAGAAATCAATAAATTGATATTAGTCGATTGCTGGAGATGAATAAAATTTTAAATGTAACTTCAGTTTAAATAAACCGTTTCATTCCAGAATTTAATTTTATTCATTGAATGACTAGTAACATCTGTACTAGGTATTCATCATGGTGTAATTATGTAAATATAAAGAATTTTAGCAAGCAATTTATACACATATGTATACACAAACCTACTTTCCATTTGTTTGTATGTGAAATTTAAAATATCCTTCTGAGATACAGAGAATATAGGTATCACAGTTTTAAAATACTTTTACTTTATATTTACTCAGAATGAATTTTTCATGCAAGAAATATTTTATCTCAATTAATTCAGCTTATAATTAATTACTTGCTGCGTCTTTATTCATCATCGCTAACTATAAACGGTAAAATAAGGAATCCATACGAAAGGTTTTTAATAAAAGCTAATTCATGTAATAATAATTTTAGTATATCACTGCGTTGAACAAAACGAAAGCATAGTTTGAGAGAAGTAATGTGGCTCTTTACCTTATTGTTTACAAATGTTTAGTCTCAAAAATTAAAACGCGCCAATCCCGCGAAACAGAGAGCAGAAAAGAGCAATTTGCCAACAATAGAATTCTTCCTTACTCCATCTTGGAAATTGGTACGAGCTGAGAGGACTAGAATAAGCTGAAGGCTAAGGAGAGAGGAATTAAGAGGAGAGAAGGAAAAGTAGCCTAGAGAGTGAGTTAGGAGCCCAGAGGGACTGGACTCTCAACCCTTCGGCAGATTTCTCAGTGCGGGGGTGATGAAGGTATTCCTTTGGTCCGCGTCCAAAAGAAATTGCAATTTGAAACAGAGGGATATCCCTTAGTACACTATACATTGCCATGACGAAAGATACTAGAGGAGAGAGCGTAGGGAAGAGTGAAACTTGTCTACCTGGAACAATATTTAAAAATGCTTCATATTTGTTCTTAGAGATTTACGAAAAGAACAAAACTCATGTTTAAATATAAACGAATAATATACGCGAAAAATTACATAATTCAATAAAATTCATAAAGTATTTCATAATGTATAATGCAGTCTTATTGAGATAACAACGGACAAGATAATTAGATATTACAGTAAGTATAATGAATCCTTGTCGACATAAGGATTGACATACACTTTCATTATAACACAAAGGTAAATTAACTTATCAAACGTGTTTATGACATTTGCTTTTGTTCCACAAAAAATAGCTTTCTAATAATAGTTTTTTATAGTTGAAGTCCACGAGTATATAATTTCCATATATTATTTGCAGTGAGGAAACTATTTCCGAATGTTATCTGCCAATGTGGTCTCAATCCAATTGGACGCTATTCACGCAACGTAAAAATACCGTTCTAAAATTTGAAGCAAATAAAACAATTATTTATCCTCTTTTTCTGTCGACCTTTAGTAAATACAATTTGGCACACTCGCCAGGCATTTCCATTAATCTCATGACCACTTGTTCTTTAACCAAGAAAACAATTTCTGTTCCTACATTCTTGGCAATATGGGCTTCGGTTCAGGGCAAGCAGGTGTAATGAAGTCAAGCGAGACAACCATATCATAAAAAAGCTACTTATAGACTGCTGGCTGAGGTGTATCACACTTTGGGATGATGAACTTTTTCTCGTAAGAACTGAGTCACGATATTTTCATTTCTACCTAATAGATCTGTCTTTGAGATTGTTAAATTTCAAATTATGTGGGTTACGAGGCAATAAAAAGGAGAAAGAAAAAATTTAACTTCTTTGTTTGACATATAGTGTGACTACTGCAATCATAAGTGGATAGATAACGCCGTATTGATGATGGCCATCTTGTGTGTTTGAACTTATGGAATATGTCTGGTTTTAGTTAAACTCAAGAAGAATGCTTTTCGTCCTTATCTATCAGTTCAGTGAAATTAATTAATATAAGTCTAAGAAATCAATGTATATCCAATACGCATGAAATAATATCAGGTTTACATGTAGAAACGCAAAACATCGCAATTCTATATCACAAAAATCCAATTTCCATCTAAAAAAGGTAGTAGCAATGACAGTAAATATTTTTTGGATGAAAATTCCAAGAGAACAGAGTGCTTACGGTATATAAAGACCGTATTCGGACACCAGTGATTGTTTTATTAAAACAAATAAAACGATTCAATTCAGCGTGAAATAATTATTAATATAAAACATGAAGATACATGAATGAACGTACTAATTCGATGGCAGAAGAGACATAGCGAATAGGTGTCAACGCCTTCGGAAAATGTGATCCTTTTTCCCAAGAAAATTAATCCCGCGGCATATCTTTCTCAATTTGCAAGCAGCCGTGCGACAGATTTATCTCACTTTCTCTATTCTGCGTTAATGAGCCATAGATTAACCTTAAAATAGCGGGCCCTAGATGATTCCATTTTATTTTTAAAACTGGTTAAATCGGTCTGTGAATTCATTCGAGCCAGGATTGGATGCACTTATTTTCACAAAAGGTGTCCAATGTACATTTTTAAAATTATGAAAAAAATGTTTTGAACGAGAACACGAGCAATCTAAGTGAAATTGAAAATAAATCGCAATTGCTGCATTGAGAATACTGAAAATAGATACTATAGGCAACTTCTCTTGCCAGATTAACCTCTTTTCTAGGAAGGAAAATCCAAAAATGAATTATAGAGTCTCTCTCATGGCTTGGATCCAATAGTTGATCATCCATAAAACGGTCGAGTAAATTAGATACACATTTCATCTACAAGTTTGCCGTCCTCATTGGTGATTGGCTGATTGTTGATTCTCGCAGGAATACTTAATTCCACAGTCCAAAATTCCGCATGCTACTCGCAAAAATTATAACGCAGGAGAATTTTTAAATTCACGGTAGTGACGCAATAGGAAGTGGCCGGCTTCTTTAACGTGCTCGACATGAAAAGTTACCCTGTCTGGCAGATCTCTATATAACTCGATGCTCCAAACAAAAGCTCAACTGGATCTTTTTTCCAGCTAAACCTTTAATTATCGTCCATTGGCATTGTTTCAAAATTACTGGTAAAACAGCTGATTGAGAATATACGCATTTCTGGGGCGTTTGAAGTATGTTTCATTCTGGAAATGTTTCAGATAGTGTGCTTCATTCAAGAATTTCAGTTTTATTGAGAGGGAAAAATTGGATAGGAAGAAATGGAGTGACGCAAAATCGGGGCAGTAGACACTTCTCAAGCGATATGTATAGCTAACATAAGTTCAGTAGATTAATTATGGTGAAATTATTTACCTAGACAAAATGCAGCTTCTACAGCGATTTTGTTTATTTATTTGTTTGAAAGTTTAAGACACGCCAATATTTGACAACATTTTGAAAATTTATATTATTTGCATAGATGATGATTTATTCTTGCAGACATAATTAAAACAAAGCTCACGACAAGATAAGTTTTAATCCTTTAAAATATACTACTCATACAAATTTTTCATAAAATATATCCAAATGAGCAACAAAAGCTGTATAGTTGCGTTAATAGCATGAAATTTTGTACCATCTTCATCAAGATCATCATTTTTTCAAGATTTTTGGGAGGTGAGATGGGAATCAATCAATTTCCACCATTTTCTATCCTTTCCTCAATTCATTTCACTTGGCTTACTCAAAGAAACCATTTATTTCCCACGTACACTATCAATCTTTTTTTTACGGAGTCTGGCAAGTTTATTTCTTTCCTCGCTTCCAGAGCATCCGTTGTCTTCCTCCTTTGTATTACGTCGATTTTTTTTGCAGGATACGAAGAGAGTGACCTCATTCTTATGAAAAGCATAAGCAAACTTTATACCGATGAAAAAAGCGAGAAAACGTATAGTTAAAAAAAATAAAAATTGAAGCACTGGTGTTTTATATGATAAAAACTTTGTGTTCTTAATTGTACATCATTAAATCATCATTGTAATAGAAGTGCCAATTTCGTAACCGAATGTGAAACCTTTTCTAATTTATCTTTGTTTGCCGTGCCAAAGATTTCTATCGGTGTAACTCACCATTGGATCACTTTCCCTTTTATTTAGTACCATAGAATGAATTGAGTTAAAATTGAGATAAAAAATGGACATTACTTATTTAATTCCCTTCTAGTGCTGCCATTTGTTGCTGCTGGGCTCGATCGTTAGAGAAAGATTGATTACATCATGAAATTGAAATTTACAAGATGTTTCGGTGGTCATACCTAATTTCATCTTTCGAGTAACATTAACTCTTTACGTACGGCAGATACGAAAAAATAAATGATTGATCCTTCATTATAAATGAGAAATTTTAGCCTTTTCAAATGAAAAACGTGTAAACAAGAGCACGGATAAATGCTATTTCCTCTTCCGACGTTCAAACTTCGACACGGCAAAGCCAGAAAGTAGATTTGGAGGTCACTGGTTCATGGAAGACAAGAAATATCTATTGGAGCAAATAAAATCTTTTTCATAATATTTATTTTCAGTTCCGAGTTTAACTTTCATAACTTCGTAAACATGTGCACATAAAACCAAAGAGTCAATATTCCAAGCTCACGTTAGCACGCGAGGGTGCACACACAAGCGATTATTGTGGATACATGAGAATATTACTCTCCTAAATGTTGTTTACCTAATGATTTTCAAGTAAAATATAACCTAAGTAATTTTTAACATGAAGAAATTAAGGAATAATGGCTTGTTGTTTATCTTTAAAAGCGTATTCAACTAGCATTGTTGCCAACGAAATTTAAGAAGTTGTACACTTCAATTTAAAGAGAAACTTTGAGGCACTTCTTTGAATTAAAGCCGTCGCTTCCGAGTTAATTTCCTTAAAACAGGTACTCTTAAGATGAGAAAAAACAACGTTCTCGAGAGCGCACATCTTTCCTTATTAAATGGCATTTGGTTAGCACAACAACAATTCCCTCCATCGAAATTTTGGATTTGGATACAATGACGGCGAGAAAGCTGACACCACTCCTTGCGATAGGAGGGAGAGTAAAGATCGCACCAGCTGCCCATGACCGGAGGGTACAAAGATGGGGTATGAACACACACACACGCATGCCAAACACTCCCTCACCAACGCTGCTTGCTTTGCAGAAGTAAAAATAACCCTCTTAGATGGACGTGTGGTGCACGGTGGAAGAGGAGGAAGAGAGAGAGAACACGAGTGAGGAATAAGCGAAATACAAAAGGGCGATAAAAAGGATGAAGGAGGAGTGGGATGGGAAGGAGGAGGGGGAGAAAAGGGACATTGGGGTGGGTGTGAAAAAGGGGAGCGTGCGCGCACATTTGTTAGGCACGAGCGTCGTTTAGTTTGGAACAGTCGTTATGAAGAAGAGCACGGAAGAAAAAAATATAGTCGGAGGAATTGAAGGGGGAAAAATATCCGACAGCGGTTCATACAAGAGTCGGGAGATGGAGCTGTTTATCCAGTGGCAAAGGGAACAAAGTTTCCACCCGTCAAGCGGTTTACAACAATCGTCTCCATATAATACAACGTCACGTCTCTACTTCAAAAGAAACGGGACGGAAGCATAGACGGATTATTGTATTAGAGAGGATGATTCGAGGCGTAAGGAGGCCAATATGAGTAACGAGGAGAGAAAGCCACGCGGAAATGCTCCAGATGTTACCTTCTGGGGTACGTCGGATGCGAGGAAACATAACATAATTAAATATGCGTTTCTTTTCGACTTCCGATACCATTACAGTCAGGAAGATTTTTGCCAGCAGGTATCGCGAGAAACATCTTTATCCGAAAACCTCAATACTTACATACCATGTTATTTCACAGGTACGTAAAAATACGACTATAATTAACGATCGTTTTAAATCAGTGACAGTTTGGTTAAGAAGACAAATAGTTCTCCTAAGCTGTTTTGACACATAATAATAGCGGCAGAGTAAAAAATGCATAAAGAGTAAAAGCGATGCCAGAAAAATCACGGTTTCAAGACACGGACAACAGGTTTTTTTTAATCATTACAGCGGGTCTCTGCCTGATATACGAATGCATCCGAAAAAGTAAAAACATTCGAAAGTCGACGAATAGTGACTTTCGCAGAAAAAAAGACATCTCACTCACCCTATGACGTGCAGTAGACTTCCAATGGCAGTCCTCCTTCAATACCAACACTCCCTCACAAACACTTCCTTAATTTCGTCAATCACATACATAGTTCCTCCTTTACTAAGTCAATTTTTCTTCAAACAAACTCAAAGAGATGCCTCATGTCTTCAGCAATCCTGCGCCGAAGATTAAAGTTAGTCGCAATGGAGATAAAGAGAACACGAAGGCCACGCCCACCCGGATATCCTTGGGAAACTTTTGCTCCGTTCACGTGAGAATCTACACACAAAGTTTATTTTTCACTAGAACAAATTAATAATTCTGAAAACGGCACTGCCCACTTAAACCTACTTTTATAAAAAAACACACGCAATCCGAATGAGTATTCAGGTGAATGGGACAATTTAAAAATCGTCCACTTTGAACTGTGTTTCCAAAATGAAGAATCCGTTAGACGCACTTTTTCATCATTTGCGTAGAGCAGTGAAAGTTTACTGATCCAGGAGGGTCACTCAAATCTCGTGTCTGGCTCCGTAAATAAACGAAAATATGTATTTCGTTTCTAGACGGCGCGATAACTATCAACCGTCGATCCGTGCACGCGGATCTAAATCGAGTTTTTGACTTGAGAAACTTTTTTAAAATGACGAAAACCTTCGGTAAAAGATTTGGAAGCGCTTCTCTTCTCTTCGAACGAAAGACTAAACGTTTCCACGAGAGTCACCCAAGACTCGACTCCCACTGCGACTCCACCTTCCATCCTTTCTCTCTCCCCACCCATGAGAACTCTCAAAAACTCGTCTCTAGCCAACCCCTTCACCCACAACAACGTAAACACAACAGCAGCACGCTTTAAATGCGCACCCCCTTCACGTGTTAGGGGTTGACGGGGGTTGGGGACTCTCCTTCCTCGACCTAAGTTAGAGCCGTCTAGAAGAGGAAGGGTATGAGGGAAGGCGAACAGAATCCTAAGCAACCGCGCTATAATAAACAAGGCGAAAGGGAGAACGTGTCTCGGTTATAGTCTTAGAAGTTTCTCCGATTAGGTTCGTAAAAATTTTAGAACTCCTATGAGTGCTAACTTCGACTTTTGGCCTATTGGGTACAAGTGGAGGGAAGATTATGTTTCCTCTCTCGATTCTCGCGAGTGTGAGCCAGGTAGTTTTCGTTTGCCGCACTAACATTTAGAATCGGAAAAGAGGGAAAAAGAAGCAAGGCTAAGGATGGTGATGAAACGCCGATTTTTGGCAAAGAGCTCGCAAAGAGTACCAGGCGAGATCGCGAGTAATACTTGAGATAAACCTTCAACGCTAGAGGTAAGATATTTTGGAAATGCGATGGAGAAAAAGGATTACGAAGGTATAACTTTAAAAAATACAAAGTAGGTCAATGGAAACGATATCGTTAAAGTACCGGTTAAGTGAGGCAGTACGATGTAAATACGAAGCACTTCGGATATAAACATTGCAAGTTGTTTCGAAAAGGATTCCAGCAATTGCGTGACTAATGTCATGCAGTCGATGTTAAATATAATGAATCAATGAGCACATTAAAGCCGTAATTCGTTTAAAAAAGTTATGTCGCGAGTTTCAATTTCCTATTTATCATATTTAAACGATATTATAAGGTTTAATGACTCGTATATATATATATATATATATATATATATATATATATATATATATATATATATATAACGTAAGAATTTCATAAATAACTGTTAATTAGAAGTTGCTGTAGAAAGGTACGAAATGAGAGAGATTTCTTTCACAGAAGTCACCTTAAACAAGCTGAAGCTAAAAGTTCCCTCGAAATAAAATGTTAAATGGACGATAAATATAGCGTTGTTAGCAGAAAAATTGTAACACAAATTCATGAATAGACAGAGTACTAACTGTCCGAACCTACTAATGAAACTCCAAATGTCTGCGTTTGCTATTTGTGTCTGCGGTGGTCAACGATGGAAAATTTTTTGGGAAGTCTCAGTAACTTAAATTATCCCTTTCTTCTAGCGGAGTCTGACATTAAGAATGCTGAGAGAATTCCTTCGCAGAGAGGCGCGCAGGAGAACCAGACTTCAGGAGTGACACACAGCGGGAGCCTACAAGGATTCCTCATACCGCTGGTTTATCAATCGTAAGAAAAAGAGGAATCTTAATCGAGTTTCCTCATGAAATATGGTAAATTTTAATAGCCTAAATCTGCTTCACATCACACAAATTCAAATAAGTGGATTGCATATGAACTTGCAAGCTGTCAGATTTTAGTCATGACAAAATGGAATGAAAGATGAAACTCGTGGAAAATTCTCGGTTGATTTCAAAACAAATGAGAATATTTATAAGCTTAAGATGTTTCCTTAAGAACGTTCGTAATCATATTTATATAAAAATATCGGCAGAACATTATAACATAAGTGTTAGTTCAGTAGCAAGGGAAGGGCGTAAAAAAGTTAAAAACCAAATGTGAATTCGACCTTATCTATTAATACCTTAATGAGGGTTTCCGTGCTTCTTAGGATCCGCCGCTCGGGAAAACGTCACCTTGTATCCAATCCATTAGCAGCACACGCGGGTAAAATCCGATTCGTGACACTCACTGCACACAGAAACGTAATTGTAAGGATTTTATCACGTGGACCTACAGAACACGAATATATTTCACTGTCAAACTAGGTGGACATCTTATTTCCCTCGATAAAACATCAAGACCCAATCCACGTACATCTATTTCACTCTCTTTTTAAGCTGGAATTTTGTCACATTCCGGATTCAGACGTAATCCAGGCCCGATAAATTCTTGGACATGTAAGTATAACGTGCATATCTGCTGAAAGCTCGAAACAGCCCACAAAAGGCGTCACTCTCACACCTAAATTACAATTCCCTTCAGGACAACTTTAACCACGTCTTTCTCGTAAAACCCCCACACACATCAACACTTCAGTAATCTCCCACAAACGACCCCCCAAAAGCCCTTCCGTGTTCGAACTCACGTTTCACCGGTCCACGCCAGGGCGGACGAGTTCGGGCGCCATTTTGTCGAGTTCCAAGACACCAAACCTGTCGCGGATCCAGAAACGGAGACTGGTTAAAAATCCGTCCGAGAAGGAGGATAGAGGATAAATAAAGGAAAATATCTTTCGATTCTCGTCCGTAAGGACCGGCGGGGACACGAACTCGAAACGGTTCACGTGATGTCGGATCCTCTCTCCTCTAGGGAGCGAATGTCTAGCGTAGAGGCGGCTCAGAGGAGGTGCGTACGTTCTTAGACGGTTGGCGCGCGGGATGAAGAAGGGGTTTTCGAAAAACACACGACTGTAGCAGTGCGTCTGCCAAAGCAGAGACTATCGCACGGCGAAGGCCGGACTCATTTACAGACCCTCTCTCTCTCTCTCTCAGAATAGGGTAAAGGGCGTGGAGTAGAGATGGGGAAGATGTAGAGAGAGAGAGAGAGAGAGAGAGAGAGGGAGGAGGGAGATGGAGGAAGAGGAGGGGTATGTGGAGGAATAAATGAGAGGGGATGAAGGGGGAGGGGGAAGCAGATGCAGAGGAATGGAGCACGGGAGAAAGGAGTTGGTCAATATAAAACAAAGTGGCTATTAAGAATGTATGTGAGCGGCGTTATGGCACACTACGCCAGACGCAAAAATGATCGCAAGACGTAATCCACGCAAACGCGCTCGGAAATTTATAGCGCGAGATATTACGGGCAAGATTATTGAAAGTTTACGGAAAAAAATATTTTTTAAGTACTGCAAAAATTTGGACGGGCAAAATAATATATATTGCGCATGTCTTGAGAAGTAATATGGTAACACTATCGATCATTTTAACATCAATTTGTGAAGTTTTTTATGTACAGTAAAAATTAAGTAAAGTAATAAATACGAAAATTACAAAAGAAAAAGATCGGCAACAAAACCAAAGAAGCAACGGGGAACACCCAACATGTGGCAGCGAATGTCTAACGAACGCAAATATTATCATTTCTTCTGCGACAAATTTCAAAACAACGATTCATAACCCGTATCCACTTCGGTCACGTGACTATAATCAGGAAAAAATCTTCCTAAACATTATTTTCCTTATGTACTAATTTTTTACGCGAAAAGTATCGTGCTGACGTATTTTATCAACATAAGACGATTTCCCCCCCTGGAATTCGATAAAATAAGGGGGTATAATCATTAATGGGATAAAATAGTACATCCATAATTCTCAGGCACAGCTCATCTGCGATGCATCCTGCAGCGAGGTCGTCGAACCTGGTGATGTGAAGCTAAACGGTATGAAGAGGTAGGGGAGATAGAAGTACGAAATGAGCGCTGCAGAAAGGAAAGGAACAGATGAAGAGGGGAGTGAGAGGATAGAGATAGGGGAGAGAGGGAGGGGAGGGGAGAGAGGGCGAGGAGGGGGAAAGGAAGGAGGTTGGAAATTATTGGTCCAAAGAGCATGCGCGGCGGACAGGTTGAAAGCGCGGAGACCGATTTAGAAACGAGTGAGGGAGAGAAGAAGGGATAGGGGAAGGAGAGAGAGAGAGAGAGAGAGAGAGAGAGAGAGATGGGGGAGATATGGGATAAAAGGGGGAGTGAGAGAGGGAGAGGGAAGGAATAGAGAGATGGTTTGGAAGGGCAGAAAACGCGTAGAAAGAGGGGCGTGAAGGGTGAGAGGGAAAGGGAGAGTGGGATGAGATGAAAGGGGAAAAGGAAGGCGGGTTCAATCTTTCCTGAGGGAGGAGGAAGGAGAACGAGAGGAAACGCGAGAAAGCAAAGTAAAAAAGAGAGTTAAAAGAAATGTAAGAGTGGTGGCCTATATTTCGGCTACAAAACGGATAGTAAGAGAAAAACATTAACGGAGCATGAATGACGCGCGTCGCCGGATTTTCTGCTGGAAAACACGGTTCCAGATAAAAATTTCGAGTTTTATGACTATAATTCGACTTTCAGCTTTAAGCTTAAAAAACTCTTGGGGATTTTTGAGAGAAATGGAAAAAATCGTAGTTTATACCTCAACTATTATTATAATCACTCTTGTAGCTTAATACGCTTTCTTAAGAGCTGGAAAATATTTTAGAGAAAATGTTGACTGTGCGATAAGGATATCAAAATATCTACAAAATTTGCATCTACATTTTATTCCAAACTATTATCTGTATTGTATCTGCGTACTTTCTTATAAATTCTATTTTTTATAAGACTATCAAGGCGAAAAAAATTAAGAACTATTAATTTTTGCGGAATCCAACAGCTTTACGTTACTATATAGTCACTCATTCCTTAAAAATCAATTGAAACCATGCAACATTGTCTTCAGAGTATGATTTAGGTTATAATAACCAAGTCCGAATTCATTATATCATTTTCGATCAAACCCATCAACATCATTAACAAAACTATATATTCAACGTGAGTAAATTAGGGAGGATGTCCCGGAAAAAAACGTTATGATTTTATAAAATGACATTTGATCTTAATATACGAGGATCTGTTAAATCATTTCTATTTCTTATTGTTTTCATGAAGCTGAATGAATGTCATTGCATCAGTGAGGTGCTTCTCGAACATGACATCACTAGGTAAAAAATCCCGTTTTTTCAACCGGCTCCTAAATTCTTCCCTTTCTGCGGATGATTCAATTCGGCTGCTTGTTATTCGGGGGAAGACTCACTATTTTCAGCGGTGAAACGTGTGATTTTGCAATAACCTACTCCTTCGCTACTTGTCCCATTTCAAACGGGCTCTTTCGCATTTTTTCACCCATCTCACGATTTGAGTTAAAATGTTTTTGCCTCAAAAACCAGTAAAATGTTACTTCCACGATGAGAGCGTGGTACTCTTGCGCGAGCTTATGAAACACTACCTTAGATCATGACCGATTCCGTCCCTCCTCCCACGCTGAACCCCTAAAATTTTAAAAAATTCCCCCTTTCTTCTTTCGCTCGTGTGTCCTTAAGCTCAAACGCAGACTCTCCATGTCTAGAAATACTCGAGGCCACGCCCACCGAGGAGGCAGAGCGGAAATGGCGCCACCCTAGAAAAAATAAGTTATGGAAGGCGAACTTCAAAAAGGTCCTTTTTTCCCTCTCCAGTACCGCTGTCACGTGACAAAACTGTAACCAATTGTTATATTCCATTAGTCTGTATCTCCCCATTTGACGGCTGAGATAAATGATTGACGCATGATAAACAATGAAACTCGAACCTATTTGTTTGAAGTTCGATGGCATCCTCTTTCTGTTTCCATCAGCGGATCGCTAAAATTTTAATGTTTCACTCCACATAGTGCTCGCGTGTATTTTAAAATGGGTTCACTAGCAAATAAGTACTGCAAAAAACGCTGCGATTTTGCGAATGCCAGCGTTCCGAACAGACCTACACGTAAATACACTTGTCTATTGGCCAAGTAGTTTCAATTTGTAAACTGTCATATGCATTTGTTTCAAAATATTTCTATAGAACAGTAAATTCATCACATTTAAAACTACTCTCGTCAAGCTGTGAAATGCCCACCTTAAATTATACAGGCATAGTTTTAAATCACTCGTGCATACTTTTACAAGATTCAGTCTGCATACCTTTTCCAACCTCAGCACAGATTCCGAATATTGGAAATCATTTCACAGCAAAAAAATCCAGAGGAAATAATATTTATGTGCTAAGACTGAAATAATCTCCCGACCATTCTCGGCAAACTGAACAAGGGTCTCTATGATGCGGAACCTTAACATCGCGTCAAAACAAACAAATGAAGGGATTAATAGGTATACGACCATGAAATTCCCACGGAGTTAAGTCATAAGATTCTCCTTGAAACTCCTCCATGACATAAAATTCCCTTCACTCCGCGGCCCAGCGTATATATTTTGGCGCGGCTCCCAAGCGATTCACCGCGGGACCCATCTTCTTCTTCGCACCCTGGAACTCCATCCTTCCTCCCACCCTCCCCTTCCAACCCAATTAGCGTGACGTCACCGCAGACATCATTCGCCTTCGCCGCTTCAGATTGCTCCCGCCACATGTTTTGAAACGCGTCAAGTGAAAGCCAATGCGGCGCGGCGTAATGAGTGCTCGTGTGCCACCCGCCCCGTCCCCTTCCTCCCTTTATCTCCATTTTCCCTCCTCATCGCTTATTTCCTCTCTTTACCCCCTTCTTCATCCCCCCCCCCTCCCCTACTCCTCCACCCAACATGTCTATTTAGAACCTTCGACTGATGCACGTGGGAGCAATTTGAGCTATATCATCTGGGGTTAAAAGGGACAAGAGTCGCGCGGACAGGACAAGACGGAAGCGTATGTCGCATCTTAACTGATAAAAAAAGAAAATGGAATCTATTTTGCATATGACATTCGTCGCTATAATCTCTTCTAAATAACCGCCAATTAGGTCATGAGGCATTCAAAAAATAATCCGATAATTTAAATCGTTTTCTCTGGTTAATCTACGCAAGTAAACAGATTTATTTCTTTATATCTTAGAGGCAAAATAAAACAAGCTCAATACGCACACGTTTGTAAATACATTTATTAATTCGGTTTCAAATTTAAATAGCTAATTTTGATGAGAATAGAATATGAGTCAGTTAAGAAAAAAATCATACGATTCCAATTTCACGCTTCACGAGGGCGCAAAATCAACATCGTCCTTCAAAAACGACCATTTATCAACGTCCCTCCGAAAAAATCATATATATTGAAAACATTACCGACGTGTACCTGCCGCTAAACGTGACGTAATTAATTGGACGTGTGAGAGAAAAATCACGCGTCGATGTGCTGAGCGCCATTTTTTGACGCAGGAATCCTTGGAAACAACAGAGGACAGGCTGCGAATTGCTCGGGATCCTTGCAGCGACGAGGATAAATAGCGCGGAGATTCCGGAGAAGGGGGTGAAGGCAGTGGGGGGGAGGGGGGGAAGAGGGGAGGGAGGGGGAATGGAGGAGGAGAGAGGAGTAAGGCGACGGAGGAGGAAGAAAGCGAGAGTGAGGTGGGGGGGTCAACGAATTCGCTCTTCTCGGTTGTCGAAGGAGAGGGAGAAGGGGGGGAGAGGTGGAGGAAAACAGGAGAAAGAGAGAGGAAAAGGGAGGAAATGGAGAGAACCAGAGAGACGTAGAAGAAAGCGTGTGTGAGAGAGAGAGAGAGAGAGAGAGAGAGAAAAAAAAAGCCAGGTTGAAACGGATGAGTCGAGAGGGGACGGAGGGAGGAGAATGGAGAGAGAGAGAGAGAGAATGAAGGGAATGAGGAAAGGAGAGGGGGGAAGGAATATGGCAACAAAGACGGAATCGATTTATATAAAAACTTGACATAATTCTTAAAATTGAATAAAGAGTTATTTTACGGATAACGCACAAAATTGGATATAAAAGGAAGAAATCTTAAGATACGGAACAAATGGTACATGAAAGGTTTTGAAAAGTTCAATGAAAAAGGTAAAAGGAAAATGACGAGAAACCTATAGTAACAGAATGGAGGTAAAAGAAAAAATTCCGAAAGCGGACAAGGAAAAAGGCACGTCAGAGAAAAGGGAAGAATAAACAAGAGGAGAAAAGAAGGGAGATAAGAAAAGGGTAAAGGGATCAAAAAGGCGAGGCAAGATGTGTGTGGGCAATATTTGGAAGAGATGAAAGAAGGGCAGAAAGAGGTGTGAAGGGGATAGGAGATAGGGAGGTTACAAAGAGGTGAGGAGGTCGGACGGGAGAGGGAAAGGAGAGAGGAAGATGGGAAGGAAGTGGCGAGGCTAAGAGGGTTAGAAGCGAAAGATTGCTTTCGGAAATCCATTTATAACGACAACCAGACGCCACCGATTCCCGACTCCCAAAGCCTTTTCGTCTTTTTTCGTCTTCACGGCCTTCCTCCTCCACTTCCTATTCTCACTCTTCATATACATCACACCCCGGATCTTGGAAGGAAATGCGTAAAAAATTAAGTGCAACGTGTTTTCTTCTGGGAAATTAAATAGGCCCGTTTCTCGTCAGCGTCAGCTGAAAAGTCTTCGCTTTTCGCCATTTGATTATCACTGGAGCGAGGGTGTTTTTAATTTGCATTTTAAAATAGGTTAAAATGGAGATGCGTACTCGAGACTGAAACGTATGCGCGTAAAATAGAGTTTATTTATATCGTTAAAGTCGCTTCATTTACGAGCTCAACGCGTTTATACGGGAATTATTCATCATAATTAATCATTAATTAATTTGTTGATTTTATTTTTAACCGCATGCTTTGTGTTGCGTAAAGTTGTCCATAGCAAACGATCTGGAAAATTGTATATGTAATTTTAATGTGTTTAAACCGTAAAAGAATATATACTGCTAACGATGTATTTTACAATTATTTTGTAGGATTCACTAAATTTTGAAATTGAGCCATGGATTTCATTATTCACGTGGCTATTTTGAATTAACATTTAACTAAGGTGTAAATTTTTCACTACTTTCATTGAGATCATAACACTCATTCACGGAATTATATTTTTTTAATATTCGAGTAATATAGTGAATTAAAAAGTAAAGATTAAATAAAAATATTTTTTCACAGGGCCATTATATATGATGAATTATGGTAAACTTCTTCGAAAATAACAAGAGGTAAACTTTTTCGTCTGTTAATAAGATAATATAATTAAAATAAATGTCGGAATGTATATTCAAGCTAAAAAAAACTATTCTTCATATAATTGCACATCGTCTTTGATGGGTATTTTCATCAGTGTGGTAATAAAACATTTGAAAACCTTAATTTATATGACTAGTTGGAAATCGGTACAGATGTAATGATATAAAATAAAAACTGAGACTGATCTACTTCCTAAAAAATATAAACTTATCAAAATTATAACTGCATATACATTAATTTACTTATTAATTCACTACATGCCATAACATATTTGCTGAGATTATATGATATAATCTTTTATTTTCAGTTTTTATTATGGTTTAAAATATAATATTCTATTTTTTCACCATAACACATTTTATAATTATCACATATTTTCTCTAGGAATTTGAAATAGTATTATTTTAACTCATCTTCGGCATTTACATAGTTTAAGAAATTTCAATGGAAAATTTTTAGTGCCGCATTTCAACTGCAGCTTATTTTAAACCAGTTTCCGACGCCTATCTTTCATCAATTCGAACTCTGTCACTCATTTTCCCACTCTGACACACCAATGGTAGACGAGGGATATTTTATCTTTCTCGTTAATTAAAGTAGATTAACGCCCAAACCGAGGAAAATAAGCTTTAAATCGCGTACGCTTGTAAGAGATTTGGGAAAGTGATGGAGGATTATCCGAGAAAATTACCCAAATTTTTCCAACTGGATTTATCGAATCCGTTATGGGCAACAATAATAAGCCATTTCTCCATTTTTTACGGCGTCGCTAATCGTACTTTTTACAGTTGAGAAACCTTTTTAATAACATCGAGAGGTCGTCCGCAACTTGTACCTCTTCGAGATGCATTTATTTAAGTCCTACCGCACGCAATTGAACGCAATATCTTTCGATCTTTTCTTTTGATTATTGGCGTGAGATTTTAACGGCAACGTCACGTATATTTCTGAGGACTTTTTATCTGTAAATGTCTAATAACTCGAATTGGTGACTCGGAGAGTTTTTGTTACTCATTTGTTATTTTTGTGCCTGCGGATATATTCAATGTTTCGACCTCTCGACAAGATTTCATCTCCGATAAATATTTTATTGGCTGTTAACATGCTTCAAAGCTACTTCGCCAAAGTAGCTCGATTGTTTGAACTCGTTCAATGTAAAGATTAGTTGTTTCGAAAAACAAATTCGCCTTTCGATTGACTGTTGATGCTCAAAATCACATCGAAATTAATACTCAATGCGACCTCAGAGGCCGTGACACCACACCGATAAAATTCTACAACAAATTTTCATGTCCTAGTTAATGTCATTATTGAAAAAAGAAATCGTCGTTTTCCTTTATTTTTGATAATATATTTATAGATTTATATCAATAACATGCATATTTCTAATCTAGTCATTGATGTTCGTTTATTGAGAAATTACTAGAAATAGACCAAAACGTAATCGTCTGTTCATTTTCCTCGTGAGGAATCAATCACTTCTATTTCGTGAGTAGTTTAAGCTCCATAACTGAATGTTAGTATCAGAGCTGCAAACCAGTATACATTTTGGAGTGCTTCGGTTCGCGGTTCGGATCGTAATTTAAGATGATGGTCCGGTTTACGGTTAGGTTCATAATTTATTTTTGGCAGTGGTTCGGTTCGGTCCAAGCAAAATTGGATATTTTTCATTTTATTTTACCGTGCGCACTGTAGAGAAATAATGTTATCATGGAGAGTTACTTAAATAAAATATCATATACAGTGTAATTAAAACATTACTATTAAATAAAATTTTTAGCACTGGTAGCACTATAGTCTGTTCACTATCTAAAGTCTCTTGGCCTTCATAGATCAAGTAGCCAATCACGAACGTTTCCCCTTCCATCGCCCCTCACAACTTTCGCGCGAGAGAACAGATACCCAATCACGAACAGCAACAGCAAGGAAACGGCGGTAGAAATGGAAACGCAGACCAATGTGAACGCTTCGAAATCAAGAGTAACACTGAGTTCCCCCCGCTACCTTCCCAAACCTCCTAGTTAACAGACTATAGCAGCACGGAAGCAATGATTACGTGGAGTTTTCATTTATTCGAAACAATATAAAATGCCTTTGAAATAATCATTTTTGTATTTGTTATATTTCATTTATATTTTATATGGTTACATTTTTTCAATAACATGCGTCTTTTTCAGTGCATTGAACTTTTCATGCTTCTTAAAATTATTCAATTATCTCAAAAACTAATATCTTACTGATGGTTACGGATGTACACTAGATAAATAAATACTTGAAGAAAATTTGATACACACATTCTGTACTTTTAAAATGACATCTAATTGTTTAACTTCAAAAATAAAATGTTATTCCAGGAGCGTTTATTTCCTCCATTTGAATAACACAAGGATGGGTGTACCATATTTTTTATTTGCATTTCAAAATTACTTAAAATCATAGTGCGAATTAAGGATATGAAAGCAAGAACGACTTTAAGAATGAAATATACTTTTCTTAACGCCAAAATTCAAATACTCATCGAATTAGCCCAAAAGTTATCCGTCGTGTTTTTGACGGTCATTTGCACCAGTAAAGAATAACAGGTAAGCCCACAGTTTTTTCCATTTCCACGGCCATTCATTAAAACGACCCTGCCTTTCATGAGGAATGAGAAACTTGCATAACATTCGGTTGGGTACGGATTCTACAACACACGCGATGATTCTTAAGAGCCAGACTCCACTCCTCAATGAAAGTATTCGAGGACAGCAAATATGAAGAGAAGGCGGAAAAGGGGGAAATGTAAAAATGAGTTGCGGCGATAGAGAAGCAGGGGCATAAAAATGCACCTACGTCACTCGTTCGAAAGCCTTTTGGGTGCTCTGCTGGGGTTTTTATAGCGATAGAAACAGGGAGGGAAGGAGGATAGTGAGAGAGAGAGAGAGAGAGAAGAAGGATACGAAGGGGTTAAGGGCACAGGAATGTTAGTCGTGTGGTTTGAGGTTCTGAGATTTGGAAGATGTGTGTGGGGATGGGGGTGCTTAGATTGTTCCAAAATAAACTCGGGATGCGTGAGGAGAGAAGAAGAAGAGTGGTTGGGGATCCTGTGTAGGATAGGGTGATCTTTTCACCCACTCCTCGTCTCGTAGATACTCGTGACTGAAAAAACATAGGGAAGAGCTTCTTCTTAGGTAGTAGGGTTGACACGCGGATATGATTTGAAAATGGGCGTTAAACGGAAATGTGAGGTCGACGAACCGTTTTATTCGTGAAAAATTACGACTTATAATCTGGGAATAGTTGATACAACTGGATCGAATTAAGATAATGGCTTTTGCTACTTCCTGTGAGAAAAAAGAAAGGAAGAATAAATTTGGAGTACGTGAAATGATGTCGCTTGTATTTGCCTAAGGGAAAATAAGTCGTACTTTACGTAGTAATTAAATTGTTGCTCATTATGGAAAAAGTTCGAATGTAATGTTCTACAATGTAAATCTCCTTCTTTTATATTGTGTTTGACACATAAGGTTCAAATTAAAACATTATATTTAGGAATACAGCTGATGCTGAACTTATGAATTAAATTGAATGATTTAGATTTATATTATTCAAAATCTATAAAAATAACACTTTCATTTGTATTTTTTATGTAAGCCTACTTTCTATGCTTTAGAATGTTTTAATTAAGTAGTACAGCAGTGTTTTATAGTACTGTGTAAATTTAAATACTTGTTACATTAAGCACAAGTATTAAAAGCTAGCGATATGTTTTAAATGATAAAAACTCTTAAAATTTGATTTAATATTATGGTCATATAAAAGAAGAAATATAAAGAGGAACAAAAACATCATTAATACCACATCCTATGTAAGCAATGAAAAACAATTCATTCATAAAGTCAAAGAGCTAGATTCAATTCCAACTTCTAAGAATCACTCTGAGGAGAGATATTTTGTTTCTTTTTTCCTCGTTCTCTCTCTCTCTCTCTCTGACTGAAAGAGGAAGAAGGAAAGAAACAGAAAAGGAAATGAAGAGGGAGAGTGTGAGCGATGAAGCGCTTCTGACTTTTGTAAATCTTCTCGGAGAAACATAAAAATACCTCCCATTGAGCAACATCCTCCAGAAAATTCCCAAAAAGTTATATCAGGGTATTAAAGGCGAGGCAGTGGCGGGATTATCAGTCCGACGAGGAAAAATCGCCAGCACTCAGACGGAGTAATCTAGATCAATCTTTTTTGCGTGATATATGGAGGAAAATTATCCAAGCATTTCTGACTAAATAATATGAAAAATTTACACAAAGGCTATGAATTTTCTCGAAATTATAGTGTAGGACCGAATGGCACGTAACCTTAAAAGGTCTCCTTTTGAAACTGGGAAATAAAAAAAATATATATGGAATTTAATAGAAATAGTTTATATTAAAATTTGATTATTGGTATTTTAAATGGAATTAGTAATTGCGGTTTTCTAAAATATCGATACAGGTAAAAACCATTCCTGACAGTTTCTTGAATTCTAATATTTTTAGTTCTGCAAATGCAGCAATTTTTATTCAAAAACATTTTCTTATAAATTTATCAACCTACGTTTTAAAGAACGTAACAATAATCCTCAAGCATTATTTCAACTTTGAATGTAAACTTTCAAAAAGTTAAATGATTAAGTAATCTTGGAGGTTGATCGACCAGTTATCAATTTATCATAAGCACACACTTCGAAGCTTTCGGTCGGCCGTCATTTGGTTATCTCTATAGCGATGCGGAATATAAATTAAATTAGTTTTTCAAGTGTGCATAAGGGGTAGGAAGACATTATTCCGTTCGCTCCGCGAAACTCGATTTCAGCGTTCATTTGTCCGTGTAGTGAGCGCCAATGAACCCATAAAAGGAGCTTTAACGATATCCCATCGCTTCTGCACCGTGACCCTAACGAGATAAGGTGGGAGACAAAGGGAGATAAAAATCGATGCTTTGCTTTCGCTTGGGAATGGGAGGTGAGGAAGGAAGTGTAAAAAGGTGAAAGAGGAAGGAGGGAGGGAGGGAGGGAGAGAGAGAGAAAGGAGGAGGGAGAGAGGGACGAGAGAGGTAAAAGAAAGAAAGAGAGGTGTGTAGAATGAGCTTTGGTGGTGGTTATCGGTCCGGAAGGCGACGAGAGACAGACGACCAAGGCCTGGACCATATCCAAGATCCTGAGACCCCTCTCGACCGTCTCACCCATCTCCCCTTCCTCTCTCTCTCTTTCTTCCTCTGCGCTTCACCTCTTCTCCTCCAATGAATCATTCAGGCCTTGCCTAGCACGCGCTTCTCTTCCACGCTGACTTTCTCGCCCAATCCCACGAAGCCCAGAGGAAGTGGAGGATGTTAGCTTTTTGAGAAACTTTCAGCCATGACTTCCATTGTAACGTCGGAGACATTCTACTATGAGATGGCGTCAGATTGAATGCGCGATAGGGCGTCTCTAATACTCGGATCGTGAGGCATTCCGAGGTTTTACTGCAGTGAGGTGAATTTTATGGTAGATATGAGTCTGTTCCATGTCCCGAGGATCATCGTCGTCTCCGTGACGCGTCGTAAAGAGACACTTTGGGTGTAAATGGGTCCTCGAGTCATTGCGTGACTCGACGCGGTAACAATAAGTAAACTGCATGAATAATGTGGGAGGAAATGTAATTGTTTTCGAGAGTGGTTAACGGTCTTCCGCAATAGCTGCCGTTGATATATACATACACAGGATTCTTATATGAATAATTTTGCATGTTTATTTTGAATTAAAAGCAATGAATGAATGATGCGGAGACTTTTTTATGAAAACCTGTAATTAATAACGCCGGTTTACAGTAGGGAAACGTGACTCTTAGCTTGTATTTCTCGTTAAAATATGTTATCACTGTAAACTCGTGAATACAACCAAATGAATGAAAATGATTATAGGATATTCAAATAAGGGAAAGAAATTTTGTTGCAGAAATTGGACATAAATAATAAAATCAATAATACGGAGGAAAGGAATTAATTCAATTCCAGGAGAAAATTTCATGGAATATTGAAATTTTGCGGAAGTAACTCCTTTACAGAGGGTATTTCGAAAATCGCACTCAGAAAAATTCATGGGCGTCTTGAAATACTAAAACCCGAGCCTATAACTGATATGTATATATGTACCTGCAATATTATTATTTTATCAAAATCATTAAACCAAATATTTTCTCACATTACTTACATCGATAAGGAAGTAGGTTTAAGAGCATCACTTAGATTAGAAATCACTATATTTGATTAGATTTTTTAAAATCCAAACAGGTTTGAATAATGCGACGGAGATTACAAAAATACCATTAAATTAAAGTGATTCTTCTTCGGGAAGGCTATCTTGAATCGCATCCGATAATTACAGCATGAAAAGTTTGAAAAACGAACTATCATTAGGATCGGGTAACATATCGTTTCTAATCGGCTTAAAATGTGCATCTACTTTTAAATACTACGATGGTATTAATGGAGATATATATATATGAAATAATTTGTAAAAGTAAATCATCGGAAATATTCGATTTTTTCAGTTAAGTATAACTATCGCCTGGCATGAATATTTTATGCAGCAAAACAACGAATAAAAAATATTTCTTACATGATAGCGTTCACAGGAATCAAACATGAAGAGCGCAAGTGATTTCTGCGCCAATCAGCTAAAAACCTCTTTTTCACGCCCACAGACAGTAGCCAACGATAAATTCCTCTTTCCATTCTCCACCTTAAAAGTCACTTCCACTCGATCTCATAAATTTCACACGCTTAAGAGCGAATTCGCCCACGGTGGAGCGATCAAACGGATATTAAATCTTTTTTCAAAAAAGAAAACCTCGAAATGAACGGCTTTTGCATCCGAAGTTCAACGAACCCTGCCCTTGAGCTATAGCCAATAAGCTCTCGAATGCGCATGCGCAGACCATATCCTGTGGGAACCTTAACTTCAATATGGGGATGTAATTCACCTCATCCTCGGGCTCGGATCCAACGCTTCCAGCCGATATGTCCCGGAAGGCGCCGTTATAGAACTTACACCTACTTTGGCAGTATTCGCAGGGTTAAGATCACTCAAGCGTGTCATTACACACACACACACCTCGAGCAGGGGAGGAGGCAACGGCAGAGAATCGCACAGGTCGGGTGCAATGGGCTCTATCTCCGCCCTGGCGGATTGCCCGCAAAACCGCACCGCAAACAAAAGACTGGTGCAAGCTCAAGTCGAGGATTCCCACGCAGGAGGAGGGTTTTCAAGCATCGAGCCGCGAGATGCACGCGAAATGGAGCAAAGGGGGAGGGATGTAGGGAGAGGAGGAATCGCAGCGTCTAGTCAGTGGGAGAGGGTGAAGAAGGGAGGGGGTGGTAAGGGATGGATGGGGGAGGTAATATGGCGCAGCTAATGGGATCGCTAGCTCATTGAAACAAGCTCCTAAGCTCCGACCAATTACTACACGTAACAACTTGCTACAAGAGGAGGTGGATTATAAAGGAGGAAAAATACACTGGCAAATTAAAAAGGGGAGCGACACAACAGGAAACGGAAGTGACATACCGTTAAGTGCTAATTGAAACTGAAGCACTATGAAAAACATCCGTAACGGTGGATGTTATTGAAGTCGCAGGGTGAAAAATTTATCGTCCCTCCATTCATATTTTATTTAAATAAGTCCTTTGTTTTCCGAGGGATCGGGACTCGGAGAAGCGCCCTCGTTTTTTTTTTATTCGCGACACATTTAATTGGGAGCGCGCGATGCATGAGAGAATCCCTCCGCCACATAACGGTGCGACGCTGTTATTATGTAAGAAGACGAAAAGGGTATGCAAAACAGGGTCCTAATGCGATCTTCCTCTTTCTCTCTCTCTCTCGCCCTTCCCGTTCATGAGATCTCTTCAGAAAGCACGGTTAAAAATTCAGGCTGATGAAAAAAAGAACTCCATTCCGACCCGTTTTGCAATTGTTTCGCGAGGATCACACACTTTAAATTTAAACCGCTCTCTGCTGACGTGACTGAAATCGCGGAACAGACCTAATTCGGAAGGTACGAAATTAAAAAGTAAAATCGTTTTCTCCGAAGGACAGTCATTTATTGTTTTGAAAATCCCGTACCCACTTATTATTATCTTAGGGTTTGACAACGGCATCATGAAGTACGTTATAAGAAGCTGAATTATGATAATAAGCTCTAAAGAAAGTCAGCCACGGACGCAATAATAAAATTAAGGATGGCGAATTATTTAAAAAATAATTTTAATTTTTAATAAGATAATATCTGCCGACTATGTGAACCGATCTTTAGATTTTACATACAAAATAAATCTTAAATGGGCAATGTAATTTTATATAAAAATGGAAATTAATCTAAAAAGTAATTAACTGATTTAAAATGGCATCATCGAATTAGTTTTATGGTTGGAAACAAACAGGTAAACTAAGCTTTTTGACTGCAAAATATCTGTCTTAAGCGGTGAATAACTGCTAAAGATATTCTGAAAAAATAGCTTATCCGTTAATTAACCAATTAAAATACATGGTCACGAGTGTACTAGATGCTTATATAGATAGAAATATCGACCTGCTACCGTAAAATGTTATATTCTTCCGTTCTATTCGTTTTATTCTCTTTCGATTAATCTTTCAGCAAAAAAATAACGTTTTCTTTTTTTCTGGAAACGCTTTTTAAAAGCAAAGAATCCGAAACAGCCGGATCTCCGTCCATCGCGTGTCATACAAGCGCACCATCCGTGCGCTAATCATCAACCTCGTCTCAGAAGACACGCAGACGGATGCGACGGTTAGACAATTGAGACATGAGACTCGCGGAGGCGGAATTCTTATGCGAGAAAAAGAGGTTAAGGGCTTAGGAGAGGGTAAAGAGAGATGTGAGAGTGGCAGAAAGATGGGTGTTAGAAGGGGAAAAGAGACTAATCTCATCTCCAGAGGAATGTATCTCGAAAAGATGACTCGTGTACACAAACGTAGCGAGGAAGATGAGGAAAGAGAGAGAGAGAGAGGGAGGAAGTGGTTGGGGAGGAAAATGTGTGGATGGAATGGAAATAAAAAGAGTGGTTCCGAAAAAGAAAAGACATGTGGTTACGGGGGTTGAATTTTTGGCATCTAAAATGAAAAATAAGATGGAGAGATGAGGCGAGAAACGAGAACTCGGAAATAAGCGACATCAAAAGGGTTGTTAACTCGCGGGGGGACGAGAACAAAAGGTCCTGCGCGTCATATTTTTACCACAAACGACCGGAAACGGCGTCAAAAAAATATAAAGCGGCATAATCCTAGAGGCTGTAGGAATAATTTTTACACAATTCACAACACTTTTTAAGAAAAAGAGATTATACGCCTTTTATATATATATCGAGGAGCGAGATTCTTATGAAAAAAAGTTTGAGAAGTTTCGATTTTTGGTGTCTAAAATATTCAAATATCCTACGTATTCTTCCCACGAGAATTCTCACTTATATTATCCTTGACCAAGTCCCGGTCACAAAAAACTAAATTACGCTCCTGGCGATAAATGGATTCATAATGAGGAAAAAATTAACATTTCATAAAAAGAGTTTTAATAGGATGCTGTATGCTTTAAATAAGGTCACTAGTACATATTTTAAAATGATAATATGGGAAGCATACATTTTGGGAGGTTTGGGATGAGTCGCGTTTTCGGTGTCGATTCGGCAATATTTCAGTGATTACAAGGATGTCTTTACTAATTTTGTGTGTGCAGCTGGATTAAAATATTCTCAAATACGAGTTAAGATAACATTAAATCTATTAAGGAATATAATTAGAAAATCCGCATTTCTAAAATAGTTTTAAAATAAACACTTTCTTCTCAAATGGGTAATGGAAGTAAAGAGCAGATTATCATTCGAATAAAATTAAAATACAAAAGGGAGTACCGATTATATGTGCGCATCCCTAAATCTTACTTTATAAATCTATAATTGGCTTTGCCTTTATCGCAAATGTTTACTACCGTTCTTGTTTTAAAACAAGCGTAAATGAAATTCAAATAAGTCTGCAAGTTCGAAAATGAGTTAATAGCATGTGACGGTTAATGTCAATTGCATGTCTTGGACATCCGCTGCTGACCAGACTACCGTGACTCCAAAGAGATAATTAAGAGAGCATCCATCATTTCTTGCTCGACGGAAAGCGGATAAGAGAGGATGTTCAATATTAAGTGTGCGACAGGACATACTCTCTAAGAATACGTACAAATGACAAAATGTGCGTAGTCGCATCGTATAAAATACATTTTTTGTACACGATTAATAATATCATGCGATTCCTACAAATTATCATATACGTCAGGAGTAATTCGGCGTAATATTTATGGTTTTAGTCTATTCCACTTAAAAAATGATTCTTGGAATTTCCACTTGAATATAGATTCCGTATAATTTTAACAGAAAATATTTTATTAATTGCGATTACTGATTAAAATCGCCCAAATGCAGTTTAATGATCCATATTGTGCTAGAATGTTTTTATTTTTATACGATAAAAATAATTATGGAAAATAAATGCATTGTTAAAAAAATCTGTAACGAAGTGAACAAATTTTTGTAGTTGATCGGAGTAGAAGCCTAACATTTTCAAGAGGTGATGCAAGAAATCAACTATTTTTCATTTAAGTTATTAAATTATGCTCGCTTTCATCCCTTCTATATAAAAATCGATAAATGTATTAAAATAAACGTCGATATTTAGGAAAAATAAGCGTTGGTTTCAGTAGTCGAATTTTAAGAAAAATAAATGTCGAAATCTAGCAAACCTACCTATAAATAAGCTTCATTAGTGATAATACTATATCTTCCTTTAAAGATTTTTTTAGTGTTTTAAATTGAATTTTCTGTTGCTTAAATCGAACCAATCTTTGTTCAGTTGAACACGAGTCGATAAAATCAAAAAGCGGCGTAGTGAAAAGTTACGATAAACAAAAGAAATATTTTAAGGAAAACGGAGAACGGAAAAAACGAGCAGTCATCACAACACAGTTACGAGGTGGATATGTGCTGCTGAAAACAATTTTCTTGAAAAATAGAATGAGAAAATATTTGTAAGTTTAAGTAAGAATTAACGCTGTGGCGATACAATATTTTTCACATTTAACACCCTGCTGTATATCTAACATGAGTTTTCGGTACAAAGCGGAAAAATTCGTGAGCCTCAGACATACGTTATGTACGTACTATTTTAAGATTTTCACGTATCCACTGGCAAACGCTTCCATTTATACTCCACACAATAACAGACGGAAAAAAACGCCCTATCCCTTCACACCGAGCCTGAAACTCCACCTTCCCGTTTCCAAAGCAATAACGCTTTACTTCCGGCCACATTGTCGTCCGTACCCCATCCCACAGCCACGCCCACCATTTTGCGGACCAGTTTTCGGCGGCGGTTTCAATTGTTGAGGAGCGGAGGGTGGTGATGGGATGGTTTCGCGGAGAATTGAGCCCACACCCGTCCCATCCTTTGAAACAGGTGTACACGACGCGCGTAACGGGGAAATGACCATTCAGGCGGA
This sequence comes from Uropetala carovei, assembly GCA_036926305.1. Classification (NCBI taxonomy): domain Eukaryota; kingdom Metazoa; phylum Arthropoda; class Insecta; order Odonata; family Petaluridae; genus Uropetala; species Uropetala carovei. The sequence goes on along the minus strand of JAXCHB010000104.1, from coordinate 4,089,901 downwards.
TTTCACACGCTGTCCGTGAAAGTGAACGGCAGAAAAAATAATTTCAAAATATTGCTAACTAATTTAAGTTCACCATTAATATATATATAAGCGAATATATAATTTCAAAATAGGTTAATATCGTTGAATTTTCGTTAAACTCGTATGTCAACGAACGTTTCAAAATGTTTTTATGTAAATGAATACGATTATTAAATATTTTAAAAATGCAAACGTAAACTCACGTGGAATTAAATAATATTTTTAAATTTAGATGATTTATTTACGTCACCTTTCATCTGGAAATAAATTTTCAGGACATTGTAAATTAACTAGCTATACCCCGCGTAACATACGCGGCCTAGTGTTTTTGAACAGGTTTATTCACATATTTCACTGTAAACACAATTAACAATCTCGTTCTTCTCAGATACAACACTTAATGAGTCCAATGATCGAACTCTTGAGAGAGCTAAATACAGTTGCCCGTGACTGAACACAGGTTTCGAAAGGTATAAGCAAATTCTGTAAAAAGTCTGTCCTCGTGACTTGTTGATGGTCATGCAAAAGGCCAAACGTATAGGAAACTGTCTTCTTTTGAATTTGAAAGGCATATTTGGGGTAGAACTTGGGGTGTGTTAGGTGCTATTCGTATTGGAAGTAGATTTAGAGCGAGTGTTTAAATGGGAACGTTTTGCAAGGAGGCAGTCAATAGGGGAGGGGGGGGGGGTCAAGCCGAGAAGGGAAGGATCACAGCCGCGGAGAGGGGAAGAGGATTGGAAAGAAGGGGCAGAGGAGGATGGGGGAGGGCATTTGAGCACGGAGAGGACGAATTGAATGTTAGTCCCATTGGAAGAATTTTTCAAGTGTTGGAAACATACCTGTCTTTTTTATATTTACACACACACACACGTGTAATGCCCGTTGAAATATCAACGGAAGAATTATAGATAGATAGACTATTATTTTCATTTAAAATAATTAATATCACACTTTTACACATGAAATATTTTGTCATATACAACATTTGTAGTGAATATTCTGTTGTTGACGGGCTATCTTTACTTAAACTTAAAATAGTTGCCTCTCTTTCCCTCCCTCTCTCCACCCCTTTCTCTCGTATTAAAAGCATTCAAAGCACGTTTATACCCATAAAGATTGAATTAACAATATGATATAGAGGTCTAACAATGGATTTGGTAGGTAAGGCAACATCCCGTTAAAATGGCAAGATTTCCTCAAACTGTGTGAATATATATATATATATATATATATATATGAGATTTAAAACGGAAAGAGAGAAATAATTTATATTAGAAAGTCATAGTAGAGGTAAGTTTACAATATGAATGGGATCATCATTGGAATTATAATAAAATTTATACTATACTGACGATTAATTACCTATTCATTACTGAGGCAACGTTCATTCCTATCCGTCATTTATGATGGGTTATAATTAACAAAAAGTTTGTAAGGTTCCTTGAATTTCTTTATTTAAGTTGTTTTTTGAGTTAAAAGCTTAGAAAAGATCTATATTTTGAACTCTAATGTTAATATAATATTTAATGTCTCCCGCCGTTTTTATTTTACAAGCGATTACCCAAGTTTTTAAAGTGTAAATGATTACGATGACTTTATTTTAGTCGAAACCGATCGTTTTTTGTACCTTGTGCAAAACTACAATAAAATGGATCTTTACGAAATATATTTCCTAATATGGAGTTCCCATACGTGAAGGTTTTTCGGTAAATTTTTAATTTATATATCCTAGTCATACGTACCTTGTAACCCAATGCAACAAAAATGTAATAAGTTTCGCGTTTCATGCATTATGCATAAACCTTTTTTTCTATGATTCGTCTGAAATCAACACCTGCGCTTTCCTCTGTTTCATATATTTTGTAATTTCGGCAAAATACAGATACCTGAAGTTGTTCAAGCCTCAATTCAACATCGCCATAGTGAACGTCAGCTGCTAATTTCCAACCTCGTCGAAAATTTACTCGAATTAACTAAATGGGAATAAAAGGCGCAAAATGACAGAGACGCGAGGTTTGCTGGTTCCCATAGAATGAAGCACACATCAAGGAGCGCAAATACCTCTTTTGACGCGGAATGCAGCCTCGCGCAATAATCGAGGGGTGTTAGCGATCGGAAAGGGGTCGCAATTAACCACAAAAGGGGTCAGGAATTTTTCCACTCGCAATAGGACATCAAACGGCCATTTCCGAAAGGATGCGATCATAGGGCGGACCAATTAACCTCTGCAGACATCCGGATGGTCCGATTGCGTCTGAGGGTTCGATCCGTGGATGATAATGGCGGGGACGATGGTGAGTTAGTGGATATCGGCGCCTGCAGGCCGACGCCGAGATGGCAATGTGGAGAACAGAGCGGCTTAAGGACGGTTCAAATAGACGGTGCTAAGTGCGAGATAACCAGCACAATACGTGACGGCGCGATCCCGTGGATGCTTCTGATGGCTAATTGAGACAAATGCTATCGCAATTTTCCGATGATTATACCCCACATTCCTGGCTTCGATGACATTGTGTAAATAAAGGTATATATTGGGACCATATGACGCCATATGTTAGAATTATTCGAGTGGAAAACTTGCGTTTTTATATTTAAAGGCTCAAGATGCCTACAATTCGTCGTGAGAATAAATCCTTAAAATATTTCCGCTTGGGGTTGTGTTGATATAATGGAAAATCGATTATCTTCGTAAAAACCGTGATTGGTATATAATCAGCTCAAACATAACGTATTATAGGTATGATGGTTGGCCACTTGGTAATCAAAAGCAATTTCGAGTCCCGGCATAAAAGTGTAAAGGATTAAAAAATAACGCGGAATTTTTGCAGTTTTTATAGTTTGGAAACACCAAATTAGACCTTTTTTTTCCGAATGATTGGACACCGAATTAAACTATCAGCCGATAGAAGATTGTCGTCGATATTTTTTCTTCGCAGGTTCTTAGAATGCGCAGACTCGCCTCGCAAGTGTTGATGGACTCGTTCGTCAAGATAGCGATCTATCGCTTGGAGACGTCGATGGATATCGCCCACCGTGCTAGCGATTTACATTGGCATGCTAAAGGAGTACGCAGACGAGACCACCGGGAAAATGCCAACGAATGGCAGAAAAGACGCACTCAATGGAGATGCTCGGAAATGGTGGGATTCTGTCCGTCCGCAAAAAAGAAAACGATCGAAGCGACGGATAATGAGTTAGAAAGACTGAGCTAAATAGACAACACAATATACATCTCTAGTAGAATGACATACTAAATTTGAAAGAGCGAAATAAAACGCTCAAACGAAAATTTAAATTTTCACCTTGAGCTATTGGAGCAGTCTTATAGAAAATGTTTTTGACAAACTGTTCTTTTCATATGGAACTAGAAATTAATATTGTTTGATAAGCCAATAAAATCAAAGAGCAAAGTTACAATCCAGCCTATATCATTCCCAAAATCCTTCACCTACACGTCATGAATAACACTGAATAAATGTGATTTTATCGCAAAAACTAAATGATAGTAGAGCCAATCATTACCTCATAATAGGAATAATTCATAAATCCAAATTTAGATTCAATTTCATTTTTTTCTAAATTTCTAAAAAATTAACGTTAAAACTTATTATTTAAATTAACTTCATCCATATAAAGCTACAAAGGTACTATTTCAGTGTACTATGCTGTTTCCTAATTTGTATAATGTTCTTTAGACTGTGATTGCATAAAATAGACCGCTATACACTCTCCTAATAACAATTTTTGTAAGAATCCGATCTTTTAAATTTGGTAGTTCGTAATGGCATAGATATACTTTTTTAATACATTTATCGTTATTCTCAGAGAACGAGAAATTTTCACGCTTTAACACTTTCTTTAAACATGCATGTCTAGCGTAACCTAGTTTCGCTCCTCGAACCGGAATCGGACAATAAATAAGAAAAAACCCACGGCGCCCAAAAAAAGTCGGGAAAATCCTCCCGATGCATTAGGCAAGACTCCTGTTTGCGGGCGGTTTACATCCCATTGTTAATCCCCCTCCCCGTTGCGGTGGCGCGCTGTTTTTGGCGTCTCCTTCAAGGTACGGGAGAAAGTATTGAAGAGCTTAGGAGGGCTTTTTAGCACCTCCGGAGACTTCTTAAAGTGTAAACAAAAAAATTATAGACAGACCCCCTCACAGAACCTTGCGTTACGCTCCTACGACTACACAAAAGAGTCCATTACACCATTCCCTCTCCTTGCCCTGGGTCTCCCTCCTTACAATTCCTCCAGTCGTGGAAGAGTTGATGTAAAAGGAATTGATAGCAAACAAACAAGGACCCAGAGGCCTCGGGGTGTGAAAGGGAAAGGGTGGAAGACGTTCGGGAGGGAAGTGTATATGCCATTTATGTTTTCCCGAAGGACGATCAAAGGATCTCCGGGACTGAAGGTTTATACCGACACGGAAAGGAGAAATATGTGAGCGCTGTCAGTCCACGTTGCGCCCGCTACACGCATGCCAGAGTTGTTTTTTATTTTCGATTCGTTTTCGGGCACTACAACGGCGATTTCTCTCTCCGCGTCCTGCAGGAAGTTCGGCAGGATCGTCAGCTCAAGCGCGGATGAAAAAGCAAACACGATCCGACGTCGTTGCGAAGCGAATGACTCCACGGCTTCAAATTTTGGTGAATTTAGGTGGTTAACATTTTGATGGGTGTTTAGAAGTATCCTGTCTCGTGATCGGATAATCTCGGAATAAGGAAAAGTTGTCAGGTTGCCCTACGCGACTCCATGGATGAGCGCAGGAAACGTATATCCTATTCATGGTCTTTAATTAAAGATTCCCGCTTCCATTACCACCTGATTGAATGAGAATTTGAAAATCTCTCGTTCTACTCGTCACTTTATCCATACGAGTTTCAAATCAAACTTGACCCTTTCGGTCTTCCATGACATGCATCCGAAATTATACAACTATCTCATGACATGTCCGGAGAATATCAACTGCAGGAAACGATGTGCCAAAACTAACGGAGTGATCGACAGTTTCCGTTATCGGGGTAATCATTCGCAGATAATCTGAAGAAGAGAGAGGATTTTTAATAAGAAATTTCGAAAATTCACGCGGCCTCTCAAGTTAGGCTGCTTAACTAATTTTTCCATCCTTTCATATCATACTTAATAAGGGTAAACATTAAAAAAGATAGACTATGTAAATTATATTTCAATGCAGCGGTAAAACATTTTAATGCCTAGTTCTCTAGAAAAAAGATTAAATAAAATCTTCCGCGATCAAACTTTCTACACGAGACAAACAATTTGCCCTTCTCTAATTTAAAAAATTCTAATTCGTGCTCTAAACGAACAATCAAGACGCCCATCCATCCGAAAGCGACGGAGTATTTCGGCTAACCATTCATATGCTCGGCCGTGATCCACGCGACAAAATATTCCGCTTAGAAGCAGTACGGCACTCTAAAAATAAGGAATGCTTATCCTATGACGGGCCAGGCAGGTGAGTTGATAGAAACAGAACAGAGCGCGTCGGAGAGAAGATGAAAGCGATAGAAACGGGCAGAGTCTGAGTGAGAGAGAGGGCGTCGTCCCAGCAACGCGTCTCTACCTCCCGTCCTCTTTCTCGCCCCTCTCTCTTTTCCCTTCTTCCTCCCGCCATCTTTTTCCCTCCCTTCCGCTCCTCTATCTCTCTCTCTCTCTCTTCCCCTCGACTATTTTCGTGGCTTTATTCTCGTACCTTCTCTCCCCCAAGCACTCCCTTCTCTCGAACCCCTCTCACTCTTCCCACGCCTTACCAACAGACTTGCTTCGCTCTTCCCGCCCTCTCTCTCTCTTCATTTTATTGCTACACATACTCTTCAATTGCATTTTTATTAAAGTGATTCCATTGGTATATAGAATTTGAGGCCGAATTGCAAAGGTACGTGCAAGCGAAACTTTAAGAGAATGCGATTCTATAACTACGGTATTTGGAGATATAATTCGATATATGATATGACCCAAACCGATGTATTGATTCATTAAGAAGACATGCAAAATTATGAAAAATTTATAGCAATGTACCGCTTTCTCGCGTATCGAATCTATTCTATTTTTAAACTGTACTTAGAGAACCAGTAATTTTCGGCAATTTTCTCGGCAAAAAAATCGTACGATCTACAAAATCAATTTATAAACTGTTATAAGAGTTCGATTCATAAAATTTTCAGCAAGCTATTAGATTTCATTACTAATTTTCGAGCTCGTCGTATGGCTAAAAATAAATTTAAAAAATCTCTTCCAACGCTTTAACAGTTATAAGTGCACGATCATGTTGAAAGGAAGCAGTGGAGGATGTTTTGAACCAGAATTTGAAACGAGAAGCGAAAAGTGCAGTGCAGAAGAAATGGGGAATATGGGATGAAAGGTGAGTCTGACTTAAGATGAAAGATCAGTGAAGCGACGCTCCACTCTTTGAAGAAAAAGAGGAGAATCTGAGAGAGTGAAAAGGAAATTACGGAAGGGAGAGAGGATGTTAGTGTGTCACTCTTAATGCAGTGGAAACTCCGTAAGGAAGGCGTTTCAGTAAAAAGGTAGTGCGGTATTCTGAGTGTTGCATCACCAGCAGTTAATTGCATAAGAAAAATAAGGAAAAGCTCTATGCAGAAAGTGATATAAAACAATTATATAAGGAAAATTGAATTGCACCCTCATTCAGTGGTTTAGATCATGGGTTTTCGAACATTTTTCTCTGCGGCCCAATAATAATAGAAAATGTTATTCGGCTCATCAAAAATAATTCCTTATAAAATATTGTTCGATTATAATTTATAAATATGTATTTAAAATTTAATCGATACAGCTTAATGGCCTTTAAATCCTATTAGCATATTTCGATTATCTTGGCAACAATTTAGCCTAAATTTTGCGTCCAAGTATCTCAGATCGACCCTTCTCTGAGGTCCTTATTGAACGTTTTGTGGCCCACCGTTGGGCCGCGGGCCTATACTTTGAAAAATCCTGATTTAGATTACGCCGGAGTGATGGTTTTAGTACATATTACGGGCGACATGCTGATCGAGCAAGCTAAAATATTTCATGCGGAACTTACAATTAGATTTAATTACGACTGTGAGTAATCTCAACGATAGCTTCATAAGTTTAAGAATCGGCGTGGTAACATTCTGTACTGTTTGTGGTGCTAAACTTTCGGCCTATACGTAATTGAGAGACTGAAAACTTCAGCCCAAAGCAAATATATAACCCAGATGAGGTGGCACTTTTTTGGCGTTTCATGCCAAAGAAACCCTTAACTACTTAAAGAATCGAAGAATAGGATGACTATGTTCGAGTATTCGAATATATACGCACGAATGTAAACTCTTAGTGATTGGGTAAAATTTGTTCTTGCCACCTACCGCGTTAACGGCAGAGGCTTCATAATCAGCAAAATTACAGTGGATGGCATTGTACAGTGTAGGGTTAGATCCAGAGTGTAATATTTTCCTTATCGTAGATAACTTTTCGGTCCACCCGTGCTGAACCTTTGGTAAAATGTGTTATATTTGCCACATAATTCTGCATCCCTTATTCAGCCACAAAATCAATATATCTTATGATCGCTCAAGTGCTGCTACCGCTCAGCATTCATGAGACGGTTACCGAGTGCACCTAATTCAGGGAAGTCCATTTAAATATTTAGATAAAGATTTAATCTAAAGGATATTATTTGGGACCTTGCCCGTGCTAGGGAGAGTATAGCATCATCAACTCTTAAAAATTCTTGGCATAAATTACAGCCTGCCTTGATGTTCGAATGTGATAAGGATTCGGCAGATTTTGCAGGGTTTCATGAACAACAGCTGATAAATGAGAACGCAAAAGTTGTCTACATTCCTGCAACCAATAAAGTAGGTAGTGAAAATCTACAATAGAGGATGGAGGTAGACAAAGCCACGCAAGATGTGTACTAACTTAAGGACTAAGAAGTTGTAGAAAGGATGATAACACCAATGAGGGAAGGGTGAAATGGTCGAAAAGAAAATGTATTGATTGGTTTATTCACTTAACTACCGAGTTAATAGCAGGAAATGAGCAACACAGCTTTATCGCAGAGCATAAATCGTGAATGTCTAAATGTTACAAGCTAAACTCGGCCAGAAATAAATCTAGAATACGTTTTACTGTTATAATAATGGCTAGAAACAAAAAATTTTAACTTTTAATGTTCGATTTTTATATAACTTTAAAATTCTAAAATTAATTATTTAAAGATAGTCAATTTATGGGACGACAACAAATCGTGAGGGTAAATCTAATCGTTTAAAATAATGAATCCAATATAAAAGTAAATATATGACCAGCTACAAACTCACTGACGAGAGAGTAAACTACATTCGGAACAGAAAAAACATTAAATAACGTTAAACAAGGTTCGTAGTCCTCGTATGACCTTCAAGCGGCACAAATTAGATCGCACGACTTTTTTGTCTTTGAGAGGAAAAATGCTAAGTCGACTGTTTACTCTGCACTCCATGAATGCCTGACTTTTCTAAAAGGAAAGAATTCTCTTTGCCGATGAAATTAGCTCCATTCCTGGAAAGAGGTTTTGAGCCGAAATCATGGCTTATTGGAAACCTAAATATAAAATTCCTCGGAAATAAGGGCCACTAAAAGAAGAGACATGAAAACGCGTGGGTGACGACGGGAAAGACGGGGAGACGATTATGAGGTGAAATAGGATGGGAAGAGATAGAAAGGAAGTGGAGAGAATAGTAAAATAAGGAGAGTCGACGAGGAGAGAAGTATGGGAGGGCGAAGAAAAGAGAGAAAGAGAATGTCAAAGAAATACATTTTTGAAGACGGAGATTTCTGGAAATGCATGATTGCGCAGATTCAAAGCGAGTAAAAGAGAACTTTCATTTAAATGATCCCTTGTTAATCGAAAATTAACAGGTTTAAAGCAAAAGGAAAATCCCTCAGGAAGCTGAGTCATTCCTGGCAAGTGCATCTTCGAAACTACCAATCTTGTGAATTCCGATGCATTAATTTTGAGATTTAAATCTGGGTAAATTTATCAGAGATTGAGATGGTGATTATATAAGAAAACTTTTATCTGATGAAAAGAGAAAGATGAATAAAGAAAAAGTAAACTGCATTAGATTACTAGCAGAAAGATCAACCGAAACTACGAAACAGGGAAAGGAATGAAAGATACAAGTCATTATGAATATATACATAATGGCATTTACAGAACTCAAGAGAAACGTGTGAACGAGGAAATCAGTGCTGTGAGGTCAAAGGATATACTAAAGGAAAAACTCTTGTAGCGGAAAGAGATCAAGCTATTCTAAGGGGCAGATGAAAGGGTGCCATAAAACAGAAATGAAGCTGAAATTTGAAAAGAAAGGAAAACAGATGACAGAAAATAAATATCCGAGTATCGCGGAGACGAAAATAGAGAAAAAATTTTGAAATACGGATCAATAAGGATATGAATTTGAAGAAGGCATAGCCGAGAGATGTAGCAATAGAATCAAATAATTTATAAATCAAAGACTAGTGAATAATAATTATTTTCTTTCAAAATAACGTGTACAAAAAAATTATTTCTAATTTAATCTTAGAATCCCTAAACACATTTTATTTGTAGAGGTAACCTACAATATATCATCTACAGGCATTTCAGTTACCTAATTTAAATGGAAAACCAGCTAAGTAGCAATTAAAACTCTCTTTAAGCGCAGTGTTACGAAGAGATCACATTTCATTTCAATCTTTTTAGCCTCTTTAGCCCATAGTCAATAATTATATTGAATAATAATATCGCAAATAATCAGTATATTCATTCAAAAAGTGTTTTGCGTAGAAATTCGCGATTGCATGAAAGATTAAAGAATAAAAACGAAAATTATAAAGAATTAGGATGAAGATAAAAGTCTAGAGGAGCGGGAAAGGATGAGAGAGAGAGGCGGAAGGAAAAAAATGAGGCGAGTAGAAGAGAGTCAGAGAGAGAGAGGGAGAAGCAGAGAGTGTGGGGAATGGGAGTGAGCGAAGAGATGAGTGCGGAAGTGAGGAAATTAGGTCCTTAGGAATAAGGAGTGAGAGGCGATGGGAAGAAAAGAGGGTAGAAAAAGGAGGCGTGGATAAGAGGGGTTTGCGTGGAGGGGCGAGATGTAAAAAAAATACACAACCTTTCGCCGTGAGAGAGAGAGAGAGAGAAGAGACGTGAGGGAAGCAATGATGAAACGGAAGTGACATTTGGAAAGGGGGAGAAAGAGTGCGAGGGAGTTAGAGAGATGGAGGTAGTCACAAGGGGTTGAAGCTGAGGGAAGGGGAGAGAGAAAGGAAGGGAGGTCGTAAGGAGTCAATGAGTGAGTGAAGGACAAGGGAGGAAGGGTTCTTTGTAAAGGGAGACGGAGACTGGAAGGTTTGGGACGTTATAGGTAAAGGGGATGGGGAAGAAAGAGTAGAGGAGAACGGAAAGTATAAGGGAGTGAACGATGGGCAATAAAAAGTGAACAGGGATGGTGAGCTGCGCGGAGAGCACGCGGCGTGACATGAAAAAAATGCCTGAAAACCGGTTACTTATTTTTAAAAAAAACGTCCCTGACAAGGAGCGGATATTTTGGGAAAATGAAAAAGTCGTAATGAATAACTGCCTCCGCGAATCGTTTATTTTTAACAGCTTTCACGACAAGTTTCTTGAATCCACGCACTCGTTTATTTTCTAACATTCTCAGCGTGAAAACCTATCTCGCCTCGTTAGCTCTCTACCTTTGATCGGTCACAACAAAATTTCAAGTGCTGATAGACGAAGGTAATGATTCCAGAGTAGTTATTCATTAAATTTTTGCTTTACAACCCTGGAATAAATGTTCGTTTTGAAACATGAGTACGAATGGAATCGTTAGTCATTTCCAATGTGGAAACAACGGAGTAAAAAATGGAAGTTTTGGAAGGAAGAAAAAAACATTGGGAATTTATGCATACCAAGTAATCTACAAATTAAGATTTCAAGGTTAGGAAAAATAATAAAATGAGCATTGCTAGTTATTTATCTACCACCACTGCAATAATTTTCCGCAATAACGAAATGTATCTTTGAACAAATTATGATTAAACAATATTTTGTTAAAAACAAACCCTAATATTATAGAAAGTTATATTTAATTATGAATAAAAACGAATGTTCAGATGTCATGGAGTAACATAGTGAAAATTTTGAAAATATTCAATTGGAGGTTCTCTCAACTGTTAATTCATATTCTCTCATACGTCTGCAAAGAATCATAATAAATTTGTAATATTCCCAACGGATGGGTAGCTCGTAGCTTCGACTGGTCTCTCTATTTTCAGGGTCGAATACAAAAATGTTGGAGCAGAAACACAACCAGCTAAATGACGAACTTAAATTACATAAATAGACCAGAAAGCTTTTTCCATGTTTACAACTGCCAACTCACACATTTTAATGCCAGAGTGGGGGTGAGAGGGAGAGGAGGAATCAATGATAACTTTGGCAGCGAGTATGACTTGTTCGACTACCGTTTCAGAAAAAAAACATCACCTTATAATCGGACAAATACGGTAATTGCCGATCAACCTGAAAATTTAATGCTTCTTCCTTATTTAGGCGTTCAATTTCTTACATCTAAAACATTTGCGCAATTTAACAAACACGTTTCTCAATCAACATTGAGTAGCGGACACAACTAAGAATATCTAACAATGCACATATAGAAATGGGCACATTTAAAGTGATTCACAAATCGAAATTAGGCATAACCGGACAGTTAACGCAGCATTCGTAAAAAAAAAGAAGCATTTGAAAACAATTTTAAATAACTCTTGGAAGAGTTTCTATGAGGGAAAAATAATATCCCTGCTATCCAAAGCAACAAAATGAGTCTTTTTACTGCAAGATGTCATTATAAATCAAGAAAATTACGTCTTTGCGTGCGCATTCACAAATAATAAGCGAGCGGAACTCCCCTTCCGTTTCTATGGATCGGATAAAGGAAAACTCCAAACGAATTGTCGATCGACGGATTTTCGAAAGAACAAAAATAGAGATGAGACATCGACGAAAGAAAAGATTGTTCAGACAACGATAAATGAAAGTAATAAATCAAATCGATACATTTATGAAATACCACCGTAAGGACTAAGTTAATCGTAATAAGTGCCTTGAAAAAAGTTCGAACTATCGTTTCATTAATGTTATCGTCAAATACATAACAATTTTTCTGCCAATATTTGCACGTATTGTGGCAACATATCTTCAGATATTTTTTCAATATAAGCATTTCATCCAATGAGCATAAAACATATTTAAAACTATTATAAAGTTGTGAATTATTTTAAGATTATATGAAATGCGGACATGGAGAAGAATGCTGAAGATAAAATGGACAGATAGGGTGAAAAATGAGGAAGTACTACGAAGAATAGGAGAGAAGCGAACGATTATACAGACTATCAGAAAGAGGAAGGCGAACTGGATTGGGCATTACCTGAGGAGAGAGTGCATGATTAAAGAAGTGCTAGAAGGAAAACTGGATGGAAAAAGAGGAAGAGGTAGGAAAAGGTTTCAGCTAGTAGACGACTTGAAAGGGAAAGAGAGCTATTAAGACATGAAGAAAACTGCGGAAAATAGGAGTATATGGAGAACCAAGTTTAACCTAGAATAATCACGGACCTGTCAACGGACAGACTACCTATGATGATGATGAACTCCATATGACATAGTCTTCTTCAAGATTTGGAATAATACCGATCATTATATTTCTAAATGACCACGAAGGATGCAACATTAATCTTTTTAACAGGGATTATAAGCCTCCTCACACTTATGTAAATGGGGCCTATCATCAGTTTCCAACTACAAACGATTTTGGCCAGTTGTTACAGATCAACTTACTTCAAAATCGTTTCTTGCTTTTGACTTTGGTTCTCAATCATTAGCAAGGAAAATCTTAAAACCGCGGGCCACAGATTGAGAACCTCTGATATTCAAGATGGCTCAAATATAAGCATAAAAATTCGTTTAGAATTAGAATAATACATGATTTTTATCAGTGTTATGACAATACCAATTATAGGCTACCATGACAACTCCCATTGTTGCTGAAGTTAAGAGTCCAATGCATTTACATGCGAAAATTTTTAACGTAACATCGTTTTTCAATTTGTGCGCGCAATTTTGCTGTTTACATGGCAACCAAATATTTGATTTTAATTGAATGTTACTAATAAATAGTTTTTAATGATATTTTCGTGTGGCATACAGTTCTCCAAATCAAGCTGATTTTAAACTACGTAAGTAACTTAAATAATTAGACGTAGATTTTCCAAAAATTGCCATTTCCACACATTTGATGATATCGTCACGAAACTTCGCATAGGTATCGGTATAATTTTATCCTGCCGATAACATAGGTTATATGGCGATAAAAAATTAGGGGGGAGGGAGAGCTTAATTCAATAATTATTTTTCCATGTTTACACGTAATTTTCGACTTTTCAGAGTGTAAGGTGTTTTTCCTTAACTAAATATCTAAATATAGACCGATTTGCTTCGTTTTTGCTTTTTCGAATATTAAAACTGTGTACTATCTTATTCTTGCAATGTTTATGTGTTACTCGATCGAATTTTTAGATTCACTAAATCCGTTGAAATTCAACGGGCACTTCTGCTAGTATATAATATAATATAGCTCGACTATAATCGGTATCAACATCAATCACATCACACTCATAGTTGGCAATGCCTGAAAAAATATTATCCTCGAAATGCAATGTGGATAAAAGTCAAGGCGAAAAAGATAAAACTTCGCCAATAGCATAAATTGGACATATCATACGCTTTTACCGAGCATACACCTTTCTGTTTACCATTTCCACTAGGTTTCACTAATATTTTTAGCATATAAATATACTCGAGTCAAAAAGCTCCTATTGACCCTGTGCCAGCAAAGATAGCCACCAAACTACGTCCCCTTGAAATACGGATTCCGTAGACGAAGGAGGAATGGAAGGCATTGAAATCCAGATCGTTTCGATAACAAGACTTAGCCCAATAACTGGCACGCGCCAAACCCCGCCGAGACTGGTTTGGAAGGGGTTGGGTCGTGTGGGGACGGAAAGGGCAATGTTCCAACATCCGAAAAATAACCCCCTCACCGCACAAATCGATCCCCTCGTGGTGCCAGGCACCAAGCGACTCTATCATCTGCTGCAAAGAAAGGGTGAGCGAGTGGGAGGGAGAGGGTAATGCATATTATGAAAAAGGGGTTTTTATTCCCCTGTCCATTCCCCACAAAGCCGTTTCCCTCTTTTTATCTGTGGCGCTCACTTTCACTTTCGTAAAACGTCAGCTCGACAGAGCGCCAGTATAAGTGGGTGACTGATACCTCGAGGCTCTCATTCAGCATTCGGATAATTATTTTTTTCACTTCCCTTCCATCCTTCGACTAACATCCACGCTATTATACACAATCGTGCTTCTGGAAAAACTTCCAAAAGAATCTTTACAAACATTTTTGGCCATCATTGCTGAAGCACCTGTCCGACCGTGAAAATCAGAGAAAAATTCTGTTAGAACTTTCATGGAAGGGTAAAATGCTGGATGACTTGGAAAAGGTTTTCTCCATAAGAGAAGACCTAAACTTTTCCCCTTCAAAAAGATTATTCGTGCATTAACCGCCATTGTTAGATACAATAATTTTCGTCGCTTGTACGGAGGAACCATGTTGATAAACATTGTAAATATTGGTTTTAACTACGAACACTGGCAGTTCATTTTTCTTGCGGTCAAATCGATTGAGAGCATTCATTTTCTTGGTTTGCTGTAAAAGAAAAAGTTCTCCGCAATTTTTCTTATCCATTTGTCAACAAAACGATCCGCTGTCATTAAAAAGATATAGCAAAAATCACAGACGAAAGTATACATTTACAGAAGTTTCGATAAAAAGAAATATAAGCTGATAAAGTTCTACACAAAAAAAATGTTGATATTACGTGGGTTTTGTTAAGAAATACCACCATCACATAAGGAAGAGACCATGTGCATGGGGCATATAGGCTCGAGACCAGAGCCCCAAGATTTACTGGGTCCGGATTGACATAGTTCGGACCCTTGTTCATATAGATCGAACAATGAGTTATACCACACTCCTTGGCAGACTGCAGCGTTCAAATAGTAAAATATATGGAGCCTTGGAGGGAAATTATTCCAGGGCCCCAGTCATAATCCGTCATTGATTAAGGATTATCATCACTAGTACATAGTACTTAACAACCTTTTTGTGTATCACTACTTTAAAATGTTGTTAATCATGTGCATATACTGAATCATAATTCCATTAGTGATTATGATTACATTTCTAAGCGACATTTGATGTATCTACAGCTACATCATTGATCACTATATATATAAACTTGATAAATTAAAACTAAAAGAAATATTTAAATGTAACACATCGAAGCAAAAAGATACAAGGAGAAACAATGATCATAAAAAATACCGATTCACAGTCTTAGCCATCAGAGAAAATTCATAAATGGTAAAATTTTGCTAATATAACCTTGTATAAAACAAATAAATAATTTCACCGTTCGTGTTTTCGTTCGTCTCTCATAAATGTGAAACCTGAAAAGGAATTAATATATTAAATAGTTTCATGTTTTGTTTATGACAAAAATGAAAAATACGAAAAGTCAGATGAAGATTTTTCCCATCTTCCTCTGCCCTAGAGGTTTCCGAAAAACACCGTAGCGTCAGCAATAGAAATAACGCGCAAGATAAGAAATAATAAAGCCAGTCATTGAGATTGGAAACAATCCGACCAACTTTCATTTTATTGATCAAAATTATTTTATGACAACTCAGCGATACATACTCCAACCACACGCGCATCGCCTCACGCACACTTTGTTTTTTTGTCTTCATTCCGCAATGAAAAAAAATAGTCAGTGAAAAGAATTCGCCCCGCGGAAATTTCCGAGCGATATTAACCGAAAGAGGGATTCCCACTCTTTCGGTTTCAAATTCGTTAATTCAGACCGCTTTTCGCTAAAGTGTGCCTTGGTCGTCGACGCATGCGCACCTCCTTCGTGGCGGTTTTTGAGCACTTTACAGTCCTTTCATTCTATTTCAAAAGGATGGCACGAAGAAACGATAATAATTTCCACCGAAGAAATTCGAAACAATCATCTCGACGTCTAAAACACATAACATTTTGAAAACACCACCGACTTGAAGCTTTATGACGAATTTACACCTAAGTAATCTCTAATCGAAATAGAGAAGGACGCTGTAGATTTTAAAGACCCCGGGGAAAAAATTTGGGGGAGGAAGAGATTTCATTGGACGATTATTTTATATTGCTCCGAATGCATCAGAATGAAAAAAAACGCTTTCGAACTAAGAGAAGGGTTGTCTCGTTTGGTAATCCAGCGCATGCATTAAAAACGAGTTGCTGGTACAACAAACTATCTTACCGAACAAAACGGAAGAACGTTTTTAACCAGTTCAATTGTCAACATAATTTAACCAGTAAAAATAAGTCTGGAAGAATCGTAGTCAATCAATCTTTAAGGGAAATACGCAAATAAACAATTACGGACGAGCTGATAAGATTTGGGGGCATAAATTAACGCAAGCATAGTAGTTAAAGCTCTGAAAACGTAAAAAACAAAACATGAAAACTTAAATAAGAAAAAGAGCCACTCAGTGGCATATTGTACAATAAAGTAAGGTGCCAATGGATCTTGAGAACATTAAGAAATTTTCGTCGACATAATTCAACTCCAAATTGAAACTTATGGCTAAAACATTTCCAGAAAAATTAGTTAATATCATTTCGTAATACTCACGAAGAAACGGAATAAAAATAGAATATGGATTTCAAACGACGACTCAGTTCAGCGCAACTGGAATTGTTCCAATTTACGAAATTTCCTTCTCTAATGATCGCTCGTTTCGTCCTTGAACTGGAGTCGCCGATTAGCTAATGGAATAACACAGGCTTTGGACAGGCATGATTTAAAATTGGATTTAAAATTTCTTGCAAGTCCAAGAGAGACAAAATTCACCAGTTTTTACGGGCTACTTGATTTAAGTGGAATATATATACATACACACGTTTAATTCAACAACACGATTGAGCCGGAGATTTTTTAAACGATTTTTTTTACACTTCACCCAAATTTTTCAATCTACCGAAATCTTCTTTCGTTAAAAATATTCCTAAGATTCCATCAAAGCCTCATACACAAAAGGAGCAATAGTGGAAACCTCTATTTTATTTAATTACTCGCTCCAAAAACGATTCAAGAGCGTATCATTTTGTACCAACCAGCACAGCCGATTGAGACCAGGACAGCGCGCAAACAAACAACTCTACCGATGAGATGAGGGTAAACGTGAGCCTCGGATATTTCAATGAAAAACAAGAGAAGGATATGCGCGCTCCGCCCTAATAGCCGAGTTCCGACGAAAATGAATTCCTCTTCAAGAGGATATTTCTGGACAGATGAGAAAGAATCGCGAGAAACAGAATGAAGTAAAACATGGAACACGAACGAGGGCGACCAATGTTGTTTTTTTTTTTCAAATCAAGTCTAATACTAAAACGTTCGCAGGCCACGAGCATCGCTCGCTCAGCACGCATCATCCCCAGATTTTTCTTTTAAAAAAAAAAGGAGGGATAATGCGTCGAAACCCGACAAAAAGAAATCCGTTCGGTTTTATTTACAAAGAGAAAAAGGGGGAAAGGGAAATGAAAATGAAGAAAACCCCCTTTTTTTGCATTCGATCCTACGACACCATTTTTAATTCGGACCGCGTCACGAACGGATTTCCCAACACGATTTACGCGGGACGGCCGCGGGCGCGCGCGTGTGTGTAACACGCAACAGATCCAGTTTCTTAACGAGGATGAGACACCTCGGAGCACTTTCACCACCGGCTTTTTAACGCCCCGCACCCCTCGTCTCTTGCTCTCGGCCTCTCTCTCTCCCTCTTTCTCCTTCCGGGCAAACGCCCAAATGCGCCCTCGCGACGCGGCAAAGAGAAAGAGTTAAAAACTTTTATTTTAAACGAGGGGAAGACGGCGGCGAAGACCGCTCTATCTGTTCGAGAAGAAATTCGGTTCACTCGGCCGTCGGGTTCTGGGTGTAGAATCCGAAGGGGCGGTGCGGGTCCGGCTGCGGAGGCGTTGCCGGAGAGGCCCCCAAGGGTACGGGGAGGGGTCGATGGTGACCGGGGCCGCGGCGACGCCCGGGGCGGGACCCTCTGGCGCCGGTGTGGCCGGGGCCTACGGGGTGGAGGCGAGGGCGGCCAGGACCTCGCTTCACTGGTATCCCGCCGCTCATTCCGGATGACGGAGACATTCCTGCGGACGGGGATGAACCTGCGAAATGAAAAAAAAAGGAGCTATAAAAAGATTCGTTTGCACTGGATGTGGTGAATCATCTAATATTGCACGAACGGCCGTCGGAGTGGACTAAGGGGTTCTCGCGCTTAATATTTTACTGCGAGATACACTCGGCCAAGTTGTAATGGCTTAACTGCGAAAGCTTTGAATTCATTTAGAGGCCAAATTTTAGTAGTAGCTTGGTTACGAATTTTCAAACTTCATCAATAAAAATTGTCTCACTTTAATGCTGGGATAGCAATCAAACGTTAAGGAAGACAAACTATTCCTATAATTTATCAGAAATGTTTCATAAAAGAAAAATTTCTGAAAAACATTAATACAATTTTAAGCTTTCTAGCAAGGAAGACTTCATAATGTAGTACATACAAGGATAAATTATAACTTAAAAGGTATAATAACCTAGCAGCAAAACAATGAGGCACCAAATTATAAATTTATTTGCATAAAATCCATTTAAAAATTAAAACCAAGGAAATAATTTTAATGCAGGGCTTCAGGAAATGCAAAAAGAAGCTGAAACGGAAAACTCCGCGTACTTTTTCACGCCTTTAAAAAGTCAGCGAAACAAAACGATACCTCCAAAGGTCGTCTGGAGGAATAAGAGTAATTCGGGGAGAAAGGATGGAAGCCATAAATCCCTACAATAACAACAATGGACGTGCGAACACGGCAGAGAATGAACGGAGCGCACACAATCGAGGAGTCGGTAAATCAACGCTCGTCATTGGTTTAAGTGCTTCACGCTTTCCCACAATTCACGCAGAAATGACGAACGAAAAACATGTCATTGAGCAACGTTAAGGGTCACGAGGAGCCGTCTTGTAAGGCGCCCTTGCTTAGTGGGTAAGCGATCTTTCAGCAACAGTTCCCTCACCTTGGAGGCGGGTGGGGTGGTGTGAAGGAAGCGGAGTAAGGGACAAGAAAAACCTAAAGGCACGAAAGATTTCGCAAGGAGAGACAACGTGAGAGGGTGAAGGCCGAGACGCGGAGGGAGGAGGAAAACGGAAATCTCGTCGAAAATCAAAACGCGACCAATCAATTTATTTTCTCCGCTATCATCGGCACGTTGCCGATACTTCGGATAGCTAAAATACGACTTCGGAGGGCATATTACATGATTCGATTACCTTTCGGCAACACGGACTATAACGACAGCTACATTATCTAACCCTACGATTACCTCTCAGAAAAACAATTCATTCCTGCGATACGCTGAATGAGATGTCTCGATATTTCAGGCCCAAGGACAAAGAGACCTTTCTCCCACATAACTTTTTACTAATAATTGGTTTTGTAGATAACCAAAATATCGACGGATAATCTACGATAAAATAACAATCTCTATTATAAACAATAAGTTTTCTATATACAACAGTATCAATAGATATTAATTAAGGACTCAGCAGCAGGGACAGAGTACGGCATGTCCGCGGAATTAGCAGAAAACATAAACTGGAATTAAAATAAGAAAGCTTATTGGCGTGACCGATCACCGAAGCAGAGAAAAACAACAGGTCTTTACAAACCTAACGGAGCACATCGAAAACACAGATTCGACATAACGATTGGAAATTAGCTACGAAAACAAGAAAAATGTGATAAAAATCTGAAGGGAGACAATGGTGCCAAGCTATCGAATGAGAATTATTTCCCATGGCTGTCAACTCGCATTGCCTTCACGTATCACCAACCAACAAACCGATGTAAGCATTTCGATTTAAAAGGATAACTCACTCAATCGATGAGAACGAATGCATGGAGACCGGATCAGTTCGGCTTGGTTAATCATGAGTAGCTTCTGTCATTTTCCCATACAATGCTACCCTCAACTTTTGCGGTTAAGTTTTCATTTTCGCAATATGTTTAGCTTAAAACTGAATCTCTAGTGCTTGTAAAATACGTGCAAGTTTACAATTAGAGAGGTATTTAACATGCTAAGGGTGGCGAAGTTGAGGAATACTATGTTGCAGAAGGTCATGATTGCCATTTCTTAACCTAACAATCAAGTGATCGGCTTCACTACTAAAATACATCCTCAGGATCCGAAATAAATGAGTAGTCCCTACGATCACGATTAAATTATCAGACAAATACAAATTATAGTAAAAGCTTTGTCAATACCTAATGGACAAATAATCTAACTAACATGAATAATGCCATTAGATGATTTTAGCCGCAGCAGTGAACACAAATGAAACGTATTATTTGGGTACACTAATTTTATTTGAATGAGAGCATTTCCACCATATTTAAACTTATACCTCTTCAACATGCTACGGAAAATAAGAACGGTGGAACTTTTAATATATCTGCCCATCCCTCACTCACTAAATTCCAAACACATTCACCTATTACGAAGGATCATTTCACTTCACCAACGAGGAAACTACTGCAGCTATTACGCTTTTTCATCTAGGCAATTACCGCACCTTTTTAGACCCTTAATACCTTCACGGATCACACATCTTAGCCTACAACGCCAACAAAAATAGGAAACGCGCAGAAAAAAAAAGAAGTCGTTATCAGAGCCGTTTAAATAGAGACACCCTGCGGCTATTTACACCCGGAAGGGAGCACCTAAGAAGTCTCCCTTGCGGGCACTATCGACCGTGGCGAAAAACCACCCTTTCGACAAAGTGCTATCCTACTAACCATCCGACTCACCCTGAAAAAGAAAAGAGCTTTTCCCGGCCTCAAAGGGAGACCATGCAACCCTTTCGCTATTCACCTCTCTCCCCATACGACTCCCTCGATAAAAAAAAGAAAGAACCAAACGGTAGGGAGGTTTTTGGGTGGTTTAGAGGTCGAGGGGAGGAGGGACGGAGCGATAAGACGAGGCGAGGGAGACCCGGAGGAATGGACCGGAGAGACGAGAGAGAGAGAGAGAGTGAAAGGGGCAGGAAGTGAGTTAAGTCGCAAAACAGCCCGACTTGGCACCTCAGGCTGTCTAGACGAAGTAAAAAATAGGAGGTGGATGGCGGAGCGGGATCGCGGAGTCGGGGAACGAGACGGTGAGAGGGGGAGAATTCTGAGACGATGAAGAGAGAGAGAGAGGAAAGAGTCTTCCATGCTCGCGAGGAAAAAGAGGAAATGTCCAAAAAGGAGGAGGGACCTCCCCCTCCTGTATGAGACGATCGGCAGAGGCTGAATGACATTTACGACGGAAGCAGGAGAGAGGAGGAAAGAGACGAAACAGAATAAGGAAGTCCACCGCAGTAACACCGTAAAAACGCGGCGAGAATGGTGAGAGTGAGAGAGAGAGAGAGAGAAAGAGAGAGGTGTAGGAAAAAGGTGACCCCAATGAGGAGGAGGGAGAATGGGTGCATGCCTCGCTCCCTTGATGTAGTGTGCACGTGGGAAGCAATTAAAAAAAAAAAGAAAAAGAAAAGCCGCTCCAAAACACTTGGGTACACTGTAAAACAAAGGAAACGGGACGGACCATGCAGACTCGAAAACAAGGCCCTGAAAAAAATGGTTAAGTACGTCGTAAAATCGGGGATAAGAAGTCGAAAAAGAGCTCATCAGCCGTTCCACGGGATCTGGGGTAGAATATGGCATGTGCCGTTAGCACCTGATTCATTAATCTGCACGCGAAAGGATAGATTTAAAAATTTTCCGAGACTGGTAAAAGCGCGTGTTAGCGCATCATTAAAATATGCTCCTTAAGTGAATTTCTCCGTAATTTGATGGGAATGAATGATCCGAAGATCTTTATCCGACAGGCAGCTACGGTAGTTCAGTGGTAGAATATCCGCCCGGCAAGTGGAAGACCCGGGTTCGGTTCCCGGTCACAGCAGATTTTTTTACCTGTTTCCACAATTCCCATCATCACAGCTTATGCCTGTCGCATAAGGATCTTCGGATCATTCATTCCCGTCAATTTATAACATAGGCATTCTCACCATTTCAGAGGGTAGGGGTTTTCTTTGATGTATCTCCTTGAGGACATCTGTTGGGGCTGATTGATACTAGCATTGTTAGCTTGGTCCCAACCTAAGAAAATATTCCCTTTCTGAAACAGAGGAATTAGTCTGCTACGGTAGTTCAGTGGTAGAATATCCGCCCGGCAAGTGGAAGACCCGGGTTCGATTCCCGGTCATAGCAGATTTTTTTCACCTGTTTACACATTTCCCATTCTCCGTAATTGTTTGGAGAATGATAATGAACCACCGCACAACTTCATTTCAAATAGCAACACGGCAACAGTGTTATAAAAATAATCACGTTGAATCACAATTCAATGAGTGAGGTAATGGTTATTTCAGTACCTCTAAGAACGTCATGTGACTGACAAATATCAAAGAAATCCCAGACGGGAGAAAGTTAAGAAAGAAGACGAGGGTAAAAAACGATTCGCCTACGCCTAGAACCGGCGAAATAGACCCAACCGCCAAGACCTACCGAGGTGAGGCTCTTAAAGTAAATCCATACTAAAGAGATCACGTCACCCCACAAATGGCGATTTAAAAGACGCCGCTTGTTCAGAGTTAAATCATGCGAACATCGGTCTTGTCTGAACTTGTCTTAAATTAGAATAGGAAGGAATTATCAACCAACAGTAGGCTGTTTGATGCTGTCCCATAAAACATAGCAAATGTATGAATGGATAAACGAGTTTTTAGAAATATCATCATGATTACAGTGACAGTAAAACAAATAAATTATAAAAGAACCTCAGGCATTTTGCGTTTAACAAATGAATTCGCAAAAACAAAATGAATAGGAACGAAATTAGTCTAATTGTGACTCTCCCCTAAATCGTTCTTCTAAGAAAATCGTATCTATGCCTACAGAAATGACGTCGCCACGATCACTCATTAGCTAGGAAGGTAACGGACGGATATGATATCATATCTAAATAAACTTGGCGAACAATAATGACGGAAGACGAACGACTCAAGGTTGTTATTTATAAAAAAAACAGCTACGCGGAAGAAAAGACTATTTGCTCTGGCTTTTCTCGGAAAAATTATCTGCTTTAAATTTAACTGATGATCAATCTTATTCAATCTCAAAGGTGAGCTCAAAAGTTCATTTCTGATCGATCCATTTTTTATTTAAATGTGATTACCAACGAATAATCCGTCTGACTTCCTTGATTTATTTTTGTTGATGCAGTAGACATAGCACAATTCTGAAGTTAAAAAGTTTTATCTAAGAAGACACCACAGTTTGAATAGCATTTTAAAAAATGAACGACATCTGCATTGAAATTCAAATTTATCAGCTACAATAAACTTCAAACAAGTTAGGAAAGTGTACAACGTATCACAAATGCGCGTTTCGTGCAATGGAATATTAAAAAGCAATTATATACCAGTACGTAAGGGAAATAGCGTTTTAAAGTTCTTTTCTTCATCATAAATAATCCATTCTCTTCCTATTTAATAATATTACATGCACACGTAAGGAAATTAAACGTTTGTTTGGGAGATTGTTTATGTTAGCAACAATGAAGTAACCATGCAAGAAATTTTCTAAGTTCAACTCGATATAAGACTTTCTTGTTTGATTTTATCGATAACGGCTACTCCTACGATAAAAATGTATAGGAAAGGAAATACTCTACTTTACCAGTTCTACAACTTTTATTTGAAAAATATTTTGATATGAGCAATACTTTACGAGATATGACGAAAATTTAATTTTTTGTGACCAGTAAAGTGGTACCCCTGATTGGCGCACGTGATTCATTTTTGCGATTTTCTTATTATATTTGATTGAAATTCCTTAATATCAAATTTCATGAAAATCCGTCCGGTAGAAGCCGAGAACGAACATGCGGACGGACGGACGGACCGACCGACCGACGATAATAGGCGCTCACGCTGTAAGCGAAACGCGCCTAAAAAGAGAACAAAATTTAGCTTAATAAAATTTAATGAAGAACGGTTAAATCGAGCTAGGAAAACGAGTCATTATTTAACTTTTATCTATTTTTCTCTTCACAACGATAAGCTACTGGAAATTAGAAAAATTGCTTACGGTTTAATTATATAAGATAAACGTTTATCGGAACATTTAACGATGTAATATTACGAGTATAAGGGAAAAAATAATAACTCCACAATCCTCATGTAGGAAAAATAAATCATCGTCGTTCACGGTACTTATTAATGGGCCCGCTGAGTTTGCTTTCAGAACGAAATGCAAAAAATAAAATCCATCTATTTTCTTTACCACTTTTGCCACCAAATCAGTCCAGGAGGGAGTCGAGAAGGTAAGGACGAAGGGTGAGAGAAATAATGAGAGAAGCATGGAAAAGATATAAGAAAGGATAGAAATAATCGAGTTTCCGTGCAATAACCCTGGAAAAGGAAGATAAGAGATTTTGGTATTTTTAAAAAGAGAAGAACGATGTATTGACACTCTTCTTTCCTGCCTGGTCTGATAAACTGATATATTGGCAATTCCAACAAAAGACAAGCAACACAAAAAGAAATTATAACGTTTAAAACCCTTGTTTTTTATTTGATAGATTTAAAATATTCAAATCGATTTATACATAAACCCGTGTCGGCAAACTAATTACCGGTTCATATCAA
This sequence comes from Uropetala carovei, assembly GCA_036926305.1. Classification (NCBI taxonomy): domain Eukaryota; kingdom Metazoa; phylum Arthropoda; class Insecta; order Odonata; family Petaluridae; genus Uropetala; species Uropetala carovei. Next base: position 4,064,937 of record JAXCHB010000104.1, on the reverse strand, counting down.
TTTCGATAATGAAAACGATCACAGACATTTCCACAGAGAAAAACACTTCATTTAGTTAGGAAGTTTCACCGTGGTAAGAACGATTCCAACAGCCACTCTAGCTTCCATTTCCATGATATCTCACGCATAGGAATTCCACAACTGCTGGGAGTCTAACTGGATTTTTTACACCTCTAAAAAAAAATAAAAAAATAAATAAAATCCTCTATCGCCCCATGCATAATTAATCCAAATCTCTTAGTTTTGACCTTCCGGAAGAGGCATGTTGTTGGCGACGTGAAATGATGTCTTCCCGTGCGTACCCCTGAGGCAGCGGTTTATTCGGGGTTAACGAACGCGGAAAGGGGTTCCCGGATTCCTTGTTTTCGGTTTCGGAGTGAGAATCCGGCGTGAGAAATGGCGGGAGAACCCGGAGAGAAAAATTCCCACAAATGTGGCGACGGAGGCGAGAGAGAGAGAGGGAGAAAGAGAGAGAGAGGGAGAAAGAGAGAGAGAGGGAGAAAGAGAGAGAGGAGAGAAAGATAGAGAAACGAGCAGTGCACAATGGAAGGTAATAGGAATAGCGCCCTTACACGGAAGCTGTGTCACTATCGCAGGGTTCGCCGCGGTTTTCATCTGATACGGCCATTCGGAAACGACTCCTTTCTTCCCATCTTATCCGGATATTCCCATTCCGACCGAGGAAAATAATTCATGAGAAAAGAAATTTGTATTCCGCTTCGTTTTAGAAAAATAAATTGAGACGCGGCTGAATCAAAGATTGGGAATGCAGCCAAAAAGTAAGAGTATGAACAAGAACATCAATTACAATGCTTTATTCGGGAAATACCAATCCTTATAATTCATTATTTTTTATTTTTCATCACGAATAATGCATGTTAATGCATGTTATCAAAAGCATTAATCAATTTAAATATCCAAATGAATCGCAGATAATAAATTATTAATTACAAAATAAGAAAAGGAAATTAATCGTAAAAGAATTTTGAAATATTTGTTTACAAGAGACTCACTATTCCACCACTGAATAACAGAATGAGATTATCTTGGTAATTCCGGCTGCCGCAAAATGAATGAGTAAACCAAACGCACAGATCACTAATTGGATCTAACCATGAGATGACATCGGTAATTAAATAATACAAAACTCGCTAAATAGGAAGGAACAGTTTTTGCTAAAAATATTTAGGTTCATGCAGCAGGAAAAATTGTAATCCAACCGCTGTGGTTTCATTAGCCAGCTATGAAATATCTCATCAATTCTACATAATAGTGAAAATCCGATAAAACAATGATAGTTTCCTCCAAATATAAGGCTCCTTAAATGACTCAACTGATAGCCAAGATATAAATACAGGAAAGATGTGAATCAAGTTCGGACGATGATTTTGAAGAAATTAAAATTTTTCCAAATCAGATGGCAATTTCTCAATGCCACGATCTTATTTTTAAATTTCACTAAGAAACGTCGAGATCCTAAACTCACGCAAGAAAGAACGAATATAAGACGAAAAATTTCAAGTTCGAAAACTTGTAAACCGTGATGATGGCACTCTCTTAAAAGAATTTCGGAAACGAATTGCAAGTTCAGTGACCCTCCGACACGGACAGCGAATACTCGTATATGACGGTGTAACTGCTAAGTATCTTGCAATTCGGACGCATTTCGAAACGGAAGTAAGATGGCCCATCGCGCAATCTCATTTCATGAGTAAAGACCCCGGCTAAAAATATAAATAGAATATAATTTTTAAAAGGGCCGAACGAGAAGATGACTGGATGGGAGCTGCGCGCAATACGATAACTTCTTTCCAGCACAGCATAAAATCATCGCCGCAGAAAGTAAAAATATTAACAAATATTTTTTTATTGTTCCAAAAATAATTTCCATGATCCTAGACAGAAGGTTTTACGGAAATACGAGAAACTTCGCGCCAAATACGATTCCATTTCCTTCAAATTCTCTCTCTTGAGACGAGTTTAGAAAGAGGCTTGAAATCTCACAGAATAACAACATATCATTTGGGAAACAAAAATACATGAAAATTTTGTAGGATAGACTTAAATTAACCACTCGACAAATCTGACGCCGATGCAAAACAGAGCCAGACGATGCAATCGGTCACCACTTGAATGCACACTTGAGACAAGGCTCTTCTATCGCCATAAGTATTTTTACGAATACTCATAATGTGTATTATCAGTAGCAAGAAAAACTGTTTTATGTACATCAACATGCATGTAGCGAGAATATAAAATCTCGTAAAAAATACATAAATATCTCAAGTTGAGCCATATGGAAATAAAACAGTCCGCAAATTATCAATTTCTTCCAAGAGACTAGATTTAATTGCTGAAAATGCCATTACTTTTTAAAAATTCGGTTTTCTATAAAAATTATATTAACCTTAAATTTTCTACTCTTCAAAATGGTTTTTTTAAATGACGAATGAATTATAGTGAAGCATATGCAAATTTTTAATCATCAAAATCTTCGAATGCTATCCCAAGAGGTGCCATATCTAATCAATCAAATCCAACAGGACAGAGAGTGTTAGTATTCCAGCTGACATGACTATCCTATATAAAAATACAGTTAATAAAAATTCTAACATACATCGTACAACAATTTTAAATATTATACGGCTGTTTAATCGAAAATCAGAGTACAAAAGTCTTTTATTTAATGAAGCATTGTTAACTGATTGGTTTCCCTTAAATAAAAGTCGTTATTAAAGAAGATGGTAACCAATCTCAACTGCATAAGAACGATTTAGTGGTCCAGCGCCCTCTCCGGTACAATCCATCCTCCCTCATCTCCAACAAACCAATCCTGACGCGCCCGTTCAACTCTCAGGAGAGACCCGCATCCACTATGAAGAAAACAACATTTATATTGATAAAAAGGAGTTTTTTTGTGGGCTAATGTAAAGGAAGGGAGACGGAGTTAAAGGAAGGGAGGCACCATGAGGGCATAAAGGGGTTGCCAGGGCGTGTTTATCGAAAGGGGATCGAGCCAGCCTGAGAGTAGAAAGAGAGCGGCAGGGTGGCCACCCTCCTTCACATTTGTAAGACCATTAAAATTTAAAATTCAATTCTGCGAATCATACGCTGGCACAGTCCGCGATTTTTATCGCGGCATATTTCCTGTGAGGCAACATCATATTTTCTTAGAGGAGAATGAACGACTCTCGTCATGAATTCGGTCTCGAGTAATTTCAGTCCTCATAAACGTCTCCAGGCCGAAATTTACAGGAGGATCCTAAATATTCCCGACTTAATCTTCGAAACGTTGGCAATAGTTTCGTGGGGGAACACTGGAAACGGGAGAGGAATAGAATGAGATGTGGAGGGAAGAGAGGGAAGCTGAGATGTTACAAGAGAGCTGAAGGAGGGAAGGAGAGAGAGAGAGAGCCTAGATCCGGAAGAATTCGAAGGAGCGCAATTCTCGGGATAAAAAGGAAGAAGGGAACAAAAGCGGCGGAAACAGGGCGAAGGGATTTTAAGTGGAGGGATTTAAGGATTTCACATAAGCCGATTAGGGTAGGACCGTAACTCGAAACCTTAGTTTCTATGAGTGTGTTTCACTATTCTGCCATCCGAAGAGTAAACAGAATGGAAGTATCTAATAAGAGCTTTTCGACTGAACTAGGCGATGTATGTGACCTAGAAGATAATCCTATTAGGGCGACATAAATACGTACCCGTTTATCTTTCTCCCTTTTCCAAATAAGATTTCAATGGAGCGTAGGAATTCAAGGATTTCATTGAAGGCGCAAATACCATTATCCTCTTTAAAAAAGACTAAATATTTCCGTACAAATCTAGGTGCATAAAATGGCCTTAGATAGAGACACTCTGGGCTTAATTTATCTATTGCTCATCAAAACCGTAACTAGCATTCGAGGCTAATTACCACTATCTCGTTAACAGCCCTTCCAACAGACCTGTTCTTAGCAGGGTATATTTAAAAAAAAGTGAGTAACCATTGACGCAAAAACACATTAAACAATAAAATATTAAAATATTTGAGATTTCAAACATTGCAAAGTAAATTAAACTATACAGGATGTCCGAGAAAGAGTGGACACATTTCAAACCTTTTTAGTGAGAAAATGAATAAAGCTACAAGGAAACGGTTTTCACCACATGAAAGCGGAACTCTGATAGTTTTGTAGGCGCTACTTCTACCGAGTGCGCATGGATGTGCGCATGCACCAAATTGAAAGAAAGCTACATTTCGGAAACCACGTGGCAGTTGCTCTGACCATAGCGTCCGATCGGCAGAAGGGTGCGTGTGTGTGTGGTGGATGGCACATCCATGCGCGCTCGGTAGAATAAGTATCGTATGTAAAACTGAGTTCAACTTTCGTGTGGTAAAAACCGTTTCCTTGTAGCTTTATTCATTTTTTCACTAGAAATGTTTGAAATGTGTCCACTCTTTCTCGGACACCCTGTATAATGTCGGTATATTTTTCAAGATTCTTAAAAAAATCTTCCAAGGTGAATTTTAAATCTATAAATATATATATAAATATTACGAAAATTGTTATTTAGGCAGAAAATTCCGATATAAATTCCTCCGAAAATTAATCGAAAAGAAGGGTCGGATTCAAACGAGAGAAACCGTCGTGTAGGGAAATGAAAAAATACTTAAATTCTGAAATAACGTCCTCTGTCAAACGCCTCAATCTGTCGAATATTTCTCCCAGACTTAAAAATAGACTAAAATGATTCCGTCGGTACATCCAAGATCAAGAATATATATAACACCGAATACTCATAAATAAAAACTTAGGCGCTTTCAAAAACCCTATTCTATTATGAAACAAGACCCGAAGTCAGGAGAATAAAGATATGAGAGAGAGGTTGCAAGGGTGAGACGTACGAGCTATAATACGAAGAGACTGAGGGACATCAGCACCCCGCAATGCACCGCTCCCTCCATCACCCTCCCTCCCACTCTCTCCCCTTTCGAAACTGACAAAAAAAGAACCACCACGAGAATGAGTGAGAAAAAGAAAAAGAGAGGAGGGAGAGAGCGCATACTTTCCGTCGGGCGAGAGAGAGAGATGGGATGAGACGGTTGCGGTTTTTAGACGAAGCACGTGGGAAAAACAATAAAATGCCGAAAGTAAGAGGGAGAGATAGAGAGAGAGGGAGCAGAGGAAGGAATAGAGAGAGAGAGGGAGGGAGGGCAAAAGAGAGTGTGGGGGTCGCTTAGGAGGAAGAGACATGCACCAGTACTGCCGAGGGCACGACCGCTCCCATCTTTCCTTCCTGCGGAAACCACGCTCCCCATTTCCTAGAGAGCGAACGAACCCTCTTGTCCTCGCCTTCTCATCCCTCCGAGTAAGAAATTGCCTAAAGTCAAACATTTGGACGTGACCCCGCCTACCCGGAAAGTTTATTCAAGACGACGTTTTCCCCCTTTTACATGCTGCAGAGGTTAATGAGATTTCTCCAAAGAACTAGACAGGGAAAATGATCGCTTCCGTGTAAACAATTATTACCACAAGACTGGAATGTGTCGAAGAATCGTCTGAAAAGCGAAATGAAGGATATCCTTTTTGCGCTCTGATTGACTTGTAATTTATGAGGTGAAACAAAAGAATTAAACGATCGAAGGAACTACTTAAGACATTAATTATATTAGTAAATATAAACATTATAACGTCACATTTATGTGTGAGAGGGTATGTCATGATAATATAACATTAACTATAATTCTAAAAATATTAATTATATTATGAAAACGCTATAATATAAATCAGCAATTTAAGTTAAAAGTGTATCAAGGGACTAAAGGAGATTTTATAAATGTTTTATTTTCATTTAATTCTTAACGAACAAAATAGTAGATAATTCTAAAGACGTTCAAAATAATAAAATTAACAGAAAAAACATCAGGCTGTTTAGCTGATAACTATGGAAATGGCGTGAGATTTCAAAAGTCAAAACATTATCTACGTCGATGACACGGTTCTGACAGCATTAAGCTTCAGTTGAGTAACCTTTCAATAATAAACGGAACGAACTTTTTATCCGAGATCTCATAAAAGCCTCGACCTCTTATCCCTTCACAATTTGGCGTTCTTCTTGGGCCATCCATTCTAAAATACTTCTCCCCCATTCCACATTTCTCTTCTCCTCGTTTCTTAATCCATCTCCCTCTTTTTACATCCCTTTCAACACACCCTCCTCACGCTCATCCTCGAACACATATTACTCCTCTCTTCCTCTCTCTATACTCCCTCTTATTCCTCTCCCGAGTCAACCCATTTGCTCCATTTTAAATCTCTTACTCAACATCACTTGCCAAAACACCACTGAAGATTTCGTGCGCGTCGCTAACAAAACTAGGATGATCCAGAAAAACATTTCCCTTCGCTACGTAAAATGGAAATATTTTTCAACCGTCTTACCTTTAGGCTCCCTTATCACCATCCAATTAACTTCCTCAGTGTACTGCTGTGTCATTATTTCACAATAGACAGCCAGGTGCTGCAAACGTTACCATTTCTATTCTTAGCCTCGAAAGAAGTTACCACAAGTAATGATGGCCGAGGTTTAGGCAAGAACTGATGCATCGACGCTGGGATTAAGCTCAGAGGTCGGAAAATGCTGCATCCCACATTAAAAGGGGGCAGCACAAAAATCCACCGTTTTGAGGTTCCGGAAAAAAACGTCCAGGTAAATCACCTCAGTTGCTTCACCGTGACAGATGAATTGAGGGCTCCGTTGATACGATCCGACGACAGAACGTGCAGGCCAGCGATTGACCCAATCGTTCATGATAGGTCAGTCGAGAGAGGAGTAATTATAATTCGAATTTATTGTAGCCCAGCGAGAATAGAGGACCTCTCGCTTCGGATTATCCTTTCGTTCCTAATTGGAAATATAGAACAGAAGAGACATCGGGACTTTCTAATCTATGGCGAACCGACTTAAACGACCCCGAAACAGTTAACCTTTTGGCCGGTATTGCAATCGAATTTCGAACAATAATCTTGATGGAAATATTTGAAAGCACCCTAGATTAATGGCATTCGAGACCAAGATCCAGATCCGAAAGAACTTCCGTCTGAGAGAGAAATACAATGGTCCTCCTATCCCTCCTCGATCTCTCCTTCCCTCTCCTGCCCCCTTCTCAACCTCCAACTCGCATTCCCGCATCTCTCCCCGGATTCTTCCCGACCTCTCACGCTTCTCCTCAGCCGACCTCCCTAGCATTCCAGGCCTCTCTCTCCTTCCCTCTCTTCTGCCTCCTGGAATCCGCCTTCTCCCGCCGTAATTCCTTCGGTTGCTCCTCCCAATTCCACAGGGAACTGCTTCCCTCTTTCCGAACGTAGATTCATCTCTGAAGGCCCACCAGTCGAGTGGAATCTCCGATGGGAGAGACGTGGATATTCTTCTCTTTCCCCAGCCAGAATATAAACGAGAAACAAATCGAAAATCCGACAAAATATCGATCGAGATAAAAACATCAACGAATGGAAACACTCTCGATTATCCGGATATGAATACGGACAACTTGAGAGAAGCCGAAGAATAATTCGCATGTCTCAGGAGGATTTACCTATAAAAACGCATGCTATATTGATAAATTCTTTACAAGCGAGATTTTAAAATATATAATTTGCCTGAAATTTAAAATAACGAAGCATTTATAAAGCTCCTGATATAATAACATTCTAAATTTTACCAAAAATATGAAAATCACCAAAACTTATAATTTACATATACTAAATTTATCGCATTGCCAAGATTACTTAAACAGTAAAATTAACGAAAAGTTTTATTTTTCTTTGGCGGACAAAATGGAAAATAACTGCCATAAATGAGGACGAGGAGAAAATACAGATGGAACGAGGATTGTGCACATCTCACCAAGACGTCATAGAATATAACGTATGTACTTAGGTAAGCTATAATGCTCGTCTAGTGCTTTCAAATAAAGACTGTTCTAAAAGGATTTAGAAATACGGAAGCGACGAAACGGAGGCGAACGGAGAAGCCTCAGAAAACCAAAGCTAAGTACTCGTTGGAAAAACCCATATCGCAACGGTCAAATTCAAATAAGGAAAGATTTCGAGTCTCAATGCGGTTCTCCGACGTTTAAAACGCGAACGTCATATCTTAAAGTTTGTTTTTCATTTTTACGGAATATTTTAGGATTCGATTTTGGCGGATCTCGAATTTGTGTGCAAGATTTTTTCACGTAGTGTCAGCGAAGAAGCGCAGCTCTCGAGCAAGCATCGTACGTGAGAGGATACTTTTAAAGAGGAAAATTAAAAATCTCAAATATACAATACGTACCCAGGAAACAAAATTTCATGCCTTGGTAACGGAAGTGCAGACGTTTGGATAAAATAAAGGGGTTCAACATCTCGAGATTACAATAGATAAGGCGGAGAGTAAATGAGGTCGCTCTCTGAATCCAAAAACGATTAAAACGCTCGTGACTGCCACCAGGAAATATGAAGATGTTATTTTATTAAAAAAGCTTTCACTTACACCATATCAACTACAGAAGTGGTGAACAACCTTTTTCTATCAAAGGGCCGCATTTCACATTTTTCCGAGTAGGCAGGCCGCATTATGAAAAGAATTATATTTAATTTGTAAATTTAAGGAAAATCTTAATTAAAACTTATGTTATTACATTTTATGGGATTTTATTATTTTTATTAAATAATGATTATAAATAATAATAATTACAACTTAATTTTCTGCATAATTAAACTTTCCATTTAAATAAGAAAGCTCTGACACAAACTAACAGAAAATAGAATGAATCAACCTTTTCTATTTTAAAGTGAATTTAATTTGCATCAATGCGATCGTTGAGCCTGCAATGCCGTTGTTAAACGCTTAATATCTGGTGTAATATTTGTTGTGTTTAGACACAGATTGAACACAGATTTTCATCCGTCAACTGGTACCGATATTTCCATTTGATTAATTTCATCAATGAAAAAGCGTGTCCCATATATATAAGTGCTTCCAAACAGACTTGTGCAAATAGCTGTCATCCGTCGTAGATTTGAATAGGATTCTTTAGGAAGGCAGAATTCCTTCCTTAAATTTTGACCTCAGTTCATCATTACTCTGAAGATCGATGAGTTCGAGCTGTAAACTGGAGTCAGCGTCTTTATATTAGGCTTCAAAGGGGCGCACATGATTTTAACAACGTTTTGTCCCTATCAAAGTCTGTAAATCTCTCAGTGAATGACTGATGGATACGTTCTGTATGAGTGGCATATTTGAAATTATTCACATTATATTTTTAAAATATTTGTTGGCAGTTAGGAAACTGACAGATATTGTTCTTCAACAGTTGCTCCCGAAATAATGATAATTTAATTTGGAACGCTGATACATTGTTTGCAAGTTCAAATATCAGGTGGTTTTTACTTTGCAATCTCAATTTCAAACCGTTTAAATGTGCAGTAATATCAGTCAAAAGTGCCAAGTCACATACCCATGTTGGATATTCGAGATGATTTACTGCTTGTCCTTTTTCTGTCAGAAACATTTTTATCTCCTCGAAGAGTGATATAAAACGTTGCAAAACCTTGCCTCTGTTAATCCACCGTACTTCAGAATAGTACAGAACATCGCCATATTCAGCTTCAATTTCCTCGAGAAAGGCTTTCAATTGTCTGTGGTTTAGCGCACGTGATTTGATGAAGTTGACTGTATTTAAAACATTACTCATAACCTTACTAAATCCTAGATCCTTCCCAATTAGGTTTTTCACATGAATTATGCAGTGATATTTTATAAACTCATTTTTGAGCCCCAACTTTTGGACGTTTGGACAGAAGAGATACCATCCCGTTTTGAGCACCTGTCATAGAAGGTGCACCATCAGTAACTATCTCCACAAGTTTATTTAAGTTCATATCATGCTTGTGAAAGCAATCCCTCAAGCAAATCAGATCCTTTGATCTTTCAACGGATAGAGCTCTACGAGTTCTTCATACACTACAAAATCTGGTGTTACACCACGTGCGAATATACACATTTGAGAGGTTGATATGACATCTGTCGATTCATCTACTGCCAGTGAAAAGTAAATGCACTTATTGAATAGTTCCGAAAATTTGGTTTCAACATCACAGGAAATATCTAATTTTAATAAAGTTTCGAATGAAAATTTCCCTAGACTCGAGAGAAGAAATACCCCACCCTCTTCCCTAGAGCGTAACGTAATTTATGGATGATCCCATACAAATCGGGTTAGTTCCCCTAAACTATTAAAAAAACAAACCTGTCAATTTTTTTAAATTTTAGAAGTTTACGTAAGCGGCCGCGGGCTGCACAAAACGCCATGGTGGGCCGCGGGTTGTGCACCAATGAACTACAGGCTAGAATTCCCCCAATCAAACATGATACGTAACTTCAACCCCTGAAGATGCAGTCTGCAAGTACTGCGAAACGTTGGGAGCCTGCAATGTGCACCTCGAGTGGTGAGACCTAGAAACCTTCCAGTCTACTCAACAAGGCCATGAAAGCCTCCAATTGAGGCTAAAGTCATGTTTCTTTTAAAAAAATCATTTTCCTGTCACTCCATAACTTTAAAATATTTTTAATCGGCCGTGGATTAGTGAAAGTTAGATATGTTGTCCATCAGATTCCCAAAAGTTTTACTCTTTTCGTTGAAAAGAAAATAAATTATATAGAAACATAATTAGCAAACGACTGCAATCGAACCGATGCAGCTCAGTTTTCGCGATGGCAAAGGCAATATGTTAGCAAATCACAATATTAACGAGTTAAAATAAATGCAATTAAATTCAAAACGCAGACGGTTTTTTTCAGCTCGACTAATTTAATCAACGCGTAATTAAAACAGGGCGTATTCATTTTGTACGCCAAATCAAATCAAGACAAAAAATTTAAGATAGGCTATCAAAGGTATAATCGTCATTTCCTCTAATAAAATATTTCATACTTCCGCGTGAGGAAACGCAGATAACTTCGTGAAATCTAATTACAAAATAAATTCCACTTCAAAAGTTGTCTTCCTTCCTCAAAACGTTAAAAAAAGCACTTTTCGGAAAATGTTTTCCTCATTTAAGAAGACTTATCTGTGAAATAGGCACGAATGTCCCTATTAGGCCTTATCATCCACTTGCTGCTTTTCTCACTTCACCCGCCCGTCTCTTCTGCTCTCGTCCTACAGAATAAGATAAAACATCTTTCCGTACACGTTTTCCTCCACGAGTTCTATTTTTGTAAAAAATCATAGAAAGGCGTTATTTTCCAGTGAAAAATAAACCTCACTGCCATTCTCTTTAAGCAGGTATGGCAGACTTCAATAGTATAGGAACTCCCGCGACACACTTCTTTGCTGACATAGTGATTATGAAGCTCCTCCAGGCAACGAAAGTTAAACCTATTTATCGCTTGCATCAATTTCATCAGGGCCTCATTAGCTCTTGTTCTTGCCGAAGTCGGGCACAACCACGTTCATAAGGTAATATTCACAAATTATCATTTTTTTGCACACGTTCGAATTATTTTTATCAAAAACGTAACGTGACCCAAGAGGCCATGTCTGGATAAACAATTCCATATTTCAATTTTGTTTTCGGAGAACAGACTTCCTGAACTCTTAAATTAATAATTAATCCAAAGATAAAATCATAAAAAATGAAATAATACAACATAAAATAGAAATTGAACATGAGAATTCATGTCCAGAAAAAATTAAGTATGTAATTCGAAATAAGACTCGAATTTATGGAAAGACGTGATTAAAAATTCAAATGTAAAACAAACGTGAATAGTAATGGGAAAACAAAAAGGCCATTCTTTCAGAGAAAATAAGCCATAGAACTTGGCAAAATACGCAAACCTGCCGTATAAAATTTGCACTATAAAACCCTCATTGACTAAGTGCCAACGAAACATTATTTAAAATGAATTACATGTTCCAAATGGAGAAAATCATATATGAATAAAATTAAGCGGATATTTCACAGACAAACTGCAGCCTGATGCACTAAGTCGAAAGGCGACAATAAACAACCTCCAATGAAACACTCATCGACGTTTATTGGTTTCACAGCGATCCAACAATATAAAATGTACCAAGAGACGAAAGCGAAAGAAACATTGATCTTCCTTTCCGTTCATTAATCACATCCACATCATCGTTGCAGACACACACCGATTGAAATTAGGTCAGTAAACGGGAGGTAACTAAATCAATCAAACGACGGGCAGACTGCACCGTCGGCTGCAGCACAACGCCGGAGAGGGAAGGCATCTGCCCTATGCCAATCAAAGGCGTACGGATGCCCGGAGTAATACGGGAAATCCGGAAATTGCGATGTCCACGAAAGCATGTCCGGAAAAAAATCGGCCCAGCTGCCCCTTCCACCCCCATTCATCCCCTTTATTCTCCTCTTTCTACTTTTCCAAATCGGAACCTCCCCCGAGGGCACACTTCCCCTTCGTCCTTACCCTAACGACCGATCGCCTTCCGGTCATCAATGGCCCGCAGGAGTTGAAGGGAAATCAAAAAGCTACAAGACAAGGGTAGTGCGGGTGTTTAGTTTGGCCGACTTTTTTGAACTGGAAGGCGAGGGAGAGAGACATAAAAAATAGTTTCGGCCATAATGAGCTCCTAAAACTTTATCCCGAACGACATCCTTCCAGCATATGGTTAAAACAGTAAATATCCCGAAATTTGATTTTAAGTGCAACTTCTGGGCTTTTGTTAAGGCCGTGAAATGTAGTTAAATAACGCACTAAATTTTATTTGAAGGATCTCTTTTAATTGTTCTCCAAGACTGTAATAAATCGATTTTCACCAATATCTAGCATGTTTATTAAATAATAACTTCTAGATACATAAAAAACTAATTAAACTCAACAAATAAGTAAAAATTTTATAAATATTATTAATAATATTTACAATAAAAATAGTAAATTATTATAAATAATAATGTTCGTATTTCTTAATAAACATTATTCATAATTACGAAAGTTCAACTTCATAAACCAAAATAATGCGATAATGAGAATAATGTGATGAATTGTCATTTATATTAACAAGATGGATCACAAGAGTTGTAGCACGTAGAAGATGACGAAGAAACGGACAACTATAAGAATGCTTGGAAATTAAAAATGCCTTTTAGAGAGGGGTGTCTTATCCTACGACGAATTTGTCGATTTTTTCCATAAAAAGGCATTGCATCTCGCTATTTGTTATAATATTAAGAGAGAAAAATAAAAATAGAAAAGATTTTCACATCCAAAAGAAATGTACGATAAACTTTAACATGACCACAAAAAATAAGAATAAACATTGCCTTATTGGTCGAATAATTTTAATGAAAATAATCGTACTCCTCTTTTATTCTTAATTAAAATAATGCCCAATAAATACAAGCCCATTAAAAATCAGTTTTCTCAATCCAATGTAAACGTGGCGAACAACTTGTAATACCCATACATCGCCATATGTGCCTAATAGTTTCGTTAAGTAACGCAGCAAAAACCGAAACCGACCGATATCTGCATATACCGAATTAGTCAGGGCTAATTAAACAGGCTCAGCAATCGACCCATTCGAGGCAATATTTAATCTCCTTAAGGGAAAAAGTCAAAAAAAAGCGGCGGCGTCGGTTGGCAAGTCTCCGAGATAAATCAAAGCAATCCTCAATCGTGCCTCTGGAGATTTTTACGCTGCCTTGAGCTGCCACGTCCGCGCAAGCCCCCGACGGGAGAATAAAAAGAGGGACGCTTTCAAAATCACAAAATTGTCCCTCGCCGGAGCGTGACAAAACGGCCGTAAGAGAGCGAGGGAAAGTCATTTTTCACTCAACTGTGCAATCAGGTCAATGTCCCCTTCCCTCGATTCCCAAGGAGCCGAATGTCATATCAAGGTCGACTCGCGAACACAGGGCGAATGATTTGCGATTCCTCTGATTAGGGAGGAGGGAGGAATGATTGAGATTGGAGGGTGATCGAGAGACAGAGAGGGATTGAAATAGGCGACGGTACGAAGGAAATGACTCACGCGAATGACTCTTCGTTGCAAAACTGCGCGATTTAAGCGTAAATAAGGATTTTTTGAAATCCGCTTCGATCGAAGGAGTATGAATAAACGTCGAATGAAGATCGCGAGCGTAAATTTCGATCGAACCGCAATTATTTCTTAGAAAACCGCGTTTTCTAAGAAACCATCAGCGCGAAGAAGTCTCGAGAGTAACGGTAAATCACGGAAATCGAGCGGATATAAAATAAAGTCGGATGAAATTTCTTTTCATAGACTCGCTTACCCTGCTAAAAAGAGCGGAAAGTGAATTATTTCGTGCCGCCAAACTACTGGAAAGCAGTCAACTCGGCCACCAGAATTTTCCTCCTTTTCCTACAGATATTGTTTTCTGAAATCAATGTCACGTCGTATTTCAATGAAAGTTCTAAAAAAAATGTACGCTGGAAAGTACAACCTATGCGTAGTAAAAAGGAACGTTCGTATTTAATAATCAGTAAATGTTAACAGGCAAGCACCTAACAGTGGAATCCTTTCATTTCAGTGCCTCCAAAGAGAAGACACGCTGAAATTATTTTCACTTGCAATCGTAAAGAAATAAAAATATTTTAATTCTAAAAGCCGTATTTGTTCATGGAATGTTTTCAAATTCAGAACCTCATATTATATGTTTCGCAAAGTAACGACTGAAACAGTAAAATATCCTTCCTTAAATTACTTGTCTTTGATAAAATTGTAATGTGAGTATTAAACTATCTATTAGATAGCTTAAAACCTCCTATTACAATAAAGTAAAATCCCATTCTGTTATTCTGAGTGGAAGATTTGATAAATTAATGCTAATTACTCAAAAATGTTCAATTTTGTTGAAAATGTCACTAAATGCGCTGCGCATCACATTGCAGGTTTTTAATGTGTCATCGTCCATAATAAAGGGCATGGGCTCGATTTCGGAAGTTTACTTGCTATAAATTAATAACATTGGAATGAGTTCTGCACATTTTTTATTTGCATTTTAAAATTGCAATGTTATCCAGTAAACGAAAAGTTCAAAGAACTGAAATCCTGAATGAAAATCCACTCAAATCGGCAAAAAGTGTATATTCATGCATCCTCTCCCACAAATGAAATAATATTTAGTAGAAATCACTCAGAACTTGGAAACGAAAATTCTCACGCCCTCCCGTCCTACGTCGAGGGCTGACAAAATGATTAACTTAACGTCGATCTTTTAAAGGACGCATGACTAGCGATTACCAAGAGACGAGAACTCTATAATCCTCGGTAAACCAGCAATCAAATCGCGGATAGCAGTGACCCCCAGTGGTCCTCCATAAAAGCGTGGATCTTCCCTCTACGACCAAGGAAGCGTTTCGCTTTGGTTTCGTAATATATGGAGGCGGGGGCGGTTGCTCCTCGGGTAGCCACAGCCTCCAAAGCCACGAGGTGAGACCAATCGCGGACGTAATCGATCGTGAAGCACGATGACGCAACTCTGAAATCGCTTATCTACGAACAGGTAGGCTACGGATAAAAAAAACAAAAAAATCAACCACTAACTCCTCATATACTCCTTCCCAGCTGTTTACCATCGGTTCCCACGTGAGACGGGCCGGAATAGAGGAAGAAAACGGATCATTTGATAAATAACGGAGGGAATCGTGGAATTGCCGGGGAAAATGGAAGTTCTGGGCACGGAATTACAAGACTGGCTTCGAATTTCAGGTTTAAACGCAAACTAATAAAAACTTACGGAGATACAGAAGTATAAAAATGAAGTCTTTATGCAGCGCATCCACGCGCATCGTCTGCTGACATCAACTTTAACATGTTAACAGAACTTGATCATGTTTACTTTTTGATCGATAACGCTATTTCCAAATAAAATTGTGTAACCAAATGACACCAGCATAACAAATAATATATTGTGAGTCTATCGTAAGTTTCGTCGGAAAAAGTAATGAATGGGTAAAAATACAAAAAAAATCCTAAAGCTAAAATAACCCTAAATCAGTGAGAATGAAAACTATGACGTAAAGAATCGATGAATCGATATACGGAACCAATTTCAAAGTGGTCGAATTTCGAACGTGGTCAATTTAAAAGCGAGTTTAATAAAATAATTTCATCGCTAATTCAAATATTAATTACCGGACGCTCAATGAACCACAGGATAGTATTCTCCCGAACCCTGACCAGTTTTCAGGCCCAAGTAATTTCAACGTGTTCCTCCCGACAACCGCTTATCCTCTTGGACACGCGTCGCAACAAGAGCTCACCTGCTCGTCAACCCTTATCCCCTCCCCCTATGCCCCTCACCCCCACCACCCTCCCGCTGCAATAGCCCAGGGCCCTCGCCCGTATCAGTCCGCAACCGTGGTACCCATTACTAAGTAAAGGAAGAGTGAGACGCATCCCCATCTCAAAAACAATGAGAAACTCACGTGTGCAGAAGGCATTTATGGGCACAGCTGAAACCACAAAGCAACGCCAAAAATGGAAGTGAGACGACCAACCGACCCTCCATTTGCACTCCCAGAAACTCAAGCAACTGCATATTTTGAACATTTTTACTATGAAACCAATTTCGGAAAAAAAGTGCAGTTTAGCAGCAAGAAAGGAATGCCGGACTGCAGGTGCCAGTTATTAAAATGGGAGTGATTACGCATGAAAATCTCTCCTTAATATAAAAACAACCATATTATAAAGGTAGTCTTCCAGGAGCTCTTCCGACATGTGCCCAATTATTTTCCACATATCTCTTTTTATAACGTACAAGCATCCCGCAATATTTTGAGTGTGGGCCGAACGATTGGCAGGATCTGCAAAGTTGGAGGAGTGGTTAACGATGGAATGAGCGTAGCCTAGCTGCCGCAAACGTTCGTGACCTCTCCACTTATCTGTAATTACGTTGGAACCCACTTCAACGTTCTCCTGTATCACTTTTCCCAGTTCATGTTTTTTAATGTTTTTAGCAGCCTTCAAAATCGATGTTCACATTTAAACCATTTCCCTCCTTAGCGCTCTTGAAAATGGAATATGTAATTATTATTTGAATGACAATAAATTAAGATAAGAGCGATCGCATTAAAAAGCAAGTCCAAATCTTACATAGAAGGGAGACTATTAAAATAAAAGGGGAAAGCATTATTAAAATATTTTACCTCAGCCTAGAATGAAGTTTGAAATTATTAATTTTTTATTTCTTTGCGAGTAAAAACAAAAAAAACAGGGACCAAGTTTTACCGCATGTTGTAAAAACGTGAAGTTATAGAAGCACTCGAATTTCCTCATTTCAAAGCGATAATTGGTGATCTACAAAAAACTGCATTAATATTTTCAGCGTACATCTGTTTCTTTATTGAATTACTTGAATTATGTCTGGTGCAAAACTCTCACATTTTGCGCATATGAGACTTTTCTTTCATTTCACATCTCCTGAAGGTCTACTTTATCATCTTAGAAAAGTGCAACAGAAACATTTAGCAGACCCTGCTCCTATTTCTTCCAAAGAAGAAAATTTGAAATCTCGAGAAAATCATGAAACATAGACCAATTACAATGAAAACAATCATATTTTCATGGTCGTTGCTTTATGTTAGTATTTTCTGGGCCCTGTAGACTATTTGAAAGGGATAGCTGAAAGGACAGAGTCGCTGTACGTGTTGTAATTCGGAAAGGCAATGTCGATTTCAAATTTCCCTCCTACAAGTCGAAGCGCATATGGTGGTACCTCTCTCTCCCTTCAGTTTCCTTCCCCCCCCCCCACCCCCCCCTCTACCTTGCTCGTTTCCTAACTCCGTCGATATGTATCGTAGAATTTCGTTTAAAAAACGCCAATAATCAGCATTTTCACCGCAATGCAATAATGTAACTTTCAATCGTCTTATTTGCAAAAAGTATTGCAATTTGGCAATGATAGATCGGTAGAAGGTAGACTACACCGAGCTATAGTCGGGGACTGAGTCCGAGCAAGGGACGCTAATCCTCACTAATGACGGTCGAACGCAAAGAGCAGGTATAAAAAAAACATGGCCCCGGATCTGCAACATAAACCAGAAAAAGAGATCCTTACATTACGGATGTATTTTTACTTTCCAAAGGTAAGTGAGCTAAAGTGATTTTTATTTGTTACTAGCAGGAGTGCCCGTTGAATTTCAACGGATTTAGTGAACCTAAAACTTGGACCGTGTAACAAGTAAGCATCGCAAGAATAAGATAGTACACAGTTATACCCGTCGAATAAAGCTAAAATGAAGAAAACCGCTCCGCATTTTCCTATTCAGATGAATGAAGGAAGAAAATCTTAGGAAAATAACGTATAAACTCCCTCCCCCTCCCTTCCACCCTCTCCTTCCCTTCTCCCCCTCCCTCCCTCCCCATCCCTCTCTCCACCCCTTCCCTCTCCCTCTCTCCATCTTCCCCTTCCGTTACCATCCGTCTCCCTCCCTATCTCGTATTAAAAGCATTCAAAGCGAACAACTTACAAACATTCTCCTTTATGTTAGATTAGAAGATAATTCAATTAAAAACAACAAATATTTCAATGAAATAAACAATTCAACAATTTTTACGTAAGATTTGGAATGTTAGTAAATTTCCATACTTCAATAATGCCATAAATGCGAAAATTATGTTTTACAGAAATAACTGATGAAAAATTTATATTTTTAAATCTATTTCAAGTCTTTGTTGAGATATACTCAAAAAACCAAAATTTGAACCGGCCATTACATTAAGACCTTTCGACCCAGTGGACTGATTTTGTCCATTTTCAGCTAGAAAATGTATATCATCAAAACATTGATATTGGTGTAGGATTCATCAAAATCGGTCCAATAGTTGCTGAGATATCCTCAAGAAACTGAAATTTTGACCAACCGATCCGTGACCTCCGGGGTCACGACCCCGTCGGCCGATATGAATTATATTCGGCACTGCAACTTCCATGATCAACCTGAAGCTGCTGTCAAAATTTCAAGCTTCTAACTTTATTCTCTGACGAGTTATGGCTGCCACAGACAGACAGACATCCTCTTTTATTTATTAGATTAGAAAGGTGCTAAAAATGTTTTCGTCATCTTATTGAGGAAGATACAACGTTGAATTGAAACTTAAAATAAACATTTAGCAACGTTGCCAACGAATTTTCCAGCCATGTTTACAGGATTGGTTCCAGCGGTTCCAGCTGTCGCCTTCTTTCATTTCTTAAGGCCACTTCCGGTCGTAAGTAATTATAATGCATGACGTTACGAAACACTAAGACTGCATCTTTCTAATTTTCGGAGAGCGGACAAAATTTCTTCAGCTCATTCCTACGCTCAAGCGTAACGAATGGGTCCACTACTTTCCGCGATCGCGTTTCCTAATCCCGTTTAGCGAAAAGGAATCTCAGTGATGTAAATCCTAATAATCTATCTCATAATAACGTCCTCCTAGGAAATTTGGAATTTCGACTTTCCTACCACTAAAACCTTCCGTTACACTGGTAGATACGTAAAAGACTTATATATAGGTTATGTGGAAGAGATTGCCTAGTCTCAACCTGGCATGCGCCTAATTATCTAGGGACAATATTTTTACCAACGGAAATCTCAAAAAAAAAGAACGGAAATGAATGGCTATAGTCCCTCGACTCCTGCGGAAAGGAAATCGAAGAGAACAGCGACATTTTCGAATACAACGGTTGAAGGAAAGTAAGACATTCGTCGTCAGGGAAGAACTGCAACTCGGAACGAAAAAACGACGTTAGGGAAAAATGTTTCCGAGAGAAGGTGAGGGGGTTAGATGGCAGTGCAGCTAATGGGCAAAAGGGAGGGGTTGAAGATTTAGGGAGCCTGGGATAATACAAATGGCTTAGGAGATTGCGGGGGCGGGAAGAAGCATTTTAGCGGAGAGGGGAGCCTAGAGAGAGAAAGAGAGGAGGCGAGGTTGGAGGGTGGGAAGCAAGTCAGCGGGGGTACATCTCCACTCAATTTCGGAACAGATTGCCACGGGGACCTCGAGGAGGGCGTTGGGAGGGAAGGGAAGGAACAAACCAAGTGGTAAGGAGCGGGAGTGGATGAGAGTAGAAAGAGTGACGGCTGAGGTGGTAAAGGTT
Source organism: Uropetala carovei (assembly GCA_036926305.1). Classification (NCBI taxonomy): domain Eukaryota; kingdom Metazoa; phylum Arthropoda; class Insecta; order Odonata; family Petaluridae; genus Uropetala; species Uropetala carovei. The sequence goes on along the minus strand of JAXCHB010000104.1, from coordinate 4,044,820 downwards.
TCGAAAATTATCTTTCCCTCCTTCCCGAAAGATATTCCATCCCTAAAAGGGTAAACAAGCCCTATTGTGTATGACTGATGGTTTACCAGTGTCCAGAATACAACACTTTGATGGCTGGAAGGTGTAAACTCGTGGGGACTTAAATAGCAGAATGTATGGCACATGGATCAGAACTATTATACAGTAAGACGGTACTAAACCTTTTCATCGCTTATTTATAGCTGTCGCCAGACATGCTTTTCTCGATAATCGTAAACAGCATCTTCTCTTCGTTACACGAGGCTTAAGAATTTCTTCTAACAATAAGACATGCTACGAATTACAGGTTTCAAAAACTAGATAAGACGACTAATATGCGCAATTAAAACATCCGCGAAACTATTCACCGAGGAAACGGGAGAATTAAGAGAGACACAGAGACTAAAATAATTTCTTCGAATTGGACACGCATTAGTACAGTGCTCTCCAACCGGTGTGCCGCGGCACATTAGTGCGCCGCGAGTAAGGCACTAGTGTGCCGCACAATTTGAGGATATTTAACTTTCACAAAAGAGTTTGGAACAAACAAATTCGCATACATTTTATCATCCAAGGAATTTATCCTGAAACTACGAGAAGAATTGATAGACCTATTGATAGACTTAAAATAAGTCTGCTACCTTGAGATGTATTTTGGATAAAAGCTAAAGAAGAATATCTTTCAATATCTGAATATGCCATCGATATGACGTTCCAAATTCCACAACGTATTTACCGTCAACGGTCCACATTAAAAATATTTAAAAGGGCCCGTTTAAAGAACATAGATGAAGTTCTTTCTATTAGTGACCCAAATATAAAGCGTCTATGTACCAAATAGGTGAGCCTAAATTTTGATTTGAATTACGTATTTACTTAATTCACAATAAAATTACACAATTATTTGAATAGTACTTTAGCATTCATAATAATCTAATATAATTGTGACTTTTAAGCGTTCTATGGTAGTGTTTTCTTTTAAGACGTGTATTTACGCAGTGAAATTAATTAGGAGCGGTTTGGTGTGCCGCGATGCTTTTAAGCATGCACGAAGGTGTGCCGTGGAGCAAAAAAGGTTGGAGAGACACTTCGAGCCCGCTCCTTCCCAAAAGTTTCACGAAAAGGATAAGTCGCTACTACCGCTCGGCTGCTCTTACACGTATCTACCCTAAATCGAGTCACCAGGTGTTTGGGCCGGACTGCGCGACCGCCAGGCTGGGCTCTCCCGTATCTCCTTTCGTAAACTGTCAACCGAAAACGTGATACCCGAAAAATTACGTTTATAACTAACGCGGAAGAGGCGCGCTAACGACCAATTAATAAACGTCTTAGTATCCCATTATAACGAATAAACTATTAGATCAGCATCTTTTTTTGGAAGTCGCTAGTGCTTTTAGGGATACTCAAATCAGAATTAAAGTTTCCCTTATTATACGACATATGCCCTAAGACATTTTTTTTAAATATAATATCAATTTTACTTCTGCACCGTAACATCTACCGTAATTTTTCACTGAAAGCGCATCAATTCATGGAGACGTGAATTGAAAACTTTTATATGGTGTACCAATCATAAAAAGAAATGGCAATTTTATAACGTACGTACACAACTTCTTAAATAAATGGACCTTGGAAACAAGTACGCTATTACTCTTAATGTCTTTTAATTGCGTTGTATCGTTGCACGTGGGATACTTACTTCACGGCCGAAACAGAAAAGAATATACAAAACGGAAATTCGACCTAATAAAACGACCAAAACCTAACGTAAAAAAACAAAGGTCCACAGTTCCTTGGGAAACAATTAGTTCAGGACAAGACGCATGTTCAGGCGTAACCAAGGCCCCAGTAATCGTTCGAAACAACCCCCTTTCTCTCCCTCCAACTCGCTTTCCCGCACTCCTTCCTGACACCGCCACACAACCTCCATTCCATGCCATTAAAAAAAATCTCTCGTACAAAATGGCCCACAGCATGGATGCATTCGGTATGGGGGTGGAGAGAGGCGGGGAGAGGATGGTTTCAGACGCAGCCTTGAAGGAGTCGAGGGGGCCGTGGAGAGGGAGAAAAGGAGTGGAGGAGGAGAAGAGGGGCGGGATGCGGGTGGATTGGGATTGGTGTGGGAATAATGAGGCAGATGGGGGTGAATGTCATTTGTTGAGAAAGGGTTTCTGAGCTACTCTTGCTCTTAAAGGGTTGGGAAACGGAAAGGAAAAGGAATAACTTTTCTCCCTAATTGAATTAAAATGCACTCGAGTATGGAGGGCCTTTTTTGGCGACCAAAGGCTTATTAACGTGGGCATTTCATTGCATCTCTCTCGATAAACTTCGCTCGTCGGTTTCGCCCTCAACGTCAGGAAGGGGAGGACGAGTCATTCTACAGCAATTTCTTTCATCAAAAACGTCTAGACACCCGTTTGTCTCCCGCGGAAAATAATGTTATACATATACGCTTTCATTACAATTCATTAAAAATCCCGTAATTTTACCATTTATTAACTCAAAGTCCGAAAAAGTGAAGTTTTCGCAAGAATAGTTTGCGAGTTCACCACCTTAAACTAATTTTAATTTAAACTATTTATATTGTTATAAAATTATTTATTCATCAAAATACAACTGAATAAATGTTGCCTGGTTCGTAGTAAATCAAGCGCAAATATGCGCGAAAAATTCAAATGTTTATAATTTAACACCATGAGAAAAGTTTACTTTGTATTTCGATTTTCAATAATTACTTAGTGAATAACAAATTGATAACAAAACATATTATACTGTTTCGTTAGAGATGAATGCGAGGCTGCAATGTCCACACAGGGACTGCGACACGCCTGAAATTATTTCCCAAACACAATAGACGCCCAATCGAGGGTCTCCGAGAGTTATATGGGTTTCCTTGTTTATTTTTCGGCGGAAAGAGCGGCCATTTAATGATTATTGCGCATTCGTTTGTTAGTAACACACACGATGACTTCATATCCACATTACTCCTTCAGCAGAACAGATTTAAAAAACTGCCAATCCCTTCATCGTTAATTTATATAACCGGTTTTAACTGGTTATACGTCATAATTTCAATGGAGAGAGAAAGAAAGGAATAAACTTGTGTTTCTTCCTCATTAGCAAGTGGCTGAGCGACCACGATTTCTTAACCAAAGAGTAAAACACAGACAATGAAGGAATTCTTTTAAAATTTACTAAGACGTTAATAAGATGTCATAAGGTTGGTCGTGTTTGTAATTTGAGATTTGGAAGTGTTCAAATTTGTTTGTTCGCTTCATAAGTACAACAAAATTTTGAATTTTCATTCATAATGCTCTAAGTATTTAGCACTGCTTCTAAACTGTAGTTATCAGCTGACATACTTGAGTTGGTAAACGTCGGACGAAATGTAAATTGAAATTTTTGTTGAATATTCAAAATCTCTCACATTTATCATTTTCCTTGTCCAATGTGCACACTTTAAGGATACTATCACATCATGCTGCATACTCGAATTTCCTTTTTTCGCAAATTTTATTAGTAAAAACATATATTCAAAAACGTTCACTACGTTGAGTATTTACTAATTTAAAAGACACGCCTGAAAAAGTCATAAAAACATAAAACAAGGATTTCCTCGCTATTAACGAAAGTATAGTGTAAGTATAAAGATTAAATTCAGGAAATTTACCTTTAGTTTCTCGATATAAATAAAAAAACAACATTGCACAGCATCGAAATAAATGAAATGCTAAAAGAGAGAAATTGCTGCTAAAACCGAGAATTTCGAAACATGTCGGCTAGGGAGAAACGAGAGAGGACAAATAGTAATGCGTCTGGAGGTTTTCCCATGCTTCCGATTGCATTTTTGAATTCCAGCACGCCATGTGATTCTCGCTTGTCTCCGCCACGGTTGCAATGCCGAGGCCACGGCGACTCCGCGACATCACCGCGTGGAAACGAAATAAAAGAGGACTTAATTTTTCCCAGGAGTCGGGAGAGCCGAATGACGCAGGTATCGAGCGGGACGGATACGTTGAAAGACCAATATGCATACATTTCGCAACTTTAGATCACCTCATAGAGTAATCGTCCGGGCAATTCCGGTGTCTGTAATTCCCTTTAGAACTGCTGTGACATATAATACACGCAGACTGTGTTTTTTATCTACCCATTACGTATTTTCAAGTACATAAAAAAGGGAAGTGCTTCATTTTCTCTTTAAAGTATAACCTAATATCGAAATTACTATCTCAAAAGAAATATGGGTTAGAAATGATACATATTAGTTTACCTAATCATCTCCTGAAAATAAATCAATTTAAGTGAGATCATAAAAGTAAAAACGAAGAAAATATACTTCTATTAAATTAATAATCCCAATATTTAACGAATAGGAAAATTGGACAGACTGAGCGGTGATAACAAAAAGACGTCATCAATAAGATTTGCAGCACAATTCTTAATTTGTTGTTAACGGTGCGCCGTATAAAATCAGAGTAGTATGTTATCCTTTAAGATTAACCTTAAACAAGGTTAATAAGTTTGTTAAAACATCATTACCGTAATAGATACAGCGCTTTTAAACGAAACAGCGTTTAAATCAAGCAATTTCGGTGACAATGCATCAAAATAATACATAACCTGATAGCTAATAGTTGAATGATTCTTAAAAGAAAGATTTTGCCAAATTAAAAAAAATGACAAGAGTTTATAATTTTGGGATCATAATATCATTTCTAGGAGTTAAACCTACCGTTTCCATGCGACCCCATTGATATAGCCGCGGCCTTCGTTGTACCAGGGGTCGTCTTGCCCCCTCGTGGTCTATGGGAGTGCGTCTTTGGTATCCTTGGAGAGCCAGGCGAGCCCCCCGAGGACCCGGATGGAGAGAGCGGGGCCTCTCCCATCAGGAGGCCCTCGGAGCTGCTGAGCCCTCCTCCTCTGCCGCGACCCCGGATACTTCCTCTGCTCCCTCTGCCCCCTCTACTCCCGGGTCCACCGCCTCCTCCGCGGGGGCGCCCTCGTTTGCCCCCCCGGCGCGGCTTCAATACGATTTCGCCGTCTGCAACGAAAGCAGATGCCGCCAATTTAGCACGGCCACTCCAAGAAAAAGCTCTACAGCCATTTTATTTCTCTTGCCAAAGAATTTCTCCTTGTAAGACTTACATTATTGGATTCAAAACTAAATTAAAAGAAAAAAACGCTATACCTCAACATAATGGGGATGATTAAGATCCATCATATTGACAGAATCCGAAAGGTAGCGTCAAGTGCGTTCAGACAGTAAGTATGAAAACAATCAGAAACATTATCTTTTGGAGGAAACTACGACAATACCAAAGGATTGATCTAGTTCGTTCGCCCACTGCGAATATGCGATTAATTTCTCGACATCGAAGCGTACTTCCGATTGCCGCCCGCCGTTTTCGATCGTCATTGACATGCTACCAGGTGATCCCTGTCACAAAGACAATTAATAAACTTCAAACTCGAGGGCTTTCTCCTCTCTCCAAAATGTTTGCTGCAACGTTAAATGGACAATCGGTGGGAGGAGTGAAAAATGTCCACAAGAAGTGGACACATCCGCCTCGGCTGCAACGTGGGTATCGATAACAACTGCCGACCCACGACCAACAGAACGAGAAAAAAATACATCCGTTTGTTGATTCCCTGACGAATGGGCCCTCGGTGTGGTGTGCGTGGAGGGAGGCGAGAGGGGCCGAAGAGAAGAGGAAGGGAGCAGAGAGGTCATCAAGAGGCGAGCAGACGCCTGGAAGACCCCGCAGGCACATCGGCAGAAAGGGTTGAAAAGGCTACTTTGCGTCCTGCAAGTAATCTGCACGCGTCGAGTCTCTCCGTCGAACAAATGAACTCGGCGGGGGACTTCCGGCAAGATGCACACACGCAATGGAAACGTAACTTCGAGGGAGCACCTGGCCGGGGGAGGGGTGAAAGGGGAAGGGCACGTTGGAAGGAAGAAGGGTACGGGAATTCGAGGAGGGATTAAAGCGAAGGGAAAGAACGGGGGAGAGAGAGAAGAGGTTTACGTGTCCCAAAGTTTATACGTGCTGTTATGCGCGAAGCGACGGGCAAATGGGCCTTCTGCGAAACTGCTTCAACGATTTAATCCGAGAATTCCGAGAAAAATCTATTAAGCGCATCTACGCAGCCCCCCTCCCCCTGAAAACAAAGCGTGCGTAACCGGTTACGGGCGAGGAAAAAAATTTCGTCGGCCATAAATTACGCGCTTTACTATATCCCGAGTAACGACGCAGCCTAGATTAACAGAAAATGGTGAAGAAATTCTCAGGCCTCTAATTCTACGGAATTACGAGCATAAATCAATCCATTAATAATGGTGGTTCAATGAGATGATAGTAAAAACAAATCAGAATTGTTGAGTACGAGCAGCACTTTAAAATATATGGGTAGAAGTTTAATGCTGTTAAAAATCTCATTTAGAACGAGAGCGGAATATCATATTTAAATTGTGCACCTAGGATAATTTTTAAACAGATTTTCATTCACTCGATAAGAAATAATGATAATTCCAGCAAGACGATCATGATGAATACGCACAACTTAATTAATGTAACGCATACAATGCACACTACTGAAGTTTAAACGGTTGATTATTAATGGTTACGGCCAGAAATTATCTGTAGCTATTACACGATGAGCTTTTCCCCTTCAAATAGTACAAGAAATTATAACGCCGATCCCAATAGAAACACTAGTGTTTAATAATGGAGACGTTAATTTAAATGTTGGCACTTACAGACATTAGCAATTCCACGGGCTTTGAATTAAATTAGGGAACATAGATCATAGATATTGCCGTTTTCCAGTGAAATAGGACGACTATGTAAAGAGGCGGAATTAAGCCTCTACGGCGTAGCGAGTGCGAACAAGGGTGTGATTCTCAGGTGTGTCACGTGTGCTCAAAGAATGCAAATCCCGCATAAGAGCATTAGCCTTAGTAGGGATTTGAAAGAAGTACACTAGAAAGGATCAAAGACGAGCCGAGGAGAGATTCAGAAGCGCCCGCACCTGAGACTTGAGGTTTCAAAGCCATCCATTAATACGCAAAGCAGTTCGCGCCGCCGCAAAGCGATGCCCGAGTTGAGACCAAACAACACAGACGACGGTAAAGTAGCAAAAGAGATTGCCAAGCGCTTGAATTACCCTAATTAATTCAATCGATAATACGAAAATAAGTATTTCATTATCGCGAGCATATTTAAGGATTGAAAAAACGAAAGCAGATACATAATTTCGATCAAAGTATTTCTTTAGTGATGGCTGCCCTCAATTTTAATAACACCACATGTCAAGAGTTTATGATTAAATAGAAATATTTTCCCAAATTATAAAGTTTTAAATAATTTTGTTGGGTAATTCAAATACCAGAAATTAGACAATTTAGAAACAAGCAAGAACATAGTATTTTTCACTTAGCTGAAGTGAAGGTTCAAAGGAAAACTCATTAAAATACGGAAATTGGCACATCCATTGAATTTTATGAATAATTATAAGAGTTGAGGATATCCATTTGCTGAACATAATTTGTTGGAATTCACGTTACGCTTCTCATACGAAATATACGAAAAAACAATGAAAAACGTCTTCCAAAGCAACTAAAAATACAAAAAATGACAATAGCGAAACTTCAGGTAGTTTAACATAATGTCCAACGCTGGAAAAATAAACATCGAAAGCGATCTGAGGCGTCAGATGTAACAAATCTAATCAAGAGAGCGGGTGACGTCACATCTGTCGAACACCGTGGTTCTCCCCAATCACCTGGTCTCCCCCACTTAACTAACCGGCCCGATTGCCTCTCGCTCGGTCCCTGAAAAAAAAACCACCTCACAACATGTCCTCCCTCTTGGAGAACGAACCCTCCTCCACCCCTTCACACACCTTCCTCCCCGGAGCGAGACCCCCCTCTAACCCATCTCCGGGTGCGGCGGAAATTGGTGCTCCGGGGCGATCGGGGAGGGGAGGGTGCAAAGAAGTCACAATGAGGGTGATTGCGTAGATGGTGTCGCTGATACCGAAAAGGGGGTTCACACATCTCCATCGGCCGATGGTGAAAAGAACCACTTACATATGGAGGGGGGAGGAAAGGAATAATCCGACTCACGTAGGGTATGAAAAAAATGATAGGTTCATCACGAGAGTTGGCACGCACGGCACTCTGAGATAATTGGCGGAGAAGGAAGGAGAGGAACAAGGGAGAGGGAGGGGGAGAGGTGGGGGAGAGGTGGGGAAGAGGGGGGGGAGAGGGATGGAGAATAGATGAAATCACACGTGATATTCACCTAGGCTCCCTCGATCCGCCGATACGTCTCTTCGCTCACGAGCCGTACATAAATCCTGCTGCATTATTAGCGAGCTGGTGTAGAATTCGCCACGAGTGAATTAGGAGGTGATCTCTTAAACCCATCGCATCTCCTGTTTCGGTTTCCTCGTGTAATTTATGGATTAGTTTGAACCAGCGCGATAAATTCGAATGCTATACGAAATGTAAACATTTAACACTTTGGGCACAAAAAAACATCACGATGGTGCCAGGTGTTCCAGCCACTGCAGTGGTAGTGAAGATAAAGAGAAAATGAGAATGCTCGGAACCATCGGCGTATTAACGAAAATTTTTCAATTACGAAATAAATATAGTAAAATATCAATATAAATACTAACATACAGTCGAACCTCGATAACTACAACCTCAATCGAAAGCAAAAATAGTTAGAGCTACTAAGAATTCGAGTAATTAAACATCAAGTTACGAAATAGAAATACTTCGAAAATTCTATTTATAAACGTTAGATTTAACGAGATTTGGGGATATTTTCAACATATACAATAAGAAAACAAAATAGTATTTATTAATGTTCTATTATAAAAATAGTCTCACTCTATATTAAAATAAAGAGATCGATAACATATGTATGACTGCAACAGATAACAATATTAAATGTAATGTGATTTTTTAAATGTTCCCTTAAGATAATATTGGAAAGTGAATGCCTTCAAGATAAAAAATCCACCTTCATATACTTAATCCTTGAAAAGAGAGATATTATTATAAAAAATGTGCAATTTGGCCATGAGGCCAGGTGGCAACAATAAAAGGAGGCAGAAAACAATGCACAAAAACATTTACAATTACACAAACGTATCATTAGATTTGAAATACTCAACTGAAATTATCTTCAATTCGATGTCCAAAATTACAAAAAATAAAATAACGGAGTCATGACAGATTATTTTTATTAATGCTCAAGATTTATTTTGCTGTTAAAGCCTAATGCAAGGATTTTTGGGGTTCCTGGAAGGCCTTCACGGCTACCGAATCGGTCCCGGGGCACACGAAGTCCCCCCGCTAAAGTCTTCTCCCGAATATCGTACAAGCTTCTCGCTAATGAGATTACAGAAATTATTTTTCTATAAGGGATTGCCCCTTTTACCTCAATCATTCAAGAATGCTATTCGGAGATTTAATTCAGCGGATTTTAAAAATAAATTACAATTTTTTAAATTTTTAATTTATTCATGTATAATATGGGTTATATAGCATAATATATCGAAAGTAATAAAAATGTAGACCAAGAAAGAAGCTATTGTATACCAATAAGAGCTTTACCTGGGGCAGCAGCGTGAAATTTTTGGATATTTTTTATTTTATGATATTACGTGATTTTTCTCTTTTTATAGCCTTCCTAATGAACGCTCATACACAATACCATGAAATAAGTCGGAAAAGTTTGTTTTCGATATATTTACGGCTTCCTGTAGCTCAAAATCACGAGGAACACTATGAATTCTGCATTTAGAAGAATTTGGTATTTGAAATGAAGTATTATGGACAAAATTTTCCGAAAGAGCGAAAACTACAGCATTTCGTGCAACTTGCGGCCATTTTACCTCTAATGTGTAGACGAAACTAACACTTTATCACATCCTCCTATTTAGATAATGGACAGGTTGGAAATTAGACTAACGTGTTCTACCCCTTTAAAATGTTGAGGTGTGGTCTTAAATAAGGATAATCATCTCCGAGAGAAGGTGTTGTGGATGGGATACGTATGCGTTAACGTGAGCGTTAATGGTGCTTGAAGAATGTAGCCATCGTGTAAGAAATATTTGGACAGCCGCAACATGCGGGGCGATATAGCTTAATTACGGAAAGGTAATAACAGCGTAATATATATTCTTTTTAAATAGACAACACAATCAAACAAATTTCCTTCGGGAATAAGGATAAAAGAAAATGAGATCTCTTGGCAGAAAACATTTTAAAACGCCACTTCTGAAGTAAAAAGGAATATGACAATTTGTGAAACGAATGACAATACATGAGCGAAACAAACTAAAATAACCCATCTATTATACGTATACAGACGAGCAGCAATTATTTCCCAGCTAAGCAATCGTACAACCAACAGACAAAAGAATTAAACTTCGAAAACGATAAAGCGAGCTAAGTCGAAGAAAATTTCGGGAGACAGAGGTCGACCGATGAGAAATCACTCCCCGACCAATGAAACTTGGCCGAGGGAACCCCTAAAAACAAAGTTCCTCCTTATCTCAGCCATCCCTTCCCACCCCCGCTCCTCCCCCTCCTCCCCCCAATCCAACCCAAATTCTCCATCTCACACACCTTCCCACGTACATCTGTTTCGTTCCCCCTCCCGCCCACGTCTCCGCGTGCTACCGATTTTCGAATAAATCTTGGTCGGGAGGAAAGTCGACAGACATCTGGCCGCCGCCAAAACGGCGAGGAGGAAAAAAGATAATATATAACTATAATAATGGCCGATAAAAAAGGGAGCAATGGAAAAAATGAAACCGGCGGAAGAGTGTGTGGGAGGAGAGAGGGGTGGAGGGGAGGGTGCGGAGAGGGTGGGGGGGGAGGGAGAGAAGGAAGAGGAAGCCATGCGGGAGACGATAATTCAGGGCCCACGTAATACCACATAGAACCCTTATATCCAAACACTCCCTCGCCCCATTCCCACTCACTAAATCCCATTCTGCCTCTTACAACGGGAAATAATCCGTCCCTCGCGTTCAATGGACCGTCCCAAGTGCGTATTCGTGTTATCTTTAGTTTCAGCCTCGGCGACGCCGTCGTTGCTAAAAGTAATTCTTGCAACCATTATTAATCAAACATCAAAGATAAATTACTGGAGCCCACTTCCGATTATCCGTTTTTAAAAGTAAATATCTCCCACTTCTGCCAATAATCACGGTAATGTTTTAAAAACCCAATGAAAATATAACCGACTAAATTACAGATAAAAATGCTGTAGAATTTCTAGAGGAAAAATTCTAGCATGCAATTTTTCAATTCATTATTTTTTTCAATTGATAGTATCGAGCAAAAAATTACTAACAATCTTAATATCGAGGGGTCGAATCCAGTCCAAGTAATATGATCGTGCTCATAAGTAAAACTGTTAACGAACCATGAAACTGTTCATGGGACACAACTTATTTTTCATGAAGAAAACCTATCTTTAAAATAAAACAAGATAGAATAAGACAGAAATCCAATGATATCCGTAAGAATTATTTTTATCACAGCAAACTGTTAAAACTAAGTGTGCCACTTAATAATAATCCTAAAGAAAAATAATTTATCCATTAGTCAATAAGCCGTTATTTTTGCGCTGCAATAAGAATATAATTAACACTTTTAAAACTTTCCTCGCGTCCAAACATCACGCAGAGAAGTAATATTCGCTCATTCGAGCATGTTATCACCAACATGTTATTCTTTTTCCTACGTCAACAACAATTTCATCGCGAAGACATTTCTCCCCCATACCTCCCTCCTCATCTCAAAAAGAACCAATGCAGCATGGCGTCTGGTGTTGGCCGCGGTCATCGGGTAAACCCAATAAGGTAGACACACGAGAAAACGCAATCGTGGTTTTAAAAAAAGAGGGAATGAAAGGAATGGGAAGGTGGTGTAAAAATGAAAGGGGCAGGAGAAAATCGAGAAGTTGGAAGGAAAACCTATATCGCAGAGGCAGTAATTAATGGCTGCATCTGTCGCCGGGGGGCACCCGCTGAAGACCGCGCTCGTTTTTTCCATCTAGGAAGCTAGAAGCTGCTGCAGCGGCTGGGCGTGCGATATCAATTGTTCCGTGTAATCGAACCCTGCTTTTTAGGACCGCTCAAAAGGTCTCGAGTCCGCAAAAAAATAGATTCTTGAGTGCCAATTTAAAAAGATGGATAGATCCTATTTAAGGCTGTGAACAGAGAAAAAAAATAAAAGGCCACTAATCACCGCGGTAATTGAACGTCGGATGAAATATAGAACGTGCGAGACGGCGAACCATCGCTCGCAAAATTTCTGCACTTTTTTGCGAATAGTTATAACTCCTATTTTAAACGTTAAAACACCAGGTAACCGAACGCGCTTTGTTTTAAACAATCCAGAGGAATACGAGACACTATTCGATAAAATGCACTAATGCAGCGGTACCCAACCTTTTCTACGTGGCGGGCCGCATCGGTGTTTGCGAATCCTTCGGCGGGCCGCATTGGAAGTTGCAATTCTTCTGCGGGCGGGATTATATTTTAAATCGGAAGTTATCTATACATTCTGAGATGTCATTTAAGTGAAAATGAAGTCTAAATGTGATTTTTATGGTAAACATTCCAATATTTAAAGTTTTATAAAAATTTCCATAAAAATCCATGATTTCGCGTGTTAAATTTTTCGGATTACTTTTTCATCATGGCTTCGCACAAAAACTCTTCGGGGGCCGCACCCGGTCCGCGGGCCGTAGGTTGGACACCACTGCACTAAAGCATTCATTAAACCACATTAAAGGGAAGAAAAAAAGTCGAGTTATTAAAGTTTCGGAGGGCAGGGTTAACGGCCGCGTCAGAGGGTAACCGCCTTATATCGGAATACGGGTATTTCTCTTTTTCCCGAGGAATATACTTAACCCGTGGTATATTCTATTCCGCGGAATACCGAGCCTCACTACGTATGTCGATCTTGGACTGTGCTAATTGGGATTAAACATGGTTATCGGAAATCCGAAATGCATTTGAGTTATGGGTTTTTTCACTGCATGCAATCCATAAATACTTTCAGATAATGCGATCATTATTATACATTTAAGTCAATAATATCATTAAAAGATCCTAAAAAATCCACAACGTAATAACTACCATTTAAACATAAATCTATATTTGGAGCGAACTCAACTAAACCTACGTCATATTAAACAAAACTTCATTATGATTCATTTTAAGATATGTATATGACTGGCATTTTAAAAATGTCATGAGTAGATACGGTTTCCTTGCTGAGTAACGTAGCCACCGCAGTAGATTAAGTGCGCTTTTATTAGAATTGGATTATATGTATAACGAAAGGACGTTTCTTGAAACAAAATAATTTCCTATTTTTAAAAAACTACACCACATAAGACTGTGGATTGCGTGTTAAGCGGCAAGAATGCGGGCTTATCGAATGCTTTTATGCAAAGAACACGCTGTTAATGAATCGGCCCTTTTACTACTTCCCCTCTTATCAGGCACCACTTGGTCTCATAGATATGCCAGAGTATAATTGAAAATTTTCGTCGGAGGCTTATTTTCGTACGATACAAAGAAGCGATATATTTTACGAGGGGAAAAAACGTTACGACCCTTAATACCACCGGACCCTGAGGTCCACGAAAATTTTCCGTTTTCTCTCCCGTATTGGATACGGTCCGAATAAAAAAAACGGGAAATAAAGCCGATTATCCCTCCAGTCCACGAGGGATCAGAAGGGCCGCTTATTTTTAGGTCGCGATCGAAGTGCGTGGATTGGCAAATCGGGTGTGTAGCCGCGTGCGACGTCAGGGCCCCTCGTGCCTCCGAAGAATCGTCATTTTTTTTACGGCGACAAAGCAATTACGGAGAGCGAGTCAACGGTCCCACTGCGAGAGATAAGTGAAGTTACGTGCACGTGCACTCCAAATCGAGATTATTCAGGGAGCGAATTGTGAAGCCGAGACCATATCGAAATGGCATCGCGGCTTTTCACTTGATGCATCAACCAATGTGGTGACCGCTAAAAAAAAAGAGAGACAACACCCGGAAAAAATGAGAGATTATTCTTTAAAAAAAAAAACGCTTCGCACCCGATATCCAAACGTAAAAAAGAGCAAATATCGTGAGCTTTCATTTATTATAAGATACGCTGAAAGATGGCTGCTGGTTTTTTTTGATGCTGGTGACTTGCGGAAATTGAAAATGTCTCGTTTATACCATTCATTGGAAGAACTGTCGACGCCAAATGTTCCGAACTTTTCGCTAGAGCTTTTATTTATCAATACTGGGGATTATATTTTTGTGCTTTATTTCTTTACGTTATAACTAAAAACTCACCACTAAAATACTAACAGAATTTGGCAGGCGTGAGAAATTTTGTTTTATGGTTTACTTAAGTATGGCAAGATTTTTTTATACAGGCAACCCCCTACTTTCGTGCACATACGTTCCTGAAAACATGTGCGAAAGTCGAACATAGATTTACATGTTATAGGATTTCCGTTCCCAGAGAGCCAAAAAAATTTATAAAATCTCTAATTATGGTATAAATGTTTAGTTTTATGAGTAGGGGCCTTTTAGACACAATCGTCGATTTTATAATATAGAGAGATAAGGCAAAATGCAATAAAATATTTAAATAATTGCACAAATAAACACTGCTGTACAGACAAACATGCCGACGCGGCGGAAAATGGTGGTCTGATGGCTGGCAACCAGCAGCACTCGAAATATTCGTTCGTCATTTCGCTGACGCATGTAAGTCCGAATTCGGCGTACGGAAGGCGGTTTAGAGGTGTCAATGTATAATGAACGAAAGTGCGAGTTTTTTTCATTAAAGTATTTTGCTATTTTCATAGTTTTTTTGTAATATTGCCTAATCATGGCCCCAAAGAGAGTGATGGTTGAAATGAGAGAAAAGTCGGTAAAAAGGGCGAAAAAAGTGGTTTGGAGAAGAAAATTGAAGTTTTAGATAGGCTTCATCAGTTGGTAAATTACTTGGTGTGACCAAGTCCACAATAAAATCGATAAGGAAAGTGAAGAAGCGATTAGAGCTAGTGTTGCAAGTGGTACTTCAACGAGTACAAAAGTCTTTTGTACCTCGGAATCCGTATGTAGAGAAGACAGAGAAGGCTTTAAACCTGTGAATCGAGACCCAAACTCGGACGAAAATCTCGCTGAGTTCACTTGTCATTCGCGAGAAAGCCAAGCAACTGCACAATCATTATGTCTCAAATTGTTTCGCGGTCTGCTAACGGGATATCGCCAACGTCATCGAAGCGTGTAGATCGGTTCCTTGCTCTTTAAAAAAATGTGGTGTTTATTCAGAACGCCACAGTACGTATTGTATTATTATATTTGTTCTTCTCCTTCACAACTGAACACACATTCGACCGGCTTAAGTCCAATGAGCGTCCGATTGGAGCTAAAGACTCGCCGCTTTCGGTACGCCTAATTATTTCCAACTTTGTCTCAATCGTGTTCACTTTATGAGCCCTACGTTTCTTTTCACTTGTATCAGCACTTTCAATTTTCCGTTTTTCACTCATGTTTATAAAATAATAGGTGTAAAATGCACAAACAAAGATGGTAACGTTGCCGAGACTGAATAATTAATTAATATAAATAATTAAAGATTATTAACCGACTTTACAGTGGTATTAATCTTGTCAAATTTCAGTACAATATTAAAAACCATTACACACAAATCTTACATTGCATATATTATTACAAAGCATACTTTAAGGTTAGTTTTGTCTTCAGAAATTTAAATCTGCTAGGTCACTTTCTAGAAACTCATCAATTGAGTAGAATGATTTAGATTTCAGCCATGAAGCCATTACTCTTTTGAATTTTATTATATTTATGCATTTTGCTTCATTTGGTAATTTATTAAGTGTTATCTTGGCTGGCAGACAGCGCCATTAAGACATAGCTCGAAATGTTTGATCGTCAGGTGACGTACGAAAGTCCGAATTCGGCGTACGGAAGGCGGTTTATGCACGAGAATGTATAATGTACGAAAGAGTGAGTAGTACGAAAGCCGAATGTAAGAAAGTAGGGGGTGCCTGTAAACGAATTTAACATAACATAAGTGAATGAGAAACAAACTATTTTCAAAGCACGAAAAAAAATATCGCTCAGTTTTTAAAACCAATTTTGTTTTCAAGGAGACAAATCCCGAATGATGTTTAACAATTTGTTAAATTTTCCAAATAATAATGAACATTCAGGGCACTTTTGGCTATATCATTACTTCATAACAGATTTTAAAAAATGATTATGAACTTAGACCGCAAAAATGGGAAAAATTCTTATGGAAACGCTGTCACGGTAAACCTTATATTCACCATAAAAGAAGGGTTGAACCGTTGCACCAACTCTAAAAACTCTATTCGTCAATTTCAAACAAACATTAATATATATTGGTAAATATCGATTTAAGTCGACTTTTTAAAGTTATAGTGTTTTTCAATACAAAAAAATCAGCTTTGGTGTCACATCGTTATCACAGGAAATACTCATACACAATCAATACGAGGAAATTCTTCATTATCGAATCTATTTCTTCACAATGACAATAAACGTACATTTATTCAAACACAAAGCGTCCGTCTCCACATTTCCATCTAGACACGGCCGAGAGAAATAGCTCATTTTTTATGAAATAGAAACCACACGACCCACACGTGCGAATTTTCGATGCGTGTGCGTGAAAATAGATTAGATCGCATAATTCTTCACACTTTGGTGCTATTACGCACGGAGACCACGGGACGAGACTTATTTTATCCAATATCGCGGCTTGTGAGGTCGGAGAAACGGTGGTTTATGGCAATTTTAAGATGGAGAGCGGAAGGAGAGTGGGGGGAATGGTAGATAAAGAGGAGGAAAGGGACGAAGGGAACGCATCGGCGAAACCGCAAGGCCACCGCGGCCCACCTAATCTCGGCGGCGTCTGGAAGGAAGAGGAATGGGGATAGGAGAAGGGGGGAGGGTGCGAGCCTCCAGGGGAATAGAGAGGGAAAGGACGAAACGAAATAGGAAATAGTTATCACGAACAAATAATTTTGCTTTACGAGCGAATTATCTGGAGGGCACATTAATAGCGCACAGAAACGCATTCCTGCATGATGCATCACTTAACAAATTTTCCGCATCAAAAACTCATTATCGGTTTCTTCGGAATCGTTTCGTGATGAGATTACTTTATCACTGTCGGGTGTTTGCGAAATATGGTTTCGATAATTTGCGAGGATGAAAGTTAATGCACTAATATCAAATATTTGAAGGCTGCTGATGCTGCAACATTTTTGAACCTCGACTCCGACCGCTCCGTGTGTTTAACTTCACGTTTTTTCACATAACAATACGCCTTTAGCGACGGGTGATGCAAAAAAACGATGAATAAAATAATCGAAAAAATATCGAGTCATGTTTTCGTTAGAATAAGTTCGTTGAAACAAGCAAAATTTCGATTTGTAAAAAAATTATTTCTGAGAATCTAACTTATTTTAACGTGAAACTTGGACAATATAAAGAACAAACGGGAATGTATTTATTTGCAGTAACCTTCTTCGAGCTAACAATATGTTTGCAATCAAAATTATTCGATAAATTTTACCA
Organism: Uropetala carovei; assembly: GCA_036926305.1. Lineage (NCBI taxonomy): Eukaryota > Metazoa > Arthropoda > Insecta > Odonata > Petaluridae > Uropetala > Uropetala carovei. Next base: position 4,027,129 of record JAXCHB010000104.1, on the reverse strand, counting down.
AACCTAGAATAAAAAATAAATCCAAGCTTCTGTGTAAAAGCAACCTTTCCAACGAGCAACGAAACTTCACAAAAGGAAAATTTTAGCTTAAGACGTCCTTTTGTGTTTATTTTTACGGCCACCAAACCATGTTCTACACCATAATGGATTTTTCAGGCGATTATTTTGTAACGCGGTAAGAGAAGAGTATTAGACTCCACAAAAGTATTCTCAACGTTTCTCTAGAAAGAGAAAAGAAGAGAGAACGAAACAAACTTCCAGGATTCAGATTAAACGTCCAAGAGAGAGAGTGAGAGGAAGAAACATTTTGTAAGACGGGACACGTATACGAGTTTCCGAAAACGCATTAGAAATTCACCGCCAAAGCTCACGAGAACCGTTTCTTTCAAGCGAGGAAAAAAAAGAGCCATCGGAAGAGGATGTGAAGGAGGAACCATTCTTTCCAGGGGTGCACGAAAAAAAAAGCGAGGAAAATGAAATGCCTCGTGAGCATATAAGAAAAGCATGCAGCGCAGTAGAGAGAGAGAGAGCACGAAGCAGTTCATCTTGAGATGCGGCGGAGGGGGGAAGGGAATGGGAAGGGGGTGGGGGGGGGATGGAAACACTCGGGTGTAAAGTATGCGCGCGCGACTGCTTCCAGGGCCGAAAAAAAGATAGAGAAGTAAGAAATTCAGTGAGAGGCGAAGAGAAGAGGAAGGGATATTCACGAGAAAATGGACAACGGATGGCGATCTATCAAATTATTCGCATTTCGAAATGATGGGATGCGGATCAATAAACATTCTCAGAAGAACGAGGTATATTTGGTCCGAAGAAGACACCAAAGTAGGGTAATTTGGTCGTGGTAGCAAAATCTTAAAAAATATCAGTGGCTTTTAAAATCAATGAAAAGAGAAGGAATGTAAAGTCTCAGCAGGAGGAGAAAGTCGTGGAATGTCTACTTGAATATGGATTCCAGATGACAACGGGCGCTGGGAAAAGAGGTCATCTTTTTTAGGCGCGTTTCGCTTACAGCGTGAGCGCCTATTATCGTCGGTCGGTCCGTCCGTCCGTCTGTCCGTCCGTCCGTATGTTCGTTCTCGGTTTCTACTGAACGGATTTTCATGAAATTTGATATTAAGGACTTTCAATCAAATATAATAAGAAAATCGCAAAAATGAATCACGTACGCCAATCAGGGGTACCACTTTACTGGTGACAAAAAATTAAATTTTCGTCATCTCTTAAAGTATTGCTCATATCAAAATATTTTTCAAATAATAGCTGTAGAACTGGTAAAGTAGAGTATTTTCTTTCCTATATATTTTTATTGTAGGAGTAGTCGTTATCGAGAAAATCAAACAAGAATATCCTATATCGAGTTGAACTTTGAAAATTTCTTGCATGGTTACCTCTTCATTGTTGCTAACATAAACAATCTCCCAAACAAACGTTTAATTTCCTTACGTGTGCATGTAATATTATTAAATAGGAAGAAAATGGATTATTTATGATGAAGAAAAGAACTTTAAAACGCTATTTCCCTTACGTACAGGTATATAATTTCTTTCTAATACTCCATTGCACGAAACGCGCCCATCTGTGATACGTTGTACACTTTCCTAACTTGTTTTACTTTAACGAAGAGGCCGTCTGAAATAATATATTTACCAAAAAAATCTCAAATAAAATAAATTTCCATAGAGGCATTTCACAATAACCTAATAACAATCTTTTCGTTTATTTTAGATATGTAATGTTTTTTTAAATTCTGATGTCAAAATTACATAAAAACAACAAGATATAAGATGTGAATTAGATGAGTGATTAACCACCGAGTTAACTATATTGGTGACACATACGTCCAAAAGAAATAAATTAGCACCGCAGAGTATTAAATGGCCAAAATGCAATATGGATAAAATCAACCTTTAAAAAATTATACATATACTAGCAGAAGTGTCCGTTGAATTTCAACTGATTTAGTGAATCTAAAACTTCGACCGTGTAACATGTAAACATCGCAAGAATATGATAGTACAGAGTTTTAACTGTCGAATAAAGCATTTACCTAATTAAATGAATGAAGGAAGAAAATAATTATTGAATTAAGCTCACCCTCCCACTAAATGTTTTATCGCCATATAGCGTATGTTACCCGCAGGTTAAAATTACCTATTATATACCTATCCGAAGTTCCGTGACGATATCTTCAAAACGAAAATTGTAAGTAAAGCCAGTAACCACACAATAATCAACAGAAACAATGAACAAAGGAAAAAACGAAATTAATTAATTTAACGAAAGACAAAAAAGTAAATAGAGAACGTTTAAGAATCACAGAGTGAATATTATCCTCCGACTATTAACTCGATTCTCTCATCCATGAGTTCTGTTACGAGAAAATTTTTTATATCAACAATACATGGGAAACAATGAAACAATTTATACAATAACAATTTGTAGAAAATATTATACAAATGGGCGCGTTTCGTGCAATGGAGTATTAGAAAGCAATTATATACCTGTACGTAAGGGAAATAGCGTTTTAAAGTTCTTTTCTTCATCATAAATAATCCATTTTCTTCCTATTTAATAATATTACATGCACACGTAAGGAAATTAAACGTTTGTTTGGGAGATTGTTTATGTTAGCAACAATGAAGAGGTAACCATGCAATAAATTTTCAAAGTTCAACTCGATATAGGATATTCTTGTTTGATTTTCTCGATAACGGCTACTCCTACGATAAAAATGTATAGGAAAGGAAATACTCTACTTTACCAGTTCTACAACTTTTATTTGAAAAATATTTTGATATGAGCAATACTTTACGAGATATGACGAAAATTTAATTTTTTGTCCCCAGTAAAGTGGTACCCCTGATTGGCGTACGTGATTCATTTTTGCAATTATCTTCTTATATTTTATTGAAAGTCCTTAATGCCAAATTTCATGAAAATCCGTTCAGTAGAAGCCGAGAACGAACATGCGGACGGACGGACGGACGGACAGACGGACGGACGGACCGACGATAATAGGCGCTCACGCTGTAATCGAAACGCGCCTAAAAACGATATTACGTTAAAATTTTTCGTATATAAATGCATTGGACTCTCAACTTCGGCGACAATGAGAATTGTCATGGTAGCTTATAATTGGTACTGTCATAAAACTGATAAATCACGTATTTTTCTGACTCTAAACTTTGTTCTTTCCTTCAGAGAACCATTTAAGTCTCAAGTCCGTACCATGTTTCTAAGTAATTTTAAAATTCAAATGAAAAATAAGCTGCACTCATCCCTATATTATTCAAATAGAGAAGAAAAAATAAAATATTTTTTTTTAAAATTAGAAAGGTCAATCAAATCGGTATAAAAACCTGACTACACCACTTAGCTCTTTATTCCAGTTTCCACCTGCTGTAGTGCTGCGCTATAAAAAACATACATACAAACACTTTTCTTTACAGATATAGATAGCTTCCGGATCCTGCGAAACTTTCACAGCTAAATTACCCTTAAGTGTAGCATCAAATCGGACCATGAAAAATGTCGGAAACGGATTTTTTCATAAGAAGCAAAATTAATAGTAAAATCCAAGGAATATGGCTGAACTTTGTGGTAATTGATATTCACATTAACGAAAAACGGTTAAATTCCACAATTTTTTATTCCACCTGGTTATGCTAGTTATTTAGCGAAATCCTAAGACAAAATCCTAGCGTTCAGAAGCGTAATTACTACTCTGTTCGCATACTACAAAGGACCGATATGACCGCTCCAAGGCGGTAGAATAACCCGCTACGTCTTGGCGAGGAAGATCATTCAGGTTTCCACCCACAAGGCTACCGCGGAGGAGCAAGAGAAGAGGGAGGGAAAAAGGAAGGAGGAGATAGGAGTGAGGAGGCGGAGAGCACGCTCAGCCTGCGGGGGCAGGACTACAAAAACAAGTGAGCACTCAAGACGCGTGCCTTACCCCCAGCCACGACCCTTCCCACGCTCCAGGAGATGGCGTGAGCGCGGGAGGGAGTCGGAACGGTCGGAGGGGGAGTGAAGGGGGGAGGGCGAAGAGGGGGAGGAACGGGAGGAGAAAGGAGGGGATTCCTTAAGGAGGGAAGGAAAGGAGCGAGTGAATGGCAGAGAAGGGAAATGAAATGAAAAAGAAGAAAAAGATGAGTCGCCAAGGTTAGAATCGCTTTGAGGCTTCCGAGCGAAATGGCTACGTGCAATGGGATAGTCTGAGGAGAGGTGATCTTCTCCAATGAGGAAAAGCAAGTCACCCGCTCTCTTCCCTCCCTCCCTCCCCCTCCCCTTTCACCTCCTCCCTTCCGTTTTTTTCTTCCTTACGATCGTTTTTTGTGAGATCACGTCCCACAGGTGCGATCGCAGGGGGAGGGGGTGGAAAAAAATCTTCCATATCCTTGAATTCTCTCACACACTTGGAATAAAATGGTTTCCGAAGAATACAAAATTATATGGACGGTAGTGATATAATCCGATGCGTAACAATAAATAAATTATGAGTACACGTGCATATCCGAAGTATTCCCGAGAGTCCACTTTGCATTTCAAAGAACGACGCACTTCCTTGGTCGTCCGTGCGTGTCTTCCTACGCAGCGCGCCCGCGATCGATTCCGCAGTGGATCACATTTTTTACATACTGCACTGGACGTAAAATCTAAATGTCCAACAGATGCCCGTATATCGAAAAATTTCAAGAATGTTCGAATCTGCAGTTTGAGATGTATTGAGAATACTTCCGCAAAAACGTTTTGCAAGAATGTTGCGCGTAATCGATCCCTAAGCATTATTAAAACAGCTTCATCAAACGGATAGAAACCCATTTTCTGAAATCGCTAAATACCTATGCCACCTCTACTGAAAGAAACAAAAACCAACTCGTGGAGATTATTTAAAATTTTACCTTATTTTACACTACGCATAAGAAAAATTAATAGCTTCCCTGGAAATAAAATAGTATGGAATAAGAGAACAAATCAACCACTCTTGGGAAACGATTTCTTCATCGTTTCATCTCGGGAAATACGTTTCGCAGACAACTAGTTATCATAAATCACATTCCTTCTATCCTTAAAGACCCGTTTAAAGCAGGCGTGGCAAAGATTTTTCCTCGATACCGCCTACGAGAAGGAATCCACGCACACATTAGAGGCGGGATTACATGGACCAGTCGATCTACTTAAAATGAGGAAAGTCTCATTATATAATAACGCGAGTATCTGGAAGCGTATTCTGAATCGCATCACGTTCCCAGGTGCTATTCGAACCTTCCATTCCATTAAATCTCACCTGCTATCGAAGGAATGGCTATGACAGAACAGAAGAGCACTTCCGACGCACCAGCGATCTCTAGCGAGAGACCTCTCTGTTCGTAAGAGGGAACCACACGAACCAAGTGATTACTCAAAGTGGGTAGGGGAATAAAAAACGGACTACAGGCATTCGAGCGATAAATGAGATTGGCAATATAATTCTACGACAAAAAATACCAATTAAAGCGTTGATAAATTATTTTAAATGTTATAAACGAGGGGGGAGTAGTAATGATAAACTGGTACTCCAATATGAACACTGCAAAACTACTAAAATTAAGCTACAATAAAGCAGTTAATTTTTCGCTCTACTATGAATATATATTTAATATACAGAACTTCTACTCTTTGTATTTTTATTACTTACGATGTAAAACCATGCAGAGAGAATTTTCCAAACGAGGAGAAATTAATTAAAAACGCCGTTACAATTTCCAAAAGAAAATAATAAAAAACTACAAACTAATATCTGCAAACTAATTTTTAAGCACATAAATGATAATATCTCAACGTCTGTAATTTTAATACAACAATCCAGGACTACTAGTGTATCACTGTTGCCAACAAATTACAAAGAATCATTCCACTGCAGTTACATTCATGAACTGAAGGTTTAACGTTAATGGTGTACTGGTTGATGTTTTAGGTTTACCAAATGAATTTCTACAACTCAACAATTGCATAATTAGTCATGCTTGTTATGTTAATTTAATCATTCTTGCAATTTCCATTGCTTTATGGTCTATACACTTAGCTCTGAAATTTGATATTTTATTCTGGTAACTAATTTGATAATACTCTGCAACACTTGGCAGATTAAAGGCTGCATTTTAACATTAACAAGGAAAAACCAAAACTAATAGAATGATACCAAAAATATGCAATGCGATAAGGGTTGAAGAAAATTAATAATTTTAAAAAGCTTTAATAAATACCATTTAATATGAATAAAAATCGTTTTTAATAGGACCAAATGGAAAGCAACCTAAACATACCCAATTTACAAGAAAAGCTCTGATGTTCCTGCAATTTTGCTTTGTCAAATTAACTAAAATTCCAAGATGCACAAACGCATGCCTAAATTGTATAATTGAATGTATAATTTAAATAAAATCATTCTTACAATTATAAAAGATTACTAATGGCTAAGTAATATAGGCGTTACTAGATAAATTGATAAATAAGTGCAAAAGACTAATGCCCATATTATAACGTCATTACCAATAAAAATAAATCAACAAAAATATCTAATAAAAGCATGCAAAATCTCACAGGCCAAAAGAAGTCTAGATTGCTCCTCACTCTAAATAAAATAAGCCTTCAAGAAAATGATGCTGGAGTCATAAAATCCTCCCTAATTATTTTCTAACCTTTTACATTTCTGGAGGCTTTTTCATTTGTTACATAGTTTTAATATTAAACATTTTTCCATTAGGATAAGCATTAAATTTCACTTGAATTATAAGTTTTTTGTAATTGTCCCTATGCTGGGAAAGTTATGTTTCTCCGCTATCCATAAAAAGGTTTGAAATTATATGACTATTTGAGAATTTTTTCTATTTTACTGCAGTCTTATGGTGAATTTGATAATTCTCTCTTGAATTCATATATTGATCCCATTCTTCATCATATCTTATATTCCCTTGAGATTGGTAATCTAAAATTTTACATTACAGATTTCATGAACACAATACTTAATAACTTCAAACTTTTATATATTATTACTGTAGGAGTAGAATTATATTCTTTAGAAGAAAATATAAAACAAAACTGCAAGAAAGCAAAAATTTTCAAAATAAGAATCTATTACTTAAAATAATATAAATATACTGACCATAGTCATATTGAAGGTGAGGAGGAAGATGATGGGCAGGAGACATGGATGGAGTAGTTTCAACGTCAACCACAAGGGGGCCATCATTGCTTGTCTCCTCCATCTGACCTCCAATGCCTGGAGCACAGCTGCCATAAGACACCTAATTGGCAAACAGCTCTGTTACTGATCAAGCTACACATAAATAAAGAATACAAATAAATGTACAATGCTTGCAAGTTACTAGATCTATGAAGGGAAAAGAAAGGACTAATTTCTGGTGGTTCCTTTGCAAGAATCAATATTCTCCTATTACTTTAATTTGATTAACCAGCACTGAAAAAATCATAATATACCCAACAACCTCTTCTCACAACCCTATATTTTGAAAATCCCAACCTTCAGTGTAGAAACAAGAAATTTTGCACAGAATGAATTTAAGAATGCACCCAGTGAAAGACAATAAATGTGATTGCCCTCCCCCCCTCCCCACTGGACAACCCCATTGCCCTCCATTGGTTTCATTCTTAAATTCATTCCATGGAGGCCCACCTGCCTTTGAGTCCATCACTGACGTCCTAGAAACTTTAACACAGAAATTTCAAAAAATTTCTATAGCACTTGAGAATATCATGTATAATAGCATGAAAAATATTGATAAATTCTTCTCCCTATGTTTGATAAAGAGATAATTATTTCCTCAGCCTGAACGCTACAACAGAAATGGAATTTGGCCAGTTCCAAAGAGATTCCAAAGAGAAAAGATTACAATTTCCTTCTGTAAATTACACTTACCTCCCTGGTGTTTATCTAATTTTGGCCTGTTTCCAAAAACTTTTAGCTATTACACACTATGCATTAACTTTCTGTTAACCAGAATAACAGAATTTGTAGCATAAAAATCCCTTACTATGAAAATAAAATTTCTAAATATAAAGAAAATTGGTGTATCTATATTTAAATCTGCAAACCTAATTTCCAGAAAAATATTTACGTATTTTAACCAGGCGCATAACTTGGGGTGCAGGCCCATGCAGTGTGTGGGGGCCCCAAGATATTTTGAGGCCCCACAAAAATACTTAGAATTTTTCCCATAATCCGCTGTAAAGTATTCGAAGTAGTAATATCCTTATGGGAATGAAAGATTTCATCGCTCAAAATGAAGACGAAAATACCCATCTCAAGCGTTTGGAGTTGTTTTGTCCTATCCTTATATTGTTAGAATTATAGAAGTCTCAATGCATTTTTGGAATTAAAACGTAAAAAATATGGATAAAAATCAAAACTGTATAATAATTTCATATATTTTTATATAAATGGGAGCCCCAAAAACTTGACTTGCATGGGGGCCCTAAAACCATAGTAACACCCCTGATTTTAACATTAATATAAAACATGTACAACTACCTAACTAAACTTGATTGCATTTCATTCTTACTGTACACTTTTAAAATCAATTTTTTACGGAGAACAGCAGTAAAGAACATTGCTATATTATGTTAATACTAACAAATAATGAATTAAAAATGAAATTATAACTGTTTAGCACTTGCTTTTAACTTATTCAATTAGCATCCATTATCACCAAAAACAGCAGGGGGCTGGCTGGTAGCCAGAATGCATGAATGTTTTTTCATAAACTATTTATGGATTTTGGAGAGACCTAAGATAAGTAATTAATTTTTGTTTTATTAAGTTTAAATAAAATAAGGGCAATTTAATTCTCATAGCAGTTCTTACATCACTTTGGCTGGGACTTGGAGGACCAGATCCACCAACACTGAGGACTGAATCCCCATCACCACCTGTACCCTCATCCAATCTAGGTCGTTTAGCATCCTGAAAAAAATAAATATTTATTATTATGGTATTACTTGTTCAAAGAACTGTATTATTATAAAGCTAATTTTAACAATATATATACTAATATTAAATAAGATTATTTCTATCGACTATATGTAGATATAGGTGAATATGGAAATTTAATAAACAGGAAATAACTACAACGCCATTATAAAGAGAATGGCTGAGTTTTCAAAGAATTTAATTTTCCATCCTAAAGCACATTTGTTGAAATTAGTTTCAACTGCTGTTTTATGTGGTGCAGTTTGGATGAATTTATAATGAAAATCAATGTTACAATAGCAAGGAATGTGAAAAAATCAACAAACAAATTTCCAAAAAAACTTGCTTTTAGCCGAAAATAAACATTTGTAATTTATTGTTATTATACATTACCCACCGTTAACTTTTTAAGTTTCCTTTCCCTGTCCCTCTCCCGATAGAAGTCTGCTCGTGATTCTTCAAGTTGTCTCTTTTCTGCTTGTTTTTGTCGAACTGTAAGAATAAAGAAATAATATATCAACAATCACATCAAATCACAATAATTTCAAATGAAGATCGTAGTAATGACGAAACTTCAATGATTACAAACAAAGCGCTGTATATGCAGCAAAAACAAAACTAATTTCTTACATTTTTGCTCAATCTCTTCATCATCCAAAAGTAAAGAGACAACCTCCTTTGGTTTCAATGTATCTGGTCTGAAGTTGCCTCCACTAATCACCATTCTTTGTATCTGAAAAATTCAAAAGAACATGCATTCATAGAAAAAGGATATTCCAATTTTTTTCATTCGCATTTTACAGCCCAAATGCTAATCGCGCACATCCTAAGGTAAGGCATTAAATACATGAGAACACTTTTCAAAGTAAAAAATCGGTACTACATTGTACAAACTTTCTCATATACTAATGCGTCGTTTAGTTATCTTTATAAAATGAAAATCGTATGAGCCTGTTTTTAAAAAATCCAATTTTTCTTAAAGTTGCCCAAGAATAAACTAGCCTTGTATTCATTCATTGAGAAAAATGAAATACGTAGTATTATTGTAGATGTATACTCAAGTAACTGTACGAAATTTGATCAAAATCGTTAGAGCCGTTATTGAGAAAATCGAATTATTGTTAAAGTTGCCTAGAATAAACTAGACTTATATTCATTTTTTGAGAAATATGAACTATACAGTATTATTGAAGACGTAAACTCAAGTAACTGTACGAAATTTGATCAAAATCGTTAGACCCGTTTTTGAGAAAATCGGATTGTTGTTTAAAATGCTTAGAATAAACTACTCTTAATTATTGAGCAATGTCAACCATTTCTATGTATAGTCTGCTCAATATGATAAAATGCCTAAGTACGACATTTCATTCATTTTTGCTCTACCGTCTAGGCTCCAGAGCCAGTAACAGACAGTTATTGCGAAAACCACTTTTTCGGATTCAGCGACACCTAAAACGTATATTTCCGTAAAAATCTAGAGGTCGAATTTTTTCGCGATAACAATACTTTCTCGATACTTCGTATGCGAAAGTAAAAAGCAATGCACGAGTGAAAATTGTTTCTTCGAAAAAACATTGCGAGCAAGTTTGTATGATCATCGTAACCCTTTGAACATGACAAATACGACCATAGAAAACGAGGTAGCGGCACAAGAAGAGCCTCCTTATTATTCATTCATTTTGTCCTGACAACTCTCCGTTGTTTGAGGTAAAGGTGCCACCTCGGCTGCACGCTTTGTGATCTCTCCTCCGCAAGAAGTGATGAGGGTACAGAGATAAGGTTACCCCGCCTCGAGATCTAAGGATCCCGAATGTCTCACGTGTGTGTGTGGACCACCCACCTCCTGACGCTCCCGCGCATCGGACGGCCAAAACGCCACCCATGCACAACTTTACAGGTTGTCCTGCATAACAACGACAGCAGGGAACGCATCGCGACAATGGCATCGTGATCGAGGGTTTTTTGATTTTATAATCTTTCGATTTGACATTCGGAAAGGATCCTTAACGACCATAAAATGAAAATTACCCGAATTCCAACGCCAGGAGGAAGTCGAAAGGAAATATAAATTTAGCAATCACGAAAGGAGCGAGAGAAGCAACATGAAAATTTCCGTGTCTCGCGGTAGTCCGAGATTAGCGCAGGCAATGCGTAGCTCTCCTATCCACTTCCTTCTATGATAGTGACGCTGATAGAATTAACAGTGATATTTTACGCGCCTCCACTGATACTATGGAAATGTGTTATGTTTCCCTAATTGCAGGAAATGATCTTTCCTACTCTGGTGCGTCAGTGGCTGATTTTGCAAGAATCATAAGCCGGGACTCTCTAGTCAACAACCTAAACTTGGATACATTTTGCGTAATGAAATTACGAGAGAATTTGGCAATGAATAGATACTAAAAACGAAAACACCCGGTGCTGAAATTGTCAGGGCAAGAAAATAACTGCATTTAAATGGCCACCATCTAGCAGGGTCAGATGGAAAAAGAGACTATAATCCAGGAGCGCCGATGAGAAATAAATCAGGTATGAAGGGAATTCGAACCAGGGTGTTCCAATTTACAGATTTTCCGGGTTCGATGACCGGTAAATATCAGAATTTTTCTCCTTATAAAGCTTGGATTTTTTATTTCCATGCGCATAAACAAATATTTTACATCTTATGATATTATACTAAATTACCATTATTTATCCGTGTTAGAGTAAAAATATTCAAAAAATGGGATCTTCATTTGCTGACGCTGAGGTATATTTAGTATTGTGAGCTTAACCCCCTGCCACCCACCGATTTTTCAAAAAAATATTCTTAAGCAGTGTAATGAATGACAACATAGTTCACATACACCCTATATCTCTTACCGTTTACTTGCTATTTTGATTTACACAATGGCACAGACAGACAGAGCGGAAACATAAGCGCGTTTACAAAATAAAACGCGTTAAAATTAATTTTTAGAAATCCCAAAACGTAAAGGCAAGAGAATTTACTGCAACGTAATGAGCTTTAATTCGAGCTTTTTCTATATTAAATACAAATAAATTAAAATTACCGGATATAAAAAAATCTCACGCTACCGGCTGCCGAATAAATTTTGGAGACTTCTCGAGAAAAAACAAACGAGGCAATGCAGAGACCGTATGGACAGGTCGAAATGGAACAGAATGGAAAACGGCTTGACGGGTGGCGTACACCGTCGCCGCCGCGGCATGAGCGCATAAACAAGTTCGCGGAGAAGGCGAACAGTTCCTTCCTCCGGCACCCAGATTGGCGCAGACCACCCAAGAGACAGAAGGGGACGTAGCAATCATGAGGGGTCACCCGAGATGCGCCGTCCAAGGTGGAAGAGGGGATAACGAAGAAAGACGACCCGCAACTCTTTTGTATTCTTCGGCAGCGAGGTGGAGAAGGCCGCGGGATCTTCTTCCGTTATCCCAAACCCCCTCCACCCCCTCCTCCTCCTTTCCTCTTCCCCCACGACCCTCTTCCCCTACGGCCCTCCCATATCTCAGCACTCCCGGCGCGACTTACGGTCGCGCTGCACCCTAATGTACCGATGCACCAGCGCCAGATAAAAAGGTGCGGTACCGTAAAAGACGCTTATCGCGACACCCAGAGAGAGTGCCGCCGGAAAGGTTGCTAGCCGAGAATGGCAAAAGGACATCCATTAAGAGGGAAAAGAAATGGTGAGCGCTACGTTACGGGATGGGAGGACGGTGCAGCGCCCTCCTTATGTAGGTCTAACGAGGAGGCACTGCGGACGGTGCGCCGCACTCGAGTCTCTTAATGCAGGAGAGTTTTTAAACTGCTTCCTCCGCACCTGGCCTATAACCTTCGGAGAATTCCACCGGATGCTTTCCCGATAATGGCAGTGGTGCCGTTAGCGCTATTAGCTCAAATAGTTTGTCATTTCATGTGCGGATGAAAGCAATTCCAGTCGGAAAGAAAAATCCTGTCTGTGAAAATGGGGCATAACGTAAAATTGCATTTACGTCCTTGACAAAATTTAGTCTTTCACTGGCAGCAAATAATTGAGCTTAGTCGACCGAGGATATCTCTTATTAACCGAACATGTTTTCATCTCGAATATAAAAATATCCCTTGGTATTTTCCTGCGTAAATACCTTCTGCAAACAGAAAAACAGCAGTACTTACAAAGAGCTCTTGAAAGCTACAAACTACTAAAGACGGTAAAGTGCTAAAAAACTACTAAAATAATTAAAATGCAAATAAAATCTTTTCGAACTATGATAAGAAAAATCCATGGCTGGATATCCGGCAATAGGAGTGTGCTGTAGGAGCACTTAATATCAAATAACCCCCGTAAAACCCCAAACACGACACGAAAATGGAATAACCTTCCTTTTCGCATTGATCTCGACACGAGCGTTCCCTCGTGTTTGTCTCTCCCTATCCCTCTTACTTCGCCTTCCTCTTTATAGCCCGTTCCGAGAGAGTATACCCTTCAGGACGCATGCAGAGGGAGACTGCTATCGGATGGTGCGGAAGGGAGTATCGTTGTCAGCGGGAGGAAGTGGGCAAGCGGCCAAGGTAAGGTACACAAAGGGGGAGAGAGAGAGAGAGAGAGAGAGATGACGGGAGGAGAAGCAGAGAGAAGGAAAGTAGGAAGCAAAGGGGAGAGGCCAGATACACGACCCATAGGTCTCCTTAACCGCCCACTACCCCCTCAGACCGCATTCGCAAGCCCCATAGTTGCACTTGCCACCCCGGCGACGGGAGGCACGAGGGATACACGTAATCGCACACATACGACACGATAGGAACCCCACCTCACAACTTAGGTGCGCTACAGGGATGATAGCAATTATCGTCGCAAATATCGTTTCTAATAAGAAAATTCCATGCAATCGAGAACTTATACCCTACGAAGAAAATACTGATAAATGAAATAAAAATTTACCAGTTAATTTTCTGATCAAATCGTTCATACAGAGGGACGTAACATGCTCGTAAAAATTCAACAAAATTAACCAACTGGAACTTACCAAAAATAAAGGGATAACTGGGCGTAAATATTCCAGTGAAAAACAGTTTATTTACTCAATCACGTTAACTGCTGTCAAAACTAACGGCAAAGAAAATTTAACGAGCAAATTAATAATGCTGGCCTTGGTAAAAGGATGGGAAGCCAACATGAATTGTATTTCATGTCTCTGTTATTGCTAATAAGATATAAAACACCATTATTTGCTATGTATAGGATGGGTGTAAAATGTAATAAATAATTATAAAGGTTTGAAATTAAAGACGAAAAATCGAGTAAATGCGGTGATGAGGTCGAAAAGGGATTAAAATTATAGCGTAATACATGATCTCGTAAAAATCTGCAATAAAGAAATCAAACAAACACTGAAATTCCTATAAATACGTAACAACCACATTTTATGCGAAATATTCGAAGACCCTCCATTGTACCACACCGTAACAAACCATTCTTATAAACATTTCCACCCACAAGGCAAAATCCCAGACAAACCGCAAAAAGAAAAGCCATTTCCGGTGCCCCCTCCTCTCCTCTCCCTCCCACCATCCCAAATCCAGATGGGCTACGTGACGTGTCCGACCACCCTTCTTTTTTTTAAAAATCGCCTTCCCCGCATGCACCCGAAAAGTACACGTGCAGATAGATGGGCGAGCTTTGCGGTGAGGGATCGGAGGGGGGGGGGGGGGGGGGGGGGGGGGGGATTTTCGGAGGGGTGGAAAATTTTATAGGGTGCACGGGACGTGCGACACCTTCTTCTAGCAGGCTGCAGGCGGAGGGGCGGGAGAGGGGTAGGGGCGAATGGGTGGTGGTTGGGCGGGCAGGAGGGCGGCTGCGGTTTTTTGAAACCCAAGTTCCTCCGAGCACCCGAGATGGCCAACTACACCCTCCGCATCCGCCACGCTCCATCCTTTACTCTCCTCCGGGGAAAGACCACGTGCTACTGACGCCCTGTCGCGTGCCCGTCGTGTCAACGGAAGACACGCCGGCAGGGAGGGCGACGCGACACCCACACGCACACCGTTCGAAGGACACTAATCGGCCGACAGAAAAATCGAGCGAGGTCCGTTGGCCAGAAGGGGGGTCGGAAGGTTGCGTGAGACCGGAAGTATCATCTTGTCTCAAAGCGAGCGAAACTTCTTCGGTGGACCCAATCTCTCGGATCCACCGACGACGGACGACTCGAGAATAATTTGCAACATGTGCTTCTCTGCAGAGACTCTCCGTGGATTGGACTGGATTATCTCGAAACGCGGAAGTAACTAATGCACGCAATGACAACCAGTTGTCATCTCGTTCATTTTCAGACCCGGCTAGGAAAATCGCGGGGCCCGGTGCGAAGTGTGCGCGCGGGGCGTCAAATATTTTTAACAGCAAATTTGAAAGAAATACAGCAACTTTTCTCACTATGGCAGTGTTAAATATTTTTCCGATTTACTTTATTGTACTTTATAAATACAGTAAAAGGTTTTAGAGAGCCTCTGTAAGCGCAGGGCCCTGTGCATTCGTACCGTTGACACCGCCGTCAAGACGGCCCTCTTCATTTTCTACGATTCGTCTATTTCCAGATAGACACGGTGAATATCAGGCACAAGGCTTAAGCCTGAGAAATATTTTCATCAAAATAATTTCTCTATTATTTGCATTTATTTTTTAAAATGAAACTGTGAAGAGTGAGAATGAATAGAAAAATATCCATGTATTTTCTAGAGACTAAAATAGATACTTATTCTTTGTTAGCACGTGATCATCACATTTTTACGAAATAATGTTTCGGTCAAAATGTTATAGGAATAAGAATAAATGTAAGAGGCGTAATTTGAATGAAATGAATACATTAATGAATGCAGCAATTATGAAACATTGCTAAGAACGCGTCTTAAAGGAGATTTTCACTAAGCGACGAAATAATGCTTCTCTCACCTCGCTCTTTTCTCTCGCGCGCTGCAGTATTCGCTCTTCTATGCTCCCTTTGCAGATTAGCCTGTACACGGTGACCTGCTTGGTCTGACCGAGACGGTGGGCACGGTCCATGGCTTGTTGGTCAACGGTCGGGTTCCAGTCGCTGTCGTAAAATATGACCTGTCGAGAGAAGATGAGGATTAAATATACTGCCGCAGAATAAATAGACTGAATTTGCGTCACTTTAAACATAACGATATAAAAATATGTAATACAATAATTACCAATATAAAAATGCACAATTAAGCACAATTTATTAATTTATTTCTAAGTTGTGCTCAAGTTATAAAGAGCCGCAACAAGATTCGTAGAATAAATGTTATTTCCACTGGCGTAAATATTGCGGAGTCGATTTTCCAGGTGCAGTCCTCTTAGATCAGAATTTTTCAAAGTAAGGGCCGCGGCCCAACGGTGAACCGCAAAACGTTCAGTGAGGGCTTCAAAGAAGGATCGATCCAAGATATTAAAGGTTTAAATCATACCCACTTTTAAATACATAGAAATTCTTATTTAGCAATATTTTATAAGGTATAATTTTGATGGGCAGCGTAACATATTTTTCATTATCATTGGACCGAGGAGAAATAAGTTTGAAATACCCTGCTCTAGATACATCTTAAACATCCCACAATAGGGCCAACGACAGTACCACCGCTGTAAAAGTATCCAGCTATGCCGTTGAATTTGCAAACCATTACCAAAATTATAAACGTAACTTTTATCATAATTCAGGTACTTGTGATAAAAAAGAGTATAAAAAGATGTGTTTTAATGACAAAAAATTCATATCCATTCCAAATTTACTCCTCCAATCGGAAAAAACGCCGGAGATTTTTGAATGCTCATCGCAAAAACGATTACATTTCACGTGCATCTTCCAGTCTCCGTGCAACTAACATATCACCGCAGACCGTCGTTTAGAGGAAAAAACTGTTAACGACGCAAATTAACATTGTGATAAACATGCCAAAATAATTTTACGCAGAAAAAATTCGACCTAACGCACATAAATCCAACCTCGGCCGTGATAATTGGCCATTTCCTTTAACCAAGCGTTCCTTTCTTGTCCTCTCCCTCAAGCTATCGACTTTCATCCTTCCTCCTCTCTGGAGTCATACCTAACGAGGCATCCATCCGGCCGCCAGAATAAGACGCCCCTCCTCCCATCCCCCCACCTCTCTCTCCACTGATACCATAAAGGGATGATGATAAGGACGGTGGCATTCCCCCTTTTTGAGTGGAAATCTCCGATTTCGCAGAGCGCATGCCGACGACAGTCTAATGCGGGTTCGGAGACGGGAAAAGGGAGGAACCCCGGTGTGCAGAAGAGTCGATTGTGGGAGAGGAGGAGCAGAGGAGAGAGAGGGAAAGACGAGAAGGGAGGTGGGCGTTGGGAGCGGTTAGGATAGAGAGAAAAAGAGAGCGGCGAGATCATAGGACGGAAAGCCGTGTCTGTCTGGAGAGGATGAGGTGTCACTCTCGAGAGAAACGAAATTTTAAGAAAAAGACAAGAGGACATAAGCCCGTTTGCCGAGCAAGATGAGAAAGGTTCGATTGACCATTAATGGTCGTATCGTGGGCCCTACTCTTTCCTTACTTCATAAAAAAAGAAAGCTAATTTTTGTTTCCAGGCAACACGCTCTCTCAACCCTTTGAGATGCCATCTCCTCGTGCTTACATCTCTCTCGTCGATTAGGGCGACGAGGAGAGAGTAATCCTCACGCACAACAGACCCTTCGCACGAGTCGCAATCCGCGCATCTCTGTCGAGCCGCACTCTTGTGAGCCACTCCACGGCGCGTTGTAATCGACCGATCGCATCTCATTGAATACCAAAGTGGTAATTTTTCTGTAAATTATTCGGGCGTTGGTCGATGAAACGGGAGCAACAGTTAACGACCGAGGGTAAATATACTCATTATAAAAGGAAGTATGAGATACGGGACCACAAAACCCGAGTTCTCTGTTCGTTCTTTCTGGTTGAATGTCGGACATCTTGAAAAAATCTGCACTTCGCGGAGAAAATTTTTCATTGAAAGACAACAGCTTGTCAACAGCTGAATACTTTGCAGCTGCAAAAACTTCTTGAAAGTTTACTGTTTTGACATATTCAATATTACCTCAGCCACTCGCTATCTCTGCAGGGATACTCGAGCTAAATAATCCAATACCAAATTGTTCGAGCATTGTATAGTAATCAAATTAATTCATAGTTTCATTGATGAGTATAAAAATTTCCCGTGCCAACAAATGACCACGAAACAATTGTTTAGTGTCGCTGGCAGTCACATGCTGACAGAGCAATATCGAGAAATCAGATATTTAAGATAAATAAGAATAAAATATGAAGTACTATACGTTTATGATAAATATTTAACGATGCATAACGAAATAAAACATTCTGTCTTGAAGAAGACTCCGGCAATGGAGGGGGAACATCGGCGACAGTCAGATTATAGAGACGGAATCCCCGAAAGAATTTTATCATTAAATAAGGCACTTCAAATACAAACAAAAAGCGAAAAACAACAGATTCACATATCAAGAATTTGATTATATTAGAATCAACGATATCTGAATTATCGCCTAAGTCGGCTACTTTGCGGCTGAAATGCATATCAGATATCTCTGACCGTTTTACGGCTAAGGGATTTACCTAAAATGACCTATTAGGCGAAATCGCTGCTGCGCCATTATGACGGGTCTAGAAAATTTGACGGTAACTAATATTACTCCACTATCTGTGAAAATTACACGACAAAAATAAATGCCCAATCCCGCTAAAACGTATCGCTCCGGCACCATAGTAAATTAAGTCCCTCGGGAGGACAAATCCCTCCTTTTTTTTAATAGCCTCAGGACACGAAAGCGCCCTCATCATTCCCCAATCACGGAGATGGAATCTACATACAAAACTGTCGAACCTTCGCAAGTAATCCATCAAAAAAAAAGGAGGCACAAAAAGGCCCTTGAGAGAAAGGTGACGATCAAGAGACACGAGCTTTTTGATGACCGTGGAAAGACGAAGGATAAGAGAAGGGTTCGAAGGACGATCCTAAATCGCGAATACTGAACGGAACGTGGCTCATAGGGTTAAAATGAGAAGAGGGCTCTAGCCTATTATCGGAAGTGGGGTATTAAGTGACAGAATGAATTAAAAGCGATGCGTGGAGCGTGTGGATATGGAAAGGGGAGAGAGCGGTACGTGGATAAGTGAGGATGTAAGGCAGGAATACTATCGAAGGGATGGGAGGAAGGGGGAGAGCATGGAAAAGGGTTATAGGGTGTTAAGGAGGGGGGAGGATGAAGAGGGGATGCGTGAAAAGGTCTTTTCTAAGAGCACGGAGGAAAGGGATGGGGAAAAGGGAATGAAAAAGCAGGAAACGGATATATATATATATATATATATATATATATATATATATATATATATATATATATAAAGAAGAAGCCAAAGGCAATGCAGTGTAAGGACTACAGAACGATATCCCTACTGTCACACACTTCGAAGATCATCACGAGGATTCTTAATAAAAGACTAGAGAAAAATGCCGAAGAAATGCTAGGGGAAGATCAATTCGGCTTCAGAAAAGGACATGGAACCAGAGATGCTTTCGGTGTAGTGAGAATTATATCAGAAAGGGCAATAGAGTACAGCCAAGATTGCTGCGTATGTTTCGTCGACTGGCAGAAGGCCTTTGACAGAGTAAATTGGGTACTGCTGATGAGGATATTAAAGGATATAGGTGCAGACTGGAAAGACAGGAGACTGATCAGGAATCTATATGTGAATCAAGTTGTAAAGGTCAGGTTGGAGAATACGGACACCAGCGGAGTACATATCGGTAGAGTAAGACAGGGCTGCTGTCTATCGCCGATTCTATTCAATATATATGGAGAGAGACTAATGCAGGAAGCGTTAGAAGGCACGGGAGATTTCAAAATCGGAGGAAGGATTATAAGAACAGTGAAATACGCGGATGATCAAGTACTTCTAGCAAGAAAGGAAAAGGAACTCCAGAAAATGATAAATAGACTAGTGATGACAGGTAGAAAATACGGTATGGAAATTAATACAGAAAAATCCAAGGTTGTGCGAATATCAAGTAAAGAACATAAGTATTGGAGGAAAGCCTTTAGAACAAGTTTCAGATTATAAATACCTTGGAAGCATCATAACGAGAGAAGCAAAATGTACAGATGAAATCAGGACTAGAATAACAAAAGCAAAAGCCGCTTTCAGAAGATAGAAATTCCTGCTAACGGGAAATATAAAGCAGGAAATCCGCAAGAGGTTGATAAAATGCTATGTATGGAGTATAGCTTTGTACGGAGCAGAAACATGGACGCTAAGGAAAAATGATATTAAATACTTGGAAAGCTTCGAAATGTGGACATGGAGAAGAATGCTGAAGATAAAATGGACATACAGGGTGAAAAATGAGGAAGTACTAAAAAGAATAGGAGGGAAGCGAACGATTATACAGACTATCAGAAAGAGGAAGGAGAACTGGATTGGGCATTACCTGAGGAGAGAGAGCATGATTAAAGAAGCGCTAGAAGGAAAACTGCATGGAAAAAGAGAAACAGGTAGGAAAAGGTTTCAGCTGATAGAGGACTTGAAAGGGAAAGAGAGCTATCAAGGCGAAAAATAGGAGTATATGGAGGACCAAGTTTAACCATGAATAATCACGGACCTGTCAACGGACAGACTACCTATGATGATGATGATATATATATATATATATATTTAGGGCAACTAGGTGTTGAAGGCAACCCAGTGAACACTTACCGGAAGTAGAGCCGCTGGGGTGTTGGAAAGACACATTTGTAGAGGTTAGAGCTTTCGGGATGATCCCTTCGTCAGCACAAGAGAGACGAAGGGATCATCCCGAAAGCTCTAACCTCTACAAATGTGTCTCTCCAACACCCCAGCGGCTCTACTTCCGGTAAGTGTTCACTGGGTTTCCTTCAACACCTAGTTGCCCTAAATATCCTTACTTACCTTTCCTCTCCGTAGTATATATATATATACACACACACGTATATATACAGGGCCGTGCACAAACATTTTGCCGCCTGAGGCGAGATATAATATGGCGCCTCCTTAATTTTTTTACTGAGTAATTTTATTATATGTTAATCGAAACGATAGGGAATAATAAAAATCTATTTATTCAAATCCATAATAACATATTTATGAAAAATATCAACTATAGATATGTTAATTTTCATTTATTAAAGTTCTTAGCCTTTCTTTTGCGATATTCAGCACCAGATAATTTTCTATGGCCAACCATAGTCCGCTTTAAAAAATGTAGAATAGTAAGGTATGGCCTCTTAATTTTTTATAAGAGTAATATCGAAAATATAATAATACTAATACATAATTATTATTGCGCCTTTATTTTTGTAACAAAGTTGTTCACTCAAGAAAGATTCTTCTACAAATATGCTATTGTCCAACTCATGGTCAACTCAATATAAAAACGAATTTTTGCAGCATTGTTTAAAAAGAAATAATCGATATCGAAAAAATAATGAATATACATTGTCAGCCCGAATTATCGTATTTTGACGCCCGGCCAATAAAACAAACAGCGCCCCCTTTTGCATATAGAAATTTCACAAACATACCATTAATATTTATGTTCACTTATACGCTTTGTTGTAATAAATACAAATTTGCCGCTTCGTTAATATGTGATTCACTACGGAATGCAAAAGAGAAATTTGCAATAATGGCTAGATATATAAAAGTCGTTTAAACGCCCTAACTAAATTGACGCCTCGGGCACGGGCTGGCCTTATGAATTTATTTTGATAGCTTTTCATTTTTGTCAAATTTTGGCGCCCCATTTCGAGAGGCGCCTGAGGCGGTTGTCTCGCCGCCTCACCCATCGGTGTATGTATGTGTGTGTATATGTATGTGTATATGTGTGTGTGTGTGTGTGTGTATATATATAAATATATATATATATATAAATATATATATATATATATAGAGAGAGAGAGAGAGGTAGAGAGAGAGAAAGGGAAGAGGAAAAGAGAACAAATATGTGACGTAGTGCGCAACTTTCCTCCGCAGAAGAGGAAATGAATATCTTATCCGGTCATTGAAAAAAATAACGACGCCACTAAGGAACCACTCGATCCACGATATTGCTATGCGAAGGATGACGACAAAAAGCGATGGGAAAAAACGCGGGTCGTTAAAGGAAGACGACGGTCGAAAAAAACTCAAAAAATATACGCTAATACGGACATTTCCTGCGAAAAAACATATGAATGAAAAAGGGAATTTCGAAAACGATGGAAACCAGTGAATTTCAAAATCCAAGAACCGAAATACGGACGCTAGAAAATTGCGACGGAAACGAAGATATTTTCTGAACATTTTAAATTAACTATCATAATTTATGTATTTGACTGCACGAATACTTTTTCCGCGAATAGACAAAGAAACAAAGCAAAACAGAGAAAATCTTTTCGATTATAGGAATAAACGGAGATAATAAAATATCGTCACTTATAGCCTATAACTAACAAAAATCCTTTTTTGCTAACAAAAAATAATAATCTCCATGTTCGTCTAAGAAGCACGAAGAACTCATTTTTTACAAAATGTTGTAACCATTTGATTTAAAACCTTATTTAAGGAATATAAGTATCCATAATGGTTTATAGTCCAAATATTAGTCATTCCCCGGCAAATCGTTAGCATTCGATACAAATTCATACAACAATTATATTCCGCATTGTTAAAATGTTCATAAAATTAATTACGGATGTCTTATCATTAAGTGCTGGTGTCTGATTAGCACCTGCAGAGAGACATATCAACCGATAAAGATGATTTAACATCCCGTTTAAGGTAAGAGCAATTGTGATCGTGGGAAAATGTGACCGGAAGGGAGAAACCGCGAATAATAAAGAAAAGGGGACGAAAATGAAAGCGAGGATAAAAAGTCGGAAGGCATAAGAAAGACGAGCGCAAAGAGGAAATTCGAAAAAAATATGAATTTAATGGCGCGAATAATACTGAAATATATCCCGCGGCGTGTGGGCTTTATGAGAGAAAAGGAAACACCAGTTAGTGCAATCTCTTATGGAGTACAGTACGCTGGGAGAGATGTGGCCCAAAACGAGATGAATTAATCCGTCCAACAATACCGGCATTTGGAATAGAAAAACGACAAAGATTTACAATGACAGAAAAAATGCCCTCTTTCTTTTAACCAAGAGTACGGTTTCCAAGACAATGGAAAAATAAAAAAATGACTAATGGGTATTGTACATTAAGGCGAGGATGATCACGTCTTTTGTACAATGGAAGAATAAGCGTTTCAAAAGTAACTCGGTGACCCAATTGCTGAAAATAAACTAAGCTATTTGTGGCCGCAGATCGAAGAGGATTGACTTCCATAGTAGGAGATTGCAATATCATATACGATCGGGTTTCGGATACATTATTACTCCACTGCAACCTTTAAAGTTGTTTTCGGTTCAATAAATCACAACAAAAATATCTTAAAATATCTAAATTTACGCCTTTAAAATACCTTAGGAAATGTGCACAATGAAGGCTTAAGGCTAAATTTATCACTTTAGAATGATAACATTAATTTTAAGAAAAAACTACGTGATATCGAACATCAATGCTGTAACAGTTTAGAGCAATGCCTTCAATTCATAATAATAAACCACTGCTATAAAAATTCTACTTTTTAACTTTTTGTCTACATAAGTATGTTAACCATATTTTTTAAGTCTTTGTAAAACAACTGAAAAACTAATGTACAGAGGCAAAATTTCGTTAAAAAGGTCTTCAATAAACATATCTAATAATTCACAATTGAATTTTAGAGCTCATCTTATGGCTGAAATTTTTTTAAAAAATAGGCACTTCAATATAAAAAATTGAAAAAGTAAGAAATTATCTCATTTTATGGCTATTGTAGATATCTAATATAAGTACTTTTTCAATTTCTGACGTTCAAGTGCTTATTATTGAATTTTCATCAAATAATGTTTTTTTAAGACCGTTTTACCGCTAAAACCAACTAACACCACTTTAATTCTGGTAACTTGCATTTAACACATTTTCACATAAAAACTATATTATTTACAATTGGAAACCGACAGCAGAAAGCTAGGAAACTTGATCCTCGTAAAAAAAGCGAGCACGTCTTCATAAGCTATATTCTGGATCTTCCACGTGAAAGATAAACCAATTTCCTCGGGAAATCGGCTGTCGTAAATAGCCCAATGCATGTCTTTAGGCTGAATGAAGGGAGAGGAGTTGGGAACAGGAGAAATTCCCGTTAACTCTTCGAGGGACGAGGGTGTGAGTGCTGAGGGTAGAGAAGGTTGGTGGAGAGGGAGGGGAGAGAAAGAGAGGTGGGAACAAGGGAGAGAGGACATTAATGGTTCCGGCCATTAGGATCAAGCCGTGAGGTGCGAAACAGTCGACTGAGTGGCTGGAGGGTTGGTATGGAAATCGAACCGAAACTACTGGTTTTCCCTGTCTCATCTTCCCGGCGCCCCCACGCCGCTCTCATTCAACTCCAAGACTCAACGTCTTATTATTTTGCTAATCAAGGCTCTCCACAATGTATCATACAAATTAAAGGCGGTGTAGAGAACGATAAATGGAAAAGCACTCTCAAATTGAGAGGCTCAAGGTTCCTAAAATGAATGGCGGAAAATTGTTTTAGAAAGCTGAGCATCGGTAATAAGCCAAGTGAAGGTCTGATATTGAAATTCCTACTACCACGCGAAGATATTTACATCTCAATCGACGGGGTATATTATTTACTCCTACGGCATATTAATTTTTTGTTCTCACGGCAAAAAAGCCAAATACTATGGCATTTACCTCGAACGGAAGTACATATACAAGGTGAAGACAATTTAATGACATATTATGAACGCAACATTTTTTATCAACAGATATAGATATAAAAGAATGCCGAAATTTCCATTCACAAACTCTGGATTGATATTTACAGTCCAGAATAATAAAATTCCATACTTTTGGTCGATGGACCTATTCAAGAAAATATAACTTTCAATTATTCACATAAAACAAAGAGACTAGCACTTCAATTCCTCAAAGGTACGTAAATTCTCATATTGCGACCATATGAATGGATTATGAAACCATTCCCAAGATTCTTTCTACCGAAGGAGCTCAGCTCCCACTGCCTGCGGAAGTGACGACGGCCTTCGATGTCGTGGAACCGGAATCAAAACCAGCTGCGAGCAAAACGAAGTCCTCAGAGCCTCAAGGGAAGTTTTCAAGACCTTGGGAATCTTTGAGATTGAGGACAAGGAGATGTTCACATGAAAAAACCAATGATTGATTGAGGAAATGACTCGTCATCGACGGGAACGACAATTGCAAAAAAAAATCGCAACGAAAAAACTTAAAAGGATGGAGGATGTTAGAACAGGCGTGTAGCTTCCACCCTTTAAAACGGAGTTCGACCATTAAATTGCACGGCCAATTACTGCTTCAGTAATGTCATTATTACTACAATCAAAATATTTTCGATCGACAGTTTTAATTTAACCGCCAAATTTGTACAAACAGTTAAGAGATAACCTCTAAATTCCTGAAATACTTCATTACACTATACTTAATTTGCAATTGTAAACGTTAAAATATAGGAACCTAAGGATTTTTGCTGTATAATCAGCCAGCATCACAACTGAAATTTAAATAAACAAAATCTCAGTCTCCAAAGTTAACAACAGCAAAACTTTCACAAACAGTTGACATAACTCGTTCCTAACGGATTTCCAAAAGCAACATCGCCATCCTTATCTTTCCGACACTAACTCTCCATTCTTCCGAAAAAAAAAAGCACCCTCTATTACCCATTTCCTGCTAAAAGAAACGGGGGAAAGCAAGAGGAGAAGGAAGGGGTAGGCAACGGGATTCCTTCGGTTCGGAGAGAGGAGGCAATACAAGAGGAAGCACGAATGGCGAATAGAGAATTCGGAGCACTCGAGGAGGGCGAGACGGAAAAGGGATGAGGGGGGAGGAAGGAGGTGGGAGAGAGAGGGAGGGACGCGCGGGATGAGGCGATGTAAAAGAGGGAAAGGGGGAAGGGGGGGAGGGGGGGGGAAGAAGACAAGACTATACGGGGCGGCTGACAATGGAACATCGACGCAGGCCGGAAGTGCACATGCGATGCCCCCCTATCCCATTCTCACCTTCCCTCTTTACTTTTCCTCCTTTTTGGCGCAGGTCTGCTAAGACGACTCCACTTCCTGGTCCTTTGAGGGGTCAAAAACTCTTAGTTCGAGGGGGGGGGGGGGGGGGGAGCTGAATGAGTGCGGGAAAATATGGCAGGGGAAATCGTGCAAACGCATGCTAAGAGAGGGATGGGGTGGATCACTTCAAAAGCCTTTTTACGAGAGCGGTAAGACTTTTAAAAAAATATTCCACTTTCGTCTCTCTCTCCATCCCTTATTCTCCATGGTACTTCCTCTGCGACACACCCTAGCATCTTCCTTTCCCTGAAAAGCCCGTAACCAAAGACTCGATTTCCCCTCTGCGTCCTCCTCCGCACTGCACTTCCACACGACTCCCAGCCCACGCGTCCTCCTCTTTCATCCGATTCCTACTCTCACCTCGTCCCTTTTTCTCCCATTACGCATTCTCTCTCTCCCCCGTACACTTGAAGACTCCGCAATAAATGCACTCAAATTGAGAAGTTTTCCACCATCGCTCACAAAAACCAGTTCTCATTCCCGCGATGTTCGAGGCCGGTTTGAAGAGAGCGATTCGAATAAAAAAAAAACTCGACGGGGATTATTAGGAATTAATGCGCGTAAAACTAAGGAAACGAGAACTAATGGGTTAACGGGGGAGAAATTGGAAATTTTCAAAACATGTTTAGACCCCATTCAACAACAAAGTAGGATGATTGGTGAAAAAAATGTAAAGTCTTAAGCTGAAACCAAAGCGATAACAACAAAATCGAAATACGGAGATTCGAGTTAGCAAATAAGAATATTGTCGGTGAACATTTTCGAGGTGTCGAAAATTCGAGTTAAATACGAAAAAGTAAATTAGGTTAAAATTCATCCGAGATATAAAAACAGGTTACATTTATGATTTCATATATGCATAGTTTTAAAAATAACCTTCGCCAAAGTATATCTTCCCTGTCATTACACATGGCACAAAGAAAACTAAAATAAATTTTCATCTCAAAACTTTCGCCAAATGCAAATTTGAAAACGAGAGAACGCGACGGCGACGGAATGAAAACAATACAACCGGAAGAGAATCCATTCAAAATGTTTTTTTTTAAATCCTTCCGCCGTTTTGAGACCAAAATAAAACGGCGACAAAAGATTTCCTTGCATTTGTTTCCTCCACTCGAGAGGAATTCCTCCCTCTTACACGGTCAATTGAATAAAAAGCTTTGGCGCCTCTTACGAGCTCACTCACACACGAATAAGACATTCAAACGCCCGTGGATGGAATCTCCTCATTACAAATTCAGCCAAAGAGAGTGGGGAGAGAGAGACACCTCGCACTTGCTACTCATACAACCCCCGGTTTGTCAGTTTCACTAATTCCCAGCCGCTCGTTCTCTCTCAGCGCCTTCCAAAAAACTTCCGCTTAAAGCATTGGCATTATGCAAATCCTTTTCAGACGAGACACTACACACCGCTACTTCTCTCTCGAACTCCGCCCCCACTCGACGGCGTTATTCCGTTTCCTTGAATCTTCTTCTCTCTTCCGAAAACACTTCCATCTTAAAGTAAATAATTCCTCGCTGGCACCTCTTTAAACATGCTCTCTCCCCATTCCCCTCGCCTTCCCATTCCCTTCTCCCTAATCTCCCCCATTATTCACTCGCCTATAGAAAGATCGGTAAATTAGTGCTCGCTATCTTAACACATAAAAAAGTCGTATTCGCTCCGAGTGAAAGATAGCCATGACTACATCATGCATCATTGCTTTATTTGAGCTCGCCGTATTACCGCTCTTGAGAGCCATATATTGGCCTATGTTTGTTTATATGCAACTAAAATTCCGTTGCTATAGAAACGGATTTTAACCTGTTTTGCTATGAACGTGAATAATGAACATGTGTAAACAACATCATTTTTTTTCGGTTTAACTTTAACAATTATTTTTTTGTGGAATCGTTCAAATATTACTTTTTGCAAACGAAAAGGTAAAAAAATAAATTTGAAAAATAATTGATAATTATAAAATTTAAAGGAATGTATATTATAAAGGTAATAATTATAATAATGTGATAAAAATATGTTATTCGGATGATTTCGAATCTTTCGACTGCTTCATGTCCTCCCGTCATTTTTCATTGGTTATTTTTATATTTTATTTTCATAAATAAAGCAATCCAGAAAGAAAATAGTCAAAGACTAAGGGACGTACAAAAGGACATTCGAGTAAAATAGTTCGATTTACGAATACATATAACAAAATGGAGACCGTATAACAACAATATATACTTAGTTTCGAAAACATTTTATCTCGATCTTTCAGAAGCAATTCTGCTCCTTCTGCGGACGCATTTTCGGTTATGGCTTCCTATTCATTACTTACTATTTAATAATTTTAACCCAAAAAAGCAAAGCAACTTAAAATGCTATAAATCTACAATCTGAATCTTGGAGCTCGAAAAGCGAGTTTCTCGTTACGCAGAGCGAATAAAAGCGAACACTGAAAGAATCAGTAAAAGTCAGTAATTAAGTAATCACTATTTAACAAATTTTTTACCTATTCACTTGGTTTAAAAGCTATGTGTAACACGTATATTCGTGAATTTCCTTTTACATAGATTTCAATGTAACTCCCTTTCCTGTGTTCAACTCTCCCCCTTCTGAATGAGATAAAATTCTTTCGAACATGATACTAGGGGAATGAGGATGCGCTGCTTAAATCAAAGTAATCCGCATTTCGAGAGGGGAAGTAAAATCCTTTCTTCGACTACTCTCCCTTGTCTCTCGTCCCCTTTGCCACACTCATGAACAGAAACAAACCCTCTCGACAAACAACCACTCCCAACATCAGACAGATTCATAAGCCGACCCGCCTGCATCATATTCCACTTTATAAGTGGTTGCGAACCAGATACGAAAGCGCTTTAGATGCGCGGTCTGCGAATAGGTATCATTAAACTTTCGAAATAGAAACTCCAAAGAACGCATGCAGCGTCTAAAATAATCTTAAATCAGTTTAATAGACAGTTATGACCAGACCTATTTTATAATGGGCGGTGGTTCGATAATATTTATGTTACGAGGAGATGAAAAGATTAGCGCAGGGGCATGCAACCTAATGACCGGGAGAGCATTTTATGCGGCCCGCGAAGCTTTGGTGAAGATATTTATTAATGCTAATATTGTACATTTTAAGAACTACTGTTGTCATAACACATATTCTGGAGAAGTGTAAAAATGGTTTAAACTTTTCATATTTAAAATCACGTATGATCTCTTGAGTAAGTTCCTACGAAAACTCTCAACTGGCCCACCAAGGTACTTGCGACTTCTATTATGGCCCGCAAAAAGCACTCACATGTACGAATGCGACCCACCACTTAAAAAAGTTGCATTCCCCTAGATTAGCGGAAAGGAGAATGGAATGGAGAGTTACGTCAAACCAATCCAAGGATTAATAACTAAAGATGATGATACTGATAACACGATTTGAAAATACGACATCGACCGCTTTCACACGATACACATTCATTAAACCACTGCAATAATAATCGAATAATAATCCAAAATCACGGTTAGCACAGTTAAGCAAAAACCGACCACGATGCCATAAAAAATGGTCCGAGAGACTCAAGAAAATCTCCGAAAATACAAATAAAGTCCGCGAATCAGACAGGCCTAGTAACCGCCGCTATACGTTCATATTGCGCACAAACATGCCTAAGAATAAATACGGAATTAACGCCCGAAAAATTCGAATCTATCTAGCAAAGTGAGAAAGCGTGAAATGCCAGGAGAGGAAACATTCTCAGCGACGCCACACATATCCGCGACCAAAGACGAATTCCAAAACGAGGAACAAGCGACGAGTATCGAGGAACGAATCAAAACCCGCAATAAAAATCGGAGGAAAAATGCGTTTATTCCCACGATAGCCACATCGCGAGCGAAGCAATCAGCAAAGCGAGGGAAGGACAAAACAAACAGCCGCAAAAGAAAACCACACTCGTTCATTCCCACAGAATTAACCCTCGCACCTGATTCGAGCAGCCTTCGATGCAACACAACATCGACTTCCGCCGCGACGCGAAAAACAAAGACGAGGAAAGGAAGAAAGAAAGGAAAAAATAAAACTTTATCGGTCCGTAAAAGAGACCTTGAGGGACCGAGACCGTAAGAGGCGCTGGGCGAAAACCGACTCCAACCGCGTAAAACCGCTCAAAAGTGGCGCCGTGAATTACCCTTTCCGAGAGAGAAAGAGAGGAGGAAGCTAA
Source organism: Uropetala carovei (assembly GCA_036926305.1). Taxonomy (NCBI): domain Eukaryota; kingdom Metazoa; phylum Arthropoda; class Insecta; order Odonata; family Petaluridae; genus Uropetala; species Uropetala carovei. The sequence goes on along the minus strand of JAXCHB010000104.1, from coordinate 3,996,702 downwards.
TGAGGGAAAAAAAGGAAGAAAACGCGCTTACGGAACGAGTGCCGAGAGAGTACGACGTGTTAAAAAAAGAGGTGGCGACGTCGAACAAAAAAGAATCGCGAAGCCGTACACTCGATGATTGCGAGAGAGAGAGAGAGAAGAAAAAGTGATCGGGATAAAAAAAGGAAAAGGGAGTAATAATGTTTGAGTGAGGAGGAGGGGTTGAAACTGGAGAGAGATGCCGCGAATGAGTGCGACGGAGGGGCGAATTAGTGGGTGCGGAGAGAGAGAGAGGAGGGTTTGGAGAGGGACCGGGAGGGAGGGCGTAAAGAGGATGGCAAAAAAAAATAGGGAGGCGGCGAGGGTAGAGGAATGGGGGATCCGCGCGCCAAATCGGTATCCATGGAAACAGGATCGATCCCAGACGACGACAACGAACGGCACGGTCGTCTGGACGCGGGTGTCCCCGTGTTTCGACCTCTCTTCACCGCCTCCCTCTCCACTTTGCCGCCTCCCCCATCCACGGAACCCGCTCAATCTCTACCCACCTTCCCCGGAGGATATGGTTGACGCCGAGGCTCTTACGTTGCGTGTACCGATAGAGACACTCGGCGGCTACATTAGTCACTATCGGCATCGCTTTTTTGTTGCGAAAGGAGCGATGTGTTGACTCATCCATTTGAGCGGCGCCCGGAACGACCGTTGGATAGAGAGAACGTTTCTGAAAGCTACGATATGATTAGCAAAATAAAGATGACTTTTTCACTGCTCCCAAGTCACTACGATACCGAAATTCCGCAAATTCCCGCTCCTAGGACGCGTTTTCCAAAACGTTTGGTGTATAAAATAGGATGCGTAGTACAGCAAGAGAGTAAAAACTACTTATATTTTCCAGTGATATCTTCATTGAAAAACGAAAATCTAGATAACAATTACAAAAAATATAAAAATATATAAATAAAAACAAAATTGGTGTTAACATCATAAAAACAAAAATAAATATAATTATTATCGCGAAAATCCAAAACTGTATGAGTGATTTTTTTACTTGAGGTAACTAGCCACTCAGCGTCCTACACGCTAATATTTGTAGTCACCTTTGGGAAAACATTTTATCGTACCGTGCTCCCCAGTTATACCGCGGATTTCGGAGAAGACGTAGGAAGCAACGCTATGATACTTCTCGCAGTAAAACCGAGAGCACGTCTGCACATATACTGTGTATTTTTTCAGTTTTTATCTATTATGATCATTACAAACATCAAAACAGAAAAATCCGTAGTCAGTTTTTTCAAGTTCAGCGTAGAACGCAAGGGGAGTAAGGAAGTCTCGCGTCATACCCGAATCCGTGATATAAGCGAAGACGTTATAATCGAGTAACACTATTTCTCAAAAAACGTTCACTGTTATTATTTATCGAAATATGATGTTATTTAACAAGGACGAACTCGAACTTGCGGTCCCTAATATAGCCATTTCATCATTTCAAACTCCTCTCATGGATTACGCGCTTTTATATGCAAAATAATGATGATGATGATGTCCTGCAAAACACACATCTAGATCATTAATTGCCCGAATACAAATTTTCCGAAACGTTACCCAAGGAACAGCATAGGTGATTTACACTACATTTTGCTCTCTAGAATCAAAATCGGTATAAAAAGTAAAAGACAAACACTGGGAATGCAAAATTACGTGGATATAACTGGGAAAAAGGGTCTTAACTGCAGAGAAAGTTCCCGAAGCATTTGACTGAAATATCGTTCCCTTTCCGAAGTAATCCTCTCGCGAGCCAGAGCTAATTAGCCCCAACATATTCTGGATCATTCCGAAGAAAGCGAACAGAGGCACAAGTGGTGCTAAAACGAATTGGATGCGAACGGCGAAAGGAAGTACACAAAAGACCAGTCACAAAATGGAAGGAGCAATTTGCAGTAATGGTACATAAATAACTCGAAATAAAAAGACTGGCAAAAATAATGGAAAGAACGACACGAAACATTAAAAAAAGGATTTATGAGACAAAAAAGAAAAAGGTAACTCCTTCTAAAACAAAAAAACTCTTGATATCTAAATTAGTTTTCCAAGTCGAATAAACAGATCGTACTTTTACTCTGTCACTTAAAGTAGCGAAAAATGTAAAACAAAAGTTTCTACCATTTTAGCTGTAGTGCTTGCTCCTTAGAGAATTTTTTAATTGTTGCATACCCCTTTTCACACTTCAAAGTGGTAATGAACACTTGTATTAACATGGATAACTCATGTTTATAACATTGAAATTCGCAGTTTTGGCGTATTTTCTATTTTGTAACGTTACTTTTATTCGTATCATCGCATGAAAGACGGAGTAAGAAGAAAAATTATAATTTTTAAAAATTTCTCGTAATCCCTTGACGTACCCCCCGGGTGAAAACCCCTGCTCTAGAATCTAGTCGGAGGATCCGACTTTAGCGCCAATTCGTGACTTCGGTTTGATACTCGCGCACCAAGGCCAGATGAAGAGATCGGAATGGGCCGAAAACTCTTTAAAAATAAACAAAATCGCATCAAACGAGATATAAAGCAGAAATGAAATTAAAAAAACGACATATGGGTAGTTGTGTGCGAATAAAAACGCGGGAAGGAATACAAATGGCTGCAACGGCGGGGTGGAAACCGTGCCAGTCCACCTGTCCTATCCCAATTCCACAAAGATTTACGATCCGAATAAAAAAGTTTCGCCCGAAACTCAAGGGATAAAAGTGAACGAAAATTGATATTGAAAGCACAATGGAAAAAGTAGGGAACGCGCGTTACGCTATATATCTCCAGGAAAGATATGGTCGAATAAACAGCTCGGGCAAAACAAATTGACAATTTTGCCAATTCTCGCAATTAAGACCTTAGGTCTTAAATTTCCCAGAGCGAAGAGACAAAAAAGATAGTAAGAAAAAGGTTTATGGGTGCAATTAAAAGGAGATAAAGATTTCACGCGCCGAAATAGCGATTCAATATTTTAATTCCTCCTGCGTAAGTTTTAAAGAGAATTACAAACATTTCCCGAAGTGAAAACGTTCCTAAATGCAGCACCGCAGCAAGAAAGTCCAACACTCGGGACTAAGAAAGCCTCTCAAATTTTTAACAATTATAAAAATAATTATTTAAAGATATGCAAAATGAGAGAAAAATTACATCATATGTGCAAGAATTAAAATTAAAGAGCGATACTTTTCCAAATATTTATAACAAAATCTCATCTCGTGGTTCGCTTGGCGGTGGCCTTCCCTTCGTCTTCGTCAATCCACAAGCCCCTCTTTCGTTACGCTACTGAACAAATACAACAGCTTCTCAACGTGAAAACGAGAGGGGGTAAGATAATCAGTTAGTGGAAAATGTTTTTGAAAATTAAACGGAAGCAGATAAAAAAAGTATTTTACAGGTAGGAAGCTAACAATATATCTAAATCGAAATGGTAAAAGATGGACGCGGAGTCACGGAAAGATCCCGGAATAGACAATGATTCTCCAACGGCTGACGACAAAATATTTCATGCACGAGTTGCCCTTCCCTAAACAGGGAAATTGGCGGTCACAACTGATACCCTTTAGGACAAAAATAAACTGCCTTATATTCGAATAATATTCCGAGACCATAAGGTAACCAAGAGAGGAGTAAAAACCGCGCATTTTCTCTGTACTTATAAAAATGAGAAAGTATTTCCACATTCTTGTTCCACAAATCTTTTATTAATCGACGGATGACTTCCTCTGAATTTTATCTCAATGTTACCCTAAGCAAAAATGATTTCCCGTTAATGAATTGGTAGCGACAATTCAATTACAGTGAAAAACTCCGTTTAAGATTTTAATTTAGTTAAAGCTAGAATTTTTTGAGCTAATAAGAGTTAAATGGTGGAAGTTAACTTATATGCTTGAGTGCATATTACTGATGACAAATGGAAAGATTGAGAAGGAGAAAAATTCTGAACTTGACCCGGTGAAGTTCACAATTTTTCTCCTAAATCTTTCCATTTTTTGAGCTAGTTTTTCTAGCACGAGATATGTTTTCTATAACTTAAACTCAATACGAATCTATGACACGTACTTTCTAAGGTTTCTGTTACCATAACATTCACTTAGCAACGAAAGATTATTTACGTCACGCAAAAAGAAACATGAAATACTTAACATGACACTCAGCTATCAGGAACCACCCGAAAGGACAAAACCACCATTCAATAAAGCTTTCAATTATCGATTTACCCGTTTAGAAAAAAAAGCGCCATCTCGGTGTCCCTCGGCTCAAAGAGGAGAAGAGGGAAAAGGGGGACTGTGAAGGATGATACGACTGAAGATAAGGAAAAAAAGAATGGAAGGTGGGAGTTGGGGAGGAAAAGGCAAGTCCCAACAGGAGAGGACGCCCCAAGGAGGAAAGAGACGAGAGAATGGGCGAGGTGGAGAGAATGAACCAAGTGTCTGTGCCGTTGAGATGATTCTCTCTCAAAGTCCTCGCTTCGAAAAGTTATCGAGTCCTCAAGCCAGCGTAGGTGGAGGGAGACAAAAGCGTAAAAAAAATCGAAAAGAGAAAAAAATACAATTTGAAAAAAAAAAACGGGCTTGTTTCGAGAGACAAAAGGGAAGATGATTCCCAACTCACCACTTTCCCTTCCCTTTTCCTAAAAAAAGGTCCCCTCCTTCCTTTCTTTTTTCCCTCGCACCGCTTCCGGTTCGTTACTCGATATCGAGAATCGGTTATCCAGACCCTTACAAATCTGTCCTCCAGTCCATGTCATCCATTTTTTTCTCTCTATAAAGGCTTCCCCTAACCACTTCTGAGTCGCAAACCCTACCCCAACGGACTTCGCCAAGCAGTATTTCTTCCTCCCGGACAAAGACGGTAATTGAACGAAATCACGTTTCACTTTCAAATGCGAAGTCTGAGACGATGACAGTGACAGATAAAGGTCATTCATCCTTACAGATTTTTTTTAATTTGACGTCATCATAATTTCCCGAGCAAAGGAAACGTTAAAAAGAACCTATCAGAATTTAAACAGTTCCCCGCACATTCCACGTCATACATTCTCTTTCCTTCGGGTTAGCTTTGAAAAAACCGAATGATTCATTTATACGGTAGTTAAAGCCAATGATATTATCACAATTCATAGCAGTATGTTAAAAGAATTTCTCGAAATGATAATTTCATCAACAAAATCGCTAAGTAATTTAACAATTAAATTTTCATTAAACAAGAGAAAATATATCAGGTATTAATGCGTTGATTACTTTACATTCCGAGAAAACCACTCTTTGAATACGATATTATACGATATTCTTTCTACTAAATCCAGTAAAGTTCACTAAAGATTGTTTTTTTACAAACCATTTGGAAAGATTTTGGTTTGTATACTCCTAAAGTACATTTTTACCATACGAACAAAAGTTCTAATCTACCTTTAAATGATGGATTTTTCCATCAAGCCAAAAGGAACAAGAGCAGAATGGAAAATTAATCCACATATACTAAAACAAGAAGTGTGAAGGAAAAGTAACTGGGAAACATTTCATTTTAGATCACTTAGAAAAACATATTACCCACCAACCATTTCACCGCAACAAAAGAATATTAACTCACTAACATTTTAAGTATTCGCCGCAATCACCAATTCCGGAGCTTTCTGTTGCTTTTTATATCAGTGTTCATCTGTTTCCGCAATAAATGATGCCAGAAATTTAGATATTACACCAGGGACTTCATAAAAACATACGCTGGCCAGTTAAGGGCACCGCTTCAGATACTGCGCACACGCCTTGTGAGGTTTATCGGATATACAAACAAAATTACCCAAGGCTGTGTGACGCAAGCGAATATAAACACCGCACAATTGAGTCCTTTATTCGAAACGAAAACACATTCCAGCTTATCGCCTTCCATGGGTAGATTCAAATATTTGTTGGCAGGAACCGGACAGAATCGACGCGAAATTCGAATCTCTAATCTTTCCGAGCAGTTGATAATGCATCGAGCAAAACGATCGAAAAACGAAATCTTACAAATGGAATTTTCATCCACGATTCCGCTGGACGCGGGTTCTTGGTGTTATTTGTACCGACGGCACGAAAATGGTTTGATGTTAGCGGTTTCCCCTTCGGAATTAATGCGATGCTGGATGATGGAAATTATTTCAGCAATCGACGGCTTCTTCAAACTGATAAAACGTGCACGAGAACTGTGTTGCATCTAAGATACAGCAAAGGTTACCTAAATCGGAGAAAGTTGTTTCGATAAAGAAAACTTCTTGTAACCACTAAAAATTGCATAGATGATTAGGTCGTGGTCTCAGGAACGACCAGCAGACCTTTATTACCATCAATAATTTCAGAGAGAAAATTGTCGCAGGAAAAGTACAACAACCTTATGGTTGAGGTTATAACTGTTTTTAGGGTGAAGAAGTTTCCGGCAAAGGAGAAGAAACGGCATTTAACGCAAAAATTTACGCGGAATAACCCGAAGAACAGATACAACCTCAGAATGGCAAGCACCCGCGAAAACTTCAACCGATTAACCTCATTGTTAATAAAATGCCAATTTAGAGTTTAAAATACTGAACCTCCTACGAAATCGACCTTTCTTTCTAGAGATCACCTGACAATGACAATTAATAGATGGCTGCCGCACCATTGAACCGGAAATTCGAACAATATGGATTCCCTCGCTTAATAATAATTAAATCTCCTTGCAAAACACTAAATCCGAGGAAATCATGGTAGTATTATTTCCTACGTAAAACATCTTACAATAGTAAATAAAAATTTCTTTTTGGCAATTACGCAGAAATGTCTTTCTCTTAATTTTTAAACAAAACAGAACTCGAATCGGTCCGATGAGAAAACAGGAAAAATTAAGGTACGACCGCCATCGCAGAGATGAAAATGAATCGCCTTCTAAACCAAAGGTCGCGGGTTCGAATCCCGCTTCGGGCATGGATGTTGTGATGTATGTTGATTTTCTCTAACAGAATTTGATGGTGCAAAATGACCTTAGCTGTCGACGCACCTAAAAAACCTAATTACTACTACTACGAAAATGAATCGCCGAGCTCAACCTATGAGTCGAATCTAATTTATGAACGAGTTGTCTCCTGAAGCCATAAAAACCAAGATCGTAGAATGATCTGATTTAACCGAGTTTTGTGGCATCAGCAATCTCCCAGGTGATCTATTAGGAAGACAAGTCAGCCCTTCCATCGATTTATAAATTTTTACTGTTTCACCATCCCGATTCTAGAAGCTTCACCAAAATTTCCCATCAAACCGAATTGAATCACACGACGAATCCCGTCTCCAGGGGGAACAAATGGGAAGCATTCGGAACAATCGGCGAATTAACAATTTTCCAGAACAAAACGAATCGAGCAAACGTCTAAAAAAAAAACCCACAAAATAAAAGGCGAATTAACACGGCTAGACGGACGACCAGACCGAGAAGGACGAAAGGGCCAGGGAGTGATAACCGGCGAACGTTTTTATTTATTTTCAAGAAAACGCATTAAAAAAGAGAGAGGAAATCCGCCAAATGGCTGTCATCACTTTTATTCGGAGGCAATTTCGCCGTGTCCATGCAAGCCACAACCCTTTTATTTTCCCGATACGCCCACAGTCGCAGCACCCATGAAAAGCAAAACCTCCCTTCCATCCTCGTCCCTCCCTCTTACTCTCTCTCCCTCCCTCTTACTCTCTCTCCCTCCCTCTCACTCCGTCTTCCATTCCACAGCCACGCTCTCGCACCTCGTCCCAATGCCGCCCGCACAAAAATAATAATGGCGCCTCTCGCACGCACACAAATCCACCAAACTATACCCCCATTCCAGGCGAGACGAAAAAAACACGCACGAAAAACCAAAATTGAAAAAATAAACGAGACGAAAAAGCGTCACAAAGGAAACAAAAAGACCATCAAAAAAGGCAAAAGAACGATTTTCCCAGCAGCCCCAGCGATTCGCGCACCCTTCTCCCGTTCTCTCTCTCTCTTTCCATCATTCTTTTTTTTAGAGAAAAGGAAATTCGCTTTCGTGTTTATCTGGCTCATCCTGCCTCCATTGTCCGAGCCGCGCGAAAACCAAACAAAAATAAAAATGCCGACGGCCACCTCGACGCTAATGCCATTCCAGAGACGGCTGATGCATCGCCTCTGTGGCTCCCTTGGAAGTTAATGAAGCCATCACTAAAAAGTTTTCATCCTCACACACACACGTAAAAATGGACACGGCATAAACCGTAAAGTGTAAACAATATTGTAGTCTCTAACAATTTGAACGAATAAAACGCCTAATATAATATCGCTAGTTCCCTTAAACTGCAACATTAGTCCCGATACAGTAATATAACTGCGAACGTGTAGAGAGTAAACAAAGAAAGAGTGAGCGAAGTACAGGCAACTGAGAGAATTTTTATTTAGCAACATATGAGATGAATACCAAGCATTTTCTTTGATTTGTGGTTTCGAAGGCGCATACAACTCGGATGTTGAAAATACCTAATTTTACTCTTGTTTTCACATTAGTAACGTACCTATATACTTGTTAGACTTCATAACGGCTGAAAAAATATATCAAACACTAAGATAAAAATCACGAAAGTAAGTTTCACAACACTATTTCTCATAATCCAATTCTGTACTATCAAATCTCACTTTTTAAAATTAACAATATTTACCATGAAAAGGTTTATCGATCGTATAAAGACAGTCTGTTAAAACAATAATGTATCAAGTACATCGCTGGTAACTACTTTTTTCCATTATTTTCCCATGGAACAAGTATCTCGAAAGGCTACAATCAGGTGCATGTAGACAAACAACTGAGATATTTTTATTATTTAAAATACTTCTCTGCAACAGAGAGTCGATCGAGACGACATTTCTGCGAGAGAAACTTTGGCATACAGATGAATAGCTGCATGCGAATAACATACTAAACCACATAGCGGCATATATGCAAATTCCAGGGTGGCGCACGGAATGATAACCACACTTGAAAACCGATAAATGTGCTTCGATGAATATCACCCATTCTAAGAACTCTGGCCATTAATCTCTCGTGAAATTCCAAGGATTTCGGCGATCTATATAAATATCTGGAAATCTTCGAAGTTACGACCAGAGAATGTAAATATGACAATACGCGGAAAATATATAATAAAATAAAAATCCATAAAAAAACTGCATAAAAGGCTGGTTACTTTTCTCCCTCGTCCATTCGTTCCTCGAACACTGCGGATCCATGAGCCAACACTGGGATACAAAAAAGATTCCGTTTTTTCAGATATTTCCGTTATGATACGGTTCAATTACGTATTAATACGATAATCAAGCTTATTTGCGTGCACATTTTATACTTAATATTGAAAGTTGGTGTGAGAGGGTTGAAACATTGTAAAGATAGGCCCGCTCCTGTTTAAAGGTGATATTAAAGGAGTTAAAAGTAAAATGGTCGAACAGTTATTATATATGAAGGTTAATTCATTAACAAGCTATTTACTGAAATGAATAACGGATCCCTCGTTATGCCTGGAAGCCTATTGATATTGAGATAAATCCAACAAATATACAATTTCCGGGAAAAGCCGACTGAATGCGTGTTAAATATCAATAGCCAAGTTAGCTTGTTATCCTAGGAAGAAAAAAACACAATAGTTGTAACTGGACCACACTTTACAACAGAATATTTGCACTATTTTTTATAATAAATCCTATTAACATGTGTGAAATGTATATGAAATAGGAGGTCGTGACTAGAAAGAGGCATAACATGTTAAACACCAATCTTCACACAGGCTGCCTAAGGAAAAGTGCATTGTTCGCGAGGATAGTTGTAAACATAATTAACGCCTCATTACATGTTTAATTAGGTGCTAACATAAACATATAGGGAATCAAATGACGCTTTATAATATTCGGCGACAAATGTCATTTTACGTGTCTTTTGTGGAGTGAATGAAAGCGAAGAGGGTACTAATTAAATTATTCTTCCGGTAAGGAATTCCGTACGTTAACCCGCATGAATAAAGCCCATTCAAATCACCAACAATGGTTAATTAATTTTAGTCTCGAGACTCAAGAAGCCATAGAAACGTCGAAAAAGCTGCTATCCAGAATCAACCACTTAGCGTTGCTCACTGTCATGTTTTTCTTTTTGCGTGCCTGACGTATCAATCCAGTCTATTGCTTTGTTTTTTAATCCCCGAAAGAACTGCCTCTTGATTCTCACAAATTCTTTCTCGTTTTAGGTATATCTAGATGGGGAACAATAGGAGTATCTCTTACACACTAAGCCAAGTTCCTCAGCGGGAGAACTGCACTCCATGTGAATCCCCCGCTTTAAAAAAAAGGGAGATGAATGAGGATAGCTCCTGGGATAATCTCCGCCGTCCCTGCGCATGCGCCCCTCCTTTGAGAACGAGGCTGGAGGGTGTGAAAAGAGGTCGTTAGCGCGTCAAGAGGCGGACACGGGTTCAGGGGAGCACGAATGTGTGTAAAGAACGGGCCAATGATGGATCATCTCTCCCGTCGCATTATTTCCAGGAGAGCGAAATAATTGCAAGTAGCTTGCCGTGTTGAGATTGTCTCTGACGGATTTCTTTTGTTTAAAAGATTTCTTTAAAAAATAGCGTTGCCATGTTTTGTGGATGTTTCCGCGGATGCACGACTTTCGTTTATACATGAAAATTTGATTTTAAGATGTTACATAAACTCATATAACTATGGCCCGTGTAAGAAACGTTTTAGAATTGATACAAGTAATTTGTTTATCTTGAAAATATTGCGGGAATTTCTTGTTCTTGTGCATTTATTCCACTATTAAAAGACATCTTAGATGTAGGGCCTCACCGAAAATCTAATTAAAATGTTAAAAGCATTATTATTTATGAAATAATTCCTGAATGTCTTCCACGTGGAATGAAAGAGTTTAAAATGTAATTAGCAAACTTGACTCAGAGCTTGCTTATAATATTTTATACAGGTAGTTTCTTTCAACATTAAAATATCGAACAGACCATGAATTTGCTAAATCTATTTCAATGAAAAAACCTTGAATAAGATAAATAACAAAATATTTCTTTAAAGCATTCTTAAGCCCAGTATTCATAATTAAATGTTTTCCGTAAACAGTATTAGGGCAGAATAGACCAAATGATTTTTTATATAATTTACAAATAATTACGAAAATTAAAACGCGTTGGTTCTATATTATGCTCGCTGTGGGATGATAACATTTTAAACCACCCATGCCTCGCTCTCCCATTCCAAATGCCCCCAGGAGAGGCGAGCCCTAACCATAGAGGATCTCCACCGAGGGACGAGGAGGCTATTGAGGCGGAGGGTAGGAAGTCACCAACCCCAGCTTCCCCCCCATACCAACCTGAACCTCTTCGTCCGTGCAGTGGATCCCGTCATTCCTATGCACCCGCCACCCCCTCCCCACGATCCCTCTCCCACCACCATGCGTGCCTCACCGAGAGAGAGAGAGGAACCCCTCACTCCCTTGACCTCATCCGGGCCCGAAACGAAGCACGAGGTAGTCCGTGCGCTGCGTTTTGCATGCTCCCTGCGCCCTCTACCACCGAGAAGGAGAGGAGCGAGCCCGTCTGGCATTCGTGGGAAGGACATGACTCTTCCCCTCTCCCGAGAGGTGCACCTTCGCCATCGTCTGTTCCCTCTCTCCAACCCTCTCTCTCTCTCTCGTCCGCCTCCTCTAGCCCTTCCCTTATACCCCGGTTTCAAGCCGAGGGTGGAGTGGGGAGGAGGGGGGAGTGGAGGAGGGAGAAAGAGGGAGGAGGTGCCACCCTCCCCGTTCCGTGATTCGAAAGAGAGATGAAGCGGAGAGGAAGGGGAGTATCTTGGGCGCACCTTCCTCAGCGGCCGGCGTCACTGTGACGCACGTCCTGGGTATTCTGTAGGCGAAGGGAGTGAGGGATGGAGTAGGTAAGGACGGCTAGGGTCTTCACCCTCTCTTCGCGTTATTTAAAATTCAGATTTGAAAAAAATTAAACGAAATAATTATGAATTTAAATCGGAGATCGGGAAGCGTGCTCCGCGGACCTGGCATTTCAGCAAAATTTTAATTAGCCTCGCGGAAAATCCAATATTTATAACAGTGCCTTCCATTGCATAGATAATCGTCTTCGTATGCGTGTGACATGGGGATATACGTTTGCGTGCGGTCACAGCCAAGCAAGCACAACCGATATGAAGCCCTCTACGTTTTCAGTCGAAATATTAAATAAATCCATATCTTCTTATTATTGGTTTTAAGTGTATTAAACCGGGAACGAAAATTATCAAATACGTTTAAAAGTATAATATAAGGGGTGACACTAAATATTATGTTAAAAGGAAACTCTCTCCAGTTGCTAAATTTTGGACGTCATTTGCCTATAAATCAGCCTATCTAAAAAAAAAACAAGCGAATCTAATTTTACAAAGATTATTCAGAAAAAATATACGATAAGTTAAAGTATAATGATTTTTATTGGACAACATTGTATAGATACTTCTCACTAAAAATTTTCATTGAAGACAATTTTTCCTCTATAAATACGCACCACTGACGACCAGTTACTTTTATATGTCCTGATAATGTACTAAAAGATAACAACAAAAATTGCAACTCAAGAGATAAGTTAAAAGAAAACATCGGTATCACTGGAACATCAATGTTGTTAACATACATTTTATCACTTTAAATGCATCTCGTGCATCGCTAAATAATAATTTTATTACATTTATTAGGTATGAAATATGCATCCTCGGCGTGGCATGCTCGCCTTCCCTACCTCACGTATAACACAATGGGTTCGTACCGAGTCACGTGATTTTATCCAGCCAAATCGTGAGCAATGCCATACGCATAAGAATTTACCTTCGAAAAAAATATATACGTCCGCATATCTTCAGCAGACACAGTCCTCAAACTAAGCAAAAGCAGAATTCAATTAACGTTAAATAAAATTTATTAGAGAATTATTTTAAAGCAAATTTTGATCTATTTTAGATTACGTAATACGATTATAAAATAACGAAAATATAATTTAATTTAATAAACCCATTACATAGCTGGGCAGAGCAAGAAAGTCATGAAATCTACGTGCATATAATTTAAAACTTTAGATAAAAAATTACAGGCGATGAACTTTTTCAAAGTCACGTATGATTCATATTAGAGAGTGATGAACTACTGGTTTATCCAAATATTAGTGCGGTAAGCTTCAACCTATCAATCTAAATCTGAACTCCTACATACTTTCGTTCCCTTGAATAACTTTCAAAAGTTACAAAATACTATTACCGTTTACTACAATCCTACAGTTATAAATACCTATAAGTTTACACCAAAGTCTTCATTAAAATAGAAAAAAATTATCAAAATTTTTCGCGAAAAGGTGAAGAATACCACATTGGCTCATCACTTTTTACATTTATTGATATAAGCGAAATCAACCTTTCTCCTGCTGGCGAAATCAACTTTTCTCCTGCTGACGAAAAAAACATTTCCCAGTCGCAAGCAAATCTGCAAATAAAGGAGTTAACCCATCTGTCCATTACGAGAAATGAAAAATAAGGCTCCGAGGTTGTCGAGCTGGGCCTCTCTCCGTTGCTGTCCCACCACTCGACTAAATCCCCATTTCATCCCACGAAATATCTTTTTCTAACTAATGCCGCCTTTCGACACGTCACTCACTCATAAGCCTTACACCCGACGACGAATGACCACGCCGCATCACGTTCGTTTTATGGGAAAGGGATAATGGGGAGGTTGGGGAGAGAGAGAGTGGGAGGGGGGAAAGGGTAAATCATAGAATGTGTGGAAAGGAGAAAACAGAGGAAAAGGCTCCACGAAAAAATTCTCCGATCCAAGAACCGTGAAATTCAATATCATGTCTTAAGGATAGATTATAAAGCATTTCGAAGTGGAATAATAACACGAATGAAAAACCTTTAAAAATCAATTTGTCTTATTGTTAGTCAAGCGATTTAAGTATGGAAAGGTAGGACAATAAAAGTTAAAATTAGAAGCATTAAATCATGGGAACAAAGAAAGCGACACGTTCAAGCTACTATATTGCGTCAAAAAAAGTAAAACACAAAGAATCTAACCTATTTAATGATCGATTTCCCGTTAGATTATGTCATAATTCTGAAATGTAATAAGTATTTTTTTCATAATAACATATGCAGCCATACAAACTTGAAGAGTAAATATATTTTATAAAATTAATTAAATTTTTCCTAAATAGTTTCCCGTCTAGAATGACTCAAAATAATCTAATTAACAGATTCATTAACAAAACGGAAGCACACTGATGCTTCCGGTCCTCTTATCGGTCGCATAATTAAATTATTGTAATAACGTAAGATTGCATATGATATTCTGATTAAACGAACCGTAAGTTATGTTACAAATGATAAATTTTCCGCACTAAAATGTTCAGTCAACGCAAGCGATGAAAATCAGTTTCATAAGAGTTATTTCCGGGATTCAATCCTAAACGTTTCCATGCGCCATGACAACGTCAAAGACAGTCCAAGAAAAAAAAACTGGCGGATTAGTCGGAGGAATTCCCGCCATTTTCCTTCGCCTCTTCCTCGCCCCGAGGATAAAACAACACAAAGAGCGTCTCCGGCGGGAATTGAACCCTCCAAAAAAATCTTTCGAACGCCAGGCACGCGCGTGCGTGTGGAAGGAGATCTCTGTGGAATGGGAAAGGAGATGGGAAGATCGGGAGGGAGAAAAAATGGAGAGGGGGAAAAATGGGGAGGAGTCAAAAAGTGAGTGAGTTGGGCGTTGAAAGTGGAAAGAGAAAAGGAGAGAGGGGGGAGTGGAAGAGAGAGCGGGTGGGGAGGAGTAAAGAGAAATAGAGGAAGAAAGGAGAGGCTAAGAGAATGGAGGAGGAGGGGTCGGAGGAAGAGAGAGAGAGATGGAACGTGCAAGGAATTCCACCGAGCCTACCTATGTGAAAACAAGGTGAGGACGATTCACAGGGGCAGCACCTACGGATGACCCCCTCCCCTCCCACGTCCTCCCCCCTCCCCGCCTCTCCCCTCCGCCCCCTATCCCGCACACCCCTTCCGATTCTCAACCGAAAGTATTCATAGGCAAGCAGCGCACACCCATTCTATTCCTTCTCATTCGAAGACCTCCCTCCTTTCACACGAAGCCGCCCGTGCTACTCCACACTCGCCTCGAGCGGGACTGTGTTACACGTGTGGACACACCGGAACACGCTGGAAAAAAAAACCCCTATGCGTTTCGTGATCGACATCGCTCGGTCGATTTGAGGGGCGTGGAAAATAAACCTCCGGATACCGCGATTGAAATTACGTCGCTGCGTTGAATGTCCCACGTTTATTGAATAGAGCATATACACAGAGATATAATCGTGATTGTATTTTCTACAGACGAATGCGAGGACGTAGCTCTTCCTAAAAACACGATGACTTCTCTCACCATTGTCGTAATAGATGTAATTCATTTCCAGTACATTTTGGAAATAATCCTATTATTATTATTAACCATACGCACATTAAATAGCTACTGATCATCCACATGACCAAAAATAAGTGAGCAAGTAAGGCAAAATTTCGATTCATAAATTCGATATTTTGATGTAATTCATCGGTTGAGGCTTCTTTTGATTTTAATTTACAGATTCCAACACAAGATTGAATGCTCATCTATAGAAATAGGTAACGGAATTATAACGTTAGATGGTTTTAATTATTTAGAGCATCAACAATTACATTATCATTAAATTTCATTATTAATTTCTATAAAAACCTACATGCAAAGTTCATAATGAAAAGTCACTAACTTTTACTAAACGACGGAAATGAAACATGATCGGCGGGGAATTTACGACAATTTTTTAAATTTGAGAACGAAAGCATTAATTATCTTTCCAAAAAAATTTTTAGAAAAATTATACATGGTTCGTAGAATTGGAGAATGACACCACGTAATACAAATGAATTTATACGAATATGACACAGATGAACTTGATATTTTAATTAATTTAGCTCGGTTGAATGCTTCGGAAAAAGTTTGGTAAAAAAAACAAAATTAACGTTCTTTATTTTCCACGGATTTCTTTCAAACTTTAGTTAGACTCTTCAAAATAGATAAGAGCATACGACAGTCGAAATCCTGCAAAATTTGGCAAATGCAAAAATTATGGACAAGGTGCTTTTGTTCAATCTAAATAATAGTGCGATCATTTTAATGACACTCTTCTTCCTACTTCTCATTTTATTTATCATATAAGATCAAAAAAACCATCCGTTTATTTCGTATCCAATATCATACAAAATCTTATGATTAAACTAAAACAATTTATTTTTTCCTTTTAAATAAATACTAAGAATAACATATTAACTGACTTTCAAATCGCATAAATACACAAAAGTTGTCGAGCCAGCTTCGAAAATAGAGGAGGAATATTTTACGTAAACATCACAATGCAAGGCGATGAAAGAAGAATTAGCGTAAAGCGCAACCATACAAAATACTAAAAATGCTTTAGGCATTTTTCAAGCTTCAAGAATCGGCTAGAAGATTGCACTTCAGATAGGCAAGAGACAAGATATATCTCAACAAAGGAATTTCCTGGTTGACTGAGTCCTTACACATTTCTAAATCAACTCGTATCCGAGAACAAGCGAAGTGACAATTCCACACCTGGAAACAATCAGCAATTCAACGTAAGCTGCCACTATGACCGGAAAAATGCTGAGGAGTAAGATAAGACACAAACTTGTTGTTGAAGAAATGCCAGCTCCTGTCCAGATAAATCGACCATAAAACCGAGTTTCTTACATGAAAAATATACCTAAGCCGACAATGTAAGGATATAAATCGGAAAATTATCAAAACGTTTAAAATAAAATCTCACCTCTGGGTCTCCAATACTACAAATTGAGATTTTTACGATCTTATACCAAGAAACAAGGCCGCAAAATACACTTCAATCGCTATTTTGAATAAGCAAGGACAGAGTTGCTGAAGCAGGCAGCAAATAAAAATAAAATGTTTTGTTAATACAGAATGTTGAAATTTATGTACACCAATATGATTATTCTGAAATAATATTATAACGAGAAAGAGTGCTGAATCGATTAGCGAAAAAACGAAGTCTCTATATGCTTTTGTTTAGAAGGATTTAGCGCGCCAGACAGACGGACAAACCAACGCATAAGTGGATTTATTTAGACAAAAAGATTTAAAAAATTGAATCAAATGACGTGATTCTGCAACGTATTATACTCTACAGCCATTAAGGATGCTGATTATAATTTGTATCATACAAGGCTTAGTTTTAAATCACGAACTTCACCGCCTTGAAAATTATGCCTTCACTTCTACGGCGAAAACATGTATTCCTGATTTACTTTTTGTTTAATTTTCACTGGTCAGAAGACACTCGACAAAATTCACACTATGCCTCATAAACGTCGAAGTATGTAACTGAAAGGCAGGGGAGAAACGCGGCTAAGTATCGAGTCGATAGGAAAATATTAATATGAATCCTAAAATATCCATCGTCTGCGCTCCTTTTAAAATGATACACCCTTTTTTCGCGAGTAGGTTAATTTCCCCATCTCTTTGGCCCCATTATTTTCAACGTCCGGTAAAATACGATAATCTTTCTGATATGAGGAAAGTTTCTAACAGGATTGTTGTAAATTTTTAGCACAATATGTTCATAGTAACGGACTGAATCCTCGTGGGCCAAAAATTCTTATTAAAAAAAGATTTAACGTGCAATATACGTTAGTCCTTGTGTCATCTGTCTTTAAATGTGAATTTATAATTAGTCTATTCCTTGGATGCCCATTCGGATATGAAATTCGTGTTAACATTATAAAATTAAACAAAATAACATCCAGATCAAATCTGAACCACCCGCATAAATAAATGTAGTTCCAAAAGATTCTTCTTAAAGTTTAGCATAACTCCAGGAAACAAAAGTTTACCTTTTATCAGATAAATAGAAGAAACGAATCAAACGTTGTTGACAATAAAATCTTTTCTATTTTGTATCCGCAATTAATTTTCCATCATTAACTTTGTGCCTTGTTTCCTCAACTTGCAAATAAAACTGCAAACGCAAAAGGCTCTTTATTTCACTTTAATGGAAATAAAACCATCTCAGTTACCTATACATAGACCAAACTATCAGAACTCCGTTACAAGTTACGACAAAAAATCGAACCAAGTAGGAATTATAAGCAACAGTTCATCTATAAAACTTTTTGTCCCAATATAAAAGTTATTCCGATCCTAACCGAAGTCTCGT
The DNA here is from genome assembly GCA_036926305.1 of Uropetala carovei. Classification (NCBI taxonomy): domain Eukaryota; kingdom Metazoa; phylum Arthropoda; class Insecta; order Odonata; family Petaluridae; genus Uropetala; species Uropetala carovei. Next base: position 3,978,391 of record JAXCHB010000104.1, on the reverse strand, counting down.
AAATCTTAACAAAAAAAAAATGAAAACATAAATGCGTCCCACGGTCGCGGTTTTCTTTTCCCTCCGCGAGATCCTTTAGCGTCCGCAATAATTACCGTTGATGAGCCCGTCCCCATTGCAATATTCCCATTACTCCCTTCCCGGATAGCAAACTCTCTCGATTCCCTCTCCCCCGCCCACTCTCGCCTCGCGAGCCGCCTCCTCTAATCCCGTATTCCCCAACGGATACCCACGTAGACGGCGGAGGGAAATAAAAAATAACATATACATGAGGAGTGAAGGATGGGTTATGGTAGCCTGTGGGAAAAAGACGAGAGAGGGAGAGGGGACGAGGAGGGACGTGGGTGAAGGGAGAGGATATAAAAAATGAGAAATGAAATACGCCGAACCATGTGACTTTGTTGATTGGGGTTAGGAAGGCTCAGGGCCGTGGCGTGGAAATCTACCGCTCGAGAGAAAAAGAATGCCGCCCTAATTCGCGACACAAAAGTGCGGATCGGCGGCGACATTGCTATTAACGCCACCCCTAGAAAAGAAGCCGCCTCTCAAACTGGCCTCACGCGACGGCACTGTGGAGGCTATGCCAATTCTTTGCACTTTCACCGGTGCAACGTCAACATCCAGGCGGCAGGTGGAATTAAACGAACGTGCGAAAGCGGCAAAATGAAGCAAGCGGCGATAATTTATGGCGGTAGTTCTCAATGCTCTTATATGTAATTACAAGATAACTGCACGGATAAATTGGGTTAAGTAGATGGACTGGTTTCACTTTGCTTTCAAACAAGAGCAATAAATAAATAAACATCAGCAAAACGCCATAAAATTTCCTTATATTAAAACTGTTTAGTATGGCGTCCAGTTACCTTCGTAAAAGTTTTTCTACCGAGAAAAATGCCTTAATTAACGAATGAAATGAATCAATGAACCATTAAAAAGCAAAACCGGCAGAAATGGATCTAAGCATATCAAAACTTCCTCCTCAAATTACAAATACTATACATAGATGCAAAAAACATTCAAATTTATATACTAAATTTTTAGTATCATTACCTCTATTATTACACTAAAAAACAAAAACTCGCCGGCTTCAATGATTTTAAACTTTTCCATCCAATGAAGTTAAATTAACAATCAAATAAACAATAATATGTAGAATGAGAGGGTTCTTCGAAATGAATGGTTTTTATAGATCGAAACTTTTAAAAGGCGAGGAAAACGTAATCTTCCATATCTATTGATTTCAAATTGATATAACAAACAGGGTTCACCAAACGAGTCCACCAAAGCGTACAATCAGATCGGCCAAAAAACGAAGAAGTATCACACCAGTTACCACGACACCCCTGTGGCAGGTTCCCCCGCACTCGCCATCATCATCTCATCGCCAAATATAAGACCAAGGACCTCATAAGTCACACACTATCCTCCATCCAATAGAACTAATAAATTCCGGGCTGCAGTCCATTACGTCACTTGCGCTTATGAAGCGCGGCCAATCCGTCTTCCCATCGATCATGAGACGGTTCCCTCCTCTCGTGTGACGTCACATCGTATCGTATCCTCAGTCGAAAGGGTTGAACAAGATATGAATGGAAGAAGGCGGGAGGGAATACGAAGAGAGGGAGACGGAAAAGAGGAGGGGAGGCGGCGAGGTAGAGAGAGAGAGAGAAAGGAGAGTGGAAGGAGAGGGGAGAGAGAGAGGGTGTGGAGGGAAGGTGCGTGGGAGAGATAAGGCGGAAAAGCAGACAGGGGTAGGAGAGAAGGGGTAGAGAGACGTGAGGCGGGGGAGGGGATGCCCACACGCACGAGGGAGGGGAAGGTGAGGGGGGTGGGAAAGGGTGAGAACGGAAGGGAAGACGAAGGGTGTGAATTCCTAGCAAGGACATCACACGGTGATAGGCCGCACCCTCTCTCTCTCTCTCTTTCTCTCTCTCTCCTCCCCTCTCACTCTATTCCTCTATATTCAGTCCCCAACCCTCTCTCCCTACGCTTCATACCTCTCCCAACCCCCGACGTTGCGGTAGCCGCGGCCATTACTGCTTCCGCGTAACATTTTTCTCCCAATGTCTACATTCCCACCGCTTGCTGCTATTTCTGATCTCGAAATCTTCATCCAGCCAATCGAGGCAAAGAGAAAGTGATTAATGAGAAAGTTAAACAGGCCGTTTTTTTAGCACGGTAATTACCGCGTAATCACAAAATAACAACGGTGGATAAATTGACGACAATGCTTCAGCGAGATTTCATTTCCGTCTCAAACAGAAAACTGGCTAAATTCGAATCTCCATAATTCGAACTACCGAGACTCGAATTTCTGTTAACAATAAAAAGTCATATGAGATTTCTCCTTCTGCATGCATTAGCCTTATAATGGGGTTCATATAAGTCCTAGTTTCGATAAAGCGAATTTTTTTGTTCTCTTGAGATTCAAGTTGTCTGGCTTCAACGGTGTTAACGTCTTTATCGTTCGGTGTCTAGTCAGGCCAGATAATCGCATGATTACTTCGTGCTCGAAAAAAAATCTTTTTAAAAAACTACGGCGAAATGACAGTGATTCTAGTGCGATTGAATCTCCAAAAATTCTTAAATTGTGAAGCGCTTGACAAAAATAGCTTCGCATATAAGGTAGTTATGATGAAGCAGAATCAGAATTTTTAGTATTTATACCGAACTTTTTAAAAAGTCAACCGTAATTTTCAGAATCCCCCTACCTTATGTATAACTCTATTAATGTAGACATTTAAGCTATTAAAGACGCGCATTGAGGAAGCTCTTCAATCTGCTCCATCCCGAATTTTGACGGCGGAAATAAACTCATCCGCATACAAAATAACTATACCAGTAACGAGGAAAATGGATCACAACATGACTAATCTATATTGTTGAGTAGGACGAGGGCGCGTATTCGGAAATCCCCGATCGGCTGGATAAAAATTCAGACGTTGGCGAAGAAGACTCAATTGAGGACGTATCTTCTCACGCCAACCGATCCCAATTCCGCTGACTCGGGATGACGATGTGGTCGAGCATCGAAGGCACAAGAGGATCAATCCCCTTCCCCTCCTCGCACCAGATAACACACACGTCTCACACTGAGGATTAATGATGGGCGGAGGTGTGAAGACCAAATTGGACAACTGGCAGTTATTTTTTAACTAGCGGAGCAGGGTAGATAATTAACGTCCATTGACACCCTAAAAACTTGACAAAGTCGCACTAACGAACAATGTCAAAAGACAGCTAACGCACAAAAACAATTCAATGTAGTCTTCTTTCGTCGCCTCTTCAGAGTTACAATTAGCGAAGCTCAATGGAACATTAGAACACAATATAAAAATTAAGGCATCACTAATATTAAGTTCTTTTTTAGGCGCGTTTCACTTCCAGCGTGTGCGCCTATTGTCGTCGGTTTGTCCGTCCGTCCGTATGTTCGTTCTCGGCTTCTACCGAACGGATTTTCATGAAATTTGATATTAAGGACTTACTATCAACGATAATAAGAAAATCGCAAAAATGAATCACGTAAGCCAATCAGGGGTACCACTTTACTGGTGACAAAAAATGAACTTTCCGCCATATCTCTTAAAGTGTTGCTCATATCAAATTATTTTGTCAAATAAAAGTTGTAGAACTATTAAAGTAGAGTATTTATTTTCCTGTAGATTTTTATCATAGGAGTAGCCGTTATTAAGAAAATCAAACGAGAATGTCTTAATTCGGATAATCATGAAGTTTAGTCACTTTTATTATCCAAGGAGTTCCAAGCTAAAGTTCAGTCACTTTTATTATGTAAATGGATATGTATACCTCAAACAACAATCAGTTCATGTTGCTATAAATAAAATATTTCGGTACTGGTCGGTTAATACTCCGCAAATTACATTCCATAATAAAGACACTAACAAACATGATAACTTAAATGTTTTATTTTTCGAAAATTTTAGACAACATTAACAGAAACTGATTGGCCGGTCTCGACATTTACAAACCCAATCACCGGACAACGAGGAGGGATAGTTTGGTTCCGGGCGAGGCGAAGAGCGCGGTAGCGCCCGGAGACGACTACCCATTAATACAAAGCGAGCCGAAGGCTCGTCAATATATCCTCTCAATGTTATATCCTCTTGACTGTTGCGCCGCAAATGGAACCAATGTAATTTATTTGACGAAACGCATTTCGTGATTCAGATCTTTTCAATAGCTTTTTACTTTGTGTTATTGAGGAGTATGTTTTGTGATTCACTTGAATTTTTATTAAACATGAAAGTAATAAATGTTTTAAAAATTGAATTTGGATTTTCTTATAATAAAAGTGGCTAAACTTCAATAGCTTGAAACTCCTTGGATAATAAAAGTGACTAAACTTCATGATTACCCAAACGTTTAATTTCCTTACGTGTGCATGCAATATTTTTAAATAGGAAGAAAATGGATTATTTATGATGAAGAAAAGAACTTTAAAACGCTATTTCCCTTACGTACAGGTATATCATTTCTTTATAATATGTACTTCATTGCACGAAACGCGCCCATTTGTGATAAGCTGTACACTTTCCTAACTGTTTTAATTAGCTATGGACATTTTACAAATTAACGATGCGGTCATTTGACTCTTTCAAGTAAAAAATAATGAATGAAAGTATCTCGCTATGGAGAAAAATTAGTTATAAGCAGGCTCCATACGAATTATACTGAAAACTTCAAAAAAACAAATAAATCGTCACTCTTCCTGATAGACGGTTGGCTCATTTAATTCTAAACCAAAAGCCATATTCAAAAGCTTAATTACCGACATGATTAAATTATGGCTCAATACGAATGGAGGGAAACCTGGAGGAAAGGATTATAGGCAGTGAAATGCTCGTACGGCAAGAGACGGAGGTCATGTGTTCAGGCATAAGGCCTCCATGCGTTTCTTAGGAAGAAAAAAATCCTGGACGCCTTCGACAAAAAATAAATCCCATCCCTCAGATTCAAACCTCAAGACAAACTCTTTGGCTCTATTGTGAGTTCCGCTATGCATAACGATCCCCCCCCCCCCCACTACCTCCACCCCTTCATTTATAATAACCGCCGCTGACCCCAAAGTTTTTCGCCCCATCCCTCTCGGTCCGCGCCCCACCGTAAGATCGAATGGAGCCATCCCGACGGTTGAAAAGCCACCGGCAGATGACATAGATATGGTTTTTGAGGGGGCACTTTTCAGAAAAATAAAACGACTCCACCTTCGGAGACTCATAGAATAGGGACGGCGATTGGCACGTCTCGCGCAGATAATGCATTACCTTTTTACCGTTCCTCTCTTTTTTCAGGGGACGTCTTTAACTTTTTAGGTTCCCAGGTGGGCGTTCGTAAAAAAAAGAAAACGACGATTGGTATCAGTTTTGGTGGCAAGAAAAGGGTTCTGAAGTGAAAGACATTCGGCTCGAGAATAAGAAAAGGGAATTCGTCTTGAGCGTCTTTACAAACGAACACATCTGTTAAAATATGAAGGCCATTGCGCGATTGAACCTTTCTTTGGAGGTTCGTTGTGACCCACAGTCTCTTTAGTTTCACAAACAACCTCGCCATTCAATTCCATAAATGAAAAAGTGGTTACTCTGTTATTTCCGGTGTCTCTTTTCTCACTATTATTATTTTTTAATATTCCCGGAAAATTACCTTATGAGCCACAAAGCCCTTCCAGATTATCATTTAAAAATAACTTGGTAAAAGTAAATTAAAACGAATATTTATTAAAATACCTTTCTCACTTATAGGTAAATATAATTTTCGTGGGTGGATTTCTGATTGTTCGTTGGAAAACTAAAATACTAGGATTAAAAGGGTATTCTGACATGGCCGTAAATCTTCAAATTTTTCCAAGCAATAAATTGAAGCCACTTCAAAACTTCCGTTCTCCGTACTCCAATAAACCTTTCGCCTCTTAATACGAATAAGAAAACTTTTCATAAGGCCCTTGGATGGGAATGAAAAACTTTAAGTTAGGCCACCACAACTTTTCTAGGGATCTGCCCTTTCACTTCATCCATCTCACCACTCCAAAACCTCACTCTATTCCTAAATTTCAAACCATCTTCATCAACTCTCTGCAGAAGCCAATCCCGTTTCCTCTGAACTGCAGGGGTCCGTTTGCCTTTTCCACCCACACTATCTAGATCCCTTCCCCAGACTCCCTCCCTTCTTCTGCTACTCTTATCATCTCCTCCTTTCCTCCATCTGCCCCTTCTCCAATCTTATCCTTCACTTCCTTCTACCTTTGTGATTTTCTTCATTCTCCTTTCATCTAATCTTTTATATTAACATCTCCCTTGCATCTATTGTTAACCTTATTGCTTTCTCCTACCCTTATTTCATGTCCTTTCAAGCCTCTTGGACCCCCTTCCTTACCCCTACTCTCACCTTGCCTCCATCTCACACTCTCTCCTCCTCCCCTAACTTTCCTTCTGAGGAAACCACGATGCTTTGTCCCTTTAGTCTGTCTCATAGAGCACTATGGGACATCAGTCTTGGGATAATTATACAAATGATGAAAGTTTAATGCAAACTTGAAGACTGGACAAAAAAGAGATGCAAAGAACTATGAAACCACCTCAAAATAAATTGGCTTAAGCATGACAATTTAATATTCCTCCGTGAACTTCATAAAAATGAGGCATATTCAATCGATTAATGTTGTGAATAACCACAAAAGCTATGGCTGGTTAAATGGAGAAGTAATTATTGTCTTCACACTTCTGCACACACTACTGCATTACAGCTATCAATAAATATAATTGACTGTTTTTCCACTGAGCACTGTCAAGCATCATATGGTTAATAATAAATATACAAAATAAATAAGAATAAAAAATTGAAAAAATAAGTACTTGTGCTATTGGCTGTTGGAGATACCTATGATAGGTGCTAATTTTTTTCAATTTTTAATCTTAAATGCTCATTCTTTGAAAATGACTAACTGTACACCTGAACTAAGGTTTGTCATATGGTGACTGACAAGGGGAATCCACGATATTCTTATCACTGATTATCTTCAAATTTGCATGGTCGGTAGCAGTGGGTGAATAATGGAAATCCGTGAAGTGAGAAACCACAACTCTTTATTGTTCTCGAGAAAAATGAACTTAAAAAGTTAAAAAATTCTTATTGCTATGAGGTCCTACAATAAAGCAATGAGACTGGTTCGAAAAATTTTTTATTCCGTCTGTTGATCAATTACAATGTGGTCTCCTTCAAAGTAGTTCCCTTGTGACTGCACACACTTTTGCCAACGGTCCTGCCATTGCTTATAGCATTTCTGGAACGCATCTTGTGGAATGTTGTTTAAGGCCTGGGTTATGGCCGTTTGGATGACTTCTGTTGAACAAAATGATGTCCTTTCACCACCGATTTGACTTTTGAAAATAAGAAAAAGTTGCAAGGTATGAGATCAGGCGAATAAGGGGGCTGCAGCAGCATCGAAATGCCTTTGGAGGCCAAAAACTGCCCTACTGACAGTGCCGCAAGGGCTGACGCATTGTCATGATGGAGAATCCAGTATTTTGCAATGTTTGGACGAGCCCGAACAACTCGCTTTCGCAATCTTTCGAGAATTTCTGCATAGTAATGTTGATTAACTGTCAGTCCAGGAGGTACCCACTCTTTGTGAAGTGAAGTTTTCTCACCCAAGCTGTGTTGTCGTCCATCCAGGAGGTTGATGGTCGCCTGGCGCGCTTCTCGTCTTCAACATTGGTTCTGCCGTCCGAAAACATTTTGTGGCAGCGGAAAGCTTGTGCTCTTGACATTGCCTCTTCTCCAAAAGCCTGCTGAAACTTTCCATATGTTGTGGTGGCTCCTTCACCGAGTTTCACACAAAACATGATGGCATATCGCTGTGCGATGTTCTGCATTTCCATTTTCGTGACAAGGCGCACAAACACGTCCTCACTTGTCAAGCAACTACTCAAGACTGAAGGAACGCAAGGTGGCGACACTTGGAGAAAGGGTGGGAGAAGGATCAAGGTCAAACATGGTCTGTGGTAGCAGGCCACAGCATTGCCAATACAGCAGGAAAAAAATCAGTCTCATTACTTTATTGTTGGTCCTCGTATGTATGAACCTTAGAAATTCAACACCTGAACAACAACCAAGGTAGCTTAATGGGCAGCACATCCGACTGGGATGGCCAGCCTTATCCACCTGCCATGGTTCAATCCCATATTGATCCAGAATTTTTTCGTGGTAATTTCCCTTTTTTCTTTAATTTTACTCTGATTTTTCAAAAGAATATTGACCATTTTAATTACTGCCTTTTTTCAGAAACAATTACCAAAAAAAGGCAATAATTAAACCAGACTACAACTAATTTATGTGGCCATTATTTTGGGTGGGTTCTTGAAGACAAAAGAAGACTTTTGGCAGTAACCTCCCTGATAATGTAATTGAATATTGGGCGGTATAAGAATGAGATATTTTGTCCAGGCTATGTTTTTTCACTAACACTGATTTGACGCCTCTGTGTGCAAGAGATCTGTCAATTGAAGATTGATATAGACAGCCAGTTTGGTCTGTATTAATGATGTAGTCAGCATCAAAATTTATCATTAGCTTCCTTGTCTGTGTTTTGAACTTTTCTGCACTTTCGAGTGTTTGTTCTAGTGCTGCCGTATCCTTCTCACTAATATACCTTGTAATTTTTCTTTGTCTAAAATGTCATTGATTCTTAAATTTGGCAACCCACGAATGACTGGCGGTGAAATGAAAATCATTTGATTGAAGAGAGGATGCTGCTGCCATAGACCACTGCTGCAAAGTTCTTGTCATCACCTGTTCATAATTTTCTTTTGTTTCTATAAACCGGTACGTCGAAGAATTTATCTTGCTTGGTACCTCCTCTTTTCAGATCCACCTCCCACCGTTTCAAGTCTTGCTCGCTCTTCAAACGTGACGCCCCTTGTTTTTGAAGTTTTCAAGCCATACATTGGTTGAAGTTTTGCAAGGGAAACAACCTTTTTCTTGTATTCTAGAGGAATGAAGTTATAATCAATTCTTCTCTTTCAGAACATAGCGGCCTAGATCTTCATTTTCTTTATCCTCTGTCTCCGAATCATAGCCATCACTTTCATTGGGTAGAATTAATTCATCTTCCTCGACGATTTCATTTTCTCCAAGCATCTCAAGCACTCTACGAAATATTTCTTCTCCAATTGCTGTAGACCGAGTAGAAATTTCTGTTGGTGATTCATGTGAAATTAAGTTGTTTTCCAGAAGCAATTCCTTGCAGTAATGCCAAGCATTTTTTAGCTCTTCTTTCGAAACTCCATCATTCAAGAATGTAATGCTCACTTGAGGGAGTTCACTGGTTTCCTGAGTACAGCCTGGCTGAGGATTCATAATGTTATAAACAAAATAAATTAAGCCAAAACAGGCTGAATTCAGAATACAACTGAATTACACTTCACATAAGGATATATACGTACGTCGCTGAACTTCAAGAAAACTGTGCTGCACTAATGTGAAACATGAATGGAAATGGTGGATGATGAATGCTCTTTCTTTCCAACTCTCCCCTCTTGGACAGAAATACACTGTATTTAAGATCATTTTTCTCGAGGACAATAAAGAGTTGTTTTTTCTCACTTCACAGATTTCCATTATTCAGCCACAGCTACCAACCGTGCAAATCTGAAGAAAATCGGTGATAGGAATGTCGTGGATTCCTCTTGTGAGACAAAACTACTGTCTCCAAAATAATGAAATAAAATAGCAAAATAAAGACCTCATGCAAAAAGAAACAATGCTTTAACCTTCAATTTTTGAAACTACCTTAAACCTTTCTGGTCATATGTCAGATGACTTCCAACTTTGTCATTTAACAGATGGAGTCATATGTCAGACAGTGGCACACATGGGAGGGGAAGTCCACTGGGTCTGGAGCCCCTCCTTGGAAAATTGTGATTTTTCTAAACTGTGGTAACATACATTGTTGTTTAAAATTTGGGTTCATGGGTGCTGTCAGAAAGGCATAGCAGACTGTGTGCTCCCTTTATTTTTAACATAAATTAATTAATAATGCAATACGCGACATTGATATAAGTTGCATACAACTTTTGTGATTGTCAAATATTTCAGACCCCCCATTGAGAGAATCCTATGTGCAATACTGATGTCAGATCTGGTCCAACTTGCAAATTCATGGCTGAAATATGTCAAACTTGTTAATGTTGCAATTGCTTGATATTTTTAATTGATTAAATAATAAATTAAATAATTAAAATTATAAACCACCCTATTATTTATGTAATTTTTACTATAATTTACCTAATATTTATATCAATCCGTGGAACATTGAATAAACATGACCAGAAAGGGCTAAAGTTGTTTCATTTCACAATTATTTTGATTGTTGATGTAAAAAGTATTCCTTATTTATTTTATTTATACTCACTGAAATAATATTTCATTTTCATTTTAAGTAAATTTAAAAAAAAGCAAAAGCTATTGTGATCATTTCAACTGATATTTTGGCATAGTTATTCAAATGTTTAACATTCCTAACAAAAAAAAGAATGAGACAAGAATTTTAAATCCTTGGCTTATGAAAAATTCCTTTAAATAACAGCTGTCTCACCAATTTCTACCGATAATAAGTTTTCATTGCATAAGCAAGCATAAAGAAAAATTTGGAATTCATGCTATGAGCTAACAAAGATTCTCAAAACAAATTAAATAAAAAATGTCCTATGTTGATATTACTTTTAATTTTAATTGAAAATGTACAAAAATATAAGAACTTACAGTATCTGCAGCAGTAAGGTTGATACCAAGACCTCCTGCCCTTGTGCTGAGCAGGAAAACAAATATATCCTCCCTGGAAAAATAAAACAAAATATAAATTAAAAAACTGAAAAATTTCATTCTTTTTATCATAAAAAGCTGGCATTATAAATACATTAATGCTGACTTCATAAAAGTTTATAAAACATTTGAATTTGGAGAAAATAAATTTAAAATAAATGCCTGCTCCATAAATAGCTGTAACAATTAATAACATTTCTATACAAGCCATAATCTTAAAAGCCATTTCAAAAACAGAAATAACAGAATAAAATAACAGTATATTTAAAGAGAGCAAATTTACCTAGCTTGGAAATCGGCTACCATATCTCGACGATCAGAAATTTTTGAGGAACCATCTAACCTTATGTAAGTGTGTTTTCGATGCCACATGTATTCCTGCAAAATAAATAAGTTTGATAATTATAATAAAGAAATTAGAAATAAAAATACAAAAAAATTCCAGACAAATTAAAAGCAATTTTAATCATTTTATGGGGAAAATATTGTTATAAGTTTGATACTGATATTAAAATTTTATGATATATTTATTAAAATATTGCAAATCAAATAATTTCATATTTATACTTCACATTTATTACAACGTTTTCATGGCATAGATTTTGGATCAAGTATACTACAATTAGAATCATGGTTAACCTCTTACAAATTCAGGGTATAACTTCAACAAAAAAATCTGATGTGTCCAGCACATGACATTATCCATACAGAGCAACGAATATGATTGCTCTCGACATCAGCGTTCTCAGAAATAATTATCAGCAATTACATGAATAATTTTTAAACATTTTCAATAGCCTTTATTTTTAAAAAATCTGGTGTGGCCAACACATGACTTTCTCCATATTTGGGGTATAGATATTTAAATTATTATGCATAGCATTATAAGGCAAAATTATTATTTCATATCATAGAAGTATAGTCGTCCTTACTGCCGTAAATTATATGTTGAATACGTTTACAGAATTCACCACTAGTTGGTGGTGCTGTATACTGGAAATTTAAGAATAAGTTAAATATCTCCGAAATGGATGGTTCTACGAAAATTTCTTTTGAACAAAACTTGGAAGAAATATTATTCTCTACAACTTTGGTCCTCATGAAGATTACCAATAACAATGTTTTTAAGGAGATATTTGATGGAAACCAAAAAAACCGATTATTTATAAATAATTCCTAAACAATAACTGCTATGGAAAATTGTCCCAACTGAAAGTTGTAGGAAATTACATTCTCTATAACCTTTGTATAGAATTGTATATACAATAATGATGTTTTAATGGAGAAATATCACAAAAACCGAATCGGGTTTCGAATAAACCTTGACTTCCGGTTAACCATTATTGTCCAAAAACTAAATAGTTCTTTGTGCTCATGCTAAAGTGTTATATATGAAATTTGGTATTAATATGACAAGTACTTTTTGAGATAGAGCACCCACAATCACATACATCCACACACACACACAGACATCATTCCGAAAATAGTCTAAACGTGTTCTAGGAACCTCAAAACGTGTATTTCTGTTGAAGTCTCGAAGTTGATTTTTTTCGTGATCACAATACTTGCCCTATACTACGTATGGAGAAAGTAAAATGAATAAGAAAAATGTTGGTTTTTTCTATGGATACAAAATATTGATGCGCAACTGAAATTACCCTTGGCAGTGTATGCAACTCTATCAACAATTAGAAAATTTTATCATAGCAACAGAAACAATTGTATCACTTACAGAAGCATTTAACATAAATTTAGAAGAAAAATAAAAATCTCTTAAACTATCGATTTTATGAAAATGTTTCTAACAAAATTTGTACAAAATTACATTTTCTACAACTTTTATAATAACAACTATTTATGGAAATTGAGTTTCAAAAGAGGAATTTGGAAAAAAGGAAAAACAACAAGAATAAACCTCCACTTCTGGCTGAGCAATTTCAGCCAAAACCTTTTCAGATCTTCAATTGCTAATAAAAATCTTAAGTATACAGTTTTGTGCTGATCTGATTATTAGTTTTTGAGTTAGAGTGCCCACAAAATTCTTGCCACACACACAGACATCATCACAAAAATACTCAAAACACACTCAGGGGACCTCAAAATGCGTATTTCTGTTGAAATCTTGAATTTGATTTTTTTCAAGAGTACTATACTTTCTCCCAGTGCTGTAACTATAGCAGGGCAAGCGGGGCATCTGCCCTGAGCGCATCTAAGGAAAAGGGCATAAAGAATTCAAATAGTGACTAAATAAACAAGAAAAAAATAATTTCTTGAAGGGGGAGAGGGTGCATATTTAGCAGTTTTCCCCGGGCACTAAAATATCTAGTTACGGGGCTGCTTTCTCCTATACTACGCATGGAGAAAGTAATTATTTAGCATATAACGTTTTCTTTCATTGATGAAGAGACAAAATGATATAAGTACCAGAATATATTGATCACCTTATTTGTAAATAGTTATGCTCGTTCATATATTGTTGATAAGATAGAAATTTATTAATTTTCAAATGTACCTTAGGCAATTAACTTTTATTATAGTTTATTCTAGAAATTTTGATTGAAGTTAATACAATGATATACAAGGCATGCATATAATGATAATAAGATAAATTTTCAAACATACCTTAAGCAATTAAATTTTATTATAGTTCATTCTAGAAATTTTGACTGAAGTTAATAAAATGACATACAAGGCATGTATTTAATGATAGTAAGATAAATAGTAATTTTAAAATCTATTTTGAATAAAGTTCAAACTATGCATACACATTACATCAATACAATCCATCACATATTATCTGAGAGTACTTACCTCTAGGAGATCAATCATCCTTGTCATTTGAGAATAGATAAGTACTCTATGCCCTTGTTCCTTTAACCTTGTCAAAAGACTGTCTAGCACTGATAATTTACCAGCATCACTAACAAGTGTTTCTTTGTCTGAAAATTTACAGAAATAAAATTACAGATTAGACAAATGATAAAACATAAAACTGTTTCTATACTATGGCAAATGCAGCATTAAGATTTATGTCATTTCACAGGCTAGAAATAGAGTAAATTACTTTTCTTACAAATAATTATTCATCCATATGTTGTTAGCAGATTCACACAGCATATTCCTCTCAGAAGGTGAAATACTAATTTTTATTTCCACCAAATAATAGATAAATTAATGCAAAGGATAATCACCACACAGGACTCATGAAAAGGTGATGCTTTTTGAACAAGCCAAACATTAATAATTTAGAACAAAGCCAAGAAATATATTAATTTAAAAGCTTACAGTTCTTTTACCCCTGATTCCTGGGTTAGGTTAGTAGATGAAACAAATAAATCGCTCTTTGTAAAAAATAATTTTTACCAACTTAATTGCTAGTAAAAAGACTTATGGAACAGCCTTCTTATTTGTCAAAAAGTGCTAACACATTTACTTGACATCAATTGAAGAAATATAATTATAAAATAATGTGAACAAATATATGTATTTTACTCATTGTTAGGAATGAAAAATTGCTTCTGTTTTAACCATGTGCTTATGTCAGAAATGTTTCCATATGTCCTTTATGAATTATTTTTAAAGCGTACAGGTTTTAATAGAGTTGCGTTTCTAACTGGCTGCGGGCAAAATGGCGCATAAAACCAAAATTATATGTAAAACGATATGACATAGGCTATAAGAATGGGATTTGAAAGGCTTTGCGACTAAACAATGTAAACCTTTCATTTTAACAATAAACGCCGTGAATACAAATTGATAAATAGCAGCCACACCAAGAATTATAACTAAATTTATTCATGCGAAAATAATGGCAAATATGCATTCATTCTGCACCGTATTAAAGGCGCAGGGAGGTATTCAACAGCAGTGCCCAAGCAACAAGCGAGTTTAGAAAAAGGATGAATGATCCGAGTGCCGCGAGTTAATGTCTGGATTAATATAGTACATTAAATACTAATCTCATCTGCATATTCACAGTAATTTAATTAAAAATAACTGTTTTCACCTGCTAACAGTACTCCTATTAATAACCACGTTATTCTCAAGCCTTTGACATAAAAGTGAAATACTAATACCAAAAAGGGAGCAACCGCAATGGAAACAGTTGACACTATAATAAATATCCACGTAACGACACAAAATCCAGTTTTCCGCCATAAACTGTACCCTCAAACTGCAACAGTTTATCTCCCGTAAAACTTTGAAACGCTCGAAACTAAATAATAACTTTTCCCCCTTCCAGATATTGGGATCACTCCGATGGTTCACTATATCCGAGTTCCCGATAACATCGCCGATTTCCAGGAACTTCCTCCTGAAATCCCAACCAAAACCCTTTCTCCAATTCTTTCGTCCTAACCAAACCTATCGCTAACTTTTCCCCTATTTTTGCCCTCGGAATGCCGGTGATCCTTCACGGCCTCACTACCCAAAAAGTAACTTCACCAGATAAAAGTAATCGAGACCCTATAACAGTGATTCCCTAAACTTTTTGTAAGCGCGGCACCCTTTTAAAGATAAGAGGATTTCGCGGCACCCCAGCTTTGAAAAAAGATTTATCTACTTCCTACACACGGCATTACAGCCTTTGTTGTACTACTATATAATTTATTAGAGGAAAATGTATTGCCCTAAACACCTATAAATAATTCCAACTCGATTATTTATATACTAAACATAATTTTTCGCGGCATTTAAGTGTGCCACGGAGCCCATTTTGGGAACCACTGGCCTATAAATACAGTAAACCTAACTATTTTCGCAAATGCAAAGAAAACGCAAACTTATTATCAAGACGATTAGAAGCTTGCTCGTTCAAAATTGTATTTGATACCAGAATTATTCGATGTTTGGTTTGCCATGTTTTATTTGAAAGTAACGAGAGTCTGGAATTCGCTTGCACCCAGCACGCAACCGGCTCTCGCTGATTTTAATGCGCGATGCACTTGTCGGCCAGATAAAAAAATGTAAAAAACGGCTGAACTTGCTGAGGGCGGCGAAAACCGTTAAAAGTTCTTGGGATTCGACAGACAGCCGCCCCAATCGATTTGAAGCAAGTCTCGCCGTACTCAATCCTCTGGAGAAGGCGAAAGGAATAAGTGATCAAGGGCTCGGAAGAGGAATGAAGGGGGGATTACGCGTAATCCTTTCCCTTACTTAACTGGAGAGGATCCAATCCCCTCTTTTCCCAAGGCACCCATTACTCTCTCCCAATCTCCTTCCCTATTTCAAGATCTCTTTTCCTTTTAAGCTAATCCCAATGGGGTAGGAAGCAATGGAAACCGAGATTAAAGCAGGGAGAGAAAGAGAGGCTGGCGGGGATGAAAGGACCATGCGATAGGAGGAAATAAAGTTACGCTTTTTGGGAGCTCAGACAACCCTCTTGGCAAGGATGAGCCCATACCGCGCCTTCTAATATGCCTCGTACTCTTCATCAATCAATAAACGCCTTATAATGTTCAAAATGGGAAAGAAAAACATTTTCTATAGTAAAAGTTTTCATTCCATAAAATCTCATAAAACCAAATAGCCCCCAACCCTACTTACGATGGAAATGTATAAAGTTAAATGTTTAGATTAATAGTAAAATAAAAGTTGCATTCATCGTTGCTAAAATGATTCCTTGCTTTGTTAGAAGGCCCAGGCTTGAAGAAAGTTAACCATCCTTTGAGAATTTTAAGGAAAATGTGGCGAAATTAATTTCTCTTTCGTGCGAGAATCCAAATTTAAAATTTTTTAAATACATCACAAAACTCCATCCCCACAAACTTTTGTAATGTAGCAAAATTTACTATACCTACGAAAACTTATTTTTGGGCACATTTAACAATAACAATATTTAATAGCAAAACCTAGGTATATATCCCTAGTTCCGTTGGTGTATCCTAAAGCAGTGCTCTCCAACCTTTTTTGCTCCACGGCACACCTTCATGCATGCTTAAAAACATCGCGGCACACCAAACCTCCCCTAATTAATTTCACTGCGTAAATACACATTTTTAAAGAATAAACTAGCATAAAACTAATAAAAGTCGCAATTATATTAGATTGTTATGATTGGTAAAGTAATTGTAAAACTTTATTGTAAATTAAGTACACACAATTCAACGTGTAAAAATGTTATGCTTTTTGACAGAAAATTTGGGCTTGCCTTTTTGGTACAAAGACGCTTTATATTTGGCTCACTAATAGAAAGAGCTACAAGAACCTCTTCATCTAGCTTCTTTAAACATGCCCTTTTAATATTTTTAACATGGGTTGAAGAACAACTAAATTCGCAGGAATACGTTGTTGAATTTGGAACGTCATATCGATGGGATATTCAGATATTGAAGGATATTCACCTTTAGCTTTTAGCCAAAATACATCTAAAGGTAGCATAATAATTTATGTTGCATGATCGTTACTAAGGTCTATCAATTCCTCTCGTAGTTTCAGAATAAATTCCTTGGATGATAAAATGTATGCGAATTTGTTTGTTCGAAACGCTTTTGTGAAAATTAAATATCCTCAGACTGTGCGGCACATTGGTGCCCTCCTCGCGGCACACTAATGTGCCGCGGCACACCGGTTGGAGAGCACTGTCCTAAAGGACAGTTATAGAAAATCTGTTTAATGGATTTGAAGTTCTCGACCGTACAGACCGTATTCACTCGACTCAGGTTATCCTCATTACACCGCTAATAACGAATTATTGTGTTGACATGATCCATAGATTTAAACCCGAAATTTATAATTCGTAATATAAAAAAATCCTCGCAGTAATTAAAATTTCGCTTAAGCTTTTATTTATATTCAATAAGCATTTTTCATTTTCTGCTGAACTTGACGTATACTCCAGCTCATAATTAAACAGAATTTTACGTTTCTAATGCTAACTTGTTTTTTTAGCGATGGTTATAAAAAACAGACGCTTCGCTGAACTGGTCCACCGCCATCCGAATTTAATTTGAAGCCGCAATCAGCGATGGATCGAAAGGGAGGGAGTGGGCGACCATCGTTTTCACGAGTGATTTTAAAAGCGGCAGTGAGGAAACCACTCTTTCGTGGGAGCCATCTTACCGATACATTCGTGACCGCTCCCGGCCTCTTAATCAGATCTCCAATGAGCGACCGGGGATGGTCACGAAACCTCAATCCAGATGATCATCGACACGACGTTTTTACCCTAAATGGGATCCCCGAATCTTTTCGCGGGCGATAACGTCCCTTGAGCAATGGCGAAATCGGCCATCTTAACCACGGCGTAGATAATTCCCGACGGCGTTTTTTTTCTCTTCTCGTTTTTTTAAGCGAATGTTTTCACTTCACACCCTCACCCGTCGTCTTGCATGATTCTCGAATTTGGCCAGCGAAATTATATGCAAATTTCATATACAAGGGGAGTTTTTTGGGCAACGGAGAAATGCAGCAAAATTTTACGGTACACTTTTACGCCCATCTCTTGACCTTTCGTTACATCTTCCGTATTTTTTTGGAAATTTTCCGTAACAGCGTGATCTGCAAAATTGAGACGTTGCTTTCAAAATGTCTCGTCAACGGAGTGACGAAATAATCGTGCCTCGCGATGGCAAGAGATAACAACTAGTACATCTTCTGCCTGAAAATGATGGTGGCGACGGAAAATCTACGATTAATAAATCATATACCGAGTCTCAGAAACGATACTTGACCGGAAAAACGCGAAGATCGAACGCTCCAGGCATAATAAATGGGAAAGTGAAGACCATAAAATTTAAGAAAATTTAAAAAAATACTTTAAAATGTGTAAACTTATCATTCCAGGGTCAAAAGTGAGATGAAATCGCACCTTTCCTAAACCTTTCCCCGCAAGTTGCAACATTTCGAAAGAAATCAATGGTTCACTCTTTATCTGAATACTTTAATCATTCTATGGGAAATGAACAGAAGTACAATTATTTCATACGCTGTTGTATTGCATATGATATGACATTCGAAAAAAGACAAATTAATTGACTTCTGAACATTTATTACAATGGAAACTTCAAATTTCGTATCTTAATTCCATAGATATAAAAATAAAAACAACCATGTGAGCAAGCTCTTATTGCTGGGATTGCGAGATATTATTCTGAATCAAACAAAATTGAATTACTTTGATCCCATTATCTGATTACCTTGGATACGTTATCAATTGCTTCGACCTGAAAAAGTTTTGAAAGATTCTTCACACCGACGTTTTTAATGGTAAAATATTACATAAATATAACGTTTTCGGAGTAAAGACGGTATACAAGCCAACTAGTTATGTTTCATCTTTTCCGTCATTCGGCCACATCATCTTAAAAGATAAACAGTATTTTTTAAGAACAATGTTTGTATTAATTACTATTCCATCTATCAGAGTAGTTAGTAAAACCCTCGAGAGTAAGAAAATATTCTCAATAAACCATACTAACACTACAGCTATCAGTCTTTAAGGTAAATGGAAAAATGCATAAATTTAAGATAAAACAAATGGTGTATTTATAGTAGCGTCTTTCCAGTTTATTTTACAAATATGAACTATTTTTCCGTCGTTTTTAATGATAATATCGTGGTCGTTTTTTATTCTTTTACGAAGTTTATAGGAGTTTTTCGTTAAATTAATTTTTACACGTTATTTATAACTCTCAGAAATTTATAATTAACAAGAGAAACAATATAGAAATTATTACATATAATTACATACGTTGATATATACACTGTGATGATGATAATGGGCGTACGTCCCAACTGATTCCAATCCCTCCTAACTCCCAACCCATCCATACATACGCATCGCATTGAAATCCACTTTGGCTCTAGGATTTTAGAAGTGGCTCCTAAATTTGGACCACATTTGTCCAGGCCTATATATAATCGAAATCAAAGCGCGTCGCGTCATTTTCACGAAAATGGACTATTTAAGGGGAAAAAACTCGAATTTTGGCAATACATCGCGTTGGCTAGAGAAATGCCGAGTCCGTAGGGACAGCGAGATCATCGCAGCTGTTTCTTCATAGAATCTCTCAGCCGTCCTCGACAAACCCTCGCCGGCTATGAAAACCCTCCCCCACCACCCACCTCCATCACTCCTACCCACAAAATCATTCCTTAAAAAATCCCTCATCAATAACGGCCCTCGGAAAACATCCTCCGCACCGAGAAGGCAGTCCGAGGAAATGGACGTGTGTTCGAACAGATAAAAGGAATAAACGGAAGGGAAATTAATGACACGCTGCGGAAAGGGTTATCAGGATGTAGCGGTCAGAGAAAAAAACACGCCATCGACCACCTTTTCGTGTTTTTTTTAGGCTTACGCGACCTCCATCAAACGACCGCTGATTTGAAAATCGTTCCTGATGAGAATACCCTTCTGACTCGAAAAAAAAAACGAAAGAGGCCAAAAATAACCCCACCTTTTAAGTTGCCGAAAGGGATGATTACGAATGCCTAAAGGAAGAAAAAAACTTTTCAGTAAAAATGTCGATCAGATGGCAGCGTGCGCTACCGGTGGTGAGAAACGGTGAATTGAGAGTATAGCGATAGTAAGATTAAAGAAATCGAGATCTAAAACAGCAACGCGAACACAATAGTTAAGACCACGAGTTATACTGTTAACAATCTACCACAGTCAATTTCTTATTCGGATGGCGTGACGTATATATTATAACAGCAACACGAGGGAATATGGTATATGAATTGATCAAAGTCTGGTAAAATTCGCGGGCAAAATGATGACGGAATGGAAGACTCAGATTTAGTAATAACTGCTGCGGTAACACTGGTACAAATGATGGGCGTGGCCACCTTACATGCGACAAGTGTTGTTAAGATGAAAAATACGATAGCAGCGGGCAATTGTTCTGAAAAATCGTCAGAAACTTAAGAACTTGAGAAACTTTTACCATACTCGAAAATAGAAAATTGGGATATTTTGATAGGATCCAGTCGAGCCGAGGTTTAACTGTGAAGATCTGGTGGTTGAATTATTCCTACAAATATTATAATCCATTTTAACATATCAATATCGGTGTGAATATTACATCAAGGCGAATTCCCTTCATACCGAAACTAAATTAACTAGTTCGCTGAAAAAAAAAATAAAGTACGAACGAAAAAATTAAATTCATAAATAAGACGGAGTGGACATAATTTGTTATACAGCAAAATATTAATTAACTTAAGATTTAAATAAACACGACACTCCAATCGGAGAAGAGCGACTAACGTACAAGTCCAGTGAAAATTTGACCTCATTCTAAAGTTTGAGATCCCAAATCATCCGCAGAGATGGGCACTGCTAGAGAGATAATTCAACATTTCATTTCACATATTACTCAAAATTCTATCATTTCTTAATTACAAATGTTGAATCGCAGCAAATAAAAATGTGTCAATAGGCTGGGTTATAGATGGAATGAACCGGAGCAGCTGTGGTAGAGACCAGAACATCAGGCAAAAAAAAAACTCACGGCACACGAGTGAATGTTTAAGGGGGGGCGGACCAGCGGTTGGGAGGCTCTTCGAGGGGAAAAAAAAACAACCGGGCACTAATTACGTTCGCCGGGAGGAGCACTTTTCCTTGGCCACTGATTAGGGTAATAGAGAGCCGAGGGATGGAGAAAAGGGTTGAGGAGGGGAGTGAGGCGAGAGAGAACGTGTACGGGAGCAATAACGAAGTCTGCGCGGGACATATGTTCAACACCACGAGAACAACGGCGGTCTAAGGAGTGGGGGCTGAGAGAATTTGTTAAGAGGGGTGAGCAAAGATGGTGGCCAGAGAGAGAGAGGATGGGGTGAAGTAAATTTTCTCCTATTGAAGGAGAAAGCACTTGCAGTGGGGAAAGCCAAGTAGAGAAAAAAACGAATGCCGACGAAGATGGCGGTTTTCTTTAGCTCGAAAAATTCTCTTATCTTTAAAATGCACGGCAAGACATCGCCAATTCTATTAATAGAAAAATTTACGGTAGAAGGCTCAGCCAATTTATTCTCTGTTTATTGAAACTATTCGCTTTTAAGATGAGCGGGACACGAAATGCAACCGTTTTTTACATTTACATCAATACCCTGCAAGCCGCTAGAAGCGTTTGGCAGGGGGTGTCACAACACCAAGTGAACTCTAACTAATTCCTCTGTTGGACTGTCTTATCGCGTCTGGGAAAAAGGATCTGTAGTATTTCTCTGTTCTAGCGGTAATTTCGAGATATTTCCTCCTGCACTGTGATCTAACATTACGTTCACTAACACCGATGGGGACTATGCCGCGTACGTCTTCAACGAATTCGGAACTTTCAAATTTTTCAAATAGTTTCCTTTTTATTCAATTCTTCTACTCTTCAACGTCTGCCATTTCAGATCTCTCAATAACACTGATACACTCGCATCATACCGATATTCTCCTTTTACAAATCTAGCCGCTCTACGCTGAACCATTTCGAGCTCTCTAGTTAGGCCCTCCTCGAAAGGGTCCCAGACGGCGCAACAGTATTCCACGATGGGTCGTATTAGGGAAAAGTATGCGATTTCCTTCACATTCGAGGAGCATCCCCGCAGGACTCTAGAGGAAAGCCCTTGAATTCTGTTTGCCGATGCTATAACGGTTTTGAAATGCTCTCTACTAGACAAATTGCTACTGAGAATTACTCCTAGGTATTTGTAGCTATTGACGTATTTTAGCTTTAGTTCAGATATTTGGTACGGGTAACGGTTGAAATTCGTGGAGAGCGTGAAGTTCATTGCGGCGCATTTCTTTATATTCAGATCGAGCTGCCAATCTTTACACTTTTCTAACAGATATATTGGTGTTATCCTCGTCTAACCTAAAAAAAACCCTAGCGTGTTCAAAAACCCTACGCGCTACCGCATCCGCTGCCTCGGCCGTGCAGTGGACACCAGAACCGTTTAGGGGTACCCTACATGAGTCCAGCACCGGCCTCAGGTCAACGAAGTCCACTCCATTGCCCCTACAGAAGTCGTCACATCCTGATTTTTATATACCTTGCACGTCATGATCACTTTAACTTGTGGAGGCAATGTTAAATGCAGCAAATATTGCAGCTTCACAAAATATCCTATTCTAAAATGTATCCGCCACCTGAAGATACTCGATTAATTCCATCTGATGTTACTAATAAGTAGGCCAAATCTGTTAGTACAGTTTTGAAAACAAAAATTTCCGTTTACACTTACGCCAGAATAATGCTATCAATTTTAAAATGCTCGGGGTAACATCTTCATGCTTCATAAAAGCGAGATAAATTAGCTAATGAGGACAAAATTCTTTCCCATAATATTTAGATACCAGCATATGTTAAGATACATACAGATTAAGGAGGCAATGAAGGAAGCAGACTTAAAGAAGAGTAGAAAATATGGTAACGGAGTATTTCATCTCCATTATAATGAGGAGAGCGGAAATTCTCCAGTTGATAATTGCCAGCAATAGGATGAGAATTTTCCCATAACCAAATTCATTCGAATGACAAACAATGCCGGTAAGCAGGTTCATATAAGGCTCGAGCTGCTATTTAGTAAGTAATTTGAATTTTTGGATTGAGGCGCGTGAGCACACAGAAATTTTTTCACGGGGGGCAAAATGCTCCCCATTAGCATTGGTTGCTCACCTCGCAGGGGCTACTTACACAAATATAGCAAAAAACACGTTTTTAAATTGATTTTTTAACCAGGGTTTTAGATGAGTAGTATTGCACACCGCAGATAAAATGTTTGTTTCTAAAATTCTCCATAAAGTATTGCATCTAATGTTATTAGCAGCGCGAGTTAATAGTTGCCGCGATAGATATCGAAAGATTCCAAATTACTCAGCGAAGTAGGTTTTTTCGTTATAGATAAAATTACATTGCCTACATTGGATCAGAACTATTCATTCTCGTTTATATTCAAAATATTCGTTTACTTGTTATTCGCAGTCGCACAGTAGAAGTAACCCCCCCCCCTCCCCCCCCCCCCCCCCCCCCCCGGCTGTGTGCCTGCTTGCAGTACCGCCCTAATAAAGTTTCAAAGATTGATATCTCTGCTACTTCATATTCAAGCGTAGGGCACTTGGAATAATGCCGGAGAGCAAATAATTACTTTAACGTGTTCCGTCTTTTCTTCTTCCGTTTTGCGAATGGGTTTCCGAGAAGCCTCTCAGCAGGTGCTCGGATTACTTGTCCCTTTTCTATTGATAATACAGAATCCAAATGGCAACAAAAATGTCGGGAAAATTACATCCAGTCATCTGCATTCCTTATATTTCCTACAATCAACATTCGGAAATACAGTTTCAACAGAAGGAGTATGGGAGTTTTATTGCACTCAAAACATATACTTGCAGCCACACTTCAGCAGATTTTCGCCCAGCCGCAAATAAAACAAATATTTTTATTATAGGGGAGGGGGGGGGGGGGGGGGGGCAAGTGCCCCCTCTTGCCCCTTACTGCGGGTGCCCATGATTCCAAGGTAATTTCATACCCATAGATTCAACAACCTTAATTTCATAATTGCAAATCTAATTGCAACGATAAAAATTGAATTTCATGAAAAGATTTACCTACAATATCCGTAACCAGATCCGACAGCTTAATACGTTTAAATTAAAAAATTCACATTTATTAAGCTCGTTTCGACTTAGTGCCTTGCCTAAGTACCTCCAGTATGTCACCAAAAATTATATTTCGTATTATTTACTGCTCGCCTCGTTAGCATGGTAACCAACTTTGCAACGCGAAAAGATAAAAAAAAAAGACTTGAAAGCTAGATCCACGGTAGCGGTAACTTCTCAAAAGAATTTACTAAAAGACCGACACCAAAAAGTCCCTCACGTGGGTGGTCAGCGGCACCAAATACAAAGGATGCGACAGAACCCTTAGTGCTACTGAGAGCGATGTTAAAGGGAGCAAGTAGGGTTTCCGGATACATAAACCTCATTACCTGATAGGGGAGCGAAAGAAGGAGAAAAAGGGGTACGGGAGAGGACGGGTAGGAGGATGGAAGGTAATGAGAATGGTCGGCCTCCGTGCGTGTTGTAAGGGAAAGGAGGAGGATTGGTGTGACACCCTGCCCACCGCCTTCCAAGGCTGTAACGGTATTCGACCGGGTAAGACCGACGACAACGACGGGACATGGGTTCGGGAGTAGTTAAAGGAGGAGAAGGAAGTAGGCTGAGGGAGGAGCGGAACGGAGTTGGATGGGAAAGACTGGGCGGGGAAGAGATAGGAGAAGGAAAAAAAAGGCCTCTAGAGTTTCGCTTTCCTAGTAGGAGGTCAGGAGCCCGCATCTTGTGTCCTGCCGACGGTCTTAATACCATCCACCTTTAAAACACACACCGTGCACCAAGTTTCAGAATGTTCTAATTCAAATTATAAAAGGGACATTAGTACCGTTGCGACGAAGTCTTATTTGCTTGATTAATTAATAGTCATTCTAAAGTAATATATGACAAAGCGATTTTCGATTAACGTGCTCCATGTAAACAAAAATATTTTCGTTCTTAATTATTTTTTTAAAACTGGATACGAGATCCTAAAGCTAAACCATGCGAAACTTTATTAATATGCTTAAAATATTTTGGAAAAATTAATCAAGATTGAAAATATTCCACTACTACAACATACAAAACCGGCCTTGGTAGAAACTTAGTTAACACGACTGGCTTCCAATGCGTCCGCTTATGTTGGTAGGCGGATGGTTAGAGTATCTGCCGACGGTTACTAAGGTCGCGGGTTCGAATCCCGCCTAGGACATGGATGTTTGTGTTCGTCAGGTTTATATGTAAGAGTGGACCTTAATGTCTAAATATCGACCTAAATAAAGACGGCTTATTAAAATGACCGTTTAGAGCAGCTTACGAGTACTTAAAAATCTATTTAATTTAACTGATTTTATTAAGTAAAAAGTGGCTATAATTTAAACGCTACTAAGATTAACAGATTCTTCCTTGATAAACCAAGTAAATAAATGTTGGCGACGCCCTAAAAAAAAAAAACTTCAATGACTCAGGAAGCGAGGTCGCAAATAGATTTTTTGCGTATGGCTATATTTGGGTGGCATTAAGTTTAGGCTGGGCTCGATATAACAAGGCCACATTCTCCCACGAATATATTATGATGTGACAAAATGTACCCGAGACTTACAACGCGATCACTCGCTCTCTCTCTCTCTCGCAGCATATGCCGCCGAAAATTCGGTAAGGAGATCCTCCTCAGTGCCTCCCTCCCACGCCTCTCCATGAGAGCCTCTTGAAGCAATTGCGTATGGGGTGGAGGTTTTAATTAGTTCGCTTACGGACACTTCCGCCGCCTCTCGAGAAAGATAAATGGGATGTGACAGGTTCCATTACGGTTTGGTTCTCCACGCTAGGATTTCAGCAAGCGCAGAAAGCACTGAAGAGAGATTTCAGAACGAGTCGCGACCGACTGAAATGAAGGCGATAGAATATATATGTATTATATTATTGCCGGTCTAGGTAGGAGGAAACGTAGCGTGACTAGCTTACAGTGTTGCTGCTGTGGGCATGGTCGTGAAGGTTTTTGGATGCGATTCAATTACAGAATCATCTGTATTTTCACCTCAATACAATGATGTAACTTTCAATCACCTTATTTGCAAAAAGTATTGCAATTTTGCAATGATAGATCGGTAATTTCACCACCCTCTGTGAAGGTAGACTACACCAAGCTAGTGTTGGCGTCTGACAATGAGTCCGAGCGAGGGACGTTAATCCTCACTGATGAGCAGATAGTCTTCAGAAACATGGCCCTGGATCTGCTACATAAACGATAATTATTCTTGAGGACTCTGATGTCGAGAGCAAACTCTGTATGGAGAAAGTCAGAGCTGGACACACCAAATTTCTATTATATTTTTGTATTCCGGAAAAACGAGCAACTCCTAGGCGAGGCGTTTCTGTAGAGTTTCAAATTTAAACGATAAATCCAAGATGAATACAAGACGCCGTTGTGTATATTAAAAAAAAGTTAGCCGCCTTCGGAGGGCGAGAGTTATGGTGGCTCTATCTCTCCGCGGACGAAGGCGTGAAAAACATCGCGTTTCCCTCGATCGGTGACGAGGGCAGGTGATCGGCCAAACGAGTGCTGTGGGTCCGAGACAGTGAAGGGGATGGCGGAGGAAAGGAGCAGAGAAGGGAAATGGTCGAGGGAGGAGACGGAAAAGACAATGGTGGGCTTTGGGCGAGGGCTTCAAGGTCGCCGCGCTTCCTCCTTCCCTTCCAGCTGCTGCATGGTTGGTCTTTTGTCTCTGGCGGCTCATTCGAACGTGAGATTGCAGCCATTCACTCGGCCCAGACGACCTCTCCCTCCTTACAAACTCCAGATCTTCTGTCACAGTGGAACAAAGACGATGCGAGGAAAACTAAACTTTCTGTAGTATGCCGAATAAACCCACATCGGCAACTATACCTGGCGTCTCGGTGTATTTAGGGAAGAAAACTATTCCCGGAGATGAGATTTCTGTGAAATGGTTGTAGATGCTGTTGTAGGTTTAACAATGTTGCGGCATCTTTTATCATAATAGGATCAATGTCAGCATAATAAAGATTAATGTAAATTAACTGCATTGAGAAATAACTAAGGTACACAGAGAAGTTTCAATTAATATTTCCATCCAGGTGTGGAATGAACTTTGTATTGAACACTAATGTCAAGGTAATGTGTTATTGTGCACAACCACTAGTACCAAAGTGGTACTTGAAGGAGAGCTGTGCAGCCACTACTTGCAAAGAAAACAGGTCCGGAGGAATAATCTTAAACCACATATTAGACAACTGGAAAAACTTAAACTGCTTCATAAAGATTTTAATTAAACTACATTTTCTATGAATTTCAATGATTGCAGAAAACAACGTATAAGTGAAACTTCAGTGATGTATACATGAAACCCATCCCTAATTTCCTGACGATGCATAAACGAAACAACGTATCTCGAGATGACGTATCTCAAGGGCTACCTGTATAGATATACACTAAAATAATTGAAGCATGCTTCAAATTTGCAATATTAGTGACTTTCCTTCTTTCTTTTTGTTTCATAATTTTGTCATAAAATACAATGCATCCGCTCAGATCAATAGTAAATGGCTGAGGTGTAGTAGAGTGGAAAAACATAATTGGACATTTATCTTTGCTTAAACCGAGTTCAGCAATAATGGTCTTCATGGCAACACTCCAAAAAATGCCAAAAATACTATCATTTACTAGAAATTCAAGGAAATATAATTGATTATCAAAATTCTGTGATAAGAATTATTATCAACATTCTTTTCTCCTAATACAGTACAAACCAGGTTCCGATATCACAATTCTAAGAAATTTTACAGTACCAAAGAAAAAATTTCTGCACAATGGATTTGAGACTTCCTATGTAAATGAAATATGGAAAGGAAGTTCCTGGAATCAAACTTTGACTCCAATCTTCGCCATATGAAATATGGCCCCGAGGTCAGTCCTGGTAGCACAAACCTCATTTCATGAAAATCAGCCCATTGATGCAAAAGTTGTTAGTGGGGGGCAGACACAATAATTACGTAAGGTTATGTTTCCTTCAGAAACCAGTCTAAAAATTACATAGCATGAAAAACTTCTGTAAAAGGAAACAAAACATAACCTAAAAGATAGTTAATTTACATGGCATAACAAATTAAAGGATTTCATTGGTTCTTTAAAGATAGTATTAATTTCAATAAGCAAACAAAGCACAAACCCAATCTCTATTAAATACAAAAAAAATCCTATTATACTTAATGAAAATTTAGTTCCAGAAGCAATTCACATCCTATAAAACATAACGAACAAAAAGTTAACACTCACCAGGTACAATGATCCCAGACCACCCATGCTTTGGGTGGCTCTTCCATACAGCTCCATGCTCCTCCCTAAGTTGGTGCTTCTGCTGGTCTTCCTTTGAGAGCCTCAAGGGAATGCCCCACAACCAATACCGTATGCCTGCAAACTCTGCTTCTTCATCATCTGAGAAGGCATGGCGCCGACCATATGAACCAGTTCCTCCAGGACCACCCATGAAACCATAAGGAGCCAAAGAAGTTGTAGGAAGTGAAGAAGGACAGGCACAAAGAGAAAGACGCTGACGTCCCGATGATACCCAAGCAGCACGACGATATCTTACATATAACTCTGGCAGAGTAATTTTAACCTAAATGAAAGAAATGATCAAATGCTAGGTCAGTGCTCACCAACCAGTGTGCCGTGGCACATTAGTGTTCCGCGAGGAAAGCACTAGTGCACCACAGTCTGAGGATATTTAATTTTCACAAAAGCGTTTCGAACAAACAAATTCACATACATTTTATCATCCAAGGAATTTATTCTGAAACTACGAGCGGCATTGGTAGACCTTAGTAACGATCATGCAACATAAATTATTATGCTACCTTTAGATGTATTTTGGTTAAAAGCTAAAGGTGAATATCCTTCAATATCTGAATATCCCATCGATATGACCTTCCAAATTCAACAACGTATTCCTGCGAATTTAGTTGTTCTTCAACCCATGTTAAAAATATTAAAAGGGCATGTTTAAAGAAGCTAGATGAAGAGGTTCTTGTAGCTCTTTCTATTAGTGAGCCAAATATAAAGCGTCTTTGTATCAAAAAGGCAAGCCCAAATTTTCTGTCAAAAAGCATAACATTTTTACACGTTGAATTGTGTGTACTTAATTTACAATAAAGTTTTACAATTACTTTACCAATCATAACAATCTAATATAATTGCGACTTTTATTAGTTTTATGCTAGTTTATTCTTCAAAAATGTGTATTTACGCAGTGAAATTAATTAGGGGAGGTTTGGTGTGGCGCGATGTTTTTAAGCATGCATGAAGGTGTGCCGTGGAGCAAAAAAGGTTGGAGAGCACCGTGATAGGTTATCATCAGTGGTATAACTATGTCCTTGCAGTATGCATGGAGCACAGGAACCTGTTAGTTAAGGGAACCATACTAAGAAAGAAAAATTATTTATTTTCTGCTTAGATAAACATATACAAAATAATATTTTAAAGTTAGTTTAGATATAAAATAATAATTAATGAAATAATGTTTTATGATAATAAAATAGAGTCATGGACACAATCTCGAAACCCACAATTTCAAAACTCCATTATCTTCAAAAACAAACATCTCAAAAGACAAACATCTCGAAAGACAATATCAAAAGGATTTTGAAAGGACACAATTTTGAAATATTTCATTAGTAGTAAAGAAATTCATAATACATATACAGCCAACGCTAACTGATTGAACATCCAGAATATCAAACCTTGTAAAGTGCTAACATATGTTCGTGGCAATCAGACATTGTCCGGAATATCAAACATCTAAAAAGCTATCATACCATAACCAGGCTAAGTACCACATTCAGATTTCTGCCTTGAGCTATATATACGCCACTTATATTTTTAGAAAATTTATAGATGTGTAATTGGATTCAGCATGAAATTTAGTTTATACATAGCATCTTGAACATCTCAAGTAAGCTGGTGTGTAAACAGATATAAGACTTTTCCTTTCATGATTCATGCATACCTGACCATTTCTCACTCTCCCTCACTCTGATGTGGTGACGACGCAATAAACATAGCAAATAGCTCTGCAAGAAAATATTTATATACATAATAGTTGACGTAACGCTATGTTTTTATGGTTAAAATATATTAAAACTTTTGTTTTGTATATGAATGTTGATGTCTGTGAATGCAATCCCTTTTATAACGTTTTTCCATTGTCCGTTTATCGAACATCCGCCGATCGAACGCTTCTCAAGAAATGTAACCTGTTCGTTAAGCGGACACTGCCTGTATTTGCTTATGTTTATTCCCATTGGTCCCAGTGAAAAGGTAATTAAAATGTACAAATATTATTTTGCTCAATTTAGAGGGTCAGGGTTTGAATCCCACTCTAAGATGTTACTTAATTTTAATTTGGAATAACATCGAGAACATTTGAAAATATTCTTGACTGCTTCTCTGCTTGTACTTCAGATTAAGAGATTTCAGAGTTAGATCCCATTATATGTCATACTACAGTAAACTTTTGTTTATCTGACACCATTGGGACTTTAATGGAGCTGGAAATATGAAAAATCCTGTTATAAGATAAGGATCGTATAAGGATCTTCAGATCATCCTTTCTATCAATTTATATCATGGCATTCTCACCATTTGAGAGGGTAGGGGTTTTCTTTGATGTATCTCCTTGAAGACATCCGTTGGGGCTGATTGATACTAGCATAGCTAGCTTGGTCCCAACCAAGGAAAATATTCCCATTCAGAAACAGGAGACTTAGTCTGCCACGGTAGTTCAGTGGTAGAATATCCACCCGGCAAGTGGCAAGGCCCGGGTTCAATTCCCGGTCATGGCAGATTTTTTCACCTGTTTCCTCATTTCCCATCATAACAGCTTATGCCTGTCGTATAAGGATCTTCGGATCATCCTTTCTATCAATTCATATACCGTGTCATGTCATAAAGCACGTGAGCCAACCATCCAAAAAGTTACAAGATCAGTGAGTCCCATTTGCTCATAAAAGTCTTTCACTTTCTCAATTAGCATTGGACCAGAAATCGCAGTTCTTTCAGAGCATTTTAGCATAAACCATTTATATAAAAGTGTCCAAATTTTCCAACAGTGGTTTGCATAGCATATGCCTTTCATCCAAAGCCTTTTTTGTATTGGAGGCTGCAACAAACTTCAGTAAGTTTTATTTCTGCGATTTAATATCGTAGATAGTTGAAGCACCAACATTATATTCTTTCATAAGTGTTCTTGCTAATTCCCTTTTCTAGCTTACTTATTATTTCCAATTTTTGGGTTATGGTTAGTACTACTCTTTTACTTTTCATTTTCTTAGCGGCTGGGGTAGACATTATGACGAATACAAAAACAACCGAACGACACGTGTAATAGCAATGAGTAGCGTGAGCGCTACTAGCAGCCACTTTCTGAACAACAGAATAATATAAGACTAATGAGATTCACATTAATAAAAAGTTTGTCTGAACATGCATATTCATATCCAGATTGAAATAGGATCCAGTTATTCGACAAATCAGGATATTCGGGAGTCAGATATACGAAAGTTTACTGTAATTGACTCCTGAAGCAGTAGCTACAATGGATATCAAATTGATGTTTCATTTTACTAATTCTAGAAACCTAAAGCACCAGCATATTTTTCATGTAAACATTTTAATTAACCACAATCAGCCAATATTTCGTGTAATTTTTTATTTTCAAGATTGCATTCAATTGAGATTAGGTATGTCCTTTCAAGATTGTGGGTTATGAGATCCTGTCTGTCATCAAATAAAATGTAATCCAAGAGGGGGGACTATCATTAATTCCTCCACTGGGGTACATGCAACCATCATTGGTTATTATAACATTTCACTCACAATTTTTATTATTGTTTACTATTTGATTCAAAACCTTAGTAATATGTGTACAGCTTCTACATACATAAAATGTTCAGAAACATAATACAATTATTTATTCTTAGCAGGATTCCAATTTTCAGAAAGTCTAAAAAGTATTATCCATCAGTTTGCAATTTATAAATACTCAGTGGTTATAAGAGATTTATGTTTAAGTACAAATGCACATCTCTCAGATTTACAATAATATTAATAAGAAATTTAAAAACATTTTCACCTTTGGAATGAAGACATTTAGCAGGAATGCCGGAATTTCAGTAGGCAAGCACGGAATAACTTTGTCTGGACGTGGGAAGTGATGAAACTCAGGAAGTAGAGTATATTTCTCGGTACCCCAATTCCTCAAACCGCTGCTTCCTAAACATGAAGATCGACCTCTCCCTCTTCCCCTCCTTACACCTCCACCCCCTCCATCCTCCCCTGCATTGGGAGGAGGAGATCGGGGTGATGTATGAGAGGGAGGAGAATGCACATGATGCACAGGAGATCGAGCCTCTGAGGGTAGACGTACTCCAGGGGCTGGCCTCTAAAGGAGAAAAAATTGAAAGAAAAATAACAATTGCATCAATCAAGCATAAAACTCTCGATAATCTTAACTCTAGGATAACTGGGAACATTAAAAATTAGAATCTAGAACAGGGATGGCAAATAAATGGCACATGTGCCGAAAGTGGCATTAGCGCGATTTTTACTTGGCACATGTAAGCTTGTATTTTCTGTATAAAATATGAAATTTCTTAAAGGAGTAAACTACAGGGGATCTCTACTTAACTTTGTTCCACTTAACATTGTTTCACTTTAACATCCAAAATTTGAGAAATGTTTTTGTTTAACGTCTAAATGGTTCACCTTAACGTCCATCCTTTTGCGTTTGTCCTCTGACTGGATGCAAAACTTGTATGCCGTGACATTGTCATATCATTAAAACATTTAAAAGTTAGTCTAGGTAATTATTATTTCAAAAAAACAAGAAACTCCTTAACCGTAAAAGGTGAATATTTAGAGGCACAAACAACCAAAATAAAAAATATATATATCACTACTTACAGGTTTGCGGGGTTTTAATCCTCGCCAGGGACCCAATGTCACTCGCTCATTCACTCACTCACTCACACAAGAAATAATACCGGGTTTACAGGAAGTTACTCCTTGCCAGTGATCAGGTATCGCACACGATGTCTGCAGGTTTATATGTCTTCCGACAGCGACAGGGACCTTTCAGACAAAACACTCACTCACATCTCCAACCCTACAATCCCAAGGATGTACTGTCTCCCAAAAATACATAAAAAAGACATCCCACTAAGACCCATCGTTTCTGCTATTAACTCTCCAACATACAAAATATCACAGTGGTTAAATAAGCAATACAAACAATGGCCCCTTACGCAGACCTCAAACATTAAGAACAACATCCACTTCATCAACCAAATTAAAGACACAAACCTCAATGACCATGAGATTTTAGTCTCCTTTGATGAGGTTTCCCTTTTCCCCAACGTCCTAATTGACGAAACCATGAAATTTCTAGAAACTTGGCTCAAAGAGCAAAACCTAAACCAAGAAACAGTCAAAGATTACATACACCTGACACACCTTTGTATGAAACAGAACTTCTTCAAAGTAAACAACAATATTTACCAACAAACTCATGGCACAACCATGGGAAACCCCCTTTCCCCATTTCTAGCTAACCTGTTTGTGACTAATTTCGAACAACAATGCAAAGACACCTTCAACTACTTCCCAAAAACATGGTTCAGATATGTTGACAACATCTTTAACATCTTCGACACATCAAAAAATAACATCTCCGATTTCTTAGAAAAACTAAACAAACAATACAAAACCATAAAATCCACATATGAGGAAGAAAAAGACAACAGGCTCCCCTTCCTTGATATACTAGTAGAAAGACAAGACAACAAACAAAAGTTTAACATATACAGAAAACCTACACATACAAACAAATACATACCTAATGACTCTCACCACCACATTTCACACAAGTTAGCAGCTTTCCATTCCATGATACACAGACTCCTACATACACCACTGTCCAAAACAGATTTTCAAAAAGAACTCACTCTCATAAAAAACGTTGCAACACAGAATGGTTACGACACAAACATAATTCAAAACATACTACGAAAACATAAAAATAAACTCTTCCTAAATACACTCACAAACACTACTTCCACTAAATCAAAATACATTAAAATTCCGTTCGCCCCAGGAACCACAAACAAACTTCGCAACATATTCTCCAAACACAATTTCAAAACTGTACAAGTCAACCACAATAAACTCACAAACCTTCTCATCAATCCAAAGGACACCATACCATCCTTACAGAAATCTGGCATATATAAAATTTCCTGCAGTAAATGGGACAAAGTATACAAAGAATAGACAAAACGTAAATTAGAAATACGATTCAAGGAACACAGCACATTTTAAACACAATAAGTTTAATAATTCAAGTGTAGCAACACACATATAAGAACACAACCATCCTATCACCATTGAAAACTTAACACTTTTAAAATCGGTTAATCATGAAAACAAACTGGATGCCTACGAAAGCATGCTTATTGAAAAACATAAACCGTTATGAATAACGACCGCGGTCCTCTCCCCCACTCACCTCTATACAGTTTAACCATCCACCCTCCACCTCCTTTCACTTTCACTTCTACACAAACAAGCCACCGTTTAAATACTCCGAACCACATACCACACCGTCATTCCACATCAGCTGCTGATGAAGAGAGCCTTGCTCTCGAAATATGTATCTAGTGTTTTACCGGATATCTAGAGAGAGGCGTTTGTTTTCTTGTATGAGTGTGTGAGTGAGTGTTTTGTCTGAAAGGTCCCTGTCGCTGTCGGAAGACATATAAACCTCCAGACATCGTGTGCGATACCGGATCACTGGCGAGGAGAAACTTCCCGTAAACCCGGAATTATTTCTTGTGTGAGTGAGTGAGTGAATGAGCGAGTGACATTGGGTCCCTGGCGAGGATTAAAACCCCGCAAACCTGTAAGTAGTGATATATATATTTTTTATTTTGGTTGTTTGTGCCTCTAGATATTAACCTTTTACAGTTAAGGAGTTTCTTGTTTTTTGAAATAACTATATCGCCGTCTAGTCTCCAACCCACCCTTTCATTAGGTAATTATTAAAAGGTGTTTTAATAGTTAAAAGCTATGGTAAGGCAAGATGAAAATGTGTTTTATAAAGTGTTTCTTTTACAATGTGTTTGTGTTTAAATGTTTCAAAAATGTTGTACTTTGTATGAAAAGGACGTAAAACCTAACCCTCCCTTATCCCACTGATCCTCATGGGAGAAAATTCCTCGCTTAACGTCTTTTCAGTTAATGTCCAACTTCCTAGAACTTAACTAGGATATTAAGTGGGGACCCCCTGTAATGGCATGCAAAAAATTCTGATGATTCGAATTAGGTACTTTCTTGACATGCGACACAAAAATCATTTGTCATCCTTGATCTAGAAGGCAAGAAAACAGACTATAAACAGATCAAACTTACTAAAATAATGTTTGTGGAGCAGTAATATTAAAAGAGTAAATTCTGTCAACTGCTTTTATGAAACATTTATTTATGATGCAAACTCCACTACAATGAATATCTTGTCAAAAATCCTAAAGCTATCTTTCTATAACAATTCTGAACATGTCCTCAAAAGGAATGCTAAATTTGAAAGATTAATTTCTTAGTGCATAAATTTGGTAACAAACTTAACAAGTGATGGAAGAATTGCAGAGCAAATTACACAAGGAACTTTTTTTTACTGACTACTATCTTTCCATCAGAGTAAAGAATAGGAGATGTGATGTATTGCTGGTTGCCTACATTTGTAAATCATTTACAGTAATACCTCGATATATTGAATTTGTATATTTCATTAGTTTCAGCATTTTGAGGTAAAATAACATTCTTCGGTTAACAACAGTCACTTTTTGCAAATGAAACACTTTATCGTGGCGAAAAAAAACACAATGTCAGAATTCTTACAACAAAGATGATATTACGAAGATAACTTGAAAACAATCAATAACTATGGGCCGCTTGCCAAAACAAACAAAACTGAAGAAAAGTAGATGTACAGGCGACTCCCAAGATTTGACCGTTCAAGATTCGACCAACTCGAAAATTCGACCGGTCAAATCGACCCAGCCAATTGATCGGTTGAATTAGAAACTAGTTTACACGAAGTAATTTTCAGCACGCCCGACCACAAGAGGTTTAGTTTCAGTCTAGACATTGTTATTTCTGCTCTAATTGTTTGAATTTGTGCTGATTCGACAGTTTGAGATTCGACCACGTTTTCAGGAACGCATCCCTGTCGAATCTTGGGAGTCGCCTGTACTGTGTTGCATTAAATCTGATATTCACTGCCTAACTAAGATCATGTGTTCATTAGTTCTGAGCCAGAAGTTATTCCATCATCATGTACACTAACATTGTAGGCACTGATTGAATCGGCTCGATAGTCATAAATACTAAGTCCATTATAGCGAACCTTTGTATATCGAGTATTTGTATATTGAGGTATTACGGTATGTACTTTTCAGCTATTTTTTCTGTTCTCCTCAGTAGCTGACTCTACATCTACCAAATTTTTACCATATGTAGCTCTAATGTAGAGCTATTTATCCTGGAATTTTGGCATTTGTAACTTACATTATTTTTGAGTAATTTTTTACACAGACAGATGGATGAACCAAATAAATAAGCAATTTTTAAGGAAAAAAGTCCTAAAAAGCATTGTGTGTACTTTGCATGTAACTGACAATGAGTATCAATACTTTACCTTGAGAGGAGAGCCAGGAGGAGATTTGTGGCCAACTAATTTTGTCCCAGGACTCTTGGAGATTGAGGGTGTGGATGTAAGAGGGTTTTTCCCACTTCTCCGTCTCTTCTTTTTCTTCCTCCTCCTCTCCACTGCAGCCTCATCATCATCTTCCTCTTCCCCTACATCTTCCCCATCCTCATCTTCCTCAGAATCCACCACCATCTCTTCTTCCTCTTTTGTCTCCTCCACTTTCTTCTTTGGCAGCAGCTCTCCCGAGGGTGTTGTTGTCATTTCAGCTGGCAACGCCTTCTTCCAGCTGCGCATCATGCGATGCTCTAGTGTCTCTGGTGCTGACACAAGTTTGTGATCGAGGTGTGCATACACAGTTCTCATGGATGAAGCAAACAACAAGTTATTCCAAACACTGTTCGGTTCACTTCCAGCATTTATGGGGTATGTCCATCGTTCATAGTTTAAAGCAAAACCGTAAGGACTAATAGCCCTGCATTGGCTGCCTGATTCTTTCCACAACCACCTGTGATGCCTTCGGTGCATTAATAACTCCTGCTTCCTTGCATGTTTCCACCTTGAAGGAATAGTGTATATTATTATATCTCGAATTCATAATGCATAACAACTAAATTATTCTTCTAATCAACCATGCTTATTGAGAGCAAAGGGAATGTGAATAATAAAAAATTCACAAATATCATTCATGTATGAAATTAGTCATGAAGCACAAGCAACTCTTAATCATAGAATATGTTCTGTAGGATTTTTTGTGAAATATTATACAACTTTTTCCATGTTTCTTCTGCATTCTGTATTCAGCCTATGATATGGTGACCATTGTCCCGTTTTTAATGGGATCATCCCGTTTTTTTAGTTGTGTCCCATTGTCCCGATACAGCTAAAACGAGATGCCAATTGTCCTGTTTTTTCCGAGAGTACCATTTCATATACAAAGTTACACGAAAAATTACTGCTATACATGAATTTAGAGGGTGGTAGAATATGCTTTAGCTATTCCCGGCACAAGTGCAGCTATAGAAAGACTTTTCTATCACAAATGCTCTGTGGACAGACGAAAAGAACCGTTTCCTGGTTGGAAACATCAAAGCTCATCTTCAGGAATATTCGTGCAATGACTTTTACAATTTGTTTGCAAGCAATCCCAAATTACTTCAAGAAATATCTTCATCTGCAAAGTAGAAAATGTCTGCGCAAGAGAATGGACCATCAACTCTCATACCAGCTTCAAAACCCACTCCTTCAACATCAGCTGCAAATTAATTGGAAACAAAACTATATAAATATTTAAAAAGTAAATTGATTTGTTGTTCATCCACCTACATTTTAGCATTAATAAGCTAAATTTCTATTTAGCCTCTGTTGGGATGATTCTTTTGAATGACTTGTTTCAGTGAATTAAAATTTGTGTCGCCGTTTTTCAATTTTTGAAATCCAATCACCCTATTGTATAACAAAGTAATGATAAAAATATATCGGAATTGGAAAAGTGATTTTTCTCCAAAATTTCATATTTTATTTTATTTCTTTAGAAGAAGTTCAGAAAATCTTGCTGACCCAAAGAAAATATACCCAGAGCCTGGGTACAGATCCCTAGACCCGGAGTCTCCAGGTCAAAACGACAATGTTGGCAACCCTACCTGCATCCGTGATTGGTCGTAATTGATTGTGTGGAATCTCACAAAGTTAATTTGATTCTTTTAGCTCCGCACATCATTACCTAACTATTTTTTTTAATGTGTCGATATTTTTCCTGTCTATAGAATTGTTCAAATTCTTGCAAATGATATATTGATTGAAATAATCCAAACTTCTGCTTTAAAAAATCCTGTGGAAATTTTGTCCTCTTTCGTCCTGTTTCATCCCGTTTTCTTCTTGTGAATTACGGGAAATGTCCCGTTTTTTCCTTGTTGAAATATGGTCACCGTAGCCTATGACACAATTTAATCCAACATAAAAATTATTTATTTACAAATATCTCATGCCATTTTATACTAAAAGTGTTATAATTACATTACTTTAACATATTAGTAATATCACATAATAAAATAGTTTCCTGCAGCTTATTCCTACCATTTGAAGGACTTTCAACTTCTTATGCAACTACAGTAATTCCCCATTATACATTTTTTCGCATATACGTTGTCAATCAATTAAGGAACATGTTTAGGAACATGTTTCATTATAAGTTGTGTCGCTTCACATATATGTATGTACATCGTTTGTGAAGTGCCAAAAGCAAAATTTCAGGAATTCCAATTGCAGTACGTAAATTATTACTATAATTAAAAACCTCTCTATTCGTCTTTTTAAGTTCATGTTTATTATTATTTATATAATTTAATTTCGTGTTTAATTTAATTTTCCGACCACTCTCTATCGAATGACTCTGTGTGAGCAGTGTTATGCAGTAGTTTCAACTTCACTTACTAATGTTAGATACAGAAATTTCACTCATTGCTTATGCGTTTTTGCTGGTAAGCGTTTATCTTCATTTTGAGCAAATGTACCTTTCCGGCATTTTTTAATAAAATTACTAATATTATAATTTCATAACTGAGAATGATTTTTGTGTCAGTTTACAATCAGATGAATCTTCAATATGGCGATTTTGAGTAGAAAAAGTGTCTAAGCCTGAGTATTCATGAATGGTGTGTTGGGAACTAGGAAGGAAGAATTTCAAGGGAATAACCATCTAATGTATTGATATGTATTATTTTGGATACATATGTGTCACAAAATATCCACCAGGAATGTAACCCCTATTTTTATTGTTCTTATGATAGGCTTTGCTGTACATTATTTCGTTATAAGTCACAGTTATCAGGAACGCATACCCAATGTATAGTGGGGACTTACTATGTATAATTAAAAGTGTTCATCTACATCTGTCTTAGATGTCTCCTTTCACCTCATGAGTTATTAATGATAACCATACTTGCTAACATAAGAGAAAAGCCTTCTCTGAAAAATAATGCCAAAAATTGATTTGTCTCTCATGGAGCAAAGATACCAAGGGATTCCTGTCGTAAAGTCAGAATATGAACACATTAATTCTAACAACTGTTTTCAAGAAAAGGAGAAAGTGTCTTCTGCTCTTGGTAGGTTTCACAACACAAAATCATAATTTAGAAATAATGCATATTATAATAATATAATTTCCATTTCTTGAATACAAGGACGAGAGAGCTTGTAAATGACTATCAAATCTTTTAATCAAAACCGAGCACCACATATTTAAGAACAATATACCTAACACACAGTAAAGGCCACTTTATAACAGAAATATATAATAGCGTTTTTACAAAAGAATTCTGGTATTGGTTTGGGAATATCAATTTCATATAAAAAATTTCATGTCTAGATCACAAACATTAACACAGCCCTTGAGTGTACAGCCTGCATTGCCATTAGTGTTTTTTGTATTTAATATAGTAATTTGTTGGTTGGTGTGGATTTAAGAGCTACTTGGTAATCAACAATGAATAAACTTTGCTTGACTTGGCTATTTTAGTATGATGAATTGCAGTTTTTACTCCAGTAAATAAATTGCATTTAAATGTTTTTTAATGTGTTTAAATATACCTAGATGGGTCTTATAGATTAGCAAATACGGCAAATATATTGCTTGATTAGTCAACTGCATTGCCATTAGCTATTCCCAAAGGCAATACCAGAAGCAGAGTCTATGAAAACTCTCCTTTATTTAGCCAACATAAAACTGCTCAAATGATCTCTTTCGTCAGTTTTATCTCTTATGCTGAACAATAACCGAACCTTTTCACGTTTTCCTCATTTGTATCATCCGTACAAAAGTTGCTTATTTTTAAACATAATTAGCTAAAATTCTCTGCAGTAATTCAATTGCTCCTACATTTTATATTGAAATGTTACCAAAAACTTTTCTGTTTAATTTTTAATATATTTCGTGCATAGTTGAAAAGAATTTGGGAGAGCATGCGGGGCATACACTGCTTACCCAGATTGCATGCCCCTGCTCATAGTTGGTAAACAGCCAATTAGAAGTGCTAGAAAAATGCTTTGACAACAATGGTAGGAATGTAATGTTGTCCTTTTTCATGCATGGTTGATCAACACAATGGATAATCTGCAAATAGTTAATCAAGAGTATACCATATATATTTTAACCCCAACACCATTTACTTCACCCTAGGCTTGTAAAAAAAGACTATTTCAAAATAGTCCAAGCCCTAAAATAAAATCAAATAAATAGAGTGACCACAAAAAATATGCCCACATTACATCTCTTCTTAAGTTATACATTACTCATTATCAGATCGATATAGATCAATTTGAATATGTTCAGTGAACCAAAAATGTATGAAGACCAAGGGCTTTGTATTCACCATCAATACATAAATGCAGTCGAGAAAAGATTTGAGTCTTTCCCGGCGAATGATGTGGAGAAAACTTTCTCCATAAATGCAGTCTGTATTTTCATTTACTTAACTTACGCAACTATTTTATATGTGGGTACATTTTTTTGTGGTCACCCTGTATATAAAGTAAAATTGTAAAAATTACTTTTACAGTAAAAGAATTATATTAACCACATTCTTGCACATTTCAGAGAAGAAGAAATGATCGCAGCCTTGAACAGTATATTATGAATGTTATTAGGAACCTTAAAATGAATGTATGTTGTCCATTAAATATTAAATCAAAATTATTGAGAATTATGTTCTTTACTGAATTTGGAAGAAAATGAGATTGTAATATGTTGAGTAAACTTACCTATGAAGAACACCACCTATAGCAATTAAATAAAGCTCCTTTGGTGAAACGTCCACAAATCGAGAAAACGAAAAGCAACCTGGAAGATAAATAAGTTGCATGTATGTCATGAGTAGGTATTCTATTCTCAAAGTAACTTAGGTTGACTAATTATAGAATTACCCTATATACCTCAATAT
Organism: Uropetala carovei; assembly: GCA_036926305.1. Lineage (NCBI taxonomy): Eukaryota > Metazoa > Arthropoda > Insecta > Odonata > Petaluridae > Uropetala > Uropetala carovei. The sequence goes on along the minus strand of JAXCHB010000104.1, from coordinate 3,936,329 downwards.
AAGACGAGGTTTTTTTAGTCTATTTTTAAATTTAAATTTTAAATATTAAAAATTTTCTCCTGCTTTTTCAGAAATCTTCATGTCCAGCAGATGCCTATCTGCACACAAACTTCAACACTGTTGTTTTTTTACGGCTGATCATGTTAAGAAGAGAGGTTTTACAGCACCACAAAGTAAATGTGAGGTGCAGGAATAGATGAAAACAAAAGCTGAAGTGCGACATTTCTATGGAGAAGCATTTCATGGGCCCAAAGATGGATGCTACAAAGATTCAGAAGACCAACTGGTGGTTTTTGTGTGCAAGAAATGGAACAATGGACTGCCAGTTAAATGGGAGACTATACAGATGAAGGCCTTGGAAATAACATCATTTAAGATAAGAGGAAAGCATTTCAAGTCAAGTTGTTGCATCACCAAGTTCATGGGATGAAATGGATTTGCTTGTCATCAAAGACCATTGGCACAAAGATTTCCCATAGATTATACTGAAATATGAATTGAATAGCAACATTATATAATTCATCTATGACATGGCTGTTAGGCAGGGGTGACCCAAGGTATTTTGGTGCCCCAAGCAAGAAACCGCTCAGTGCCTCCCTCTGTAAATTTTTGTTAAAATATTTTAAAAAGAGCTCATTCATTTATTCATTGCCCCATAAAATGATTGATAATGAAAAGTAAAAGGAGTTTTATATAGCTTCCCACCTATCCCATGATATAAATTGTTATCTATGTAGTATTTATCCGCTTGCAAGTAATGTAGAAATAGATGGTAGGTTTAGTGCCCCCAATTCTTGGGTGTCCCAGGCAGCCACCTGGCTTGCCGGTACCTTGGGCCAGCCCTGCTGTTAGGTCAAATTAGGAATGAAGATGAAACAGCTGTTTTTTGATATGCCTACCAACACCACAGTTGATATAAAAGGTGCAGAGTCATCATTAGTGAAAACCACTGGGAATAAAAAGTTGAGGGTAACAGTAATGTTGTCTGTATTGGCTGGGGAAAGAAAAATGCCATAATCTGTAACATTTAAGAGAAAGAATGTACCCTAGGAAAAACTATGATGTGGCATCATCTATAAGTGTAACGAGAAAGACTGGATGACCAATAATTGAGTACCCAGTGGCTAATTCAAGTTGAGGATAAACTGCCAAGAGCTCTTTCAAAGGTGAGAGGGATGCTGTATGATATTCAGGGACATCTTACAGTATAAAATCTCAAATTTCTCAACACTGTTCTTGTGGTCATACCAGGAGGAATTATGTATCTCCAAACTGCAAGTTCTTGACATGGTGGTCAACAAACCATGCAAAGATCATCTATATCACCTAAATGAGGAATGACTGTTGTCAGAGAATTGCCCACTTACTCCAACAAGGAAAATAAAAAATCAACTGATGCCTTACTAAAGAAGCAGCAGTTCAACTCTTCCAGGAGTGAATGTGAAGAAATTTATGAATGAAAACGTATGGACATGAAGGATAATTAGCCTGAAAATTTTTAATACTTGAACAGAATAAAAAATAAATTAATAGCAAAAGCACTGGTGTAAAATCATTTTTAAATACTGAGTTCAAAAATATACAGAGTCATCTTATATTTGGGTAAATACGGCATATATGTAACAAATATCATACAATATATCATACAAGACTCACTTTGATGAGATGTTTCAGAGCTTTCCTTGGAAGGATAGAGGGAGGATTGTATCTTGTCAGGGGTGAAAACACAAAACTTTTCAGTAAAGAGACGCCTAGTTGGAGAAAGTTTATGACCATCAAATGCACTTTCCCACACAAGACGAGGCATCAGAAAATCCTGAGTTCGGATGATCATTGATGACTTTGCTTCTCTTCTCTCAAATAATTCTGGGTGGTTACAGACCTGAAATAGGTAGAGAATAATAGTGATAAACAAAAAAACACAAAATAATCATAAATTTCAAGTATCTGACAGCTTTTTCTCATGAAACAATGTAAGGAGAAAGAAAATATTTTGTAATATCATAAAGCTAGAAATAACATTCATGTTTACCAAGGGGATTTAAAACTTAACCTTACGAAACTGCATCACCAAATTCATCAGGCTTGATGTTACGCTTTGAGATGTCAAAGAACCACTTGCTCCTCCCCCAGATGAATAAAGAAGGTCTTCAATTCTAATCTTCTTTTTAAGTGCTTGAAATAAAGTAATTCCAAAAATCAATACATGAACACACTGACATATGACTAAGGATATAGTTTTAATTAAAAGCAACCATAATTCCATATTTGATATCAATCACAAAAATAGCTAAATATAAATTTTCAAAGCCTGTCAAATAGCTTATGTATTCAAACAATTACCCACCTAAATATAGCAATTTCTGACGTGTAGTTAAAGGACAGTATACCATGATTTCAATCTTGTCCGAGAGTTCATTCTCTACATCCTTTTTGATACGACGAAGCATAAAAGGCTTCAAAATAAGATGCAGTCTTGATAAATGCTCTAAAATTAAACAAAAAATTTCAACTTTTAGTCAAGCAAATACATACTGAACAACTCACCATTATAATGTATAAACTTTTAGAGGCAAAAAAGTTAATTTTATTTTTAGAATTCAATTAAAACATTTATCACTTTGTGCTAATTGAGACATTTTTCGTCATAAACTCACTTTCATCAATTCCAGTCTTATTTTCTGCATGATTTTCAATATCCCTCGAAAACCACTCAGAAAATTCAGCATGGGAGTCAAAGAGTGTAGGCATAATGAAATGAAGTAAGGCCCACAATTCAGCCATACTGTTCTGGATGGGAGTGCCACTCAGAAGTAGGCGATTGCGACAGTTGAAGCTCAGCAAAACCTTCCAACGCATGCTGAAATCAAGCCATTATATACAAGTAATGAATATATAAATTTAAAATATCAACTTTACACAGAGTAATATTTGAACGATTTTGACATCCTTCCATTACATTCCATTCTGCCATTAAATCCTGTTAAACCATCAGCAATTTAAAAATATCCCATCATTAAAGTTGAAGATGTAAACAATGATAATCAAGAGTTACGAGTCTTTTGAGAAATAGTTTTGCATAAAAATGCTTCAATTTTTCCTACTTTGAAATGATTTATAAATACTGAATTCCAAAGATGTCAACATTCTTATAGCTTACCAAAAAATGCAATAGTATATCTCAAGAATAATAAGAAATTTCAATTCTTTTGATTAAAAATTTTTTCATCTGCAAAGAAAACTAACATGCTAGTCAAAAATGAATTACCTGCTAGAGCTTTTGATGGCCTGGGCCTCATCTAACACCATATACTGCCATTTTACTCGATGGAAATATTTGATGTCAGCTATCACAATTTGATATGATGTAATCACTACATGGAATGGAGATGATGGAGTATGAAGATTTGGGGAGGACCAACACTGTCGAAGAATCTTCCGTTCCTAACAAATGAAAAGAGTAGTTTTTGGGGCATTTTCAACCAATAACATTGCAGGGGTATACTGCAATGAATCACAAAGAGGACAAATTATCATGTAACTATGACCTAAAATTGTGAAGAATATTTATCCATGAAGAAAACATACACATCAATTGAAAACCATATTTTATAATCTTTCAATGTGTAAGCAGAACAAAGGTTGAATTTGACTACTTGATGAATAAATAACATACACTCAAAATATAGAAAAAACTAACAATGAAATTTTAATTCAAAATTCAAGCAAAAACATTATCAAATAAATCAATAACTATAAAAGGCTAAATCTCTTGGTCACTTGGTCATCATTTTTTGCGTAACGCTAAATATCTCAACATATCTCGGCCATTTCTTCAGCCAGTCCAGCCGAATTCGGTAGGATTGCTATGAGTACGTTCAAAAAGTGAACGCTATAAAAAATTTTCAAAAAAGTCCCGGGTTCGACGCCAGGAGAATGTTTTACATTCCATCTGAATCTCATATCTCGGCCCATAAGTTTACACGCTAAAATTTAATTTTCAACGTGCAGAGTTTTACTCTTTTGGAAAATAAAATTAGAAAGAATTGACCTATGATCTTCAAATTGGGACCATTTTAAAGGAAAATAAATGGGCCGTTTAATTTTGTTTGGCTTTTCTCACCTAAAGGTAAAACTTTAGCAAATTTTACGTTTAAATTCGCTGATGTAAGAAAAATCGTTCATTTTCATCAATGATCGCCTTGGAAACGGGCATTGTTGTTTCAAGCCATATATGCTCATATAAACCTATATTCATTTACGTAAATTGGATAGATAAATGCGGTAAATTATGTATTTTAAAACATGCTAATGTTTGAAATAATTTGACGATGTTTTATCATGCCTTCGTTGCCTTACTGGTGTCTTTCTGCATATTAAAGGCAGTTGCTTGCGCTGTGCCTTCACATTATCTGAATATAACAGATATTATGAATTACATCTGCCAGATGCAGTTTTTTCACATGGACAGCTGTATGTAGCCATAACTAGAACGCGTGACAAATATAATTTGAAATTTTGGGTTAAGGATAAAGATAATCAAGGGCAACTGCTGTTAAACGAAAGAGTATTTACAAGGAACGTCATTATAAGAGAGCTACTGAATAACTACAATAATATTATTGAGGTATAAGACTGTTTTCCTCTTAATTTTTTAAAACTATTCCTTTGTTTTCATTTGTAGCTCTTTCCAGTCTTATTCAAATATTATAATTTTATCATTTGTTTGTTGGTTTTATTTTTATATTGTTCATTTTCAAAGGCCATTTTAAACGAGCTCGTTTGTCTAGTGTTCTAATAAAATAAAATGATAGTCTGTAGTGATACATGAAATTAGTTCCAATGAGAAGACAGACAAATTAAGTTATTGTATACCCTAACTTCACTACTCAAAACATGATTTTAAAACTTTTCTTGGCTTTCTTTTTTATGGCTAGCTGTAGTATTGAAGTAAAGACTAGTGGTGAGAGAACAGTTGGTAAGTGAATGCCAAAATTGGTAGCGCTCAAGCTGTTCCTGAATTTCTCAAAAATTTTCACCCTTAAACAATGAAATTTATGTTTTTACCTAACAGCAGTACATATCACTTGACTATCAGGCGTAATAGAGGATTTCTTAACAAATATAAAAAACTAGCTGAAGTACCCGACGTTGCCCTGGCCAATTTGTCTAAGGATTGGGTAACTTTAAATCAAAATTATGGGGGAACGGGGAGACATAGCCCCCCCCAAATTTTGTATAAAGATTGTAGAAGGGATAATGTATGACTCAAGTAAAAAAATTGAAAAAATATAAAAATTTTTAAAAATTTCCAAGAGAGTGGGGGTTTATAGGGGGAAGGTGGGGGGAAACAAAGCTGCCTAAAATCTTTTCAGGGATGATATAAAATCATGTGCAAAGTTTGAAAGTTGTGGAACTTTTGGTTCTTAAGTTCTAAACGGACATACATACAAACACACTAAATTATATATTAAGATACCAAGAGAAAACATTTAAAAGTAATTTAACTGATCAGTTTCTTGAAAACAGTACTTAAGTGAAACAAAACCGAGACTTTTTTAATTTTCATATTTGAAAGAAAAACTAAACAAAATTAATATTATTCTAATTCATAAAAGAAGGAAAAGTATGCTTCTGTAACATCCACATTTCTTTACCTGAGGATTTCCCCAATATGGCACAACCTTAAAATCAGGTACAAAACGGGCCACTTCCTGCTGCCAATTGTGAAGAGTAGAAGCAGGAGAAATAACCAAGAAAGGGCCCCAAACAGCTAAAATATACAATTATAATCTAGATTAGCTATCTAATGCTTTTTATAATACAATATTATTGTGGTGATGAAATCTAAAAACACAACTTAAGCACATATTATTACTGAAATTAGGTCATATATAATAATTACATGAAAACATTAACTATTCTATGCTATTTACTCATTTTAATTAATGATTTTGGAATTCTTATATTAAGATACAGAAAAAGCAGATTTTGAAGAAAATACCACAAGTTCTTAAGACAAAAAATAATACAAAATTGGATTTTTACTTTCTCATCTCCTATAATATATTTTGAAGGGTGTATTTGTTGGTTTGTTCATAGAACTCCTCTTAAACGATTGAAGCTAGAATAACCAAATTTGGTATGATTCTTCCTTACATCCTAACTTAGTGAATGGTCAAGCTTTGGTCAACCGGGATTAATCAGTGCTGTCAATATAGGAGATTAACATTTTTCCATAAGATAACACGTATGAATCGATTTCTTGACTTGCAAGGTATTCTTCCTTCAAGCATTAAAATACGTAAATATGGAGCGCGTTTTTTCGTTTTTGCTTTATTCGACGAATAAAACTCTATACTATCTTATTCCTGCGAAGTTTACATGTTACATGGTTGAAGTTTTCAGAAATACGCTATTTGTTTCGAAATTTTTTGGATTTTTCGTACCCCTCCCGAACGTTGCCAAGGTGGCCGTCATTGTTACCTCCGATTCAGTTAGCTTCGATGAAGCTTACAAATAGACAACAGTTTAGCGTTATTCGCTTCGCACTTTTATTTAAGCAACAAAACGATCGATGTCAATCTTTATACATAGCAACGTAAATAGATACTGATTATTATTCAGGAAACTGCATGTGGTAAGCGTTTATAACGATTGACAAAAGCAATTGAACCTTCTTTCGTCTATTGAATACTGGAATATAACATTTTTTTAAAGTAAAATCATTATATTCTACATTTTAATGTTTATTAACGTAAATAGGCTCACGTATCTGGTGTACATTTACGTCAGTGTTCAATCATGGGCAACTGTATGTTGCCTTTTCATGGGTTGCTTACAAGACATAAAAGTAAATATTTCAGCGAGGCATAATTATACAAGAAATGAAGCTGGATTTGGCAAAAGTGATATGTTAGGAAATAAAATTATCATTTTATTTGAATACAATACGTTTGGACATGGATTGTTACAAGCAAATATGATTGTTTAGAAATGCTAATAGTAAATGAAAAAGTATCTACTGTATATTTTAAAGTTTGTATGTTGTGCTGTAGTAGATTCACTAAATCCGCTGAAATTCAACAGAAAATTCTGCTAGTATAGTATAAAGAGAAAGTATTGTAATTGAGAAAAAATTCGACCTCAAGATTTTGATGGAAATATGTTTTAGGTGTACCTGAGTCAGAAAAAGTGGTTTTTGCCATGCCGTCTGTCTGTCTGTTTGTGACTTTAGAGCCTAAACGGTAGAGCGAAAATGAATGAAATCTTGTACTTAGGCATTTTTATCATACAGAATAGAAACTCTGAGGAAATGGTTAACATTGCACAATAATTAAGGGTAGTTTATTATAGGCTACTTTAACAGTAATTTGATTTTTACAAAAACAGCTCCAATGATTTTGATCAAATTTTGTATAGCTACTTGAGCTTACGACTGTAGTAATACTACATAGTTCATATTTCTCAAAAAATTAATATAAGGCTAGTTTATTCCTGGGAAACTTTACTAACAATTGGATTTTCTAAAAAAACGACTCATATGATTTTCATCAAATATTGTATAGTTATTTAAGTTGATGTTTATAATGATTCTACATAGTTCATACTTTCAAATGACGCATTAGTATATGAGAAAGTTTGTACAATGTATATTGTACCAATTTTTTTTCTTTAAACAGATATCTACTTATTAACCCCTCCAGCATGTATGACATACCGTTTGCATCCACTGAATTCTATGCCTCAAGTGATGCACCATTTGCATCTGATATTTTCATTATGAGTTCTTATCGCCATGGCTCTGATTTATGACCTTTCAAGCAGAAGGTATATTAGCTGATGCATTCTGCTTTCGTTCTGTGGTTCCTTATTGTCTGTGTTTATATGTTAGGATTTTTTATATTTTTTTTCTAACTTGGGTCTGGCCATAGTGGAGCTTACTTAGGCTTCTATCTTTCATGTGCTGTATCATTTGCATCCACAACTTTCATTTCTCTGCCTCTTATTTACAAGCTTTCAAGCTGATGGTAGAGGTTTCTTATTGCCTGTGTTTGCATCTTAGGCTTTTTTATATTTTTTCCTTGGGTCTGTCCTTCAACCAAACCCTTATTCAGTTCACCATGACTTCTAACTCTCGTGCGTTAGCAGACAGCAAAGTGCTTGATATTTTGGATGAAAACAGTGAAAGTAGTTTTGACATAAATTCTGAGGAGTCGAAAGTATATTCTATTGATTCCAGTAGTGAAGAAGAATTGGAGGAATTGGAAGAAATACGTCACACCACTGTGAATATTCAACAGAAAGAAAGTTTTGCTGATATTTGGGAAGATGTCGACAGTACTAACCCTCTTAGGCCTTTTGCATGTGGCTTAGTTGGGAAACAAATAGCGCCGGTTTTATGTACAGCAGATCCCTTTGGATACTTTGAGTTATTCTTTGATGAGGATCTCATTGCTCTCATAATAGTTAAAACAAATCGTTAAGTACAACAATTCAACTCCCGAGAGAAAAATAGGATCACGGCACTGAAAAAATCGCGCTATCAAAAGTGGGTTCCAACTACTCCTAATGAAATTAGCTTTGCTAATGTTGATGGGAATAATTCAAAAACCAATTCTTAGAATGTATTTTAGTAGAAAACATTTTAGAAACGCCTTTTATTCCCAATGTTATGAGTGAAGAAAGACTTTCGTAGTTGAGCAAATTTTTGCATTTTGTAGATAATAATGATAAAGATATTGTAAGTAGAGATCCTAAATTGTATAAAATTCTTCCCATCAGTGAGTATGTGAAAAATAAATTCCAGAAAATTTATATACCGGGTAAAGAAGAAAGTGTTGATGAGTCTTTACTGCTGTGGAAAGGTAGGCTTTCATAGAAGCAGTATTATTCCCATGAAAGCTTCGCGATTTGGGATAAAAATGTTTGAATTATGTGACTCCTCTGGATATTTGTGGGATTTTATAATTTATAGTGGCTCAGGGACCAAAGTAGGTTGTGAAATAACTAAGGAAACAGGTCTTTTATCAACAAAAGTTGTTCTGAGTTTGTGTGAGAAACTATTAGACTCGGGTAGATGTGTCTATATGGATAATTTTTACTCTGGTCCTGATCTAGTTCGAAAATTGGTTCAGAGGACAACAAATGCTGTTGGAACTGTAAAAATCTGACTAAGAAATTGAAAAAAGGGGAAGTAGTCCGTGCTCAGTGCAGGATGTTAGTGGCGTTGAAGTGGAAGGATAAATGCAATGTGTCAATGCTGACTACTAATCATTCAGATACAATGCAAATTGTAAGCCGAAAGTGTGGACCAGAATTTGTAAATAAACCAACCTGTATATTAGACTATAATAAATATATGGGAGGTGTAGATCTAAAGGATCAGTTTTTAGAAAAATTCTTACTGGATAGAAAAAGAACAAAGGCATGGTACAAAAAGCTGTTCAACCACTTTGTAAATATGGCAGTTTTGAATGCCTACATTCTGTACTGCAGGGCTGGTAACAAAAAATACCACACCTTTTAGAATAAGTCTTGTTGAAAGGATTAATCTAGTTATCATGGGCAAAATATAGAGCAGCATAAAGGACGGCCCTCAGTTACCGACACTGATAGTACACGGCTGATAGGACAGCATTTTATTCACGAAAACCCTAAAACCATGACTAATAAGATAGGAAGACGAAAGTGTGTGGTATGCACAAAAAACAGGAAGAGGAAAGACACGAAATACAGGTATAAAAACTGCCCTGGAACCACATCAATCTGTTTAGACCCACGTTTTCAGTGCTACCACATGCAAATCAAATACTAACATCGGAGGAATATCTCGAAAAAAACTCAGATTGAAACAAATGTACATATTTATTTTTTACTAGCTGAAAGTACCCGGCGATGCCCGGGTTATGCCTGACGTCTTTGGCGAATAAAATTATGTATTATATGGTAATACAATCATTTCTCCCTTTGTGAACCTCAAAACGTGTATTTCCGTTAAAATCTCGATTTCGAATTTTTTCATGAAAACAGTAATTTCTCTATACTACGTATATTGGAGTAAGTAAAACTAATTCTGAGATATCTCTGATACTTATGAATTGGGTGAACTTTTATGTTTTTCTTTTTATTCAAATATATAAGTCCTTTTTTATATAACAATCAATGCAACTGTTTATGTAGAATATCAATGAAGAGAAGATAACCATGTAATGTGTTTAAACTAATAACGTGTCCCCATATTCTCATATAATTAAAAATTTATGCTTGAGCCTATTTGCGTTAATAAACATTATGGATGTATAATATAATGGTTCTACTTACAAAGAGATAAGATTCCAGCATTCAAACGATGATAGGAAGATTCAACTGCTTTGATTGAATCATTAGAAACACTTCCCATATGCAGTTAACTGAATAATTATCCGTAAATATTTATGTTGCTATGTATAAATGTTGACATTTCTACAGCAATAATTTCGATGCTTAAACAAAGTGCGAAGCAAATAATGCTATTCTTTCACCTAGATGAAGGTTTAATTGGCATTAATTGAATTGGAGGCAACAATTACGGTCGCCTTGACAACGTCTGGAAAGAGTATGAAATATCCGTAAAATTTCAAAAACAATTGCATATTTCTGAATGATTCGACCGTGTAACATGTAAACATCACAAGAATAAGATAGTATAGAGTTTTAGCTGTTGAATAAAGCAAAAACGAAGAAAATTGGTCCATATTTACGTTTTAATGAATGAAGGAAAAAAACCTTGCACTCTGAAAAATCGAAAATCCTGTGTAAACTTATGGGAAAATAAAATTGTCTCCTGGATTCAAACCCGATTTTGGAAATCCCGGGTACCCTATGTTACTCGTAGAGTCATATGAAGTCAATTTTCAAAGTTTGGTCCCAATAACTCAAAGGGCGTGGGAATGTATAAGGCACCTACGGCCAGATGGACAGACATACAATTTTATTATATAAGATTATACAGAATTCGCATCTATGGACGTAATCATGTGTATCCTTGCAAAATTTTAAGTTGAAAATGTTCTTTGTAAAAATTTTGGAAGATGCATAGTTTCCTCAAAAAACGTGTTTAAAGTTGGCAATATGTGGCAACACTGTACTGGGAAAGGGTCGGTTACGATAATGACTCTAGAGTCTAAAATGACGACAATACTATGTTTATCATCATTTGCTTGCAATCTTTAAATTCCTTAACTTGCTTTTATTTATTTGTTTTGTTTTTATTTCTTTTTCTTGATCTGTTTCCAATCTTTTAGTTAAATGGATGTTTGTTGACATTTCACTGAGCAACCGATTTGTTTTTTCTCAACGTATGAACATTTATTCTTGTTTTGTTTTCGTTGGACTTTAAAATTCCCCTTTCTTCAGTTTATGTTGCAGTTTGTTTTAATTTGCTCATATATAAAGATAAAAATACAAAACAGCAAAAAAAACAAATTAAAACAAACTGCAACATAAACTGAAGAAATTTTTACGAAGAATATTTTCGACTTAAAATTTCGCAAGGATTCACATGGTTATGTCCGTAGACATGAATTCTGGGACACCCTGTATAATATGAACAATGATAAGTATGGTGTAATTTTTTGGAAATTTTTGAATTAGTAATTAAAATGCTAAAAATATATAAGTGAATGCATGCATATAAGAATTGGCACTCGGGAAAAAAAGTCACGCTGAGCAATTTAAATACCATAGACGAAAGTCACACTCGAGGGGTTAAAGCATATTTTCTCTCAATCGTAGCATTTTACACAGTAATTTATAATTTACTCACAATATTTTTCTGATATGTGGCAGAGAAAAGCAATAGACTGAACAGTCTTTCCTAATCCCATCTCATCAGCAAGGATTCCATTGATGCCCTGAAAATATCATTAAACATCTTAATACATAATCCTATTTAATGATCATACATGATAATAATAAAACTATTTTGAAATGTTCCAAAGGTAAGGAATGCATTAAGATTTAAAGACAACAAAAAAGTTCAATGATACTGAATGCTTTTTTTCACTGCCACCTAACCTATGGAGTTTGTCTCTGGAGCCAAGTCTCCTGTGTCAAATCTATTTTAGGTCTGCAAAAAAAGGTTATAAGACAGATTTCTGGAGTAAAGTCTAGGGAACATTGCAAACTTTTGTTTGTTCATCACAAAATTTTAAGTATATGGCTGTTACATCTACACCAACCTATTTCATGTGAAAATTAGCCTATAAAGCAGAGGTGCCCAACCTGCAGACTGCAAAGGATTTTTGTGCAACCCGCAGAGACATGATGAAAAAGCAATTCAAAAAATTTAATAGACAAACTCATACATTTTATGAAAGTTTTTATAATAAAACTTTTAATATTGAAATGTTAACCATAAAAACCTTTAACCCCTAAACTGCTCCCAGCATATATATACAATTGCTTCTTTCCCGCCCTATTTTGAAACGATAGTTACTTCAAACTTCTTAGAGAGGTCCCTAGGTACCTTCTGAAGTCTGCATAGCTTTTTCTCCCCCATATCTATTTTTATTTGTGGTCCAGCCATGTCCGAAGTAGGTACTGTGTTGACGTCACGGAGCAGCCGTCAGAGAAGACATGCACTTTCCCCTCCTGCTATAGCAAGAGTTTTTGACAAACTTACAACAAGTTAGTGTTAGTGAAGAGGAGGAGAATATTTTCTTTTTGGCTTCTGAGGGGGAACACACTTGTGAGGACGACTATGAAGAGGATGAAGAGGAAGAAGAAGAAATAGAAGAAACAGTGGGAGATTCGAATGTCATATTTTCATTTTTATGGACAGACGAAAGAAACTTCTCATCGAGTGAACTACAGTTCAATGGCGATAATTCTGATATTACTGGTGATTTTGTGATTCCTGAGTATGACAATGTACTAGACTATTTTGAGGCATTCTTCAATATGAATTTGGTGAGCTACATAGATACCGAAACAAATAAATATGCAGCACAGTGCATCGATATGGAGTCGCTTTCGCCTCATTCCCACATGCAGCGCTGGGTAGATGTAACAGTTCATGAATTTTATGTTTTCATCGGTCATCTATTGTTAATGCCTCATGTAAAAAAAGCCTCAATTCCAGAATAATGGTCATGATTTATACGCCAATTTTCGGAAAAAATATATATATTCCTTATTTTTGTTACTACTAAGCACTTGGGAGAACAATTTTTTTAAAATATGAACTTAAATTTTTTGTACACAACAGCAGACAGACTTTCGTATATATTGCACAGTTTAAGGGTTAAAGGATAGGATCAGTGATGGAAATGAGGGGGGATGCAGGGGATGGCATACCCCTAGTTCCAACGATCAGAAAAATATATAAACGGATAAATTTAGGGATTTATAATGTTTACTAAAAATTGGTTGCAAGTTGCAACCTGGTAGGGTTCTATTCAGAGGCATAACATACATATAGCCAAATGGTGCAATGGACTGGGACCCCCAAGAAAAAAACCCCGGACCTCCCATTTCTGGAGGTATCTCAGACCCCTGGTCACCCCAGTGCACAAGTCCGTCACTGATCATCTCACCAGTTAAAAAATGCCATTTCCATCACTGGATAGGATGTTTTATTAATACGAATAATTCGTATAACAAAACAACTTGAATGATACTTTTACAGATCAGGTACCTGATGATGGTGATCATTCACTAAAACCAGTCGTGTTTTTTAAATTATGTATAATCTGTAAAAGTATCATTATAGTTGTATTGTTATATGAATTATTCATATTAATAATACATCCTATCCTTTTACAATGGAATTTCACAAAGTCTCTGCCTCATCTATTAATTTCATAATAACCTTATTTTGTTTTGATTTTCGCTTGTATAGCACCTCAGAGTATATAGGTAACTTCTGAGTTAAACTCCATTAGAGGAATTTGCAACTTCCATGCAGCCCTCCAAAGGATTTGCAACCACCGATATGACCCGCCATGTTCTGAAATACAGTCTCATAAAACTAGGCGCAGCAGCAAGATTGACCTCAAGATAGGCTAGCAACCTCACTAAACAGTTACAATGCTTATGTTTCTCTAGTAATCTACCAGAAAATGCCACAAGAATAAAGAAAGCTTTCTACTCTGTCGACAAATATTTTGAATGTGATGTTGATATTGTTTTTTAGATGTCCTATACTTATTTTTAATTATCTCAATAATCTTCCATATTATACCAACTGTTGTTTAATTGTTTCGTGTGTTATGTCTCTGGTTTGACAGTGCCTATTCCAGCTATGAATTACTGGTAAATGATTGAAATTCATTATCTTTCTATACATAATAGCAGATTCCTGTCACACTTACTGTCGTGCCTCTGGTGGTGAATTATGGCTTAACGCTAATATTTCGAGAATGGTAAGTTCAAAGTTCAATTTTGATTTTTTCACAATATACTAAAATCTATCTCTCACATTTTAAAAATTTCATCTGCTATCATAAGATCATGGGTTCGATTCCAGCAGCATTTATTTTCTCCATTTGATTAACATAGGAACGAGTGTAGCATATTTTTCATTTGCATTTTAAAATTACTTAGAATCTTCGTATGAATTTGGGGCTTGAACCAAAAAACACCTGAAAGTATGAAATTTTATTTTCCACTTGTCGATTTTCGAATAGGGGTCAAATCTGTTCACATACGTTTTTAACGTGAAAATTTGTCATATTTTTACATGAAAATCTTTATTCATCAAGGCAATTTGCATGATACTGCTTTCATGTAAATGCAAATGATTGACTAGCATTAAAATTTGTGTTTCTTTTTATTCACGTTTACGGAATAAGATTTATCAATATAAGCTTGACAACAGACTGTTTACAAAAATGTACATCGTGGTGACAGTATCTTTAGATAGATATTTTTTACTTTTGACCAACTAATTTATCTTTTAAAATATGCACAGTTAAACAAAAATACAATATAAAATTTCTTCTGATTATTACAAAAGTGTATACAAAGTAAATATAAAGGTATGTAAATTTTTCTTATTTTTAAATGAAAAAGTTCAAATTAACAAATTTTTGTCATACTTGAGTACTAGGAAAGCGGTAAATATTGCGTTGTTTTTTTCTGCCAGTGTTGTTTACTATTTGAGTTGCATAATAAATACAATCTTAGATTACTTATCTAACATTATTCTTAAAAGTATCAATAATATATTCATACCCTTCGTTACATTAGATTAACTCATTCTTTCGTTGATTTCAAAATTTATTTACGATTTGCTGTATTGTTGACCATGTGGATTGTTGCATGTAAACTGAATTTTATTCTAATTATGAAACTAGCTGTACAACGTTAGATGAAGCTCTAAGAAAAAGACCAAAACGTCCGATTAAAACCAATAAACAATGAACTAAAGGACTGTCAGGTCAAGCCAGGAAGTTAAGAAACAACCAGGTAAATGAAGGAAAAGAACAAATGAGAAAGAGACTGGCAAATCACATCATAAGAAAAAGAACAAGGTACATATATAGGTATATAAATGCCATAATTTTTCATCACATAATATTACAATGACCTTATAGAATACTTATTTAGAGTATTTGGATGTATTATATTTGAAGAATTTCCCTTTCTGAATGATTCAAATGATTGCAATTCTCCTGTTAAATTTTAACAGGCAAGTCTACTAGTAATGATAATAAAAGCTAAGTTTAGAATGGTTAACAACCCACCAAGCATTAACATTTCCTGTGCCTATTTACAATAAATTATATTGTAAGAAATACCTATCACACATAGGAGGAAAAAAATCTAAAAGTCACAGATCTGAAAATTAAAAATTCTGAAATTCCAAAAATTTTCACTTTTATAAGTTTTTCTATCCTCACCATTCCACTCCTATTTCCCATAAGAAAGGCATGGACATGAGTAGAGGGCTTTATAAAATTGCTTTTTTTAATTAGTTAAAATTGATATGTGAACTCTGGACATGAACAGTATTATAAGTGAAAGAACAAAGTTAATTTTACATGATAAAATTTAAATCCTAGCTAAATTAGCATAAAAATTGGTTTTTAATCAGAAAAAATGGGAATTTTTCTGGTTTAACTACCATAGCATTGAGTAAATTGGAATTAAAAATCTATACCACAATAGCCTCGATTTCATGTTTTTAATGAGAATTAATAGATTATTATGATACTGATTAATTTCAATCAATGACCTAAACATATGATGATTTCGTAATTCTAACACATAAAATATCCTATTTATTTAAAAAACACATTACTCCTTTTCTTTATTGGTATAAATCAGATAATGAAAATTTATTTTATATTTCAAATATTTATTTCATGTTAAATTAATTTGAAAATAGACAAGTGAAGCGAGTTATCAGACAGGTTATAGATTACTGCATAAAACTCACTGATGCCATTTAATTTTTATTACAAAGAAGCACAATATGAAATTTAAACCAATTAGCAAAATGCTCACCTGGTCATAGAGATTGGCCAGCCAATTCATGCCCTTGAGCTGGTAATGCTTCAATACCCCGCGAAATATCTTTGGTTGAGGACGTCCCTCGCCGGCTGGTGTCTCAGTCAGATTCAGCACACTGTTACTACTACATGACCCTGGAGGTGCATTGGTAACTCCAGATAAAGGAGTGATCCCTTTTGTGGGTGAGGCTGTAGGTGAGGTTGGGGATGTAGATCCATTGCCCACCTGGGGATCAAAATTCCTTGCCCTAACCTGCTCTGCTTGAAGAGCTTCTCTTACATTCTTCTTTACTTTAGCCTTTACTACCTCACTGAAAAATATGACAGGAAAATTGTTACAAAACAAATTTATATTTTTTTGAATTTACCATTCTGATTTCAACCAGATGAATAACAAAAACAATGAACAGCTACAATATATCATTAATTTAATTTGTAAGCATTCTTGATTTTGAATATATATAATATATAAAAAATTTTTACAGTGCACAGACAAATCTCTACACTATCTTCTTATAGCTGGTGTAATTTTATGGTCAAGTCAGCTAGGCATGTCCTTTAGCAGAATCCACAATGTTTTCTTCCATTTTACAGCCTCACAATAAATGTACAACATAAATCCCAAATTATTTTTTTAAAGTTATCAAAATAATGATAGAGTAATCATAAATACAAATAGACACAAGTCTACTTGTTCTTACTCTGAGTGATTAATTCCTTTTCCCCTTCCCATTTCACTGAAAGTGAATTTTCAAAATTCTCATACAGGAAACATTTCAAAATTAAGAAACAAAATTCTATTGTCCAATATATGTTTTTGCTTAAATATGATTTTTAACTTAGGGAACACTGTCACATATTGCAATCAACTACCTTCTATAGCAGAGGTGCCCAAACTTTTTTATGTCAAGGGCTACTTTCATTCTGTACATTTTCTTGAGAGCAACTGATTTTTTTAACATATACGTAGCGTAATCTAACTATAAGCTAAACACGAAAATAACCATAAAGAAAGTATTTATTATACACCACTTATGAAAATCATAAAAATAAATAGTTGATAATTTATGTATTTAAATGTATTCAGTTATCATTTACACTGCCTATCTTCTGCCAGTAATTGGGCTTGTAACTTGAAACTGAGAGGCATAAAAAATATTCAAGATGTTCACTGATGAGTGGATTTCTGGTTTTCGATTTAATTAGGTTCATATTAGATCAATTCACATAAAAAAGTGGAAAGAAAATATGCTTTCAAAATAAATGCAACTTTTTTATATTTGAAAATTTTTCAGGTGAAACAAGTTTCCCAAAATTTTAATCACTGTATCCTGCTTTCAGCTCTATATTACTTTGCAAAATAATTATTTCATTTACCAAATCTGTTGCATCCATGTTGAACATATCTCTTATTTTGCTAGAAATTTCTTCAATATCAATTTTGGTGAAAGTGAAAAAATGTTACAATGGGCTTGAGTTCTTTAAAATCTAGAAAACGTTCTTCGAAATCAATTTTTAATTTTTCTACCACCTCGCTGCTTCCGCAGGCAACCTCATTCTTCCTAAAGGGCGACCGGTCACCTGCGGGTGACGTAATGGGCACCCCTGCTCTATAGCATGATTTTGATCAATGGTCAACTGTGACCAATTTTTTCGACAAGGATACTAAATCAAGATTGAACAGAATAACATAAACCAAATGCCATCCAATGATACACAAAGAGAAAATGAAACAATTGATGGCCATGCAGACCCGAAAGAGGTAAAAAAAACTTATCAGAATGTAATAAAGGGTAACATGAACCAGGTCAAAAGTATGCAAAAAACAGAAAAATGACTCATAATGATGATACTAGGTTACATGAATGAATTAGAAAAAATATAATTTTTATCTTTGTTTATGGTTGTGTGTACCCTAATCAGGTCCCTGTGAAGCAGGGCCCCAGTGTTGCCAATAAATTATGAATTGTACAGTAGAAAATACCCTTACTTGATCTCAAGAAATTGAAATAGCTTTCAAATAGTAGGATGGAATGTTAATAAATACAGTTTGTATGCATGTATGCATAAGACTAAACACAAATGTGAACTTGGAGGAGGAGAAAAATAGCTTAGTTGATTAAAGGAAGTGGGAGATCCAGGTTCGATCCCCTATCAAGTTTATTTCCTCCAAGTTCACATCTTCTCATTATCCATTGCTTTTTATGGGAAAATTATCTCTGCTTAACACATTCAGTGCGTGTGTCACTCATGTGAGACGCAGCGGGCGACAGCGATTGGCGGGTGTCTCACATGAGTGACAGCGTTTTCCTTTCCTTCTACGAGTCGGGGAAGCGTCCAGGTAGCCGTAGTAGTCGGTTTTATTGCTTCAGCCCCTCATTTACATTCACGCCTTGAACCCTGTATGTTCCGTTTCTTTGTTTTCTTTTTATTTTTTTTTGTTAGCCCCTATAGTATATCATGTGTAAGATACATTGTGAACATCTCTCTTATGTATTTTTTCCTCAATTTTATAATTGAATGTGACACTGTCTACGTAATCAGGAATTTACTTTTATACATTGAAGATCAATACGTTGCTTTTGAATCTTTTTTTGACTCAACTCCTCGGAAAGACGTATCATGTGAGATACATTGTGAACATCTGTCTATATATTTTTTCCCCTATTTTATACTTGAATGTGACATTGTCTACGTTTAAATATGAGCATCAGCAATTTATTTTTATATATTGAAGATCAACACGTTGCTTTTGGATCTTTTTTCAACGACTCAACCCCTCGGAAAGACATAAAGAATAAATATGGCATAAAGTTATATATGCTGACTGAACCAAATGGTTTGACCTTAAGATTTTTAAGTTAATCAGGTACAAATAACCCAGAAGTAGGCGGAGTGGGACATTCCGGGAAAGTTGTGGAAAAATTGCTTGAGGACAATTTTGGTGTGGGACACTCGGTGTATATGGTCAATTATTACAACAGTGTCTCACTTTCCGAAAAACTCCTCCCGAAGCAAACATATTCTACTGGAACCTTGCGGCCAAATCGTAGGGAAAACCCATCAGAGGTGGTTCATCGAAAATTTAAAAAAAGGGAAAGTATAAATAGATTTACGGACGATGGCATTTGCATAATGAAGTGGAGAGATAAGAGAGACGTCATTATGATAAGTTCGGAGCATGATGGGAAATTTGTAAATACTAGATCGAAGTCGGGTGAGGATAAACAGAAGCCTACCTGTGTGGTCGAATATAATAAATATATGGGTGGGGTGGATCGTTCTGATCAATTGCTATCATATTATTCATATGAAAGAAAATCGTTCCGTTGGTATTTGAAATTAGCAATTCATATATTTCAATTGCAAATGGTAAATAGTCACATACTATTCAATATAGTGGGCATACAATGAGTATGTACGACTATCGGCATGATGTGATAGGGTCACTCGTATCAAGTAAACTCAGAATAACATCCTCTCCATCCATTCAAAGTAAAACACATTTCCCTGATAACATAACAGAAAAAGATGAGAAAAGTGGTCGAGTAAAGCGACGTACATAGGTGTAGAATGTGCTCTACTAAAAATATAAGGAAAAACTCAACAATATACTGTCCAGCTTGTCCGGACAAACCTGCTTTGTGTCTCCGACCCTGTTTCCTTTAATATCATGAGAAAAATTGACTATTTTTCATATTGAATATTTTGTGCATTTTATTTATCATACGTTTTCTGTCTTTGTATTTCCTATTATTGTCTATTATATTGTCTTTGTATTTCTTTGTAGATAGTAAATATTCTTTACATTGATTGTTTGCACATCACGTGTGTTCATAGGCTTATATTACATTAGATATATAGGTTATTTTATACATATGTTCCTTTCTTATGGTATGTATTCTTTGTGCATTATACTATTATTTCATGTATGATATGTATATTATCTTTGTTTTATGATAGATAAATGTTTCTCATGTTGTAAAAAGGAAAAACACATATGTACTTACATGATATGTTTCTGTAAACATACGTCATTGTATATTAAATATATGTATACAAGTATTTGATACAAATAACTAATATCTTTGTTTCATTACATTTACCAAAATTTCTATCAAAGCCAAGGTTCAAAAATATTATTTAAAAAATAAAATTAATTTGCACAAGAAAGGAACATAATTAAAATTAAGTTATGTTAGAGGCAATCTACCTATTGGCAGCACATGGTAGACAATATTGTTTTATAAAACCAAAGATATACTTTTACTTTCATACCTAGCCGACGTACGTAAAGATACGACAGATACCATTGTAAAAGGGAAAAATATTATTTTCCATATAATATGGCTCATTCAGTATAACATACCATATGGTACATCAAAGTAAGCTGGCTTGAGTTGAAGAGTTTTTTTTTGACGGTGTCCAGGTACGTGCCAGAGAACCCTCTTGAGAGGATTAGGCAGCGGTTCTTGACCTTTTTGGATAACTTTTCCTTGGCTTCTTGTCCATTCATGACAATGGGAAAGGCAATAAATGCAAAGAAAGACATCCTCTGAGACCCGGCATCAGTTCTTTATACGGTATTTGGGTATTGGGGGCCAAAACTTATGTTGCGGTTGGCTTTGAAACCCCGAATAAAATGCGGAACTGCAATCTACTATGCGGGTTGCCTACCCTAAATCATTTCACACTGGCATGTGACTCTCATGAGTGACGCTAGAAAAATTGCTATTCTACGCAATAATACCAACAGAATAATTCTTATGATACCATAACTAAAAATAATAATCATATTTACAGTAAAACTCGTTTAATACGTATTTGAGGGGACCGACTCATTGCTTCGTTATAAGCATGACTACGTTATATATGAGAAACATGGTTTTTGTCCTAAACATTCCATATAACACGTATACACATACAGTAAAAGCTGTGCTATCCGGCTATTTAGAACCGGCCACCCTTAGATACCGGCAATTACAAAAATACAATTCATTTTGTATTTCTTTTTCTTTTTTTATGAATTTTTGTGTGAATTGTATGTGTGTAATACCCCAACTTCCACTTTAAAATTTCTTAAAATATAAGATGTATATATTACGTATTTACTCCATATACTTCTGTGGCTGCCGAGTAAGAATGGCGTTTTTGGTTACGTAAGATGTTTTGGTGTACTTCTACAATTTCCAGTTTTATTGCTTTTTATTATTTAAAAAATTACCCATCCATTGAATATGGCATCAAAATAAATACCTTAAAGCAAGGAACAGGAGAGAAAAGGTTGGTTTAACGCTAACACAAATGCTGGAGCTGATCAAACGAATTGAAAAAGGAAAAAATAGAGCAGCCATAGCAAAAGAATTCAACATCAGATCTTCCACGCTCTATGATATCAAGGCTCATAAGGCTAAATTAATGAAATTTGTGTCATCTTCTGAGACGAGTAAATCAATTAATAAACATCATACGCTTCATAAGCCAAAAATTGAGGAACTGGATAAAATATTATATGACTGGTTTTCACAGAAATGTTCAGAATTAAATAATTTCATCCTTTTCTAATAGAGTAAATAAAGATAAATAATAAAGATAAATAAGAAAGATATAATCCAATAAATTCAGTTTTGGGAACAGGTTCACTGCCGTAATCCCCAAACTTCCCGGACGCCCTAAACTTTTCAATAGTCTTTTTGTTTTGTATGTAAGCGTAGCAACATATTAAATAAGAATGGGTAAATAGTGTCTATATCTAAATACGTGTGGAAGAATTAAAATGGAAAATGCAAACCCCATGCATGGTTATGTTTGGGGAGTACGATAGTGAACCTAAGCACAATTTTGTTTGGTTATTGCTAAATTTGCAATGTCAAAATCGAAAATCGCTCCCCTAACAGGATATTTCTCCTAATTGGCTTTCCACAATCCCCAAGATAGCCGGATAACACAGCTTTTACTGTATTTGGAGTGAATCGACTTCAATGCCGTACTTACATATGCAAAGAGATGCTTATCAACTTCGCGGCATGTAAAATGTTCGACTGCTATTACATACGATTTTTTAAATGGTCAATTAATATTATTATTATGGTCATTAATTTACATAAACATTTCACATTTTTAATATCAATTTCAAAACAAAGGGAGAGTGGAAATTCGTATGGAAGGGGTAGATGGAGGAAGAGGACCTCTACGAACAAGTGCGTGGCAAACGGGCGGAAACTATTCATTACTTATCACTCTGCGCGCCAAAATTCGTTATATATGGGGCATTTTTTGCCACGGGATCAAACATTTGTTCGTTACAGCCGAGAATTCATAAAATGCATGTTCCATACATCCGAGAAATTTAACCAATGCCCTTATGGAGAAGTTCAAGGGACCGAGACATTTCTTCGTTATAGCCGAGATTTCGTTTTAGGCGTGATCGTTATAAACGAGTTTTACTGTATATCCAAAAATAGGAAAAGAAAAAATCAGGAACTAGGAAAGTATGCCGAGGTCTTCACACGCACTGAACGTGTTAATGTGGTTTCACTCAAGATGGCACTTTTCATGATAGCATCTATCACATTAAGAAAGGACTTGGTGTATAGCAAAAATGCTGAAGGTCGCCATAGTAACTAAATTTATCATTAAAAACTTGTAAAAATGTTTTTTTTTCATTCAAAGCCATGTTTGGCTAAATTTCAGTTGAGTTAAGAATTTTGGCTATACATAGGTTCAAGTACTGAGTTTGTGTCACACTTCTAACCTACTTTAAATATGAAAATTAAAAACATCATACATTATTTCTCATTTGAATTAAACAGAGAAAGGAATCATCCCTGAATTCGAACACTATATTTTATTAAATATGAACTCTTGCCTAAAACTCTAGTTAGGTCACACCTGATTACATGGTAAAAGTTTGATCAAAACAAGCCCAGCTGTTCTCTAGTAATAAGCAAACATACGTGGAAGCATGCAAATACTTCATTTTATTATTAAGGTCAGTTAGAAAGAGAATAAGATGTAAAATCTAACCAAAGCATAAGTAATGATTTCATTTTCTACCAAGAGAAAATTTATATAATAATTTCAGAAACTATATATCTATTGTAATAAAAGTCAGTCTCGTTCTGTGTAAAAGATTTTAGGAATTAATGAAATATTACTCAAGAACAGTCCTTTCAATTTCAAAAAATCTTTTGTCAGACACTTGGTGCATCCTCTTGCAGGTTTTCAAATGGTCATCATCCTTGATGATGACATGGGTTTGTTTCCAGAAGTTTACTTTCCCTATTTCAGTGGTTCCCAAACTTAATCTGCAATCTCCTCTTATGACAGCCAATCTTGTTGCAACCCCCTATTATGGCAGCTGACCTTATTGCAGTCCCCTTAACCCTATCCATCTACCAGTAAATACAAAGTGTGATTGGAATGTTAAGAGGAAATCAGGATTTTGTTAATGATACAAAATTATGCAATTAAAATTAAGGGAAAAATAAATTATTGAAACTTTTATACACACACTGTTCCATATCTTTGTGATGCTCCTGAAAATCTTTAATGGCAACCCTTATTTATACATCTATTGCTGCAGTTATGGTGCAAATTGGAAAGGAATACAAAAAAAAATTGGCAATAATTCCCATTATATGAATAAGCACTTAAAAATCTAAAGACTGAGAAAAGTGCATATCTTAGGTATCCTTAACAGCCACAAAAAGGTTTTGAAAACCTTGATGCAGCTATTGGAGATATCTGAGATAAGTACTTTTGTCAATATTTTTATTTTAAAATGTTTATTCCATAATTTTTTTCAGCCATTATAAGAGCTCGATGATTTTCTTGTGAATAATTCCTGTAACAAGCTTTACTTAAGATACGCAAAAAAGTCCACGAAAATTCCTATTGGAGAACTCAACATGAAAAATAAATAAAAAATTGAAATGTCAGAAGCACACCATAACGAAATAATAGAGAATTACTAATCCCTAAAACTTGAATTCAAGAGAAATATAGAGAAATCATCATCCTTAGTCTGGCTATTGTAACATAAATATATTTTTGCCACACCTGTCATAGTGGTCAATGAGGGCCAATCTCTGATTTTTTGGCCCTGGCTCATCCAGCTGAGCCAAGATACGATTATGACGCTCTTGAGCAGCAGCAATAGAGCCCTCTCCTCCTAATTTCCGTGACATGAAGTGAGCATACAATTCAGTCTGCGTTATTAAGAAGTTTAGTTTCCTCTGCTGTCTTTTCACCTAAAATTTATAACATGCAAATTAAAGAAACAATTTCAAGTAAGAATTTTCTATATCTATGATCAGTTCTTTTATCTAGAAACTAATTTATCAAAAGCAATAAAAATTCAAACAGTGGTGCTTAGAAATATTTTCTTTTTATTGTTCATTTTTCTGAGTTGAGCAAAACGTACTTTTCATGATAAAACTACAAAATGTACATTTTAATGTAACAAGTTATGAAAATCAATTTCTAAATTACTTAAAAAGAAAATTCTACCTCTTACTATCATACTAATTATTTCAAAACCACATTTAGGAATAGTAGAGCAAATCATTACAAACATTCCTCTGACCTCCATAATTTCCAGGTCCATCTTCCTCTGCTCCTCTGCCTCCCTTTCCATCCTCCTCCTTGTTTCCCTTTCAACTCGATCAAATCGCTTCCAATAGGCCTGCATTTCCCGAGTAAGACGCTTTGAACGCCAAATTGTTTCTTTTGTATTCTTCTGACTCTGCATAGCCTTTTGTCTCCAATATCGCATACAATGCTGTGCAGCTTTACGGCAACTCATCAGTGTCTCTTTGTGGTTGTTAGCACGTGCTCGCTGGACCTGCAAAGCAATTGTGATAATTATTACATGTTATAATCACTTTCGCTATATGAATTGCAGCTGTCTACTGGAAAATACAGGGAATGCACAAATTTAATACCCTACGGAAAAAAGATCATGTGTTTGCATTAAGCCACAAGTTTTCTCATGTCATATGCATATGTTAAATGAGATGCATGCCCAATTCATGACCATGTATAACTCAAGTTATATGACTAAATATGTGTCACATTTATTTAGCCATGTTCAGACTGTACTCGAAACGTCATGATTATGTGGCAGTATACCACTGTGATGATCCATGTTTTGCGATGATCCAAGGTCCCCATAGGGCTTAATCTGCAATCACAGTCCCATTGCAAATTACATCGTAAAATGTTGTTAACTTATAGAATATGTATATATATTACTGTATACCTTAAGTATAGTAAAAAATACAGATCATAGACGATCTGTATTTGGTCGTAAATTTCCCCTCCCTCAGCTTCCGTCTCTTACCATAATTGACTTCGATGATATCGCCCATTGAACTGGTGTCTCATCGCATTCCATCGCCGGACTCAGTCAGAAGCAAAGCAAGCGCAATGCGCAAAAAAAGTTTTCACAGCAAATTCGTTTGCGATGATTAGAATATGCAGTGCGATGAATTGAATACATGAGTCCAAGGGGTTACTGTGATGATCTGTGGTTGCAATGACATGTATCCATGATGATTCGAATATTTTCTGTATAATCAAATCCAGGAATGTCAGTGATGAAGCAGGTAAGACGCTGGCCTACTACTCGCCTGATGTTCTAAACGGCAGTGGCCACGAATCCTGCTGAGGTTTCCTGGCACCCTATTTATGTATGTACAAACTAAGAGAATGACAACAAGGAAATGAAAAATGAGAACACACAAATCAGCACCCATCCTTCGGAAGGGAGATTAAGCAGTTGGCCCCCTTGGTGCTTTTCATAAGAGTAAGCTAATACCGGCACCGGTTTTCCCTCTTCCCTTCTGTGTGCACGTTGTGGAAGGCAACAGGAAACCCCCACACCATTTGTGTGTATTCCCAAATCAGTAAAACCACTCTAATGATTGAATTAACAACAAAAAAATCAAATCCACAATGGAGAAAGCCATGTTGGACAAGGATTCAATGCACAACAATAAGAGCTGAAACATTTATGAAATATAGAAAATCAAATACAGTCGTGGGTCTTTACTTCATGAACCTGAGAAATGAATGAAATTCTAAAAAAATCGGTACAACATACATTGTACAAACTTTCTCATATATTAATGTGTCGTTTAGTTATCTTCAGAAAATGAAAATCGTATGAGCCTGTTATTAGAAAATCCAATTTTTGTTAAAGTTGCCCAAGAATAAACTACCCTTATATTCATTCATTGAGAAAAATGAAATATGTAGTATTATTGCAAAAGTATACTCAAGTAACTGTACAAAATTTGATCAAAATCGTTTCTGAGAAAATCAAATTATTGCTAAAGTTGCCTAGAATAAACTAGCCTTATATTCATTTTTTGATAAATATGAACTATGTAGTATTATTGAAGACATAAACTTAAGTAACTGTACGAAATTTGATCAAAATCGTTAGAGCAGTTTTTGAGAAAATCAAATTGTTGTTAAAAAAGCTTCCCTTCCCTTAATCATTGAGCAGTGTCAATCATTTCTATATATACTCTGCTCAGTATGATAAAATGCCTAAGTACGAGATTTCATTCATTTTTGCTCTACCGTTTAGGCTCCAGAGCCAGTAACAGACAGACAGACGGCATTGCAAAAACCACTTTTTCGGATTCAGCGACACCTAAAATGTATATTTCCGTAAAGATCTCGAGGTCAAATTTTTTCACAATAACAATGCTTTCTCGATACTTCATATGAGAAAGTAAAAAATCTGGAGACAATTATATGGTCCCATAAGTTTACACGGAATTTTCGATTTTTCAGAGTGCAAGGTTCTTTCCTTCATTCACCAAAATACGTAAATATGGACCGATTTTCATCGTTTTGGCTTTATTTGATGGCTAAAACTCTTACTATCTTATTCTTGTGATGTTTACATGTTACACGGACGAATTTTCAGAAATACACAATTCTTTTCGAAATTTAGCCGATAATTCGTACTCTTTCTGGGCATTGCCAAGGCAACTGTCATTGTTGCCTCCGATTCAATTAATGCCAATTAAACCTTCAAATAGGTGAAAGAATAGCGTTATATGCTTAGCACTTTTGCTTAAGCATCAAAATGAATGATGTATAACAACATCAATATTTATGGATAATTATTCTGTTGACTGCATATGGGAAACATTTCTAACGATTTCATTGAAGCAATTGAATCTTCATTTCATCGTTTGAGTGCTGGAATCTTACCTTTTTGTAAGTAAAATTATTATATTATACAACTGTAATACTTATTAATGCAAATAGGCTCACACATAAATTAAAAATCAAATGAGAATAGGGACATACAATGTTTTTTAAACATATTGAAAGTTCACAGTTATCTTCTTTTTGTAGCTAATCTAAATAAACGGTTGCATTGATTGTTATATAAAAAAGAAAAGACATATTATTCAATAATAAGAAACAAATAAAATTATAAACATAAATGTTCGTGATCAATTACTGTGTATCATTAATATCCTCTCTAATATGACTTAAAATGCAGATTTCTGACTGACTTATGGGTTATTCTCCCAAATGGATGTGGAAAAGAGATGGAAGACTTAACACAAGCTCTTAAACAGGGTTAGAAAGATATGCTCTATTTTTGCCACCAATCTCATGGGTTTAAACCGGGCAGCAGTCAGGGGCAGAGCCCCTTACTTAAAGGAACCTCTAGTGGAAGGTATTCAATTGAACTACATGATCATACAACTTGAGTGCATAGTCCGATAATATTATTTACAAAAAAGAATATATAAAACTTTAGTATACATAGAAATGTAAATTTTTACAGATAATTATTCAGTTAACTGCATATGGGAAGCATTTCTAACGATTTATTCAAAGCAGGTGAATCTTCATTTCATTATTTGAATGCTGGAACCTTACATTTTAGTAAGTAGGACTATTATATTATACATCTATAATGCTTATTAACGCAAATAGTCTCGTGCATAAATTTCAAATTAGATGAGATTAGGGAAATACGTTATTTTTTTGATACATTACATGGTTATCTTTTCTTTAATGAGATAATGGAAGTGGAAAAATATACCTGTGGAGTTGTCTTATCCATTGTTTACATTCCTCTACAATCTGTTCTTACCATTTCAATTAACCTTTTATTTTCTACTTGAATTCCAGTATTACATGGATTAAACGTTTAAATTGAGCTATTTCGAACTGTACGTGGAAATTGATGAACAGAATAAGAAATTTTATAATGTTTTATTTAAAATGTTTCATAACCAAAGATTGTAGGTCAATACTTTATTTTAATCTCACAAAGAATGAAAGCCTATAGGTTGAGAATTCCATTTTTAAGTGTTATTTTATGGGAAATGGAAAAGTTTGCAATCAATTACTGCATAGCATTAATTTCCTCTCTAATATGAAATTTAAAATGCAGATTTCTGACAGGCTTCGCATAATAAATTGCCAATACGCACACACAGCCGTGCCCTCAGCGAGATTCGAACCCGCAAAGCTTACCAATACCTGGAAAATGCATTAGTATAGTTAAATGTGAATTATTGAGATCAACTTTTTTTACACTCCTTAATTTTTTATAAATTAATTGAAAAAAATCGCACAAACATTGTGCGGGTTCAGCTAGTAACTTTTAATGCAACAACCTATATGAATGAAGCATATTTTTTAGTCTAGATCTCTATTTAATATCCAAAAATATATTTTCATCTGGTACATTACTAGTTATTCTGGGATATAATGACATAGGGACACTAAGATTGGGAACAGCAGTTCTACAATCCCTTCAAGTCAGAAACAAATAGCTTAAAATAGAGCAATCAAAAATAAAGTGAAAACGATAAAATTAATTAATAAGGGGATTATGATTTTTTCATAATCAACTGATATAGTATTGGCAATAAGACGTTTTTTGCTTGTAAAATTTTTTAGACTTTTCCCTCGAGAAAATTCTTAATTTTTACAGTATAATACACAGGTAATTCTCTCATAATATCATCCAGTAAAGTTCTGATACATATCAACTCAAAAATTCATGTTTTTCTCAAACACTTAATGACTTTATATGATGATAACCTGTGTTTCAAAAGTAAGAAATTGATAAAGAGAAGTCAAAAAATTATTAGATAAATTATTATCTCTTGAGTTTATAAGATTATAATATTTTTTGTTTAAATTAACACTTTATTTTACCCATGAATGTAAGAGTTTACTCCTACATTTCTGAGATTTTTTCAAACCTAACACTTGTAATAACTAAAATCAATGACTGTCAGAGAACTTAACAAAGGGAAAATCTCTTAAAAATCAAAGAACTGATCACTAACCTTTCCAACCTCCTTTTTAGCCATTAGGATCCATATTTTCCTTCTCCTGTGAGCCATGATCTCAGGATTCTTCTTATTTGATTGTGATTTCCTTCTTCCTCCTTTACTCCTTCCACCTCGCCCCACTTCACCATCCTCCTCCTCATCCTCCTCTTCATCTTCATCATCATCATCCTCCTCCTCTTCATCCTCCTCATCCTCTTCCTCCTCATCATCCTCTTCCTCTTCTTCTGCCTCCTCCAATTCCTCCTGCTTCATTTTCAATAACCTCATTGTGAAATCCATCTCTCCATCTCCTGTGCCAATGCTACCAACTTCTTCCCTCCTTTCCAATCGCCCCACGTCTCCCTCCTCTGCATCCCCTTCTTCATCATCACCCACTTCCTCCTTAATCCCACGGAATATTGCAGGTATGCTTTCCTCCACATCCCTAGCAGTCCGAACGTTGCCACAGCTAGCCACTTTGGATCCTCCCATAGAATGTGAGGTGCTCCCTAATAAACCTCCTGTAGGAGCATCTGCCTTCCCTCCCCCCTTCTCTTTCTTGATCTTCTTCAGCTTTCTTTCCATCCTACGTTCCTTCTTTGCCTTTTTTCGGCCACCAGTTATCGATCTTTGGTGCTCAGGGAAGCGGTCAAAGGTTGACAAGAGACCTGCACCATAGTATTGGTACTGGCGATTCTGAAAAAAATGTATTAAAATTTTTGAAGATTAAATTTATAGTTTACATAATTTTGATTTGCCCAAAAACACAAGGATAATGATAAAAGAGTATAATAATTTTTGACATGAAAATTTTTTTGAACTTCAGCCATATGATAATCACTGAAATTATTAATACATTAGAGCCACTTAGTAGTCCCTTGGTGGATTTTAATGGTTATCTTACATTTGTGGACTTTTCCAATTTTTTCCCTTCTTGCATATAAGTTGAATACTAATTCTGGTTGTGTAAAATTTGGAAAATAAAGTGTGGTTTTTATGCATGAAATTAAGGAACATTAACTTGTGAAAGTGGACTAGCAGAAAAATAGTATTATCTCATACTTTCTCATTTCAAAGCGATATGGTGATCCAAAGAAAACTGCATTAATATTTTCAGCATATATCTGTGCCTTTACTGAATCATTTGAATTACCTATGTCTGGTGCAAAACTGTCATATTTTGCACGTATGAGACTTTTTTCATTTCGCATCTCCTGAAGCTGTACTTTATCATCTCCGAAAAGCACAACAGAAACGTTATCAGACACTGCTCCTATTTCTTCCAAAGAAGAAAATTTGAAATCCCGAGAAAATCATGTAACATAGACCAATGACCATGAAAACAATCATATTTTCATCGTCGTTACTTTATGTTTAATATTTTATGGGCTCTGTAGACTGAAAGGGAAAGCTGAAAGTACAGAGTCGCTGTACGTGTTGTAATTCGGAAAGGCATTGTCCTTTTCAAATTTCCCTCCTAAAAAGCTTAAGGCAAGTCGAAGCACTTATGTTGGTACCTCTCACTTTCCCTTCAGTTTCCTTCCTCCCCCACCCTCTACATCGCTCATTTCCTAACTCCGTTGATATGTATTGTAGAATTTCGTTTAAAAAACGCCAATAATCAGCATTTTCACCGCAATGCAATGATGTAACTTTCAATCGCCTTATTTGCAAAAAGTATTGCAATTTTGCAATGATAGATCGGTAATTCCACCACTCGCTGTGAGGGTAGACTACACTGAGCTAGGGGCCGGGACGCAAGTCCGGGTGAGGGTCACTAATCCTCTCTAATGAAGGTCGAAAGGGAAGAGCAGGTAGTCTTCCAAAACATGGCACCGGATCTGAGACATGAACCATTCTTACAAACCGGAACTGAAGCATCAGTCATTTAAGTGGCAGAAGTCTTCATCACCTCATCCCAAAAAGCTTCGACAAGAGCCTAGAAACATTAAGGTCATGTTGATTGTGGCATATGATTGGGAAGGTGTGATACTGACTCATATTGTACCTCAAGGTACAACAGTAAATGCCCAATACTATTCCCATTATTTGCAACACCATCTGAGACCAGCAGTGAGATGCAAACATCCTTATTTTCTGACCAATAAGCCGATCATTTTGCATGACAATGTGCATTGTCATGTTGCAGCTCCTGTCACGGATTTATTGCATCACTGGGGGTGGGAGACAGTAGAGCACTCTCCCTATTCCCCAGACACAGGGGCGGATCCAGAAACTTCTCAAGGGGGGGGAAGGGGAGGGGGGGGGTCAATCACCCCTTCACCTATCGAATCCGCCCCTGCCAACTGCCCTATATTTTGAAAATCCCTACCCCTATCAGAATCCTTCTTTCCTTTGCTATACAGACCTAATCTGCGGCGTATAATTGAGGATTTTTGAGTGGAATGAATTTAAGAAAGCGCCCAGTGGAGTGCAATGGGGTTATCCAAGGAGGGGGCGATCACCCCCATCACCCCCCCCCCTTGGATCCGCCACTGCCCAGACATGAGTCCTTGCGACTTTGATTTGTTTGCAAAGTTGAAGGAACCATTGTGCAGAAAATGTTTTCCCAACATTGATGAGATCCTGCGAGTGGTATGGTGATCGATTGCAGACAATAACAAAAATCACTCTGCTGATGGTATTCAACAACTTCCACATGTATAGCAGTGAGTCATAGAGTTAGGGGATGACTATATTGAAGAAATGTAGATGATAAGTTAGTGCAATAAAGTTCTGATTCAAACATATACAATGTTGCCATTATTAAAAATCCAACCTTGTATATTTAAGCCTTTTCTTAAAACTGTATAGTAAATGATAATAAGCAAAAGCAAACTTTTATTCACTCAAAATAGAAGAAATGCTTTTAGCATTTGCTTATTCTTTTAGCAAATGCTTTTGCTTTTACTGTTTTCTTTAAAATTTTGCTGTTTTTATCCACTCAGCTCAATGACTAAGACATAACAAGGTTTGCAGGATGCCACTTCCATAAAGAAAATATTACAAAATTATTACAATACATTTTACATCTCTTATATTCCAAAGTAGCTTACATGCTGTAAGATGAGCCTCAGTATCATTTATTTGCATCTCAACATCTTTCAAAATCTTTAATTGATGTTATTAATGAATAAAAAATATTTACTAATGTGAACTCTTCATAATTTGTATAGTGCTCATTTCAGGGACAGACTGGGAAAAAAATCTACCGGGACTCAATGCACTTACTCATATGTCATCAGCTGAACTACCCCCTGCCACATCTGTCGAGGTTAGTTAACCAGCTGACTGGCCCTGATGAGGTACTAGGCAAAACCTGGTGACTTTTGTTGCCAGTCCGCCCCCTGGCTCATGCATCAGTTAAATTTTAACATTAAAGACATCATCACAAGTATTAGTAATAGCAACTGTTACCTCTGCATTTGTGTGAAAGCGGGCTGCATATTTCTTCCGCAAAAGATGCATTTTTAGCATTTCCTGAAGATCTTGTTCTGTAATGGCTCCATCATCATCTACTTCATCTCCTTCTGAGCTATCACTGCTGCTGATCAAGACATTTCGAAGCCACTTTCTATTCCTTCTTACATTGGCAAAATTGAATAACCTACTGCGATCCACTCTTCTTTCTGAATAACAAGAGAAAAACTCATGAATATAGATATTTTATTAATAAAAAAATTTCCATCCAAAAATAATTACTACAAATTAACTTGTTTGGGAAAAAATGAATAATAATTTTTTTTAACTTACACAATCCATTTTATAAAACAAATTAAAATGTTTCACGAGAACCACATCTTCAATTTAAATTATATTTTTAAAAATCGGTACAACATACATTGTACAAACTTTCTCATATATTAATGCGTAGTTTTGTTATCTTTAGAAAATGAAAATTGTATCAGCCGGTTTTTAGAAAATCCAATTTTTGTTCAAGTTGCCCAAGAATAAACTACCCTTATATTCATTCATTGAGAAAAATGAAATATGTAGTATTATTGCAGAAGTATACTCAAGTAACTGTACAAAATTTGACCAAAATCGTTTCTGAGAAAATCAAATTATTGCTGAAGTTGCCTAGAATAAACTAGCCTTATATTCATTTTTTGATAAATATGAACTATGTAGTATTATTGAAGACATAAACTTAAGTAACTGTACGAAATTTGATCAAAATCGTTAAGAGCAGTTTTTGAGAAAATCAAATTGTTGTTAAAAAAGCTTCCCTTCCCTTAATCATTGAGCAATGTCAGTCATTTCTTCATATCTTCTACTCTGTATGATAAAATGCCTAAGTACAAGATTTCATTCATTTTTCCTCTACTGTTTAGGCTCCAGAGCCAGTAACAGACAGACGGCATTGCAAAAACCACTTTTTCTGACTTAGCAACACCTAAAACGTATATTTCCATAAAAATCTCGAGGTCGAATTTTTTCGTGATAACAATACTTCCTCAATATACTTCGTATATGAGAAAATAAAAAGCATAAATAACTCAACATAATGTTAATTACTGACAAATTCCTTTCACTCAGGACTTCCCAGGTGCTGGTTTACTTCCAGACAAATAATACACAACAAATACCTATATTTTTACTTCCTCATATACAAGGTATAATGAGAAAGTATTGTAATTGCAAAACAAATCGATCTCGAGATTTTGATGTAAATATATGTTTTAGGTGTACCAGAGTCCAAAAAAGTGGTTTTTGCAATGCCATCTGTCTGTGGGTCTGTCTGTTCGCGACTCTAGAGCATAAACGGTATAGCAAAAGTGAATGAAATCTTGTACTTAGTCATTTTATCATACAGAATAGAAGCTATGAAGAAATGATTGACACTGCTCAATGATTAAGGGAAGGGAAGCTTTTTTAACAACAATTTGATTTTCTCAAAAACTGCTTTAACGATTTTGATCAAATTTCGTACAGTTACTTATGTTTATGTCTTCAATAATACTGTATAGTTCATATTTATCAAAAAACGAATATAAGGCTAGTTTATTCTAGGCAACTTTAGCAATAATTTGATTTTCTCAGAAACGATTTTGATCAAATTTTGTACAGTTACTTGAGTATACTTCTGCAATAATACTACATATTTCATTTTTCTCAATGAATGAATATAAGGGTAGTTTATTCTTGGGCAACTTGAACAAAAATTGGATTTTCTAAAAACCGGCTGATACAATTTTTATTTTCTAAAGATAACAAAACGACGCATTAATATATGAGAAAGTTTGTACAATGTATGTTGTACCGATTTTTTTATGATGATAAAATAAACTACAGAGGATTAATAATCTTAATGTAATATTTATTCACAAAGAAATAATAACATAAGTTTTAAATGATACATACAATAAAAAGTAAAGGGAATTTTCTTATAAAAATTTATTCAGAAACAATAAAGGCTTACTAAGTAACTCATTTCTCCACATAAACTCTGGACATCCTTACACAAGTTTCCCACTGCTTTACCAGATTGATGATCCAGTCAGATTAAAACTTTTTCGGTTGCTGTTGAAGCCATTCTTACACTGCATCCATTACCTCATTGTTGCAGGAAAATCACAGACCTCGCAGAGCATTTTTGAGTGGCCCAAAGAGGTGGAAGTATGACAAGATGCTGTAGGGAGGATGTCTTAGAACTTCAAAGTTAAAATCCTGTAGAGTCTCTACAGTCAGAGAAGCAGTGTGTGGCCAAGCATTTTCACGAAGGAGCATACCTTTAGCAAGCTTTTCTTTTTGTTTCTTGTGGATTGCTGGCTTGTTTTTCTCGTAGCATGACACTGTACTGCATGCAATTCACACTAATCCTCTTTTCTTGAAAATGAATGAGAATAGGTCTTTCTGAATCCCAGAATACTGTGGCCAACACTTTTCCGGCACTAGGCTGATTCTTGAACTTTTTCAAGCATGGCGAATCAGGGTGTTTCGTGTCTGATTGGTTATTTGTCTCTGGTTTAAATAATGGACACAAGTCTCATCACCAGTGATTATTTTCATTTCATGAATTTTCTCCTTCTCTTTGATAACAGTCCAAATTCTGCTGAGATGTTTCCATATGTGCCCATTTGTGATCTTCTGTCAAATGTTTCGGTACCCACCTTGCTCAGACTTTACTGAACCCTGATGTTTCGTGAATAATGGAATATGCTGACCGAAAGCTAATGTTTAATTTTCATTAACAGTATTAACAGACTTCTGTTTTCTCAAATAAATTTTTCAATTTCTTCAACATTTTCTGTAGTCTTTGACGTTGACGGGTGCCCTGATTTTCTCTCAACACAGTCCATTTTTAGCCTACATGGTGAGGTCCAAGTAAGAAAACTTTGCAAGATCATAATTTTGCACTGTGCATCAGGTGCCTCAAATGCCCACTGATTGACAAAACAATATCACAAAAATATTAAGGCAGCAACCATGCTTCAGTCACGTTGTGTCCATGGCTAGCTCAGGGTACCTGTTGATCATGCAAGTGCCC
This sequence comes from Uropetala carovei, assembly GCA_036926305.1. Classification (NCBI taxonomy): domain Eukaryota; kingdom Metazoa; phylum Arthropoda; class Insecta; order Odonata; family Petaluridae; genus Uropetala; species Uropetala carovei. The sequence goes on along the minus strand of JAXCHB010000104.1, from coordinate 3,900,015 downwards.
AGGAAGGCATTAACCAAAGGATGCTGAATGGCCAAAGATTAAAAAAAACAAATTAAATATACCGTATTTACTTGTGTACCACACAAACCTTTTTTCTCAATGTCATTAAAAAACTGACTGTGCATCATACACGAAGATTTCTGACCAAGTTTTAAAAATTGCGAGTTTCTATCATAAATCTACTGGAACACCTTTGCGTCTACATTTATACTCACAAAAGACGAAAAATTCAACGAAGTATATGAGTATACAAGTAAATGTGTGCTTGCATTCTGCAAGCATTTTCTCTCACCTTAAAGTGAAAATAAAAGCCGAAAAATAATTTTCAATGAATAAATTCGCATCTGGGCTCCGAATTACGTGTTTTTCTGTTTTGAAAATATTGGGGCATAAACAACCCCTAAAATTTATAATTATAAAACATTTATAGGTTTTTAGCATTTCTTGGGAATACCTCACATTTATGCAAAATTTCATGTATATAGCACCTCTAGAAGTGCATTTATGAGAAATTCATTGTTTAAAATTTATGAATTTTTAACAGCCACAATATAAAACTTTCATGAAATTTCAAATGTTATTTTCCACCGGAACATTATTTCCTAACTTGGTTAAATTTTTCAGCTTCCTGGCTCTAACTAAAGTACATAAACATTAGTCAATTTGTTAAACATTTAGGAATTTATTACGTCCGAACGAATAAAAATTTTCAAATTTCTATATTCCCGTTTTCATTATTTGGCTAATTCTACAGGTAGAAAAAATTTCACCTTTTTAGCGCATTTAGAAATACCTAAACCATGAAATGTTAGTAAAATAGATTATAATTTTTACCGGCCAAGAAAATGAACATTGTTGCAATTTGCCAATTATTCCTCTGATTAATTTTTTCCGTTCGCTTATGTATTAAATTTCAACTCTCCAGCTATTGTAGTTTGGGCCAGACATTAGCATCCTCCTATATCCTATATATATCGTATATCCTCCTCCGTAAGAAGGGTGCTTATAGAATGATATGCAACCAAGCATGTGTTTACAGTTTAAATGCACAGTTTATAATGCCACTGGTGCATCTTCAAGATTGAGGTGACATAATATTATTATACTATTAAAGCTGTACCTTTTAAATGAGTTTTAAGTTTATTATTGCTAATAAAAATAAGCAGTTCTGTCATTAAAAATTTATTATCAATTTTTATCTATACTTTTGCCAGAATAAGTTGGCATCTGGTATCTGTGTTTGACAAATTCATGGTGAGCTGCTGACGCTCCTTTAACCCAGGAGAGAATACACTTATGGGGAATCCCTGCACTTTTTTGATTTTTTTCTAATTTTCTGCTACAGTAGATGTCAACTTATTTCAGCATGAATTTATTTTTTTCCTTTCTAACTGGCCCAAAAATGGCACATGAGTAAATATGGTACATAAATTTTGCTTTCATTTCAAAACTATTTCTGTTGTTTGACCTACTTCAGTCATTACAAAACAATGCAGACTTATGAAAAAGAAAATTAACCGGAGCTGAGATGATGGCGATGCCACTGCTTTTGAACTAACTGGCAATGGGGTGCAAATCAACGGAAATTGATTGAAACAAACCGTTTTAAGCTTTACATTACTTTAAATTAAAGCTTTAAAATTTTTTTATCCTTTTAAATATAATTTTATTTTACATTTTTGCTTATAAAAAGTATATAATTTCCAAAACTCAATCAGTGAAACCAGATTACTTTGGATTCTGAAAGCTGCCAAGTGGAAACCATACATACAGAGACGGATGCACAATATGAGTAAAGATTGAATTTTGTGAATGGTTTGTTCACATGTGTGATTGAAATGAATTTTAATTTTTAATTTTGGGATCCTTTGAAGTATAGCATAAGATAGAAAACCAACAATACCAAAGGAGTTGAGGCATGATTACGAATTAACTTTTACAGCTATTTCATCATCAATATGTGCACAAGTATGTCTCCCTGATTTGCATCAATGCCCACACTGCACTGATGCTGACAGTGGGGCATTTCAAATATTTGCAATCATCCATGTGCTTTATAAGTAAATATGTCGATAAAGTATGCATACATTTTTATGGTTATCGTGCATGTAGTCAAGAAAATTTTGGGTCATTCCTCATACGATGAGCATATTGATAAAAGCAAAGCCAAGCATATATAACCATGACTTTGGCAGACTTCAAACCTGCAACCCTAGCAATTGGAGCCATACAACACCCTCTACTATAGCTAATGGTGGTCTCAAAATGCAGGCGGCAATGCCTCTCCCACAATCCATAGTATAAGCAGAGTGCAATGTATGCAAATTTTTTGGAGAAAAATAACTTTTATCATTTACAGTATAGAACCTTTTATTCGGCAAGCTTGGGATATGGGGATAGCCGGTTATCTGGAACTTCCTGTTATCTGTATTCTCATAAACAATGCTCAGAAAGAGCTTAAACCCACCGGAACGCTGTTCTGGTTCGTTGCATGTGTCAATAATATCATTCTGTTTTGTCAAACATTTAGTAATACTGTTTGGTTAACTTCATTTAATAAAAATAATATAAAAAATTTTTCTTTACTTTTCTTCATTGTAGTACATAAGGAATAAATTTATTTATTTATTTATTAACCATCCAAAAACAGCCAAAGGGCCTTTTACATTGGATGATGAACAAGATAAAACAATTTATAAATACACAAGTAACATAGTAATAATAACAATGACAATAAAGAAGTTGAAAGTTGGTTAGTGACTCAGAAGATGTTTGAGGATAAATGTGAAGGTGGTCAGTGAAGAAAAGAGGTCCAGCATTGGGTAAGTGGTTGTCAGGGCATCAATAAGAAGAGGAATCCGGTAAAATAAGGTACACTGGGATAAGGACAGACAAAATTCAGGGATGTGAAGAGGACTGTTATTGCAAGTAGTGTGTGGAGGAACATGTAGAGAAAAACTAGATAAGAGATCAGGGGAGCGAAAAAAGTCATTCCTTATTCTGTATATCAACTTCAAGTAAGTCCATAATAACGTGCCGGTGGGGAAGATGAGAAATGCCCAGGGTTGACAGAATTTCTTCGCGTGAGGAATTACGAAAGGAGGGGATACGATAACAGACAATCGCAAAAAAGAAATTGACAGGACGGTTAAGCTTTATAAGTGTGGAAGGGGTAACATTAATATCTTAGCACTAATATCTGTTGATCTTTACAGAAAATGAACTTGAACTGCTCTCTAATACAATATTAACATTGCAGCCAATAAAAGTTGCTGTAGAAGTATTATGATCCAAAAATGTAAATTTGTATATTGCTGATGTAACATTAAAATTTATGCTTGATGAACTAAGAAATCAAAACACATTTTTAAGCAATGACCTTAAAGAAGCATTGATAGCTCTCATAAAGGAAAGACAAACAACTTATTCTGATGTTCTACAGTTTCTTTATGATCCAAAGAAATAAATTGATGAAGATTACGGAATTTTCAATAAAGCCAGCAAGGCCACAATAAAAAAGGTAATTGTAGAGTTACTTGAACGCATTTCTGAAACTGAATCAACAGTAGTCAACGATTCCAACTCCCAGTCTGAGGATTCATCTCAAAAACAAAAAAAAAACAAAAGACCTAACACAAGTCATAAGAAAGGAACTACTGTATTTTCAAGAAGAAAAAATAAGAGGAAAATACTTAAAAATGGATTTCGATTTCCTAACGACCATTCGACCAACAAGTGTTGAATCTGAACGAGTTTTTCAACAGCTGGGTTTATATGTACTAAAATAAGATTGCAGTTAGGTGACCATAGTCTCGATAAATTATATTTTCTGCGAACCTATTTTAACCAAAAAGATATCTAATAAGAAAGACTTTCAAAGTGTTTTTTTTATATTAATATTAAAATTATACTTATGTTTGGAATACAATTTTGTTCAAAGTGGTTTTTGTTTATATTAATATTAAACTTGTAATTATGTTTGGAATACAATTTTGTTCAAAGTGTTTTTGTTTATAATAATATTAAACTTAAAATTATATTTGGAATAAATGTTTTGAATAAAATATTTTTATTAGTTTTATAGCTGATTTGAATAAAATTTGTCTTCCATTAATATTTAGCTATCATTTTTCTTTCAATTTAGCATTTGTTAGAAACTATAAATTACTGGTAAACCGGTATTTGTGAACATTTTTACCAAATTACCGGTAAATCAAAAGTCGGTAAATTTGCAATCCCTAATTAGCACCAGGGATTTTCAAAACAAATTTGTATATCGATTTGATGCTTCTTTGAAAATTGATGTTTTCAGGATAAAAATGTATTCTTTTAGGCATTTTCTGTTTCAAGTTCAGAGTTTCTTTGACAATAATAATTAATTTTAAGATGTAAATTAAAAATATGCTGTACTCATTTCCATGCTATTTTAATGGGAATAATAAAAGTTCCTGGAACCAAACTTGGAACTTTGGGATTAGAAGCAAACTCCTTCAAAATTTCCCTGTATGAAAGTAGATTCTACGTAATATTTTGTTGCACTGGTTCTCGCACTGTCCAAGAAAATATGGTGCATATATTACCAAGCTGTTCTAATGGGGAAAAAAGTAAGTCTTCTGGAATTAAACCTTGGAATCAGATACAAGCATAGTCCTCAACCTTCCCCAGGATAAAAATGGACCACAAAATTTGGTTGAGCTGGTCCTTGCAGCATCGAAGAAAATTCTATTCTACAGGAAAAAAGTAAAGTTCCTACAATTGAACTCAGGACCTTGGAATAGAATTCAAACATAGCCATTGATCTTTCCCTTAGTTGAAGTTTCCATGCAAAATTTGGTTGTGCTAACTCTTGTGGTGCCCATAAGCATAGAGGACAGACAGACACTCTTCATATATTAGATCCAGAAACATGGTCCTAAACATAATGCAGCAAAGCATCAAATCATAGCTTCACTTTTGTCATCGTCCATATTCTGCACACAAAGCACATTGCCGTCTTGTGAATTTTTCAAAACAATCGACACACAAGACGCATGAGATAACTCAAAGAACTACTCTAAAAAATTCTGGACTGACCTCTTCTTCTGTCCTTCCTCCCTCCTCCCTAACTTACTCAATACAAATAAAACACCCCTTCCTTTGCCATCTAACTGCAAGTTGAAAAAGATATCTAGGAGCTACATAGAAAAAATTGGCAATTTCCCTCCTATACTTATGTTCCCATCTGGTATTTAGATCCTTATAAGGCCTGTTTACTTTTGCAAATCCCTTCCATTCATAAAGAAACTCAAACTGTGCTATAGCGACCTCCTTTCAAAGGAAGAAATCTACTCTAACCGGTTTCCCCTGGGGTTAAAAGATGCCAAAAGTGTGGGAAAAGATGCATTTTTCATGTAAATATGTTCCAAGTACTAAGGTCTAAATTGTAGAGGGAAATAGGTTGGTAAATAATGGATAAAAAACACCATTAAACTGCTGACGACTTTTAACCATTTGATATAAGGATTTCTAATGCCATTCAACTTTTATTTTTTATTCTCATTTTGAAAAATACCTTTTACCTTATAGAATGAAAGGAGTTTTTCTTAACATCAGTAGTATAGCAGGGTTGTGTAAGATTGTATTAGCATTTTAAACTTCAAAAATTTAAAATAATATATCGCTACTGAATTGAAATTTTAGAACTAAGCTCTTCATAACTCTTAGAATTTGTCTACCGAAGAATAAATGACACACCTATTTTTTTCCAATCTATCATTTTAATAACATTGAGAATTATTGGAGTCTTAAATGATCCCAGATGTAAAACGTACAAAATGTAAGATTGAGGCAGGAATTATGGCTATATTGTTTAAGTTACTTGGCCAGACATTGAGCAAACCAATTAGGTAATTATTCCTGGTTTGGCACACCACCCCATTTAACATAGGATGGGCAATAAATGAAATATGTGAGTTGAAACAAAAGATGAAAATGGTGTTCAACAAAGTACAAAGCCTTGATGGTATTGGTCATAATGCCATATAAGATAATATTTTTTTATACAAGGTTTCACACATGGACATACATATAACAACATGGAATTTTGAGAACAATACTTAAAAATCATCAGAAGTTTCTGCTTTAATTCACATAAATTAGTAACGATGAACTTTTTCTCAAAGTTCCCTTTCAAAGAAAATCTTATAATGATGCTATTTTTTCCAAGGAAAAATGCTAAGTTAACCCCCAGAGGTTTAATAAAATGTATAAAAGTTCCAATAATCATTCCTGCACACAATGCTTATAAATCAGATTAAAAACTATAGACCAATCGGTGAAATATTATTCAGATGAGAATGAGACCATAGACTGGATTTTGCAACAGGAACAGCAATAGGTTAACCAGCGAAATGCTTAAAACAGGGGCTCTTAACCTTTTGCAAGCCCCGCACCCCCACACCGTTCCATAGTAATCCCGCACCCCATCAAAATTTTTTCCATGTTTATTAATTTTATTTTTTAAGTTGAACGAATTATTAAATGTGTAGTATTTAAAATCAAATATATTTATTACAAACTACATTTTAAACTCAACCTTTCCTCAATTCAAGACACAATAAGATTGTAATACAGGTGATGCAACAGTTATGCGCCTCACGAAAGTGCCTCTAGCATTTTATTACAATGGAATCCTATCTAACAATTCCATAATAGTTTTCCAGATTGTTTCTTTTTAAACAATTTTTAATGCTGTATTCATCCTGAATTTCAAAATAACCTTCCTAGCGTATTATCTCAGCCTTCTCACACAAAGTAGGACTGAGAGAATGACTTTGTTATAAATGTAATTAAAGGCGGAAAAATATAGCGAAAGTATGTCTGAGCACGGCTGTTTAAATCGCTTTGTAAACAAACCTCGAATAGTGATTACGGTTTGTTATTTCAAGAAAACGAATGTTCTTCAGTATCTCGCTATATATCTAACTAGCAGAATTTCCCGCTGAATTTCAATGGATTTAGTGAAGCTACTACAGCACAACATACAAACTCTTTAAAATATATAGTAGATACTTTTAAAATTACAATTAGCTTTTCTTAACAATTAATCATATCTGCTTGTAACAATCCGTTTCCGAGCGTATTGCATTCAAATATAACGATAATTGCATTTCCTATCATACCTATATATCACTTTCGCCAAATCCAGCTTCATTTCCTGTGAAATTATGCCTCTCTGAAATATTTACTTTTATGGCTTGTAAGCAAGAAACCCGTGAAAAAGCAACGTACAGTTGTCCATGATTGAACACTGACTCCGGTAAATGTACACCAAATACGTGAGCTTATTTACGTTAATAAATATTATAATGTAAAATATAATGATTTTACTTACAAAAAATGTAAGATTCCAGTACTCAATAGACGAAAGAAGGTTCAATTACTTTCATCAATCGTTATAAACGCTTCCTGAACAATAATCAGTATCTATTTACGTTGCTATCCATCAATATCAATTGTTTCGTTGCTTAAACAAAGGTGCGAAGCGAATATCGCTAAACTTTCGTCTATTTATAAGCTTCATTGAAGCTAAATGAATAGGAGGTAACAATGACAGCCGCCTTGGTTACGTCCGGAAAGAGTACGAAAAATCCACAAAATTTCGAATCAAATAGCATATTTCTGAAAACTTCAACCATGTAACATGTAAACTTCGCAGGAATAAGATAGTATAGAGTTTTATTTGTCAAATAAAGCAAAAACGAAAAAAATCAGTTCATATTTAAGTATTTTTAAGCTTGAAGGAAGAATACCTTGCAAGTCAAGAAATCGATTCATACGTGTTATCTTATGGGAAAATGTTAATCCCCTATATTGGCAGCACTGATTAATCCTGGTTGACCAAACCTTGACCATTCACTAAGTTAGGATGTAAGGAAGAATTGTACCTAATTTGGTTATTCTAGCTTTTACCGTTTAGGAGGAGTTCTTCAAAATATATTATAGTAGATAAGAAATGTGGGCACATGAATATACACAATAGGACGGCAGCTGGTTAGTATGGGTGGTTCAAAATGTCTTATCTAAAAAAATTAATAAATAAAAAAGTCAAATTGCAAGACGTTCCCACCACACACCCTGGACCCCTTCCCGCACCCCCTGAACCATCTTCCTGCACCCCCGGTTAAGAACCCCTGGCTTAAAAGGATAATACCAAGTTGGACAAAGAACAAATGAGTAAGAATACTGTAAAGGAATCTCATAAATCAAAGAATAACATTTTCAGTGCACTAAAAAATGGACACCCATGCAAGAGCTAAATAAATAAGATTTTTTATAATGAACTATTGTCCTAAGTTTTGCCTTTAAAGTACATTTCACCACATTATTCAATGAATGTAATGAATAGACTACTTAATTCATATTTAATTCATCCTTATTAAAAATATTTTAATTAGGCTAATTTCTTAAAATTACTAAAATAAATTTAAAATAAGATGAAAAAGTTTTGAATTAAATGTAAAACTTAAAAAGTGTACTTCACAGTTTTAAGCTGGTAACATATGATATCTTAGTGCTCCATGAGACACAACACTTGTCAATAAAAGGGATAAAAACATATTTAAATAATAAGGTTGCCATCCATCCCGATTTTAGCGGGCCAGTCCCGACTTTTGAAGATTTTTGGCTTGTGTCCTGATTTTCTCGTTTGACAATACTAAGTCGAGTTCAAGTATACTCGAGCGCAGCAGCAAAAGGGTTAAAGAGTTGTTGGATGTTCATGATGATCCGGAAGAGGATTCCTTAGGAATCATTAACTACAGGGTGATTCAAAATTATGTGAGTGATTACAAAAATTTATTGGAAAGAAATTAGGTAACATTGAACTTTCATAAGGTATGAAAAAACTTTTTCCTGTTGCTCAAAAAAACTTTTTGAGTTGCTCTTTGGAATGGTGTACGTATCATGTGTGTGCATCTATTACTTTCTTGCCAATACATTTTTATAATCACTCACATCATTTTGAATCACCCTGTACATTGAAAATATTTTACTAGTTACTGAGTTTATTAGTTCTTATACAGCAGGTAATACAGGTGTTAATTTTTGTGAATACAATTCAGTATTTCAAAAGCTTTCAATGAAAAATCCTAATAATATCAAAGCAAACTGCATTTCTCATGTTATTCATAATATGCCAACAAAGTTATTGAAATATGACATTGAAAGTCTTGTTATTGTGGTTTTCAATGAGTTTATAACAGCCTCAAAAAATGCAAGTGACATAAAGTGTGTTTCTGATTTTGTGGGTGAGGAATATTCTTCAGTGTTGGCTTTCACTTTTTAATGCTGTAGATAGATTATTGAAAAATTGAACAGCAATTAAAGCGTATTATATTCAGCAAGGAGAGAGAAAATACTGATTATAATATTTGGACATTCATCAAGAACCAAAAAAATTAAATACTAACCGAAAATGAATTGTCTTATACTGAATGTTACATATATTTTTTTACACAATTACATGAATTTTAATGTAAAAATCATTGGAACAAAGATCTTTTTTTACATTAAAATAAAGCAAAATTTACCTAAATTTGAAATACATCAGCATAGATAATTTATAAGCAAATCAGTTAAAGTATATGTATGAGCGATCTGTTACAGATCTAAAAAGATGGTTTGATTTTAAAAATTTTAAATTTAAGAGTTTCCAAATTTTCAATTTAAAATCAGAATTTTCATTTGATGATTTGATGCATATAAAACTTAATCAATGGTGATGCACTTTACGATGAATTTGACGTTTTGAGAGAGGTAAGAGAGTATTTAGTGTCAAAATCTACCAGTTGATAAAATGTGGATGGATTTTTTAAGACAGATTCCACTGATATACTGAAAATTATAGAATGTTTTCTCTGTACCTGTAAGCATTGTTTTTTCTCTCATGAAAAATTATGGAATGATGAGTGAAAGAAATTAAAAATAGACTGTAATAGCAGAGCTTCAAATAAGGTTTAATTTTAAGAAAACTTGCCCACAGTTTTCTGATTTTGTACAAAAACAACCAGAGCTGTTAGAATGCACAAAATCAAACAAAAAATATGAATTTAAGTTCTGACTTCATTGTAATTGAAAGATGATTTTTTGTTATAATAGCATGTTTTAATCTGCTGTTCAGGAGTATAAAACGGTAATCTGATGCTAATCAGTAACTTAATGAGATTCATTATTTGTGATAAAATACTTTATAAATTAAATATAATTATTTAAATAAATGATTGTTGTGTCTTTCTAAACCTAAAATTATATTTTTAGAGAAATGCTACTGTTTAAAATTATCTTTTTTATGCTTATAATTAAAAACTTAACACATTTCTGACTCCACCTCATAAAAGAAATTATCTAAATTAAAAATTTTAAGTTGTTGGAGACAATGTTAGCTGGGATAGTATAACTAGAGAAATTTTTCAGCACTCCAAAAAAAAGGGTACTCTTCTGTTATCCCGGACCCGTTTTGAAAAATAATTTTTTGTGATAACCCTTTCCTAGGGAAAACATCAAAACACACTAAAAAATGAGAACTTGTCAAAAAAAATTTATTTACAAGTAACCAAGGATATTGGCAAGCCTTCAGCTCGCTTTCTTTTTAGATAATAATGCCTTTTATATCGGGTGTAGCCGTCTCCGGGCACTATCACACCCTTCACCTCTCTGGAACGAAGTTATCCTTCACCATTGGCCGGTGATCTGGTGGGTAAATGTCGCCACAGGCAGATAAGTCATGGGTTTGCAAGCTTTCATTTTGCATTAAAGGGGTCCAGGATAACAGAAGAGAACCAAAAAAGTTGGGTCATGTCCCTACTTCCCATTCCTAAAAGGTGGCAACCCTATTAAATAATACTGTATTTGATGTTTTAATTTTTAGTAAAATTTTATGAATGAAAGTTTAAAAGAATCATTATACCAAACTGTTGCTTTTATTTGATTTTAAAATGTTGAAATTAAATAATTTATTACATAATTTAGATACATGTTGTTAAACTGTTCAAGTGTCAAATATACTGCTCATTTGATGACCCTGCATTTCCATGCTCAAGAATATACAGCCATCCAATCAGACTACTTTATCAAGGCAAATTAATTATAACAGCAGCTTAAAATCTACCATTTATGGAAATATGTAATGCTACATTAATGATGGGCAATAAATATAATAATTAAACAATTTATGAACTCTTGCCTTCTTTGGTTGTGCTAATCCCATTCCACATTCCATCTTGTTGCATCCCCTGATCACTGCTGCAATCCAAATCAGGATCTTCTTCAGAATCTGATTCTTTATCATCCTCACTACAAAAAAAATAATGAAAATTTTCTTGTTGATCTACATAATCGTTATTAAAACTTTTAGGGTTTTCATTGTACTATGACTTTCTTACTTAACTTTTTAACTGTACAAATAATTAAAATAATTTTGTTTCATATGAACATTGAAATAGTGTAATTCCTTCCTTCATGCATTAACACTTTCAGCTTAACAGACTATCACTGACAACTTTGTGATACACATTAAGTGTAAATAAAAATTTCTAAATTACAATTTAAAATACTCAATTTATCAAAATTTCTGTTCGTATGGGAATTATTCTAAAATATTACTAAACTTTTATTTTAAAACGACAGTACTACACTACAATGATTTAAAAGTAATTAACCTCATTGGATTGTCAAAAACACCCTCAACAAAAGACAGGAATGGTCCCACATCCAAACTTCGTTCCAGTTGCTGCAAATGCAATGGTTTGGCAAGTTGTATGGATCCACTTACACCAACACCTCCACCACTCATCCTCCTAATTTCAGATTCTTCACCAGACATTCCAACAATTGCCTGTAAATTGTAATATGACATAACTTTAGCCATCAGAAAATTAATCTACATTACAATTATTATATTATTTATCAAATTATGCTTAAATCAAACTTACAACCTGGTTTATGTTCAATATTTACTAAACTAAATTGTCAAGATACTTAGCTAGTGTAAAAGAAATAAATCGATAATTACAGTATTTACTCATCCCCTCCGAATTTCCCCTTTTAAGATAAAATGCACCTTTCTTTACGTTTTGTCTGATGTATACGGAAACATCCTTTTCTAGATGGGAATCTCATATACTTGCTATAACAGCAAAATTCATGAGTTTGCTGGTTACATAAAAAACTGTCATATCTTTTCATATGAATTAGAACGGTCTTTCCTTGAGGCAGTGAAGTTACTTCGAATACTTCCGTTTACTATATATGTCACTAAAACCGGCATCGTATTAAGTGTTAATAGTCTTACTATAAGTTACAATTTAAGTTTTTGTGGACACGAAACCTGAAAATACATCATTTCAATTTTGACTTTTCTAGCTGGAATAACATTGCACGCACTGTAGGCTCTGTTCACTCACATATCGGAGAAACGTAAATAAATGACTTCGTAGAAAGATGTTTAAGAGCCTTAGATAATTCATTCAACTATACTGCGAAATACACGTCGTAATAATCACATCCTTTTACAATACATCGGAATGAAATCTCTCTTAAGTTTGTGAAAGGATTTGAAATATAACCTCCACACGGTTCATCTAAAGCCAACAATCTTTCTTATTTTTACATACAAGAACGCTTCAATTGTTTTTCCTCAGATAATTTATCTAAACTCTCGATGCGTTCAACAAATTCCATTATCATCCTTAAAGCAATATCTTTATAATAATTTTGTATTTTAAGCTTCGTAATACAAGTTATACGTACTAATGTTACGAATTCAATAAACGGAGACACATTATTTCCTCCAAGAAAACAGGAACCCAAAATGGCGTGGTGTATATTTCAACAACAAATAGCTCGGCCAGCCCGAAAAACTGACCCATTGCATTTATTTGGCGGAGATGTTGTTGGCCCGCCATCATTGATTAGTACTATTTTCCAGAGAATGATAAAATTCACGATAAATGATAAAAATGAGGCCATAGAAACATGAGCAAAATTTCATTAAAAATATGAGAATCACAATAGTGTAAAATACACATAAAATATTGGCTATTAAAAAACCATCTCCAAGAATGCGCTCGTGTGTTTTGGGTTCAAGGCTTTATATGTTCGCTAGCCAGCTCACGTAGTTTTATATTGTAATTCGTTCCAGGTGGAGGAACAAGATGCGAGTTTCTTTGACACATGCACCGTGTTTTCGCCTTTGTAAACCCTTTTAGGTCTCTTGCTGATGAAGCTTCTAGACGCCGAGGAAACGTACTGAATGCTCTTCTGCAAGTGTTTAATTCTAATGGTTTTTCGCATGCTACATTAAAACTTGAGGTTTGTATTATCAAATTTACAGACATAACTCGGAAAAAGCAATAAATTTTCACCTCAAAGTTGTAAATAAGTTATATTTGATGGTATAAAATTTGCTTAAGGAATCGGCGCCATTTTGTAAGTAGGTAGTTATAATGGGTTATTCGTGAATCCACCGGCATCCGTCATGGATATTCACCTTGTTGTGTATTGTATGTAATGTATTGCTTTGAAGTTTGTACTGGATCCACATTATTGGCATTTGAGGGTTTTGCATAAATAATTAATCGCAAAATCGCCTTTCGTAATGAGCGTGAATTTGCATTTTATAAAAGTTATCATTTTTTAATGTAACGGGTTTCTATACAGTCCAAACTCAGTAATTAGCAGTTTTTGAAAGACTACTCTGATAGGCTTCTCTTGCATTTTCCTTCAAGAAATGGCAACCAGACTATACGTTGGTGGCTTAAGTTACCGGGTGCGGGAACGCGACCTAGAGAGGTTCTTCAGGAAATACGGTAGAATCACGGAAATCTCTATGAAGAACGGATATGGATTTGTGGTAAGTTTGTCTAATTTTCGCTTTTTGTTCGTTGCAGCAGCATGGTAGGGACAAGGGTGTATATTGGAGGCCTTCCCTATGGAGTGAGAGAGAAAGACCTGGAACGGTTTTTCAAAGGCTATGGTCGTATTCGCGATGTACTCATCAAGAATGGTTATGGTTTTGTTGTAAGTACTAACTCAAAAATAACAGTAAAATTGCATGAGAGGGTGTACACATCCTTCGGAGGCTAGCTAAAAAAAGCATAGAGAAAGTTGCAATGATGTTTACTATCTTTCGGGTCATAATATAATGATGACGCTTTAGATACTGAGCAATTTCCCCAAGTAGTATAAGTACAGGCAAGTCGAGAAGCAGTCCTTAATATCGGAATCGTTATTTGCAGGAGTTCGATGACTATCGAGATGCGGACGATGCGGTGTACGAACTTAACGGAAAAGAGCTGTTAGGCGAGAGGTAAGCGTTTTTTATCTGCCGACATGGTCACTGGACCTAAATCGTGGAAATATTTCAAATGTTGCGTTTAATTTCTTCAAGGTTTCTATAAGTCATGCATAGGCAAGGTCTACACATCACTCAGTCTATGGAGGTGTTTTATTTAAAAATATTGAAAAAGTGCCCTAGCATTTTATATTTTTTTTCTTAAGTTTTTTAAAATTTCATTTGAATGGTAATTGCTTTAATTCGTTTGCTTCAGATTTTTTGCATTGTTTTCCCTTAATATTTTGGTTTTATCGTATTTATGATGCTGTATGATTTTAAATTTCTAGTCTATTGGGACTGGTCATCCCTTTTGGTTGGTATGTGTTATTGGTAAGACTTGTCAATTTAAGTGGATTTAAGCATTAATAAAAACGATCTGTATGATAGTTTTGGTTCTACTTAAGTGCCAATTTGACCAAACTAAATGTTTTATTTAAATTTAACATTTTTCATGTGTATTTTACGTTTTTGTTACTTTAATATTTGTTTCTTGTGCCAACATATTAAGCCAAAAGCTTGTGCTTATTCACTATGTACAGGCTGAACTACGGATTTCATATTTACTTAACAAGCAATGCTGTTGTAATTATGCTAATTTAGCTGTATTACAACTTGCGCGTCTATTCCAAATGATTTTTCTTCAGTAATATATTTATAAATTAGACTCACCAATGGCCTTAAATTTGGATACATATGGTGTTAAGATAATATTTAATCATGATTTAGGTGTTTTCATGCAGTCTTGGAAGTTGATCTTATGCTTAATGGCTTGGTGTGTTGGCATATCAAAGCTGTCACATCTTGAATATTTGGTTTACCTGTGTTATTGTATTTCTGTTGTGTGTGAATTGAGTGGTTTGGTCAATCTGAAGGGTATTCAATTCCTGAAGGCCTTTGAAATCCTTAAGTATTTTATTATTCCTTGAAATTATATTTTGATTAATTTATTTAAATCAAGTCATTTTAAATTCTTGGTAATAATTGTGCTGTTCCCATAGTATGAGTCGGGCAGTGGCTCAATTATTGTTTTGGCCACTTCAAGTCAGTGATTTTCCCGAATTATAAAATTTTGACTCGAACTCCAGTCATTTATTTGCGTGAGCTAAAGTAATACTCTGAATTGGGAGCAAAGGGCCATCTTATTGTGCCAACTTTCCAAGGCATGTTTGGTGGGGATAGTATACGTTAATGGTAGCTTGATGGGCCTAGCCACTATTGATGTTTACCTTTATTATTGCAACCCCACTGTCCCATCCCGTGAGCTTGTGTAGTTGGGTGGGGGGGAAGAGGTCCGTCATTGCAGGACGCCTCACCCTGATGGATGGACCAGACCGCTCCCTGACACTGGCCCCCTCTCTTCTTCTTGTTTCCCTGCCAGGGTGATTGTGGAACACGCCCGCGGCACTGCCCGCCGCGGAGCGGTCGGGAGCGGTCTGGTATCCGGGGTGGGGCGCCGCCGGAGCTCTTGGATGGACAAGTAAGGGGTTTTGGCCCGCCTACACCTTTGTTTTCCTCTGTTGCCCGGTTTTCCTCTCCCCCTATCATTACAGAGTGTCTGTCGAGAAGGCTCGTGGGACTCCTAGAGGCAGTGACCTGTGGCGGGGGAGGAGTCCTCGGTACGGCGCCAGGCTCAAGACATCCAAGTCTTGCCTTGCTCTGTTTGCCACAGTCACATTCCCCATGATCTTATTGTTACTGCCAATTTTTTAAGCTTTTATTTTTGTTACATGCACATTGTTGGCTTAAAAATTGTGTATTCCATAAATAATGTCTTATTTTGCATTTTTTTTAGAGTTATGATTCAGTGCTATAAATAATAGTGTTTATTCAATTAATACAAGTTAGCTATTCTAGTATTTGTTTTTCCTAACTCAATGAATTTTAAGCAGTAACTTTTGGATCCTATGATATGTTTTAGTACTTATTGCAATTGCCATTTTGTAATTTTTGTGGTATTTGACTTGAGCTGAGTCCCTGGAATTCATAGCAATGGATTTCTGAAATTGGGACAGTACTGCATGCTTTAGGAAAGAGTTAAGTGAAATAATTGGCAGTTGTTTTAGGTGACAATTAGGTAATATATATACTTATAACTAGAGCCTTGAATTTCTTCTTATTGCAGCAGACATCAGACTCTTGAAGATTTGTAAGTAACCAACCCATGATTGATCAACTGATAGCCATCCTCATATTGGGTGACAAAACTAATAATAAGGCTTATTATTATTCTTAAGTATTAATTGCAATTATTTTATTGGAATCTTTTTTGCTGATCTTTATTTAGTAGTAAGTTTCTAGTTAATTTAAAGTTGAATTTGTGACGTACAAAGGCTCTAATTATAACTTTGTAGTCCATGAATTGCTTAGTGTCTTTTCATTGCATGTAGTCTTGGGACTAAGCTTAAGACATTTCAGTCAAACCACAATTGACAAATTTTTTTAATGGACTACTCTGTAAATGTAGTTTTAATATGCATGTTACTGGTGCGAGTCTTATGGAGGTAAATTCCAATTGTTTGCTTTGGAACTTGACTTACAAATTGGAATTTACTCCTTGCATTTTATATAACCAAGTAATAAGGATGAACAGACAGCGTTACAGTTTTTTTTGGGTTGGGGGGGTTTTTTCTCTTTTTTTTTCTTTGCACACTTTTGGCATTTTAGATATGGTCCCCCTACCAGGACTGAATACAGGCTCATCGTGGAGAATCTTTCCAGCAGAGTCAGCTGGCAGGTGAGACTTTTTATACTTATATTTAAGATATAAAGTAATGGAGCGTTACTTTTTCCTTCTAAAATGATTATACAATTTCCTTTCATTTGCTGTCACTGATACATTGAACTGCTAGAGAAAATTTTTAATTCTTGGGGGAGTTAGTAGGCATACACTCTTTAGAGCATGCTTGTTCAATTTTCAGTGACTAAGGACTTTTCAGTTTGTTTGATCTTCCTCTGGAAAAGAGAGATGAGCAGTGAGTGTGGTTGTACCATCCTAAAAATAGCAGAAATGGTTAAGGTTATGCCACACTGCCTGTCCATTACTCTTTTCTTCTGTTACTGGAGGTAGTGAAAGCATAAACTGATACGAGCTCCAAAAATGAGAGGATTAAGTAATTAAAATTTTTCAATCCAGAAAAAATTGGAACTTAATTGGTGGATTAACCAAAATTCGAATCGGTTGACAGGATTCTCCATTGGGTAGTCTTAAAAAAAAAAAACTAAGACATTGTTGATAAATATCTTTTAGTTCACTGCACATATTTTAATTCCTCGATTTTTTTCAACAAGACCTTGAGGGGCGTGTGATGCCAAAGTTGCCATTCGATGCGAGCCTTGATACTCCCCCCACTGACAAAAGATAGTGTGGGCAAGACAAACCAAGGGGAAGAGGTCACTAAGGATCTATGCTAACCCTGGAGCCAAATCATGAGGTGGAGCGATGTCCGTAGGCCAGCTGACAGCCATTGTCGATGCTGTGGTGTATGCTCCCCTGCCACTCGAGAGGCCCAGCCCAATTCACCGCAGCCCAGGAGAGGGCGGGACAGAGACCAAGAAAAGTTACTACTCCTTGGATTTTTTTCTGCCACTAATCCTAGTGGTTTCAAGTGTCCTCATGTGGGAGACTTCTGGTTTTCTCCTTTTCTCAAAACCACATGGCCTTGACCATACCAACATTCCTCTTAACCTTCCTTTTACCAGATACTTTACCAACCCTTGCCAGTTTCCTTTCCGCACCACCCCATCTTGGGGAGCAACTTGGGCTCTGCGTAGATGGCCCCAACCCGCCCACCCACGAGCCAACCCATGGGCCACAGCACAGGTTGGCGAGTGGCCCAAGAGCTGGGGGGGCTGGCTATGGGCAAGCAACCAGGCCGGTCCCTATTTGTCTTCCCCACTGCGGGCCCATGCAGGGTGGCCTCACGCACGCCGCGACCCCTCTTCCCTCTCTGGTGCTCCATTGGCTGCCCCCCGGGGTGTTCGTTCCCACGGCCATTTGACCGATTTGGCCCTCGGGAACTAAGGTAAATGGACACCAATGAAGCTGAAAAACTTCTCATTTAAAGATAAAATTTCGGTGCACTTTCCCTTTTTTGCTGTTAAATTTCAAGTTTTCTACTACGGGAATATTTTTCTTGGATCTGGCATGCCACAGGTTGTTAGGGCTGAGGCTGAACATGCAAGTGATAATGGAATTATGTGCTCACAAATAGTTCTTAACAAGAGCACAGCGTTTTTATTTGGATTTCTCAGGTAAACTTCATACAAATTGCTCCATTTTTAAGGTGTTTATAGTCATCTTGCATCTTTGGGTTGCCATTTGGTTATATAGCTCATTAAACATGCTATTCATTAGTAGTGTATTTTGTGCCGAATTTTATAGTTCCTGCATAACGCAACAGTGCACCTGACAGTGTCGGTGCCGATATGAGGTGCATCTATTGCACGCTCGTCTATTTAGGTAAGCTGAATAACACTTGTGCAACTTTTCTTATGGTGTCCTGAATTGTTGCAAAATGAATTAATCAAGATTCCTAAATGGTTAATAAAACCACAAGAGAGGTGTTCCGAAGAATGGCACTACTAGTTCCTCCAACCAGGGAAACCTATGAAGAAAGAGGATTTGACTGCTTCACTTAGAACAACCATGCTGGACGACCATTCTACCAACTGATCCATTGCATCGTCTTCAATACTGGAAATTTGGGATTTGGCCTTGAAATATATTATGTGAAGTGGGGAGCTCCATTAAGTCCTGCCTCTTTTCCTTGGTGGACCAGATAGATTGGGAGTTGATGCTGCCGCCTCTAATCCAGGATATGCTTAAAGAAGTTGTTTGCATTTGTGAAGATGTCGTCATTCATATATATATATATATATATATATTCACACTTCATCAGGACACCTAAGAAAAGTTCAGCACTTTATATAGTACTCAATGTTACTAGTCAATATAAGTAAGGATCAACTTATATGCTTTGCTAGCATGGGGAATTACTCATAATTGAATGATTTGTGATAATTTAACAAATTAAATGATTTGAATATTACTGTTCAAGATAAGTAATGTAAATTTTGTTTTTCTTTTAATTATGCAAGGACTTGAAAGACTACATGAGACAAGCAGGAGAGGTTACCTATGCTGATGCCCATAAGCAGCGCAGGAACGAAGGGTAAGATTAGTTCTGCTTAATTTTATAATTTTTTAAGTTCAAATGATGATCAAATCTTTCGGGTCTGACTCAACATGAAAGAAGACATTTTTCCCAACGTGTTCTGAATTTAATTTATTTTGATAATTAAGTTGTTAAAAGTTTCCTGCGATGTTAATGTAACTTTCATTTGTAGAGTCGTCGAATTTGCTACCTACACTGACATGCGGAATGCCATAGATAAGCTGGATGATACAGACCTGAATGGCCGACGAATTCGTCTAGTGGAGGACACTCGCCGCAGGCGTCGTTCCCGTTCATCAAGTTCCAGATCTCGGTCTAGGTCAAGGTCGCGATCACATCGACGAAGTCGCTCGAGATCTCGATCACGAGCCAGGTTTGTCTGTGATTGAAATTACTACCCCATAAACCCCTTATTCAAGTTGGATTGTAATTCTGGCCGTGGTTACTTTGAAGGAGGCGTTCCAGATCCCGCAGCCGCCGCAGCACCCGTTCTCGCTCCCGCTCTCGGCGCAGCCATAGTAGCCGCACTAAGAGCAGGAGCAAGTCGAGAGACCGCGGTCGCCGCACTAAAACTCCAGTCTCTCGCTCGAGATCTCGATCCCGCTCAAGGCGCAAGTCACGTTCCAAGTCAAAGTCAAAGTGAGTGATCTTTTTTTCGTTCAAGGATTTTGTAGCGCTTGTGAACAGATTCTTATTTGTTCTTTTTTTTAATCAGGTCTCATGATCGCTCCAAGTCTAAAACTAAATCCAGGTCAAGGTCAAGATCCCGGTCAGCTTCCCGCCCCAAATCACGTTCACAGTCCAAGTCTAAGACTAAATCAGAGTCAAAGTAAGTATCTGTGCAGGTTTGCCATGGATTTTTCATTTAAATCAACTTTGGTTTATAAAATTTTATTTTTCTAGGGAAAGGTCTCACTCAAGATCTCCTAGCAAGGAGCGAAGCAAGTCCAAATCAAGGAGTCCATCCAAATCTCCTGAGAAGGATGGAGACAAGTCAGCTGATGAGGAAGATAAAAAAGACGATTGATGTGTCCATGCAGAATGTTAAAGGGTTCTGGAAAATTCTGTTGTGTGTCAGTTAGAGATTTTATAAGAATGAACCTTAAATTTCCATCCTGTTGGAGGGTGAAGGTTAATGTATTTAATTCTCTGTGCTCCCCAAATACTCCATCGAGTTCGAAAAATCACTTCTGATGTTGGCTCTATTTTGTGGTAACAGTCAGAATTTTCTAGATGGAGCTAATGGAGATAAATATTTGCCCCTCTTACAAATTGTCCATATTCACTAATTCATTTCATCTTAAATTGTAATGTCCCTTGCATTCTTAAAAATTTGTAAATAGGAAGTGTTTAGTCTGTACTACTGGTTTACTGGGTCCATAACAGAAGGTAGCCTTTTCCCAGCATCGTTATTTTTGTCTTCATTTAATTCTTAGATTTTCACAAGTTTTGCCCAAGTGTACAATTTGGCCTGTTTGTTCCTTACTGGGCACAGTAGCAGCATTACCTGATGTTTTGAACTTGGTGACTTAGTGATGCTGCATTACTACAGGTTATTCCTCCCAACTGTGTGGGTTGTAATTCGTGGAAGATGTCTTGTGGAGCAATTATGGATGCATGTATTCTATGAGACAAGAGATGAATAAATTGCCATACTTGCTTTTATTTGTCTTGAAAAATATTACAGTAATGTTACAGTTGGATTAAAGATTTTTCCTGCTACCATTGTCACCTTATATATGTCGTCCTCAATGAAGAATAAGAAGGGATGTTTGGCATAGAATTTTTCTTTGATGCCTCTGCTGGTAACACTTGTTGCTATATTGGAAAAGATGAAACAAATTAAGATTGAGTGATGATGGCAAACTTGATTTATCCAAGTAACTCTTACCTGTCATAAAGTTGGTTGTGCCAGTCCCTTCATCAACTAGTAATGTTACCAACTGAACTACCTCTTCGGCATATAGTCCTGTTTCTTTGGCAATACCAGTCAAATCGGCACCTTTTTCAAAAACGCTTTTAACTCCAATCTGGAAGATAATGTCCAGTTTATTATTGCTGGCTGAGTTGGAATTCAAGATGCAGTTATTTTTCTGATCTTGTAGTTTGTGTTATCTTGCATTTAAGTGGCATTGTGTATATCTGAAAGGAAAGCCAACTCAACTACTGGACTTGAATGCAAGGCATAATGTAGGAAGTTCTATTTTCAAGTAGATAAGTTAATTCATGTTCACGAAAAGGCTGAGGTGAGGTTAATAATTATGGAGGCAGAAAAAGGTCATGGTCTATGAATTAAACCCGACCATACAAAAATATTATCAAGGATAACAAACTATTAGATTTAACCTTATGAAAACTTAAAAGCATTGTGCAATTGCAGGATGGCTTGAATGACCTGGTTTCATGTACCAAATTTGTTTTTTAAATAAATGGGATTAATAAGAAATCTTTGAAAGGGGATGTTGTATCAAGAAATGTAGTTTGGATTACTTCATAATTGACAAATCATGCATGAAATTGGTCAGTTTGCTGTAAGATTGTATATCCAATTAAGTTATACACTGAACAAGCAGAAATAAATGTATGCATTAAGATGGTATTTTAATACGATCACATTTTATTTGATCATTTGTCTCACCTTAGATAGTGCAGATTCAGGTTTTGTTGTGGATTCCATTTTAAATTTAGGAAGTTCCACTTCTACTTCTGTTTCTTGCAATGTGTTCATTATGTCTTGAAGTGTTGTTCCATTAATGCTAGCAATAAGTTGATTTAAACCATTGCATTTTTTTGGTAAGATGATCACAAGAGAATACCTGCCTCCCTGTAAAATTAGATATTGAGCAAAGCTATTCATTGTTTTTCAGTTTGTACATGAAGAACAGCTATATTCCAAACCTGATATGGCACTGATAATGCTGTGCTGTCAAGGTGTGGTAGTTCTCCCATTTTGAATAATCCCTTTGTCGTCATCATTTGAACTTGTACTGTGTCATTTTCATTCACTAGAAAATCTTTTGTAGAATTTTCACAGTGAAATGGAGTTTCCCATTTTCCCTCAAAGTACAAGCCATTGAATATTATGAGTGATTCTTTCTCTGAAAAAAAAAGTTTTAATGCTTTTATCCCTTTCGCTCCTGACGGTATTTTAAAGCACCAGGTATAGTTTGTAACAATTTCACACGTCATTACTTTAAAGCACCTGGTAAAGTAATGAGTGTAATGATGGAAATTTAACTTATATACATATATGAATACGACTCATGAAGGAGAAAAATTCTGAACTTGAATTGAACCTGGGTCTTCCACATGCTGGGTAGGTGCTTGAACCAACTAAGCTTTGTTAGATAAAAGTATTCATTACAACAATTACTTCAGTTTTAATTTAAAAAGATCACCCTGAGCATGAGAAAATATGTATTTTTTATCAAGAGAAGGGTTGTCTCAATAAATCAGGGTAATGTTTCACTTACTTTCAGTAGATTCTCTTCCTTTGTGCTTTGCTCCTGGCAAGATTTTTGTTAAATCTAAGCGCAAGTCTTGCTTCAAATTTTCATGTTTTTGTTTCTTTTTACTGCTTAGTGTGTCACTAGGTTTTGTGATATCAATTTGTGCATTTTTGTCTGAAATTTTGGTACGGTCGTCTTCAATTTTGAAATCCTGAATATTTACTGCCGGTTTGTTGTCAGGATATTTTGAATTTTCTTGAGAAATAGGCTCATCAGATGGAAGTCCTTCAATGGTTTCTGAGCTTTCCTTAAGGGAAAATTGTATATCTTTTAAATATTCTTTTTCTGCCTGTGCAATCATTAGTTTTTCCTTGTAGGGTGAATTGCCTTGGGAATCTTCTATTGCTACTAGTGAAGTTTCCTGATTAGGCTTCAATTCCTGGGTACTTTCGGAAGTGTGTGTACCATAGTCATCAAATGCATGTGGGTAAACATTCTTTACATCAGTTAAGTAGTTCTCTAGGAGAAGTTGCTTATAGTTTTCCTCCACTGAAAAGTTTTTGTACACATAGAACCAAGTACGGAACTGTGGAACGTTGAGTTTGTACTTTTCCTGAAATATATATTGAAATTACTTGCGTTTGGTGTTTTCATACAAAAAATAAGAGACTAGGAATTAAAGTACGTTTAAGCATGCCACTTCCTTGGGGTTGGAATAATATTTTTTTATAGTTTAGTTTTCTCATCTCAATGTTATCAATTTAATGGATATTTTAGATTTTGCTTTAACATTGGATAGTACCTATTAGCAAAACAAGTTTCTTACCTTTAATGACGTTAATATCTCTTTGAAAGTATTTCTCGTGGTTTCTTTTGATAATTTCAGAACATCATTAATTTGTTGTTCTGTTTCACTTTTTGCACCCTCTCCAAGAATAGCAAGGATAGTTGAATATCCAAATGGCGAAAATACTAAATTGGATGTGTTTTCTTCAGAATCCTATATGAAATATGTATTTTTGTTTAAATGCTATTATCTCGTTAATGGCATTGAAAGGTTGTAAGATTTATACCTGAAGTAGTGCTGTGGCAATAACTTTAGTGGATGTTCCAACCAAATTTTCAGCAGATGTTCCTCTGGAATGCATTGGTATTGATAAGGCAGTGATGATAGTTGAGACCAAAATTATACCTGTAAATAGTTATAAATCAGGTGAAGTTGGTAATAGGAGGTATAGCTGTTGAGGTAGATGATACAAAAATTTGCATTCTGTATTTAATTCTTAGGTATGTGCACATACAAGGTGATGCTTTGGGTCTACCCAATCCCAGCTATATTTTTCTGTGAGTCATCATGATGTTGTTTATTCTATTTTTTTAATGAATTATATTGATGGTAGATAAACTAAAATGACATACGATAGCAAAAACTTCGTGTTATTGAACAAAAATTTAAAAAAATAAAATCGTTTATGGTCTAATGCAGTGGTTCTTAAATGTAGGGTCGCAACCCCCATTGGGGGTCGCAAGACAATTTTGGAAGGGTCGTGAGCAGTCTTCGCTATGCTGTCTGATATTTTCCTCATTCTATCAATCCTTCAATTTTAATTTATAGGTTATAAGTCTTTTTGTTTTATTGAGGGTTGTAATCTTCAAAATAGAGCATTTGTTAATTTTAATATATATTTCAAATAAATTAATTTTAAAATAAAAAATAATTAAGATGGCAAATTATATTAGCTTCGGTCATTTTCTTTGCACTCACTTTTCTCATCTGTAATTTAATTCATGACGATATCTGAATTTTTGTTGAACTAATTTCCTTTTAACAATTTATTTTTTCTAATTTCTTATCTGATATATGGTCATATGTAATGAAACTTTTCCTTAAGATCCAGATATTTTCTTGAACCCTGAATTTATTTTATACTTTTCAATACACTTTATAAACAAAATATAAATTAAAAATTTTTATATTTTTATTACTTCTTGAAAATCAAGGAGGTCGCAGCAACCGAACATCCTCACGGAGGGGGTTGCATGGTAGATCTGCCTGAGAACCACTGGTCTAATGGACAATCGAATCTAGTGGGGGTCACATAGACTACGTGCCTGCTGAAGGATTAAACATGTATCCACGATAAACCTCAGAATGGTGTGGGTGGGCTTCATTGCTCTCCAAGTTATGTAACATGTTTAATTAATTTTATCAACAAAATGTCAGTGAAGAAATGAGAAGTAAGGTGATACTTGCATTCATTACTGACACTGCATTGACAACATATGTTTCAGTTTTAGATAATTTAGCTGTAATTATGTGATGATAAAGTACTTAGGCAGTTGAATGGCTAAAATGTTAAATACATGTAGAGTGATTTACCCTATATCGCTGCGTATAAGTCTACCTTGATTTCTCGGCTTGAAAAAAATGCATTTAGGCATATACTGTCTGTATAAGTCTACTTTCCTTCACTTTTCTAATATTTTTTTCAGACAAAATGCACGTTTCATGCTCAAATTTTTGAGTGAAACAAATATAAACATTTCATTAGTGTTGATTGGAAATGGGTGGGTAATCCCCAGTGTTCACGTGAAATATATTACATCACATTGTGTAACTGACGCAGGGCCGCTTTAAGGCATTGGTGGGACCTGGGCAAAGTATGATCTTGCTCCCCCTCCCTTTTTTCTTTTAAAAAAGGGGCTATTTCCTTGTTTAATTTATAAAGCTATTTTAAACAGACATTGCGAGACTTATATATGTCGCTTGCCAAAAATCTAATGTCTTTTGCATAATTCGTATTTATGTTGGTTTATATTACGTCATATCTTGATCTTGTTATTTTATTGAAACCAGAATACTTGACGAGCACTGTTCCCACTAAGTTGTGCAAGTGTGCACATAGGTCGTGAAACCAGCACACACAGCAAACAGGCATGCACAAAATTAAAATATTGCTAAAAAATTTTTAATGATTTCAGCTTAGTTCGAAAATCAATTAAGAAATATGAAAGCCATCCTGGAACCAAACGATTCGCATCTATTAAGTTCTAACGACTAAGCGTTGCTAATTAGCGTGAATCAGCGCACAGAATCTTACCATCTGATCAACAGATGGTGCCATAAAATTAACCAAAGATTATAGATCGTGTCGCTTCTCGTACTTAGCTGTGATGATAGTCTATGGCATCCATCAAAAACAAACTTCCAGTGATGCCTTTTATTGAGAGCGAGCCATGCGGTTAGTGTAGTGAAGTAATTTTTAAATAAGAAATATAAAGTCAATTCAGTCAAAAAATCCATCCGAAAAATGTCACTGTCGAGAGGTCTGAAGCGCAAGAGAACAGCAACTCCATTAAATCTGAATGGCTGGATGAGTCTATAGAAACGGCTAATCTCAATTCCCGCAGTGTGATGCGTGTTGATCTTCGTGAAATATTCACACATGATGAGGACAATGGGGTACTTGTATTGTCAAGATGCCAAAGCTCCTGGAGAATTTTCAACTGGAAAAATGTGGATATATGAAAGCATCATCTGTCGAGTAAGTCTCATATAGACGGTGTAGAAAGACTTAGAAACAAAAACCCTTTTCACGAGAAGGATTGCTTGGCATGCTGCTTGAAATCCAGCTGAAAAGCAGAGAAGGCAAATTAATCTTAAACACAAGTGTTCAGACCTGGAAGAAATCAAGGTTCTTATTGACAATGTTTTGTTGGCTATTAAAATGAATAAAATGCTTTCCATTCAAGATATTAATGTACTCGTACCAGAATTTCTAGAAATTATCAACAGCATTGTATGAAATGATCATAATCATAGGTAGTCTGTCCGTTGACAGGTCCGTGATTATTCTAGGTTAAACTTGGTTCTCCATATACTCTTATTTTCCGCAGTTTTCTTCATGTCTTGATAGCTCTCTTTCCCTTTCAAGTCGTTTACCAGCTGAAACCTTTTCCTACCTTTCTCTTTTTCCATCCAGTTTTCCTTCTAGCACTTCTTTAATCATGCACTCTCTCCTCAGGTAATGTCCCATCCAGTTCGCCTTCCTCTTTCTGATAGTCTGTATAATCGCTCGCTTCTCTCCTATTCTATGTAATACTTGCTCATTTTTCACCCTATCTGTCCATTTTATCTTCAGCATTCTTCTCCATGTCCACATTTCAAAGCTTTCCAAGTATTTAGTGTCATTTTTTCTTAGCATCCATGTTTCTGCCTCATACAAAGCTATACTCTACACTCAGCATTTTATCAACCTCTTGCAGATTTCCTGCTTTATATTTCCCGTTAGTAGGAGTTTCTTTCTTCTTAAAGCGGCTTTTGCTTTTGTTATTCTAGTCCTGATTTCCTCGGTACATTTTGCTTCTCTCATTATGATGCATCCAAGGTATTTATTATCTGAAACTTTTTCTAATGGCTTTCCTCCAATACTTATGTGCAAATTTTGTCCTTTACTTGATATTCGCATAACCTTGGATTTTTCTGTATTAATTTCCATACCATATTTTCTACCTGTTATCACTAGTCTATTTATCATTTTCTGGAGTTCCTTTTCCTTTCTTGCTAGAAGTACTTGATCATCCACGTATTTCACTGTTCTTATAATCCTTCCTCCGATTTTGAAATCTCCCGTGCCTTCTAACACTTCCTGCATTAGCCTCTCTCCATATATATTGAATAGAATTGGCGATAGACAGCAGCCCTGTCTTACTCCTCTACCGATATGTACTGTGCTGGTGTCTGAATTCTCCAACCTGACCTTTACAGCTTGATTCACATATAGATTCCTGATCAGTCTCCTGTCTTTCCAGTCTACACCTATATCGTTTAATATCCTCATCAGCAGTACCCAATTTACTCTATCAAAGGCCTTCTGCCAGTCGATGAAACATATGCAGCATTATTGGCTGTACTCTATGGCCTTTCTGATATGATTCTCACTACACCGATAGCATCTCTGGTTCCTCGTCCTTTTCTGAAGCTGAATTGATCTTCCCTTAACATTTCTTCGGCCTTTTTCTCTAGTCTTTTATTAAGAATCATGATGATCTTTGAAGTGTGCGACAATAAGGATGTCGTTCTGTAGTCTTTACACTGCATTGCCTTTGGCTTCTTCTTTAGAGAGATCATTGTTACATATAAGAAATCCTGAGGTCCCTCTCCTGAGTCGTAAATCTTGTTAATTAGTTTCGTAATCGCTTTTAGTCCTTCTGATCCCATAACTTCTGTGCTTCTGCCGGTATACATCCTTTGGTTCTGCAACTATTTTTCCATGTGTATTAATAATTCCTTTACCATGAATCCCATTAGGCTTCTTATCTTCTAACTCCAGTGCCTTAGCGAACATCAAATCGTACCGTCCTAACTTCTCCATCTGTTGTATTTCCTCACATTTTTCTTTTATCCAAATTTCCCTAGCTTATCTGTTACCCTTCTCAACTCATTGTTTATGCATCTATAATTGGCTCTACCTTCTTCACTGTTAACATATTTCCATTTTCTTCTCTCATCCATTTTCTCCAGCATTTCCTTAGTGATCCATGGTTTTCTGATTTTCTTCTCGTTTCCCAATTTCTTTATTCAAGGTATCTTTGATGCTGGCTTTCACTTCCTCCCATTCTGTATCCACGGTCTTCGGTTTGTTTTCCAAATTTCTAAGGCAATCTTCCAACTTCGTGCTGAAGGCATCTTTCTTTTCTTTCAGTTTTTCTAGGTCCCAAGTCTGTCTATCTCTTCTCGTTTTCCTTATTTGTTTCAGTTTTGTAGTTACATCGACTATTAGAAGGATGTGATCTGAATCAATGTCTGCTCCTGGTAATGTCTTAGCATTTTTTATGCTGTTCCTGAATCTTTGTTTTACTAGGATGTAATCTATTTGGCACCTCATTCTATCTCCTGGGCTTTTCCATGTGTACAGCCTTCGTTTATGGTTTCTGAACCATGTATTAGTCACTACTAGGTCGTTATTAACACAGAATTCTACCAGTTTTTCTCCTCCGCGGTTTCTTTTCCCAAGTCCATATTGACCGACAGCATTTTCTTCTTGTCCTTCACCAACTATGCTGTTCCAATCTCCCATTATTATGCAGTTTACCTTTCCTCTTCCGTCTTCATAAATCTCGTTAATTTGTTCATACGTCTCCTCAATTTCTTCTTCATGAGTGGACGTTGGCATATATACCTGGATTATCAGTATGTCTACTGGGACTGCTTTTAGCTTTATTGCCATCAACCTATCGTTCGTTGCTGTTATTTTTGTCACACTCTTCATCATATCTTTCCTAAGTACCAGAGCTACTCCCCTTGCCCCACTATTTCCTCCAGAGTAAACTACCGTGAATTCTTCTGAGTCGAACTGTCCTTCTCCTTTCCATCTAGCTTCGCTCAGCCCTATGATATCAAAACTATTTCTTCTTTCAGGTTCTCTAGCTTTCTTGCCTTCCTCATGGTTTTTACATTCCAAGTACCTAATGAAAGTACCTTATGAAAGTTACCTTCAACAAATGCTTTCCTCAAGGCAGTCCCCACCCGGAGATCCGATTGGGGGACTATTTTACCTCGAGAGAACTCATATTGTCCAATCATATAATCATTACAAGGGAATTTTAATGTGGTAGTTTCCCTCTTGCTTTCCACATCACAGTACTGTAGCCGTTCAAATCGTCCCGATCACATCTACAACTCTATTGGAAATAGACCCAGCCAACATAATTTGTTTTCGGCTCTATACCATACTGACAGTACTGCTGCCTACTGTCAGGCACCGATGATAGTAGACCTATAAATTCTATTGAGTATAAAACCTTGTTTGGTGAAATATTACAATTGCAAGCATGTGATGCTGTTGCAATGGTGTCTGCAATCAGAGTTTTATCAAAAATACAAACTTGACCTAATGAAAATGGTCAGGTTCACATCTGACAGTGCCTCCGAGATGTTGGGCAGACTTAATGGTATAGCGACACAGCTGAAACGTGATATTCCACACTTAGTCCAGCAACATTGTTTTGCACACCATGAAGACTTGGGAATTTTTGATGCATGAAAAGAGGCCAAGCTAATATGAGACATTGAAATTTTAATGAGAAGTCTAGACAGTTTTCTGTCGGTCTTCCACAAAGAAATAGTGAATGCTTCTGAATGTGAATCACTGGCTTTCAGACCTCTCAATGAAGTGCACTGGTTGTCTAGGCACTTTGCACTTCAAGCAATTATTCGCAACTACAATCCTCTTTTAGAATATTTTGAGCAAGATAAAGATAACGATCTAATTTCTAAATACAGGCGACTCCCGAGATTCGACAGGGATGCGTTCCTGAAAACGTGGTCGAATCTCGAACTGTCAAATGTCGAATCAGCACAAATTCAAACAAAGCAGAAATAACGATGTCTAGACTGAAACTAAACCTCTCATGGTCACGTAAACTAGTTCCTAATTCGACCAATCGATCGGCTGGGTCGATTCAACCGGTCGAATTCTCGAGTTGGTCGAATCTCGGGAGTTGCCTGTACTGCTACAAAAAGCTAAGAGGCCTTGAATACCAAATAACTTTAGAAATTTTGAATAATGTTTTGTCATAACTGGCTTCATTATCTTGCACGCGGTAAATTGAACAAGATCAGAGGACAATACCTTGTGATTTAGTTTCTTGGAGTGATAAAGTTAAGGCTCTTCTAGATATGAGCTCTCAAGAAAATAATCAAGTGAATACTAATTCCATAATAACTTTCATAAAAATCCTGTGTGACCATTTGGCAGACAGGTTTCCAGAGAATGAAGTCCAGGAGTGGTATGCTTTTGATTGTGCAGCAATACCACAGCTTGACCAGTTTTGGTATTGAACAGGTCAATTTTCTATGTACAAAATACAAAGACTCTTGGTGAAAATATTGTGGTAGTTGATCAGTACAATGACTTCAAGTTTGCAGTAGGCGAAAAAATCAAAAGCAAATTGGTCTTAAATTATCCAGATATGGTGACATTTGCCCGACAGAAGGAGCAGTTTCAGGATCTAACAAAGTTGATGGATATTGGAGGAACATTCCTAGCATCCAGTGCAGACTGGGAGCGTGGGTTCAGCTTAATGAACACTCTAAAAACCAAATTACGGAATCATTTACAAATAGATCATTTGGACATGACGATGCGTGTTAAAAATGATCAGCTTGATGGAGGAGTAATAGATCTGGACAGAGTTTATTCTGAATGGGCAAATGCCTAAGATCGCAGGGAAAAACTAGATTGTTATATTTTCTCTTTGTAGTCTTTAGCATTTGGTCTGTAAGTAAATAGGCCCACTAAAGCAGCTGTATAACAGAAAAACTATAAGGTAAATTATATTTTCCCTTTGTAGTCTTTAGCACAGTGGTTCTCGACCGGTGTGCTGCGAGGAAGGGACTAGTGTGCCGCGCACTCCAAAGATATGTAATTCTTAAATTATGTATGTATTTAATGTACAATAAAATTATGCAATTATTACTTTACCAATCGTAACAATCTCATATAACTGCAACTTTTACTTGTTACACCAGTTTTTATCTTTAAAAATGAGTATTTACTTAGTGAAATTAATTAGGGGTGGTTTGGTGTGCCGCGATGTTCTTAAGCATGCATGAAGGTGTGCTGTGGAGCAAAAAAGGTTGAGAAGCACTGCTTTAGCATTTGGTCTGTAAGTAAATAGGCCAACTAAAGCAGCTGTATAACAGATTATAGTAGTGTGTCATATTGTAGCTTCATGTGAATTTATTGAGTTGTCTGGAATTTCAAAGTTGAAACAGACCGTTTTGCGTTTTTGCTTTCTCCATACGTAGTAATGGGAAAGTATTGTGATCACAAAAAAAATCGACTTCGAGATTTCAGCGAAAACACACATTTTGAGGTCCCTAGAATACGTTTAGACTTTTCGGAATGGTGTCTGTGTGGATGTATGTGATTGTGGGCGCTATAACTCAATAAGTACTTGCCATATCGTTACCAAACTTCATATATAACACTTGAGCATGAGCACAAAGAACTGATTAGTTTTTGGACAATACCGGTTAACCGGAAGTCGAGGTTTATTCGAAACCCGATTCGGTTTTTGCGATATTTCTCTGTTAAAACATCATTATTGTATATACAATTCTATACAAAGGATATAGAGAATGTAATTTCCTACAACTTCTATTTGAAACAATTTTCCATAGCAGTTATTGTTTAGGAATTATTTGTAAATAATCGGTTTTTCGGTTTCCGTCAAATATCTCTTTAAAAACGTCGTAATCGTTCATCTTCGTAAGGACCAAAGTTATAGAGAATAATATTTCTTCCAAGTTTTGTTTGAAACAAATTTTCATGGTACCATCCATTTCGGAGATATTTTGCTTATTCGTAAATTTTCAGTGTACAGTGCCAGCACCATGTAGCAGTGAATTCTGTAAACATATTCAAAATATACCTAATTTATGGCAGTAAGGATGACTGTATTCTTTTACGATCCGAAATAATAATTTTGCCTTATAATGCTATTCATAATAATTTAAATATCTATACCCCAAATATAGAGAAAGTCGTGTTGGCCACATCAGATTTTTTAACTTGTGATGTTTCTGTTTGAATATCCATATTATAATATACTGATTAAATTGTCTTTATTATATAACTAGCAGGAGTGCCTGTTGAATTTCAACGGATTTAGTGAATCTAAAACTTCGATCGTGTAACGTAAGCATCGCAAGAATGAGATAGTACACAGTTATACCCGTCGAATAAAGCAAAAATGAAGAAAACCGCTCCGCATTTTGCTATTTAGATGAATAAAGGAAGAAAATCATGAAAATAACGTATAAACTCCTTCTCCCTCCCTTCCACCCTCCCCTTCTTCCCCTCCCTCCCCTTCTTCCCTTCCCTCCCCTTATTCTCCTCCCTGCCCTTCTTCCCCTCCTTCCCCTTCTCCCCCTCTCTTCCTCCCTCCCCTTCCATCTTTCACCCATCCTCTCTCCACCCCTTCCCTTTAATTCCCTCTTTCCTTCTCCCCCCTCCGTTACCATCCATCTCTCTCCCTCCCTATCTCGTATTAAAAGCATTCAAAGCGAACAAACTTACAAACATTCTCCTTTATATGTTAGATTAGAAGATAATTAAAAACAACAAATATTTCAATGAAATAATTCAACAATTTTTACATAAGATATGGAATGTTAGTAAATTTCTATACTTCAATAATGCCATAAATGCGAAAATTATGTTTTACAGAAATAACTGATGAAAAATTTATATTTTTAAACCTATTTCAAGTCTTTGCTGAGATATACTCAAAAAACCAAAATTTGAACTGGCCATTACATTAAGACCTTTCGACCCAGTAAACTGATTTTGTCCATTTTAAGCTAGAAAATGTATATCATCAAAACATTGATATTGGTGTAGGATTCATCAAAATCGGTCCAATAGTTGCTGAGATATCCTCAAGAAACTGAAATTTTGACCGACCGACCTGTGACCTCCAGGGTCACGACTCCGTGGACCGATTTGAATTATATTTGGCACTGCAACTCCCATGATCAATCTGAAGCTGCTGTCAAAATTTCAAGCTCCTAACTTTATTCTCTGATGAGTTATAGCTGCCACAAACAGACAGACATCCTCTTTTATTTATTAGATTAGCGTAATTGCCCGTCAATATGACGGGATATCTTTAGTTAACCTTAAAATAGTTGCCTCCCTCTCTCTCTCTCTCCTCCTCCCTCCCTCTTCCTCCCCCTCGCTTCATCCTCCTCCCTCCCTCTCTCTCTTAAATGTAAGAAGGGACTATATAGTCTTAATTTTGTCCTCAATAAAATTGTTTGTCTGTCTGTCTCCCTCCCTTTCTATCTCTCCCTCCATCTCTCTCTCTCTTCCTCCCTCTTTCTCCCTCCCTTATTCCCCTCACTCCCCCTCCTCTCCACCCCTTCCACCTCTTTCCATCCTTTCCACCTCTTTCCATCCCTTCCACCTCTCCACCCCCTCCCCCTCATTCTCTCTCTTTCCTCTCTCTCTCCACCTCCCTCCCTCTCTCTCTCTCCACCTTCCTCCCTCTCTCCCCCTCCGTTACCATCCATCTCTCTCCCTCCCTATCTCGTATTAAAAGCATTCAAAGCACGCTTATACCCATAAGGATTGATGTAACAATAGGATTTTGAGGTCTAACAATATAATTGTTAGCCAAGGCAACATCCCGTTAAAATGGCAAGATTTCCACAAAATACGTAAAATAAACGTTTAACATGAGTGGTTTCAAACTGTAGATGGAAAAAGATGAACAGAATAAGAAACGTTGTAATTTTTTCTTTGGTTCACATCCGAAGATCATAGTTTAATTCCTTCTAATTTTAATTTCCAAAACAATAAAAGCCTGCATGCCAAAAAATCAGCTTTTACGTGTTACCTTACGTAAAATGGAAATGTCTTCCTTGGAGTCGAACCCAGGACTTTTTTTGAGATTTATTTTCGTCATTACCTTAAAATATGTTAGTCAAGTATTCCTGCCAAATTTTGAGATCCTATCTCAATTCTTTCTCGAGTTAATACCGTAATTTGCTACCAGAGGCATGACCTATGGAATAGCATGACCAACCAACAGACCTGGGCTATTATTATAGTAAATTATATATGCCCATGTCTGTCTGTACAAAAAGATTACAACACAAATTGTAATTTGTATGACTATTTCTGTTACACGAAGAAAAAGCTACAATATTTTCATCGCAAATTTTAAAAAAATGTTTAAAAAGTTGTATATTATTTGCATTATACTTGTTTGGGTGCAGTCGCCGAACAGCACACAAATTTGAACTGGTTTCAAAAAAGTTACACAAAAGAAATTTTTTGCGCACACGCCTATAAAAAATTAGAGGGAACATTGTTCACAAGTATAAACTACTAAAATTGGATCAAATTTAATTATCAAAAAGCACGATCTAAAACATATTTCATTTAGGTAAAAAATGTGCCTCGTACAAGTGAGCTGTATAAAAGCTTTGTTTTGTGGTCTAAGGGTTAAGCACATGGTACCGACATACGTGGTGTGAACCCTTAAAATTAGGGAGGCCTGGGCAGTTGCCCTTTGGATAAGGCGACCCAGAGCTGATGACATATCATGGCTGTCTGCGAGAACAATGAATGTGAAGCTGGTTTCAAGTTAAAAGTCGTAAATTTGCGAAAAAATCAACTAATTACTTTCTCCATATACATAGTATAGAGAAAGTATTGCATTCATGAAAAAAATCGAATTCGAGATTTCAATGGAAATACACGTTTTGAGGTCCCTAGAAAACGTTTTGACTATTTTCTCGATGTCTGTGTGTATGTGATAGGAATTTTTTGAAAAACCGATAGTTTATTAGATATATTGATTACGTTTAACAAAATAGTTTCATTTATTAAAGTTATTTACTTAACCTTTGGTTACACATAATTCATTAACTTAATTTTAATAGTTTCTCACTTAATTCCTGAAATGTAACATTTGTCGTAGTTTTCTATACTTTGTTATTTTTTTAAATTGCTTATCTAAGTGTTTGGCATCCCGTCATATAACTGGCCAAAATCCTCCTCCTCCTATGTAAAAAATGAATAAAGATATTGTTCAAATTCAACTTATAGCATTCATAAACAGATATTTGGCGTCGAAGCAAGGAAATAATACGTGAAGTAGTTGCAACTAAACATCTTTCATCTTAAAATGTGTATTCCTTTCGATTCCTAATAAATATTTATGCTAACTCAGAATTTAATTAATTTAATCTTAACTGGAAAAATAAACATCGTTCTTTCTGACGTCCAAATGTTAAACTCCGGAGTTTGTCTCTCGATTCTAACTAATTTTGAAATGCAAAGAATTATATCTGAGACTCATTCACATGTTACCGCCATGGGGAAAGTAAGCACTACTGAATTCGAAACCATTATCTTGAGGGAAAATATTCGATCCCTAAGAGCTTGGAGAGAGCTGTAAACCTTTCTCTAAGAGGAGGGAGGGAGAGGAAAAAGAGCCTTCACCCCCTCTTCTACTATCACTGTTGCCATATCGCTTGACTGCTCGTTTGAGACTAGTAGTTCACTGAAATTCCAGTAGAGCGGTCGTAAGGTGGTGCAGTTTTTTTGTCCAGCACTGTACAGACGCAAAATACCAGTAGATATTTTACTTCATTCTTATATGACCCGCGTAATTGCCCCGCACCTTTTAATGTAAGAAAAATTGTGCAAAAAAGTGGGGAAATTACGTGAGTAAATATGGTATTGTTATACCGTATTACTTCGGATTTAAGATGCACTTTTTTTTCACGTTTCCGAACTTAAAATTGGGGTGCGTCTTAAATTTGGGATATTCTTTGTCACTTCAAAAGTCTTGAAATCACGGTGTTTTTACTCCATGTTATTGGCAATACTTGGTAAGTTAAAATGAAGGAAAATTAATTGTTTCTTCCATTTACGATATTTTTAAGATCCTAAATGAAAGTATTTCATTGACTGTAAGTGAATTGAGCGATCAAAGTGAAATTAAGTAAATTATAGTAAAATAAACTATAGATAAGTTTTATGGGGAAAGAACTACGATCATTTGAAATTGATAGAAGAAAGGAAAAAGATCACATTTGAAAGCGAAGTTGACCACTTTTTTGAACGATGTTTATCATATTTAGATAAATGGTATGATACAGACAAATCAGAGTTCAACGTTCCACGGTTCACTTAAGTTGTAGTTTTGCTTTTAAGGTGATCTCCCGGAATTTCCTATCCTGGAGTGGACAATTCCCGGAATCAACTCTTCAGGAGTTGGCAACCCTACTTGGAACCAGCAGATTTTGTCTGTTCAATAGAAGTCCGTTGTAAGGAGGGGAAACAGTATTTCAGTCTTTGTCTGTCTTCCCTATTGTTCACACATTATTTGTATCCTGCTTTTTAACCATGAAAAAACATTTTACATATGATGCTGAGTTAAAAGAAAAGTTATTTTATGTGCCGAACACATTGGGAATCGTGCAGCCGGTAAAAAATATTCAGTGAGTGAGGCAGATGTACATCGTTGGCATGGTATAAAAACAAAGTTGATTTCTTTTGATTGGGGGAGATTATAAACTGAAGCCACTCCTGGTGTACACATCTGAGAATCCTAGAGCATTGAAGGGTGTTTCGAAAGCTTCCATGCCTGTTATTTGGAAGTGTAATCCCAAGGCTTGGATAACTTGTGAAATTTTCAAAGACTGGTTCTTTCAATATTTTGTGCATGAAGTTTGACTTTATTCTACCAAAAATGATCTTCCGTTCAAAATTTTGCTTCTGTTAGGCAACGCACATGGGCACCCAGTTTTCCTAGACGATTTTCATCCTGACATCAAGGTTGTGTTTATGCCTCCTAACACAACATTCATTGCTGCAACCCATGGACCAAGGATTTATTAGGTCATTCAAGGCTTACTACACCCGCCGAACCTTTCCCCAGACAATTATGGCTACAGAAGTAGAAAAGGATTTTACTGTTAAAGATTTCTGGAGGGGTTACAACATTTACAGCGCAGTAAAGAATATTACTTTGCCCTAAGTTTGTTGTTGATTTTAAAGGGATTGAGTGGACTTTGAAAAAGATCACTGAAAATATAATTGGCATGGGAAAGCAACGCGATTTTGAACTTGAAGTGGAAGATGTTGAGGAGTTGTTGGATTCACATGATGAGAATCTCTCGAATGATGACCTGATGCAACTGGAGGCACAAAAAATGCCTGAAAAAGAGATGGCAGAAGTTGTTGCTGATTGTGAGACATCTACACTCAAACTGAGGCCTTTACGATGTTTGAAGGCGGCTTGGCACTGCTCGAGGAGCAAGACCCAGATTGTGCAAGATTTGCCTCAGTATCCAGAGCTGTCTCAAATTCCATTACATGTTACAAGGAAATATGCTGTGCGAACAAGAAAGCAGCTGTTCAAACTTCAATGGAAACATATTTAAAGAAGAGTGTCCCGAATGAGCCTGTTCCATCAAGTCCTACGGTACTAACGGTTTCCCATAAGCCTTCTCCATCATCAGAAATGTTTCTTTCTACGTCCTCGACTTCTTCTATTTAAAGCTACTTCTCCTCAAGAAAACCACTTATAATACGCTACTCAGCAGCAGCATTCAAGGTAAATAAAAACTATTTTGTATTCTATTTGATTATTTTCATGTTTTGTTAATGGTACATATTGCAACAGTTTTGATTTCTACTGTTATTCATCATAAAGATTCATCATTTCAACTTTATTAAGGGTAGAATTAAACTTAATTAAGGGTAAAATAGACTTTCGTTGTTTTGATTGAGAACGTAACCACCACTTATAGCATTGTGTTTATGGGCAATTCTGTTGCGAGTTCCGAACAAAATACTTACGAACAAACTTTTGGAACTCAACCCGTTCGTAACTCGGGGACCCCCTGTATTCTAATTTAGCAGTTGGCAACATATCGCCTCATTTAAACGCAACGCCAGTTGTGCATATTTTTGTAGTTGTAATCTTCACTATTAACGAATACCTGGGAAATAATTTGCACCAAAATACATCAAGTTTAAAACGCTCCCATTTTTTCGGGAATTTTAAACTCGTGCGAAAGTAATTATATAGCAGTACCACACACAGAAATAAATTACTCGAAAAGATGTTAGATAATGAAAGGAAAAATTCACACATACCTTGCCACATTCTTGGGGCCATCGCGTACCAGAACCACCGGCCTTCAGAGTTGCAAGGAAGAAAATGTAGCTCAGGTCATCTGTGAGTCCCTTTTATCTGAGGTCGCGTATCTGCTTACCTCCCGCCCACCACCTATAAGAACACTTAAGACACTCTTAGGAACAACATAACCGTTTTTAGCCCCTATCCCTCCTCCTCCCGTCTCGGAGATCCTCTTACCGAAGCGACAGGACAACCCGTCCCGCACCCCGGATGCCCGTCTCACTGACGACAAACGCGTTCTCGCTCTTCCCCACTCCCCCATATCCCCGTCTCCTCCCACTTCACTTCTACCTGTGGCATCGCGGGTCGTTCACCTGGGTTGCCCGACGATGCGAAGAGAGCCGATCGTCGGGGAGGATATCATTCGAGAGATTGGTTAAGTCACTGAACCAAAGGAAGGCACCGAGATAACTGTAAGCCGCTGATGGATGCTTCATGAGAATGATGATTTAGATAAGCTCCCAGGAAGTTGCGGGCAAACCATATGATCTCTTGTTACCGAAATGTAATTCGTCTTTTTCGGAACTGGATCAAATATTACGATAAAATTCACCGAAGAATGTGTAACTTTGAGGAATTGTATTTTAATAAAATACGAAATTGCACAACTTTGTACAATGACCGCCGTTTTAACCCTTTAACTATCAATGGCTAAATATTTAACAAGCAACCTGTTTAGCAGCGACTTGTGTTGTTTCGTATTATATTTATATTGCGGTTATTTGAATTACAGAATCCTTAAATAAACACAATCGCCTCATCATTGTATTCAACCAACATTCTCTCTTCTTTTCTATCCTTCTGCTTGGATTTAGTATTATGCATCATCTCCGTCAGAGGTTTAATCCTTCTGAACATCATTTTAGTTTCAATAATATAGGGTAATTTAAATTCAAATGAATTATAGAGGCCCGCATGAATTCAATTAAACAGGAAGTGTTATGGAGCCTATTTATTTTTTAACCATTAGGAGTTTATTTTAGCCTTAAACAGATTTTTAAAAACAATCAGTTAACAAGATGGAATAAATATAGCTATTTTTATTCGTTTCGTTTTCGTGTTTACGCTCCAAATGAGAGAAATTATTTCTTTAAATACGTTAATAAATTTTAGTAGATTTCGTATCACTCGACGGAATGAATTTTAGTGCATTTATATCTTTCTCCAAACTAACTGCATCTTTGTAATAGTTGAATACATTATTCTCGACTAAGGAATCAAATCCGGGTTCATGTCCGCATGAATACATGCCTCCGTAAGTGGCTGGCAGAGCGGCTGTCGTGATTCTTAATAATTACGACTTTTTTATATCTTTTTCCAAATCAAATGCAATCCTCATTGTCGCAATACAAAAAAATCTAATTCAGATAAAGGAAAAAATTTCGAGTTCCTAGAGTTTATTGTCGTGACTTCAAACGTCTACCGCCGCTAGTATGCTTCTCAGTCTAAATTACAAAGCAAGAGAGAAGATAAACCCGCTGCCGAGAAACACCAAGGGGACCAACGGCTTTATGTCCCTTCCGAAGGACGGAGCGCTGATTCGCGTGCTCTCCTCTAAACACGCAAATAGTGGGCCGCTAAACCTCTGAAAAAAGCCCTACTTTCGCAGGACTCGTATCCGATTCGCACCGGGTATGCTCAGAAGTAGTAGGCCAACGCCCTCGCCACTACGCCACGGCACCCCCGTTCCTAGCATTTAATCTTAGCAATAAGAAGATCAAATCTGTGAATCACCTATTTTCAAATCGTATACCAAAAAGAATATAAAATTTCCTACCGTTAGGTGAGCAAATGAATTTCCGCTTGATTGCGCATTTCCTTGTAAAATAAAATACACTCGACATCGATCTCAAAAAACGGCTTACTTAACTGTTCCTGCCTACTGAAATGCCTTCTCCGATTTTTTCCTTCAATTATCTTTGCAGCCTCAAGTAACAAGGTTTTTGCCTCCCCAATTCGGAAGTTTTTAAAATTCAGCCAGCGAAACTCAACATTGCGAGGATGGTCAAAGGAATTTTGTCATTCCAGTATGGGATTGAATGCTGGCAGAAAAATCGGAATAATGGAAATGGAAAATCGCACTCTTTTATTAGTAAATTTGAGAAACCGGTTATCATAAAAAGCTACCCCATCTAGTATAAAATATGTCAAATTCAAATTTTTTAGAGCCGGAAAACATCTTGGAGGCCAGAAAAATTCAAAAAGGTTATATGGTATTTTGGTTTTTTCCACCGCGGGTATCATTCACAATTTTAATGAGATGAATATATGGAATTATTAATTTGAAGCATTTTGCATGTTTGACCAGTGTGAGGTGTAATTCCAGCATTTTTTATGGGTATCAGGTTGTCTTTATAAATGATAAGGCCCTTGGGCAAACCACTATTCTCACATTTGACGTTTTCACTTCACGTATCTCGAGTGTTGTATGTGTTCAATTTTTCACTCCCTAAAATATACTGAAACAGTATTTTTTTAAGCTTCAGTGAACCTCTTAAATACTAAGTTGCCCATTTTCTTGGAGAAACATTTTGGATTTGGATATTTTTTATTTCAGAATATAATTTTTATTCTAAAAATATAAGAAGCGGAGATGTACATACCTTGGCGATATGGCACCTATGGCAAAATTTTAGGAAACACTGTGGTTATGTAGGATATTATTTTTTCTTCATTTTAATAAAGAAGAATATCATTTTTATTTTATATAAATTAATATTTGAGTATTAAAATAAAACTTATTTCAGGAAAAATTAACTTTTTGCACTTTTTGCGGGAACTTTGGTACCTTTTGCAAGTGGCGCCTATGGCAAATGCCACCTTCGCCATACTCTAGCAACGGCACTGTTAAGAAGTTCCAAATTCATAAAAAAAAACGTGAATTATTCTTTTGAAATAGCAATTCTCCATAACATATGGTTCACTCACAAAGACTGTACTATTAAGGAAGGTAATTATTTTCCTGCTTTTAACATACTAACTCCTTCATAGCCCATAGGACTTTCTTCTCTCAGGATTATGATAGCATATACCCTGCTATATGACAGGGATGCCTGTATTAAAATGCTGTTGTGTAGTGAAGCAATTTTCTCCATAACAAATAATAGAATTGGGTGCATTCTCAAGTGTCACCATTTCATCTATATTTTTTATTCTACAAAAGAAATTGCCTTTCATTTTTGATATACCGTAATTTTCCGATTATAATATATACGCATTTTTTTAATGGAAAATTGACAAACAGTTAGGGTGTGTACTATATATGGTAACAGGCGCATACAACTTTTTAGTAAGGAAATAATTTATATTTTCGGTCATTTTTACCAATAAATTGTACATTTCAATGCATTTTGATAACATTCCTTTAAATATAATTTTTCAAAACAAAAATAAGAATAAAATTTTATTTACTTTTAGCTGCCCGAATCTTAGCCTCTGAATTCATTATTGCTGTTCTCAAATAGTTTGTCAGCGAT
This sequence comes from Uropetala carovei, assembly GCA_036926305.1. Taxonomy (NCBI): domain Eukaryota; kingdom Metazoa; phylum Arthropoda; class Insecta; order Odonata; family Petaluridae; genus Uropetala; species Uropetala carovei. The sequence goes on along the minus strand of JAXCHB010000104.1, from coordinate 3,857,816 downwards.
TTTGTGTTCTCTCTCATTGTCTACGTAAATGGCTTCGCCGAGAACATCATCTTCATCCTCACTATCCACTTTGGTGAAATCATCATCCCATATGATGTCGTCTTCAGAACCATCCATGGCGTTTGTGAGGCAACACTTTTTAAAGCCACGCTTTTTAAGAAAAAATCAATGCAAGTTGCGAGCAATGAATATTATTTTACATACCTTGACTGACTTCTATGAAGACGGAGTCAGAACTAGACGTGATATTCATGTAAACTATCTCGCTCGGCCGCAAGGCAAGAACTGTTATTCCAACTGACCAGATTATTACACAATGCGACATGGAGACATGTTTTTATACATTGCATCAATCTTTAAAGTGTGATTCAAAACTATATAGACATAATGTTTTCGTAAACACTCTTGTACATATCTCGCTTGGTGGCAAGGTTAGAACTGTTATTTCAACTGATCAGATTATTACACAATGCGACATTGAGACATGTTTTTATACATTGTATCGATCTTTAAAGTGAGAGTTGAAATATATAGATGTTAAGTTTTTGTAAGCACTTTCGCACATACCTCACTTGGTGGCAAGGCGAGAACTGTCTCGATACTGCTAATAACCAAGTGAAAAATTACAGTGATCTTTTTACAAAAAATGAGTTGCATATTATACAAGGGCGAGCCAATAAGTATCTGCAAAGTAGAGGTCTGCACATGCCAGGCCCGGCCCATGGGCCGGGACTTGGCCGGGTAAGACTGAAAAGTAATGGACTAGGGTCGGGCTTGGGCCTAGACGATTTATCCAACGTCTTTCCCATTCGGGCCAGTTGAGGACCCAATGAACCCCCCTCATGTTTGCACCACTGTGTTTCTTTTAGGGGAAGTTCTCCATTCTCTCCTTTACAAGCGACACATCTCCCAGGCCACCACTAGAGCATCCACGAATTCCTACCGACCCACCATCTCTTACACAACTACTTATATCACCATCAAAAGGGTTCTGTTTGTATTAGGAGATAGCGGGATCTTTGGGAGTCTTACACCCGAAACTTCATTCCCTACCCCTACACCTTATCCCATCACCCTCCCTTTTGTATCTGCCATTGGTCGTCAGTTCGCTCTGGGTAGCAGATGATATTGGTCTTCCGTACTGATAGAAATAGACATACCGTATCTGCCCGAATAGAAGCCGACCCCGGATTTAAGCCGACCTCCCAAAAATTTTCACAATTTTTTGGCAAAAACGTAAATTTCGTAAATTTTATAATGAAGTGTGCCGGGCATTCATGCACGTCTTAGAATACATTATTCGAGATCGAAGAAATGAGTGGGAAATGGTTTAGTTGTTGACATTTTGTAATATTACTCCAATTAATAATTTTGCGTTGCTGAATAATGTTCCACATTCAGTGACAATAATTTCATTCATCTTCATTTTCACAAAAGGTCAAATATAGTAACAGCGATCTCGCCAAGATATTTTTTCATCCAAGTCTATTTCCAATGAAATTAGCATTTACATTGCCTTAAGAAATTGCATTTTTATAATTATACACGTACCATGTAAAGTTTTACCGAAATTCAAACAGTTGAGCATTCAAAGCCATCAATGCATTTTGCGTAATCATCTGCATCAATTTACGGTAACAAAGCACAGGTAGTGCTAAATTCAATATTCTAGCCTTTATTATTTATTCATTAATATTCATCGTAGGTCAAATATTTACTTTACGAAAAATATAGTACTATCATTTGAATGCAAAGGCAATGAGAGACTTTAAGATTTAACCATAACCCAAATTTTCCTCGGACTCGCATTTAAGCCAAGGGGTGATTTTTTCATGATAGATTCTGACGAAAAATATCGGATTGTATTTCGGCAGATACAATAATTTGTATTCTTCGTACATTTGTGGTGTGAAATATATTTTGTGTTATTAAAACTTTTTATAAATCCCTAAAATACCAGAAAGGATTTAATGAAGGACATTTTTTAAAAATTGCGTTTAGATATGAAATGCTTTGTAAATTTTTAAACATAAAAAGATACTTTATAAAGGGTATATGTTTACTGAAGAATGTACAAATGTCCATGGTTGGGCTGAATTTGGGTCAGTTTAAAATAATTCAGGCCTCGGGCCGGGCCTGGGTGCAAAAATGGGGTGAAGTTTGGGGCCGGGCTTGAACTCACTTATGAATGGGCCGGGCTTGGGCCAAAGATTTCAGCCCGTGCAGACCTCTACCGCAAAGTGCTCATATTTTTTTTGTTGAGATTTGCGCCACTGCTGAATGCATGTGCAATATTAAGCACGAAGTCTCTCTGTTGTTATAGTGGCATATTTGACCTTGGACATGCAGTTTACTTTCAACAATAGCAGTGTCAACATGGCCGCTCTGCTTATCACATGCACCAAAGAAGAGTAGCAGGCAGTCATTCGAATTTTGTGGCCTGAAGGTGTAACAGGTGCAGAAATTCTTCGAAGACTATCAGCGAAGTATGGCAGCAGCGATTTTCCACTGCGAAGCATGTACGAGTGGATAGACGTTCAAAAATGGCCATGCAAGTGTCACAGGCGAACAACGATCAGAGTGCCCATTCACATCGACGACTGATGACAACATTGAAGAAGTCCGTGCACTGATTCTTGCCAACAGAAAGGTAACTATCGATGAAGTGGCAAACCACATGCAGATTAGTCACCGTTTGGCCTATGAATTTATCCACAGCAGTTTTCTCTTCCATAAATTTTGTGCAAGATGGCTTTCCAAACAACTCACTGAACAGCACAGTCGTATCCGTTTGGACATTTGTAACTGACTTTTGTACCGGTATCAAGAGGATGGTGATGCCTTCCTGAATCACATTCTCACTGGTGACGAAATGTGGGTCCACCACTATGAGCCAGAGAACAAACATCGGAGTATGGAGTGGAACACCCTATGTCTCCCGTCAGAAAGAAGTTCAAATCTCACCCGATTGCGAAAAGTGGTGCTAACACTTTTCTGAGATTAACAAGGACCAATCATTAAACATTACCAGAAAAGGGATATGAAGATGAACAGTGTACAATACAGTGAGATGCTGTGTGATGAGCCAAAATCAGCGATTTGGAGTAAATGTCGAGGAAAACTGCCCCAAAGTGTTGTGTTGTTGCATAACAATGTCCGTCTCCATAATGCTGTCCACAAAGTTGAAACACTCCAGCAGCTATGTTTTGAGGTCCTAGAACATCCACCATACAGCCCTGACCTTGCCCCGTCAGACTACCATCTGTTTGAACTCCTCAAAGTTACTTTAAGAGGTCGTCGTTTTGCCAACAACGAGCTGATGGAGGCGGTGCATAGGTGGTTTGCCGCTCGGCCGAAAACATTTTTTTCTGAAGGCATACAAAACCTTGTGCAACGCTGAACCAAGTTTGTTGAAAAGCAGGGTGACTATGTTGAAAAATGATGCACTTGTGAATTCTGTATTGTTGTTATGTGAATTTAAATAAATACATTGCGGATACTTTTTGACTTGCCCTCGTACATAAGACAATTTTCACATTTCACTTGTAAAAACATGGATGCGTATTATAATCGGAAAATTATGGTAAGAACAAAAGAAAGATGGTGGTATGCCTCTGGGTAAGAATACCACATGACATTATTTTTCTATGGTTTTATTCACTTCACTAAAAATTTATATACTGTGAATTAATATGCTTCAGTATTTCTTTTAAACATTTGTACTGTACATACCACACAAAAATATACTTATACAATGGCAGATTTGGAAACTCGCCACCCCTAGGCCAGATTGTTTTTCCACCCCCTTAAAAAATTTTAATAAAATTTATTTAATTTATATATTATAACAGAGGAACATTCCATTATGGTTATTAGGTTGACAAGCTTCCTTAGGTGGGTATCAATGGTCTTTCATGATTTCGAAGTAATCTTCTTCATCCTCCATAATTTTGAAAATCACACTGAAAGCCCTTTATACAGTGCTTCTTTATATACTACTAGTCAAATACCCGTTACTATGTAACTTTAAATCAAAAGTCATTTAAAAAATCATGAATTTTCTTTATCAATTTTCAAATATTTCTTTATAAACTACATTGTCTAGTACATCAGAATGTTTTGTTGTTAATCTGCATTTTGTGTTAACATTGTTATTTTCCTGCCTTTCTTCAAAGGTCATGTTATGTCTAATTACTCTGCGCACTCTTGAATTTTTACCTCTTTCATGTTGCCTCAGCTATAGTGTTAAATTTTCACGTCGCTTTCTCTGTGCTTCCGTTCGAACCATTTTCCTGTTTGCTGGAGTTAAGTTATCATGTCTTTTTCCCATTGATGTAGAAGATCCAGTATTATCCATCTCTCCTCAAAAGTTTTAAATATCGAAAGTATCTAAAATTTAAATTTTAAATCAAAACAAAAGAATTTTGATACTATGCTTACCGGCATTACTATTATAATTATTAGAAATAATATATGTTTTATTATACCTGTGTGTATCTTGAATACTCTTTTCTAAATCGCACTCATAAATACTTTGACTGAACCAATAACAATCATGTAATCTGTTACATGTGTACACTTTGATATGCTGTTTTGTTTTACCTACTTTGTTATTCAGTGTTGCTAGTGACTTATTTATTTATTTATTCTGTCACCATGCTTCTGGTTGCTATTTGGCTTCGGACATTAATCAACAAATTATATTATGATTAGCAAAAATACCCGGTGTTGGTTCAAATCCAATCAGAATTCTAGATGATACATGGTATTCAAGAATTCAATTGACCCCCCATTTTGAATAATACAGGGAGAGAGAAACAAAAACCACACGAGTTATTCCTGGTAGCCCTCCACCATCATACCAAATTTAATTCAAATCAATAATAGGACTCGGGAAAATACGTGTAGTTTAATGTTTAAATCGGCAGCAATTTTGAATCAAGCAGACACTTTGACACTTAAACCTCGCATTGACCTTCCCCTTAGTGACCCCTACAATCCTTCCAAATTTGGTTGGAGTCAGGTGATTGTGGACGTGCATAAAGTAGCAGACAGAAAATGGGCCGCAATTTTTAAATGAATGGACAGACAGACACTAAAAAAACTATGCATTAACCTTCCTCTTGCTGTTCCCCATAGTCGTGCCAAATTTGGTCAGAATCGGTTGAGAAATGTAGGCGTGCATAAAGGAACAGATAGAGACAGACAGACTTACTAAAAGTCTTGCGACTTGGCAAATGAATATACAAATCCAACCATCCTGAAATCCTGCCTCCCCAAAGCCTTGCCACCCTTAGGCCATTGCCTACTTTGGCCTCATTGCAAATCTACTAATGATTGTACAAGATTTATGCAATTTGTTAAGTAGTTCTATTGGGAAACAGTTCAGTTCATTTTCCAGAGGCTTTATGGATTATTTATGTGCTATTATTTATGTTGCACTATTTACTTCCTGTAGTTATCTAAGTTTTGCTGGACTTTGGACAACAGCATGTACGTGGTGTCCGTTGTTGTTAAAGTGAAGTAGGTCATTGTAAAACGAAGTATTGGTATCAATTAATCATTGCCATAAAAGCAAATTATCATATAGAGGGATCTAAACATATATTGATATTCTAGATCCCTGAAAGTCTATATTGATACTCCAATCCAATTGATACAAAAAGAATAGATTCAAATTCAATACAATATTTTCTGATGAAAAGTGTAGTAAATATTAATCAGAATTGTACAAAAGAATTATGGTTTGATACTCCAATCCAATTAATAAAAAAATAATGAATTCAAATTCTATACAATATTTTCTGATAAAAATTGTAGCAAATATTAATCAGAACTGTATAAAAGAATTATGGTATTAGTTTTGTTCTAATTTTTCAAGAATACTAAGTGGATTTTCAGCATGGCATTAAGTAAAAGTGAGGGATCACATGAGCCAGTGTCTAGGAAATAGCTTCTCAAAAATTGGGTTATATAAGATTGTAGTAGCCTTTTTATTTAGAGCACAATTTGACCTTAGCCAATTCTATCTTCATATTACAAGACTTTGATCAGTAAATTGCATTTAGGATTGTGTAATGAAAGAAATTTTATTAGAATTTATTAAATATACAAATATTCCTTACATCACAGTCTTCAGGAAATGCTTTCACTTGTTTAAAAACATTGCAACAAATTTCACACAAACAGATCCATAAATTAAAATAATTGATGATCAAACTGGCATGTACAATTTCTGAAAACTAAAACTAATCTAAAATATATTAGAAAAATGACAATGTTATAACAGATTACAGTGTCTGCCCTCTAACAGCTTGTGAAAATTCATCTCCAGTTCATTAAATTGGCAGATTTGTCAACTGTCTCTGGGTGATAAGTTTAGACGTAGCCACATTCATTTTCGACAAGTGGAACAAACATTGACAGCACCAGTTGCTACATAATAAATATCTTCTTGCAGTTGAATTTGATGATAAAATGTCATCAGTTAACTTTAAATATTGGGACAAACAGGAAATAGATGAGAAATTCACTTTCTGCAGAATACTGCTTAATGTTCAAAAACCAGCCTATCTTCATCTAATCCAGCCTCTAGTGCAGGATAGAAAGCCATCCTACTCCTCCTCTGGGAAGCAGTGGGTACTTGTGAAGATTGAACTGAGGGTTGCTGATCGCCATGTTTAGGCTGCGGTTGTGAATTTTGCTCGTCTGTGTGAAATATGGCAGCAATATTTTGTTGCTCCACTGGAGAGAGAGGCTTTGGTGGTCGTGGACTACTTGAAACATTGGATGGCACGTACGGAGTGTAAGCGCTTGGATGACTCATTTTTCCGGCAAAAGCAAATGCACCTGTCTCAATATCACGAATAAAGAAAAGGAATGGGTGATCCGCCTCAAATTTAGGTACTGAGCCACCCATCAGTGGAACTATAAGGACACCTGCAAAACAAAGCAATTCAACTTTCAATACACCATTTTTAACATTAGCAATGATAAAAATCATGTCAATAGTAGTGAGTAGTATGCCACATTAAGTGGTTTAAAGTAACATTCTTAAAATAAAAATAAATCGGGGAATATTTTGTGGATTATAGATGATAAACAAAACTGATTTTCTGTAGAATGCTACTAGTGTGGGCTTGAGTTGAAGCCTAAAATATGACAATGTGGGACTTAATTGTCATATTAGATGTTGGAAAAACGATTAACATTTTCGTATTAAATTACCTGTAGCAGCAGCTGCTTCGGTTCCTAGTTCATTGACAATTACTTTAACTGAGTGCTGGACACCTCCAACCTTCATAGGAATTCTCCTCGAAATTCCAGGCAATGCTTCTTCAAGACTTTGGAAAATATGCTGAATACCAAGCTGAAAAAAGAAAAAGTTTGACATAACTTTTTAATCATATGAAAAGTGTAAATCAGATGAAAACTGTTGGTTCACATTTGAATTGCCTTATGCTTTTTCGATATGATGCAATTAATGCTTCAAATTCTGAAACATTCTTTTCCCAAACAAATTCCTTCCAGTGTTTTGAGTACCAAAAATTAAGGTATGTCAAGCCTAACCTTAAACATTAAGATTATGTCTCAATCAAGTGCAGATTCAGGAATCATGAAGTAATCAAACATGAAAAACTATTTGAAAATATTTTCGAAACCATAAATATTTTAATATGTAAAAAGGAAATAAATAACAATGCACAAGAAAATAAATACAGTAAAAAAGTTACAATTCTTCACTGTATTTTTATTTTTTTCCGAATGGGGAGGGTAAATACTCCCTTTGCTCTGGATCCACTCTTGGTCTCAATCATCCCACCAATCTGGCAATTTAATAAATGACTTCCAAAAAGTCAATATACAAAAGTACTTCTAACAGTCATATATTAATGATGACTAGTAAAGAATATCAAGTCTTACTTATTAATTTAAAGATATATTAACACACATCTACTCACAGATTGCAGTGGTCCAACAATATCTGCATTAAACTCTGCCTCAAATTTTGGTATGAGAACATGGACCTCTTGCAGTTCAAGTTGAGCAACAATGGAGTTCAGTGGATTATGTGGCAAATCACGTATCATTTGATTGATGCCATCTTTGTCATTAGGTAGAAGAAGAAGCATAGAGAACTTATTTCCCTGCAAAACAAAGTACATAAAAAATAAATAGAATAAAAGAACTCTTTACTAAATTCATACTCCAATTATATATATCATTTAAAAAATTATGTTAATATTGGTGTGGTCAATATATACAGTCAAATGCAGTTTATCCACAACTGGAACCAAGAGTAAAACATTGCATCTGAGTCAAAATACCATTTTAAGTTAATACCCACATCAACATATTTGTATCATTGAATATGGGCAGCATTTCAAATACAATAGGGGCAAGCTTTAGAATTAGGTATAAATTTTTTGTAAATCTTAGCAAGTATTTTCATACAATCTCAGTCATTTTCCTGATTGGGTGGTGAAAGAAACCAGACAAATTGCTATTCACTTCACTATTTTGTTGCAATTTCAGCTAAATGTACTGGTGCGCAGGGCCGGAATGATATCTTTGGGGGCCCCTATGAAAGCAGGATTTCGGGGACCCCTCTTCTTTTTCTGCAATGTTCCAACAATGGCCATTACGTGACCTGGGATAATGAGGTAGCGGCGATATGTGGTACTTTAGCTAGAATCGGTACTCTATAATTTAAACATATGTGACACATACATTCTACCTTTCTTCACACCAGAGAATTTAATTTGTGGTCATCAGATAGTGATTTTCGTATTGGCATCTGACCCCTAACTCAGCTCATTTATCTGTATCGATATTTATAAATATAATATACCAGTTATTGACGACGATGAATTATGGTACATATATAGAAGCAAAATCTGGGCCTCCCTCTTCCGGGGGCCTCTATGCATAACATACCCTGCATACCCCATCATGCCGGCCCTGCTGGTGCGTTAAGTGTGAAACCTGTGTGCATACTCAATACCTATTTTAAAATGTATAATACTGTGTACTTTTTTCTATTTAAAAAATCTGATGTGGCCAACACATGACTTTCTCCATATTTGGGGTATAGATATTTAAATTATTATGAATAGCATTATGAGGCAAAAATTATTATTTCGTATCGTAAAAGAATACAGTTGTCCTTATTGCCGTAAATTATATTTTGAATATGTTTACAGAATTCACTGCTACATGGTGGTGGCACTGTATACTGGAAATTACGAAAAAGTTGAATATCTCTGAAATGGATGGTTCTACAAAAATTTGTTTCAAACAAAACCTGGAAGAAATATTATTCTCTACAACTTTGGTCCTCACGAAGATTACCAATAACGACGTTTTAAGGAGATATTTGACGGAAGCCAAAAAAATTGATTATTTATAAACAATTCCTAAACAATAATTGCTATGGAAAATTCTTTCAAACGAAAGTTGTAGGAAATTACATTATCTATAACCTTTGTATAGAATTGTATATACAATAATGATGTAGAAAAAACGCGACGAATAACGCCCAGCCATCGAATATCGCCTGCCCTTCGTTAAGTGCGTAGGTGCGGGGAAAATCGCTGCAAGGAACTGAATATAATTTGCCAGGAGAGAAATATGAGATTGTATAATATGATTAAAACATTATTGCATTGCAAATGACATTGTTTGATTTGTTTTAGGTTATGTAAATTAGTATTTTATTATAATAAAGGTTCTGGAATGGCGTTCTGGTACGTTCCAGCAGAAAGAAAGCACTGATAATCATTAGCAGATTTGCAATAAGGCCAAAATAGGCAATGGCCTAGGGGTGGCGGGGTTTTGGGGGCAGCAGAATTTCAGGGTGGTGAGATTTGTAAATTTATTCGCCAAGTTGTAAGACCGTCAACAGGCCCGTACCAGGCATATTTGCCACCTGGGTACAAGCAGTTTATGTCGCCCCTTACCGACTTAAAAAAGCACCCTGACGTAGATTTTTTCGATTTTTAGATTAAAATTTGTATTTAATTTAAGAAACAAATTGTGCAAAACACTAAATTAAGAGAGATTCTTGCCTCTGCCCATGAATTGCCATCCCTAATATGTTACCGTCTGGGTGTGATGCACCCCTTGCACCCATAGGCTGGCACGGCTCTGACCATCAATATAGTATACGAGTAAGCACTGTAAAGAGGGCTTTCAGTGTGATTTTAAAAATTATAGCGGTCGAAGAAGATTATTTTGAAATCATGGAAGACCATTGGTACCCACCTAAGGAAGTTTGTCACAGTAATAATCATAAATAACTGGGAAAAGAATGGACTGTTTCTCTGGTATAATATGTAAATTAAATCAATTTTATTTAATTTTTTTAAGGGAATGGAAAAATAATCTGTCCTAGGGGCAGCAAGTTTCCAAATCTGCCAATGCTGATAATATTTATATGATTATGTTCATATCTGAAACTTTATAGACCAAAATAAAACTTCTGGGTAAAACTATATGCAGCTAGTTGGGCTTCCAGATAATATAAATTTCCAAGAATGCTCTTAAATAAATTAACTTTAGTAAATTTTTGAAATAAATGCAGCTGCAATCAGCTTTTAAGAAGCAAGCAGTGATTGATAGACAAATGTTAACTGCTTATATCATCAACATGATTGGTCAGAAGAATCCATCCTGCCCAGGTCTGGCTGAGTGATGTGTCTAAGGTTCTTGAAGGATTAAAACATGCATGGTATATCTTCAGATATTTATTATTTTTAGATGCCCCAATAACAAAAGATTTCATCTTGAAATTGAGACAACCTAATGCAAAAAACTCATACTGTGACCTGCAAACAACAAACACCATGATGTTCAAATTTTTATAGTAGTATAGAGGGACTGTATGGCATTGTTTAGTCCCTCCATTTATAATAACAAACACTGCAGATTTGAATCAAATGCTGTAGAAAATTTATTAGACGTGGTTCTTTTTCAGATCTCGTATGTCTTGAACTTAGGTAACAATGAATTGAGGATAAATGGCATTTGATAGCTTAAATTGTATATTATGAAACTGAAAAAAAACAACACTTACTGCATATGGCAACTCCAAAGCAGTTGCAGCAAGGCTATCTATTACTCCATATTTAAAATAATTTAACTGCTCCATCATTGTTGTTCGAAAGAGAGATTTATTTGGAATATGGAAGTTTCCTTGTTTAGATTGCTCAGGATCAAAAGCATGCTCCCATGCTCCCTTGAAATAAACTACATTTCCCAGAAATAGTTGAGTGCTTGGTGCTATAGCATCTGAAAATAGGAATACAGAATGAGTAAAGAAATAATCAAGAGGATAGTTCACTAATAAACTTTTCTATTTGGAGCCAAGTTCATTTACACGATATAAAGTTTCAAGTAGTTCTTAAGAATTTACTTAAATTTATCAGTTTATTTTGTTTATTGTTTTTTAAGCTATAAACAGAATCATCATATGGATATCTTGCCACTTAAGGCAAAAAGAAAGAGCTGCAGTTCAAGTGTTGATATTATGAAATATAAAAGTCATTTTTAAATATTCAAATACATTACTTCATAAAATTACCTGGTGATATGATATTTGTGATCAGACCATGAGTGAGATCACTTGCCCAGCCATTTATCACAGCAGCTGCCTCAGTCGACTTGGTAAAGTCTAAAAAGATAGCTTCTGCACCATAATAATGCGTAAGTGCTCTCACAAAATCTGGTTCAATTGCAGGAATTGTAGGAATTGGAGTTGTTGAGGCTGTATTTTGCCTTGGAGGCTGTCGAGTCGATGCTGCTTGTGGTGTTGATGGAGATGAAGAGGAAGAAGCTGGTTTATTTCTATTTCCTGTTGAAGTGGGTCTGGTATATCTGTAGCCCTGGTTTGAAGTTGTGTTATTCCTTCTTTGTTCATTTAAGATAATGGACTCCGTAACATATAGCCGGTTAGCCATATCAAGGATGTAGTCATGTTCACTACTCTTCTTCTAGATCCAAGAAATGTTTAAAATTTGGTCAACTTAGGGGATCAAATATTTTTAATATTGACTTGACTGAATTAAATTTTCTACATAGTAAATATCACATATAATAAAACTTTCACAACAGTTGCTCAAATTGACATGAAAAACCTTTTATAAAACAGGATCAAACCAATTATTTAAGTGACATCCAGCAGTACATTACGAAACTTTTGATGCACAATATTTATTAATGTTATAGCACCAATGCCCTCCAGTATAAATACATTGGCATCCTGAGGTAAAGCCTTTAACAATCTTATAATGGTGACTGAAAATATGAAGATGCTTACATTTCAAACCAATTAGAGGGAATTTAGGATTGGTAAACAAATTTAGATTTTGAATTTTCACTTTTGATTAAATACCTGGAGAGATTGTAAAACAGACGAAAAAAATTTTCTGACTTCCTCCTTAGTTTCAGGTAACCTTAGAGCTTGACGAATTTCATCTGCAGCATTTGGACCAGCTCCTTCCCAAATCATACCAAGGGCAGATTTAACACTTATTGGAGATAGCAGCACATTGGCATGTTCATATGATGGGATTCTAGTTAGTTCCTGTATTGAGTATGCAAAAAACTTTTAATGTCAGGTAATATTTTGAATGAGACATCCATTTCCATATAAAGAAATTACTATTATGTAAAAATAAAGGACATAACTCTTATTTCATCACATGAAAACATGAAAAAAGTTTAGCGAAACTTGCTGTAATTTATCTTTTTACAGTTGTAGCATTCATATAAGTTCCTGTTTTAGACCCTGCACTGCAAATGTTTAATAACTTAGTTTCACTAAATATACTTTTATTATAATGTAATAAAATATAAGTGGTTTACACAAATAATTCCAGTCACCACTGTTTAACCTTAAACAGTTCTTATGGAAACAGGTGAAAAAATCTGCTATGATCAGGAATCGAACCCAGGTCTTCCACTTGCCAGGCATATATTCTACCACTGAACTACCATAGCAGACTAATTCTCCTTTTTCAGAACGGGAATATTTTCTTAGGTACGGTAGTTCAGTGGTAGAATATCCGCAAGTGGAAGACTCGTGTTTGATCCCGGTTAGCAGATTTTTTCATGTTTCCATATTTTCCATCGTTACAGCTTATGCCTGTTGCATAAGGATCTTTGGATCATTCATTCTATCAGTTCTTATTGTGAATGATTTTGTGTTGTGAATAATTATTAATTCCTTTAAAATTCACATTTTAAACAAAAATTTTCATAACAAAGAGCCAATAATGCCGTAGATATCCAAGTGAATATCAGAAGACATTCTTTGCCGTATTACACCTCCAAATTTTTCTGTAAGAGTATGGAGACAACATATGTTTAGTATTGATTTCTGTGATATAGTTATTGAGTTGCCATTTATCAACTTTTTGATATTCAGCCTTGGTAGAGGGGTGGTTAGCGTGTCTAACTCCCACTGCAAGGGTCACGGGTTCGAATCCTGTCGAAATGCATTACAACACATGTAATTGGGGAAATCTGTTTGTGTTAAATAAATTATTATTATTATCTTCATTTTCCTCAGTTTTTAACTGGCATAGTTGAAATAGAAGACGGAATATATTCAAGTCTTTCTATTTTTATTGTTGCGTGCTTTCACTGTTAATGAATTGGCGGACTAACTGACATGAGCTTAGTATTACTGACTTTTGTATTGTTATGTATAATTGCTGTTGTGATTCTAATCTTTCCAAACTTTTGGTAAATTCTTTTGGTGTTATTCCGGTATTTGAAATTACTATTGGTACTATGTGCACTTTCTCCATCTGCCATATATTTTTAATTTCTTCCAATAGTTCTGCATACCGTGTATATTTTTCTTGTATTGTTTTTCTGATATTATTGTTATTGGGAATAGCTATATCTATTAAGCAAGTAATTTTCTTTTCTTTGTGTATTAATGTTATATCTGGTCTATTATGGTTTATCATCCCCCACTTAAATCCACCACTGAAGATTTTGAATATGAAGCCTCTTTGCAATGGATAATTTTAATAGCAATTCATCCAATATTAATACAAAAAAAATTTGATGTGGCCAACACATGACTTTCTCCATATTTGGGGTATAGATATTTAAATTGTTATGAATAGCATTATAAGGCAAAATTTATTATTTTGTATCATAAAAGAAGACAGTCGTCCTTTACTGCCGTAAATTAGGTATATTTTGAATGTGTTTACAGAATTCACCGCTACATGGTGGTGGCGCTGTATACTGGAAATTAAGAAAATGCAAAATATCTCCGAAATGGATGGTTCTACAATAATTTGTTTCAAACAAAACTTGGAAGAAATATTATTCTCTACAACTTTGGTCCTTACGAAGATTACCAATAACGATGTTTTTAAGGCGATATTTAACAGAAACCGAAAAACCGGTTATTTATAAATAACTCCTAAACAATAACTCCTGTAGAAAATTGTTTCAAATGAAAGTTGTAGGAAATTACATTCTCTATAACCTTTGTATAGAATTGTATTTTATAAATATTTTAGAGTGTGTATGTGTGTGTATGATCTTTATACATCTTTACACCGTTGAAGTTCTCTATTTCAAAAGTTTCATGGGCCATCCTATGGACCAAAGGAAGAACTTAGTATAGGTTTGCAGACCGTGGGGTCTCTTATACCCTATGGGGTCAACAAAATACTATTTCCACAAGAATTCCTGGGAAATGGTGTGGAGAAACCCCAAAATGTCATGCAGCCCTTCACTGATGTGAATATAAATATACCTAAATATTAACTTACGATCACGGGAAATGGATTATTTTACGCACGAAAGAGTGAATATTTTAATTCTGTTCATGTTTCGTAGTATTACATGCTAAATCGCTCGAAATTTTCCTTTAAGCGCAAAATTTATGTTTAGATGTCCATTTTCCAGGCGGCAACAATGCTAAATTTCTTAATTGTTGTCCTCTTCAAAGGGAGATATACATGTAAAGATTAATGCAAGGAAAATCCACGCCGTGGCACGCCGTAGAGGAAGAATAGCTAACGCCAACATATGCCTAAATATAGTCTATGAACACTTTTAAAGTGAGTCAAATGATTTTTAACATTGAAAGATTTATCGCACCTTAAATCGATACATCTACTTACATTTGTTCGGTAACCAACGGTAACCAAGATGTTGTTTATTGTTTACGTTTTGGCTAATAGTATTGACATAATCCACATAATTTTATTGCCGCTTTAAAGGCTTCGGTGCATCTATCCATGTTATAGTCGGTCCATCATCGGAAGTCTGATGGCCTCGAAAACTGGGCGTCCACGAGTTAGCAGCAGCCAATAGGAGACTCTTTGTTTGGGAAGGTAGTGGGGAGGAAACCAGTCTCACTCCTGCTCTCGAACAGATCGCATCGGACTGCGTTGCCGTATCTACCGCCGTTTCCTTGCTGTGGAATTCTAAGTTATTTATTTAGAAACTGCGTAGTATATCAGCTGAGCAAGAGCTGGCAGCGCGCACCGACATCTGCTCTCCCGCACGAAAGTTGAGAGGGGCGATGGAAGGGGAAACGTTCGTGATTGGCTACTTGCTCTAAGTAGGCCAAGAGACTTCCGAAGGGGGATCGACTATAATGTTAAGTAAGACGTTAATGCGTACAATACAGTACATAAAATAGTAAATGTTAATGTAAGCATCACTTGCATAATTAAGGAATGGGGAATGTTTGCCCCGAGAATAATAGTCGTTTGGCACTCTCTCCCGAGCGAAGCCGGGCGTTTCAGCTACTATACAATACAATGTTTTAACAGAGAAATATCGCAAATCGAATCGAGTTTCGAATCAACCTCGACTTCTGGTTAACCGTTATTGTCCAAAAACTAATCAGGTCTTTGTGCTCATGCTAAAGTGTTAAATAGTTTGGTAACGATATGGCACGTCCTTTTTGAGTTAGAGCGCCCACAATCACAAACACACAGAGACATCATTCCGAAAATAGTCTAAACGTGTTCTAGGGACCTCAAAACGTGTATTTCTGTTAAAATCTCTTAAGTCGATTTTTTTCGTGATCACATACTTTCCCATTACTACGTATGGAGAAAGTAAAAATCAAAAAAGCTTGACATGTTATACAATTCATTTACCTGCAGTAGCTCCACATCAAAGAATGCAGTTCTCTCCAAGTTTACTTGAAGTTTCATTCTTTCTTCCGCCTCTGGACTAGCCCATGATGTGCTGACCACACCAAGCACTGTAACAAACAAATTTAATTCGAATAAATACAACTCCCAATAAAAATGTTTTTTGAGGTAGTAAATACAATAATGCTACCAAAATGTCAAATAGTTTTCACAAAAAAAATCAGGTTATTCAATAAAACTTTAACATTTTCCAACAAAATGTATTTAGCCAATAGCACTTTAATTCCAATGAAGAATTTTTTCCCTGCTTCAGACCCTTTTAAAATTGTGTGGTTTTTAAAACCACTTCATTGCTGTCTCCATAATAAATTTCCTTGAAAGATAGTATTCTTGAATGGCTCATTCTTAATTAAAAATAAATTATGAAGAACATGCCCATAGGGTAAATCTTCAACAATGATTAAAAATTCCAGTTGAATAAAATTTTAATTTAAATCAATTTTCCATTAAATGGCAAAATAGCAAAATATGATGTGATAATTTACAAAAGCATAACACGGTTGCATCCATCTATTGTGTTGGTACAGAGCAGGTTGGTCCAAGGTCGTTATCTTTTTATATGATTCCTTTGTGGATCTGCAGTTTTATGCAGAAAGGCTATCATTCTACCACCAAATTATAATAGGAAGCACATTTCAGACTTTTTTATGCATTCACAGAAGAGGTAGGAATCCAGGTGTCAGCATAAACCGACTCTTACAAAGATCGCCAAATGCTTAACTCCATTCCAAAGGACAGAACACTTGGTTCCATACAACTTCGAATTTACTACAGGCACTTTCCTGATATAAAAATCTTATGGAGCTATAGATATGAAATAGACATGGCAAATAAAATTTTAATCATAGCAAGTGTATTTTGAAAAAAGTGTAACAAAATGGTGAGCTTACAATGTTGTTTCAATATTCCAGTATTAATTAAGAACTACCTAGTATATTTCAATTCCTTTTTAAAAGTACAAAAGGAATATATGTAGTGAAGGGAATTCAATTAGCAAACAAAGCTGGTAAAATATGGATTGAGGATGAAATTTATTATTCTAAATTAAAAGCATAACCTTTAGTCAATACCTTCATATGTCCTTAGCAATTTTTAATCCTACTACTACTATGGTTTTTCAATCCCTCAATTGGTTTCTAACATTTTTCTATGCTTCATGATTCTGCACCAGTCTTTTTAGATCCCTGTAAGTGGTGACACTGACATCTTGTTTAATTTGGTCAATGTACTTTAATCGCAGTCTTTCCCTTTGCTTCTTTCCTCTTATTGTTCCTTCTGTTATATCAAATAATGTTTTCGTGTCTGATATTTTACATCTTTGATTTATTATATGTTCCCATAGAGTTTTCTCCAATCCTCCCTAAAACTTCATTTGTAATTCTCGCTCTCCAAGATATCTTCAAGACACGTTGCCAATTCCACATTTCAAAGGCTTCCAACTTCCTTCTCTCTCCCTCACCCATAGTCCATGTTTCACATCCGACAAGGGCCACACTCCATACATATATAAGTTTTAATGAATTTTTTCTTTAGTTCTAGATTACTTTTGTTACACGTAACCAATTGTTTTTATCGTAGAATGTTTTCTTAGCTTGCCAATTCTCATTGTATTTTCCTTTTTTGATCTTCCTTCCTCTGTGATTTTCTACCTGGGTATTTGAAGGAAAAGACTTGTTCTAAATCAGTATTTTCTAGTTGTATATTGATGGTATGGGTAGGTTCCGACTAGATACCATTACTTTGTTTTTCCCTTTATTTATTGTCATGTTTATTGAGGATAAATTTGGATAGTCAATTAACCATTATATTTAATGTTTTCTCTGATTCTGCCAACAGAACTATGTCATCAGCAAACCAAACTACATATTATTATTAGGTATTTTACTATTTTAATACCACCTTTGACTTTTTCTTTAAATTTATCAATAGCTCGTTCTACATATATGTATACTATATATTATATAGAATCTGCAACAAACCACAGCCTTGTCTTACACCTTTTCTAATTTTGGCTTCTTTTTGTTCACTTCTATTTACTTGAATTATCCCAGTTTGATTTTCATAAATGTTGTAAATTGAAGTTCAATGCTATCTTTTTTTAATGTTTCAAACATTGTGGTCCAATTAACATTATCAAACACCTTTTCGATATCTGTAAAGGCCATATATACATTTCTGCTTACACTTAGCATTTTTTTCAATAATAATTCAAAGATTTTGGATGGCTTCTCTTGTCTATTTTTGCAGAACCCAATCTGATCACTATTTAATTTATTTTCAACGGTTTTTTCTATCCTCTAGTGAGAATTTTAGATGCATGTGATAGCAGATTAATTTCATAACTTTCATTATTTTTCTTTGGTATGGGTATAATTTTTCCTCTTTGTAAATCTTTAGGTAGTACTTCTGATTCATATATGTCCGACTAGTTGGAAGAGCGTTCTCTCCTGCATTCCTGCATTTTTTATTAACTATATCGGGATATTATCGATTCCAGGAGCCTTTTTAGAGCTTATTCTTCCAATGCTCTGTCAAATTCTGATCTTAGTATAGATGTATCTGTATTTCTTTCCATCTAACAAAAATTAACTATAATCAGTTCTGTAAGAGCAAATAAGAGAAAGTGGAAAATTCATTATCCTTATGACAGCTGCCCATAATGATGAAAATATAAACACCTAGTTGTACACAGCGACTATACATATTTATAAGGATTTTCCACATCTTCAAATTACTTAAGTTGCAGTAGTAGAAAATCTTGCATACCAAGATTATTCAACATTTCGGAAAAATATTAGAAACCTACTTTATAATTTGTGCCAGCAAAATTAAAGGTTAATCTGATTTTTAATGTTGAACAGAGCTATAGAAAATATGCATGCAGTCTCTCGCCTATGGTGTAACTCTTCATGAAACAAATTTTAGTCAACTCGGCACGTTTGTAATGGACTATTGTATGCTAATATTGCCATATAAAACAAATTAAAGCTAGACTATCAAAATGTCATCGTTTAAGTGCATCATCTAATTGGACGATTGCTTTTTTGGAAGCATTGCGCGACGGCGCCACGGATATCACCTAGCCGGATGCCCTTGCAGCATCTCTATTCCTCATCATCGCTAAAAAGATTCAAGTCCATGACCTCGGATTTCGTCATCACTATTCACATATCCTATTTTGGTGTCTTCATCGGTGTCGTAATCTTCTAGTTCATATTTGCGGGTCGTGAAAACTTTTTATCAAGTTATTTGGGTGTCAATGTATGACGAATCTTTCCCGAAGCGTCATTCTGAGCAGCACGAAAACATTCCGACGGAATGGGACGTTGGGCCAACGGGCATTCGTTGCGTATTTTGGCTGCGTCAGCATAGATTTTTGCTCGCGGAAAGAACAAAAAAATATTATTTTACTCTTACGATCCGCGACGGCTTCTACTGGTAGGCAAACTAACTAGGAATCAGAGTGACAAAGAAATAAACACTCGGAAAGACAATAGCACTTATACGTTGTGCACACATTTTCCATTCACGCCAAATTAGTCGTTTTGTTTACTTGTTTGCTTTCGAAATGGGCTGAGCAATTTATCAAAAATTTGCATATGTAAGAGAAAACGTGCTATGGTACACAAAAATTGTCCATGTGCGCCATAAACAAAAGGACCGTTACACAGATTTGTTTTACAAATACAACTGGCTTGGATGTAATCTACTTTCCGCAGCAGGAGAGCACGGAAAGGGAAGTAGAAGCAATAATTTCACAAAGGCGTATTGTACAGATGTCGGAACTTCGAGGTTTTCCATGGTTGACCATATGTAGCGCCTTTCACACTCTCAACCTCAAGGAAGCGTAACGAATCCAACAATAGACCTCCATATTGTATTATTCACATTTCGCGGTTCAGTTTCCGTCGCCAAATTATCACGCAAATGGAGAGGATATGGAAACCGAATTCTTTTTCGGACTCTTTTTGGGCGAGTGCAAAGCTATTATTATCCAGACATTTTTTTTGCAAATAATAGCCTGAGGTGATATCGTAATTGGCCCCGGCCTTTTATGACTAGTCATTTTCGACTCTTCACATCTTTTGTTATTGTCATTATCTTCACTCCCACGCGTTACACGTGTAATTACTGCAGCGTGAAATATCTTCAACACGTGATTGAACTCTACTGAGATTTCATCGTATTTCAAATGTTGAACGTGGTCCGATTTTAAACGTGTGGAAAAAGGTCCTTGTTTTTAATAGCAATCAGTCTATCAAATTAATTTAGTTTTCAATGCGGCATAAACTAAAATGGGATTTAAAAAAATAGAATTTTAAAAACTGACGAATAGTTCAGCGCCTTGTTTATCAAACAATATTGACCTTAATGAGTACAGAATCAATTGTTCGTTTACAACTCGAAAGACTGTGTAGATCTACATCTGCATCAGTGACGTAACTATACTATATAGAAGCGGAAGGGCTCGCGGCAAAATTTCATCGATGACCATTTTCCCCATCACCCAACAAATACTTTCAAATTAAAACAAACCCATTGTAAAACCTATGAAGTTGCACTTATTAATTATCAGGAATATGGTTAAAATGATAGGCTTTTTAAATTGCTCTGTCAACATATAATGGAAAGTCATTCAGAAATTAGGATACAAACAAATCACTAAAACAATCTTTTCTGTATTCTAAAAAGTGGAGGGCTCCCATGGATCCGAGGCCTTTGTCCACGGCACCCTGTTGTTACGCAGCTGATTTACATGTTACCCTGCAATTCACCAAATTGGTGACTAGCAGGGGTACAATGTACTGAAGCCTACCTTAACATTCTCTCGCAAATCAAGTTTTAAAAAGTTAAAAGAAATTATAAACTGTCTGACGCAAATTATCATCCATATCACCAATACAATTTCACGCAAGACTACAACATTGGGTGTGTTATGATGCAAACATCTAAACACTTTTCCTGCGAATACCTCTAGGCTGAGATCTTTAGTTCGATGCCTCTTAGTTTAACCTTTCAAGTGTCAAGGTGGCGTTTCTTCGCGAACCAGGTAGCGGCATTCCGAAATAAAATAAAAATGAATGCGGGTTACGAGAACAGGTTCTCATCTTTGAAGCGGCGAATTCGGAAGACGCAAATCCATACAGATGCGCATTTTGAAGAAATGTCCCATGAGACACACCAATGGTTGACACACCAGTTCACTCAGTGGTTGAAATTATACACATTTAATTATCAATTGTGGCATGATTTTATCCTAGAGCAGCATCTTATTAAATACGCTCCTAAATATATCATATTAAAGAGACTAACTCGAAATGGTATGAAAATTAGCACCGTTGTGTTCCAACCTCAGAAAGGGTTCGAACCAAAGCCTTCCATTTTATCTCTTTCGTTCTATTCCAAGTTTCTAATAGATTTTACCAACCAGCACGCGAGTCACATTCATCCAAAAAATTACCTCGGAAAAAGAAAATTAATCTTTAACATTAGTACTTAGAATGCGTTAATTTTATTCTCGTGCAATATGGATACACAAGCCTCGCTGGCTCTTTTGGAAATTAGTGGTAAACACTTCCGTTTTGTTTCGAGTTGAGAAGACTTTAACCCGAAGGACATCATTATACTTAAGGCGTGTTATATACGAGTAAGCGACAGTTTTTACTTGCAAAATTAAGATTTTGTCGTTCATTACGTATTTATAACATTAAGAGCGAACATAGTATTCTTCATAATGTATTATTTAAAAGTATCTTCGAGAATATAGACGTAATAATTAATGAAAAATGGGACAGGCCTAATAAAAAAAATCGGGATTTTCGTTACTGTTTGTCGCACGCTTGTCAAAGCAACAACTGTAAGAAAAACATTCCCGGTCGAACAACATACAGAACATTATCGATATTTTAGCCCGATGTAATGCATGCTCCCCCCATCGGCGTTATGACACTAGTTCATATTCCGGAAGAATTTTTTTACGAAAACTGTTTTTCATAGTCGTCGGAATTAAACTTGCGATACCGGAATCGTTTCCGTCATCTGTTTTCAGATAATCTGGTCGGCGCCGAAAAATTACCCTGTGTTAATTAACGACCCGACACCACGATTCAAATTAGGAACGTTAAATAAACCATAAACAGTAAAAAAAAGTTAGCTGAAAGGATTACTTACCCAGGAAAACCGAAAGAAACGGCCGAAACATTCCGCTCCCTTTTTCACGAACTCTTTTGCGAACCTCTTGCGGTCGACCACTCCTAGACTTTCTTTATGTCCCAACCTTACGATAGTGGAGCGAGACTAACGACTGGCCGCAGATGGGACGAACCGAGCGGATGATGGTGTGTTTGGAGGGGAAGGGAGTGAGATGGGAGAGAGGGGAGTGGAGGGAGGGAGGGAGAGAGAGAGAGGAACTGCGAGAGGGCGGTGGAGAGAAGAAGGGAAGAATGGCGGTAGGAGGTTGGGATGGTGGTAAAGGTCGAGGAAGAGGTTGGAGAAGAGGAAGGGGAAGGAAAGATTAAGAGAAATTCGGCGAGGATGGAAGGAGTAGAATATTAGGTGAGGTTGAAAGGGGTTAGGCCAGTGACTTCAACTCCCGCATGAGTGCCAAATATGAACGGCTGCGGATGTTTGACGGATTAGATTGATCGGCCGTCGTCACTCTAGAAGTGGAGAACATCGTTTTTAAAACCGTTACCGCGATGAGGAAGAAAATATTCGAAAAGAAAATGAAAATCCCTCGATCTCCTTGTCTCTTTACCGTTAAGCGTACACAATTGAAACTGGAACGTTGAGCGAAAAAAAAAACGCGAACGGGAACCGTGTTGTCCCCTTCTCCGGACTACATCCCGTAAGGTTGTCGACCCAAAACTTCTGACGGGAAGGTGCGCAGACGGAAAGGCTCAGTCGTGTTTACGATAACGAAAACCCCTGGCCTGGTTAGCGCTACGAGCTTCGCCATAAATGAGTGACCATCTGCTTCGAAAGCTCACGTATTATCGATTAAGGGTTCATGGTGGATGAGGGTGAGAGGAAGACTCCCTATCATGTGGAGAAAACAGCCGTCGTCACTCAAGGCCGGAAAAACCCACCGCAAGTTCCCCCGGTGTGATGTCACGAGACGTTCCCAACCTCCTGCCGGCCTCAGTCCCCTTCTCCCGCCTCCTATATCGCCAACCTCATCCTCCTCTACCTCCCTCCGCGAGACCACCCGTACACCTCACGCCGTCTATCGCCACCGACCCTGCTAAAAGCTCTTGCATACCTTCTTAGAATCTCTTTGTAGCCCGCAGAAGACAGATGCATTATCTCTCATTAACTGCCGAAAATCCCCGCGAGGTTCGCCACCTGCGAGGTTTTACAACATTTCGGCATCCTTACTTTACATCTGTAAGGCGGAGGGTGGGACTCTATTGGTTGGGTCACGAGGTCGGGAAAGTTGTGGGTGCTTCGCAGAGCGGTGTTAAGGGTGGCGATTGGGCTAAACTTCGGTTTCCCACGGAGACAAAGGAATTTCGGATGCGTGAACAGCTGCAAATCTCGAGATCCGTTGGAGAAGAGAGTGCACAATATGCTTGTTCCTCGGCTGCGTCTTCCAGTGGAAACGAATAGCCTCCTTGAAATGTCCATAATTATCCAACGCTGCTTCTCTGTTATAGCAGTCGTCGCGATTTCTTGAGACAGTATTCCTAACGCTGCGAAATAATTCTTTTCGGCAAACGTGAAAAAATTATTTGTAAATTTGGAAGGAAAATCGTACCATTTCTTAGCCGATTCGAGAGAAGAAATGATATTCTCCCGTACCACACACCATTATGGTAGACTCTCGCAACTTTATTTATAAATATTATTAGCATCTACATGGTACCCTGCAAGTCACCTTATTGGTGGATGGCATAAGTATATAAATCATTATTATTATTATTAATAGATATAATTATTATAAGTACATATGTGCGTTAACGTGCCCCAGAAACATTGCATTAAGTGCTTACCGTCCATATGTGCGATGTGTACGACGCACACAGGCGGCCAAACAACAGGGGCGGCCGATTTATCGTCAGTCACATACAGTATTTTTAACAGTAATGCGGATTGTATTATAATATGCCGTATATTCTTTCATATTTATTGGCTACGAAAATTTATGAAACCATAAGGCGCTTTTTTATTTTTGTAAAGAATTCCTAAAAAGGGCGGCAAATGAGTGACTTGCACACGGGCGGCCAATGAGAGACTTGCACACGGGCGCCCCTGCTGCTTACAAATCAAAATTAAACCTTCAAAAACTCCCTCCATTTATTTTATTATTAAATTTTTTATCTTTTGCCTCATTTGTTCTGTTCTCAGCCTTTTTTGCCCCAACCATCTTCATCTTACATTTTCTCTCTCCTCTGATTTTAAGTTTCCTTCTAATGTATCTATTGTGCTCAACACAAATTCTGCTTGATCTCAGTACTTACTTGAGTTATCCCATAGAGTTATCCAGATAATCGCCACGTTCTGGCGCACATTTACATTCGACGAATTGTTGTAATCTCTTTTTTTTGTTCGCCTCTTGGGGGTTCGAGCAACGACTGCCTACTTCAACATCTGGCCAAAAATACATATTCTGAGAAATCATAAATAAACCGTATTCTCTCAATTACGTAACGCGAATTACTCCAGAGAGGAAAAAACGACCTCAGCGATTTAAAGACCATCGCTCGAATGTAATTTTATTAACCCTCTAAATCAGTGGTGCCCAAACTTTTCTAGGTGGCGGGCCACATCGCTGGTTGCGAATCCTTCGGCGGGCCACATTGTTAGTTGCCAATTATTCGGCGGGCCGGATTAGAGTTTAAATCGGATGTTACCTATATATTCCAACGTGCCATTTTACTGCAAATCAAGTCTAAATGGGATTTCTTTGGTAAAAATTCCAATGTTAAAAATTTTATTATAAAAATTTTCATAAAAAGGTATGGATCTGTGTGTTAAATTTTTCGGATTGCTTTTCCATCATGGCTTCGCGGGTCGAATAAAAACCCTTCTAAATAGAATACGTTACATACCTAACAGTCAGATACAATGGACCTTTTGGTCGTTATTTTGGTTTTCTATTATTTTTACTTTAATAATAAAAATAATGATAACTGATTTTATTTATTTATTGCTTTTAGCATCCATCAAAAAGTTGTTAAAACAAACTCTAAGTTAATGTTTTTATTTTAATAATGATAAATATGTAGTTCTTAAGAAATGTTTTCTCTCTTATAGATATGATTAATATACGTAATGACAATTTGTCCCATTTACATTAATATGATTCTGGCACATGTTAGATTTACATACAGAAGAATTTTTGTTTTCGGTCCTATACGCAGAGGAAGACTAGCATTATACCACTTGATCCAGAGTGTATTTTTTGACTTTGTTTTTTGTGTACAAAAATAAAAGTTGACTTTTTCTTTTCGTTATTGTTTACTTCTGGTTGCTTGGACAGTATGATAAAGAATGTAATAGGTTTGCTCCTCATAAGAAAATACGGAACGACCATTGCATCGCTCAAAAATGCAAGTGTAGATAGCTTCAGTTTTCGTTTCTTGACCAAAATTAATTCTTCTGTTAGTTTGTGTTAATTTTTTTCTAATCTTTCCATAAACCGTTACATTTTTCTCAGGCCTACTTTTGCCTCAAATTATATCTCTCCCATCCGCGCCCGCTCTTTCTATCAGATCCAGAACCATTCTTTCTTTCTGGTTTATTTCTCTGCCTGTTTGGTTCGTTTTGCCTAATTGTTGCTACCAGACTTTTGGAATACCTGCATAAGGTTGTTTATATTAAAAAAATAATTAAATTCAACGTTCTGTGGTTTTAATGGGATTTTTCCAAAATACAAAGGCATTTCGTACCAAAGTCTTGGTCGTCCCCTTCCATTCTCCTCCCCCTTCTGCTTTTCTATCTCTTGTTCCCTCACTCCCACCTAGTCCACTCTCTCCTTCCATTTTTCCTTGCTCTCAAGGTCGTGTGCGAATGCAGTTTCAAGAAGAGGGCACAAATTCCCGAGCTAAAAATTTTTCTTCGCAAATTCACTTTTTACTACCCCTGTTATTACTGCGCGATTATCCCAACCTAACCCGTTCGTGATCTATTAGCTAGCCTTGCATTTCTGAGTGAATGTGAATCGCTCGTCTTTCACTACTACCTGCCTAACAAGGGCGTCAGGTAGCTGGCCGTACGACTGCCTCCTATTGGGGGCACTTAAACGGTTGCTGGGTGCATTTCTGAGTTTTTGTGTGCAAAAAACCAGCGGCATCATCTCATGCACGATAAAGAAACAATCTTCCCTTCCGTCACGATGTCTTATGAGATCGATCGATGCCATTAAAACAATCAAGTCACTGTTGAATCACACTCTCGAAAGTTATTTTAAAAATATATTTTGATTGCACTTCTGGTGTAGTGAAATTAATTTTAATATTATTAAAGTATCGATATATTGTGAAAATTAGGTAGAAATATGAATTATTAAGTACTTTTCAAAAGTTAAAAGATACTTTTAACAAAAGAAATTATGATGTATACGGGATGTATCTTTTTTAAAATACTATCAGTTTCGACGACCGAGGAATAGGTACGTAGTGTTTCGGTCTATAGGAACTGTTGTTTGTACACTTTCAGACTAGTCATTAGGGACTATCACGTTTGCCTTTCCTTTCCTAGATAACCCATCATCAACGTGTATCTATCTTTGCGAAATTGCAGACAATGTTCGGTATTCAAAGGCGCGAGCCGGTTTCTCGCCGAAGGCGAGGACTGGCGCATTGTCTGAGCTGGCCATCCTTATCGGATGTATTTCTCCGCAGACCACCGAGCATATACAACTTAAGTGGGTAAGCGATTGTTTGCGGCGTGAGTAAAAATTCCAATCGATCACGCCGACCTCGACGGATAAAATGAAAAGCATATAACAGCCTCTCACATCATACTGGTTGGACTTGTGTTCTAAACCTGGTGATGACACCTCACTTAATGTTCTCAAATGAGAAGAACGCAATGGTTCAGAGGAAGCTCGTTTACCGCGTAGAAGCTGTCATAAAATAAACATAAAAACATTAATCACCCCGAAAACACTCAAGGTGAACTTAATGACGATTTTTCATTTATCCCGTACGAGTTAATCGCCCTGAAAATGTGAGGTCTCCGCGATGGCGAGCAGACCATAATCGTGCCCTCGCCATTTTGGTTTGGACAAATCGAACGTAACCGTTTGACATAAGATAAAAATTTGTTTTTTAGGGGTCAAATTTCTTCGAAATAGGCGTACTATTATAGTGAAATGGAAATCCTCAAAAAATTTCCATGTTTTACTATTAAATTGTAAGTTTTTATAGCTCTTAAAAAACTTTTTTTAAGCCTATCACAAGATCTGATTCTTAGTGCTACAAAGCAAAATTACCCAATCAATGGTCTGAAAGATTATGTTAATGATGTATATCATCAACATAATCTTGCAGATCATTATAATGATTGGTTTGAAAGGTTTACACCACCAAATTATCAAAGAGAATGGATGAAAGTCGGAGAGTCAATAATCTTTTCTCTGATCGTCCTTTGGATAATTTCTTGTATTCTAATATTGAATAGAATCTCATTGACTTATAGATTACTAGGTGAAACGCCCGGCTTCGCTCGGGAAAGAGTGGCAAACGATTTTTATAGATAGGGGCAAACGTTCCCCATTCCTTAATTACGCAAGCGATGCTTTCATTAACATTTACTATTTAATGTATTGTATTGTACGCATTAACGTCTTACTTAACATTTACATGGATAGATGCACCGAAGCCTTTAAAGCGGCATTAAAATTATGTGGATTATGTCAATAGTATTGACTCAATACTATTAGCCAAAACGTAAACAATAAACAACATCTTGGTTATTGTTGGTTACCGAACAAATGTAAGTAGATGTATCGATTTATGTTGGGATAAATCTGTCAATGTTAATGGTAAAAGATAACAATGTTCTAATATTCCTTAAAAATCATTTGACTCACTTTAAAAGTACTCATAAATTATATTTAGGCATGAATCCATTTGTACCCTTTATCTTGGCGTTAGCTATTCTTCCTCTACTGCGCGCCACCACGTGGATTTTTCTTGCATTAATCTTTACGTGATAACTCTAACTTTGAAGAGGACAACAATTAAGAAATTTAGCTTTGTTGCCGCCTGGAAAATGGTCATATAAACCGATAAATTTTGCGCTTAAAGAAAAATTTCGAGCGATTTAGCATGTCAAACGACAAAACATGAACAGAAATAAAATATTGTCTTTCGTGCGTAAAGTAAGCCATTTCCCGTGATCGTTAGTTAATATTTAGGTATATTTATATCCACATCAGTGAAGGGCTGCATGGCATTTTGGGGTTCCTCTACACAATTTCTCAAGCATTCTTATGGAAATAGTATTTTGTTGACCCCATGGGGTATAAGAGACCCCACGGTCTGGAAACCTAGACTAAGTTCTTCCTTTGTTCCATGGGATGGCCCCTGAAACTTTTGAGTTCGACAGCTTCAACGGTGTAAAAACGTATAAAGAACATACATACACACACACTCTAAAATATTAATAAGATAATCCTCGGATTAATATTTTTCGAGTCATGTTCAAGCATAGCCCTTCAAATGATACGTAATATCTACATCCTTTAAATATGAAGCGATGCTATTTTTCGCTCCACAGCATCGCCTGAGGAATCACAACCATCATCCCCTGATTTTTTTTCTAAATATCACGAAGGTCTCTGATATATTCCAAACGATGATTCTGCGTGCATTATCGAAAATCGACTCATGGTACCGCCCATCGGCAGGAAAAATTCTGTTTTCTTTCCTTTGGTTTTCCCCCCCTACGTCTCATCTCTCTTCCCATCCTCCCACCGACCACCCTCCTTTGACCTCGGAGGATTTTTAGAGGCCTTCCTCCCCTTTCAATCCACCTCCAGCATCCGGCTGTTCCTCTCTCTCTTCCTTCAATCCTTCAGAGAAAAAAATCCTCTATTTTCGCCATTCGTTGCGACATCTCCTCCATTAAGTGCGTTGTTGTTGAAACTGCAGATTCGATCCGAGTGATCGATTGTAACGGCAGAAAGAGATGGAAGGGAAGAATAAGGTGATTTAATGGGAGAAACATCTATTTCCTTTATCTCCGACTACAACTTAACACTCATCTTGAAATTTTATGATCGCTCATAAAGTTGGTTTCCTGGTTTTAAAAGATGCGGCAAGTTCTAAAACGGGTTATATTTATATATTTGGAAATTATTTCAAGTTCGCGTGGCGTAATCGGTTTAGCGGGCGTCTAAAAGTTATTGGTATGCGTCACAATGGAATAATAGTCACACTGTCTTGGAACTATGCCGCCGTGACACAGCATGAAACAATGATGACACTTCAAACAGTAAAGAAGGAAAAGTAGCTTTATATATCTTTGAAGCATAAGATTGCATTGTTATTGTGTGTCATCTCTATCATATAGCGAATTTTAATTTCATTTCCTCCTGGTACGATCTTTAATGCGCCTTTTGCTTTTCAATTAAATAGTGCCTGGTCTTCTCGTTGATTTCACATTTCATTCTCATATTTATCTAGGGTTTCGAAAGCAATTTACTGAACCTGTAGCCTATAATCCTAACTATATCAAAATTTAAACGAAATACTGCCGTGGCTGAGATGAATATTTATTTAACCTATTCGAGGAATTTAGCCTATCTTACGAATCGAAATTTTAGAATTTATTGAGCTTAAATACCGGTACTCTTCAAGTCGTTCGCGTCACAGAAGATTTGTAAGCAAGAGTTCCAAAATATAACGTTTGGGCTTTCAATATTACGGAAGGGATGAAATAAATAATTTGAACCGTGACTAAGATCCGCTAAAACCACAAAAATTAGTCACATCGTTCTGTTTCGTCGGAAATTCTTTGATACAATTTTTTGGGCACTTTCTCTTCTAGGTAATGATTGCGATATTTCGGTCATGCGAGACCATTGTGATCTTATCATGAATTTATGATGAATGGGGTCAGAGTCCTTCATTTCCCGAGTGAAAGAATACCTAATTCGTCATCAACTAACGAAACTAGGAGGGAATGTAAAAACAGACGATTCTGTTTGGGGCCGGAAGTTTTAACTAATTGTAAGTTCTCGTTTGTAACGTTGCTGCCTCAGAATTTGCGACAACTTTGTTATTACGTTCATATTTACGTTAATTTAAGTAGTAATATTTGTTTGTTTTTCAGTAGAATAAATATTCATTTAACTCAATGTACCCGGAGGTGATATGATACTTCTCGTCAAAGGAAAAATATTTTCAGAGGTACTCAGCTAAAGTAATTCCGTATGTGAAAAGCCATAAATGGCTTTGTAAGCTTGTTCCCCGTATATTCCTGGATTTAAGCACGATTTTCGCTAAAAACGACGCATGGGCAAAAATTATGGGGGTATTTCCTGGGAAACGTCTCTGTCATAAATAAGGCCAAAACATAACGTTATGCGCACAAAGACCTGATTACAAGCTAGCCTTATTTCGAAACCTGATATTCCCAACCCGCATGACGCTCCAATGGGTTGTCATTTGCCTATTACAGAAATGTACACGAAAGACGAATTGTCATCTTATCGAGCGAAATGGGGACCGAGTTTTTTTTAAGGATGCGAAGAGACCACGTTATTACGAGTTATCTACTAACTGTAAAAATCGAGCTAATTATTCCTTTTCTCCACATCCTATCAAAATAATAGGTCCCCTATAATTTATACATTGTAAAACATATCGGCGCACATTGTGACATTCAGTATTTATTACAGGAATTAGATTAGCGGAATGCAAAAAATCTAAGGGACAAGAGTTGAATACTATGAGATAAATATATATACATATTATTTGCACGAAACGTAATACTTCAAGCATATCAAATTCATATTTTTCAGCCGTAACAGGTTTATTGCTGGTATGGCCGCTGAAAATTCTGTCACCGAGACTTGGTTCGTAGATATGTTGTCATGGTAACATTTTGCGATGTCATTCACCATTGTACTGTTGCAATCACGATTTATCAATTGAATTACTTTTGTAAGCGAATTTCGAAAGGTAAGCGAAGCGAGACATAGGATTTCTTGCTTAAGAGCAGGCGCGTAACTTGGGGGGCACAGGTCCACGCCCCCATGCCCCAAGATATTTGGGGCCCCACAAAAATACTTAGAATTTTCCCGTACTCTGCCGTAAGGTATTCAAAGTAGTAATATCCTTATGAAATTGAAAGATTTCATCGCACGAAATGAAGACGAAAATACCCATCTCAAGTGTTTGGGGTTGTTTAGTCCTATCCTTATAATGTTAGATTTATAGAAATCTCAATGTATTCTTGGAACTAAAACGTAAAAAATATCGATAAAAATCAAAACGGTATAATAATTTTATATATTTTTATATAAATGGGGGCCCCAAAAACTTTAATTGCGTGGGGGCTCCAAAACTGTAGTTACGCCTCTGCTTAATAAGTCCCTTCCTATCAATAGAAAATGCAAGAGATAGGAGCCATGTGGGTGAATCCATCGTATCAACACGAAATGAGGGTAGGTCTCCTGAATTTATTTATCCCTCAAGTTATTCATCCATCGATTCCGATTCCAAAGTGCTTATAGAATAGAATAGTGCTGCTAGAGTTTATGAAGCAGCTTCAGGACGATAAGCTGTATTAATCATTCCAAAATTGGTTGCACCAAATGTTCTTTTTGGAACCCTCAATCGTAATAATGTTATTTCGCGGATTTCGATCGTTATAATCTCAATCTTCATTCCATCAATGAAGGAATATGAATGAAGACATTGAGGTTAATTTGCAGGTTATTATTCGTGGAAATAGCACCGGATGTTATGAGGACTTCGGCCGCGCTTCCTTATAGAATGTGGCAGTTAAACGCCTCGAGTATTCCAGTTGCGGTTTCTCCACGTGACGTGATTTAAAACGTCATCAGCGAGAGGGATAAGGACTCCCGCGCTTTGATTCATTTATCACTAAGAGACTACAAAAAATTATAAGACTCGTAATGAATTATCGAGCTCGCTTAATGAATACGAGTGACGATCCAGGTAATTCCTGTGGGCATAAGGCGATCGACTGAATATCTATCTGGTTTACTCATTCGTTTAATGGCCGCAGGAGTTAACTAGTTCCTTTAACGACGAGACCAATTAACGATGAATCGTTATCTTGAGGCACGCTCTCTTTAAAGTAGCACGCGATACGAATTTGCTTCACACCTTACCTGTGACCGCCATTACGACGTTCTCTTCCCGATCGGAAGTTTCGGACAAACGTGGGCAATCTTTTTTAATATTCAAGATATGAAAAAGGGATCATTCACGGCCTATCCACAAACATCGCACTGAAAAAATTAAAATGCAATACATTAATTCACGTTTTCCTTCAATTTATTTGACAAAGAAGATATTTTTTGCACTAAAATTAAATCACGCTTAGACCTTCCTCCTTTCACCGGGAAAATTTCCAAGACAAGGTAGAAAGGTTAAATCGTGGACATTTCAATTATGCTTTATCCATGTCTAAATTATTACATTACCTCATTGCAGTGGCGGATCCAGGGGGGGGGGGGGGGGGGGGGGGGGCGATCGCCCCCTCCTTGGAAAACCCCATTGCACTCCACTGGGCGCTTTCTTAAATTCAGTCCGCGCAAAAATCCTCAATTGTACGCCGCAGATTAGGTCTGTATAGCAAGGGAAAGAAGGATTCTGATAGGTGTAGGTATTTTCAAAATATAGGGCAGTTGGCAGGGGCGGATTGGATAAGTGAAGGGACGATCGCCCCCCCTTGAGAAGTTTCTGGATCCGCCCTTGCCTCATTGCTATGGATGTGCTTAATACTGCTGCGTGATCTCCTTCGAGGAGGTCTCAGTTAGGGTCCTCGTAATGGTCCAGTGTAGAGCGACTCGATTTATTAAGGGCGACAATCATTACGGTACCAACGTAACAAAGCTGTTGGGCGAATTGAGTTTCCTGACAATGCAGTTTCGGATCCAAGGAGCGGGCGATGGGGGCGATGTCCCCATTGCCCTTTGCTAGGTGCATTCTTAAACCGACTTCGGGCGAAATTACTAGATTTTTCGCCACAGATTAGATCCGTAAGGCAAGGCATGACAAAGATTCTGACAAGGATGAGTATTTTCATATTAAAGTTTCGTAGGATTTGGAGGCTTCAATAGGGGCATGGGCGATCGCCCCATTTGGTAGTTTCTGAATCCTCTCCGTAAGACGTTGAATTGTAGAAAATCGGAAACTATTCGAAAATGTTGTTATCCCCGAATTTATTGACAATGTGACCGCCCTAGTTGTTTCAACTGGTGCTATTTACCACTAGGGAAAGATCGCAGTGCCTAAGAAAATACGAAGGAACAATTGGTAAAACCGAAAAGCACGTTTCCCCCTTTTCCCATGCGAAAAGACAAGCTAACACAGATGTAATTAAATGTAGGTATGATGCAACTGCGGCATTTCCAAACGGTAATCGTGTAATCGCAAACGATGCTAGTATATGCCTCGAGAAAAAAAATTGTGTGTGGTCTTTCAGGAACTAGTGGAAGTTGCTTCACACAAAGAATTGCACTTAAATAGTAATCCCAATGTCTTAAACATGGAACTCGACGTTACGTTTAATCTACTATAATATATTTTGAAGCGTGAGTTTGTGTATTTGTGTCTTTGTTCATGGAACTCCTCCTAAACGGTAAAAGCTAGAATAACCAAATTTGGTACGATTCATCCTTACATCCTAACTTAGTGAATGGTCAAGCTTTGGTCAACCGGGATTAATCAGTGCTGCCAATATAGGGGATTAACATTTTCCATACGATAACACGTATGACTCCATTTCTTGACTTGCAAGGTATTCTTTCTTCAAACTTCAAAATTCGTAAATATGGACCGATTTTTTTCGTTTTTGCTTTATTCGACGAATAAAACACTATACTTTCTTATTCCTGCGAAGTTTACATGTTACACGGTTGAAGTTTTCAGAAGTACGCTATTTGTTTCGAAATTTTGTGGATTTTTCGTACTCTTGCTGGGCGATGCCAAGGACTCTTTCATTGTTGTCTCCGATTCAATTAGTGCCAATTAAACATTCAAATTGACGGAAGTTTAGCGTTATTCGATTTGCACTTTTGTTTAAGCAACGAAACGATCGATGTTTATGGATAGCAACGTAAATAGATACTGATTATTATTCAGGAAGCGTTTATTGATGAAACTAATTGAACCTTCTTTCGTCTGTTGAATACTGGAATCTTACATTTTTTGTAAGTAAAATCATTATATTCTACAGTATAATGTTTATTAACGTGAATAAGCTCACGTATCTGGTATACATTTACCGGAGTCAGTGTTCTATCATGGACAACTGTACGTTGCTTTTTCAAGACATAAAAGTAAATATTTCAGCGAGGCATAATTACAGAAGAAATGAAGCTGGATTTGGCGAAAGTGATATGATAGGAAATAAAATTATCGTTATATTTGAATGCAATACATTCGGAAGCGGATTGTTACAAGCAAATATGATTAATTGTTAAGAAAAGCTAATTGTAAGTTAAAAAGTATCTACTATATATTTTAAAGAGTTCGTATGTTGTGCTGTAGTAGCTTCT
Source organism: Uropetala carovei (assembly GCA_036926305.1). NCBI lineage: Eukaryota > Metazoa > Arthropoda > Insecta > Odonata > Petaluridae > Uropetala > Uropetala carovei. The sequence continues at coordinate 3,822,911 of JAXCHB010000104.1, read as the reverse complement.
CTAAATTCGTTGAAATTCAACGGGAAATTCTGCTAGTATTTCATAATTTTCCTTCGCGTTCGCGAATAATCGTTAAAAGCAATGAATTTTATCTTACCTGAAATTAATATATTTTACGCAATAACTTGAAAGTTGAATTAAATTTTTACTTGATTACCTCAAAACAGGAGTTTGTTCTATTTTCAGAAGAAAGATGAAAATCTTTTCATTATACGTATTGCCTATGAACCACGCAACAAATTTATAAACGGACGCTCACGGAGTTTTCCTCAGGATTTTTTTAGGTCGCCATCCTATATGCTAATTGAACGAAAACACACTTCGCCTCTTGAAGCACCTCATTCCCTAATTCACTAGTGAAGACACTTAAATTATCGCATGCTACTCCGTACCGCGACTTCAAAAGCGAGA